>JAKOOJ010000002.1:38267500-43067500 GCA_022577455.1 Arizona elegans
ATCTGGATGACAGTTTTGTGATTTTCCCCTAGACATCAGAATGTTTTGCAAAGGTGAACTGTGTCTACCTACGTGATAATATCCTTTTTTTAAAAGAGCTTGACCAAGGGATGCTCCTGGATCTACATTCATTAAGTACTCGGTAACATAACAAATGATAAGTGTTTTAACAACAGAGCCAAATTCATTCTTCCAAAACCTGATATCCACTAGCTATATCAGATTATGATTTTCATCATTCTCAAGCAGTACAACCTTTATTTCTTTTATTGTAAATAATAAGACTAAACATTAATTGACATCTGTCACTGTCATGGCCATCAGTCAGTTATAAAAAAGCTTCAATCAAGAAATACAATGAGCCTATGCATGTGTCTACATACGAGAGAGAGAGAGAGAGAGAGAGAGAGAGAGAGAGAGAGAGAGAGAGAGAGAGAGAGAGAGAGAGAGAACACTTCTGATTGTGCATTTCCTTTTAATTTTTTTATAATTTCTTTAACAAAGTACATCTATTATCTCAGTGGGTGAATTATGTAAATAGCAATGGACTAATTTTCTTATGGATATTCCATGCAGGATGTAAGTACTCCCAGAGCTAATTTCAAAGAACTAAAAATCAAAAATTTGGGACCAAACCATGAAGATAATAAGCTATCCTCAAAAGTTGAACCAGGTGAGATACTGCACTTGGCTTGGCTTTGGGGATAAACCAAGAGACCACACAATTCCATGGAATGAATTATGAGTTTTGATTCTATAAAATAGTTTAATGCATTTTAACATTTTCCTATCCAGGGCTATAAAAACAAAGCTAAACCTATAGGTAAATAAATAAGGAACTTTATTATTAACAGTGTACAGATACATAGAATGAAACTTTTATAACATCAGTGTGTTACAGACTAAATTAAAATTCAAATCATGTTAAATGAAACATAAAATATAGCAGTATTAAGAATAATTGAAGAACTGGCAATATAATTGTGCAGAACCTGGCAATAGAGTCAGAAACTACATGTTGTTGATGAAACAGTAGAATAATAGAATGTAATATCTCCACCTATTAATGATGTACTAATAAGGGCATTACTAAAATGGAGCTCCATGCAAATAGGACTGATCAGCAGTAGAATGTTATCATATTTGCCCTCCAGTAAGGCACTGAAATGAACTAGAGCAAAAGCTCTTCAGCAATTTATTTTTGAAATGTGAAACCAAGTAATAAGCAGAACCATTCCTATCTCTCCCTTCAAACCTAATAATAATTTATTATTTTAATAATTTTAGATAGTAGTATCTAATTTCATCGGAAGAGTTCAAATACTGATTAAATAAGGATCTCAAATACCTCTTCATTCCAGTTATTCCTAAATCGCATACCCTCCAAGAATACAATAGAGTAACAGAAATGTGATGTATAACTACTATCTCAATATGTATGAGACATGTTGACCAGTTGACATGTTGACCAGACATGTTGACCAATTCCAAAATTGTTGGTCAACATGCCCTAAGAGGATTCATTTATAAAATGATCCCCTCCCTTAAATATTTAAAATGTGAAAGGCAATTGCTGGTTATAATTTCAAAGATCCGCAGTTCAGCTCATCATCAGGAACGTTTATTAAGGAAAGCTGACATATGCTGAAAGAAACTGAAAGAAATTTTTAAAAAATGTAAAATCTTGTTTACAAGGAAACCACTAGATATATTCCTAGTAGAATTTTTTTAGTCTTCATGCATATTCTCCATAATTTTAAATCCTGCTCTAAATGGAAAGATGTAAAATAAAGTCCAGTAGTCTACCTTTTAACTTCAACTTAGCATTACTACTGGAATCCTACCAAAAATCATCTTTTCCCCTCTCTTTTTTTTAGTTTATATTACTCTATGTCTTCCCTCGGATCAGAAATGTTTATGTCCCAAGGAGTGACAACCGTGAACTGCTTTAAGTATAGTTGATTTTGCCTGAAGTACAAAAGGAACACCAACAATCCAAACAATGGGATTTTTTTTTTTGGCTTCTGAAGCAGCAAAAATGTGTGAGATACATATCAAACAAAAAGTCCTGACAGAATTCATAGAATTCTGGAAGGACCTTGGAGGCAGTTTGGCGGTTTGAATGCCTAGTATAGGTCTCCTGTGTAAGCAGGGGGTTGGACTAGATGACCTCCAAGGTCCCTTCCAACTCTTGTTAGTGTTACCTGTTTTCTAGTCCAACCCACTCCCAAGTCAGGAGTCCTTATAGCATTCCAGGCAAATGGTTGTCTAATCTTTTCTTGAAAACCTCCAGTGACTGAGCACCCACAACAGAGGCAATTGTTCTATTAATTAATAAGTCTTACTGTCAGGAAATTCCTCCTTATTTCCAGATTGAATGTCCCTCTGACAAGCTTCCACTTATTGCTTCTTGCCCAGCCTCAGGTGCTATGGAAAATAAATCCAACACCATCTTCCCTGTGATAGCCCTCAAGTATTGGAAGACTGTTATCATATCTGCCCCTGAGCCTTTTCTTCTTATACCTAGTTCCCTTAGGCATTCATAATATGATTTAGCCTCAAGACCCCTTATCATTTTTGTTGCCCTCCTCTGCATTCTTACTAGGGCCTCAGCATCTTTTTTGAATTGTGGTGACTAGAACTGGATGCAGTATTCCAAGTGTGGTCTCATCAATGCAGTATAAAACGATACTATCACTTCCCGTGACCTTGATGGTCTCCCTCTGTTGATGCAGTCTAGAACTGCATTGACTTTTTTGGCAATTAAGAGGTGATTAAGAGGTGCTCAACAAGGACACCTAAACCTCTCTCACACTTACTACTATTGAGCCAGGGATTTCCTATTCTATACCTATGCATTTCTCCAGAAAGTGGGAATTGCAATATCCAAAATTCCAAGACAGCATGGCCAAAGATTACCAGACATGGGGTTCCTGTTACTGCATTCTTAATACATCTGGAGGTTGCAAGAGTAGCTTACTCTATTCAGTATTATGACACCATTCTTTCTATAGGCATCGGATAAAGCAAGTCAAATACTTTAGTTTGTTTTTATCTATGCTTTAAAAAAAACCTTTTGGTTTATCTTATTATGGATCATATTAATGCAAATCAAAACCATAAGCAGAAATAGAGGCCAAAGGATATTCCCTATTTTCCCACACATATAGGTAGATATGTAAGTTGGAAGATACAGACATAACTGATTCAGCTATAATTTAAATGCTACTCCTTTCAAATGAGCAAAGCCTTTTCCATTGTTTTTGAACAAGTCTTCAGCAAAATGTACTTTCTTATTATTTTGCTGTTATCTGAAAAGTCTGACTGGTATTGGAAGGAAAGCTACAGATGGGTTTTTGGAGAGCTTAAGCCAATTAAGAATATACAGTAGCTCTTTTTCTGTGTCATTTGGCAGTAAACTATGAAATGTTATTGTGTGATAAGAAAGAGCCATGGGTACTCTGTTTTTGCACACATGTGCTAGAATCACTGCAACTCATAAATTAAAGTTAGCCATGATACATTTGCTCATTAACCATATGGAAAATGGCATTCAGGAATTTTCTCCAGTATAGTTTCAAAGAAAGAATCCAATTGCAGGCAGACATGCCATAGTACAATGTTTATGCAGCTGTACTTGTGATTAAATTACAACCAGCTAGACCCACATGTAGCCAATTCCTATTAGTTTGAGAACAAGGTACCTTATAAGTGTGTAAAGAACTCTCGTTGTGTTGTTTTCTGGCCTCTTGGCCACTGTATCAAGCAAGAATCAAAAGTCATGCATGTGCTTAAAGCCCTCTGGAGAGGGAGCAGTGGGACAGAGCAGTGCCTCTCACGCTGTATAAGGAACTTTGACAGCCTACCAGGAGGAATTGTGGGATTGCTGCTGTCAGCAGTTCCAACAGTGCAAACAGTATGAAGAAGCTTCCACAGGGATTGAATTACTGAAGACTTCTGCTCCGTGTTTTTTGGTATAATTGAGAGCACAGAGGGAGCTTGATTTCTCTGTCTTATGATTTGAAGGTGAAGACAAGAGCCTGCAGGGCTCTGTCAGAGTTATGGGCATGCTCAACACAGACTTCAAAAAATCTAATTCCCATAAAACCGTACAAGGCTGAATTGCTTACCTGAATATAAAAGATTTACTTTCACTGAATCATTTAACACAAAACTATATTAATTGCATTTTGAAAAAAGGAGATGAGTGGGAGGGGGATGAACAGAAAGGAGGAAGAAAGGCTAACAGAATCAATCATAACCAAGGTATCATTTGCCATGAAATTAAGTTACAAATAAATACTATTGTTTTTGCACAAATACTTGAACATGGGTACGCATATAAATTTGGTTCACTCCAGATTTAATCACCTTAAGAAGATGAGTTCACATCTGCTTCACAGTTTACCAAAGACAGTCACTGAAATTGAAAGTGGGAAAGGCCCAATCTGTGAATAAACTTTATCAAATAGTAAAAGCAGTCGACATGACCAATGGAGGACTATCAGAGAATGCCAGAAGTCTTTAAATGGCAGATATATGCTAGGTTGCAATCAATCTCCCTTGATAAATATAAGAGACCTTAGTCTTTCCTTTCCAAAAGGAGCCAAGAATCAAGTTTTTGCTCACCTAAAATGAAATTCTTGAAAGATGGCCAAGGAGGCCAACAAGCTTCACCCCAAAAGTAATTTAAATTGATGCAAAGCAGCATTGTTTTGATTCTCCATTTCTTTATGGTAACATAAATATGCAGGTTTGTGGGGAGAGGTGAACAGAGCAATACAAAACTGATACGAAGTCAAAAGTAAATGCAGGCATTCATCTTGGAATTTGAGGATCAATGTTCATGGTTTTTAGTTGTAGAAAGTTGTGAGAAAGCTGGAAAAGGAATGAAAGAGAAAGTAGACACAAACAAGAGCTAGATGACAAGTCAGTTGATAATTTATCTTATAAATGGTAACTTAACCCAGATGGGAAGAAATCTGGGAAGATTGTGAGGTTCTGTCAAAATGTACTCACTATAAATACACAGTTTTCAAAATTTAACCCAAACTAGCATTACAACTATATCGCCCAAATTTGAGTAGTTCTTGCTTCCTTAATGTTACCCTGATTTAGGGGTGTTGATTTGCATAGAAAGAAAATACTTATTTCTACATCTGTATCCAATTCTCTATAATCTCATAAAATTGTAGAGTATCGCCTTAATATTTAGTGAACCAAATGTATATTGCCTTTCGCTCTTTTTGGTTTTGAAAATTCAGGCAACTTAGTAGAAAGATGGCGTTACAAAGAATAGAAATACTTTCCAATAAAAGTATAGTACAAATTATTGTAAAGTGGTGGAGGAAGAGGAGGAGAGGAATTGTGTATGTATGTATGTATGTATGTATGTATGTATGTATGTATGTATATGCATATGCATATATTAACCTGAGTTTTAAAAAGTTACCAATGGTCTATAATTTCATTTCATTATACATCTATTAAAGATTAAATAAGCGAATGGATAACAAGGTGTGGTTTCCAATTCCATTACTAGGGAACAACATTAGCAGAAGGGTCTTCCTTAGGTGTGCTGTGCAAAAATCAGTGTTATCTTTACTAAAGCCATCTATGGAACCACATTTCCCCATCTGTTCCTCATCTTCTATCTTTTCTTTTTTTTCACCTTGGTCTTGTTGGATATGAACCTGAATGCCCCCCATATCCCTTTGTTTCAGATATAATACTGTAGGTTAGAGCTCTTGTGTTACCTTTTTGAATAAATGGACAATTATATGGTTGGTATTAACCTGAGCACTCTGTTCCAATTGTCATTGTGTCTAACAACAAAGCCCCCCCCCCCCCCCACCGTGAAACTCATAAAATTACCAATTTCACAGTTCACTTTCTTCCTGTTTTGCTCAGCAGCCTTCATACTC
Organism: Arizona elegans; assembly: GCA_022577455.1. NCBI lineage: Eukaryota > Metazoa > Chordata > Lepidosauria > Squamata > Colubridae > Arizona > Arizona elegans. The sequence goes on from JAKOOJ010000002.1 coordinate 38,273,425, forward strand.
CTGGCCTGCCTCCACTCACTGCAGGAGATAATGTTGGACCAAACTAATAATGCTGTGTTTAAAAGGTTTTAATACACACAAAAGCTATCTTAATTTTGACCAAAATACATTTTCTCCTTTACATTTTTTTCTTAGACCTTTCTGATTTGGTGTTATAGGATGCTTAAACAGTACATCATGAGGATAAATTTCTATTGTTTGTTTTACTCATCTGCTACCTGAAGATTTTATATAATGTGGTTTTAAAAGAATCATATATCCCATGGGTATCTAACTTATAGCATCGTAACCATGCTGTCATCTTAATCCTTGCTGCTGTCACTACAGACCTTCCCAAAAAACTTAGTGAATTTAACTTTTTAATGTGACAGAAAGCTTAACTTAACAAATGTATTAAAGAAATTGCCTAATAACCCACCTTAAGGGTTGTTAATATAACTTTCATTTAATTAAAATTAAAGAATACTTTCATTTTAATTACATCTTACTCACTTCTGTGTCTTGACCCTGCTCTCAGACTAAAGGCTCTCAGACTAAACAATATTGTGTATCTGATTGTGCTATGATTTTTTGATAGGGGTGGATGTTGCTTCGGTTCTGAAATATAAGGGTATATTAATGTTGCTAATATAATATCCAGTTCAAATTGATCTGAATGCAGGACTGAATTTGATCAATTCATGAAAGAACACTTTAGATATAAATTATAATTAATTTATATTAATTAATTATTTCATCTCCTAGAATACTGGAACCTGAATATAGCAAGTAATCAGAGCAAAGATCTGATTTTCAGTTTTGTTCTTAAATATTTTCTTGAGAAGAGCAGAACTCTGTTTTTGAACAATGGAGCATCTCCATTTGGCATTTAATTTGGTTGAATAATTTGGTTTAAAGTTTCACACCTCAAAAAAGGAAGATTTTTTTTAAAACCACATTTTCAATGAAACTACACTTACAATTGCATATAAAGTGATTCCTAGTCAGCTGAGTCATTTTGACATTCATTTTATCTATTCTCTAAAAAAACATGCTGTACCGCGTAAGTTCTTTTAATACTAAATCCAATGTATTATGGATTAGTATCAATGGAGGGTTGCTCCCAGTTCGGACCGGTTGGCAAGAACCGGTAGTAAAACCGGCGGGAGGCCCCGCCCACTGCCCCAGATGTTGTCATCAGCGATCTGCGCATGCACAGAAGCAAGGCGCGCAAGTGAAGTGAGCGCGCGTGATCCCATTGCGAACTGGTAGTAAAGGTAAGTAGAATCCACCCCTGGCTAGTATCCTTAGGATTGGAGACAGAATTATAGAAATAACAATTATATGTTCATATAAAGACACCAGATAATTTTAAGTGGTATTTGGAAAAAGTAGATAAAAAAGTAAAGTAGTAGAAAAAGCAGATATATATTTTCTTGAGAATCCTCTATTGTGTGTTATATATGTGAATTATGCATTCCTTGAAGTTTTTTTGTTAATAATATTTTAAATTAACAGGTTAAAAATAAGTGTTCCATATCCCACAGCTATTGTTATAAAGTACAATGCTATATTCTAATCTTTCAGCTATATTTGACCAAGATTTATGGAATATTAAACCATTTCTTGCAAGACTGAGATTAGCCCCTATTCATATTGATTTATTTTATTTATTTTATTTTATTTTTGAATTTGTATACTGCCCTTCTCCCTGAGGATTCAGGGCGGTGAACAGCCAAATAAAAACATCAAATACAAATATTAAAATACAGTTAAAAATATATATAAATTTGGCCCCATTAATTAAAACAATAAACAAAACAATTAAAAACACTTAAAAAGAATTAGGCCAGCCCGGCTTGTTGGAAAAAGAAGGTTTTAAGGGCATGGCGGAAGGCACTGAGGTCATGGATTCTCCTTATCTCAGGGGGCAGCTGATTCCAGAGGGTGGGTGACCCCACAGAGAAGGCCCTCCCCCTGTGGGTCACCAGCCTGCATTGTTTGGCTGATGGCACCCCGAGGAGGCCCTCTCTGTGGGAGCGCACGGGTCGATGGGAGGTCATTGGTGGCAGCAGGTGGTCTCGAAGATAGCTAGGCCCTATGCCATGGAGCGCTTTAAAGGTGATAACCAACACCTTGAAGCGCACCCGGAAGACCACTGGGAGCCAGTGCAGCTCGCGCAGGAGTGGTGTTACATGAAATATGCAGCTAGGAAATCAACACATTGTTCCCAGTATCATCTCCATCTGTCTGCTGTGCTAAATAGATGTTTTCTGGTGTAGCCCATCAAGAGGGACAAGACTGCCTCCTTGCAAGTAATCAAGCTGACCTTCGCTGCTCTTGCCTTTTCTCCGCCCTACATATTTCTCTGCCCTGTAGTCCTAGCAAGGTATGTTATGGTAGACCAAGGGGCATTTGTGTTGGTTACATTTACAGCTACTGCTACCAGATTTAAGCTGCAAAAGAGAGAGAGCCACAGGACAGCAGTTTTCTACCTCCTTCATTTTGAAAATGTTGGCAAAGTAACATATTATCCTGTTTCATAATCATAATTCTACCCTATGCTCTATGTTTTCCAAGCTTTATAAATATATATGTGTATTTTATTTGCTTCTTAAAATTTATGCTAACAATGTCTGTCTTTTTGTTTGTTTGTTTTGGTTCCCCTTCCCTACTTTTAGAGTTTTTAGATTTTACAGAAGGTTTTTTTAAAAAATTTAGTTTCCTTCTGACTAACCAAAATGTTCACCTTTGTTGCTAGATTTAGTTCAGAAAAGGCCTATTCTAAAATGGGTTCAGTGTTTCCCAAACAATGTATAAGTTCATTTTGATGAACTACTGCTAAAATATTCTTTTATATCATTGGTCCTAAATTATTCCTCCAATGAGGGAGAAGAGGGGGGAACCCACTTGTAAATTTCAGTATAATATTTCATACATAACAATTCCCGTATAAGCATTTTTACAAGCCAAAACTCCCCTTTTGTTGTCTTATGTAATATTTTTATTCAGTACAAATTACATAACAATTTCAAGAATTCCAAGTATATTATGTTTATTTTACTTCCACAAATCTATTTTTATCAGTATAAGAAAGCTATATCCTACTATAAAAACTGAATTTTGGCATGCTCTTGTTTAATCATACATGAGCAACACTGAAGCCAATGGAATGTCAAGACATACAATTTAAAACAGGACTGAAATTGCAAGCATATTTTGTATGATTTGACCACCGCAGATTTGTACACCACAGATAACTTTCGTGAGAAGAGCACTGTCTGTGTTTTCTTTGATACTTTTAGGTTTATACAGTACTGGTAGTCTATTTACTACCAGTCTAATGGAGACATTGCCAATTGCATGCTCAAGATTTGTTGTCAGTAAGTACCTTTTACCTCTACATCATTCTTTAATATACATTCTTTTAGCAAAAAAGCTGAGCTGAACGTTGACTTGTCTCCTATTTCCCAGGTTGGCATTGAAGACTCTGTCTGTGGCTCACAATGGGTTAAATATCACAGGGCACTGATACAGGTTCATTTAGCTTTGGCACCATAGGATCTGGCCATGAATACAGAGCACATTACTTTACTGTGTGCATTATCATGACTATGACCTGTCTCAGGAGATCCTGTGCCACCACTGTATTAATGAGTGCATCTGCTTCCCAATAACCTTATTAGCTCACTGCAGCTGAGCCAGTAGCCTCATAGGACTTTTGCCTTTGTCCCTGGAGAGAGGTGATTCTGTTGTACTTGAATCCAGTTTGATGCCCAAATTTTAATAAGTTCTTTTAGATACACACTTTTTCTTCCCTCCCTGCCCCTTCCCCCCAATTATCATCTGCTATAGGGATTCTCAAATCCCTGGTTATTTTCCCAGATGCCATCAATAATTCCTGAAATGCCATCATGTTGGTGGTCCCATCCACAGCAAGTAATGTACATTTTAAGATATTTTATACACATTTACCATTTTCCTTCTCGTAGAGGGATGTGCCCAGTTTATTAAGAAATTTTTCCGTATCCTTTTTGGATTATCTTCACCTAACCATCCAACCCTAACCTCTTACAGAAAGCAAAAATTAACTTGATGTGCTAGCAATATAGGAGCAGCTGTTTATGTTTGTGTGCGCATGCGGGGAGGCTCCCTCTGTCTTAAGTTTACCATGCTATTTCTTATCATCTGCATCACTCAATGGAGAGAAGCAACCAAGTAGTGAACCCAGCAAGGTGTCTGTATAATCATTAACTTATTTGCCCTCTGGTTAGGACAAATGATATGCAAGCCTAAACTCACCAGGGATCTTCTTTGGGAGTGTGTCCAGAGGGAACGTGTTCCTGTGAGTTAATGGCATATTTCTAAATGGGTTGACTGCTTTCCTTCTGCTCACCAGCTCTTTCCTAAGTGGTTTTGTTCTCAAGACAATATCTAACATTAAAAGCTCAACTATTCCTGTATTTAATCAGTTTTTTAAAAAGTGTCATTTAAAAAGTGATCATGTTATGTGAATTTATTATTAGTAGCTATTTAAATATTTCTGTAGTCAAAGCCAGTATGGTAGAAAGGATGACTTTTCCCACTCCTCAGGTGCCCTGTATACTGTTCTGTTTTGAATTTTTCTATGCAAGGAAACTAGAACATTTGTTAGCTGCTAAATTACAACCTGGCACTCTCCATTACCTTTTTGGAATGTAGGAAATTGCCTTATGTCAGATCAGACCGCAGGTCCATCTAATTTAATATTGACTTCTGTAGCTAACAGCAGTTCTCTAGGGGTTTAGAGAGGAATGTTTTCTCAGATCTATCTAAAAATGCCAAGAACTTAACCTAGGATCTCGACATCTTTAGATAAAGGCATAGAAGCTGTGTATTTTACCACTGAACTACAACTCAGTTTCTGAAATGGCTAAGAAATCTTGATTTAGACTTCCCTCTTTTTACCAAACAAATCTCCTCCTATTTTGTAGATGTTATTTTCTTTATTTTTTCATATGGCATATTGTTGTACTTTTTGTCAGACAAATATTGGCTAAGAACTGAACCAAATGTCATATCTTAGACAAAATCAAATGTTTCTGTCAGCAAAAGTGGTAGAGGGATTCCTACATCCTTTATTTCCAAATATGTTTTACTTGGAGAATCAGCAAAAACAGGTTTTTGAAGACCAGACAAGGAAAGTAGCATTGCATTTCATCTCTTGGTTCTAATGTTCAGTATCTTACTTGATTTTTCTCCCTGTGTATATATGCAATATTAATAGTGTGTAGCATGTTTCACCTTTTTGGATCATATATCTTGATTAGCCTATTACTGTCCCAATATTATGGGAAAGAAAACTTGATGAAATCATATTATGGGAAAGAAAACTTGATGAAATCAGATTTCTTGGGTACAAGAAGTACCCAAGAAATATCAGAGAGAAATTGTCTTCCGTTTTTGCTTTAACTAGTTGATCTAGCTCAAAGATAACATTTCTTCTGCGTACTGGTTACATTCCCTCTCCCAACTTCCTGAGTAAAAATGTAGATCAAATATATGTAAGTAATGTAGTAAAATGTGATGTCTAATTAAAGTTAAAAGACAGAGTAATATTTTAAATAAAAGTAAAACAAATAATGAAGAGTTAAAAGCATTAATTCAACATTTAGTTATAGCTAGAAATATTTTAATTAAATTTGAGTTTGTTTTCCATCCATTCATTTGTCCTCGTCTTCATTTATTTTCAACCAATAGATTCCAGCTGTTATAAGTAAAGAAATATTATTTGACTAAATTCCCCTTTCATAACAACAGCTAGTCTCTTATACCATTGTATTAATGATAATTAATACAACTATTACCATGCTTATGACCTTTTCATAAGCAGTCCAGTTTTGGAATTGCTGAAGTAACAAAATTGTGTTGTTTATGAAGGTTTACTATCTTCATTATGAAAGCTTGAATATCGTACCATAGAATAATTTATGTTTCTGGAATGCTTAACTGTACAGAAGATGCTAAGGAAACACTCTTCACTGATTTCCTTTCCCAGATTTTTTTTGTTTCCCATGATTCATCTGTCAGGTGTACATTTCATAATAGTGGGAGATACCATAAACTGTTATTCTGTCCTCATAAATTAAACTTAAGTCATTTAGTATTGTGTTTTATATTTGCAGAAGTTGAATTCTGGCACCACAGCAGTAAATAAAAAAATTGTTTCCTGTTTGTGACAATAAAATAATGTTTTCCTCAGTAGCCAAATCATTTTTGGACCTAATTTATCTTGGTTACCTTGCTTGTCTCTCCCAATCGTTTTTCACCCCCAAAATTCATCACTATGTATGGCTTTAAGACTATTGTACTATCTGGCTTAATGCCGCTTTATGTATTAAGTCCAAATATACCCTCCAAATATATGTATAATAGGTACGTCCCTGTTTATTACAGTGAATGGACAATTGATCAATGGTTAAAAGAGAACTTAAATACCTAACTAACTATTTGAGAACAGTTGAAGATCTCTCTCCAATGTTTGAGATACAATAACCATTGGAATTTGCCAACACAAATATGTAGCAGAGTTGGTAGCTCTGTGAAAAGAGAAGTTTCCACCTTCCTGTATGAACCAGCTATTGCACAAAATGTTTCATAAGCTATTATCTTCATTGCTCCATAAATTTACCCAGCCATCCCACAATCCATATTATCACCTTACTAAGCTAGATATTCCTTGTACTAATACTCAAACTAGTGGAACAATGTCACATGTGATTTGTCCAATAGCATAATGTTGAATACAGTCCAGTAATTTTTTCATACTATTCTAGAGGCATCACATAGCTAAGCGTCAATTTAAAAGTTACAGTTTGCACATAGCAATTAAGCTAAGCAATTAAGTTAACTAGTAACCATACACCTATTAAAGAGGACCAAAAAAAAATCACATGTAGAAAGGGGAAGAATGTAATGTGCCAGGTCATCCACCAGAGACGGATGGCTAACAGACTCATCTGACAGCACTGTGATTTTATTTTATCTCTCATTTTGGGATTTATTTCAGCTGTGAGGACATAATTGCCCTCTTGATTGGAAGATCCTATTTGTTCCTTCCTAATCTGGAAGCTAAAAATGTACTCTGAAATTGGACTTAATCATTGCGGCACATGTATAGTGTCACCTAAAGCAATTGCCTGTATTATCTTTCCTCCTTGCCTTGCAACTTCTAATAAAACAAATAAGGAACACGGCATCACTAAATGGCATCTTTTGTCACTCCTTCAAGAGTAAAAATAAGAAAAGGAATAGTTATTGTGGAAATTCTCAGATTGTTATCTTTATATTCTACCTATTACCAGGCAACGTGGAGAGTTGTGCAGATTTTGTTCTCATGCTAGACTACCTAGTTCTACTTCACCAGAGTTCTTCATTGCTTAACAAGGCATCTTTTCTTCTAACCAAGAAGAGGCTTTCTTTATGCCTCTTAACTGTAAAGCAGATTGCACCCCAATGACTTCTTCCTTTAAATAGTTCCATGCTGTTGCTTTATTAATTGGCACCAAAAAAAGTTACAACCTTCTGTTTCTTCTTTATGTTTCAGCTTGCCATCCTATTTCTCCATTTCTCTTAGCACAATGCCACTTTTCTTACTTCATTCTCCTGTCTAATTAAGAAAATGGTTTAGGGTGGTGCATCTCTGCCTTTGCTCTAGCCTCACTTTAGATATCATTGTTTTGGAATTAATGCTACGATTGATGAATTCTAGAAGGGCAAATGCAGTAGTTTCATTCTTTCTATTGCGCATAGACCATAAGCCTTCTTTGTGTAATTTTATATGCCTATATATTTACTTTTAATACTATTTATTCTATGGACATGGCAATTAATATGTTGTTATTTTTATACCAGAATGCCTTTGTCAAACATCAGATGTAACATCAAATGATTTGACTTCTTGTGAAAACCAAGAGAAGGTTCACCAGGACTTTCATAAATGACCAAAAAAAACCGCACTCCACCGTATTAAAACTACTTAAAAAGGGGGTCATAAACATGTTCTGTCAGTCATTAAATAACATTTAAACACCCTATAATTTTGAAAAAAAATGCTTTGGCGGTCCTTCTAAATCCTTCTAAAAGATTTCTCCCTCCCACTTTAATATAAATTTCTCATTTTTAATAAAGTTATAGCTAATATGATATTCTTCATTTACTGTTTTATATTATTTCCTTGCCTGTTTCATTATTTTTATTTTTGTTTAGGATATCCTGTGTTCATGTAAGTGACACAGTAGTTTTTTTAAAAAGATGGGTAACTTAGAAATTAGTTAACAGAGATACTGAGTTTCAGTGGCATGCTTGAAGAGTCTCCCTCAACATATTTTCATTGTTAGGGAATTAGACCATTACATACTTCACCTAGTAATGATATATTACAAATTATTTTGCAAGCAAATTCAGTGGAACAAAGGCTTTTTGGAATATGACCTCATTGGCCATTATTTTATTATACAGATCCTTGGCTCCCAAACTGTACTTCAACTCCCTGGGGCATTACATGAAACTCAGAATCATCATGGGATAGTTTAAACTTCATAAACTAAAACTATGCTGCAGGGGGTTTGCAGTGCATAGTTTGAAAACAGCTAGAGATGCTTTGAACCAAGAAAGTTTGAAAATCTCTGATAAGAGATTCTTATATGATATTCCATACTATGAACTTTTGATTAAAAGTATAATGCATAAGCCACTCCTAAGTCACATCAGGACTTGGCTAAGTAATAGACTTAAGGAAGCCTATGCCGTCTTAGTTTAAAGGTTGTTATGAAATGAGTGAAAATTTGGTTTCCCAGGGCTATAGTCCAGCAAAGCATTATGTCTGGCCCTCAAAACCAGGGGTGAAATCCAGCAGGTTCTGGAGAACTGGTAGCGGAAATTAGTCCAGAGAACTGGCAAATACCAGCTCTGACTGGCCCCAGAGTGGGGTGGGAATGGAGGTTTTGCAATATCCTTCCCCCAGGAGTGGGGAAGGAATGGGGATTTTGCAGTATCGTTCCCCTGGAGTGGGGTGGGAATGGAGATTTTGCAGTATCTTTCCCCTGCCATGTTCACCAAGCCATATCCACCAAGCCACACCATGCCCACCAAGCCACACCCACAGAACCATAAAAAAAATTTACACAATAGTAAAAAAACATTGGATTTAACCACTGCTCAAAACCCATCATACCTTATGCAGAATTACAGATTTTTATGTGAAAAAGAGAATGGTCGCATCAACTATAAAATTATCCTGGCATTCTTGCCCATTTTTTTGGAATATTGCCCAGGCCAGGTCATTCATGTTCCATAAAAACTTGCACTCATATGTTTTAAAAGCTGCAAGATTGTACATTGCTTAATCTAAGGTTTCCAAACATCCAAAAAAGGAGAATATGTCCTCATTTTTGTTCTCATGTCCTCCACCCAGTTTTAGTGATTTTGTTATGGTCATTGGTTTTTTTTTATTATTATTGTTTTATAATAAGGTATTGTGGAAATTTTCTGTTTCTTTTGTCTTTCCATTAACAGCCTAGATTTATATTGTTTAATTTATTTCTTGATTCCAATAATCAGCTTCAATCCAACCCTTTAAATCCATGACTACTGTAGTCTGTAGGTCACATGTCTCATCATGCATTTGTAAAGTGAAATTTGAAAGGCATGTCATCAATTCTACATTATCACCAGTATATGTTCTGCTGGAAAAAGTAATTTGACTTACATGTAGGCATTTTTAAATATATTTTTTGCTGTCATTTTTGTCACAGATACCAAAGAGGTTAAACAGAAAGTCCTCCTTATCTCCCTATTTGTTCTCTCTTCCACTTGTCCATGTCCTCCTTTGCCTCTTCAGATAATCTTGTTACCCTATTTTAGCCTCCATAAAATACTGAGTCATGTTCAGTTGCATATCATCTTGATGTAATGGTTGAATTGTTTGAGGCTGCAATCCTTGCCAAATTATAATGTGAATATGAATAATGCCCCTACAAATACTCTATAGCTAATGTAAAAGATGATGCAGCAACCTCAGGACGTGGGTAGGAAATGCAAAGGAAAAGGGTAACTAATCCCACTAATTCCTTTGAAGTATTAGACAATCAATGTGTCTGTTGGAATTTTACTCCGAACCCCTCTTTAAAATGCATCAAATGTTAGCCTGTAGTTGTTTCCTGACAGCATCTGTGACTCTCAGTAGAGACATCTGCTCCACTGTTTCCAGACACTGTCTGTGTTCACAAGAGAAGAGCTTGATCCAAAGCCCTTGCTGGAGTTAGTGACTGTAGAATTGAAATGAATAACTTTAGCCAGATCTTACAAAGCACGAGAAAAGGCCCTGTGGAACAAGAGCATGTACTTGTATGCTACAAGGACATCAGGGTTGTACCTATATGTGGGTGTTCTACAATTACTTCAAACCATTGTTGTCACTATAATATAGGTGGAATAGTTTAGAATGGGAGGGGAATGCTGCTTGGATCCCTATCCTTCTGTGCTGTACCTGCAATAAAGATTGAGAAAATAACCATTCATCTTCTAGTGGCAACATAATCTAATATGATAGGATTGCATTCAGAAGAGTAAGAGGAAGTTAATGCTAATGGTAAAATTCATAATTTAAATCTAGTGTGTTTATACTCCGTATCCTTTTCATGCAATAATCTGTTTGACATTGCTTTATATGCATCAACATGGACTTTTAGAAGCTGATTTCTCTACCTGCTTTTCCATCTAATTTTCAGTGCTCCCGGCACTTTCCTCTCAGTTCCTTAAACTGTGTCCAACCTCAACAGGAATGAAGAAATGTCATTCTAAATCTTTCTTCGCCCTGATTAAAGTGATATAACACTTTATAGACTTTGGTTAAAATGAGGCCTTTAAAAAAACTTTGTGTATATAATAACTTAACACTATATAGATTTAATACTGGCATGGCTAGTCTTCAGTACTGATATCTTTTCTGTCACAATTGTCCCAGAGACCATTTTAGGAGAGTAACACTCTGCAGCTTTGGGTTTTAGAAACAGCTTCAATAATTGTACTGCTTTCACAAATGCCAGAGGCACATTAAAAATAGGCTGGAGCTGTCTTTAAGGTTATGAAACAGTCTGAATTCGCTCCTCATGAAATTAAATTTAGAGTGGTTTAGACCTTAGAGTGGAATTGTAAACAGTCTTCAGAGATAGCCTCTTTCTTTATAGAGCGTCTATTCATTTATTGTATCACAACACAACACATAATAATATGCTCAACTGTCATAGATATCAATTAAGTTACAAAAACTTACTAAGTTTTATTACATCCTGTCTTTTGTCTGAACTAATGTTCTACATGCAAGGTTGATACATAATATGCATGTATGATTTAGAAATAATCATTTTGAAGCAAAATTAATTGACTAATTATTGCGTGCCGAATACAACACTGCCAATGTTGTTATTTGATGTACTTTCAAATAAATAGACAACCATGTTAAATTGATATATACAAAATATCAAGCATATCAATCCTTCTTTTAATTTCAAGGACCAGAAGAGTAATCAATCAATAGTGAAGTAATCATAAACTAGCACCGTGATAAATAATGCAAAGTATTTCCATATAATGGAATTCAAAGATTATGAGCATACAGAGGGATAATTTAAATCAGTATTCTAACCTGGAACCCTACAGATACATTAGGATCACAATACCTATAGTTTCCAGCCTGTATATTTTCTTGGAATTATGGTTATTATAATCGCAATATATCTGGGGCAATCTTAGATTGAATAAGAATGGCCCAGATGAAACTGATCAAATCGTTGTAGTCAATCAAACTCCTCATAGGCCTTGCCTGATTATTTGATCTGATGTCTTGTTAAGTATTATATTAAATATCCCAATTATTATTATATTAGATGTAAGTATTTCTGTTTGATATAATCATATATTTTCACAGTTCTTAACACTAGCATATTCCTCATTTTCCTTTTCTCTTTTCCTCTTGGCTGTCCACAATTCATGACTGTAAGGAATGAAGCTGATGAGGCAGGAACTAGAGGTTCCCAGGCCAGATAAAATTTATGTCAACAGTGAGCAGATGTCTTTCAGTCTAAGGCCATGAAGAAAACTCTGGGTTTCTGTTGACAGAAAAGATCATTCTGTGTCTTTAAAACTTCTTAGCTCTTTCTTTTGAAGAACCCAGTGTTCTCTTTTTTACTATTCTCCTTTCTGTTAACCTGCTCACTCTTTCTCCCTAGATTTTGCAATCAGTCCTTATTCATTCTGTCTGTATAACTGTATAAAACACTTCAACATACTCCTTTTATATTGGCCACTTATTTTATTTTCAATCCAAATTCATTCAGCACCCATTCGTTCTTGACTCTTTTTGCTTTCCACATGGACACACACATGGATGCAACACACACACACACACACACACACACACACAATTTCCATTGCATCTAACTTGATTTTATGTCTTTCCTGACGTCCCTAATTCTCAGTTCCTGTTAGCAGTCCTAATGCTAGACTTTGTTTAGTTTTAATAATAAAGTAATAAATTTAATGTTTAATAAATGAACATAATTTTACTTTTTCATAATATTTTTTTCTTCTCTGTCTTTCCCTATGTTTCTTCTCTTTTGTTTGTTCATTTATCAATATTAAGGAAGGATCCAGTCTCTTAAAGCTACTTCACAAAAACCAAAGCTTTATATTAGAAAATCATTTCTATATAGGCAACTGCTTAAAACATAAAACTTTAATTTAGTGAACTCGATACAGTGAACCAAGTGTGTGTTAGACAGATTTTTTTGTAGCTATGTGTATATAAATGACATAAAATGATTTTAAAAATTTATATTACTTGTGCAACAAGTGACGTAAATCACCATGATTATAATACCTTTATATATAATCCATAAATGGTGGATATTGTCTTTCCCCAAATAGTTGGTAAAAACCAGATTTCACTTTGCTACATGTAGTTTTTCAAGTGTGACAAATGTTCACATCACTGTTAACTGCCTCCAGGCATGGCTTTCTGCCAGGTCTGTGGAAATTTTTGTATTGTTTTAAAGCTTTTAGCTGAGCTATATTTGTGCTTTGCTGCTATTTTTAAATTAATTAATTAAATTAATTACAGTTAAGTTTGGTGACTATCTGGCCGTGTCCAACTTTCCATACGTTTTTGACAACACTAGGATGTATTTTGACACTACCTTCTTCTGGATTTTTTTTTAAATTCTCAGTTTAGTTTACAAACCAAGGTTTATCTGGCAATCTTTCATTTAAGTACTGTCCAATCCCAATCTTTCTTCAAGATCAGCCAAATAATCTACTTACTAAATTTAAATTACATTGTTTTACTTATTTTGATTTTGCTTGCTTAGTAAATCTTATTGACACCAGCCCGTAGGGATCACTGGCATGATGATATCAGGGCAACATTAATGAAAAAAATAAGAAATGAATACATATATGTGTTCCTTCTTGGCCTAAAGCAGCCATGGATCTCATTTACCAACCAACAAGGTTAAAACTTCTTACAAGTTGGCACATGAGACAGAAAAAGACACAAGCACCTTTTCCCTTCAAAACTATTCTCTTAATTAAATTGCTAAGGAAATCCTTAACTTTAGCTAATCATGGAACCACTTTTCAAGGGAAACCAAGGAAAGAACAGAGATAATTGTCACAATAATTGTGACAAAAGCTTCATGTTTTATATACAATTGGCATAAAAGAAAAATTACGTAATTCAATTTGCTGCTCATTACCTTAGTAATTTTATTAGGGTTGCATCTTATGTTTAAGTGTTACAAAAGCAGTCTTTAAAAAAAATAGCAACAGCAACAGATAGTTATTTTTTTTTAAGTCCAGATTTCCTAAGAGATATTATTCATGTATTCCAGAAAAGGAATCTTCATTGTGGATTCTCAGAGAATGTAATAACTTTTTTCCCAAGATACAATTATTGGTCCTGGCTGGTAGATTAAATATATTACCTTTTAGACTTTAAAATTTAGAGAACTGTCACATGTGTTGCCTATTCTTCTATCATCATAGATGACATTGATGTGTCTGTGTATTTGGAGAACAATATGAAGCGTAGATTTTACTCAGCATAAAACAGATGGCACATATGAATTAATTGTGACCAGAAACTTTTGAACTTTAGTTGAGTTCCAGGCTACTGGAATATTTGTCCCTATTGTATTTTGTATCTCTCTTCAGCTAAGAAGGGCACAAATAAGTCCTATGCAAATAATTACGTTGGATCAGCTTATGCCTAACATTTGTATATCGTTGTCTAATTGAATTGAGTGTCTAATCTGATCCCAGGATTCATTATCTATTTCCCTGTCTAAGTCTTTCCCTCATTTATGTTTAGCACCCATCTGTCCCTCTTCCAAATGGTCAACTGTAGTCCTGTAAAAGGTTGCAGATTAGCCTCCCAATCTAGTAACACACAGCACAGCAATTTTGTCGACAAGGGAGCATTTGGATCTAGGCCTGTCTTTACTACGGGATGAAGAGAGTTAAGAAGAAAACCTGCTTTGAAAAGTGCATGGCAGAACAGATTGTTTTTCTATCTGCCCTTGGCATGGATACAACTTTTCTCACCAAGAAGGGGAAAAAAAACCCTAATGTGCCATTTATTCTGGACAAGATATTTGTACCTTTTCAGAATAAAGCAATAAGAAAGTTCAGTAAAAACACTTGATAGAAATTATTGACAGAAAAAATTCTTTCTAACCCAAAGATTAAAAAGCAAGTGTTATCTGAAGATGGATTTGTTTTAATTTGTCATTGATGTATTTGATACCTGGTAAGATCAAAGAAAACGGAATCAAAGGGAGAAATACAAGCAGTTCTGGTTCCCTGAATATTGGCCTCTTTTATGGATATAAAAATCTCAGGACTGGAGTGCTCAAATTTATTTGTACTGATGTTTGTTTAAAGATCAATATTAAATAAATTGGTCTGGAAGCTATAGTCATAAAGCAGCTGTCGGACTAATGTAATCCCACAATGCTATTTTGTCTACTGCTTGAAACCTGGTTAGCTGTGTACTTCTAATAACGTGAAAATCTAGTGAATAAGGAAATAGCTGAACTGGATTATTTATTTATTTATTTATTTATTGCACTTGGATTAATATTGAAAGCAAAAAATAGTACCAGCTTTTTTATTTAAAAGATACATGCTGTTTTTTATTTGTAAAAATGTAAATTGTATAAATTAACTGCTTTACTTCAGAAATAATAGTATATGAAGCAGCATCTAAAACTTATTTTTTTCTTTGACTCTGGATTTCAGAACACAGATTGTGATTATGAGAAGGAGGAGGTTCAGATTGTTTCTGGGGGGGAAATAATCCTACAGGAATGTTCCTCATGTGCATATAAATGTCTGCATATGCATATTTATGTACCTTTCCATTAAATGTAATCACATAACTACAAAGCCAATTCATAATGTAAGGAAAAAACAAAGTCTATTCCTTACATTATTTCCCAATAATTACCCAAATTACCTTGGGAATTTTGGCTTAATCACTCACTCCCAGCCTACCTACTTCATAAGAATGGTATTGTGGGAATAAAGTGAGAGGTGATCCCTTTGTCTTGAACTCCTTGGGAAGGCAGCATAGAAATATATTTATTTATATAAATAAATAAACAATTGTTTATGTTTTTGATAAATTGATTGTACAGAAGCAAACAATCATGTTTAAAACAAAACTGATAACTATGACTTTGCTAGAGAAACCATATCTCAATGCCAAAATGGTACAGTGGTCTACGCACCCTGTTATTAACACAGCTGCCTGCAATTTACTGCTGGTTCGAATCTCTCCAAGGCTCAAGGTTGACTCAGCCTTCCATCCTTTCTAAGGTAGGTGAAATGAGGACCCAGTTTGTGGGGGCAATAAGCTGACTTTGTATAAATATACAAAAGGATGAAGACTATTGCTTAACGCATTGTAAGCCGCCCTGAGTCTCCGGAGAAGGGCGGCATATAAATCAAATTAAAAAAAAAACAAAAAAAACAAACCACTATTGTAGCATAGGTTATATTTATGCCTAGGAATTACTGTATAGTTGCTATGTTATTCAAAGAAGTATTTTATTTGTGTCACCAGAGTTATGGAAAAGTCCAATCCATTTGCTTCTTATTTCAATTCTTGGATGCAGTGCGAATTTAGATCTATGCCAGAGGTTTCCAACCTTTTTTTGGCCATGCCCCACCTAAGAATCTCTAAAATCCTGATGCCCCCCCGTGACATATAATTCTTTACTCAAAAAGTGAACTATACTCATGCAGAAGAAGCCTAAAAGGCCATTAACTTGGTTTAAATAAGGTTCAAATTCTCCCCCCCCACCCCCCACCCCGTGGGATGTGGGCCCCATTTTGGAAACCACTGATCTATGCTGAAGGCAGTGACACCATTTTGCTGACTGGAATTCAATGTAAAAAATCTACTCATTGAACTGCAGTCCCTCCTTTCACAAATTGCCACTCTCCAAACCTATTCCGCTACTATTTCCAGTTTATATAAGATGTTTCTGATTTGCCTGGGACTTAGAGGGTCGAGTACAGAGAAAGGAAATAACTGCTGGAAATTTGTATGTATTTCTAGTTTTGCATCTGGTTTTGCTGACCTCATCTAACATTTCCTAGTAAAGTTCCAGATATTATTTGGGATAAATCAGCTTGAAATCCAGTTGCATCACTGACATGAGTATTGGCGAGTATTTTATAATAATAGCCTAGAAATAATAAGTCTTCAAATGGCATCTCCACAGATGTCAAAAAAAAAAAAAAGAGTTCAAAAGTCTTTTAAAATACCCAACTCTGTTGTATCATGAGACTCACCCTAAGAAAATCTGAATAGTGTAGGAGTTTGAGAAGCTGTCAAAAAGCTTCTGAACAAAACATGTGATTTGCTTGTACATTACAGAGTCGTTTATCTAGAGTCCTCAAGGGACCCCTGAAATGTTCCAATAAACAGTTTCAGATGAATAAGAAAGTAAAGTAGTGGCCCAAGAAAAAAGTATATTTCAAGGTTCCATGCCCCTGAGAGCACTAAAGAGATACCAGTGTCTTATGCATTGCATTCTGATTTTGGAAACATTTAGCATAAAGGTGCAAAGCTGCAACCTTTCACAGATCATTGACTAGTTCTTTTCTTTAAAGAAGCAGCGCTGGACTCCCCTTAACTAATCGCACATTCAGGAAAATCTCATCTGACCATTTAAGGTTTATGCTCAGTTTAAGCTTTGTAAATTTAAAGCATTGCGAAATCAATCAGTAATTTTAAAGAGTCTAATCTCACAGGGCATAACCAAGCCTTGTAAAACCAACTGACCTACATTCAAGGAAGGTCACTTAGACATGGGAATGACATACAGCATTTCCATGCCATTCCAAATGAATTAAAGAAGATTGTAGAGCCTCTAGATTACCCATTTACTAAATGGCATTTATTTTTCCTGGCATAATCATAGATGATATTGGACAAGGAGAAAACCTAGTTGTTGAAATGGGCCCTTTTAGAGCAGAGAAATGCCAAATAGTGAAAAAGTGAGTATCCTTATTGATATCCAATATTCAGTGTATCCACAACTACATACTAACATAGGGTTTATACTACTATGTAATAACACAGACATACAATTTTTTTCTCTCTACAACTGAAATTCTATACCTGAGGGTTTTTAAAAAATTCTTTTTGCCAATTTTTGCACCATTGGCATGATTTTGTAAAATTTCTTATTTAGAAAAGTACATTAGAAACAGATTCAGGAAGTTTTATTTTTTTCTATTTACTGTGAACATAAGTAGTAAAATTTCATTCACCACCCTCATACATAAATCCCAGTCTAAATCCCAATTTCCAGATTGCTTATTATTTATCCTATGACTATCATTAAGTGTTGTACCTTATGATTCTTGATGAACATATCTTTTCCTTTATGTACACTGAGAGCATATGCACCAAGACAAATTCCTTTTGATCCAATCACATTTAATAAATACATTTATTTATTTATTTATTAAAATAAATAAATTCTAAATCTAATTCTAATTCTAAACTAGGACTGTTGGGATGTGATTTTTCCTTCCCGTTTGTCGTTCCCACCATCATCAAGCTACTATTTGGAGCAAATAGCAATTTGGAAAAGGAATATGTATTTATTTATTTGAGCAAAATAGTGCAAGAAAATGGTTCCTCATTCACATACTTTCTTTCCATCATGTAATTTGAATCTGCATTTTAGGCAGACAGGTATGTAGCAGGTAATAAGCCTGCTATTTTGAACCCTTCCCAATGGGGATAGCTACGGTGGCTTATTGCAGGGTCAAGAATCTTGATGCCATCTTAGAGATTAATGCATTTTTTAATAAAATATATCCTTTTGCATTCCTCTCCATTGCATCAGATACACAGACTGGGCTCCTAAAACAGGAATCTCACAGAATTCTTCATTATTTTATAGTGTCAATTTGTCCTGTTTAGAACAGCCTCCCTCTGGCAACAAGATTAGTCCCGTCAATGACAGCCTTCTGGAACTTGCTTAGAGCAGAGCTCTTCCAGAGACCTTTTGGGGTTGATACAACTGCCACCTGTATTATTATTGGTATTTGTTTTCTGATGATATTTCTGGGATGACTGCTCTATTTTGGACTATAAATACCATAGACATTGTAATTTTCTTCTTCTCAATTACTGTAACATGCAAGGAGTTTGGAAAGATTTGGCAATATGGAAGTTAAAAAATTAAATAAAAATTAACATTAAATAAGGATGCTGAAAAAAGTTGACAGTAATAAATAGTAGCCACCTAAACAACATTTAATTAGATGGCCATCTAGAAAATTTTAAAAATGAGGGGGAGCATAAATAACCCAAAGGGAGAGCCTTGATGCTGATCAGTGTCACTATTCAGTGGGGCGAGTGGTTTCACCCCACTGGTTGGAAGCTCTGTCTCCACTTCCATTCTAATTAATGACACAATAGCCATTTTCTCTACTATAGCACTGAAATTTGGAGTATTTTTTTCTACAATATAGCAGGTATTTTATAGTTGCCGTGTATATGTAGATACGTAGAAAAAAGATTGCATTAACAAGGTTACTACTGAAAATCTAGCAAAATAAGTGCATGGAAAGGATAGCCTTCTGAGTTACTAGAGTACAAATGCATCATTTCCTATTTTCTTAACAAATATATAAAACTTAAAGAAGAAATGTGGCTGATTGTGCTGAATTATTACTCCAAGATAGATTCATCAAATCTCCCAGCTGTATAAGACAGGGTTTACTAATGAAGTTCCCTATCAAAAAGAAAAGCCTAATTTTGATTTGGCTTAGGTAATGAACTTCTTTTTCCTGGTGTGATTATCTGCATGGGGTGGCTAAAAGAGTAGCAAGAGAGAGTGCGTTCACGGAAGCATTATGCAAAATGTCTTTTGTCTCTTTTTGCTGGGATATATTAAATTTTCAATGTAGTCTATGTAATATAAAATTATGATAATGACTTTTGGCCCACTGTGAAGGCAGCTTGCTGGTCCTGAGCATGTGTGTCTGGCTTGAGCACTAGGATACACTGTGGGAGTTGCCTTTTCTATTAACAAACCTCTAGATACCTAATGATGAATTTTCTTTCACCAAATGTTCTCCTTTTGTCTCAAATACAAGCATTTTCTAAATTGCTTTTGAGAAAAACAAGAGAGGCAGGGAGGTCTGTGGCACTGACAGGGGATAGTGGAACAAAGCAAGTAATTCAGCAAGCATTCTGGTAATTATAAGGCAGCCACAAGGTTATTTCTGTGGTGAAAATATTTACTGCCTTATTGATGGAAGTGATTGAATTGCACTAGTGAAAGTACAAGCTGAACAATTGGCTCCTAAAACACCATTTCAATGTAACAATAGCTATGAGAAATAAAATCACATATATTTCTGTCTTTTTGGAGTTTTTAATAATCTCATCAGCTGTAATAATTGTTTAATATGAAAGCTCATAGCCAGTATTTTGAATATTAGACTAATAAATATATAATTTTACTGTAGATTATTTTAATCGGGCAAACAACATCTGACTGTTCTTTCTGAATAGCTATGGTATATCTTTTGTTGTTTCATTCTACAAAAGGTAGCATAGTCTCTATTCTTTTTGAAGACAGAATTCTCTGGAAGAAATATCTAAACTTTAAAAAATAGAAATTGAATCCACAAAAATCACACTTGGGTCCCATTGAAATCAATATGAAAGTTACGATGATTTCCTAAATTCATCTAATAATCTGGAACCAATGCTGAGCTGCAACTGATTTTTGTAATCCTTTTTTATAACTATTACTAAGAAAGGTTATGCAGCCATAATATTCCTAATCTTGAGGCATTCGATTAAAATATATTATTTGAGATTACAACATTATTGGAGCATTTCTTACATTTTTGTTATCGTGCAACTGTGTTAATGGTAAAGAATGGTATTGTTTTTTCCAGTAATTTTAAAACAAACTATTGTTTCAGTAGAAATAAAGCATAGCCAGCTCATAAGCAAGCAGAAACATACCTATTACCCATGGAATGATTATTATGTTTTACACAATGCAGATTTCTTTTTATTTAAAATGTATTGTCCAGACAGTTTGCTCAATGATATTGTGAAGTATAAAAATGATCAAATTTTCAAATGATCTCCTTCAATGAAAAATGTTGCTTAATTTTTAAAAGTATACAGATAACACATAGTAAATTTATTCTAGAAGCAGTCCCGTTATTTCAAATCCTTTCACAGAACTAGCTTTATAACTGAGGGTTTTTTTTTTTGTTTTATTTATAAATTAAATTAGATTTTTTCCCTACCTTTAATTGTCAAAACTATAGTATTATTTTTGTTCATTCCCAATTTTTTCCATATGTTGTTTCTGTTCCAAAATATAGCACTATTGGTTGTTGTTTTTTTAAAAATCAGCATATGAAACTCTAGAAGATCATACTTGTTGCGTATGAAGGCAATTTGTTGGCAGCTACTGCTGGGTTTTTGCATTTGGTTTTAATGTTTAATTCTGCATCTGCATTTTTTCAGCAGAACCAGACAGGAGCAGATGGGCATTAACTGCACTGCACATAGATTTTAGAATCTGGACACATTTAAGTTCACAGTTAAGTTACTGTTGGAAAACTATTTTAATGTAGATTTAAGAATGGTATATAGAATTCTGTTAGTATTTTTATTTATTTATCAAATTTATAGAAGTCATGCTGGGCAGTGTACAGCAATCAAATAAAACCACTATATAAAAACAATCATTATAAAAATAAAGACAATCATATTAAAATATTAAAAAATTACCCCAAATTTCCTCTATGCACACATATTATATTCATGCTAAGTATATTTCAGTATGGACTTTTGGAGCACACTATGCCTATCTCCTAGCATTCAGAAACACTGAGAGAAATATTCGCTCATGTCAATTTTTTTTTAAACTGCCTGTCGCTTTTATACATGGTTGTATCACAGATCTTCTCCATATCTACAATTGACATCCCAAAGTATAAGACACACCCTCTTGAAAAGTTCATTGATGGGTTTATTAGTGTTATTTTACAATGAAAGAGATATTGAGCAGATTGAAATGAATCTGAAAGAAAAAAAAGTTGAAATTATTTTTATAGCATTACTGACAAATTCATAAGAAAATAAAAAATAAAGGTCAATTTCATAAGGTATTTCTGATTGATATGAAATACTTTATAATTCAGTATACATCATACATGAGATCAGTTTCATCATTTCCATTGGTGAATTTTTTACCCTCATCTAGAACATCATGTAAGTAGCAGTATCCATATAATGGAACACTTGGTCCTCTCCTAAAAAGCAACATCTTCCATTATAATCTTCTGTTCTGACAGTTGGCTAACCTATGACATTGCAGTTTCATCACAGTAGAATAGAATATTTTAGACAGCTCTTCAAAAGGGCGTGTAAGAATGAATGGACTTCAGCACTGATAGAGGAACTAATTGTGTAGTAATATGTTTTCTGCTTGCTTTGTTCAGGTGATAAAGCAACCCCCCCATTCCCAGCACACAAATTTGCATGTTCTCTCTCTCCCTCTCCCTCCCTCCCTCCCCTCCCCCCCCCCCCTCTCTCTCTCTTTCTTTCTTTCTCTCTCTCTCCCTCCTTCCCCCTCCCCTCCCCTTCTCCCTCTCCTTAAATTACAAAACAGTTGCTTATGAAAAAAGAAGGAAGGAAACAGAGTTCTGTCAAAATACCTCTTCTCTTTCTTTTCCCCTCCCTCTATTGATGTGTAGAGAGAAAAAAGTAGCATTTATTATCCCACCCAGTTTTATCATCTTCCAGATAATTTAACTGAACTGATGCTACAGAGGATATGCTGACTGGCGCTTTTCCTATGCTTAATGTGTTAACCAAAGCCAGTTGTGTCAGTTTTAACAGTTTTAGTTAAATTCCCATGACACTCTTAACAAACGTTGAAACCTCTGCCATGTCTTAACCTGACAGATTTCCCGCCGTCATTGCATACTTAAAATAAATGTCATCCCCAATCAAAAAGTTCACATTTTACTGACAATGTAATTTGTTACTTTGTTCCTGATTTATCTCTCTTTTTCTCCTCTATCTCTCCTATTCTTTTTGTTGCACAATAATATAACCTAGTAGTAATTTTTTTCATAATATTGTATGCCATATTTTATTGATAGAGTAGGAGATGTGAAAGTAAAATAAGCATGTAAGCAAAATAAAAGTATTCTAATTTGGTATGTGATGAAGTTGTTTAATGAAGGGGCTCGGGAGATGTTGATTAAATTCTTTAAATTATGGGAAACCTTATTATCTGGGATGCTGAGATCAGGATATATCTTGATGAAACATTGGAGATGTTCAAGTATTGAATGGTCTTCTCCAGCTTTTATGGGCTAACTTCCTTTAGGAAAAAGAACATAAGATTGCTTTTAGGAAAGAAACAGATAACTTTACAAATTGTATGAGTGAACACTACAGCTAGTAAAGGAAATCCTATGCTCAGGAAAGAATTTGCAGTACTGTTAAATGTATAAAAGACTAATTGGAATCCTTTGCATTAATGTATGAATATATGGGCTGGCTTGAGCCAAATTTTAAATTTTAAATTTTAAATTGATTTTAAATTGGGTTGTTTTAATTTACGGCCAAATATGTAATTATTTTAATACTGTTTTTAAATTTTGTATGCTCTGTTTTTACCTTGGCTGTGCACCGCCCTGAGTCCTATTTGGAGAAGGGCGGTATAGAAATTAAATAAATAAATAAATATAATTAACTTATTTTCAAGTCTCAGTAAAGAATATGAGCCCAGCTTCCTCCTGCTGCCTATTCGCTTTTCAACCTGAAGCAGGGAGAGGAAGCCATGACTTCAGATATTCATGCCTATCTAAGTTTTCTCCATGGAAAGAACAAAACATTCGAACAGTGTTCTTTTCTTGTAGAGAGCACTCTCTGTATTTGTAGGTACATATGTTCCATTCACTCTAAAACAAAATACTTGTGGAAAAGGATTTGTACAGATACCAATATCTAGTAAACAAAGGTAGCTCATTTTTTCTTGTATCCTCTTCATGCTCTCAATTTCTGCAGGTACAAAGTCTTCAGTAAAGCTCTGGGCATTGTTTGGCTTATGATTAGGTAGCATTGCCTATATGACTTAGAAAGAAAAAGTAGAAAATAATCAAAGTGATTGAGGAAGTAATGGAGTAGGTAACATGTTATTGAGGGAGATAAAACACTCTTGATTCTCCAATTGTCAATTGTAGCAGCTCAGTTTTGCCTTACGTTTTCATTTTTCTTATGTGAAGACTAGTGCAATATGAAGACTTGAACTTGTCAAGTTATTGTTAAGGGTTTAAAACATAGGTAGAATCCTTCCGTTTTAAATCTGGAAGGACAGATGGGTTGACATGTGATTGCATTGGTTTATTATTTTACACTGTATTGTGCCTATGGGTCATTGAACTAGCCTGGACTTTTGATTGGTCACAACATTATTAATCC
This sequence comes from Arizona elegans, assembly GCA_022577455.1. Lineage (NCBI taxonomy): Eukaryota > Metazoa > Chordata > Lepidosauria > Squamata > Colubridae > Arizona > Arizona elegans. The sequence goes on from JAKOOJ010000002.1 coordinate 38,297,498, forward strand.
ATAAAATCATGCATTTCAGAAGTAAAAGCACTGTCATTTTATGTATTCATTGAAATCACTGGATTTGGATTTAATACAATATTTTTAATTGTCACTACTATCACCGTCCCTCCCTTTTTTATCCCTTTTCCTCTCCCTCTTTTGCCTTATTTCTCTCTATCACTGAGAGAATAAGAGAGGTGGCTTTCACAGCAGCTGGTTAATTTCCCTGGCTTCACACTACTGTTTAATGATCCGTTTCTCGTGTGCCACCTCTCTCATCTACTGAAAGATAGGTACAAATTGTACCTATAAAAATTATAACGCAACTCTAGGTTATCTTTTTTTTTCTTCAAAATTGTGATTACCTGCACTGAGCATTAGTACTATTTTCTTTTGAAAGCATTTCAGAATAAGCCACGACAAGTCATTGTCCACCCACGCAGAATGTTTATATGTGAAGATTTTTATAGTTTAGGCATTTGGCAGACTGGTTGTTTTTGAGAATGGAAGTTGAACTCCGTTGAGATGCCATCAACAACCGTATGGCCATTGAGACAGCTTGTGAGCCACCACATAATGGTTTGAGCTTCTGGCATGTCTCACTGTCAAAAGCTTTTTCTGTTTTTTCCTTGATACAATGTAAGACCAAGCATGTCATTGAGGCTGCATCAATAACCATCTAAGTCTTAACTTATGAAGACCACACACAGTAAAAATTAGATGGTGGTTGCTCCACATAGTGGTTATAATATGCATAATAGCTTACCACTCCATTTTGTGGAGTTAATCCACATTCAGATAATTCCATTTTGACATAAAAGTTCTTTTGAATGCAGAATGTTCTTCTCTCACTTCATCTCCCTGAAATAGTCACCCAATTGTTTTTGTCAAAGGCAAGGGGACTATTGCGTTTGAGGAAAGATAAATAAATAGTGTTCAATTTCCTGCAAGGTTTATGAATCTCTTCAGTGAGTTTGAGGAGAGGGAAGAGAAAATACCTGATATAGAGAAATCATGGGAAAACCCACAGGAAAAAACATGGTTTTCATTATCAAGACTGAACAAATTAAAAAGTCTGTTAGGGCAATTAGTAAACTGAAAATATCTATGAAATTCATTGAATAAATTGTTCCCTTATGAGTTCTACACCCTGCTACATATGAAAAATAAAAATCCAGTCTTCTTACCCAAAAAAATTTCTTTCAATGAGGGCATAACATCAAAATTTCATTAACATAGACAAATTAGACTCTTAGACACCTTTTTTAGTATAATGCTTGGATGGCAAAAGAGGGCATTCCTGAGACACATATGTACACACACAGGTATTTAAATGTGCATATCCAACCACGTCTCTAGTGTCATATGTATTTATGATTTTTAAAAAATCTGAGTTACTGATTATTTGATGGTTTGTTTACTATATTATAGAATTATACTAATTCTGAAGATCAATAACAATTAAATGTGGTACTTGACAAAATTTGAAAGCTATAGTGAAAATTATAGCAGGAATTAAAAACCAAAAAACATCAGGCAATTTCAGTCTGTTTATAGCTTTATAGCTAGTGTCTCCAAATATGTTATAATTCCAATGCCCAGGATTTTCAGCAGGCTTGGTAATGGTAGCAATTCTGGATGTTGTATTCAGATGCACCACATGAGATGACTGTTTTTTCCCCAATAAGTATATATGTGCTGTGTGTGTGTTTTAAAACAATCTTCAGAAATTCCTTAAGGTTAAATTTTGACAGCCTTCTTCTAGAACAAAACTCTCACTGGGGATTTAGCAAAAGACAGAAAGAGTAAAAGTAGCTTTTAGGTTGTAAATTAAAAATTGGTCCAGTGGAACTGAAAGAGCAAAGAAAAGATGGTCAGTGATAAGCACAGCCAACTAATTTTTACTTTTCTTCCATCTTCTTTTCTTTCCCAGAACACCCAAGGGCTGAAGTATAATTCTTAAGATTTAACTATGTACTGATTTCATAAATAATTGCTTCAGTAAAATTACATATTACTATTCTTTTTCTGCTAGAGGAAATAGGGCTTATATCCTTTCTGGCTACCCCTATTAATGAGTACCTGTGTACAGGCAAAGAAGGAAGTGACAAAACAGGCTTTGTAACAGAAACTCCGCCTCTTTTCAATTTGAATCATAATATCTTATACTAAGTGCAAATGGGGCAGAGCTTGCATTGTGATGTCAAAATTCATATTTCATCATTTGGTGAAATCTCATCTTACTGTAAGTATACCTGTCTCAGCCCTAGAGTTAGTCCACTATTTTAGGGTGGAAATGACAAGCCTAACAAAATCATATGTTCAAAACAAACACAGCTGCTATTTTTTTCTCTCATCTCTACTTTGGGAAGCAGGAGAGCCCAGTGTGGAGCTGTCTGAAGGGAAGACGCTTTGCCAAATTCAAACCAGAGAGTGTGAGTACACAATCTGGACTACAGTAAATTTATTACCAGGGGTGGGGATTTGAAGCCAACTTTTAAAATACTGTGGTTAGGGAAAATTATGAAAGATTATTTTCATATATTAATGGGTATACAGATTTTATGAGATATTTTGAGTCAGTTCTGAGGCCCTTCTTGGGAGTAGCATTCTGGTTTCAGAAGTTTTTTTTTGGTTTTGGTTTTTTAATGGGAAAGTTGCTACCATTCTCTTACAATGAATAATTTCAAAGATCACTTTTCTTGGTTTCTGCTGATGAGTTTCCACTGAGCATATTCAGTCAGCCTTGCCTCTCCTCCTTATCTCTTTTATTTATATGTACTGGCAAAAAAACCAGATGTACAAGGAGTGTTGTAACACTTTCTCTGCTTTACTGTTCCATGTTCAGTCTTGGATACGAAACATTGTCTCCCAGCTACTTGCAAAAGTATTATTAAAAATTAAGAACACAATCTCTCAAAAACAAAATAAAAAATCAAACCCATTCCCTGTATTGAGAGTTTTTCTCCACCTTACTCTTCACCCCAAAATTAATTGAGGATATTTTTCTTAAGAAACTCTCTAAGGCTATGTCCCTTATTCCATAATTAAATATTATATGATAGATTCCATTCTTCTCCCTCCTAAATAGGAAGATACTGTTTCTATAGAAGTCGAAGCCAAAAAATAACAACAGCATTCCAGTATTAAGTATAGACCAAACTACATCTCCTCATAATGCCCAGATACTTATCTTTGGGCATAGGTTTTTACTGTCCTGTAGATATTCTTAACAATTGTACCAGTTTGGTGCAGTCGTTAAGGTATCAGACTAGAAATCAGAAGATTGTGAGTTCCAGTCCTGCCATAGGTACAAAGCCAGTTGGGTGACCTTAGGCTAGTCACTTTCTCAGAGTCCTAGGAAGGAGGCAGTGGAAAAACACTTCTGAAAAACCTTGCTAAGAAAACTGCAGGGACTTAATCCAAGCAACCAAACATAATTGAAAGGGGGGGGGAGTTCTTATTGGTCAGTGGAATCAGTAATCAGAGTTTAAAAATCCAAATGACTACTAGATAGCAGGAAAGATGGCTGAAATATTCCTATTATGTTTGCATTCTGTGTTCACCACTATATGCTGCAGATCCTCAACAGTGCTACCTATAACCCAGTCAGCAGCTTCACACTACACCTATCATTCTCTTTGCTGTTCTCAACATCAGCAGCTCTAGAGGTATGTAGATGCTAAATCCAAAGTAATTGTAAAAAATGGACTATACCACTCTGGACAACAATTAAAAGAGAAGATGAGCATTCATTTGTACAGTAAAATGCAAAAGTAACCTTTTGGAAGAAGACAGCAGACTAGGGAAGTGGGTACTTACTCTAAGCATCTCTCTTTGTTCAGATACTTTGATTTATAGAGTCTATTTTGAGTATCAATAAAATTAAATATTAAAATTGTATAAAGACTTTTATTTTGAAGTGATACAGCCATTCTACTATTGTATTCTAATGAAAGTACAAAGCTAGTCTCTGTCATTATGGATTGTCTGAAAGCAGCTAGAGCTGCCGCCTGTCTGGGCATTTACTGTCTGAAAATGCCAACAGGTATTTGAAGGAGTTTTGTTAACCCTGTTACATCCTCCTGACATTTTTAGGTATTTGTGTACATTTCCTGTTGACCATTAACCCTGTGTATTTGCTACTTTTATCCTTTAATAGTACTCAAGAAAGATGAAAATAATACAAAGCTAACTGATTTTGTTAAATCACAGAAAATACATTTTGTGCTTTCACATTTTAACATACCCCTACAGTTGTTTACAACTGTATAGGAGCATAAAATGATTGTGTTGACATATAGATTAAAAAGCGTCTGAGGAATAACAGATATTGTTTTGTTACATTAAATATAAAAAAATAACCTTGCTAGTGGTCTTCCAGTGATTAAAGTTGCTTTCCTGGTTAATAACCCTGCTAAGAAACAGGAAATGCAATTTCCTCACACCTTTCCTGAGGCTCTCCAATCAGCCTGATCCTCTGAGAAGTTCCCTACTGTATATTCCTTCATCAACATGGCATTCCTCAAGAGGCCGACACAGACTCTGTTAAAATTAGCTGTGTTCCACAATAGTGACAGGAGCTGCCTTTTCCCTAGAGAAGTAGAGTGATGTGGTGTTGCTTCATATTGGAATGAAATCATCTCTATAATTGCAGAAAATATTTTCACTATCTGTTAATTGATAAACAAGGCTCGTTCAGCCAGGAAGCATATTGATACAGAATTTCCCACTACTGAATATCTATCGCCTCTGCAGTTATTACTACTGATGTTACATAGATATAGTCCTTTTGTACAGGGGCTTCTTAAAGGAACCTGAAGAAAGCTGTAAAGAAAGCATTGCTCGTGCTGAAGTGAATGTCTACCGAGCAGGAATTTGGTTGCATTCCTATTTATCATTGTTGAAAAGAGCAGGAGGAATGGTTGAACCTGACTGACTTATGTCTTTTCTTCTTAAGATGTATTTTTAAACCCCTGGCATGTATCAAACTCGGACAGCTGGAAAAACTGCAACTGGTATAATTTGGAATTGAAATAGATGGCATACAAAAAAATTGAATTCAAACCACTCCAAGTTTAAAATGCCATGTTTTAGGCCAAAGCACATTGTTTTGAATGTGAATAAACTATTTTGATCATTTTGAAGATCAAACAACTTCTAAAAGGATCAAAAAAGTCCATTTTGGTACTCAAAAATACCCACTGTTTTGCCTTACAAAACTACTGTTTTGCACTCAGAATAGGGTGTTTCAAATAAGGTGCAGATTTCTACATCACTGTATTATGGTTTTAAACACAAAACTAGATTATCATTATGCTAACTGACATTGTGATAATCCAAATAATACATGTTCCTATTATTAAGCAAAACACAATGGCTGCTTCTTTATTGCCTGGTATGATAGCCATAGTGGTATTTGAAGCAATAAACTAATATTTTTTCAGCAAGAATAGTGTATGTCTGGTTGACACATCACTAAGTTATACTGTGGTTTGCTTCATTTTAATCCAACATAATAAGTGAATTCTCTCATTATAATTTATTAATTATGATTTCTAGTATAGTATGATAAGTGAATGAGGCCTTTATGGCCTATTCTCCCAAAAGATTGTTTAACAAAATGTATGAACCAGCTTATGATTTGTAGCATAATTCAGCTCTGCAATTGGCTGGATAATATTTATTGTAGTTTTATTGAAACATATTTAGGAGGGCTAAATTGAGAAATGCTATCCTATGTTGCATCACATTCTGAAAGTCATAGATACTATTACTATAAGATGCTATTATTATAAACAAAACTGGCAATGAACTATTATATTGCATGTGTGCATGGCTGTTTGTTTGTTTGTTTAATTTATATATTGCCAAACTGACTAATGCCCTCAAAGTGGTTTGCAACCATAAAACCAAGAACTGCAATTAAATTAGATTAAATTAAATTAAATTGCCCCAAGACAATAGCAAGGCCAGTATAAATAGTTTGGTTTATAAACACAATACATGGGAGCTAGAATGTGATAGAAAATAAAACAGCTTTCTTAATGGTAGCGCCCTTCAATCGTGTTGTACTAAATTTTCCAGAATTCCTAGCCAAGATGGTGAAATGAGCTTGAGCTGGAGAAATGAGGTCCAATATAAATGGAAACAGTTGAAGTTAATCAGTGTACTGAAGATTGCCATAGTCAAGTTCCTTAACTTCTTCATTATCTTCAGAGAATCAAGATACTGTATGTTACAACTGTATTCATGCACCACATCAAGCATGATTTGTGTAATATCATATATTGAATAAAGCATAGTTGTGTTTTCAGTGTTTCGGAATCACACAATATACAAAATGAAAATATAACAGACCATGCTATGTTAGTGCAGTTTCTGAACTTAAACCAGTAGTGGGTTGCTCCCAGTTCTGTCTGGTTCTGTAGAACCAGTAGTAAAACTGGTGGGAGGCTCCGCCCACCTGGCATGACGTCATCATTGATGATCTGCGCATGCACAGAAGAGCAAGCGAAGCGAGAGCGAGTGCACGATCCCACTACAAACTGGTAGTAAAAGTAAGTGAAACCCACCCCTGACTCAAACACATCTTTGGTTTTGCTGGTAAGGAATATTGCAAATTGCACTCAATACATTTGGACAACAGTAAATTGTGGATATGCAGTTTACTTGTCTTTCCTTCACATAATGAGTAATAAACAGTGTGAGCTTGAAGTCTGAGGACCATAAACACACCTGGAAGCATATATTTTGTGCATAGGAGTTATAGAACTAGATTTTATTCCTTTAAAAAGATTCCATTGTTCATTAGAACAACAATCTCCAGGTATGGTTTTGAGAATTCGGTATAAAAAGATTGGGAACGTGCTTGCTTTGTGGAAGGTTTTTTTTTCCTCTCTCGCTCTTTTTTTCTCCCCCCTCCCCATGTCACTTCTGTCCTTTTATGCATGTTTCTATTACAACTAGCAAGAGGCTGCTGTCATAAGAGAAACAGTAAAAAAAAAATCCTGAGTATAGTGAAATAATTTAGCTGATAATTCCCTACTGTATAATTTTCTGCGCTTCCTGCTAGCTGACCTTGTGGGCTCTTGTCAGGTTGCTAAGGGAAATCCAGTGGGGTTCCTGTTCTGCTCTTCTACTTTTAAAGAAGTATTACAGGGTATGGGAGGATGTTTATGTCAGCTTAATGATGCACATAGTTGATCAAATGGCATTGTGAAACTCCATATTCTAGTATTAGTAATAGCTACAAGAGACATTGATTTTTCTTTCCCTTCCAAATATATCTCATTGAATTCTATTCTAACTAGGTACAGGCAAAAAAATAACAATGCTTAATTGAAATATTAATAGGAAGTTATTTAGATTGGAATAGAGAGGCTCTTGAGATTCATCACAATGTTACAATACTTGTAGAGGTAAAGAAAAGTACCCCAGTCTTAAAGGAATATACTTAATTGTAAATAATTGTATTTACTCATGGTGTAACGTTTTTCATCTTTTTCAGCCTCACAATATAACAATTATAACATCACTTAATATTTCCATTTTATCAGCAATGAACCAAGGCAAAAGTGGGGGGTCCTTGGTGCACCCTGAGTTTGGTTATTTACTTGAAGACATTTTATTACCCAGCTATGTAACACCATCAGGATTAGTACATAGGGGCTTTGTTCCCTGTTTATATACAGTAGTTTGGCCTGCCAGTTTAGGTGGGGCTGTGAGGGGTTTTTTTCCTCAGTAGTCCTTTGATTTAGGCTATTGTTTTCTGCTTGCCAGGTGTTAATCCCTCCTTATCTGGGTGTTGGCTTCTGGAGAGGATGTGTTGTAGTCTTTTTGTTTCCTCCTTAGCTGTTTTATTGTCTCTTTTGAATGACATGAAAATATTATTTATCTCTGTCTGTCTTTTATGGCTGATTTTTCCTAAAGCCAAGCTTCCAGGAATTCCATAGCATTTTTGTATTTATCTTGGTCTAAGATGCTGAATTTCCGAATTGAAACTATAGTTGAATCTGTGAGACTGTGTGCTGTGAGATTAAGGAATTTGCATTATATCTTCTGACTGCTGATTGGTGTTCATGGATGCACTTTCCTAGTCTTCTGCCTGTCTGTCCTACCTAGTGCTTGTTATAGTTATTGCACTGCATGTTATACGTCAGCAATCCCCAACATTTCTGGATTGGTGGACTGATGCGGGGAGAGGAGATGGTTCTGCGCAGTTCCATTTGCACAAGCGGTGAGCAGGTGCACCTACCACTCACACAAATAGAGCTTTATGTGCTTGCACATGCACCTGTCACTGCACTCATCCACCACTTGCACGCCCTGGTTCTGAACCAGCTGCCACCCGGTAGTGGGTCATGGCCTATGGGTTGGGGATCTCTGTTATAGGTGACACCTGTTTTTTTCTTCCAGGGTCTACTGGGTCTTTTGATTTACTTAAGAAGGCTTTAGTTGGCTTGTGTTCTATGGTGATGCCATGTGTTGTAATTGAGAGGGTTGTAGAACTTGGCTTATCATACACAGTTCAACCATCAGCTATTTATATTTTCTTTTATTGAGGCAAAATTGGAAAGATTTTGACCAAAATGGTACTAGATTGATTTAGCGCTCACAGATATGTTTACAAATAAACAAATGACCGCTAACATCTCAAGCCTAAATCATGTTAAAACATATAGATCAGAAGGTCATTTATTTATTTAGATTTATGGCCATCTAAATCCAGATTTCTCAGATTAGTTAATGTTATAAAATAAAAGATGGCAGAAACTAGAAAAAAAGTCCCTGACATCCAGAAGAACAAACAATACTTCAAACAACACTCCCAAACAAACTAACGGACTCGGTAGCTACCCTGCCCCATGCCTGAGAGGCAAAATGAAGTTTTCAACAACTTTTGGAATGCCATTAGGGTGGAAACCATATGAATCTCTTAGGTAATGCTGTTCCAGAGAGCACATGCTGCTCCAGAGAAGTTATACTTCTGTGGATAATATTTAATTGAAAGGATCTGAAGTATGCCTACTGTACCCAATGTTACTGGGAGGGCAGAAACCATCACAGATAACCAGACTCTATGTCATGAAGGGTTTTAGAGGTGAGCACCTTGACTTGCTCTTGCAAACTGGCAACCAGTGTAGTTAATGGAGCAGGAAGATAAATAGGGATGTAGGCATTCCATAGTTGAGTTATGTCAGTGGAAGTTAGATCTTAACTGAAGCACTCATGTGAAGAGTGGCAGGTTTTCTGAATACCAGAGTACCAATGCCATTGAAATACACACTGATGGCCTCAATTAATGTATTTAGCTATCATACATAAAATATCAATGTCAATAATATTAATTTTGCATGTTCTAACTCAAATCCTATCAAATCTGCTGGATTCAGAAATCCTGATAAATCCAAAGCCATCTAATCATACTACAATATCTTTTTGAGGACATTTCCATTTCATTATGTTATATCTACATCTATATCTAAATTTAAGTTTTATTGAAAGATTTTAATGCAAACTAAAAAAGAACAAATGAAATAACAGAAAAATAACAGAAAAAGCTGAATGCAATAAGAAAAAATGTAGAAGAAAATAGGGGGAAAAAGCTATAAAGATCAAAAGACATGGCTTCTGATATTCTACACAGCAGTTAAACTCCAAATATATTTCTTCTCACTAAACTTACATTATATTTTTCTTCTATAAATAAACTATTTTATCTAATCATCATAAATTATAAGTTCTTTTACTTATTTTTATGCAAAAAGTTCATGAAAGGCTTCCGATCAGAGCCATTTTCTTTTTCAAACTTAAAGTCACTGGATTGTTACCTAAGAAAAGTTCTGGTAATGTCTTCACTTTCTGAAATTAATGGCCAGAGTCTTAGAAATCCAAATAATCTCTGTTGTTGAAAAAGATATATGTCTTTCAGAATAATGGGTATGTTCTTTTGAGTCACTGTTTTTTTATATACATAAACAAACTCCATATTATTCATTATTGGAGAAGGTTCCTGCATATTCCTTGGACAGCAAAGGTGACTAACAGGCAAGTATTGGAGCACATAACACCAGACATCACGAAACTGTCTCTCACTTACTTTGGCCATGTCATGCGGGGGAATTCACTGAAGAAAGCAATTATATTTGGAAGAGTTTGCAGCAAAAGGAAATCAGGCCATCAAAGAATACAGTGACTGGACACCATCAAAGCTGAAACAAGCCAGAGCATAGAAAACTCAAAGAAGTGCTACAAGATCAGACGATATGGAAAGGGTTGGCGCACAGAATTGCTAAGAATCAGACATGACTGAATGGATAACATCATCATCATCATTGTTCATCATACAAAAAATCCTTTGGCACTTTGCCTTATGTGTTTTTAATATTTTTCTTAGAAGTTTTTTTTTTTTCTGATGTAACCATCCCATTCCAATCTCTCAGGAGACACCACTTTTCATATAGAAAGTTTATCCATAAGTCTTTTATAAAATGCTGTGTTATCTTCATTTGCGGCATAAATTCCCAATATTGGCCCCTTTTAGATTAACTTCCATACCAACATATCTATTCTGATTCCATGTTTGTCAGTCAATATAAATTTTCAATAAATTGAGGATTTATATACAACACAGTTTCATTTCTTTTCTTTTTTTTCATTCCTGCTAAAATAAATTCTTCACCCAAATTTTAACCACGTCTTGTTTTAACATTTTTTAAATAATATTTTTTCTCTTTTGAGAAGCATTTGCTTCATTTATATACCACGTTAAACCAATATGTATAGCACCCAGTGTGGAATCTAGGGATTTCTAACTTGCCATAAATCTTCATGTGGAAGCCATTTTTATTTCATTATAGTAAAGAAACACTACGTAAAGATTCAGACATTTCTTTCTGTATAATTTTCTCCAGCGAGAAAAGTTTGCCTGCACAATGTTTACAGGCAGTAATAACAATTGATTTGCGTACAAGTTGTTCTGAGGCAATTATAAGGAATTGATCTAGCCAAGCTGGGGCTATGGCATTGAGTGTTTTGCAGCTCTTGTTACCTCTGACCTCATAACTACAACACTGACCCACTGGGAAAAGAAAAAAAAAGTCTTGCCTCTCCAGATAAGATTTTAATTTTAACTTCTAGGAGATACAGAAAAATAACCACTGAGATTGTCATTTAAAAAAGACTTAATTGCACAAGGAAACCTTCTGCAAATTGCTATGTACTGAATAATGGTAGGTTATAAACAAGGGGGCTTCCTCTTTTCTAGTTAACTTTTGTTGTAGCCTAAATGCATTATAGTAGGAATTGCATCAGTTTTGGCTTTGCATGTCAGCTGTCACAAGAAGAATATGCTAATAGTCATGATTAAATGTCATTAGTCTTTGTGACACAGGAGCAGAGATGCTGGTGTTTTTCTGGAGCAGCTCTTGTTAAAATTCAGCGATAATAGCAAATTACGTCTGTTATAGATTAAGCACAGTCATTTTTGACCAACATTCTATTGCGTGTTCTTGAATTCCTGTCAATAAGCTTATGCCTTATAGCCATTGATTTTTGCCGGCCTTTTACTAAAGAACAAAAGAGGCACTCAATGATTGAATCTGGGAAACTATTGTTCTTGTTAAAAAAAAAAAAAACCCCAACATTTTCAGAAATTCTAAATGAAATCAGCCAGGTTAGTAGGTTTCTATGCATGTATTTTTAAGGGAAATTGATGCCTTCATTTATCTATTCTTTTGGAATTGCCTCTGCCCTGCACTGAAATAGGCTATCTACCTAGAAATGGGGGATGTGAGGAGTACCATTTGTGTATGCAGCAAAAGTCTTTCTTTAAAAAAAATGTTAGTACTTGTGTGTTATTAAGCAAGGTTATTAAGCAGGAGAGCAGTTACCTCTAAACATTTAGGTGATGAACCTCATTTAATTAAGCAGAATATACTTTAGTAATTCTGAAAACAGTGTAAGTAATTGGAAAATAAAACCTTCTGGTAGTCTATTGCATATATACAGCCTGCAGTTGTTTATTCAACCTATTGGTTTGTTCTCCATGGATTTGGGGCTCTACATGTTGTCCCTGAAGTTGATGCACCTTTCATTCATTGTACTACAGACAATCAATTTCTGTAGTATTGCTATAATGTAACATTGGGCAACTCATTCATGAGATAACATACAAAAATCCTGCCTGGGTAATAAGGTTAAACTATGGTTTGTAATTGAGGATAATTTCACACAACAAAGGCAACAAATTTCTGCCTTGATCTGAATACTGTTGCCCTAAAAGTAGCATGTTCCTCCTCCTATTTCCTAATAAAGTGTTTGTGAACCTCAATTCTTGCATTATCTAGATTGCTGCACATTTCAACTAATAACTTATCTTATCTTCATATCTAAGAACTAATACAGGTAATTGTTAGTTCTCTAACAGTTTTCCAAATAAAATTTACCTTTTAGCTCTTTTCATTATTACAGTTCAATGCATAATGACTTCTCACTTTTTCTGTATATGCCATTAATTTGAACTTGTGATTTGTGAAACAAAGTGGAAGAAAAGAATTTCATACACATAGAATGGTATGCTTTGTCCAAGGTTTAGAACCAACTAAGAGTCTTATTGTTCGCAAGCCTAACTTTCATGGCTAGTGATAAAGAACACTGCAGCTGAAGTTCAACATGTTGAGGAATATATTATACCTTTTTAGCCATTGGAATTCCAATGCAGTTTGTACTTTCATATAGGCAGATGTGCAACTTAAAAATAAGAGGAACTTCAGAAATCCCATAATCAACTATTTTTGCATACAGGCGGTCCTCACTTAACAACCACTTGTTCAGCAACCATTTGAACTTAGAACAGAGCTGAGCAAGTTGTAATTAGGACTGGTCCTCATACTAAAGACATCACAGTATCCCTATGGTCAATTAATTGTAATTTGAGATCTTCTTTGTTGGCTTCTCTCAATGGCAAAGCCAACAGAAGGTCATTAGTTAAGCAGTGAGCTCTGCTTAACATTGGCAATTGAAATTGCTGTCACTGGTACAGTTACATAGTTTTTCAACTTACAACCATGACATAGTTTACAGTCCCAATTATCATCATTAAGCGAAGATTACCTGATTCTCTAAAAGTGGTCTGTTATTTGTCCTTTAATTATTTAAGATTGTTGTTTGCCACCCAGAATCAAGGACAGCTATATAGATTGGATGGATGGATGGATGGATGGATGGATGGATGGATGGATGGATGGATGCAGAGGTGATATTTAGCTGGTTTGGACCAATTTGGGCGAACCAGTAGCGGAAATTGCGGGTGGGCCCACTCTGGCTCTATGCTGTCCTATTTAGGCACGTTTTTTTAATCTGGGCGCATGCGCAGAAGGCACACAAGAGAGCAAAGCACATGCGCGGAACATCGGGCACACGCATGCTTACATTTTCGGTGCTGGGCGAACCGGTAGGTAAATTATGTGAATCCCACTTATGGATGGATGAATGAGGGATGGAGGGAGACAGAGAGACAGAGACAGATGGCAGTTGGGTGTATAAAGAGCAACCTTCCAAAAACTCTGTCTCAACTTTCTCAAAAAACCTTTACTTGGTGCTATTCCATTATTTCTTAAAGCTTGGCAATTTGCTAGGACCACTTTTGAGTATGCTTAGTTATAATTATGGGTTGAAGTGATTTTAAATTCATTTTTGTTACTTCATTTAATCACATTCTGGCCCATTTTAGGTTTGATCGGGCATTTTATTTTATATACATTCATTTAATTATATAATACATCCTATAATGACGGGCGCAAGGGGCCATATCATGTGCTGGGGGTGCGCACACGCTGTTTACGAGCAATTACGCACCCCGGCCCCCAATGCACGACTCGTGTCCTGGGTTGTGCAGAGTCTAAGGCCCAGGGTCCGCGGCTGATGTTGTGTAATGCCAGGTTGGTCGTTAATAAAGCCCCCCTCATTTGTGATCTTATTTTAGAGGGGGGTGCGGACCTGGCAGGTATTACGGAGACCTGGTTGGGCCAAGGGGGGGGGGTTCCCCTTGTTGAAATGTGCCCACCAGGTTTCCTTGCATTTCATCAGCCAAGGGCCTAGGGAAGGGGTGGGGGAGTGGCGGTGATTATTAGGGAGAGTCTTTGTCCAAGGGAGACCACTGTTCCTCAGATAGCCGGATGTGAGTCCCGCTTTGTGAAGTGGGGCCGTGGGGTGCAGATGGGTTTGCTGACTACGTACCTGGCTCCCTGCCACGTGGCAGCGATCCTGTCCGAGCTACTCGATGTCATTGCCGGGGTGGCAGTTGACACCCCCAGACTTATTGTCATGGGGGATTTCAACCTTCCGTCTGCGGGTGAGGCGTCAGAGGTGGCTCGGGAGTTCATGGCTTCCATGACGGCCATGGACCTGACCCAGTTAGTTCAAGGCCCAACTCACATAGGGAGACACACTCTGGACCTGATTTTTGTCTCTGGTAAGTGGTTGAATGATCTTGGTAGAGGGGACCTAGACATCAAACCATTGTCATGGACAGATCATTCGCTCCTTCACCTAGACTTTCCTACCGCTTTCCCCCGCCGCAGGGAGACGGAACCGATCAAATGGTTCTGTCCCAGGCGCTTGATGGACCCCGAAAGGTTCCTGACGGAGCTTGGGCCATTTCCTGAGACCCTGGCACACAACTCGACTGAAGAGCTGGTGGCCGCCTGGGAGAGTGCGGCCGCCGGAGCTTTGGACTGTGTCATGCCTTTGCAGCCTCTGACCCGATGCCGATCTCAACTGACTCCTTGGTTCTCTAAGGAGCTGAGAGAGATGAAGCGTTGGAAAAGACGCCTAGAGAGCATTTGGAGGACTAGTCAATCCAATTCCGACCGGACACAGGTGAGGTCTTACATCAAGACCTCCTAGTGGCGATAAAAGCGGCGAAATCTAACCATTTTTCTGCTCTTATCGCATCTGCAGAGAACCGCCCAGCCGCCCTGTTTAGGGTGACCCACTCCCTTCTTTGGGGGGGAGTGCGGGAAGATCCCTTGCAGGGCCGCGCTGAGGATTTTGTGCAATTCCTGCATGATAAAGTCGCTCGGATTCGGGATGGCTTGGACTCCGATTGGATGAGTCCAGGGGAGGAGAAAAGGGCAGGTCTTGAGAATATTATCTGGGAGGAGTTTGATCCTGTGGCTCCCGAGGATGTGGACAGGGTTCTGGGTAGGATTAGTGCCGCCACATGTTTATTGGACCCGTGTCCCTCCTGGTTGGTACTGGCCTCCCGGGAGGTTACACGAGGCTGGCTCCAGGGGATTATAACTGCTTCTCTGAGTGAGGGTGCCTTTCCTGCCGCCTTGAAAGAGGTGGTGGTGAGGCCCCTCCTCAAGAAGCCTTCCCTGGACCCGGCTGAATTAGCTAACTACTGTCCAGTCTCCAACCTTCGTTTTGTGGCGAAGGTTGTTGAGAGTGTGGTGGCACGACAACTGCCCGGGCACCTGGATGAAGCTATCTATCTAGACCCGTGCCAGTCGGGCTTCAGGCAGGGGCACAGCACAGAAACGGCATTGGTCGCGTTAGTGGATGATCTCTGGAGGGCTCGGGACAGAGGTTGCTCCTCTGTCCTAGTCCTATTAGATCTCTCAGCGGCTTTTGATACCATCGACCATAGTATCATGCTGCAGCAGTTGAGAGGGTTAGGAATAGGGGGCACCGTTCTGCGGTGGTTCTCCTCCTTCCTCTCCGACCGCTTGCAGTTCGTATTGGCAGGAGGGCAGAGGTCAACCTCGAGGCATCTCGCATGGGGAGTGTTGCCCCTTCTGTTCAACATTTATATGAAGCCGCTGGGTGAGATCATCCGTGGTTTTGGGGTAAAGTGTCATCTGTATGCTGATGACACTCAGCTTTACATCTCCACCCCAGACCACCCCAACGATGCCCTTGATGTGATGTCTCGCTGCCTGGAGGCCCTGCGGGTCTGGATGGGGAGGAACAGGCTCAGACTCAACCTGTCCAAGACCGAGTGGCTGTGGCTGCCGGCGTCCCGATATAGTCAGCAGGTGCCATCGCTGACAATTGGGGGTGAATCTTTGCCCCCCACAGAGAGGGCTCACAATCTGGGTGTCCTCCTGGACGCACGGCTGTCTTTAGAAGAGCATATGATGGCCATGGCCAGGGGGGCCTTTTATCAGGTTCGCCTGATCCGCCAGTTGCAGCCCTTTCTGGACCGGGACACCTTGTGCACGGTCACTCATGCCCTTGTTACCTCTCGGCTGGACTATTGTAATGCTCTCTACATGGGGCTCCCCTTGAAGAGCACTCGGAGGCTCCAGCTGGTCCAGAATGCGGCCGCGTGGGTGCTTATGGGCGCAACTCGTTGTGCCCGCGTGCCCGCGTGACACCCCTCCTACGCGAGCTGCACTGGCTCCCAGTGCTCTTCCGCTCCATGGCATAGGACCCGGGTACCTTCGAGACCGACTTCTGCCACCAGTAGCCTCCCACCGGCCTCCTCAGGGTGCCATCGGCCAAGTTATGTCGGCTGGCGACACCCAGGGGGAGGGCCTTCTCTGTGGGAGCCCCAGCCCTGTGGAATGAACTGCCCCGGAAATACGTAAGATCTCCGACGTCCTGGTGTTTCGCTGCACTTTGAAGACCCTGTTGTTCTGTCAGGCCGGGCTATCAACATAATAATTTTAAATTGGGGTATTTTAAATTTTTGGGGTTTTAAACCGGCCAAATCTATTTAATTATTTTAATTTTTAATCGTTGTTGTGTCTTGTGTTTTTAAATTGGCTGTACACCGCCCTGAGTCCTTCGGGAGAAGGGCGGTATAGAAATAAAATTATTATTATTATTATTATTATTATTATTATTATTATTATTATTATTATTATTATCATCATCATCATCATCATCATCATATATTATCAACTGAATCCCAATTCAGTAGAAAACCATATTTGTGAATATGTATTAATTATTACAAGTAAATGTGGCTGCAAAATCTGAGACCTATAAAATCCTATTATTTCACATCAATCCAACATATAGATTATAATTCATTCAGAAAAGAATGACAAACGATCCTGCATCACGTGATTACTTTAAGTATATATTGATGTTTCATTTTTAACTTAAAGTGCACTGTGCATAGTTGCAGAGATATAATTTGAATCTCAAAATGACAAACTGAAATTTTACATGTCTCTGAGAGAGCATTAACATTGTTTCTGGTTTTATGTCAGGATTTGATTTATAGACTTCTACTATCCAAAAAATACAGATGACACATAAGGTTTATCAGCCTAATATAGCAAGTTAAATGCAAATGTTTATATTAACATGCCCAAATTATAGAATAAGGAAATACCAAGAAGTTTTCATTTGACGTAGTGAAGTAATATCAAGTATTATACCTAAAGTCTTAGATATGAGACCTAATATTTAAGAGTACTAAAATTCTTTGTGATGGTTTGGATTTTGTAGCTATTGTGGGCAGGATTTTCCTTCTTTGTGCTACATTTTGGTTTCTTTATGAGCTTATTAATGTAATAGCTGATATAAACCTCACTTCCAGCATACATGAAACTGTATAGCTCAATTATATTTGTGTCTACTCTTGAAGAAGAGTATATAGTTTATTTAAAGTAGCATAATAATTAAAATAGCTTTATTGATGCTTCTTATTCTGGGCAAGATATAAGTCTAATATCTTTAGGTAAGAATTGACCCAAAAACAATATTATTTTTGATCTCACAGCACTGCTGTGTAGGTATGACTACAAAACCCTCATTGATACAATCAAAAGACAGATCTGAAGTTTACTTTACTAGATAAGAGGAAGAACGTTGGTTCAGTGAGAGGGAGCTGAAGGGGGGGGGGACAGACAGATTACTGATCAATATACACCAGCAGAAAGCATTGGAATAGCAGTTGACAATCAATAGCAAAGTTTAAAAGTACTCCGTCCACAGACATCTGGCACATTTGTGGTCTATGCAGGCCACATAACAAATTAATTATTATAATAATCAGGATTAGCCATTTTTCTATCCTGGTAAAATTGGTCCTGATTTATCCTGATTACAATTCCAGACAAAATGTACAGTTGACATCATTCTAATAGAGTAATAAATCTATTAAAAGTTTCAAATTTACAGTAAAACATGTCATTCAGCAGCAGTCATGCTAATATCAGTCTAATTGACAGAGGTATAGTTTCATTTTCAAGTTCATTTGTAAACAAAGCTATTCATTTTCATATATCCAGGCTCATTCTATATTGGTTATTCAGAATTTCTCAGTCTTCATACCAATCCTGGTTTCTTGCCACCATGATTTTTCTGTATTTAGCCAAAGTGCTATTCTGGAATGGTGTATATGAACCAGATGCTATAGTGCCTGTAGAGTCAAGAATTTGTAATAAGCAAGAACAATAGCATGTTACTGCCAGCCCCAAAAATAGAACATCTGGAAATCATTTTAAACATGATTCTGGATAAGATGAGACTGTCTCCCAAGATCCAAATAAAGGCCTTGCATCTCTCCTCACAATACAAGCATATGGATCTCATGACACAAGCCCTGTTCTTAGGCACGACAGTATTTGCTGAGGAATGGTGTCATGTTCCAATTGCCACATCTGTTTTTTTGCACAGATTTTTCCATTACTTTTCCAAGACAACTTTGGCAAAGTGGTAACATTACCCATCTTGTCAGATTTGCATTTCAGTGATTAAGGTTTATATCACTAAATAAATGTTTTGAGCTTGGAAACCCATTGTCAAAATTAGAACATCAGTAGACCGTTTTTAAGCATATATGCGTTTTAAGATTATCAGTTAGCTAAAGATAGGACTGCTGACATTGTTCCAAAAAGTTCTATAAACACATGATCAATAGAAGTAATGTCTTCCTTTATGCTCTTAAGGAACTTATATGTAGATAAATATATGAAATATCCTCTTCTACAAAGCTAAACATGTCACTGATGCTGACTGACTGAACTTTCTAACTTTGAATGAAACAGATCTGTTGGTGTTTGAGAATTGTTTCTTTTTTGTCTAGATAGTTATCAAATAAAGAGGGTATTATCCGTGACAAAGATAATGAGAAATTAAGAGGGTAAATGCCTAATTAAACATTTGTGCAAGACTGTTTCTTTTTATAAAAGATCAAGTCACTCAGGCTATACTGGAATAAATCTCCTCTAAAATTTTAAATAAATTCTATTGAATGAACTCACTTGGAAGACTCTTTTTCTGGTAGACAGATCATCTTTCCGTACAATTTCTAAATCACTTATTCCAGGGGTGTCAAACTTAAGGCCCGCAGGCCAGATCCATCCTTCGGGGTGCTTAAATCTGGCCCGCAAGGTTGGGCTGGAAATATCAAAGGACCAGCCCGCGGTGCCTCTGCTGTCTAAACAGGCTGTATGCACACACACACCCTGTGGCCCTTTTTTGGCTGGCAGAGTGCTTCTGGAGGCCATGGAGGCCGAAAACGGGCCATGTGGCCTGTTTTCAGCCTGTCTTTGGCCAGTAAAGTGCTGCAGGAGGCCCATCAGGCCAAAAACGGGGCAGAGGGGGTTGTGCGTGGCCCCCCCAGTGCCCCATTTTGGCCAGCAGGGTGCTGCAGGAGATATCCGTACCACGCCCCATTCCCCGGCCCTCCCACCTGCCCACGGAGGAGAACTACAGTGCTGATCTGGCCCTCAAAGAAATCCAGTTTGACACCCCTGACCTATTCAATCAACAAAGAAGAATATGTGAATTTTTCATGGCAAAATATTCTCATGTTTTGACTGACTTTATGACTAAAATGAATGTGGTTTTCACCACATGGTTGTTTTTTAATTCTAATCTATTGCAGTTATGTAAAAAAAACAGCACAGATAAAAGCTTTACCAAGTATGAGCATTATAGGAGGAATTTCATCATTCTGGAGTAATTTACTTTTGTTACGTAATTTTTATCTTTTGAGATACATTTGAGTTACACTGAGAAAGCAAAAGGAGAATTGTATCAGTTACGTATCGATTCCTGAGCCATCAAGTCCAGAAATCTGTTTTCAGAGTGGCCAAACAATTGCACAAGGAAGCCTACTAGTCTCCCAATAGATGGCCTTCAAAGCAGTCACACTGCTATTGATCCCTATGACTTCCATGAATTAGTCCAACTCTTTTTTGAAGGTAGCCAAGAAGTAAGTAGCACTATATCTCATTTCCCATTTTTTTGTGCTTTTGAAGAATCAAAATCTCAATATTCCTCAACCTGTTCCACTTAAATGGAAAGACTGCAATGTTGTGTTATGGATATATAAACAGCTGTAGTCTTCATAAAGAGCTATATTATCAAATTCCAAGTTGAAGAATCTGATCTACTTGTCCTTACTGGCTGCTTAGCCTAGGAGTATCAGAAGGGCAGAAGATATAATTTGAATCAGAGTTACAATCCTCAGGCTACTGAGAAGTTGTTCCACATAGTTCCTCACAAGATTAAGCTAAAGGGCCCATGTCACAAATTCTGCTAAAAATGGCAGTCCTTAAGTTCCTATAGGTCAATATATTCAGTAGATAGAAGATAAATAAAAAGCTTATTATATCTGTCATAAATCCTTCACAAACATTTTTTTTAAAAAAAAAGTGTGGAGAACAGGAAAAAAAGGTCCAATAATAGTACTGCTCTCATCTAGCGGTATTAATTTAGAAAAAAATGTGGGGCTTATTTGCTGTGGGTGAATACTGCTATGTAAAGTGAAACATTAAAATCAAAATCATAGAATAAAAGAAAAACTTATTTATTTATTTATTGTTTACCCTCCGGGATGCTGTTACCATATTGCTTTAGAGGAAGGAACCATTTCATCCTTTTTAGTTCAT
Organism: Arizona elegans; assembly: GCA_022577455.1. Lineage (NCBI taxonomy): Eukaryota > Metazoa > Chordata > Lepidosauria > Squamata > Colubridae > Arizona > Arizona elegans. The sequence goes on from JAKOOJ010000002.1 coordinate 38,318,344, forward strand.
TCCATGTTTCAGATTCTCAATCTGACCAGTGACGAAGGGCATGTCAGCCTGGGGTTAGGAAAACTGCATTGGGAGCTGTTGGACTCGTTTTCTAACTTCTCTTTCTCCCTGGCTATTGCCTTTTTCTCTCCCAAACAATTCTGTCTGTGGTGTATGTGTTTGTGTATATGCGTGTGTGTGTATGTGTGCCTATGTGTCTCCTTTTTTAGCTGAAATTATTCCCTCTTTCCCCCATCTAAATTTACTTCACAGCAGATTGTCTTGTAGTAAATCACCAAAAACCCAAATAGCACTAAAGCATTCTGATACAACATTAGCATTTGCTTAACAAGCACAAGATAAACATTAAACAAAGAACTGCATTTCTTTATTAGAGGCTGCAAGATACATAATCCATGAGCACAAGAAACATGGGACCCAGTGGATATGCAGATGCGTGTTATTTCATTGGCGCTGGGCGGCCTTGTTAGAAAAGGTTTTCATCTGAAGGCTTGGGGGTGGATAGTTGACTGTCCCTGGTGGGGCTGTAACTAGATACAGAGACTGTTGCAAGCTAGGCTGGGCTCCCTGGTGGATGTGCTGATTGGACAGCCTGAGGAAAACTTGGGAAGCATCAGGAAGTGAACTCAATCACCTTGGGGATGATAGGGTAGAACCAGATGAAGGCATTTGACTTCTTTTGTAACTCCCACTAAGGGCAGATTGCCAGTGTGATCCAGCCTCTATAACTGCAAATCAGGCCCTTTCCCCTATGCCGATTTCATTAGAATGGCCAGCATGGTGCAGAGAGAGAAGGAGGGAGGGTGAAAAAGGGGGGAGGTTAGACACAGTAATTTTACAGGCAGGCGGGTACAAAAAATCTGCATAATTAAGCAGTCAAGGCTGCTAATAGGGGAGTTTATATGCTCTGGGACCAGGCAAGGGCAGCGCATATGGATATAGCACTGGATATTAAATCTACGGCATGCAGACTTACTTTGGAGCCCTTAGAGAAAAGGCTAATTATAGAGAGAGGAATTGTGTTTACTGGTCTGTCTTGGGCAAAGATCTTGAAAGAAGTACAACCAAGTTTTGCAGCTAAACATGAGCATTCGGTTAATAGAGATATCAAAACAGGGCTTGCTGGTTGCCATGTGTCTAATTATAGGAAAAGGAGGCATTCTTTGCACACCTAAGTAGAAATAGATATTATCAAGGTTAGGACTTACTTCTGACTAAATGTGCATAGAATTGTTTTGCCCCCTTTTTAATTAAATGATAAAAGAACAAACTCACAAACACACAACACTAAATGCATTAATTATTAAATGATTGTAATTTAAATCTCAGCCAAACTCCTTTATCCAATCAACAGTACTTATCAGGTTATTCTAATTTAATGATTCCTGTTTTAAAGTGACGAATTGTATACACCAGTGTAAGAAAATTATTTAGATTTTGATTCCTAACTTATGTGATGCAGAATGCCTACAAGAGCATAGGCCATAATAAGCCAATTGGTCTTTGTGGTGCCATTCTGTTTAGTTACAACCACATTAATATTTTCCCACATTAGAAAATCAAATGAAATAGCCTTACAGAGCTTAGAATCCAGTTTTCATGTCAAAGTTGCTCTTAGTCTTTTGCATCACATAAACAACTATTTGTGCATAAGTATCATAGAATCATAGAGGTCATTTAAGCTAACCCTCTTCCCAACATAGCATCCATTAGAGTATATCTGACAGATAAGCATCTAGCCTTTGTTGGCAGCCACTTAACTAATTTTAAATCTTATGTTACTTTTATAATATCAAATGTCACTGGTTGCCTACAATTTACTGCATGTATATTTTTCGAGTACATCTCCATAGTTTTCATTGTATTTGGAAACTGTCCATGAATTCTATAACCTCTTGTATAAGTGATTTAATTTTCATAAGGTAGAATGCTCTAGTCTAGTTCATCTTTCTCCAGCATTATGTCCTCTAGATGCATTGGAAGTACGTTCAAGCCATGCTGCCATTGGCCAGATTGATAGAAATTCAAGGGATTGAAATGTTACAGTCTCAATACATTTGAAGAGCATTGTATGGGGGAAATGGATGCCTCTAACTGATAAAAGGATCTAGGAATGGGAAGCATGTCTACAAGACATGCCAGATTAATAAAATAATATTTTAGACCTTAAAAAAAAGATAGAGAATTCAGATTGAAGCATAAACATATACATACATACATACATACATACATACATACATACATACATACATCTATGTATATATGCATGTATGTATGTTGAGGATGCATGTCTAGGAGTGTGGTTTCTCACATCCTGTTTTACCTCCACCCATTTTTTGCCAATTGGAGTAAAAGGTGCAGAGAAATACATCTGTTTTTGAGGAAAATATGCCGCCGAGTGCTTTTAATTTCCTTTTCAGTTGAGCAGCCCAAATCAAACATCAAGCCGCATTTTAAACACTAGGGAATGACAGAATGAGGCTCATGGGAATGAGAGATTGCTTGAATTAAATTTGTTATATATAATATTTGTATTATGCTATTCCTCCAAGGAGTTTAGAGTAGGATGTGTTCATACCAGCTCCTGAGACTGCCTAAACAGAAAAAAGTGCCTTGTTCAAGGCCACCAGAGAAGCTTCATGGCCTGAGTGGAGAGCTCAACCCAGTCCATTATGTGGTTGAAACTATTTCTGTAGGCTACCCACCATAGCAGATAGACATTGGCAAGGGCACAGCACTTGTGAAGTAATGTCCATAAGTGCCAGTGGAACTTATTTCTAAATAGTTGTGCCTTAGTTTGCAGGCTAAACCTCTGTGAAATAATTCTCTGAAAACATTTTTTTGTTTTTATGTATGTGTTTATAAACATTTAGTAGATATTGTAAAGTGAATTTTCACACTCTACATAGAAACATGACACAGAAGTATTCAGTGCTGCCAGATACTGAGTAAATTTTCAGTTCTTTGTATCATCTGTAATTTGCGCAACTGACAGACTTGTAAAGAAATATGTGAAGGTCAAATTTCTCCACTTTTATAAATTTCCAAGTATTATTATAGATTTGTACTGCATATTCCAGTTTACAAGGATTCTGTGTAAAATGTGTATTTAAATTATTGCCTTTTTAAAAGTTCAAACTGTCTATTTTATTAGTTCGTTATTAATACATACTCAAGAATTCTCTGCATAATGAGTTACACAAGAGATATAAACAGCCTTGCTGATTCAGACAGTGATTCAACTAGTCTAACATTATTTTTTCATGGATATCATTAACACAGTACAGAAGTCATGTTTGTTTTAATACTAAATTTTTCGAAGAAGCCGCAGAATCTACTTGTATACAGTTTTTAAATTTGCACACTGAACGTAGACCAAACCAAACCAGATTTGTGAACACACACTTAGTAATTAGAAATTGCCCCTGGGATATCCATAAGAAAAACTGGAAGCATGAAGGTGCTCTCTCTTCTACAGCTGTTCTCTGGTAAATGGTATTTGGAAAAATTGGTAGCCCTGAACCTAGAGGTATCATATACCCACGATGATGTATTACTTTTGAAAACCTTTTTCTCCATGAACTTGACAATCTCTTTTGAAAGGTTTCCAAGTTAATCGCTGGTACTTTTGCAATAAATACCATCAATGAATTATGTACAGAGTGAAGAATTGGTAAATCAATCCATAGACAACGCAATAAGAAGTCAGAATCTCATTTCTCAGCCTCATATCTTGATATTCAAGTTGTCCACCAAATATTTCTTACTCTAGCGTCCATTTTTATATGGCTATTTATTCCCAGAATGCTATCTTGAAGTCATTCACAAAAATGTTGATCAAGCTAATACTGATTAGCTCCTTAATAGTATATGTACTTTATGTATGTGTATGTATGTAAGTATGTGATCAGAAAATTGTGGAGTTGGAAGAGAATTACAAACGGTATCTAGTCTAACTCTCTGCCAATTAAACCATTCTCAAAGGATAATTGCCATGCTCTTCTTCAAAACCTTGAAAGATGGGAAAAAACATAACCCTCATACGAAGACTCTTCTTTGTACAGATCTTATTGTCAGGAAGTTGACTTTAAATGAAATTTAGAAAGGCTACAACTTACACCCATTATTTCTTCTCTTAGTATCTATTGCAAAGGAAAATAGTTCCTGACCATGTTTTTCTATGAGCCTTTTTTATATCTCTGCACACCAGTGGTGGGATTTAAGTAATTTAACAACCGGTTCTCTGCCTTAATGATTTCTTCCAACAACCAGTTTGCCAAACTGCTCAGAAAGTTAACAACCGGTTCTCCCGAAGTGGTGCGAACTGGCTGAATCCCATCACTGCTGCACATTGATATCACCCACCCCCTTCAGTCTTCTTTTCTCTAGGTAGAACATCCCAAATGCCTTTGGATGACCCTGAGATTGTCACAAAACATTTATATACTAGCATGTTCAGATGTTCATCATATGTAATGTGGCTTTACATGAATTGAACAACTTCATTTCCACCTGCTTTGCACTAGGTTGCACAAAATGTTTATTTTTAAAAAAAAATTACCCAAGAACATGCAGTAGCTTACATTTTAGTGCCAGAATCAAATTTCACTATCTTATCAAGGGAGCTTTCTGTAATGTTTGTAATGTGCTGCTTTCGTGCTTTAGTAAAGAAAAATGTCACTGCTGGGCTTTATTTTTAACAGACTTTTAAAACATCAATTAATGCAAGCAAATGTAGTAGAGGGCTTTCTTGCATGTTATTTATATGGGGATGTGAGAAAGGAGAGAGAGAGTGAGAGATCAAATGGCAAAGGGGGGTTATTTTATTTTTAACTCCGAACAATTGGAAAACAAGAGAGGGAGAGCTTGAAAGGCATAAATGGTGGTGAGATGCCAAATGTCCATTGACAAGAGGGATTTAGGCCTTTAACTTTGCATGTTGTGAAGACGGTAATTCTTATTGTAGCTTATATTTTAAACTTTAAAAATATAGGCAGCCTTTAAAAAAGGAAGATGTAAATGTCACTGAAGAAACATAAAACTCAACAAAACAATGGAATAAATATTTTGACAAGGGGAACAAAATGTGAGTCACCAACATCCTAATTTAATCTTTCAATAATGAAGGTTCTAGAATCATTTTTTTTTTTTAGTTTCTTATACAAAATTCCCAGTATTGTACTTTCAAAAGTGCAAAATTAGGCATATTTTTATTTCATTTAATATAGTGAAAGTAAGTAAAGTTTATTTCAGGTAAAATCTCCACATGTTTTGTAATTGGAAAGTATTATTTCTGCTATTTATCTCTAGTCCGTGTGATGTTTGGTTTATTTAATCTCTACATTTTATGGTTTGCACCTTGGATTTCTTATTCTATTAAAATAAATCTGCAATCTTTCAGTTGCACAAAGTAATATTCACTTATGATGAAGAAGTTAGAAAGGAAAACAAAGGGAGTATTGTTTGAGCCTTCACTCAGTAGTTACATTTAAAATCTCAGGGCAGCTCAAGAAAAAATAATTTAAATCTTTAATAAAATTAGATAAGATTCTAAATACATAGTTTCAAAAAAGTCAAATGTGACAAATAAAAACATTCCATCTCACTGAATAGGCACCTTGGATTTACATAAAAGCTCACCATCTGACTGGAAAGGCTCCTAGTATTTGTTACATGGCTAAACTAAAACTGAACATAACTTGGACAGTTGAAATTTTCAAGCAGATTTGTGGGCAGAAAAATTGGGTCAAGAATTTCTATAGGGAAATTTTACAAGCCCAGGATTCACCTTTAGTAATGACAGTAATACCACTGTTGAAGAAAGCCCAGGGGAAAAGTATCTACATGATGAAATACAAAGATTGAAATATGAAATACTAATGGGATGCAGATTCCCAGAATGATGATAATACCACGTGAGATAAGATACTCTCCCACACACCTTCAGAAACTTGCACTGATGTTGGCAGCTAATGGCCAAGGGCTGAAAATGTGGTTCATAATACAAACTGTGCCCCTTTTATACTTGCATTTTGACAAGTTTATTTAATGACATCACAACAGATATGTAATCATTTTGACAAAATCTCAGCTTACTGCAGGACACACACACACCCTATTTTGTGTAATGGTGGAACACCATGAGGCTGTCTCTGAAACTACAAAAGCAGTTTGTTTTCATCAGACTGAATCAGATAGGGTAGAAAAAAAGGGGGGGAACAGACAAAATCCGTTTGAAGTGGGTATCCATCTAGATTTTTCTGAGGCAAGGTTCCATTTTGTGGATGCTGAAAAGCTACAATCTTATTCCAGAGACCTTGACTATTATGGGGACATAAAGTGGGTGCATTTTACTCTTATGGCTTAGAGAAGTATTTGTTTTTGCGGTGTGTTGTATTGAAGTTCCCAGCTAGTATGACCATGCGGCCTGGGAATGTGGTGACTTCAAATATCTGGGAGCATCAGGTTGAAGAAGACTGGCCAATAATTTTCAGGTTGTTGTTTTTTTCTATAAAAGTCTTTACCATCTCCAAGAACTGAACACCACAAAGCAAGCAATGTCTTCCCCTAGATCTCTTCACCTTTTTTTTTTTCTTTCTGAAACAACCTTGCCTTCAAAATATGACTGGGGTAATATTCCTTTGTGATCTTGCCATGCTATGACCATGTAGGAAATCCCTGTGTGTACCTGTAGAATTATGAAAACTTGAGTTTCTTTTTATGTAGAAGGAAAGAGGGACAAAGCAATGAATTCCAACCGCCTTACATCAAGCGTACTTGTTTTCCCTCTCTGGTCATAGGAAGACTGACATGTAAGCATGACATGAGCAATGCTGTCAGGAAGAACATAAATTTGCTACCTTCAAGATTTCTCACAGAGACTCTTAAGCAGTTCTAAAGTCAAATCTGAGATTCAGAGCTGACAGTCCAGAGGCTTCCAGAGGAATTCTTTCCAGTTATATGTATCAAGTTTTAAAAGGGTTACTACACCCTTTTATTTTTACATAAAAGTCTAGATTTTAAAGTTCAAACTTTTTAAAATCTAAAGGCCATAGCTGAGTGATAAATCAGATGGCTTGGCATTCAGAATATCCTTAATTTAATTATTGGAATCTGCAAATAAATTAATTCAGTACAGATCCTGGAAATCAGTTTCTTTTTGGAATATTCAGTACTAGAATGGATGGATCAATGGTCTGACTCAGTACATAGCTATTTCCAATATACATCATTACAAGCCATCAATATGATTTCTATTTCAAGGTGAAGAACAGAGGCTGTGGGTATATGAATTGCTCAAGGCACTTAACAAATAGATGAGGCAGGATTTGTAGTTACTATACTTTATTTCTCCTATTTTTCATCTACTAGGCCACACTGAAATCAATAAAATACAGTATATATTATATATTGAATAAAAATTACTTTTATGGCTATAGCAGCTTTATAATAAAGAGTTCCTTCCTTCCTTCCTTCCTTCCTTCCTTCCTTCCTTCCTTCCTTCCTTCCTTCCTTCCTTCCTTCCTTCCTGATTCAGAATAACTTCAGGAATCATAGAATCAACAAGCTTTGATTATTGTTTTGCATTAGCCGACACTTTGTTTACAGATGCCTCATTTGTCTTTTGGCTGTCCTGACATTCCACACTGACAGATGTATTTTTGTTTGATCTCACTTTTATCAAGGATTTTCATCCCTAATTGCGCTATGATAATATAGGGCAAATGACTCATTATTATAGTCCTGTCATGATAACCATTATGTGTGTATTTCTACTTTGATGAAAGCCTGTTGTAGCAAAGAAAACATATTTGTGCAATTGTGTTCAGAGTACAATATTTCATCTCTTGGAAACATATGGCATATGAATGTAGGAAAGGACAACATTAGCAATAATATATTTGCTATTCTTTGTGGTGACACAATTACTCTTGCATATATGTTTATGGATATATTAAATACATTGGAATAGTTTTTGTCATTAGATCCTTCTAAAAGAACTCTAGATATAAATGTTTCTTGAATATTATACCATGCGAATAGAAAAAGGAGGAGGAGTTACTGCTTTTGGTGATTTATGATCATAAAAACAAGAGGATATTGTATATAAACCACCCATAGAAGGATTGCTAAAACATCTAGTGTTAGAATTATACTTTGCCAGTTCTGCTCTTCCAAAGCTTTTAATAAAAAGGTTCCCACACCCCATTTATCTCATCACTTCTTCATTAAGCTTCCAGCTTGGGAATATTGGTAGGCCAAAAATAATCAAAAGTTATATTCAATATTTTATTCAAGGTTCAGAAAGTGCTACTCTTGCATGATTTAGAACACAGTTGTGAACATGGAACCATGTTAATTTGTGGCATTTCTACAATTAAAAGTTCCATGTGCTCTGTTTTGCTGTGTACATTAATCGAGATAACAGTATGGTACTGGGTCATTAATCTGGCCATAGCAGCTTGCATGCCTGTCAGAAGATTATTGCTCCCAAACAGCAGATGGATTTCAGATTTCAAGATGAGTTAATATAAGCCTATTGCCTCTACTGAGTTTAGCCTGCTTTAGGAATTAGCTACCCATGTGTAAACATGGTGAATTGGCCAAGGAATTAGTATCACCATAATGCCATTTATGCCTTGTTGATGTAAGTGTTGGTCTTACAGTGTGGAATAAAATACTTCACTAAGGGCCATTTTTCTTCTCTATTATGTTCATATGGTTCAAAGCTTGGACAATGTTGATATTATGAAGCAGCAATATTATGGCAAACGGACTTATTGTTGGATTTCATATCTTTATAGTAACAGAGCCTAGAAGAGAACTTGCCCATCTAACTCTGAAACTCAGTTTCAATTTCCGGGGAAGATATGTTTGTCATAAATAATTAAATAGATAAACTAACAAAATGCAAATGAAAGACATTCCAAAATATGAGACTCTTATTTAGCAATCCTTGACAATGAAACATACTCTTAAAAATACAGAATTTAGATTAAATGAGAACAGGAAAAGAAAGAGGAGAGCAAAAGAAGAAGGAAAAAAGAGAGAGGCGAAGGAAAATCGCAGTGTGATCCAGGTTCAAATTTTATTGGATGAATATTCAAAGGCATTTATCTCTAGACAGAACCCTGGCAATTTACTGCAGCTCCAGTGGCAATAATAATAAATGCATTTTTATAGCCAAATAGTTCAAGCAGCCAACAATGTTACCACTATATAATTAATAACAATAAGCAATTAAAGAGAACAGCAGGTTACAGCGATAAAGCACAGAAATATATTAGCACAAAAACAAAAATACAGAATGTGTGGGAAAAGGAGAGCATTGGGTCAATTTATATCCTTTTTTCTTGTGGATAAAAGGTGCATAGCTCTAGTTTGCTTCTGCTGTGAAACCTCCATTCATTTCAGAGGAGCTTTTTTAGGAGTCGTGCAGGCTGGACTGGAAGAAAGCCCATAGAGTGGACTAGAGGATAGTACCCAAAATCTACCAATTTTAACAACAACAAAAAAATAATGGTGTGTAATTAAGATGATGGATATAAGTACACCAGTATCAGAAAGTCATGCCGAATGCTGTAAAATGGAAAGATTACATAAGAAATCAGAGCTGTATTATTTTTGAAGTTTAGGTCTCTCTGAAGTAAGACAACATCATAAGTATTCTTTATTTTTCATGCAAACAAATGATGCTTAGGATTTTCCAACAGAGAGCAGAGACCTACAAAGATGCCAAAAGCTGGCCTTAGAAGATGCTGAGGGATATGATACATTGTTGCTGATGCAGAATGGATAACTGAGAAAACCAAAGAATACCCCAAAGAAGTCAATATATACTTCATTGTTTATAGGCAGGCGTTCCATTGTGTCAACCATGTGAAACTGTGGAATGTTCTTAGAAAAAGAGAACATCTCATTGGCATCATGCCAAATCGATATGCAGATCAGGAAACCATAATTCAGATAGAATATGATAAAACAGGAAGTCTGGCAAAGAAGGGAGACAAGCTATATATCCTTGCCTTATTTATCCAACGTATATGGGAAGTTGGATTGGAAAAAAATGAGCAAGGCTTTGGAAGAAGAAATACCACTAGCCTGTGCTTTGTTAATGATGCTACTCTGATAGTTGAAAATGAAAATAATCTATAAGATCTATAAGATCTATAAGATTCTTGAAAGTCAAGAAGCACAATGAAAAAAAATGGAACAAAGATTAAAACTAATAGTAGATACAATTTAGAAGATACAATGAAGATGCTGAAGTGATAAATATATTTCTGCCTTTTAGAGTCAACTAACAATAGTGAAGGTGTCAGCAGTTGAGAAATATGCTGCAGACAAGAACTTGGTAGAATAGCCATGAAAAGAAAAGATATTTGGAAAAGATATTCAGATGCCAGGATGTATCTTTGCATAAAATGATCAGGATTGTCTATTGTCAATTTTCCTTAAGATATTATAGGGAAAAAAGTCAGATTTTGAAAAACAGAATGGAGAGACCCTTTTGAATTTTTATGTTGGAGAAGATTCCTGAGCATACTATGGACAGCCAACAACATTGAACAAGTCAACCCAGAGTTCTTACTTAAGGCATAAATATCCAAGTTCAAATTATCATACTTTGGACATATTATGCAAAGACCTATTCTCTGGAGGGTAATAATGCTGAGCAAGGTAGAAAAAAGAATTAGCAGCAAGGTGTATGGACTCAATTACAGCGACAATGGGTACACCATTGGAAGAACTGAAGAAGCAGATTGGGAATAAATTGTCCTAGAGAATATATACAGTATATGGTTGCAAAGAGTCAACACCGGCTTGATAGCATATAGTAAAAAACTAATAAAGTAAGGTGCATAGAGGTATTATATTTTATTGCTGAGCTCCATAAGTTTTGTTTTGTTATTAAAAATTAAAAAGTGAGCCGAGATATTTTAAAAAGAAAATATTTCTTGAAATCTTGGCTTTAATAGTTGTTGGTTTTTTTGTTCCATTGGTTAAAACAAGTTTTGTAGTATTTTCCTTTTTGTAGTATTTAAGAAAGGAACATATCATTTAAGAGAGATTTAGTTACTAATATCCTTTGTTATTTTTGCTCATTTGATATTTTCCAGAATCCCATAACCATCATTGACTGAAAATTCCAGATTTTTACAAATTAGCAACAATGATTCCATAGTTTCCATTTAGTGGTATTCCTACATTCAACAAAACATACTATAACTAGGTCCAGTTAGGGCCCTTTATTTAGCCCATTCTAATTGAATGCCATTTACATTGCTGACATGTAATATGCTATGATTATGCAGCAATAGGAACTAGATTATATCACTTCTGCTATGCCCACAATCACACATTCCCTCAAATGAATGGTTTGCATGTGACAAATTGCTTTGAGATGGTAATTCTGATTTATTAGATGCAGGTAGTCCTTGTTTAACTACTGCTCATTCAATAACCGTTTGTAGTTAAAACAGTGATGAAAAAGTAACTTTGCAACTAATCCTTGCATTTATAACTTTTACCGGTCTGTAAAACAAAGGAAAAGTGAAGTAAGATTATAAGAACCAACACAGTTTATGAAGTACTTCTTTAAAGACTGAGTTGCTGGTTCTAGTTATGATCACTAAACAAGGACTACCTCTACAAAACTAGAAATTCTACAGATGCCCAGAGTCATCTGGATTCTCTTGTGTAAGCAATTCCTTTTGTGTGTTTTTTCACGCCTATGACTTAGTTCAATGTGTAGGCATTATAAAGCAAGATTAAATAACAAAAATAATATTGAAGGCTAGCTGGAAGCATGATTTCATTTTTTAATACATGAGTACCCATACCAGTAACATATTAATTAAATTATGATGCACTGAATAATAGAAAAATACGAAATAAGATTTGAATCAGTTTGAAAAACTGAGTCACTTTTGTTTTTTCCATTTGATTTATTAAAACACAGTTTTGACACAGTTCTTTCAATAATCTAAATTTTCAATAACAGGGATTACCTCCAGGGGAAAAAATACCAAGACTGAATTGGGTTTTTCCTATTTTCCCTCCAAGTATAAGACCAAGATGTAGCCCAAAGGAATAAGTCCATACTTTTTAAAATTAAATGATAACTGTTAGTTATTATATTTCTGTCTGAGAAAACTTTAGGTAAAAGATGCAAAACAGGCAAAATGATCTTAGGTTCATGATGATAATTTGCAAACACAAAGAACAGTTATTAATTTTCAGTGATTCCCTTTCTTTCTGCTATATCCCTAAGCACAATATATTGAGTTCTGTTTCAGGAGTGGATTTTCATGGTGCATTGGGACATTTAGAGCATGAAAGAGGCAGTTACGATCCCAGCTTTGGTGATTGATGCACATCTCAGACTTATAATAAATCCCACTGAAATCAATAGGTGTATATGGGATAGTTTTTAAATCAAAATATTGGTTCTGAGTTAAGGCAATGATATAATACTTAGGGCGTTGGTTTATTACTGGAGGGATCCCAGCTGATGTCAACCCTCAGCTATTCAAAGTCCCTGGGTAAATTTGGACATATTTTTTCCTTTATTTTTTTTCTCCCCCTCCCCTCCCCCACCCCAACTTACTTGATAAGTTGATGTTGTTTGGGAAAAATGAAGTGCAATCCTTAACTAAGCCACTTTGAAACTTTGGAGGAAAGGCAAGATTAAGCATAACATTATGATTGTGGGATTGTAACCTCAATTTGAAATTACACGTGAAAACATACCCTTTCAGTTCTCATGATATAATGCTATTATGCAGGCAATAAACTCACACAACCAATGAGAAGGATCTCAGTTTTAAACCTTAGATAACTTTGAGGCATAATTTTGAGGCAGCTTTGACTATTATCTTTTTTTTTTCTTCTCCCCATTTTAAGAAATAAAGAAATTGTTTTCTACGTATCAATTTGGCATATTTTGAAAAGTCACTATCCCTGTCTGTATTATTCTGCTAATAGGACAATATCGCTTTCTCTGTCTACATTATTCTGCTAATGTGACAATATCTTAAATATATTAAAGATACAGTACATTCCACTGAATTTAGAATAATAAACCATAAGGGGATATCTGATTTACTTTCTAAATCCAAAACATGTGAATGAAATTTTCAAGTAAGTTCAGTGCCATGAGAAAGATTTGTATGACTTCCCTTAACCATGTCAAAAAGCATTTAAAACTTATTGTTTAAATTCAGAAACCAGTCACAGAAAAACATGTCCCAGCAGATTCATTAGGTGCTTATATTCCAGACTAGTGACTTTTTTTTTCTTAAAGAATTTCATAAGCAAAGATGTGATGCATATTACTGAAGCATCATGTGGGAATGACCACAAAGGCATACCACTCTAGTAATAGGCAAAATAGAGCCTAAAAGTAAGAATTGCTCCAATGATGTTCTGTTTGTTGCCTGAAAACTTTAATGAATATAACCAGTTTATTCCATTTATTTATATATTCTTTACAGCCAAAGGTACAACACAATAAAAAGGCAATAAAACAATGCAGCTTTATGCCAGACTTTGTGTTTTGATATACTATACTGTGTATGCTGGCCGTATCAATAATTTTGTGTCAACTTTATTCATATATTTAATGTGAAATGTTTAGAAAGACAAAAAGAATTTCCAAGCGTGCAAGTACTTCTGTGTAATCAGCTGATGTCTTCTGCAGGCAGTTTATTTAGCCATTTTCTTGTGTTTCCTCAAGAAACATTTCTTGATAGAGAGAAGTATGTGTTGTACGCAGTTTACATAGCTGATTCACTGTAATATGGAATTCATACTAACTACATGGATCAGTTTTAGAAAGTGTTTCCCCAAGATCTGACAACACGTAGAGTTTTCTTTATGCTGCATGAAGTATCCATAAAGTGTCTTTTTTCAATTTTACCAATTTGTGTTTTTTCTGTGTAGAACTCGATGGTAGATATACCAGTACTTCCACCAGTTCCAGAATTCCCAGACAGGTGGGCAATACTAGTAGGTATTTAACCTCAAACAATTAGAGAAAGCTATATCTTGCAAGATGACCAATTTTAAAACAAATTTATAGTTGACAAAACAACAAAAAATTGCTTTCAAAATTAAGAGAACCAATGCTTTAAAATAAGCCAAAGTGTTTTGATTTTAAGTAAATTACATTTTCCATGAAAATTAATGTAACTTTTATTAACACAGATGTGCAGTATGTAGTTTTTGATTGCTCGTTTCGTTGTAGTTCTGTGTATTATATAGAAAGGCAGAACAAGGAAGTGTTATTTCAAAGAGAAAGAGAAGTTAAGTTGTCTAACCTAAGCTCACAATTACAAACTGGAACATGGGGCAATACCTACTCACACTTAGCTTTTGCAGTTCTGTAAAGTAGCCAAATAATTGTTATATAGAATTATGAACATATCATACAACTATGATACCTAAGATGTTTTGCAAAAAATACATTTAAATTTGTATTAATGTATTATATTTATTAATTTAATACATTAATGTAGTAATTTACATTAATTTAATTTTCCTTGTAGCCTAATATTATAGGATCTATGCCTTGTGTTAGATTTTAAATGATGTTTTCAGATCTGTACAGAATGGCTTCAAGTTGCAGCAGTAGTATTCAAAATCCAAAATCATCAGGATCTTCTGAATGATTGGATACTTTGCATAGTAGCACTTTTTCTTTTTTTGAGATCCATACAACCCATAATCCAGAAGCACCAATATTACTCATGTAACATGGGAGCCAATCAGCAAGGGAGAAAGAATCGTTGTACACTATTTTATGTACGTTTCCTTTGATTCCTGGCTCCTGATGACTTCATTGATATGTTTATGAATTTTGATTGGGAACATTATAGAAATATCTTCCATAGCAACATTCTGGAATATTTTTAATGCACTGGTCTAGGCTATAGCTTGGGTATCTCCAGTCCAAATGCTAATCAGGTCTGCTTTGCTTCAGAGCCCAAACAATATCAGTCCAAGGCATTTATCCATCCATCTATCCATTCATCCATTTCATTAAACTTGCTGCCAATTCCATGCCAGGTCATGGCAACCTAGAATGACAACAGGACAAATATTTCATACTGATGTGTTTTGTTCATTTCCTTTGTATAAAATATATTGGTTTATAAAAGACACAAACTAGGCCTCAGTATGTTCAGTTTCTACATTTTGGTTAATCTTTTTTATCTTGACAAATGATAGGATTTTTCTTACTTTTTTTTTTTTTTTTTTTGAGAAATTTGCTTCCCAAGACAGACTTTCTACTTGTTACCCTGGATAGCTGGCCAGATTTAATTTTCACAAACTAATTACTTCAAATTGCCAGTTTTCCATAAATGTGCCACTTCATTAAGGGTCAAGTAAGTAAGAAAATTCAGTCACAAACAGCACTAGGCTTTCTTGAGGATAATGACGACTTTTCTAGTCATCCGTGGCATGCAAACATGGTTATGTAGTCAGAAGGGAGACCCTAAATGGGTCTCTAGAATAAGACTTCTTTAGGTAGTCTGTCTTTTGGGTTCTTTTTGTTTAATTGAGCCCTCCCTCCACACCAGCATGGATCATATTGATGGCAGCTTTAACCACAGTCGGACTACTGCAAATTATTTTTTCCCCTTGAACCAGAAAAACAGCTGGCCAGTATTCACAAAAGCAGCTGAAATACTGGGAATAGATAACTGGGTAACTGGGACATTTTCCCATGGCACTGTTCATCTGCTTCTATACCACTGGATAAATTATTTGCCTAGAGATAGACCTTGAGTTGTGCAAGCAGTCATAGAGCTAGAAAAATTTAAGATCATCTCTTCAGTTTCTCTGAACAAACATAGGACTATTTCCCACACCGGCTGCCAATCAGCTGCTATACTATGATAGCATGTACAAATCTGATCCCCTTGGAATCTGCTCCTGCCCCTTTCCACAGCTTTTATCATCCCTGTTCTCTGGAGCAACAATTTCTTACTTCTCTGTAGCATCCCTTCCTTTTGTCATTTAGGGTTTCAAAATAGCAAGTATAAGATATAAATTAGCAACCCCACAGTGGGGAAGTCCATTCCATCTGCTGTTAAAGCAAAACTGCTACCACCCACACTTGCTGCCTCAGGCATTTGTCTAGGTGCATCTATAAGTCCAGCTTTAATAGAAGTGATAGAAAAGAACTTCCATTTATTGCACTTAAATTATTAGAACTTTTTATAAAGAGAGGGAGGAGTAGAAACCATAAGATTTTAATCACAAAATTTAACCAGATTTTTTTTAAAAAAATGTGGAAAAACATAAAATAATTTCCATTATATTCCATAAAATATAATAGAAGCAGAATAGTATAGCTTTGCAATGTTAGTCCAATTTCCCTTTTAAGATATTTTTGTCTACCAGAAGAACTAAAAGCTAACAATAGAGGAAGCAATCAAGATGATTCCCTACAAGATGTTCCCTGTGACATCTTCTCTCTGCCGTTAAGAGGACAGAATGCTAGACTAGAATTAACATTTGTGTGCCTCAGCATGGCATTTCTTGGGAAAAGGCCACAGCTCAGTGATGCAGTACATGGCTTGCTTGCAGAAGTTCTTGTATTTGACTCCTGATGTCTCCAGTTAGAAAGGAGTTCAAGTGACATCTCTGTCTCAAAATGTCTTGACAGTCAGAATAGGCAGTGTTAGTTTATACAGATCTGTTGGCACAGAAGGAGTTCTTTATGTTCTTATTAATTCAGAGATGAATGTACAGAAAATGTATATGTTATGTGACTTTCAGAATGCTGTGATAAAGCATAAATGTGAAAATGTTTCTCTTATGTTAGAGAAAGAAGTCTTTGTATAGGAAAAAACTATCATCATAAGTAGAATGTAATGGTCCAGCTTCCATATTCCATATCCTTTTTATCATTGTATTACAGTATAGCCTGTAGCAATATATACACTATAGACCAGGGATGTCAAACTTGCATCATCATGGCATCATCACATGATGTATCACAACTTTTTTCCTTTTGCTAAACTGGGCATGGGTGTGGCAAGTGTGTGACACATCCAGCCCGTGGACCACGAGTTTGGCAGCCCTGCTATAGACTATAGCAGTAATTTTGCTGCTGGTATGCTAGGTTTATGAAGTTTCTACAGAACTATTTTAATTCCTTAAGTTATTTAGCACATTTGACCTTCTATACGTTGAAGAGTGATGTAAAAGTTTTCCAATATTTCTTTGTAATTATTACCACTTTGGACTGTGTCCAGCAAGCCTCAAAATTTTTGTCTATAGTTTTTCAGTAGCAGATTCCTGAAGTAATGTAAACATTTCCCTCAGCAATTCCCAGCTGTATATTTGATTTTTGCATTTCCATTTCCTTACTGCTATATCATGAATTGTTTTAGTTTGGTTTCTTCATTTTTATTTGTTTATTTATTATAATGATACTTGAAAAATTGTAAATGACAGAAGGCCTATTATAATCAAAGAACAATGAGCATATGTTGGAAGTTTTCAGACTTTATTAATTTCTATATTAGGTCTTTTAAAGAATTGTATTGCCCATCTGGGTGAATTGGGGACAACCCAAAGAAGGTTAAGTTAACATATTTGGCATTCCGGCAAACAATCAACAGGCAATTTGATTTCCATGAGAAAGGGATCATGGTTTAAACCATGACTATGTAGACAGGATATGGGTTGAATAAGAAAGATATGGATAGAATAAGAAAGTGGCTCAAGGATATTGTCATGCAAAAAATAAGTAAGTACTTCAGCTGTTTTGCCTTAATAAGAGTGAAATATGGTCTCACTAAATAGACTGACAGCAATTAGTTGTTAGTAGTAAGCAAAGTAAACTTGATAAATGACATGGGTAGAACATTGCTGGGTAGTGATATTCTTCAGTTAGAACAGAAAGAGCAGCAAAGAGTTAGAAATGATCTGCTTCAGCTACCACTGTCTGATTATGCCAGTGTGCATAAGAAGTTCTCTGTGCCCATTATTTCATTTTTTTTTCATTAGAGACTCATCACAAGAGGCCTTACTTCCACTCTACCACACAACACTTGGAAAAGTAATACTAGGCACAG
The DNA here is from genome assembly GCA_022577455.1 of Arizona elegans. NCBI lineage: Eukaryota > Metazoa > Chordata > Lepidosauria > Squamata > Colubridae > Arizona > Arizona elegans. The sequence continues at coordinate 38,336,436 of JAKOOJ010000002.1, forward strand.
CAACCAGAAGAGACTCCGTATTTGCATAGTAAATGCTACTTTTATCCTAGTAGTATAATGCATCATTTTATTTGGAAAACAGCAATTTTCATGTATAGATTTCTCAGTCAGCATGTGCTCCAACAATGCATATTATTATGATCATAGAAAATGAGATGCTGATGCTGATGATCTGTCATTTTGACAGCTTGATACAAATCCTACTTAAGAATGTTCTTGGACATCTTCCTTGAGGCAACCTCAAAAACAACTGTGTTTATGGTGGGGAAAACTGTTGTGTAAATCAGGTCTATAGTAGTTGGTAGATATCAAATTTGTAACTTAATCCCTAGAGGTGATTGTCTATAAATTTCATAAAAGCATACCTATAACTCCTAATAAAAACAGAGCTTTGCCAATCTATTAAATCCTTCATAGAATATTTTAATGGTTATTAAATCAATTGACTCTAAATCTCACTTTCATAAATGAGTCAGACAGTATTTTCCAATTACTATCATCTACCACCTTTCTAAAGATTAGATTATTCTGATTGATTTTTTTTTAAAGCTCTTCAGTGCTTTTGGATTTTTTTTCCTTGTAAATTTGTTGGGGAAAAGTAGTTTGAAGTGGATGTACGAGAGGAGAATAACTTCTTAAAATGATGTTTCTGACACTTCACTTCAAATTTGTCACAACTGTAAATTCTCAAAGTAGCCTTCTGCTGTCTGTCTGTTTATTTCTGATAGGATGTTCAGTGTTTCTACATTAAATGTTCAGATATTAAGATTTTCTGTGCAGTTATCATTCAGTGTTTTCTGCTTTTATAATTACAAGAAGCACCAAAATGTATGAATGTAAAATTGGTGTTTCAAAATTAAAAATTAACATGATTGAAAATTAGGACATTTTAAGACAATGATACTGTCAACCTTCTCTGGATCATCCACAGTTCAGAGCTGTTGCTGTCATGGCATCATTACCAATCCAGAAAGTGTTTAATGACATATGATCATCATGGGAATGCCCCTGAAAGGGATTTACCAATACATGCAATAAAATACCAAAAAAAAATAAATAAATCAAGGGGAAAAAAAGATCTTAAAAGCTTAAATAATCTTAACTAATAGCCTTAACACAAATGATACATTTTTAACAGTTCACATAATTCCTTATAGGCCACAGCACTTCCCATTACATCTCTATAACAGTTTTCAACAAACAAGCAGCTTCCAGATTGATTGTAGTCTCAAGACATCTTGAAGGCATCAGAGTGGAAGAGTGGAAATCATCTATTTTATAGTATTGAGGAGGAGGAGGAGAATAAACTATCCATAGAGGTGTAGTGCAGATATAATATTTTTGGTTCCTTTTCATAACCATAGACATCAACAGCATCCTGCAAGCTTCAACATTCAATTCATCTCCCATAATGTTAATGGAAACCAGAATTCAAACATACATGTTTAATCATGGCTATATACTGGGTTTTTTCAGCATTACCATGAATATGAAGATACTATATTAATAGGCTGTCCCCAAACTGAAAAACAGGAGAGGAGAGGGAAGTAAACCTGAACAATATTCTTCTTTTCCTGGTCAACTTATCTTATTTATTTTCTCATGAATCCTCCTCTTCAGACTTAATATTAGTTGTTACTTTTATACTTAAGATGTTTATTTTAGGCATAAAACCATATATTAACTGGAAAATTACCTTGCAGCCTCCTTTTAAAAAAATTACGTGTACATTGTACTTCTGAAATACAACATTTGAATGTGCAATTCACAGTGGCAAATTTGAGAAAACAGTCCCCATAGAATGGCTGATTTTTTTTCCACAGGCATAAACAGGCAGTTTGGTAGTATTTTTTCTACCAAACATAATTTTGACAGTCTTATGTTTGCTTTAAACCACTCTATGTAGGTGTTTTGCATTTTGCAAATTTTTCCGAAGCTGCCATTGCTTATGTTCACTTTGATAGATCTATAATTGAGGTTCTTTTTTTCTTTCCTTCATTAAAACGCATCAACCCAAATATTTGGGAAGGGGTCTCTGAATAATACGCCGCCTAGAGTAGCCCTGCAGTGAGATAGGCAGAAAATACATTTAACAAATAAAATAAATAATAAATAATATGCTATAATGCCTGATATAATTCACATAAGCAGTCTAAGTGGGATTCTCCCCTCCCTTCCAATTCACACACAATTTAAGAGAGATTTTCCTCCCTGCAAATATGCAATGCCATAGAACTTATTGAAGATGGAAAAATGTAGTGAGAAATTTTAAAATATACAAATATTGAAAAAATGTAATGAGTATCATTGTGGCCTTTTGTAAGCAGTGTATATTTGTTGAAAGAAATAAACATTGTATATTGTTGTATACAAATGTTTGCTTCTGCCAACTATGTTGTAAAAAACAGTAAGGTACAGAGAACAGTGAATGATGTTGGTATAAACAAGATTTATACCTTTTCTTTTCCTTTTTTCATATGACATGATTTTGATTTTTTTTTTAAGCTGCTATTTCTTATTCTCTTTCTGTTTTGTTGTTATTTGTTTTCTTTTGTTTTATTTTTACATAATGTTGCTTAGGTCATGAGGGAATAGTTTTGTATATTCAAATATAAATGTTTATGAATAACATGACCATTTGGATAATTCTGCCATCTTCCAAAATAGCTAGTGATAACCGTTCTTGGAGACCTGAATCAAACGTTTGGCTTGATCAAGAATCAACATTCAGAATTATATAATCAGTAGATTTGTGGGGATATGAGTTACGAAGGAATGCCCTGCACTTAGCAAGCATAGCACATTTCTTTTTCTCAGCTAGGAAGTATATTTTGAAATATCATTCAAATTCAGACAAAAGAAGTTCAGCCTTTCACATACCATTTCTGTTTTGGATTTCATGAATCTGCTGATGCAACTAAACTTCAAAAAAAAAAAAAACTCTGCTGCAAATATTTATTCCAAAGTAAAACTGTATTAATTTAGTGGAATTTACTTCCTGGTCAGTGGGAGAGATTTTGCTTCCCAACTGATCTAGATTACTGACTGGAGAAAAAACAAGTTAGTTTCTTTGGTCACACGGGTACATCAAAATACTCAGAATTTCCTATTTCTGATTTAGGCGTAGTCTTTCCTTCTGCAGAAAGTTACAATTTCTGATCAAAGAGACAAATCTGTTCTTTGACTGCTAATATAATTGCTCTCACTGGCTAAAAATATTAAACATCAGCAGGGTTTTTGCACACATGTAGTTGTGTAGTTCTTTTAGCTAAACCATCTCTGATAATGTTGTTAGGAATGAGAGAGCTGGTGCAGCAGACAACAGTAATTATGCCTCTTTGTATTAAGGATAAATTCCAGTCATTGTGAGCCAAAACATCAGAGATCTAATCACTTTTTTGGATTTTAGTTTGTCATAGTTTAGGAGAACAGCTCAGTAATGGGATTAGATTGTTTATTTGTTTGTTTGTCAAATTTATACAATTGCCCATCTCACATGAAATGACAATATATAATAAAATCATAAACCGATGGCCATACTTAATTTTATTGTTACCTCCTATCTTTTCATCATTTCTTGGGAGTCAATAATGGAAGGCTGTGTTACTTTAGGTGTGGAGGGACAATTTAGTATTCAGCTGGTAGTTATCTTGAAATAAACCAGAATGATGTACTAGGCGCAGTTGTTTTGTGAGTGTGCATGTGTTTTTATTATTAACTGGCTAATGTATTTACCTGTAAAACCAAACTATAGATATAAGACAATAGTGACACAGAGGAGGACCTTTTCTAAGATAGGCTGAGGGAATTGAACCCTATACAAAAGAGCTGGGAGCTGCATTTTACCTAGCAACTGTTTCTAAGTAGGACCACCGATCACTGTTCCCATGGTGGAAGTAAAGGAGCTGGCAACATTGCTGAGAAGAAAGACTAATGCTAGACCTAGGATGAACAGGGAAGGGGAAAGGGCACCAAGGGCCTGCAGCTGAGAGCAGGGGAGGTTTTAGGATCAATTTGGTAGTACTTGGAATGCTTCTAGCTGGGGCGGGGGAGAAATGAAGGACCTCTGAGACTCTCAGTAAGATGGTTACTAATAAGGGGAGAAGAAAACCAGTTCAAAGATAATGCAGACTTTCGTGTTCAGGACAAAGATCTATTGTACCATGCAATCTTTAAAAAACAGAAACCTTAATACTTATCAAAAGTAAATATTAGCATGATATGTTTGTGGTAGTATCTAAATAAAAATAGAATCCCCAAATTCTTTCACACCCAATACAATCATGGTCTATGAAGCTGACAAGAAGTTACATGGTTGAAGATGTAACATCTGTCAATACAATACAATACAAAAATAAAGTAGGAAATGAAAGATACCTGGACAGTTCCTTGTTGCTTTAGAGGAACTTTCTGCAGTTTTAGATTTAACAAAAATTAGGTAACTGGTTGGATTCTCATTGGATCTTCCTTTGACAGATAGGTAGTACAATCTGATGTGACCAGAATGAATATTAAATTTTAGGCTGACCATATTTTTTTTTACCCCAATGCTGGATGGTCCTGTGATCCTTTAAGAAGAGTATTATCATAAATAAATAAAAATAATTGTAGTGGCAAAGGAACTTCAATAATAAATCAGTGTTTATTTACCTAAACTGAGATACAGAATAACCAAGGGTGGGCACAAAAGCAGTGGGAAAGGAGTGACTTCTGACTTCCTCCCTGCTTCCCTGTTGCCTTTGCTTGTGGGAAGCTGGCAGGGAGCATCAAAAATCGCAATCCTATTACCATGGGGACACTAAAATACCCACAACATTGCAAATAAATTGGTCTGAACAATTTTAATTTTAATTCTACAGTAGTAATGGGTCCCAGACTTTTTTAATGCATTCTTTAAGTTAGCGGATGTTAGATACCTCGATTCAGAAATTGTTGGGATATAATGCTCTGTTCAAGATAACTTGAGAGTACAAACAAACAAATAAACAGATAAACATGAGTGTTACAGTTGTATATAGATAGTAGATGTATTTGAATTTTCTTCCCATTGTAAGCATCCAAAATGTGGTAATTTTTATTCACCTAACCTGTTTATAGTAGGGTGATTGCTGCCAAAACAAAACCTTAATATCCACCCTTATTCTACTGTAGAGTCTGGTGCAGAATAAGTTCTACAACTTAATCAAGAGCACCAAGGTAATTAATTATCTAATTAATTAGGTCTAATTAGCTAATTAATTAAAACTGGGTGCATGTGCACACTTTTGTTTTACCTGTTGTGTTCAACTACATTTATATTATTAAATCTAGCTGCATTTACTGTATGTGTACTTCTAATTGTTGGTAGCAAGCAAATGTTTTTAATAATAGCAGATTTGGGGGAAGAAGAAGAGGTTGTGAAAAGTTGTTTAGTATGTGATATATATCATTTATGATTGCTTTATTCTCTTGCTAAGTATCCTGTATTTTTTGACAAAACTTTAGAGGGCAAGTGTAACCAATAAAACTACATTTTCTCCAATTTTACCCCATCAGATGAAGGACTAAACCATGAATGCAAGTTGTGCAACCAGACATTTGATTCTCCTGCCAAACTCCAGTGCCATCTAATAGAGCACAGTTTTGAAGGAATGGGAGGGACCTTCAAGTGTCCAGTCTGTTTTACAGGTGAGTACTCTGATAGGACTCATTCATTATGCACCTTGGCTTTAATGGACTCATGTATATTCTTCAGTAATATCATTTATGCCACCCTATTGAAATTGGAATTCTATCTTTCCGACATTACTCTCACAAAATATGTTTTTATCTGATTGGTAGGATGGGATTCGGAGAAAGGATCCTCTTGCTATGTAGCAGATTCTTCTGCTTATTCAACATGTTGGAGAGAATGGAGGAGTATTTCTGCTAATTTGCCTCCATAACTGCATTCCTGCATGTCACATATTTGGCTGGCTTGGTACAGTTACAGAGCAAAGAAGGGTATTACTGTTATGTTTCTGGATCACAGTTATCCTTGAAAAACTGATAAACTGCCAAGACTGTTTATTACCTATTGAAAATATGGAGAAAATAAACAATTAGTTTTTCATATTAACAGTGAGATCTGCAGGAGGCTGTTAAATTTTTTTTTTTAATTTGATTTATATGCCGTCCTTCTCCAGAGACTCAGGGCGGCTTACAATGTGCTAAGCAATAGACTTCATCCTTTTATATATTTATACAAAGTCAGCTTATTGCCCCCACAACTGGGTCCTCAATTTACCTACCTTAGAAAGGATGGAAGGTTGAGTCAACCTTGAGCCTTGGCGAGATTCGAACCTGCAGTAATTGCAGGCATTTGGTCTTAATAACCAGCTTAATAACAGGGTGCCTTAGACCACTGTACTACCAAGGCTCAACCTTACTTTACCTTTTCTTGCCCAAATCTTAGTAACTTTGTACCTTATTACTGATTTTTCTTAGAAGCCAGTACATACTTTAATGTCTGTTTTTAAAATAAGACTTTTTAAAGCAGTATATAATACAGTATTGTGAAAAGAATTTGATATTCTAAGGTGAAAAAAACTCAAGTTTGGTCTAATGCAGGGGTCCCCAACCCCCGGTCCACAGCCTGATACTGGTCCATAGCCTGTTGGGAGCAAGAGGCAGACAAGTGCGCAAAGCTTCATTTGCACATGCTTGGGAGCTAAATTGCGTGCACGAAACCATCCCTTTCCTCACATCACCACCGCTGCTTCTGCTGGTCCATGGAGCCAAAAAGTTTGGGTACCACTGGTCTAGTGTAATTAGGCTAGAAACTAGGCGACCATGAGTTCTAGTCCACCTGAGTCATGAAAGCTACATGACCTTGGGCCAGTAACTCCCTCAGCCAACTCATCCCACAGGGTTGTTATTGTGAGGAAACTAGGAGAGAAAGGAAAATTAGGTATGTTATTTTTCAAAATAATAAAGGCAAGATATAAATACATACATACATATTGTACATAACAATAGTCTATACATGTTGAGTATGACTATAGTTGGGATATGCATAGCACTGATGTTTCCCCACCAAAATTGGTGATGTTTGTTGCTGAAATAAATGTGTGACTATTTTTGCATCTGCTATGGGCAAGTGGTATCCTGTCATTTATTACCACCAGTGATACCAGTTCAGCGCAATACTCTAAGACAGGTTTATCCAACTCACATGCTGCCCTGGACAGCTAGTAATTCTTGCCTCCAAGATAATAGTAAACATTAACTATATTATATTTTTATATGCGGCCCACAACAATTCTCTTCACTCAATGCAGCCCAGGCAATCCAAAAGGCTGGACATCATGCTCTAAAACATGATCCTATTGATTGTCAGTAAAATTATCATTGTACCAGTATCATAGACTACCAGGTTGAAACCAGAAAGGGTACTGTCAACACACTGTATGTGGATTCCTACACCAAACTAAAGAATGTTGATCAAATACATCTAAATGCAACACAAACAACACATGGCTATCTGGGCCCTACAGCTTGCGTGTTGATTCATTATGAGTAGTCAGCATAATGACTTGCAGCTGAGTCACTCTATTGAAATATATGAAAATAAATCTTTCCTGCATAATCACTATATAATGCATGCTGCTGTTACCTAGTGATAAGCATGCATTTGTGACTTTATTCGGTAAATCACAACTGAGTACATACTACCCTTTTGATCTAGATCTACTGCATCCTCCAAATTGCCTTACTTTCAGATTATTTTCAGCCTATCCAACAGTCGTCCACTAACTTTCCCTTCTGCAACCAAACTAATCCCGTGCCATTTCTCCTCCCTACAATATTCAGTGCTACCGGAATAGGGACTCAATCACATATCATTCTAGTGAAAGAAACCCCATCTGTCAGCTTTATACAGATCCACTTCCTTTATGAGCAGACCTCTTGCACAGTGTGAAATACAAAGACTTTCTGGATGAATCATAACCTAAAACTATAATTGGAAATCTAATATGTTAAGGGCCCCATAAAAACATTTTATTTCTATTTAATAGTAGTAATGCCATTGAACTTTACAATTTAAATATAGTGTCCCGATGTAGGATCTGTTTTCTAAAAGAGTAAAGTCAGCAGTCTGCACAGCTGTATATCATCAATAGGATGCAGTTCAGGATTGTTATTTCTACACTGAAAAGAAACCCCCCAAAATGTTGTTTCTTGTTCTTTGGCAGCACTTTTCCCACTAAAACTGGGACAAGCCTTGCTGCTATTTCTAATTACTGCCTCCTACTTACTAGTTAAACATTTTTCCTCTGTATTATAACATTTAGTTACTTGTGAGCACACAGGTTGCTCTAATAAGGTTTGAAGCTAGTTTTGTGTTCAACAGTGTGCCTGTCACCCATGCTGGTTTGGTAATTCCCACAGTAGAGTTTTTGTTTTGTTTTCCACATTTTCTACATGTAGACAAAAGTCATTAATGTTGAATTTATATGCTATATTTATACCTAAAGTGTGTTGTAGGCAACTTTTAATACCATTTGTGATTCTAGAGTGTAAGTTTTGGCTGTGTAATAAAACATTAGAAAAACAATTCTATTTCTGTTTGTTTCCACGAATAGATTTCCCAAATAACATCAAGAACAACATTTCAGCTAGAGGCTTTGTAAAATGTGTTCAAAGTATTGAAACTCTTATTCCAATATGTATGTTGAGAATAACAACAATTTTTTTTTTTTTGCTGATGGGGTAAATAGATACAGCACATTAATGATAGACAATGATGTTTTAGGAGTAATATGCTATTAAATTTATGCAATCTGCAGAATATTAACAAGAACAGAGAATCACCAATATAAATTTTATATGGAATCCAATACTTTTTAACGTAATGAAAAATGTGATTAAAATGTATGACTCATAAGAACCCTGTTCTAATTCTTTCTTTTTTGTTGGCATTCAATTAGAATTATTTTAATGATTAGGAATGGAGTCAAAGTTAAATGCCAGCATCTTTAATAAATCCTTACTCTGCCTATACAAATTAATATTGTATATGCAAACTTTTTTTAGGTCACAGTGCACCAGGCATCCATCAGAAGTCAGTGCTGCCAACCCAAACACTGCCTCTGGCATATACAATTTAATTATTAATACTATGTCTCCTAGGTAAACTGTTACACAGTCTTAGGGCCTTGTTTGTAGTCATTAAAATTGAACATGTTTATATTATTGAAACCTTTGCATTCAGTGTATACTCAGCGTTGATCTTAAAGTATCCAAAGAGAATTTACCTGTAGTTCTGTTTCACATTTATAGATATTGCCCCAATATAGCTGTGGGATATAATTTTTAACATTAATACATTTCTGTACAGAATTGTTTCAATACATTAACACATTTCAATACAGGATAGAATCAGTTACTTAGGCAAATGCACAAAACAGGCTTTAGAATCTGTTACTTCCAAATTGTTCAGTAGCAAGATTTTTAATGTTGAATTTTAATGGAGTCTGACTTAATTTTAAATTGTTATGGTAAAATGGAAAAAGTACACTTCTAAATGTTTGTGATTTAAGTGTTATTTGATTATGTTTTTACCAGACATATAAGCATGGTTCTTTACAAAGAATAGAAAAGAAAATTAAGACTTGAATGTCGAGCTGAATAATCATGGCTGGTGCCTATTATAGCAACAGTATAATCAGAAATTATAGGGTTCTTTGATAATTGTACCCTTTGCAATTGCTGTGAGTAATGAGGAAATGTTCACCGAAAAAAGTCTCTCAATGTATAACAAAAAGTTCACTTTTTTTTTTAATGTTTCCAGTATTTGTTCAAGCCAACAAATTGCAGCAACATATTTTTTCAGCCCATGGGCAAGAAGACAAGATCTACGACTGCACACAATGTCCACAGAAGTTCTTCTTTCAAACAGAATTGCAGGTATTTTGCTTTTCCTCTGTTTCCATAGAGGGTGCATAAAATATATTATTCATTAGATACTAATTATTAGCTAAATTGCTCCGATGTATTGGTTTCTGTGAAGTTCTATGATGCTTCCTGAGAATAGGGGTAAGGAAAGATGGATCAGAAGAAAAAATATATGTAGTCAGACCACAGAGTGAACCTCTTCAAGTTGTTTCTTAGAACTTTAAAGCATGTAAAGGAGCTATATGATCTGGAAAATACTTTTTGTGTTTTTAACCCCAAACAAATCATTGCATTTTGGAAGTTCTACCAAACTGTTTCTGATCAGCTGCTGTTTGCCAGAACCAAAACCTGAAACATTTTGGTTGTTATAGGGTTTCAGTTGTGCTTTTCAGGAGTACTTTTACACATCCTGTGCATGGTCTGGCAATGGCCTGCCCACCTCCTGATCTTGCTTTCAGCTTCCCTTTCCTCCCACGACTGCCTTCCCACAAAACTACTGCTAGGACTGAAGTTTGCACGTGCTGTCACTGATGAAAATCCTTATCTTGGCTTTTCATACCACAGGCAGATGATATAATCTGAAATATGCATGTTTTGGTTTGGGCACAGACCTCCCAAAGCCAGCTATTCTGTGCCTAGAATGGTTTGTGCATGGAACATTTTCTACATCCATACTATAGTGTGGATTTTGAAAATCTGGACAGTTCATTTCCATTTCCCTTCTCCAATAAGGATGGTTAGAAAGCTATAGGTTTTAAGTCTCATAAAAAGCAACTGCTGTGTATGTATCAAATTTAAATAACAGCTGTAAATCAGAAACAAAAAAGCCTTACTCATTTCATAGAAAAAGAATTAGCAGTGCTACATCCATAGGTGCCAAACTATCTGCAGGAGACATGGATACTGTCTGTGAATCCCAAAATAGCAACATCTGGAGAATTGCAGGCAAGAATGCCACAATCTCATGAGGTTACACAAGAATCAGGTCATCAGGGTCTCACAAGATTTAACTGTTTCACCAGATACCTACCATATATTTAAAAAAAAAATATTTTTGGACAACCAAATGACTGTGTGGTTACATTGTCATTTAAAATATTGTTGATTTCTCCCACTGACATTTTTTGGTACAACGAAGTAGTCCCTGTGCAGTAATTGGAATTGCTAATATCTTGACTCCATCCATGAAATCACTTAAAACAAGAATCATTTGTTTCAAGTATTCTGAATTTCATTGTATGAATTTCTAGAGTCCTGAATACAGTACTTTGAAAGCTAATATTTAAATTTCTGGGGTTTTAAATTGAGCCAAATTATTTAATAATTTTAAATTATTTTAATTGATGTTTGTCTTGTGCTTTTAATAGGCTGTACACCGTCCTGAGTCCTTCTGGAGAAGGGCAGTATAGAAATAAAATATTATTACTATTATTATTATTATTATTATTATTATTATTATTATTATTATTTTCTTTGTAGTAGCAGGATAAAATCTGTAATTGCTCACCCTCACAAATAATTTCACATCCTATAAGCAGTTGGTATCATGTAACATTTAGATGTAACTAATTAGATGTAGCCATAAGAGAGCGGCAGGAATTTTGAAAGCACAGGAGTGACTTGCATGAGAAATATTTAAAGTGCTTGTTTTAAAATGGGTGGACTGCCACCTCTGCACCAGGAGGACATGGGTGGCACTAGCTAATGTTCCTGACTAACCCTGCACAATATGGCATATGAAGAAGGAAAAGGCTACTAGATAAAAGAGAAAAAGAACCAAATTTGGGGCCTGAACTGCTATAGAAGTATTGAAGAGTCATCACAGGAACAAATTATATAGAATTTAATATGATAAACTGATTTGTTCCTCAGTTAGCCTTTGTTCTCAGTAGCAGGAAGGAGATACAATATGCATCAGTACTGTAACTCAGAGTTGTGATTTTATTGGTATAAGCCCTATCCTCAATTTTGGCTTGACACAATGACTAACTGTGACTACTTTCATAGTCTATAGATCTGTTCTGTTCTGATATACATAAGATCACTTTGTTCTAGCTTCTTACTATATCAATTATATTTATTTGATGGTAAATACAAGTGCATTGTATTCACACATCCAACTTAAAGCATTTCATGTGTAAGTTAGTTGGATCAAAATTTTTCTGGAGATGTAGAACTAAACTGTAGTAATACTTTTGCTACCTAAATAATAAAATATTAAAAATACTGTCTTAATTATTATGTTACTCAGTAGTTCTATTAGTCTCATAGCAATTCCCATTGCTTGAATATTTCTGATAGAATTCTTCTTATCAGAATTTCATCTTATTTGGCAGTCTTTTTCTTGAACCTAGAAAAAAGCTTTGTCCTTCATTAAAAGTAATAATGTTGAGTCAGTGCTATTTTGTTGTAAACCCACATTCTGCTTTCAGTGGGATACTATAGAAATTGCACTAGAGAGAAATGGAAAGGAAGAAAGTCTAAAGATTATTATGTGAAGATAGGATGTTTTTTTAAAAAATGTGTAAGTTGTTACTACATAGCAACTATGGATTTGCTAAGAAAAAAGATTTCTGTTTCACCTACTGAAAATTAAGAAAATTGCATATCTAAAATTATTGAAATGGATTTTAGCTTCAACAAGCTAGAAATAGTAATGCAGCATTTTTTTAAAAATAAGATGAATGTACCAAATGAGGTAACATTTTGAAACTTATACATTCATAATTTACACATTATAATGGCATACCAATAGATTGATGAATCTAAGTATCTAAAATTGTTATTGTATCACATTTACCTTGATGAAAAATAATCAAATACATCAAAGCTGATTATTATCGATGAAATGATATCTGTTCAAAGAACTATTTTCTATAGCTTTTGAACTAATTTAGCCAAGAAAAACCAGCTTCAACAAAATTAGCAATATGGCTTCCCATTTCACCTGCAGTTGATTCTATAGGTCCTTGTGGCATGTGTTTGTACTATAAATGTAAATGATAAAACACACATAATCTTAATTCCACCCATTTCTTGCAATGGAAAATGTGTATTGGAAACTGGTACTAGATTGTGCTATAAAAATGGCTGATAATGTTTTTTGTTCATTAATGTGTGCCTCCAAACAGCCATTGTCCTTGGAAAAGAATTCAATGCAATAGTGGCTTTTAAATGAAAGGAGTTTTAGCACAAGTTTAGCAGAGGCCAGTTTGTTTATAGTTTCCCAGGGTTTTTTTTCTCCCCTCTCTACATTTATTCCCAACAGATGGTCTAGGGTTCAATGTTTTGTGTATATCACTTCACTCACTGATAGGTGCAGTTTTATCTGTGATTTAGTGAAACACTGAACTGAGCTGACTATAGAATTCCTAATTCTATAGTCTATAGTCTATAGAATTATAGTCTATAGACTATAGGCCTAATAAACCAATATAGGTTAGCATTGCAAACGGAGGTTAGATACAAGAGCTATGAAAATAGTTTAGATATTATCATAAGATGAAAACCATTGTGAAATCATTGCAGTCAAATTTTGATGATGTTAATGCAGCACGTGGTTACTGTTAGTAATTAATTATTCTAGCAAGGACATCTGAAAGGAGCTTTAAAAAGTCAAAATTGTAGCTGCATGTTCAGAGCCCTGGCTTGTGACATGCATTGTGCATTTTTGGGAGAAAGAAATAAAACTTCACGACAAAAAAAGACTTTTATATACTATAAAAGAAAATGCTATACAATTTCAACTGCTTTGGCTTAAATAGAAGAAGTGTAAATTTGTGTGTATTCCCATCTGTTGGGAATAAATTTAACACTTATCCAATACTGAATAAAACTTCTGAAAGAATAGGGAATGTAGCTGTTTATCCTTTATGGTAAAGAAAAGATATAATTACTTTTCAAAAGTTAGAAAATGCAGAGAATGAGAATTTAAAACTGTTCAGTAAGGTGATACAGTGCAACAAAAAGTCATGTAAAGGCCAGATTTACAAGTAAAATCCAACAGGTTGGTTTAGGAGAAATCTGCACTAAATTAGAGGTAAGCAATATTTGGCCTCCATATATTATTGAACTGCAATTCCCATTATCCCTTACCATTATTAATGCAAGTTAGGCCTAACAGAAGCTTCATGAGATTAAAAAGATTCTTTTAATTCAGTGGTTTTATGCTAATAATAATAGAATTTAGGGCTTTTACTGAAACTTCTGTTTTGAAAGTATCCAGGAACACACACACACACACACAAAAAGAACCCACCCACAGCTATTTAGATTTATACTTTGTTCATTTATAAGCCCACAATTTTCAATGTTTTATTTGGATATTCTACAGGCCAACAAGAAGAAAATTTAGAAGAAAATCTGTATTATAGAAAACAGAGCTTGGGTTCACACACTACACTAATTTATAGTTTGGTTTGCTTTGTTTGATCTTAGTGTTTTTAGTGTTTAAAACTTCTTTTTAAATCTCAGGGTATGATCCCAAGAAATTGTGCTTTATTCAACTAGAGATTGCTAAGCAAACTATGGCTTAGTACAGACCGAAAGTACCTGTCATGTCTGTTTTATTGCTGTATTGCATTCTTTATGCAATTTTGATATAAAATCTAAGATCTGCTCTGGGTTTGCCAAAAAAACCTAAACAATTGGAGTGACATTTCAAGTGTGCTGCCATTTACAATACTATTGCTATTGAGCTACCACTCATTAGATTGGTAGTTGTTTGCATTTAATTTTAAGACTGACACTACAAAAGCAGTCTGTTCCTAACAGAAGAGATTATAATGGAGTTGAAATCAAGAGTACTGACCACAGTATTGCCTTAACAATTATTGATAAATAACATAAAGACTGGGAACCCTAATCCTAACCCTAACCCTTTTTTTTTTGAACAAGTTTTATTTAAAAAAAAATTTTACATACATAATTTATGAACAGAGAATTGACCAGGTCAATTACACAATTTATAACATAATTATATATTATTTTTTATAGTCTATTCCAATCTTCTTTTTGGTTTTTTCCAAATATAATTTACATATTTCAATTTCTGCCATGATTTTCTTTTTCCCTACTTTTTTATCTTGTCTTAATCTCTTCTTAATACATAATATATAAACAATATCACCATCTGCCCTTCAAATCCTAATTTCTTAGTATTACTTCAATTAATTATCTTATTTCTCCATTTATAAAGTATATTTCTCAAAATCCTCATCACAATTTAGCTATAAACAATGTACTTCATCCTATTCAATTTTTACATTGAAACCCTTTAACTTAATTGACCTTCCACATCTTATCTTAATCTCTTCTAAGTACATAATAAGCAATATCACTATGCCCCCTTAATTCCTAATTTCTTATTATAGCATCAGTTAATTATTATATTTCATCATTTACAACATATTATTTCAAAGTCCCCATCACACTTTTTTACATTTCAATTTTATCTCTTGATTTCAGTTATTTTCATAATTGAACCAAATTACCACTTCATATTTCATCTGGTATTCATTTTACAATACACAATATACATCATCATATTTACTTTTTACATTCACAATTACTAATGTTAATACAGTTCCCTTAGATCTACTAATATATACCTTAATTCCCTTCCTCCTTTCCATTATTCTTCCCCTTTTAACCATTTTCTCTTGGTCTCTCCAGAATTCCACTTCTTAATAATTTTCTCCCTTCATCCCATTCTCTTGTCTTCTTTTTCTTTTTTTTCTTTTTATATTTATTATATCTTTTCTCCTGAGTCATTTCTCTAACTCTTGAGTCTATTACTCACATAATTTGGCCTAAGCTTTTACCTAATCTTTTCCCATTTTCTTTTCTTCCCTTCGATTGATTCATTTTTGGAAAATATTCCCCCCTATCCATTCTTTTTTTGCCACTGTAAATCCCAGTGTAATCATCTAACTTTTTAACTTCAATTCCTTTACCTTCAATATTATTTTCTTCCTTCTCATTTAAATTCTCTTTTTTCTGTTTAGTGTGTTCTAACAAAGTTTCTAACTTTTTATTGCCCTTTATTGAGTCACACACGTTTTTAAGCATCTCAATTAATTCCTCACATATCCAAGGCTCCATATTGTTAATTTAAAAAATTATTGATATTTTAACATGTTTAATTAAGATTTAAGTCCATATAATCTCTTTTTTATTTCCAGATGATATCCAGTACAAATGTTTTTCCAATCCACTCCAATATAAAGCTTTATTGTTTTCCACCTCCTTTAGAAATCGAGACCAAGCAGTTTAAGTAGAAACAAATACTCCTTAAAATTTCTCACAGCTCTTGTAGTGATCAAGGTCACTGTTGTTATTTCTTTCAATTTTCAAGCCGGTCATTGTAGTGCTTTCTTTCCACCATCAGATGTCTCTCTCCAATCCACAATTCTCAGAACAACAAAGTATCCAGCTTGCAAAAGTATTTTAAATCCACATAGAATACTTTATCTCAAATTTCTTTTCCTTTTATTGTTTTTAATTTCTCCAAATTCAGTTTTAAATCCAGTTGTAAAATTTCCTTTCTTGGGCTTTAATACTTTAACCTCCTCTTTGTTCTTCCTTCAAATTTCAAAACTGTCAAAATTATTTCAAATCCTCATTAAAAAGTACTTTCCCTTGGGTTTCTTTTTCTTGTATTAGTTTTAATTTCTCCAAATCCAATTTTAAATCAAATATAAAGTTTTCTTTTCTGGGCTTTAATATTTTCACTTGCTCTTTGTTCTTCTCCCTCCATTAAACTTCCTAAGTGCCAATTAGTCACTCGTTTCCTTGCCAGGACAACTTTTAAAGTTTTTAAAATTTCCTTTTTTACCTGTGAGTTGGCCAATCATTCACCCAGTACCAGTACTCTGTTCAAATACCAGTCCTGCACAAAATCTTATTCTGGTTACCCCATCATCAAAGAGGTCATTTATAATGGCCGCCACCCCCACCGCTGGTTCAAAGAGCTGCCTCCAACCTTTCAAGGAACTTGCCTGTTCCTCTCGGTCATCCGAGACGCCTCTCCTTCTTCACTGTCCCTACAGGACAGTTCCGGTCTGAAGACCCCCCGGCAGTGGTTTGTCTAGCTGGATTTTTGTGAGGCTCATTGGAGCCCACTATTTTCCAGCCAGTCTCACAACGACTCTTCCGGTTTTTCTCAAAATTGGGAACTTTCAACTGAAGCAGATTAAATGTGAAGAATATATTTTTAAGGGGAAAAGGCCAAGAGTGTTTCTTTAAGTAAAATAAAGAATTAAAATTGACAATAATTGATCCCTCGGATGTATGAAAAAAAGAACTGCCATCAGGGATTGTTTTTCAATCCCTGAAATTCAGCTGCAACTGCACATTAGGTCAAGACAATCTTTTGACTTTTTTTATTTAAAAGAAAGCCTATATGAATTCCAATTAATCTCAGTCAGCTGAAGTGAAATGGCTTCACATAATAAATAGCCTTATTTTTCCAGAAGTCATGAGGTTGACTAAATTCTGGCCTAGTTGCTATACAAATAAATAATCAAGTTGGAGTTTGCATGTAGAACATTCTTGCTGTTAATTCAGAGGCCAATGACCTTGTGTCCTTCAGGTGTTTTAGATTAAAACTGACACTAATGCCAGATGACATTAAGGGACAAGTGACAGTAAAGGATTATGGGAACTGGAATGTCAGATTGCCTACTTCCGCTTTAACAAATATGGTTGTGTGACTTCATATCAAGGTGATTTCTTCCATCTGTGATGCAGGAGATTAAAAACAGTAAAATAGTGAGGTTTGCAGATCATGAGTCTGCTCAAAACTTCTTAATTTACTGGGGTATAGAAACTGAATTTAGACACAGAAAAAAAGGGGGGGAGTGAAGCTTCTTCTAAGTCTCACTCAATTCCTGGTGACAATATCGACAATTCTATATAGTTTAATTAGCAATACTAGAGAAAGTCTTTGCTCCATGATGAATGCAGCATCAACTATATCCAAACTTGTTTAACTTTTTCAAGTTTAGCCAAGGATGGTTTGGTGCTGCTTCTACTGGGGACAGATTTATCAGTGATGTGCTATTTTTCTGGCAGTCCATTTCCATTTCTCCCAATAGTTAACATGTAGTTTGGTATGAAAGAAATACTTTGGGAAAAATATTTCTTCTTTGTACTTTTTTTTCTTTTTAAATCATATTTTAAAATTTTAATGCTTAAGAAAAGAATGCTTCAGATTCCTTCCACTGCTACTTTTCTCCCCTGGGGACTGAAGGATTTTACAGCTATATTAGTCTTTCATAAGGTAATTCTGTCCTGAAAAAGAAACTTCCTGGTCTAGAGTATGTGAACTCAACCTGTCTTTGATTGGCCTATTCAAATGTAATCACTCCCAGTGGGTAGATGGTTCATTAGTCCATGAATATTTATAGCTCTTTGTAAAATACACTACATCAGACTTGTCACAGCTACATTCTCATAGTACCAAGAACTATGTAAAATGATTAAATAGCTTGGCTATGTCGACGTAGACAATTGAAATATTTTTCTCCCTACAGGGACAGTTGTAATCATGTATAAAGTAAACCTTCTTTTCTTCAAAGGCTCTAAATATTGTTTAGATGTTATGTCATTTAATTTCATTATACTTTGAAAAAAATTCAGCGTCACATGTCACTTTGTAATCTGGATAATATGCAATAAGTAATTGCACAGATAACAGTTATAGATCTGTGTGAATATGTATGTGTGCTTTTGTAAAAAAATCACTGTGATGTACAGTAAAGGGAAACTTGTTTATGCTATTATATTTTTAGCCTACTTTTCAAGGGAGGAAAATGTTTTCCATTATGGCTGAAATGAATTAACTTTTATGCATAATATTGAGAAGAAATAAGAGACAGTCATTACAGCAATTTTTACATTTTATAATGGCTTATAGGTTTTATTTTTTAAAAAAAAGAGTTCCAGAAAGTCAAAATAGTTTGCAGTATGACAAACATTCAGTGAAATGTTCAGAAAGAAAGATTTAAGTCCACAAAATTCATACAGACGTTGCTGCTCAAACTGTATTCCTCAACTTAGAAACAAGGTTCTATTAAATATATTGGTTAACTATATATGGTCTTCAAGCCATAATTTATATCTAGCATTATCAACTTCTTTGCTTTCTAATTCATTCATAGTTTGGAATATTAATGTAAGTTTCAATATTAGTTTTAAAGTATCCCGATAGAATAAATATGTAAGGAGTAGTCACGGTGAAGTATTTTGTTTATGTCAATTTTTAAAAAACTAAGATTTCTAACTTAAATCATTTATTTTCTGTTTGTAATTATTCCACAAACCAATTTAGAGAGTGGCATTCACTGTACATAAAAAAAGACTTCATTTTTACACTTCAGGGTTTTGGGATTTATGTTCCCATTTTGACTTCTCATGTTTTTATAACAATTTTACAACTTATTACATAGTGGGAAATGATTTTTGTGTGTATGTATATATGGATGTATGTATGCATGTATGTATGTACTAAACGTATATGTGTGTTCATCAAAATGAATATAAGCTTCCCTTTTCTTAATGATCAGTTTAGTATCTACACAATGAAAGACTAGTTTTAAAGTAGAAAAATGTTATCACCATTGAGGATTGTATTTCCCACAGCAACTGCGAATACAAATGCTAATTAGTGAAACCAGTTGAAGGATAAGGTAATATAATAATCATTATATTCTGTAAAAATAAATAGGATTTCTGATAAATTAGTAGATGGACAGTGGGATTTGAATTTGTAGTCCAAAACACAAGTATACCTGAAGGTCAGTTCACATTCTATGGAATTAACGATGTTATCAATCCAATATACCAGTGGTCCCCATCCTTTCCACCTTGGTGGCCCAGTGTGGGGGGGGGGAGTTACAGGCATGCGTGCACGTGCACAGCTTCATTGGTGTGGGCGCAGGCGCAAGCGCCCTCCACTCACCAAATAGAGCTTCATGTGGGAGTGCAAGGCCCACTGCTTCTACAAGTGGAACTTCATGTTTGCGCACACTTGCCCATCGCTAGTGCTGCATCGTTTTGGACAGACCAGGGCCTGGTAGTGGACTGTGGCCCAAGGATTGGGGACCCCTGCAGTATACTATAACTATTCCAAGTTGCACTTTAAATTCAGTTCCAGAACTCACTACCAACAAAATATCTTCTTATATTGTAGCTGTTCCTGCCAAAGGGCATTTGTATCATGAAAACCATTAGGTTAATCATAACTTTGGTCACATAAGTAATTAGTGAGGTTTTTTTTTAAAAAAATAGTATGTCAAAAAAATCCTATTATGGCATGGAAAAAGCTGCTTCACATATGAATACGTTTTTGAAAATTGCCTTTGTTTTTCTTACCAATATATCACTACTGTTGGATGGCATAAGCGCCATTCAACAACTTGTTGTTAGCTACTCCATTCTCTTGCAACTAGAAGTTGTCCTTACATTACATTATTTTTTATCTGATCTAGAGTTGAAAATAAATTACTGCTATTTTTAAGAGCCAGAAATGCTCTGGACTATTTCCCTTTGTCTCCCTTCCTCCTAATCCAATTCTAACTCCTTCATGGATAACCCTAATGATGGAAGCACTTTAATGTAAGATTGTTTTGTATTTTTCTGACATTTAGAAGCAATTATAATAATGTGTTGAGCAGTAGCCCAAGAATCTTGAACTTTCAATGAGATTGAAGACAGTCCTGGCCACATTCAGTCCTTTTCACTAATTACATTATCTTAATTAAATTATCAGTGAAAGGAGCTCTAGGGTCCATCTTTTGACTTGAAATTATAGAAATTGAAATCCAACCTGCTAGAGAGGATGAAGTTCAAAAAACTGAAAGAAGATTTTACCCTATACTAATGGCTCTTCAAAAATTATTTTCCAAAATAGTTGTCAGAGAAATTGGGAAGATGACTTCTCTGAATTATTCTTTCCCAGATTATTAAGGAAAGTTATCATACTGTTAACTTACAAAGGCATAATTTTCTTTAAATGGATTTGGAATGGGAGACCCACAATGGTGGAAGAGAAGATTTTATTTTATTTAATCACAGAAATAGTATGGAAAGTTACATGTCAGCCCCCAAAAGCCTTAGTCGGGTATGGCAACAAGATATTCCATTATACAAGTCTCCTCAGTAGTAAAATTCAAAACTGCTAAAATAGGCCAATTATAAAATATACATTCTTATTTGCTGTGCAATTAAGCAGAGGAAATCACTTAGCTAAGCAGATACATTATTTGAAATAAAGTATTTCCAGACTATAAGATAAGAGAGCCAGACTTAATAGAGAAATGTATGTTTATTCGGTGCCACTTCAAATTTAAAGGTTTATTTCAGTTCAAAACAAGCATAAAATAGCACCTAAAACTTTAGGATCATGAATCCTCCAAAACATGCAAACTTATATGAATGGTTGAATTTGTAGCACAAAAGTCTACAATTGTTCTAGGACTAAAATCTACAAAAAACCACCTAATAGATTAATATAATTGTAATATAATATTAAAATTATTTTTGATAATATATTAAAGGGAAAAGGGAGTAAAGGAAAAATAATAAAATATTGTTGTATTGCTATCAATAAAAATAAGGTAAAGGTAAATGTTTCCCTTGTCGAATCGTGTCCGACTTCAGGGAGGCAGCATTGTCCAAAGACACTTTCATGGTCTCATGACCAGCATGACTATATGTTTGCCAAGGCACACAAACCCTGTTACATTCCGACTGAAGTGGTACCTATTTATCTATTTGAATTTGCAAGGTTTCGAACTACAAGGTTTGCAGGAGCTGGGCAAATAACAGGAGCTCACTCCATCAAACTGCATTTGGGTCTTGAACCCAGGCTGTCAGCTTTCCAGCTAAGAAGCTCAACACCTTTAACTGTTGAGCCATCGGGCCCCTATCAACAATAATAAATAACAGTAATAAGTGTGTTGGGTACAATCCCAAAACAATTGGAGTACCACTTGAACATGATCAATACTGACAAATTCACAATCAGCCAATTGCAAAAGGCAGTTTTACTTGGAACAACTTACATTCTGCAATGATACCTGTAACACCATCAAACATCCACATCTGCCTAGATCCGATAGGCAAACAAAAATGCCAAATCTAGTCTGAACATCTGGCTGATTGTGTAACAAACCATAATAATAATAATTTATTAAACTTATATGCCTCCCTACTCACAATGACTCTGGACAATTCACAAGCATTAAACAAAGAACTGACAATAAAATAAATAAAAGATAAAAATGAAAAAATGCAAGTGTGATTGCATTTGCAAGTGAGGGGTATCTCTCTTCCTTGCCAAAAGCCTGAGTGATACCACCCTCAAGCATTTTGTTCTCCAAAAGGTGTGTTTATAAAGGGGTATTAATGACTGTATTGGGCAAAATTATCTCAATTTATAGAGGCTTTCTTCATGAGTGAGTGACATCAATCTCCTTAGAAGCATGTTTTTATTATAAATCACATTATGAAATCACATAATGAAAGTGGAGCACCAGCAATAGAAATACCATTAAGATTCATCCCATTCCTGAAATGGGGGTGGGGGTAATTTAGCTGCAGTTTTCATAGAAGAGATGTTACACATTTGGGGAAAAAAATGGTATATTACTTTTGTTGACAAGTATTTGTTAGAGCAAGGCGTTTTCAGAATAGAACCTGTGTATAAGTGGCATTCCCATTTGTAGCCTTTATTGTAATATTTGGTGGCAAGTCTACAGCTAGTAACAGTCTCTGCCCGGCAGCTATGAAGGAGCAAGATTCCATTGTTCATGAGAGAGTGGTGCTCGGTGCAAAAATCTGGGATGTGGTAGGCAAGATGAATCATGCTTAAAAGCAGTGCTTGCGGTGCTGTCATTTAGAACAGGAACACCGAAGCTTTAAACGAAAGTGAAAGACAGGATAAACGCCCCCTTTTAAAAGTGGGGAAATTCTTAAACTGCCTAAAACAATAAATCTTCGCCATTGATGACTTTGCTGAGGGCAAGACAATTTGGCAGAGGACTCCTTTCCCTTGAGATGAGAAGCATAGGATTGTTTTAAAAATGTAAATAGAGTTACAGGAAGGCAGAATCTGACAGAGTGCTAGAAAAAAAAAACTTCTGAACTGGAAGAGCAGTTCAACAGCAGAAACGGTTTTCAAGAGACGTAGTGGACTCCCCTGTACAAGATACGTGCAAGTGAAAGTAAGATTGTCCTCTGTCTTTGACACTTCACCTTGATTTCTGCAGGGAACAGAGAGCTGGACTTAAATCTTCATCCAGGGACTATATGATTCTGGAATTTTTAAATGACATTAAAACATTATTATTATATATTATATGAATAATATGTGCCACAACAGCCTCAGTCTGGTGTCTTCCAAAAGTATCTATCAAACTACAGCATCAGTAGTCTCTGATCAGCAGGCATGCTAGAGATGATAGGAATTGTCTAATACATCTGGAGAGTGCTTGGTTCAGGAAGAATCTCTAAACACTATGAAGAAAAAGGCTGAGCCTGACTCTTAGAATAGACTTTTATATTTTGGAATTAAATCTTTTTTACATATATTTCTAAATAACTCAGATACAGTGTTCTGTCCAGAACTATTAGGGCATGTACACATAAGCTCTTTCTACAGTAAACAAAACCTTTGTTGGTTTTTGCTACTTTGCTGCATTCCAAGCCTTCTTGGAGGGATTGGAGAGTGCAAATGATGTGACGTGAAGGGGCCTCCCTTTGCATGTTTTATGCTTGACCTTTTCTGTTGCCCTTTTCTGATAAATACCATCTTTACCCATATTATCTTATACATGTCTGTTCAAAAGCAAACTCCTTGAGTTCACTGTGGGAAATATTCCAGACTTCACTACCGGTATATAGAAGGTTGCAGACTTAATTCATTGTGCATGGATTACAATTTTAATTTGGATAATTTTATGTACACTGGGAGCATATGCACCAAAGACAAATTCCTTGTGTGTCCAATCACACTTGGCCAATAAAGAATTCTATTCTGTTCTATTTTTTTCTTAATAGAATTATTACCTGTCTTCGTGCTATGGGAAACGAATGCTTCAGCAAGGTTTATATATTAACCAATGCCTATTTATACATACTGAGAGCCTAAAAGAGGGAAACGTGAGTTCTTGTCATAACCAGAAGTGGAAGATAGGTTGATGACTTTAGTCAGTCATTTTCTCTCAGTCCTAAATATTTCTGAACTACAAGTTCCATCATTCCCTTGCAATATAATTCAGCAATATAAGGAAAGCCACTGCCCATCCTGCTCTAAGGCATTAGGCAAAATAGATCCCCAGCATAATCTGTGGGCAGAGACCAGCAATATAGGTAGAGTTATATAATAATTTGTTTATTATTTTAACCTAAGATTTCAGCTTACTGCTTAGAAGGAACTTAATCTCTTTTACTGGCAACTAATTTTCTTTTCAATGACAGATCATCAGATGGGCAATAAGTGCATTTATGTCACAGAAAAGGTCTCGTCTTTTGTTTCTTTTCCCCTTCTCTATAGGTATATATTGTACCATACACTGAAATGCTGTACCATTAGATATTAAGAGTACATTTTGCTTTGTTTTGAGTTTGTCAAGGTGAAAGGTGATGGTGCAGGAAAATGGGACTGTATATTTGCTGTGGCAGAGACAATAAGAACTCACTCCCATGCTCAGTTATAATTCATGACTATACTGGTGGGAAGTCCTTATCCCTCTGTGGAGTTAATGCATCTCTACTGTAGCCTGCTGAGAGCACCCTGCCTTCCCTCCCACCATCTGTGCCTTCACTTGCATGCCGTTGCCGATTCTCTTTACAGTGAGATCTCTTGGTGTTAAAACTGTCAAACTACTTCTACTTGGCAGAAGTGGCTTGATGATCTGTATCAATGTTAAATTCTTGTCTAAATGGAAAAGGGCTGGAAGAAAGATTTATAACGGGCCAATTGTATCAATGAGCTTTTATGCCTCTTTCAAACTGATTCTCTGACTTAGGAAGTCTAATTGGCTTTGTTTGGAGGTTTTTATGCCAAAGATACAGCAGTAAATGGATATATATATATATATATATATATATATATATATATATATATATATATATATATATATATATATATATCTTTTACTAGTATGCTGACTATATGTGTTTGTGCGCACACGCGTGCATTATATAAGCATTTAGCCAGCATTTGCCTGAAGTGCAGCAAATGGAAGCATATTTACCCACCCATTGCCTAATTTGCACAGGCAAGTACCTCTGCTTTCCCTGTGTTTATTTGCTCCTGCAACTGAAGCAAACCACTCAGAGGCAGAGAATTAATTGCCTCCATGTTTCCCAAGGCAGGGGAGTCACATGTACAAAGATTATAAGTAAACAGAGTTGTATCTAGACTAGACCCCATATGAAGATTTTTATAGGGTGAAAGGGCTGCCTGAAGAGACCTGAGATGTGACAACTGCCTTGATTGAAGCATAGGCGGGTCAGAATTGGACCACAGAGATTTGTGATGGCATTCTTATTACTATGACCCCTTGCTGCTGTTCCTGGTTGTATGACTACAATAAGATGGAAATAGATATATACCTTGCATCAATAGAACAAGATTTATTTATGGATTTCACAGTGTGGGTTGTTGTCGTTTGTTGATAACACATCTTTAAAACATAAATCAAATCTAGACCTCAGATGCCTGTGAATAATTTTAACAGATGTGATGTCAGAAGAGGTTCACTGTGCTGTGAACTGTGGCAGAAATGACTTTCACTGTGTGTATGTTTTGAGTGTGTTCTCTTGACTATTTTTATTTTTCATGGTTACTATCAAAATGATCTCTAGCTATTTGTTTTGGTTTTTCATTTGTTGCAGTGGATCAAAATAGCTTACCTTAAAGAAGGTTTTCTATTTGGGAGCAGTGCATTTTGCTAGCACTTAAACTGCAGAATATTGATTGTTTCCCAGCTACCTAGCATATTATCATAGGAGACCTGTGCATAATATAATACCATTTTGAAAAAAGTATCAGCACCATTGGAGAGTGCAGGTGATTTTACCCGATAAGCTACACTCTACTATTCTTAACTGTTTTTCTTTGATGGATCTTTTAAAAAATCTCAGGCTGTGTTCTGTGCCACTGGAGCACTCATTGGGGGATTTGTTTGTTTGTTTGTTTGTTTGTTTGTTTGTTTTAAGGAGCAGAGTTATCTGCCTTGCAGTTTGCGGCTTTGCTGTTCCACGAATCTGATTAAGAAAATATGAAACTTCCAAGAGACTTTTTAAGTTTTACGCCCACCCCAGACCTTGCTTTTCATCTGCTCCAAGGAAACTTTATATCACACTGCAAACACTAGATTGGGCTGTTTTTTTGTTTTTGTTTTTTCATCCTCTCATCCTGTCTAATGAGAGGAGCATCATGCTAAAGTTCCACACCTCTCAAATAGATACTGCAAGAGCGACTTGAGCAGTGCACAGGTTTTCTTAGGTGAAATATCACTTTGAGATGACATGGCCGAGTAGCCAGGTTGAAATCTGACCTGGTATTTTATTAATTTTGCACCGAGATAAATCCTGAAATTCTGACAAACTCCATGACAGGTGAAATTCCTTCTTGCAGGATCTGCTCAGCACGCAGCTGCTCATTTCATTCTGTTCTGAGGCAGGCAACAGGAGGGCAGCTTTATAATCAGCCCTCAAAGGACCCCCAGCCGCCCCAGAGTCCTGGGCTGATTGAATAACTCCTGGGCCTCTTCCCCTAGGCCTCCATCAGCAGGGGTCCTGTGGAAAGCAATCTCCTGCAGTCTGGCACAGAAGTGAGCTTTAAACTACTATTTTCTGCTCTCCAGAGGAGCCTGGAGTACTAAAAGATAGATGGACTGCAGATATTTTATGAGAAACTGTCAGAAGAAGAGCAGGGTAAATGTTTTTTTTTCCCCTTCTTCTTCCTACCTTCTTTGAGTCATGGGCTACATTATAGTGCCATTTCTCCCAACGTCTGGTACATTTAAAGGAAGAAATTAATTGGTTGGCTAACATTAATTTCTTTTCCTGTATCTCCCCTTGTTTTTCACTCTTTTTCTTTGTTTTATTTTACTTTTTTTAATATTCACTCAGAGGCCCTCTGCTTAACCACAGTTGCAGAAAATCAGTACCATTTGTACTGAAATATTTATAACGACAGAATGAAAAATTGGATTCATTTTCTGGCTCGTAGCCGAACAGTCGGCAACTTTATGCAGCATTGTTTAGTATCTCCGTTCCTTCGTTTCATTGGGCTGTCTTCAAGCACATGCACACACTTCACAGGAACACTTCCAAAAACACAAGTCTGTCTTTCCCTCCCACCTTTACTCTAAGCAGTGAGAAGACAAGCTCTGCATAGCCCTTGAACTATCTATAACACAGTATGGGCAATTGGAGGGGAGAGAGAGAGAGCAAGTAGGAGAAGGTGGAAGAAGTAGAACAGATTATGGAATAATGCATGCAGAAATCTTTTTTCAATAGGAAGCACCATACAGAGGAATTGCAGAAGAACAACTCCGCTGGGGTACCTGAGAGGCAGAGGGTGGCCCCCCATCTTTGGCTATGATATGGATAAATCAGGGGCAGATATGATATGACTAATATACATGGAGTTGCAGATTTCATAAAGGGCCTTCCAATTGTTCTTCCATCCTTTAAATAAAACTTTATAGAAAGTTAACAGGCTTCTTTTTAAAAATTAGTAAAATCTCTTTCACCAAAGGGATCTGATGTTTAAGTAATAATAAACAGTAGCCCAAAATGAGCAGCAAAAAAAAAATTCTGTATAATCAGCAAACAAAAAACAAATTACTGAGTTAAATGAAACAATAGAAACCCTACAATTGCTCTTCATACAATATTTTATCAGAGGCTGGCTTTTTTTTTTTTAACCATCCCTTTGGTGAAGTGAGCTTTGAAGTGAGATCTCAAGAATATTGTCCTACGAACAGGCAGGGGCAATAGAAGTTACACGAAGCATTTAACTAACAGAATGGAACCCAATTAATAGGGGTTGTTTTAAACATAAGACTATTTTTACATATATCTAAACTGTTTACAATCTGGTTAATTTTAAATCTAATTTAGGGATTCAGACTTTCAAAATCTTTATGACTTCAGGTATCAGTCCCAATCAGTATAAATTATTAGGCATCTATAACCATTTGCAATTTTATGGCATATGGTATGATGACTATTCATTCCTCATAGCTGCTTCCCTGACCAACATCATCCTGTATATTCTGTGCCCCTTTTCTTTATTCTCCTATATGTAGTTTCTCTCTCTATTATTTTTGGCTGCATGCATGAATAATCCATGTACTAAGAGCTAGACTACATGCAGTAAATTGTATGTTCAAGATTTAACTCATCGTTAATGAAGATAGAACCATTTCCAGCATAAAGGAGGGGAAATGGTATGGACCTGCTGATTTTCAAATCCCAAAGACAACATTCCAGATTACAGACACTATTTAAAGAAATAGTTTATGTTTAATTTGGTTTCTGCCACTGCCCTCTACTTCAAATGTTCCTTCAAACAGTGGGAGGAATAGAAGCCATTTGTAGTAGAAACCCTGAGAAAAGTGAGAAGTCAATTGGTGGTCTTAAAAAGGTTAGACATTTCAAATAAAATTGGTCTTGTTCACTTTTTTTCATGTACACATACCAATGTTGTGAAAGACAGAATAATAAAGTATGTAGAGAAACTGAAAATAGAAAGGGAACCACATTAATGTTTATTTATGGCAAACATAACCTGAAAATGGAGCTACATAAGGTTTTTTCAAGAAGCTGAACAGATATTACAATGACAATAGGGCTTAAACATGATAATATGACTGTACAGATCTTGCTGATTGTGAAGATCTAAGGTAGAAATATTATTGAACTTCAGGGACTTCATCACAACTCCAAACACATGTTTCCTTTCATTGTTAGAAAAAGTATGTTGAAAGAAAAATGACTCCCCCCACCACTTTAAGCTCAAACCTGTTTTTTTGTTGCACATACATTTTGAGAGTCTAGTCTTTTTAACAAAGTTGTTAGTTTATACACTTCTCAGAGATAAAAGTAATCATAAGAGCTTTAAATTAGAATAAGTGCCACTTCAATATGACAGATTCCTTTGAGATCTGATTAAAAAGCAGACTTCCCATTGCCTGCACCTTTACACTTAACAGCATTACTGTGTTTGCTTGTTTATAGCTTATTTTTTCAAAAGCGTAAGTGTGCTGCAGCATCATGAATCGCTATCTGATAGACAACATATTGTTTTCATTCTGGGATCAAGAAAATATTTTACTTTAGAAAGTTTCTTCAGTGAACTGCAGGTGGTCCTTCCTCACCACCACAATTTTAAATGCATATAAATAGAGACAAACAGCTAATACAGGCAACTTGCCATTATTAGGGCATGGGTCAGTCAGTTATATTTCCTCCTTAAATCGTTTACCTGATGCTACTAGAGTTTTGCCGGATTGTAAAGAGTTTTTCAGGGATTGTTTTTAGCAGGGACATGCAATCCTTAAAATTGCCACTGCAGCAACAATTGATAAGGTTTGTAGGCTCATGAGATGAGCTATTCATAAATCATAGTCGGGTGTTATCCATATGCAGCCTTTGATTAAATATTATGAAATACAATTGGATCTACCTTATTTTTCTTTTTATTCATGCAATAGTTTCCTGAGCACAAGGTGTTTTTTATTTTGTTTCCACTATTCCTCTTTTCTTCGTTTTACAGTTTTCCTCATTTTGCAGTTTTCATTATTTGAAGAGCCTAGTCTTTCAAAAAAAAAAAGTCTACCTTTTTTGTTGGTGTACTGAGGAATTGACAAGTATATAGTACCTATGGCCCATGATTAAAAGTGCTATATTTCAAAACCAAGAAAAGGCCATCTCTTTCTGGACAGCATAGATTAACTTCTGAAGTGCCAGATCATTTAATGTCAGGTGAGCAGTCAGTTATGTAAGAGAATTTCTTTCTTTTCTGTTCTATAAAATGGATAACCCTATAATGCTTCAGTGCATTGAATGGATAAAGTTTCTACATACTGTGAATTCCAATGTTATGGCAGAGGGCCATAGAGATCATGGACTCTTACTCACCAGATGTATCAATTCCTTTTAGAAGGTTAAATACCTCAAGAAAATAAAAGATACTTACAATTGCTTGAGGAGGGAAATGTAATAATAGCTTTTACCACAAATTCAGGAACAAACTGTTCCTATGTTTACCATTACCAGCCATGATTGAATATTCTGTAATTATTATAAAATTCCAGCATATTGCTCTGGTAACATTTACTTCTCCTTTGCACAAGTGTAAGTGATTACACCTAATGCAAAATATTCAAGAATGACAATGCTACAGGTTTACCATCAAAATTGCAATAAAGACATAAAATGTTACTGAATGAAAAATATCACAGCAGATATCTGCTATTTTTTCCTCTCTGCATTTATATTTGAGAAGAGTGAGAAAGCAGGTCTTAAAAGGGGCCATCTTGATATCTTGATCGTAAGTTTTTCACTAATTTATATTAATTAATAAATGAACTATTTTCAATGCCTAATATAAATATCTTTGAACCCAAAGATAATCATGTGAGTCAGTAATTTTCCAATTGCAGGTCAATATGTTGTTAAGGAAATCTATCTGTTTGGGGTGTCTGAAGGGAGGCTTTCTTGCAATCTATCTAATTATTTGTAATCGTCCCATTCAAAGATCAGGCTGTGTGTTTTAAAAAAAAAATCAAGAAAGCACCTTATCTGCAGTAGCTCCCTCATTTCTGTACCTCCTTAGCTCTCTTGCTCCTGAAACATGCAGAAATATCAGAAATCCTGTCAGATTGATGGGAGGAAAAGAAAAGCTAGGCAATAGGCAATGATTCCCCCTGGATGTGGATACATAGTCAGGTTGTAGCACAAACAGTCTAAAGTCTGAATAAGGTGAAAGAGGCAATTCAACTGAGCCATTAGTTTGCACTGAGAATTACAGGCTTTGTCATAGGAAGGGCATGGTTGGGAGAATGGTGACAGCAGAGAGCTCATAAATATCAAAAACATAGAGAAGAAAATAAAGAGAAGGAACCTCCAGGAACTCTAGAAACAATGCTATAGAGAATATATGCAGCATTGTGCCTAATATGCCAGGCATTATGAAGCCCTTCAGGGTTTTCCTTCATTTGTAGACTGCTCCAAAATGGCACTTGGTGGCAGGAAAGTATATATTTGAAAAAAACCAAAAACAATAGATTAAAACATATACCTATGAAGTTGGAATGTTCACAATCAATCAATGCTGAAAACACAATGGAATAAAAATATTTTGACTTCTCTGTAAAACATAAGAAGGAAGGATGCCATAAGTACCTCTGGGGAAACATATTCCAATCTTTTGGGCATCAGGGATCGGTTCCATGGAGAAAAGTTTTTTTCCGTGGACTGGAGGTGGTGGTTTCGTATGTTGCCTGCATCCTGTGGATGGGACTTTGCTTGTTTGTGCAGACCGGTTTCTGACATGCCGCAGACCGGTGCCGGTCCATAGACCGGGAGTTGGGAACCCTGCACTAGAGAATATGTGCTAATAGTAATAATAAGAGACTAATTTTAATCATGCTATCTGATATCATGGAAATAAGATGCTTTCATTATATTATGAATATAATGTTGTTTTATCAAATCAAAGGTTTTTTAAAACAGGTTTCAGCTACATAGAAGAATTAATATAGACCATCAGCAAACAGACATAGACCTAGGTTCGAATTATTAATCATATTCTTTACTGGTGTGAAAATAAAGGACAGAATTTCATATCTTTCTGCAATAATATGGTTCAATAACCATATATTTTCTTTTATTTGCAGATCATGTATTTTGCAGAATAATAACTAGTAATTAGTAATTCTACTTTCTTCATTAATAGTTTTCATCTTATCTCATCTTGTCATTCAAGAGTGATGAAGTATGCGTAGAAACGATGGCCTTTGTCATGGAAAGAAGTTTGTAAAATATTTAATCCAGACCCCTTTTTTGAGGTATTTTTATTTTCACATAGTTCAAATAGAGTGACTCAGCAGCTTATTCTGTTGCGTTATCCCAACAGTAGCATGTTCAGCAAAACAAGTAAATCCACCATATACATAACCATTCTTCCTTAAGAGCCTGGTGGTGCAGCAGACTAATAGCCTGTTATTAACATTCAGCTGCCTGCAATTACTACAAGTTCGAATCTCCCCAGGCTCAAGATTGACTCAGCCTTCCATCCTTTCTAAGGTAGGTAAATTGAGGACCCAGTTTGTGGGGACAATAACCTGACTTTGCTTAACGCATTGAAAGCCGCCCTGAGTCTCCGGAGAAGGGCGGCATATAAATCAAATTTTTTAAAAAAGTGGAATAGCGTGAGACATATATTTTATGTTACAGAAGTGATTCCCTTGCATTACATAAATATATGTGTCTGATGTATTTTGAACCAGATAGTTTTAAAGGAAGTGTTATTTTTAATCATAATGTTACAGATTAGTTATTTATCTCCATTTTAATTATCACCCAGTCTTTACTTGCCAAGTCAATGGCTAAAGGATTACAATCTAAGTGATCTTCTGAAATCTCAAATTATGCAGGTTCTGATATTCCCACACTTCATTCCTCTACCCCACAGCAAAATAACTAAATATGATACTGCCTTGAATATCAAAGACTACATTGTACCTACATTGTACAGGCAAATTCCTTAAATATACCTTGTGATACTACATACAGAAATACAATGCTTGTTAAATGGATGTGACATTATAGTTGGCTTAGTTTTAAAAACACCTGTGTGATTATCAATTTAAGCTCCCATTATTTGCCACTAATTACTAAGCAGAGTTGTTAAATATTTAGCTGTAGTTTATTTAATTGGCTTTGACCTATAAAGAAATATGTGCATTGCCACTGATTGTGTTTCAATCCTGTGTTCACACTTAAGCAAGTAGAGAATGCTTATTTATGTAAATTATAAACACTATACAGCCTATCAGATTTTCAGGTTTATCATTTTGTTAGTGCTACAGATATATTTCTTATGAAGATATCTACAATTAAGGCATTGAGAAAGAGCAAAGCATACAGATGTAAAATGAGAGAGGTTGTACTTAAACTTGTTTACAGATGTTCTTGTTTAAAAAGCTCCAGCATGATAAATTAAACATTACAAGGGGAAAAAAATGAAAGCATGGTAACAACTGGCACATGCACACATCTGTCCATAATGCACTGATTTAATGCTTGAATATTTGATTAGATGGTCTTGTCTATCAAAGCCCATATCATTCTGCTGTACTGAAGTTTCAACAGAGAAACAACCTCTTTCAAATCTTCTCGTTAGGAAAAATTCAGGCATTTTGCACCTAGCAGAACGGCATGCGTAGAGAAAAAAATTGAGGGAAGGGACTGACTGACTTACTAATTTCTCAGCCCTTGAATTTATCAAGCCTTTATTTCATCAAGTTTATAAAAGTACTGTTCCAAAGTATCAGGTGAATTGGAAAGTAAGTTTTAACTGAAACTGGAAGGAAACCTCTGTTCTTTCTTGGTGGCAAACCATGATGCCAGTGAACTTTTAATAACTGCAGCATAATACGAAATGAAACATAGCAGCATATGCTTGCCATATAGATATGACTGTTTCAGTTGTACTCTGTTAATAAGATACATCCATGGGATAGAGTTACGGTATTATTTGAACTAGCATACTAACCATTAAAAAAATCACTTCTCATGTTTGTTTGTTTGTTTGTTTGTTTGTTTGTTTGTTTGTTTATTAGTTCAATTTATATACCACCCTTCTCCAAAGACTCAGGGCGTCTTACAATGCACTTATAGCAATAGCCTTCATTCTTTTGTATATACCTGCTTATTAGGGCTTTTGGGCCCCCCATAAGCGATGTTTCTACAAAGTCATCTTATTGCCCCCATAATCCGGGTCCTCAATTTATCTACCTCGGAAGGATGGAAGGCTTGAGCCTGGTGAGATTTGAACTCGCACTAATTGCAGGCAGCTGGCAGCTAAGTGCTACATAACAGCACTTAGTCCGCTGCACCACCAAGGCTCTTGGTGGGTGATAAGTGTCTTTTTCAATCTATACCAGAGGCCTGGGAGTTTGATGGTTCTGCACAGTGTCTTGCTGTTCCTAGAACTGCACTCTTCTTGACAGAGTGCTCTGTTGTTGTTCCTGGGATCTGGTGGAGCCACCCTCCCAATTTAGGAATCTCAGACCAAAGTGCTTCTACTACCACTGGGACCACTTCGACTTTCTCTTCTTCATCCTGTCTTGTTCCATATGCCTCCTTCCTGACATTGCTGTTACTTGGCACCACTATATCTATCACTATCACTGTCTTCTGATCCTTGTCTATTACCATGATGTCTGGTTGATTGACCAGTACCTGCTGTATATCTGGATCTGGTAGTCCCACAAGATTTAGGCTTCTTATTCTTCATGACTTGTGGAATCTCTCATCCTCTGTACAACCGCTTGGTTTTGCTACTCAGTGTATGCTACTCCTGCCCACATCTTACATCCTGCCACTATGTATGGGACTATCTCTGAGGCCTCTTTGCACAGTCTGAACTTCAGTTCCTATCTAGTGTGGTAAACCCCCACTTCTATGGATCTGGTGCTGCTATGATCAAGGCCTCAGAACTATCCTTGATGGGAGGGGAGTTGTTGACTCCCTCTGATAGGGTTCGCAACCTTGGTGTCCTCCTGGATTCGTGGCTGTCCTTAGTTGAGCATCTGACGGCCTTGTCCAGGGGTGCTTTTGCACAGGTTCGCCTGATGCGCCAGTTGCGACCATTCCTAGTTAGGGATGCCATCCGTACAGTCACTCACGCTCTTGTTATCTCTCGTTTGGACAATTGCAACGCTCTCTACATGGGGCTGCCCTTGGGGTGCACCCGGAGGCTCCAACTGGTCCAGAATGCGGCCGCGCGGATTGTTACGGGAGCTTCCCATTACTCCCGGGTAACACCTCTCCTGCACGAGCTGCACTGGTTGCCGGTGGTCCTTCGGGTCCGCTTCAAGGCACTGGTACTTACCTATAAAGCCCTTCATGGCATGGGCCCAGGGTACTTGCAGGAGCACCTCCTACCGGCCTCCCACCACCCAGTGCGCTCACATAGGACTGCCCTCCTCCAGGTGCTGTCGGCCAGACAATGTCGGCTGACGGCACCCAGGATGAAGGTGTTCTCTGTGGCCACACTGACCCTCTGGAGCGAGTTACCCACTGGGCTCCTGACAGCCCCTGACCTCCGTTCTTTTCTGCAAAGACCTGAAGACATGGCTTTTTAAACAAATTGTCTGATCTGTTTGGGAGTTTTTAATTAATTGTGAGATTTTAAGTGTATTTTTTAACTTTATTTATTGTTATTGTTATTGTTTTTACTTTACTTGATGGTTGTGAGGCACCCCAAGTCCTCCGGGAGAAGGGCGGCATATAAATTTTAATAATAAATAAATAATAAATAATATCCTTTAGTCCAGCCATGGGTGAGAGTTCTCAGTATCAGTCATCTGAAGTATCAGTCAATGGTATTTCTTGTGCAGTTCTTAACTTGCAATGGTACTGCCTCTATTTGATCTTCCTCCCATGTCTGCTGCTGCTTCAGACATTCTCTCAGCTGCTTATCTTTGGGTGCCATATAATTTATGTAGTCCTGGATGTTTTGGGTTTCATCCAGGAGATTGATTTTGACACTCAGGCCCTACCTGCTTTTTTCCAGCTGGAGCGCAATCTTTGATCATGTGAAGTGTTAATACACTTTATAATGCCTTGGTAAGGCCACACTTGGAATACTGCATCCAGTTTGGTCACCACAGTGTGGAAAAGATGTTGAGACTCTAGAAAGAGTGCAGAGAAGAGCAACAAAGATGATTAGGGGACTGGAGGCTAAAACATATAAAGAACGGTTGCTGGAATTGGGTATGTCTAGTTTAATGAAAAGAAGAACTAGGGGTGATAGGATAGCAGTGTTCCAATATCTCAGGGGCTGCCACAAAGAAAAGGGAGTCAAATTCTTCTCCAAAGGACTTGAGGGCAAGACAAGAATCAATGAATGGAAACTAATCAAGGAGAGAGGCAACCAAAACTAAGAAGAAATTTCCTGACAGAACAATTAATAAGTGGAACAACTTAGTTGTGAATGCTCCAACACTGGAGGTTTTAAAGAAGAGATTGGACAACCATTTGTCTGAAATGGTATAGGCCATGACGGCGAACCTATGGCACGCGTGCCACAGGTAGCACATGGAGCCATATCTGTGGGCACACAAGCATTGCCCTAGCTCAGCTCCAGTGCGCATTTGCATGCCAGCTAGCTGATTTTCAGGCCTTGCGGTCCCACCAGAAGTTGGGAAACAGGCTGTTTCTGGCCTCTGGAGGGCCTCTAAGGGAATGGGGAAGGCTGTTTTCACTGTCCCCAGGCTCCAAGAAAGCCTCTGGACCCTGAGGAGGGCGTAAAACAGGCCTACCAGGCCCACCGGTAACCTTTTTGCTGTTGGGTGCCAAAAGCGGAGGGAAGGGGGGGGTCACGTGTGCAGGCACCGGGGGGGCATTGAATTATGGGTGTGGGCACATGCACGCTTGACCCCCCGTACTCCCCCCATTTTTGGTACATGACAGGAAAAGGTTAGCCGTCACTGGTATAAGGTTTCCTGCCTGAGGAGGGAGTTGGACTAGAAGGTCTCCAAGGTCCCTTCCAACTCTGTTATTCTATTCTATTCAGGGTTTTGCACTTGGGTTGGAAACCTTTGTACATTGTGAAGAGCTTCTGGTTCTTTACATTGGCAGCTTCCATGTCCTCCTTTGGCCAGTTCACTGTATCAGCAGAGTATCTGATGACTGGCAGGTGATACATATTGACAGCATGGATCTTGTTCTTCTTATTGAACTGGATCTTCAGAACCTGTCTTACCCTTTGGTAGCACTTGGATGTAGCTGTCTTCCTTGTCTTCTCTTCTTGATTCCCAGATGACCAAGGTACTGTATATATGCTAGATGGCCTGCTGCTAGTTCCACCTCATCACCTTAACTATCTTCTCCCTTTCCCTCCCCCCCTCTATATACACACAAGTTGTGAACCCCCCAAAAAAAACAAGCAAAGAAAAGCCATTAATATTAAACAATAAGTATCATTAAATGATTCTAAATAAAATGGTGATCAGAATCAAAGTATTTTATGGGAAGTGGGGCTGGGGTTTAGCACAACCTGACCCCCAAGACTAAGGGAAAGAGCAAGGTTTTAACCACCTCCTTAACACCTGCATGGTTGGACTAATTGTGTATCTCCATCCTGCTCACATTCAGCTTTACCTTGTTGCATTCCATTCAGATCCCAGATCAAACTGAAGACTGGGTGATAGTTGTAAAGTATGGTTAGATCCATGGAGGGTCTCTTAAGAAAAAGATATACCACAGTCACCTTCAAGGCTGCTGATATTACCCCTTCCTTAATGAAATACTGACCATTTGCCAGATGTGGCCAATCTTCTTCCTTAGCAGCAGCCCAAATTTCCCATGATGCACACAGATTGGCCCCACAGGTGGTAAGGTTCATCCTGGAGAGCAGGCTGTCCACTTCATTGGAATTTTAAATATAGGACAAGACAGGGACTTCAAACCCTGCCCATGAAAAGTAAAGAATTTGGCAAAATACTACAATAGAAGGTCTCAGTTACCTCCTTGAAAACATATTTTTCTTTTTTTCCAAAACAAAAGAGCTTGATTGCAAGTCTGATTATAAAAATAACTTGTATATCCTTGTAGAGGCACATTCAAAATAGTTTCTTTAGCATAAATCTAATTATAACATAGTATTCTGCATGTGTATATCCAACTTTTGATTTATGTATCTGTGTTTGGTCTGCTCACCAATATATCCCTGAAGATATTAAGCACGCTAGGGACAGATTCTTTTCTGCCATTATGACTTTTAAATGTAAGAGAACATTAAAAACTGTAGCATCCAGATAAAAACTGTTCAGTCTGTATGACATCTCCATGCTTTAGATGTAAATCAGTTTTGTGACATATATAATTACATTTTGCAGTTCAAGGGTAGCCCTGGAGTAGAAAATCCTTTGCTGCCATGATGCTATTGTTGTCCACTTACTTTTGCTCTTCCTCCACTGCAGAGGAATCAAGAAGGCAGGTAGGCATGGCAACATCATATTACAAAAGCTGCCATTCACTGTGGGAACTCCTCCCTTGTGCCAAATTATAGCATTTTCAGAATAATGCCCAGGGTATCAATATTGACAGCAATATTTCTGTATATTTACAACCATGGCGGCTATTGATATAGAGAGATTGCAGTGGACTATCCGACTTTCTTTAGACAGCTTTGACCGAGTAAACCAAAATGACTTTTCTTTCCCATCAGGAAGATTGTTAATTTGGCATATAATAAATTTTATTCCAAGACATTATTCTGAATAGTTGAAGAAAAGACCCACTTCAGGCCCCATTCTCTATGTTTCTTTTTCATCTTGACTCTTATTCTTACAAGGTTTTGTCCCTTTTTCAGTAATAGTATAAAGTTGCCTAAAGAATATTTGACATTATGGCCTAGAATGGTGAAAACTGTTCGGGGATAGGGTATTTTTAGGCCCATAGTGACTGAACTGATACAGAGAATAAGGCAGTTGTTGCAATCCAGAGTCTTACACAGATGTGGAAGAAAAAAGCATATAAACAGGAAATGATGCCCAGTGAGTACTGTAGCATTTTGTTGTTTATATTTCATCCACACAACATTATCCTGTTCTGAATCAAAGGAGGCTTACTTCTAAGTAAATAAACACAGGAGTTCAATCTGATTTCATTAACTCATTGAAATGTATGGCATAAGACTTAAGCTTTGTAGTTCTGTGCCTGAAATATTTGTCCAATTTCAAGAGCTGTAAACTTGTATTGAGATTCGTTTTGTATTATTTCAAGTTGATTTCATGCTCCTCTGTAAGAATGTGATGCAAAATTGTAACATATCTAATCACAATAATTCTAAGACATGCACAGTGGTTTACATCAGTGGTGAAATTCAATTTTTTTTACTACCAGTTCTGTGGGCATGGCTTGGTGGGCATGGTGTGGCTTGGTGGGCATGGCAGGGGAAGGATACTGCAAAATCTCCATTCCCACCTCACTCCAGGGGAAGGATACTGCAAAATCTCCATTCCCACCCCACTCCTGGGGGAAGGATACTGCAAAATCCCCATTCCCTCCCCACTCCTGGGGGAAGGATATTGCAAAATCTCCATTCCCACCCCACTCTGGGGCCAGCCAGAGGTGGCATTTGCCGGTTCTCTGAACTACTCAAAATTTCTGCTACCAGTTCTCCAAACTACTCAAAATTTCCACTACCGGTTCTCCGAACTACTCAAAATTTCCGCTACCAGTTCTCCAGAACCTGTCAGAATCTGCTGTATTTCACCCCTGGTTTACATGCAGTATTTGCAGGCAAACTCTCCCACAGCCTGGAGTTTGATCCTGATGGAGCTCAAAGTTGATTCAACCTTCCATTCTTCCGAAGTCAGTAAAATGAAGAGCCAGATTGTTGTGGCAATATGTAGATAAAGCTGACAATGTGAATTGTTCAGAGAATGCTGTAAAGCGCTGAAGGATGGTACATAAGCCCAAAATGCTATTGCTACATTAAATAAATACTAGGCAACCTCTTGTGAAGACAGCATTGTACAATAGAAGGCCTTTAATGAAGTCTGCCGCGCTTCCTAGGGCCCCTTCAAAGAAGGTTTTTTGATTATAAAGAGAGGCAGAAGGACCACGCGTTAGGTAATTTGATCATCTCGTTGTTCCCTTAAAAACTACTGCAACTAAAACTATACTGAAGCAACTAGCGTTTGTAGGCCATTTTAAAAGGCAGAAGCATATATAAAGAAAGAATTGCAGAAATCCAGGCAGGAGTTTATCAGGGCATGAATAACTGCAGCAAGACTAACCACTGTGCTAGCAGTGGCTTTGAAAATTTTGTTTTATAAATGTGGTGGTTGTACTTTACTAGTCTGTAAATGTGACTGCTCCTTCTCTCCTCCTTCATTCCTTTGTTTAGCCAAAAATCTTTTCCACTGTCATTTTGTGCACCAACGATGCAACAGAACTCCATTTTCGTGGTCTTGAATTTTTTTTTTTCCTTCCCAACAAGCTAGAAAGAAGAAACTGTTGCAGTGGAAATTGTGGGATCCATAATGACATTGGAATGCAATTCTCTGTTTGGCATTAGGGTTTTAATTAAGGTTTTGCTGGGTTTGCCCATTTTTCCTTTGCCCCCCATCTCTCTGCCAAGAAAACCCAGCATCCTGACACTCTCTGAGGACAAATTGAAAGTAAGAAGTTGGAAGGGAGGGAGGAGGGAGCTATGTGGGGATAGAAGCGGAGCCTCTTGATTAGAAAGTATAATTTAATAGAATGTGTATTGAACCAAATGTATTGATTAATGTAGAGGATATAGTACTTATATTGATTTGAACTAAAGATTTAGTACTAAAAGCTGTAAGCCAAAAAAGCCGTTGCAGATTGCTACAAAAGTCGGTTTAATGCTGTCCTTGAGAATGCCTTCACAAAGAAATTCTTCTAATGTTTGAGGAGTAGGTAGAATGCTGTATGTCAGTTTGATCCCGGAGGGTTTTATTTTGTACTCTAATAGCTGTTACGAGCCTACATTATATCCAAGGAGTAATTTTCCTTAGGGTTGCCTGGCTTGCTTTGTGTCAATATTCTAGCATTTTAAGTCACGTACAGTATATGCTTCTGGGAACAGCCGAGGAGCCAGCCAGACTCATAATGGTCTGCATTCATTAATAAAGGCAGAAGCTTCTGTCCCTCCATTGCCCACTGCAGGGATGCCTCCCCAGTCTTTGGGGACCCTGCAGACACATTTAAAGAAAGCTTTATTTTGAGTGGGCAGGAGATGAAATGCAGGACTTGCAGGCATTTCCTAAGTCAGCTCTATGGCCAAGCACAGAGGTGACCTTAATGGGTCAGAGAAGAATGCAGGTCAAAAGACTTATTATCCAGCCTGTTGGAAACCAATTGCTTTTAGGTTGAGGGGGGGAAGGGGTGGCATTTTGTTTTGTTTTAAAGTAGCGCTTAAAGGTTAGTAATGTAGAAATTTGTTTTACAACCAGAAGCTGTCCTGGAATGTAGTCCATTTTATAGAAAGGGAGAGGAAAACTAAAGCCAGAGCTTAGTTTTAAATTCCCTACAAATTACAAAATGTTAGTATAGCATAATTAGTTAATCAGTGGTGATTGATTACTAGTGTTTGCCGTCTTGAATTAAGGAGAGAGGGAAGAAAAGATGTTGCTGTGATACTGTCTCCATCTGTTGAACAATAACATCTTCATTTAATCTTTATATTTCCTTATTTATAATCTGCTTTTGAGCAACAATCGCATTCATTTCATTCAGCTTCAAAATGCCTCATTTAAATTGAATGCAACTGTACTTTCCATTAGGGACTGTAATGAGGTAGTGAATTAGTAGGATTTCTCCCTCCTTAGAAACTCCTCCTCTCCCTTCCCTCCCTCCCTCTCCCGTAAAGATTTTTTTTCCCCTGAAGGATATAATTCAAGTCATGAAACGGTATCTATGAAGCAAAAACTGGCAATTATAAAGAACAACAGCCCTGCTCTTTGGAAAGGAATATTTTGAGCCACTGTTTTAGTAAAATGTATCCAACAGTTTCAAAGATTTTGTGCACAGAATGGGCATAACTCATTACAAACAAAACAGCCAAAAAACCTGTATATATAATTATAGCGGTCCTACTAATTTCACTGAGAAAGTATTTGTAAAATTAACTTAGAATTTTGGAATCTGGTAGATGCTCATTACACTGTCCATTGGATTATACGACTCTCTACTCCTAAATATAGTTTATACTGAAGTTTTTAGTCTGAGTATGTTTAAGGAAGTATAGGTAGTCCTTGTATGAAAGGAAGTATAGGTAGCCCTTGATTTATGACCACAATTGGAATCAGGATTTCCATTGTTAAGTAAGGCAGTTACACCCCATTTTACAGCAATTATTTTGCCATGGTTATTAAGCGAATCACTGCAGTTTTTAAATGAACCATGTAGTCATTAAGCGAATCTGGTTTTCCTGATTGACTTTCCGGCTGGAAAGATTGCAACATGACTTCAGGATGCTACAACCATCGTAAATGCAAGCTGGTCAGTAAGTGCCTGAATCACAATCACATGACCGTGGGATGCTGTGATGGTCATAAGTGTGAGGACCTGTGATTAGTCACATTTTTCAGTGCCATTGTAACTTCAATTGGTTGCTAAACAAATGGTTGTACATCAAGGACTTCTAACTGTTCTGTAAGAACAGAAAAGGAATGACAAAACAAAATACCCCCCCTCAATACCCAAATCAATGTTAAACTTGCAGTATAAATTATTTATAATCCTTTTTTTCCCCTCGAACTATGAGTAGCTTCAGCATATTCTACGGACCTTTCAGCATTAGAAAGAGGCTAGAAGAAATGCAGGAAAATATAACATGTGAAGTAGTCTGGAGGAAATATGGGAACAAGGATTTGTTTAATTTGCATGTATGAGGAAGAGAAAGAGACAATAAATTTGAGGGTGTTATCTGGTACTGCACACTTTCCAGAAGAACAATGATAAAAACATCGGTTTCAAATGTACTGTTTGTCCTATAAAGGGCAAAACACATTCTGAGCTACACTGAAACTTTTATTGGTTTTCTCTGTGCCCTGAAAACTCCCGTGTTGAGATCAACAGGAGCTCCGTCTTCTGACTTCTCCGCTTACATCAATTCCCATTGTCATGGAAGTAGGTGTTCTGAGCACATGAAAAGACAATATACAGCAGAGAGCTACTGTGTGGATAATAGAGGAAAATTTTGCCCTAAATTTTTAAACACAATCTTTTTTGTGAAAAGAAACACTCTTAAAACAAAACCTCCAACCGTTCATAACTGGGATTAATGGTTGCAATTTTCAGTTCTTAGACATGGGGTCTCCATAGACAGTCCCCCCTCCTAGAATATAATGTGGTTCTCTGTGGGATTAAAGATTATTCCTTACCTCATCTCTTCCCTTCAATCTTTCACCTTTTTGTCTCATAAAGTTATAACCGGTATGAACAGGAAGCTTTTCTCCCTAATCAAGCGTTTCTTTCTGGATTGTTCATGCCTTAGAATGCAAATAATTTACATATACATCATTAATATTAGGACACTGTTCCCAAGGTGTATAAACGGAGTGTGACTTGGATCCAAGGTGCAAACAGAAGCAAAAAGAATATTTCTAAACTTTGCTGCCTCCATTTCCCACAGTGGCCTCCATCCCAAGTTTTCCATTTTATACAGTCCTTAAAGCATCCGGATCAATTTCTGGAAAGATTTAAAGAATTTTAATGGGCAAGAGGAACTCTAATCTCATTTGTGCATTTTCCATACTCATCTTTATGTTTTGCCTTGCTCAGTGATTTTTCTCCATCATTTTTCCTTGAATTTAAATCAGGGCATCTCTTAGCTCCTGAGAATGCTTTTGTGCAATAGGCTATATCAGCTGTGGGACCCCAAAACAGAGCTTAGTGAAGAATAATTCCATAGTTTATTTTGCATCTACCACATTAGTGCCTTTGTGTGTTTTTTCTTTAATTAAAAAAATTATTGAAGTTTGAGTCCTGAGCACACATGAAATGCTACTTTCAATTGTGTCACATAGTGCTGTGTGGCTTTTCTAATCCTTAAACTGGCCACATGTGAATCCAAGATTTTAAAAAATGGAGGTAAGAGGACTCATTAAAACACATAGGCAATGATCCAGCATTACAGTTCTCTCCTATTGTTGATTATGATAGAAGAAAAGAGCCTCATGTGTGCAGTGTTGTTCTATGCTGGAAGTTGAGCCTCGGGTAGAGCTCTAGATAGCAGCTACAGACTTTCTGAAGAATGGATATTGTCCATTGGGATAATTAAGTATCAGCAATGCTCTTGCAGCAATAAAACTCGTGTGTCTTTTATTTAGACAGTACAGCAGATTTATAGATAGATGTTTCAGGTAAAAAGAATCTGGAAAGGTATGTAGTTGTTTAAGCTGTTCCTTTGCTGAAACTCATTTAATTGCCCCGGAAAAAGTGTTAAACTGATCCATTCTACTGCTGCTTGAAGGTTCCATTTTCTTTCCATTCCCTCTTGCTGAAACAACCCAACATGCACTTTAATTGAGTCATGAGAGAGTAAGGGGTTGCACTTGGATATACATCAGAATTTTCATTCCTTGAAAAGAGAATACAGTGCAAATGAAGGTACTGGGTTTAAATCCATACTCATCTGCTTGTTCCTAGTTAACTAGAATACATCAGATTTTTTTTAATGTTGAGAATGCAAATTACCAACATCAATACATTAAGCAGGAAGTACAGAACCCGCTACCAGGCTGATTGGGAAATGTCCCACATTATATTCATTCAGTTTGAAGACAATGAAAAATAGAATTTGTTTAACAATCGCTGCAATTATCACTAAGCAAATTGATAGGTTGTTATATAGTCCTTCGGTGCTGCTATGGCCTGATCATACCTAAAAAGGGAACCCTGATTGGTTTGGGTCAGGCAATGAAGAAGAAAACTCTCTGGCTTTAAACCGTTGTAAAAATAATGATCAGCTTAAAATACGGACAGGTTTCATATTTTTTT
Source organism: Arizona elegans (assembly GCA_022577455.1). Taxonomy (NCBI): domain Eukaryota; kingdom Metazoa; phylum Chordata; class Lepidosauria; order Squamata; family Colubridae; genus Arizona; species Arizona elegans. Next base: position 38,381,148 of record JAKOOJ010000002.1, read on the forward strand.
GTACTCTTTCCCACTCTAAAAAACAATGCATCGAATTCTTTCCTTTCCTTGCTCATTTGTTTACACCTCACCCCCTTCAGATATCACTAGAATTTGGCTGTTTTAACAAACAATTGGAAAATAGAACCATAAAAATTATCTGCAGTTTTGATGTCATCCATATAGATACATACCAGAGGTGGGATTCACTTACCTTCCCTACTGGTTCATAAATGTGAGCATGTGGGCCACCTCTACGCATGCACAGGGCTTTCTGCGCGTGCACAGTAGTCGTACATTATCTCCAGGCAGGTGGGCGGAGCCTCCTGCAGTCACCGCTACCAGTTTGTGCAATCCAGACAGAACTGCTGAATCCCACCACTGATACATACACATACACATACTCGCTCACACACCCACCACAGTCATTTGATTAACATTTGACAACTGGATCACAATTACGATGTTGCAGTATCCTGAGGTTATATGATCGCTATTTGGGACCTTTACTGCTGGCTTCCAACAAGCAGAGTTTATCGGGAAACCAGCAAATGGTTGCAAATGGTGATCATATGACCTTGGGATGCTGTGACTGTGCAGAATTCATCTAACAACTTCAACAGGAATTGCCAGAACTACCATTTGTGAGTCAGTGCAGTTAGGTGACATACACCTTATGACCACATTGCTTTGCAAAAAGAGTTCCTAGTCCCAATTACTGTTGGTAAATCAGGGATTACCCATACATGAAGACTCCTATAGACACAAATTTTGTCATGCGTATGATATATGCCACGGGTGTCAAACTTACATTGAAGCAGAAGCTTTAAACTGATGATACATGCTTTTGAAGTGCATCTTCTAATATGATTCTAGGCACATTGAAATATGCATATTTTAAAGTTCTAGCTTGATTTTATGTATCAGTCCTGAGATATTTCAGTATTTAAATAAATATGATTATATAGAAGTGGAATCTGTCCTAATCAAGCAGTATATCTATCATATAAAGCCACCTTACAAGTTTTATCACATGGATGACACAGGCACACAGTTTGCTTGTAAACAGTCTAAACACCTGAAAGAGTGTCTTCTTTGTGCTTTATTGCACAAATTACAAGGGCAATACTGTGTCATGTTATCCATAAAGCTATGTGACACAGTTCGTGTATTAACTTTTAATAATCTATTATATCTCAATAGGTTAGTTGGATCAGGTTTGATTTTCTAATTTCTAAATTATCTCAATTTAAAATCATATATTAAATATAATAGCCGTGTTTTTAAGGCCTTATTCTATCACTGCTTTTTCACTAATTTTGAAATAAATTAATGTAGAAAATAGTACTGTATACATGAAATCAAATAAATGATGGAATATTTCATTTTTAATTTTATTGAATATTATTTTTCGTAACCAGAAGCCTTATATTGCCTAGTACATTATGAGGTTTAGTATATGCTTAGAATTTTCTGCCATGATGGGATATAATTCCTATTAAATGAATCTAGGAATGTAGTCATGGTTTATTGGCTACTTTTAGAAATACAGTTATTTATTTCTTTATTTCCATGGTTTATACAGCTGCCCAATCCATGACAGTGACTCTGGACAGCATACATGGATTAAAACATTAGCTATATTGAAGAGTTCCTGGGTCTGTGGGGCCACAACCAATTTAGCTCTTCTTTGGAACTCTTACTAGACTTTCATCCATCTTTCTGAGTACATTCCTATCTACTATATAAGGTGTCACATGCATGACAAGCTGTATTCCGAAATTATATTGAAATTTATCATCAGCCAGTCTTTTACAATAGATCAGTGAAGCTGGAGGCTACACCTTCAGCACCATATAAGCAAGATCTGCTTATACTTTCTAATGTACAATTTAGCCAATTCCATATTCTTTATTACAGGTTAAATTTGGCATTATAGGTTAAATTTATAAATGGGTATTTAGCCAAGTATATGCCTAGAGTATAGCTACATAAATACATTGTTTTATAAAACTTGCTTGGTATTTTGCACAGTACATACCATTTAACATGGTTTTTACTATCTTACATTACACAATATTTCTGTAGCATTGCTGGTATATTTCAGCATAGTGATTGCTTTTACTTTCCTTCTTCTTTCTTCACAGAATCATACGATGACCCAACATAGCAGTTAGTGCAAGGCTCAGTTCTCCAGAAGACGAATCTTTGCAGGACAAAAAAAAAAAGGGAACATGTTTTACTCTTTGCACGAGACTCTCATTGTTAATATATATTATTCAGAAACATTGTATTGTACCATAAAACCTGTATTATGGAAACTGTTGGATGTTCATGTGTTTGAACTTTTGAGCACCGGAGAGACTTCCTGTATATAAAGTGTTGCACATGTATTATGTTGTCTGATACTAAAATGGTCTTATAAAGACAAGTGGACTTGGGCCCTATTCAAGCAGGACTAAGAGAATAATTATAATACCAACAACATATAAAAGGGAAATATGGCTTAAGGAAAAACAAAAAAGCGGTGATACAGTACAAACCTTTTGGCCTTCCTTTTGTTCAAGCTTATGTCTACAATCTCTGTCTTTTGGTATTCAAATGGATGAATTCAAGAATATTTTTAGTGCCGAAGAAGACGAACAAGAACAAGAAGAAGACTCTCCAAGCAGGACCCCAGCTGAATATGGCCTGTATATATTTGTAAGCCTTGCGATATGACAGATAGCATTACCATATATGCAATAGTTGTTATGTAGATTGTCAAAGAAACTTTTTTCCTGGATACCATTTGAAGCTTTTGAGTGTTCAAGACTTTTCCTTAATGATGTCACATGGCCAAATTTTTGAATCAGTTGAACTAACCTGTATGTTACTGTTATTAATGTTTACTCTGCAGTCTGAACCTGGAGATTACTGGAATGGTTTTCCAAGAAGAAATAAATTCAGTTTACCATTACATAATATGCATCTTTTCTTTTGTCCCAGATTATTTTATTTATTTAAAAAAAATTCTCTTTGCAAATGAATTGTGTCTCATAACTTTCATCGTCAACGTCACATATTCTCTCATCACACATGCATGATAAATGTATTCTAATTGATGTACTTCAATCGATACTTTATTATTTTAGATATATCTTAACTCTATATTCTTTTACCCTATGTAACGACCCTTTTTTTTTTCTTTTTGAGAAATACAAGAACTTACTGTAGAGTTAGTGCGTGAGCATCTGGCTTGCAAGCATTCAGCCCCTCAATGATGTGCAAACTATTAGATTTTAAATCAAGTTTTATCTACCTGCATTTTATAGTACAATATCAAGTGTATTTCTCCTAAATAGAAAGCTGTTGAGTTTGCTGGATTTACTACCACTAAATGTGTTCAGAATCTCACCCTTTTGCCTATCCTGTTTCTAAATCTCTTGCATTTAAAAATATTTAAATCTCTCAAACACTATTAGAAGGATATGTGATTATGGAAGGGATCCCTTGTCTTTTCATCTACAGGTGGTAACCTTGTTAAATTCCAGCCACAGCACTGACATAGGTTTCTCTGCTTGCGAGTCCCTTGTCCTCAATGCTGACAGAGATGGCAGTAGAGGACATGACCAGAAAAAGTGCTTCAGTAAACAGCCCAGCCTGTTATTTCCTCTAGGAGATCGTTCGGCTTTAACAGAGAAAGGTTGTTGAGAACTGAATTAACCTGTTGGTCCCAAGTAGAAGCAAAGGGAGGCTGTACCACTAGGGCCTTCTCGTTTTTCTTTTGTCCAGAAATGTGCTCATATGAACATTCATTCCCAACCCAATTTCCATATTAGAGTTGTGATATACCGCTGAACATTTGTGCAATGATTAGAGCAATGGAATATCACAAAGGGCTAGAATTGCTTGTCTTTTCCTGCCAGGGCAGATTTCAAGTGAGATTTCTAGTTTGCCGAGTGTTACATTCCGAGTCTCCACAGATGGGAGAGCTGAAAGAACACTTTTTAAAAAGTCTTTGCTTGCCAGGGATTTCAAGGAAAAATGTGACATATTTCTCTCTCCAGCCTGGAGATTTTTATGCATATGTTGCCAAGTACAAAAAGAAAAGAAAAGGCCATATTTAATAAAGAATCTTATTTCTGCTGACAAAAGGATAAACATAAGCAACTGTACTTACACAGTCAGTCCAGTGCCAGATTCTATTTATAATAAACCCCATCCCAGTTTTCATTCCATTAAAGTAGTAATCATCTCTGCCAATTTGGATTTAATATTCATTCTTCATGACACATACCTCTTTAATAAAACAAAAAAAGTACAGGCATTTATTTCAGTCTTCATGTGTGAAACCATAACATATTGGTTAAAACTGTAAATAGCATGTTTTTCATCAAGTTCAAGTATGTTAAAATTATTACACCCTACTGTGTTTGTGCCACTGAGTTGAGACAGATGGTAGCTGGGAAAAATGCAGTCTTATAATCAAAAGCAAAAATATGTCAAAAATATGTTAGCAAGCAAAACACAGCATATTACTTGCTTCTTATGTCATGACAGCTTGCAAAACATACAAGAGTGTTGAATATCTAGTTATGCAAATATAGCAATATAGTAAACAGCGACAGAAAATGCGAAGACATGGTTCTATATTGTATATTGTTTAAGTTTTCCATTCAGGGAAGGAACAAAAATTCCTTGGTCTTACTCAACTTTTGATTTGAAGAGCAAATGCCTCAACTGACTTTCTTTTCTCATTAGTTGCCAATTTTTGATGCTGCCCTAAAAAGCTGTTTAAATAGATTATAAAAGACATTCAAACTTCCCAATGAGATTTGAGTTTTCCATAGCGGCTCATCAGAGTATTTACTCTGATCGGGGTCTCGTCTTACTGAAAAAGGAGAAAAAAGGATAGAGATTCTGTATGAATACATTGGGTATCTAATATATAGTCCTTCCCAGTGGGTCACCCAAGCTAAAGCAAGCCACAATAATGAGAAACGGATCATCACATCACAGCAGAGAGGAGACAAAGGGAAATGGAAGACATGCATGACAGGATTCAAGCAGGTCGCAACCACCTTTATTGGGAATACTCATGGAAAATATAAGGCAGGAAACACTGCCTTAACCCCCAACAATTTTGAGGAAGGATAGTTCTGGGAAACCTCTAGATAGCAGCAGAAAGATGCAGAAAATGCCAACTATTTGCCATCACCTATTGGTTTATAATGAAAGATTGGTAGAATATGTGTCACAACAGCCAAATTGGGATATAGCTGTCAATTGATTGTCAGATGTACAAGCCTCCTCGGAGCTTCTGAAGAGGAATATGTAAGCTCCTGCAGTTATGCATTCGTTGTCTATACTGAAAGGATAAGCTGCTCCAATTATTTAAAAAAATCTGCTTAAACCACAGCTAATTGTAATGCTGGAAAAACAAACATGAGAACATTCAACCAGACAATCTAGAACCACAATACAATTCCTTCCCAACTCTGTCAAATAGCAGTAGGATATCCCCAGTGGGTCAGCCGTATTAATCTTTTGCAGCAAAATCAACCAAGAGCCTTGTGGCACTTTAAAGATGGTGCCATAATAAATTTATTGGTCTTTAAGGTGCCATAAAACTCCTTGCTATTTAAGAGTAAGACCAGGTGAGATCAGGCGGGGCTTTATTAGATAATAGCTATAGCTAGATAGTAAAGATAAATAGTTGGAAAAGACAAGTATCTAATGCAGGCTGGAATTGAGCTGTAATTCTGATATGGCAAACACACCTATCTTTTATTCTTACTCATTTAAACACTGTCCTTCAGAAAGAAGAAAGAGCTGTTCTTTATATGCCAAGATACCCCCTCTATTTATAACAAAATTAACAATTAATTCATCCCTTGATTGAATCTTTCGTTATTTAGATGTCACAACAGATTTTCATAGCCCGCAAAGGGGAAGCCTTAGCAATGTTAATATTGTGACAGGCAAGACACATAAAAGCAAATGAATCATAATTGGTGACAATTAGAAATAACTTGGTATGAAAACAGAATATTCGTTGCCACAGTGAGCGAGCAGAGTGCCTTGGGTAATAGAAATGATTTCATAAGAAGCTCCTGGCTGCATGGACAGGACTATATCGTTACTTCTATCTAGTGCATTTCTTCAGACACGATAGATCAATTGACAATCAAAGGGCCGTTTTGTAATTCTGTAAAATGAAATGTTCTCTTTGCAAAGTTTCACTTCCTTTGCAATGTGCCCCTAGAGTTGAAGGCAAGGACAGAGTCAGGTATTTTATTTTATTTTATTTTTTCCATCCCTAAAGGACATAATATCATTTCTAAACATGATCTAAAGCTTCAATTGAACTGAAATTTGAATAATACTCAATTTATATAGGCTAACAATGTCACCAAGGAAAAATATTTCCAACAGGGCAACAAATTTAGTCAATTTCAGATCACAAAGCTCAATTCTCTCTCCCTCTCTCTCTCTCTCTCTCTCTGTGTGTGTGTGTGTGTGTGTATTCCTGAGCCTAAGCCTTTAGTCATTTCAGTATATCTGCATAATTTTATTCCATCTGAAATAGTTGGATAATCAAGGAATAGCTGCAAAATTACTACATAGTTTGAGGTCAAATGTTGAGCAAATTCAAAACTTTATAGCAAAAGGTTTGAAGTTCACTGTGCTGAATTCCCAGATAAATTTGCCTAAGATCAATTAAATCTATTTGGCACTGCCTTAAAATAATCATTACACAGCAACACAAGTAAATGAAAAAATACAGGTGTCCATTTATGTGTTTCACAGAATCAAGATTTCAGTCTTATATCCTAACACATAATAGTAATTTCATAGCAATTTTTCATTTGTCCAGAATGCTTCTGGTCTCATTTGCTATGATCTGCAATCTCCTACATCTCAAGCTTTGCTCAATATGAATTTTAATCAAAGAAATATAGTAATTATTCAGTTACTGCAAAGAACTCTGTTGCATAGGATACATTTTTACAGGATTTTAAAATATAATTTATGAATATTTGCAAGCCTAATAATTGTCTTTTCTGCTGACATTTTCAAAGCAACACTGATTGTTGCGTCTCCAGAGAGTCTGAGTACAAAACTGATAATTATATTAAATATACATAGACAATAAAGAGTGTGTTTACATAACTATGCCCATAAATATCTGATTGAACAGTCATTGTTCTCAAACCCCTTTTAAGCAGCTCTCGGAGGAATCCAATTCTAATGACATGATGGTTTAAAAGATGTTGCTCAGTCTTGTTCCATATTTAATTAACTTTCCTTTTTTAAACTTGTGATGGTGGAGACAATAACAAATAGCTCTAAAAAAAAGAGAGTGTGTGCTTTGAAACATGAGTGAGAACTTGTCATGCTTTGTATGCCTCATGCTACAGGAAATTTGCATGTAAGAGTGGGTGACACAGAACCATGAATTCCATGGGGAGTCCATTACACAGGCATAGTAATCAGCATTATCTTTAAACCATCTTTGATGCAAAAGAAAAGAGAGTGACATGCAAAACAAAATACACTAAAACAAAACAGCACAATTTAAGAAACAGTAAATATAAAACAAGAAACCAAGTAGCATGATTCCCTTCCAGCCATGTCTACTAGAATCAAGAAGTAACATTTGATATAATTTAACCACAATTAATATTAAGGGCTGCCTCATGTAGTACTCGTTACAATAACCAACTAGAAAGTCATCACAGTACATCTCATTATGAATAGGCTGTTCTTAGCCAAGTGAACCAGTCAAAACTGAAAAGAGACATCCCCCCATCCCTAAATCACAAGTGACAAGGCTAGATCAAGAATTGATCCAAGTTAACTTTCAGGGGGAGTGCAAATCCATCTGTAAAGGTTGCACACTCAGAAAAAGGTAATTTCCATAATACTGAGGTTCAGTTTCATTTTTATGGGCATTCACTTGTAAATTAAATTAGCACCTGAACAACTTTAGTCTTGATGAAGATCAACTTCATACCAGAAGCAACCTGCTCTGAATCCATGACTACAATGTAGCAGAATGACTACAATGTCACTTCCATAACTTAATCTGTCAGATGGAGTAAAGCAGCCCAGCAAAATAGCAAGGGTATCAAAAGATGCTGAAAGATTAAGGAGAATCAACAGTGTAACTTCCTCTCCACTTTCTTTATAACTATCATCCAATAGAGTTACAAAACTGGTTTAAACTCCAACTAATCTGAATTGCACTGATTATAATGGATAAGGTGTCATTATTTCTAGATTGTTATTTGAGAAAATGTAATACAAATATTATTCAACAAAAGTGTAGCAGGCATTATCTTTAGTTAAAAGGTCTCCAGAAATGTAGACATGAAATGTAGACAACTCTAAGCAATTCAAAATCTCTCAAGTAAGAAAAGACATTGTTTCTTATCAGGATCAACCAAATGTCTCCTTGAGTGAAGGGGTGGGGCTCCTTGTTTCAAACACAATGATACAACATGTCCTCAGTGACCTAGATTGACTCTTTATCAACTTTCCCCTTTTAGAGAAATATGTTGGAAAGTTGGTTGGTTACAGAGAGCCTGGTTTGATCCTGATGTTTTCAGTAAGGATTCAAGCATGGATCTTTTGCATGCCAAAACAACCAGACATAACGTGTTTTTCCCATGCCATCACTCCACTGAACACTTCATTTCCGTAGCACTGTCTGTCTTCTCATCTTTCCTACTTTCTTCTCCTATTGGTTTCTTATGATTTATCCATTGTTATTTGTAACTTATGATTAATGATTGTAACTATGATTATGACCTTTGACCTATTACTTGCTGTTTATATGTACACTGTGAGCTTATGCACCGGAGACAAATTCCTTGTGTGTCCAATCACACTCGGCCAATAAAGAATTCTATTCTATTCTATTCTATATGAGACTGAAACGACATTGGTCTGTCTTGTTCATGATCTTTGGCGGGAATAGGATAAAGGAAGTTTGACTATGCTGGTCTTGCTGAAGAGGAGATGTCATGACATTTCTGACTTGAACAGCTATGAGACTCAAGATGTAGAGAAATAGTCTTAGACTGACTATGGGGGCACACCATCCTATAATGGTGTGCCCCCCCAATCTTTTGGGCACCAGGGATCAGTTCTGTGGAGAGAGGTTTTTCCATGGACCAGAAGGGTGATGGTTTTGTGTGCTGCCTGCATCTTGCAGATGGGGCTTCGCTTGTTTGCACAACTCTGTTTCTGGCATGCCGTGTATCAGTGCCGGTCCATGCACCATGGGTTGGGGACCCCTGCTATAATAGCATCTGTTATTCCATTGATTACCAACAGTGATTTAAATGATCTGGTTAGGAGGGTGTTCTTTCTTCCTTCTTTGTTCTATGTGCATCCTTTTGAAGTTGCATACTCAATGGAAGAGGACAGCTATGCCAGGTAAAAGCATGTCATTCCCATACTAGAACATCTAAAAAAGTCGTATTCTACCAAGTAGATTTGGATTTGGATACCAGAAAAGTCCAGTAATAATCTTGCTTTAAACTTTAGGCAAGGTAGCACATCCCTGGATGAAACTGGCCTCTAACTTAAGAGATCCTATTAGACTTAGAATGGTAAGTAAAGACTGTGGCCAGGAGACCCTTTGTACTATTGTACCTTTTGCACCAATTTCCTCAATCAGATGGCTTTGTTTAATGAGTTATTTTAACTGCCAGTTGACTCCCAGGTGCAGTCCAAGGTGACATTTATCATCCTTATGGTGCTATATGGCTCAGGATCTAGATATTTCTGTGACCATATTCTCCAAACTGAATCTGTGTGCCCAATAAGATCTTGGAGAAAAACCTACTGAACATCCAACCACCAAGATAAAAGTTATATTAAGGGATCCTGGTCTTGAGTCTTTTCAGTGATGGCACCCCTCCTTTTGAACAAGTTAACACTGCCTACCAGACCATAACTTCCTTACTCCAGTTTTAATAACTATAAAACTATGATATTTCAGAAAAACAACTTCTGGAGTTGACTAAGATCAACTGAGATCCCCAAATCATTGGACATTGGATTGATTGATAGATTGTAATTTAATTAATTGTTTTTCATTTTTAATATATTAATACAAAAGCCAGGGACCTGATGTCTCAAGGATGAAAGATTCTGAGCTGGAAAGCTGGAAAGCTGGCAGCCTGAGTTCAAGGCCTGAGCACTGCATAAGGGTGAGTGCCCAGCACCTGCCCAGGTAGAATTTTGAAAGCATGCAAGTTGATAAATAAGTACCACTTTGGTAGGAAGGTAACAGCATTCCGTGCACCTCAGTATGCAGTCATGCTGGCCACATTACCATAGAAAATGTCTTCAGACAACGCAGACTCTCTCAGTTAAGAAATGGAGGTGAGCACTGTCCCCTAGAATCAGACACAGCTGGACAAGGGAAAACTTTACCTTCACCTTTACCAAGAGCCATTCAGAATCTGTAGAAATGTACATTTTGGGCAGAAGTATGACTAAGTAGTAAATAAATGCCATCATATTGCCTTTCATTTGCAAATGACATTTTCCCCTTGTCAACGCCCATTTTAGGATCATTTTAATACAGACAAGTAATGAATAGCTCATGATGATCCCAAGTGATTTCAGACAGAGTGTATTGATGAGCATGTGCTGAATTGTTTCATGCCTACAAACAAACTGATGCAAAATGCCAAACTCTGCAAATAGTCAGAAGTGCCATCCATAAAAGCAGCCATTGCCTTTTCAATTATCACTATAATACGGAAGTGAGTGTGTGAAGAGCCAAAGGATGCAATAAACACTTTAAGAGATAGGAGCATCTAGAATTTATTGTGAGAGAAACAGTCATTACCTCAAATATTTTAGAGTATTTATCTCTTAATTTTATTAATAGTCAGAAGACCTTGTTATTTTATGGGAAATGTATCCCTGTTTTCTGATTATACAGATATTAGGTTTTGTTTGCTGATGAATATTTTATTTTCTTAGCAATATTTGTTTGAAACTCCCATGATATCACAGTCCTAAACAGTAGTGGATACCTATTTTTGATCTACTGCATATAAAAAGCAGCATTTATTTTCTCTGAATCTCAGTTGTTGCTGTTTGACCCAACATGTAATTTATTGTGTCTGTGCTCATGTATATCCATTGCTAAGTAATTTATTTTCAGATTTCCCTTTGAGGATTCGTCACTTGCTAATTTTGCCTTGCATTTTTTACAAGAAACATTACCTGGTGCCTTTACTGTGACAAATATAATGATGACTTCTAGAGTGACTACAGTCTCATAGAATTGTAGAGCTGAAAGGACTTAGCCTTTGTAGTTAAACTCTGTGCCCGGGGCAAGAATTTCCATACCATTCCAGACAAATGACTATACAAACTTTGTTGAAAATCTCCGTTGCTAAGGTACCATGGCTGTAGGAGGGAAGCTGTTTCACTGCTTAATAGTTCCCACTGTCAGCCAATTCTTCCTTGTTTCAGGTTATCTCCTTCTATAAAACTTCTATGTGTTGGTTCTTGTCCTGACTTTAGGAGCTATGGAATACTCTCTTCCCATGACACCTCTTTCAGTGTTTAAAAGTACACCTCAGCCGTCTTTTTTCTGAACTACATTTAATTCGTTTAATCATTCTTCATGAGATTCAGTTTACATTTAGCTCTTCACCACCTTTGCCTATTTTCTTGGCACTCATTCTAGCACCTCAGGGTCATTCTTGTATTGTGGCACAGAAATTAGACAAAGTATTCAAAGTGTGTTCTGATCCGTATAGCATAGAGCAGAACTATCCCTTCCCATTATCTCAACATTATAGCTCTGTTGCTACAGCTCAAGGTTGCATTAACTGCAGCAGTGGACAGCACACTGCTGGTTTCTGGTTAATGTATGGTCTACCAAGATGCCCAGATCCTTCTAACAAGTGCATCTGTATTTTCTAACCTAAGTGCAGTACCCTCCATTTCTCACCACTGAACTGCATTTCATTTATTTACGTATTTAATTTTGGTGGTGTGATGGATCAGCAGTTAAGATGTTGGGCTTATCAGCTGGAAAGCTGACAGCCTGGATTCGAGACCCAAGTACCACGCAATGGGGTAAATGCCTGTTCACCTGGCCTCTGCCCACCTGATAGTTTGAAAGCATGCAAATACAAGTAGATAAATAGGAACCGCTTCAGTGGGGAGGAAACAGTGCTCCATGATATCATGCTGGTCACATGACTGCAGAAACATCTTCAGACAGCATTGGTTCATGGCCTTGAAATAGAGACAAGTGCCGACTCCTAGAGTCAGCAACGTCTAGCAGTGTTCTGACCTAGGCTTCCTCAGAAAGTATACAGCACAATCTTAGTCCCAGCAAACCTCTTTTATTCACACGGCTGTGAATTTTTGTCATTCACAGTCCGAAAGGCTTCTCAAACAGTCTTTCAGGGGAATGTTTACAAACACCCATCTTATCTCCCTTGGAATGCTGCCAGAGAACTAATTGCCACACGCAGGGCAAGGCCAAATTTAGCACAGAGTCAAACAGAACTTTCCAAAGTTTTAACTGCCCAGATGAACTAATTCCTGTAAAAGCTCACATCCCATTCATTCCTCTTTTATGTCTTATGGGAGGGGCCAATCATCTCCAAGCCTTACTCCCAAGTTGACCCTGTTTTCTTAATTGTTCTTGTCTTCTGGCAGTTCTATGCATGTGCACACTGTTCCAGGCTCCCACTGTTGTTCTGCCTCACTGATGTCAGACTCCGGAGGCTCCAGAGGTAGCAAAGAACTACCAGATGGTCTTGACCCCCTCTCTGCCTCCAACTCAGAGCCCTCATCCAAGCCTTCCCAAGACTCCAGGCCTGGCCCATGTTCCTCCCCAACCTCCTCACTGTCTGAATCTGCTGCCGGCAGGCCACAACAAGCAGAATCTACAGCGACTCCTTCCCGTTGTCTAATTTATCTAGCTGCCCATCTCACAAGCAAGTGAGTTTAGTGGCATACAACAAAAGTAAAATAATAAATTTTGCTACTTAAGGTCCAGTATTCGTGTCTACTGAGATTCTTTTGAACCTATTTTCTGAGTTGTTAGCTATATCCCTCCTGCCTACCCAGCTTAGTGTCATCACAGATTTGATGTGCATCTCATCTATAATCTCATTTAAGTAATTTATGTTAAAGTGCACTGGGCTCATAACAGAACCCTGAAATATCGTTCTGGATATCTCCTTCCATTAAAAATGTCTGTCATTCCTTTTCTGATTCCACATATATTTAAGAAGAGATAGACAGGCAGGCAGGCAGACAGAAGATACCTTCAGGGAAGGAATTTTCATTTATGGAATTATTTCTTATCCCTATTGACCAACACTTTTGGAACTATACTTGCTAATTTCAGAAATGACCAAGTTTCTCACTGATGTCCTCAAATAACCTGTCATGATTAATAAAAGAAGGGTCTACTCAGGAATGCAAAATATTGTGTTTTTACAAAAGACTACATGCTCCACCTTGCTCCAAGCATGCTTACCATAACTCTCAGGAGTATCTCAAAAAAATCAACTGATACTTTAAAAGGTTTGTTCCTATGTAGATTATTTAGATAAAACAGAATTTTGTGTGCTTACTTTTCTTCGTGTATTGTTTTCACTAAATTTACTCGGTTTTTCTTAGTATGCTACATTCTGGATTTTACTTTAAATGTGCCACATATTGAGTATCAGATACCCAAGTACCAAAATTGGTACCAATGGAATTCATTTCCAGCCCAAACACCATTCTTTTCGTAACTTTCAGTGGGTTGTTTAAAAAGTGTCCTACAAGGTGCCCTTTAAGTGAATAATTGATCTACGGTACCTCTCATACTAATTGTAGAATGTGTAATTTCACAGCAACAAATAATAAGAAATAATAATTGACTTCACTTTCTACTGAGCATTTCATAAAGGTACCTCACTGTCCATGGTTGTAAATAAGACATACAACTAAATTGGATGCACTAAAGCAATTAATAATGGTCTGAATCTCAGGCTTAGTCCAGATATGGCTATAACTAATAATGATATATGATCGCTTTCCTAATTCAAACCTTTTATTCCCATCTGAAAAGTGAAGCTTAATCCACTTAATATGGTGCTAAATCTCATCACTCATTTCACTAGAAATTAGCATTCCATGATCTGACCAGATAAGATGACAGGGCTAAAATTGGCCAGGAAGAAGCTCACTTATAAGATTTGTAATGAAAGGATACTACAATGCAGTGGTTGGAGTGATGGGATACAAAAAGAACAGCAGAAAAGATTTTATGAAAACAAAGGCATTACAGTCTTGTGTCACATCTTAAAACTAGATTTCAGCATGTTTGGGTCTGAAGTCGTAAAACAGTGTTTCTCAACCTTGGCAACTTTAAAAAGTGTGGACTTCAACTCCCAGAATTCCCCAGCAAAAATTCCCCATTTTTTTGCAAGTCATTGCTAAATATTTTTTTGATTTTTTAAAAATAATGCTCGGCTTTCACCCAGGTTGTCTCAGGTACATAGACTAGATACATCTTATCCTTTGTTTGAACCAGACATGTTATAATTTAAATCCATACTGAAAATTGACTTTGATCACACATTTGAAATGCCTCTCATCTATGCAACTTTTTGATGTCAGGATTCTCCAGGGTTTTGGCTTAAAAGTCTATTTGCAAAACAAAAGTGATCCATCTTGAGTTTGTAAACATTAAGCAAATCCCACTTAACATGAGAAAATATATTTCAAATGCAGGTTTTATTTATATTCTCTAGTTCATCTGAAGAGCAGAAAGAGGAGGACAATGGGATTAATGAGAGCTGTCTGTAGATGAGGTCCCTCAAAGCCATTATAATGACTAGGATATTAACCCTTGCAAGTACCCTGCATGTTGAAAGATTAAAGAATTAGAAAAGCAACAACTGTGATTATGAATAACAAATATTTAATATTCTGAAATACAACTTTAAGATCTTATTCAATGATATTATTTCACTGCAGTTTCTACTGGTTGCTCTGAATAAATAAATAAATTTTCATGCTTTGGTAAGTATTAGATGCTGTAATTATTGCACATGTGTTTTTACAATGTACATTCCATAACATTAGTTACTGTTATTGTGCTAATTATTCTTCTGCATATTTTTCTTGCTAGTGTTACACTGACTGCAACCCTTTGATTGCAGCAATTAATGATTATCAATTAGAAGAGATTTAAAAGCAGAATTTAACATACACAGAATTAAGATCTGGGAAGATGTAGCCAATCACTCATCACCGCTTATGAGAAGACCATCTAAAGATGTTCTTCCAGATATTCTTTACATCACAGAAACCTCCGAAGCCTTCCTATCTTACCTTTATGTATGTTCTAAGTAGTGGGCACATCACCAGCCCGAATCCTAGACTGTGGTCATCTCTCAACTTTGTTTCCTAAGAAAAATACTGGGACCTTCATGATCTCCAGGGGCATTCTTGGAAAGAAAGATGACAACCAAGAGCCTTGGTAGTACAGTGGTCTAAGGCACCCTGTTATTAAGCTGGTTATTAAGACCAGCTGCCTGCAATTACTGCAGGTTCAAATCTCGCCAAGGCTCAAGATTGACTCAGCCTTCCATCCTTTCTAAGGTAGGTAAATTGAGGACCCAGTTGTGGGGGCAATAAGCTGACTTTGTATAAATATACAAAAGAATGAAGGCTATTGCTGAGCACGTTGTAAGCCGCCCTGAGTCTCCGGAGAAGGGCGGCATATAAATCAAATTTAAAAAAAAAACTGATGCTCTCTTCCCATTTATGTTTTAAATTAAAATGATTTTAAAAAAAAAAGAAAGTCAGGCAAAAGATTCTCACAGATATCCAAATGTGTATTCATTGTCTACCTTTTTCTGATAGTACTTAGCCTACTTATTGCAAGCAGACTGACACAATAACAACTTTTGCTGCCCATGTGAGGTCTAAACTCATACATTGGTAGGTATTCATCTTTCATTTTTACGGCCATTCTCTCTGGATGCTTCAAAGTAATACCCTATTGGGATCTCACATACGATTACACTACTCTACAGGATTCCTCTTAAGCCTGCTATTTTAACTTTGCAAGACTGCAACAAAATAAAAGCTAAAAGACCAATTTACACTATTCCATTTCTGCATCTCTTTACCTAGCAACATCAAAAGAGTGAATGGAAGAAAAGAGTCAGAATTGGTCTGGATGCAACTAGTTGTCTCCCAGTGCCATTAAGCAGACTAGTCTTTTGTGTAATATAACATTTCCAAAAAAATAATATTTAAAGTATCCCTTTAGTGGCCACTAAGAAAGTAAAATAGAAATCTTCAGAGGTGATCATTCTTCTCCCACTCCAAGGTATGAAATGCCAGGTCTTCGGTTTTCAAACCTAAAAATTCCCATTAGTCTTTACATTGATCTACTTTGTCATAAATAATCCAAATAAGGTGATAAACAGTCAAAATATTTAGTTCAGAGGATTAAAATCAGTGGTGGATTGCTACCGGTTTGTCCCAGATTGGGCAAACCTGTAGCAGGGGTGGTGGAAGGCTCTGCCCACCCGCCTGGATGTTTCTGCTCATGCACAGAAGCATTGCACATGCGTGCGACTGCGTGTGTGCCCACGAGCAAACCAGTAGCAATGGGTTTTGAAACCCGCCCCTGATTAAAATGTGCAAAGATTGTGAAAGTATGGACTGAACAATTGGGAAGATGACAAACTATAATGATTTGGAGCCAAACCTAAGGATGCTGGAGACCCTATAGAAATACCAAAATCTATGAAGTAACTCCACAGGTCTGAAATTTATATGACAGTATTTTTTTTGTTCAGAGGGCAAAACCAAGCTCAAGTAATTAAAATTACAAGAAAGGGGTTTTTTGGGATTAACTTTAGAACCAGCATTCTAATGTCAAAAAGAGTTTATGAAGTAAATTTTCTCAGATACTAGAGGGCTACTCTTGAGTTGCTCTAGAAGCACAGAGTGACAGATTTCCTACACTAGCAAGCATTGGGTTAAATGACCTTTGAGATATCTTCAATTCTATTATTCAGTAATCTTGCATGCCACTCAGAAGTGATTACACAGTTCTTGCCAATTTGTACCACTCTTTATTGACCTTCCCAACCAATAGGCTTTGGAGTAGTCAGCAGTCTCAGACACTTGCTACATCTCAGTCAACATGGGGGGTAGGGAGTTGACTTCAGGCTACCCAGGCAGGTTTTTCACTAACCTTCTTCTCCAGTTTATCCCCAGAGGCATTTTAACATATGCTGTCAAATGATACCACAGAAATCTGAAAGGTGGAATAAAGAACCTGATCTCAAAATGATTGCATCACTTGTCATGTCACAGAACCGTATTCCCCCAGGCACCTCCTCACAGAACATTTTGATTCCTACAGATTCCAAAGATGCTCTAATGTTGACCTTCAAAGCCTAAAGAAAATATATGGGAATATCTTTTAAATTAAAGTTGTTCATATTCTAAGAAAGCAGAAACGATGACTTTTCACTATTCTCTTTTTTTTTCAAAGAGAAAAAACCCATCTGTCTGTCTGTCTGCCTGCCTGCTTGCCTGCCTATCTACTTACCTATCATTTCCCAGCTGATCCACAAAATAACAGGCTCCAAACGTAGCTGACGACATGGGATCATAGATGTTACGAACAGATTTTGAACTGCTACAGAGTCTTGTCAATGTTCTGTATTACTTGTCATTGACAAAATGTGACATGAACTTACTCAACAAAATACTTAGACGGTAGTATTAAGAGCATTTTGCTCTGGGACAATTGCTTAGGAAAACTATTGGATCATAGCTTTTTGCCAGATAAAAGCCCATGGCCACAATTCACAAATCTTCACAACTCCATTTGAAGTCTTCTGTGCATACACTGCTGAACATCTCTGATTTTTTTTTTTTCCTGAACTGAAGCTTAACAAATTGGGGGGCTATAAAGGAACCAGGATTTGCTTTCATTCCCTGGTGTTAGTCTGTTTCTTTGCCAATTTCAGTACTTAAAGGAAGAAGAAACTCTGCTTTCCTGCTGATTTACACTTCTGTTTATGAGGTACTATCGTCTTGCTTTTATAGTCATTGACTGGGGTAAGTATACTCATTTCATTGGCAAGAGTGTTTTCACTCATTTGCCCATCAGTAAACTGAATGCAATTTTCAGATGCATTTCTGTTTACAATTAAAGATCAGTGAGGATTCTGTTTGATTATTTAAGTTTCCTAGGCCTTTCTTCTTTCCAGGCCAGCTGATCTAGTTAGGAGAGTAACTCATGTTACATTAATGGCATAACTTTGTGTTGTGTCAGAGTATTTAAACATTTAATTTTAGGCGGAGTACCCAATTTCCTTAGGACCCAAATGCATAGGGAGACAATGTTAGACTCTTTTCTTTCCAATCACAATTCCAGTGAAAATTCTGCTTCCCTGCCCACTGTAATTAGCAATAGGAGGAGAAAAAAAAGCTATAACTGAACACATCTGGGGAAAGAAGCCAGCTTTTTTTCTTTCCTGCTGCAGTCCTAATGGGAATTGTCCTCCTAAATTGTCAGATGCAGCTGCAAGGCACAGGCTTCATCTAATGGCTGGCCTTGACAGGGATATTTTAATTGCAGAGCCTAAACGAAAGAGAAACAGGCACATTTTTGCAAAGTCTTTCTAGATTTATGAGGATACCATGCAAGTATCTCTGCAGGATATCCACAGGGTATGGCCAACAAAGCCAAGATGTTGGTCACAAAGGTACAATCTAAGCTCTACCCATTTTTTATGTATCTTCCTACTAGTCAATTCTATTACTCTCTTGCTTACAACTTGCTTTAAACCATACTTTTCACTTTTTGTTCTGTTGTTTACAGGCTGTCACTGCAGTCTAATGCTTAACTTTTACACATATACATAAAGCTAGTTTATATCTTGTCTGGGACAGACAACTGGTGTCCACAACTAATGTCAGCCAGAGTCTATGCCCAATATGACTTCGTTGTTGTTGTTTTTTTAAAGTAACTTCATATTAAGTGAAAAATTGGCATATTGCAAGGCAGAGTGCTAGTCACAACCTGATCTTGCTCCACAAGGCTGAACACAGGGGGAAAAAGGGTGATATCTGAACCCCAGATCTGTATTTGGAAGTAGGTCCATCTTCCTTGGACAAAACTCAGAGATAAACAAACCAAAGATTATAGCCTTGAGTAACCCTACCAGGTTATCTTCTGTTATAAGACAGGTTTATGATTTTTATCACTTACATCTAAGACATAATGAACAAATGGAATTCAAAGACAAAAAGGAGAAGCAAAGTTAGCTGATATCATGGTAGGCAAAGCTGGAGGGTGGGGGAGAGAGAGAATGATAACACACAACCCAGTGTCTTCATGCAAACTCTTCAGTGTGAAAGGACAAAGAAACAGGTGCCCTATGGCATTTCCATGACTCCACTGTTAGGACGAGCATCCTAAGCAGCACAGTGCCAGATAGGAGTTTTAATATTACAGGCAGACTGTCTCAACTAGGATGTCTACATTATTCAGAATTCCAAGTTATCCTGAGCAGCAGTTGTCTGTTTCACAGGTTCTCTTGCTACCTTCCTTTCCAAATATGTTGCTCTTTTTACTGTAATAAGGAAAATATTTATTTTTATTTTTTATTTTATAATTGGATTTATATACCGCCCTACTCCCGAAGGACTCAGGACGGTGAACAGCCAAAAGATAAAATACACATAATACAAACTTTAAAAACAATATAAAAACACATTAAATAATTTGGCCCAAATTAAAACACCCCTATTATTTTAAAACAAATTTAAAATTCACAGTTAAAAGGAGGTTAGGCCAGGCCAGCCTGTTGAAATAAGGAGGTCTTGAGGAAATGGCAGAAAGTGCGTAAATCCAGGATCCTCCGTATCTCCGGGGGGAGCTCATTCCAAATGGCAGGTGCCCCCACAGAGAAGGCTCTCCCCCTGAGGGTGCCAGTTGACACTGTTTGACCGACTGCACCCTGAGGAGCCCCTCTCTATGGGAGCATACTGGCCGGTGAGAGGCTACGGGTGGCGGTCTCATAAGTACCCTGGTCCTAAGCCATGGCGCGCTCTAAAGGTGGTAACCAAAATCTTGAAGCGCACCAGGAAGACCACCGGGAGCCAGTGCAGCTCGCGCAGGAGAGGTGTTACATGGGAACGCCACGTCGCCCCCATAACCACCCACGCGGCTGCATTCTGGACCAGTTGGAGCCTCCAGGTGCTCCTCAAGGGGAGTCCCATGTAGAGAATAGTCCAGGTGGGAAGTGACGAGGGCATGAGTGACCGTGCATAAGGAGTCCCGATCCAGAAAGGGGCGCAACTGGCGGATCAGGTGAACCTGATAGAAAGTCCTCCGGCCACAGCCATCAAATGCTCTTCCAAGGACAGCCGTGAGTCCAGGAGGACACCCAAGTTGCGAGCCCTCTCCGTGGGGGCCAGCGACTCGCCCCCAATAGTCAGGGATGGCACCAACTGACTATATTGGGACGTCGGAAAACACAGCCATTCGGTCTTGGATGGGTTGAGCCTGACTCTGTTTCTTCCCATCCATATCCGCACAGCCTCCAGGCACCGGGATTTTTTAAAAAAATCAATTGCAGAGTCCAACTGTACTGAATACCAATAGGAAACCAGCAGTATTATTTTTAAAGAGAGTACCTCTCCAGAAATGACTAAACTCAGAATACACAGGACATCAAATCTGAAGAGTTTACTGATTTCATTTGAATAACCAACAAGCTTTTTTTCCTTTTTCTTTTCTTTTTCACATTTTGTGGTTGGATATCTTTAAATGCAGAGAAGAAAACCAGGCTTCCAAAGTTCTATTTTTGATGGTCTCAAATAACATGTCTATTTTGGAGACAGAGGCACATGTGGATTCTAGGATTGGATTGGCTTGAAGAAAATCACTGATCTTCTGCAATACTTTTACAGGTTGAGCACAGAGTTCCTTTTTTAACCATTCCCTGTAGATACCCCTGCTGACACTCTTGGTGAAATAATGTTCATCAAGTCAGGAAAAGTTGGATGTCATTGAACAACACTGTGTCTCTTTATTTGTTTGTCAATGTGAATTTCAGGCATTTTCAGAGACCAAATATTGGACCTTTCTGAAGCCGACATAGTTCTAAACTTCTGATGAATAAACATAATCTCCCTAGTCTATTTCTTTTTACTTACAAATGGTTTGGGACATTAAAGTACTTTGAAAGAAAGCAATCTGTTCAAGGAAAGCTAATTCCATGGTGTGGTTCACAGGAATCGCAGAGTTCAGCCAAGCAACAACAACTCGCAGGTTCCTATCCCCTCTCCTTTTCTTTGCTTTCTCTTGAAAGCAGCTAGTCTTAAAAGTTCTGTGGTTTAGCTTGGACTTCATTCATCCCTACAGAGAGAACTTGTTCTGCCAACCTCTACATACATGTCAGCCTAAATAGCAACAGATGTACTGTACCTTGGATGTATAAAAATTTCATAAAATATAACAAATGCTGTTTTTCCACTTGGGATGAGTCATTAGCCATATGCTTGCTATATTACAGTCTGCATGTGTATGTGTGTGTGTGCAGTGGGAAGGTTTAACTCAGACAGTATGGATTAAATTGGGCACAAAAAATCTTGCTCCTAGGAGAAGATGGGACTTGTTTCTTTAATCCTTAATAAACTGGCCTCCATTTCTTATCTCCAAAAGAAATAAAATTTAAAAAATTGTAATATACAAAGGCTAAAATAGTAAAGCATTTTAAAAAAAAAAGTACAGAAAAATAATATATAAAGGAATGAATTCCCAAGATTATTCATTATAGTTAGTGTTCAGTATATCATTGATGAGAATTTAACCATAAAAAACAAAGTACATTAAATGATTTTAACAATGTAAGGATTGGAATCTCTGAGCTCAGTGCCTAAATCTTCACTATTTGTTTTTTAAGAAATTATTCTTTATCCACCTTCAGCTCCCTTTGGGTATTCATAAAGGGATTTCTTAATTCAGGAATACTGTGTTACAGAACTCATGGCATCTACTTAGGGTATTCTCACAACTAGACATTCAGGTCTGACAGTTTTGGGAAGGAGGCCAAAGGGACCTTGGAAGAAGGACAGAAGTATTCAGCCTGCAGTGAAAAATATCATTTTTAAAATCTGAAACTATTCCATCTTTATACTTAGAGCTGTGGTGGTGCAGTGGTTAGAATGCAGTATTGCGGGCTAATTCTGCTGACTGCCAGCAGTTTGATCTTCATTGACTCAGCCTTCCATCCTTCAGAGGTCGATAAAATGAAGACCCAGATTGCTGGGGGCAATATACTGACTCTGTAAACCGCTTAGACAGGGCTGTAAAACACCATGAAGCGGTATATAAGTCTAAGTGCTATTTCTATTGCTATTGCTACTGCGGCTCTGTACTTTCTTTCTCAACAGAAATACAGTCGGACTATTGCTGTGCTTACTACTTCTGAACAGATCTATAGTCCTGCAGCAGATTTACCGAGCTTGTATTTGTATTTCCTCAGAAATAGATCTAGTGATCTCATAGTGTTGAAAAAAGATCCCTTAGATTGCAAACGTAATGCCCAGAAAGGGCACCCAAACAGGCCATTTTCATATGGCTATGCTTAAAATGTTTCTTCTTCTGTGCACAACCTAGAAAGTACAGACATTCATGGGCATGCAATTATTCCAGGTGGAACTCAAAAAGGAGACACACCCAATGGTCACTAGTCATGTCATGTTATGGCCATTGTGCCCTGCCTTCTGCTTTCAAGGGAAAATATGCCTGGAGACTAGATTGTGAGCTGACCAGATTGTGTTGCTTTCTATCTGGGTTGACTTGGAGGACATGTACCTTGAAAATTGACTTTCACATTTTAAAAAAATTAAGAAAAAAATAGATGGAATCTGATTGGCTTTTATGGCAAAGAATCAAGGTCATGGATGTTTAACCTGATTTAACAAGACAATTCTATATTTAACCCTCAACATCAAAACTATCAGCCGATGTATCAACTGTATGCTTTATATACAGTAAGTGCACTCATAGCTGCTGGCCCACTGTGCATTTGTGCTCTGATGGGTAATGTGGCTGTGTTTCAGGCCTAAAACACTGGAGTGTTCCCACTGAGACAATACACTACCACATGGGTGTCAGTATGAAGCATCTCAGCATCAATCTGCTTGACTTGTTACCTTTAAAACAGAGTCTTTAATTAAAGAGGTTTGAGGTAATTAGGAGATCAAGGAGTAATTGCAGTATTATTCAAAATGGCCAAGAGGTGCTAAGAGTTCAGCTTGGACTAGTTATTCTGTAGAACCTTTTCGTATCAACCAAAAGATGTACAGCTGCTTCTATATTTGTTACTTGAGTTTAGTTTAGCTTTCAAATTAATAAATATTAAAAGCTTCAGGCTGGCTGGAGAATCCTGGGATTAAAGTCCACCCATCTTAAAGTTGTTGAGGTTGAGAAACACTGCTAGATATTTTGGACAACAGTGTCAATCTCCAATACCTTTTTAATATGCTGTTTATGGCTCATGGAAGTCAATATTATTTCAGTTGTAACTAAACCAGCTGAAAAGTTCATTCTTGCCTGACTTAGTTTCTGCATTTGTTTTACAAGTCTTCCACTGTGTGATTATCACTCTGACAAAGAAGAACAAACTGCCATGGTCCCTTGCTGCCTGCAGCTTTTAATTTAAACAGACAGCTAGGAACCTAGGATTCACAGCTTAAACAGATGGAAAGGCTCAAGCAAAAAGGTGCTGCTTGCAGCTTCTTCTAAATTTGGCCCATCTTAAACTGAAACATATTTTTGTAGGGAGTGGGTTTCAGAGGTGTTAGTTTGATTATCTAGTGAGCTTTACCTGCAGGGAAAAGGCTTCCAGATTTTCAGATGAGTAAGTTATATAATAGTAAATAGAATGTAAATATAAATTATGCATAAATATGTTTTAAAGCTTACTTCTTAGCTGACAGATATTACATGTGGTTCTCGCTTCTTCTTATTCTCCAGCTTAGTCAGTCACTCTTTTCTCCCACAAAGGTTTGGAATCTTATCTAGGAATTCATCTATTTGTGGGTCAGTACTCAACTGACATGGTCTATTCCCCAACTTCCCATTTCATCTATCTCAAAATTGAGCGTTTTATTTCTGTTATATTCCAGAAGGGGGAAGGAAAAACGGCAAGAAGCTGCCATTTTAATTTTCTCAGAAAGCTATTTTTAAATTGGAGGGGGTTTTTTTCCAATTGGGTAAATTGAGAATAGTTACTTCTTTGTCAATCACTGGATGTTGCCCTTATAGCTCACAGGAAGTTTTTTTGATAGCTTCAGGTTGCAGAGGAAGACTACAATTCCATCCAGAAGTTTATTGGAGTACTGCTTTGTTAAATATTTCTGAAAAAAATATTTATTGATGCAGTCTTGTTTAAAATGTAAAATTATAGTTTGTTATTCTATATAGCCATGTTATTAAACTTGAATTATTTGGCACTTGTATTTAACAAATACAATTATTTGCACAAAAAGTCTGAAGATAATTTATTTGGAAACACAGAAAATTTTAAGAAAGGTCTTGTTCTTAACAGTGAAGAGGAGAATGCCAAAGGTGGGGGGGGGCTGAAGATTAACTGAAGATTAAGAGTGCAACCTATGCAAGTATAGTCAAAATAAAGCTTGATTTCACATATTGGGATATATGAATAATGCACAGTTCAGACTTAATGAATAATGATAAAGTTATTTGCGGTGTACTGTCTGGGTTCCTGTATCAACACCTGTTTTAATAAAAAGCAGGCTTTCCTGTCTCTAGTGAGAAATGATATGCCAAGTAAAACAAGAGATGGTCTACTTGTCAACCTGGTCAAAACATATGTCCATTTGTCTGAGACATTACCTGCAAAGATTATATTCAAGCTGTTGCCATTAAGCACGTATTGACAGTGAGATGTACAGTTATTGGGAATATTCCAAGGGCTACACTGGAAGCCACATCAACAAAGAGCTGCTGGAACCCCAGCAGTTCTTCATCCATTGTCATTCTCCCAAGCACTGAATCTTCTAATACACCTGAGGAGAGGCAAATACAGAAGCATAACAAAGAAAGCACTTTTTCAATAGGGAAGAATTTGAAGAAAGGAAGAGCTATCAAATCAACATATCTTGGCTTAAATAGTTTCCAAGCTTCAACGACACTGCAGACTCAAAGAAGTATAATTACAATATCACTTCCCTACCCTTCCAGAAAAAGTAGTGGGGGGGGGCAGAATTGATTTCAGAGGCAGAAGTGGTCAGGTTGTGAATCCCTTTCACTGTGATTTCTGCAGAGGTTTAAATTGAAACCAGGCACAAGGAATTTCATTCTTTGTTGGATTGTTGCTTGAGCTGATCTGAACACAACGGAAACTGAGCTGGTGTAGGGCTTGGCCCAAGAGCTTTGAAGTGATTTCTCTTGGTAAGGAAATCATTTCCTTTGTCTATGCATGTTCAGGAAAAATGCCTCATCAAGGAATGGTTCCCACCAAATTGTTCACACTGTAATTACTTTGTACAAAAGACAGCATATATTTTCTATTCCTGGAAGTAACGGAAAAGGGAGGGGGAAGCAATCATAAGTATCACATACTGATTATGAACTCCCCTCCTTAATCATTGACAGTAGGATTTTTTCCATATTTAGTTGCACATAAGTAGAACACAGAAATAAATGAGACTTAAATTGCTCATGGTTAATTCTAATTGATGCCAATGGTTTAAATATCATTAAATACAAAATCAGCCCAAACCCATGTTCCATTTTGGGATCCTTGCGTTATGTTGAGTTTTGTGCTATCTTTGTGCCAGTTACCATTTTGTGGGGGTTAAAAGTCAGCTGCCATGTTTTACATTCCTTAACACTTCTGTCAGTAATCCAATAATTGGTTTCTTGCCTCTTTTTTTAAAGACTTTATCCTGGCTCACATGGTATGATCTTTTGTTTTTCATCTATCTGAGAAAAACCTTTGTAAGGTAATTTAAATTAAGATATAGATTTGAATCCACATAGTTCAAATCCAGTGAAAACCTATTCCTTATTTTTGTCTGACTCTATAGCACTCCTATTGTTTCTGATACACTGCCTTAAGGCTATTAGTTAGAAAGCAATATAAAATTTGCTAACAAAATAAAGAAATCCTAGACAGGAATAAACACTTCTGGCCTGGCCCTCTCTCAAAAAATGTCTGTCCTATCTGCTGTACCAAAATGATGAATTTGTTTATCTCTTATGGTTCATAAAGGAGGTCAGGAGATATCTTGCTGTTTTGGTCCTTGGGGATGGATAAGAAAGATGGCATTTGCAGTGAATATATGACTAGGCTACCATAGCCAAAATTTAATAAGTCGTCATAAGAAGACCCAAATATGTTCCTTCTATTTCCTTATGTCTCTGTGCTTCCATGTTTATTCTGAAGATTTACACTTGATTTAACCAATTATTTTCAAGACAACTTACATTTCATTGTGATCATGCAACCACCATCAAATTAGAACAAAATACATACAAAACAGCAGCTCTCAAGTGGAACAAGACCATACTTTATTTTAGTTTTGAAGTACCGTAGCTTGTTCTACGTATTTTTATAATCGCTTGATATTAAAATGGATGGTGCATGAATGAACCAGATGATGCAACAAAACTCTGAAACAATCCTCATATCCAAATGACTTTTTGATAAGTGTATATTTAATAGCATAGAAGAATATCTAAAAGAGAACCAGGACAATCAAACTAAGCAGAAAACATTTTTTTTTAAACTTGGACCTGTTATGACCCAACAAATGAATCTAGTCCATTAGTCATGAGTGACAGAAAATGGTACTTTTTTTGCAGGCCTTCTCTGAGAGCAAAAAACATGTGGTCAATGAGTGACCGCCATTCTTCACTGGATAGCAAGAATGGGCTTAAAAGACCAGAAGTGCTATCATTTACAAACTGATGGTTTGATTTATCTTTATATGGAGTGAAACAGAGCTGAGTGTACTGTACAAGCTGAAATCAAGTCATTGGCTGGAATATAGAACACACTAGTCTACAATGGAGTTAGAAAGTTGGAAAGGAACAACCTGTGGTTCAGTGGAAGCATCAAAGCTACTTATTATGGCCACCCACTCTGGAAGACTCAGGCGACGATTAAACAATCCCAAAAAATTAACATCTATCCTCTTCTTGAGTACATTGTCAGAGGGAAATTAACAGCTTATGTGGTTAGGAGTTTGACTTTTTACCGATCTTACTGTTAAAAAGTTTAATATTAAAGCAGAATCTGCCTTCATGTTTAATTCCAATAATTTCAACCTATTATTTTATAACCTGCACTCTGGGATGATGGGGAACAGGTCTTGATCTTCTTTTGCATGGTTTTATTTGAAGAATGTCTTTCTCCTCTTCCCTCAGCTTCTTTTCAAGGATATACATGTCTAGCATTTTCATTCATGCTCTCTTCACAGACTTTGTTTCTTGTCCTTTGATCGTTCTCTCAATTCTTTTCTATGGACCCGGTAGAGTTTGTCTCAGTTGTTTTTAAAATATGGGGTGTAAAATTGGACAACATTTCAAGATGGGCTTCTGTTCAACACAATATAAAGTTAAAAACTTCAATAGATGCATTCTATTTTTTTAACCTATTAACATAATTTCTAATATTATTTCTACCTTCTAGAGTGTTAACTATTCTATTTGTTATCTTCAACTTTGATCGGTGTTTCTTTCACCTCTCCATCAATATCATTAATAAAACTATCAAAGGCCAGTTGTCCAGGACTGAATGTCTACTTGTTATACTAAGTAGACGTTCATATAACAAGTAGACACTCAATACAGAACTATTTCCAAAGTTCTGTAATTTTCATTTCAATATGTTACAAAAATCCAGCATAGTATGCTGAACCACAAATTTGGATCTATTTCATAATCCATGGGTAAAGGTAAAGGTTCCCCTCGCACATATGTGTTAGTCATTCCTGAATCTAGAGGGCGGTGCTCATCTCCGTTTCAAAGCCAAAGAGCCAGCACTGTCTGAAGACGTTTCTGTGGTCATGTGGCCAGCATGACTAAATGCCAAAGGTGCATGGAACACTGTTACCTTCCCACCAAAGGTGGTCCTTATTTTTCTACTTGCATTTTTACATGCTTTCGAACTGCTAGGTTGGCAGAAGCTGGGACAAGTAACGGGAGCTCACCCCGTTAGCGGCACTAGGGATTCGAACTGCTGAACTGCTTACCTTTCAATCGACAAGCTCAGCATCTTAGCCACTGAGCCACCACATTCCTTTCATAGTCCATAAGTAATTCAATCTCGTCCAACTAGATTAGGACCATATTCCAGTGCCAGAGAAGCTCCCAGTGCCAGATGAAGCCATGCTTGTGGGCTGGACCTGGTCAAGTGACCATTTGGAGACTGCAAACCCTCCTGCCTTTGGCTAGGCTTTGAGGAAGCCAGCCACCTGCATACAAAGTTGGCAGTTTCAGGACAAGCTTCCCAAAAGCTTTCCCTTGCTTAACCTCTTCCCTCCCTTAGAAACCCACAATTCTTCAATAAAGAAAACAAACAAACAAACGCTCAGAGGGACAGACTTGTTGATATTTCTCCTTCCTTCCCCCCTCCCCCCAACTTAGGTGCTGAAACTAAACTTTCCACTTCTGCCTCCAATCTTGATCTCTTTTAACCACTTCATTTACTAAATTTATTGTGTGTGGGGGGGGGTTGAGGTAGTGTCCCTGTGATCAGTTTTAAGGATGAATGACTGTGAGGGCACTGCAGTCGCTGTAACTTTGAAACTACATATGACCTTGTAGTTTAGAAACTACAAGATCATATGTAGTTTTTGGGAGGACTGTCATAACTTCAAACGACAGTTAAGTGTTCGGTTGTATCTTGAGAACTACATGTAAAAAGGGATGCGATGTCTGTGCTGCTTTACCTCATATCCTAAAATGTGAACAAATTCTCAAATAAAATAGACCAGCTTCAACATTCTTCTTACATTACTATTTGTGTACAGATTTCAATAAGTAACGGTTAAATTACATCTCTGGAAAACAAACTACTGGTAATTTTAAAACTGTCTGGTCTGAGCTGCTTAATTTAATATCCTTAGAATTGAAATTATTTCTATACCCGATGAAAACAGTACCTGGTTTTCTTGTTCTTTTCTTTTTGTCAAACATAAAGTCTTGCTTCATTCAAGTATTACCAGTGCTATTCAGTTTAGGGATATAATTGAACAGGTTGTAAAATGTATGGGAGGTAATATTTGGAGGCCTGTATGCCAGGGTTTTGCTTCAAGATACCAGAGTTACTGCATTGCATCTGAGCTGTCAACCTATTTCTTTCCTTTGTAGGTTTCATTTTGTGTTATTTCTTCACCTTTTGGAGACCCCTTACCTCTCCTCTCTTAAATCTACACTCACCACCAAGCAGACATAATCCAAGAATTTCAGTAAATCAACACTATATGCTCCCTACTGACTCAGAGAATTTGATACTGACAGATTATTACACCTAGAAGAAAAATACTGCCATAGTTTCTCTAACATTATTTGCCTGGAAGTAAGAGCAGAGACAGAGGTGGATAAGATCCATTATGAATGTACCAATGCTGGTATTTTGCTGTAATAGAATTATTTTTAATTTATATTTTATAACAGAGAACATAGGTTTCTGGACAAATCGCTCTCTCCATCTTTAACACCAATGGCTAGTTCCTGCACATCAATTACCCTCCTTAGAGTGCAATCCTAAGCAAGTTTACTCAGATATATGGATCACAGGTAGTCCTCACTTACCAACTGCAATTGGAACTGGCAACTCTGTCGCTAAGCAATGTAGTTGTAAAGTGAAATATTACAAGAGATTCTTATCTTCTATTATATATTGAACCCCTGTCATGGTCAGACCATTCTCTCCTTAGATTTGACCTTCTGACCACCACACCCTGCCGCAGGGAGGCAGAGCCGACTAGGTGGTTCCGCCCCAGGCGCCTGATGGATCCTGATAGGTTCCAAATGGAGCTTGGGCCATTTCCTGAGACTCTGGCTCACGACTCGACGGAAGACCTGGTGGCCGCCTGGGATAGGACGGCCGCTGGTGCTTTAGTTCGGATCGTGCCTTTGCGGCCTCTGACCCGGCGCCGAATCAGCCCAGCTCCTTGGTTTTCCGAGGAGCTGAGGGGGATGAAGCGCCGGAAAAGACGCCTAGAGAGTAGTTGGATGGCTAGTCGTTCTGGATCTGACCGAACACTAGTGAGGTCTTATATCAAGACCTACTTAGTGGTGATAAAAGCGGCGAAGTATAATTACTTCTCCGCTCTTATCGCGTCGGCAGATAATCGCCCAGCCGCCTTGTTTAGGGTGACCCGCTCCCTTCTTCATCTGGGAGCGCGGGAAGACCCCTTGCAAGGGTGTGCTGAGGATTTTGCATGTTATCTGCACGATAAAATCGCTCAGATTCGGGACGGCTTGGACTCTGACTGGGTGGGTTCAGGCGATGTGTCTGAGGCGGGTCTTGAGAATGTCATCTGGGAGGAGTTTGATTCTGTGACTCCCGAGGACGTGGACAGGATGCTGGTGAGATTGAACGCAACCACATGTTTATTGGACCCGTGTCCCTCCTGGCTGGTGCTGGCTACACGGGAGGATACACGAGGCTGGCTCCAGAGGATTATTAATGCTTCTCTGAGCGAGGGTGTCTTGCCTCCCGCCTTGAAAGAGGCGTGGTGAGGCCCCTCCTCAAGAAGCCTTCTCTGGATCCGGCTGTTTTGGCAAACTACCGTCCTGTCTCCAACCTTCGCTTTGTGGCGAAGGTTGTTGAGAGTGTGGTTGCACGACAGCTCCCACAGTACCTGGATGAAGCTGTCTATCTGGATCCGTTCCAGTCCGGCTTCAGGCCTGGGTACAGCACGGAAACGGCATTGGTCGCGTTGGTTGATGATCTCTGGAGGGCTCGGGACAGGGGTTGTTCCTCTGTCCTGGTCCTATTAGATCTCTCAGCAGCTTTTGATACCATCGACCATGGTATCATGCTGCACTGGCTGGAGGGGTTGGGAGTGGGAGGCACCGTTTTACGGTGGTTCTCCTCTTATCTCTCCGACCGGTCGCAGTCCGTGTTGGCAGGGGGGCAGAGGTCGACCCCGAGGCACCTTGTTTGTGGGGTGCCGCAAGGGTCGGTCCTCTCGCCTCTCCTGTTCAACATTTATGTGAAGCCGCTGGGCGAGATCATCCGTGGATTTGGGGTGCGATGCCATCTGTACGCTGATGATACTCAGCTGTACATCTCCACCCCAGACCACCCCAACGATGCCCTTGAAGTAATGTCCCAGTGCCTGGAGGCCGTGCGGGTCTGGATGGGGAGGAACAGGCTTCGACTCAACCCTTCCAAGACCGAGTGGCTGTGGATGCCGGCATCCCGATATAGCCAGCTGGTGCCAACTCTGGCTATTGGGGGCGAGTCAGTGGCCCCCACGGAGAGAGCTCGCAACTTGGGCGTCCTCCTGGATACACGGCTGTCTTTAGAAGAACATATGACGGCCGTGGCCAGGGGGGCTTTTTATCAGGTTCGCCTGATACGCCAGTTGCGTCCCTTTCTGGATCGGGACTCCCGATCACTCATGCTCTCGTCACCTCTCACCTGGACTACTGCAATGCTCTCTACATGGGGCTCCCCTTGAGGAGCACTCGGAAGCTCCAGCTGGTCCAGAATGCGGCTGCGCGGGTAATTATGGGAGCGACTTGGCACTCCCATGTGACACCTTGCCTGCGCGAGCTGCACTGGCTCCCGGTGGTCTTCCGGGTGCGCTTCAAGGTATTGGTTCTCACCTTTAAAGCGCTCCATGGCTTAGGGCCCGGCTATTTGCGAGACCACCTTCTGCCACCGATAACCTCCCACCGGCCAATTCGGTCCCACAGAGAGGGCCTCCTTAGGGTGCCGTCGGTCAAGCAATGCCGACTGACGACCCCCAGGGGGAGGGCCTTCTCTGTGGGGGCACCCGCCCTCTGGAACGAGCTCCCCCCAGGAATACAACTAATCCCGGACCTCCGGACCTTCCGTCGAGCTTTGAAGACCTTCCTATTCCAGCAAGCTGGGCTGGCTTAAAATTTTTAAAGGGTTTTTAAGGGTAATGGGTTTTAATACTTCGGGAAGCCAATTGGATTTAATTCTGTTTTAAATTATTTTAAATTTTGTATTGTATGTATTTTAATTTGGCTGTGCACCGCCCTGAGTCCTTCGGGAGAAGGGCAGTATACAAATTTAATTAATTAATAATAATAATAATAATAATAATAATAATAATAATAATACTGTTTTTTTCTAAAGGTTCATTTCTAAGCTATTTAGGTGGCTCAGTGGCTAAGACACTGAGCTTGTCGAATAGAAAAGTCAGCAGTTCGGTGGTTCAAAACCAGGTCTCCTGCCTGAGCAGGGGATTGGACTAGATGTGGCCTCCAAGGTCCCTTCCAACTCTGTTACTGTTACTGGAACAGGGAACAAAGTACCCCGCCTAAGATGACTGTGAATAAACAATGTATTATTCATTGTACTCAGTGATGAAACGTAAAATTTGTTACTACGGGTTCTGTGGGCGTGGCTTGGGGTGTGGGGGTAATGTGACTGGGTGGCATGGCCAACTTTTTTTTTTTTTTTACTTTTAAAAGCATTTTTTCTACAACCTCTTTGGCTGAAGAGGTTGTAAAAAATGCTTTTAAAAGCCTCTGATGATCAGGCAACTCAGCTGGGATTGTCAGAGGCTTTTAAAATCATTTTTTTTCCTACAACCTCTTCGGCTGAAAAGGTTGCAGAAAAAAATGCTTTTAAAAGCCTCTGATGATCCCAGCTGAGCCACGCGATCATCAGAGCCTTTTTTTTTTTACTTTTAAAAGCATTTTTTCGGCCGAAAAGGTTGTAGAAAAAATGCTTTTAAAAGTTAAAAAAGCAGCCTCTGATGATCGCACGGCTCAGCTGGGCATGGGGGGGGCAGGAATTTTTGCTACCGGTTCTCCGAACCACCCGCCTCTATTGCTACTGGATCGGGTGATCCGGTCTGAACCGGGAGCATTTCACCCCTGATTGTACTCAAGAATACATCCTATTTTATTCATTGGTTTATTCCTCCTGACATGTGTATAGAATTTAAATGTGTAAGGTTATGATCCTAAACTTTTAGAAACAAATCCTATTGAAATTTGAAATTCATAGGAAGATCACCTAATTACCATAGTTAGAATTGCAGTATTATGCAGTCTGTATTTCTGGTAATGACTCTTACATTTCCTTCCATTCTTGGGAGAGGAAGAGAGACAGAGACAGAGATAGAAATTGGATAGTTCTACCCAAACCAACCAACCTTCCTTCCTTCCTTCCTTCCCAAATTTTGTTACCTCATAATAGGAAAAATTATAATATGAATAGACAGAAAAATTCTTATATGACTATTCATTAAACTGAAAATTGTAATTCTTAAATAAAAAAAAAATCTCATCATGTTTTCAGTAGCTTCCTTTTTTATGTTTTCTTTTGCTTCATATTGCTAGGTCCTCTGCCATGAAACATGAAATTCTTTTCTCACACTTACATTGACCTTTAAGGTAAAATTTAGAAACAATTCTGTTGCACAATTGAGAAAACAATTATGAACTTTTAGCCATGTGAAAAGCATATGACGTAAAATCTCAACCATGTTAGCTCTAGGTACACTGGAGATATGGGGACTGAAGTGATATCTTTTGCACTCAAAGCATAAGCTGTTCCTATAAGGACTGGGTTTATTTATTTATTTATCCATTACCAAGACAACTCTGTGAACTAAATTGGGCTGAGAGAGAGCGACCAGCCCAAAGCCTCTGAGTGAGCTTCCATGGCTGAGGGCAGAATAAACATTAGGTCTTTCTGGTATCAAATTAATCTTCTAAACTGTAAGCATACATGAGGTTATGTCGGCTAATTTAACTACGAATCTCAGACAATAACTTTCTCACATATGAATCATGCAATATTTTATATAAATATCAGAATAATATCTGCATGTTGATTCCTGCAAGTGTGTCTCTAGAACTGAGTCATTTCCCTTAATAAAAACATGCAGATGGACTTCTAAGAATAGTATTTGGAGAAGGCAGTTGTCAATTATCATGCAAGAGCCTACCTTTGTGATCTCTCAGCACCAAGACTGCAATTCATTGCAAAGCTTTCACCTGATAGACACAGATTGCTCCAAATGTAATGAATTGGTCCTTGGTACTACTGGTACTTGTTGAAACAACTTCTCTCTGCCTAGTCTAAGAGCATTATTTTCATTTGAATATTATATTCCCAGACATTTAAACATCTAAATCAGTTATCCATTTCAGAAATGGGTAAATCAAAGTGTTTACTTCTAGGATGAATTTAATTGTGACTTTTCACAATTAAGTGGATATTCTGGAAGCCCCAGTGGAAAGGAAAGCAGGAAAGGAGATATAGAGAAAAGTCAGTGTGGTTTAAGTATGTTCACAAAAGTAACTCCACCTATGAGTATTAAATACACATATATATTTGGACACAGATGTGTTTTGTTCTGTATGGAACCTTGTGTCTGCAATGACACAGCATTATAGACACTTGAGCACGAAATAAAGGATGTCTGTGTTGCCCTCTCTATAAAATGACTGTTGGGAGAGCTAAGAAAGAACTGGATTCTAAAACAAAAGTGTTTGACATTTCTAAGTCTACAAATCTTCTCATTTCTGTATAGAACATTTATTATAGAGTCACATGTACCCCAAACTACTGATCCCTAGGATTTCCAGTCTTGATTAACTGATATTGTTACCTGGGAATCCTCCAATATCTCTGGAGCGTCTCACCTTGGTTAAAGAGTGACTGAAGTGATAACTAGAAGAGGGCAGTAAATCTATACTACATATTTTCATCTCTAGGATGGTTTTATGGGGGAAAAAATGTCCACCATTTCTTAGAAGATCATTTAGTTCCCCACATTATCATTCTTTCCCTTCAGCATTTTCAAAGAATTAATATAATTTGTCATGAGAGTATATTTATAATATGTTTACAAATATTTGGGGTTATAATTCTATTTTATCATTTTTATTTTACTGGTCGAGGCATATGAGTTTGGTTGTCCGTACAGTGCAGTAATTACTTTAGTTTGTACAATGCCCTTCCATCTTGAACATTTCTGTAAGTGTAAATGCCAAGAGGACATTTTCAGATTTCCTCAGCTGCATAGGATTATGTTCTATTATTTTCTATAAAAATAATAAAGCAATCAAATATCACTTTGTAGGAAATCCTCATACCCAGATTTGAATTTGCTGTTTCTTTTGGAACAAAATTAATAGGGGAGATTTAAAAAAAATAAAAATGGTAGCTTCATTATTAGGGAGTTAATCAATAAACAATCAGTGCAGGCTTCTATTTAGACCTATGGCTAGAATTAAAATCCCCTAAGAAAAGGCCCTACAAAATGGAGACATGATGAAAGAAAATAGGACAGTGATTTTTAACTGTGCACCCCCAATTAACAAATTCTATAACAGTGCAGAGTGATATTAGATGTGTAATTACCAAACTATTTTTACATGACAAGTTCAGCAGCAATTATGTGGTGTGTAACAGAGGATTTGAAAATAAGATGACAAAGATCATGTATTTGCATTTCAACTGTATAGTTTATGTTTTTCACACAAAATGCCCTTTTGTCTGAAGAACACCCTTGGCCTTAGCAGTGTCCTCCTTACAGAGGCTCCAGAAGATATGATGTTCATCCTTTCCATTCTTATTATAATAAATGTGTGTTCTTTTGGTCAATCTGAATTAAATGAAATCTTTTGTTTTAGGATATTGGATAAATTAGTAGACAAAGGGCTGTTTCTAACAACAATTACCTTTGGGTTTCTTGGCAAATGCTACAATGCTACAATGTCTCTCTCCCTTTCTATTTAATCTAAGTCAGAGGTCTTCAAACTTGGCAGCTTTAAGACTTGTGGACTTCAACTCCCAGAATTCTCCAGCTAGCATAGCATAGCTGGCTGGAGAATTCTGGGAGTTGAAGTCCACAAGTCTTAAAACTGCCAAGTTTGAAGACCTCTGATCTAAGTAAACAGCATACTTTTCCTTAACCCATAGAACTTTATCTGTTTCTTTTCTGCAAACACATCTAACCACACACATATTTCTCTCACGCATGTGCACAACTTTTCTTGTTTGTTTTTTCTCTCCTTCCCCCTTCCAATACATGCAAGATTTGGGCTTTTTAATTAGAAAGTAGTGACAGCATCCTGCCCACAAAAGAAAAGGTTGAAAGCTTGCCTCAATGTTCAGTTGTTTACCTACTGAGACTTTTCTACTCCACCACCATGTCAATTCTTTGGAGGCCAGAGAAGTCACCTTCTTGTTGTCTACAAGTCCTGTTCCAGAAGAGGTCAGAAGAGGCAGGTCACACAACAAAATAGAACTACCATATCTGGGGTTCAAAAATACA
This sequence comes from Arizona elegans, assembly GCA_022577455.1. NCBI lineage: Eukaryota > Metazoa > Chordata > Lepidosauria > Squamata > Colubridae > Arizona > Arizona elegans. The sequence goes on from JAKOOJ010000002.1 coordinate 38,417,685, forward strand.
GATGTCCACTAGATGAGAGCAATAATAAATCTTGAATTCAAGTAGCCAGTTGGCATTTTGTAGCCCAGATATGATAGCCATATTGAGAAAAGGAAAACAAACAGTGTGTTTGCTGAAGAGAGGGAGAGGTAAACAGATCATTTTTAAAAATCCAGACTGTTTCTAACATAAATCCAAATGTCTGGTCACCATACCTATGGCCTGAACAGCCAAACTTTGATATTCAAAGAAGCATCAATCATGTAATTTGGATTTCTGACTTTGAAGCCACAGTTCTTAGAGACATTAAAACTTGATGGGAGAAGGAAGCAAACATATTCTAGGCCTCAAAAATTATATTTTTTGACATCATAATAAGAACCATTTTCATAATAAAGCTAAAAGCCCTTTCAAATAAAACAAAATCAATAAATCAAATAATATTGCTCAAGGATATGGATTTTTTTTATTGTTGTTCATAACTAATTAGCTACCTTTAATTTTTGTGAGATCCTATCACAAGGAGCTACAAAGTTAAAATTTCCAAAAATCACAATACCCTCTAAGGGTAATACCCATTGAGTAGAAAGATGTTTGCATATCTCCATTCCTTTTTATGAATTAAAAAGATGTCAGCCCCCATTGTGAACAATATGGAATTGATTTATAACAAACTTCCATTGTAAGAGTGTGGCAAGGAGCAGGGGAAACATAAAACATTAGACACCATCTAACCCAGCCCTATCTTAATCTTTGTTATGTCTCTCTTTTGGCCTCTGAGTTCTCTATGTCAAGAAGAATTGCCTGATAGCCATCAAGCTTGGTTAAGAGAGAGTTCCAATGCCAGATGCCCCTTTTTGAGGTTGAACTCTACCATAAATAAACATAAGTGGGCATCATCTAGAGCAGTGACGGCGAACCTTTTCATCACCGAGTGCCAAAAAGGTTGCGTGGAAATGTTGCACGCATGTGTGCTCTCTTGTCAAGGCTGCACTCCGGAAAAGCCGAACTTCCGGGTTCTAGCCCGCATGCGCGCCTGACAATCTGCTGGTGCCCACACCCAGACTGGTTTTTGTCACTGCTGCGCACACGAAAGGATCGTGTTCCAGAAAAGCTGAAATTCTGGGTTCTGACATGCATGCACACCCAACAATCAGATGGCTGGCACACATGCACACACCGGTTTTCGGCACTGCCGCGCACACGAAGGATAGCTGATCATCACATGCATGCATGCCAGAAACCCAAAAGACAAACAGGCAAGGCCGCGCGTGCTGGGTGACATGGCTTTGTGTGCCATTTTGGGCACACGTGCCATAGGTTCGCCATCACGGATCTAGGGGTATCTGCAGGATAAGATTGAAAAGTCAGAATGGTGGCTACATCAAAGAAGACATTAAATACCTCAATAAGTCTCTTATATCAAATCAGAACTCCAGAGAGAAAGATGTCCTACATCACAAGATAACTCCATATCATCTCTCATTTCTTCTTCTTCTTCTTCTTCTTCTTCTTCTTCTTCTTCTTCTTCTTCTTCTTCTTCTTCTTCTTCTTCTTTCTCCTCCTCCTCCTCCTCCTCCTCCTCCTCTCTCTCTCTTCTCTCTCTTCCCCGCCCCCCAATTGTCTATAAAATTGTTCGCATCCATTCAGACACAAACACACAAAAGTAAAGATCATCAGAACCTGTCTCTTAACTGGACAAAACCAATATCACATCTTCCAGTGGTTTTATCCAGTCTCCTGTCTAAGCCTGCCAATCATAAAGTTTCCCTAATGGAATCTTTACCACTCATTTCAGCAACCATCATTAATAAGAAATTTCTTTAATGAAGGAAGATTGCACACTCAGGGTACAATTTTTTATTTCCAAAAAGCTTATAAATAGATTACATTTCATAAAATCCTCCTTTTTGTTCCAAGTATGACTTCCATGATTCTAAACCAGATTCAGACCCCAACATACTTATTTATCCCCGGGCTCTTCTAATGGGATTTCTGCATTTTGTAATCTAATATAGAGAAGCAACATCTGATCTGAAATATAGATTTGCATTTAATGGGCATTTTTAAAAAAACAAACCCACTCAATTGCAATTTTTGGTAAAGCTAATTATACTAAGATTGCAGAGTTGTATAGGGCTGGAAAGTTTAATGTTTTCTTCCTTCTGAAGTAATAATAATGATTCTTCGCAAGAAAATTCCCTTTTGGAAGTAATGCATGGTTATTATGGAGAGAGAGAGGTCAGTTTTCATTTTGACTATCAGTTGTACTTTGAAACAAAAAATGACTAGATCTGGACTTTCTTTAAAACTGCATGAATCAAGCAGAATGAATATATGCAATAAAAGGCTCATTAGATACACCAGAAGACAGCTCTTTGCCCTTACTCTGATTGCGTGCATAAATACACTCCTTCCATTCTCCACCAGTCTTACTAAAAAAAAAAAAAAATACTACCTTTGAAGATCACCTTGTGAAGGGGGAACCAGACCTCCAATCCAAGCTCCAGTATCCAAAGATTATATAGTGGCACAAAAATTGAAAATGCTATAATGCTCCTCCTTGTGTCTTGGCCATAAAGGCATGTCACTGAGTCTGAACATAAGAGTTTTAATAATTAAAGTAAGCATTATTGAATTTTTATTTAGGAAGCTCTCATAGCTCACAAACTAAATAAATTAAATCACACAGCAAGAAAGTTCTAGGCTTGTGATGTTAAAGATGTGTATGCTTAAAATACAGCTGCTGAACCAATTGTGGATTTTCTAAATATGCTAGCATTTGAGAAAGACTAGGATTCCCTCATTTCTTGGGCTTATTCTATGTTTAAAAACATGTTCCAAATCACAAATTGAATAATATAGCTTCAGCTCCTGACTGCCATTATGGCAATCTGGTATCTATCTGTGTATAGGATGCATCTTTTCAAACCTACTGGAAACAGTTACATGAGATACCAACTATAGGGCAAACATGAAGTTGCCAGACGTTGCCATCGTTTAGGGGTCCTAGATGTTTTAACATTTATGGGAGTCAGCACCCTGACAATGCATGTGTAGCCAATAGTCTTATAAATGCATTGCATAGGATATTTATTTCGGAAGAAACATATTGCCATGTAGTCAAAATCCTTGGAGGCATGAGATTATCTTCTTTATCATCACAAGCGTGCCGATTCGAGTGTGGGTTGATAAGTAGGAGAGCCACATGTTCTTTTCAGCTTTCAAAATTCATTTGGGACAAATACCAGTATAATTTTCAAGAATTTTGTAAAAGATTGATTGATATTGGGTGTTTACCTGGCAATGCAATGGCAAAGACAGCCTTGTCTTTAGGAATAACCTTCGGGTCAATCCCAATTTACAATCTCCACTTCACAGTTAATTCATTCTATCCTCACATCCTCACTATGTTTTGGTAAACCCAGAGCCAGATTTCTGTTTTAAATCTAATTCCCATGAGTGAGTCTGGAATAACTGCATCATCGTGTTGATGCAGCCAAGCTTAAAGAATTCCTAATCAAATTGAAGTTTTTTCTTTTATGTTTGACCTATGTGCTTTGGAAGCATTTCAGAATTTCTCTAAAGCCTCATAATCTACTTCAACAAAACAAATTATTTGTACGTTAACCCTCATGGATCTAGTCATGTGCAGACTCAATTTTAGAAAAAGTAGAGTTGTTGTCAATAGCTATTTGGATACTCAGATCAAGGCAAGTAGCTATTGGGACATCATATATATTAACAGAACTGTGCAGAGATTTAATTCTGTGTTTTGAATCAAAGCAGCTTTCTTTACCAAAGCACAAATGCAATTTGAAATACCAAACTAAATTGGACATACCAAATAATTCCACATTATTCAGATTGTTTTAAAGTATATAAAATTAATGCATTTTTCTTCTGAATCAGTTGAGAAATTTGAATTGAATCAACTGAAAATTGTATTCATTTTCTGAACGAAAATGCCAGTTTGAAGTGGACTGCTCCAACAATTAAAATCAAAACAGCAATTTGAATTGGATCACTTTTGATTAGCACATCCTGAATATTTCAGAGTAATTAGAAGACTAAAAATGTAAGGGGGCAATATACATAGAGTCAACATCTATATTATGTCACCTCCACAGCAGTGTGCTCAATTATTCCAGAATCCAGTGTCCTGACAAAGGAATAAAGATCCCTGCAAAATAAGACTCCTGCTTAATAGAAGATATCTCAAGAGGCTCAGAATGAGGAATCCACATACCTCTTATTCAGAAGAAGCAAAAGTAATGCACCACCACTAAGAGATATAATTAGATATGATATTCTTTCCTATCTCCAAACAAGGCAATGTGAATAGAGGTTCAATTTAAAAAATGCTCTGTTATGCTCTTTTTTAAAAAAAAACAAGGGTTATTTATCCCCCAATTTTAGCATATGTTGTTATAAATATGAAGGAATATTATTCCTTCCTTTAGTTTCAATTTAATAATCCAATCTCAGATTTGCCCAAGCAGAAAAGGGAGGGAATAAGACAAAGGAAAAATGGAGAGCAGAAGAGACATTGGTGGCAGTAGAACTGCATTTCCTCACCTTTTTCACATTCCCTCCCTCCCTTCACCATTTTTAACCACATATGTACTCTCAATTTCCCAAGCTAACTACAAAGCAGTTCTGAAATGTATAAGACAAATAACAATGTCAGTCAGGAACAGCAGCTGAAGCTAAGTGGCAACTTACTGTGCACAAAGGTAGAGCAATAAAGCAAGCACGTGACCAAGATCCTTTGAGGACTGTTGCTGCTGTGTGTTTTGGCTTTAAGAGAAACAGCAGTATTCTGTCACTAACATCGGCAGGGCTGGATAAGATACTCAAGTTTGACTACCCCAAAAATCCCTGACATTTCCTTTGGCAGTTTTGTGTGCACTCGCAGCCTAACAAATGGTCGGGTTTTGTTTCAAAAAAGCAAATGGCCTTCTTCTTCGCGTCAAGGTAGCCTAAAACGGCTTTTAGATCCGCATCTTGCAGGATACCTGGTCCTGAAAGCATTCTAAACCTGGCAGTTCTTTTCCTACTAAATCAATACCATGTTTTCTAACCAATTCTCCCTCCACCAATCCTTTAAGCCAGAGACCATGGTGCACCCTGATTCCCTCAACAAGCTCCCCATGTCATCATCAACTCTTTTCAAAACCCACTTCTTCAAAAGCACAGCATGGCTGGTAAATGTATTAATGTATTACAATTGTGCCTAGAGATGCCAGCTACTTTAGAAGCCCTGCTCCTCTGCTGTCAACCACAGCTGCCATTAGGAGGTGATCGTTTCTGCTTCTAGTTCCACTATCTTCAGATTGCTGTTAAATGTACAGCCCAGGCAAGGTTGTTTTTTGTTGTTGTTGTTGTTTAGTTGGCTGCAGTTGAAAAATTACACACCATCCTTTCTCTTATGTGTATCAGGTATCATTTAACCTTTACAACATGCTTGCTAGGAACTAAGACTGAAGGAGAGCTACTTAATCTCCACATGCCAAATCCCATCATAGTGCTAACCACAAAGAACCATGTTATCGTAATTGGAAGTATGTCCTAAACCAGTCTTCACTAAACTGGACCTTCCTGATATGTTGGAATTGCAACTCTAAACTTCCCAGTGACCAGTACTGGACTTTGGATGGCACCAGGTCAACAAACATTTTTTAATATATGAAATTAGCAACTACTTGATCTTTAACAAACAACAAAGAGGTTTGTGCTCCCTATCATTGCTTCTATAGCAACAAGCTTTTTACTTAAGAACAGAGGAATTTTTCAACTCTCCCTTTCATCAAATAAGGCTTTTAAAGGTAATGTCTGAATTAGCAGGCATTCTAGATATGGACCCTAATAGGTTTTCACTGATGTGATGCTTTAGAAAGCCAGTGTACTAATGGAACCAGTTAGAAGATACTATTGGATCTGGAAAATTCTCATTTAGCCTCAATGTTGATTTGGTTACTTGGCCAATTATGGCCTGCCTTTTCTCCCAGAGATGCAAAAATACAGTGGGGAAGCTGAGAAATAATGTCCAGGTTTATTCCAAATGCAAGGCTGCATCAAACTTTAATTGTTGCTACTCCCCTCTGTTCCCACAATGTGGTGGGTCTTATGGTGGGAGTAATAAGAAGCTAACCCAATTATCTATCACCTTGGCTTCCGCTCCAGAAGAAACATTGCAAAGACATTTCCTTGGGGGCTGCAGAGTGGCATCATCTACCACTTCTAGGAATTCCCTCCTTGTCCTACTCTTGTGTCCTGGGATTCATCCTTCAGGTCAGATGGCAAGGGACTACTATGTTTTCCTTTCAGCCCCCTGTTATTCAGAGAAGTGACATTTCTGCTGTCCTTCACAATCAGCCATTATATCTTTGTTTGTCCTTGTTGCAAAATGAAATATAAGGATAGGAAAAGGGTGCTCTCTGGGGCATTGCTATTTTTGTTCTACTTTTCAGTGGGGAAGAGACAATGCTGAATTGTCTAGCCCTCATCTTTCCAAGCCCAAAACAGCAACAATGAAGACACTCGGGCAGAAATGCTTTAGAGGGTAAGAGGGAAGAAACTGGTATTGGGGTACATGAACCCCCAGTTGTTTGAAGGAAGGAAAATGAAATTACTAGAATGGGAAGTACCAGATGGAGATTGCTAACATTCAGAAGAAGGTGAAAATCAGATCTTTTGATTACTGTTGATCAATGAACAGAAAAAGGTTCTTCTCTTGCACCCACATTCCCAATCTGTATCCGCTTTATAGCATCCCCTTTATAGCATCAAATCTACACTTCTTCCATCTAAAAGCCATAGCTAAATTATTCCTGGATGAACTACCACAAACCATGAATCATCTTATCAACTCAGGATGCTTCCCCTCATCTCCAAAACCCAATACCCTCTTCTGTGATAAATGATAGGCCTCTCAGCTATAATTCTCCATGTTTAGGATAATATAAAATTATGTGTCATTCATATTATAGGGACACAGGCACTCTCTATTAATAGAAATTAATGCTGCCAGATTGTACTTGGATTGCCTCTGACAGATGAAGCCAAGCAAAAGGCTGGGAGGAGCAATTTGATTCACAATAAATAGATACCAAGATTTATGATCAAAATAGAACATCTTAATGATTTACCATAGCAATGAAACCAATAGGCTGGTGTTTCAATCTGATATCCACAAATTTGTATAATCCTCAGGGTAAAACAATTTAATGTGCTGTCTCTTTTATAGTTACAAAAGGCCTTTCATATGATCAATTATACATAAGAGTATAATAAATGTAACTTTCTTCATACTAATCACATCTAACTTAAATTCTCTTGTTGGTCTTTGGAGTGTATGTAGCATTCCCCATAAAGTTTTTAGTCTCTGCTCTTAGCAAAAGTTAATATGCCCAGAACTTCCAGATAAATCATTCGTACAAAGGTCTTTATGCCCACACCACTATTCATACAATTAAGGACTGCCTCCTTCTGTGAAAGACCCTTACTTCACACAATAAGCTTGCTCTTTTTTAGTCAACAGCAGTAAACCTTAGTTTTGCTGAAAGGGCATAATTTGATAGTAAGCCTCTTCTATGGGACAAAATCCAGTTCTGCAGGTGGCAACCATCTTGTTTTAAATATCCCAGGTTCTAGAACAGTGTACCAAAGATGCTCACCCGGCACCTTCCTGTTGATTCTTTTTGGTGCTATCTTTTTATTTTCTCAGGCTGTTTAATCCTCCATCTTTCAAAAAGCTGTGCTTGTTTATTTGTTTTATATCTTTCCAGTATGATTGGCTTTATTTTGATGTTTTGCTTTGAAAATATCTTGAGCTGAAAGGCATAGTGGGCAAAAGGACTCCAGGTGGGAGATGAGAAGGAAAAGTAACCTGGCGGTATGAGATGAGTTATTAAAACAATTTGTTGAATGTTTAACAATTTATATAGACAAGAGATCAAGTTTCTTAGAATCTAAGAATATATTTCCCGCATGGTTATTCAAATGTTGATTTTATTTTGAAAAATTTAGCATTTAAAAAAGTTATTTATATAAAGATTAAATCCATGAAACTTTTGTATTCTGTGCGAATTTCTCAAAGGTACATATAGAATATCAGCATAAATTGCTCAAAATGGTTGATTGCTACCATACAAAGGCCATTTTCTTGTAATCAATAGATGATGAATTCTAGATTGTGCTGTAACTAGCAAGCCATTGTGTAATGTTCTTGATGAGTTTTGAACTATCACAGAAATATAGGGATGGATATTCCAACACTGAAGTGAGACCTTGAAATTCTCTTGGTAACTATCAAGAAAACTACTCAGCTCTGCCATTGATATAATATGTGGTTATATAATATGTGGTAATAATGGTAATACATACCCCATTTTGAAGCTCCTATAATATGTAGATTTTATGTATGTTAAGCCAGGATTTCCTCACTATACCCATATTAAGCAGTTCTGGTTTAATCAGATAGCAAGCCAAGATGATAAGCCAATGTTAGATTCTAAAATTATCACAAATTAATTAACAACAAACCATAGTTTTCAAGTTCAGATAAGATTATTTGAAGTATAAAGCCAAAAATTAAAGTCTGAAGAAATGTAAAAGAGAGACAGTGTTAGATTGCTCTGTCTCAAAGTGTCCTTCTTATGTTCAAGGATTAGTGATATATAACTGGTTCAACAAAATGCCCAGTGTGTATATACTGTACATCAATGGCTCTGGGTCAGACAGCAAAGAAATGTCAAGTGGTTTACCACAAGGTTCTATTTCAGGCCATATTTTGTTCAGCATATTTATAATCACTTGGAAAAATCCAATGTACAGGTAGATAGCAAGGTAGCAAACACCCCTGAGACAGTGTCAGGATTCAGGGGAAGACTGACAATCTGGAACAATGGTCAGAAATCACTAGGATAAATTTCAGCAGGAACAAATGCAAGGCCTTAAATTTGGATAGGAAAAACCAAAGACATGAGTATATGCAGATCATAGAAGGCAGCAGTATATGCAGAAAGGATCAAGGTATCTTGGAGGTTCATAGGTTGAATATGAGTCAAAGTGTGATGCAGCTGTAAAAATAAAACAAATATAAATCTAGGTTGAAGCAACGGAAGTATTGTTCAAAGGAAATCACTTGTTTCTCTTCATTTTTTATTCTGGTTTGATAGGATTGGGGTTGTAATATTGCATCCAGTTCTTGGAATTACACTGTAGGAATGACACTGGTGTGCATTTAGAGGACAGCAACTAAAATGATAAGGTGCCTGGAAGACAGCATTTATAAGAAATAGTTGGAGGCACTGACGACGAGAATGATGCTTGAGACTGTTTTTGTCCTGTCTTCTGAAAATTTCGGAAGAATTCTGCTCTATATTCTTCCTGAGAGCTCTATTCAAATACTCAAAAGTCAATATTAAAATAAAGAAGGCAGATTGAATTACATTGCCAGCCCTGAAACGGAGTCAAAAACATTGCTATGCAAAAAGGAGAGTGGTACAACAGCAACAATACCAATTGATCCCTACAGCTCAATTTAATAAAGAGGGCCTCACATCCAGTCACCTGTGATGCACCCCTGAAAGCAATAAAGAGCCTGGTGACTCAGCAGACTGATAGCATTGTGATTAACACCAGCTGTCTACAATTACTGTAAGTTCGAATCTCACCAGGCTCAAGGTTGACTCAGCCTTCCATCCTTTCTAAGGTAGGTAAATTGAGAACCCAGTTTGTGGGGGCAATAAGCTGACTTTGTATAAACATACAAAAGTATGAAAGCTATTGCTTAACGCATTGTAAGCCACCCTGAGTCTCTGGAGAAGGACGGCATATAAATCAAATAAATAAAAAATAAATAAATAAATAAGCAATTCCTGGATGACAATCACCACACATCCATCCCTGGCCAACAGTTTGTCTGATGCCAAACACAAACCCCATTGGGCATATTTCTGAAAGGGCTATCTCCCTTCGAGAACTCACCTGGTTTCAGTAATACATGCCAGATTGGCCCTCTCATCATTAAATCATTGATGAGGGAAACCTTATTGTAGACCAATCTGGGGTTCAGTAACAGGCAGTCAGAGGGCAGGTCCACTTACAGATACCAGGGTAGAGACCAAGGAACTGAACACGAAATTAGTATAAGACAATGTTTCCATTTTCCCTGAGAGTGACCTGGTCTCTTTTTCCTACCATTCCTACCCATACCCATCACCACTACCATAATACTATGGCCCACCTACACACACACACACACACACACACACACACACCTACCTACGTACATGCCACTGGTAGCCCCATTTCCAAAACTAAGACCAATCCAAGACCGGGGACTGAGGATCTCCCATTGTCTTCATCCACCAGGGAAGCCAAACATCTCAAGGCAATATAGCTTCATTAGTTCTCAGCTCGATCAGGATACCCAGCCACCACCTCACTAGATACTACCAAATACACACATACACATGTGCATACAGCTCCCATATTCACACCTTCTGACCCACCCTCACTCTGCCTCACATACTCACGAGTGCACTCCCCTGCCACTCCAGTAGCTTATAGTTTCCTTTATTCATTCACTCCCCAGTTCTCCCATGGCTTTCATGCAGAAGGATGAACCAGCCCATTCATAACACCTTGCAGCAACAAACAAGGTGATGTCATGTTGTTCTTTCTTCTTCCTTCCTTATTGAGCTTACTGGAAGGCAGGCAAGGTGGCCTCTGCAGGGGAAGAGGTCTACAGAAGCTTGCTGCTCCACTGTAGCACCTCGCCGCCGCCCCCTTCGATGCTTGAACACCAACTCAACTCTTCACAATAGGTTCAAGATAAAAAGAAATAGACATCAGAATATTGTTCTAATTATACGAGCTGTTCAACAATGGGACACATTACCTCAGGAAGTGTTTAAATATAGGCAATATAGGTAGTATTCAATTCCTGTATTGAGCAGGGTTTGGGACTAGATGATCTCCAAAGTTCCTTCCAACCCTTACATTCCATGAAACTATCAAACTTCAAATAATTGTCTATATCAGTTCAGTGTAAAATAAATTATGGGACTATTATACCAGTGGTTGCTAATCCCAATTCAAACCACAGTATTCCAACCTAACACTCAACATGCACTATCAGTGTACTATAATTGACTCACTCTTTTAAATAGACAGAGCTGTTCAGTTTGAAAGATGTTTCCTTAAAGTCTGGCACCTTTTTGAAAACAGGCTGTCATGAAAGGAAAAATGAGCAAGAACATTATAATCTGTTTCGACCATTGTGCTGAGAGAGACATCTGGTAGGCCACTTGGAAGTCAGCCAACTATGAAGACTTCAATTAAAATAATGAACACTTTCTCAGGAGTAGCACCCAACTCATTAAAGAAAGCCCCCAAGTGAGTTCTCATGTCATCCACAGAATACCACTAGAGAAAATAAAGAGACTAGTGAGGGCAGAAGAAAAGAAGCAAACAAAAGAGAATAAATGAATAACAATGTTTTTCAGATGTCCTAGGAAGATTTGGACTGAGTAAGAATAGCATTTTTAACATACTGATTGCAGAATAAAACCAGTGCATGAAGTGTACAGAACCAGTCCTGTAAATGCTTCAGTGTTTATATCATGGCCTGTTAGAACTTTTCCTCATAAACATATTGACAGAGAAATCTGTGAGTTGTGATCAGACATTTGGAGGCCCTCAAACTGGGGATAGCTTATCAAATCCCCAAATACTTCTAACTCAACATCTTATAAAGTTGCCACAAGACCAATCCACCAATCTATCAGTTTCTGATGGCTTCAGGACTTCATCTTTGCATAACAGTAATGAAATACTGCCATGTATTCCCACATGTATACACATGCACACAATTTAGTATTTATTTCCAAAAGAAAAGAAAAGGAATATTCAAATCAATAAAACATGTAGTGACAACCACTCTATTCTCTTGTTGAGTGAGAAAGATGAATTTATCTGGATCATGTATTTTTAGAAATAGTTATTACTAGAGACTGTCCAAAGCCCAGTTTTTAGTTCTCAGATGGGATAAGTGACTAAATTGCAATTAAATGGTTAGTAGAATGCAATCTACAAGTCTTGTGGGGCATGTGGCATCAGATAACTGTAACAGCATCTCCGCATGGATGGTCCTCGTCCATTTCTCATAATAATGTTCAGAAAAGTTAGACAGAGAACATTATTCTCTCCAGACCATTTAGAATGACAAATACAAGCAAAGCTCTAACATTTCTGTGAGTGCTTAATAAAATACTGTGCTGAACCTTGCCATCCTAATTTGGACCTCTGGTCATCTAGTAATGGGGTTTAAATTAGAGGCACGGCACTGCAGAATGAGTTGCTGATCAGCCAGCACAGAAGCTTCTTCTCAAGCTCATTTAGAGTTTGGAATGGCAATTGGTTCCTGACATTGTGAGGTCATTACAATGGCCAAATTATTTTAGTGCAGCTCTTTCGAGACCTTGTTATGATGCTAGGATGAGATAATATTACAGCGGTAAAATGATTTCTATGCATGGCTTAAAGAAAGTGCCACTATAGGGCTCTTAGGGTAAAACTACAGTGTAAGATTACAATCTGAAGTGCGAGCACAACACAAGTCTATGGAGATTAGACTCAGTTATGTTGTCAAAACAAAATGAAAAAATGTCAATGCAAGTTATACCATTAAGGTCTAGACTTAAACCTAGGAAAGCTCTGCATTAAAACTGCCACATTACCTTTAAATCACACTTTCTGCTTCAATATTGCGGCATGCCCACTGAGCACTTGGCTCGATTGTCTCACCCCACTGAGGTGCTGAGATGTACCTGAGAGGATTTTTCTAACTACATCAACTGAATAACCTAAATAAAGCAGATTTTAAGAAAGCTCATATTAATGTTACTGCCCCTGGATTATATGATAATAACTCATTCCTCAGTATATGCTGCTCAGAATAGATGCTCCTTCCTTTCCAAGGGTCTCAAAACTGATTAGTACAATCATTTTCACACAGAAGCATTCTGGGGGCGGAGAGTCAAAAAAGGTGTCAGTTGAGATTGCAAGATCCCCAAAATATGATTGATTAAATTCTAGATATTGGAGAGTTAAACCTTATAATAAAAATAGTGGCAAACATACTCTAGTTTGCATTTCAAGGCTTCAAGGGTAGGGCTGTTCCATTTCAGTGTCCACAGTGGGATTTCTATTCTGGCAAATTGGCATTCTGTATTTTAAAATTAAGATTACATAGAAAAAAATCTAAATCAAACCCAGGATGCAGAGAATAGTTTTAAACTTTATGAAAGCTGTGTGGTGCCTTCTATTTAAAAGCATACCACGCTTACAGCAGAGCTAAATGAGTGTTTTTTATCCTTTGTTTCCTCGAATAGCAAGATTGCTATACAAAACTTCATGTTTATATAAGCAGTATAGGAACCTCCTGGTATCAAAGAAGCATTTCCTTCTGAAATAATTCAGACCTGAGTATAAGAAAGAAAAGAAAAGAGAGAAGGAAAGGGAAGGGAACTTTTGACCACCTCATTGGAAGAAAAATGGAAGACTCATCTACTATTATAGTATTTTTTTCCAATGAAGGACCACCTCTAGCTAGACTTTATTCCAGTTAGTGTTTCTCCCATGATGAATCCACTCTAGTAAAATGGCCAAAGTTTGCTTCCAGCAACATCTACTTCAGAATTCTTTTTCATTGCTATTCAACATTTGATTGTAATATTAATAATAATTATGCAGTTTCCCCTTAATATTATATTTTAGAGACTGCAATTTTGGGCCAAAGCCTGAAAATCTTTCTCCTGACTTTTCTAATGTTTCCTGGGGAAGCTCAAGGCCACCTCTGTCCTTGGATGATATAAGCTTTTCATAGTATCATCTGTAGGGGAATGGATGACAGCAGGAATTGACTGGTGTAGAAAGTCCTTTGAAATGATGTCCCTAATACAGGATGATGAATCATTTGAGTTCCATTTTACACAGCAAAGTGTGCTAGGCTGGCATTGGAGACCCCCTAACTTTCTTTCAACCTTTGAAATATCTTTTGCCTTATTCTCCAAACCTTTCTGAAAGGATAACAGCATGATCTAACTCCTGAATCCATCTCAAAGTAATGCATTAAATCACCATCACTATGAACATATATAGGTATCTTTCTGATAAGGTTATGTCTATGAAAGACAAGCCTATAAAGCGATTCATTCTTATCAAGAGCTCCATATATGCTCCAGTGTGCTCACAAAAGTTGGATACAAATAGGTTTTCCATTTTTATTTTTCAAAGTAGGAGTAGGACCATATACATGAAAGGAATTGTAGGAAGATACGCTTCTTTTGTTGAAACAGAAGGTGCCATTTCTTCTAGATGGGAAAGCTTGATGTGGTTTCAGCCCATAAAAAAGGCAAGTAAAATCAGATTTCATGGATTGCTGTGCTGTACATTAACCTTATTTTTCTGGTTGGCTGTTAAAAATCAAATGCATTACTTTGAGTTTAGGCTTAGATTATTACAAGATGAATTTAAAGAAAAATTCTTTGGAGAAAAGTGCACATTTAAAATGAAAATGAAACCCTTAAATAAATTTCTTTTTTTTTACCAAATGACCATTTGAATATTCTAAACAGTGTTATTTTTATTGTTACTGCTATTATTGTGTCTGTTCTTGTAGAAAGGCTTGATGATACAGGATAGAACTGTGAAGATGTGTTAAATCTCATGTCATGTAGATGTAAAAACTATCAGATCTGAATTACAAAAATCCAGATTACAACTAGATGGCTGCAAAGAGTTAGCAGTCATCCAGATCATTGTAACTCAGATAGCCAAAGAGTTACTTAGGTACTATATACAGTATTATCTGTAACACTGCTTATACCAGATTGAACCTGTGTGTAATGATACATTAATTAGAGTAAAGAGTTATTCCTGAAAACACCACAGTTTTACCTCTGAATGATTTTTCATCAGGGTAGTATAAGTTAAGCACAGTTCAGTAATGTACCAAATTTAGCCTCAGAGATGTAATCATCTTTATTAATTGTCTGTTGTAGCAGAGCCTGATAGAGATAACACCATTCTGCAGGGTATTGATAACTAATCTTGCTAATCTCTTCCGTCCCTGAAAATCTTATATAAAATATAAAGGTCTTCAGCTAGTGGACAATCCCCTTTATAATGTGGTGATCAATAGAGAGCTTGCTTGAATTCAGAATCTAGAACTTTAACAGCATCGAAACACCAATAGGTCAGGCTACTAATGTCTCAGATTTGGTTCATTTTTCCAGTTTTGATTGAAAACTGCCTTAAGCTCTTCAGAGCAGATGATGTCCTATGTTTTGTTCCATTCCAGCAACAACCCCAGCTCTGATTGATTGCAGCACCTGACATGCCACTCCCCTCCAACAGCTCTGGGCAGCCATTTTGTCCTCAGCTGCCAGGTTGCTACCGTTTTTGCTGATTTGCAATTGTTCATTGCTTTTTTTCTCCTTTATTTCTTGTGCAGGTGTTCCAACATGATCCATTAAGTCAATGAATTATACTTGACCCTAATGCTCATGCTCCCTTCAGCCCACTTACACCTCCCAACAGGCACTTTTTGGGTTTCTGCCCTGACTAGGTGGAGTAAATTCCCCTTGCTTCTCCAACCCTGCCCATAACACCACAAATCTTCGTTTCCTCTTTCTTTCATTTAATTTTTTAACATTTTAAAATTGCAATCTAAGACTATTACTACTTGATTTTTATGAAGCTGAACACCAGTTCTTCCTTGCTACAAAGTTTCCATGGATATGGGAACAAAAACAATGTGTTCCTATAATGGGAAGAAGGAATAATCTCGAGGAACAGGAAGAAGCCTTAGGTGAAGACAACAACCAGATAAAAGAAATCTGAATCCAGGCCACAACTGTAACCTAAGAAAATATCTCAAACAAAACCCTCCTTAGTTCTCATGAAGATTCTGTTACTGAGGCAATGGCGAGCCACTTCTGAAAAACCTTGCCAAGAAAATGGCAAGCCTTGTCCAGGCAACCTTCAAGAATCAGAACAATTTACAGGTAACTCCTTGAAAAGTGATATTAAAATGTATGACTTTCATTTCCTAGTGGAAGAGCAGACAGTTCCCTAATATTTTGATTATTGCAGGATAAGTGCTATACTTTTATCCAAAGAGGAAAAAAGAAAAGATCTGGGTATTGAAAGAAATAATGTGGGAAGGAAAAAGGGAAGACATTCCTGTGTGCAAGCAAAGGCACAGAGACTAAGTGAGAAAGGAATATCCCCCCCCCCAAAAAAAAGGAATGAGACTGGGAGACCAGCCCACAGAGGAGCATCCAATGGAGATCACCTTTTCTGCAAAGTTGGTGAAGGGAAAGCAGGGAATGTCCTATTGGGTATTCTGGTTCATTATCAGGACTGAGCATCTACCTTGCCCCATTGCCAACTGACTGCAATGTGGATTAGTGTTTCTGCAGTTGTCTTACAAAATAGACAAGAACAGGATGAGAGACAAGCAGTTTAAGCTACAGGGTGGAATTGTCTAGAGGGCCTCTACACTGCCAAGAAATTATGGGAGTTGAAGTCTGAACACATTTGAATGACAGCAAGCTGGATAAAACTGTTGTCTTTATGATACCTTTCCTATCTTTCCAGAAAGAACTGAAAAGGAATACAGTGAGAACCAATAGGATGGCGACAAGGAGACATTTAAATAGGTTTATGTTTTCCCATCCAAAATCATTCCAGCCCCAACTGGTTTAAAAACAACCAGTATGGAGGTCTTAGATTTGTTTCAAAAGAGTTTTGAATCTGAAAACATTTCCTGAGGTAAAGCTTCACTTTCTGAGAACCAGGTAGGAAGGGATGCATACAGATCTTCTAAGCAGGCAGGCAGGCAGGACACTCTGATGCCATTAACTTCATTTCAGGAAAAATGGGGATTTGTAGTCCATAATCTGAATGCCATAACTTTCAATCTCATTCCAAAAACTTGAGCCCTGGAGAGAAAGAGACATCAAAGGCGACCAAAGTGTGGGGAGAGGAAAATCCCCTCTAACATGCTAAGAGAGGGAGCACCGTATGGAAGAAGATGGGGAATAGAAAATGAACAGTGATAAAAGCTTAAGCAACACTCCCATCAGCCTTTTGTTCACATTTTGTCCTCTTTAACAACTCAGGTTAACAGAAGAGTAGCAGTCTTTTCAAAATGGTCCCAGAAAAGGCTTAATTATTTGTCCCCTTCCAAATCCTTCATTCGGCCCTAACAAAATCTTCTTTCGACTTTTAAAAAGTTAATGGTAAAATACATCCCAAAGCCTGTGTTGCTCGGGTCTAAATATTCACTGTAATTGAAAATGTTTACGACAAGCGCGGAAGCAGCATTTAATACCAAGCAGGCCTGTGAGTATAGCTCCCCATACACCACTTAGAAAATGGACCCTGATACATCTCTTTATCATTTTACTTAAGGCATTGTTAATGTGGAATATGCATGCCTCCAAAGGAAAGGAGTGTTTCTCAAAAAGTAGCTCTGCTTAATGCTAATTATTGATCTTTGTGGAGGTGCCTTGTGCCAAACAGCTCATATAGTCTTCCTTGAAGCCCTGAGAAAGCAAGTTGCATTTGCTTTTGGCAAGTTATGGACCTGCACAATTTAAACAGTGCTAATAAGAAGCAAATCCTAATAAATAATCTACATCTACCACCTTTGGATTTAGTACACTTTTAGTGATATTGAACCAAGTACTTAGAGTTCAAGAAGAAAAGCAATATAAGGGCCTCCAAAAGTTGAAAACTGCACAACTCGATTTTGAAAACAATTTTTTGTTACTTTGTTCTTTGTTCTTGTTCTTTTATTTTCTACCCCTTTTATTTTTGTCTCTAACTACAGTCCTACTTCTGAAAAAATAGTAGTATAGATTAGAGTGTCAACTAAACCAGTTTTGAATTCAGAGAATGACATGCAGAAGGAAAGGCAATGGGTTGAATTTTAGCAGGGTCTGCTCTCCATTGCACCTTTGAATGGATCCTTTGAATTCTTCTTGGGAAGATCAAGAACTTCTTCTGAGTGGGGTGGATGAGATCGATGTAGTAGTCCAACACAGCTGGGTTAATGTGATAAATCCTGAAACAAAGCATAAGAATCAATCTGGCAGACATACAGTTAGGAAAGTCTAGATTTGTTGCATTCATTTTGTTTTCTGAAAACATATGAATCAGTTCATGCCAGAAATTAAGGAATTAAAACCATGTTCACACAACAAGTTTAATTAAGTCATATTGGGGTGGTCGTGGTGGTAAGGTCTTAAGGATGTGGTGCCACAGAATTAACTGACCCAAGAAAGCTTGCATTTATCTTTAGTTCGTTTGGTGATAAACTACCTCTCTAAAGTCAGCTAAATTCTCCCCTCCTTGCATGGAGCAGACCACAGTACTTGCCAGATGATTTTCCATCTTTCATCTGTGTGATTTACATACTCTTCAAGGCCCTCCATCTCTGCACATTATTCTGGGGTAGTGTAAAAAGAAGAGAAACAAGTACGGAGGGCATTTGTGGTGGCTTGGAACATTTATAAATGGCTTCTAGATCACTGATTTGAGTCATTCTCTGTTGAGGACTGACAGTAAACAGAGTAAGTCAATTGATTGGAAGACAGGACTAGGTCATTGATATTGGGAAAAATAAACTTACATTTAAATAAAAGCAATGACTTGTATTGAACTCTTTGGCCGTGTAAAAACAGACCATCATCATCATCATCTTCAATATTACAATTAATAAATAAATCATAACATGCCCTTGAGGATATCTACTGTATGATCTCTTATTGAAGTTATATTTTTGTATATAATGTATACATTACATTGTATATAATGCAAATTGTGAAATGTATGGCTTCAAACAAATAATATGACTTCGGCTTGTATGAATATATGAATGCAAAAGCTCCTTCAGGCATATACATTTTCAGCATGTCTATTGCATAAGGTTATGAAAGATTATACAGAACAGAAAAGAAACAGAGAAGTTTCTTTATCTCTTGCTTTCCTTTAAACTGTATTTAGAAATTTGATTTTTGCATAGCTACTGACTTGCCGTCAGGCATTAACTTAGTCTAGAACTAATTCTAATGGTTATTATAACCCTGTGTCATTTTGTCTTTGTAAATATGACAATGCAGCTGAAGACATCTGAAAACATCATCTGAAATAATGATTTGATCTCTCTGAGTAAGATTATCAGTAGGTGAGAAAGACCAAAATTATATTAGTTTACGCCATTAGCCATGGCGCAGTGGTTAGAATGCAGTACTGCAGGCTTCTTCGGCTGATCATCAGCTGCCAGCAGTTTGGCAGATCAAATCTCACCAGGCTCAAGGTTGTCTCGGCCTTCCATCCTTTGAGGTCAGTAAAATGAGGACCCAGATTGTTGAGGGCGATATGTTGATTCTGTAAAATGCTTAGAGAGGGCTGCAAAGCACTATGAAGCAGTATATAAGTGCTATTGCTATTGCTATTTTGATGCCCAACTTTTGGCTAACTTTTAAGTAGGCACTTTAAAATGTTCTGAAGTAATGATCGGCATTCATGCAGAATGTCTTTGAAGAAAGCTGCACCAAAAAGTTAAGATGTACAGTTTGAGTGTGTGTATTCAGCTTAACTTGCTTACAAGTAACCTGCAATTGTATTGGTGTTCCCAGCTCCAGAGAAGTTTCTAACAGAAAATATAGCTTCTGCTGCTATGGCCCTCATCACAGAAGAAAAAGGGTATGTGGACACTGAGGTCAGGTTGGCACTTCATGTCTATCATGTTGGCAATTAAACTCTTGCTGAAGGCTAATGGTAGCACAACACCAGTATGTTGTCAGCATTTGTAGCTGGCCACCTATGTGATGGCCAGCTACAACCTGATGTGTTTTTACTTGAATTTCAGATTGTTCTGGTTTTACATTTTACTACAATTTGAAAATTTACTGGTATTTTATTATTGCCTTTTTCACCCTTATTTTTAATGTAAAGATGAATTAATAAAAATGAAAACAAATCCTCAGAAGAATAGGGTAGGATAAAATAGGATAGGGAAGGGAACAGAAGGGAAAAGATAAAATAAAAATAAGATGAGATAATGAGAGGGAGAGAGGGGGGATATAGGTAGGGAGAGGGAGATGGAAAGGGTGAGGGGCAGGGAAAGGGAGAAGGGGTGGGATAAGGAGAGGGAGAGGGAAAGGTGATGAAGAGGGAGTAGGAGAAAG
Source organism: Arizona elegans (assembly GCA_022577455.1). NCBI lineage: Eukaryota > Metazoa > Chordata > Lepidosauria > Squamata > Colubridae > Arizona > Arizona elegans. Next base: position 38,437,937 of record JAKOOJ010000002.1, read on the forward strand.
ATAAAGATAAGATAAAGATAAAGATGATAAAGATAAAATAAGATAAAGATAAAGATGATAAAGATAAATATAAAATTACATAAAGATAAAGATATAAAGGTAAAGATTGAATTATTTTAGCTTTAAGCATTCTTCCAAAGGAGAAAAGAACATTAGTGACATTCTCATGGGGAAGTGGAATGCATTCTTAACTTATTTACTTCCAAGGTGGTTTCTTTCATTGTACAATAAGCTTTCCAGCAGTTTACTTTCTCTCACGCATTTCCCACACTTCAATTAAATCCCAAGGCAAGATGCCGGGAGGGATCTCTTCTCATTAGTCTGTTTCAGTATCAGTGTTACCTTCAGTGCTAAAGGGAATCCTGCTGGAAAATTTTCTCCAACCCCTGGAGAAGTTCTTTGTCCTCAAATGTGTGGAGTCTTTCAAAGGGCCTTTTGTGCTCAAGATAGAATGAGAAATTGCTTTAAGTTTATGAGAATTCCAGATATGTGCTCCAGTTGCATCCTTTTGGGGTTCAGCTTGAATGAGCTTTGAGATATCAGAATGAGGCTAGTCAGGCTATTCCAGGGCAACCAAGTAACCCATTCTTGTTGTGCCACTTTTAGTTGATATTTGCTGTGAAAACAATGGCTCTTGGATAACAAAGGGCTGACATAACACAGATGGAAAATACCATATTGTGGCAGCTGGGAAGATAATGTGTGTTACCAGTAAATTCACAAAGGGAAAAATGCTGAAATGCTTTAAAAATGCAGGTGCACAAATTACACACACCAGGAGCAGCAGTGGCATTTTGTAATAAACCCTAAGTTTATTTGCCACCATTGAACACATGCATGTTCACAGCTTCTACAGAGAAGCATGTGGAACACTTTCCAAGAAATAATTTGCTCAAAGATGAAACTTATAGACAGAAGGTAACTACATCTTGTTAATTTGTAAATACTCTTTTCCTATAGATTATTTGCTGATGCTACTGGAAATTTGATAAATATCATATTTACCCAAAATTCCCTAATACAATAAAGAAAGAATAATTAGAAAGAAGCTTGTTTGTCCCCATTTATCATATTCACAACTAATCTAAAATTATCCTTCCTTTTTTTAAAAAAAATGGAAAAACATTATCTTCCTTTTGAGTAAACCCTGCAAGTGTTATTTTATATCATTTATTTTAAAAAAAGCAATTGGTCCCACAAAACATTAACCAATGGTTTCAATGGTTTCAAAATTTTTGGAAAACAAGAATTAATTCTAGTAAGAAGAAATTAATTAACTACAATGCAGTCCATTTTGTGTATTTAGAATGGCAACTATGGCATTCCATTTAATGGCTACAAAAACTGCTTCTTCAGTTTGAAATACATTCTGCAAAGAACCCGTTTTTCAGAGAAGATTGTGTTTTGGGGTAAGGTGGAAGGAAAGACAAAAAGAGGACAACTAAAAGCAAGAAGGATGGATTTACTTACTCAGCTACAGTTATAGGGACAATGAAATCGTTACTGGAAGAACTGAAGGACCCGGTTAGGAGATGGAACAAACTAGTGGATAATGACATCATGATTGAAGTGGGGAAAAAGAAGTGGCAAAGAGAGCTGGCAGCTTGTCTTCAGAACCTCTCCTTCAGTTCAGAGAACTGGTAAATACCTCTGACTGGCTCCGCCCCCATCTATTCTCTGCCTCCCGAGTCCCAGCTGATTGGGAGGAAATGGGGATTTTGCAGTAACCTTCCCCCAGGAGTGAGGAGGGAATGGAGATTTTACAGTATCCTTCCCCTGTCATGCCCACAGAACCGGTAGTAAAAATTTTTGAATCCCACCACTGGTCGGAAGCCAGCTAGGTGACTTTGGGCCAGTCACACTCTTAGGCCTAGGAAGAAGGCAAACCACTTCTGAAATATTTCAAAGAAAACAGTAGGGATTCATCCGAGCTGTTACCAGGAATTAACATTGACTTGAAGACACACATATACACAAAATAAATATTGCATAGTGTCAAAGCTGACTCGCTTTCTTCATTATTTTCAGGTTGTATTAGTTCTTCACTGCAATTCATTGAATTCTACTATTCTGTATTGCATTGCTGCTAAAATCATTTCAAATATCGTGGTGAGATAGGACAAGGTAATTTTTTTAAAAAGCATATTACTCACATTGCCATCATAATCCTTTTAGGATGGGGCAAAAAGCTTTACCAGTGTTTTCTCTTCCAGAACTTATTTTCTTAATTCAAAGTGCTCCTGATGGTTTGGATCAATGCATCCATCACAGTCAGTATATCTGATGCTGACTGTTAGTTATGGAAGATGTGGTACACTCCATCTGGAGAGCATCAGATGGGGAAGGTTTTCCAAGAGCTTTAAGTATTATAAGATAAATCAGGATACAATTATCTTTTAGTGTTGGCATATCCCTCTTGTTATATAAAGTAGATTGCTTAGACAGTTGTTCATGTACATGTCAAATAAAGCATTTTTTTAAAAAAAGCAGGATCTCAGTGTTGATCTGTGTCACAATTTGACACATAACTTTGAGGAAGGTCACATGAACACATTTCTTTGCCTGCAAGTCATATTATCTAATTCTCTATCTTCTGATCAGTTACAGATGGATTCCATTTGTCCTGAAAGATTTGTCTTCAAGGTCTACCAGAAGAAGATACTTGGGTCCTTGATATTTTATAGTTATCAGAATCCTTCAACCTATGGCTTCTAGCCCAACATTTTCTGCCTATTTTGTTCTGATTCTATTGAGATTTAATTTGCTGGTGGTTCTCAGAGGAGATAGACTATATTTATTTATTTAACTTGTTATACCACCAACTATTGAAGTTTCTCAGAGGGCTTGTTTTCTGTATGATCTAATGTGAAACGTGATGTGGGGGGAAGGGAAACTCCTGAAAGCTTCCAGATAAATATTTCTCATGCTGGAGGCACATTAACTGTGTGCTCCTATTGCGTATGTAGATTGAAAACATTGAGCAAAAGATCTCAGTATTTAAATCTTCCTTTGCCTCCTGCTCATAAAGTAGCATAACAGTTTCCTGAAGAAAAGAAGATTATGATTTTAGCTTTAGAGCAAAAGCAGTCAGCTTGATGGTGGAGGGGAATAAATCCTCCAAATTTATTTCATGGAGAATTACATTGCTCTCAATAGTGGGAGGTACACAGAATAAGGCTACTGAGGTGAGAAGCCGTGGGCGAGTATTTTGGTCCCTATTGAATGTGTTGTCACTTGAACAAACTTTATTTTTGTCCTCTTTAGTCAAAAATTGCCCAAATCTTTGGAAACTCCTCTACTCTAATTTGCTTTGTGGTTTTTAAAAAATTATTATTATATTCTATGCGGAATGAAGAAAAAAAAAGATTTGGCTTGAATTAAAGTGCAATCTTGGCACAATAGTCAAGGACAGCTGCTCTATGACAAGAGAGAAGTGTATTCCTCTGGCCCTTGAATAATACTGAATTAATACCACAGTCTCAGACCTTAGGTTTCTAAATCTTAATAACCCTGAGTTTTGAGTCAATGACAGTGAGTAAGTGGAATCCTCTATGTGTAGCAGAATGAAGGGGACACTACTGGTTTCACTGAGCCCTGCATTGTAACACACATAGAGAATTCCACTTACTCCTGTCATTAAACCCTCCTCTTTTGATTGATGGTCATGAAATTAGAAAAGCCAAAAATTTCCCAAATCTTAGGCTCATTTCTGCATGAAGCCACACCAGGGTGAAATTGGTTCTGGACTTCAGTGATTTCAAAACGACTGTGTTCAACAGCTGGACTGATTCATTTCAACTTGTGGCAAATACATTCATCATTAATGAAATATTATCATTAAAGGCTGTGGGAAATGGACAAAAACATAGGAATATGAACACACAGGGCAAACACAAATGCACAAACTTTTGTAGTTTGTTCATTAGGCTTGAACCGTAAGCAAACATTTAAAGTCAGCTGAAAATGAACGCTGTGAACTATAGTCTGGTATAGATTGAGCAGGTCAGGACTCAGAGAGGTACTAAAAGGGCAGGACCACAGGCAGAATAAATCAGGAATGACAGATTAACCTAGTTACAGAAAGGTGACAAAACAACCTGTAGTCAGGAAAAAAGACCTAAAAAACAGGATCGTATCAATGTTCAGGAAAACATAATTGTTCAAGCATGGCTTAATGGAAACAAGGAGCCCTCCTATAGTTTTTCACATTCAAGAAGATCTAATGTCCATCCTGAGTAGACAAGCAGAGACAGCCCAAGGCTGAAATACATTAAGCTATCTAATGTAGGCACTGGAATCTTAGGTCTTGCTGGTTTACAATTGCAATAATCCCTCCCCAACATAAATTGTGTGGGATAAAATCTAACGCAGCAACTTCTCTATTGTTGAGGACTAAATGATGGTATATGTGGTCCACTATTTAAGCATTCTGGAAATAAACAAAGCAGGATTTTAAAAAAGAAAACTAAGATGAGAAATAGAGTTCATTTTTGAAATTGGGAAGTGTTTTACTTCTCCAAGTCAACCTCAACTTTTATTGTCCAAATGGAAATACAGCTGATTTGCTATTGTGGTTTTCTGTGACTTTTTTCAAATTCCCACTCTTGTCTCCAACTATGAAATTTCCTGGTGATCTCTTTATAAAATCTCTTTCCAACAGAATTCGGATAAAGAAGATTCCACACACATTGGAAGTAAAGTAATGATTTAAATATCGGCTGAATGTACTTGTTTCTATAAGAAAGTATTTTTGCAATTATGATTTGAAGTTTCTTAAGATTTGTATTTTTATAACCAGAGTACCATGTTAGACTTAGGCAGTCAAGGTATAAATATAAAATTAAAAATAATTTATAGTTCTGCAGGTGATTAGAATTCACTGCTAGTCAAGCTAAATCATATGGTCACTAATATTATTATATATGAAGTTTTAAAAAGCATGAATGCTTGGAATTAGAGACCCCAAGTTCTGAAGAGGAACTTAAATAAGATTCTCTCCCTTAAAAAATACTAGCAAATATATATATTGTACTTATATAAAGTGTGTGATCTAGGACAAGCATTGTTTTCTGTGCATCTTTATTGCAGATTAACTTTAAAGATAATATGTTGTGTCTTGATATCTGCCTAACATGTTCACAAAGCAGCATGTTGTTTGGCTACACACCACTATTTGCCTGTCAGTGGTATACTGAAATAAAGGTATAAACCTAGATTCCATCTCAGCAGTAAGTTAACGATCAATGAATTCAAGAGACCCTGTCTTGAAGAACAAAACTATTGTGCAGCCATAGGAATGACACTGGTGCATTTATGACACAGTAAGACTTCGGATCAGAACTGCAGGATCTAGCCATAACAGTATGGTAGCTCATTCATGCAGTCACAGTAGAGATTAATGAGGTTTGGACATAGTGAACTTTCATCAACTCCAAAATTCTTAGTTTTAGGATGGTTTCTATTTCCCCCCATCCTTTATTTTGTAGCTAGGAATTCCTCCTAGATAAATAATTGAAGAACATTTCAAGCATGAATTGTTTGATGTACTTTGCATATAAGAGAAGTGATATCATGTGATCCCACAGAAGTTAAAGTGTTCACTGGTTAGTGAACCAGTGAGTTAATTTCTGGTTAGTGCCTTAAATATGTACTACCAATGTTACCTAGAATGTACTCCTTGAGGAGCTCTGCTTCTATGCAGCCTAGCAACTGGACAGAGTCAAGGAAAGGAAAGGAAAGGCTACCCTAGAAAGTTCTGCATTAAGATACCTAGAGAGTCTATACCAATGTTTCTTAACCTTAACTGGAAGATGTATGGAATTCAATTCCCAGAATTCTCTAGAGAACACTGGCTGGGAAATTCCAGGCGATAAAGTCCCCATATCTTCCAGTTACCAAGGTTGAGAAACATTTGCCTATACATTTGGTATTGCTCTTCTTTCTTGCTCTGCTCTATTGGTTTTACAGAAGTCTTCAGTTCAAAATCTTCTCCATTGTTGTCCATTTGTTTTATTTGTTACCTAAATAAAATCACTTTTTTTTTATTCATTGGGCTCAATCTACCTGTTCATATATTTTGCTAATAACTAACTTGTGTTTTGGAAATTGTTAAATGCTATCATTAATTCTCAAGCATTTTACCTCCAATATTTTTTACCTAATTGTTCTGCTGAAATGCAGAAGTGTATGACTACTGTTTTTAGTGGTATTGTTCTCTGCATATTTAGTGCTTAGTAGTAGTTGCTTTTTTTTTTTAATGAAAAGACAGAACGGAATGCCAGAATTGAAGTCTGCCTAGAAAAGCAGTAAGTTTTTCTATGCTATTTCTTACAAATGTTTTTTTTTCTCTTACAATTTCTTACAAAACTTTTTTTAAAACCTAATTGCTATGTTTAATGCCTGCTCTGTATTTTGTATTTATAGGATGTATTGTCAAGATATCCCAATTTGTTTTCCAAGGCACTGACACTATATTCACTTTAGGTTCATGCCATAAAATCATCCAGAAGAAAAATGCAGTGTAAAAATAGAGTTCTGCTATACGCTGTTCATTCATGCCCTTTCTTGTACACGTAGAATGAGCAGATGGACCAACAGTAGTGACAAAGGTGAAAAGCAAGGTGATTAGTATTATGTCTTGTGATGTGAGCCAGGATACCTTTGAACTTGTGAACTCTGAAGAACTGATATAATTGTCTGTAGTATGAGCCTTGACATCTGGCTCCTTTAGGCAGTTTCGAGGGGGACTAGATAAGGAAGATTATTAATGTCTCTTTGAGAGAGGGTGCTGAGATGCTATTACAGAATAATACTTATTTTATGGTTATTGCATTGGTTGCCAGTAGGCTTCTAGACCCAATTCAATAACATCAATAAACCCTATATGGGGTGGAACTGGACTATTTTATAGGATCCCTCTTTTTTACAATGATTCTGCCCATGCTGTCAGATCACCTACAAATATTCTGATTAAGATTCTGCCATCATGTAAATTGAAGAGGATATGGGAAGTAAAACAAATCAGATTTTTTTTAATTTCCAACAATAAAAACCAAAATATAAAAATATAAGATGAAAAAAAATGATAGGAAAAGAAATAATATAGTAAAAAGAAATATATATAAAGAAATGAGTTACATTCTAAATATAAACAATTTTAGTAACTTATTACCTTCTCTTAAAATACAACAGATCCCATTTTCTCATGTTCATATCTCTTATCTATAAACAATCCATAAAGCCTCATTATTCCATCCTGATATTAACAAAAGTCCCTTAAGAAGTAACTAGAGATAACACCATATCTGTTTTAACATTGATCAAATAAATTAAATGTATATACCTTCATTCTAATAATCTTGATCTTTAGTCCCTTCAAATAGGTCCCAGACCCGTGATGGCGAACCTATGTCACGCGTCTGCACACTATGGCCCTCTCTGTGGGCACGCAAGACATCACCCCAATTCAGCTCCACAGCACATGCGTGCACGCCTCCCACCGGCCAGCTGGTCTTTGGGTCTCTGCCGCACATGTGCAGGGGGTGGAGTACCTGCGAGGGTGTGCGCATGCATGCACGGGGCTCATGCGTGGGCAGAGCGCACATGCACAGGGGTGGGGCGCATGCACGGGGGCCACACGCACATTGCATTTTGGGGGTTCAGGTGTGCATGCGCATGCTTTGGGCACTTGGTCTGGAAAAGGTTAGCCATCACTGTCCTAGACCATTGGTATCCCATCTTTTGGTTTGCTTGGGCTGCACTGAGTGAAGAGGAACTGTCTTGGGCTACATATAAAATATATAATATAATTGTTGTGTATAAATTAGAACCTTCCTCTATTTTAAATTTTTTATTATTATAACTGTGAGCCTGAATTACTAACTGTCCAGGGCTGCATGCAGCCCATGAGTCATGGATTGGACACACCTGTCCTAAAACTTGATTTCTTTTCATTTTTCTTTGTCCCTTCTCACAAAATTCTTCAAAGCTTTTACTAACCTCTTTTGTAAATCCAGTATAGGAAAATTATTATCTTGGTTTGATATTTGCATATCCTTTTAATTATTATCATATCAGCCAGTTTCATCTATAGGTCCATTGTAAAATATTTCTCTGTGTCCTTCTTGTAGCCTGTTATTTTTAAATCTACTTTCAAGCAATTATAGTTGTCAGGTAATATAGGTTCCTCTTCCATTGCATCTTTTAAACATAGTTTATCTATAGAGGCTCTTAAAATTAACTTCAAGATCCAAAATTAATCCAAAATGTCTTTCAGTAAATCCAATGTTAAAATATTTTGCTTCATTCTATATTTGTTAGAGAAGTTGGAGTGTTCTTCTTTAATTGTAAAGTTCCTTCTAGTTTCCTCTTGTGTCCAATTTTTAAAATCTAATTATTTTTAAGGAATTCAAAGCAAAAGCATTTTCTCATGGGAAGGATTCTTTCTAATGAATTCCAAAATCTCATTTCAAATTTACCTGGACCCTTAGTCCACTTGTAACTTTCTAAAATCAAATGTTTTAAGTATCTTTATGCTGTTGATTCCAGAAAAGAAAAAGTCCTTAAACTTGTATTTAAAATTTATTTCACTAAGGATTAAAAGAAACTCAATCCTGGTGCTTTTAATTTATCAATCCAAAGATTCCTAATAGCTGAAAAGCAGTTAACAAGCAATTTCTGAAAGCGATTATAAACAGTATACAAACCCAGTGCCCTTTTAAAGTCTGCAGTTTGAGCAAGATGGCTATTGCCTCATCTCCCAAAGCTCTGAACCTGTCATGAGAACTCCTTGTGAGGAACCACTATCTGCAGCAGAGGTGGTATTCAGCAGGTTCTGACCAGTTATGGAGAACCAGTAGCAGAAAATATGTGTAGTTCGGAGAACCAGTAAATACCACCTCTGACTGGCCCCGCCCCCATCTATTCTCTGCCTCCTGAGTCCCAGCTGATTGAGAGAAAATGGGGATTTTGCAGTAATCTTACCCTGGAGTGGGGAGGGAATGGAGATTTTACAGTATCCTTTCCCTGGAGTGGGGTGGGAATGGAGATTTTACAGTATCCTTATCCTGCCACACCCACCAAGCCACACCCACAAAACCGGTAGTAAAATTTTGAATCCCCCACTGAATTCTGCAGCATTTGCAGGTGGTCTCAAGTCCTTGTCTGCATTCTGCCATGGTCATCTTCAATTTATCTTTTTTTTCCTCCAGAAGTCCCATATAAGGCAGATCTTTTTAATGGTGGTTCTAATTTACAAAATGCATTAGCTTGGTGGGGTGGTATAAACTGTGATAAATAAACAAATACACAAATGGATTACAGCAAAAGATTCCAGATAATAATGGAACATCTGTGTAGGCATAACCCTCAGTAGAGCCTAGAGTTTAGTATGGAAATATACTCTGAAGCTTTTCAGAAGGACTTGAATGAGCAACTCACTCAACAGCTTTGTTCATGAGAAGGGAAAACTATTCTGACAGAAGGAAAAGAGAATGTAATTCAAATTAAGGGTAAGGTTTAATCATAAGCATTTGATCCTACTGTGATATCTTTAAGATCAGAAAATTCTGGGTCAGCTTTTCCTGCCCTTGTTGCCTACTAGATTTTCACAAATCTATTCAATTCAATTTTCACAAATCCTAACAAGGTCCATGCTAATTGAGGAACTCTGGAAGAAGTAATACACACTTCTGAATTGGGGAAGGCCCAGTTCGGTGAAGTAGCACTAGCAAAAGTCAACATATACACTTTTTGGCAATTTCCTTATGATATGACATAGAATTTAGTTGAACCCACAGGATAAGAAAACAATTGTCCACCACAACCTATTCAATGTTTCTTATGAAGAACAAGGAAAACTCAAAAAAAAAAAATCCTTTATGCTCCCTTGTGATCTAACAGTAAAACCTACTAATTTCTCTGAATATTAGAAAATTGCACATTTATCATAGTGATTAAGGACAAGCATTTTTCTTTTTAAATCAATGTAATGAATGTCTGGATCAATTATCTGAGAGCAGAGCATTATTAAAATGCATTTGTTTTCACCCACAACCATGAATCTGACTGTGCATCTTGTTGCAAGATTTCATGTTGCACAATATCAAATTGGATCTTTTCCTTAGGCAGCTGTAAATCATCTTGTATTTCTTAATATAACATGACGGTCAAACCAATATGATATTCCATGGTCTAATTTTTCAGTCAATTCCTTAGTTTTGCTCTTGTAACTGGGATATATACCTCACCAATTATTACGAACTGAACCCAGATTCTCTGCTATATTGGTCACTGTGAAATCATTTTAAATGAAGGATGTTCATAGAATTAAAAGGAGCTGCCACAGGCCTTTCAGAAAAGACTTAGGTGTCAAGATAAGAATTGATTTACAATAGCTAAAATCGGGGTTTTGCGTTCTTCTGTTCTGGTTGGGTTTTCTCTAATATACTCTCAGGATTTTTGGTTATGTTAGTTGTTTCAGGTGGGCCAGGTCAAGAAACAAATATTACAAGAAATACTACAGCCCTACTTTATTGTTATACACTATAATGAGAGACTCTTGTGTCTGACAGCATTTTTCTTTCTTTCCCTCTTACACCAAAGAGAGTCAAGGTGGGGCAATCTTAAGTTTCTTTCTCATACTTTCCTATTTTTCCATCCTGCTTTATTAAGTTACCATATATTTTCTTGAAGGTCATCTCTGTACTTTTCAACATTAACATCTAAACCATAAAAAAATCCCAAAGTATATTTGTGATTTTAAATTAAGAAGTTTTATCTGAGCAGATACTATTTAGATTAGGCTAATAATTTTTAGGATGCAGTCCTAGTGTTATCAATTGGGAAGTAAGGTCAGAACTACATGTCAGTTTAAAGATATTGCTAACACTGTAACTACCTCCATCTTTCTTACTATATATGCAATATGGACGAGGATCTCAATACATATGGAGGATTTGAGAAAGCTTTAATTCTTTTTCCCCTGATGCATTCTCACTCTGGATTAGTTTTCTGCTTGTAATTTACACTGGCCAAGACTAATTCCTCTACATTAATGGATCACCTTTTGCCAATATAAATGGCAGTCACAGGCAGACAAATCCTATAACATTTATCATTTCAGTGGGCTTATTTCTGAAAACGTGTTTGGCTGTTCTTACTGAAGTTTGCATCATTTTTATTATGAAATCTGATTCCAGTTTTTGCTAGTATTGGATTTAATCTCGTTATAGGAATAGTGGGATGCAAATCAAAGGAACTACATTCCTAACAGCACCAGTCATAAGGGCCAATGTGAAAGATACGGAGAGTTGTAGCTGAGCAACATTTAAGAGACAACATGTTTCCATGTTCAATATAATGAAACCAAAGACTTAACCTACAAAAAACAATCCAATTTCTTTCTTTCCTTGCTTATTTTTGATGCCATAATTCAGCCAAAAATGACAGTATAATTTGGTATGCAAGTTTTAAGATTTCTGCTTTTCAGGTTTGAATACCACTCTGAGTTTCACCCCTTTCCAAACAGTGAATAAAACTTAAAGCACATTTTTATGACACATAGAAATCTAACCGCAGTTTCTAAAGAATAGGCACTTTCTCTGCCTGAAGTTTGAATCACAGATGGGATCTTCTGCCTATTTTCAAGGTAACAAAAATGGTGTAAAATAATAATAATAAAAAAAAACCATGCAAAAATTATCTTGAAGATTAAGAGATCACAATGAAAGATGGTGTGTGTGTTCATTCTCTGTGAAGTTTGAAAATGTACTCAATTCTCACCAAAAAGTGCAGGAAAGAAAAAGACCGTGTATTTAATGTTTCATATTCAAAGTTGCATTGATCTCGATACCCATTCTCCAGAGAGCCAAGAACAAGGTCTATCAAACCTAAGTATACAAGTTTCATCTTCTTGTTGCTGTAAGCATTGATACTTGCCATACCACAACTCTTTGATCAGCATGTAATTCCCAGTGTAATTTATTGCCACCCCGCTTTTCCTCTGATTCTGTTTCTCTGGGACTTGCCAAGACCTTGAATTTCCTGCATTCTCTAATGCACCTCTTGCTTTCCCGCCAGCAGTGAACAATGGAGGGAGGCATCAATCCAGCAGCAGAAGTCCTGTATGGGCGTATGCAATGACTCACTTTTATTTCACAGTATTGTCAAACAATGATCATAATTTCATAATAAATACAAATAGCATAGTGAGGAGATATTTCAAGACACTAGTTTAATTATTTACATATTAATTATGGCCATTGTCACCAAATGATGCTCCCAAACACTAGAATTACAGGTAAGGTTATTTCTTTGAGATACCATAGGTATCCTCAAAGTTTGGACCAGAAAAGAATGGCAGTCAATTCAGGTTTTAAGCTAGCTTTCATCTGAGCCACAAAATAAATATTTCCTTCTGCTTCCCGGTGATCCTTGTCTAAAGCAGAGTGATTCTTGTCTCCCCATTCAGAGAAGTGAAGAAGCAGATACTGTCTTCCTCACCAATGGTCTCTGGCATTATGTCAGGGTTTAATAAACAATAGGAAATTACTAGTTCCTTTGGAGCCTAAGAACATCCTTTCCACAATGTATGGAAGAGGAATAACAAGAGGAATTCTATGTCATCAGATCATACCTTACCTGATGGACTGAAAATGTTGGCAGCTTTCTGACTTGCATCAGTGGTTTTTTTAAAAAATCTTAGTTATGTTGAAGGTAAGATAATTAAAACAACGTAGCTCATAGGCTTATTAAGCAAGTTTATGCTATGATTTGGATCTAATTTTTAATTTGAACAGGTCTAGGAAGGAGTATCATCTCTTTCAAGAACCAGGTCCTTTGTCTGCATTCCCTTTCACTCTCTCCATAACATGTAACAAATTCTTCTTCCTCCTTTCCCACCTGCCTTCTCTCTCCAAAAGGGGGGGGGGGTTCCCTTTGGTTTGCAATTTTTAAGATGTATGACTGCTTAGGCCCTCAATGAAAAAGGTATGAATTACAAATATTATGATATATTATACTGTGAAAAGACAATAGTTAAATAACAAAGCCGATTGTCCAAGAGTAGATAAAAATAACTAGAATTCCATCAGAAAAAGGATAATTAACAGAGCTATAGTGACATCTGCTGGCCCATTGGTTAGCAATACAGGTGTTACTGAAGGAGTACATGGTGGATGCTGAAAGTTAGATTCTTAATAAAGGTTGCTAGAATAATGAACTCTGAGCGTGTGAAAATTGAGCCACATCATTCAGGTAATCATAATTATGGACATGCAAGGGGGGTGCAGATATTCATGATAACAGAATCACAAAATGCCACAATGTCCCCATGTGTGAGAGCACAAGGATTTATTCATGGCATTTGATGATTAAATTGTTATGCATATGAGATCATTTTGGAGCCTTCATGGTTTACTGCAGGCACCACCAGTACTACTGCAGTGTGCTTTACATGGGACTGCCCTTGAAGAGCATACAGAAGCTGCAGCTGGTTCAAAATGAAGTGGTGCAGACAGTTATAAGTGCTTCTCAATCAATGCATATTACAATTTTGCTTCACAAGGTGCATTGGTTGCCAGTATCCCTTTGGGTTCAATTCAAATTGCTAACAGTTTCCTATAATGGCATTCATAACATAGGGCCAAGTTATTTGAGGACTGATGCTTCTCTGTGGGGTCTATTCATCCATCAGATTCATCCCAGCCCATCAGATTCAGCAGGTGAGGCATGCTATGGGTCCCATCCATTAGAGAATGTCTTCTGTAGAAACCCAGGGAGGGAGCTTTTACTCTTGTGGTGCCTGTACTTTGCAACATCATCCCCCTGAAGATCAGACTAATCCCAACCTGGTTGGTCTTTCATAAAGCCTTGAAGTCATGCCTGTATCACTAAGCATACAAGTCAGACTGTATAGTAGAGCCCATGAGGTGGTTATGTTGATGATGAACTTGGATGTTTGTCTATAGTTTTATCACACATTTTGACTATGTATTTATTGCTATGTTCTTGTTAGGTTGAAGTATTTAATTGCTGTTAGCTGCCCAGAGTCAAGACAATGAAGTAGGCAGTCATACAAACTGAAATAAATAAAAAATAAATACTGCTTTTAAGGCAAGTAGGTGTCTTCCAGAGGTTTTGAACTACAGTTCCCATAATGTGTATCATTTGCATAGTGATTGCATAGATAGGAATTTGTGGCAAACCCATTGGTCCACTGTTCAGTTGTCAAATTTAGATACAAGCATCTGGTAACTCGGGATATAATGTACCTCTTAATGCCTGGTGACTGCTTAGGCATATTATTTACTATTGTCTTCTTCCAAGCTGGAATTGGTTTGTTTTGTGTTGTTATTGTTGTTGTTTGCACGCAGCCAGATGTTTAGCATTTTTATCCACCTATTGAGTACTTCCCAAGTACCTGGATTAGGTAGATGTTGTATTTAATGGTGTTAAAGGTATTGCTGAAGAATGTAAGCTGTTCCAAGTAAAGCTGTCTTTTGCAATTGACTGATGGTGATTTTGTCAATGTCAATGGTGTTCAAATGGTGCTCCAGATGTTTTGGGATTGCACCCAAGGTGCCTATCACTATTGATACTCTCTTTGCTTTCTTTTATTTGTCATAATCACTTTACATCTATTTGCAGGTCTTTGTATTTGGTGATTTTTCTCCAGTTTTTTTTCTCTTCTATTCTGCTGCAACATCCACTATCCAGGTTTTTTTGTCTGTCTTATTGACAATTGTTAAATCTAGGATGTTAGGTGGCAGGTGCTTGTCTGTTTGAATTCTAAAGTCCCAAACCACTTTAGCTTCTTTCTTTTCTACTACTTTGTCTATTTTGTGGTCCCACTAGTTTTTGCTGGCAGGCAAATGGTATTTCTTGCAGATATTCCTATGCAGATATTATTGCTACGTTATTATGGTATTGTTTGTAGTTTGTAGTTGTAGTCAGTCTGTGCAATCTTCTTGCAGCAGGTAACTAGAAGATCCACTGTTTGCAGAGCTGGAGTTTGCTATCTGTTTCTATAGTATCAATTCTGGCTTTGTGTGCATTTGTTCTTAAAGCTTGGTCTTGATGAGGCAGAATTAGCCCCTCTGTCTCTTTCTTCAATTTCCCTGCTTTTAGTCAGTGCCAAGTCTTATTATCTGCTTTGTCAGCTATTTTTTTAATATACTGGCCATATAATACTTTGCCTTGCCATGTCTCTTTTCTCATCTTTATTTGGTCTTTCTTGTAGGCCAGTTTGGTCTCTCCAGTATTCAGAAGCCTTTATGATATATAGGCTTCAGTGCATTTTCTTCATTGTCCTTTAGATATTCTTCTTTTTTTTCTTCTTCAACTGTCTGGTGTACTTATAGCATTCCATGCCCACCTATGCTCCTTGGTACAGTATGTACAGTCTGTCAACATCACTGAGAGGATGAAGGGAATGATTCAGTGTATTATTTTTCTAGACTTCCTATCCAGGGATTTTAATATTTGTTGAGTTCCTGGATGAAACCGTCTATCTAGATCCGTGCCAGTCCGGCTTCAGGCCTGGGTACAGCATGGAGACGGCATTGGTTGCATTAGTGGATGATCTCTGGAGGGCTCGGGACAGGGGTTGTTCCTCTGTTCTGGTCCTGTTAGACCTCTCAGCGGCTTTTGATACCATCGACCATGGTATCATGCTGCGCCGGCTGGAGGGATTGGGGGTGGGAGGCACCGTGCTGCGGTGGTTCTCCTCCTATCTCTCTGACCGGTCTCAGTCTGTGTTGGCAGGGGGGCAGAGGTTGACCTCGAGGCGCCTTGCTTGCAGGGTGCCACAAGGGTCGGTCCTCTCGCCGCTCCTGTTCAACATTTATGTGAAGCCGCTGGTGAGATCATCCGTGGTTTTGGGGTGCGATGCCATCTGTACGCTGATGACACTCAGCTGTACATTTCCACCCCAGACCACCCCAATGATGCCCTCGAAGTGATGTCCCAGTGTCTGGAGGCCGTGCGGGTCTGGATGGGGAGGAACAGGCTTCGGCTCAACCCTTCCAAGACCAAGTGGCTGTGGATGCCGGCGTCCCGGTATAGCCAGCTGGTGCCATCGCTGGCTATTGGGGGCGAGTCACTGACCCCCACAGAGGGGGCTCGCAACTTGGGTGTCCTCCTGGACACACGGCTGTCTTTAGAAGAGCAAATGACGGCCGTGGCCAGGGGGGCTTTTTATCAGGTTCGCCTGATACGCCAGTTGCGCCCCTTTCTGGATCGGGACTCCTTGTGCACAGTCACTCATGCCTTGGTTACGTCACGCCTGGACTACTGTAACGCTCTCTACATGGGGCTCCCCCTGAGGAGCACCCGGAGGCTCCAGCTGGTGCAGAATGCGGCTGCGCGGGTGATTATGGGAGCGACGTGGTGCTCCCACGTAACACCTCTCCTGCGCGAGCTGCATTGGCTCCCGGTGGTCTTCCGGGTGCGCTTTAAGGTGTTGGTTCTCATCTTTAAAGCGCTCCATGGCTTAGGGCCAGGGTATTTGCGAGACCGCCTGCTGCTACCGATAACCTTCCACCGGCCAATACGCTCTCACAGAGAGGGCCTCTTCGGGGTGCCGTTGGTCAGGCAATGTCGGCTGGCGGCCCCCAGGGGGCGAGCCTTCTCTGTGGGGGCACCCGCCCTGTGGAATGAGCTGCCTCCTGGAATACGATTGATCCCGGACCTCCGGACCTTCCGTAAAGCCCTGAAGACGTTTTTATTTCATCAAGCCAGCCTAGCCTAAATGGTTTTTAATTGGGATTTTAAATTTTATGGATTTGGGGTTTTAAATTGGGTAGCCAATGATTTAATTCTTTTAATTATCTTAACTTTTGTATTTGTATGTTTTTTTAATTTTGGCTGTTCACCGCCCTGAGTCCCTCTGGGAGAAGGGCAGTATACAAATTAAATTAATAAATAAATAAATAAATAATATTGCTTGAGTCCAGTCCAACATTCCAGCTATAGATCTAATGACTGGAATTGTCCAGATGTTAATTGCCTTGATGATATTTCCTCCAATGAATTTGGTCTAAATGATTTTCTTCACTCGTTTGATTTATTCATTTCTTCTTAACCTTCTTCTTGATTTCAGGGTACTTGATGTTTCTAGCTTGAAGGATGCCCAAGTATTTGTAGTGCTGATCTTCATCCAGACTCTTGATGTTATTTCCATAGAGCCTCTTGATTCCTTGAGTCCAGTATAGATGTCTATAAATTACATCTCACTATATTGTTTATGGAAAAGACAGTTTTTGTTTTGGTGCTCTGGTGATACCTTTCCAGCATGATTGAACCTCTGGCATAGCTCTCATCTTTCTCAGAGCATACAAGCCCAGAACCATGTCAAGGTATGATGATGATGATGATGATGATGATGATGATGATGATGATGATTCTAAGTCAGGTATTTAAATTGCTTTTGGCATTTTTATCCATCTATTGAGTCCTTCCCAAGGACCTGGATTAAGGAAATATTGTTCTTTGATAGTATTGCTGCAGGATGTAAGGTGTCCAAGTAAAGCTACCTTTTGCAATTGAGTGATGTTGATTTTGGCAATGCCAATAGTGTTCAAGTGATGCTTTAAATATTTGGGGATTGTGCCAAGACATCTATTACGATTGGTACTATCTTTGTTTTCTTTTGTCACGGTCATTTTACTTCTATTTTCAGGTCTTTATTACTATTATTATATTTCCCAGTTATCTTAGAGACCTGGGGTTTCCTGGTGACTGCCAACCATATACTAAGTAGGTATGAAATTGCTTTGCTTTCTAAAAAATCTGTGAATATCAGCTAGGTGGTAGAACCTGGTGTTCCTCTTAAAATAAGTTTCAACAAATATCCAACACCCACTGCTTAAATATATTAACTGATAAAATCAATCTTCTTTGGATATTCAAATCATCCTGCTGTTTTTAAAAGTACATTCAAAAGATGGTAAGAATTATAAATCTGATGTGATTTCTGTTATGACATGTAGCTATTTAAAAACACAATAACTAGGGGTTTCCCAATTATGTATTAATAAATTGTACATGTTAAGCATGCATTCAGTTGCAATCTTTTTGTCTCAAAATAATCACTGCATTTGTTTAATTTGCTTTGGATTACTATCCTCATTTTCCATCGTTTAGAAAATGTTCAGAAATATTAGATGTGTTTTATACTGTACAATCTTTTTTGTAGTCTAAAAACTTAAGATAGCAAAAGTAACATTTATTGATGATGATGATGATGATGATGATGATGATGGCGATGATGATGATGCCATGATCCCTACATTGAAGGAAATGCAAATATATGCCATGGCATTTTGTTTGAACTATGAAGTTTAGAGTTGGCTTTAATCTTTTTTTTAAAGTAGAAGAAAAGTATAAAACTTGAATGAATTCTGCAGCATGCAATAGAAAGATGCTATTTAATGAAGATGCTATTTAATGAAAATGAAGTATCTTGTCACTAATAAACGAATTAAACCTACGTTCATGGAAACGTGTTGGCCATGTTCCACCGGCAGCCAATATTGTACATGGTGCTTTCCAGCATTGATGGGAATCTCACAACAGGACTACAACTAACTCTAGAGGAACAATGTAGAATAATATGCTTGAGTAATTGTGAGCAGAAGCAGATTCTTCAGAAAAGAGGAAACATTTAAACACTGTCCCCAGGAATTATTCCAAGATTAAATTAATGACAAATAATGCTTAATAAACAGTTATAGTAATCATAAACATGTAGATTAGCATGAAATTAATTTCAGTTTCTCCGGTTTAAACTAAAACAGTAAGCTAAAATATTTCCCATTCCACCCTTTTCCTCTGAATCCAGATTGTTCCCTACCACTTCACCACTCCCCTTATGGCATTCTCAAACTTAAAGAGTTTAAGTTTAGAAAGCTGGGTTTAGGGCTGACAGACATGGCAGGGAGAGGAGAAAATATATTCCCTTCACAGCCCTACCTCCAGCCCCCGGTTTGGGGGTGGCAAAGTAATCAATTGTATTCTATGGATGTTCAGAGAGAATCGCGTCTTTGATCTTATTCCATTTTTCTTCTTTTCCTTATTTTTGCATCTCCATCCATTTACAAGATACATTAGATTTTCAGTCTAATGATGGTAAATATCAAGATAAATGTTCCTATCAATATTGGCAGGGAATGGTAGGAGCAATATGCGAAAAGATTTTTAAAAAGGAATAAATTGGAAAGATTTGACAAATGGACTGGTACTCCATAATCTAAGTGTTTCAAAACTTATGCGGTTCTTTCTTCCATCAAGTGAGTAATTGCAGTAAAAGTTGTCATTTTCACCATGTTATGCACATTCAGTACTTTCTTTAATAGGTAGTGTGTTTGGAGAATACATGCTAGTGGAACATCTGCAAGCAAGCAACAAAGTTCAGACAACATGAAGAACTCCATGGAATTTATTAGAGCCAACCTAACTGCCAATGGAGCTGAGAAAGTGGCTTGAAGGACATTGTTTTCTTTGTGATTATGTAGGGTATATATCCTCTTTGTCCAACTTGTTGTCCTGTAGTCTTATTGCTACTTGGGCTTCTCTATCCTTGCTATTCCTTTCTAAAAACTGCACATTCAGGTATATTCACTAGCTAATGTAATGCTTTTGGTGGCCCTTAAATTCTTTTGCTATTAGTTTATGACTTTTATTGCTTGTAAAACTACAAGGGTCTCCCAACTGAATGTTTATTAGGCTGACGGTAATTTAATAGCTGGTCAATAGTTCAGCTGTATATATGCCACTTTGAAATTGTGGACTAAATGATCTCTCAGGAGTCCCTTCCAGCTCTGTGACTGTCAACCATAGAAGTGGGATCTATCAGGCTATGCTGCTTCTCTCATTTTCTTCCTCTTCCCTAAGGAACTGTCAGTCTGATATTCAAAGCTCTGATGGTTCAATTCTCCAGCCACTATCTGCAAACTATTTGGGAAGCACTATGTTGGAGTAGTAGAACTCATGGACTTCTAATAATTCAATCTTAAAATTAATAAATGAACACAAAGATTAAACGCCAGGCCTCAAATGACCTCATTCTGAAGGAAATAAATAGTTTGATAATATTAAATTTCTAGAGTGTTAATCACTAAAAGAACTAGAGATGGCATGATACTATATTTCTTCCATTCTAAAGAATACGAGCTAATTCATTTTCACTCTCCTTACAGAGGCAAAATCACAGTTAATGCTCAGAAAAACATATCTATAGACTTGAAGGAAGTGAAATTTTGTAAAATGTCTTACATCTTTAAGGGAAAATTCCTAATTGGGAGTGAAGGAAAGGGAACAATGCTCAGAATACGTTAGATGCTGGATAATGGAAATGTTCAGTATAATTTAGTTGCTGAATAATTATGAGGTGGAGAAACAGTACAATATCTATAAAAGAGAAAATAGAATACTCTGGAAAAGGACATAGCTCTGAATTCCACATTGTAACTTAATGGTATCACTTCACACAAGACACCAAATCCACTAAATCCAGAATAAAAGGCAATTCAAACAATTTTCTGAAATAATGGCTTGATTCTGAACCACAAATTACCAAACGTATTTTGCTCTCATCCGATCTAGTCTTTTATTTCACCTGCAATTTAGATAAAAAGTATTAATATTCATCATGACTGATTTTGAAAATCCCATTTCTATAATCTACAACCTGCCTTTGTATATAAAATGCCCCCAGAATTTATTTACTATATAAGAGATAAAATACCAAGCACACATTTTTATAATTATTTTGTTTGGTAGAAACCATTTCTGTGCTTTGCACGAGATAATAACAAAAGTAACACATTGAATTGATTCCCAGCAATAATTCTAACAGAGAACACATTTTAAACAGCATACTTATAATCAGCAATCTGCAGTCTAATTTGTTTATTTTAACTTGTTTGTTTTGCATTTTTAAAAATTGTTACAAAAGTTCATAATAATTTTTTTCCATATATGTGGGTGCATGCACTCAACACAAAAGTTTCCTAAGAAAGTTTCCTAAGAAAAATTTTCTTAATTCTATTTTAACAGAAAGAAAAACAGATGGAGAGTTTCCAATCCTTTGTTCCCTACAGAAAACTCTTCCAATTCAGTTTGTCTTCACAAGTTGCTTTGTCTTCATCCAGAGTAAAGAAAAAGAAAAAAAGTGTGTCATTCAAATACTCCTTTCTAGAGCTAAAAGAAATTTAGCTTTCATTCATATTTATACATCCCATCCAGAGACTACAGTATAACCATTCTGATTCTGCTCCTGTATATTTCATTTGATTCATATTTCCAAACCTTCACTAATGCAGCTAAAGTAAAATAAATTACTTTTTTACCCTTAGGGAGGCTTACTGTGTTAAACCTAACCAAAACAAAACTTGGAATAAATCCAGATCAGAAGCTGTTAAAAAGAGTATAATGAAGGTGTGGTCCTAGTCAATCCAGCATTGAAAATTCAACAGAAAGGCTAAATCATCTAACCGCCTATATTGTTCTGTATAAATGGCAATTTAGAGAAGATTGCTTCATGGTTAATCCACTATACAAGCTAGATAGTGATAGGCCTTTAACAGTAAACTTACCAGAAGCACAGACACATGAGGAATGGCTAATCATTTTCACAGTCAGTTTACACATTGAGGCAAATGTAATTTACAATCGTAAAGTTGCTTGGGAGTCTTGGGTAGAGCATTCCATATTAACACCTGCCTCATTATCCAGCTGGATGTTACAGTGATGGCTAGCAGTGTGATTGGAAATATATTATGAGTATATACATGTATTTTAAGCTCCTCAAGTAAAGATTCAGACACATACCAGTATTTGTACCACCCTTCCTCGTTTTCTACAGCATTTAATCTGCAGACCCCGTCCAATTTTCGTAGCATAACTCTGCCATTCCAAACAGCTCCTTTTTACCAGAATTCTGAACTCCTCAAAACTCATTGTCTATATTAGAAGTAAGAGGCTACATAATTGTATTTCTGTCTCTCAAGCCAGTGCCACATGAAATATCTATTTGCAGCAACACAGCCCACAGGCTGTGCTATCTTCTTTGCAAGGATAATTGTGTATCTTCCCTTGGGTTTCTGCTCCCCCCAGGAGGGGTCACTTCCCAAAGTTTTCTCATCCTGGTCTGGCTGTTCCATACCATGACACTCATAACTAATTACTATGACTTCAATTCTTAACAGGACCAGCTGTGTCAAAGCAAGGCCGCTACAGATCCCAAGTGCTGTAGGATCTATAATTCATCCTCCATATAAACAAGTCAATATTGGACAAAAGAATGACATTTTAAAAAATCATCAAATAAGTAATGTGGTATTTACTCAACATGGTCTTTCCGGCCATACTTGTATATAATGTGTTCAACATTGTTTATATTCCTCTTGTGTTTTGGGTGTGCGTGAGGGTGTATGAATGGAATTACTCTCTTCTCGCTTTGGAAAATTTCCAGGTTAGAGATAAAACAAAACCACTGAGCAAAGAACACGCGTATCAGGCAGCCTCCAAAGATAACGGAATCTAATTGTAATTTTACTTATTTTTAAAACAGTGTTGGTTTAACAGAGAGAATGAAGAAAGTATCTGCTTCCTCCTGCTCACATCCAGTGGCACTATTTGCATATAGACCTCCAAAGGCAAATCTTGCAGGACCATCAGCATCAGAAGAAATTAAGGGAATTCATATTAGAGCAACATCAAAAGCAAATTATGCCCCACAGATTTAGCTACCAGTTTGTCTGCCTTTATTTGTAAAGGGGAAAAAAAGTCTCTTCCAGACAAAGCAGAATTATGATTTTTGTTCTAACTGGTAATTAATTGTAGTGCTCCTTCCCAATTAGAAGATTATGCTCTATCCCCAGAGTTAATTATTATTTATTTACATTATGTTCTTGTTTGCATTTATAAACTGTGTCCATCAATTCAAGTTGACAAGTAATTATTTTAAAATGTAGCAATAATATGATAGTAGAAACACCTAAAATATAAAGACAAACCAGTCTGACACTAGCACAAAGGCAAATAGAAAAGCTAACATGATAAAAATAGAATAATCAGCATAATAAAAAATAAGGATATATAATCATGTACAAAATAAAACAGGACTTAAATTCTGACTACAAGACATATTTGACATGACTTCTTGGACTAAACATATAAATAAGAGCCTTGGTAGTACAGTGGTTTAAAGCAACCTGTTATTAACACAGCTGCCTGCAATTACTGCAGGTTCGAATCCTACCAGGCTCAAGGTTGACTCAGCCTTCCATCCTTTCTAAGGTAGGTTAAATGAGGACCCAGTTTGTGGGGGCAATAAACTGACTTTGTATAAATATACAAAAGTATGAAGGCTATTGCTTAACGCAGTGTAAGCCGCCCTGAGTCTCCGGAGAAGGGCGGCATATAAATCAAATTAAAAAAAAAAAATGCCTAACAACATTAAAGCAAAAATGACAGTGCCATTTTTAATGTTTTTAACTAATGTTTTTTTTTAAAAGTTGTTTTTAAATGCTTAGATTAATGTAACTATATTAAGGACATCAGAAGCAAGTGAATCTGAGAAGATTTAAGTAGATGCTGATGAATCAGATTTCCACCCATCTTGTTCTCAAAAGGTCACATTTTGAGAGAAAGGCCACCAGCAATGAAACATTTTAATAAAACTGTGTATATGACCATATTAGTTGAATTTTAAAAAAACATTGAAAATATTGTATATATGTCTCATTCCCTTCCAAAACAAGCTACCATGTCTACTATTGCACTGAACAATAGAAACAGGTAAGTCATTTATCTATCCTCATTACACATATTCACTGAGCTAGAGAAGATCTGAAGTGTTGTTCTTGAGATGGGACAGACCCAAATAGAAGTGGCTACAAGAGAAGAAATATGATTTATAGGCTTATGCTATTTTCTTACAAAAGTCTCAGAAATTCCCCACAAAGCTCTGGCATTACAATGAAGTAGCTCAGAATCTGTTCTTCCTAACAGAAGAGGAACCCATTTCATTGCAGCAATGCAAACTATTGAATCACATCATTTGCACTCCTTTATGTCATTTGCATGATGTCATTGCATAATATACACCATTTTCATGATGGCATCTTTACACTACACAAAATAGCATCATTAAACAAATGGCATAATTTGTTTTGCTCCATTGCATCAAGGTCAGAAGATCAAACTTTCACAGAAGATCAACGTTTCACTGTACAATTTCTGTAGCATTTTGCTCACAGAAAGGGATAGGGCATTTATCCAGCATCTCTATGTGCAGAGCAGTGGTGGGTTGCCTCCTCAGACCGGTTCGCAAAAACCGGTAGTAAAATCAGCGGGAGGCTCCGCCCACTGACCCAGATGTCATCAAAGCCGATCTGCGCATGTGCAGAAGCTTCTGCGCAAGCGGAGCGAGCAAGCACATATGAGCATGATGCGAACCAGTAGTAAAGGTAAGTAGAACCCACTTCTGGTGCAGAGCAGAGTGTAGTTGGACTATGCACAAATTGTATCTGCAGCTATGGTCAGAAACTTCTTTCCTCAATACATCCTCAAGAAATATCCATTTCTTTCAAGTAAAAATGTGTTGAAATTTCCTACATATGAGAAGCCAGTTCAAGAATACACTAATGCATGCATATCTCACCCCAAGGGACTAGTTTGCCTAACTCATTCCAGAAAAAAGGGCCTGCTTCAGATCCCATCTGCCAAAGGATTTTAGCTAGCAGGTCTAAGAGAAGGCCTTTTCTGTTGTGGCCTCTGCCTTCTGGAATATTCTCCTGTTGGAGGTGAGATTGTTCTGTCCCAGCTCCAGATTCCCAAGGATTGTGACACACACCAATGGTCCTTATCAAAGTTATAATGTTCCAAGAATAACCAAAGTCTGGCAAAGGTTGGCAGCCATCCCAGAAAACAAGATACGATAAGACACTCACTCTCCAAAATGCTCTGTAATAATTACAAGTTGTTCCCAGCAAGAAATTACTAACTGCGTGTGACTTAAATAGGCTAAGGGAGTGGCCAATTATCCTCAAACCTTACGCTTGAGGAGATCTCTTCCTCCTGAGTAGCCACTCCTGCTTTTTGGCAGCCCTGCATGCTCGAGCATTGAGGAGAGGCTCCTCCACTTCGCTCTCTGCACTTGAAGGAGCCTCTGGAGGTTCTGAAGGCCCTGGCTGAGTCTCTGCCTCTGGCACCACATCCTCTTCAGCCTCCTCGCTGTCCGATGCGAGTGCCGGCTGCGCAGGCTGCTGGCGCGACCCAACACTAGCCTCCTCGTCGTCACGATCAGCCACGATCCACACAGGCCGCTGGTGGGCCACAACAGAGATCCACTCACACACTCCTTCTGGAAGAGTCTGAAAATTTGCCTTACTTGGACCTTGCATTGGAGCAGTGAGTGGCAACCTGTTGACTAAAGAACATTTATCAGCCACTCATTCTATTGACATGAGATAATAACCCCAATAGAGGTAGAAACAACATTCATGTTTCTTGCGATTTTTGTGATGCTGATATGTTGTTACTAAAAGGCAGGATTAGAATATCATTTCGTTTCTCACAGATTGCAGAACAAAGAATACATACCAAACATCTCGGTCAGGTTCAAATCACAAGTAAAAAAGAAGAAATCCTTCATATCCCTTTTCCACATCTAAGTAACCTGGTGCCCCATCAATTAAGCTTTAATCATTATGAATTCTATGTTGGGATAATTAATTACTATATCTGAACTCTGCCTGAGAGAATGTGCCATTTTTAAATTCACTACAGTGCAATTTTTTTAAAACCCCAAAGTATAAAAATTACTAACTTAAATGAAACGTTTTCTACATGCATGTAATTTATATTGCTGAAGCAATCCTTGGGAACCAGCATCCACAGCATTGCAGATACTGAACAATGCAGCCAAGAGGATAAAGAAAAATTCTAGACCAGCACCACTATAAGCCAAGGACCTGCAGAAACCATTGGTATACATTGGTTTCTATGAACAGAAAATGGTTTGTAGAAAGGTTTAGGATAAAGCAATGTTTTAAAATTCTATTAACATGACTGAGCCAGGCTTGTGTGATCCTCAACACAATTCACATATACAGTAATAGAAAATCAATAGAAAAAACAAAATCATTACATCACTGCTGACTCTTAGTATTAAGAGCGAAAATCACTCCACTGTAAAAGAAATTTAACCCACCCAACCTTAAAAGTCAGATACTGATATTTATTTTTGTATTTAGGTCAATTTTTAACTATCTTCACTGATGCCAACTTTTGGTATCAGCGGGTGTGGAAATAGAAGGTAAAAAGATGATAGGAGAGAGAGAGAATATATGATAGACAGATTGATGATAGATAGATGATAGATAGATAGATGATAGATAGATAAATAGATAGATAGATAGATAGATAGATAGATAGATAGATAGATAGATAGATAGATAGTAAAGTGAGAGAAAGAAAGAGAGATGATAGATGAGTGTGTGTGTGTGTGTGGGTGTGTGTGTGTGTGTGTGTGAGAGAGAGAGAGAGAGAGGGAGGGAGAGGGAGAGAGAGAGACTGTGAACTGTTGCCAAGATAACTCAACCAATTTGCAAAGTGCAGGGAAAATGACTCTCAGAATGTGATGCCCTATTAATCTGTGATTATTAACACAGCTGCCCATTATGGATGACAAACAAAGCATTTTCATTCATTTACTCTTTCAGTGGAAAGAAAAGAAGGATCACTAATCATCAGAGATTACAAGAAGGGATTCCACAAGTGTTCCCAAATCTATTTACATTTGAAGACACTAATACATTCTGTTTGTTAAAAAATATAATGCCAGCCCTACAAGAACGTTGCTATGCTAGTATAAAAATGTGTATTGCTTTGTTTCAATATAGGTACCATAGTCCTCAGTTTATGGGGTCAATTGGGACCAGAATTGCCATCACTAAGTGATCTAGTGGTAAAGTACAACATCATGTGACCTTGTTGCTTAGTGATGGCTATTCAGGCAATCCTGGTTGCTATCATTAAGCAAAGACCATGCGGATCATTAAGCAAGGATCTTCATGTGATCTTGACATCCAACTTCCTGCCAGCTTCACCATTTACTTTGCTTGTGGAAGCCATCAGGGAACATTAGAAATTGTGTTCACATGAGGTCTTGTGACATTGCAGTGGCAAACTGGGTGCCAAGTGCCTGGATTAAAATCACTTGACTGTGAGGATTATGTGGTGGCTGGAAATATGAGGACCTGCTCTAAGAAGCATTCATTCAGCTCCATCATAACTCTGAATGGTTATTGAATGGTTGAAGCCCAAAGAGTACCTGTAAATTTTGTGGCCTCTATAAATGGGTGACTGATTTTTTTTTTTTTGTCTCTATTTGATGCAAGCTCAGTAACTGTATTTATGTCCAAACAAAATTATTTACATTTAAATTAAACATTAGAAAAGGAAGCTTTTCTTTTCCAGTCCAATCTCTTGGGTGGTGGAACCTGTTAAATTAATGTTTATCTTCCTTTTGAATAAACTTGGTAAATTCTCAGTGTTCAGATCTGTTCATCAATTGAAATGAAGTGCTCCACTTTCCCAAAACATCTCTTTGTGCAGATGTAAAATGGGGACATATATCTGCTAGAAGGGATTGCATACTTTAGCATATGTAAAACCTGGCTGATATTGGGTAAAATCAGAAGCTAAATTAGGTCAGACCTTGCTAGTACAGGTAGTCCTTGACTTACCACCACAACTGAGCCCTGAATTTATGTTGCTAAGTGAGAGATTTGTTAAGTGACTTTTGCCACATTTTATGACTTTCTTGCCACATTTGTTAAGGGAATCACTGCAGTTGTTAAATTAGTAAAATAGTTATTCAGTGAAACTGACTTCCCCATTGACTTTGCTTGCAGAAGGTTACAAAACATGATCATATGACCCTTCATAAATATGAACCAGTTGTCAAGTCTCCAAATGTAAATCACATGATCATGGGGATGCTACAACATTCATAAGTGGAAAAACAGTCATAAATCATTTTTTTCAGTGCCATTGTAACCTTGAAAGGTCACTAAATGAACTGTTGTAGATTATCTGTATTTGAATGGGAATGTTCAGAACATCTGAAAACTGTAGGCTAGACTAAAAAATTGAAAAAAAAACATCTCTGTAATGGAACACCAAAAAGAATCATAGATATGTGCATAAAGTAACTAAGAGTGAAGCTCATCTTAAAGGAGATGGTATTACTGTCTAAAATGTATAGTAGAAGACATGCATCCAAAAATATTTATTTATATATGTTTTAAGCATCGAATAGATTTGCTAAATAAATAAATTTCAGAAAAATATATAAAATGCATTTTTGAGGAATGTATGTATATGGAAAAAAAACCAGGTACTATACAAGAGGAAAACACACATACATACATTTTCTTCCATGTCAGCATAATGCATCATTTTAAACCCTGTTCATTTCTTTTGCAATTCAGTCCTCTTTAATTCTTAATATTATAGTTAACCATATTGTTCTTCACACTATAGTATGCAAAGGAGAATCTCTAACATACCGATTACCTCGCAAGCAACATGCCCACCAAATAGGAGATATATAAGTGCATGTACCCCATCAGGTTTGCCTTTATAGAGAGCAATACCCACTAATACCTTTCTGAAATAATTAAATGAATTAAGGTCTTTAAGCAAAAAATACTAAGCATGCTTAACGTCGTCTACTATATCTTTATTCTTAGTTACTGTACTTTGCTGTTAAAGCAAGTTTAAGATAAATCACATTTTGCATCTTTTCCCCATCAGACGTTTCTAGGTGCCAGAATTATTGATCTTGTGTATTTCTTAAATTCTCATTGATATACTTATCATAATGGCTGCAGAGGAATACTAAGCAAGACAAGTATTAAGCAAAACTTTTAGTAGTTGTTCTCCTTCCCTCAAACATTCCTCCATCATTTCTGGCTGCCAGGTTTCCGCAAATGTTTAGCAGAGAGATGCCAAGTATCTGCAATATATTTATTTGTAAAGCTACATAGTCAATCTGAAAGTCCAGGTCATCGATTATTCATTTTACAAATGGAGAAGTAAGATGGAAACATAGTGTTAGATTCGATGATAGAAAAGACAGACACAGTTCTTCAGTAACAACAGCTCTTTAATAGTAGACCAGTACAACCCAACAACCTGCTTCTCTGGCAATGTCCTCTTTTATAGAGGGCTGCCAGACGATTTAACCAATGAGATTCAAGTATTTTCCCGCCTATTTGGAGGATCTGAGCGAAGCCTGAAGCTCACTTCCTTACTTCCTTATATGATATATAACACATAGCAACCTGAAACTTCACATTTCTTTGGAGAGACAATAATTATTTCTCAGAATTCCCACAATGCAAGAATATCACTGCTATGGTAGTACATACAGGTAGTTCTCAACTTACAAATGTGTAAATTGTGTGACCACTGAATTACCATAATAAGTCATGTGTGAGCACTGAATTACCATAATATGTCATGCATGTTGTTAAACAGGTCACCACATAAAATCAGCACCTGATTGTATAACTGTTGATTGTACGATTGTATAATTGCAGGGGTTGTTCAGTTTGCTAGAAACTGGAATTAAATGCTCATCTCCATTTCAAAGCCGAAGAGCCAGCGCTGTCCAAAGACATCTCCGCGGTCATGTGGCCGGCATGACTAAATGCCAAAGGCACCTAGAATGCTGTTACATTCCCACCAGTGGTGGGTTTCAAATTTTTTTACTATCAGTTCTGTGGGTGTGGCTTGGTAGGCATGGCCGGGGAGGATACTGTAAAATCTCCATTCTGTCCCCAATCCAGGTGAAGGTTACTGCAAAATCCCCATTTCCTCCCGATCAGCTGGGACTCGGGAGGCAGAGAATAGATGGGGGTGGAGCCAGTCAGAATTTTTACTACCGGTTCTCCGAACTTCTCAAAATTTCTGCTACCGGTTCTCCAGGTAGCGGAAATTTTGGTCAGAACCTGCTGAAACCCACCTCTGCTTCCCACCAAAGGTGGTCCCTATTTTTCTACTTTTTCTACATTTTTTATGTACTTTCGAACTGCTAGATTGGCAGAAGCTGGGACAAGTAACGGGAGCTCACCCTATTATTTGGCACTAGGGATTGAACTGCTGAACTGCCGACCTTTCAATCGACAAACTCAGTATCTTAACCACTAAGCCACCGCATCCCTTTTATAGGTGTGTGTGTGTGTATGTGTGTGGTGGTCATATGACCAAGGGATGCTGAAAAAGGCCATAATTATGGGCCAGTTGATGAACACCTGAAATATGATCATGTAGTCCCATGAGGTGGCCATCAGAACTTCAAACCTGGGTTATAAGTAGCCCTGGGGCTGTCCTTTGAATGATTGCTAAGCGACCAGTCATAAATCAAGGACTACCTGTATTAAACATCCACTGTTTAATACAGGTAGTCATCATCAACAAGTAGCCTCACCATTTTTGTCCTTCCAGTTGGCATGCAAGTACCCCATTCTATCATTGTTTCTCATGCTGAAATCACTGTTTCATAGTGAAAAACAAGGAGAGAAATGGCCATTATGCCAGAATTGCCTCTCTGCTTGACAGAAATTTTCAGGAATCAGATACAAAATTGAAAGAGCTGTCACTTCTTTCTCCTGAGTTATATCTTTGGTTGTGACCTGGTAGTGTATTGTGGCTAAGAATAGAGAGTAATGGAGAACAAGGAAGAAGTCCTAAAAACAATTAGTCACCATGAATCACTGTTGTCTTCCCCTTAGAGTTAAGCTGGAAAACTTAGAGTTTTCCAACCCACAATTCCAGTACTTCTTTGCTATCGCTCCTGTTCTGTTTTCCTCTTTATCTCCTGTCATCACAGTTGAAGCGTCTGGACATTCATCTAGTAGATGGCTTCCCTAGGTAGCCCCTTCTTTTCCCTGGCAAAATCACTGGGTTGGGGCTTCAATAATGAGATGTCAGGGAGACCCAGGAAAAGTAGCAGCTGGCATTGGGAGATTGTTTCTCTTCAATTATCAGGTTGCTTCTCTCAGATCAAATTTGTGTATGCCTCATAGGCAGAAATGACTCTTAGGTAGTGGAAATGGCCTATAGCATAAGAATGATTTCCCCACCTCTTTTTTTCAGCAAACTTAACAGTTTAATGTCATCCCCATATTTTAAATGCCACAGAATTTTCAGCCGTTCATTTTCATGCAGCTTTGCACAACAGTTTGCATGGGCAATGAATCACAGCCATTCTGTAAAATTAAAACACTTTGCTAACTCTTAAATCTGCTGCTGAGGACATATTTCAAAACAATTTTGGCATTAATAAGCTGGGCAGCCTGTTTTGTCAAATTGTTCTGGCACCGACAATGCAGGCCAACTGATATCTTGAATGACCCTGGCACTCAAAAGACAGGCTGGCTGGTATTTTGCTTCACCCTGGCATCCACAATCTGGAACTGATGTGTAGTTGTTGGATTTTTTTCTCCCAGATTAATGAGTACCCTAAAAACTGTATAAAATTGGAAAATAAAAAATGGTTTTCAAAAAAAGAGGAAACTACTTAGTCTCTTCACATTGGTCATTTGCCTTGGTATCCTCATTACCCAATTCTTACCCAGCGTCTCATTTCTTTGCTCTATAAACCCTTGGAAAAAATCATGCTTTAATTTCAGGAGTGTTCAGATTTTATTTTGATTCTTTTGCTGTAAGATTTATTTTTGAATTAGCTGTACTGACATCCACTGATACCATTGGTTCAATGCAACTTTAGCTTTCTAGGGAAGTTGTTTAAATCAAGAACAATAATTCCAATTCATATGAATGGCACTGAATTACGGAAGATTGTAGTAAAGAAACATTTGAGGTTTTTAAATTTTTTGAAGTAGTTCTAGAGTCACCTGTGCACAGCAAGACTCTGAGGTACCTTAATAATATATATGCAAAAGAAAAGGGGCGGGGGTGACTTTAGGTGGTCAGGGGTCACAATTTACAGAGGCAGGAATGAAGGGTGGAATACATATTTGGCAGTGATAGGTTGTACATGTGATAGGATTGACACTGTTAATTTATTTTTCCTTTTCTTTTGGGCAGTTGAGGTGGGGTGAGGTTATATATTTCTATCATCAAGGGTAGCCTTGTTTAAGGACTTTATTTAAAGAATTCTTATATTTCCTTCTTGTATTTTAAAACGGCAAAAAAATGTGCTACTAATTTTTAGCAAGAGTGGTAAGATAGAGGATCCAGGAACTGACAATAGGGAAAGGGGCTTTGATCACAGTTTGTCATCTCATGAAAAACAAATAAACAAATAAACAAAACATGTGAGTCAAAAAAGACTGGCCGGGTTATTTTGTATTGCCATATGGCATTCCGATAAATGTTGATGAAAATACACGAAGCTAATAGTTCTGAGTTGTAATTGTTTTAGAGCACTGAAAGGATACTGATGATTAAATGTATGTAAAATCTTGCATTTCTTTGAGGGTAATAAAAATATTTTTTAAAAAAAAATCTATTATTGAAGGCTTCCTAGGGAAAGAAATGAAAGTAATAGCTTAAAGTTCAGTTACAAAATAACAGAAAAAAACCCACAAAATTTGCTGGACAAAATACCAGCAAGTTCTATCTTATTTTCCCCCCATCCTATGGCAACCACTAACTCATCCACTATTGTTGTGGTAATCACTCCCCTCTATGGCTATAGAGGCAGCAGTCATCAAAATGCAGGTATTATTGGTATGCTGGTATCTAACTATCCAGTTAGAAGAAATGGCACTATGTCAGGCATACTTTCTCTCTTTCCATATTATAGTTCCCAAGAGATGCTTCAAACATGTACATAAGGAAATTGTTATAATTTCACACTTCAAATTTCCCAAATTTAACTTCCAAAAAGACCTTCAAAATTGTAGACTCATATGCAGAAAATCATATCAAAATCTGCTTTGATTCGGACCAACTTTTTAAAAAATGTGCAGGGTTACTCAGTGCATTTTTCAGTCAATCTAAGGTAAAAGTCAGAGACTACTTATCCATTTCTAGAAAGTTATAAGGTGAAGTTCAGAGAATCCCAAGCACTGTCTACTGTTCTTAAGCAAAAAAACCCAACCCATACCTGAGAAACTATGTCTTCATAAAAATTACGATTACCACAGAATAGTCTGTTATATTTATATTTATTTAATAGTAAGTAAAACATTAAAGCTTCCAAAATGTATTTTTAACATTAGGACACAAATAAGCTTGAATGAAGAATTCCTTTGTCTTTGTGATTGTTTCTTTGTAAAGAAAAAGGTTTAATACCTATATAAAAGTTTTGTGTTGCTGTTTCTTTTGATGTGGAAGCAAGTACACTACTTTGTGATACCTCGTAAAAAAAATAATTGCAACATCAGAGTTTATCTTCTATCTTTCAGCTGCTTGGGAGCTCCCCCTTTCCTGAATAATCACTGGATTTAGACTTTTCTGTTGTCCAGATATTATTGCATGGGTTTTATGAAAGGAGAAAAATACACAAAACAAGAGAATGTAAAATAGAATGTAAAACATTTAGATGTTTAAACTGGTGAAAAACATATTACATTACACGGAGCATTCAGAAGTGATTAATATGTCTGGTTGTGTGTATATATTCTTGTATAAATTATATGCATGCGAGATTATCTGACTTTATGTTTACCACATATGGATATAGGTACCGCAAGATAGCACAGGAGAGTTTTGCAGCAAAGAAAGCTGCTGACAGATTTTCAGGTCTATGTGATCCTATTTTCTTTTTTAAGGGAAGAAGACACAAAACCAGCAGTGGTACTTTTCTGCCAAAAAAGGAAGCTTCGTATATTTTAGCTTTTCCCTTTGTTCTGCCATAGCTCTAGTGTCTGCTTCCCAACATTTATAATTATTTGGCACCTACCCAGACTAACAGTTCATGAAAATAGCTGATGAAATGCATTTTCATCCTCCCTCTTGTCCATTTTCCTCAAACACAAAAGCCATTTGTGAAAAAGGGCTGCCCCACCCCCATAGTTACCTAATCTGAAATGCTGACTTTTCAAAGTAAATTTAAACCAACTATACTTTTAGATAGCTCTTTTTTTAAAAGATCACATTACAGGGACATTGCCCACTTAAATGGGGGGGGGGGTGTACTCCCTGTGTGAATATTTGTCATCTCTGGTTTCAGAGGTTAAAGGAGGAGAAAGCTAAACTGA
This sequence comes from Arizona elegans, assembly GCA_022577455.1. Lineage (NCBI taxonomy): Eukaryota > Metazoa > Chordata > Lepidosauria > Squamata > Colubridae > Arizona > Arizona elegans. Next base: position 38,472,181 of record JAKOOJ010000002.1, read on the forward strand.
AGTAGTTAATCCAAAGGAACCTATTAGGGTATCAATATTAGGGTATATCAAAAAATATGTATTAACCATAAGCAAACTATTGCAAATGTATTCATCAACACTCTATTCCAAGAAGCTTAAAGCAAATTCCTTTCATTGCTCAGTTATAAGAGTCCCAAAGGTGCTTTTTCAGGAGGCAACTGGACTTTCTGGTTTTTCTTTGAACATGTTTCGTTTCTCATCCAAGAAGTTTCTTCAGCTTAAAGCTCATGTGTCACAATTCAACTCGTCTTCAGCTCAGAGCTGAGGAACTTCTTGGATGAGAAACGAAACATCTTCAAAGAAAAAACAGAAAGTCCAGTTGCCTCCTGAAAAAGCACCTTTGAGACAACCATGACCCTGGATGACTGAGAATCTCCATAGTCAGTTATAAGAGCTTCACTGTTCTCAAAAGCAGTTTTCCTATTGAAGGATAAGGAGTGGGAGAGTAAATACACAAGCTTCTTCTCAACATCAAGATTCTAGCGCTGTTGATTTTACGAAACAAAATAACATGTGTATGTGGGCATCTACTCTTCCTCACAATGCAACCTTTGTATGTGTGTGTACACTAGGAAGCCCAGGGCAGGCTGCAAACTGGGTCACATCACCAAGAAGAAATGGAGATTACAAATGAGTAGTCAGCTAGATGCTGTCCAATTGCCCCCCTCATTATGACACATGATGATTACTGCTCATCACAGCCTCAGGCCAGTGTTTAAGACTTCAGTGTTTAAGCCTCAGACTCAGTATTCCATTGCCATCTTATCCAACCATACCAAATTTGGTTCTGTTGTGTTCAGGATTTTTGTTTTGTTTTTTAGAATTATGCTGCTGACAAGCTAATAGACAGACTTTTGAAACCCTTTACATGATCTCTTTCCAATTTCCTGTGGGGCTGTAAAAATAAAAAGGCATATGATAGATGAAAAGACCATCATCTGAAATTTTTTTTAAAAACCCTAAAAGGTAAGTTTTCTTGGTCAAATATTGCAGAATCAGAATGGCAGAAATGTAATGTTGAATATGGCTTTCCATCTGCCTGGATGAGATTCAAAGAAAACATCGAAGAGTGTCTGGGGGAATATTAATTGTGCATGAACTTGTTGGGAGAAAGGAGGAAGTCCTTAAGATGACCATGCCCCCAAATCTTCAGAGCTACACTGCAGTCTGTACACTAAGGGATTTTCTGTATTGGTTCCAAGACAAAGGCATGCAAGACTAGACTTTCAAACCAAATGCCTTCTGAGGCTAACTAATCTTAATGTATATCCTCTCAAGAGCCACATCCAGACCAAAATCTTGACAACTGTGAAACTCCATTTGAGGAATAGTGTTCATGAGCTTCTTTTGTTTTTGTTTTTTAAGCTTTCTAGCAGAAAACCAAAAATGGGAGGTGTTTTGATTTTATCAACATCTCAATTCTCAATGCAGAGGATCTACTATCTTATTAGGATTTTCTTACCAAACCTTTACTGGAACAATGGAATATTGGTTATACTTTCAAGTAACATAATTATTTTTTTTCATACAGTAAGGAGCACTAGCAAGAACAACTGTTTAACAAGAAACAGAACTCCCTTCTTTCCAATGGTTGGGCTAATATCCAATATTCCATACTCTTTAAAATAGTCTCACTGGCCAATATGCAAAACACAGAGGGAATTATTTTGTAAATGCCAGGGATTATATTACTTTCAAAAGAGAAATAAAATCTCACCCCAAGGTTTCAGATTATTAGAGAGAACAGCCAGTATTCACTGTACCAAAGGAAATACCACACAGAGAGCTTTCATGCATGTTTTAACCAGGCTCTTTTTAAAAAAAAATACAGGAACTCTTTTATCTTGCATGTGTTTGTGGATTTTTCCTTTAATTTTGAATTCTTTTGCATGAAAGTGTGTGTATATGTAAATGAATATTAATGATTCTCACATTCCTAAACTTCTATTTTAATCCAAGCTAGTGATCTCAGTTCAGAACAGAGCAGGTTTGTTCAATTGTAACAAAGGTCTTTCCATTTCTCTTGTCCTCTGTATCGCCAGAACCCATAAGCCTTGCCTGCACTTTGGAAAGTGCAGGCATTCATTCATTCATTCATTCAATTTATATCACTGCAGTAATTCAATTAATCCCTGACTCAGTTCCTGCTCTGCTCCTGCTCCAGAGGGAAGTGCTAGGAAGGCAGTTCTGCAAAGTTCTTCTGGATCTGAACAGCACATGGTTTTCATTATAGGCAGTCCTCAATTTACAACCACAATAGGAACTTGAATTTCCATCACTAAACAATGTAATTGTTAAGTGAGTCATGCCAGATTTGAAGATTTTTTTGTTTTGCTGTGGCCATTAAGTGAAAGATAATCATAATTGTTAAGCAAAATCATGGGGTCATAAAGGGATTCCAGCTTCCCCCATTGCCTTTGCTTGTCGGAAGCCAGAAAGAAGGACCCAAATGGCGATCATGTCACCGTGGGGACACTATAACTGTAAGTTATAGTGTGTAAGTTGTAAGATGTAAGTGTGAGGACTAGTCACAAATCGCTCCTTTCAGCACTGTTGTACTTTCAAACAATTGCTAAACAAACAGTCATACGTCGAGGGCTACCAGTAGTGGGAACTCCCATCTTGTCCCATATCCTGCATTCAGGGACTTCCCTCCCACACCTGTAGTCAAAGAATAGTTTTTTCATCCACACTAATTCTTCTAAGGCTGTGCCATGTAACCACGGGATGGCTGGTTTTTCAGATTTTTTCAGCTAGCTGCTGGTTTTATCATTGGATGTTTCATGCCCTCCCATTTACTAGTTGACAGGAGGACAAGCTAGCAATATGAAAGAATAGAGTGCCAATAGTAAGATCATTTGCTAAACAACTTCAATCTGCAGAAGAAAAACTATTTCCAGTGGTGGGTGGAATGGTGGGGAAATCCATTGTTCAATGGAAGTATTTTTTATAACATAGTCTTCCTCCTCTCTTAAACTCATTTTGTTATCTTACACCAGATAGCTGTTGCTAAGGTGATACATTTGTATAGGTCAGTGATGGCTAACCTTTTCTGGATCAAGTGTCCAAACCGTGCCCGAATTCACAAAGTGCAATGCAAACATAGCCCCTGCACATGTGCCCTGCTCCCCATGTACACACATGTGCCCCCTGCACACGCCCCAGCCCTCCGCACATGCACATGTGGCCCCCTACAAATGCCCTCCTCATGCACATGTGGGCCCTGCATGTGCCCCACCCCCAGCATATGCACACGCAGCCCCACACATGCACATGCAGCCCCACACACATGCCCCACACACATGCATGCACACATGCCCCCGCACACATCCCACCCTCCCGCATGTGCTCTGTGCATGCGCCCCCATGCATGAGCACACATGCCCCCATATGTGCTTCCCCCGTGCATGCCCTTCAGAGACCCGAAGACCAGCTAGCCGGCAGGAGGCTCGCTCGCATGTGCAGCAGAGCTGAACTAGGGCGACGGCTCGCGTGCCATCAGAGAGGACACTGAGTGCCACCTCTAGCACGCGTGCCATAGATTCACCATCACGGCTATAGATTATTTCAGAAATACATTTCTGTAAGACACCCTAGCTTGCAATTCTGAAGATTTTAAACCATATGGTGGCAATGCAGGATGTTGATTGTGATTTGCAGGGGTATTAATTCTTCTTTAAAGCATCAATTCTAAACCATGATGTGGTTCCCTCCCTCCTTTTTTTCTTTTTCTTTCAATGTTTTTGCTTAGGAGAAAAAAGTAGAAGAGTTGTATAGCAATAGTCGCATTAAAAGCCAACCATTTAAAAACTGCTTTATTTCTTTCTCTTTAAGACCTGATCTATGGGTTGGTTATCTAGAAAAAAGGAGAGAGCTTCTAGCTCTTATTTCGTATGAAGAAGTTTCAGCGTCTATCATTTCCAAAAAGAATTTAGCAGGCCCAGAAAAGGTCTCTGTTTGATATCTTGGAAATCCACAGACAGCCAAAATAGGTAAGACAGAAGAGATGAACCAATGGTCATATTTAATATAATAAGAGAAATCCACATTCCTCTTGGGACTCATTTGTGAAGTAAGAAATAAGTAGATACCTGAAAGAGTCTGAGAGATATTATTAGAGAGAAAATTGAGGTGCCAAGCAAATACCTACATTATTAAAAGAAATGAGAACACTCACTTGTTAATTATTTATATGTACGATATCCTAAGGTATTGTCCCTTGTACCTCAGCACTGTAGTGCTCCTGTACTTTAAATCTGTCTTTAAATCTAAGACTGTCTTTAAATCACAGTCTAGCACAATACAGTAATATCCTACTGCAGTCCTAACCATGCTCTTCCATGCAGGTTACTTGATTAATTTAGGTAACCTTTACAATACCGTGTAAATAAGGAAGGATTTTATAGAAAGACCTGGTTTATTTTAAATCCAAAAATGTATATACCCCTTTGTTTTGTATGTATATACCCCTTTCATTCATTCTTTTCCTCAATACCTCTACAAAACTGAAATGGATCAAGATTTTAAAGAATGTACATTTATTGTCTCCTTGAAACCAATTATTATTCCATCTTTGAACAGAACATTTTGCAGTAATAATAATACTCCCTCTTCCTTTTTGCTAACCAAGTTCATATATCTGTGTTCACACTGTTAGAAGATATGACTATAAATCAATGGGGACACAGAAACCTTGATGCACAGCTGTTGAAAGAAAGATAGAGAAGCCAACATAACATATATTAGGTTTAGTGACCACAGTGTTATCTTTATTGAAGAAAAGTTTTACTCCACTAAGTTAGGTTACTAATGAATGTCTAACAAAGGTTCTGTTTCTGTAAAAAGTGATCATTTTTAGATGAGGGATTTGTCATCCTTTTTCTTGGACAGGCTGATACACTGGGAATTCTTTAAATGTCCATTTTTCTAAAGGAGAGAGACACCAAGAGCGAAAAAGAGAGAGTCTGCGCTCCACATACAGCTTTAATGACCTGTAAAGTAAAGGAACTCCACATGCTGTAAGGTTCAATTGAACGTATTGCTAGGAATGTAGGAATGCAACAGTAGGACTGTATTCACCTCAAGAGTTGCACTCTTTGTTATGGCAGCATGAGAAGCGTCCATAGAGATCATAGCCATAAGTAAGCTCTTGCTTTGTTCTCCTCTTTGTATTTTGCTTTTATTTCTGTCTTTTGACCTCTAGGAGGGTCACTCTGTACTCAACATAATCTGTGGCTACAAAGTGCTTTGTGGTAATTTCTACAAAGCTTTCTATGTAGTTGTGCAGATATGGAGCCTAGCAGTGACACATGGCTTGTACAATACAGCATTTTCAGCCCCCAATTCTATTGCACCACACGGAAAAAGAAAAAGGGAAAATATCAGTGCTTTTGCTTACATTTTCAATATTTGGGTCATCAACTTGAACAGTTTAGAAAGAAAATTAGACAAACTCATAACGGAAAAAGCTATCAATGGCTAGTAGTTAGGATGGCAGTATCTTGCCTCCGGTAATAGAACAGTATGGGTCTCAGTATCTGTTGCTGAGAAACATGAGTGGAAGGGTGCTATTTTATGCCTGTCCTACTTGTGGGCTTCCCAGAGGTAACTATTTGGCCACAGAAGCATCCATTTGGAACCAAATACCGGACTAGATAGGCCTTGGTCTGATTCAGCATGCTTCTTTTTATATTCTTACCTTCTGCCACTATGCTTCAAAGTATGTATTACTGCCAAGCTAGACATCCAGGAAGCTGACATATTCTGTCTCTTGGCTCTATGCTTTCCATTAAACATTAATTTTATTGATTTTTGTTTGTATGTCACCTTTAATCCAATGAGTTCAAACAAAAACTAGAAGTTTCATATATTCCTCATGCTCTTTCCCATAATATTTAGCATCTTTTACTCCATGTAATAACATTGTCAAATTGTGAGCTCCCCCCACCTACTCATGATGAGACCTCTGCTCCAGATAACTAGATGCCGTGGGCCTCCAATTTTCTGTCAAAATAAAAGAGGAAAACTCAGTGCAATGATAGCAGAATAGCATAAACTTAGAGAGAAAAGCACAAAATTCATGATGGATATATCCATTTTCACAAAAACAGTGTTTCAGGGATAATGCTAGCCTCAAAGCTATGTTTTATTGTCACCATTTCAATATGATAAACCAATTTTAGCCAGATGTGCTGGGATTGTAATTCCCAGAATACTTAACCATCATGGTCACATATATCTGGAGGGTGCAAGTTTGGGAAAGTTGGACTAAGATACAATTTGGCCGCAGTTAAGTTGGTTACTGGAACCTGGATTTTTTTTTTTTATATCTCCAAGTTTTGTTCACTAAATAATATTAGCTATTTGATTAAAATCAATATTTTTCACTTTTTTTAAACTACAGTGTTTATATTATGAATGGGTAGGTCCAACCCACCTGTTTACTATGCCAATCATTTTCCCATCAGGGCTGGAAAATTTCATGTAGTAATGTATCATGTGAGGAATCTACACAATTTCAGCTTCCTTTGACAAACCTAGTTTCTAGAACTTATTGTATATGTGTTGGCTTCAGATCTGGGCATATGTTAAACCCTTCATTGTATCACACAGTTCCATATGGATTTCATCACCACAGTTCCATATGGAAAAAGAAATTTAAAAAAACACTTCCAAAGATCATGTGCCAATTTTTCCTTTGTGATTTTTGCAGCACCCAAGAGTCATTTGTGAATATTTTTACATGTTGCTCATACATTTCATGGCATGTAAATGTAATTGTACTTCAGCAAACCTTCAGAGACATGACAAAAACTGGATACTATTAAGATAAAAAGACTTTTTAAAAAAATTCTGCCCTGTTCTCAAACTCAGGAGAATCCACTTAAATTTACTGGCTGTGGCAGATTAGCTTACTTTTTTTCCCTTTCTTGGCGCTATTCAATCTCTTATTCTGTAAATGGGCCTGATACTATCCCTCAGATATTGTTCAATAATAAACCATAAATATTAGCTTTAATGGCTGGGGCTGATAGAACCTGGATTGCCTAGCTCTAGACTATGATATCAGACTATAGGTAGTCCTTGATTTACAACCATAATTGAGCCCCAAATTTCTGTTGCTAAGTAAGACTTGTTAAGTGACTTTTGCCCTATTTTATGACTTTCTTGCCACCATTAAGTGAATCACTACAACTGCTAAGTTAGTAACTGTCACGAGTAAATGCCTTATTCTCAAATGGAGATAATATATGTTCATAGAACATCAGGGGTTAATCCACCCTTCCTTTCTTAATGTATTCATATGTAACCACTCCTACCTATAACTCCGCCTTATTGTTATAAAAAGGGGATGTACGCACCTCCTACTCGCTTCTATCTGCAATCATTCAGAGAATATAGAATGCCTACTGTAAATAAATAGTACTTTGTTTTGAATACTTTGTTCCTGATCATTTATTGAGTCTGATCCTCAAATTTATGCAACAAGCTGGTAGCAGAGGATGGTTAACTGACTCAATAAAAATAGACATGCCTAAGAAAGAAAACTCCAGAAACAAAAGAGAAAGACCCAACACCAGGGCACATAATAAAGAAATGGAAACAGATCAAGAAATGATCGATGAATCTTCAACTATAATAACAAAAGAATCTGAAGACTGCACTACAGACAACGAAGAGGTAATCGATGAATCTGATGACCAAGAAGAGAACGAAATAGAAAACAACGATCTCAGATCAGAGATACTGAGACTGCTGAAAAGCCAAAAAGACGACAAAAACCTCATCGCGAACCTCCAAGACATCATAAAAGTCAGCGGAGCAGCGAGAGAAAATCACATCGTAGCAACTGAATCTAAAGACCTCAAAACGGTGAGCGAATTGCCCGTAGATGAAAATATAACAAAGAGAAAGACTAACGGTCCTGCGCAAAATTTTGAATGGCAGCCATCTTGGTTTCAACAAACCACTAAGATGAGCGAAGCAGAGCCAATCAGAAAACAGAATTCAAAATGTCTAGCGCGAAAAGCCCTGCACAGTGTGAAAAGTAAAAAAGAAAAATTCTACTCTACAGAAGAATCTGATACAGACATTGAAGAAACTCCAATCGAGCTGCAAATAGAATCAGCCATGAAAACGCTTTTTGCAACCTTTGGCCCAAATCTGAAAATAACAAATAAATCAACGAAAGCTGCCGATCAAAAAATAAAGAAAAGGCAAGCAAGCAAGCAAACATCTCAGAATCCACCCGCTTCTACCCGGACGGCAAGAACGCCAACTCCTGAACCCAGAGAGCCTTGCAAATACTCGCCAACACCGCAGATGATTCCAAGTGCCAGAGACCTCAACCAGGACAACTTCGGTGAAAGGAAGCAAGCGTCAAGCGTCACCTGGACACCCAAAGTCGAACCGGAGACCGAGTCATCAGAGGAAGAGCGCTACGAAAGAGCCATAGTGGCGAGAACCTCTCCCGACAGCTTCAGGGATGAAATGAACAACGCGCATGAGCAAACACACGCAAACAACTACAGAGGCCATGAAGAACAGAGAGAACCGTTCAGACTGATTGCAAGCATTCCTACACCATTCTGCAACTTTCAACATTTACAAGATCATGGACAGCCTCCAGTTGTAAGTAATGCAACGAATAATATTGGGAACTTGCCTAATGATTTCCCAAAATTGAGAATAGACGGTATTAATTTACAAGAATGGTGTCAACAACTTCAGGTTGTTTTCCTAAAAGAGAATTTATTATTTTTTATAACTAACCCTCCCAAAAAACCTTGGACTCTAAAATTGGACTGCCTGCATCACAGAGCATTCTACTTATTAATATCTAGCATATCTCCTGCTATGTATCATAGTATTAAGCATAATCTGACTGTCTCAGAAATAATTCATTGCATGTTTAAATTGTTTCATAGTGAAAGTGTAGCAACTACAACGAGAATGTCTAAAGATTTCTTCTCAGCCAGGATAAAACCTGGGACTACTGTAAGTGAACATTTAATATCACTAAACAAAATCAGAGCAGAACTTCATTTAAGGGGAGAAATAATATCAGACCAAACAATGAAAAGTGTTATCATTAACTCATTAGACTCATCATGGGATAACTACATATCACATTTAGACACAATTAATTTGGGATACCTATCCATAGAGAACTTATCGAATAGACTAATAGCTGAGGATAATTTAAGAAGAAGCCGCAGAAGTACATACATGGAACATAGACAGACTAAGAGAGTAGTATTTCAAGAAAAACATAGAGAATCAATTGAATGTTATAATTGTGGATCCAAAGAACATTGTAGAAGAGATTGTCCTAAGTTTCTTAGAGAAAGACAAAAACAAGACTATAGAAACAGATATCACAACAGACAATCATCTATTGATAGATACAGGTATAGACACTCACCAAATTTTAGAGAACATAGAGGGGGCAGAGATAACTCAAGAGATAGGAAGTCTGGATCATTAAACGGATTAGATAAACATACCATAACCAACAAACAAAATTCAAAAGATAATGCTTGGCTCATTGATTCTGGGGCAACTAATCACACAACACATGACAAGAAAATACTATCTTCCTTCATAGAAGATAAATTTGTAATCAAGGTAGCCAATCAAGAAGAAGTCCAAGTTATTGGGAAAGGAAGTGTAAATTTACCCGGTCTAGGGAAAATAGAGGGGGTATTATTAATACCCGAAATACCTCATAACATACTTAGTGTAATAAAGCTAAGCAGGGACTCTGACATAAATATAGTGTTCTCAAAGGGAAAAGCAACTCTAGAGAAAAACAAAACAAATTTAGGTAATGTGATTATCAAAGGAGGCCTACCATATTTAATTACAGAAGAAAAATGGCTACACAACATTGATTCAAACATGGAAAATGACATTAACATAGAGAATGAAAACATCAGTAATAGTGACAATGAGGAACACGAAACAAATCATAATCACGAAAATACATCTATTGGTGATACACTCAATAACAAAAACCCAACAATTGGAAAACCAATTCATGATGAATGTGCACATATATTACATAGAAAATTAGGACATGCTAGCTTTCCCGTAATACAGAAAATGATTGAACATGCTGAAGGTGTTAAAATAAAAAATTGTAAAAATTATTTGGAATGTTCAGTATGTAAATCCTCAAAACTCAGAACTAACCCCAGACCAAAAAAAAAACAACAAGATCATCTAATCACACTTTTGACCTGGTACATATGGACCTAGTTGGCCCATTAACCCCATCAATCACATATAGAAAACGGTATTTTCTTACTATTGTAGACGACTATAGTCGTTATGGATTTGTCTATACTTTAAAACACAAAGATGAAACATTTCAAAGATTTAAAGAATTTTACAAACGTGTAGAAACACAACACAATATTAAAATAAAACAAATCATGACAGACAGGGGATCTGAATTCATGTCAAAAGAATTCTCCCAATGGCTAAAAGACAAAGGAATGTTACACTTTACATCTAGCCCATTTTCTGCATTCCAAAATGGAGTGGCAGAATGAAAAAACTCGACACAACAAACCATGATTAGATGCACATTAGAAGATGCTGGCTTAGGAAAACAATTCTGGTCAGAAGCCTTATTATATTCCAATTATACTCTAAACAGAACCTGGTCTAGTGTCATAAACAAAACACCATATGAATTAATGTACGATAAAAAACCTAAAATAACCCACATGCACATATTTGGAGTTACAGTGGATGTACACATACCAAAACAATTGAGACGTAAAGGAGATAACGTATCCAGAAGACTTAGATTCATGGGATATGAAACAGGTACAAAAGGATACAGATTTATTGATAATAATAACAAATTCATAGTTTCTAGAACAGCTGTATTTCATGAACAGGCCAATTGGTCTAAGATACATCTTAATGAAATATTTCCCATCACAAAGACAGACATTAAAAACCAAGATAGGACAGAAAAGGAAGAGCATAATCACCCCAGAATAAAAACAGATTCATTAACTAAAAAGGAAGCAAGATATTTACACGATAACGATAGTAAACCAGAAAAAACAATTAGGAGTAACAGAAATCAAGTACCAAGCAAATATAAGGACTACGTAATGTATATAAATAATGAAGCATCAACACCCAACACATACGAGGAAGTATTAAAACTTCCCATTGAAGAAAGAAAAAAATGGGAATTAGCTATGGCCAAAGAAAAGGACAGTTTACGAGAATTAAATGTATTCACACCAACACCTGCACCAAAGGACAAAACAATTATAGGCACCAGGTGGATATTCAAAATTAAAAATCTGGAAGAAGGCAACACATTATATAAAGCTAGATTAGTTGCACAGGGTTATGCTCAAAAGTATCCTGAGGATTATACAGATACATATTCTCCCACTGTAAGGACTGAAAGTGTTAAGACAGCTTTAGTTATAGCCTCCGCACTTAATCTTGATGTCTTTCAATATGACATACAAACTGCATACTTACACGCAAAGCTTGATAAAGAGATATATGTAAGAGCCCCTCATAGTCAATATACAAATAGGAATGAAACTTGGTTATTGAACAAAAGTTTGTACGGACCAAAACAATCCGGCAAACGTTGGTATGAATGTTTGGTCAATGTACTCAAAACTATGAATTTCAATGCTACAACTGCAGACAATTGTTTCTTTGTCAGAAAGGATGGTGATTCACTAGAATTTGTGTTAATTTATGTGGATGACATTTTATATATTGGTAAACATAAAGAGAAAAGAGATACATTTGTAACGAAACTGAATGAACATTTTTCTTTGAAATCACTAGGAAAAGTAAATAAATATCTTGGAGTTCAAATCAGCAAGACAAAAAAGGGATTTAAATTATCTCAAAAAGATAAAATTATAGAACTCCTGAATAAATGTAATTTAAATGATGCAAAGCCTTGTGATACTCTAATGCAAACTGATTTTTTAAGAAACATGAATGAGTCATCCCCTGAATTTAAAGATAATACACTTTACAGATCAGTTATTGGTTCCCTTTTGTATATATCTAATTGGACTAGACCTGATATTGCTCTACCCCTTAATTTATTATCTAGATACGTTAGTAAACCCTTAATGTATCATTGGGAAGCCATTAAACGAATACTAAGATATCTGAAGCACAGCTTAGACTTCTGTCTACTGTTGGAACCCAACAATGTTAATGAACCCATTCTCACTTGTTACGCTGATGCAGATTGGGCAGGTGACACTAAGTGCAGAAAAAGCACTATGGCTATGTATTTTTTCTTAACAATTGTCCAGTCTACTGGTATACTGGGAAACAAGATCTAGTAGCCACATCAACTACTGAGGCAAAATATGTTTGTTTGTCTAAAGCCTCTAATAATCTTGTATGGTTTAATGATTTGTTATCAGATGTCTGGAAGAGCCCTTCATTACCTTTTATTATACATGAACATAACAAAGCTGCTATAGAGATATCTAGGTCTGATGCTATTGGTCAAAGATCTAGACATATAGATATTAAATTCAAACATGTAAGACAATTATCTCAAGATGGATTCATTAAAGCTATTCATTGCGAAACCTCAGAACAAATAGCTGACATACTGACTAAGCCTTTGCAATCAAAACAACACAAATATTTAACTTCAAAACTACAAGTTTTATATTGTTCTGAATCTGAGTGTAATTACTGTTGTATGTCGAATCGTCATTTAGAGGGGGATTTGTCACAAGTAAATGCCTTATTCTCAAATGGAGATAATATATGTTCATAGAACATCAGGGGTTAATCCACCCTTCCTTTCTTAATGTATTCATATGTAACCACTCCTACCTATAACTCCGCCTTATTGTTATAAAAAGGGGATGTACGCACCTCCTACTCGCTTCTATCTGCAATCATTCAGAGAATATAGAATGCCTATTGTAAATAAATAGTACTTTGTTTTGAATACTTTGTTCCTGATCATTTATTGAGTCTGATCCACAAATTTATGCAACAGTAACAGTTGTTAAGTGAATCTGGCTTCCCCATTTACTATGCTTGTCAGAAAGTGGCAAAAGTTAATCAAATGACACTGCAATCATCATAAATATGACTCAGTTGCCAAGATCTGAATTTTGGTCATGTGACCATGAAGATGCTGCAACTGTCATGTGAAAAATGATCATGACACATTTTTAATGCCATTACAATTTTGAACAGTTCACAAAACAAACTGTTGTAAGTCAAGGACTACCTGTAGTTCAGGTATTCAATACAACTACTATATAAATAAATTAAAATTGCACATGCACATTAAACGTTAACTTGGACTGGTAAATATAATAACATGCAAATTCATGGATAATGAAGGACATTTTCATTAAATGTAAAAATTTACACTGTTAATATTAATGTCTTTAAACAATCTTGTCTTATGAGACATCCATGTAAAGTTTGATATTCATAATTTCGATGATAGGTACTCAAGAATTAAAAGCCCTCATTTTTTTTCTAGTGCAAATGTGACATCCAAAACTTATAATGAATCCAGTATGATTTTTTCCCCAAAACTTTGGTTCTTATGGTTTTTTTCCTTTTAATTTCAGTCCTTTGTTCTAGAATGAAAAAATCAATATTTCTTATGGTATTTATAATATATATATATATATATATATATATATATATATATATATATATATATATATATATATGTATGTATGTAAAATATAAAGAATTCATTTTTCTACCTATAAAAAAAGAAAGCAGCTTTCTTATTTCTTAAATATTTAACTCATGATTGTTTCTTAGTTCCCATAAGCAAGCCAAGATAGATAGATAGATAATAGATAGATGGTGTGTGTGTGTGTGTGATATTCTATTTGTACTGTATAATAGTATAAGACGCAAATAATCTACAGAAAGGTCTACTGCACATAAGCCAAGGCTTACAAGTATTCTAAGTGCTGTGCTACATAAGCAATAATCTGTTAGTTATGGACGGTTTAATTAAGTTTAGCCTCTCATTGTACTTGCAAAGCTTAGAGGTTCATGCAGTTTATCTCTAATTGCAGTTGAAATATCTGTAACAAGAACACTTCTCCCCCAAAATAAAGGACATTTCACCAAGTTTTTAAAATAATTCCAGGAATAAATTACTGCTATGGTTTTAAAACCGCAGTTGTTAGATCTTATGTCATGTCAGAGCTGGAATGGTGGAGAAGCCTTAGAACAATAGAATACTCTTAGCAGATAGATGGTGGGAGGGCATGGAAAGTTTGCTATTTTTGATTACCGGGGAGAAGATTCTGATACAGGGTCTTCCCATTTTTAAAAAGAACAGAAAATTATTACCGTATTTTTCAGTGTATAAGACGCACTTCTTCCCCCTCCCAAAAGTGGGTGGAAATATCTATGCATCTTATACAGTGAATGTTGCCAAAGCCCCGCCCACCCATGGGCCCCCACCCTTTGGCCTCTGCCCCCCAGCAATTTGCCTCCTTGCAGCAAACAGTAAACAGCCTGGTCAGGTTCAGCATAGCCTGGTTTAGCACGAGCAGCTGATTGGCAGTTGGATCTGCCTTCCAGAAGTCAGCTGTTCCAGGCTGCGGGGATCGCCACCCATTGCCACTGCTGCCTATCACCATCTCCACCCGCCCCATTTTTGGATTTCGCATCTCCCATTTTCGGCTACCATGCACCCCATTTTCAGCCACACACACCCCATTTTGGCCCGTTCCAGGCAACAGGGATTGCTGCAGCCACCACCTATCCCCACCACCTGGAATGGGCCAAAAATGAGACACACAGAGGCCAAAAATTGGTCACGCAGAGGCAACAATATGCGGCGGCAGCAATGGGCGGTGATGGTGGTGATGGGCAGTGGTGATCCTTGCAACCTGGAAGAGCTGACAGGCAGTATTCAGGGAGGCAGATCCAACTGCCAATCAGCTGCTCGTGCTAAATCAGGCTGTGCTGAAGCTGACCAGGCTGTTTGCTGTTTGCTGCAAGGAGGCAAATTGCTGGGAGGCAGATTTTTTCTTGTTTTCCTCCCCAAAAGCTAGATGCATCTTATAATATGGAGAGTCTTATAGTTCAAAAAATATGGTACTTTTTACCATTACAAACTTATAAAACTAAGGCCAAAACATGAACATAAGCTTTTCTCTTAACCATTTAAATTGCTGGGTTCAGAATAGTAACATTAAGTACATTCTGGGCTGTGAATGTATGAGCAAATTTATGTCAAATCCAGCCAATTTTAGATAACTACTACCCAGCGTTCAAATTCCCTCTTTAGGAAAAAGATAAAATAGTGGGGCAGAATTGTAGAGAATCCTTGATGTAAAATTCTGTCAAACAACTTCAGATGATGCGGTTTAGGAGAAGATACTTTCCTGGTTTCCCTCCCACCCCACCCCACTTTCGAACATCCTGGTAAGATGAGACCCACCCCCTTCTTGGCCTTCTAGAAGGGCCTTAGAACCTGAGGGACTGATGGGGATGCTCTATGCTGGAGATGGTAGAAGGGGTAAGAGTGAAGACCCCACACCCTATACAGTTACTATACAGTTTCTTTGTCCAATTCAAGGCTGGCAAGGTCCACATGGTTTAGGTCACAATGCTACTTTCTAGACCAGGAGTGTCAAATTCAAGGTCCGCAGGTGGGATCCAGCCCGCGATGTGGTTGGATCTGGTCCACACAGCCATCCTGGAAACGATAAGGGGCTGGCCCACGTCATTTCATCCCAGCCCATCCCATCCCAGCATGAATGTGCACAGGAGGCGGTGGGTGCACACACACACACACACACACACACACACACACACACACACAGGCCCAGCCCACACAATCCTGGCAGGTCCGCCCCAGTCAGTCTGACCCCCGGAAAACAACTACAATGCTGATCCAGTCCTCAATGAAATCAAGTTTGACATCCCTGTTCTAGACCATCTGCTTTCAGTAGAATCTTTCCACTCTAGGTGGTCAAATTAAAGAGGGATGTTTCTTAACCTTGTCCTCCCAGGAAGTAGAATGTAGAAATGAAGAAGCTAGCCATTTCTGTGTTTGCCAAACTCCTATGGAAATGGCTGGCTTCTCTCACTCCTTGCCTTGAGGAGAAATGGGATCCATACCTGTTTGTTTGTTTATTACAAAAATTACATGCTACCATAGTCACCTGATTCTCAATCCACTTAAATGAATAAAAGAATGACACCATGCAAGCAAAACAAAGTTCCTAACAACATAGCCAAAATACCCTTATCCTTGATTTTACTGTAACACCGAATGCCGTCCAGAAGAGGTCTAAAATTCTTAAACAACACAATTCTCTGACCTTAAGAATCATGCCCTATCTGAGTATGGACGCTACTATAGAAAAATTCATTAAGCTTCTCCCCTCCCACCCCCCCATGCCCACCAATTTTCTGGAGTAGAGATATCTGGAGCCTCATCTTCTGCTAGGTAGTGTAGTACAAGCAGATTCAATCTGAAGTAGATGATCGAGAAGGTCTTTCCAGATAGTACTGCACCTTGAATGGAGCTCAGATGCCTACCAGCAGCCAAGGCAGTCCTGAAGAATAGACATTATTCCACTAAACCAGCTAATACAGCAGAATAATAATAGCAGATCAGTTTCTGCTGATCTTTTCAGTTTTAAGTAGTTTAAGACACTACTGTTGCATTTTTAATTTTTAAATTTGTTGTTATTCATATTTGTTTTACTCTGTTGTATGCTGCCTTGAGTCCTTAGATTTGGCAAGTTAAAAGTAATGCAATGCAATGCAATGCAATTTCCTGCAGACTGTACAGAAAATTATCTCCTATTATTTCTAGAAATGTCAATCTATACTGGCTGGGGAATTTCTGGGAAATTAAGTCCACACTTCTTAAGGTTGCTGTGGTTGAGAGACACTGGCATAGGGTATAATATATAATTAGAAGTTTAAAAAATGTAAGTATATTGTATATTATAGTATATAAGAGTAGGTCAACCTATTCACGGTGGGGAGAATGGGGACAGAAATCTGACAAGGATGCAGGGGGATGAAGTGATGGGCATTAGTATAGTAAGTGGGAGGGGCAGATATGACGGCTGCAGGGGCCATCTTATGTTTCGGGAGTGCGCACTCGATGTTTACGAGCAATTGCGCACTCCGACTCCGAAAGCATTGCTCGTTTCCCGGGTTGTTCAGAGTCTCAGACCCTGGGTCTACGGCTGATGTTACATAATGCCAGGGCAGTGGTAAATAAAGCCCCCCTCATTCATGATCTTATTTCAGAGGGGGGTGCTGACCTGGCAGGGTTACGGAGACCTGGTTAAGCCAGGAGGGAGGAGTTCCCCTTGTGGAAATGTGCCTGCCAGGTTTCCATGCATTCCATCAGCCAAGGACTCAGGGAAGGGGTGGGGGAGTGGCAGCAATCATTAGAGAAAGTCTTTGCCCGAGGGAGGCCACTGTTCCTCAGATAGCTGGATGTGAGTCCCTCCTTGTGAAGTGGGGTCAGGGGATTCAGATGGGCCTACTGATTGTGTACCTGGCTCCCTGCCACGTAACAGCGGTCCTGCCTGAGCTGCTCGACATTATAGCCTGGGTGGCGGTGGAAACCCCCAGACTTATTGTTATGGGGGATTTTAACCTCCCATCCACTGGTGAGATGTCGGAGACGGCTCAGGAGTTCATGGCTTCCATGACGGCCATGGACCTGACCCAGGTAGTTAAAGGCCTCACCCACTTGGGGAATCACACTCTGGACTTGATTTTTGTCTCTGATCAGTGGCTGAATGATCTAAGAATAGGGGATATAGACATCAAGCCCTTGTCATGGTCTGATCATTCTCTCCTTCACATGGACTTTCAAGTCACTTCCACCCACCTGTTGTGGCTCCGTTATCTGAGCCTGTGTCATCGGCAGGAGAGGACTCCAAGAGTGAAGGAGAGGAGTTGGCAAGGCTTCCCTCTCCAGGACCCTCCTCTTTGGCAATGCCTTCGGTGTCTGCCGAAGGGCAAGAGATAGGGCCGGGGCCAAGCACGTCCATGCAGCCACAGGTGGACAGTGATGAGAGTAATGAGTCTTGGCTGGATCCTCGACAGCGTCACAGAGATAAGTGCGCGCAACAGAAGAAAAGGTGTGCCAAAGATTAGGCTGAGTCACTGGACCACACCCCACAGGGTATAAAAGGGAGTGTGGTGGCCAGTCAAGCCTTGTGACGAACAAAGCTGAAAGCTTCCACGCCATTCTGCATTGCCGGACTTTTGCTATAGACTTTGCTGGATTATATTTGGACTTAAGTTACTCTGTAATTATTGAACAATTTACTTTGATGTACCAGAAGCGGAGAGACATTATCTCTTCCCTTCGTGAGTAATAAACTCTTGGCAGGCAGCCACTAGGTTGCTGCCAAGTTCCGTTATCATAAGAAAAAGGGTTTTGTCGGCTGGTTTGGTTTTTAACTCTTGGACGTCTGTTGGTGTGTGTGCGTGTGAGACGGGGACAGAACACCACTGCAGGGAGATGGAACCAACCAAATGGTTCTGTCCCAGGTGCCTGATGGACCCCAAAAGGTTCCTGACAAAGCTTGGGCCATTTCCTGAGACTCTGGCTCACGACTTGACTGAGGACCTGGTGGTCACCTGGGACAGGGCGGCTACTGGGGCCTTGGACCGCGTCGGGCCTTTGCGGCTTCTGACCTGATGCCGATCTCGTCTAGCTCCTTGGTTTTCTGAGGAGCTGAGAGAGATGAAGCGTCGGAAAAGACACCTGGAGAGCGATTGGAGGACAAGCTGATCTGAATCTGACTGAACACAAGTGAGACCTTATATTAAGACCTACCTAGTGGCAATAAGAGCGGCGAAGTCTAGCTACTTCTCCGCTCTTATTGCATCTGCAGAGAACTGCCCAGTCGTGGTGTTTAGGGTGACCCACTCCCTACTTCGGGTAGGGGTACGGGAAGATCCCTTACAGGGTCCAGCTGAGGATTTTGTACAATTCCTGCATGATAAAGTCGCTCAGATTCGGGAAGGCCTGGACTCCGATTGGGTAGATCCAGGGGAGAAGACAGGGACAGATCTTGAGAACGTTATCTTGGAAGAGATAACTCTGTGGCTCCTGAGGACGTGGACAGAATTCTGGGCAAGCTTAATGCTGCCACATGTTTATTGGACCCGTGTCCCTCCTGGTTGGTACTGGCCTCCCGGGAGGTTACACGAGGCTGGCTCCGGGGCATTATAAATGCTTCTCTGAGTGAGGGTGTCTTTCCCGCTGCCTTGAAAGAGGCAGTTGTGAAGCCCCTCCTCAAGAAGCCTTCCCTGGACCCGGCTATATTATGAAATTATTGTCCAGTCTCCAACCTTCGCTTTGTTGCGAAGTTTGTTGAGAGTGTGGTGGCGCGACAACTACCTCGATACCTGGATAAAGTTGTCTATCTGGATCCGTTCCAGTCGGGCTTCAGGTCACGATACAGCACGGAAACGGCATTGGTCGCATTGGTGGATGATCTCTGGAGGGCTCGGGACAGAGGTTGCTCCTCTATCCTGGTCCTATTAGATCTCTCAGCAGCTTTTAATACCATCGACCATGGTATTTTACTGCACCGGCTGGAGGGGTTAGGAATAGGGGACACCGTGCTTCCGTGGTTCTCCTCCTTCCTCTCTGACCACTCGCAGTTTGTGTTGACAGGGGGGCAGAAGTCAACCTCGAGGCACCTTATTTGTGGGGTGCCGCAAGGGTCAGTCCTCTCACCCCTTCTGTTCAACATTTATGTAAAACCGCTAGGCGAGATCATCCGTGGTTTCAGGGTGAGTGTTCATCAGTATGCTGATGACACACAGCTATACATCTCTACCCCAATGATGCCCTTGCTGTGATGTCCCATTGCCTGGAGGCCGTGCGGATCTGGATGGGGAGAAACAAGCTCAGACTCAACCCCTCCAAGACCGAGTGGCTGTGGCTTCCAGCGTCCCGGTACAGTCAGCTGGTACCATCACTGACAATTGGGGATGAGATCTTGCTCCCCACAGAGAGGGCCCTCAACTTGGGTGTCCTCCTGGATTCATGGCTATCTTTAGAAGATCATTTGACGGCCATGGCCAGGGGTGCCTTTTATCAGGTTCGCCTGATCTGCCAGTTGTGTCCCTTTCTGGATCGGGATGCCTTGCACACGGTCACTCATGCCCTAGTTACCTCCCGTATGGACTACTGTAATGCTTTCTACATGGGGCTCTCCTTGAAAAGCACCCAGAGGCTCCAACTGGTCCAGAACGTAGCCGCGCGGGTGATTATGGGCACAGCTTGTTGCACCCATGTAACACCTCTCCTATGCGAGCTGCACTGGCTCCTGGTGGTCTTCCAGGTGCGATTCAAGGTGTTAGTTATCACCTTTAAAGCGCTCCATGGCTTAGGACTTGGGTACCTACGAGACTGTCTTTTGCACCAATAACCTCCCACCGACCAGTTCGTTCTCACAGGGAGGGACTACTCAGGGTACCGTCAGTCAAATTATGCCGACTGGTGACTCCCAGGGGGAGGGCCTTCTGTGTGAAGGCTCCAACCCTTTGGAATGAACTGCCCCCTGAGATACGAAATATCCCTGATCTCCGTGCTTTCCGCCGTGCCCTCAAAATCCTGATGTTCCAACAAGCGGGGCTAAACATATGAACATGTGAATGTTTTTAAAATGTTATCTAATTTTAGGTTCTATTTAAATGGGCCAAACTATGTTATAATAATAATTTTAATTAGCAATTTTATGATGTTTGTGTATCTATATTTTTCTTGACTGTACACCGCCTTGAGTCCTATGGGAGAAAGGTGGTATAGAAATATAATAAATAAATAAACAAACAAACAAACAAACAAACAAACAATAAATAAATAAATAAATAATTCTCCAAAGCACCCGAAGGCAGGACAAGAATCAATGCATAGAAACTAATCCAAGAAGAACCAACCTAGAACTTTCCTGGCAGTGAGAACAATTTCTTGACAATGAGAACAATTAACCAGTGGAATGGCTTGCCTCCAGAAGTTTGTTTGCTCCAGTGAAGGTCATTTTTCTGAAATGATATAGGGTCTCCTTCTTGGACTAGAAGACCTCCAAGATCCCTTCCAACTCTGTTATTCTGTTATATTCCACACAGCAAACTTTGTTGAAAATGAAGGGAGGTGACTCTCCCAAAATGGAGTGATCTGCTATCCATGACTTAATATTATGTGTCAATGTCTTTGGATGCCAAATCCCTTGCTACATGCCCTTGAACAGAAGGTCAACACAGAAATATCCAAATGCAAAAAAAGTAGTCTTTCAATTGAGAAAAAATAATCCAGCCCTGGTTTATTTTTTTCCTCTTCACAATTTCTCTCTTGACAAGTTGCTGTAGTGCTTTTCACATCTGATTAAATTGGTCACATTGCATTATGTCCTATCAAATCTGACATGATGCAATGGAATGTGAGTAGTGCATATAAAGATGTACTGGCAGCAGATAACAGCTGCTTGTTCCCCATTGGTAGTATTGCTAAGAGCAGATAAGAGGCAAATTTAATACCTGATTTTGATATCTGATTCTTGTTTTTATGTGTGTGATATATTGAGTCTTTGAAATAAATGAATTGTAATTTTGGATTATAATTGCAATACTTTTCCTCTAAGCATTGCATAAAAACACAGCATGAATGATAAACATTCTAAGGATTGATAATGCTAATAAAACAAATGGAAAGATTGCAGGAGCTCTGCACAACCCACCTGTGTCATAGTAACAATTGCAACAATCTTAGGTTTTCTGAAGACTTCAGCTTTCATTAATAAGAACTGGTTTTATGTTTTGTGACAGCCAATTAATCTAAACTGGATATTTGTGTATCAGAAATCAAAGAGCACAATTATTATGTAATATTTTAATTGAATTCAACTGAGGAAGAACTTGGTTTTCAAAGACTTTATTAAGGATACATTATACGCCTCAATATGTGGCAAGAAACTGATGACCTTGGCTAATCTTTGAAAGCTAAGGAAGAATCATAGCTGATGTTGGGAACAACTGGGTATTCCAGAGCTGTTGGCTAGATGGGAAAGTTGAAAGAACATTCTGGAAGAAAAGACAAACTATTCCTAGCACTCTCCTAGCCAATAGGACTCAACTTGAATCTAGGATATTTTTAGAAACTGGTAGTACCTGATCAATTCTGCCTAGGATCAGAAATGAGCGAAAACAGATCTGTTTGAAAGGTCACTAAAAAATAAAGTTGCTGGAGGCGAGATTGGGATATCAGAAAGCAATCCAAAAGACAACTGTGATAGACCACTTCTAGACTGCTCCCAATATGATTACCTGGCTGGAGTCAATTTCAATTTGCTGGCCACTTCAGCTTTTTCTTTAAGTTTATAGAGTTAAGATGAAAATCATAATAACCAGGAAAGAAAAAAAAATTATTTATATGAAAGAAAAACTATTAAATTGCTAGTACTCTGTTCAACCAATAAATATTTCTATCTGCAGAAAATGGAGCTACAAAGAGGATACTAACAAGAAGGTTCATTTGTGTATCTAATTTATAAATGAACCAAATACTACTTAATTAATCCTCCTTTGGTCCTCCATATATTCAAGGACTTAAAATAATAGATTCTTTTTTCCTTTTCCAAATATTGTAGGTTTGGAGTTTATCATCCCAATCTGAGGCAACTGATCATGATTACCCCCCTGTAACAAAAATTCAAATAAAAATTCATAAAAGAAAATCATGACACCACCATGCTGTTAAGAAATTATGGGATTTGCAGCCATCCCCTTGGAAAGCACCAGCATGGAGGTTGCTTTTTTATGTAGTATCAAAACAGGAATGTTACTAAATATAATTCCTAGGAACCTTCAGCACTGGCCAGCCTTCCTAGAACATCTGGTTATCAAAGTTCAACAAGATTTGGACTGTCATGGATTGTCCACTCCATTTTAGCAGATATTACTGTGTTTCCCCAAAACTAAGACCACTCCGGATGATAAGCCCAATCAGGTTTTTCAGCACAGGAGTTAAAATAAGCCCCCACCAAAATAAGTCCCCCACCAACTACTTATATGCAAGTCTGAGCTGCATATAAATCCCTACTTATATGCAGCCAGTCCCTCCATTTCCTCTGGTTGCTTGCTGTGCAAACAACACAAGGTTAGGAGGCGAGGACAGGGGGGAAAGGGGGGACATGCCCTCCCCCCATTCTTTGCACTGGCCGAGCATCTGATCGCCGCTGCCCTGACGTGTCCTGCCACTGCCGCTGTCTTATGGAGCAGTACTCTGCAAGCACTACCGCAAGCTTCATCATACCGGCACAGCTGGCGTCCTGCCGCTCACGGCTGCGCCGGTATGTTGAACCCCGTGGCAGTGCTGCTGTTCATGCGTGTAATGGCACAAGCCTTGCAGAGTCCTGCTCCACAAGGCGGTGGCGGCAGTGCAATGAGTCTCACAAAGACTCATTTCTGACAGGTGGGCAGGGGAGAAGTGATATGCATGAAGCGAGATGTGGCTCCCCTTGCCGTCTCTTCTCCCCCCTCCCCACTGGGCATGGCAAGGGTCCTGCCCCTTGCTTAGCCATCCACCCCCTTTAGGGATGCAATTTGGGGGTGGCAAGTGGGGCGGGCGAGAAGTGGGATGAGCGTCTTACCTTTCAAACTCCATCACATTCTTCGCCGTTGTGTCCAGGGGAACACATTGTAAAAAAAAACTTTATTGAACTTCTGAAAAGGGTTTTTTTACAACGTGTTTCCCTGGACACAACAGCGAGGAACTGACGGAGCTTGAAAGGTAAGATGCCTGCCCCACTTGCCACCCCCAAATTGCACTCCCTAAAGAGGGTGGGTGGCTAAGCAAGGGGCAGGAGCCCCATCATGCCCGACAAGGGGGGTAGAGAAGAGACAGCAAGGGGAGCCAGGTCTCGCTCCACGTGACTCACTTCTCCCCACCCCACCTGCCACCCCTCTCGATAAAGAGATGGCAGGGAAGGGAAGCAGCCTGGCTGCTGTTGCCATTGGGGTGGGGTGGGACATGTTGGGCCGCAAGAGGCGTGTCTTACCTTTCCAGCTCCGTGGCATTCCTTGCTGTTGTATCCAGGGAAACACATTGTAAAAATAAACTTCTCACGAGTTCAAGAAGTTTGCTTGAACTCGCAAGGGGTTTTTTTTACAACATGTTTCCCTGGACACAACTGTGAGGAATGCAATGGAGCTTGAAAGGTAAGACGCACATCCTGCTTCTCACCCGCCCCACCTGTCAGAAATGAGTCTTTGTGAGACTCATCCCACCACTGGCACCGCCTTGTGGAGCAGGACTCTGCAAGGTTTGTGCCATTGCACACACGAACAGCAGCACTGCTGCGAGGTTCGACATACCGGCACAGCCATGAGTGGCAGGACGCCAGCTATGCCAGTATGATGAAGCTCGCGGCGGTGCTGCCTTCACCCCCAAAATAATAAGACACACCCACCCATTCTGATAATAAGGCCAAGCCCTTATTTTGGGGTTCAAAAGACCCTGTCTTATTTTTGAGGAAACACAGTATGCAAAATAGCATCTTCATACCTTTTTGTTCTACAGCTGACTCACTGCAAACTCATTATGGAGAATTTCTTTTTAAGGCTGCCTCAAATGTTTCAATTTTGCTAAACTTTTTATAGTGAAGCCCTTCATTTACCTTGGCTACCTCTGAGACATTGAGATCATTCTCCTTACCCTGAGAAGTAAGCAGCTTTCAGACTTCAGAACAATTCATTGTATATCCATGGGCCAGATTCAGCTCACTGTTGCATACTCAAGCGATTGCTGCTAAAAACATTAGAGCTTTTCCTGCCATTGCCCCCAATGTAGGGCAATATTAACTTGGTTTCCAGAAGACTGGATGGCAATTAAACCCATGCATTTGCCCAGCTATGCTGCCAATGAACTGTCGCATTCTCAGTTGCACTTCTGACTGATGCAGCTCCTGAGACAGAGCCATGAGTCAGGAAGTAAAACTGTCTGTGATCTTCTGAATTTGATGTGAGAGTTGGTGAGGTCTCCTGTGTATATTGAGGAAGCTCAATGGCTTGAATAAATACAAGTAAATTGTATTTCTAATTAGATCATAGAGCACTTAGCATTTCTCTCCTTCTCTCCTTTATCTGAACATCAATGGGGCCAGAAATATCCAAGAAGACAAAAGGCATAACTCCATTTATTTTTGACCTCCATAATTGTTTTTATATATTTTTTCTTAAAACAATTAAACAAAAAGATAAACCTAATATAAAATAATATAAAGTAGGGAAGAGAAAAGAGAAAGCAAAAAGTTCAAGAAAAGAACAAAGTTGAAGAAAAATAGAAAACAAAGAAAAAATATATAGATTAATAGCTTCCTATATTCGGTACGGTAATTAAA
Organism: Arizona elegans; assembly: GCA_022577455.1. Lineage (NCBI taxonomy): Eukaryota > Metazoa > Chordata > Lepidosauria > Squamata > Colubridae > Arizona > Arizona elegans. The sequence continues at coordinate 38,497,620 of JAKOOJ010000002.1, forward strand.
AGTACAATTATATTTTAACCTGTCTCTATAAAGTTGCATCCTATTGCTCTTCTTTCTATAAACTATACTGTCTCATCATCAAAACCATAATTCTCTTTTTTTTTCACATAGAAAGACCATATGACACTTCCAGTCACCAATAACTGTAAATAATGTTGTTTTTTCTAATCAAAGAGGTTTATTTATCCATTTCGGCAAAATCTGTCCATTTCACCAATCATTTCTTCATTGTAGCTAATGTTGAATCTTTCCATTTCTGTGCATATGGTAATCTCACCACAGTAATCAGTTATTGAAATAATCTTCAATTTTTTTCTGTTTATCCATTAATCCTAAAAGGAGGTATTATATTTGAGTCGAAAAACTTTCAGTTTTTTTTTTAACATCTCCACTAAGCATGATAAAATTCTTTCATATTCTTCACATATAGAACATACATTTGAAGCACATTCATACATTCTACATAATTTTTCAGGCATCATGTACAAGCAAACCATCACTTCATAAAAATGCTCTTTGCGATCATAACACAATACAAATTTTAACATCACGGATCCACTGTTAGACCCCTTGCAATTTGCATACCGAGCAAATAGATCAACAGATGAAGCTGTTAATATGGTTCTGCACTACATCCTACAACATCTTGAATCTCCAAAGACCTACGCAAGGGTCCTTTTTGTCGACTTTAATTTAGCATTCAATACCATCATTCCAGACACACTTCTAACTAAGCTAAACTGGCTATAGGTACCTGAACACACTTGTAAGTTGATCATAAGCTTCCTAACAAACAGGAAGCAACAGGTAAAGCTAAGCAGAATCGCATCAGATACCTGTACAATTAGTACAGGCCCCCCCAAGGCTGTGTGCTATCTGCACTTCTCTTCTCTCTGTATACCAATGACTGCATATCTAACAATCCATCTGTTAAACTACTGAAGTTCGCAGATGACACAACAGTGATCGGTCTCATTCGAGACAATGATGAATTCGCATACAGAGGTTGAACAACTAGCCTCGTGGTGTGACTGGAACAACCTGGAACTGAACAAACTCAAAACCGTAGAAATAGTGGTAGACTTTAGGAGAAAGTCTTCCATACTTCCACCTCTCACAATACTAGACAACACAGTATCAACAGTAGAGACCTTCAAATTTCTAGGTTCTACCATATCGCAAGATCTAAAATTGGACAGCTAACATCAAAAATATTATCAAAAAAGCACAACAAAGAATGTTCTTTTTGCACCAACTCAGAAAGCTCAAACTGCCCAAGGAGCTGCTGATCCAGTTCTACAGAGTGACTAAAAATGATATTAAAGCTGTTTTTTTCTTAATACGTTAAGACAAAGACTCAGATGTTTGCTTGAGTTTAATACAAAGCTTGATGCACTTTGTACAAACTCCATAGTCTTGGTGTAACATCTTCAATTAATTTGTTTATTCATTTTAATAGGCTTCTCCTATTTCAATTATAAGACTGTATGGGCTTTCTCTGATGGTCAATTAATATCTTTTAACATTTTTGACTAAAGATTTGACTTGTCAGCTGGGTAACATAGCCGACTTTGATTTATCAAGCTTTGAATTCAGACAGTCTTAGAGGGAGGACTAGAATGACCTAAAAGTGGTAATTAAATCATATCACACTTATTATCTCCTTTCTATCATTTTACAGCAAATAGGCTGTTACTATGTTCAGATTTTATTTTTAAGAGAATAACATTTTTATTTTGATGTTTAATGATGCTATCTCTAGTTAAGAGGATAGGGAGATAATTAAATTTGTCCAATTGGCAAAGTACTCTACTAGTTGTCCTTAGCACACTTTTTGCAACAACTAGCAAAACTATGCTGACCAAAAATCATTGTATTTTTAATTAGAATGACTCTTAATATACAAAAAAATAGAAATTTAGGGCCCATTCCAGTGGTGGGTTGCTCCCGGTTCGGTCCGGTTCTTGTAAACCAGTAGTAATGGCGGTGGGAGGCTCCATCCACCCACCTGGTCGTAATCATGAATGAACTGTGCATGCGCAGAAGGGCATGCCCGCGTGAGCGAAGCAAGCGCGTCCGTGTGCGCTCCCATTGTGAACTGGTAGTGGTGATTAGTAGAACCCATCCCTGACCCATTCCTGGTCAAGTTCTGCTGGCTTCAGGAGGCAAGCTAGGAGACCCATTGAAAAATATATTAATGGAATATTCTGCTGAATATTCTAGTAGAATATGAGCCAAACATATCCCAGCAACAACAGGTTGGAACTGTGAGTGGAGCAAAAGAGTATGCTCAGTTTGGTCACCAGCCTCAGAGCTTCTACAGGAATTTTCCCTCCTATTGATTTTAATATTATAGCAATGGAACTGTCGTAGATCTTTTCCGGTAGCAAGGGTGATAGATTGTGTGATTACCTGCATGACTATAGATATCATGTCCAATGTTCAGGTAAAATAAGAAGCGTGTTACGACATCTCTCCATAATTCTTTGGAGATACACTTTACTTGCTGTTTACTAGCCAGCCAGTATCAAAAAAACAGAGGCAAAACTGGGTTTTCCTCTTAATTTATTTCAACCACTATCCCAAGGCATGTGGATAGTACTTTATGTATGGACCAAGCCTTTTTTCTATTAATGATCGCTACCAGAAGACAGAAATAAATGTATGAGATTTGAAACAGCAGCCTCCTGCCCATATACAGGTAGGTACACCCTACCTGTAAATGAGTATTTTAATTTCAACCGTAATAACACAAGGGCTATCAATAGATTCAAACTCAATGTAATTTGCTCTAACCTTAATTATAGGAAATATGACTTCTGTAATAGAGTAGTAAATGTCTGGAACATTCTACCTGATCCTGTTGTTAGTCTCGCTAATCTCCATACCTTTTACCTTAAAATGTCTACCGTGTTTCATGTTTCTTAAGAGGTCCCTAAGGGGGCGTGCATAAGTGCACTAGTGTGCCTACCGTCCCTGCCCTACTGTCCCCATTTATATGTAATCATTCTGTGTGTTTATGGCTATGTTTTGCCTATTTATATCCTTTTATTTGTGCCAATTTTTTTCATGTGTCCATGTCTATGTCTATACAGTTACTTGTTTCCTTCTACTTGTTGATAAATAAATACATATATACATACATACATACATACATACATACATACATAAATACACACATAAATACATAAATATTTTCAGACCTGCCAGATTTTACATGATGCCACATCAGGTTTCGGTAGCAAAGTTAGCAGTTGCTGCCTGTGTTTTGTGAACGTGTGGGGACATAACAGCTGTAGATACCAACACAGCCTGCACAAGGTGGCTTCATCAATATGGTAGTAGATGAAGCAAGGAGAATATCACCGGCGCTGTGCTCTTCCAGGTAAACATGGCCAGGGAAGCTGAGAGTGCATCTGGCATTTTTATACCATTTTTTCTATGTTTTGGTAGTTTCCTCTCTGAGGCTGAGCACCATGGAAAATGACAGCAGTTCTCCCAGCATGACAGGAATTTAGCCATGTATAGTTAGAAGATAGGAATAGTACATCTGATATATCTTTAAATTCTATTTAGGAAGCAGATCAGCTCTCCCACCAATATTGCTGAAAAGAAGAAAGAATTTGCACTGCCAAAGAGAATAGCTCCAAGCCATCTGCTTCCTCACATCTTGGCCACTTCCCATGCCATGCTACCTGACAAACACCTCAGGCTCCATCCTAGTAGTGATCAATGTGTTAAGGAACACAAAGTGGCAAGTTGCAAGATTTTTATCTCATGGAGTGTAGGGGAGATATTTGAAAGACTAGACAGTTCAGGTAGAATGCTGTTATCTCCCCCCCCCCTCACCCAACACAACATGCACAAGCTCTCTCACTAACAAAGGATGCAGGTTGGAAGAGTCAATGGCAAAGTATACAGGTTGAGGACAATGGCCACAAATTAGCACCCTTTTATTTCAGCCCTAGCCATTTATCCAAGACTTCAGATTTACTCATTGCAGCTTTATTTTTTATTTTTATTTTTTGCTTTGGTTTTTATTTTGTTCTTCTTCCACTTGAAGAAAAATTGAAGATTGTTGATGTTTTATGGTAGTATAACTCTCTGAGGTCTATAGCACAGGGCTGGTTTAAAATACTCTATTGAACAGAATGTTTTGCCAGAATGTAAACAATGGTGTTTTGGAGGTTCAGTGCTATTTTCAAGGAAAAGTTTTCCTCCTTGTACAGGATATCACAAGATAAATAACTAAATAACTCTCAAACAGCCTTCTTTTAAGGTCAAACTTGAAACTAGGTGTCTCTTTATAGACACTCCAATAAGAAAGATTGGATTTCTGTGGAGAGTTTGGACATTATGGTCAGAGAAAAAAGGATACAGATTCTTTTGAAAGACTGGAAACTTTATATGGACTTGTTGAAAGAAGAAAAAATGAATTGATGATTTATGGATTTGGGGATTTAAAAGAGTTAAAAGAGAGGTGAAAGAATAAGTTGGGACCAGATGACTTGCAGACCTGTCTTCTACCCATTAAGGGGTAGAAGCCTATCCCACCCAGTCAGATAGGGAAGGTATGTTACAAAACCCATAAATTAAAGAATTTTGACCCACATCTAACACAAATAAACATAACGAAGAGTTTGGCGATTATATTTTGACTCTATATACATGGTACTTTTAATCCTTAATTTGCACTTTGTTTAAAAAACAATTGGTACTTTTAAGAACAATATCACAATTTAGAAAATGCTGCTTTATGTAGCAGATTATCTTGATAAAAGGATCCAGTCTCAATACACACTTTCATGAAATTCATGTGATACATGGTAAATATTTGCAGTATTTTAATGCAGTGAGTTTGACCTAAGAGAAAGCCATAAAAGAGTTGAACAAACTCCTCTGGGATGTGCTTTCAGGCAGCACTGCCAAATTCATCATTTTATCACTAGTCTAATAATATTTAATACTTTTATTATGTTCCTAGATCTGTTTACTAGATATCATCTGACATATGAGGAGGATGCTATTAGCTTTATATTTTTAGATTAAAAACTTGAAGTTAACAGTTGTTTTAACCTACTTGCACATATATATATATATATTTGATTATATTTCATATCATCATTTTCTGAGTGATAGCATTATGTACAACTATTTCAATTTGATTTGATTTTGACTGAAAAGGAAACTAAAACATATAGCCATGACTATTAATTCATTTCACTGGTTAGTTGTTTTTGTCTATGCTCTATATCGTGTTTCAAAGCATGTTGTCCCATGATACTAAAAGCATAAATGGAACTATTGTTACTAAATTAAAACAACAATCTGAAAATATCAGCATTGCAAAGTACATAGAAACATTTAAAAGACAGGGAACCATGGTCAAAATGATTTACTTTGCAGCCTTTTTCCAGTGGTAAACCTACTAGGATAACACACTCAGGATTTACTCCTGAATTAATAAGCGTTCAACAGAACTTCCATCAACTGCACTAAAGATGACAACAACAACAGAAGGAAGAGAAGATAATGATGATCATGCCTGTGATGATATTGATTGGCTCAGTCATGTTTGATCAGCCTTCCCAGGTAGAATAGACAGGAATCATGACCAGATGAGCTTATTCTACTTTATTTATTATAAGTCTACATTAAAGCCCTTGGTAGTACAGTGGTCTAAAGCACCCTGTTATTAAGACCAGCTGCCTGCAATTACTGCAGGTTCAAATCTCACCAGGCTCAGCCTTCCATCCTTTCTAAGGGAGGTAAATTGAGGACCCAGTTGTGGGGGCAATAAGCTGACTTTTAATGAATATACAAAAGGATGAAGGCTATTGCTTAGCACATTGTAAGCCGCCCTGAGTCTCCAGAGAAGGGTGGCATATAAATCAATTTTTTTTAAAAAAAAGGAATCTTGTACAAACCTTCTGTCATCATTTTTACAGTCATGAAGTTCCATTCTGAGTTTCTTTTCTTTTGATGGGCTATGTCCTGGCTTATCTGATCATTTCATAGGCAACATCTCTTTTCCCCAATATTATTCCCACATACTATTACATGTTTTAAATATATATTAATATCAATATCCCTTAAACAGTGGTGAAATCCAAAATATTTTACTACCAGTTCTGTGGGCGTGGCTTGGTAGACATGGTGTGGCTTGGTGGGCGTGGGTTGGTGGGCATGGCAGGAGAAGGATACTGCAAAATCCCCATTCCCTCCCCACTCTGGGGCGGTAGGTATTTGCCTGTTCTCCAAACTACTCAAAATTTCCGCTACTGGTTCTCCAGAACCTGTTAGAACCTCCTGGATTTCACCCCTGCCCTTAAACCAATGGGAAGACATGTGTGCAGATGAAAGCTTTTACATGGCCTTTGAGACCAACAAAAGATGAGTTTTAGTTTTTCCCCTGTGTTGATCATTCATTCATAAGTCAGGAAAACCTTCCTTTCCTTCATTTCCTGTTGAATTAGTTGAGCTGTTCAAGAAATGATCTGTCAAACTGTATTTTGTACAGATATACAATTTTTGCTTATTATGACACCCTGGGAGTGGAGAATAATCTGGTTCTTACGGTGGCAGACATGTTAAAGTTGCATAATTCCAAAAAGCATTTCATTTTTAAAAAAATCAAAATGGTAGCCTTTCTGTCTCTTTTCTACACACACACCCGCCCCCGAAGTGTTGCTTATAGAAAACAGCTGTGGGGGAAAATGGTTAACAAGGTAACAAGGTAGCCTTGCTAGTTTGATAGGGCTGTATTACATCACATTAATGAAAGCCATACAAAAAATACCTTCTATAATTACAATCTTACTCAATGTATTTCATAGGAAAAAAGCAAGTAAAGCAATAGTAATATAAAAATAAATTCATGGATTTTTCTGGTAAAATACCTACCATAGAAATGCTGATTTAGCCAAATGCAGAAAAGCTGTATGCTGGACAGGGGAATTAAAAGAAAAATTGAACAAAAGGGACAAAATAATGGCAAACTCCTTCTGGAGCAAAGGTGGGGAACAATGGCTCTTTTATGACTTGTGATATAATTGAGCCCATGCTGATTCAGGAATTCTGGGAGTTGAAGTCCACAAGTCATAAAGGGGTCATCGTTCCCCACCCCTGTTCTAGAGTATTGCCACGAAAACTATATGGATGTGCTCATGAAGTCACCAGGACTTGAGCACAACTCAAGGGAGACTTTACTTAGAAAAGCTATTGGAATAATATGCTAATCTTTTCTTCTTCTTTTTTTGCATCAGTCGGCAAAGCATGTTTCCCTATTTCATGATAATTGGATAAAGAAATGTGGGTGGGAGTACAATTCATTTCAGAGTTTGATGAATTATTTACCAATTAAAGAGAAGACCCGAAGATAGGGCAAGCTATATTATTCTGATATGAATGTTCCCTTTATTATATTATTTATACTCACGAAATTGTTGCTTTTATTAACTAAGAGGTTAATCACTTGAATGAGATTGCTTAGCAGTTCTTCACAATGCCACCCACATACAGAGGCAAATTGGCTAATTTTATGTGAAGAAAATAACTTGGCAATTTTTTCATTACTTATCTATCCAACACAGTTTAATAACTATTATTGTCTAAAATGAATAAAAATTTAAGTCTAGTGTCATAGCTTTACTCTGGCATGAGGTCTACACAGCTCTACTGTGACATGTCGATAGACTAACAGTCAAGTCAGTTCTCTGCAAGAAGAAAAAGAATTTCTGAGGACCAGCTGAGAAACACTTAATTTTTAATAGTTTGTTCTGCAAAAGAGGATATTCCAAAAAGGTGGCATGGTGAACTTCATCTCTTTGTCTCACCACTTTGAATACATCCCTTTCAGCCTCCCAAGAAAAAAACTATTTAATATGAAATAGTAGATATAAGACTCTTTGAATGGAATTATAGCTTCCAATATTAATTCAGTGCCTTCTCCTCATTGATTTAATTTTAAGCACTTCTCATTGGTTTCAGCAAATGGCCTTGTCTGAACTTGTAAGCTTAGCAAGGTCAGGCCAGTTAAGTTTTTTAAAAGCTTTGGTGAATTCCAGATCTGTACTTGGAATACAGTCTTTAAAAAATTATCCTGGAATAAGACGGTGCAAGTTATTTCTATTCTGTTGTCAAGAAAAAAAACATGAATGTATCCATGAGGTCATCAGAAATCTTCCTGACTTGAAAGAATTCTTATTGATGGGAGATAATTATGGAAGTTCTTTACTGTATCTCAATTATATTCCAATATTGTTGCAAGAGATATTGATGAATGTTTCATATTTTTTTATATAGATGGAACAGTTCAACACTGCAGGAATTCTTCGATATAGTTTCTGATTACTGCCAAATGTTTCTCTATGTTAGACTGAAAGTAACAGCAGAAGTTGCAATCCTTTATAATTTAAATATAGTATGTCTGGATTATGCAGAGTATAGATAAAGCAATTGAATGTAACAGTAAAGGAGTAGTTTATGGGTAATTGGAAAAACTTTAGCAAGATTAACTGCAAACAAATTTCAGATTAAAGGAAAATGTTATAACATGTTCTCAGTATCTGTAACATCCAGGGATGAGTTCTACTTACCTTTACTACCGGATCATGCGTGCGAGCTCGCTTTGCTTGTGCATGCGCCTTGCTTCTAAGCATGCACAGAAGCTTCTGCGTATGCGCAGATCGCTTCTGATGACGTCAGGGTCAGTGGACGGCACCTCCCACCGGTTTTACTACCGGTTCTATAGAACCAGTCAGAACCGGGGGCAACCCACCACTGGTAACATCTCATTGAGCTTCTGATTTGATTCCTATTAAATGCAGCTTATAACTGACCATGAGTTTCTGCTTGTAGCTTTACTCCAATTTCTCCACTATTAAAACCATCATTATCATGACCTTTATCTGAGTGAAACAGTACATCATAGAGCAAGAATTTAGGAACAAAAATAACTCAAATGGACAAATTTATACAATATGTCTAAAACATGGGCCCCATGATTCCTGAGGGAATGACATTTGGGAATGTTGTAGTAGCTTCAGTATTACTGGTGGCTGCTGTGATGCAGTCACATGATCTTCACTTTCAATGTTCAAAAACCCAGTTTGCAAAATATCTACTACCTAATTCCTCTATAATTCCTTTTCCCTTTCAATAAAATACATTAAAAAGACACGTTTTTTGTTGCCAAGAGCTTGATACTAATCAAGACATGTGGTGCATCTTTTAAAAGCTGTATTATTTCAAAATAAATATCACCTAAGGTGACCTGAGCAGAATTAAGATGCTTAACTTCCTCCTCTTTGAAGGGCAGCTCTTCCTGGGCTTTTTCCTGGCCCTGAGCCCATAGGCATTCTGGCTTTTCATCATGAGGTGTTGTCCCCTTGTAAGAAGAAGAGATACATTGCTCCAAATGCCTGGGAACAGCTTGCAGGTTTAATGCCAGGATGCTTCTTGACATCCTCAAACCCTCAAACAGAGGAAAGGGGTAGATTATGGCCACACACACACATACACACACACGAACAAATATATTAGACAATGAGATGGTAATGTGCCATTTTATTTATTTATTATTTATTTATTTATTTATTTATTTATTGGTTCGATTTATATGCTGCCCTTCTTCGGAGACTCAGGGCGGCTTACAATGCATTAAGCAATAGCCTTCATACTTTTGTATATACCTGCTTAGTAGGGCTTTTGCCCCCCCTCCCCTCCCCAAGCAGTGTTCTTTTTTATACAAAGTCAGCTTATTGTCCCCACAAACTGAGTCCTCATTTTACCTACCTCGAAAGGATGGAAGGCTAAGTCAACCTTGAGCCTGGTGAGATTTGAACTTACAGTAATTGCAGGCAGCTGGTGTTACTTAACAGCACTTTAGTCTGCTGCGCCACCAAGGCTCTTAATTTTCTGGAATAATTAGCATAAATTGGTTTAAAGTCATACAAATGATACTCAAAATCAATGATTTCAGATCCTGTTACAATAAGAATACAAACCTCATACAACAGAAACAAAGCATACGTTTAAAACTTTCTGTTTTAAAAGGCTCCTTATATTTCATTTAAAACAGCCCCATCAAATAACCAGCTTTTCTTCTCCACCTTCTTGTTTACAGTAGAATTACAGCACACACCTGATTTTTTTTTAATGCTACTTAACAATAACATGACTTGTTATCGAAGGTATTTGATGTGAAACATTACACAAAGTCATCTGAATATTGAGTCATTGCAATTGGACTAATTTTAGTTGTTAGTTTGAGATGTTTCAATCTCCAGGCAACTCTGGATGACCAAGAATCGTCATCAACATATTATACAAAGTTGATCCACTGACATTCCCTTGTTTTGCTCCAATACTTAGTACAGAAGACCAAACTAATGTTCTTTTGCCTCATCCCAGATAGCAAAGAGATGGATATCAATTTTGTAACCTACTAAATGTATGACTACTTTAAGCTGAACATATTGTTGGCATTCTGCTCCTACAAGAAGAAGAAGCATAGGACGTACAGGCTCCACAAACCAGATAGAATTAGCTAATTAATATTCCAACTGTTTCCTCAAAGGGAGAAGTTCAAAATCTAATTTATAACACCTTCTCCAATGAGGTGGCTATGCTTATAGAGATTGAATCTATTTTATCTAGTAAGGACAAAGTTGATGAAGGCAGAAGTAGGTTTTCTTGGATGAAAAGAAAACTTTATGTTCGAACATTTGCTTTAAACATAATGGTTGGTAAGATGTCTGATATACCAAATCTATTATAGCAAATTTTAACATTCAGAACTTTATCTGGCATTCAAAACCAACATTCCTAGTTGCAGACAGCTCTTCTTCTACATTTATTTCAACTAGCAATGATTGGCTAAATTGTAGCACCAGCGGATATATTTTAAAGTGGGAAAAATGTAAGCTAATTGTAGAGCAGTAGCTATTGGTTGCCATCCAAGAATGGGAAATAAGAAAATTGTTTTTCCTAATAGAATATTAATATAGTATATATCTAATAACACAAATGGGATAATTATTTACGTTTTGTAAAATAAGGTTTTTTACTTTGGACTCTTAACTAGAATGAAAACAGATGTAATACCTATGTAACAGACTATTGTGACCAGTATCCAAAAATACGTTGCATTAAGAAGGAAGAAAGAGAAATCAGGAAACAGAATTGAGTAGATATTTTACTCAAAATATACTATGGGATCCTTAATGACCACAAGTGGTCAAGACCTGTTTTATGTCTCTTAGGGAACAGCTATGTCAGCCGTTATAGATTTAGGTACACTAACAGGAAACAAAAATGAAACTTTTAGATTTAATGAAGCTGAGTATCTAACAGCAAATAGCAACTATTGAACTTGTTATGAACAAACCTTTTGATTAAGTCCATAGGGCATTCGTTCATCCACTCACACATTCACATTCACACACTATACTTTACATGCCTGGGCCTGAATGCTGTCAAGATCCTGGATTGTACATTTCCAACCTCTAATTATTTATTATGATATGAAAATCCTTTCTTATATCATAAATAGTTATCATACCTACATAAATATAGTGCAGCTCTTCTATAGGATTAGGAAAACTGTCTTTCAAAAAAAATTTAAATGCAGTCCATTTAAATGATTAATATAGGTATCAGGAAAACAAAATTGATAACATTTCCTCCCAATTCTTCCAAGCTGAAGTTGTTCAAGGAATTTTGTTAAACCTTGCATATTTCTTTTGAAACATCTGGGGATCGATTTTATCTGCACTGCTTTCTTGATTGCATGCTTAAATTCAGAAGCAATACCACAAAGTTTCCTCCCTTCAGGGACCTCTGATGGGCTGTTTGCCATTTCAGTCTTTTGAATGACAGACTTTTAAAGCTGACATTTGGGGCTGGGGGAGGGGATTATCTTCATGTCCTTGTAAAGTGGTGGTCTTGGGAACTGGTGAAGAGAAACAGCGACATAACCGGACATTAAATTCCAGAATTAGAGAATTCTTAATAGTGTGGTATCTTGGAGCCATAGATCATGCCCTCATTACATGTATGTGTGTTACATAGATTATATTACACTTATATAAAAGGTTAGAATTTTCCATTAGAATAACACTAACTAGGCTTAATCTGATTAATTTTTCATTTCCATTTCATTAAAAGGAGACTTGAATTTGTCAATTTCAGTTTCTCTTAATTTTTCATTTTAGTTCATTAAGTGAGTTAAGGTGATACAACCTTAACAACTTTTTCCCATCCTAAAGGCCAGTTAGAAAGTGGAAACAATGGACGGAAACTAATCAAGGAGAGAAGCAACCTGGAATTAAGGAGAAACTTCCTAACAGTGAGGACTATTAACCAGTGGAACAGCTTGCCTTCAGAAGTTGTAGGTACTTCACGGGGGTGTTTAAGAAAAGTCTGGACAGCCACTAGTCTGAAATAATAGGCTCTCCCACTTGAGAAGGGGGTTGGACTAGAAGACCACCAAGGTCCCTTCTGGCTCTATTCTGATTGATTGAGTTAAGAGACTGTTTTTACTTCAATAAACTTAATTCATCCCATTGCATTTGCTCATGTACTGATGCTATCAATATTCTTTATTCTTCATCCAACAAGCCACACAAAGCAGAAAGTTCTGATTTTATCACTTCAGAGCCACCGGCAGATTTTATACAACAGTGATATTCAAGGTGTGCAAAATCCATGGAAGGAACCATTTTGCCCTTTGCAAATCATCTGCAAGAAGCATCTGTATGAAATTATTAATGGCACTATTTTTAACCACTTTTTTTAAAAAAAAGTTACGGCCTCACTTTGAAAATCTGTTCTTTATCACACAATATTTTATGTATTTTATGTTTTGTTTGGAAAAGCATTTGTACACTGTTAAGCCAATATGCAAAATTTAACAAATCATATGTATACACATTTCATTACTCTATATGAGGAAGAGCCCCTATCACATCCTAAAGAGGCAAGACTCTAAATGAAATTTCATTGTCAGCCCCCATGGTAGCATTGTCTCCAGTAGATAAAATTCCCTCCAGTACTCTCGGCAGGTGCCAACTGATATCCATATGGCCCAATAAATGTGTAACACAAAATTTTCTGTTGTCGTCAGATTAACAGCACAGTCCTTGCATGGTTACTCTTTGGTGCTAAATTCTCCTTTCACTCAGGGGGTTAAACCTGCCTGGCTCCATCCAGATGTTCCGTGAAATGAAAGATTAACCATTCTTGTTGCCATTGCTCTTTTTTCTTTCTTTTTTCTTGTATTGTTTTTTTCTCTCTCCTTCCCTGAAGCTGATATTTTCTTTAAGAGCTTATTTAGAATGAGTTGGAGGCATTTCTTCCCTAAGGTATATCAATCGATAGGCTGTTCTAGAAGAGGAGCAAAATGTTGAACAAGTAGATCAGAGTGTTATGAATTTGTTTATAACGAATGACTTTCCACTGAATCAAGTTTGCTTCCTGGGGTTTCACTATACTGTATAGGACAGCGGCAATCTTTTCTTCTTAACAGACAAGGAGGTTATCTTCTTTCTTTTTTCTTTTTTCCTTCCCCAGAAGCATTCTTATTAATTTCAGAGCAAAACTGTCCCGATTTCTCTCAAACTGTGCATTAAGCGAGAGGGATAAGTATTAGAAATACGGCAATATCAAATTCCCAGTTACTATAAACAATGTCATCCCAGGGGAGAATGAGAAGGTTGGCCGAAATGCATTCCACTCAATGAATGCCAATTTAAATTCAACCAGACCTGTCTTTTGTATACAAAGACGTGCTCAAGTTCCTGCTGTTGCAAGACCGTTCAAGCATAGAATAAGTAGCATTCCAAAGAGACAAACCTTCTGTCTCAGCTGATGTTTAACAAGCTGTTTTCTTGCTGTGATGGGCTCTCGGGGCATGGGAGAGTTGCTAGAAGATGTAGGTGCTGAAGTTTGCAGCTTGGCAGTCAGAGCAAACTATGTGGAAAGGATTGGTTTGAGATTGGACTTTGTTGTTGTTTTTTCACCCCAGCCCATCCATAAAATAGGCAGTCTATTTTATAAACCTAGCATCTGCCTTTACAGTGACTAATACTAAAGGTGCCTTTTGTCCTCCAATTTCGATCTATACTAATCTTAGACAAAGTGAAATTTGCTAGTGCTTCTGACAGTTTCCCAAAATAAATCGCTATGAACAATTCTAAATTGTGGAAATATATATTCATATGGAATTCATCTGAACAATGTTACCGAGGCACACTTCTCTGCATGCTTCCCTTTGTTCTGTTCTCCTCCACTACAACTGTAGGTATCAAATTTGTTGAAGAGATTTCCCATGGATCTAAAAAAAACCATAGGATTAAATGCCTATTCATCCATGAAGCATAATGTCAGTCCATTACTTTTCTCTAATCTATCTATCAAATCATAAAGAGGAAAATATTGGGGTGGAGGTATAGAAAGAGGTCCTTGACTACACCCTTTTAATTTATAGATTGATAATAGTCCCTTGGTTTTCAACGGTTTTCTCTAACCATGCTTAAGTCAGTCCAAATAATGGAACTATAAAGTGCTTATGTGTATGTATGCATGTACCTAGGTGTGTAAGATTCTTTACATTTGATTTTTATAAAACTGGTAACTATAATGTTGTATTTGGGGTTTTGTTTAAGTGTTGGGTTTTACTTAGGCATATAAATTTAAGTATAGAATTTGCTCACTGCATGCAAAGTTGACATCTCCAGTTAAAGGCTCTCACAAAACAGGATATCATAGTTGGAGAATTTGGGTAAACTGATTAATTGAAGTAAAACAGTCTTTTTCCACCTGACATTGGAAGTGTTGAACAAAGAGTATTCCAGCATATAAAAACCTAACTTGTCCTACTTCCCAGATGATAGACATTGTTTGGTTATACGGGTCATTAACTTTACTCAATATAAATATTTTCATGTAGAATAATAAAAAGAGAGAAAAGGATCTCAGTGGCTATTTCATGCAATAAAATATAGCATATCTATATTTAAGTGAGTTCTCACTCACCTTCTACTTGAAATCTCCTATACCTTTTCATACACAAGGCCAACAATTGTGCTTCAAGAAGTTCTGAAACTGTTCACTTGTAACTTGAAATGAAAAATAAATTTGCCCCATTGTCCCTGAGATGAAACCTTTCTTACTGCCTTTCACTGATCTTTTCTCCTGACTAAGCATACTTAGTTCCTTCCATTTTTTTTCATAAGAGCTGGTTTCCAAGCTGCTAACCATCTTAGTTCTCAAATAGTTACATGCAGTTTGACAAATTAATGTCTAATTGTCTTTTTTAAAAAGATGTTATTTTAAATAAAAGATAAAATGGTATGTTTTTATGCCTATTATGAATTTTACTCAATTTTTATTGTTTAGTTTGTCAGCTTTGATCTAAAGCAACTGAACAGCAGACTATGTTGCCAACAGTTTATGAGTGTCTGTTAGAAATTATGCAAAAGACAAATTTAAATCTTTTTCCAGTAATGCCATTTTACAATTAAGAATAGCTTCATTCTCACAGAAGTTCTGAATTATATTAGCTGTCCTACTGTATGTGCTGGAAGATAATTTTCATCTTTTCTTCAAGATTCTTAAATACAGTGGAATTTAACTTTTGAATGTTGACCTGGAAATATTGATTGATCTTTTATTTCCGGTCATTTTTCCCTAATGCAAGCCCATTTACATCTTGGCAACGAAAACAGATCATGCTTATTTATTTATTTATTTAAAATCTTGCAGAATGTCCAGTTCTTGGACTAATCAAAACTGGCCACAGGATGTCACTATTACTCTACAAACATATAGCAAGAGCTATGTTTGTTTATCAAAGGGCAATTCCTAATGTTTTATATAACAATCTTTGGAGTTGGAATATTTTCTACAAGATCTGTTGAAAAAATGAGAACTCTGAAAGGGAAAAGTGATTATCTTGCTAGATGTCTTGTCAATAGAAGGATACCGATGGAATATATTTCCTATTCGGTGTCTGAAGTACATAGAAAGCAGCCGTATGGGATGACTTCTTTCTTTGTGTTTGTTTTTATTACTATCTGTATGTATGTGTGTACTCACTTTGTGGCACCTCCATGATGACTCTGACAGACAGAGGCTGCAGCTAGAAATGTGAAAGTCATTCTTAATCCCACTTCTGTGAATGTTGTAGGATTTTTATGTACTTATTAGGTCAGCTACTTGTTTGTTTGTTGCTCTTCACAGCTCCCATTAATCTATGTAGATTTATAGGCAACATTCTCTAAGGCAGGAATCACCAACTTTTTGGACCTCAGGGACCACTAAATTCATAATTTTAAATCCCGTGGACCACTAATATGATCTACCTAATGACCGGCTGGGTGGGCGTGGCTAGGTGGTCATGTGACTGGGTGGGTGTGGCTAACTCAATGTCACTCACATTGATGGGTGTCTCGCCAGCCTCTACTCGCCTCTCCCCTCCCAGCCACTCCTCCCCTGCTTACCCAGGCTCTTTAAGGCCCCAAAAGGAAGCAGTTGTTGGAGCTAAGCAGCCAACGTGAGAAAGAGTTGGCAAAACAGCTGGCTCAGTTCAAATTGGATCTGACCAAGAAGGAGGCTCAGCAGAAGCACTTCACTGAGGACTACCAGCATAGGCTTTCCAAGCAGAGGGAAGACCTGCGAGAGTGCAAGGCCAGGTATCAGTGCCTGGAGGCTCAGCAGGCTGAGATGGTCAGCCAGTTCCAGGCCATGATGCAGTCCCACTGGAACAAGGCCCTCTGGCTCTTTGCCACCAGCAGCACTTCCCTCCAGCCTTCGCCCAAAGCCCCGCACCAGGAGGCTGAAGCAGACCCCAAGTCGGAATTTCTGTCCTCCTCTGATCCCTACAAAAAACTCCAAAGAGGGAGACTCTCTGCAGTAACACAAACATTCATTGCATGTATCCGGCCCAGGGGGCGTAGTTTGAGGACCTCTGATTTAGTGTAATATAACAAATACAAACAATTTTTCTGCGGACCACCAAAATTTTCTCGCAGACCACCAGTGGTCCACGGACCACCAGCTGGTGACCACTGCTCTAAGGTAAGTCTTTTATTGCCTCTTTTAAAACACAATACTACTATGTTTACAATTTTTTTCTATACAACTTTCTCACATGTGTATACTTTAGGGAATTTTTGAACAAAGACAGACTCATAGTAGTGGACTGTATTTGTTTTTGACTATTTGTGCTGCAAAAGAGTTCCAGGTTGGTATACAGCATCATTTTACTGCCATAAAATCCATGGCAGATTTGTTTGGAACGCTACCTGCAAAAGGTTTCTGACTGAGTTCCCCACCACCTCATCAGTCAACACTGAAGAGTACACTCTTAATGTATTAATTGTTCTCCTGCTGCATTCAGCATTGACAGAACAAGCCATAATGGCAGTAAGAAACCATGAAGGTTATATGAAGGTTAATTGTGTGGAAAAAAATGGAAAGTCAACCTGACTTATTCTAAATTGTTATTTATCTTGTTGAACTTCAGCTTAGGTTTAGTGGTCCCAATCTACACGTTCAATACAAGAAATGATAGGAATTGTACAGGGATACATCAAATCTAAAATTTGTTTCTATTGGTTCTGTGGGTGTGGCTTGGGGGGGTAATGTGACTGGCTGGCCGTGGCCAACTTTTCTTTTTTTTTATTTTTAAAAGCATTTTTTCTACAACCTCTTCAGCTGAAGAGGTTGCAGAAAAAAAATGCTTTTAGAAGCCTCTGAAAATCAGGCAACTCAGCTGGGATCGCCAGAGGCTTTTAAAGGCATTTTTTTTCTACAACCTCTTCAGCCGAAGAGGTTGCAGAAAAAAATGTTTTTAGAAGCCTCTGACAATCTCAGCTGAGCCACGCGATCATCAGAGGCTTTTTTTTTTTACTTTTAAAAGCATTTTTTCAGCCGAAGAGGTTGTAGAAAAAATGCTTTTAAAAGTAAAAAAAAACAGCTTCTGATGATCTTGCGGCTCAGCTGGGCATGGGGGGAGCAGGGATTTTTGCTAATGGTTCTCCGAACCACCCACCACCATCACTACTGGATCGGGCGATCCGATCCGAACCGGGAGCATTTCACCCCTAGAATTGTAGACTTCAACATTTGGAGAGAAATAAAGCTTCGTTGGTCCTGTACAGTCAAGACCACAGTCTGCTTCCTATAGCTCCTACTTAGACTCTTTGTCTAGACTTGTAGAGGCAGAAAGTTGCAATTTGGATGGAATAGATGAACTTGGCTATACTTTATTTCTCTTTTTTTAATCACAATGTCCCTATTGTAACTCTTTTTCAAACCCCTTTCAAAACTAATCTTATATTGATTCTCCTTTTTCTCAGGTTATTGGTTCAGCTCTGCAATTAAGAAATCATCCTTGTTGTTGAAATTGTATTCATTTCTTGACTAATTTTGTTGAATAGCTTAACTATTTTCAAATATCATATACTGCAACTTGGAAAGTTTAATTTTATCCATTCAGACATCTCGCAGAATTAACTCTCAAAATAAACTCATATCCCCGAGTGACCATTAGGTTTTTACTTAGAACCTTAAAAAGTTCTTAGAAAGTATTTCAGTGAGAGTTGATTTATCATGCATTTGTCTTCATTATTTGGCATGGCTGAGAACCTGAGCACATTTATTTGGCCATATTTCCTTTGTTAGTGGCTATTCCTGCATTTGATAGCTTTCTGTCTGAAAGAATGTGCATCCCAAATTCAACTAAGAGACTGAAGCAAACCTCTTTGAAGAGGGAGCTAAAGTCTTAAGGGGGTATATCTCCATATAGTCTCTGAACAGCAGGCTGATCAGATGTGTCACACGTTAGTCTATAGCAGTGTTTCTCAACCTTGGTAGCTTGAAGATGGATGGACTTCAACTCCCAGAATCCCCCAGCCAGCACCGCTGGCTGGGGGATTCTGGGAGTTGAAGTCCACCCATCTTCAAGCTACCAAGGTTGAGAAACACTGGTCTATAGTAAGTCTCAACTATGACAGTTGGCATCTATTTAGATTATAATCATTCTAAGTTTAGAAATACGTGTGTAAATTAGCACATGCAAACTCTATGCCAGTCCGTGGCATGTGGAGTTTTTGGAGCGGGTGGCATTATTTTTTTGTTGATGTGAAAATAATCAGCCTGTGCTTATTATAAAGGCAAAACTGAGTTCACCATACAACTGTAAACGAAACTCAAAAAATTACATTACTGCTCAACTCAGTGAGAAGAACAAGTTTACGACTTAATTGAATTCAATATTATAACCTTCTAAATAAATTGACTATTTTATTAATAGAAAATAGAAAAAGTTCTTTTCTGACTTTTAAGTTCTCAAATCACAGTAATTATTTTTCAGTATAGTAATACTGCAACAAAAGAATCATGTTTATCAATATTTCACTATTCAAGTCGGAAAGCATGAGCTATTTCCTTTGTACAATATTGTGCCTGAGAAAAGATCCAAAGATATATAAATTCTCTTTATGGTGTTCAAGATACAAAGTCTTTTTCCATATGCAACTCAAATTCATACCACATGAGTTTGTCTAGAGAAGATCTGAAAGGCACGACTCTTTTTTAAAGAGGACCTTCTTCTCCCCTTCTTCTACAGGCCTAAATGAATTCTGTCTAAATTGCTCTCCAGATATGCAGGATTGATGGCACCAACTGTGCTTTTTAGGTGTTCCTGAAATAATAGTGTTTTAACTAGCAAGGGGAAATTGAAGCATATCTGATAATATAAGGTCTTCTTAGCTCCATTTCCTTCCTCATTTCTGATTTTGTTTAAATACAACTTAAATGTTGCTGAACAATAAATAATTGGGCAACTCAGTTAAGAACTATAATCCAGCTAAATAAATTATTTTTGGTATGTTTCAGAGAGATATAGTGTCGGGGTTCCGACTTCATCACGAAGAATGGCTTGGTCAAATTCCTCCCTCAGCTGCTCTATGGATCTCCCCAAGGGTTCCCTCAGGGGCTTTGGGAGCCTGGCCTGTGCCCAGTTCCACATCCATTCCACTCTTCCTAGCTCGCTCAGGGGCCTTCCCCAGCCTTGGGAACTAGGGTGGAGGAACTCGACCTCAGCTACTTTAGGGATTTTTTTCCACCAATACTCATCCCTTTTTGCTTCGGTCCCTGGAGCGGGCATCTCAGCTTTGATGGTCAGGGAGGGCTGCACTCCGGTTACGATTGGGCTGCTGGGTCCTGGAAGTCCCTGGGTGGAGGCAAGTTCTGCCACTTTCTGGGTCGCCTGGAGGAGGCTCTTTTCAGATAGTCCACCCTCTGCAATGGTAGCCTGAGTTTCTCTCCACGCACCCCAGAGGTCGGGGAGTGACTGGAGAACCTGGGATTCAGGAATCCCAGTTATTTTGATTAGTTTTGCGAGAGTTGGCTTACTATCAGGGTTCTAACTAATGCCATAATTAAATCATGAGCCTCGGAGCCAAGCTTCAAAAGAAATTCAGTTATTTATTAGGAGCTTTATGTCGGCACATTCCAACTCTGTGAAGTGAAGCCAATTCTGACCTCATGTAATTTACGTTCCAGCTCTGACCCTGTTTCCCCCTCCCCCCCCCCAAGGTGTGTCATCAGTCACATTCTTCAATGAAGCAATTTCATGAGTTGTAGAGATCACACCCCTCCAGCTACTGTGGGTAACCGCGGAGACGGCCTTGACCGAGATATGGGTGGAATGTGCTTTTGCTTTGACTGACATGCTGCCTCGCCTCAGTTGCAGAGTTCATTTTCCATCCCCCTTGCCAATGGCAACTCGAGAGCAGGCCAGGTATGCTTTGCGAATTGACATATAGATAGTAGATAGATAATAAATGATATAGAGAGAGAAAGACCTATAGACATATATCGGTACCATCTCTCTCTCTCACACACACACACACAAACAGGCACACACATAATAGTGGCAGAACCCAGCTGAACCATCAGGTTCATATCTGGATAAGCAAATACCAAAGAATCCCTGAGTTGTAGGCTGCATGGGGAAATTTAAAAAAAAAACAACAGAAAAAAAGCAATATCAACTAATGCTACTAAGAAAACTGCATGGCCAACGAGTCACCAGGAACTGTTCAACTCCTCTAGGGCTTCTTACCTTGTAAGTTTCTGGTTTATGACTCTTCTGAGCCTGGTGCCATCCAGATGTATTGGGAATTCCCAACGCAGCACACTCATTTACCTAACATTTCTTCAAAGGACTTCTGCAACAATAATTGCCTGACACCAATGATTTGCTTCAAAATGGACCATTTGTTAAAAGTCTGTTTAAGGTAAACAAGCAAAACACAAGCTTATAATGTATTAGCGTTCTTCTGAATCAGTGCTTTCCAAATTGATGTCCTTCCCATAATTCCCAGATAATTATCAAATTGGTCTACAAATATGGGAGTTATGATCTAACACAATTGGGCAGTAAACACATTTCATTGTAGCAGTGAGTACAGATCTAAATACCCACAGTTCCAGGTCTATAAAGAATGAGTACAACCCAGAACTATTATGGCAATATATCATCACTTTTTTTTTACTTTTACAGTAATTTTAAAATTACTGTAAGCTGTCATAGATAAACTCTAGGGAGGGAGGGAGGGACAGAGGAAGGAAGGAAGGAAGGAAGGAGGGAGGGAGGGAGGGAGGGAGGGAGGGAAGTTAGGAAGGAAGGAAGGAAGGAAGGAAGGAAGGAAGGAAGGAAGGAAGGAAGGAAGGAAAGAAGGAAGGAAAAGATGTACAAGAATCATTGATACTACCTGTAAAATAAAATGGAGAGAGGGGAGGAATAGTAGGGAAGTCAGGAAAAAAGGTGAAGCATTCATTCTGCTATGAAGATATCGGGAGGGACTGAGTAATTCCCTTTTTATTTCTTTTAAATTCAGAGAAGGAAGTATTGCCATATACTGGGGAAAGAGTATTTGTACCCTCACCCAGTTGGGATGTTGGTTCAGTCAGGGCCTCCCAAACTCTTCCAGTGCATCTGGAAGGTATCAGTTTAGGGAAAGCAGATCTATTCTGTCCTTAAATCTTACAGAGTTCCAATCTTCTGTGATCAGAGTTGCCTGCATTCATCATTGTACTCACATCAAGCAGCCTTGTAATACATTCACTGGATTTTTTTTTTAATCTGCTTGTATCTCGTTGTCAGACCTCAGGAAATCACTGAGTTGTAAATAGAATGTATTTCCTATGTTATAAGAATCAGTATATAGCATATCTTCACTGCACATAACAGGACAAAGGCATTGAAAAATTTGCCTCACAAAGAAGTCATCAGTGGTTTCATCTGACATGCATGAGAGGATGCTATGCTCTTTCCTGTACCAATGTGCCATAGAGATTTGCATACTAAAGACACTAGAGAGGTTAAATGCCATAGAAATAATTGTACTATTTATCCACTAGATGGTACCCTCTCCTTATGATTTCTATCTTTTAACTGGGACTGGAATATTTGTATTAAGGTGAATTATTAATTTCATATTTTCTATTTACTGATCTAAAGATACATAGATATCACTTGTCCTACTTCCTCTTCCTTTCTGAGAAAGAAGGAAACTTCCTGTTTTGGTCCTATTTTATTATCCTGTTCTGAAAATATGCCTTATAAGTTTCAGTCATTGTGAATAGTTTTCTAAATTGATTTATTCTTCTTGTTTTCCAGCGTATACCTTTGAGAGTTACATAACATTAAATTCAGTGGTCCTTTAATTATTAGAAATGTTAGAAGCACTAAAAAACCTATAGACCCCTCTGTCACAAGGTACCAAAACATTTCAAATGTGGCAGGAAAATAAAAAAAGATTTGCCAGGGGTTTGATTAAAATATCTCATTTTGCACATTTTCTTGTATTTAGAAGGAAAATCTGAATCAAATATTTTACAGTGTTTGGTATAAGTGGCTAAAAGCTTATTTGGATCTTGAGGTTGTGGTTCTCTAATAAAATAGATTGCTAGGAGAGAAAAAATGATATGAGTGCCAAGGCTAAGGAGCAATTGACCTTAATGTCTTTTTCTAACCTGATTATATACCATCAAGTCAGTGTCAACTCTTAACAACTACATAGTTTTTCTCTGTGACAATTTGTTCCTAACCTATCTTTTAGGTCTTGCAATGGTCCACCCATAACCATAGTAACTGATGAATCCATCCAACCTGCTGCTGGTCTTCTTCTGCTTCCTTCCATTTTTTCCAGAATTACAGCTTCATATAGAGAATTAGGTCTTCATATAAGACCCAATTCTCAAATTTAAAAAGTAGATAATATGAACCTAGTCATTTGTATCTTGAGTGAGAATTCTGGGTTGATTATTTGATAATCCATTTTTGTTTTCTTGGCTGTCCACAGAATTCTGAAGTCTTCTCCAACACCAAAGTTCTAAAGTATCAATACTCTTCCTATCTTCTTCAAAGTCGAACTTTTGCTTCCATTGAATGCCACAGGGAATTCCATTGCTTGCATTATTCTGATATCTGTATGTATATAGACACGTCCTGGTATCTGACTATCTTTTTCAAGACCTTCATTGCTCCTCTACCATAGCTCTGACATATTTTTTGACTGCTTGTTCTTTTACTGTTGATGATTGATCCTAAAATCAGAAGCTATCTACTACTTCAATATCTTATCAATTCTAAGATTGGTTGTTGTACCTGATATCATTAATTTGGTCTTTTTTATATTTAATTCTAATCCATTTTTTTCAGTGTGTTTCTTGACTTTTATTATTAGAACTTGCAGATCCTTTGCATTTTCAGCTATTAAGTAGTGTTATTACCATAGTCCAAGTCACTGATGTTTATTCCTCAAGTTTTAAAACCATGCTCATCTTCTCCCAATCCAGCTTCCCTTAATTCAGAATATAAATTGAATAAATAAAGGGAGAGGATATACAGCCTTTTACACTCCTTTGCCAAACTAGAGTTAGTTTGTTTTCCTGATATTCTGTCTTTTCTGTGGCTTTCTGATGTGCATATAGGTTTCTCATGAGGACAATGAAATGTTCTGGGATTCTTATTTTTCTAAACATATTCCATAACTTGAGATGATGAATGCAATCAAAACACTTTATATAATAAATGAAGTACATAATGACTTCTTTGGGATATTTTTTGGCTTTCTCGATTATCCAGCATGTATCAGAAATAGTTTCTCATGTTCTTCAGCTTTTCAAAAGCCAGCTTGAACATCTGGTATCTCCTTTTCCATGTGGGGCTCTAATCTGCATTGGATAATCCTAAACAATATTTTGCTAATAAGTGAAATTATTATGAAGATACTTTATTTATTTATTTATTTTATTTTGTTTGTCAAGAACGTATTAGGTAATATACATAAGTATAAGCATGAATTGAATACATAAAATAGATATGAATAGAAGAAACATTAGGACAGGGATGGTAGGCATGCTGGTGCTCTTATGCACGCCCCTTACAGACCTCTTAGGAATGAGGTGAGGTCAACAGTAGACAGCCTTAGGTTAAAATTTTGTGGGTTTTGGGATGAAACCACAGAGTCAGGTAGTGCATTCCAGGCATTGACCACTCTGTTGCTGAAGTCATATTTTCTGCAATCGAGTTTGGAGTGGTTCACTTTAAGTTTGTATCTATTGTGTGCTTGTGTTTTGTTGTGGTTGAAGCTGAAGTAGTCATTGACAGGTAGGACATTGTAGCAGATAATTTTATGAGCTACGCTTACATCATACCAAAGGCAGCATAGTTCTAAGTTTTCTAAGCCCAGAATTTCAAGTCTGGTGGCATAAGATATTTTGTCGCAAGCAGAGGAGTGGAGGACTCTTCATGTGAAATATTTCTGGACACGTTCAATTGTATTAATGTCCGATATGCAGTGCGGATTCCAGACATATAAACTGTAATCGAGAATTGGTCTAGCAAATGTTTTGTATGCTCTGGTTAGTAGTGTGATATTACCAAAGAATAAACTACGCAAGATTAGGTTTACAACTCTTAATGCCTTTTTGGAAATGTTGTTACAGTGGGCTTTGGCACTTAGATCATTAGATATGAGTACTTCAAGGTCCTTGACAGAGTGAGGGTCATCTACAAGGTCGTGTCCACTCAGCTTATATTTTGTGTTCTGGTTCTTTTTGCCAATGTGTAAGACAGAGCAATTGTTGGTTGAGATTTGAAGTTGCCAATTGTTTGACCATTCGGACACAAAGTCAAGGTCTTTTTGAAGGGTAACAGTATTGTCGGTGGTGTTAAATATTTTTACATCATTGGCAAAGAGAACACAGTTGCTTATAATATGATTGCAAAGGTCATTTATGTATAGTATGAAAAGTGTTGGTCCTAGAATGTATTGTATTGTATTGTATTGTATGATAGTTTGCATAGTTAATTGTTATTTTTTCGGAATTAGAATGTAGATTCTTATTTTTTTGGAATTAGAATATAGATTGACCTCTTCCAATCTATTGTCCGAGGCATGGTGGTTCAATTGTTTAAAAGATGCTGGAGAAGATCTATACTCCAGCTCTTCGAGCCCTACTCCCATATAATAGAGTGAGCTCCCATCACTTGCCTCAGCTCCTGCCAACCTAATAGTTTAAAACCATGTAAATGCAAGTAGATAAAAAGGTACCACTTCAGTGGGAAGGTAACAGCATTCTGTGTTTTGCTGCATGCTCTGTGCTGCAGCATGGTGTCATTCAGGCCACTAGCCCATGGAAATGTCTTCAGACAGTGCTGGCTCAGTGGCCTAGAAATGGAGATGAGCACCACCTCCTAAAGTCAGCTACAACTAGCAGAGTAAAATCCACAGGGAGTCCTTTACCTTTACCTTAATATACTGGCCACTTGTCATTCTCCAGATTTATTGCCATAGCTTGGCTAGAACATTTACTGATTCTTCTTCTATTGCTTGCCATATTTCTGTGGGTTTTCCATCAGTTCTTATAGCATTCTGACTTGGTAATGATCAGAATGCTGATCAACTTCATCTTCCAGTACTAGAGTTCTTCAAAGTAGGGAATATGTTCTAAGGTATCTTGGATGTTGAAATCTCTACTGTACTGTACAAAAAGATGGAAGGCATATATTTCAGTATGTTCCTTTCATCTTTTTTTATCCCTTTTGCATCAGTTATTATCTGTCCATTGGCATTCTTTAACATACCAATTCAGGATTGGTAATTCCATGTTTAGGGAATCTTTTGAAAGACTTTCATTGTTATTCTAACATTTAATATAAGATTGAATCTTAATACCCTAAACTGGGTTTTGTTTTTTTGTTTAGTTCGGCTTTTTAAAAGATTAAATAAATAGATAAAGAACTTGAGTGTCAAATTTGTGCAATAATTTTGTCTTGAATTTTACAGAGCAGCAAAAAAAAAAATTCCTCTTCAATCATTTCAATATCTAATTTGGGTGATACATGGTTGTTAATTGAACATTTAGGAAAGTTATTAAAAACACTCATTCTATCCTGCATATGCCATCTTTATATTATTATACTAAGGGGACCAAAGCTTGCTAATGTAACACAAAAGCTCTTCAGACTTCTAACTGGGGTACATCTTTTCTTTGCACATCTCATAGAATGCTGTTGAAATAAAAAATTAGTGCAATATTTATTACCAAGCTGTTTCATTTAAATATGAGTTTGATCAATTTGTATGGATCTAAACCAGAACATATCTATTCTGCACTGTGTCATGATCTCAGTCTTGATTTTTGCCAAAACCTACAGGCAGTCTTGATACTAAAAGGTGTTCACAGAGAGCATATAGTGAATGAGAGTTTAGATCAGTGGTGGGTTCCTCCCGGTTCAGTCCGGTTCAGCCAATCCGGTAGCGGTGACGATATGACGTCACCGAACCGGTTCTCCCCCCCCCACCCCGCCCTCCCACTCCCCCACCCACCCATCCACCCACGTTATTCTTTCTTTTTATTTGGTTCCATCCCCAATCTATTGCTTCCTCCTGAGTCTCAGCTGATGGCTAGAGGAAAAAAAACTGTTTAAATTCTTGCCGCGGGGCTTCAAAGGGCCGCCCTATAGCCAGTGGTGAGATTCTGCCGGTTCTAGGAGCTGAACCATTTGTTAAATTGCTGTCTTGCCCCGCCCCTCCGCACCACTATTTATTGCCAATAAATAGAGGTGGGCGAGGGGTGGGTGAGCCAGCAATTTAACAAATGGTTCGGTGTTTTTTTGTAATTTTATTGGCCCACGGAGCTTCAGCATAGGCTAATTAGCCCTTGATTAGATTGGCTCCCAACTCTCAGCTGATTTTGTCTCAGCTGTTTTGCGGAGGGCTCTGCTGTTTGTTTGCAAAGAGTGCTGGAGCAATTTTTTTTTTCCCCTAGCTATGCTGAAAAACAAAACTGAAAGTAAAACAGGCTGTTGGCTTTACTGTTGCTGCAACGTTGGAAAATTAGACAGGCAGATTTCTTTTCTTTTTGCTCACCAAAAAAGGTAGGTGCAAACAATGGGAAATTTAGGGCAAAAGAGGAGAGTTCAAGATTTTAAAACACAAAAGAAAAAAAGCTCTATTTAACTAGGGAATTGTAACAATTGAGATACTATTAATTGTATATTGTGTTGAAAGCAGAAATGGTTAAGTTGTGGTTTGGAGGAATATATGGGGGAAATTATTTGGTTTATTATTATTGGTAAATATAATTAATTGATTTGTAAGAAATTGGATTGCATGGAAATAATTGGAATATTCATGTTCATATTGATTAATATACAAAAAAGATAGTTATATAACTAATTGATTTATATTAAAATTGAATTTGTATTAAACAACTGTAATATTACATAATTAACCAATGTGAGAATGGATATAAAAATAGATGACAATAGGAAGGGGTATAATATAGAATAGAAGGGAAAAATTGAATTTGATTAAGATTAGAGATGAGGATGAAGGATAATATTGGTTTTTTAAAAAAATAGATGAGGAATAAATATGACAAAAAGGAAATATAGAAATTGTAAATTTAATTGAAATGACTAAACATTGTTTAAATTTGTGAACCGGCCAAATACTCTGTTCAAAGAAAATACATTGTATGTTTGTATGTGTGTTTCTAATTATTGCTATTTATTCATATTTGTTCTCTTTTATTCTTTAAAGTTTAACAATTCATTCTTTATCTTAATATCTTTATATTTGTTTGGGGTTGGCTTTCTTCCCTTTCATCTTTTTTATTGTACAGCAATCTTTCTCCTCAAACCTACCACCTCTCTCTTTTCTTTCCTTCTTACTTTCTCTTCCTCACCCTCTTCTTCTCCTCCCTACTTCATCTTCCTTTATCCTTCTCCTCCTCTCTTCCTCCCTCTTTTACCCTCACTCCTACTCTAATTTCCCTTCCCTTCCTTCATCTCTCTCTATTGCTGCATCCTTTTATGCATATGGACTACTCAGATGGCTGAAAAAGTTATTTTTGACTGGTCCTCACACTTTTGACCAGTCCTCGAACTTACGACTGTCCTCACATTTTATGTTTTTCACCCTATTTTGTCACCATGGTGAAGAGAAGCAGTTGTGAAATGAGTGACACGGTTGTTAAGAATGCTACAATGGGCATAAATGATGACCAGTCATAACTGCGAGGACCAGTCAAAAGTGCAAAGACCTGTCAGAAATCACTTTTTTCAGCCCTCTGGGTAGTCCTTTTGTGCATATGGATTACTCAGAGGGCTGAAAAAGTTATTTTTGACTGGTCCTCGCACTTTTGACCAGTCCTCGAATTTACGACTGTCCTCACATTTTACGTTTTTGCCCTATCTTGTCACCATGGTGAAGAGAAGCAGTTGTGAAATGAGTGACATAGTTGTTAAGAATGCTGTATGGGCATAAATGTGAGGATGGTCATAAGTGTGAGGACCAGTCAAAAGTGCGAGGACCTGTCAGAAATGACTTTTTTCAGCCCTCTGAGTAGTCCCTATACACATAGCCATGGTCACCCGGTCATATGACCAGCTAGCCACGCCCACCCTGTCACATGACCTCCAAGCCACACCCACAAAATAAGCCACGCCCACAGAATCGGTAATAAAAAAATTTAGAACCCACTCCTGGTTTAGATGTGCAGTAGTGTCATGGACTAATCAGTGCAAGCAATACTTTTCTGTAAATGTTTTCATGTATTAGACAAACAGCACTATGAAGTGAGAAAATATTGAAGCAAACTTTCCTTAATATAAAAAGGTACATGTAAATTGGAAATAAATTAATATTTCTGCATGTGCTGGAAAGAGTTTTATAATTAGTAGCTGAAGTATTCTTGCTTTGCACTTTACCTTTTATTAACTGGTTAATTAGTTAATAAAAATTAACATAAAATTATAATATTATAAAAAAGTAGTACTTAGAGGAAACAATTTGTCAGGAATAAATGGAAGTACTCGGTCCTGGAGGATTTCACTCCTTGGAATTTATTTATTTAATATTTATTTAGCCACCCATCTCAGGCTGCATACAAAGATTAAAGCCAGCAAGCAAAATTAACAAACCAAAACATCAATAGAAAATCATCCCCATTACAGAAAAGAAGAATAAACTCAATCAGCAGATCTTACTCAACCTTCTGACCCAAATGCCAAGGCTTTAACTTTATCTAAGCAGACTAACAGGTCAGGACCATCCAGATCTCTGAAGAGATGCTAATCTACAGGGCAGATCCTTCTAGAGAGAAGACATTATTTCTGGGTGCAGCAAGATGATATTGCTTAATGGAAGGGACGTTGTCAGTTCTGGTGCTGCAATCAAAGAACATCAGTACAAGCAGTCCCTGTCTAGTATTCTGCCTCTGGTACTAGAAGATGAAGTTGATCAGCATTCTGATTATTACCAAACAGCCTGATCCTGTTCCTATGTACAGCTTTATAGTTGATAACCAGCTTCCTGAATTGCACCAGACTTCTAGTGGGAACCAATGCAGACTTCATAGTAGCAATGTTCAATGAGTACACCTATTCTAACTGGAGGAAGGCAGTTCATCCCATATATGACACTCCTGCCTCCTGTTCCGGGGTGGGATTGAAAAATTTCAGCAACCAGTTTGCTGCCCGGTTGCTAGGTGGGTGTGGCCATGGGGGTGTGGCCTACTCGGCCTCCTGCACTATGGCCAGGGGGTGTTTTTGCCCTCCCCTGGCACCGGAGGCCCTCGGAGGCCAGAAACAGACCCATTTCTGGCCCTCCGGACCAGAACTTCCGGACTTTCCAGACTTCCAGTACTTCCAGTAGACCCATTATTCACCCTTCCCAGGTTCTGGAGACTTTCCTGGAGCCTCCAGGAAGGTGAAAACGGCCTCCCTCGGGCACCGGACGTCCTCCAGAGGCCAGAAACAGACCCATTTCTGGACTTCCATTAGGCCCATTTTTCACCCTCCCAGAGCCTCTGCGCGCACCCTGCCCTTACCTGGCATCCAAAATGGGCCGCGTGGAGACTTCTGGAAGGGGAGGGGCAGGGTGGGCTGGGTCAGCCAGTTCTTGGAACAACCAGTTTGGCGAACCAGATTAACATCCGGTTTGCCCAAACTGGTCCAAACCAGCTGAATCCCACCCCTGCTCCTATTTCTTTTCACTATTGTTGGTATTTGTTACAAATGTCCTTCCATTCATAATCAATAAGACTCTTACATAGTGAGTCTTGGATGGGAAGATTTACACTGAGGGGCCACAGAACTGCACCCTAAATGCATAGTCTCTGCTATTTTTCTTAACTCTGATTCCTAGTTTTCCAAACCTAAAAATGAAAATTTCATTATACAGAGCTTTGATATAGATACTTCAATAGTCTTGAGCCCCATCAGTGTCAGAAACAGTTCATTTAGTAGACATTATAACATTGGGATAGTGAGATGTTATTATAAGTATTATGTTTGTGGAAATTTTCCAAAGTAAAAATTATTTAAAATAAAATTTAACTGTGTTCAAAATACAAAATATGATTATAACCAACATATATTTGACATTTCAATATATGGAAGAATCTATACAGATTATATTTGCTTGTGTGTGTGTATTTCAACTTCACATTATGTGGCACATTTGTTTATTAGATGTATTACCATTTTAAGAATGTCGGCATGTATTTTATTATTGATGTTCTAGAACATCCATTTTGAATAAACAGCACTTCTTTATACCTGTTCTTTCTTTAACATTCTATATAGTAAATTGAATAATCTAATTTGCTGGTTTTGTATCTTTAGAATAAATGCCCTTTGAGGGAGATGGGCGGTTCAGAAACACAAATAAATGAATAACATTACAATTTGAAGTGGTACAATCTAGTGTCAAAAGCATCACATAAATCTGGCAATCTTGAATTTTTGTATATTTTTCATCCTTTTCAATCATTTTTCAGACATTTCTATAGACCAAATAAAAAGTCTCTCTAAACTCAGTGATAGTTAAAAGTTTGGGGGTCCTAAAATTAAATAAATAGATAAATAAGTAAAACCATAAGTCACTCCAAATTAACCACCTTTAATGCACAAAATGCAGAAAATGCAAAATTAATCAATTCCTGATTACATGAAAGGGTCAGTGGCAGCCCAGTGCAGCTGAGTAGTGAAAACTAAACTAAAACTAAACTCAGCATTGATATTAAATTAAATTAAATATATCTTTCTAACACATTTCAGAAAAATACAGGAAACAAGTTAATTGCACATTTAATGAAGAATACTACTTCTTCCTGTAAATTAACATACGGTGCTCGCTCATTTCCTTTTTAATCCAATTGCAAAAATACTTTGATTTATTAAGAATTGCCCTGGGACATTGTCACTGTAGAACAGATTTGGAGACAAACAAGATAAAGATGTCCATGATAAAATAATTGGAGACTTGCATTCTGAGAAAAGTAAAAGCTAATTCTTGGGAGAAAAATGAAAAAGGAGAGCCTCAACAGTTCTGGAATCAGAATAATACTTGCAATCATTTGTGTTGTTATCTCACTTTCTAAACTGTACTTCTAATCAGCTCCAAGTGGAACCTCAATAGTTTGGCCAAAACACCAATTGTAGGAAGTAGGCTGCTTTTATGTGAAGCTGGCACCCTTCTTTACTATGAGGTAAAGGTATAGACAACAGGCAGACCGGTCTGAGTCCCTAGCCTGGTAAAGGAAGGATATTCTCAGATCCCCTTCGCTTTGCAAATCCTGATAGCTTTAAGGAATAAAACAAATAGGAACTTGATCTAAAGCTGATTTTTCAAAGCAGCTACAATGAAATAAATCTTTGTAAATTATATTTTCAGGTTCCTTTCCATTTGTTATGTTGGTTGTTGGATCTTAATAAAACACAGGGTAGTGAATGAATGAGCCATCTTGAAAAACAAAGGCTGCATAAATGGGAGTAGAACGACATGTAGGTTATGGCCCATAAATTGTCCTCTCTTACAGGCAAACACAACTGCTTTTGCAAGTCATATTCCACTTTGAAAAAGTTTTATTACACATCTGTAATAAATTGGGAGGCATTGGATGCAGATATTATTTTTCTGATATAATACCTTAAGATATTATATCAGAAAAATGATATCTGCATCCAATGCCTCCCAAAGTTAAGATGAATTCTAAACCCAACCCAACCCAACCCAAACTCTATGTTAGCCTTGTTCTTCTACAATTCCTGCTGATATGGAATCAGAAGAACATAATCCTAGCCCTGTGGAATTAGGCTGAGGCCCATCCTAATTTTATTTCTCACAGTGGTCAACCAGATGTTTCTGTGCTTCACACAAGGAGAAGATAGAGAGGTAGCCCTTTCTTGCTAGTCTTCCCCTGCAAGTAGAATCTGAAGGTGTTGCTGCCTCACAATCACAAAGAACCTTGTGGTGTCAAGATCAATACTCTTTGGTAGGCCTGCCCTTTTAAAGTCATCCAGTTAGTAGATATCACAGTATCAGATGTTGATGAGTTTTACAAATAAATTATGTCTCATCCCAACCAGTGGTGGTATTCAGCCAGTTCTATTTGGTTCGGGTGAACTGGTAGCAGTGGCTGCGGGAGACTCCACCCACCCACCTGGACCTCATCACATCCCGTTTTTGATGCTCTGTGCATGCGCAGGAGGCCCTGTGCATACGCAGAGGTGGCGCACACGTGCTCACATTTGCAAACCGGTAGTGAAGTAAGTGAATACCACCCCTGGTCCCAACTCCAGAAATAACACTCATGGGAAATAACACCCATGAACATTAGCCTTTATTACATTTTAGAATAATGCTATATTCTTAGGTTGATATGTAACATAAATCCACAGAGAGAGAATACAAATCCGTTCCATGTCTTCTATCCTCAGACTCAGGATCATTTTAAGATGCTGTAAAGCTCAGCTGTAGAATATTCATTTCAAACACACACACACACACACACACACACACACACACACATATCACACAGCATTTTCTTCCTGCTGTATATCCTGTTGAGTATTTTTTTTCCTTCATTGATTTTTATCCATTCAAGTCAACAGCCCAGTAATTAGAGCTGTGTGTGAAAATCTGAAATATTGAAATAACTCAGCATTATATTCTAAGAGATTAGTTTAGTTGCTTTGAAGAGAAAATATTGATCCTCTTGATCATTTTGAATACTGATTTATACTTTGAATGGCACCCCTTGAAATGGAGGGCAAAGCTTTTAGAAAGATGTTTAAAAGATAGTCATGACAATCCTATTCGTTCTAATGATGCTATTATTTAACGTTAGTAAATAACTTCAAATGTCTTCGCAAGATGTCTTCATTACTAATTGCATTATTAATTGTTACCAAGTGTCATTTATGGACGGCTACGAAGATACTTAAAATGCAAGAATTCTCCTGGGTGTGTCTCACTGAGTTTTATAGACCTCATCTTTATGCAATGCTATTGATTTTTCCTCATGTCTTCATTGTGTTCTATTTTAGATGTTCACTTAAATTATTTCAACTTCCAAGAAAAATATAGTGATAAGTTACTTCTCATCAGACTTTTTAATGTGCCCAGACTATGATCCACTACAATAATTTCGTGAGATATCTGGATGACAATATCCTACCTTAGTTATGTCCTTTTCTCCCAGGGATAATTCATTCAGAAAAATTAAAAAGCAGTTCAGCAAAGGAGTGTATGGTATAGCAACATTCTTTCTTTTCCAGTAAAATAGTATAACAATTATGGTCTTTATAAAAGAACAAAGAGTTCTGCTTTGGCCCTCCATGCTTACAAAATAACACTCCTCCTGACAGCTAACCTGGGACTAAAAAGCTGAAGAACAGAACATAGTGATTCTGGCACCAACTATCAGTCAAAAGAACAAGAGCCATGAATTAGCATTCAAACCTGATTTCAGGGAGGGGAAATCAGCTAATAATATACTGAACTTACCTGCTCGTCACATAGGGAAACACCTATATTATCCTAGAAGAACGCGAGAAAAACTACAGAGTATCTGGATTACTTTGATGCTCTAATCTAAACAATAAAAAAACGAAGTTGCACATACTATAGAAATACAAAACACCTATCCATTCATACCACAACATCTAAGAGCACTGAGCAGAGAACAGTCCTACTAACATCCAGATGAGTCACTGGACTGAATGGTGTATGACAAACTTTTTGCAAGTAAGCATTTAACAAAAATTAATTGTATAGAAGAAGTTCTGATATTTGCAAATAAGAAACAGCGGAAAAGTAAATCATTCAGGAGGGGGGAAGGAGGGAGAGAAGGCATGACATTGATACAAACATATGCAGATATTTGAGAATCCTCAGAAATTCCTCAGAGAATCCTCAAGAGATTTCCTAAGATCTCCAGTTGCACTGAATTACATAGCCCAAGTACAAGTTGGTTATCAACAACCAAGCGTTTCCTGCAGGTGATGAATGCTTCAATGCACTTGGAGGTACCATGTTGGAGTTAATTATTTTATGCATGTCTACACACAACAGGAAGGTAAAAAGAGAAAGGCTGCTTCACTTAGCAGTGCAAATTTGGATGCATATCATGCATGGACGCTGGGGAATTCTGGGAGTTGAAGTCCACACATCTTAAAGTTGTAAAATTTGAGAAATACTGACACAATACATTTGGAAAAAGGTGGACTTCTGCCCTCTGCTGGCTCTTACTAAACTTTCACCAAATTTCTAGTAAACTTTTGCCTTAATCAAAAACACTATGCCAATCCTGATTTATGAAAACAGCAAGTTTTCACTAATTTGTTTGTTTGTTTATAGCAAAAAATCCTCCCACTATTTGCCATTTCATTTCTTCACCCATGGTGACCATAAATGGGATGTCAAATAAATACTATATTTGCCATTCAGTTACCATAAAGAGTTAGTTTAAAGCTAGCTTTAAGTATCTACGTAACCAAATCCCAGTGAGTATATCCTTCACTAATTTTCCAAAACAATAAATACATACAATTAGAATGGGGTGGCCTAATTCTGATACAATTCAAAAGGACATCTAGTGAAGGTTCATCCAAGGCAATATCCTGCTCTCAATAGAGGTGGGAAAATATTTCTTTTCATTTGCATGAAACTTATTCAATTCCACATCTTCACCTAAGACACAAATTGAAATTTCATTAGTAAAATTTGCACTTAGTGAGGCAGTCGCAGAAAAATGCATATATTCATGAAAAAATGTACAAAAATGCATTAGGGGAATTGTTTACCAATTTCCTAACCTAACAGTTTTTGCAAACAAAAATGCAAATGTGCCAAGAACTTTATAGCAAAATAAAGAGAAGTGTGTGTGTGTGTGTGTGTGTGTGTGTGTGTGTGTGTGTGTGTGTGTGTGTGAGAGAGAGAGAGAGAGAGAGAGAGAGAGAGAGAGAGAGAGAGAGAGAGAGAGAGAGAGAGAGAGATCAGGACAAACTAATCATATGTGGAAGAACTGAGATATTGAAATGAACATATTGATTCATCAAACCTAGTCATAAAATATGGCACTTTATATTGAGAATAAGATTCTGTCTTTTTGAGTACATTTGCTTCTGATACCAGATGTCTTCTAGGATGTATGAAACTCCATTCAGTAATGAAAGTACTATCTCCTAACACTTTCTTTCATGTTCTTGTTTTCCAGACTCAAGATCTCAACATTAGGGCCCCTTCTGTAGCTGTTTCTTTGCATTCTTCCAGATACCTGTTTCCTGAAAAATTATAGCAATGCTCACATGCTCTTGACCAACAGAATTTGCATTTTCTTGGGGCTATTAAACCAAGAGGCACTGATGATCTCTGACAGCAATAGCGCTGTTATCAGATTCATGAACTCCCTCTGTAAATGGCAAGTACCTGGTTGTTAAGCAAGAATATTCAGGAGCCCAAACTTTAAGTTCGGCCCCTAAAATGAATCCGAGGCATATGGCTGTTTTGCTGTTGATGGGTAATGATGCAGCCGTGTCACAAACCCAGGTGTGAGTCTACATTTCTGCAGCTGTTCTGATGGGAATTGAATACCCCAAACATCTGCTGGTGGGAATCAGAGAGACTGTACACAGGCAACCTTTCAGGGATGTTATTTTGGGTTGGTTTGATTTTTCTGTCCTTTCTGTTTTTATTTTGTTTCCAGATCTTTTTCTCTATTTTTAAAACCTTCCAACGGACGAATAAATGACAGTATTTGAGTCATTAATATAGAGTACAAAATCCCAGAAGTCTAGAATTATGGCTTTATCTGGCTGAGAAATGAGGATCATAGAAGCCTGATGTGATAGGGCACACTCTGTCATGCAAATAAATAGAAAGGAAATTCTAAAAATGAAGTCATTACTGTCAGTTGCATAAATATGTAAAACATGCTAATAATGCAGAAATGTTAGCCTATCTGGTAATTATATATTTAAAATATGGATCAGAGAAAGCTTTTTGAAGATTAGCTGTAGGAAAGTATGTCAGCCATTTTAAGGTCTCAAATCAAAGATGTTGGAGAATACATTATGAAATAATTAGTGACCAAATGTATGGGTAACAGAACTATGTAAAAATAAATGTTTCTGCAGAGAAAAATAGGCAGAAGTATAAAATTTATTTTTAAATATTTTATGATTACATGGATAGGATATTATTAGAAGCGTCTCTTCTGAAATTGTATTTCAAAGCCTAAAATTGAACCAACAAAAATCTTAAAAGCTCTATGAAATAATTAGGAAGCATCATAAAATACTTTAGAAATCAGTTCATCTTTATTCTTTATATCTAGCAGTGACGTTGATTTGCTTAATCTAGAGAATTAGTGTTAAAACATCTGCATGCAAAGTGAAGATCTGGCATGGGATTTATGACATAAATAGAAGAAATACAAAATGTTTTGTGGAAATGCTGACTTGGCAATGGCATTATTTTTCTCTAAGTAAGACAGTTAATAAAAAGCAAATACAATGAAACATAAGTAAAAGACAATATGTTATGGCTGTAATCATAATCTTATTTACAGATATTTTTTAAGAGAAAAATTCAGCCTAGACTTCTC
The DNA here is from genome assembly GCA_022577455.1 of Arizona elegans. Lineage (NCBI taxonomy): Eukaryota > Metazoa > Chordata > Lepidosauria > Squamata > Colubridae > Arizona > Arizona elegans. Next base: position 38,535,102 of record JAKOOJ010000002.1, read on the forward strand.
AATGTCCAGTATTTATGTGAAATTTCTTTGTCTCTAAGACTTATTTGGAAAGTTTTATTTAAAAAAAAAATCAAACAAACAACCCTCTAGCAACCACAAAGGAAATGGCATTCTACCATTTCAGTTTTATAACATCTTTCAGAGAAATCACAAAATGAGATCCCAAATGTAATTTGTTTCTGATGTTACCATAGAGATAGAATATGCTTATAAAATGGTGGCTGGCCGCTGTGGTTGCTAAAGTGGTCTGAAGAGGTGAATCAGAATTATTTATGTGATGTAAATTTCATGAATACAAAAAGATACACAGGATGCTCCAACTGCACCATTCCCCCAACATGTGTCTGCTTTCTCAATTAATCCTTTCCAAATAAAACATATCAACTTGCAACTTCAAAGCACTTTATTTATTTATTAAATTTATATGTCACACATCTTGCCTAGAGGTGACTTAAGGTGGCTTACAACCAAATAAGAGTAACATGATAGAACATTAAAACATTAAATAATATTAACATTAAAATGACTTAAAAATTAAAGAGGGCAAGGAAGGGAACAAGATGCACACGGGAATGAGGTGGGGGTCTTATCTCAGTCCATTAATCTTTTCTTTTCATTTAAAAACTATAAATATAGAATCTTTGAACCCTTTAGATCACCAACGTGTAATAAAAACAGCATTTGGCCTTTGACTACAACATCAAGGACTAGAAGAACCAGGAAAAGAAGAATCCATTTTTCATGGCCATTGTCCTTATTCCATCTTCATCTAACTATATGGAGTGGTCATCCTTCTTACCTTTCACCTTCCCCCATGCACTAAATATAGTTTGCAGTTTTGCAAATTTTCAGCTTCCCCAGAACCTGCTATGTTCCTCTTGTACCATTTAAAATATAAGCTGAGTTAGACCCAATCTGAATCTCAGAAAGAGAATTATGAGAGGTTATGAGGGACATGCAGTAGATCCTGCAAGCTTAGTTGTGTAGGTCATCTAATAAAGGAAAATACAACATTCAAGACTGATCTATCCTGATCTTTAAATGGATAATACTAGCAGCATACAGGAATTGTCACAACCGATAATGTCTCATATGCCCACGGTCTGAAATGAATTGATGCCAGCAATGCCATGTGAGTTTTCTGCTTTGGATTTTCAATCAGCAACAAACATTTATACTGCTGTTCCTCCTTAATAAAATCCATCATGCACTCCAAAAGAGTAACTAGGACACTTAGTTTTTATTCTACATGCATCTCATTTGTCTTCAGCAGGTTCCTCCATAATCTCATCATTATTGCTATCACCCTCTGAGGATAGCTGACTTGCATTAATCAGCTAGGCCTCCCTCATCCCTCACTAGATTCTTTGCGGCTTTATGGTGCCCTTGGGCATCCTAACTTTACTTGAAAAATTAATAAACCTCCCTTCTCTTATCTTACCTTATTAATGTCTGTCTTTGTTACCCATTATACTTGCATCTCATCAGTGACCATTTGAGAAGACGGGGAGTGCTCAAGGATTGTGCCCTGGTGCGGCAACACACAAAAGCACCCTCCATAAATGCAAAGGAGGAAGTTCTCAGCCCAGCCTTCTGGTTTATAAGTGAAAATGGTTGCTGAAAAGAATGTAGGGGAATTGTGAGGATTCCACTGAAGCCATTAAGTCTTAACAAGATCCCAGCTGCCATATTGCATTGTCACACCTCCTCACTCTGCATCCAGGCTCCCCTTCCTATTGACAAGTTTAGACTTGTTAGCCTTGCGGTGTTTCAAAATACAGATACACTAATCACCTGTGTTTGCACACCGTTTTTGTGGGCTGTTGGTCATGGTTTGTAGTTATCCTGGCTGTCTCCCTTGCTTATTTAAAAGTACAATCCAATTGAAAATAAAGATTTTGCAGGTTTGCTCATTTCACACAGAGAGAGCAGCTGGTAAGTGTCTTTTGCAATTCATCAGAGGCCTCCCCGACCACCTGCTCTTGGCATCCTGCAAACAGCTGGCTCTGTGTATGTACCATAAGCTATTATCTTACTCAATAAATAATGAAATAAAGAATGAAAGCAGGACAGAGTCATTTCTTTGTAAATAAAATAAATTGATCGCCATCTATCTTTTCCCATCTAGGAAGATGCTATCAAGTTAAGAGTGTGCCCTGTTTACAGAATGTCTTAGACTGACACAGGTGCACATATCGTATGGCTGGAGCAACTAGCATACTCAACTGCAGGGTTTTTTTTTTTCTAAAAATTGCTGCATTTTATGAAGACCATTGGGAGATTTTGTGAAACTTCAGCTAATGGGACCAGATGTCCCTCTATTGAGAAAGGGAATTATGTTTTCCAAAGACTGTCCCACTTAACTTCTTCAAAATTGATTCTGTCCTTTAGTTCTTAACTCTAGAGGGTTTCAGAAAGTTAGGGAGGGAGCAGGATCCTCTGTTGATGGATGGGAACATTTCCTATAACTTTAGGTTTTGTTTTTTAAACTACAGAAGCCAATCCTGATTTGATATATACTCTTCAACTCTCCAAACCTCTAACTGGCCATGTAGATGGGAGATGCAGTTCAACATACAGTATCTGAAAGACAAGTCAACAAAGACTGACCTATACACCAAGAAGAAGCTTTTGAAACAGTTTCTAATTTAAACAAAGTCACTTTAATCTGGCAACATATACCTGCTGTATATAATAGATGTTTAAATCTGAAAATAATACTGTATATGTATATAAACATTATACCGGAACTTTAGCAGGTGAACATGGGAAAGGAATATGTGTTTCTGTGCAGTCTTTAAAAGTAAACCTCAGATCTAGAAAGATTATGTAGAGCAGGGATGTCAAACTCGCGGCGTCACATTGTCACATGATGTATCCCGACATTTTTCCCCTTCGCTAAACTGGGGTGGGCGTGGCCAGTGTGTGACACATCCAGCCTGCGGGCTGTGAGTTTGACACCCCTGATGTAGAGGATTTGGCAGAGATTGCAAGGTTCTATTTTGGAAGGAAGTGTCATTCCTGGAGTTTTTTTCCACTTGTTGTTGTAGTATTTATTAAATCTTTAACTGACAGAAAAGTGTGCCACTATAAAATCTGTTTTCTCCACTATTGATCCCTGTCCTGCCTCTCTTTCAAGTCATTGTGTCATCCGGCTTCCCACAAAGTAATGAGTAGCAAAGATCTCACATTTTGAAGCTGCTTTTGAGTGGTGCAGAATAAAAAATAAACCTTCCTTTAATTTTGGATAGAATCGGGGACAAGGAGGGAAATACAACTTTAGTATCCATACAGCTAACTTACATCTTTCTCACTCATGGACTGGGACAAGGTTAAGGCAATATCACAGGAGCACAACCCAAAAAAGATGTAACCAACACACATTTGTACCATTTTTAGGTGCAAATGAGGAAAAGCTCATAGATGAACTCAAGGATAGGCTGCTGGGGGTTCATAGGGGTTCAGGAAAACCTCTAGCTAAGATTCTGTGCAGTTCGGTGAACCCCCAAATCCCACTCCTGACTGGTCCTGTCCATCCCGCCCCACCCATCCCAGGAGTCCCTACGCCAGGGGTGAAATGATCCCGGATCGGACCAGATCGCCCGATCCAGTAGATGGTGGCGAGTGGTTTGGAGAACCGGTAGCAATAATCCCTGCCCTCCCCCCACCATGCCCAGCTGAGCTGTGCGATCATCAGAGGCTTTTTTTTAAAAAAATTAAAAGCATTTTTTCTACAACCTCTTCGGCCGAAAAAATGCTTTTAAAAGTTTTTTAAAAAAGCTTCTGATGATAGTGCATCTCAGCTAGGATCGTCAGAGGCTTTTAAAAGCATTTTTTTCTACAACCTCTTCGGCCGAAGAGGTTGTAGAAAAAATGTTTTTAAAAGAAAAAAAAGCCTCTGACAATCAGGCAACTCAGCTGGGATCGTCAGAGACTTTTAAAAGCATTTTTTTACAACCTCTTTGGCTAAGGTGACCAGATTTTAACATTGGTAAAGAGGGACATTGTGGGCGTGGCTTATTTTGTGGGTGTGGCTAGTTGGTCATGTGACTGGGTGGGTGTGGCTAGCTGGTCATGTGACTGGGTGGCCATGGCTATGTGTATAGGTTAAGGTGAACAGATTTTAACATTGGTAAGAAGGACACCATTGTGGGCATGACTTATTGTGTGGGTATGGCTTGGAGGCCATGTGACTGGGTGGGCGTGGCTAGCTGGTCATGTGACCGGGTGGCCATGGCTATGTGTATAGGGACTACTCAGAGGGCTGAAAAGTCATTTCTGACAGGTCCTCACACTTTTGACTGGTTCTCACACTTATGACCATCCTTATGCCTGTGCAGCATTCTTAACAACCATGTCACTCATTTCACAACTGCTTCTCTTCACCATGATGACAAGATAGGGCAAAAATGTAAAATGTGAGGACAGTCGTAAGTTCGAGGACTGGTCAAAAGTGTGAGGACCAGTCAAAAATAACTTTTTCAGCCCTCTGAGTAGTCCATATGCATAAAAGGATACAGTAATAGAGAGGGATGAAGGAAGGGAAGGGAAATTAGAGTAGGAGTGACGGTAAGAGAGGGAGGAAGAGAGGAGGAGAAGGAGAAAGGAAGAGGAAATAGGGAGGAGGAGAAGAGGGTGGGGGGAAGAGAAAGTAAGAAGGAAAGAAAAGAGAGGTGGTAGGTTTGAGGAGAAAGATTGCTGTACAATAAAAAAGATGAAAGGGAAGAAAGCCAACCCCAAACAAATATAAAGATATTAAGATAAAGAATGAATTGTTAAACTTTAAAGAATAAAAGAGAACAAATATGAATAAATAGCAATAATTAGAAACACACATACATACAAACATACAATGTATTTTCTTTGAACAGAATATTTGGCTGGTTCACAAATTTAAACAGTGTTTAGTCATTTCAATTAAATTTACAATTTCTATATTTCCTTTTTGCCATATTTATTCCTCATCTATTTTTTAAAAAAACAATATTACCCTTCATCCTCATCTCTAATCTTAATCAAATTCAATTTTTCCCTTTTTTCTATATTATACCCTTTCCCATTGTCATCTATTTTTATATCCATCCTCACATTGGTTAATTATGTAATTATGTAATACAGTTGTTTAATACAAATTCAACATTTTAATATAAATCAGTTATATAACTATCTTTTTTGTATATTAATCAATATGAACATGAATATTCCAATTATTTCTATGCAATCCAATTTCTTACAAATCAATTAATTATATTTACCAATAATAATAAACCAAATAATTTCCCCCATATATTCCTCCAAACAACAACTTAACCATTTCTGCTTTCAACACAGTATACAATTAATAGTATCTCAATTATTACAATTCCCTAGTTAAAAAGAGCTTTTTTTTCTTTTGTGTTTTAAAATCTTGAACTCTCCTCTTTTGCCCTAAATAATTTCCCATTGTTTGCACCTACCTTTTTTGGTGAGGAAAAGGAAAATAAATCTGCTGCCTAATTTTCCAACATTGCAAGCAAACAGCAAAGCCAACAGCCTGTTTTACTTTCAGTTTCATTTTGAGCTTGGTTTGCACAAAGAGAAAAAAAAAACTGCTGAGCAATTTAGCAAGAGCAGAGCCCTGCGCAAATCAGCTGAGAGGGGGAAGCCGAGCTAATCAATGTAGGGCGGCCCTTTGAAGCCCCGCAGCAAGCATTTAAACAGTTTTTTTCCATCTAGCCATCAGCTGGGACTCAGGAGGCAGCCGGGACTCAGGAGGCAGAATGAAAAATCGGGACTTTTTTAAAATGCCGCGGGACGCGGGACAAATTGCTCAAAAGCGGGACTGTCCCGCCAAAAGCGGGATGTCTGGTCACCTTATCTTTGGCCGAAGAGGTTGTAGAAGAAATGGTTTTAAAAGTTAAAAAAAAAAAGTTGGCCATGCCCACTCAGTCACATTACTCCCCACCAAGCCACGCCCACAGAATCGGTAGTAACAAATTTTACATTTCACCACTGCCCCCCACTGCCCATTTTGGATGCAGGTAAGTGCAGGGCGTGTGCGGAGGCTTGGGGGGGCGGAAAACGGGCGCACCAGAAGTTCGGGAAGGCTGGAAATGGGCCTGGAGGGCCTCTGGATCCTGGGAAGGCCATTTTTGCCCTCCCGGAGGCTTGATGAAAGCCTCCAGAGCCCGGGGAAGGCAAAAACACCTCTGCATTGGTGCAGGATGCCACCTAGGCCACGCCCACCATAGCCATGCCCACCCAGCAACCAGGCAGAAAACTCCTTGCTAAAATTTTTGAAGCCCACCCCGGATGACCTCCTAGCCAGTTAGACTGTCTAGTACAGCCACTAGAATTAACTAATAAAAAGCTCCACGGTCAGTTCTTTATTAGTGATTTTTCTCAATTGGGAGGTTTGCTCTGGAATAGTGATCACTCTCTCCCAGAACAATTTTCTCAACTGTGTAGGTCTCTTTGGCTATAGTCTCTGGCTCTCTCTCAATTACCTGGCTTGACTAGGCAGATGTTTGAATAGCCCAAGCAGAGAATGCAATTATATTATACCTTTTCAAAATAGCAATACTGTACAAAGAAGTGGATTACCTTTTGGTTGATTTGGACAGGTCCAGAGCATCCTACAGGTGACAGGAGTTTGGGGCAGAATAAATAAATAAACCCCCAGCATTTTGGAAGTTCTTGGACTTTTCTCTTGATATATTGAGTGGTTTGGGGAATTTTATGTCTGATTGAAATTGCCTCACGTCAGATAAGAAATAAGCCAATGTTCTCAGTATTCCCTTTGGACTATGTTTGTTTCTAAACACAGTTTTCTAAACGTACCTCTTCAAACGCAGAGATTAAACACACTACTTCCACTGCTTAATAAAGAATTTAGCATATCTTTTGAATCTAAACAAATACATTCTTCAGACAATATCTGCCAGTTTCAGAGGCACACTTGAGCCATAGCACTTCTAATGTTCCCATATTGCGTCAATAAAAATCAATCCAGGGTTTTAAAGATGTGTTGTGATAAATAAATTTACACGTTCAAAGGTAGCTATGTGGAGGAAGCTTCTCTGAGGAATCTAAGAAAATCTACTAACAGAAAAGTTCCATTCACTCTTTTCCGTAGAAATTGAAAGCCTAATTGTATCTTCTTCCTCTGTTTATTACTTTCCATTAATTTAGGCTTAATGACAAATAAGTGGCTTAATGACAAATCATTAGACTCAGTGGTGGGATTCAAATAATTTAACAACTGGTTCTCTGCCCTAATGACTGGCTGGGTGGGCATGGCCATGGTGGGCATGGCCAAGGGGTGTGATAGGCCTCCTGCACACCTCTGGGAGCAAAAACAGGCTGTGGGGAAGCCGCACCGTACCGCCCACACGCCCTGTTTTGTGCCTAGGAGACCTTCCTGAAGCCTCCTGGGAGCAAAAACGGGCCATGGGGAGTGCGCTGCACACACCCCCATGCCTCATTTTGGGCCAAGGAGGCCTCCCTGAAGCCTCCTGGGAGTGAAAATGGGCCGTGGGCAGTGGTGGGATTCAATTTTTTTAACAACCAGTTCTGTGGGCGTGGCTTAGTTGGGGGTGTGGCTTGGTGGTCATGTGACTGGGTGGGTGTGGCTAGATGGTCATGTGACTGGGTAGGCGTGGCTACTGATCATGTGACCGGGTGAGCATGCCTATGTGCATAGGGACTACTCAAAGGGCTGAAAAAAGTGATTTCTGACAGGTCCTCGCACTTTTGACCGGTCATCATTTATCTTCTAGTCCAGAGATCTCCAACCTTGGCAACTTTAAGCCTGGCAGATTTCAACTCCCAGAATTCCCCAGCCAGCTATGCTGGCTAGAGAATTCTGGGAGTTGAAGTCCACAAGTCTTAAAGCTGCCAAGTTTGAAGACCTCTGAGCTAGAGCTTTGGGGCCAGCCTTTTGGGGAGGGGCTCCCATTCGGAGAGACCCCCTGCCTCTCAGGAAGCATCAAGCCCAGGCAGAGAAAATTGCCAAGGTTGGAGATCTCTGGACTAGAAGACCTCCAAAGGTCCCTTCCAACTCTGTAATTCTGGTATTGGCAAGCAAGCACAATTAAGCTACTTAAATCCTCCAGAGCAGGTGTCCCCAATGTTTTGGACCTCAGGGACCACCAAGTTCATAATTTTAAATTTCACGGACCACTAATACAAATCCAGCGCGTCGCTTGCTGAAGCACCTGGACTCCCAGTGACGGGATAGGGTCCTTCAGGCACTCTCCCCCCCCCTCTCTCTCTCCCCCCCTCTCATTCTCTCTTTCTCTCCCCCCTCTTTCTCTCTCCCCCTTTCTCTCTCTCCCCCTTTCTCTCTCTCCCCCTCTCTCTCCCACTCTTTCCCTCTCATTCTCTTTCTCTCCCCCCTTTCTCTCCCTCTCTCCCCCCACTCTCTCTCTCATTCTCTTTCTCTCCCCCTTCTCTTTCTCCCCTACTCTTTCTCTCTCCCCCTTTCTATTTCTCTCCCCCTTTCTCTCATTCTCTTTCTCTCTCCACCCCTTTCTCTTTCTCTCTCTCTCCCCCACTCTCTCTCTCTCATTCTCTTGCAGGGGGCCAATCTGGTGTCTGCAACGGAGAGCAAAAAAAACACCTCGGTATATTTGCGGCGCAAGGCAGCCCTCGTTTCCTGCCGACTCGGAGTGGTAAACAGCGTCTGGTTCGGGGAGCAGCCGGATTTTGCTCTCCATTACTCTCTTGGCCCCCTGCAAGCTCTCATCTCTCGAGAAGCCCAACCAAAGTTTCCCGCGCCACTTCAGGGAGCACTCCTCGAGAGACGAGAGCTTGCAGGGGGCCGAGAGAGCAATGGAGAGCAAAATCCGGATGCTCCCCGAATCAGACACTGTTTACCGCTCCGAGTCTCAAGCGACAGGAGATGACGACTGCCTTGTCCCGCAAATATGCCAGATTTTGCTCTCCATTGCAGACACCAGATCGTAATGCACTACCTGCAAAAATGCAAAAATTTCCAAATGTAGCCCTGCCCTCTTACAGCTCTCCTGATGTTCAACTGTTGTCTTTTAAGGAGATTACTTGGCCAGCTTCATGCTTGGTGTCTCCCACCTTGGCAGCTTTAAGATTTGTGGACTTCAACTCCAAGAATTCTCCATAATTCCCCAGAATGGGCTAGGCGGGAATTGAAGTGCAAACGTTGTAAAAGAGCCACAATTGCCCAGCCCTGGGCTAGGGTAGGCTGATGCCGCGCGGATGGGAGGCGGGGCAGGGCGAGGGGCGGGCAAGCCAGCAATTTAACAAACAGTTCGGTGTGCTGCGGGGCCAATAAATTACAAAAAAACACCGAACCGTTTGTTAAATTGCTGGCTCGCCCACCCCATTTATTGGCAATAAATAGTAGTGCGGAGGGGCGGGGCAAGGGGCGGGGCGAGCCAGCAATTTAACAAAGGGTTCGGCCAAACCCCCTAGAACCCCCAGAATCCCACCACTGGCCATGGGGACTCCTGGAAGAGGCAGGGTGGGCAGGGGAGGAACCTGCCTGAACCGGCTGAATCCCACCACTGATTTGACTCTGAGTCTATTCTCTCTGAGAATAAAATCACACTTTATGCAGTAGAATAGCATGAAAAAGCTCTATGGCTGCTTTGGTTTTACTCTTGGACAGGCAATTTCCAGCTTGAGATGAACACAGCAGCCCATTTAAATACATGTTGCATCCTTCACACATTCTCAAACACTCACAGATTGCTCCCTCCCAGTGATGTTGAACATTTACTGGCAGAAAGAGGTGAGCATGGAGTCTTCCTTCTTATTCCCAGCATCCGCTGCAGATTAATGATTCTGCTACCATTAATGACACAGAATCAGTGATCTGGTCGAGTGGTCGTTTCAAAAATGTTTACTACCGGTTCTGTGGGTGAGGCTTGGTGGGAGTGGCATGGCTTGGTGGGCATGGCATAGTGGGTGTGGCTTGGTGGGCGTGGCTTGGTGGGCATGGGAGGGGAAGGATACTATAAAATCTCCATTCCCACCCCACTCCAGGGGAAGGATACTGTAAAATATCCATTCCCACCCCACTCTAGGGGAAGGTTACTGCAAAATGCCCATTTCCTCCCTGGGATTTGTGGGGTAGAGAATAGATGGGGCGGGACCAGTCAGAGCTGGTATTTACCAGTTCTCCGAACTACTCAAGATTTCCGCTACCAGTTCTCCAGAACTGATCAGAACCTGCTGAAACCCACCTCTGATCTGGTTCCTATTTAAAACTGATTAGTAAGAAATTGACTGCGAGAATCTGGTCACTTGGTTCCTACAGTTGATGACACCAGAAAATCAGTTATTTGCTTTCTGCTAGCCAGCTAATCGTGCTGTTCTGCTGGCTACTGGGACAAGTAAGTGAACAGAGATCCATGAGGTTTGATGGGCTTTACTTTTTTCTTTTGCCAACACAGGTCCTCTCAGACCTGTGTTAGATTGTCTCCTTTCCTTTGCATTCATCATATACAACTCTTGGAACCTTGGGTGAAGCTTCTAGAGCTTCAGAATGGGGAATAATATTAACAGGGCATAATTGATTTTAATTACTTAAATTTGCATTTAAATTATATTCAATCAATCACGTCTTTGTCCTGAACCTTCCCAATTGTTCAACTTCTGCTACTGTTAATACTCTCATACTAAACCGCTACAGTTCATTATTTGCTCATCACTTGGAGATGATTACAGTATATGGACAGTGGCAAAAAAAATGGATGGATGAGGATGATTTGCTGCAGATCACCAAGGATTTTCAACTCCCAATCCTTTAACAATAGCAACAATATCATGGCCCACCTTACACTCTAAGTAGTACTGCTCAGATAATGAAAGTTTATGTAATCATAGCTACAAATGGCTTTTGTGTGAGAAGAGTATGGATTTTATTCAGTTCCGAAACACAAAAACAAAGTCCTTAGTACCAAATCATTTAATTTTAGTCCCGGTGTTTCTTAACACTGGGCAACTACTCAGCAACTTTAAGATGTGTGGACTTCAACTTCAATTTCCAGCATTCTGGAAGTTTACAGATTTTAAAATTCTGAGGTTGAAAAACACTGTTCTAAAATCATCATTTTCATCATTATTATTATCCACATGGACAGCAATCCCTTACATTATGTGACAGTTATATATTCATAGATGCGAAGAAAAGCGTATAAGCCTTTCCCTGCCTAGCTAACTTTCACTTTTAATTTCTGGGTAATCAGTTAAGTTCTTTGTGTCAGCCCCTCACAATATGTCAACAGTTTCACAGTAGTTGTGTTAAATGAAGGAAGTGATGACTAAAATTGCTGATCACTGGGTCAGACTATGGAGTAATTAGCCACTTCCTCCAAACTTTTAGAAGACTTCCAGCAGTACAAGTATGCACTATAAATAAATTAAATAAACAGAATCAATTCCATACTGTTGACCCAAGAATAATCATGAAGTAGAGAACATGAAAGAGGAGAACACATCAGTCATCAATTATCTTGCATCATTCATGAATGCCTCATTTGACAGATCCTGCACATTTTAAAACCAGCAAGAAATTTTCCTCTGATTTCATCACCTAACAGAAGCATTTTGATTTGTTCACCAGGGCATAATATTTCATATGAGAAGTATAGTATCTCCTTTTTTCCTGAAGTGTTACCATTAACTAAAAATTCAACATATTTTTCAATCTGTCTGCAATTGTAGTGAAAACTCACATATTTTAGTTAAAGACTGAAAGTAAATTGAGGATATGGAATATCAATGGGAGGTAGTGCTCCAGCTGCTAGTGCAGCACTGTTAATTACACAATACTTTTATGGAGCAATTCAGTGGTAATTCTTACTGCTATTCCTCCTTAATAAGATCCATTGTGCACCATAAAATAGTAACTAGGACACAGTTTGTATTCCACATGCATCTCACATCTCTTTAGCTGCTTCTTCCATATCCATAATCTCATCATTATTACTATTACCCTCAAAAGACAGTTGACTTGCATTAATCAGACAGGCTGCCATTCCCTTGCCAGATTTTTTTTTCCTGCAGTTTTATTGTGCTTTTGGACATTTTAATTAACTTGAAAAATTAATTACAAAATCCAGCCTTAATAATGCCTATCTCCACTCCTCCACTTCTGTAATCCATTAGCTGCAGTTTTACTGGAGATGACCCATTGGCACACAAGGTCATCAATAAATCGGGCTCTAAGTGAAGACAGTATACAAGGTTCCTTAAGTAGCTAGAAAGGTCTCTTTTCAAATTATAGATGCTGATCGAGTAGATTCGATCCTGTCTTCTCTTCCACAAGCCAAACTCCTGGCCACACTCTGAAAAAAATACCAGTATGCTGATACAGTGATCTGATACCCTTGTTCTGGCGGGGATAGTCTTTATGTCAGTATAAAAAGAAAGCTAAGAAGAATATTCCTTGAAAACAGCATCACAGAATGCTGCGACATAAATTGAAATCCACCTCTGATATTTGCCACACCTATCTGCCTCCTCTGCCCTGCCAAAATAGAATTCCAGCAACTCTACAGAGTTTGAGGAGCCAGGCTAGAAAATGCTCCAGATTTGCAAAGAAGAATGTGACATGGTTTTGCATTTTGTTTCATTCACCAAGCGTTTATTATTTAGGAAACCTATTTAGTACCAGGGAGAGAAAACCTTTTTTTTTAATCTCCAACAAGAATTTGTCTTACACTTTTTTTAAAGAAGAGGAAAATTCCAAACAAATGCAGAAAATCAGTTGGGATGCCCTTGCATACTTACTTAATTACAAAATGATCAACAAGGATAGGTGAGTATCCTATCTTCCACTGTAAAAACTAACCTCTCCAGTGGCCTGCAGATTCCCAAACTTCTCACATTTCAATTAAATGCTAAAGAAATATACGGGAACTCAGGAGGGACCTTCTCTAAGTTATCAAGAAGCTCAGGAAGGATCTTCTCTAAGTTATCAGGCTGTAAAGGTGACAGCAGGAGAATTGTACTTTCAGATTGCAAGACACTGTTAATGTAACTTTACAATAAAGTAGAGTAAGCTTCCTATTTGGTCTACCTAGTAAAGCTGATATCAATCTTGAAAATCTGAAAGTAAAATCATCCCGCAGTTACCTTTAAAAATGACCCATTGAATGACATATGGGCTGGGGAAGAAGGGCCTTTGTCCAGCTTTTCTGATTTGCAGGAGCCAACTGTAGATGCAAGATCTATTACGGTAGATCAGCATTTCTAAATCTTGGCAATGTTAAGATGTATGGACCTCAACTCCCAGAATTCCCCAGTCAGCATGCTTGAAGTTGCCAAGGTAGAGATACACTGTCCTAGAGCACTGAGGGAGGGATGCCTCAGGGCCCCATACTGCAGGGATGGAAAAGGAGCCAAGATTAGAAGGTGCTGTTTCTCAGTGGCTATGCTAGGGTTATGAAATGGTCTCCTGATGCAGATAAGGCTAGCCCTTTCCTTGATAGCTTTCAGAAATTGTTAAAAACTGTTTTGTTTTGTTTTTTCTAGAGAGCACTCTGGTGATTTTCACCTACTGTACCATACAATTCCTGGTTACTCATCATTAATTGGTTCCAGGAAGCACAATGAGTACCCAAAATGAAGAGTGCCAAACAAATTTTTCCCATAAGGCAGCGAACACTGACAAGTCTAGCTTATGCATTGAGTACCAAACAAACAATAAGTACCAGGACAAAATTTTCATGTTAAAATGTGTTGAGTACCAAATATGATGAGTTTCAAAGCAGTTGAGTACCAAGATACCACTCTATTTAATTTTTGTTTTTTATGTTTGCTTTTGTGATGTTTATAATTCTCAGGTTGGTTTTTTTTATTCCCTCTTTATAGTGTTTAACCATACCATGGATGTTTGTTTGTTTGTTTCTTTGTTTCTTTGTTTCTTTCTTTCTTTTCCTTGTACCCTAATAAGAATCTTGAGATCACAGAAGGATGTACTTTCATTCAATCAATCAATCATGCAAATTCCATAAATTTGGATTTAATGAGTTTAACAGGTATAACAGACACATATGCCTCCTCCTCTAGGGAGCAAAAATTTAAAAAAATGATTCCATAAAGCAAATAATACATTTGATTCAATAAATGGAAAATAAACGAATTTTTAGTGGTATTATTCTGATCATTTTGCTGATTCATCAACAGATTGAATTAATTGGGAGCGAGTTTTGCTGCATTCGACAAAAATTCTTTCTGAGTGCTCAGACAATATAGGAATGCCCATCAACTTCCCCAGGAGAGGAAAGAGAAACAAACAATAAGGGACACCTTTTCATCTCCTTCAAATAAAACATCGTTAAGTTTTGCAAGCTGTGCCGAAAAGGAAAAGGAAAAGGAAAGAGAAAAAAAATTAAAATCCCAATGATTCAGTTACTCTGTAGAACAAACAAAGGGAGAGGGGGAATCCACTGTCCTTTTTGGTAGATACTCAATTTATGTCCACTATAATAGCAGCATCTCAACATTAAAAACAAAAACCAATAAACCCAGGGTTTTCTGGTTGAAAGAAACAACAGCTGCTCTGCTTCTCTTCTCCTCTGAACAATTTCATCTTACTCACCCATCCACCCCCATTGGCAAAACACCTAAGTTTGTGATGAGTGGGAGAAATGGTCAGTTCAGGCCAGCACTAGCTGAGACTTTATGTCCCCCCAAAAATCACCTACATGTATCAACATCCGAAGCATTTCTGGTTTCTCTCAATTAAGCTTCAGTTTCTTAGTCTTCCTCCAGCCACTATTATTATCACCAGCTTCCTTGTAATTGTATGGAAAGGACCGAGAGAGGGAAATAATATATCACTAATATAGAGTGACCGTACACACATATATGGCCTTTTAAACTACCATTTTAGTTTTTGTCAGTGTGTGATTAAGTCTGCTGATCCATTATAGAAGAGGATGTCAAGAATATATTCCCAAAAACCAGCTTGAAAAAGTAATATTCCAGGAAAAATCCGACACCCTGCGCACCAAGACCCTTCTTTACTAGGTAAAACAAAAAAAACCTTTAGTCAGAATTTAATGAAACTGAGTAGGGTGAATTATTTCCTTCTCATTCCTGATATAGTAATCTACTAGGGATGCTAAGGCTATTTCTGTTCTAAAATCAGAATGAGATGTTCACTGTTAAACAACTTCATTGCAGAAATTCTGAAACATGGAATTGTAAGACTTCTTTGAACCTAGCTCTGACATGCGTGTTTAGTATGAACCAGAGGTGGTATTCAGCAGGTTCTGACCAGTTCTGGAGAACCAGCAGCGGAAATTTTGAGTAGTTCAGAGAACGGGTAAATACCACCTCTGACTGGTGCCACCCCCATCTATTCTCTGCCTCCCAAGTCCCAGCTGATTGGGAGGAAATGGGGATTTTGCAGTAACCTTCCCCTGGAGTGGGGAGGGAATGGAGATTTTACAGCACGCCCACCCTGCCATGCCCACAGAACCGGTAGTAAAAAATGTTGAATCCCACCACTGGTATGAACCAAGTATTGAGTGAAGAGAAGACTTTTTTTTTTTAAATGTTTCTGATATTGCCATGCTCAGTCGTAAGGCCAAGCTGCCATCTTGAATTATTTTTAACCGTACCCTGCAGGCAGAATCTAACCTGGTTTGTAGGTATGGAGGTCAATATGGGTTTTACTGCAATTACCCGGAAACCAGGAAACCAGCAATTAAAAACAATGAGAACAAACTCATAGCACATTTAATGTCTAGGCAGAATGCAAAGTAGCAATCCCCTACAGTCATTTCCCCCTAATTTCCCCACCATCCTTCTTTCTTCTTCTTTGGATCAAGTCTCTGATCCAGTTGTCATTCCAAGGTCCAACCAATTCTTCCTTGCACTTATTTAGCAAAATAAGCTTCAAACAATCTTTTCTCCTTCATGCACAAACCACAGGCAAGACTCATTAGTTCAACAATACAACAATAGGGAGAGGAGATGCATTAACAAAATAAAATAACTAACAGTAAAATAACTGAACTAACAATTCATGACTTGCATTTTTACTGATCAATGTCAAATGAACTAAATGACAATGTAATATGCAAACCTATGGTTCAGTTTTGTTCTTGTCAAACTACAGTAAACTTTTGATATCTAGAATACAGTACAGAAACATAATTTTCCTAGGTGAAAACAAGGCATATACTTCAATCTTACAATCAAAATATTTATTTTTGCAGTTCTCAGAACAAGAACTACATGCCCTTTAGCAATTGCAGGATAGTCTACTCAAAACAGTCTCTAAGCATGCATGCCTCCTGTTGTCCAATCAAAGTAGCATTTTACATCCTTGGATCAGTGGAGATAATCCATTATTCCTGTAAATTGGTGCTCTTCAGATACAATGCAATTGCAACTCCTAGATTTTGTGCTAATCTCAATACAGCTGGAAGGGGATGAAGCTTTAGAGCAAGGTGCAAAAGGAAATTCCATTTGTCCAGAGCGTGTATATTGGTAAAGAAAGGAAGGAAACAATGTCTTGCAAAAAGGTAGTAGATACATCCAACCTAATGGCTTAACCTGTCAATTGAAAAGACATTTCTGTGTCCCAAGACAAAGTTTGGGATTCAAAAATTAGCATTTTCAGTGTAGGGTCCCAAAACTCACACATCTTATGGAAGTATCCAAGTTTCTTTGATTACTTTATACATAACATAGTAAAAGTTACGGGAAGCACAATGTTTGTATATGCAGTTATTATGAGTAGAAGTGTTATGCCCAGATTTATTTATTTATTTGTGTATTCAATTTCCATAGCCAGTGATCGTGGGTGACTTACAATTCAAAAACTATATTATAATTAAAACACTAAAACATTTTTTAAAACAATAAAAACACCCAAAATAAATATACATAGTAATTGAGATACTTGGTCAGTTAGCAATACAGCCAGAAAATGGAGCTGGGGTGAAATTCAATTTTTTCCCCCTACTGGTTCTGGTGGGCGTGGCTTGGTGGGTGTGGCAGGGGAAGGATATTGCAAAATCTCCATTTCCACTCCACTCTGGGGCCAGCCAGAGGTGGTATTTGCCAGTTCTCTGAATTATTCAAAATTTCCACTACCGATTCTCCAGAACCTGTTAGAACCTGCTGGATTTCACCCTTGAAATGGGGCCTTTGACACATTCAGCATCCAAGGCCTGGGAACATAGCCAAATATTTGGAATGGAACAGGAACAGGAACAGGAACAGGAACAGGAACAGGAACAGAACAGAACAGAACAGAACAGAACAGAACAGAATAGAATAGAATAGAATAGAATAGAATAGAATAGAATTCTTTATTGGCCAAGTGTGATTGGACACACAAGGAATTTGTCTCCGGTGCATAAGCTCACAGTGTACATATAAACAGCAAGTAATAAATCATAGTTATCATACGAAACTAATTGGAGAAGATAGTAGGAAAGATGAGAAAATGAAAAAAGATGAGAAATGAGACTGTACTATGGGAATTAAGTGTTCAGCAGAGTGATGGCGAAGGGGGGGACTATCTTTATGTCTGGTTGTTTTGGTATCGTCACTGCTACCGGCTCGCGGGAACCGGTGCGAACCGGGAGCAACCCACCACTGGAAAAGACAATCCTTCAAGTAATGATGATACATTGATGCTTTTGTAACTATTCCCATACTTAACATAGAGGTCAGCTGTGCACAGTGGTGGGTTGCTCCCAGTTCGCACCAGTTCCCGCGAGCCGGTAGCGATGACGATATGTCACCGAACCGGTTCTCCCCCCCGCTCCTCCACCCTCCACCCCCCGCATTATTCTTACCCTTTATTTGGCTTCACTCCCAATCTATTGCTGCCTCCTGAGTCCCAGCTGATGGCTAGAGGGGAAAAAACTGTTTAAACTCTTGCCGTGTGGCTTCAAGGGGCTGCCCTACAGCTGATCAGTGTTAAAAGAAAATAAATGAGTAGCTATGCTGGGAAAAAAATGAAACTGAAAGTAAAGCAGGCTCTGCTGCAATGTCACAAAATGAGGCACGGAGAGATTTCTTTTTCTTTTTGCTCACCAAAAAAGATAGGTGCAAACAATGGGAAATTTAGGGCAAAAGAGGAGAGTTCAAGATTTTAAAACACAAAAGAAAAAAAGCTCTATTTAATTAGGGAATTGTAACAATTGAGATACTATTAATTGTATATTGTGTTGAAAGCAGAAATGGTTAAGTTGTGGTTTGGAGGAATATATGGGGGAAATTATTTGGTTTATTATTATTGGTAAATATAATTAATTGATTTGTAAGAAATTGGAAATAATTGGAATATTCATGTTCATATTGATTAATATACAAAAAAGATAGTTATATAACTAATTGATTTATATTAAAATGTTGAATTTGTATTAAACAACTGTAATATTACATAATTAACCAATGTGAGGATGGATATAAAAATAGATAACAATGGGAAGGGGTATAATATAGAATAGAAGGGAAAAATTGAATTTGATTAAGATTAGAGATGAGGATGAAGGCTAATATTGGTTTTTTAAAAAAATAAATGAGGAATAAATATGGCAAAAAGGAAATATAGAAATTGTAAATTTAATTGAAATGACTAAACATTGTTTAAATTTGTGAACAGGCTAAATACTCTTCAAAGAAAATACATTGTATGTTTGTATGTGTGTTTCTAATTATTGCTGTTTATTCATATTTGTTCTCTTTTATTCTTTAAAGTTTAACAATTCATTCTTTATCTTATTATTATTATTATTATTATTATTATTATTATTATTATTATTATTATTTATTAAATTTCTATACCGCCCCCTCTCCCGAAGGACTCGGGGCGGTGAACAGCCAGAATTAAAAACACACAATACAAATATTAAAATACATTAAAACAAAATTAAATTATCTTAGGCTTCTACAATTTAAAACCCCGTTACCCATAAAATTCACCCAATTAAAAAAATTTTTAACCCAGCCCGGCTTGCTGAAATAAAAAAGTCTTCAGGGCCCGGCGGAAGGTCCGGAGGTCCGGAGGTCCGGGATTAGTCGTATCCCTGGGGGTAGCTCATTCCAGAGGGCGGGTGCCCCCACAGGGAAGGCTCTTCCCTGGGGGGTCACCAGCTGACATTGCCTGACAGACGGCACCCCGAGGAGACCCTCTCTGTGGGAGCGTGTTGGCCGGTGGGAGGTTATCGGAGGCAGAAGGTGGTCTCGTAGATAACTGGGTCCTAAGCCATGGAGCGCTTTGAAGATGAGAACCAGCACCTTGAAGCGCACTCGGAAGACCACTGGAAGCCAATGCAGCTCGCGCAGGAGAGATGTCACGTGGGAGCGCCATGTCGCCCCCATAAGTACCCGCGCGGCTGCATATATTTGTATTTATATTTGTTTGGGGTTGCCTTTCTTCTCTTTCATCTTTTTTATTGTACAGCAATCTTTCTCCTCAAACCTACCACCTCTCTCTTTTCTTTCCTTCTTACTTTCTCTTCCCCCCTCTTCTTCTCCTCCCTACTTCCTCTTCCTTTCTCCTTCTCCTCTTCTCTTCCTCCCTCTCTTACCTCACTCCTACTCTAATTTCTCTTCCCTTCCTTCCTCCCTTCTCTTCCTTGCCTCTCTTCATCCCTCTCTATTGCTGTATTCTTTTGTGCATATGGATTACTCAGAGGGCTGAAAAAGTTATTTTTGACTGGTCCTTGCACTTTTGACCAGTTCTCGAACTTACGACTGTCCTCACATTTTATGTTTTTCACCCTATCTTGTCACCATGGTGAAGAGAAGCAGTTGTGAAATGAGTGACACGGTTGTTAAGAATGCTACAATGGGCATAAATGATGACCAGTCATAACTGCGAGGACCAGTCAAAAGTGCAAAGACCTGTCAGAAATCACTTTTTTCAGCCCTCTGGGTAGTCCTTTTGTGCATATGGACTACTCAGAGGGCTGAAAAAATTATTTTTGACTGGTCCTCACACTTTTGACCAGTCCTCGAATTTACGACTGTCCTCACATTTTACGTTTTTTGCCCTATCTTGTCACCATGGTGAAGAGAAGCAGTTGTGAAATGAGTGACATGGTTGTTAAGAATGCTGCACAGGCATAAATATAAGGATGGTCATAAATGTGAGGACCAGTCAAAAGTGCGAGGACTTGTCAGAAATGACTTTTTTCAGCCCTCTGAGTAGTCCCTATACACATAGCCATGGCCACCCGGTCATATGACCAGCTAGCCACGCCCACCCTGTCACATGACCTCCAAGCCATGCCCACAAAATAAGCCACGCCCACAGAACCGATAGTAAAAATATTTAGAACCCACCCCTGGCTGTGCATAAAAGTTAAGACCGTCACTATTTTAATTATTAAATATCTTTATTTTTAGGTATGTCAGTTGCAGAGAGTTGATATGCTGTTGCCTTGGCTTTTTAGAAAATGGTGCAATGGTATAAAAAAGGTAAACAAACTCCTTGTGCAGGACATTCCCAGGGCATCAAAAATATCCAGATAGAGCCATGATTGTGCAATTAAAGTCCTGCCCCTTTTTAAACACACCTTGCTTTAAAAAAAAAAAAAAAAAAAGTTTGGGGTTTTGGTTGTGCAGGTGCAGATCCCATTTTCACTTATTTATTTATTTATTACATTTTTATGCCACCCATCTCCCCTATGGGGTGATTCAGGGCATCTTGATGTTTTCAACCTTCTCCTTCCCCACAAATGTCATTTTTATATGACTTCATAGGCCATTCTATGTATTGCTTGGCAGCAGTACGAAAGCAACTTCCCATTGCCTTTCCCTAGGATATTTTTTGGCTTTTCAGCTGAGCTTACAGCCCCAGAATTTCCTGGATGTTTCCCATCCAAGGACCTGATCCTGGTAAGTTTCCAAGCCAAAGCAAGATCGGTCAGGGGTTGGAATGCAAGAAGACACATAAAGCAATGGAAGTTTATAGATCTATAAAGGATTCAAGGATTCAGATCCTTGGTTCGACCTGAAACTCCAAGATAATGCTTTTAGTCAGAGTGGACAATGTTGGACTAAAGATGAATGACTAGTCTGACTTTGTACAAAAGCCTATCTTATAGACCTAGAATTTATTCTAAGCCACATTATATTAAAGGATGGTTCCTTAACAAATTTTGGAATCATATGTATAATACATATAGATATAATTTTGTGCATGTGTCTTAATATTTTTCCTCTCTATTGTTGTTATCTTTAGCTGTGAAATGCATCACCACATTCAGTGTGATTTGGGATATATGCAAGCATTCCGATTCACCTCCAACTTTGGGAGATGTGAACTGAATAAATGCATATAAATCTTTTGATTGACTGAATTTCTCATTCATTCCTGCTCCTCTGAGGCTACCTGCATCCCTTCCTGCTGTCTGTTCTTATTACAAAACAGTTCTTTGTATGTGTATAATTTGTTCTGATCAGTATCCAGGACCATAGGTTGCTGTTCCTGCTTCAGTTCACATACACTCATACACTTTGTTGAATATATACCATAATTCTGTAGCAACTTTTTCTGTGAACCTGACATATTTCCTGCTAAAACACGAGTAATACCTCATTGTTCCCATGCATCAGAAATAGTCTAAACGGGCCTATCAGCTTGACTTTAACAGGCATAAATAATTGAAAAATTCTCCCCACTGCATGCTGAAGACTAAAAAATCTGTGTAGGTTGAGCCACCAGTTCTGTTACTTTAAAAGGTTTCAGCCACAAGTTAATAGGAAGCCATATTCCATAGACTGCTATAGATTTTTATAAAATGAAGCTCTATTAAATCTGGAGCACAAAGCTTTAGAAATCAGTTTAAAATTACGCACCTACTGAAAGCTAGAAAGAATGTCCTGAATAATTTAATAATCTCATGATGTAAAAAGGAAGGTGGGGGAGGAGGGGGAGGAGGAGGAGGAGAAAGAAGAAGAAGAAGAAGAAGAAGAAGAAGAAGAAGAAGAAGAAGAAGAAGAAGAAGAAGAAGAAGAAGAAGAAGAAGAAGAAGAAGAAGAAGAAGAAGAAGAGGAGGAGGAGGAGGAGGAGGAGGAGGAGGAGGAGGAGGAGGAGGAGGAGGAGGAGGAGGAGGAGGAGGAGGAGAGGAAAAGAAGGGGGAGAACAAAGACAGAAGGAAATAAAACAATTTATTGCCCGATTGGGGACCTGGATAAAGTTGTGTGGATGGAAGTATATATTTATTCACTATGGACTTTGATAAATTATTTACCAGTTCAACTGCCATTAACAAGATCTCTGA
This sequence comes from Arizona elegans, assembly GCA_022577455.1. NCBI lineage: Eukaryota > Metazoa > Chordata > Lepidosauria > Squamata > Colubridae > Arizona > Arizona elegans. The sequence continues at coordinate 38,557,328 of JAKOOJ010000002.1, forward strand.
GCGGCAAGGTCTCTGCTGGAACAAAATTTAATCGCTCCCTTCATTATTTACACAGGTGAGATCTTCACCTTTTAATATAGAAATCTGGTACTGAGTTCCCTAAAGTCACCTGAATAATTGGAACACCCCAGGCTACCAATTTAATTCAGCTTCTTCCGCGTCACTACTCGGCACCATCATACTTGCCTAGAATCAAATAAGAGAAAGAGAGAGACCTTCCTTGCATAAGAGCTGCAAGATCAGAATCTCATTTGCCATAATTTGGTTTATACTGCAGGGAATCAAAAAGAAAAATCTGCTGGAAAGTTTTTTTGGAGAGAGAGAGAGAGAGAGTAATAAGCCTTTCTCTTGTTGCTGTATGTAAGGTTTCAGCTCTGTCTGGAAAAGCATTTGAAAGCGTCACTGATCTGCAGTTGACTGTAAGGTTAACTCTAGTACTATATATATAAATATAGTGTATTTATATTGCAACCATTCTGCAGTTATTTTATTTTGTTGCATGAATCTATTTCTCAAGATTGATACTATCTATCTGTTACCTCATAACTTGCTTGACATTTTTCAGAAAATCTCAGTATGTTGAAATGAACACTTTCATAACTTATAGACACTATTAAATATTTTACTAAATCAATGATATTTTCATCATTTGTGGACAGTAGCTATTAACATATGTCATTCAGTGGTTGTAGGAAAACTTTCCAGTAGTTTAAAGAGAAAACTTACCCTTTTAGACCATCACAACTACAAAAATGCAGTGGGGAAAAAATGAGTCATTAATTTTTAAAAAATCATGGATTTTAAAAAAAGTTTGGCCAGTCAGAACAGCTCAATTATATGAATTTGAATAACTAAACAGCAGTTGCATAGTCATTTTGGCATACAATGACTGGATATGGAAAGTATCAAAGCACAAATAAATAAATTTGGTGTGTTTCATATTGATTATGGAAATTTTCAAAGAATTACTGATCATTTTTTTTTACTGTTGTTTATAAATATCCTGAATAGGAATCTGCAATATCCATGAGTGCAAGGACATCTGATTTTACTTTAAATGAAATCCTCAGAATCCTATTATTAACTGTGGGTAATCTCTAGTTAGATTGACAGTCTAAACTGGTGAGAATTTAATAATTCAAGTCCTCTTAACCAAGGATCTAAGAATTATTAAGGTATCATCAGAATATAAGCAGTTCCAAGCAGAGTGGTATTTTTATAAATTTAGCATGTTTAGGTCCGATAAATTCAATATTTCCAGATAGCAAGGGAGTGCTTTAGGTATTACTCTGAGGGAATCTAATCATGATTGGTATAACAATGGATTTCTTTTTCCGTAAGTGTTTTAACTTCAATCTCCAAGTCTCAGTATTTAGTGATTTTTTCAAATTATTTTTCCTCAATCCTAGCATACCCAGAATAGCAACATCAATCTTTTTTTCTATATCAGGCATGTTATGAACAAGATGCCTATCATTTTGGATCTTAAAATCCCATAGGATCTTAACCCTCTCATTTTCCAAAACCTTCTCAACTTGATAGTCTAGGTCAGAGGTCTCCAACCTTGGCAACTTTTAGCCTGGCAGACTTCAACTCCCAGAATTCCCAGCCAGCTTTGCTTTGCTGCTGGGGAATTCTGGGAGTTGAAGTCCGCCAGGCTTAAAGTTGCCAAGGTTGAAGACCCATGGTCTAGGTCAGGGGTCTGCAACCTTAAACACTCAAAGAGTCATTTGGACCCATTTCCCACAGAAAAGAAAACCCTGGGAGCCTGACTATTTCTTGAGCAGCCACAAAACTAGCATATGTAATTGAATTAAATGTTCTGTTTTCTTCTGAAACTTTTCTTTTATTGGATTTATACATGGTTGGCCTACCAGGGGTTGAAAAGCCCAACAAATTGCATGTAGGTGGGTGTCGCACATTGGTGGTTGTGACCAGGGGTGGGTTCTACTTGCCTTTACTACCGGTTCACAACGGGGCCGCACGTGCGCTCTTCTGCTCATTCTGATGACGTCGGGGTCGGTGGGCAGAGCCTCCTGCCGGTTTTACTACCGATTCTATAGAACCGGTGCAAACCGGGGGCAACCCACCACTGGTTGTGATGCATATTTTGAGTGACAGGGAGCCGCAACAGAGGGGTGAAAGAGCCACATGTGGCTCCAGAGCTGCAGGTTGCTGACTCCTGGTCTAGGTAGTTTTTATTACATTCAAATCCAAACCTCTGGCAAAGTTTCCAATGAATAATTCTGGAAACTCAATCATGACTTTGCTTGTAGTCAGTTTGTGAATTTTCATTGCAGCCAACGATCAAATCGTCAATGCTTTCATCCTTTTCTCTACAAAGACAGCACTTGCTGTTGTTTGCTACATATTGAATTTTCACTTTCATGCAATTAGTTGGCAAAACCTGCTCTTGACCCGCTAAAATAAAGCCTTCGGTTTCTTTCTTTACCACTCCTGATCTTAACCTGCTGCATGGGGGGGGGGGGATGGTTTTCCAGCCTTTCTTTTTGCAACTATTCACTATACACTGGCTAGTTTTCCCAATTTACAGATTGGTTTTCAATTGTTTCTTTTCTATACTCAGCTTTCATCTTTGGTGTTTTTAAGACCTGTCTTGATTGACAATTTTTAAAACCAATTTGTCAATTAATAATTGGTCCTTTATTCCCTTCAGTTTTTTGCAGCTTCCTTTTTGTTCTATAGCAGGGATGTCAAACTGGCGGCCCACAGGCCGGATGTGTCACATGCAGGCCACGCCCACCCCAGCTCCGCGAAGGGAAAAAACATCATGAAACATCATGTGACGGCAACATGATACCACGAGTTTGACACCCGTGTTCTATATGGAGTTATGTGTCTGTAGTTTCCACGCTTATTTCCCTTCTCCTTGTCCTTCTGAATTAGGAAGATCTTTCCAGATTTTAACCATTCTTCATCTTGTGGTGCTTCTCAAACTCTGTTTATTTGATATGCCAATTTCAAGTATAGATTTGTCAGTGATTTTAGTCAGAATCAATGGCACTCATCTGGCTACAGTGCTTTATGTTGTTTGATCACTTTCATACCATTTCCTCAGTTGTCCTTATGTCTTACATGCCAGGGACTTCCACTGTGTTTTTGTTTGCTTATTCCATGTTGTATTTCTATGACACTTGTTGTTTTCCCACATATTTGTCCAAAATTTTGGGGCCTTTTCTTTGTCAGTTTTTTTAGTGGTTGATTCTTTCCCATTTTCAAGGGTTTTCTAGAATTGATGCTTATTTGCTCTAAACTGCTAATTCTGCTGGAATAGGATTATTTGATTTTCATATCAAAGAGCCAACTTGGTCTAGTAATTAAGGCACCAGTCTAGAAAATGGGAGATTGTGAGTTCAAGTCTCACCTTAGCTATGAAAGCCAGCTGGGTGACCTTGGGCTAGTCACTCTCTTTCTCAACCCAACCCATTTCACAGGGTTGTATTTGTGGAGAAAATTGGAGGAGAAAGGTGTATGGAATATGTTTTCCACCCTGAGTTATTTGTAAAATAATAAAAGCAGGATGTAAATAAATAAATATCACTTGATTTTCTTTGCAATAGCTATGCAACTTTGTTTCAAGTGGTCCATAGTCTCTGCAATTCCTTTGTTCTCCTAACTATACTTCATGCACAGACTAGTTTTGATTTACTTATTCTTCAAATTTCCTTGACTCAGATTCTTCAAATTGCTCAAATCCATGTGAATTTTCCTTATTCTCACTTCCAAGTGAATTTTGGCTCCCAAGTAAGTGCAGGGAGGCCTCCTAGGCCCAAAACGGGACATGGGGGGTGTGGTGTGGCCTCCCCACAGCCCATTTTTGCTCCCAGGAGGCTGCAGGGAGGCCTACTAGGCCCAAAACGGGGCGCGGGGACAGCACATCCCCCCCACAGCTCATTTTTGCTCCCAGGGGGGTACAAGAGGCTGAGCTCTGCCTGTCACACACCCTGGCTAAGCCCACCATGGCCACACCCACCCAACTAGTCATTAGGGCAGAGAACCAGTTGTTAAATTATTTGAATCCCACCACTGTACATAGGCTATGGCATACATCAGCTGGTTCATTTGGGTCAATCATTCAGTTGGAATAATTTTTATGACTGTATAAATATACTTGATGGTTTAAGATAAGCCTTTTTTTTAATTTGATTCGGTTTTTCATTCAATCTTTGATTTTCCCAACTAGTTCTTTATTAACCAATAGTGCTTACAGTTCTTCAATAATTTCAGTTTTTGCACATTGTTATTCTTCATTGACACCTGTAGTCTCTTCACTTTCTATTGCTCAATATCCAAATTCCATAATGAGGTACTGTTCCTTTGGAGGGATCTTAGTGTTATTATGGTTTGTTGCACAATCAGCCAGATGTTCAGACTGGATTTGGCATTTTTGTCTACCCATCAAGGATGTTTGCTGGCTAATTGGCTATCATTGTAGGCTATAAACTGTTCCGAGTAAAGTTGCCTTTTGCAATTGACTGATGATGATGAATTTGTCAATGCCAATGGGGTTCAAATGGTGCAACAGTTGTTTTGGGATTGCACCCAAGGCCCGTATTATTATTGGTACTATCTTTGCTTTCATTTGCCATAGTCGTTCTATTTCTATTTTCTTGAATATAATTTGTATTTGCTGCTAAACCAAATATAAAATACACATGCCCAATCCATTAAAAAGCTGGTGCAATCATAAACATCCATAGGCATAAGAGCTTTTTCTGTTTTTCAGCTGAATGGAAAATTTGAAACTGAGAAGAATCTAGACATGCAGTCCTCACCTGCTCATCATTCTCCACCGTCCTCTGGTATTCAACTCAATCATTAAAGAAAGTTCATGCCACATTTGCTGGAACTGAAATGGGAACTTAGGCCTTAACAAAGCAATATTATTCTGGAGCATACTCGAAAACTGTACTCAGATTTAAATAACTGTAAATACAATTTTCCTTGTGGCTTCTGGCTGAATGTATGGAAGTTTGGTTTAGGGAAAGCAGCAGGACCAATATATGCCTCCTGTTCACTACTTAATTTGAAGCCCTTTGAGACTCAGATGAATATCTGAAGAAGGCTACAATTATGTTTGCAAATGCAATTTATGGGAAAAGAATATACTAAAGTGGAATTGTTTTACATAAGATGCAGGCATCATAAGGAATCACACTGTCAGCTTCTTTTCCCTGATTTTCCTTTTTTTTTTTTTAGCCACTACCAATTTATTGAAACTTAAGCTGAAAGATTTGTGGGTGGGTGCATACATATGTTACCTTTTATTCCTTTGCTCAGAAGTCTTGATTAGAAGCAGTCATTGGGGAGCAAATTCCAGTGCCGCATTTAAAAAATTCCAGATGTAGAGCAAAATGGATCAATGTCCTATTCTGTGAGCACACTGAAATGAAACACATCTGATCTATGTCGGTGGAGTTTGCCCCAAGCAAAGTACATTCCATTAACAATTCTTTAGGTTACAGAAAATTAAATGTTCCCATGGAGAAATAGCTTGAGGTCAAAGGTAACCTTTGCTATGTAACCCACATGTGTTTCCAATCAGCTCAGCTTTGTGATCAGCAAAGCTCAGTCATGCAAAAGAGTAGATTTGAGAAACAACACAGAGGGGGGAAAGCAAGGCAGTGAAATCCCCAAAAAGATCAACGCGCTACATTCATCAATCACCTTTGCTCTTGTCGTGTGTAAAAAGTAGCAATGAGCTTGATGCTGCACAAAATAAACGATGAGGTTGTGTTCCATCTGGTCCCCGCTTCCAAACGAAACCAGAGCACATTTTAAGACTCAGAATAAACATCAACTTGATAACATTATAAATACAGATACACTGCAGATGGGAATGGCAAAGACTGTCCTTACCCATTTTGGGACTCTAGCTCGGTTGCAAATGCTCAGACTGCTGAAGCACAGCATTAGAAATTGCCCAGATTTCTTAAAAAGAGACCTACAGTATTTGCTTTTGAAGCCCAAGAACGCTACTCTGCTTGCTTCTAGATATATTCTTGACTTACAATAATTAGTTTAGTGACCAAAGTTACAACTGCACTGAAAAATGTAACTTATGACTGTTGTTCACAGCTTTGACCTTTGCAGCATCCCCATGGTCACGTGATCAAAATCCAGACACTTGGCAACTGTTCATACTTATGACTGTTGTTGTGTCCCAAGGTCATGTGATCCCCTTTTGTGACCTTCTCACAAGCAAAGTCAATGGGGAAGCCAGATTCACTTAATAACCAGGTTACTAACTTAAAACTACAGTGATTCACTTAACAACTGCGGCAAGAAAGGTTGTAAAATGGGGCAAAACTCACTTAACAATTGTTTCACTTAACAACAGACATGCTGGGCTTAGTTGTGGTTGTAAGTCGAGGACTGCCTATTCAACCTTTCCTGCAGGATTACTGCAACATGAAAAATCGGTGCTAAGAGTAATACTGCTTCTGAAAAGAGAAAGACTTTGAGTTTGCTACTAGGTCTTTGCTGCCTCCCTCAACCTTTTCCTATTTCTGAAATGGTAAAACTAAACTTTTTCTATCTCATGTTCTATCTGATGTTTTGCTGTTCAAGGTAGGAATACACAACATTTTTATGGCAGTGAGCACAGATTATTTGCTCTGATCTATGGCGTAACAATCATTTTTTGTGCCTCACACAAATCTCTGCTCTTTTTCTAAGGTTAACCATATGAATTGGGTGTGCCTGCACTTTTTAACAGGACTGCCTGAACTGCTTTTGTACCCCCACTGCTTATCTGACATTCAATTTTCTCCAAGAGGTAGAATTGCAATTGTATTCTTCAGGGTCAGATATGATTTTGCTGCCAGCAGCTGTGCTAAATCTTTAGAAGAAGAAAAAAAAAAGACAAGTCCAAATTGATGTCAAATGCTTTCTGGCACTTACACAGGGCAAATCCACTGTTTGACAATTAATGTTCCCATAAGAGTCTGAGGAAAGATTATATTATTATGCTGTCTTGAGATTTAGCATATATAACAATAACGTTTTCCAACTTCTGTTTCATTTGTTGACTAGACCAGCATGATGGAAGTATTATGTCTAGGGCTGTATCTTATAACAACATGGCTACAGGTAGTCCTTGTTTAGTGCTGCCTCATTTGTGATCCTTCCCAGTTACAATGGTGATGAAAAATAACTTTGTCATAAGTCCTCACACTTATGACCTTTGCAGGTCTGTAAAGCAAAGGACAGCTGAAGTAAGACTGTGAGCACAGTTGTGGTTTCGCTCAGCAACTGTTTCATTTAGCGATCACGTTGCCAGTCCCAATTGTGGTTACTAAATTGTGGCCGAATTTAATCTAATTTTTTTCCAGTGCTTGAATTATAAATTATTAATTTATAATTTATAATAAAGTATAGCTTGAGAGACAGAATCACTAAAAACTGGGTGGAGAAAAGCCTTACTCATATATGTATATTACAAAAATCTGTATACCATTTCATTCAGTGGTGTTTTATTATTTTTCCCTTCCTATATTTTAGCACAACTTAATTGAAGTATGCATTTTATATAGGACCACTCTGCCTATCCTACCTGTAATTTACACATAATATAGTATAAAATTATCAGAAGTTGATTCCAGAGTAGGCTTCTGCTATGAGTCATGGCTGAATGAAGACATTTCCATGAAGATTTCCTTGAATGAGCAGACCAACCCATAGAATGAAAAGTGGCGAGTCAACTGGTGGGAATGGAAACATCTTCTTAAAAACTTCCAGTGTTGGAGCATTCGCAACTTCTGGAGGCAAGTTGTTCCACTGATTAATTGTTCTAACTTAGTTCTAAGTTGCTTCTCTCCTTGATTAGTTTCACCCATTGCTTCTTGTCCTACCCTCAGGTGCTTTGGAGAATAGCTTGACTCCCTCTTCTTTGTGGCAGCTCATGAGATATCAGAACACTGCTATCATGTCTCTCCTAGTCCTTTGTTTCATTAAATTAGACATATCATGGGCATTACTCAGGAAATCATTTTAAATTCTGGTGTCTCTCTTGAAATGCATTTTCCACTTCTTGCTTTTCCTTTTTCAGGGCAAATTTGAGCCTTTGCTCAACATTGTTACCCAGTAGCTTTAGCGTTTCCAAAGAGGGCCCTCTTCGGTTCCCTTTTTTCCCTGTGGGCACAGGCGTTTCACCACCGCCTCTGTTTTCCCCTTGTCTGTTCCTCCTGCCTGTGACTCATCTGCAAGCACAAATTACCTTGGCTAAAGTATTCTTAGGAGAAATAATTAGCCACACAAGCACCTCCTTTGCAGGCTCCCACATATGCCTCTGAGACAGAGGTGCTTGACATAAATCATTTAGTCCCGAGCCCTCGCACATGCCTCTCCCAATGGGCTCTGTAATTGGCAAAGTAGTTGCCAACCGGGTTTAAAGTGATTCGAAATTGTTTTCCGTATAGCCTTGCTGATAGCTAAGGTTTCCTTTACCTCAAGCATGAGTTACAGTAACATGATTGAATGTAACCAGTTATTCAGTTCAAGCTGTGATTCTGATACAGTATAGACAATATAAATTCCCTGGAGCTCCGCCAGGCCACCTCAATGGTCCATTGGAGTCCAATTCAATTAGGCTCACTATAGTTCTTCGGATTTCACAGGTCTGTTTGCGGCAGCCTTGAGGCTTGAATGTGAGAACAGTATTCATGGAGGACTTTTAAATTAGGTCTCAGGTGTCATCATTCTAAATGAATTATTACAGTGGTTATGTTGTTCATGCCACTACAGTTAAGGTTATGCGAATCTCTCTAGTCAACCATTTGGATGCACCAAGAGAGTCTTGTAAGAGCCGTCTGCAACCGTGGTTTTAAAATTATTCGTGAAATAATGACACTCTCAGGAAAATGCAGCTGTTTTTCTCGGGGTGGCAGGAGTAGCTAGAAGAAATGGGGACTTCCTGACAGATTAGAGTCTCCAAGTGGTGTCTGTTTAAGCTAACTATTTTCTTGTAAAGTCAGTACACCTTGGTACTGTGCAGCATTAAGAAGAGGCATCTGCCTCAAACAATTAATCGTTTGATCCAACAAAGATGACAGCCTAAGACCAATGCATATTGCCAGGTCATGTTGAGCTCAGAAGGACTCCCCTTGGGATACAGGATGATACCTTGTTATAAGAAAATGGATATAATTGGAGAAAGTAGGAGGTGATTCCCCCCCCCCAAATTATTTATTTATAGATCTCTACGCTGCTTTCATTGATAAGAGAGCCCTCGAGCAACAAGGTGAGCAATTTGTGGTAAGAACAATTTTATCATTAAAGCAGTACTACACTAAAATCCCTTTTAAAACCGACACATCTTAAAACTCATAGAGTTTTTAAAAGTTTTAAAAGCTTAAATTCCCATAGCATCAGACAAAATATATATATGAGATGTCCCAAGCAATTAATTTTATTCAGCAAATTAATTTTATTCAATTAATTTTATCTATTTGCCTAGTAAGAAGATGCAAAATAAGCTCACAAATTCACTCGGTTTCTGATCTGAGAAAGTAGATTTTTCTATTTTATCGTATGTATCCAGAGAACTATTGATAATAATCTATTATTTCACTAATAATACCAGTATTCTCTTCTGTCCTGAAAATATATTTCCCATTGTCAATCTTTAACTCATCACTGCATATGGACAATATCCTAATCTAAAATAAGAACTTATTAACAGAAACTGGTTTAAAAACACAAGATCAGGATCCTACAAAATCCTCAAATTTCATAAATATGGATGCAACACTACTGTAAGATATAATAATAGTAGCCATAACATCCTGAATACATGGGTACAAAATAAACATTAACATGATTTGAAGAAGGTTGCTCTTCTAAATATAAGCTCTATTTTCCAAAAAAGTGCTTGTATATTCTAAAGAATTCAGACTCTACACCAGGGGTCTCCAAACTTGGCAACTTTAAGACTTGTGGACTTCAATTTAGGCTTAGGACCTGGTTATTTACGGGACCACCTACTACCACAAATAGCCTCCCACCGGCCGGTACGCTGTCATAGAGAGGGTCTCCTCCGGGTGACATCAGCCAAGCAGTGTCGACTGGTGGCCCCCAGGGGGAGGGCCTTCTCTGGACCCACTATCTGGAATGAGCTCCCCCCGGAGATACGGAGGATCCCGGATCTGCGCACCTTCCGCCGTGCTCTTAAGACCCTCTTATTCCAGCAAGCCGGCCTGGCCTAATTTTTCTCCCCTTTCTTTTAAATTTTAAATTTTAAATTTTAATTTGTTTTAAATTTATTGGGATTTTAATTGTCGTGGGCCAATATTATTTAATTTGGTTTTAAATTGTTCTTAACTTTTGTATTTCTGCATTTTATCTTGTGCCTGTTCACTGCCCTGAGTCCTTCGGGAGTAGGGCGGTATACAAATTTAAAAAAATAAAAATAAATAAATAAATAAATAACTCCCAGAATTCCTGCCATGCTGGCTGAGGAATTCTGGGAGTTGAAGTTCACAAGTAATAATGTTGCCAGGTTTGGAGACCTCTGCTCCACACACAAAAATAAATGGGCACAAAAGAATACATGGGTACAAATTCAACATTAACATGATCACAACAGACATTAACATTATTAATAAGCAGTGGAGAAACATTTCAATCTTGGCCTCAGCCATTTTTTAAACAATTAGTTGCAATATATTCATGTCAATTCTATCGCCTGTGATATGATCAAAGCAGTGAGCTTTCTAGATCCTAATATTGTGCCAGGATGTTTGTATAAAAGCCAGGGGTGGGTTCTACTTACTTTTACTACCAGTTCACAACAAGATCGCACGCGTGCACTCAGTTTGCTCACGCACACGCTTCTGCGCATGCACAGATTGCCGATGACGACATCAGGGGTGGTAGGCAGAGCCTCCCGCCAGTTTTACTACCAGTTCTTGCGAACTGGTCCGAACCGGGAGCAACCCACCACTGATAAAAGCCACCTTGTGTCTAATAAATCTTACCATGTTGGACTTGATATTTTTTTTCTTCCCAACCTTTTCAGATTTTCCTTCCACTCCTTGTACCAATGAGCATCTTCTAAACTTACAGACTTCAAACAGCCATTCAAGAAGATTCTGGTCTAAGAAAGTTTATGGTGTGATCAATTTGCTAGAATCCAAAGTGCTACTGTCTGTTGTTTCTGTATTTAGTAATTCTCTAGATTTACCTCCTTTTCCTATTAGCGGAAATTGCATGGATCACATGATTTCCCACTTTTGTATTTGTCTGACATTGAAATTCCCATTGGAAATATCTGGTAAGTTACCGATATTCAGATGATTTACCCAATTCAGAGTTTGCAAATTTCCTCAAAAGTGTATTTCCTGAACATTGCCTTTAAGTGGAATAATATCCATATGATTTTCACTTACTTACATCGTCGTTTTCCTTCCAAAACTGATAATTGCATTCATAACTCTCCTGGAGGGTTAGGATAGTCTGAGATAAGATATCTTGCCCAACACTGCCTTTGGAAATCCATAATTGAGTTGGAGATTTTATATTAAGAGCACTTCAATCCTGCAGTCAAGTCGCTTGTCTCAAAATGCTTTTCTTGGCTGTTTTTTAGGCAATGTCAGAAACTCAAGTCTAGACTGTAATGGGTTGCTAATGGGTCCAGGCTGGGGCTCAGACCTCAAGGGTTGTTCCTTTGTTTCTTGCCCTTCCTATCCATGCAAAGAAGAGAAGGCCAGTCTTGCTGGCCAGCTCCTTCTGTGGACTAGTCTGCCTTTTCCTTTGAGGGACTCTTCTCTCTTACCGCAAACACCTTTTGTTTACTTTCCCACATGTTTGCACACATGAATGCCTTCACATCTCTTCTCGTGGTATCTCCTTTGACACTAGTATATAGGCCATTCCACCATACCCCAGAATGTCCCAAAGGTGCTTTCTTTCAAAAGAAAGCACCTTTTTTGCTTGATGAACTTTTGCTTCTTATCCAAGAAGCTTCTTCAGTTCTGACCAAAGCTTCTTGGATGAGAAGTGAAGTGTCTTCAAACAAAACAAGAAAGTCCAGTGGTCTTCTGAAAGAAAGCACCTTTGGGACAATCATGACTTGGATGATGAGAACCTCCACGGATACCACCACCCCCTTACAGTACTATTTTTGCCCTCTTGCTACAATAATCAAAGCAATACATTTGTTCTTTCATTCAGATCTTCTTCTATAGGATTACAGAAGTTTCGTAATAAGGAAGAGCAGATGCATCAGCTTCATGGGGAAAAAGCAGAAAGGTTCTAGTTGCAATGCAAGGATTTTTAATAAGGGGGAGGGGAATGGTGCAGGCAGGGAATGGAAAAGTAATGCTTCACTCACCCTGGGCAGAACCCAGTTATTTATACAGGCTGTTATTCATAAGGGACCCCAGTTATTCATACAGAATGAATGAAGGTTGAGCCTTTAGAGTCAAGAATAGTTCATTGACTCCCTCAGCACAAGAAGCATTTTATAGATGAGAAATGATAACCAAACATAGATGGTTAACTTATTGTGATGTACTAGGATATTCTCAAGGGGATTGCAAAATAAAATCAACTGAAGATCTGATAACAGAAGGATACACTTGTCATTGGTTTTCTTGTGTACAATTATCAGAAAGGTTTAAAATGGATAAAAAATTGTATGGTTTAAACAATGCAAGACTGACTTTGAAATAGAATCAATATCAATCATGATATGGGTTGTACTAAAATGTATAAACATGTATTGAAAATTATGACAGAAGAAGAAGTGAAAGAATATATGATAAAATGGGTTAGAAATGTTGGCTACGATATACAAATTGATCAATGGGAAAGTAAGCAGTTGAAAGGATTGAAATTTACATTATGTTCCAGTCTTAAAGAGAACCTGATGATGTGTCATTGGTATTTGTCACCAGAGGAAATTGTCTAGAATGTATAAAGGTACTTGGAATCTATGCTAGAAATGTGAACAACATGAAAGGACCTTTTATCATGTATGATGGACATGTAAAAAAGCAAAAAAAATAGATACAAATAAATAAACTAATTTAGAAAAGTTTAAAACTAATGTACACTTGAAACCAGAGACTTTTGTTTGGGGATTAATGGACAAACAGCTAAAAAATGTCACAGAACTTTGTTCTCATAGATGACAACTGCAGAAAGATATTACATGCTCAAAAGTGGAAAAGTTTGACGCTATCCACAAGAGATGAATGGTTGAAGACAATGGAATTGGCAGAGATAGTTAGAAGTCAATCTGGTTACAGAAAAGGCAATTTACAATTGACTTGAAAATATTTTTGCATGAAACAGAAAAAAATGAAAGGAAGGAATTAAAAGAAGCCATTGACAGACTTCTACAAGCACTTGCCAAGAAAAATTGGAGAAATTCTAAATACGATAATCCCTACATATAATCATCAGGCTGATGATACAACAGAAGCTTTACACTATATCTTAATTGTTTCCACCTTAATAAAATTCTAGTTGGATGAGCACCCAGAACAAATGTTAGTATAACTTCTGAATTTTTTTTTTTTGAGAAATAAAGTTTAGTGAGGTAGAAAAGATTTACTCTGAGATAAACAAAATTAAGATTTTACCCTAAATATTATTTCTAATTATATCCTCCTTTATATTCACATTTTCTATATAGGAAGAACCATCCCTTTTTTACATTCTTTCCACTGTAGATTTTCTGTCATTGGTTTCCTTGCTCCCTTTTTATCATGCCGTGTAAATATTATCTTCACCATTAACTAAGAGTTGAACACTTGCTGCACAATGCAGATACTAATTCTTCAGATGGGGGTCTGAATTTGGCTGGTTTTGCATTCATGCTAAATTTTAAGGGTGCTTGGTTCATGAACTGAATTAATTTTTTTATTCCTACTTAAGAAAACTATGGCCTAGCAACTTTAAATATAATTGTTATTATTCTTAGCATATTGAGGATGCAAGGAACTGAATCCGTTCAGTTGTGAATAAATTCCAAAACCTAACAACATGACTGATGATTAGTAATGATGGAAAATGTAGCAAAACATAATTGGAGAGACCAGGGTCTCCATTCATACACTGGATGGATAGCATTGTGTCCTTATTTGTAGTAAATATCTTTCTTGATAGACTTCATTGATTTTGACAGTAGCTAAATATTATTGCGATGAGAAGTTGATAAAAAATTAACAACTAAGCCATGCCTTCAAATCTTAAAAATTAGTATCCCACAATAGTATCTTATCAGGTAGAAATCATGACACTCCTGGCTTTATACATGTATCCTGTTTGTATAAATTAATTTGTCATTCCTGTTAATTCACAAGCATCCTGTAAAGGATGATATCTCTATATTTGCTACTGGACAATAGACTCCAAGATCCCCCTTCTTCCTCCAGCTCTCTTGCAACTGTACTGACTACTGTGGAACAACATTGACCCCTAGTGGCCAGAGTGATGCCAGCATGTAAGAGGCATCATTGCCAAGCAAAGATATATTTCTTATTCAAGTGTATTTTAATTTCAAAGAGATTAAAAAAAACGTTTTAAACAAACTTTCACCAAAACTATTTGTACCTTAATGAGAAAAAAATAACATAGTAAAAATAATGTCCAAAATTGTGTACGATATTGTAAATACTATCCACCTTCTCTTGTAATAGTCTAAACTATTCTCATTATTTGTCCTTCAACATTGACAGTCTTATCTGAAATAATGTAAAGAGATAGTATACAAAGCAAGGAAACATATCTGCTTCAGGATAAGGAAAATCAGGATTAAAGTTTAACAATCAATCTTCAATTTATATTTCATATTAAGCCATGTTTTGTTTTAACTAGCCATAGTGGCCTTGTTAATCAAAACATTAAACACAAATGCACATGAGACATTAAAGTGATGTGTTAATTTGATTTCTGAATTCTACTTGGCGTCATGGCATACTATTGGCTTGTATTTTATCCAAAAAACCTGGAAAGTCTAGCTTTGAAATCTGTTGTTCTTTCCCATCACTAACATTTGCAAAGCATTAATACTCATGCTTTTTTGGGGGGAAAGGCAGGATGATGGGGATCTACAAGAAGAAAAAGTATCCTTCATTTGAATGAACTTATTTTCTTTCTTTCTTTCTCTTAAAGTTTCATTTCTTTCATTTTATATTTTTAGAACATTTTACAGCCTGCATTTAGTTTGAAGACTTACAAGAGCAAGTAATAACATTTAAAGCAATTATGAAATAAATTCCAAATGTGAGTAAATAATAGACAGATGAATATTACAATAAATCAAGATTGTACAATGTTGAAATAACAAGGCTGGAAATTAAAAATAATTTCGATTTTAGCCAGACAAGCATCTTTATAAAGACAATGTATGTTCCAGAAGAAGGTTTCAATAGTTACCTCCCATCTATCCTGCCAGTCTACTGATATTTTAGAAGCAGATACAATTCTACATCTTTGACAATTAATATTTGAGTACTGAACAAGTACAGTGTAATACCTTATCTGCAGTGTTGCAGATAACCACTAGATGGTACCAGTAGGATATAGAAAACCTGAATATTCCCATTTATTGATACATTCATTCATTCTTAATTTGTATGGTCACCTGACTCTTGTAGTTGCTAGGTTTTTTTGCAACTCAAAAACCTGAGACTGCAGAGCTTAATGTATATGTCCAGCATTTAGCCCATGGTCAATGTTAACTATCTTAACAGACTTTCTCCATCACATGAAATTTTCCTGAGACATGTTATTTCCCCATCTTGAATAAGAAATTAAAGTTCGTTCCAGAAGATGTGGTTGCACAAATAATATATAACATTTTTAACATGCTGCATACGCATGCACATTTATTAATAACAGATATAGCTGAATACCGAGGGATTGAATAAACTCATATAGATGTGCCTGGAATAACAAGATCCAGTAGAAAGTTATATTCTGTCAATGCCATATTAAACTAGAACCTAGACAGTTAGAGAATATCCTATGTTCAAATCTGCAGAACAAATGGAAAAGCTCTGTTTCTGTTTTACCAAGTCTTCCCAGGAGGCATAAAGACCCGAAGGAATTTTAGCTTTCTCCAACCTGATGCCATCCTGGGGTGGTGGACACCATTTTTCAAAATCCTAGCCACAAGATCATGGTAGAACATCTGTGCAACTAAATCTGTAGATCCACCTAGTTCTTGGTTAAAATCACATAAACCAGAATTTTAGCCAATCTGATATTGCCAGCGGTAAAATAAAACAGATAAAGATGATTTCTTCCAGATTTATGTTGAATAGAAAGGAAGACAACACAAATAACAGAAAAATGTTTTGTTGCATTCACATTGTTTCCTTGACTCCACCAGATACTAGTAATTCATAATTATATCTGTGCTGAAGTGGAAGTTACAATTTTGAAATTGTGAAATTAAAAGGGGCACTGTTGCGTACATGTATCCCAAATTCTACTCTTTCACTAACTGTGTTTGTATTTCTGTGGCTCCTTTCAACCTAGGACATTGACCAATTTGCCATTGAAGATGAAACTTCTCAAGGGGAGGTTGCAGCACATTCAAGCTGCTGAGCCATCATGACATGTAACCTGTTTCCTTATGAAAATAATATTCTATGTTCCAAACTGAGCATCTATTTTTGCTGCCCAGGAAACAGCAAAAGTTAGTTGATAATTAAAAAGGTAAAAGTTCCTCTCGCACATATGTGCTAGTCGTTCCTGACTCTAGGGGGCGGTGCTCATATCTGTTTTAGAGCCTAAGAGCCAGCACTGTCCGAAGACATGGTCATGTGGACAGCATGACTAAACGCCAAAGGCGCACGGAACGCTGTTACCTTCCCATCAAAGGTGGTCCCTATTTTTCTCCTTGCATTTTTTACATGCTTTCGAACTGCTAGGTTGGCAGAAGCTGGGACAAGTATGGTAGCTCACACCATTATGCGGCACTAGGGATTCAAACAGCCGAACTGCCGACCTTTTGCTCAACAAGCTCAGCGTCTTAGCCACTGAGCCACCACATCCCGTAGTAGTTGACAATTACTCAGAGGCTAAAAATTACTCAGAGAAAACACATTTAAGTTCCCTTATTGCTACAGCCAATGAATAAAAGGGAATATATGAAGAGGTACATGGACTTGGGCTGGTTTGCAAAGATGAAATGGTGAAGAGAAGTAGAATGTTGCTGTAAACTACTTTTAGCTGTACTTCCTGTTCTTACCTCATGCCATTCATTACTTTGGCTTCCTGTTTTTATTCCCTTTCTTCCCTTTGCATAATATTTCTTATCTCAGAAAGGAATCACATGATGGGTATGTATCAATGCAAGTAAGGATGGACTGCCACAGTTCCTAGAGGAATCAAGACTGGACACATACACGCCCTTTCCAGCATTTCATGATTCAGTGTTAATTCTTCAGAGACTTGGTGATTCATCATCATGAAAAAAATAAAAGGTTCTCCTAGCTGAATTATTCATGTATTCAGTCTGCTAAGCCAGTTAATACGAGACAGCAGACTCTTTCTTAGGCTCTCTCCGGGCATATTCATTTGTTTGAAAGATTAATAATCTAACCCAAAATAGACCTTTCAATATCTTTGTCTCTATTCATCTTTGAACCTTGTTCTCAAGAAACAAAAATAATATATACCTCTGCAAACAGATTAATTTCAAGCTGAAACAGAGTGAAATGGGTGGGTATGTAGGTATTCATTTCATACTAAATCAATATGAGGAAATTGGGACTATTAGATCCATAATGCAAATTATGGTCATTAAAGCTGGTGCCTGACGTGGGTTGCCTTTTAGTTAACTTGAAGAAAATGCTGATGAGGCTCAGGCATCACAGCTCTGTTTGGATGCCTGTTCTAGCTATTTACATTATGTTGTCCCACATGTGACAAGAAGTTCCCCTTTTTAACTTGCAACAAAAGAGAAGGTACAGTTTGTTGAGTTCAAAATACTTGCGCAAGACAGAGACTGTTGTCCAACTAGATTTAAGATCTCACAATGAAATCTGTTTGCCACATTGAAGCTGAACTACCATTTGTGGTCTGACTTAAGAACTGTGGATTCCTTATTAGGAAAAAAGCCAGTGTGGTGTAGTAGTAAAGGTGTTGGATTAGGAGTTGAAAGAGCTAGAATTAAGCCTTTCCCTCCCAGGTATGAACACTCTCTAAATCAGGGGTCTCCAACCTTGGCAACTTTAAGCCTGGTGGGCTTCAAGTCCCAGAATTCTGAGAGTTGAAGCCCGCCAGGCTTAAAGTTGCCAAGGTTGGAGACCCCTGCTCTAAATGACTTTGGCTTAGTCATTCTTGGCCCAACCTATGCTACGCTACAAGGAAGTTGTTGATGAGATAAAATGGAGGCCCCTATGGAAGCTTCCTTGAGCAGCACATAACAATCACTACCTTATCCCCATATGACTGCAAAACAGACACAAAATTTTGGGGAGCTTTCCTGTTTCAATCCCAAGAATTTAGCCAAGTGTAATACTGGCTTAATACACCCGTTGCTAGTGAGAAGCCATGCAACTGTGAGAAGTAGGACAGAGAGACAACATTTCACCGAGCTAAAATTGAACATCTATCAGATTTTTTTTTCATCAGGAAAGACGGTTTGGGAATGGATAAATCCTGATAATTAATACAGTTAGTCCTTGATTTACAACCAAAATTGAGCCCAAAATTTCTGTGGCTAAGTAAGCCATTTGTAAATAAGTTGTGCCCCCATTTTACGATGTTTCTTGCTACAGTTGTTAAGTGAATCACCACAGTTGCTAAATTAGTAACGTGATTGTTAAATGAATCTGGCTTCCCCTTGACTTTGCTTATCACCAAGTCTTTAAAGCAGCCATATCTTTCCCCCAGACTGTGCAGCCTTCAGCAGCTGCCTGTTGGTTTAAGAAAAGGTATGGCTGCTTTAAAGGATGGCAGGTAGGCCCAAGTTCACACTTCTATGTTCTGTAAAGCATCTTTTTGGAAACAAACTTGAAGTACTGGATATCCATATCATCTAATCATCTTCTCTGTTCTTCCATAATTGTTCCTCTAAAAATGAAAATATAGCTACAAAACTGGTTCATTCCCCGAAGAGTTCATAGCCTAAATAGAATGTAAATCCAAAAGTGAAAAGCAAGATTCATAGCTGATTCATAGCAAGAGTCAGAATTATAAATGCAAGATTCATAACTATAGGGTCTCCCAGCAGTTGTTTGTCTGAGAGCAGATTTGTGCAGCTTTGCATACTAAAGATAAGCAAATGGAGCAAGTGTCCTCTAATTCAGTAAGATTTGTTGGATAATTAATCATTTTCCTTTATTAGGATAAATATGGTCCTTTGAAGGCAAGTTTTTGCATCTATAATAGCCTTTTTTTAAAAAAATCTGCTCCTATAGGAACAATTTCTGTGACCTTTACAAATGGTGGCTATAAAATTGTGTTTTTTTAATCACAGCTATTGATGATACCATGCATGTTTATTTTTTTAAAATTAAAGGTGCAAATATCCCATTCTGTCACCATCAGCATCTTGGGAACCCATTTATTCCCCAAAAATATGGAGAAATACCGTATTTTTCGGTGTATAAGATGCACCTTTTTACCCCCAAAAAGGGGGTGAAAATCTGGGTGCATCTTATATGCCGAATGTAGCCCCGCCCACCCGCCGGCCCCCACCCTTCGGCCATTTTCGGCCAGTTCCAGGCAGCAGGGATCTGGTCGGGGCACAGCCTGAGGAACAACCCTCCCTCTTCAGGACAGTTGAGGGGGGGGAAATCTGCCCAACAGCTTCGGGGAACAAGGTGGGTGCCACGATTTGCGGATGGTCACCCCTCTGGCCACGCTGACTTCACTCCCCAGCAATGTGAGGAGCTGCTGCTGCCGCTGCCTAAGCCCTCTCTGCGCCCAGGAGCCAAGCCGAGCTGAATGGGAGCCCCTAAAGGGAAACGTTCCTCCTTTCCAGCCATCACTGCCTGGATTCCCCAATGCAATTCTCAAGAGTTGCACTTCAGGTGGCGGCCAGTTCCCCTGCAATGTGCAGCGGGAACTGGGAACTGCTTTGGATTCGGGGAGATTGTAGCGCTGCCGCCTGAAAGTGTTTTTCTGCACATTGCAGAGCCGCACGCCCCCGTCCTCCTTCTCAGCAGACTCAACTTCTCTTTCCTCCTGGCCAGATCCGCCGCCTGAAACACAGTGCACTTTTTTTGTCTCTGCACACCCCATGTTTGGAATCAGGAAGGGGATCGCGGGTCTGCCGCCTGAACCCGCGATCCCCTTCCCAATTCCAAACATACTTTTTTCCTTGTTTTCCTCCCCCAAAATTAAAGTGCATCTTATACTCTGGTGCGTCTTATACACCGAAAAATATGGTATTTGGTTTCTAGGGCGGAAAAAATTAGCACTTACTTTCAAAAACAAGTTGGTTATTTTTCCTGTTTTCTTAAATCCAAATTGAAAACCTTTCTTCCTTTTAAAGAAATGGTGCTACATCAAGCTGTAGGATTTTCTCAGAGGATACTTTGAGGTTGTAGGGAAGTGGTTGCATTGGCCATACAAGAACAACATCTCTCCTGTTTTGAAGAAAATCTTCATGAAGCTCATTTTTTCAAGTCCAAATATTCCTTCCACAAGATAGGTCAGATCCATCAGCTAAGAAACTAGGATTATTTTATTCATCCCCAGCACAATTGCAAATTGCCTACAGTTCAATTTCAGTTTTAGGAAGATAGTCAGGAAAGATTTCTGTAAAGTTACTTTTCTAAAGCCTATTCTCACTTTTATGGAAATAGGTATTTTATCTCTATGATTTGTTTCACCCTCACTAAATCATGCATGACGGCTTGGCCGAAGAGCGGCCCTGCACAGGAAGAAAATTCTGCACTGTATCTTTAAGGGGAACAGTCTTACTTCTTTAAAAAAAGGGTCATGAGACTTACTTGGCTAGCACTCTCCTATTTGGTTGTATAATAGTCACAATGCCCACTTGTTTTTTGGAATGTTTTACAGAAGTTGGGGATTCAGGGTGACCCCAGAATTAAAAGAACAGATCTGATGTAAAAATAACTATTGATCTCCCTTGTTTGAACTACTTACTCAAGATATACATTGTGCATCTACAATTATGGTAAGATAACAGAAACAACTTCCCAATTAACAAGAACTGTAATCGATTTTCTTTTTATTTAAAGATTACTACGGCTCTTTGCAGTAGCAATTTATCAGGGATATGAAGCACTTTGAAACCCTGTAAGGCAGTGGTACCTACTTATTAAAGACGCTAAATGATAGCTGTGCAACCCCAGGAAAATACTTGATTTGAGTTTAGAAAGCATCAGCAGGATGGGGCAAGGTATCTCTGAACAGGTGTAGTAGTAACTCTGCAATCTCCTTAATTTAAAAGGGTTATTTTTCATACAGTGCAGAGGTACAGTGCAAGCCAAGCAAAAATGCAGCTTCTTTAGAAAGACACCCGTAAGTATGGTTGATGTAGATACCCAGCCCCACTCTGAAACACATTTTCAGCATGGGATCTGAAGAGCTGCATATCCTTGCTATTTATTTGCATATGTGTACATTCCCCTTGGTTGTTGGGTTTTTTTTAGCCCAATCCACAGTTCAGTATCTCAGCAGGTCAGAGTACCTGGCTAATCTTGTCTAGGTTGAGATGCTAAGCAGACAGACCTCATTAATATTCAGATGGGAGACCTGTAAAGAATACTAGGGCTGGAGGCTATTATCGGAAGTTGAAAAGCTTCCTAGATTTTTTTCTGCAATTCTGCCAAAAACATGACATAGGCAAATCCATGAAGTCACTTGAAGGGATATACATTTGCCTTATTGTCTAAGGAGTTTACATACATACATACAACGTTGTATGTATGTATGTATGTTACTTCCATTTTTTATAATCATAGCACCTATAAAATAGATTACACTGAAAGCCAGTTTGGTGTAGGCTAGACATCAGGCTAGAAACTAAGGGATTGTGAGTTCTAGTCCCAATTTAGGCACAAAATCAGCTGTGTGACCTTGAAGACAACTGCAGGGACTAATCCAGGCAGTGGCCAGGAGTCAACACTGACTCAAAGGCAAACGTGTGTAACAGTGGTGGGCTGCCCCCGGTTCAGACTGGTTCGCAAGAACCGGTAGTAAAATTGATTCCACCCATTGACTCAGACATCATCATAGGTGATCTGCGCATGTGGGCATGATGCAAACCGGTAGTAAAGGTAAGTAGAACCCACCCCTGGTGTGTGAGTGTGCAGACTAGCAAGGATCAGTTCAAAGCCAATTGGAGAGTTGTGCCATAGGATAACAGAGTCCTAGCCCAGCACTATAAATTCCTGTATCACAAAGCTGATACACATTTAGGCAGATAATATAAACTGTGCACATCACCCAAAATAAGAATTATATAGTTGGAAATCCACCCTTCCTTGGCTGCTTTTTGCAAGCAAATATCAACGTTATTTCTTTTGCAAGCTGCTCCCAAATGCAAGGGCTTCTCCATCAATACGTAGCTATTCACAGTGTTGCACTAAGGCAGGGTTCATTAATAAAACTTCCCTGGTTCCAGCAATCTAGAACAAAATATACTATTTTCTCTTTCCTCCCCTCTTCCCCACCTTTGTGGTTGCTTGGTACAGCAAATTCTTACTACCATACATTATTAAAATATTTATCCCAGAAGGACAAAGAGAAGATAGTGAAATTCTCATTTAGTCATTTAGTCATCACAAAGACTAAATTCAGAGGGAAGCTTTTATATTGAAAGGCTTTAATTTTTCAGCAGCTGAAACAGTGAACAAATTGAAGGTGTTTTCTGAATCTGCTGCTACTGCTGTAGTTGCTGAATTTTCTTACGAAGAAAAATGTTTTTTTTTATTACTGCAAAGTGTTTTCACGCTTTTGGAACCAAAGGTTTTAGAATATTAAGTCATATAGAGTCATTGAGTGGTGACAGTCGAAAGATGAAATACTGCTATGTAATTCTGCAAAATACGTCAATGTTCTGCTTTCTTCTTGTCTTTTCTCATTCTTTTGTTCTTTCCAAGAGGCTTAGATGAATTTTGCTAGAGAAATAAATTATAAAAAAATCAGATAAACATATCTAATTAATTGTTACCGTTTTACACAGATCACATTCTTTTCTGAACACTGCTAGCATATAGTCGGGGTTAATTACCTAAAATTAATATTCTACTACACTTACTTTATCCCTATTTCATGAATGCTTTGGGGAAAGTTTTATACATATAAATTATTTAAAATTAAATTTTTGTTGGGTAAAAATTGGTTATAAAAGTAATAAAATTGTTATAATTGTTTAAATGAGAAAAACTTGCAAGAAAATTTTCATATTTTTTTCTTAAATAAAAAACACTTCAATAAATTCACTTACAGGATACTACTGTAGTAGTGACGTTCATTGTCACTGATCAGACATGTATTTCAGCTTTACCCTTACCCATACCAAAAGAAACATATCAGAAGGAAGCTACTGCTATAGATATTTTATTAAAAACTTACAGACAGATTACTGTAATTTTGTTCCACAAGTATATTTCTGGCACAATTGTTGATGTGTTTGAAACGATCTGGTCCTAAAAGGATACCACCATACCAGCGGGATACCACCACCAAAACATTGTGGACATTCAGGATCTATATTAAAAAAATCACATACATATTCATATTTAGAAGATGATTTACAACCATCTAATTCACTTTGTTACATACAACGAGCATTTCTTAATTGTCAGCTCAACCCAACTTTTGCAGCATTGACTCCATGACTTGAAGCAAGCCATCTTCATAGTTGTGGTTGAGGCCATTAAATCAGTTTTAAATCATTTTCAGACACCATGCAAATGTGATATATAATTTTAAACAAAAACTTCTGAAAGCAGAGTTTCTGCTTTCTAATAGGTGAAAGGAGGAAGTTATAATAGGTCCAATGTTCTTTCCTGTAACTTTAAACTCCTGTTTATTCTGCCAGTCAGACCATCAGCAACAACTGAAAAGATGGCTAGATGCTTCATATTTATTTTCCGTACTCTTCCAAGGCAAAGCAAACCTATATCTTACCTATTCGCCATATAATTTAGCATTGCCTTTCCAATCTAAGTTTTTTCCGATAATGTAACCTACAATTTTGTTTTCGATGATGGATTTATAGTCCACAAAGAAATGATTGGAAACACTGGATATTACTGTATTTTTCAGAGTATAAGATGCACCGGAGTATAAGACACACCTTTGTTTTTGGGGAGGAAAATAGGAGGGGAAACGCACCTGGTTGGGGATAAAAAACAGCTTCTAAAGCACTGCTGATCGTCGGAGAGAGAAGCAATGAGAAAAGCAGGCGAATTCACTAGCTAGCGCTTCATTAGGACTGACAAACAGCTTCTAAAGCACAGTTGATCGTTGGAGGGAGCAGCAATGAGAAAAGCAGGCGAAGCGCAGGAGATCGCTTCACTCGCTAGCATCTCATTAAGGCTGAAAAAAGCTTCGAAAAAGCTACATTCGGAGTATAAGACGCACCCAAATTTGCAGCCTCTTTTAGGTGGGGGGGGGGAGTGTGTCTTATACTCCGAAAAATATGGTACTTCATTCTAAAATCATTCATCCTGTCCAGACAGTGATATGAATCATAGGCAAGAAAAAGTTAGAGATAAGCGGGAGAACTTTAAACACCAATTGCCACTTTATGATTCTGAAAATTAGTAATATTTTCATTCAATATACCAATTATTGATCTCTTGTCTGAATTTTCACCCATCATTGATAAAAATATTCTAAATAACAAATAATCCTCTCAAATAAGCCACTGTACCCATTAACAAAAGTTTGTCTGGTTAGAATGCTATGGCTATGAATCTCCTGATCATAAATGTTATGGCTACAAAGAATGAAAAATATCTTGTTACCAATTGATTCCTTTCACCTGCATAAGATGGAGAAGACGACCTCCAGCTGCTGTTTCACCATCATCTTCACAATCTTGTAAAAAAGTCTGCTTGTCTTCACAGTATATCCTTAAAATAAAAACAATACTAGATCATAATGGAAATATGTGTCTGATTCTATATCATATTACATTTGCTTGCTTATCAAGCTACTGCTTTTATAAAATTCTCTAAAATCCATGACTAATTTATTTGTAAAATTTATATTGCTGCCTACTCACAAATGGAGACTCAAGGCAGCTTACAAGGGCATAAAACACCATTTAAAAGAAATAAAAAGAATAAAAAGAAAAATAATAAAATAATAACCCCCACCCCCATAATTCATGAATAATCACATGTAATTCTATTGGGTCTGAAGATATAGAACCAAGAGACAGATCATTATTTAGTAGACTTTTATCCTCTTCATTATTTGGCAATAATTACTATCAAATCTTAGCTACTCACCTGTAAGCATATATGTTGTGAGTAGCACTGGCTATTTTCTTATTTTTGTACAACTCAGCAAGAATATTTTTCACCTTGGAAGAAAAATAAAGTTTCAGGCAATAATTAGGATTTATACACTTTACTTGGAGATTTTGCAAACTACTTATTGATGCTTAAGTCTTGTATATTTGAATACAATTAAGTGCAACTTTGATCTGAGAATATAAAATGCATATTTTAGCCAACACACTCTCTTTCTCTTAGAATAGATTGTACTTTCTAGCCCTTTTGAGAAGCACTCTTGGCTGACAATTGGGGCAGAAACATAAATTTGAATTCTAACTTCCTTCCCTTCAATAGAAAAGAGATCACAAAATTGCTCCTTTAGGGAACTCTGCTTCTAAGATTGGTAAATTTTTAGGAACAGATGATAAGAATAGACAACAGGGAGATTGGAAATGCCCAGAAGTAACTTTCCTCCTTAACTGAATTGAGTAGGAATTTAGGATGCAAGGCATTTATTATTATATTAAATAAGCGTTATGGATAAAATAAAGAAATCAAGCAGGCAAAAATGTAGAAGAAAAAATTGTGGAAAGAGATGTAAAAACAAGTTATAAATTGATGGTGTTAACATACATAGAAAATAGAGCAGCTTTCAGATTCCACACTAAATGATAGACATAATATTACCAATATTGTCGTCAAAACTAATCAATTCTTATCAGATGCCACAAAAAAGCACTATCCAATTTATAGAAACTCAAATGATCCTCGAGGATAAATATGAAACAGCAGTAATTAAATTAGCAGATTTAATCTTTGGTATTCAACATTAATATTTCAGATTTTTGGGTTGGATCTAGATTTGGGCCTAATTAAGAATACACTTACAAAAATCAGGAAATCTCCTCTAAGTATGACTAACCCATTAGTGATACTTAAGTCGCTATATTCTGTAGTGCTTTTCTTCTATGAAATCAAAATGTATAGGATTGAATTATTTTAACTTTGCTTGCATCCTTCCTAGTAAATTGCAGAATCCAATGGGTTAGCTTGTAGTAATAAATATGTCTTCTCTAACACATCTGTTTCCATTATCTGCATTACAGTCACAAAAGATTTCAATAAATAATTAGGGTGTACTTTTTAAGTTGTCTTTTTCCTGTCTCCCTTCAAATATAGTAACAACTGTATTATTCTTATCAGAGAGATTACATTTCCCTATATAATAAAGGCTGTGTAAAGAAACTGTTTTAATAAACAATGCATAATTAATACCACTTTAAGCAAAACAATATTAAAGCTCTGAGAGCTTGAGAAAACATGTCTGGCAAGCAAACAGCATTTAATTCAAAAGAGAAAAGTCATTCCTCTAGAGTCATCAAAATACATCTTCAATATTTATTTTTGTTATGTTTCCATTATTTCAAAGCAAATTCTCTTACTGTGTTGGTGAGAAGAACACTGCTGAAGTATAGCTCATACTTCTTATATACAATATCTCTCTCTTCCTACTCTTGATCTTAGTTAAAAGGCCAAGACAAGTGACCGAGGAGGTGAATGTGGCTAAATAAAGAGTGCTATAATTACCGATAGGTTCATTTGTATATAACAAGAATGTTCCACAACACATGTAAAAAGGAATAAATCGGAACATTATGAGACACGTGCATAAAGAAAAGCAGCCTATGAAAAACTTTTAAGTGTAATGGAACTTATCCCAAAACAAATGAGCCCCACAAGTGGGTAATCCATAGTCTTCCAGATATTGGTGGAGCCTAATCAATAAAAACCTTAATCGTAGTAGTTATGGTTAATGGGCACTGAGGCCAAATAACCTGAGGAGAACCAGGGACTTTATAATCAATAGGAGCTTTGTGTGTATATTTTATCTGCCCACCCATGCTGTTCTCTGATCTGTGTGACTGTTGCATAACCATAAGTGAGATCTTATAGGATCCTTTAGTCACAAAGACATGATAGTAGAGGTAGATAAACTGGCATTGTCAAAATCTTTGAATGATAATTTGCAACACTGCCTATTAATATAGTTGGTTCCACCCAGCTATCTACCTGTCATGCTACTGTATTTTTGTATATTTTGCCAATATCAGTATCTGAGACAAGACAGGAAATACAATAATTGTAACTGTTTTTAATTAAAATTATATCCTGGCTTTCTATTTTAATAGTTTCTGAACATCTAATGATAAAGATGCTGCTTGTAATTAAAACCTTGATGTTTTTGAATAAAAACACACCAGGAAAAAGAAAATGATGATTCACCAAATAAAATATTATTTTCAGTGGTGGGTTTCTATCGGTTCGCCCCAGTTCGAGTGAACCGGTAGCAGCGGCGGGGGGCTCCAACCACCTACCCGAACGTCATCACGGATGCTCTGCGCATGTGCAGAAGGTTCTGTGCATGCGCAGACGCACCGCAAGCGAAGCAAGCGGGGACTCACACTCAGAGTTCTGAACCGGTAGCGAAAGTAAGTGAAATCCACTACTGATTATTTTCCATGCAAACTAACTTAGATACCAACAGATAATGATCCAGTCCAGATATCAGATCCGCATTAAAAATACAGTATTTTTCCATGTATAAGACGCACCAGAGTATAAGATGCACCTACCTTTTTTGGTGAGGAAAAGAAGAAAAAGAAATCTCCCTCTGCCTCTGAGCAATTTTGCCTCGTTGCAGCAAACAGCAAACAGCCTGCTTTACTTTCATTTTCGTTTTCATCATAGCTTGATTAGCACAAGGAAAAAAAATCTGTTCCAGTAATTAACTTCTTTGCAGCAAGCAGCAGAGTCCTGCGCAAAACAGCTGAGAGCAAATCAGCTGAGAGTCGGGAGGCCAATGCAATCAACTTGTGCTAATTAGGCTGTGCTGAAGCTGAAAGCAGCTGTTTTTTTCTTGCTGTTTGCTTGCAAGGAGGTAACTGCTGCGAGGCAGAGGCCAAAGGGTGGGGGCCAGTGGGTGGGCGGGGCTACATTTGGTGTATAAGACGCACCGAAATTTTCACCCCCTTTTAGGGGGGGAAAAGGTGTGTCTTATACTCCCAAAAATATGGTAATGTAATTCTATTATTACAGAACAAAAATTGCTTATTATTAAAGAGTGTTTACTGTAATAAAAATGCAACACAGATGCTAGTTAGAAGTTTTCCCTAGATTCAGTGTGGATGCTACACTAATGCAGCCAGGATGACTTTTGGAGAAAAAGCAGGTGGAAAGTCATGGTGTTGCTGTCTGAAAATAATATTCTCTAATTAGCAGGTAGTGCCTAAATATTTGTTTTTGATATATCATCTTACACACTAACCCACTTGGAAAAAAGTTCTACCTGAATTGATGCACACTAAAGTAGATGTCATACTCTGCCCTCCTGAGTACTTTGCCACATTGCTATGTCTCCCACAGCATTCAGAATTCTTTATTCTTTTTCCTTCATTCAGTCTTGTTATCCTGCCCATTCACAGGCTGATATCTTTCATAAGACAATAGAAGTTTCTAACTGGTTTCCTTTGCTTGTCCATGAGTTAGTCCAGGAATTTAGTATTTGTTTCAGTAGTATTAAGCCTCTTAATATCCCAGACAATTATTTTCTCATGTCTCATTTGTTATCCATCATTCTTGTCTATGATCCATGTCTCAACCTTCTCCAGCTTCATTCTGATCTTGTTTCAGTCTATGTTAAATCTTTCATTCATTTGCAATTCACGTACTAATGGGCCTGCCAATAAAGAAGCGGTATAGATACTATAAGTTGCCAGACAGTAAGCTAAATTTATAATGCACCAAGTTGTCTTTTCTTGATACCACATTTCCCACACATTTGCATAGGTTACAAGCAAAATACCCAAATGCTATTTTCACTTCCAGTTGTTCATCAGTCAACATATCAGTCAACATTGATATAGTACTTATTTTTCCGCAGCAGCAGCATGGCCCTGTTTCCAAATCCACATAATCAGAAAATCCTTCTTCATAACAAGTTACCCATAAGATCACTCAACCTGAGAAAAAAGCTACTGTAACATACTGCAGTTTACACACATTAGAGCCAAAAAAATAAAATCAGAATCTCCACCATATATGAACTTCTAGATTAATCAATTACTGAATGGGATAGTGAGGACTGCAAATTCATAATATTATCAAGCAGTTCTTTGATGTTTTTCAATTAATTTATAGATGTGAATATGCTGAACCAATAAGTATAACCTATTGGATAACATAATGACATGATTGATTGAAAGCAGGCTTTACTAACCTGTTTGAGGCACACAACAGGTGCTAAATGTGCCTGAAATGTGCTTCGTCGGTCTGTAATTGGGTTCCCATGATAAATTGGAGGTAACTCTTCATCTGAAAATTGAAAAATTCAGATTTTGTGCAAGGATAGCTTACTGAACTTCCTACTATTTCAAATAGAATTTTGAAATATTTTCTTCACAAATATTATCTCTGGGCTCTTTAAATAAT
Source organism: Arizona elegans (assembly GCA_022577455.1). Lineage (NCBI taxonomy): Eukaryota > Metazoa > Chordata > Lepidosauria > Squamata > Colubridae > Arizona > Arizona elegans. The sequence continues at coordinate 38,587,228 of JAKOOJ010000002.1, forward strand.
AACAACAAACAATGATTTCTAGTCATGTTCATCAATCTTTAAAATTTTCCTTTTCTATGTTTATTGCTTTTAAGACTTTAATCCTATTTTTCAGCCAAATGCAAAGCATGGGTTAGCTCAAAGAGGAAACAAGATAGAACAATGATGGCGAACCTATGGCACACATGCTGGAAGTGGCACGCAGAGCCATCTCTCTGGGCACGCCAGCCGTCTTTCATTGCTCTTCTGGGTTCCATGTGTGCTAGAAACCAGACAATCGCCGGAAACTGGAAGCTTAGCTTCCCGGCGTGCGCATGTACGCAGGGGAGCTGCTCTTCCGGTTTCTGGCGCTCCTGTGCATGTGCACCGAGGAGCTGCTCTTCTGGTTTCTGGCGCCCCCCTCACACACGTGTGCTCCTGTTTCACACTCGGTACCGAAAAGGTTCGCCAACACTGAGATAGAAGAATACAAAGAAACAGACTGTAGAAGTAAAAATTCACACTTAGCCCAAATAATCTAATCACCAATATCTCACTATACTATTTACAAAGAACCAAGAAAACTAGGTTAAGGAATTTATTTTATTTATTTATTTTATTTTATTTTTGAACTTGTATACCGCCCTTCTCCCTGAGGACTCAGGGCGGTGAACAGGCAAATAAAAACATCAAATACAAATATTAAAATACAGTTAAAAATATGTATAAATTTGGCCCCATTAATTAAAACAATAAACAGAAACAAAAACAATTAAAAACACTTAAAAAGAGTTAGGCCAGCCCGGCTTGTTGGAAAAAGAAGGTTTTAAGGGCACGGCGGAAGGCACTGAGGTCCTGGATTCTCCTTATCTCTAGGGGCAGCTGATTCCAGATGGTAGGTGCCCCCACAGAGAAGGCCTTCCCCCTGGGGGTCACCAGCCTGCATTGTTTGGCTGATGGCACCCCGAGGAGGCCCTCTCTGTGGGAGCACACGGGTCGATGGGAGGTCGTCGGTGGCAGCAGGCGGTCTCGAAGATAGCTAGGCCCTATGCCATGGAGCGCTTTAAAGGTGAGGACCAACACCTTGAAGCGCACCCGGAAGACCACCGGGAGCCAGTGCAGCTCGCGCAGGAGCGGTGTTACATGGGAGCGCCATGCTGCTCCCGTCACTACCCGCACTGCTGCGTTCCTTCATCTTAGAATTCTGTTATTTGTTCCTTTCTTGTTTCAACTGGGACCTAGATTTTAGAAACTGACATATTTGCTTAGAACCCTGTGCATTATGAAGTATCTCTAAAAATCAGATCCAAAGGACTGCACAGTCTTAACAAATATCTGAGATATAGAAATATAAGCAACTATATACGAATATGTACAGTATATGTATATGTATATGCACATGTATGTTGGAATCCTATGTAGCCAGAGCTGTAGATCCCGAAGCAGTGTTTATTTTAACACTTTCTCCAATTCAGATATTCATATCTGACATATGGACATAGGAAGAGGAAACTGCAGGGCCCTGTCACACCTTTGCACAATAGTGAAACGTATGTTTGACAAGTAGGAGGTCCATGTCCATCCCATTATCGAAGAAGAAAAAAGCACTCTCATATCCTAATGATGAAGGCAATCTGTGTTATTACAAAGCTAGATGAACCAGTGACTTGTCTTAATATACTGTAGAGCAACTTCTCTGTTGTTATGATCTCATTCTCTTCATAGGGGCTTCATGTTCTCATATCCCTTGAGCTGCTTTTCCTCTTTATTGTTATATAAGCTTAAGTGAACTATAATGGGACAGCAATAGCAACTTTACCTTTTTTTTCAGACAGATCAAAATTCAACTTTATAGCTGTACAATCTGGAAGAAGTTCATATTCCAGTGCAAACTCTTCTTCATAGTCCACATCTGTTTCTTCTGTAATTTTTTTATTATCTGAGCCTACTGGTAAAAAAATCAATGCGAGTTAATACTTACAGTATTTCAGTGGCAAGAGCTCTAAAGAAATCAATATTAAAATTCCATTTCCATGCTATTTGGCCCACTACATCTTTATGTACTTTTTATATTTGAAGATTTACAGATGCTTGTAGTATTTTCCTGACCTTTATGTGTTTCCTATCAAACCTGAAATATGTAACACTTCGTCTGTCTGTCTGACTGACTGTTTGTCTATTGATCTATCGATCTATCCAATTCATAAAGCTTGCATATTTCACCTGCTCACTCTCTGAAATATAACACTGCAGAAACAACAATATGCACCTAAACATGACCCTATGTCAATACTAAAATGACACTATGCAAATCATATATAGAAACTAAAATACAGGTAAGTGGACAGGCAAGATGGCTAACATTTCAAAGTGAAAAAGTTTGGCCTATTTGCTATGCTGCCATAATGCCCCTCATATTGCTACATTTCATTTTGTCCACAAATATCTTCTACTTATTTTCAATTATAAGCCAATTTCCTGCTATATAAAGAGGCCAAACAACATATTGCATATTACCCGATTCAGATGACTGGGATTTTTCTATCAAAACCTCACGTATCTTCTCTACCCACAGATAAAGAATGCTTTCACCAAGGTTCTGTCTGAAACAAGCCAATTACAGATGATATATCAAGAAGCTCTTAATTTAGAAATAAGAACTGAATGCGAAAAATCCTATATTTTAATATCACAGAATAAGGCCCACAAAGCACCTGGTAAATTGACCTCATGTAAAATTCCAATTTTGTTTTCTCTAAACTTTCTCCCAGAAAATCACTTTTACATACAGTAATGATCCAAATGGGGAACACCAATCAGTACCTATGTCATTCAACTTCAGGGGCTTTCCCAAAATGAGTCTATTCTGATCTCTTAGCATGGGTTTAACTAGAAGCTTTAGAAGGCACAGTTGTGCTGCAGCAAACACAAGAGTTTCTGCAATGTCTCTTTATTACGTGCAATAATCACCATATAACATTAAGACGACTTGCAAAAGCAATTTGGGATAGGCAGTACTTTGTTGCAGAAATGTATGACATTTAACTTTAATGTATGACTACATTTTGATCATGTAGATCTCTGGATCCCAAACATAATTCTTCAAGCAATTCTCGATTATGAAAGAAAAGAGGTCCATTCTCCCTGTCTAAAATCTAGGTATATAAATTTTTTGGAAACATATCGATTTTACTATACTTTTTGCATTGTACTGCCACCTGCTGGAATTATCAGTATTTAGATTTTTAAAAATACAAATACTGCACATTTTTAAAACTGTACCTTAAAACAGGATAGAAATATATACTACTTACACATAGATTTCTTCTAGATGATTTGCCAGTTCTGCATATTCCTTTTGTAAAATCCAAGGAGCACTGGAACATAATGAGCATGCCAGTTTCTACTGATAGCATTTTCTAAAACATATCCTATTTATGTACCATCAAAATTGCAAGTTATTAATAAGTACAGTTACAATATAATTATTAAACATCTACGCTTAAATTTTTAATGTATATTGTACGGAGTATAATTATTATATAAACATATACGCTCCCCAATTCATCCTAGGTTCTCCAATGAATTGGAGAGCATCCATGTTTAAGTAATAATTAGGTTTTTAAGTAGCCTAGTGTTAACAGAGTAAAATACAGAATAAGAACATTCCCACATCTAGCCTCGTCTTAGCATGAAGCAGTGATTCTCAACTTCAGCAACTTTAAGATGTGTGGCTGGGAAATTCTGGGAGTTGGTCCACATGTCTTAAAGTTGCTGAAGTTCAGAAACTCTGACCTAAACTGTCAATGCCCCATCAGCAGCTGCTTCCAGTCAGGTAATACCCCTCTATCAAAGGCTCTTTGGAAAACCACTGTTATAACATTCTTGTAAAATGACAGTAAGGAGGGAGCCAACTTGACCATGGGAAGTATGCTATTTCAGGGAAAGGAAGTTATGACCAAGAAAGTCTGTTTTGGAGTCTCTACCACCTTCATGTCTTAAGGGGAAGGAACCTACAAGATCCCCCTGGTCTAAATGTGTTGGGCAAACAGAATTTATCCAGATCAGATAGTAGTAAATAAAGGTAATGAGAAGTCAAGCCCTAATGGATAAGCAGCACTTTGAACAGCATCTGAATGCTTACTGGCTATCAATGCACTCCCAACAAAATTGGTACAATGCTACTAATTTCTAATCACCATGCAGGTAATGACATTCAGTAGCACACTCCTTCCAACTTGCCTTCAGGGCAACCCCATGAAGTGTAAATTGCAGTAATATAACCAAGAGATTAGGGGCATAAACTATTGTTACCATTATCGGGCAGATCCTGGAAAGGCCAAATTGGCACACCAGTTAAAGCTGAACAAAGGGTCTCCTTGACACATCTTCCACTGCATGCCCAGTCAGAGAGGAAAACTGGATTATATTAGCTACTCATTATTCAACATCCTGAATTACTGGATGACCTCTCCCTGCGACTTCACACATATGTAAAAATAGAAATGCCAATCCCTGAGTACCCCACCCCAGACTATACAAGGATTTGACGATTGATTAGGACTGCCCACTCAGAAAACAAAAGAACCATGCACTAAAATGTTTCCACAAACAATCCCCCAAAGTATCACGGTTGATGATATTTAATGTTACTGAAAGGTTAAGGAGAGGATACACAACCTCCATCTAAATCTTGCCAGCAACCATTCACTAGAGCGATCAATACCATTTCCAGATTGAAATTAATCCAGATAATCTATTTCATAAGGGGGTCACATATCTTCTGTTTCTTTTCTCAAGAACTCTGGTAATCAATCTGATAATCAAGAACCCTGATAATGAAACACTGTAGATATGGGTACACATCTTCTCAGTTGGTGTCTGCACTTTGGAATGTTCCCTCTCTGAGAGGTGTGAGGTGCCCATTGTATTTTTTGAACAATTGTTGAAGATCTTTCTGTTTATTCAGGTCTTTTCTATGTTAATTCTACATTTTTTTGTTGTTGTTAGTTGCAAAGTTGTGTCTGACCCATCACAACCCCATGGACAACGTTCCTCCAGGCTTTCCTGTCCTCTACCATCCTCTGGAGTACATTTAAGCTCATGCCTATTGTTTCAGTGACTCCATCCAGCCACCTCGTTCTCTGTCGTCCCTTTCTTCTTTTGCCCTCAATCTTTCCCAGCATTAGGCTCTTCTCCAGTGAGTCCTTCCTTCTCATTAGGTGGCCAAAGTATTTGAGTTTCATCTTCAGGATCTGGCCTTCTAAAGAGCAGTCAGGGTTGATCTCCTCCAATTCTACATAAATGCATCTTTTTTCTCCCAACAACTCTTTAAAGAATATGAATTTCTTTATTCATTCATTGTGTTCCTTTATATACTACATATTCACAATCTACAGACTGGCCAGCAGAGTTTAACCACAGAACCAACAAATAATACAGACCAAAATAAAAGTAGCACAAAATAAAACACAAACATAAGATTATTGAAAATTGAAACAAAACAAAATAGCTATTATAAAAAAAAATACCTCAAACAGAAATTAAAGCTACATATAACCTACATAGCATCAGCTGTTGGATGTCTGGCAATAAAACAGGTGTGGCTACTATGTAGGGAAACTAAAAAAAAAAGAAAATATTTTAGAGTTTCTGTTACAGCATAACAAAATTATTTGGGGAGGATTATAGTTAAGAATTGCCTATTATTAAAATGATATATCGTTCTGGAAAGCATGTACTTACTTAAGTTGATAAATAGGTGGTGCTGAAGTTGGATATTCAGGAGGCAGAATCACCTGCAAGATTTTAACAGTCAACTAGCAATAGTATCTTCTTTAAAAAAATAGCTGGGAAAAATATCCATAAAATCAATTCTGAAATACTGTAATATTATAAAAGTATACAAAAAGATGTAGTCTTAGACTATACAGTCCTATATGATAAAGTAAGTACAATTTGTTTTTCTATAAACAGATCTGAGAGCATAAAGGTCATTTAATTCTCCCCCTTTCCAACTCTTCGCAGGACTGTATGCACTACTAGCAATTTTTAAAAGAAACAACTATACCCAATATTAAAATTGTTTTAGAGAAAGAAAAAGAAAAACCTACAAAGAAAAACCCTATACTCTGATGAGGTCTACTTTCAAAGTATAGTCCCAATTATATAACTATAAACTTACCTGCAAATTGAGAGTCCACTTTGGCTGTGCTGAGCAATCACTAATCTTAATGCAAAAAATTTTCTCATCTTCATCAACAGTGCACCATTCATCACCATATATAGCTGACAGAGCTTCAATTTCTTCGGTCTGCAAAATGATGTTATATGTAATTAGTTTAAGTTATTTTACTTTGAACCCTTTTTTTTCCCTTCTGTTCAATCATGTCCAATTCTTTAAGACAAATCCCTGAAGTTTTCTTGGCAAGTTCTTTTCAGAAATGGCTTGCAATTATAGCTGAAAGAGAATGGAAATAAATACCTGTCTAGAAACTCTGAGGTGTTTGCAGTGGAAGAGTGAAAAGATAAAGCTCAGATATATAATTAGCTTTTATTAGAGATATAAAAAAGCTCCCAACATAAAGATCCAGCTACAACAGGATCTAGCAATCCAACCATATATATATATCAAACCGCAGAATATAAATATTTGATGTTATCACCATTTTCAAATACTGGGTAAGAAGAATATGCACATTTTAACAAACAGTGATTTTTTTTTAACTTCCTGTTGTGTATGATTTTTGTACATCCCAGCACAAAGTATCATCTATTTCTGTTTTTTGAAGTCCAAGCACATTTTTATTATATTAAGACGTGGTGGCGCAGTGATTAGAATGTAGTACTGCAAGCTGCAGTCTACTGATTGCTGGCTGCCAGCAGTTTGGCAGTTCGAGTCTTATCAGCTCAAGGTTGACTCAGCTTTCCATCCTTCTAAAGCTGGTAAAATGAGGACCCGGATTGTTGGAGGCAATATGCTGACACTGTAAACCGCTTAGAGAGGGCTGTAAAGCACTGTAAAGTGGTATATAAGTCTAAGTGCTATTGCTATATTATATATTCAGAGTTGAGAATACCCATGGAAAGTGTGTGTGTGTGTGTGTGTAGGTGCCTTGACCTAAAATGTCAGTAGGAAAGATATAGTTGAGGAAATCAAACTAATAGGAACACTGGGCAAATAAATTATTAATATTTTATAATTTTAAGGGAAATGAAAGTTGCATGAAATAAACATGTTCCTTGAACTTCAAAAAGAGAGATCTAGAACAATACACACAATTCTGCAAGGTTCTGGGCTTTAGTAGTCCCACTCTCCACTTTTCTTGATATTTCAAGATTGCCAAAGAGTGGAGGGGTATGATGGATTTTGAACACAGATTTTGAGCATTCTTTCAAAACGCTTTAGCTTTTCAAACCTATAGGCTTGCTGAAATCCATGGATGGCACCCACAGCTTGCTGTACACCTGTTTGAAGCTTTCCCGAGTCTGCTTGGACTTGTGAAATTTACAGGCTTTGTCGGTTGCAACCTTCTCTTTTGACATGAATAGTAAAGGATAGATGTTTTGAAAACTACTAACAGTGATATAGCTAAGTAGAACTTCCACGTTCAAAGGCAGTGTATCTCAGAGCATGGTCTGAAAGCGCCTATTGCTTCAACTCCCCACTTACGAACTTCATTGAATTATTATATCTGATCCCTGCGTGGCCACCTGGTCGCCGGATGTTTCTAACGTGGGAAAGAATCCCAAATCTGACCATTCCTTCGAGCCCACCCCCTATCCCCACCCCCTTTGTCATGTTCGCAGAACCAAACTCCTCGCCTCTTGGCTAAAACCGAACCCTCACCACCACTTTCCTATCACATGGAGCCGAGCACTGCTTACTTGCTTTTGCGTTGTTTCCGAGTCGCTCGGCGCCGCCGCCATTCTTCCCACGAAAGGTGGGTCTCATTGTCCTACGGAACTTCACAGATCCTTTGAAGGGAAAGCCGGACGAGTTGTGTCTGCACTCCACGCACGCGCAGTGGTGCGCTTGAAGCTCTTCGCCTCCTCCCGCATTTCAACTGAATGCAAAGCAGAGATAAGAGAGCCCAGGATAAGAAAGCCCTCTAAGAGTGCCCGGGAAGCTTCCGACACGCTTTGGGGGTCTTCGGGCTTGGGGCGGATAATTGTGAGAAAGAGACCGCGTTCCTAAACCGAGTAGGGTGCAGGGTTGCCAGTGCTGGGTTTTTAAACCCAGATGCTTATTTTGGTTTCCAGGTTTTTATTTAAAAATCTATTTTTCTATACTTTAATTTGTATGTATCAAATAAATAATAATATAGTTTAAAACTGATGTATTGGGGGGGTGGGGTTATTTAGAATCTGGGTTTATTTGAACACCAAATCTTGCCTTTTTTTTAGGAAAACCTCCTTGCAGCCCTGATTGGGTCCATGCTTCAATTAATAGGGATGATGTGCGATGTGATTTAAATGTAGTTTTCTGAACAAGAATATGGACGTGAGTTTGCAATTGGCTGGAGTAAGAAGGAAATATACCGGGGACGCTTTTTTTTAATGTCAAAAGGAGAGATGATACTTTTCTAGAATCAGTTATGGAAACCTTTCTACAAAAAAATAAATTAATTAATTGCAAAGAATTCTGAAGTTAGATAGTATAGAACTAATATACCAAACTGCATGAAAAGAATTTAATAAACTGATATAACTTGATTCTAAACTTACGCTTTTTTAAAACTTAAGTATTACAGTTACTTATTCACAGGACAAATACTGACCCCACACAGTTTACAAGCAGTGAAAATAGACCTAATGAAAATGCAATGCATGTTATAATAAAAAATAAATCATTTAGATTCTTCCTATATTGATATCTGTACTAATGGTTAAAGGATTGGTTCAGATCCCCCATGGATTGGTTCAGAATACTGTCTAATTGATGAATATGAAAATTGGGAAACTAAGCAGTTCAGAATAAGGGCCACTCTGAATTAGCAGAATATACTGATTTCTTTCATTCTTCATTTTTATTTCACATTTCAAGGGGTATTATTCTTACTTTCATTTAAAAAAGAAATATGTTAATATTTAAATATAATAAATATTTATTATATTTTTAAAAACTACTTATTTTACTGCAGTGTGGGGCAACTTTCAAAAATGTGTCAAGTAGAAAAAATATATTTTAAGCTATGCAATAAAACCAGAAGTAGCAAACTATGTGTCTTTCTACCTGCATGCACATGCCTGCACAAATAAATAACATTGAGAAGTCGCATCTCTATGCAAATGAAAACAACTTTGCCTGATGATATAAAGCTTATAAAGACCTACGTTCAAAGCTGAAAATAGAATCCTTTTAGTTCAGCCGTGTGGAATCTTGTTCTTAAAAGTTGGTTGGACTCCACCTATCAGCCAGTTCTTCTGTCCAAATTATCAGGCATTGTGGAAATTGTAGTTTAACCAAAGGCTGCCATTATTTTAACTGTTTCAGTTCAAATAATTTAGTTAAAACGTATGTGCTATTAAAATCCTCTGAGTTGTTGATATAAATGATATAAATATAAATGCTATAACTCAAGCAACCACCTGTTAAAAATTTTTAAATGCATTACTCTTTTATGCATCATTTTAATGTGCAAAAATTTGCATAGATAAAAATGACCTTCATGAGATATGCTAGTTTATGCTTGAACAATTTTTCCTGACCTACTTTACAAGATTATCTGAAGAAAAAATAAAAGTTACTTTGTTTCAACATCCTGACATGTGATGCTATGACAAAATTATTAGCAGCCGTTTTTAATACGTTCATGCTTCATCTGAGTCCTAGCCTTATCATGGAATTGTTGCGAAATTATCCCCCTGAAGTTAAGTCTTAATATTTTGCAGACTGAATCAGGTGCAGAAACTACACAGACCAGTTATGAGCAAAGTTATGCAATCAAATTTCCATTTATTTCTAACCATAGCAGCAATTTGCCCTCCCCCAAAGTTCTGTAAGAAAAACCCATTAAAATTGATTAATGGTGTTATCGTGCATTGTCCCATTTTTAATACTGTTAAAACTTAATGCAGTTTTAAAACTTTTCACTTAATTATCCCCATTTTTATTTGTGTTAGTGCACAAGAAAGTGATTTTTAGAGAAATGAAGGCATCATTTTTAAACTTTACATATGAACAAGCGATCTATACTATTTGTACCTCAGACATCTTGATCTTGGAGATTGGCAGAATTCAAGTTATAAGTTAGGCTATAGTTAGTCCTCATTTTACGACCACAATTGAGACCAAAATGTTTGTTGCTAAGTGAAACATTTATTAAGTGAATTTTGTCCCATTTTACCACCTTTCTTGCCACAGTTGCTCAGTTAATCACCGCATTTGTTAAATTAGCAACAAGATTTTTAAGGGGATCCAGTTTTCCCATTGACTTTGTCAGAAAGTCTTAAAAGGTGATCACATGACCGCAGGACACTGCAACTGTCATAAAGGAAAGTGGGCTATTTTTTCCTACGAGAAAGTTGGTGGTTCCCACGTGAGAAATTGGGCAACAGGGCGAATTGCCTTGCAAGGCTTGCCGCTAGGGGGAGCTTGGCCCTCGCCGCTTTCTCTGACGGCTCCCTTCAGCGGCCGGGGAAGGAGTGGCCGGGAATCCTCCGGCGCACGAAGTCACGTGCAGCGGAGGGTAAACTATAAAAGCCCGGGAGGGGAGGGGAGGGGCGGGACAAAAGGGAGGGTGAGCAAAACGAGCGGCGGAGGAATCCTTGGTTAGCCCGACGGAATTGGCGCTGCCCGAAGCGGTGAGCGGGAATCGCGGCTGATTGGGGCGGCCTTACAATAACAGGACTGTAATAATAATAAATAAAAACCCTATTAAGGCTAGGTAGGGAGCGTGGGGATATTTGCGCGCGTGGTCAGGTAGCCCCCCCCAATGCCCCGAGCCTAGTGGCCGGGTGGGCTGCGCCCCAAACATGGAGCTTTGCAAAAGGTTGGTGTTTGCAGCGGCGACCACTTCTTGCTGGAACCGGGATAATTCGGTTTCGTCTTGCTATTTGCCTAGGATATCGCTCAACCCCCTTCCCACACCTGACAACCGAGACGCTTGTCGCCTCTTCTTAGCGGCTTTGCATAAGCTAAGAGGCAGGCTTGACTTTCCTACGCGCAAACGGTAATTTGCTTCCCGGCGGTTTTTAAGGGATCCTGTGCTTGGGCGAAGGTAGCCTGACAGTTTTTCCAACACCTGAGAGCGTCTGATGTTATCATTTCTGGTTTAAACCGTCTCAGCTGTTTGGCAAATTGCTCAGGCCGGCTGCTTCGTGAAAACTTTTAGGGCCACAGTACAGTTAGTAAAGATTATCTTAAAATAACTACTTCTCTCCCCCCTCTCCCCTTTTAGATAAATTTCGCAAGAAGTGTCGGTAGGTGGAGTTCCCCCTACATCTGTGCTATGCGTGTGGCTTGCTTCTTGATGTAGACGCGTCAAAGAACCAAATTCAAATACTTTATGCTGAAAATGCCATCATCTTAGAAAAACCATATGTCTTTCATATTCCCTACGAACACTGCATAAACCGATGTAAGTGATAAATCTACCACAAGTTGATTGAATACCTATTTCAGGTTTAGGATAAAAAGTGCTTTCGATTGTCTAGTTTCCTTCCCTGAAATTGCTTGCCATGAAATTCAGTCATTTGACCTGCAAATGTTATTGATAGGATTCACAGGATTAGGAGATGCATTCTTTTCTGGGGGTGGGGGGGAGTATATTTGCCTGTCTCTGGTGCTAACATCAAAGCAGCATTCATTACAAGCTAATTGAATCCCATTTATTTTGTTATTTGTGCTGGATGATATTACAAGCAAAAGGTTAAGTAGACATGAACGGATTTCAGCAGAACCACTCTCTTCCAGCTTTAACTACTCAGCAGATAGTATTAGAGGACTCAGCATTTGCTGTACCTATGTTCAGTATTTGCAAATAGAGTCGCCCTCTTTTTATATTCAGTGTTTCTTTATTGTGAAGTCTGCAGGATTTCATGGGATTAGACAAGTGATGAAACTTCCCACACTGAGGTAAGATAAAGCTAGAAGCCCTGCTTTCAACACCCAAAATAATTCTCTTACAATGGAATTCTGGGAGTTGAAGTCCATGTATCTTAAAGTTGCAAAATTTGAGAAACGCTGTCTTGCAACATACAGAAGCTGTTAGACTTTTAGCCAATTGCCTTTACCAGAAATTTGTTTTGTTTACAGCAGAGGGGGCATTACCACTCTTAACTTTCCCAATTCCCTCTTTAGATTAACACTGAAAATGTTACTATAGTAGTCAGTTTCTACGGATGAAATACAGGATAACAGCAGAGACTGATTCCCCTGGGGATGTAAAACCTGGCAGTATACTTTCAGGTCAAAAGTAAAAATTGAATTTTGGAGGGTAAACAAAATTCTGCATCTTATAGGAGGGCAGTATAAAGCAAAAGCTGTTTTGTATATGTCCAGACAAAAGGTGTTACTTAAGAAATTTAGAGCAGGTACAGTGTGAAACAGATAAATGAATAACAATGAGTTATTCATTATGCCACTGAGTTTATAAAACATATTCCCAACTACATTAAATGCATAGTGATTTTCTTATATGTAAACGTTGAAAGAATATAGTGTATTTTATTTTCTTCCAGCTATGTGTTGATTTTGATTTTTTTTCTCGCAGCATGAAAGCTGAAGAGGTAAAGAAATAATAAAATGTATTTGCTTTTTTCCCCCATTTCCTATTGTCTATGTTATCCTCTACACTCAGTGCTGATTTGGGAGCTTACAAGTATGCCCCAAGGCATGTTTTGAAATAAAAGGCAATGTTTAATTGTAGGTCTGAGAACAGAAAGTACAGGTTATAGAAGTCATTCAATTTCACTTGCTAATTCTAATAAGAATTTTAATTCCTCCTGAAATTCAGAAAGTATTAACCACTCCCCATTCCAAAACAACAGTAGCAAAAGATTAGCATTCTAACATAGAAAATATAAAACTACAATAGATTATAAGCATTTGGAAAAATAGTGATATCATCTGCTGGCATACCAGTTAATTGATAAGATGTTCCAAGCTCTGCCAAAGGAACAAGGTTTTAATATTTTGCAATTATGACAGATTCATAGATAAGATAAGCTGGATGTTTGATGTTTTCTAACGGGTTTCCTATTAAATGCTTCTTGTTGTGATATGTACAATAGTTTGTATTTGCAATGAGAAGTAAAACAGGTCCTTTTCCCCTGGCTGAAGATATTTTGTTGAAAATGTAATATTTCGCTTTATCAATAAGAACAGAAGAGATGCTGATTTGCTATCTTTGTTATCACAATGTCAGCTGGACCTGGGCTCATGGCTTCGTTTAGTCATATCATTTATCATCATTGCCACTAACACTCTTTAAGTTTCTGCCATTTCATACCCCAGAGCTCCTTGCCTACATCCCCCTTCCTAGATCAGTGTACAGGCCTCTTGCGGGCAATAATTGCCAAATGATCTTGTCTCTGAATCCCAGAACTTGATGGAGCTAGTGATGGAATTGCCCACCATGTTGCTAGTAGGAAAACCCAGATGCTACAGTTGGATTTGGCCTTTATCTCAATCTTAACAAGTATAAGTGGATGTGGGGTTTTGGATGCTTGATTCTGGGGATTTCCTACTTTTGATCCTATATAGGTTACACTGTACCATGTAGAACTGGAGTGCAATTGGAGGAATCCCTTGGATTAGTCATAGTTCTACTGTTGAAAATTATCCAGAAACCAGAGTTGGTTCGGAAGTAACTATGGGCATACTTTTGTATTCACAGGCTGCCCTATATCCTAATAAATATCTAGATGTAATTCATAATGCTGAATTGTCACCTTTTATGGCACTTCTTTGTTGAATCTAATTGGTGAGAATTTATGCCATACTGTTCTCTGAAAATGTTTAAAGGACTAAAAAAGAACTATCTATTCTTTGTTTTTTATATTGATTTGCAATCAGTATCATTAGCTTGCCAGTTCCATGTCAGACTATATAGAATTTGGATTAGCCTATTGGTAATTCAGATAAAATTTCTGAATTGCTGATAAATTGCTTTTTATTAGCAGTGTTCTAGAGAAAACATTTGGATATAAGCCCTACTAATACAACTCATAAGAGAAGTCTCTGAGCCTTTTCTCATGACCAGTATTACTCTCAGATACTCTTACAAGTCATTAAAAAGATTAGATCTGTTGAATGAGAAGCTAATTAAAATGCTGTGATGCCACTAACATAATTGCTTTAAATTAACATTAAATATCTGATGAACATTCACAACAAAGAATTAGATGGTCCTGTATTCATAATATAACAAAAAGCATTTTTGAAAACTCTTGAATTCTAGAATAGCACTTTAGAAGCAACAGGAACCTAATTTTATTTCTCTGCGGGTACCTGTTTTTTAGATCCCAGTTTGTTATCTTTAAGAAATTATTCTTTGGGTCATAATTTTTGGTTAATTCTAGTCTACAGAAACTAAAATAGTAGTTTTCTATGCCAAGTGAAGACTATTCGGTTTGGGCAGAGTTTTCACAGCCTTCCTATTTTAGTTCATGTTGTTTTTTAATTGATCTTTTAATTATTAGGTATGTTCTTTCTATATTTGAAATTTTAATTATTCTGGGGTTTTTTTGCTGTTGTAATTCTTAGAAGCCTTGAACAACATTTGGGATATTAGACATCTGAGAGATTAAATAAAGTAATATTTGTGTTTTAGCAAAGATGAACACAGAAGCAGAGCAGCAGCTTCTGCATGATGCTAGAAATGGTAAAAGTGAAGAGGTTCGACAGCTGTTGGAGAACATGAAAAAAGGAGAGATTATTTTTAACATAAATTGCAAAGGTTGGTATAAATTACCCTACAAGCTTACCTGGAATAAGTAAAAGTGCTAAGGCTAGGGAGTGGGGGGGTTTATGTATGTTTTGTACTTTTGGAAGAAGCCTACTATAATACCCTATTACTTATTGAAAGTAAAACAATTTTACAAGTCTATAGTAAATCTAAATCTGAATGTTGCAGGCTAGATAACTTGTTATAGTGCAGATATTTAACAACCGTAATAAGTGTCAACAACACTTAGCATCCATTTAAAGTTATAATAGACCCCTCTACTTATGATCTAATTTTGAAGTTATGGCTGCTGCAACAGCCCTTTAGTCATTCATCCTAACAACTGACTGCAGGGATGCTGTAGTGATCCTCCCACCTCTTTCCCCCCCAATCCTAACTCACAAAGTCCCCGCAGACCTTGGGCTTGGGTCTCCCCTCCCCCTTCACCCATTACACATCTTTTGAAGATCTCTGGACCTCATGTTGGGAAAGAGGGCACGTCACTCATCCCTGGGCTACATGGCCATCTCCTTGAAGCAATTTCCATTTTCAACATGTCCTCAATTCCTTACAATCATGCCATAATGGCAGCCACTTCTAGGAGGCTGCCATGTGGCCCAGGGACAGACCACTTCCCTAACATGGTTTGCATAGTGCTCTGGAAAGCTCCATAAGGTCTGGAGATCTTCAAAAGGTAATGCATGATGGGTGATGAGGTTGGAGTGGGACGGAGGTCCAAGTCAGGGTGAAACATCTATGGTACCTGGTTGAGGGAAGCAAGCCCAAGAGCTGTGGGCACCCCAAGGGACAGGAAGCAGACCACATGTATTTCAGATGGGAGAGGCCTGGGATAGGCAGGTCTGGGCCTAGGATAGGCCTCCCACCCATGTGGCATCCATGCTCCACTAAACAACCTTCATTTAATGACTGCATGAGAGAGATAGAGCAAAGGTCATTAAGTAAGGCTGTCTCACTTAACTGGCATCACCTCTTGCTACCATAATGAGTTGGCTCCATTAGAGTTGTAGGTCAAGAACATAATACACAATTAGCTTTCCAAATGCACTAAATCTTAGCTCCCTTAATTCTTTGTCATCGTGGCCAGTGAAAGATATATTACCCCAACACATTTGAGGCATGTTCATTTTGCATATGTAGGTGTAATCAAGCATAGAGGTTCCCTTTATCCAAAGTCCTTCAGTTCAAGAATGGATGTAAGAACATCTGGTTTTTAGAATTTGGGTATACCAAAGGGGATATAAGAAGAGCTCTACTGAATCAGGTCCTGCAGGCCATATAATTTAGTATTCTTTTTTAACACTGAAGTGAACCAGGTCCATTAAGGGAGCATACAGACACGAGTAGGAGAGTTCAGGTAGTCCTCAACTTTCAATCACAATCGGGATTGGAATTTCTGTTGTAAATTAGTATGGTTGTAAAGTGAGTCGTCACAAGACTAGGCTGAATTTTATAACTGTTTTACTGTGATTGCTAAGTGAATCATATCATTAAGCAAATCACATGATCATTAAGTAAATCCACCTTTCCCAATTGACCAGAGTGGGGGTGGGGGGTTGTTGAAACGGGAAAGGTGACATAATCGTGATCACATGACTCCAGGCTGCTGCAACCAATCATTAATGTGGAATCAATTGCCAAGCCCCTGTATGATGATCAAGTGACCATAGGGGGTGATGCTACGTTCCTAAGTGTGAGGATAGGTCATAAATATATTTTCCCAAGGCCATCATAACTTTGAACTGTTGTTAAATGAACGGTCATGTGTCAAGGACTATATAGCCTACTGCTGCTGCTTACTGAAAGCTTTTATTTAAGACATGTCACCTTTAATTTAGATGATACTGCAGCCAACCATATTTGGTTGATAGTGATAGGTCATATTTTTGTCCAATCACTTTGAAATTAGTCTAAATTAGAGACTGCCACTACACCTGATGGAAGTGCAATTTTAACTATGAAAAGAATACTTCCCTTATATTTCTAAAATTTACATTCTAAATATTTCTTGTTTCAATTTTATTCTCACCACATTGTGAGGCAGGTTGGTTATTATATCCTTTTAATCTGGTATTCCAGTTAATAATTATATGACAATACTCGACTCATTACTACCCAGGTTATTGATTTTATCTTAGATTGAACAGTACAGACAGCTGTTTTCCTGCATGAATATATTTAACGTTTTGCTATTGTTACCTCCTAATGTCTGGTTATTGCTTAATTTTGAGACAATTAACATAAAAAATCCTTTCAATTTCCTTTTGATTTTCAGGTGCTGCATAGACATTTGTTGTACATTTTGACTTTACTGCCAGTTTTGCATCCTGTTTGTGAAACTGCATGTAAATAGTAATATCCAAATCCTGGTGGCATATTGCTAAAAAGGGTGATCTAATAAGGGGTTTTTACTTGTGTGTACCCAGGAAGAAGCAAATCTAACTTCGGCTGGACGCCTCTTCATCTTGCATGTTATTTTGGACATACCAGTGTTGTCAAGGATTTGTTGGAGGTAGAACAGCTTATTATCTCCAATAATTAATATCTACATGCAATAACAATAGAAATGGAGATGTGGCAGATTAGATATCAAGGACCTTGAGTAAATAACCAAAACTTTAAAAGTTTTTTTTTAAGAGAAACCATTTGGAAGGTTAATATTCCTCAAAATATAATAATGTTATAAAGAAAGTTGGGTGGAGTGCCTGAAGGTTCACCACTCTCCCCACTACCAATTTAACATCTACATGAAACAAATGAGGTCATTTGTTGTCTTAAGAAAGGTTTTCCAAAGAGGGTTTATCTACCAATAATCCTTGATTTATGACCAGTTGCTTAGCGACATTCACAATTATAACCGACCTGAAAAGGGGTCTTATGACTTTGATTTGAAATTCTCACAGTCAGGCCCCCTCTGTGGTCACATGACCAAACTGGGCATTCGTAGCTGCCGCATTCCACAGTCACATGACCACATTTTATGGCAGTTTTGCCAAAAACCAACATTTCCAGTTTTCAGCAAAATCACATCCATAGTGAACTATTGTTTGATTTAACAATCATGGTGTTTGCTTAAGGACAACGGTGATTCACTGAATGACTGCTGCAAAAAAGTTCATAAAATTGGGTTGGTTGCATGAACAACAGCAATAACACTTTTATTTATATACTTCCCCATAGTGCTTTACAGCACTCTCTGGATGGTTTACAGAGTCAGCATCTTGTCCCCAATAATCTGGTTTCTCATTTTACTGACCTTGGAAGGATGGAAGGCTGAGGATGGAAACCTTCAGGCCCATCAGGATCGAACTCCAAGCTGTGGGCAGAGTTTGCCTGCAATACTGCATTGTAACCACTGTACCTATTTTACGACCTTACAATATACAAGGGTAGTAGGCAGGCCTCCATAATGATCGTATATCAAGACCTACCTGTATCATATCACTAAAAGCCATATTTTTATTGATCGCTACCTTGAATGCCAGACACTCCTGAAAAACTATCTCTCTTAATAGGCTGGTGCTGATGTAAATGTGCTAAATGATATGGGGGACACTCCGCTGCATCGTGCATCCTTCACAGGACGCAAGGTAAAAAGAATGAGTTCATTCTCACATATGTAACTAAAATTCAGAATTCTGTTGTTCCCTGAGGCTTTCCTGTTTATTAGATGCTTCATTCACCAACTTTCTGCTTTAAACCTAGCATGTAGCACTTAGAAGCGAGTATGTCGCTTGGTTCACACAGTTTCAAATTATGGAATCATTAATCAGGTTCGTTAAATAAAAAACCAGTGTGGATTTATATACCCTACTAAGTAAAAGCAAACTATTGCTGCTTAGCATGATGTATGAACCCAGCCTCTTCTAAATTGCTAATGGTCTTCATTCTTTGGAGAAAAAAAAATATGTGAAGCAAGATAAAAGCAGATACTGGGTGCTACACTTGTCTTTCAGGAGGTGGTTATGCTGCTTTTAGAATATGATGCTGATACTTTCATTGTGAACGGGACTGGACAAACTGCAAAAGAAGTTACCCATGATAAAGAAATAAGAGAGATGCTGGAAGGTATCCATTCTGAATCATGTATGCATTTGAGATAATTGGAACCAAAATTCTAGTAGGGCTCGTTAAAGCTATTTCACTCACATTCAGTACAAAAAGAGCTTTTTTTCCTTAGATAATTGGGTAAGATGACAGGACTGGTTACTCAAAGGCAATTGGAAACTGAGTTTGCATTGCATCATCATGTGTGGCACAATCTTCTCCCTTTCAGCACCAAAATATATATTCAGGTAAACATCTACACACTACCCACATGCTCCTTTCCATTGTCTTTCATGCTTCCATGTGTTTGTGATTAAAAACATGCAGCATGATCTAAGATTAGAAGGTTGCTATCAGAATGTATGAAAGTACAGAGGTACTTCAATCTGTAATTACCTTAAGAATCCTCCAGCCTTTATTGTATGATGTATAAGGAACAAAATGTAAGCATAATAGCAGATATGTTCTATGTATATGACATCTTTTACTCAGATCCTTTCCATTAATAAGGAAAGGGATTTGTTGGTTTACTGTTGCAATAATGTACTGTAGGTAAAGAAAACTGAAGCTGTTTGGCACAAGTTAGCTTTACATATCTAATAGGAAGCTTTTCCATCAGCTGACAAATCCTGCATTATCAGATTTCCTGGTGGCTGAAAGCATGCAAGTTCCCAGGAGGAACGTGGACATTGAAAATATGAACTACGTGTAGTCCATGTACTGTAATCTAAAAGACGCACTGACTTCACAGACAGTTTGAAGAGTTAGAAATGTACAAAAAAGGAAAAAGCAAACTCTTAACTTCTTGAACTAGCTTCAGGCTAAGACTGAGTAAGCAGTGACCTTGGGCATCAAATTTGGGAATGCCAACACTGCCTTCCTTCCAAATCATTCTAAAATGATGAAGTCCTTGGTGCTCTTTGAGCCTAGTTGTTGACTTCAGACATTTCATTACCCAACTAGGTAACATCCATGAGATTGTAGGCTTTTCTTCCTGTTTATATACAGTAGTGTAACTTAACCTCCTATGGGAGTGTGGTTTTCTAAAAACCATAAATCTTTGTATTGGCAGGAAGGGGTCCATAAATGAATGTGACTTAGGGCCACACCATGTCTAGTGCTGCTGTTATATATTCACATAAAGATCACATTCTAGTGTGAGAAAACAGGTAACTGATAACATAGTTTCAGAACTATAATACAGTGTCTAATTGATACCAATTCTCTTCCTACTCAATATTGCTGCATACAGTTAAGATTTCTCTGCAGGCAACTGGTGACTTGAACTCAATTTTGCCTTCCTTTATCTTTTTCCTTGGAGTTTGGAATTTCATATGTCATTAATATTAATAATTTAAATCTGCTATTGAGTTTCACAACATGATGTGACTGATACCAGGAAGAGGGAAAGCATGTGGTTTTGTCAGGTTGCGGTGGCAGTACTTTGCATATATTGCATACAAGGTTGTTTCCTTGGTGGTCAACTTAGTGTTTAAAAACATCAGCTCAGGATATGCATCCAGGTAACACAAGATGCAACTTAAGAATTGATCCAGAGCTCCCCAAGCACTGCTAATAAGTTTGTACAGTTGGAAATACTGAAATCTGAGTCTGAGAGTTCATGTATGCAAACCATGCAGTTCACCATTGATACTGATCCTACAGCTACTATTACAAAGGGAAACAAATTTTTAAGAGTAGAAAGTTTAAATTTAACCTCCTGCTTCTATAGACACTATTGAAGTGGATTATTGTTTTCTGAAAGCCAATAATCCAAAACACTGACATTCTTTTAATTGATTATTTTTATTTAGCTGTGGAAAGGACTCAAGAAAGAAAGCTCGAGGAACTCCTCCTACAAGCTGCACGAGAAGGAGAAACTGGAAAAGTTGCTGCACTGGTATACTATACACAATGTCCTCATCATCTCACTTTGAAATATAATGCTAAATCCTTAATGAAAACTAGATGAGAGGTGGAACTTAGTGGAATGATCAAGAGGCCTAATTGAGATTCTTGCCTCTAATCCTGGTTGGCTGTCCCTAGAGTATCTGAAGAGAAAGCACTCTGAAAGTGTATGGCTGTAATAAATAATGTTTTTATAACTCTCTGTAGTTAAACAGATCAAATCCTCCTGACATCAACTGTACTGATCAGATGGGAAACACACCGTTGCATTGTGCAGCATATCGTGCCCATAAGCACTGTGCTTTGAAGCTCCTAAAATGTGGAGCAGATACTAATGTAAAGAACAAAAATGGTACGTAACATACCTTCATTTAACGAATTCAGCCGTCCCCTATAATCTAAAAGTAAAGCAAATAGAAATAAAGTATATTGTTTACAATTGAGCCAATTACACATATTTTGGCACTGTAAAGAACTTACAACTTTGAATTATACAATGTTAATCAGTATGAAATTAAATTTGGTAAATAACTACTAGATATTGCTGAAGACAAATTCCTTTTAATCCTGTTAAAATTCTTATGAAACCATTTTTGAAGAAAACAAATTCTTAGAGGACTAGGATCGTGTTAACAAAATAAAAATATAAAAGGAATGTGTGCTAATTGGTATATTAAAAAAGCCATCTCAAAATGCCTAGATTTTAGTAAATTTTATCAAAATTTCTATGGCAATATAATTGATTATTTTTATTAAAACAATTTCTTGAAGATAGCCAAAGGTTGGGCAAATAATTTGAGATTTGTTAATTATGAATATGTTATACAGCTAGCCCTCGTCTTATGATCACAATTGAGCTCAAAATTTCTGTTGCTAAGTGAGACATTTGTTAAGTGAATTTTGCCCCACTTTACAACTTTTCTTGCCACAGTTGTTAAGTGAATCATTGCAGTTGTTAAATTAGTAACATGGTTGTTAAGTGAATCTGGCTTCCCCATTGACTTTGCTTGTCAAATCTCAAAGGGGGGATCACCTGACCCCAGGATATTGCAACAGTCATAAATATGAGTCAGTTGCCAAGTGGCCATATTTTGATCATGTGACCATGGAGATGCTGCAACGGTCCTAAATGTGAAAAATGGTCATAGATCACTTTTTTCAGTGCTGTTGCAACTTCGAATGGTCACTAAATGAACTGTTGTAAATCAAGGACTGCCTGTATTTATTACTTATGCGCATATATATATATGTGTGTGTGTGTGTGTGTGTGTGTGTATGACTATCATTTTATCCTCCTTTCTGAAGTATATAAATATGAGTGCATGCTTGTGTCTACGGGAGTTCTTCCCACTATTCAATAAATACTGCACTGAGCTTTAATTATTGGTTAATTATTGGGTTCTGCATTTTGATTCCATACATTGCTCAGTTTTTATTTGTGCAATTTATCCCCAACTCAATGCTTGTGAACTGAGTAGGGTTTTCCTTTCCATTCAATTATACCTGATTCTCCAAGACTGCCTGGACATATCCCTGCAATTTTCTTGACAAGATTTTTCAGAAGTGGTTTGCCATTCCTTCTTCAGGCTGAGAGAAAGTGACTAGTTCAAGGTCACCCAGCTGGCTTTGTGCCTAAATTGGAACTAGAATTCACAGTCTCCCAGTGTCTGACCTGGAACCTTGACCACTACATCAAATTGGCTTTTAATTGTTTTCATTATATTAAATACATTTTGATCTCGCTGAAACAAATTTTGCTGTTTATCTAATATCGGAAAACTTTCAGATACTAAAATTGTAGTGTTATGTTTGTGTGATATTTTGAAGATGTCATTTAAACTCTGCCTCAAAGCAGAAGAGCAGCCATCTGTAGAAGGGCAAGAAGGACAGTGATGACATATCACAACATCTTCATGCCAATGATACAACTTACGTACATGTAGTAGACATCATGGCATAAGTATGTAATTGCACCATTTGTGTGACAGTGTCATGATGCATTGCGATTCTGACATCTTTCTGGCTTGTTGCAGACACCTACAAGTGACCTATGCTTTTATTTAAAAAGCTAGTCTTTTCTGTTAAACAGCATCTGTGCTGCTGTTGTTGCCATATTGATTTTGATTCCGATCTGTGAAGATAAATCAATTACTCTGTTAAACAGGTCAGACACCTCTTGCTTTAGCCCAAGGTGCAGAAATGAAACAGGTGCTTGGAGGAGGCATTGCAAAGGTGGGTACCGCAGATCATCTCTTAAAACTATGATTACTCTTTACAATCATGAGACTTAACATCTTTATTCTTTTATAGATGACCAACAAGATTCTGAAACGATATGAAGGACTACTCTGGAAGGTGCCTCTCTCTCCACTGTTCTAATATTCAAGCTTTATTCTAAACCTTTAATACCGTACCTTTATTGTAAGCTGAGAGAGACAGAGCCAAAAGATTTTATATGTTAATGTCAAAAGAAATACAGAATATTTATCAATAACCTGAGCAAATTTCCTATGCTAAGGCAGTGCTTTTAAGAGAGGACATACATGTAGAAACAAGGCTCAATAGTTAAATTATCCAATATGACTTCTTTACATTTTTTCCCCCTACTGTGTGTTTTATAACTGCATTTGCCTCAAGAAGTTCAGGGTTTCTGTTCAGTTCTTGTTAAGTAGATGATTCAGGGAGATAGCAGCCAAATTCACCCAATGAGCTTCATGGTTGAATCTTTGCCTGAATCTGGATTTTCCTTTGTCCCTGCCCACTATATCACCTTGGCTCTCACATCTCATTTAATGCCCCGGTGACAAAGGAAAGTGGGACCCAACTAAACATCTGACTAGTCTGCTGACTACTACAGGTTTGAACTAAGCTGCTACAATTATTTATGCATCCTCACCAGTTGAAATAATTGTATGTAATACATGCAGCTTGAAACTTTGCTTCTTGCTTAATTTTACATTCAGTGAAAATTGGAACTTGTTACTATTCCAGAAGCCTGTGTCCTATCATCAGCATTGGGTCTATAAGAGCTAAATGGCATTAGAATTAACTATTAGCATTTGCTATCAAAAGCTTCCAAAAGAAACTTACTTTTTATTGAAATATTTGAAAATGCAAACATTGTCCTGACCAAAGAGGCACATGGGCTGGCAAATCATTAATTGAAGCAGCTTGAGAGACTACAAATGAATAACGTATTCCTCTATGATTGGACAAGCAAAACAAATAGCCCGAGGACAGATCATTTCAACCTAGTTTTGCCTTTCTTTAAAAGGGGGGGGGGGAGGGGGGAGTTAAAAGATTTTATATGGATTTAAGCCCTAGCATTGCCTTTCATCACTGGTACTTCTCTCCAGGCTAGTTGCCTGAGAAATAGGCTGTTCCAGACTTTTTTTAAAAAAAAAATTCAAACATCCCTCCCCTCGTTAAAACAATGTATCTAAAATTAGAAATAAGATAAGCATTATTCTCATAGCATTTCCAATCATTGTATAATTGAAACCAAAGATTTTATTCCTGAAGGAAAAAAAAACCTTGTCATTTGGTTTCAATCCTATAGATGCCCATATTGCATCCTTAATTTGACTAAACTTTAATTTTGCAAGTAAGCAAGCGGTTGCAAAATTTATGTCCTTTGAGAAAATGTAAATCAGGTAGCAATGTACTTGCATTAGTATGATCATACTTGCATTTCTTATTGTCTCTTATAATTAAACTGTGACGGGGTTTGATTACTGCATACATCACAAGCTATGAAAAACAGACAATTTTATGTTGATTTTTAAAAATTATTTTTAAAGAGTTCAAGATTTTTTGGATGGAAGCCATATTGGGTGGTCCTGGAACATGGTGTCCTCTCTTGGTATCAAAAACAGTAAGTGTAAAACTTAATTTCAATGATTGGAATACTGAAAATTGTTGTGATCAACTACTTACTTCCTCCTGTCCTACTTTTTTGCTTTGAAAGGGCTGATGCTGGAAACACTAATCATCGTCAAGGATGCAAGCACTTAACACAAGCCATTTGCACAGTAAGCAAACTTAGAAATACATATTTTATGTGTGAATATAATGGATTAGTGTTGTAGATTTAGGCCAGGTTCAAATAGTCAAGCTATATATTAAGAACAATTTAATTTTTATCCAGAAATACGTTCCAGACATATTATAATCTGGTCTTTGGTTTTACAGTATTATTGTTTCTATTTGTGGTCAACTTAAACTTTAAAAGAAAATGTAGAACAGAAGTGTTTACATATTCAAGAATAATTTTTTATTGACAGTACAGCTTTTTATATAAGTGATGTTTCATTATATAAATGGATTAATGATCTGGTAATGAATATTATAATTTCCAGTGTTGAAGCAGTCATCAAGTTTTAAAAATATAAAATGTACATTTTAGAATTTATTTACACTTGTCAAATCAAAACTTTATCTAAAGCCTGGAATACAGACACAGAAGGTTGAAGCAGGAGCACCAATTTTGTAGTCAGTACAGTCAAATGAGTACTGCAATTTTTTGTATATTAAGTTCTATCTACAGATGCCAATAGCATATTGCCCTGATTTCTGTTTTACTTTTGCAAGTAATGGAAAGAGAACAACTGAAGCATTTGCTTTCAGCCAGTAGAAATTGTATGTACAGTCTCCTGATTACAGATACATCACTATTCACCATGTATTTTCAAGTCAATCTTTGCAGTTATGCTTATTATCTTTTTTAAAGTTCAAATTCCCAGGATCCTGAATATTCAGTTCTCATATTTTGTTCTGTAATCCTCCCTCTCCTGCAGGCATACACCCACACCTGTGAGTTTTTATTGAATTGTACTCATAACCTAACATCAGTGTTGTTTCACGTAATGCAGCCTTTCCATGGGTAGAGTTTTGGAGTTTGCATTCGTAATATATCTGGTAGGCGGAAGGGAAGGGTTGAACTAGAATTTCTGGTTGTAACTTTTTAGTGCAGGAGACAATAGTTTTTTAAAATTTTAAAATATTACCAATTTTTATTTCATATTTTTCCAAAGAGAAATTTTTAGCATCACAGGCAAATGGGAGATAAATAGAAATCACATTTTGTTTCTATAAACATTCATTTTTGTTTTATACTCTGGTCACTTTTTACTTGAAGCAACTACACAGAAAATCTAGACATGTTAGCTAAACTTAAAGCTAAACATAACTATAATGGTTTCTTAATTGCTCAGACAATTTTTTTGCAACTTTTGTAAATAATCATATGATGCATTTTTTCAATCTATATATCTGCTCTCTGGTTTTTACTGCAGGTAAAAAATGCAGATGGCTGCCTCTTCTCCATCAAGTGCTTTGATAATACAATTCACAGTTTTAAAGTTCCTAAGGCCAGTCAAGAGACAAGAGAAGTAAGTACCTCTTTATCTAATTCTAGTTAACTTGTAAAATAAAGTTCCATTGAATATGTGTTCAATTTTTTGATTGACCAAGTAAAATCTGCAATTAAGAAATAGTAGAAAATATGCCAAAAGGGACGTGGTGGCTCAGTGGCTAAGGTGCTGAGCTTGTTGATCGAAAGGTCAGCAGTTCAGCGGTTCGAATCCCTAGTGCCGCGTAACCGAGTGAGCTCCCATTACTTGTCCCAGCTTTTGCCAACACAGCAGTTTGAAAGCATGTAAAAAATGCAAGTAGAAAAATAGCAACCACCTTTGGTTCTGTGCGCCTTTGGCATTTAATCATGCCAGCCACATGACCACTGAGACGTCTTTGGACAGCGCTGGCTCTTCGGCTTTGAAACAGAGATGAGCACCACCCCTAGAGTCAGGAGTGACTAGTACATATGTGCGAGGGGAACCTTTACCTTTATCTTTCAGAAAATATCCTAGCCCACATGATGTTAGCACTTTTCCTGGTTTAAGACTAGTATAGTATAGTATTTCATAAAAAGGAACCAATCTTCAACAACTCAAATCTCATCACAGTACTTTTGTCACAAGTATTTAATGTTTTGCATTCATATTTTGTTGTCTCTAAATGAGTATGGGCAGGAACCAATATGGTTGTTTTGTAAATGTCATGGATACTTAAACTTATAGACTCAGAGTTGAATTGAATTTAAATCTCGTGAGCCTCTGGAGCCTTACAAAAAGTTGCCTCTAAAATCTTTAAGTGAGAGAAAAAGGGAAAAAATTAAATATAGGGAAAGTAATAATTGAGCAGAAAAATTAATTCAAAATCAGTCTTTGTCCTCATCTGGACTAAGGCATTTGGCACATGCATAGATTAGTCATGTCCTTCAATCTATAAAAGGTATCATATTCCAAGTGTAGGTTCTAGATAAACTGATTTTTTGTGTCCCACTTTATTTCAGAATTGGATACATGCAATAGAAGACCATTCAGCATATAGCACACACTACTGTACTCAAGAACAACAAAGTGATGAGGAGGAAGAAATTGATGCAACATGTATTGCTGAGTTACAAGACTCCCTAAAAGTAAGTAAGAAGAAACTTTTTTATTTATGTGAAGCAATAAAGTGTGAAAGACTGTGAAGCTATAGACCAAAATATTTGAGAAGCATCAGGTTTGCCTAATCTGATAATGTATAGAATTATATGTATAGAATTGTGGATTGATTCCCATGAAATATCAGCATAATACTAGTAGAACATAATGCATATAGATAAAACAATAAATCCAGCTACGTGCAAAGTAGTTTTATATTATGAGTTGTCAAATCCTAAGTAAGTTTTTCACATGTGGATGTGCAAGCTGTAGTTCGGCAAAGCCAATAATGTTTTGAACGTTACCTCTAAAATGACATTCTAGATTAATACATCAATGCTTTGAAGAGGAGTTTGGATATAGAGAAATATTCTGGAAATAATTCTGGATTTATTATACTCTGACTTCATAGGGCTTGGCTTCAGCTCTAAGACTCTGGTCTTTAATATATGGTTGTACTGTCAACTGTCAATCAGCATATCACCATCGGGCATTTACAGAAATACATTTTCAGTGGCAGGGCCAGATTCTAGAATTTCTTTCTTTGGCCAAAAAGCTAAACTATATACAGTATGCTTTGCATACTGGAAGTCATCAGGAAAGATTTCAAATGGCAGTCATGTGTCCACAGGACACTGCAACTATTGCAACTGTGAGCTAGTTGCCAAGTGCTGAATCACAACCACATAACTGCCTGGGACACTGCGATTTATTGTGAAAATAATAAAAGGCGGAAAATAAACAAATAATGCTGGCTTTCAATGGAAAAGAAGACAAGGATACTCTAGATTGGTTATTTTATTTTACTTTGTTTTGCTGTTCCTACGTCTAGCCAGAAGAGGGAGATCATCCCTCCTGCTTAAATCTTGAACCATAATAAAGTTGTTCAGTATCATACTCTAATATGTTAATTAGATTCCATGCCAGTGTCTATCATCAAGAGCTGCTTAGAAAATAGCCACTATCTAAGACATAAATTTGTTCCAGCATTGCTATTCTGGAAGAAAAAATATTTTATGATCAAAACAATAGTTTGATTTTGATTATCCACCCCTAATATTTTCTAGACTTTTAAGAATTATTTTTATATTAATATACATCGGCTTTGCAAAATCAAATAACAAAACTGAGAAATTACTTATGGTTCATTGTATCTGTATCTCTCCTTGGGTTCCCATAGAATTCTCTCTTTCCTAATTCCTGTATGCCAGCTTTGTCCAGCTCAGAATCGGCTCAGAATAATTGTGTCCTTTTTCTTAATTGGGAGGAAGTATATTGGTACTGTACATCTAATAGCAGCAACCTTCAGGAAAAAAATGGTATATGGTTTTTCTCTCATGGTATAGAGAAGGTTGAGGTCATTTGTTTGGAAAATTGGAGAACAGAGGCAGTACCTGTCTCCTCACCCATGTTTTCTAATTCTAATGCAGACATGTTTGGTTGGTGGAACCAGGAGTTTTAATAACTGAAAGCTGCTGCATATGCTGAACTTGTAGTCAGTGGTGAAATCCAAATTTTTTTACTACCGGTTCTGTGGGCGTGGCTTGGTGGACGTGGCAGGGGAAGGATACTGCAAAATCTCCATTCCTACCCCACTCCAGGGGAAGGATCAGTGGTGGGATTCAAGTAATTTAACAACTGGTTCTCTGCCCTAATGATTTCTTCCAACAACCAGTTTTCCAAACTGCTCAGAAAGTTAACAACCAGTTCTACCGAAGTGGTGCAAATTGGCTGAATTCCACCACTGGGAAAATACTGCAAAATCTCCATTCCCACCCCACTCTGGGGCCAGCCAGAGGTGGCATTTTCCAGTTCTCTGAACTACTCAAAATTTCCGCTATTGGTTCTCCAGAACCTGTAAGAACCTGCTGGATTTCACCTCTAGCAATAAAATAGAACACAAGGTTACGTGTATTATCCATTCTTTACTAATAAGTATTTGATCAAAGAAGGGGCTGACTTTTTAATGTAAATACTAGAGGAGGGGTTCAAAATGGCAGCCTGCAGGCCAGATGCGTTACATGCAGGCCACACCTTAGCTCCGTGAAGGGAAAAAACACAAAATGTCACATAACGGCAATGTGACACCGCGAGTTTGACATCTGTGTCCTAGAGCTTTTGGAATGGGACAACTATAACAAACCATCATCACCTGAATATAGTTTTGATGGTGACATGTTATGGCAGTCATGTCACCTTGTCACTTGTATTTCTGTGAAATTACAGCTAGTCCTCAATTTACATTACAGTTGAGCCCGGAATTTTTAGTATAAATCATACCATTTGTTAAGCAGGTCATCATTGACCCGATTTTAAGACATTTTTTATGGTGATCATTAAGCAAATCATCATGGCCATTAAGCAAATCCTTAGTCATTAAGCAAAGCCATGGTTGTTAAATGAACACATTGTCTGCAATGGCTGGTTGTTTTTTGTTTTTTTGCCAGAAACTGGAAGTAAACAGTTACTTTAGGCAAAAAACATTGCGATTGTTTGATTGTGGGACACTGAAAACGTCCATAAAAGCAGGCCGACTGCCAAATGCACCTGAAATCATGTGAGCCGACACAAGGTGGCCCTGCCATTGGAAATCCAGATCATAGGAAACTTTTTTGGCTCTGATTTAACTTCAAATGGCTAAGTGACTGGTTGTAAGTTGAGAACTATCTGTAGTAGACATTCCTTTATGAATAATGATATTTTGTTCAGAAATTTAAGAGTATGGATAATTTTTACTCCCTGAAAAGAAGTAGCTTTTCCTATCACTTTGCTGCCATTTAGTGGTCATCTGGAATCATGCAATTCCAATATGATATGTCCAAAGTAAAAGAAATTGTAACCTAATTTTGGCATTAATCAGATCACTTAGCATATGAGTTGCAGCATGATGTCATTTCAATGTTACTATTTCTAGAGACATACATACATACATTCAGTGCAGACATCTGCATCAGGAAACTTTCATACATACAGAAAATGCACAAAAGTTTCATGCGCAAAAGCTTTCCCCTCAACATTCAAAAGTTCCTAAGATGTCATCAACTTTTGGATGATGTTGGCAGATAATACATTAAACAAGGATATTGGAAATCAGTAATCAAATATTCTGATTCTTCAAGGTGATTATAGCAAATAGAAAAAATACCCAAGGTGGAATATAATTCAGGATTGAAACATGAAGGAAAGAATAATTCCTAATTGCTATTTGCTGATTAATTAATACAATGTATGCATCTTGAGTAGCTTCCTCTGCTTCTGGAACTGTCCTCCCAATTCATTCATTATTTATTATGATTATGTGAAGCTTTTATATAATATGCTAAATGTTTTTTCCCCTCTCTCTCCAGATTGCCCAGTCATGCCACCAAAGACTAGATAAAGAAATTTCCAACTTTCAATCTATGATTACTCCATCTGATAATCCCCAAGGTAACTTTTGTAATCAATAAGTAACTACACAGATTATCTGAAAAATATTTAGATCCAGTTGGCAACCTTGTTTGTTGATAAACATAAGACACTGCCTGCCAAACTTCTCCTTTCTCAAGCATATTCTGTATAATTCTCAGAGTGAGGCAGTAGAGTACATTGCTAGCTTCTGCCAATATAAGATGTCTAAGTACTATTTTATATAGAATACAAGTGCAGCAGCAGTTTGAAAACATAATATAATACCTATGCTTTTTTTTAGGACTACCTACTTTGTTTCTCAAGAGAGCAGAAGAAATCTCTAAAACAGCAAGAGAAACTTGTGAAGCCTTAAGTAACTGTATCAAACTCTTCACTAGGCAAGAAGGGGTATGCCATACTTTTAAAAATGGGTCAGAACAGTCACAATTATCTATAAACCAAGAATAGGAGCATTATTTACACAAGTTCTTTTTCTTTCAGTACAGCTCTGCACTCTGGTAACTTATTTCTTAGTGTTGTGTTTTTAAATAACGTTGTACTATAAGAATTTAATTTTTTTCAACTGTGGCCTTCTGCTGTTTTGAACCGATTATTAGCCATTTAGATAATGGGTCTGTAGACTAAAACATATGAGGAGCATTAAATAGAGATTCTTCAAGATCATAGCTGGGGAAACAAATGTTTGGAAACATAATTTTCTAATAATAACTCATTGATAAAATTGGATGGTACATAGTTTGAAATTGAAGATAAAGGGTTAAGAGCTAACAACTTTCATAGCTTGGTGGCAGTAGTGGGTTTCAAATTTTTTTACTACCGGTTCTGTGGGTATGGCTTGGTGGGTGTGACATGGCTTGGTGGGCATGGCAGGGGAAGGATACTGTAAAATCTCCATTCCGACCCCACTCCAGGGGAAGGTTACTGCAAAATCCCAATTTCCTCCCAATCAGCTGGGACTTGGGAGGCAGAGAATAGATGGGGGTGGGGCCAGTCAGAATTTTTACTACCGGTTCCCCGAACTACTCAAAATTTCTGCTACTGGTTCTCTAGAACTGGTCAGAACCTGCTGAAACCCACCTCTGCTTGGTGGTCATTTTGGAGCAAATTAATTGTTCTGCTCATGATCATCCACAAAAGCTATCCTAATTAATGGCCCCGCTCGCATATTCTTATAGTGAGTCTACAATCTTAAGTATGTACTGTATGAAATAATACCTTTATTGTTTCTTCAATCTTATTTCATTTGATTTCATTGAAAATTTGAGGCTTATAGTGTTAGAGCTATACAAATTTCTTTCTCCTCTTCCCTCACACCCTGTATAATTTTAAATATGTCTATTATATTTGTTTATTTTCTTACAAATGAAGGCACTTATTTTCTTGTTCTAAATAGTCCTAAATATTTGCAATTCCTCATAGGAAATTAATAGTTCACTGATAATTTTGGTTGATTTTGCTGAGCTTTTCTTGCTCTAATTATTACATACTTTTTGAGATATAGTGATAAAATGCACATAGCCTTATAAATAATAGATTTAGATAAAGGTGGGTTTTATTATTTTTTATAAGCTTAGTTTTAGTGGATATGGTTTGCTTTTAAGGTAATAACTGAATTCATCATCATGTAATAGTTGCATGTTCAGCTCTGATTTTATTTGAATAATTAGGATATGGAAATGAGAAAGCTTGCATTCACTGCAAATTGCACTGTTGACCACATGACAATGCAGTTTTATACAGTGAACTCATTGTATGTCCAGAAAAGCTGCAGTAGGGAAAATATAATAGATATCCTGTTAAAAGCAAATTAGGGAAATGTTTGTATGTGATGAGCCAGAATAATTTATACATAATCGCAAATAAATAACAATATATAGTTGCCCATTTTAAATACATTACTCTGGGCAGCAAACAATCCATAGAAAAACAGAATTAAATCCTCCATAATCTATTGAAACAATCCAAAACAAAAAGAAAAAAAACCAGAAAACCAATTTGCTAGTCCTAATGTCTTGGAGAAAAACAAGTTTAACAGCCTTTGAGAGGCCAAGAAGGTTGGGACCATCTAAATTTCAAGGCAGAAGTTGTTCCATAGAGCAGGCGGCACCTCAGAGAAGGCACAGTAGATGCTGTATAAATATGTATGGTAAGTCTACTCTGTAAATCATGTATCATCAAACTGCAGCAAGCATATTTTCGGTTAGGTATTATGCATATAATTCCAAGGCTTGAATTTCCTGTTGGAAATAAATGTTAAGACTGTATACTAATGAAGTCTTTGTTTAGATTATGTCAAGGCTGTATGGTTAGAGGAGGGAAAATAGGTTCTGTAGAGTTGCTGAAGGCAAATGAAAATAAAAGCAGAACGAATGTATGGAGAACAGAATGTGGGTATCCTACTGTCAGTGGAGTTGGAAGTTAATTATTGGACTAAAGGGGAGTAATTATGCTATCATTTTATAAAGTCTGCTGTTTAAGACTGTGGGGATGATATATCTTCCAGCCTGCAGTTTATTTTCTCTTTTTTTTACTTGTGGATTCACAAATAAGTGAAGTCAGTTATGCTGTGCCTCCAAAGTAAAATAAGATCAATAGTGTAAACGTAATCTAATGCTTATGTAGGTTTCTCCTACTCTTGTACACTGTCCTGCCGCTCTATTCTTGTCATCTTGACCATTTGCTGGTGTCATTTTTTTATCTTGAATTCCTCTTGATATATTGGATCTTTGCTTTGCATTAGCCTTGCCATTGTCAGCCTGATCATATCAAGGTAGCTGCCTTTAACCACAACTGGTCTTATAGGAAAATGTCCATCTGTTAAAATTGTGGTGCCTTTGGTTTTCTACTACCATTAAGGTGAAAAAAATTGGGCAAATTCTCATGTTTCGTATTTCTGTATAATGTTTCGTAGGATTGCATATGCTAAAGGACAGACTAAATATAGATGTAGTTAACATCCATTTTAAAATGTGTAATTAAGCCAGCTCTTGCTATTCATGCCCATTAATGTATAAATCGGATATACCTGGGCACTTTCCCTTGATGTTTTTCCATAGCATAGCCTTATTCTTGACCCTGACTTGATGTTAGTACCTTTTTTTTAAAAAAAAAAAGGGAAATGCTAGATAAGATTTTATTATCTCAGAAAATGAATTTTAAAAATACTAGAGAGAAAAATAGCATGCAACAAAAATAATGAATTTTGTAATGATTACAATTCCAAAATCATTCACTATAAAGTAAATTAATTGAATTTAATGGAATTGTCTTGATGAAAAAATTAGGATTGCGCAGAACTAAGTTTTGTCTCATTATGCCTGTTTTCCTAAGCAATCTAAGTGTTATTTGAGTAACTTCTAAATCCAACAAAGGAGAGTAATTAGTTTTTCAAGCAACACCATATATATTCATGGGGTCTGATATGTAATCCAATGAATCTATCTGGGAATGTGTGTCAATTATTGTGTTCAATCCCCAATACAAAATGTGTATGTGTTCACTGACAATTGCAGACAATTGTTAATGACACTGTTTGGGCCACCAGCATTTTCAGCTACTGACACCCAAGATATTAGAACAACTACGGTAGTTAAAATCATGTATATATATATATATTTGTTATTTATAAGTCAATTTGATATGCAAAAATTAAGAGATAAATGGAATAAAGAATTACAAATGTCCTCCACTTGTGGCTACAATTGGGACTGAAATGTTGGGTTTGAGCAAAACGGTCATTAAGTGGACAGAGCCCACACCTCCCAATTACGGTAGTTAAGTGGACAGAGTAAAACATCTGCCTGCCACAAGAGGGCAGGCAGCTTCCCTCCATGCTCAGAAGGGGACTCCTGTGGTGGGATGCAGGAACAGTTTCGTTTCTCCAGCTCAGTGCAGGAGTTCCTTTCCTCTCCATGCATAGAAGTGAATTCCTCCACCAGGCTGGAGGAATGAAGCTTGGATCTTCACAATCCTTGCTTTGTTTTTCCAGCCCGATGTAGGATTTCCTCTCCCCTCCATGTGGGAAAGAAAATTCCTGCACTGGACTGGAAAAATGAAGTTCAGATCTTCAGGATTCTGGCTTCATTTCTCCAGCCCAGCACAGGAGTTCTCTCTACCACCCTCATCACCCCACATGCATACAAGGGAATTCCTTCAATGGGGTAGAGAAATGAAGCTTGGCTTTTTAGGACCCTTGCTTCATTTCAGTACCCCAGCAGAGGAATTCACTTCTGAGCACAATCCATTGACTTTCTGGAGCAGCTGGCAGAGAAGATTGCAAATGATGATCAGATGGTCACAGGGTGTTTGGCAACCATCATAGGTGTGAACAGGTTGCTGTATGTATGTATGTCTCTTATCATCTATCATCTAATCCTTGACTTAAAACAGTTCATTTAGTGACAGTTCAAAGTTACAACGGCACTGTAAAAAAAATGCCTTATGATAGTTTTGCACACTTACAACCGTTGCAGCAATTCCCATGGTCACAAAATTCAAATGTTTGGCAACTTCATATTTATGACAGTTGTTACAGTGTCACAGAGTCATGTGATCAGCTTTTGTGATACTTCTGACAAGCAAAGGCAATGGGGAAGCCAGATTCACTTAACAACTGCAGTAATTCACTTAACAACTGTGGCAAGGTTGTAAAATGAGGCAAAACTCACTTAACACGTTTCACTTAGCAACATAAATTTTGGGCTCAATTGTGGCCATAACTCAAGGACTACCTGTATATGTTTGTGTGTATGTGTATGTGTATGTGTATGTCAAGGGTGAAATCCAGCAGGTTCTAACAGGTTGTGGAGAACCGGTAGCGGAAATTTTGAGTAGTTCGGAGAACTGGAAATACCACTTCTGGCTGGCCCGAATGGGGTGGGAATGGAGATTTTGCAATATCCTTCTCCCAGGAGGGGAGGGAATGGAGATTTTGCAGTATCCTTCCCCTGAAGTGGGGTGGGAATGGAGATTTTGCAGTATCCTTCCCCTGCCACGCCCACCAAGCCATGCCCACAGAACCAGTAGGGAAAAATTTTGGATTTCACCCCTGGTGTATATATGTGTGTGTATGTGTGTGTGTATATAAAATCTCCCATATATGTATACACATACATTCTTGTAAAATTATCTTTAAAAGATATGTTTTAAAAGTAATATTTTTATTTTAAAAAAATTCTTAGCTGGGGAACTCTGGGAGTTGAAGTCCATGGCTTTTAAAGTTGCCAGCCTTGGGAAACATCTTATACCTGTATTGTGATTATTCTAGAGTTCCGTAATATGGTGCTGATGTGGCCAGCTCTTAACCTTCAAATAACCTATCGTTTATTAAACGATTATTAAATATCTTCACCAGGTGACTGATCCTCTTATGATCATATTCAGAAATAAGTTGTTTCAGTGGGCTTCCTGTCCACTGCAAAGCAATAGGGGAGAGAAGAACTCTGGCGCTCCCAAGCAAATGACTTCGGGTCCCTTTAAAAAGGAGACCTGGGAAATTCTTCTCCAGAACGCAGGTGCTTCCATGCGGTTTGCTATGGCTGTATAATATATCCTTTAGGACCCGGCAGAAATATTTCTCTCCGTACTGGGTTACTGAGTGACGAGGCTATCCAGTTTCTTTTGATGCATCCGGCCGTTGTTTCTTGTCCTTGGGGAGTTAAGTTCTTTTAAGAGCGTCGCGCTCCGGCTCGCGCCTGCCAACTCTCCCGAGGAGCAAAGGACCGCCTGGCAGCGCGCAAGCAGCAATTGACTTGGCCGTGCCGGGTCCGGGCTTTCCCGGCTGTCTGGTGCAATTGCAGGCATCCTAATGAAGCTGGGACGGCGCCTGCTTACATCACCGTCCTTCCTTGCTTAAGGGCGAAAAGCGCGCGTCCGGACCTTGCTTGAGCCTTCTGCCCCTCCGACTTCTTGCCGCCCGAGAGCGGCGGATCCATAGCCGACTCGGGGCGGGGAAGTGGGGGGAACCGGCCTGGTTTGCTCTCGCGATACACCCTGCAGAGGTGTCGGTCCGGGAGCCAGCGGCAAGGCTCGGCCGGAGAAGAGAAGCGAAGCGAACCGGAGAGAAAGTGAGCGAGGCGGGCGAAGGAACAACAACCTCCGCCGGGCTGCTTCGCGCAGGGTCAGCAAATGTCCTGACGAAGTTGGACGAGCGAATACTGGCCGGGACGGTGTTGTGACGCGATTAGTTGCGTGCTGGTGAAGGACGGTAAATCCGCCTTGGCGTCGCGTGCGAGTCTCTCTCTCGTACTTTGCGGTAGTAGCGGAGTAGCTGTTTTTAAGAAAGATTCGGGGGGGAGGGGGGGAAGGAAGCGATAGACTTGGAACTAACCTACTTCGGAGGCCTAAAATGAGACATGTTTATTTGGAAAAGTTCTGTTCAAGGCTTTTCCTCTCCTGGAAGGTCATGTTAAAATTGAGGGGCTAAATATCTTTTATTGGTTTTTTCGTTCATTACAACTACTTGGAAGTTAATAGTTGCTGCCTTGGATTTCCTTTTGACATTGACATTCCTCTTTTCTCTGCACTGAAGTGATTATACTTAAAAAAAACACACACAGAACATTCTCTGACTTAGTTTTCCTAAATGGTATATAGTCTTAACATAGGTTTACAGCCAAAATGTGCTATTGTAAAATCAAGTAATTGGCTGCAAACAAAGCTTCAGAATTGTAACAAAGAGGTACTTAGGGTGCTGGCTGCTTCATGATATGGCGGTGTTGGTTAACACAAGATCATATTCTTCGTCTCCCTTCAAGTAGAACTGGAAGTTGTTTTTAAAGACAAATTCCAATATTGGCACTCATCATCTCACTGTAGGAATATATTGATAGTGATAAATAGGCTGTGGGTGTATTGGGGCTGTTAGAATTGAGCTATACTAATTAGTTTTTGAAAGCTGTTACATGCCCCTCTTAAAATTGTATATAGATGCGATCACCTCAGAAATTGAGTTTATCAATGGGTTTTTAAAAAACAAAAGTCTGAAAGTGGTACTGAAATGAAAGCTAAAAATCTGACAATTTCGTTTCATTCTAATTATAGTGGAAAAATCAAGTAACAAGCCCATGTCTTCTAAAAAGCATTTTTTTTCTGTAATTTCAGGGTCTTGGAGAAGTAAATGTTTTTAGAATTATAATCTGAATCTTTATAATTTCTATTTACTAGAGTTTTCCATAGAAATAATATTTTTCCCAGATTGGAAAATTGAAACAAAGGATGAGAGGTACTGACAGCTTTACTTGTTAAAAACCTACTGCTTAATCTAATCTACTCTAGTTTTCTCTAATCTCTTATCAGCAAAATTTTGCTTTAGCTTCTCTTTCTACTTGTTGCATTGACTTTTCACCTTTAACTTCCTGCTCTCCATGTTATAACAGTTCTTGGTAATAAATTTATTTGGGGGATACTAATTGACAAAAAGTTGATTGGAGATGTTTTTATTCAAGTCTTCCCAGTTCTGTTCTGATCGTGTATTCTCACCACTAAAAAAAACAAAAGCGTGGCACACAACTTGTGCTGCTTCCATCCATACAGTTTCCTTGGCATTGTTTGGAGTGCTCTGCCACCTCTGCAGTTTTTTTTTATTTAGTGCTTTAGATAACAGATGCTTCTCTCAATTATCTTGAAACATTTATGAGATAGCATATCTATTGATGATGAGTAAGACCTTCAGATTCTGAATCAGTATACTAATGTTCATGAACCATATGGCCGATTCACAAGTAGTGCATGACCAGCTGCAGGTTTGACTGTTAACAGGCAGATGTTGAATGATGTTGGCCTTCATGTAATATAATATGTTCTTTGTTTCTTATAGACCTGATGTCTTGTAGCCATTTCTTTGACAAAGAATGTCTTACATAGATACTACTTATTGTTACACTACTAATGATAGCATGGCTTTCTTTACATTATGCAGAATGGTGTAAATAAATATACAAGAGGAAGGGAAGAATCACACCTTGTCCCATTCCTTCAATAAACCTCAATAAAGCCCAATATTGGGCTACTATATCCAAGCTGCAGATATCCAAATGACCAGTAGAGGGATATGCTAAATATTTACTTCCAATTGGTGGGTTATCCAGACTTTTGCAGCCCAAATGGGGTAAACTTCAGATAGACGTCAAGATGTCTAAATGGAAATAATGATCTTTTGAGAAAAGATGCAGGACTGCTGTGTATGTGTGTGACTGTATTCTGGATGGAAGGATGAGAGGATACTTGGATGATTATCCAAGGAGGTGCAGTTCGGGTTTTCTACTGTATCAAGAAAAGGTGGGGCATTTAAACCTCTACTCCTTTTTTTCAATAATTACAGTCTCGTGAAAGCTAGACGCTTCTCTTCACCATTGGGGGAGACATTTGAGAAGTTTTCCCAAATAGATTGATTATACCCTGGATTATGCACATATGATGGGAAGCCACAGCTGGGAACAAACTCCCACAGTCTCTGCATATATCCCTTTCAGATTGCATTCACCATAAATACTTGTGCCTCTGCACATCATTTAGTGCTTACCAGAAAATGATCCTAAGGCAAAGGGATCTGCTATAAAATTGCTGATGAGGTCATATTGCCTTTGTCATTTAAACCTCTCAACGCTAATCAATATTATATTTATTCTCGTTACTTCTTTTACAGCTTTTTTATGCTTTGCGTTCCAATTCAAATTGTAGGAAGCAAAAGCCAGTTTCTGTTTATTTTGTACTAGAAACCAAGAAATAATGAATTCTAGTCTATGCTTAGGTGCACAAGCTAGTTGGACATCTTCTGTAGTCTCCAGAATGAGGTAGAAAATCATTATCTGTTTAAAAATCTGTTTTGGAATATTTAAATTTGTTGTGCTAAATATCTAATACAATAAATTAAAAATCTGAAGTTTTTTCTTTAAATATATTGAATATTTGCCACTGTAGGTTCTTATTTGTCAGAATTTTATTGGATATCTAATACTGTAGGTTCTTCTTTTTTAAAAAATAGTTTTTATTGATGGTGAATTGTATGTCGGTTAATTTAGAAAATGGAATACACTGGGTATATGGAAGAGGACAAAATAAAAAAGGAGTATGCAAACACAGTGTTCATTCACTATTCTGCAAATCATAGTTTGGAGAATGAATGAAGCTGTTATGAAGTGCTAGTTGAATCCTTTCTATAAGCTCAGAGCTGTTGACTTTTGCCATCATATATAATAGCCTGCGAAAAGAAAAACTAAAAAACTGTAACTAGTACTACCCAAGAACTATGAGCAAACTTCTCCTAGTTTTACTCAAGACTAGTAACTCTGAATTCCTTCACTAGAAACAGTTGAGTTTCATTTCCTTTTCATTCTTCCAGTTTCTCATTATGGTTTTCATAATATGAATGGCTACAGGAAAAGGGTCTTTTCTGTGAAGGCATTTTAATTTTGAAATAACTATTTTCCAGCAATATGCATTTAGTTGTTAAAATTTAGACACCAAGCTAGGTTGTCCCTAGATTTTTCTGAGTTTTTAATGAATAGCTTGGTAGAATGTTACAAAAAATGTTTTGTATAATTAGCTACCTTGAGGCTAATTTATATAAACAAAGGCAAGGGCTTTTGCTTCTTAAGCAAGCCGGACATAAAGCTTGTTTAAGTTTTTATTATGAATAAAACTTCTTGTGTTATTAAAATCTGTAGAAACAGTGTAAATCCATACTGTCCACACCACTAAAGAAGTGGATCTTGTGGAATTCCAGAAGTAGAAAGCCCCACAACAGAAAAGGTCCTACATTTGGAAAATGCTATTTTAGGTCTGCGAATAAAAGAATTTGAAAATAAGGTTTCCCTACAGGTCACACATACTGGAAGCTTCCTTTTGACAGTTTTAAAAATCAGTACCAACATTCTGAATAGAGCTTGGAAATTAACTGCCAGGTAATAACGCTCATTTACAATATTAGCATAATATGGTTTGAGTCAGTAAAAACTAGACAACTGAATATAGGATGATATTCAATGATAATACCATTTATTTGATGGTTATTTGAAAATGACTTTGCCATGAAGTGTGAAGGTAGCCATAAGCTTAGTATCCATATTAAATGGCAGGAAATTTTTCCTGTGGATAGTATATTCTAAGTTAGGCCTATTCAGTAGTTTGGCCTATTCTATGAAATTGATCTTCAGGTAAAATTGTGACCCAAGTTCAGAGTGATGAAAAGATTATTTAGAATTGAGTTACTCACTCAAGGCCAATAACAATTGCTTACAATTATGTTTGTAAACTAGAAAACCAGTGCGGGTATGCTTGTTTTACAGATTGATAATGTGCAAAATGTCTGCTTTATGAAAGCATTGGATAAATGTTTGGGCAGAGGGAGGCAGATATTCACTATGGTAGTGAATACATAGAGCTCTTAATAACTGTATAATTAAACCGTGCAAATATGAATTACTTTTCATTCTGCTTTAAATTTAGTTGTCAGTGAAGTCTTTTTTTTAAACATTTCTATTTTGTAATGTTCTGAAATGATACAGTGTGACAAAATCATAAAGCAACTGCGTAATATACCTCATTACCTTTTAATTTGCTTTCTGAAAGCTTGTTGACATGGTTTGCTTGTAAACTGGAGCCTATTCTTGAAATATCTTTTAGTCTCACATTCCTGGGAGTGATGAAATTTTATTCATATGTGTTTCTACTTATAGGTAAGGAATCTGAAACTGGAGCATGAGCAAGAGAAAAATAAGATCTTATCTGAAGCTCTAGAAACACTAGCCACTGAACACCATGAATTAGAGCAATCGCTAGTCAAAGGGTCACCTCCCATTAGCATCCTTAGTGAGGAACAGTTCTATGATGCTATATCTGGTAAGTGTGTCAAAATATATTGCACCAATGTATTTATGATTGGTAGATATATAGATGTTAATAATGGATACACACAAGTATATAATCTGTAATCCTCATTCAATTTATTGAATGCAAATTAAGAATTTAATGAAAAAGAAATTTATGAGTGAGGTTCAAAAGTTAAGTATGGTAAGTACCAGCTCAGGTACCAAATTAAGAAATGGCGCTGAATTTATTAAAACAGGTTACAACATGTTGCACATAGTTATTAGATTAAATTACTAAAATGTATCAGTTTAACTCTAACAGAATCATTTATCAGGTTCAAATGTTGCTCTTGCTATTGCTCTATGCTTTTGGAAAAAAACCAAATATCTTGCCTCTTCAGGCAGGCATATTTTGGCTTATTCTTTGCTTGTCATCATTTTGGTGGCTATTTACGATGTCCTTTTAGGCACCATTTTGTTCTATGGGGAAAACGTGTATTTGGGAACAAGGAATGAAAACACTGATTATGTTAACCTTCATGAATTTTTGAATGAAAGAATCTGATTTTCTGATTAGATTTGAAAGAAGTGTTTTTTAGATTTAATATGCTAAAAGTTTATTAAATTATGTTTAAAAGAGTACTTTGCAAGTAATTCACACTTAAGAACAAACACATGGCAATATGAAATAGTCTAGGTCAATATGAAACCTGGAAAACCTTGGTATATTCCCATAGAGATTTCCAAAAAGCTATTTTTAAGTTGTGGCTTTGTAATGTAACAAAAGGGAGGGCATTGTTAAATAGATGATTGAAGAATAGTTTTACTAACTATATTTAATTAAATAAAAATCCATTCCATATACCGGTAGTTTATACCTGGTCCAAATAACTGATTTGATAACTAGTTGAGGGGTCCTTGATCCTCTCTAAGCTTGCTTGTTTTTATACAATGTTTCATTACCCATACTAGGTAACATCATCATTGCTACCGGTAGTAAGGGGTGCTGTTTGCTGTCAATTTACATTCAAGTGGCTTGCCAGTCAGTATGAGTGAGGGTGGTCTTAGAGATTTTTTGGGCTGTTTGCTGTTGGCTTCTTTGGCAATTTCTTGATTGGGGTATTGTTTACTTGATTGTTGGTCTGGTGTTAATCTTGGAGTTAAACTATGCTGATCTGAGTGCTGATTGCTGGTGGAGAGGTGCTTGGTCTTTCTGTTCCTTTTTGGGCTGGTAGATTGTCTCTTTTGCATAGTCCTTAGATGTTGTTAATGTCTATGTGTCTATTGATGGCTGATTTGTCAGAGTCCCAGACTTCTAGAAATTCCCTGGCATTTTTGAACTTGACTTGGTCTATTTGGTCACATTTGATTTTCCCAATTGAAACTATGGTTAAATCTGTCTATATGTTGTGAAATTAATGAATTTTCATCATGTCTTCTGACTGCTATTTGGTGTTTGTGAATGTGTTCTGCCAATCTTCTGCCTGTTTGTCCTACATAGTGGTTGTTGCAGTCCTTACGCTGTATATTGTAGATACAACAACCATAACCATAAAAGGGGATATAGTTAATACAAATGGCTGCCACAGTAACTTGTAACCCTAATTAAGGGCAGCGATTAAGAAGGGAGCAACCAAGAAAGAGAACAAACACTGCCCTAAGACCACTTTGTGTTGCTTTAGCATGACCGCAAAATGTAGAATGTTGCACATGTAGAATGTTGCACATTTCTCTAGAGGAATCCATAAAAATTTTGTCAATATGTTAATGGTATTATAAATAAGAAAGATTTAGAAGTACTATTGATTACCAGCAGAACATGAGAAAGTAGCAGGAGGCAGAGTTAGAAAGACCAATGCAGTGCATTAAAAGAAGCATTGTCCCCAATTCATGGTAGGCACAGTTCTGTGTAAAATTTTAGGAAGCTTTGGTCAAATTACGGATTTTAATAGTTCTCTAAGAGAAGTTGACACAGTTGCAACATGGCACAAAATTAATGTTTTCTGCAGCCTAATGCATACTTACAATGTATTTGTAAGAATTTGCAAATTCAATGAATATGGCAAGTGCAAAATTTGAGCACCCTTTCAGTGATTTCCCTTAATGTAAATAACCACTTCCAAATATTTCCTGTGGCCAGCTGAGTTTCTGTTCTGGTGGAAGTTCTCTTCCTTGGAAAAATGGGAGCTGGATGACTCCCTATCAGATATAGTTTTGTAAATTCTTACAGTTGGCAAAGGATTGGACTTGATCATTTATAAGAACCTGTCTCACTTACACATTCTATAATTTTATGATTGAGAAATAAAGAAAAGCCCAGAATGGTTCTCTATTCTTGGATTAGACAACTGTACCAAGGGCAATTAGACAATGGAATCATTGCTCAAGAAAAGTACGGTAATAACTTGTATTGTATTGGGTAGGTATTGTCAACTAGAAGCTGAATTGCCACCTTTTGGGAATATTGTAATATGGATTTTGGCATTAATTTGGATC
Organism: Arizona elegans; assembly: GCA_022577455.1. Classification (NCBI taxonomy): domain Eukaryota; kingdom Metazoa; phylum Chordata; class Lepidosauria; order Squamata; family Colubridae; genus Arizona; species Arizona elegans. The sequence goes on from JAKOOJ010000002.1 coordinate 38,631,253, forward strand.
CTTGTGTTGGGTAGGGATTGGTCACAATAGCCTAGATTTAGCCTTTTAATAACCTTAAAAACTGTGTTTCTGTGACATGACTATAACTACTCACCTGCAACCTCGATAATCCTTAATGCTGAACAGTTTGACCATCACATGTTATACAACTTCCAGTCGTGCTGCTTTGACCAGTCAAATGCTGCCATCCGTATCACATTGATAGGCTATTCAATTCCAGTGCTGTATGTAAAGATTCTGTTACTTTGTCTGTGAAAGATTAACCCTGAAGCTTAATAAATTGACATTTGACTATCTTGTAGATTCAGAATCTGAAAAATCATTTACTGGATTTGAAACCGTGACTAGCTTCTCATTGGAAGACAGCGAGAACTCTAGTGACACCATAACAGCTAACATGTCTGAAGAAAAAGCAAATAAAAACCGAGAGACTCTATCAAATGGCATAAAAAAACACAGGTATGGTTTTGCCTAGTGTCCTGAGAGGTAGCCTCTATTGCTGTGCTGACAAAAGCTCATCTAATACAGATAATTGGGGATACTGCTGCCTCTTCTCTGGAGAACAGAGAACAACAATAACAGCTGCACCTTAACAGGGACACTATTCTTTTTAATGAATATTGGGGGGAATAATTAAATGAACAATATTATGACTTGATCATAATGCAAACTAAATAGAGGAATTCTTAACAATGCACGTTTATAATTCATTTAAATTAGCCTTATTAAAATCAATACTGTCTCTTATTTATTTCTTCATGTTTTTTTAATGTGTCACTGCTGCTTTTTTTAGTTTCCAGTTACTTGATCTCCTTCATCTGTTTATACCAATTAGAGCTAATTTATAATTTCAATATATGTTTTAAAAAAAACCCATTAAGAGCAAAAACGTGGGTAGAAGAGGTGAATTCAGATATTGCTCCATCGTCTGTTCTTTTTATCTGTAACAAAGAACAATAGTTCCTCGGTTACATGTAACAGATACTTAATTTCTCAGGTTTCACTATAGAGAGAACTTAATACATGTACTTTTTCCCTTCCAATTTGCATACAGTTAAAAGGAATCTCTCCTTGTCATTTGTTATTCTGCTTTTTATAGTGATTTTTTTTCTTATATAATAAAATAGGATGTATGTAAGCAAGTTAACCTTATATCTCATATCTATTAACAACTGAATATTTATTATGGCTGGCCTCAGTAATGTATTCTGTTCAGAGGACAGTATAGTTATAAAGAAAGACAAATGGAAACTATGATTCCTTCACTAATGATCTTGAATAGAGCTAGGGGGAGAAGCAAGTTGAAATGGTGATGAAGCAAGGAATTTTTCTTACCTCACTTAATTATCACTGGATAGTAGTATCCTTAATTTCCTGTATTATAATATCCTGTATATTCCTAAAATGCCTGTGTCCTCTGACCAGCAATATGCTAAATAAATAATTATTCACTTTCTTATAAAAGGGATGTAGTGGCTCAATGGCTAAGACGCTGAGCTTGTCGATCAAAAGGTTGGCAGTTCAGCGGTTCAAACCCCTAGTGCCGCATAACGGGATGAGCTCCCGTTACTTGTCCCAGCTTCTGCCAACCTAGCACATAAAAATTTCAAGTAGAAAAATAGGGACCATCTTTGGTGGGAATGTAACATGTTCTGTGCGCCTTTGGCATTTAGTCATGCCGGCCACATGATCATGGAGATATCTTCAGACAGCACTGGCTCTTTGGCTTTGAAATGGAGATAAGTACCGCCCCCTAGAGTCGGGAATGACTAGCACATACGTGCAAGGGAAACATTTACCTTTATCTTTTTAAATTTCTTAAGACAGTTGGCTGCTTTTTCTGCGCAAACAAGCAATGGTAATTTCAATGTTGTTTTAAGCATTAGAAACAAGTCGTAATTTGGCAAGTGTCCATAAAACATTGTAAAATGCCATTGCCAAAATTGTAAACAAGAGGTGATTGGAGCCTCCAGGCTCTTGTTTCCTATTCCTCTGAGGTTTCTTTACTTTCCACTACAGAATGTCTCTCATTATGCTTTTGGATCATTACATTTTCACATCTCTAATTTTGTCCCCATTTTTTCCTTCTTTCCCCTTTTTTTTTTTCTTCTGCATTTATCAACAATTAAAGATTATTACTGGCTTTTTATGGACTTGGGGTAGCATTTTGAAAACACTGAGCTAGGATATTTCTTGAGAAGTAAAATTGAACCGCATGTGTGCATTTCAATTATTGGTGAATGCCCTCTTCCAAACTATATTTGCAGTATTTGATCTCTCTATCTGGCATATGTCTGCATACATATTGATGTCAATTGTCATGCCTCTGTGGGAAAACAAGTCTAAATTTTGCTTTACAGAAAACTTCCCCAAGGAGATAAAGCTGTTCAGTGTTCCTATTTATCTTGGGATTTTTATACGGGTTGCTTGTCTTGTCATCTAATTACACTGCATTTGTAGCATAAATATGTGAACGTTTTATCATAGGGGTGGGGTATTTATAATTGTGTATTTGGATACAAGCAAGATGTGTTATTGCACACGTACAGGTACTTTGTTTTAATTCTAAACATATTTTCGGTGAAAGTAATAAATACCTATTATGACAACAACTGTAGTATTGTTTATGTTCCATACAAAAGAGAGATCTGAACGCAACCTTAGGGTACAAGCTATTGTGACATTTTTGGTTAGGGAAGACAATTTTTATGCACCCTCAAAATCTGCTCTATTGGCACCAGCCCAAAGTAGACGGGCACTGATTATGGACACTGATCCTATAAATTGAAACTTCTAGTGACAGAAGTATATGATTCCACTTAGGAAAAAAGATACTTTAAAAGTTTTTAAAACACTTCTTTAAAAATAATTGTAAAAGAAAACTGGAAAGCCATATTGGATAATATTACTTCAAAATTACTGAATGTATAAGCCAAGGAACACATTAAGTATGAGCTTCTCAAATAATCAAATGTGTCTTTTTCAGATTTTTTATCCTACCTTTATTAATTTATAATAAAAGCAGCAAACATACATAATACTCCTCCTTCCTTTTCCCCACAGCAACTCTATGAGGTGAGTTAGGCTGAGACAAAGTCACTGGCCCAAAGTCACCCAGCCAGCTTTCTTGCCCAAGGCAGGACTTGAACTCCCAGTCTCTGTGGTTTCTAAGCCAGGACCTTAACCGGTACAACAAACTAGCTAAACTATATACAATATTAATACGATTATCAGTGCATATTTATGTTATATTGGATTAAAAAAATGGTTCTTATAGATTGTGTAAAAACTAGCTGTCACATTTATATTCGATAAGAGATCAAATATTTACCACCTACTCTGTTGTCTGAACAACTCTGTGAAATTTATTAAATTGAGTGATTTTAGGCCAGTTACTATCTCAAGCATCCAAATTTGAATCTGGACTGCTCCAGGAACTCCCTAAGAATAGACAGTTGGATTTTTACTATTCCCATGCACACTTTCTTTGTCCACAAGTGCTTTGTTGATGGTATCAATAGTTGGTTTATTTATTTATCTGCTGTGAAGGAGTGCCATTTGTCAGTGAGACCAGAAATTAATGGTAGAATGGATAAGGTTCTTTCTGCCTTCCTCTTCTTTGATTACAACACTTTCTGTGGGAACCTCCACCATACACCAGGTGAATTGACACATTTTCTCTTCAACATTATTTCAAGGGAAGAATTTGAGATGGGGAAGAGTGCATCTTGAAGCTCAGCCATTGACAGGAATTTAGGCTCTGTCAGAAAACTTAGTACTATAACTATAAAGTTGGTTTCTTCACATTTGGGCCAAAGCAGTAAAACGTTTGTGGAGTGAAATGAACAGGGAAGCAAGCTATTCTGTCTAGAAGACAAGACAGAGTTAGCCTTCAAAAGTACCTAGATTAAGACAAAAATCAGAGTGAAAAGCTTGGTCCTGATTGGTCTGAGTGTAGAGCAACATGAAATGGAAAAAATGCAAAAAATCACTTTTAATGGATATCATTCTAAGTCAGGATTTGTCATGAAGGATTTGCTGAGCAAGTCAGATTGCTGAACAAACCAAACAAATTTAATGGTTTTCAGAAGCTTCCTACCATTTGTTCCACTGGTATCCAAACATTCCAAAGCTGGAAAAGCCAATTTAACCTTTGAATAAGTTAGAGACTGAGGAACTGGGGGGTGGGGGGGATGCATTTTGGGAGGTAAAGTACAGATTGTTTTGGCTTTGGATTTTTTTGTTGGGGGTTGAGTGGGTAGAATAAGCCTTTTCTATACGTTTGTGTGTATCTGTGTATCTCTCGATAAATAGATAGGCAGGCAGAGAGACAGACAGACAGATATATATGTAGAGAGAATACTTGCTTGTAGCATGTGTTTGCTTGCATATTTTTGAGGATATTTTTTTTGTGTGGACATGCTTTTATGGGAGTTTGCATTTTACATGTTTATCTGTGTAATTGTCTGCATCACTAGTTTGCCTTCTATAAAAATTGATATAGTGGGAGAGAGAGATTTAATAATCTCATACTGAAGAAGAAACAAGAAGAAATAGGATCACAAAGTTTTCAGTTTTTTAAAGCTGCACTTGCTGAGTACTTTTGTAGCTAAGCAAGAGATGGGGAGGATAAATCAAGATAGAATTCTAGGTTCAAACATTTCAAGCCATGGTAAAGCAGATCAGGATTTGAAAGCCTATTCAACCAAGAATTAAACAATCGTTTATTTTGAGCAGAGTTAGATAGCCATACAAACCACAATTAGGAAAAGACATCCTGAAAGTATTGTCTGTGAATATCTGATAGAGATGGACTTGGATATGACCAATGGTGGAGCTAAAATTAAATTCACATAAGAAGGATTTATTTGCTTTGCTGTGCTTTTTTTACCCTCCTGGGTCACTGATATAATCTTGGATTATTACTAAACTATTGAGATATTTTTCATGTTCTATGTTTCTGTATATAATACTGAAAGTACATGATTGAAGAAGCTAAGAATACCAGGAATATTTGCAAAACTAAAACTATGACCAACATTGATGGCTCCTGCTCTACATCTAATGTCTCCCCTGAGGAACAAAACCAATACTTTCCACTTGATGGGAAACATTGTTTTACCAACTTCATTATTTTCAAAAGGAATTTTCATTCGAAATTCCTAATTTTGATCCAGAACAGAAGTTTGCCTTTTTGTTATGTCTATTCACTAAGAAGTTTATTCTCTGAGTAGCATTAACATTGAGACCCGAAGAGCATGAGTCAAACGGAAGAAATGAAGATTTCCAAGGGAAAAAAAGCAACTAAACAATGGCCACAAATTCTGATAGTTGAAGAAGAAAAATAAAAGGGATGAAATCGAATATCCTGAAAAAAATAACCAGGTACCAACTTGTTTGAAAACTCTATATTACAACATTTTGTAGTAGATTCTGTTCAGTAATAATGAAAAAACAATAGTTCTGTTTCCCATATTAAAGAACCTTTCATCCCAAAATATCTCTTAAGTCCCTTTTTATGTTACACCAGGATCCCCTTTGACCCCAATGGCTGATGATATGGGTCACTGCCATTTTGAAACAGAAAGTGCATGAAAACTTTAGTGTAAGCCATGAAATGATTTTAAAATAGTTTAAGAAAGCAAGTACACAACTCTACAACTTCCCCCAAAGCTATGAAAACAAAAAATGGTTTCCAGCCATTTGCAGCATTATAGTCCCACACCCAATGCCCACCCTCCGTGGCTCTGAACTCCTTCCAAACATTGAAGGTGGCCCTTTACTATCAAAATATGAGGCCCATTTTTTATGGGAATAACACTCAAATGTGATTATATAAAGGGGGAGAGAGATTTGCCTAAAACCAGATCTTGAATTTATGGCTGATACACTGCTATTTATTTTATTTTATTTTACTTTATTGGTTTATTTCATTTATATCCTACCATTGGACTCTCCTATCAAGACTCTCGTAGTTCTGTGACCATTAAGTTGCAAATCAACTTAACTAAATGTTTTTTGCTCACTTCTCATGAGCACTAGCAATTTAACATTCCCTTGCTTTTTTATATATTCCATCTTTTTGTGCAGATTGATCCACTCAATTTAGTATAGTCTAAACATATTATTTAGCTTGCCAAAACATTCTAGCCAATTTGAAATATTTTTATCACAATTCTTATTTTTAATGGTTTGAAAACAGGTATGGGGATCTGCCATAAATATTTGGAATAAAGTATGAAGCACTTCTGAAGCATTAATTTTAAATGGACAACTTGTCCATTTTCTAGGTTGTGATACTAAAAATGTGTGTTCTTTACTGTATTGCAAAAGCAGACATAGTTTTCTGGTAGTTTGTCTTCTCTAAACTAATTGTGAAAAAAATGTATCCTGAAATTAAAGCCATAATCTTATATTTTATTTTATTTTTATTTTTATTTTTATTTTATTTTTTTATTTATTAAATTTATACACCATCCACCTCACTATCAAGCAAATCTGGGCAGCATACAATGTCATAAATAGCAGTATAAAACAACTATAAGGTTAAAAACATTAAAACACACATTAAAAGTTAAAACATTTCATTTTCTGCCACCTTAAATGCACAATTTCTGTTTTAGCAAACTACCTTTAGTTCAAATTTTGTTTTGGTACTAGTCAGATATAAGCAAGTAATATAAAATAAAGTGTTTTATCAGCTAAAAAATTATAAATAATTTATTTTGTTAATATTTTGCTCCTTTCATATCTTCTCGTGCATTCTAATAGTGAAATGAAGAAAAAAAGATCCAACTGTAAAGTACTGTCCTATACTTCACATAATAAGGAACATTAAAAACCTGATTCTAGAAATGAGAGATAAATGCAAGGAATTTTCTTTCTGATGATCTTCATACAGCTTATTTCTGAAATGGAGAACATTTCTCTCACTTGTGAATTTTCTTTCAGATACCCTGGATCAAGAACTTGTCCTATAAAAGGACAAGTTCTTGTCTGTCTTCAAGTAGATCAAAATGTTTACTGGATGCAGGTCTATCCTGTGAAAGGACCACTGCTTTTTTTCACAGATATAGTATTTGTAAATTAGCTAATAGACTTTTTCAAGGTAGAATCTCTAAATAAAAGGGGAAGAAATTTTCATAAGAAGATACTCCACAGTTTAAATATAGGTTTTATGACATCTACCTATATAGCCTGGAGCTGTTTATGTTTTTCAAGGGCTAAACATCACAAATGTTTTTCAGCGTCTGTCAAATTCTCAAAGTTTGATTGGACACAAATTACATAGATATAACAAGAGACTGCCTTGAGCATGTAGTTTGTGTGGTATATAATATAAAAAAACTTTTTTTTCTTTTGAATGATAATGCCTAGGAATCCGTGATTAAATTATGCCAAAAAGTATTTCTATATTTGTATGCAATCTTAAAAGTGACCATTCACTGATCAATTCTGTCTTCACTTTTGGAATGATCTTGTTTCTTTCTTTATTCAGTCTAATGCAGTCTAACAGTTTTGCTAATCAAAGGTTGCAGGAACTAACATCTTATTCCTACATTTTCCATTCACATTTGCTTTTTCCTTCTGGCATCTTGGCTTCTCCTATGCTACTCAGTGCAAAACATGATATGAAAATTTGAACATGCATCATCTGCAATGAAGCATGCAGGCAGGAAATGAATACAGTTAAGAGTAGTTTGAGAATGATCCTAGTGCTCATCTAGGATACAGGTGACAGTGTAAGCTGTTGTTTGTTGTGATTCCTCAGTAGTGTTGCTAGTAAAATGTGAGTAGGATCATTTTAGTAATTGAACAAAAGCCAACCCAAGGAGGATGTTTGCTGAGAGTTGGCGATAGCTGAATTGTATTGAATTTAAGGAGGAAGTCTTGGGAATTATGTTATGTAAAAATATTAGGAGTGGGTCAGTGGGATTAAGGAGGTTTTCGGCTGGACCCTACAAGAGGCAGAAAAGCAATTGAAGGAGCAAGGGGAGTAAAAGGTTACTATTTTTCTGAAGCTTTTTTTAGCCCCAGCTGAGAAGTGTAGAAAAATATCACTGGAGGGTTTGGCAAAAAATTGAAAATTTGGGGGACAGAGCATTACAGTGTTCTGTTTTCTCTATCTCTTCCCTCCTGATTTATTTGAGGTGGGAGATTTGACCGTTTGCATGCCAGTTTAAATAGTGTGTGTAAAAATGTGGTCCCTTCCAAGATTTGGACTAATTGGGATTTAGACAATATTTTGTTTAAAGTAGGCATCGGGCTAGTTTAATATGTCTCCACAATGGCTGGGACTGAAAATTGTTTGATTACTCAACCAGAGTAACAGTTTATTTCTCCTGTGATATGCCAAAGCACAAAACATCAGTTGAATTATATGGAGGCAATTCATTTATGTGACCTTAATTAATATAGTATATACAATTCCTCAAGTCAAATAGCTAAAAGATAGAATAAATTATCCTTTAGAGATATTTCTTCATACATAATAATAAAACTACACGCTCCTCAAAATTATCTTCTGTTTTAATATACTCTGCATGCTTGGCTTATGGAATATTGCTTTTTTAATTTGTTTTTCTTGACATTCAGTGTTTGTTCCTTGGCAGAAGGTTGTACTAGAAAACTAAGGTCCCTTCCAACTCTATGATCCTGCGATTTTGGTATTTAATGTGTTTTGAAGATTAGTTCTGCAAATTTATTCTTCTGTATCATAAGGGCTTATGGCCAAATTCTTCTCTGCTTCAATTGCATTGTTTTAAAATTTTAATATGCATAGTTTTAAATTTTTAATTGCTTTTCTATTTATCTTTTTATGTTTTGTAATCTACCTCGAGTTACCGTATCGGCGAGATGGGCAGCATATAAATTAAATAAATAAAATTTCACTTGGAATGATAGTTTCATAGTGGTTCTATCTCTCTAAAGAATGAACGAAGCATTTGAACATAGCAGTACACAGCGATATCCCTGATTAAAAACTAATCTTTATTAGTATGGTGATGGGTTTTTGAAGTTCTAGTGATGAAAAAAATAGTGTTTCCTGATTTGCAAAAAGTTGAAGGCATTTGGCTCCTGGTCAGTCAGTACAGACAAGTGAAAAGGAGGCTTCTCTAAAGATGAGTTGGAGGCATAAAGAACTTTTACAGCCTGCACAATATGCATGTTCATTTTTTCTGACCATTATGGGCTCCATGAAACTAGTTTTCTGGGCTTCTCTGCTTCAAGCTATAACTGGGGAAGGTCACAGTTATCTTGCAGGGGCATGACGAGTTATGCTGCAAAACATAACTCGTCATGCAAACCGGCCAATACGCTCTCACAGAGAGGACCTCCTCAGGGTGCCGTCGGTCAAGCAATGTCGGCTGGCGACCCCCAGGGGGAGAGCCTTCTCTGTGGGGGCACCCGCCCTGTGGAATGAGCTACCTCCTGGAATACGACTGATCCCGGACCTTCCATAAGGCCCTGAAGACTTATTTATTCCAGCAAGCCAGCCTAGCCTAAATCATTTTTAATGGGATTTTTAAATTTTATAGACTTGGGGTTTTAAATTGGGAGGCCGATTGATTTAAACTCTTTTAATTATCTTAACTTTTGTATTGTATGTATTTTAATTTTGCCTGTTCACTGCCCTGAGTCCCTTTTGGGAGAAGGGTGGTATACCAATTATAAAAAAAAAAAAGGCTCATCTGTATTCTGGAGTGACTCTTGCAAGAAACAATTGAACAGTGACCATGAGTGTCCTTGTTTTTTGTACAATTTCAGATTAGTGTTGGAGATTTTATAAACTTACGTGTATGGAAAAAACATTATGTATATATGTAGTCCTCTCAAATTGGGAGGCACGGATGGCTATCCAGAACTATTTTTGCCCAGCAGTGAGTGTTCCCTAGCTAATTAGTTTTTCTGATAATAGAATTCAGTTCTTATTATTGACTGTTAATAATAATGTTAACTGTGAATAAATACCACTGAAAGGGTTTGATTGCAAAGAATTTAACACAGTTTCCCAATCCTACAATTCAGTAAATTATAACCACATTGGGGAAACCCAACATTAAGCTCAGTTAGGTCTCTGTAATCCTAAATTTTACTTCAGGAGTGGGCCGTTTTCTTGTTTTGGAGTGTTCCATAAAGCTTTGCACACTATGTCAGAGGCTGATTCCAAAATTGGGTGGGGTGAGGAACTGTTTTAGTACTTCGAAGAAGCTCAGGCTTTTTAAAGCATTTAGTTTAAACCCTTAATAATCTACCCAAAATTCCCAAATTTGGGGCATGGGGAGCCAAAAGGTTAAGTTATTTAACTACATGCTCACTCATTCATGGGAGGCCCCAATAGTACAAAAAATATGTTGGCATCTGTAATTTACAAGTTTTTAGAATACTTTTTATGTCTAAAACAATCTGGACTCTTAGAAGCTGCGTGGGATAGAAATCGTTATAAGCAAATAATTAAATTTGAACCACTTCCCATAGTGTAAACCAGCTTCTAGAATTCTAACTAGCACAAGAAACTGAGAATTCTGGGAATTGATATGCACATAAGGAAGATGAAGGAATCTCCAATGATCCAATATATGACGAGGCTCACATCAAATCCGTTATCCGCACTTGTCTCAAAACCAAAGGTGTGTTTTTGCTTTACACAAAGCAGTTGGAAGTTTTATAATAGGATACATAGCTCTGGTTTGAGAATTTATTCCTCATGAGTGAGTAGGTATGGAAGAAAAGGAGTTGTTAAAACCTGGCTTCTAGTGCTAAGGAACATAGGCCTGTGTTCAGGATTTATTTTAAATAGTATAAAGTATATTCTGTATAATTAACGTGGTAGCATATTGAATAGCTTTCCTGCCTCCGCTCCAATCTAGGACAAGCTTGCCCTCTCCAATGTTTTCAAGAAATGACTTCAGTATTTGGAGTATCTTAAGAAAGTGCATTGGAATGGTAGGTAAATATGATTTTTAACAGAGCCTTATTTTAATTACAAATTTGTATTGTTTATGGTTTCATTTCTGAAATAAATTATTATGTTTTTTTTTATTCCTATAGAATGCATTAAAGAGTGCTTCTAGCCCATTCCACCACATAGTCAAATATTTGTTGTCCATTTATTTACTCATTTATAAAATTTGCAGTGTTTTATTTTCAGCACACTTAGGAAAACTAATTGGCAGCATAAAGAGATCTAAGGAGAGAAAAATTATTCAGAAAGTTAATATACCCACTAGGCATTGTAGCATTTTCCTGCAAAGATGGAGTGAGATTACAGTCAGTTGTACACCTTTTCCCATTTTCCATATCCTACATGTATGTTAATAGAAGAATATTTTGGATTTTTAAATGTATATAGTGCCTATTAATTAGGTACTTTACTTCACAAGTGAAGTCACCTAGTCAATATTGACTCTTTGCATTAATGCATATTGAAGAGCCCTAAATATTTGTTCATATAGTTGTTAGACACTGTAAAGCAAAGACTAATAAGACTTGATCTTTCTATTCTTGTGTAACTTGGGTTTTACAATATAGTGTATATATTATCTTGCCTTCATGCTATGTGTAGTTCTTCTCTTGCTTATCCATTTTATCATTCCAACAACTCTGTGAAAGAGGTCAGATTGAGAGTACAGTGGTCCAGAATCACAATCTTCAGATTCAGTATGGATATACAATTCTTTTTTTGACTTCAATATGATACTCATCAAGCCATATTAGCTGTTCCTTAAATTAGTAGTATAAATTTATATCTAGGTTCATGTTTACTTCTTTTGTCTAACTTTGTTTTTATGGTAAACCAAAACTATTCAGACATATAAATAAACATTTGCATACACTTTGTAATATTGCTTTTAAATTTCTTCTAGGAGCTGTCCAAGATCACTATGCCAGTAATTTTTAATGAGCCCCTGAGTTTCTTACAGCGACTGACAGAATACATGGAGCATACATACTTAATTCATAAAGCCAGCTTGCTTTCTGACCCAGTTGAAAGAATGAAGGTACTTCGGTCTCAAGAGTTGGGAAATAATTGGGTTGTTTATTTCTAGAAAATCTTATGAATTTAAGTGAAGGCTATTTGAAGAAATAAAATATAATGAGATCTTTACAGTGATATTATAAAAGTGAAGCTACTGAATATCCAACCTGCAATTTAACTTTAAGCAGGTTTGTTTAACTTCTTAAAAACTAATGGTGATAATTTAATCACTCTTTTTAATATTTTAAATGTTTTTCACTACTTTTTTCATATGAGAAGAGAACCAGAATGTGTCTGTCTGTATAGTCATTAGAAGCTGAGAATGAGTCAAATGAGACTGATTTGACTTAATGAGAATTAATGCTTCAAAAGCTGCTGATTAAGAAAGATTTTTCTAGTGAAAGTCAAAAGAAATAACATATAAAATTGTTTTTTCAACAGTGTGTAGCTGCTTTTGCTGTCTCAGCTGTAGCCTCTCAGTGGGAACGTACAGGAAAGCCATTCAATCCATTACTTGGAGAGACATATGAACTTGTTAGGTAATAAATGCACTATCAAACCGTTCCAGGTATTCTTTCTTGGGCATGAAATGGAAAGACAAAATTAGTCCCCTGTGGTTTATGCAGTGTTAAAAGTATTGACTCCCTACTTAGTAGCTGGATTAGTTAAAGTCTTCATTTGAGAATTATCTTTCATGTCTTTTCTGTGTAGTTCAGTAATGTTGGTATATTAAGAAAACATAGCTTGCCCTCAAATATTCCAGTAATAATTAAAAAAATTATTTTTGTGTAATAAAATTTGATATGGAAATGTTTGTGTTTTACCCTATTTTGTAGATAAGTATTTCTAATTATCACTTTATTTTACTGCATAGAGAGGATCTTGGATTCAGACTCATCTCAGAACAAGTTAGTCATCACCCACCAATTAGTGCTTTTTATGCTGAAGGAGTGAATAATGACTTCATATTTCATGGTTCCATTTATCCTAAACTCAAGTTTTGGGGAAAGAGTGTTGAAGCAGAACCAAAGGGAATAATAACTCTAAAGCTTCTTGAGTAAGTTGGTCAATATTAATCTTGAGCTAGATTAGAAATTGCAAGCAATACAGACATAGAATGAATGGAATTTAATCCATTGTGTGAACACAAATAAATAAAGTATATGTGACTGTTTTATTAAAATCACTTTTTATGTGACTTATAGTAAATTTACTTAATAATTTATATTTGACAAGCAGGAAACTACATAGAGTAATGTTCTTAGCTTGAAAATAATTGAACTATTCTGAAATTGCCATGTTTTTAGGAATTCATATTATTATATTAAGAAAACCAGCGTGCCTACCGTCCCTGTCCTACTGTCCCCATTTATTTGTATTAATTTCTCTCGTTCATGTCCATGTTCATATTCATACTTGCTATCTTGTACATGTTTGACTGACTGACTAAATCAATCAATCAATCAATCAACCTTCTTCTATTAGTAGATCTTTTTTCCTGGGTTATCTGTGCTATGGGAAACATAAAGCAAACATTTGTGTGTGATTGATAGTATCACATTTGCTGTTATATTGCTAATGGGAAAGAATAAATTAATATCTTGATTTGTGTACTTTTTAAGATTGTATGGTCATTTTAAAAGCCTTGTATGAATCTTAATTGGTTTTATTATTTTCCTTTTCAGACACAATGAGGCATATACATGGACGAATCCTACATGCTGTGTACATAATATTATTGTGGGCAAACTTTGGATTGAGCAATATGGAAATGTGGAAATAACCAATCACAAGTAAGTTGGAAATTTACTCTTTGGTTTGCTTAAATTTGCTTCACATTAAACATTAATAGAACAACTACTTTAATTGCAAGGCAACAATAAATAACAAGTAAAGGTCACTGTAAGGAAATAGTAGCCACTAGTAGACTAGAAACCCAATATCCATGCTGAACATGAGAGTAGGGGTCTTTTTTCTTTATTTTTTAAAGTCCTATTAGTAGTACACTAAAAGGTTTCATATTTCTTTCATAGAACTGGTGAAAAATGCATGCTAAACTTCAAGCCCTGTGGCCTTTTTGGAAAAGAACTACACAAAGTTGAAGGCCATATTCAAGATAAAAGGTAAATAAAACCATGTATTACTAAAATATGTGGGGAGAAATAAATATTTCAGGAGTGTACATTGTTTGATAATGTGGTTCAAATACAGTATTGAGAACATTCTGTAGCTTCTGCTTTGTGTAACTTTGGTACAAAATAGGAACCTAGCTAATCCAAAACACACTAATGTTTCTAAAATTAATTGTTTTGGTGGGGTTTGACAGCAAAAAGAAACTTTGTGCACTCTACGGAAAATGGACTGAGTGTTTGTACAGTGTCGATCTTACTACATTTGAAGCTTACAAAAAGAATGACAAGAAACACACAGAAGAGAAGAAAAACAATAAACAGGTATTAATACTAAAAAATAGAATAGAAATAGTAATTTCTCTTTAAATATTGAAATAATAAGTATTCTATTCAGAACTATCTGTTGGAAGATATGCATGATTTTGAAAATTATTTCATAAACTCCATACTTTCTCAGAAAGGTCCAAATATGTTAAAAGTTTTCTGTTCTGGCATTCCGATGACTATCACACACTATAGGCCCATGATGGCGAACCAATGGCACGTGTGCCACAGGTGGCATGCGTAGCCCATATCAGTGGACATGTAAGCTCAGCTCCGGCATGCATGCACATGCCGACCAGCTGATTTTCGGGCCTTCTGGGCCCACGAGAAGTAGGGAAACAGGCTGTTTCCTGCCTCCAGAGGACCTCGGGGAGATGGTGGGGAAGGCCCATTTTTCTCTCTCCCCAGTCTCCAGAGCCTTTCTATGAGTCTGGGGAGGGCGAAAACAGCCTTCCCCCACCCCCGGAGGCCCTCTGGAGGCCAGAAACTGCCCGTTTACCAACTTCCGGTGGGACCGAAAGGCCCGTTTTTTGCTGTCCCTAGCCTCCAGAGCCTTTCTAGGAGTCTGGGGAGGGCGAAAACAGCCTTCCTCACTCCACCTGCAGGCCCTCCGGAGGCCGAAAACAATCAATTTGCCAACTTCCAGTCCCACCAGACAATGCTAGTTTCCTCAGCTAGGAAACTGAGCTGAGCACCAATCCTTAGAATTGGACACAACTGGACACAGGAAACCTTTTCATTTTTATACAGTTGTATATAGAGCTGCATTATGTTTACAGAGCTGCACTAAAATGTTATTTCTGGGTGTAATGTGCTGGTTTTCACACTACATTGTAGACAGGCAATTCTGATGAGCCGGATGAGATGCCCTTGCCAGAATGTGAAAGTATATGTGTGATCCCTGGAAGTGTGTTGTTGTGGAAAATAGCTCCAAGGCCTTCAAACTCGACACAGGTGAGAGGAGCCTTGAATTCAGTGGCATACATCCTTTTCAACCTTGGCCAATTTCTATGTTTAATATAATTTATATAGCAAGCTGACTAGGGAATTTTGGAAGATAAAGTCCAAACAACTTAAATTACCACGGTTGAGAAACAATGGTCTACATTTTTGTCAGTCTTGCTGTCAGAAATTACACAGTGAAGAAAGTGTGAGTGTGTGTGTGTGGGGGGGGGGGGGGTGGTGGAATGAACGCTTTACCTAAACATAATTAGTTTATTTAATGGGTGCAGTGGATACTTTCTTTAGAGGCTGCAAATACTAATTATTACAACTATTACAATTATTACAACTAATATTTCTTTATAAATGGAACATTCTACAGCCATTTTATTTTATTTTTAGATGTACAACTTTACTACTTTTGCTATGATGTTGAATGAATTGGATCAGGAAATGGAAAGTGTTATTCCTAAAACTGACTGCAGGCTAAGGCCAGATGTAAGAGCTATGGAAAATGGTGAAATAGGTAACTCAATAGTCTGGGTTTAAAGTTTCTTGACATAAGAATGTTGAAATATTTAAGTCTATTGTGGCAATCATGTTTTACAGAACAACTTGTTGATACATACGTTAGTGAATAAAAAAGTAGTGCAATAAGATTGTGCTTTGGAATACAAGGCTCTTCTTTTCAAAACAGCCACATCTTTTTGAATTCACACAGCTGTTCCTAGCTGTTTCCAATACATGCATTTGACAGGAAGCTGGAAGCAACTTCTGAAGTAACTGCATAAACCTGGAAAGAGACAACTGCTTTGTTTTTTTAAAAAAAAATGCTTATTACAAATTCCTGCAAAGAATTTGCAATAGCCCTATGTCTAGTTTAGGAAATACCTGAAACCTTGTTTAAGAATATTTGCATTGGATCTCTCCAGGCCAGAAACAATAAGGCAGCTTGTTTGTTTTTATTCTAATAAATGATAGTGTTGCCTGTCTTGGGGAAATTTAGCTCAGTATTTCTCAAACTTTGCAATTTTAAGATGAGTTCAACTTTTGAGGCAATATGCTAAGTTTGAGAAACATTGCTCTAGCTTGCCTTTCTCATGAAAACAGAAAAACAATTTTTTTAAAAAAATTGGGATTGTTTGATTTTATTGTAACAATGCTGTTAAAGTTATTGTTTTTATATAAATAAATATGCATATTGTACAAAATATTATAAATGTATAAAGGAAAAGGTTTAATCTTGAAAAGAGAAGAGGAGAAGTACATACCAAATATTGTAAATTAGCCAACTCATTTATTTGGAGCATGGAAGATAAAAGGGTTAATTTATTGTTGAATAATCAGCTACTTAATAAAGTTTGTGAAAATACACAGAAATCTTATATAAATTATACTAATGGAAAAATATTTATAAATTATCATTATTATTAAATTTATACATTACTACCACTCAAGTATTATTTTAATAAATTATAATTTGATACATCCTGTTCCCTCCCCTCTCCTTCTTTTTTTAAAAACTTTTGGTAGATGTAGCCAGTGAAGAAAAGAAAAGGCTTGAAGAAAAACAAAGAGCTGCTCGTAAAAACAGGTCTAAATCAGAGGAAGACTGGAACACAAGGTTAGTAAACAGAAAATTATGTTCATGATAAGATAATGGACAAAATTGCTTTGAACTTAACCCCTTGCCTAAATTTGCTTAATATTACCATTTTTTAACATTACCATTGAGAGATTTATTGCTTGAGAGGTGCTGTGCTCTTGGAATTATTGTTCTAAAAAGTGGCAATACTCACCTCCTTGTGGTATCTTAAACATTGTACAACAATAACTGGTCAATGTTGTGTTCCTTTGATTCAGAGTTTCTTGATGAAACTCTTGCTTCATATAAAGCTTTCGAAAGGTTTGGAGTTGGCATTAGCTTCTCATTTTTCAGAGGAAAAAAATTGATTTTTGGTTAGCAGTACGCAATCACTTATTAGTGAAATTACTCAAGAACTTATGAAAATATTGGAAAACCTAAATTTATTGGAACTCAGGTTAATGGATTTCAGATTCAGTGGCGAAAAGTTTGAATTTCATTGCCATTTAACAGAAAATCACTCTTACTTAATTGCGAAGTCCATTAAATAAGATTGAGTTCAGACAGTTGGTGTGATTATGTAATTGTACACAATCATACAAATTAAAATTTGGATTTTAATTTATAATTGATTTGTGGTTATGGGGGTAACAAGACTATCTGCTTACATAATTTACTGCTTAAAATAACAAATTTGGCTACCACTTTAAGAGCTTTCTGTTGGGAAATTTATCTTATTCTGCATTCAGTCCATGATGTATTTGGAAGGGGCACTTCTGAATCTCTGTATCACACTTTATATTTAAACATTATATTTAAGCATCTGTACTCCAATTCAGTAGTCTAAATTGAGCAACCACAGTTAGGATCAGCAGTCCTATTGTTAAGTGAAACAATCACTAAGTGGGATATTAAGTGACCAGACCATGCTTTTCTTTCCCCCATTACCCTGCCCTTTGAATATTCACCCCAGCAATACTGGTTCGAAATTTACAAGATTAGTTAGTTTCATACTTTTGGCTTTGGCTTTTGTATGCCTCCTAACCATTCCCTGCACTGGGATAATTAGCAAGAAGAGAATTAAGGTTTGCATTAGCATTCATTGGGAAGGAAGAGATTACAAGCAGACAAACAATACACATAGAAAGGAATGTGGTAAGAGTCGGCAGGCACTAGCACGCTATACAAACCACCCAGTGCATTCCCTATTGTGTGCCTGCTTACTCTCTTGTAATACCTTCCTCTCCAGTCCCTCCACCGCAAGGAGAGAGAGAAAAGCAACAGATCAATCACAGTGACTGTAATGGTGATCACTTGACTGAGGATGCAGCAAGGGACATAAATGTGACCATTGGTCATAAAATTGTTTTTTCATCACTGTCGCAACTTCAAGCAGTTGCTGAATGAGGTAATCTTTAAGCAAGGATTATCTACATTTTTTACAATATTGACAGTTTACAATTTCTTTTAAAAATTCATAATTATGCAATTTGCTCATGCCTTTGCTCTAATATTGCTGCTTTGGATAAAGTAGATTATAAAATATTTCAATCAGGTTGCATTTTTATTCAGATCAGGTTTAGGGTTACCAGATTGATAGCTCTTAGTGTTTCCTGTGTGCAATAGGGAATAGAAAGAGTTGCAAAACAGTATCTGAATCTTCTCCAAAAATCTAGGAGGATCACATAATGTTTAAAATCAGAAACTTAAATCTCTTTCTGCAGAGATGTTACAAGGATAAAGTCATAGAGTGATCTTGTAAACCCCCATATGTGAAATATATTGATCTATATAAAATAAGAAAAAATAGTATATTTAAAGGGAACCAAAGAACCAAATTCATCTTTTTTTCAAATACTTTCTTATGCTCCATTTTTGAAGCGGCTTCAATTTGGACTTGGAAGTGATATTGTTTTTCCTTCAATCCTTTCAGCAGCCTTTTAACTGCTTGCAGACAGTGCTGATGAATCAGGATAATCCTGGCCAGGATTAATAGTTTTAACTGCAAAACAACTGAAAGTAACATCATATGGCAAAGATGCTTTTTTTTAAGCATTTCAGTGTCATGCTTAGCATTCAACATTTCTTTTGGAATTAGTTTCCTTTCTTTGCCTTTATAGTGGAAGATGCTCTTAGGTTTTTACTTTGATGAAGAGAAGCATTCATCATGATTTTCAAAAATGTGGCCTTTGTGCTACTCTTAGTAGTGCATGATATAATTCAGGCTTGGACACAAGTTTATCGTCATTACAATGAATCAGGGGGCGACTAAAACAATGATTCATTGTTGATTTCCACAAAAACATGACTACTTGATTGTGCTGTGGGTTTCTCATGTCATCTCCAGCAAAGGGCCAAGCATTCTAAAGAAAGTGGGCTGGAAGACGGCAATCAAGGTTCATGCCCTCATGTGCAAACAAATTTAATGGCCATATCATTTTAAGGTTTCCAAAAGCCTTATTCCAGTGCACACTTACTCCTTAATATGTATATTCATACAAACTTTATTTCTTTGCATTAAATAAACTCCAAACTTTAGAGCCACCGGGTATGAATTAAGTGGCCATATAAATATATTTAATAAGTAAATAAATGTATGTTATTCATTATTCTGAAGTGTATTGTTGTGACTTCTAAAAGGTGTTTCTTAGGGTATTTCTTAATCCTTCATAATGCTGCAGAGCATATCTATTATACAAAGATATTGGAAATAGCCTGGAATATTAGTCCTTTCTTTCAGTCCATAATATGATGGATATGTTACATGCAATGCTGTTGCTTGGAGCAAATGGTCTCTGGCTTGCAAATGGAAAATATGCTTGCTGAAGCAGCACGTTACAACCACCAGTGGTTGTCAACATTGGTGCTTCAGTTCCCCTGGCACCAAAAAGCGTATAGGCACATGTGCAGGTCAGCTTTTGATCCTGAAAGTTTAAATAGGCTTATCAAGAAATAAGGTAGGAATCTAAATTTCTCTTTCAGGAGCCTCAAGGGAGGATTTGAATAGTTGCTGAATGCATGGCTTTTTATTTTCTAGTATATGAGGTAGACTAATTTATAAATTGGCACTTTATTATAAACACTCTTGAATATTTTTATTTGCCTCTGTATGTTTTTCTGCTTATTTCCATGTCAGAACATAATTTCAATTTATTAGCTTTATGTGCTGTTCTGACTTTGCCTTCATATTTTAAAAAAAGTTGCTATATTAAAAGTTGTCATGAATTTCTCTTGACAGGCTGTATTCTTAGCTATTTATTAATACTTTCTTAAATTCAGTGTATTATGTTTTGCTTTTTCTAAAAGTCAGTCAGCGGCCCAGACTCTTGTAATATTATTTTTGTTACTGCGCTGACATGTTTGGATTTGCATTGAAGATTTAAAATTATTTGCAATGCCTAAAAATAACAAGTGATACCATAAGTATGAATAAAGTTCCTTTTATCAAATTCATTTGTTTCCCATTCCGCTGAGATTATTGTGAATATTTTTCTTTGCTGATGGACTAGTCCTTCTACTATTTCTTCCGAGGATTATCTTTGTTGTCCTATCAGGTTCTCTATTTAATAATGGATGCAATTTTTATTGAAACCAGATTCTGTTCTCACAATGTGAGAAGAAACTCACTTCTTTGGTTTCCACTGAATCACTAGCTTAAAATTCACTAGTTGGTCCCATATCTGCCACGATTCAATGGGGACCAAAATAAGAGATGGGCTTTTTCAGGCAGCTTCCAAAACTCTCTTCCAGCCTCAGAGCTGACCAGTTTTCCTGCCCTACCAGCTCTTTGGGTAAGTGTGTGGATAAGAAGGAAAAGTAAAACCAGCACTCCCAAGGGAAAGTTTCTTCCACAACAGACTTTTTGCCAAAATATTCTTCCCATGCTTCCTACCAGTCGATAAAATATAAGTAGTCCTCATTTAGTGATTTCAGTTGGTTCCTATCACTCAGTTATTAAGCAAAGTGGTGATCAAGTGAACATGTGACTGAGAGACTCTGCAAAGATGGTTTCATTTAGATTAAATTCTCTGGTACGGTGTCCTGTGCCTATTTTTTGTTTGTTTGTTTTTTATTTCCTCCTCAGGCAGAGAGATTGCTTAAACAAACTATCCCAAAGGTGCATTTTTCAAGAGGCAACTGGACTTGATTTTTTCAACCATTCCAAGAAGGCTCCACACCCATTTGCACTACTTGGGTGACCCTGCGGACACAGATAAAACTCCAAGTGGCCTCAATGACTTACTAAAAGAATGCAAATGACCAGCTGTCTGCAAGGAATATAAATCCTCCCCACCATCCAGTCAGAGCTGAAGAAGCTTCTTGAATGAGAAGCCAAACATCTTCAAAGAAAAACAAGTCCAGTTGCCGCTTGAAAAAAGCACCTTTGGGACAACCATGACCTGGATGGTTGACAATCTCCATAGACATTAAACAAACTATCTTTTCCTGAGCTACTTTTCTTCGCAGTCCAGGCTTCCCACAACAGCACTAACCCAAAGTTAACAAGCTCAGCTCTGTGAACTGAATTAGTTCATTAGAAGCCTCTGGCCACTGCTGTGCCTGAAATTTGACACCGAAAACTTTTGTTGTAAATGCCTGCTTTGGCTGGAAAATTGATTTTTTTATTACAGTTTATCACTGTTGTATTTCCAATCCCTTATCCAAGGCAGTTACTAAATGAGGACTAGCCTAAGGGCTTTTTATCTTTACCACAATACATTGTTAATTCATTTGCACATTTTCATTCAAAGTAAATGTCACTCAGCTTTCCTTTGTATTTTCCCTTTTGTTTCAACAGATAATTATTTACTGAATTTTCCATTTATTCAGGGCCTATGGCAGTTTAAATTTTCTCATAAATAAGAATATACACCAGTTTCCTTTCCTTAAACAGTTTCTCTCTTTCAGGTGGTTTCATCAAGGTCCTAATCCTCACACTGGCGGACATGACTGGATTTATTCGGGGAACTACTGGGAAAGAAACTACTTCAACTTGCCGGATATTTATTAAAATGCATTGGAAATTCTGAGGCTAACATAAGTCTTAAATCAGTTTTCAGTGTTTTTTTTTATGCCTATATTCTTAGAAAAAAATTAAAATCTTGAAAGGTTGCAATTGAATACGGTTCTGGTGGTCCTGCCACAACGTAGTTCAAGGCTATTGTAGGGAGCGTTGGGTTGTTTGGCATTCTCCCTAGAATGCGAGATGTATTTGCACATAATCACTGGTGCTGTACTTTGGAGAGACAGGGAGATTGCTACTCATATTTGTGAACTAAAGATCAGTTAAAAATGCCTTTGAGTTTTGACTTTCTCTTTGGTGAATAATAATTATAGTAGTATATAATGAAAAACATGGCATTTCTTCTTAACCCAGTAACAAATGATCATCCGTGACTTATAATACTTAATGACTTAAAGCATGAGAAGAGCATGACACTTTGGGGAAGAATTAGTCAACTTCCTGAAGACAGCATTCCATTAATTAATAAAATACAGGATCATAGATAATTCATTTGTAACTTTATTTTTTACTCTCTGCATCAAGCTACTACTACTTAATTAAAATTGGATTAATGCATAAAATCACTTAGCAATCTTCTCCTATTTAGTGCAGTGTTTTGAATTTTCTCTTTCAAGTTTTATTAACATGCTATCTTTAAGGAATTAAGAGCCATTTAAATCTTTAAAAATTTAATTTGAACTAAAATAAGTATTTAAAACAAAACAAAACCCTGCAGTGCACTAATATATGATATGGGACTAGTGGTTGTCCAAATATTGTGGGACTTCAGCCCTGGTAGCATGTTGAGCGGTCAAGAATGATGGGAGCTGTGGTTCGACCCTGGAAAGGCCACAGAGTCTTTATTCACACACAAAGTGTTCTGCACTACATGAGATTAAGTTGGGACATTACAAAGGAGAGATGTTCCTGGGTCTATGCTGTCATAGCAAACCCTAGAAGGAAGTGTGTACATTTCAACAGCAGTTGAGAGACTACTGTACAGAGCAAATTTACCCCTATGTTTGGGGTGCTTTAACTTTTATGAAATTATATATTTGTACAATGTGGAGTAGAGAATTTTCAGAGAGATTGCTGCTCTTGTATAATTTAACTGTGGTTTGGAAATAGTGTTAACTGAATATTTTATTGCTAATAAATAAAGGCTTTCGCTGTCCAGTGAGAGGTGCCGTTTGATTCTTTGCTCTCAGTAGGTTACAAACAAAACTTTTTGGGGGGGGGGGGGTTTCTTGGCCCAGTGTTGGAAGGATAGCATTGAGAGTGGCTCAGGAGCCTGAAAGGGTGTTCTGGTTCCATCTGGGGTCCCACCCCTCCTCATTCTCATTCTTGAAACACTGTTTTCTATTTTGCTACTCCAAAGTACGCAGATATCTCTCTCTCGTCTTACTCATACATTATAAAGACAAAGCTTCAAAATTCCACAAATCTAATAAATGATCTAATAATATATTTCTGCTGAAGGTGTCTGAAGTAAAAGTTTCCACATTTTTACTAGCAATCATTTTTAAATTTTCAGTTTGTACAGGAAATCAACATAAGGAAACTCCTGGTTTTAGTTTTATGCTACTTGGCTACCGGTCTTAAGCCATAGGGAAAAAATGTCTTTAGATTCAGATTCCTTGTACTGCTTTATTGCTTGTACTAGTTAATCAATTTTAAATTAAAGATGCAGCTTTCCGTTCTGCGGTGAAATGTTGGACAGCACCTCTTCTCAATCTGGGAGGAAAAAAACATCAGCTCAGAACATTTAGCAACGGCTCAACCCACTAAACCTTAATTGTGGTTTTGGAATGTTTTAATCTTCAAAAATCACTGCTTTATAATCAAAATTTCCATTTTATCTTTTTAGCCACTGTACCACATCTTCAGTCTAATACATAAATACATACATACATACGCTATGGAATGACAAGGTCATAGTTAGCCTGAAATCTGCATCGCAAATAGGCACTGATTCTGAACAAGCGTGGCTTGAATGGTTCTGACCAATACAGCAAACATATATCAGTTGGTCATAATCCAGTGTCCTATAAATGTGAGAACACTATTGCCATCAATATGGTACAGAAACATGCCATAAGCTGGGGTCTTCGGTTAGTTTTACAAATAGCTCTACGTTTCTCTGTAATAGTGGCAGGAAAATCAAGCCAGAACAGCTATTCTTTATTATTACAATTTAGGAATAAGTTTTCAGGAGTCTGCCATTAATTCTGATAAAGTGCACCATGCATGAAAGGAAAGGAAGGCAATGATAAAAGTGCACCAAAAAAGGTTTGTATGTATCAGTACTGCTGTTGAAAGCTAGGTCACATCATGTTTTTAAGTCAAAGGAAGATTTAGCCAAGATTTTAAAAAGGCAGTGAAAAGAGGCTCAAATAGAGTGCTCTTCTGCAACTCAACCAAAATTTATTTCCTGCAATCAAGGCGCAGCTTGGGAAGGCAGCCCTATGGTGTCAGGAAAACAATATGGCTGCTTGAATAGGTTGCAGACAGGTGCACCTTCAAACCCACCGTCACAACATGAGTTTGACACCCCTGCATTAGAATAATGATAAAAGTAGTCTTGGAGCAGGGAGACCCAGGTTCTTGTTCCTCCTTAACCCAATCCTTAAGAGTTGTGGGAAAATTAGGAGGCAATAGGACTAGGTTTGTTTGCACCCTTGAATTATATATAAAAGGTGAGATTTTAAGAAATTTAGTACTAATCCAGTGCAGGAATCTCAACCGTGGCAAGATACAGCTAGGGAATTCTGGGAGTTGAGATCCACACATCTTAAAAGTTGTGGAAGTTGAGAAACACTAATCCAATGGATGCTCTTGAGGTGGCTCTGGACCATCTCTCTTGGCCCAGCCTACCTGACAGGATTCTTGTCAGAAAAATAAGAGGGAGCATTATGTATGCTGTCCTGCAATCTTTTACACAAAGTGGGATATAAATAAAATTAGAAATATTTTTATAGCTTTCTGGAAAGGGGCATTTTCTCTAAATTCACTTTATTCTGATATTTGTTCATCTTAAAGCAGCTGCACTTGCTTCAGTCCCTGCCCTAAGAAGAGAAAACGAAGGAACTCAACATGGTATCATGTCAGCACCCTGTCACATGTTGTGCAGCCCTGCTCCCCCCTCAAAAGAAAAAAATACCATTCAGTTGCAAAAAAAAAAGAAAGAAAAGCTTCCTGCTCTGCTTAAATCTGGCACTGTTCTTTGGCATGTGCCCTTAGAATGACATCTGGGAATGACATCTGGGAACAAACAATCAAAAATGTCATAAGGGCAGAAGAGCAAGTATACCAAGGAACATCTTTATTACGAGCCCTCTTCAGACAAATGTGTCAGGTTTCATCTCACGTAATCCCTACCACATTTACTGTCCATATTTGATCCTCAGTCAAAGGCTACACATCTGAAAAACACCATGTTTGAAAGGTGCGTTTAAAGCTTTATCAAGCTTCAGGGTCTCTACCAAAGCCTGAACATCCACTCACCGTTTTGCTATTCTGTCCTGCGTACAGAGGCAGTTGTAAATGTGATCTCTCCTGCTATACCATAACTGCCTGCAAAAGCTGCTTTATCCCCAGCTCCTGTGCCATTCTTCCCATTCATCACATCTTCCAGAGGTATGGCAACTGAAAGAAAAACTGGAGTTGGCGGCCTGCCACTATCTTGTGCAGGGTTAAAATTGGGGTTGGCCATTTTTGGATCTGCTGCCCTGGCGATTGGTACCGGGATTGTAGCAAACCTCCTCACAGTACCAGCAGCGTCCGGCTGTGTTAGAACAGCATGACCTGGGATAGGTTTCCAGTCCTGTTTATTCTGAACAGAAGAGCCCACTAAAATGAAAGGTGGTGCATTTCCCTTCTTCCCATCTTCCATCATCACATAAGTTGGAGAGGACACTTGTGGTGGTTGACCTTGTTGTATCATCTGCGGCTGTAGATACTGCGGTTGGTCCTTACCACTAGATATGAATAGGGTTGCTTGGGGAACAGTAGCACCAGTTCCAACAGGTGGAAGGGGTGGAGGTGGTGGTGGTGACTTACGACCTTGTTGTTTCAAATCAGTTAGACAATAGAGAGTCCACACATTAGAATATGGTGGTGGCTGTCCTGGTTCGCTTGTTGCCATGGCTATAAAATAAAAATTTAAAGAAAAATTTGCTGGCATGAAAGACCATCTACTAGGATGTATGAACTACATATCTTTACAAACAACTTTATGCCGCAAAGAAGCATGTTACAAAGAAGAGAGAGTCTGTAGGGGCAAAAAATTGGACCTTGGTATGCTGAAAATAGAGGGACAACAGCAAAAGTGCCTTTTGGGGATGAAACTGCGGTTCAGCTTTAAAAAATGCTGATTCGGCTAATCAGGGCACATTTTCAATTCAAGTCTCATTCATTCATTCATTAGTTACAAGAAATTGCCAACATTCAACATGTGCCAAAGTCCTTTTGTCAACATAACATCAGTCAGCTAGATTTTACAGGCTTGCCCCACAGGTGAAGCCTTAGGGTCCTGTATGGATTCATTTTAATTAGCTCTCCTGTGAGTCAATGCAAAAGCTGTTGGATGATAAACTTGAACTCAAATGACTGGCAGCTTAAAATATTGAAAAATCCATCCATGACAAGCTTCAGGATCCTTTTAACCCTTCAGCATTCTCTCTTCTGTTAACATGCTTTTGTTTCTTACCTACCTATCTCTCTAACAGAACATGATTCTTGGGAGATTTTGCAATCAGAGGTCAATGGATAAAAAAACATTAATCTTTCTCCAGCTGGGAACAGTGGTGGCTTAGACACTTATTACAGAGGCAAGAAACCATTTGGAAGAGGTCCTGCCAGGGAGGAAAGCTAGGCCTCCAGTTACAACAATCCCACGTTTCTAAGTAAGAAGCAACTAATCCACCTTCTGTAGGCATCTGGAGAAGATTGGACCTAATGGGACAAGCGAAGGCAACCACCACCATTTCCTTTAAATGCAAAAACCATGTCAATGCCACAGTTGAGTCTACTATGTTTAAAAAAAAATTAGTCACAGTCACCACCTCACTTTCCTTCGGCTGCCAGGGGCATGTATGCAATTTTGATTCAAGCTGTGCAGTTTACTGTGAGCAAGTCTTCTGGTAGGAAAATGAAAGGCCAAGCATCTTCTATACCAGTGTTCCCTTGCTGAATTTCATCCCATGCTGCTTCTCCGTCTGTACAAAAAGAATATAATACAGGAACAGGAAACTAGGGCAAACTCGTGCAAAGAAAATTTTAGGGCTTATTCACAATCCACTGCACATCTGGAAGCATCCCACAGGCAAAAATTCCACACATGCACAATTTGCCTGACAAGTGCTGTGGGCTTGTAACACCCCAAAATGAGAGTAACTTTCATTTACTTCAACCCTGCACTGGCATGGCTATTTGCATTTAAATAAGTTCCAGTCCTTGAGGCACTTTCTTGGCCAAAGCCATATTGCAGGAGTGGAGAAACCTGTAGCCTTCCAGATATTGCTGAACTACGATATCCAACATCCCTCAGTAGTGACTGTAATGGTTGAGACTATTGGCGGTTCTAGTTCAGCTATAGCTGGAGAACTAACCTCTTTCCTGCTAACTTATTGCCAGCTCTTACCAACATAAATGCACCCAAGGAGATGGAAATGATTTACTACTTACAGAGCTAAAATATTACAATGTGGAATAGGAAGGATTCAGAAATATCTTGACTTTCTTACCTGACATAATAAAACCTGGGTCAGTTGATTTCAGTTGCTCTGTAGTATCCATTCTGTCAGGGTCACATTCTGCATCATCTGCAGATGGATCTAGAATACTAGTAAACTGGCCTGAATTTAGTGAAGCTGTTAGTGGATCTAAGAGACAGGCTACTGTATCTACGAAAGGAATGACTATCTGCTGTGGAAACTGCTCTACATAAGGTGGTGGTACAGGCTCTCCACCAGCGCTGGGATCATCATCACCCGCAGGTGCGATGTATATGTCTGATGTGAGCTCAATTTCACTTGGGCAACCCTCTGCCTGAAACAGATCTTTATCAGGAGGCGGTGGTGGTAGCGGCGGGGGTGGCTCTCCTTCCTGCAAGGGATCTGAGGAAGCTTGTTCTACTAGGTCAGCAGGTGACTGCTCCGCCAGGCTGCCCGAGATAGCTATTTCCTCCTGGACGGAGCTCTGACTTTGAGTGACTGATTCAGCCCTGAGAGAAGGTGCAGAAGTTCTGTTTTCTGCTTCCTCTGGGGCAGCTTCCCCTTCCTCTGGGGCAGGTTCTGCTTCCTCTGGGGCAGGTTCTGCTTCCTCTGGGGCAGGCTCTGCTTCCTCTGGGGCAGGTTCTGCTTCCTCTGGGGCAGGTTCTGCTTCCTCTGGGGCAGGTTCTGTTTCCTCTGGGGCAGGTTCTGTTTCTGCCTCAGCAGGTTCTGCTGCTGCCTCAGCAGGTTCTGCTTCTGCCTCAGCAGGTTCTGCTGCTGCCTCAGCAGGTTCTGCTGCTGCCTCAGCAGGTTCTGCTTCTGCAGGCTCTGCTTCTGCTGGGGCAGGTGCTTCTTCTTCAGCAGGTTCTGCTTCTGCTGGGGCAGGCTCAGGGGCAAGCTCAGGGGCAGGCTCTGGGGCAGGTTCCGGAGCAGGTTCCGGAGCAGCTGGTAAACCAACTGCAATTGCGGCCATTGCCTCGCTGGCAGTGTGGGACAACGTAGGAAGGGTCTGCACAGAGATGGCCACATCCTTCAACTCAGGTTCAGTACCCATCGTTTCAACGTTACCTAGCATTTGTGATGCTAGCTGAGCTGGATCGGCTGGGATATAAGCGAGTCCTGCTCCCTTGTCGTCCCCAACCTTTTCTACAAATTCGTCAACAATAGATGGGAATTGAGTAGTTTTGGTGCTCAGTTCACGAGACTCTTCGCTTATCTGATCCTCTTCTGTGTCAGTCGATTTCTCCTTCCGTTTGGGTTCATCATGAATTGGAATCGTGTCAAGATCTGACCGAAATGCATCTCCAACATCTGCCCTTTTAGAACGGGGCATCTGTGTTGCTGCTCCTGGTCCTTCTGCCCATCCCTCCACTGCAGGAAGATAAACAGGAAATAAGTCAAAAAGAGACCCCCATCAACCCAAAGAAAACCACTGACTTCTAAGTTAATTTTGGAAGCGAAATATCTGTCTTTCATCTGCCATTAGGGAAAGCATGTAATAAGTGGTTAATACAAGGCTGTACATGATTGGTGGAGCTCCATTCATTTAACTGCACACATCGGCCTATAGTTGCAGATGAGAAAATGTCTGCAGGCTTTTGTAATAATCCATCATACAGCAAGGTTGGCTGTTTCCCACATCCATTTTGTGTATTTCTTTAATTATTCATTTTACACCTTTATAAGGCCAATCGATGCAAGCAAGGTGACTCTGGGTGGCATGGCACAGAAGTAAACACAAACAAAAGTCAAACTTCCATCACTAAAAAGAAGTCAAAATATATAAAGCACATGGGAAGAGATTTGGTGTCTGACCACCAGCTGTTCAAATGTTGTATAGAAAAACCGTAAGCAGAAGAATCAGATGCTGCGAATGCAAGCTTTGCCCTAGAGAAGGATTTTAATGCCTATTACTGAGAGGTAGGTTGGAAAAAATTCCTTCTTTAAAAATTAGAACAGTGTTTCTCAACCTTAGCAATTTCAAAATGTGTTGACTTGCTGGCTGGGGGAATTCTGGGAGTTGAAGTCCACACATTTCAACTTTGCTGAAGTTGAGAAATACTGAGCTAGAGAGATTGCCAGCTAAAATAAACATAACTGTTTATATTCCATCAGATTCAGCATAAGAAAACCTCTTTTTAAAGTTCTTATGGAATATCTTTGGAGCCCCACATTCTACGTGTCCTGGAAACCATTAAAGAGATTTTTCCATGTTGACAAACAAGTTCTCACTTTGTGTCCTATAATTAGAGGTTATAAATTGATCCTACATATTTATTGGACCAACCAGACGTTGAAATGGGGGAGCCCATTTTTCCTTATGCTTTCCTATCTATTCTGACAGATGGTCACAGTAATTTAGCTTTAGAATAAAGGCTTTTAAACCTCTCTCCATTTTATTGGTTGTTTTCTCCTGCAGTTTACTTCCGAAATATTATCTTTTCTTCTAGAACTGCTTTGCCAAAGACCGACACCTGGCAGGGAAGCAGATGAATCAGATGGTGCTCCCACAAAAATAATAATAATAATAATAACTACTACTGGGAAAGAAGTATAAATAAGAAATGTGCATTAAT
The DNA here is from genome assembly GCA_022577455.1 of Arizona elegans. Taxonomy (NCBI): domain Eukaryota; kingdom Metazoa; phylum Chordata; class Lepidosauria; order Squamata; family Colubridae; genus Arizona; species Arizona elegans. The sequence goes on from JAKOOJ010000002.1 coordinate 38,661,508, forward strand.
AGGAGGATGAGGAATTGCTATAGCATGTTATATAAGGTTTTGGAAACCTACCTGGGATGAGATCAGTACAAATCTATATGGGAAAGCTGACTACATATAGCCAGCACCTATAGTCAGAATAATCCAGGGAATACCTTTGCTAAGGAAGAAGGGTTCTCTCACAAGATTGGGATTTTCTCATGTATTTGCAGTCCTCTGTTGAACTTTGCTGTTTCTACAGCTATTTCTGTGTATACTATGCTTTACAGTTAGTTTCTCCTTTGCTATGCTTTGGATACTACATCCTTTCAGCTTTTACTTCATTTTTCTGGTATTTTCTGGAAGTTTTGAATAGGGATATTAGGCAAGTTGAGAAAATAAAAGGTATAAATATCAAAAAGGAAGTTTCTGCTTCCTTGAGAGCATTTGCTGACAATTTAGTTACCATATTTTTCGGAGTATAAGACGCATTTCCCCCCCCCCCAAAGGAGGGTGAAAATTTGGGTGCATCTTATACACCGAATGTAGCCCCGTCCACTCACAAGCCCCCACCTTTTGGCCTCCACACATCCTCTCAAACGGAGCTTTTGGAGGCTGCAAACACAGCTTCTCAAAACGGAGAGCCTCTCAAACAGCCTCCAAAAGCTCCGTTTGAGAGGCTGAGTTTTTAGCCTCCAAAAGCTCCATTTGCATAGGAGCTTCTCTTCTCTTTGCAAAGGCAGCCTCTCAAACGGAGCTTTTGGAGGGTGAAAAAGCAAGGTGCAGAGGCCAAAATGGCAACCCAGAACAGCTGCTGCCTTGTCGGACCGGTTCCGCTCTTCCCCTGCTGTAGTCACTGGAGTGCCCTGCGACGATCAGCTGCATTTTTGAAGCTGCATATCTGCTCCAATGAGGCAAGTGCAAGTGTAGCACACACTCACAACCAGCAAAACTGTTGATAAAGTTCACCTCTGGGAACAGCTGATTGAGGGTATTCTGGGAGGCGGATCCACCCACCAATCAACTGCTCATGCTGAATCAGGCTAATGTGCTGAAGCTGACCAGGCTGTTTGCTAAGGACACTAGTCAGATGAATATCGATAGATGCTGGTAGGAAGAGGCAGAAGTTTTTTTTCTTTTTTTTTCTCCCCCAAAACTAAGGTTATACTCCAGAGTGTCTTATAGTCTGAAAAATACGGTATATTTTTGCAAGACCCAGATATAGAATATCTGATGAAGAAATTAAATGAGTTTGGAGGATTAACGGGCTTTATAATAAATAAGCAGAAAATAACAATGCTTAAGAATATGACTTCTCAGGATTATGAAATATTGACTAAAACGTGTTTTAAGGTGGAGAAAAAAGTGAAAAACCTGGGGGTTATATTGACAAATACAAATGCTAAATTGTTTCAACATAACTTTGTGCCTCTTTGGAATATATTAAAAAAAACTTAAGGTGAGATAAATTGCAACTACCCTGTTTCCCCCAAAATAGGACATCCCCTGATAATAAGCCCAATCGGGCTTTTGAGCACATGGCAATAAGGCCAAGCGCTTATTTCAAGGTTCAAAAGAATATAATACAGAGTCTTATTTTTGGGAAAACATGGTATCATTATTAGGTAGAATCTCTGTAATTAAGATGAATATTTTACCAACATTTTGCGTAAAGTGTTGGGGGTTTGGGTTTACCAGATTTGAAATTGTATTTTCATGCTTGTTTGGTCTGGCTAAATGAGTGGGTGACTCTTCAAAATAAGAGGTTACTTGAGCTGAACTGCCATAAATTAAGATTTGGATGGCATGGGTATTTATGGTATGATAAGGTTAAAATAAATGTTGATTTCAATAATCACTTTGTTGGAGATAGCATCTGCAAAGATGCCTCGATGGGTGTTGCCCCAAGAAGCCTTTTTAAGAAAAGAAATGGTGGCGAGGCAAGACTGGTGGACTTATGGTCAAATAATATCTTTCAATTATGATGACCCTATCCTCAAATCTAAAGATGAGTTGGAATCAGAAGGGTGTGTTTGCCATTGGTTTAAATATTTACAATTGAAAGAAAGATTTAAATTAGTTATTTAAAAAAACTCTATTGATTTGACTTTGTGAAAAATGAATTGGAAATCCTATCGTGTGGTAGTGATGAACATATTATTGCTTATAAAATGTTATTGAAATTGAACTTGGAGAATGAGAATGTAAACCATTGTATGATTCAATGGGCAAATAAATATGTTTGAACAATGGGAGAACATGTGGACAAAAGATCTAAAGTTCACGTTAAATTATAATTTAAAAAAAATTAAGATGTACCGTTGGTATCTAACACTGGACAAATGATTAAGAATGTATAAAGGGACCTCAAATGAATGTTGGAAACGTAAATGTAAGGAAGGAACTTTTTACCATTTATGGTAGATATCAGGGGTGGGTTCTAAATTTTTTTACTACCAGTTCTGTGGGCGTGGCTTATTTTGTGGGCATGGCTTGATGGTCATCTGACAATTCTTTAGGATTTAGCAGAGGTACTGGTGTACCAGGCTTTTAACTGCTTGCAGAGCTGTACTGGTCTACCTGTTGTGGCCCCGCCCTCTGAGCCTGTCCCATCGGAGGAAGAAAGCTCCGAGCATGAGGAAGAGGAGTCAGCCAGGCCTCCCTCTCCAGGCCCCTCCCCTCTGGCATTGTCTCAGGTGCCGGCAGAGGGAGAGGAGATTAGTAGGGAGACAGCTGGTTCGGATCAGAGTGACGATGAAACATCATTCCTGGACGCACGCCTCCGAAGGCGTGATAAACGATTGCAGCAGCTTAGGAGGCGTGCTAGGGATTAGAACTGAGTCACTGGACCACACCCCAGAGACTATATAATAGAGGGTAGTGGTCAGTGATCTGTGTGACGAACAAAAGCAAACCTTCGATAGTCACTAAAGCCTCGTCCGGAACTGCTGAGAGAAAGATTTATAGTGTCGGACATTTGGACTCTTGAGTATTTATCTTTCTGTTTTACTGTGAAAATAAAGTCACTTGGCAGACGGTGTGTCTATCGCTGCCAAGTGGGAGATAAGACCTGGGTGCATTCCAAAGTGTTTCCTTAACCCTTGGCTGGCTGTGTTTGTGTGTGTGTGAGGACGGGGACAGATCACTACCCATTTATTTTTGCAGGCACTGATCTACTCATGTATTTTTGCAGGCACCAGTCTAGTCATGTATTTTTGCAGGCACTGGTCTACTCATGTATTTTTGCAGGCACCGGTCTACCACCAAACTGCCTTTTACCACTGATCAGCTGTAGAGCAGCCCTTTGAAGCCCCGCAGCAAGAGTTTAAACAGTTTTTCCTTATAGCCCATCAGCTGGGACTCAGGAGGCAGCAATAGATTGGGGGTGGGGCCAAATAAAAGGTAAGAATAACGTGGGGGGAGGGCGGGGGGCGGGCAGAACCGGTTCAGTGACATCATATCGTCACCGCTACCGGCTCGGCAGAACTGGGCCGAACTGGGAGGAACCCACCACTGGTAGATATGTGGCAAAGCAAAGAAACATTGGAGTACGATTCACTTCTTAATACAAAAGATTCTTAAAGTGAATAGAAAGATAAAACCAGAGACTCTTAGGTTTAATGGATAAAGACCTTTAAAAAGTTGTAACTGTTGATGGCAGCAAGAATAGTTTATGCACAAAATGGAAGGATACTTTGATTCCTACAATGGCTGCAAAAATTGATGGAGTTAGCAGAAATCGCAAAATTCACTGCTTTGATTAAAGAAAAGAACACAATTAATTTTGTTTCTATGTGGAAACAGCTTTTTTTATGCGAAGAAAATAATCACAGATATGTGCTTTATAAATGATCCTTCCTATTTCCCAAAACCACGCTGCAAGTTTTGAGGATGTTAAGCGTTTTGGAAATCCTTCTAGAAAATGAAGCACTAGATAATCCTAACCCTAACCTTAAATTAGTGGAGAACAAGCTATATCAGAAGCACTTGCTGAATCAATTCAAGTGATCAGAAATTAAATGACAAAGAAAAATATGAAAAAAATATGCTACAAATTGTGACAAATGGAGCTAGTGTTAATATTATCAGTAAAAGAGAAATAGAAGTCTGGTTCTTTTAAAAAATTAAAAAATCAAGTGAAATGTAAAGTTGATTCTAAACAGCTTTTGCCAACCTAGGCATGATCCCACTATGTGGAACTTTAACTTCCAGAATCTCAACCATGCCCATAACCATTCTGACCAGGAATTCCAGAAGTTGAAGAGAGGCACATCTGGGGAAATTGATTTTAATTATATTAATTGCTTCCTCTAAAATTCTAACCCTTGATGAACTCAAGGATATGCCTGTGGTTTTTCTTGGCGACAATATGGATATGGTCTGCCATAGCATTAATCCATCATGGTCTCTCATCCAACTATTAATCAAGCCCAACCCTACTTAGCTTTTTCAAAGTTGGCTAAAGTCAGTTTGGTACTGCCACCTGCTATAATTTCAATTATGGTTCAGATTTAGTCTTACTAAGGAAAAATTCTGAAATCAATGAGAAAGCTTGTTATGATTAATTTAAGATCTTCTCATTTCTATGGGTCAATTTATAATCCAGGTTCACACATTTGACTGTCATATTTTCTTTAATCAGGCTTCAACTTAACTGTCATTAAACCATTAGTTATTATTACAAATCACATTATGCTAAAACAGAAACATCAATGATTTAGTATGCTATGTAATACATTTTAAGTATTGCCACATCTTAGCCCAATTATGAGTACTTACTTATGGCAAAGATAAATATCTTATATACAAGATTTCCGACTGGAAAACTATGCCTAAAATTTCAGGTAGTTCTCAGTGGTGGGGGTAGGGGTTTTTAAACAGCCTTTTCCAACTCGCTGCCTTCAGCTTTCATAACTGCCAGTCATTGAACTGGAAGAGGATTTATAGTTATAGCTCAACCTATTTGAAGGGTAACACATTGGAGAAAGCGATTTTATAATATGACAGGGCAGAAGAAGATAAAAGGAGAAAGCATTTGAGATCAACTAAACGTGAGGTCCCTCTGGTGGTGGGAGAGGGGTTTTTTGGTTTTTTGACAAAACAAGGAAGTAAGACAGAAAACAGCAAAGGGAGACAAGACACACACAGGCATGAAGGTTAGCCAATCAAAGAACCACCAAACATTTTTTATTTAAGCCACTACATTATACATACTGCAATAAAAATATTTATTGCAGTCTGTATAATGAAAAAATAAAAATAAAAATAAAAATCCAGGAATTTCTAGTAGAAATAGAGTGAAAGACAAATTCAACATCACAGGTGCTTTTTTTTTGCATGGCACAAAGACCACAACCTAGTTTAGCTTGTCATATCACTAAGTTACTTTTGGTTAATTTATTCTTGGTGTACTGTGCAAATCCAGAAATATTAGATTGAGTAAACCGTAGCTAAAAGTTGTGAGTAGGCATGCTGTGTCCATAGTGTTACCTCGAGTCACAAATGTATTTTTGCCTGGCATGTTGTGGGAACCTGACAGCTGTCACTAGTACAGTAGTCAAGAAAAGAGAATATGTGCTGAGAAGTGAAATGAGAAATGTGCAAAGAGATGTAAAGAACTCCCCTCCTCCCCCCAAGATGGCTGCTGAATGGTAGAAATTATTCTCTTTCCTGCCAACAATCTGATTTTGCTGCCAGAACTGCTCTGGCAGTGCTGTCCCTAGACTTGAATGGAACACTTAGGAATGACCCAGACAACTTTTGGACGGCCATGGACCCCATCTGGGAAGCAGAGTCTTGAAGATTTCAGTTCCCTTTGGGAGCGGTCAGAAAGTCAGGGTATCCATCTTCCTTTCAGCATTTTGTTTTCTAAGCATGCATGGGTATTCACTTTTACTTTTGGAATTTATTGCGTTACTTTACCAGTCTTTGGCTGGTTGAATACTGACCTACTTTATCCCTTGCTGGATTTTATCTGGGTTTTTTTTTTCCTTTTCCTTTTTATTTATGTTGTGCTTTGAATAATTTTTGCTTTTCTATATGAAAACACAGTGTGTCCTTGGATGGTGAAGTGCTTTTATTTGATTTACATCAATATTAGACTTTCACCACACGGCTTTTATACTTTATTAACTTGCAAAATATTTGGAGCTTATTTTTTAATTTTTCTTTTAACTTTGGATCGACATATCCAGAAAATATCTTCCCTGTTCCTTTTTTTTTTTTTCTTCACTTTGCTTTAGTGCACGGGTGTCAAACTTGATCGTCACCTGATGTATTGTGATGTATTGTGATGTATTGCAATGTTTTTTGCCTTTGCGGAGCCGGGGTGGGCATGGTCTGTGCGTGAGGCATCCAGCCTGCAGGCTGCCAGTTTGACAGGCCTGCTTCAGTGTTTTTTGTTTCCTGGCTAACTTATACAGAACAACAGTGAATCAAATTAAATATGAACAGAGCTGACTGAAAAGACCATTTGATAATGCAATCTTTAGTTGAAAGCTTCTTTAAAAAGTTTGATGAAATGATAATGGCTATGGAAAATATTCAGAGGCATGCTGTTCTGGAATTAGATTCAAAAAAGGAATGTAATTTGAAATCAGTTAATTTGTCGGAAAGAAATTGGGCCTATACAGACTTAGAATTCTAACTGAGTTGATGGCATATAGCTCTTTTAAATTCAAGCCCGCAGCCTTTTACAACAACAGAAATTACGGTGAGTGGAGAAGCAAATTGGCTTTCCCGAGGGGGAGTGAGGGAAATGGGGAAATTGATTTATCACACCTAATCAGGAAGCAATTTTATTTGGACTTTGTTGGGAGAATAGATCAACTCTAGAATAGATCAAGAATAGATCAAGACTGAATTTATTATATTTCATCAGATAATAAGAAATTGCATTAAGAAACAAATGTGGACATTAGTAATTACTGATGAATTACTGTTAATCTTTGGGATGATATGGGATAGATAAGATGTCATGGAAAATTTTCTACAAGTTGTTCACATTAATAATTTGTTAACAGAAGGTTCTAAAACTTTAATCTTGTCTTTCTTTATTATTATTGTTCTTCCTGTTAAGTATAGTGTCATTAATATAGTATATAGATGACAGGTTAGTTATTTGCAAATAGATTTGATAGTTTAAGAATCTTTTGGACCTGTTTCATAAGAGATGACAAATTAATTTTGTAGTAATGTATTAATCAGTATTCAATGGGGGGTGTTAGTTTTTCTTTTCTTTTTCTTATTCAATGCACTTTTCCTAGTGTATTGCTAGTTTTTTTTGTTTTTTTCTATTCTTTAATTTTTGGAGAGTTTTGTATTTTAATCTTTTTTTTAATAAAATAAAAATTTGAATTAAAAAAGAAATGTGTAAATAGACATACCTTTGCTCTTCACCAAATATGCTGATTTTTTTTAAAAAAAAACTATAACATTGCTATATCTAAGATGCAGAACAAATGGAACAGATATCTTCACCAGGGTTAAGCTACAGGACTGTGTCCTATACAACATGAACAACTTTCTTTTTCCTACTCCGTTTGCCTCATACACAAACACAATCACACCAGTCTTTCTGTGAGCTGAGCATTTCATGGACAGCAATATTAAGGCTACTGAGATCCTATCTCCATCTATCAATCTTGCCCAGTCTGAAGCTAGCATTACTTTATTAAATGCAGGTATCTAGCTAACCTAAATTGCTGAATCATTTAATGTAAAACCAATTAGTATAAGCCTCATCCCTAGTAAACCATATGCAAGATGCAAGGAGAGGGGAAAAAATACTTGGCCAATTGGGTTCACACATCAATATAAATCAATTTGTGTTAATCCCAGTCTGTTAAACAAAATGTCTTTTTTCACTATGCATGATGGAAGCCATATTTGCATATGGTTGTGTGGCTAAAGCGTTTTTGTATCAGATGAATGTCTCTGGGACCTATATGGAATCCAGGGGCATTCTTGGCAAAGAAGATTGGTATCCCTATTTTACAGGATGCCAGATACTCACCTAATCTTACTTAAAATAAAAATACTAGTTTTCAAAAAATGTGGCATCCTCAGAGTTGTAGTCAAAATGAAAAATTCAGAACAGCCAGAGGCTTTCAAAAACTGCTTGGACTTAGACAGGAAACATAGAAGAATCACAGAGTGCTAGATTTGCAGGGTGCCTAGCAAGGCCATTAAAGTTTGACCCCCTGCACAGTGATGGAATCTAAATGAAAGCACTCTATCATCCTTCCTGTTTTAAGCATCCTAACTCCCTAAGTCCCAGCTAGATAACCGTGGACTGATGAGGAATACGCTAACACATAAAGTTTTCCCATAGTGATACAGTACAATCTCACTCCTGGTAGAAACTCAAAATCTTTCCTTTGCTTATCAACCCTTCAACATTTTCTCAATAAATTGTTCCAATCTCCAGGACATTCCCAGACTGCACTAAAATTACATTCTCTGTCTGCCCAATCTGTTTCTCATCTGTTGTTTCAGCGAACAAAAGTATGAAGCATTAGGCATTGGCAAATATCCAAATCTATAGAACCAAGAATTTCACACTACTGCTATTTCAACCAACTGCCCAGCTGATCTTTTTTTAATTAGAGGTTTCTTTGTTATATTTAATTCACACAAATATAAGTCACCTTTGGTTTTTCAGATTTATAATCTTAACCAGGATCGATGGATGATTTTTTAATGTAAAAACTATGTCAGAGAGGAAAACCTTCTCTTCCACTTTCAATCAGTCTCAGCAACTACATTTACATTTAAAATCTCCCCTTAAAAGAAAACAAGTTACATTAACTAATGTGCAGCCAGGCCCTAACAACAAATTGTTTTTAGTGTTAATCTCATACCTCTTGTCACATGAAATTCTCTCACCAGTTCTTTGATATCTAAATTGGGATGTTCTGGAAAGAAAAGATGAAGAAAGGCAATCAATTTATGGACCTAAATCTCTGCTTGTACAAAACTGATATATGAAACACATTTCCTGTCAGAGCTAATATAAGGACTCAATAGTTTGTATGATTGTTGGTTTGCTTATACTGGTGAATATTTAATTTTTTAAAACAAAAAAAGACAAACCTTCTCGAAAAACTATGAGTTCTTTGAAATACTCAGCAGCAAACTCTGTGATGTTGGAGGGACTAGCTTTGAGAACTGCTCTGCTCACTCCTTCAAGTAAAGTCTTGAGGCCATATGGGACCACCATCCTGGGCTTTGCAGTATGCATTGTTGCCAGTTGAACATGAAACTGCAAATTCACAACTGAAAGGAAAGAAGAGGGATGAAAAAGGATTTGACACCCCAACAATCTGTACTTCAGCCTCTCCCAAGTCAATGGCACCAGATGTGTTGGATTTAAACTGCTATAATCTTAGACTTAAGGGACGTAGTGACTCAGTGGCTAAGACGCTGAGTTTGTTGATTGAAAGGTCGGCAGTTCAGTGGTTCGAATCCCTAGTGCCGCATAATGGGATGAGTTCCCGTTACTTGTCCCATCTTCTGACAACCTAGCAGTTCGAAAAAAATTCAAGTAGAAAAATAGGGACCACCTCTGGTGGGAAGGTAACATCATTCCGTGCACCTTTGGCATTTAGTCAGGCCAATCACATAACCATGGAGATGTCTTTGGACAATGCTTGCTCTTTGGCTTTGAAACGGAGATGCGCAGTGCCCCCTATTCGGGAATGACTAGCACATATGTGCAAGGGGAACCTTTAGCTTTACCTTTATCTTTAATCTTAGACTAAGCATCGCTGGTATTGATTATAAGATTACAGGACTTTAAGATCCAACATATTTGGAACGCACCAGATCAGCAAACATTAATCTAGCCTTATAATATTTGTGGATTCATCTTTATAAAACTTGAAGATTATCCTAAGAGCATTTATGAATCAAATCCAGTCAAGTTGGCTTCATGGACATTTATATGCATCTCTCCTACTGACTGCTTAATTGACTGATAGGAAAAAAAAGCCTAGTCTAGTGCATACAAACTTTGGGTGGAAATTTGTTTTGTGTCATCATCGAACAAATCATTTCAATAATTATAATGAGGCATAAAGTAGCTCTCAAACAATGTTAGCTCAGATTGAGTTGATCGATCAGAATATTACTTTCAAAAGTTAGATTTAAACTGATTGTGTTACTTCTTGAAATTGTATATAATATCAAACAAAGGAGATAATAAGGCAGGACCAACTTTTACAGCTTTAGAATTCCTTTAGAATTTTAAAACAGACGTTTCATTACTTTTGGTACAATCTTATTCCCATGTTCTTATAAGTCCCTACTGAATACGGCAGTAAACTGCAAGTAAATAAATGGCAAATAATTAAGATAATTGCAAATAAATCAGTTAAAATATGTGGAACTGAAGCATAAGAAACTTGATCAGGAAGACATTAAAGTGAATCCAGAAAAAACAATGAAATTAGGATATCAAATAAAGGTATACAGTTTAAAAGGAACGGTGAGTGATGTGGTTAAATCACAAATTGAAAAATTAGGAAAAGTTGTTTGGAAAGCTTAAGGCCTACAGTCTAATACACAGAATATGGAAAGAATGGAAGAACTTTTATCACAAGGAGAAAAATATGACAATAATCAATGACTTTCTGAGATAAGTCTTATTGGAACAGCATTATTCTAGAGGAACAAAAGCAATAGAAGAATGAAGAGAAACTGCACTATAAGTTGCTATGTAAGATAAACCCTGCTCAAAACCCCAAATTAATTAACGTATATAGCATATCTGGATTTTAAATAGAGGAACAAATAAAAACAATATTCTTGTTGGAATCTATTATTATCCCCCTAACCAAGGAGCAAAAATGAGTCGTGCTTTCTAAAAGGAAACCACATACATTCCAACAAGACATGGAGCAATATTGTATAGACGGAAGATTTTAATGTCTTGGCATCTGTTGAGAGACAAATTCTGTCAAGCATGGATTTTCCAGGAAATTCTTGCTTTGTTTTGCTGAAAACTTTTTTCCTTTAGGGGGCAGTTGAAGACATAACAACATCAAATATCAGTGATTTGATATTATACAATAGGGAAAATAAATGATAAATGAACCAGCAGTTATATTAGAGGAAAGTAATCATGTAATGCTGAAGATCTTGATTTTAATGGAAACTACAGACAAATTAGTATGCTAGTTTACTTCTAAAAGAACAGCTGCAAACAGTTCAAGGAAAGGTACTGGAAATGGAAAACAACAGAAGCCACTATGGCTACAAAAAGATTACAGGAAACCCTCCCCCCCAAAAAACCCCCACATATAGGATATAAAAAAGAGGGGCAGGGCAGTGGTGAAATCAATTTTTTTTACTACTGGTTCTGTGGGCATGGCTTGGTGGGCGTGGCTTGGTGGGTGTGGCAGGGGAAGGATACTGCAAAATTGCCATTCCCACCCCACTCTGGGGCCAGCCAGAGGTGGTATTTGCTGGTTCTCCGAACTACTCAAAATTTCCGCTACTGGTTCTCCGAACTGCTCAAAATTTCCGCTACTGGTTCTCCAGAACCTGTCAGAACCGGCTGGATTTCACCCCTGGGCCAGCAGATCAAGGAGGAAAGCACAAAGCAAGATTGAGAAAATTGTAGAGATTGAGAGGAATGACTAGCTCAAAAAGTGTTGGAAGTTTGACAAAGGATGTTAAAACGATAAAACAGACTACCTCAGATCTCTTTAAAATAAAAAGAAAAGAAACCAAAGATGGAAAAATACAAAAAGATAATGAAATGACAGAATTAGTCAATTCTTATTTTGGCTCAGTCTTCTCTAGCAAGATATTATAGATTTCATCAGGCATTTTAAAGAGTAAGATGAAGACATAGAATTGAAGAATTAATAAAACAAATGCTTTTCTTCTAAAAAAGAGAAAGAGGACAGAAAGAATTCAGTTATTCAATCTGACACCATTATACAGAGGGTTCTAAAGCAATCATAAAGCAGTCGATTTTATGTAAGCACCTTGAAAACAATGCAGTAATTTTCAGAATTAGACTTGCAGATTTTGCAAGTCTTGCCAAATTAATGTTATATTTTGATGGGATAACCTCCTTAGTAGATTGAGGAAATGCTAGACATAGACTTTCTTGGTTTCAGCAAAGCATTTGGCAAAGGATCCCACAATATTTCAATAGCAAGCTAGTTAAGTGTCCTCTAATATGAAGGAAGAAATGGTAGAAACACTTATCAAATTTGAAGATGGCAGGAAATTGGGAAGGATAGCTAAATTTAAAGAAAGATATTTCAAAATAAGCTTAATTGGTTAAAGAAATGGGCTATAAATAAAATGATTATTGAATTCATTCAATGGAAATGAATGCAAAGCTTTTCATTCGGGAAACAAATGCACAAGTACAGGATGGGAAATAATTGGCCTGACAATTGTGAATAGTATCTTGAAACTGTACTTTATTGCAAAATAAATACCAGTATGAGCCATTAGTATAATGTCTGCCAAAAAGGCAAATGCACTTCCAGATTGCATGAAAAGAAGTACAGATTCCAGATCACAGAAAATAATAGTTTCACTTTATTCTGCCCTGGGACTCAAAATTCTAGTCATTCCATTTTAACAAGGATGCATACAAACTAGAATAGTTTTTAAAAAGGCAAGAGGAGGATAAACCAACTAGAAACAAAATCATATGAAGGCAGATTAAAGGAACATGGAACATTAAGTGGGGCTGAACAAGTAGTTGGAGACGTCCTTTGATTTGATGAAGAAATTTAGGAAAGCACTCATTCAAACCTTTTTGCTGAAAACTTCAGTGTCCTGCTTCTAACCAGTGCAGCAAAACAGAGCAGTGAAGATCCTTGGCTCAGGAAAAATAGTTCCTTTTCATGTACAGTGCATGCCCAGAAATTATTTCCACTGAAGCTGAACAGATATTTAAGGTAAGCCAGCCCAATTCTACTTCTGCATGTTGAGACAGTTGCACATCTGCATGAGGCCAAGCATTTCAGTGCAGCAGAATGACTGAAATTCACCCAGACCTATAAATGTTTAGCCCTCAGATGGAATAAGTGGATGGGATATGATGGCAATTTTCAAGTACCTGAAAGGATATGAATGTCAACATCTGTACTCTTTCATCCCTGATGATAAGACCTGGAATAGGGGATTTGATTTACATAAAGGAAGATTTTGATTGTAGAAAAAACACCTTCCTAACTGTAAGAGCAGTTTGACAATGGAACCACTCAAAAGGGTTTTGAGGTCCTATTCATTGAAAGTATTTAAGCAGAGACTAGACAGCAATCTGTCAGGATTCTTTCATTTGGATTTCTGCCTGGAGCAGAGTTGAACTCGGTAATTTAAATGTGTGTTTTTTTTCCATTCGGATTCTGCTCTTAGAACTGCAAACTGTGGTACATCAAGAAAGAAACTTGGAGCAGAGAACTATACTCTTTCTAGTCATTAGTGTTCATGATAGGTAAAATTCTTCCAAGAGAGTGTATTTTACTTACTATGAAGTGTATTTGCCACCCATCTTGTATCCAACGACTCTGGGTAGTGAAATTGCTACTTACATATTCCTGAAAGACTGGCATTTTGTCTTTCAACTCCAAAGAGTACTTCCTTCTTAAATGTCACTTTATGGAGTTCACACTCATACACCACCACCACCACCCAAGTTTATCAGGCAACGACAATAAGCTTTCTGCCTCAGATACAAAACTTTTTATCCCAGCGAACTCAGCAGTGATGGGCTCCAGAATACTGATGATGGGAATTGTGCGACAGCTCTAAAGAATGTCAGTTTAGGGAAGAACATTTACAGTTTCAGGGTTTTTGCCCTCGGAAATGTAGACAATGCGGAGTTACTTATTCGTTAAACTGCGAAGGCGGGAAGTCCTGCAACAGACGTCGATCAGCCAAGCCACCAAAGCGGTGTATCGGGCCAAGCCATCGTGGCTTGGCAATTGTGCGTTTCCAAGCCGTTGTATACGCTGCTGGCTCGGGTGACACTTCCGATAACTGCTGCTGCACATTCCCCCGTTCCGCCCATGCACACCCACCCGAAAGGGTCCCGCGGCTTGTGACTCCCTCTCCCACTTGCCCTCCCTCCTTCTGATACCGTGCCAGGCGTAAGAGGCCGAGCAAGCCTCTCACTACAGTCCCGCGGTTGTCCTAATTCCCCAACCTTCTTTTTTAACTTTTTTTGCGCTTGTCAGCAACGGGATCGCTCCTTTCTCGCCCCTTGCCGGAGCCTCCTCTGAAGTTAGAGAAGCGCCCCGAGGACCTTTTATACGGATAGGCTCTTAGTGGGCGGGACTAGAGTGCACGCATTTATGAGGTCACAAAGTCCGGCTATTGATCGTCCAATGATCCGCATCAAAGACACCTAACTTATTCGTCTCAAATGTTTTCACATGTTTATGTACAAACAATGGGAACTTGATGCATTCCGGGAGGTTTTGATTTTAGTTTCCTTAATCTCCAGGCAGCAGGATCTTTAAAACTCCTGGCAACTTCTGTTACTGAAGACAGCATATTAATAAATAAAAATGTATTTTTTAAAAAAAGTACTTGTTCATATTTCAGATTTCTTGAGTGCAGATATTGTTCTCTTTACACGATTCTCTGAGAACACTTAAGCTTGTGTACATTTTATGACACCAGATACTGACAAGTATTCAGATTGGATACTGTTGTGAATAGTCTTATGGCCCCCTCTCTGTCCTATTATGAAAGATTAGTCTGAGATTTCTGCTGCCAATTACATGTTTAATGTTAACATGGGGATTATAATTAAACAATTGTAAATTGAATGTGCATGTATTAAAATACTAATACCTCTCTGAGCAAATACTTTGTATATTTTACTTGGTTTGGATTAAAATGTTATATACATCAGTAAATATCAGTCTATGATACAACTCTCTTTCACTACATCTATTATTATAGATCTGTTTGTAGAGATAACATATCTGTTAATTTTCATTTGCCAAAATTACTGTAGAAAAATATTCTATTTGATAATATTAGCAAGAAGATGGTGAACATCTCAGGTGCTGATTATGAAGACTGAAATGCAATTAACTGCTTTTGAAGTTTTGAAGGCATAGGGCTATTATGCCAACTTGTTCCTGCTTTTAGTAGCTGGAAGGGATATACCAAGGCACCAAAAATGAGTTAAATATGCAGGCCAATCCACATTCTTTTCTTTCCTGGACACAAGTCTCTTTAGTGTTTAGCATGAGAATCTTGAACAGAATTCTGCAAACATGGGGGTGTCCATGTAGAGAATTCCCAGATGAGAATTCTTATAGCTGTGAATTCCAAATCAGAATGGGTTCTACATATATGCCATTAAAAATCCTTAGAATTCTATCGCAGGTTTTCATATTCAACATATACAGCATTAAATCCTAAACAGAAGTTGCATATGTGAGTCCTGAAAGCCAACTCATACATTCCATAGGAATGCTGAAACAGAGAAAACTATTTATTTATTAATTCCATAAAGACAAACCAGTTACACAATACAATGTGCCCCAAGTACAAATAAGACTTAGGGCAAGATCTTCAAACATTCAACACATTAATATACCCCTTGATTAGAAATACTTCCAAATGTCAAAACCAGCAGCCAATCAGCAACGTAATTGACCATATTATATTATAGATGCAACTTACATCACTCAAATCCCTATTTGTTATTGTTGTACTTCCATTCTGAAAGAGGAAGGGAAACATACCTCAAGCATCAGAAATGAGCCTACGATTTATGAATTGCATCCAATTATCTTATAAATGACATAGAAGCTGTCATCTGAGGAATCATTTGCCATCTGTAGTTTCTGCCCATTCTTATTATCCGGAAGAATTGGCCTGCTCCAGATCCTATCATGTAAACAATGTTACTGGTGGGATCCAGGAAGTATATCTTCTCTGTTGCAGTACCTGTCCGCAGGAACATTTCTCCAAGGATTTGTTTGGCCTGTTTGGCCCATACCCTGGCCTTATTTAAAAGAGCCCTTAAAACCCAGCCTTTTTCTGGGATATATTATATTATTTAATTATTTATTTACTATATTTATATACTGCCCTTCTCCCGAAGCACTCATGGCGGTGAACAGCCAAGATCAAATACATAGATATAAAAATTAAAAACAATTTAAAACCAGATTAAATACTTTGGCCCATAATTAAAAACATCCCATTAAAATCCAATTTAAAATTTAAAACCGTTAAAATTAGGCTAGCTTGCTGGAATAACAAAGTCTTCAGGGCACGGCGGAAGGTGCGCAAATCTGGGATCCTCCGTACCTCCGGGGGCAGCTCGTTCCAGAGGGCAGGAGCCCCCACTGAGAAGGCTCTCCCCTGGGGGGTCACCAGTCGCCATTGTCTGACCAACGGCACCCCGAGAAGCCCCGCCCTATGGGAGCGTATTGGCCGGTGGGAGGCTGTCAGTAGCAGAAGGAGGTCCCGTAAGTACCCAAGTCCTAAGCCATGGAGTGCTTTAAAGATGTTAATCAACACCTTGAATCGCACCCGGAAGACCACTGGGAGCCAATGCAGCTCGTGCAGGAGAGGAGTTATATGGGAGCGCCCCGCCACTCCTATAATCACCTGCGCGGCTGCATTTTGGACCAGCTGGAGCCTCCAGATGCTCTTCAAGGGGAGCCCCATGTATAGTTCTGTTAGAGAGTTCCTTGTGTTTCTAGTTTTAAATTTTTTACCCTGTTTTTACCGTTTCCCCCAAAATAAGTCATCCCCTGATAATAAGCCCAATTGGGCTTTTGAGCGTATGGCAATAAGGCCAAGTGCTTATTTCAGGGTTCAAAAAATATATAAGACAGGGTCTTATTTTCAGGAAAATACAGTAGTATTACAGGAGGTGGGTGTCCTTATACATTTAATAAATAAAATAAATAGATACAACATACCTTTTGTCCTCAAATAATATTTCTTATGAAATATTAACATTTAAAGCCCTTTTCCCTATTGTCTATTATTTATGGTTGTAGAACATGAAAGTAACTTTTCATTTTGAAAGAAACGAACTGCTTTCTGTTCTACTAACATGCAGGAAGCAAAATACATTTCTGGGCAATATAGTTAAAAATGGAGAGGCTAAGTCAGAAGAAGTTCTTACAGATTTTATTTAAGAACAAATGTAGAGAATAATAAATATAATATTGAAAATGGCAGAGCCAAGTCTGCACCAGAGAAAAACTGAAACAGAAAAACTACATTAAAAAAATACAGATTCTGCATGGGAAGCAAACAAAGTATAAAATACTCTTGTCCAAATCACAGCTGAAACTTTGAACTGAGTATCCAGTACCCAAGTGTATTGCAGAATACCAACTGAAAACAGCACGTGTATATTAAAGTAGCTGGGATTTCCTATATCATTCTCGATGTTGATTACAGGAAAAAGGTAATAACTGTATACTTAAAAAACCAACAATTTAAATAAATGAGCTATTCTGAATTGATACCACATGTATTTGTACCGTGATAATCATATGTAAATTCTATGGAATATAGCATACGTAATATATCTTTCCAAACATAGAGAACCATAACATGATGGACAGGTAGCTGGTCTAGAAGCTTGGTTTAATTCTCAGGGAAATGATCAGTTGGTGCCTGGCTGTACATACAAAACTAGGAAGAAGAATCCTATTGTTAGAAACTATTTATAGTGAAATAATTTTCTACCTAGAAGAATAATCCAATCTCACAAATCCCCTACATGTGAATTCAAGTTACACAGCTAGGCATAAGTTTACCATTTCAGCAGAAAACCAAGCAATTTGGGTCTACTCAGTTTCCTGAAGAATTGAGATTTATATGGTGTGTGTGTGTGAGTGAGTGAGTGAGAGAGAGAGAGAGAGAGAGAGAGAGAGAGAGAGAGAGATTTTCCCGACATCCAAATCTATCCCCCTGCTGCTTTCTTACCAATAACTTAGGAGAAGAGTCTTTACCATGCTCAAATAGTTTCCTGTGGGGAAAAAAGCATCACAAAAAGCACATTTTTTTCATATATTCTCCCTGCTTTTCCTCTATTCTGAAAAGAGCCGCTTCTGCTACTTTAAACAAGGATTATTACAGTATTAAGGTACATTCTATGCTTCTCCTGTGCAATATTAATTGGTGCCCTAAGTAAGAATTCTCCTTCATAAATATTTAATCCCTGAAAAACATGCAATAACTTGAAATCAGAAAACTATCTGGTTGTAGGCCAGAGTGGCCCTCCCATTTTTTTTTCAACTGCAACTCCCATTATCCCTCACAATTACCCTTCTTAGCTGATGGGATTTGGAGGACAACAACATCAGAAAATCATGTTATTCATCCTGGTTTCCCATTGAAACAGGAAAATATCAAATTTTAATTTAACTAAGCAGAATTGTTTTTTTATGTTAAATAAATGAAACTTATAGTATATTATAGCAAACAATCTAAAGTGACATGTAAAACTTCAAGTTATTCACCGATGCAGTAAAAAGTATCAACAACAAAAATATATCTGCCTTGGTAAAATTCTTAAAATATATATTAACCTATGAGATGCTTAGTCTATTATTGCCATTAGATCATGCCTCCGAGCTATAAAGTATAAAAACATTCTGATTACATAAAATACAGTCACGATTGTTCTCATCACCAGCATAATCTAATATAAAAATACCTTTCATGTTTACAAGATTTTTCTTCTAGAAGGTATATATGGGAAAAGTAATAGTAGGAGCGGGAATACATGGGTGGATGGAGCAGAAAGCTACTGTTTATATACTAGACAGCCATTTTGCTTGCAAGATTAATGCATCTCAGAACAGACATGGTGACAGAAGCATATCCATGGCCAGATAACCCTGGCTCTATAAAACTGTGACTTTTGAAGGAACCAGCCAATGGCTCCAAAATCAGAGAATACAAGTTTTGCAAATTTATCTTATTCACACATTTCCTGGCATGCAGGGGTATTTGCAGAGTATGGTTTTTTTAAAAAATCCAAAAGGGCAACAATGAAACTGCAGTCAAAGTTTCACCCATTTTTATTCACATCCAGCACCTATAAAAACAAGTGGATCTTTGATCAGACCATCATGGCTGCCACCTTGAATATTTTCACCATAGTCAGAAAACACCCCTGCTGGCACGTAATCACAAGTCATTTAAGAAATTTTGTTATAACCCTATAACGAGGGCCTCTTTTAATTTAGCAATTTGTTTTGTAAAAGACTGCATGTTGAAAAAAATTGCTTGTACCAATAAGAAACTGTTGCAGGAAAAAAATGCAGAGATATTATATATCTATAAATTGCAGCTGATCAAAACTATTTTCAGAATTACACAGACTTCCCCCATCCTATATTCTTGTCATCAAATGATTTTTTTTCTTATTTTAGTTACCTAAATTTCCAAACACAGGATGGCTGGGATTGCTTTGGGTCTGGGCACTCAAAAGCCCCTTGGTTCTCATAAATATGTAGATAAGGCTGCTGCTAAAACCAGATTTAAAATGCTGATTAAACTTGACTGTCAAAGAATCTGGTGAATGTTTAGCATTCTGACTAGAATATGCTATATCTGAGTAAGGAACTTTTGGGACAAGCAATTATTGGAGGCAAGTAAACTTTGGGTGAATTAAGCAGGGAGAGTGGACTGTTGTTGGTACCTGGCAGCTTCAAGTTTCTTCAGGGTTGCGAGATTAGTTTTGTAGTTGGATGTGAGGATTTTGAAGGATAATCCAGGAGTGTCATTGGTCAGACAGATGGTTCATGTCAGGTGTTGGAGGGCTAAGAAATAGTAGTTTCCTGTTAGGAAGATCCTAAAGAGCAATGGTGGTGCTAAGTCCTTGATTCCACTGAAGGTGAGGATGAGGCAAATTACCAGAGTAATGAGCAATGGGAACTATGAAAGGAGAAGCTGTTTCTAGAGAAGGGGGATTGTCCACTTGGTCTGTCTTTCTTCAGATGTCCTTTCCCTGAGGTCAGGAGGCCAGATTGAAGGACACTTTGGCCTGACTGCTACTGATGAATGTTAGGTCCATATGTTGCCTTTTTCTTCACCCCAGAGCAGATGGCTGAGGTTATGAAGAATATTGCAATAGTCTTTTATCATGATCAGATCACTTCCCAGTCAATATGTTGCCTGTTGGCATGAGTGACATCTGAAAGGCTAAGGACTGGTTAGAATGGGCTACCTGAACTAGTCAAGCTTGAAACTGAGAGATGAGGATGCTGGATGTGCTCTCCTGAGGAGCCTTTCCCTCTGCTTTGATTACCTATTCATTTATCAAAAATTCTGGGAGATGAGAGGAAGTGATGTTGCATTACATAACTTCCATCTAGACTTATCTTCCCTTTTAATGAAGATTAAAACAGTATATGACACTCAAAAGCATTCACACCCTCTATGCTTTTCTTCTGGACCATCTGCTAGGATTTGGGGTATGTTGCATTGTTTTGTTTGTCCATTTCATTCTGTAGGGGTAGCTCCAGTCATAAGGATCAGCTAGCCCTTGATCATTTACTTCATGCTATTCTTGGCTCTGTGTTTAGCATTTATATGAAATCAGCAGAAGAGATCATTTCTGGATGATGTACCATCAATATGTTAATATTCCATGGTGTAGACTTAATCTCAGGCCAAACTATTGATGCCCTGGTAATCCTCATATGGTGCCCGTAGTCTATATGGGATTGACAATTGAAACAAACTGAAACTTAAGTCCAATAAGAGTAAGGTGTTGGTAGTCCAGAAACTATCTGGTCCTTTGTTGATTATTATATTGGCTGTAGATAGGGTTGCATTCCACTTTAAAAAGCAGGTTCATGACTTTTGAACTCATAGCCACAATATGATCCACAGGTAGAAGATGTGGTCTTTGCTCCACTTTGACTGATGCACCAGTTGAGGCCCTTTTTGGAGCAGAAGGTTTTGACATGCGTGGCTTATGCCCTCATCCTTTCAAAATGAGATAATAGCAATGCACTTTATTTGGGCTACCCTGAAAACTACTAGAAAACTGCTGACAAGTGAAAGCTACTTCAGCCATGTAACTTCAATTTTGCAGGTACTATATTGTTTCAAATTAATTTCAAAAGATAATTCAAATTGCTGTTTCTGGCCTCTAAACACTTGCTTGGCAACTGTCCATTCTACATATTTGTCTCAGGAGATGATGTTGATGATCCTAGAAACAGTCTATCTCAATGGCTGCCATCGTTGTGAAATAATGTCTCCACAGAAATCTGTGGATCACAGCATCCTGGAGCATTGTTATCTTTAAGAAAGTTGATGAAGACGATTTTGCAATATATTTTGGATTTAAAATGCTTGCTTGGATGTCTTTATTTGCAAGACAAAAGTTATATCTGTGTTAAAATTTCCTATCGGTTTTTTTCATTCTAATGATTTACCTAACTAGTTTAGAATTACACTACTGGTTTAGAATTTATACAGTATTTCATTATCCTTTTTTATTTGGATATTTTATGATTGTGAACCAATTAGAGTCATTTCAAAATGCTGGAGTAAAAATTCTGAAACAAATAAAAATATAAATAAATTGCCACTATTAAAATAGTTAGGGACAAGGCAGTTGAGTGTAAAAGCCTTATTAAAGGCTGAAAATTACATTAATCCTCCTCTCTCAGTAGGGAGCAGGTCCCAAAAGTCTGGAGATGCTACAGAGAAGGCCAGAATCAGGATTACAATCAGACCAAGAAATAGCAGCTCTGATGTAATACTGATGATGATGATATGGAATGGGCACCATACTGAAGAACACAGTCTCTCTGATAATTCCTGGTTTGTAAAGGGCAACAAGGGACAATCATACCTTGTTTCCACTGAAAAGTGACTACAAACACCAATGTCTGTAAACTGAAATACAAAATAGGCAACTGAATATTTAGAACAAAATATCACCAAAGCAATAGAATCAAGAACGTTTGACAATCAAGTTTGAGTTAATTGTTCACAGAATATAGTATTTTTTTTTTAAAAAAAGAGCACAACAGATTTAGTAGCCGCTAAGTACTTTTGGGCAGGGTAGCAAGAAATAGGCTATGCAATTTAGCAGTTACATGATGTACTTGGTCATTTGGTTTCAATTCACATTTGATGATCCAAACACTGAGCTCATAACACAGGACAGGAAGTATCCTGCGCGTACTCATGACAGCATTACCCAATGCTGAAAGTGAACAGGGAAGCCCTTGTGAATGTAACTGTATTTTTTTTTCTCTTAATGCTCTTTGGAGCTTGTTTGTTCAAGTGAACTACAAACAAGATAAAGCATTTAGCAGATCAGGTGAGAATCCAGAGTTGTGAAAGAGAAATTTCAGAAATTGAAAATAAGGCTTTAATGCCATAAAAAAAAAAGCTTCACAGTATATAGGAAAAGCTATTATGCTAAAAATTGTTTTTTAAAAACCAATATTTGCCTTAAAAATACATACACACTAAAATAATGTGTGACAACATTAAAAGTCAGAAAATTGAATAAAATTCTATTGTGTTATATTCTTTTAAAAGTTCTATAACCAGAAGGGATATTATAGGTTTAAAATGCCAGAAGGCAAGTTTTTCATATTTAACCTACATTTTAGCAACGTGAGTGATCCACAAATCCCTTGTTGACAACCAATGATCCACACTACCATTTAAATAGGTATCAAATGTTTAACACAATGCTTAAGGATTTTAAAAATAAACATTTGGCTAAAAAATAAAGCTTCTAAATATATTCTCATAATTTAAAATAAATATGGGAGCAGATTTCATTATTTACATTTATCTGAATGACCAAGAAAAGTTCCATGGGCAAGTTTGTTGTGCTGTAAATGCACCAGGCAAATTTCCAGCTCCATATCAGTTGGCTTTTGAATATAACTATTCATTTCTATACCATACTGAAACAACTTTATAGTATTGTTTCCACGAAAAGGGTTCCTTTCTATAAAAGGATGGATAAGCTATTCAGAAATGGGAAAAATAATAGAAATCAAGCCAATATTGATACAGAAAATCAAAGTGTGCTCATTGTTGGTTCATTTGTACAACCACAGGCTACGATCTCCAGCTTGACAAAAAAAAAAAAAAGACATCTCTAAGCATTGGAACTAAAGGACTTTAATATTTAAAGGAATTCTCCAGCACCATCCCCTGTCTGTGTGGCTGGGCTTGAACACAATGCCTAGCTTCCCCTAATTTAAAAAGGACATATGCATGAGAAATCACCAGTTGTTTGAGCCTAAGGTCACTTAACCTTTTTGGCTGAGTCCTTAATTGTTGAGATTGTTAACATTTTTCCATAACCAGCTTTGCATCTTTAGGAAAACATCTCTTGCACAGGAAGGTTTTCTGGAGGAAAGCTAATCTTCCTGACAGCTTTGTCCTTAGAGTGCAAAAGTCGATAAAGAAAAGATGGGAGGCCTTTCTGTTCATCACTGGGGGACCACTTCTCGCAAAGAGGCTAATGCTGCATGGATGCGAACATGTAACCTGTTCTCAAAATCATACCCTGTGAATTCTTCCTGTAATAGAAAATAAAAGTAAAAATTAAACCCATGGCAGTAAAGAGGCACAACAACTTAAAGGTATATACAAGATATGTATTGTTTTAACTGTAAGTTAAACATGTTTTCTAATTCCCCAAGGCAAATACAATAGTAAAGACAAAAGAATATAGGTTTTTTTTTTTCTTTCACCCTAATTAATAAGTCTGTTTCATTCATATACTGCAAGGAAAAAGAGACTCCCACCATACAGCAAAGAAAATACTTAAAACCATTCTGAATATTACCTTTGCCTGAAGCAGTAACACTTTACCTCTTGGGACAGACTGTAGTAAGAAGCAAATATCGTTTTAGAAATTTCAATGTCATCTTTCAAAAACAGAAAACAAAAATAATAATAACACAATATTTAGCTCGAAATAGGAAATAAAAGTATAATAATAAGATTAATTAGGAAAATACTAACTACAGAAATCTGACTTGCTTCTTTAGTGAGTAATAGAGTCAGTTTAGTGTAGTGGTTAAAGTGTTGACTTAGAAACCAGGAGTCTATGAATTCTAGTCCTGCTTTAGGCATAAAAGCCAGTTGGATGAGATTGAGCCAGTCATTCTTTCTCAGCCCAACCCACTTCATAGGGTTGTTGTTGCGGGGTGGAGGGGGAGAGGAGGAAGGAGAATGCCTTAAGTTACTTAAAAAATAATAAAGGTGGATTTTTTTAAAAAAAAACTAATAAATAATAATAAATATCATTCAGAAGATTTTTAAAAATACTGGAAATTAATCATTTTCATTTGAACACTAACTACTCCCAGCAAAAAGATGAATAATCACATAAATGAGCTACCTCAAAAAAGTATTTTAGAAAATATTGGAGATAACTAATTTGTTCTGTTTTCTAATGAGTGCAGCTACTTGAAATAAAATGCAGACTGCATTTGTAGTCATGAAAATAAGTTATTTTCTGCTACTCTTTTCTTAAAAGCCTTAAAAGAGAAGGGTGTTTTCCAGTGGTGAAATCTGAACCGGTTTGTCATTGGTTCGCCGGCTGTGCATGTGCGGTGCGCAGTGTGCACCAAACATGTGTGTGCATGTGCGGTGCATGCCAAATGTGCGGTGTTCATACACAGTGCCCACCAAACACGCGCTTTGCGTGGGAAAAGGAGCTTGGGAAAGTAAGTAGAATGGGGGGGGGAACAGCTGTGCCGCGTGATTTAGATTCACTAGAAAGCAGGATTTCCTGCTTTCTAGCAATTTTAAATCGTGCGGCATAGCTGATCGTCAGAAATACGGGTTCGGAGGAACTGGTAGCATTTTTTTACTACCGATTCACCCGAACTGGTGCAAACCGGTAGCATTTCACCATTGGTGTTTTCTCTTAGGTGCTCCATGTGGGAATTGTAAGAGAAGAGTCATGCTAGTCTAAGGCAGCCCTTACTCACACTGGTTCTTCTTACTCAGGCTGCAATTCTTGACTTCCTCTACCTCAGCCTTGTTAACTTCATTCCTTTATTCCTCCTAAACATGACAGTAAGAGAAAGAATCCTACCTACATTTGTAGCTGCAAATGCTTACAATAATTTAAAAGTGAGTTAGAACAAGCAAAAGAAAAAAAAAGGGAGAGAGAGGACAAAAAGCAACAACAAACCACTCTTATATAAGAAAGGTGCAAATAAACCTGGGGCATTCCAAGTACAGGTAGTCCCTAACTTACAACAGTTCATTTAGTGACTGTTCAAAGTTACAATGGCATTGAAAAAAGTGTGTTATGACCATTTTTCACACTTATGACTGTTGTAGCATCCCCATGGTCACGTGATTTACATTTGGATGCTTGACAACTGACTCTCATTTATGACAGTTGCAATGTCCCAGGGTCATGTAATCCCCTTTTGCAATCTTCCCCATTTCTGAAGAACAGAGACTATCAATCCAGTCAAAGATACCAATTATCATTTCAACTGCAGAAAAAGGGTAGGAATAAAAATATATTCTCAGATTACCACCACCACACCCGCCCCCCCAATTACCTGAGGGTTTTCTAATAAAAGACAGCCAAGTTCATAGCAAGCATATGGTTGAACATACAGGTTGTTCTGGCGACAGAGTTCATCTTTTAGGGCTCTTTGAAAGAACTGCAAAAGAAAAATTATCCCATTGTTTTTAAGAACAAAAATAATTTTTTTGCACTTGACTCAGAAACTTTTATTAGTCCAGTCATAAAATCTCTTCATTTGCCAATTATCATTTTAAATTGATAAATGAACCAAATCAAAACCGAATGGGGAAATAATTGCTAGTGGCTATGGCTAAATAGTAGGTGACAGTGGTAAAACTTGAATAGAAAAGACTTGACACATAATCTCTGCAGTCACTATCAATAAATGTCATTCTTTCTAAAAAAAAAAAAAAAAGATCAGAAAAACTGTTAAAAGTATTTCTGAAATGCTCCTGGATTTCAAACAATTAATAAAAAATTGACTAAACATGCTGTGTTGACCTCACACATTAGGAAACAAATTCAGTGGCGATTAACCTTTGGTTTTATGTAATGCTATTAACTGCAATTGAGTGAGATAGAATACATACATAAGAGAGAAAGAGAAATATTGTAAATCACCATAAGTCTCACCAGCATCTCCAGTCTCATCCTGGTTTACAATACAGCAACCAAACAAATTACAATAAAATCATTAAAAAAAACCACATCCCAAATAATAAATGATAATACGGTGCAATCATATAGGTATTCTCTTTATCCTAAGTGAAGGATACAGTCCTCATAAGGATTGTAAAATAGTTTAATCTTCACTGTTTTATGAAAAACCGGTAAGGCTTGGTGCCAATTTCCTTTCTGGGCAAATGTTATTTAACATGGTTGGAACCACCAATAATAAACCTCACCAATGAACCTCAATTACCCTGTTTCCTCCAAAATAAGACATCCCCTGATAATAAGCCCAATTGGGCTTTTGAGCGCATGGTAATAAGGCGAAGCGCTTATTTCAGGGTTCAAAAAAATAAAATCAGGGTCTTATTTTCGGGAAAACACGGTAGCCCCATATCCTGTATTCAAGGCCCCCGCTCCCCACCACCAGAATGACAATTTCACCAGGAGAAGGCAGACTTACACTGCTTGGGAGCCAAGCCATTTACAGCATTAAAGTGAGGGGTCCTTGGTGCTTTCTGAGCTTGGCTATTTTCTTGCAGAGTTTCATTATCCAAGCGAGATAACATCATCAGTGCCAGAGCATTGAAGATTAAAACTAACATTTTGGACTGTGTTTGGAAACTTATTGAAAGCCAATGCAGTACCTGTAGTACAGATGTTACATAGCTGGGGCAGCTCTCCTCTGCCAGCATGAGAGCAGATGCATTTTATACTAATGCAATTTGAATAACCAATGCATGTGGAATGCATTGCAGTACTCTGTCCGAATACAGATGAGAACAGCAGTTATACACCCAGACCTTTTCATTCTACTTAGGGCCACAACTAACAGAGAGATACAGTTTCTACACAGCCCATCCAGCAATTGTCATAAATTTAAGAAGATATCTAAGTCATGGATCTGCTTTTTTAAGGGGACTACTATGGTACCTAATATAAAGTTATCTGTCATCAGATAAAACAGAGAGACTGGTGATCATTGAATGAACAGTAAATCAGACTTGTTGGGATTCATCTTCAGCCTGTTTCATCCCGTCTAGGCTTCTATAGTCTGAAATATCAGATCAATACTGCTATAGCATCACGAGCCCAGCCTAGCATAGTGATGCATAACTGAAAATTATCAAAATTACTGGTGATACAAGTAGCAGACAAGGATGCAATGGAAAACTAGAAGACTCTGAATGAATTGGAAATGGATGAAGGCAAGGTCATAAGGAAGACTAGAAGGTTTTAAAGAGAAAAAATAGTTCAGTAATATTCGGATTAATTAGTAAATTTACTGCAAGCAAAACAAAAAAGAGAGAAAGAGGAAATCGGAAATAAATGAAGAAACAAAGACAGAAAATGTAAGAATTCTATGGGGTGGGTTATGATCTGACAGACTGAATTTGGCCTATAAGATGAAGGTAGTCTATCTTTGGCTCTACGTATTCTCATACTAAAATTTTCATTTGTTTTATTACCATTATTGGTATGTTTTCTTGTTAACATAATTGGGTTTTTTTTTCTTGAATATACTAGCATATTTTCACTCTATTCTCAGTTACCTGAACAGCATCTTCAGCATTTCCTAAGCATTTATGTATGGCACCAAGTAACAAGTTCTTCAAACCAACGACCGCTGAATCCTCAATTTCCTGGCAAGCTTGAGAAGGAGAAAAGCACAGGAATAAATGACAATGATGACAGTATACATTTGACATTGACACTATTCTTTCATTCCACAACCACCATTCTCTAGATTCAAAATTCTTCAAACAAAGGCAGGCCTACTTAAAAAGCTGCTAAAAAGCTTTTAATTTAATTTTAATTTAACAGCTGCAGTGATTCACTTAACAAATGTGGCAAGAAAAGTCATAAAGTAGGACAAAACACATTTAACAAATTTCTTACTTAGCAACATAAATTCTGGGCTCAATTGTGCTTGCAAGTCAAGGACTACCTGTATATAGATCATAAATGAGGACTGATGAGAAGAGGGGGAAATCAGGAACCAGGCTGAAAAGTAAGAGCTACGGGTAGGTGGGCAGGTGCTATGGTTGGGCACTAAGGTGTTTGGGGGAGGCAGTGCCACAGGCAATTGCAATGGAGTGTGGGTGGTCCAGCAGGTGCTGGGGTGGGTGCTACGGGAGGTGGGCAAGCAGGCACTTTAGAGGGAAGAACAGGTAGGCACTATAGAGCATGGAAGGACAGGTGAAAAAGTGGCACGAGTAGGAGCACCTTGTGACTTCCTGCCAGCTTCCCCAATGATTTTGCTTGTGGGAAGCTGGCAGGGAAGGTTGCAAATGGCAATCATGTAACCATAAAATGCTACAACCATTGTAACTGTACGTTATTGAGTGCCCAAATTGAGATCACATGACCATGGGGAAACTGCAATGGCTGCAACTTCTAATCCTCTTGTTCAGTGCCATCTTAACTTTGAATGGTCATTGAATGAGTGGTCATAACCTGAGGACTAACTATATTATCAACTTATTTCTTAATATTTTATGCATTAGAATTAATCACAAAGTACAGGAATAAGATCAGGAAATCAGCTTCTTGCTGCAAAGTGGCACAAACTGCTTGCTAGCAGCAATTTAAAAAAGGGACAGGAGAATGTATTGTCTTGTAGAAGACAGACTGTATGCAAACGTATGCAAAGCAGAATTCACATGTATACCTTGACTCATGTGCTGTAGATTGGTGAATGAACAGTTTGGAAGAGCTTTCCATAAGTACAGTACCTCGATGGATGCCAATACACAAAGTTGTTTGGTTGGTTTTTGCTTTCTAAATCTCTCTGCCTGGAAAACAGATCAGATACTGGTTTTATTTGCCAAATAAATTGAGGGCGAGTACTTTTAAGCATGGGGATATATTTTCATGTTTTCCCAGTGTAATATAATGATAGATAGATAGATAGATAGATAGATAGATAGATAGATAAGATAGACAGACAGACAGACAGACAGACATAGATGAGAGAGAGAGAGAGAGACAGAGACAGAGAGAGAGAGAGACAGAGAGAGAGAAGGGGGGGGGGGGGAGAGAGAGATTACACTGGGAAAACATGAAAAGCATTAAAAGTTCAACATGAGAACCAACAATTTTAGAATAGAATAACCGACTTGGAAGGGATCTTGGTCTTCTAGTCCAGCCCTTTGCTCAATCATTTCAGACAAATAGTAGCCCAATCTCTTCATAAAAATCTCCCGTGATGCTGCAGCACCAAAAACTTCCGAAGGCAAGTTGTTCCACTGATAAATTGTTCTAACTGTCAGGAAATTTCTCCTTAGTTCTAAGTTCTTCTCTCCTTGATTAGTTTCCACCCATTGCTTCTTGTTTTACCCTCGGGTGCTTTGGAGAATAGCTTGACTTCCTCTTGTTTGTGGCAGCCCCTGAGATATTGAAACACTGTTATCATGCCACCCCTAGTCCTTCCTTTGATTAAACTAGACATACCCAATTCCTGCAACCATTCTTCATATGTTTTAGCCTCCAATCCCAGAATGTAGAGCCCTATGACTCATTCTTCAGGGCTCCAGTCAGCCTAGGATAAGAACCTAAGAGTGCTATTCCTAATCTTTTTTCTTTTCTTTTTTTTTTACACAGTAGTAAAGGTCACAAGAATAGAGACGGCTTTGTGCTGGCCCTGAAACAGATCGATAGAGAGTTTGAGAGAATAACAATTCAGCTTTTAATTGTTGTATAACTAAGGACTGGAACACAGAGTAAGAGGTCTGTTTGATCTCTGACATTCAGTTTGAACTTAGAAGCCTTGGCTCCAAATAATGATTTTTTTATTTTTATTTTTGGAGGAGACAATTTTAAATGCACAGATGAAAGTACAAACTACCCACATTAACCAAACAGTAATGATCAAATAAGTAGGGCTACAACCAATAAATATTTTTAAAAAGTTATTATTTCCTTAAGTGTAGCTTGAAGTGTAGTTTTTTTTCCCTTTTATAGTTTAAGATATTATCAATTATTACAAATCATAGCATAAAATCCTGTCAGAAATACTGAATGTACATTTTGCCAAAATTCACCACAAGTGGTCCAAATTCTTCCTGGATAGATTACCATCAATTGCTTACTACTGACTGCTAAAGGAAATAACTGCATTGTTTATAATTCTAATTAAGCCATCTGGAATATTTTATTCTGAATGACAATTTGGATGAGGCAGAGATATCTTTCCTCCACAGGAAAAAGAACACTGTAATATTCTACCCAAAACCTCTAGTTACTGCTGTGTGTGTGCTGATTGTATTCCTGCCAAGTGATTCATTCCACCCAGGGCCTTCTCAAGTGCTCAGGCAGGATTGAATAGAAGCAGTCTAAAATTCCAAACTCATTTTTTTGCTAGAGAAATTCCACAATAATTTCTCTCTAAAAAAAAAAAACCTCTTAAGCCAGCACAATCAATTTCCTTCACACTATTATCGGCAACAAGGTTAAAAGACAAAGAACAAGGGAACACCTACATGAGCTACAGTGGCATAGTGGTTAGAGGGCAGTACTGCAGGCTACTTCTGCTGACTGCCAGTGACTACAATTTATCTCACCAGGCTCAAGGTTGACTCAGCCTTCCATCCTTCCGAAGTCAGTAAAATGAGGACCCAGACTATTGGAAGCAATATGTTGACTCTGTAAACCACTTCAAGAGGGCTGTAAAGCACTGTAAAGTGGTATATAAGTCTAAGTGCTATTTCCCATAATTCTTGCCTTGGCTGGCACAAGCTAGCACTAAATAGGTATGAGCATCACTTTCTTTCACGGTGCTTTTTTGGAGTAATGTATCTAAGCATATTGTTAACAGAACATGATTTATATAGTGTAGTCAGATCCCTATAGA
Organism: Arizona elegans; assembly: GCA_022577455.1. Classification (NCBI taxonomy): domain Eukaryota; kingdom Metazoa; phylum Chordata; class Lepidosauria; order Squamata; family Colubridae; genus Arizona; species Arizona elegans. Next base: position 38,692,503 of record JAKOOJ010000002.1, read on the forward strand.
AAAATGTACACTATCTCATCTGTTACATCTTTGACGTCACTCAACATTATCTTATTCCTCCTTCCAAAAAGTCACCTGTTGCAAATAGAGCTGGTTCTCATACCTTAACTAGATAAACAAACTAAGTTAGGTTATTGCCTATAACCGCACCCAACTTTAATCGAATCAAGACAGAAGATGTAGCTAATGCAAATTGGGGGGAGGAAGGAAATAGGGTTTTTTTCTTCTTTTTAAATTGCATTTCTTCTATCTTAGAGCCTTTCCTATTATTTTCCAGGGACTTATACTTATGAGGTTTAGCAGCACAGTTAGAGGGGATTTTGAGGATCACAAAAAAGGGAGGAAATCTGAGGTTTAAATGTGGTCCTTGCAGATTGATCACCCGTGAACTAATTCAGTCCAATTTACGTTCACCTGACCTTTTTGACTGAGAATTGTTCAATTTGGTTGTTTTTTCTTTTGAAAAGCTTCTGGACTTCCTTGAAAACAGTCTGTGCACCATTCACTTCACCAGTAGCTCCTTGACACACTGTAATAAAAAGCAATTCCTTTCATTAATTTAAAACAAAAGGTCCTGTCCCCTCACTGAGAATCCCACATGCTCATTAAACATGTAGAAAATTTTATGAATCATTGATTCTTAATTTGTTGGCTTTCCTTTTCCCTTCCTTTCTGAATCATGTCTGCTAAACAACAAATCTGCAGGCAGGTTCAGTGTTGCTTTTTGAATAGCAACTAAGATACTTTAAGATCTTATAAAAATAAATATAAAGTATATTGAAATATAGGATGTGATGCATTCGCAATTTTTTTGGTAAGATAATTGCTATTTGTTGGGTTTTGCTCCATTTACATGTTTGTTTGCTTTTAGTTGCTTTCTATCATTACTATATTTAATATTAGGCACACAAGGTTTCTTATTGATTAAGTAGGTATAGACCTACCAATAAATAATGCAAGAACAATATATGTTCAAAACTATAAGTGACACAACAGAAATGCAACAAATACAGGTAGTCCTTAATTTACAACCATTTGTTTAGTGACCATTCAACTTACAACAGCACTGATAATTTTAAGTGGCTTATAACTGATCCTCACACTTACCATTGCAACATCCCCATGGTAACATGATCAAAATTTGGGTGCCTGACAACTGTCATGTATTTTCAACAGTTGCAGCATCCCAGGGTCATTTGATTGCCATGTGACCTTCCCATCTAGCTTCTGACAAGCAAAGCCAATGGGAGAAGCTGGATTCACTTAACAACTGCATAATTCACGTAACATCTGCAATATTTTGTTTAACAACCATGACAAAAAAGGTTGTAAAATCGGGTGTGACTCGACGGGGTGGGAATTTGGTCCCAATAAATTAAGGACTACCTGTATATTTTTGACACTGTTGTATTTATTTATGTGAGTAATTTTCTTAATAAAATATATTGACACACCAAAGAACAAGCACTATATTATTTCCACCCCAATTGCACATACTTCTGAATCATATAACAATACTTCCCTGCTGTTAAGTAGGCATAATAACACTGGGACCATCTTGATTCATTTTTAAGACGTTCAAATGATTCGAAAGCATCCTTGAAGTTCATTTCTATCATGCTACACCAGCCTAAAAGGGACAATCAAAGTTGTTGAATACAGAAATTATGTATGTCCTATATATTATTCATAACAAAAGAAGATAATTTTTAAAATAGCAAAATATATTCTGCAAGCTGGCTCCTAATAGGCTTCTGAATGCAATTCAAAGTGCTAGGTATTACCTTTAAATCCCTACGTGGCACAAGACTGAGTTTCTTGAGGGACCAACAGAAAGGGCATGCTCCAGGTTCCTTTTTAAAATCTTGTCATTTTATGAGACCTAGAAATTCTGCCTTTTCTGAGGTTGCCCCTGTACTCTGCAACAATTCCCTCCCCCCACCCTCCAATATCACAAGCCCCAAATCTTCTTGCCTTGAGGAAAGCCATTGAAATCTGGCTCTTTCCCTAGGCACTGAGTGTGACATGTAGTCGTTTTCCTATTTGCCTGGTTGCCATTTTATATTTATATGCTGTTCATTGTTATATTGGATTTTGTTTTGCTTCCTTTTGATCTATTGAATGTTTATTCTATATGTCATCCAGAGTCACAGTGTTTGAATTTGGCAGCCCTATAAATTTTGAAATCAAATAAATATGCTGGAGACTGAAACATTCTGATACTTATTATATCTATACAGAAAGGAAACATTAAAGTTATCATATACCAATTTCATAGAGGCAGACATGCTGAATCTCTCTCTGATCAGTTGCAAGTTCCAAAGCAGTATTGAAGGAGGTCAAGGCACTGTTGATTTGACACTAAAAAGAGAAGAAAAACTGCAATCAAAATGTGGAAGTACGTAAGTATGAACTTTAAAACTTCAAATCATGCTACAACAGTATAAAAGAAAGTTAATTGCAATGATCATCTCGTGAAATGCTTGTAAGAATTACAAAATGTGGACTAGTTATTGAAATCAATGTAAAATTCAGCACTCTAGTCTTCTTCCTTGCACTCATGTCCTCCAAAACTGTCAGCTCATATGTGATAGTGACAGAAAAGGCAACAACCAGGAGAAATGCCATAAAGAATACTATTTTAGTTGGGAAAAGAAACAGTGCTCCTGAGGAAAATCCCTCAGTTTGTTGAAAAACAAATCAACAAATTCCCACACTATTCTGAAATATCTATCACAAACTACCCCTTTCTGCAGACCCACATTCAACTCTGAGTCGAAGAACTTGAATAACGGGGACTTAACACATGCCACAATATTACCATATACAAAACAATGTCATAGTACTTCCACTAGTAGTAGCATAGTTCTACTGCCAGACTCTGGACATTCTTTTTTTAAAACTACTACATCATAGAAGAATCTGAAGAACTACCAAAGTCAAAGCTTGGAGTACCTCTAACCGCTGTATTCTGCCTTTGAAAAACATAAAGAGAGATGAGTTTGGATAAGCAGCTTCTTTTTTCTGAAGAATCTCTACAGCCTCTTGCAATCCTGCTTTGGTATCACTGCCATCCAAAGCAAAGAAAGGGCGAACCACTGTGTGGTACCACAGCAAGGCTAACCTAAATGTATAAAGAGATATTGACATTAGCTAGTTCCATAGTTTGGAAATTCAGAAGCATCAAAGAATATACAGTAATATGGAATAGTCAGTCCATTAAACAAACTGCTTTTTAAAACTTCAGCAACTTAGACTGGCAGGTTGAGAGCATGCACACAGTATTATCTACTGCTTCCAATCACCCTCTGAAACAAGCAAGCATTCACATCTCTCTTTGGAACATGCTTGCAAGTAAATTACATGAATGGCTATAATAAAAACTTCACACCTCTTTTGTGTGAAGCAGTCTAGAATTGAATGCTTGATTATGGCAGGCATGAAGAATATGTAGGCTTAAAATCCCATTTAGCACCTGAAACACTTCTGGTGTCCTCCTATGTCTCTTCTAAAAAGTGGCATAGTTTCCATAATGTCTATATAGAAACTAAATGAAAACTATACTAAACAAGTCTTATTCAGATATTCCTTTGCCTATCTATATAAAATGCCTTCTACAACACAGATCTTGTCTCTCAAAAAGTTAAACGGAGTCTCCAGTTGCTAAATTATTACTTTACCAGAGATGTTTTATCAAAACATTAAAAAATTAAGTTAGCTTTTACTCAACAAAAGTGGAATGAAAGAAAGAACCATTCTTCAATTTCTGAAGCTGAAATCTGATAGTAGAGGAGATATGGAATTCCCTAGAAAACACTACCAAACACACCAATTATACAATCAAATTATAAATCAGCCTTCTAAACATAAACAAATTAGTACCCAATAATTTTAATGTACAACAAAGTCACTCACAAACTCTTGTTACTTCAGACATCAGTAACACTGCTACCATTGTCAACAAAAAATTAAAGGTTCTCACAAGAGGAATTAAAGGGCTTAAATTAATTATATTTCTTCTATTAGTTAGGGCAGCCACTGGATATGAACAAAAATTTAAATGTTCATTGTCTCATTGCAATCACCTAGGAGTTATCCAGATTGTTGAACTACAGAACTGGAGTCCTATGGTAGCTTAAATAGAAAGCGGACCATTTCAGGGAATATCAGTGCTAGATTCAAGATAACCTTGAACTTGCAGAATCTGTTAAAGAGGCTCCTCCACTGAATCATGACATTATGTTGAGGCTATATCTAAGACTTTTGTGTGGAAAAGCAACCCTTTCATTGAAAAGGAGCCAAGATACAAAAGCTCCTTGTCAGCTGAAGAACAGAAGCGTGCTAACTCAAGTACTTGCGTTTTTAAAAAAGCATTCTACTACTGATTTACACAGAAGCATACAAATACAAAAAAATTACTTCTTAGTAGAATGTCTTAATATGAATACTGAAGATAGTAAAATGTTTTAAACAACAAAGAATTTAAGAATGGTTTAAGTGGAATTTCTTCAGAGTGCAACAATTAGCACTGAGTAAAAATAATTTAAGGACACAATAAGGTTCTTTTCTTAAAGGCCCAATTCTATAACTTAAAGCATATCAAAACACAATTCCTAATTTAACTAGGTGATGTTTTCATTTTTTTTTAAAAAAAGAGAAGACAATGTTGCTACCTTACATCGGCTTGAAGTTTACTTACTTACTTCAGTTCTAAGCTATTACCAAAGCATTGCAATATAGCTACTCACGTAGCTAAAGGGGCCTTCATGTCCTTACTTTCACTTGCATACATCAATGAAGAAAGCCCCTGCAGGCGGTCTCCAGGAAAACCCAGCAGATTGATGATTTTGAGCAGGTTTGGGGGCACCATGGATATGCAAAGATGAAAAAGTCCATATCCAAAGCTAACAGCACCTTTCAGTCTGTTAAGTGAATCCTCTGTAACACCTTCTGCAGCAATATGATTATCATTTGTAGCATCAGAAGTCAAAGATTCCTGAGTTATCTTCTTCTGATATAAATCCTGAAGTGTATTAATGTCTGAATAGCACTTATTGTAGATTTTCCAAGCTTTTCTAAGGATCCACCCACCTTTTATATAAGCTGAGGGGAACAAAAATATATAAAGAGATAAAGCAAGTTTAGTCAAAGAGAAAGGATTTTCTAGGTTAAGAAATTAAAAATCTATGTCCCAACCAGATCCGTATGCCCTCCAGATTTGTGAACTACAATTCCTATTTTCTCCTAGTCAATATGTGAGGAAGAGGTAATTATGTGTAGAGAGATTGCTATAATCATTTGGAAATATTAACAAATCATTATAACTAAATACAGGTAGTCATCGACTTACAACAGTTCATTTAGTGACTGTTTGAGGTTACAAAGGCACTGAAAAAGTGACTTATGACCATTTTTCACACTTATGACCGCTGCTGCATCCCTGTGGTCACATGATTTACATTCAAATGCTTGACAATTGGTTCATATTTATGACGATTGCAATGTCCCAGGGTCATATGATCCCTTTTGGAGACCTTCTGACAAGCAAAATCAATGGGGAAGCCAGATTCACTTAACAATCATGTTACTAATTTAACAATGGAAGTGATTCACTTAACAAATGTGGCAAGAAAAGTTGTAAAATGGGACAAAATTCACTTCAACAAATTTTTCACTTCACAACGTAAGTTCTGGGCTCAGCTGTGGTCGTAAATCAAGGATTACCTCTGTACAACTCAACATAGTAAGCAGTAAATCATAATAATCTGAGCACTACATATTTTTAATTTTCTGACTTTGTGATAGGATACATCAAAAGCTTTGCAGTTATAAAGAATCACTTTCTAATTTAGTGTATTGTATCTACCCAATCATAAGGCTAAAGAACTAAGAAAATATAGTGTTCAATTTACTGTAGCACCAACAAAATTGTTATTTCCCTATTTATTATGCAACGGCCTGTAAAACCAGGGCTGAAGATATTTAAACAACGAACATGTTACAGCAAAGAAATGGAGGAAATTCTAACTCTTTTCATCATATCTAGCAATCATCTGAATTTTATAGCCCAGATATGGTAGATTTATTCTAAAGGATTAATAAAGCAAGAGCTTTCAAGATATAAAAAATCAAGCTGTCTATTGCAATAACGCATTTGTTCCAGAAGCATGATTCAGCTTTAACAGGAAGCTAAAATTACTGCAAGACTGTGCCGTTCAGTCTCTTTCTGCTGCATAGCATATTTGGCTCTCATGTGGTTCACCACAAGGTAAGCGTTTGTACAATAAGTGTTCAGCAATGCTTCAGTAACCATGGAGAAATGGACAAAAACTCTACCCCTTTCACCTTGGATGGTGCAATCATAAATAAAGTAGGAAATACGAGGAACATTTCATAAAAACTTTATATGGCTAAAAACTTTATATAGCTTTGCTGTTTCTTAGCCAGAATAACTTTCTGTTAAACATCATTACTTAATAATATTGAATTATTTAAAGTAGCTGTTAGGATATTTTATATATTTCCACATATACTTCTAGGCTATTATACATAGATATTTTTGTACTTAAGAAAATAATTAGTAAAGCACCAGTTTTGCTTAGAATATATTACTGTTATGTATCACTGATTAATTAAAAATATTTTTGCCAGTATTAATAGAAACTAGTAACCATATGCCAAACGTGTGACTTGTGGTGTTTTAATATTGTATTTAACCATGTAGAAAGGAAGCTATACTCAAAGGAGAAGGTTAATAATAGAATCTTTAACAATAGAAATTGTGTTATCAAAAAGATGCTAGAATTAAAATTGAATTTCATTATTAATTTACTTAATAACAAAACATAGCACTCCCTTCTCATAACAAAGAATGCAAGTGACAGAACTTCCAACCACACGGTACACTCAAACTAAGTATTAGAGACCCCAGCTTATTTCAAGTCTATACAGGTCATCCTTGACTTATGACCACAATTGGACTCAAAATTTTGGTTCCTTGCCACCTAAAACAGTTGATCGGCAGTTGGAGGGCGATCCAACCGCCAATCAGCTGCTTGGGAGCGAAGGCTCCAGTGTTCCCTGGCGCCGGCGGCAAATGCCGCTGCCTCATCAACCCCCTCCCCCCACCGCAATATTCATTCTATGACACACACAGACCTTTCCACATGGAGGGGGGGAAGTACATCTTATAGTGCAAAAAATATAGTACATTAGATTTTAAACCAGAGGTCCTCAACCTACGGCCTGTGGGCCGAATACCAAAGCCATTAATCTGGTTCAAGTGGGACCACGAGACTGCCCCACATACCCACTGGCCCCCACCCACCTTCTGGAGGCCAAAAACAGGATGCGCAGAGGCCTCAGGAGGCAAAAAATGGGCCCGTTTTTGGGCGGCAGAGTGGTACTGGAGGCCGAGGAGGCCAAAAACAGTCCCGTTTTTGACCTCCCCAGCCTCTGGGGGTGGGGGGGTGGGAGGGAGAGATGGAAGGAGGGAGCGAGAGAGAGATAAAGACACACAAACAAAAACAGAAATCCCTCCTCCCAAAGGCAGCCACATCCCTTCACTAACTTGCTTTCCACCCCCAGGATCATAACAAATTAAAATTTAATTTGTGTGTATTGTTTAATGGACTACTAAATTGGCCACGCCCACCCAGTCACATGACCACCTAGCCACGCCCACCCAGCCGGTCTGGCCCCCCAAGTCTGAGGGACCGTGAATTGGCCCCCTGTTTAAAAAGTTTGAGGACCCCTGTCTTAAACCAATGGCATTCATAGTATATAAAAGTTTTTGTACTGTAAGCTAGAATCCAACCATTTAAGTTATCCTGGTTTTAGATAATATTATTTTAAAAAATAGATGTCACAGCTTACCTGATAATTCTTGTTTTACAAAAGAGAGCACAGCAAGATAAACTTGACAGTCTGCCACAATGATTTGCCTCTGCAATCGATCCATCATGGATGGGGCAGCCTTCCTCCCATCAACCTATTTGAAAATAATAAAGAGCAGAACCATCATATTAATTAGATACAGTTGCAAGAAAAAGTATGTGAACCCCTTGGGATTACGTGGAGTTTTGCATGAATTGGTCATAAAATGTGCTCTGAACTTCATCTAAGTCAGAACAATAGAAAAGCACAGTCTGCTTAAAATAATACTACACAAACATTAGATGTTGCCATGGTTTAATTGAACATAACATGTAAACATTCACAGTGCAGGGAGGAAAAAGTATGTGAACCTTTGGACTTAATAACTGGTTGACCCTCCTTTGGCAGCAATAACCTCAACCAAACGTTTCCTGTAGTTGCAGATCAGACCTGCACAACGATCTGGAGTAATTTTGGACTACTCCTCTTCACAAAACTGTTTCAGTGTAGCAATATTCTTGGGCTGTCTGGTGTGAATCGCTCTCTTAAGGTCATGCCACAGCATTTCAATCAGGATGAGGTCAGGACTCCATTTGTAGACAGTCTGTCTTACCGTGGACACATGAACATCAAGGCTTTTGGAGATACTTTTGTAACCCTTTCTAGCTTCATGCAAGTCAACAATTCTTGATCGTAGGTCTTCTGAGCTCTTTTCTGCGAGGCATGGTTCACATCAGACAGTGCTTCTTGAAACCAGTAAACCCAAAACAGGTGTGTGTTTTTAAAGGGCAGGAAAGCTGTCAGCAACACATCCAATATCATCACACTGATTGGAGTCAAGGTTGGCTCACTCCTGGCTCCAATTAGCTCTTGGAGAAGTCATTAGGCTAGGGGCTCACATACTTTTTCCTCCCTGCACTGTGAATGTTTACATGTTATGTTCAATTAAACCATGGCAACATCTAATGTTTGTGTAGTATTATTTTAAGCAGACTGTGTTTTTCTATTGTTCTGACTTAGATGAAGTTCAGAGCACATTTTATGACCAATTCATGCAAAACTCCATGTAATCCCAAGGGGTTCACATACTTTTTCTTGCAACTGTATGCATAAAACATACCATTCTAAAAATGGAACATTCTGGGCCACACCAGTTACAGTCATACAGTGTGTGTGAGAGAGAGAGAAAGAGAGAGAGAAAGAGATGGAGGGAGGGAGAGAGAGGGAGATAGATAGATAGATAGATAGATAGATAGATAGATAGATAGATAGATAGATAGATAGATAGATATCTGGCACTTTTCTGGAAGTTAATACTCTGAACCCAAAATGCTTTATATTTTTTCCCATGTTGTCCAGCTGTGCAAAACATAGTGCTACAGAATGGTAGATTCTACTGTTCCCTCAGTAGATTGGCTCTCTTCTCCCTAGTCTTTTACAGCAAGTTTCCTATGGAGAATACATCAGGAAATAGATACAAAGACCAATTCCACATAATCCTTTAGAAATTATATAAAATAGTGACACTAAACAAAGGGTTCAGATTCTATGCACTCAACATTAATAATGCAGTATGTTCTCAAAGGAAGCCAAAACTTAAATTATTTATAGACTATGAAGTTTATTACACCTAATTCCACTGGACTAGGAAAGATATGTAGCATGAATATGACAGTTTAATAGGAATACTAGTTAAAATTCATTTTTCTAATTCCATTGAAGGTAGATATTATTATATTTACATGATGGGAACAAATTAAGTGAAGGCCAATTGTAGTTATGTAATAACCCAAATTGTTAGTTAAAGGCACAAAGTAAATTTGTGGCTCTCATTTATTTATTTTTAAATGCTAGCAAAAGAAACAAAGTCCAAAGGCAAGCAAAGACATAAACAACTAAAACATAATGCTGCAAATATTTCCATCAACCTAGGTAAACGCATTAGTAAAATGAATTCTGAAAGCTAGATGGTAACTGGTGACAGAGGATGATTGGACAACAGCTGCCGTTTACATCTTACTTAAAAAGTAGAAACAGAGGAGGAAGAGGAGATTGGATTAAAGAACTAAGCCAGCCTTTTGATGAAAGGCTTGTTTTTCTTCAAGGTTAGGTAGGATTCTAGGAGGGATTTTAATCAAGGGTAATATTCAGCAGGTTCTGACAGGTTCTGGAGAACCGGTAGCGGAAATTTTGAGTAGTTCTGAGAACTGGCAAAAACCACCTCTGGCTGGCCCCAGAGTGGGGTGGGAATGAGGATTTTGTTGTATCCTTTCCCTGCCAGGTCCACCAAGCCATGACCAGAGAACCGGTAGTAAAAAAATTTGAATTCCACCAATGATTTTAATATTTCGAAGAAAACTTTGAAGTTTTACTAAGAATAACATAGTTAATGTTTAGCAGATAGGCAAGAATAAGAAATAAAACTAGAAATCGGCATAAAATTTTACAGAGAAAAAGGGACCACTTGTTTACCTACAGATCACCAACAATGATATGACTAATCTTGTTGGAGAAAAGGAATATATATATATACAGAACATAGCCAAGATTATAATTTGTTTAGGCCAGCAGAAGACAATACATTGTCTATAAATTATAAGAGCTAATTTTACCTGGGATTATTTTCTATATATATATATAATAATATAAAGGCCAGTTTTTGGATAGAAATACCTACTTGAATGCTATTTGTCAGGTACTCTGGAAACAGGAATAAGAGGAGATGATGATGGCTGAGTTCATAAAAGTATGTCAAAATTTTAAAAGCAACAAAACTGAATATGAGATTACTGCATATTATATTATTTTATTTATTTATTTTTATTTTTATATGCCACCGTTCTCCGGAGACTCAGGGTGGCTTACAATGTGTTAAGCAATAGCCTTCATACTTTTGTATATTTTATACAAAGTCAGCTTATTGCCCCCACAAACCGGGTCCTCCATATGCTATGGAGTCCCATAGGACAGGCATATATAAAACAGTATCATATTGGCATAGGACTCATTCATCTATGTATTGGCAATGTTTCACTTACATTCTTCTTAATTTTATTTTTTATTGTTTCTATGACTCCTGCTTCTTCACTCTCACATAATTTTTCGGTAGCTTTTAAATCGTCACATGCCAGCTGCATTTTCTCTTCTTCAAACGTCATCATGGCATTCTGTTAAAACATAAAAAGACTACTGAACTTGAAAGTGCTAAATTAGTCTCAACATATTTACTACTTTACAAACTAATGATATTATATTGTTTTTTAGAAGCTTTTTGAAGCAACTTCATTAATTAAGATATATATAAGAACTCCTTCATTTATAAGCAAATGTCAAGGAAGTTGGGAACTTAATTCGAAAATTATTTTTGTGGCCTTTTAAAAACTAACAAATTATCATATAATGAATATACTACACTACAGAGTATTATCATATTATGCAGCAATAAACCTTAAATTAATCTTTAAGGTTTTACAAGGCACTTTTCTGAAGAAACCTGGCACAACTATCTTTTTGCAAAATCAAAAAATACCCAGGGTATACTTACAGCTGTAAATTGCCTACAATGCTAGAAGGCTGAAATCTTCTTAAAAGAAAAATAATATACTATTAAACAAGAAATCATTGTAATTACTAAGATATCAGGTAATACTCCTTCATAATCATGATTCCTCAAATGTGCCTGCATATATAGAATATACGTATTTTAATGACAATTTATTTTAAACTCTGTTTAGCAGCTTAGATTTAAGCAATTCCGAATTACAATTTACAACAGAGCATTTGTACTCCCTAAAAATCAGTGCCTTGATATATGTTTTTGCCTTTTTATATATGTAATAAAAGAAATAATTCTTGGTAATGTAAATATTCAAAAAGAGTCAAACTATTTCTCACATCATCCACAAATATTAAAGGTATAACTTTATTAAAACTGAAAACAATGAAAAACAATGAAATTAGCAATCAATTTGATAAGATTGTTATAAGATTTTGTACAGAGCTGGCCTGAAACTGTTGTATTATAGCAGGGGTGTAAAGCTCAAGGCCCGGTGGCCAGATCCAGCCCGCAGGGTGCTTAGATCTGCCCAAGGGGCTGCCCTGGAAACAGCAAAAGACCGGGCCATGGTGCCTCTGCCCATGAAAACAGAGCTCCATTTTCACGGGTAGAGTATTGCAAGAAGCCTTTGCAGCTGAAAATGGACCTCAGGAGCCTGTTTTCCCTGGCAGAGTGCTCAGGCAACTACAGGTGCCCAACACAACTGATGTTGAACTGGCCACACCCACCCTGGCCACACCACTTTGGCCCCCCAAGGTCAAACACAATCCTGATGTGGCCCTAATAAAATCAAGTTTGATACCCCTGTATTATAGTAACTAAAATATAATTAAGATACATACATTCTCTTCTAGTTACTGTTATTGCCACAAATTATATCTGTATAAATTTGCTAAGCCTATGTATTTAAAGCCTATGTATTTAAAGAATTCTATGCCTTACAACCAAATTAAAGATATGCAGAAATGCCTCACTTAAATTAATTTAATCTCCATTTTGGCACAATACATTTTCCTTTTTTAAAAAATAGAAGATCTCAATTACACTGGAACATAAACTACTGCAGCTATATTTAGAACAGAAGCAGCTTTGCAGGATATAATGTTGCTATGTTGGATTGTTATACTCACTTAAAAATCCCACCTAGGTAAGCAATCCATTTAAATAAAGGAGGAAAAACATATTTCTAATATCTTTACAAAAGACAAGAATATATTCAAACAAAATTGTTTTCAATTTTAGATTTATAAAAGCAACCAACCTATTTACAAGACAGGTTATCAAACAAGATATTTCCTATATTTTTGGCAGGGTTTCTTAACATAATGCCAATAAAGAATGGAAGTAGAGCTGTAATATTCATATACTTGGCCTAAAAGTACCACCACATCCTTTCTTTTCATAGATAGTGAAGCAACTACTTTATATTACATTAAAATATTTCCTTAACTTTCTTATGAGCTCAAGTAAATAGGACACTTGTTTATCAGCATCATAATAGATGGCTCACGCTTATTATAGAAATTACTGACTGGTAAATTCCAAACAAACCTCATTAAGCTTTATGCAATATATGAATCTAGTCAGAGTGACAGAGTAGAAGGGAATACTGACACATAATATAATTTTGCTAGGTTTTGGTGATATACAACCCCCGTCAATATGGTTTAGTGTTACATATGAAACAGATCACAATAAGAACTTGCCAGACTTATATACTGCTTCACAGTGCTTTACAGCCCTAAGTGGTTTACAGAGTCAGCAGATTGCCCCCAACAATCTAGGTCCTCATTTTACCAATCTCGGAAGGATGGAAGACTGAGTCAATCTTGAGCCGGTGAAAATCGAACGGCCAAACTGCTGGCATCTGGCAGTATATCCACACGTGAAGGGATAATTCCTTATTTTGCAATCTATATGCTCTCTGACTGAAAAAAATGTTTAAGAATGCAGTAAAGCTAAGACAAACAGGGATGCGGTGGCTCAGTGGCTAAGACACTGAGCTTGTCGATCGAAAGGTCAGCATTTCAGTGGTTCGAATCCCTAGTGCCATGTAATGGGGTGAGCTCCTGTTACTTGTCCTAGCTTCTGCCAACCTAGCAGTTCAAAAGCACATAAAAAATGCAAGTAGAAAAATAGGGACCACCTTTGGTGGGAAGGCAACAGCGTTCCGTGCGTCTTTGGCATTTAGTCATGGCGGCCACATGACCACAGAGATTTCTTCGGACAGCGCTGGCTCTTCGGCTTTGAAATGGAGATGAGCACCGTCCCCTAGAGTCGGGAACAACTAGCATATGTGCGAGGGGAACCTTTACCTTTACCTTAAAGCTAAGACAAGTATTTTAGTTCTATTTCTGTTGGGAAGCACCCAGCCTGGCAGAGAGGACGGATCAAGCGTGCAGTTAACCTGGAGTCAATGCGCCATGCAGTAACAACATATTTGGACTCACTTACCAAAAAGCTGACAAAGCTGGCTCCAAAACTCATTAAAGGACTATGGTTTCTGTTGAAAGGAAAATAAAATACAGTTAATACATATTAAATATATATCTTCGTTCAGAATTTACACAATGTTCAATTTGATTTCAATCATGAATCCTCCCCAAATTTCCAATTTTAAGCATGAAGGTGTTATTTTGAATGTCAAATAGGGTATTTCAACCATTTTGGAAGTGTTTTACACTTAACATAAACCTGTTCTGGATACAAAACATTTTGATTTTGCAACTATTCCAAAATACTTAAAACATCTTGTGATATGCTTAAAAACTATTTTTCCTTGAAATGAAAAAAAATTATGATGACTTGCACTTGAACCTAACCAGTGTCTGTTGCCAGAGTTGCACAATCAATTTCAGGCCCTCTCCCAGTGTGTTATCATTCTGAAAATGTTTTTTTCTTCTTTTGCCCAGAGTTTCAAGTTTAGAGAGAAGAGAAACTGGCTTCTTCAGAGAAGAATTCAACTGTGGTCCTAAAAGAGAAATTGCATGTGGTGGTGATGGTGACTCACTGCTGAGAAGAACAAGTCTGCAGAGCAGACATGATATCAAGGGAAGTATGTTGTCTCCACATGCAAAAATATGGGATGCAACAAAAGAGGCTGGACTGAGTACTCCAACCCGACTGCTATCTTCTTCTTCTGTTTTGTGTTGGAATAATACTGCCAGAATGAGTCTGGAAAGAAATAGAAGAACAAGGAAGAACTAGGAATGAAAACCACAGTATTTGAAAGACAAATTTTATTTTCATCCATACTTCTAAGTGAAGGTCATGTCCCAAAGAAGAAATAGAGGATTCTGGAGGAGAACCATTGGCTCAAGTGCTGGTGTGCCAAGAGATGGGCTGGATCTCATAAAGATTGGGAAGAATGCATTTCAGTTCAGGCAGGCTTTAAACTAAACATGGGAAAGGAGGGAAAACCATACTCAAAGCAATAAACTTTACAACAAAGAAGAAAGCAGTACTCAAGAATATATCAGGAGATGCAAGAAAGTAGTACTAAAGGACTCAGATTAGTATACTGATACTCAGAAATGTAGAATTTTAAGTCATAGTATTGACAAGGCAATATATTATTGGTATTGCTGATACCTGGTGGATATAACTCAATTCAAATATTGGAATATAGTACTTAAAGGATATAATTTGTTCATATTCAACCAAAGTGGAGGGGGTTGCATTATACATAAACGACTACACCTATATGGTCATCTGGATCAATGGCAAAAAAATTAGCCTAGTATGAAATTCTGAGAAATGAAATAATTAAGGCCCAGCACAAACAATATCAAACAGGAAGAAAAATAGGAGAATGCTGATGTGACTGGCATGGCTGTTTAAAGAGCTTGGTGATGAACCAATAAACAAAAAGTACATGTTTAAAATAAGGGAGAAGGGCATATTAAAAAAAGAATATCAGGAAAAAGTTCAAATCTGTAAGGATGAAGTCAGAAAGGTTAACACTCAGAAGGAGCTGAGATTAGCAACGAATGCAAAAAAATTGTAAAGAAAGAGTTCTTTGGATATATATATGCATTTTCTTCCTCCAGATGATGGGAACTGGTAGTTCCTTCTTGGGGAGGTATGGCAAACTAAAGACAATAACTGTGATAAAGGATAAGAAAAGGATAGGAGATCTTCCACATGTGTTCAGATGAGTGCTCCTTCTGAAACTACAAGAAATAGCTTTTGATTTTAGACATTTTTCACTTCTTTTAATGTTTATTTTTTTAAAAAGTTTCTTCAAATAGTCTAACTATTGAAGAAATTTTACATAACTTTTTATGATCTAACATTTAATAACATATTTATATAACTTGAACTATCAGCATCGACAAAATCACCATCAGACAATTACAAAAGGCAGTTCTGCTCGGAACAGCTTACATCCTGCAAGCGATACCTTTAAGACCATCCAATATCCACATCTACCTAATCCAAGTCCTTGGGAAGGACTCGATAGGTGGACAAAAATGTCAAATCAGTCAGAACATCAGGATAACTATGCAATGAACAATAAGAACATTCAATTTAATGAATTAAATCAGAAACAAATTGGCATACTGTTATATATATTTTCTTAGCAATGTATGTGGAAGAACTGGTTCCAAAGACTGCCTCAGTATTATTTAATAGTAGCCCATGAAGTAGAAGTAAAGGGCATACATTCTGCAGAATCTGTGAGAGATCAAGGCCTTGATCATCACAAATAAAATAGCCATCCAAATGTCAGATTTTCATTGTAAGACCTTTGCAGTGTACCAGAGGTTAAGTTGATAAACTTTGCAAATACCGGTAGCATTCTGCTGCTAAACACCCAATGCTGTTCACTCAGTTCATTTAACTCAGTGGGCTTTTATGTGAAATAGTTAAAATGCAACATTTATCTCAATGGATTTTAAAGGTTCATGATTGGCCACTTACAAATCTTTTAAAATTTGTCCCTTCTAATCTATAATTAAACCAGACAGTTGTACTTTTCTGCCTTTGTTTTGCCAGCTTATATCCAAACAGGTTTGCTAATGAACAAGTAAAATGTACAGGATTCAATGAAATGTTTTAATTAAATAATTAATAGATGAAATTCTACCACTTACATGGTATTACAAAATTTGTTCCCCTTTTGGAATAGGACATGCAAGAAATCAATCTAGACTAGTATCGCATACATATCTGCTACCAGTTTATTCTTACAACTAACCATGTTACCTGTCTTCTGGGAGAATAGGTTAAATTTTCCCACAATAGTTACAAGTAATGTCTAAGGCAACTGCATCACACCTCTGTTTGCCAATATTCTCTGGTTACAAACCTCATAGTTCTAAGTCAAGGACTTTGATTCAGAGTTCAAAATATTTAAAAATAATGCAATTTTCCCCCTAGTGTTAGATAGGAGCCCCAAAAGTATAATGGTAAATACCTATAGAAGTATGATAGCTTTGAAATAGTTCTACTGGTTTCTACAGGATCTTTAACTAATGTTAAACCATCAAATTTATAGGAACATATAGCAGCAATTCAACTGATTGTGAAAGGAAAGGGCCTAACAGCTACCTAGGAACACAGCAAATAATTCTAAACTTATTATATTAGATTGCAACAATATAATATGTTAAAATCTGTTTGGGCACAGAAGCAATAAATTCTATCTTCATGATAGAATTAAAATTCACTGTGCAACTGTTTCTTACATTTTTTACAATACTCTATAAATAACCATTCCCCTTATTTTATTTGTCTGGAGACTGAAATGAAGCTATTATCTGAAACCAGAAAATATACAACTTCATGTTTTATCCTGAACTACAGCAGCACCTTGATTAAAGTATACTTATCTGCCACTGAATAAAAAAAAAGGGAGGAGACTACATTATTGTAAAACAGTGTTCCTCAAACTTTTGTCTCTCAGTAGGCATTCCCACTTTTAAAAATTACAGAGGACTCCAAAAGAGCTTTTATTTGCATGGGTAATATTTATTAATATTATTAAAAATTACAATTGGTGCACTCACTACCACTATTGCTTCTCACAATTGTTTGACAGGATTTTAATATAGTATTATTAAATTATTTCAATATAGGATGGCAAATAATTTTGATTTTCTTGAATCTTGGGGTGCATGGACTTCACTTTGAGAAACACTACTTCAAAAGAGAAACATTTTATAAGAACTTCAAAATTAGATGGTCTTTTGCCCAGGTTTTGAATGTCAAAAGCTAGTTTATCCAGTGTCACAATCAAACTGATTTCAAAGTAAGGTTTAAAAGTAGAATATGAAATAATTTAAACTGTTCAGACCTTGACAAAATATTAAAAGATCCCATAGTGAAGAAATATTAAAGTTTCCTTTATAACATCTAGTCTACAATGAATCACACAGATTACAACTAAATGCAAGAAAAAAACAGGTTTTCCCAGTGCTTAATTAGAGCATGCAATAATCAATAAGGATAAAACTGATCTGAAGGTCTTCTCCATAGCTTCAACTGCATCTACAAATCCATGCATATTCATATGCATATGATATAAAGTACATTATTGTTGCATATTGATACATAATTGTAATATGTGCATTACATTTTGTACATTAATGTAATATAGACATTACATTACGTATAACATATGTACAATATTGTTGTATAAATGTTATATGTTCTGTATTGGAACATGAATTTACGACAAGATAGGCTGAATGCTGCATTTCAAGTTTACTTACAAAAAATCAGTTTTTCAATCTCAGTAGCAAATATCGTAACAAAATTGTTCCATAAATTTCAAAACATAATCCACAATACATTCTGGCTACATGTTGGGGTAAAGTCATACATTTTGGAGTCTTGAATTAAACTTAACTCCACATTGTTGTTTTTGGCCACAATACAACTGGTTTGCTATTCCATTTTCTAGGAGAATTGGTTCTTTTTAAATTTCCCTACAATTCTGGGATTTTCTGATAGTTTCTTGTCCAAATACTCTGCTTAGGTTTTTTGAGACAGCTAAGATCAGCTGTAATTGTAAATTATCTGGGGACAAAAATCAAAAGCCATTAAGGCAATTTTAAGAATCACAATATAATCTGAAAGCTTTCAAAAACTTGTCATTACATAAGGAAAACTGATCAGGACAGGGTAGGAGGGAGGAAGAAAAACTAAGATTAATATTTGAATATTCTTTGTGCCACGTTACAACATGGCTGCAGATTGCAAACACACAACTTCATCTAGTAGGTGTGAAGCTGTTGTTATGTTAAATTGAGGATATTCTCAAAATCTGCTGGGGGAAAAGGGCAAACAATAGACATATCAGATATAGGTCTATAAAGTAAGATATAGGTGGAGTAATATTTGTTAGCACACTGAAGACATACAGAGATCAGTCTGTAAAGGAGCTGATGACATTAGGATGCACTGAATCTTGCTTATTAGTGACCATTCTTGTTCCTTTCCACTGTCTACTATTCAACCAAAAAAAATTAAGTTCTGGACTTTATTTGTTCTTTCTGTTCACCATTTTCCTTTCCAATAGAATTTCAGAGTATTTGTAATAATGAAAACATTGAGTCCTATGTAATATTTTACAGAATTTAGGTCCCATAGTCTCTTTTTGAATGTTCCTCCCCGTTATTTTTCTAAGCTATCAGAAAATTTCTACCATTCATCTTAATAATGTCTTTTCCTAGTTCTTTTCACAGTTTTTTCCCAGTACTATTGCCTTGATAAGGCTCAATTTCTTTGAACTAGAAATCCTCATAATGGAATTTACTGATTAGAAAAAAGAAAAAATCTATATTGACTACAGCCTTATAGTTATCTTCTGAAAAGGCAGTGGGGTGGGGGGGAGAGGGGGAAAGAATAGACATGTTTATATAAGTCATGACGAAATATTTAAATATTGGACCATTTTATTAAAATTGCAGGCCCTGTATGGTGTAATTAAGATGTTGAATTGGGACTGGGAAGACCCAGGTTCTAGTATATTTTCAGCCACAGAAACTCTGTGGTGACTTTGAATCACTCACTTTCTCTCTTTTAATCCAACCTATCTTGGGGAGAAAATAGGTCTCCCCAAATATTAATACTAAAATATTAGCAGTTGCAAGTTCCATTGCTTCTTCTGAATTTTTTTGAAATTTCCCCAGGGTATCCTACAGCCCCCCAAATTTCCTGACAGTTTCCATCCATGAACTAACCAGTCCTGCCCTAGTTAGCTTCTGATCTCAGATAAGGTGACTTATTGAAAACGTTTAGACTAATTATCTAGGCATTATAATAAAGTTTGGGAACCAGCACAACAATTGAACTAACCAATAGTCAATGCCGTTAATTACAGAAGTCCTATTTTGTTTATATTTTATATTCTACTTAATCACTCAAGGCCTGAAGGCCAAACACCACTAAAATTTTTACTTTATTACAGATCCTCTTTGAACAAGTCATTAGATAATAGGTTACTAAGTCAATGGTTACCTGTTTTAGGCAACCAACATTAGAAGAAAGGAACACATGCACATGGAAAGAAACCTATAGTTTGAGCAGGATTCCTTATAAATTGTGTGTCGCCTAAAAACACCAGACTCTAATTAGAACTCATAGACACGAGCTATAGTTTTGTGAAAATTGTGGATAATGTATTCAAGGTTTTATTGAAATACAAATACTGGAACTTCCCAGTAAAATCTGATCTTGTGTGTCTCAGATCATATCGCATTGAATTCTTACAAACCTTGACCATATCTCTGCCATGGCCATCAATCTTCTGCTGTGACATGTTTTTCTTGGAATCAATCTTTCTTCTCTGAATCCAGTTTGCCTGTAGGAACTTTGTATATTAATTTGGACTGAATTACCAGTAGTTTTATAGCACCATTTAGCTGAAATGTTTCTTTAATTTTCAGCTAGCTATAAAGTCATCAGGCCAGGATATGAAAACTCATTTCCAGCAATTTCAAAGAAATCTAGTAAGTTTAAAAAGAGATAAGAATACAATTTAGCCATGTTTAAATATTTGGAATCATACAGTAATCTACAGGAAAGAGTAAGGGAGAGTGCTGTAAAATATTGCTAGCAGCAAGGCAAGGTAACTCAACGAAGACTATAATTATATGCACATGAGGTAATTATTAAGCAATAGCTGAATGAATAAATATCTACAAATAATTTGATACATCTTTACTATTAATCAAGAATGCTGTTTGTGAAACAAGTATACCATCTCTTTCTTACTAGAAACCATTATGCAAAAATCATGATTGATCAAAGCCAAGAAGGTCAGTATCCATAGTCTTGTCTGATGATAACCATTGAATATAGAAGACTGGAACTTACAATGTAATGTAAGAATAAATGAAACAACACATATACCCTAGAACAATATACCCATGGATATCATCCCCAAGGAATTTGCAAGTCTGGGAAAATCTGATTTTGTTCCCAGGCCTAGAGTTCGGCTGTTTTGTTGAGCAACTTAACAGTTAGGGGTTTTTTGCAATATATGGGTGATTTTGTCAGGAGATACATGTCCTTTTCTGTTGTTACTGTTTCTCTCCCCTTTAATTATATATAAGCTGTCCAGAAACATTATATATATATATATATATATAAAAAACATGACATAGCAAATGAAGTGATAGAATGAAATGTTTCTATATTGTAAAACTATAAGAAAGGGAGAATATATAATAGGTGAATAACGTTAGCTGGTGTGACACAGATGAATGCATGCAAGAAAGTAAAGATGTACATACATAAAGAAAAAATATTTTCCCTAATTCATGTTCTGATGACCAGTCAAATCTACTCTAGATGGAGTGTGAACCCCGAGCCAATACAGAATAACATCTATGTTAAAGATTAGAACTGACTGGCATTAAATGTTTGTTGTTTTTAATGTTTTAAAACAGCTTTATAGGTTAAAATGATTTTATGGGTCTTTTAATTTTTGATAATTTAAGAGTTGGTTGAATGAGTGGTTGCTAGATAAGTACTTAAAATAAAATAAAAATGCTGCAGTGATGGCTAGTAGTCTTTGAGACACAATTCAAAGGGCTAATGGTTACCTTTAAAGCTCCACATACAGAGCAGGACTGGAATATTTCAGATAGTGCCTTGCTGAAATTGAACCTGCTTGTTCAGCAGGTTCAATTGTTCAGTGCAGAAAGTAAGGATGATGTTCACAGTGAGATTATCAAGTGGCAGGAAATTAGCGGTCCGGGCAGTACAAATGAATATGAGTTTACTGTATGCTAATGTTTCCCTAAAGAATCTGAATTACTAATGGTCAAAGCAAATTGGCGGTAGATAACAATCAACGGAATTCAAGGAAGGCGGACTTAGAACTCCTGTTGGCGCGAAGGGACTCAAGATTGATGATGTGTTTGACCCCTCCCTTGGGTTCAGCCTGGTCATTTCCTACAGATATGGAGGAACCAGTACCTAGGCAATGGGGACTGAAATATTGTTTAAGGCCTGAGAAACAAGCTAACATTTGGATGCAGCTCAGGTAGATACCTTCTTGATTCACTGAAGTATAAGAGTGGGAGGGGGAGGGGGAATGACTTGCAAGTTTATGTATGATTTGAAATATCCAGGCCAGTATCAATAAATGTAGTTCCAGTTTTCTTAAGTTAATTTCCTGGCCTGGTCTACTGATGGGGGCTCACAGTCTGTCATCTAAAAATAATATATTGAGTTTATTTATTTATTTATTTAAAATACTTATATGGCCACAAAACGTATATGCTATAATTCCAGGCAGCTCATAACAGCAATAAAAACATAAAAGAAATAATAAAATACATTGGTGTGGCCAAGGCAGAAAGTCTACTCTCTGATATCTCCACTTTATAAAATACTTTCTTCCCAGAAATATGTATGATCTTACCTTCTAATATTTTGCTTGTTTAATTTCAACAAATTTTGACACCTAATTAATTGATTTAGGACATCTTACTTAGTTTTCCCATTGTTATTTTACTGCTATGTTGGGCTTATTTTTGTTGTTATTGTATGCCACCCAAAGTATTTTGGGATAGGGTTGGTTGTAGGCACTAGTTGACTGGTAAATATTTAACAATTGACTCTGCTGGCCTCACTGTCACCACCATACCACTAATCACTTGAACAGCTGATTTAAGCATTAGGCATGGCAGTTCCACTCTGCTCCCAACTGGTTCACAAAACTGCAGAAAATAACAATTGGCATTGCAATGACTATGTCAACGTTATTATGTTATATTTTTGATGATTTTTAAAAGGACTCTAGAAAATCTTAAGTTGTATATAACTTCTGAAAAGATATATAGTTTTGTAGAATTTTTTTTTGTAGAAATTTTTCAAAATGGCATCCATGTCATGCTAAAGTTCTTACTGGAGGATCTCCTATCCTTAGTCGATTGGTTTAAGTACTTAAAACGTAATATCTCCTTAAGTCTGAACTTGATTTGGGGGCTTCATGGTCATATCCAGATCATTTTTGTAGAAATAAAACAAATGTACACTGTCATCTTCTGGGATGTGTTTTCAAACTTCCCAATTTAGTTTACAGCTCTGATATTTCTTACTAGCCTCCTATCTGTGTACCAAGCAGTTTTGATTATTTAAAGCTTTATGAGATTAAGCAAGATTGGCTGGGTGTTGGAAACTGCATTTCAAGATATATACCAAGTTTATTTTGACTGCATAGAAAAAAGTTATCTTGAAAGAGAAAGATTGGGAAGGGAAAAGGCTAAAAAAATAATCTGCTCTATTGAAGGGGGAGGGGGATGTAATACGTGATGACAGTACTCTTCCAGCAAATACTTGCAGAAAGCAGAGAAACACTCTCATTAACAAGATACATGTTATTTGCATTTAAGCTTCTTTCTCATCAGTAGAACAAAGAACATCAATATGTTCTGCAACTTGTGAGTGAATATGGGGAGAGGAAATAGAATACACCCACACACACACACTAATAAAAACAAAGGACAAGTCAGGAGGGGGCAGAAATGGGATCAATGAAGTCAAAATGACATGGCAGTTTGTGCAGTAAGAAACAGCTGATCACAGGTTTCCTTGTCCAAGAGTATCATGAGAGCACCAGATAATATTGTAAATAAGATACATTGAAGAAGAACGTCTAAACCATTTTTCATTGCAAAGGTATGTTAAGACTAGCAATACCACTAGCAAAATAAGTCCCTTGTTATATAACTGGGAAAAAATTAAACACCTGCTAAGTCTAGGGTTGATTAATAGTAAACAAAGGAAGCTTAAAAGGGATCTTGGCATAATTATATTTCCATTGCAACCAAGCTATTTGAAACCCAGAAGAACTCTTTGTGTCCCTATGTCCCAATTTGAAAAATTTGTAGGAAATGCAACCACCATTGGAAAATACATGACAGATTTCTGTCTAGAAAGCAAGCTATTGGATGCTATTTTAGGAGCCTAACTCACAGTGCTTTAGAGCAGTCTTTTCCACAGTTTTGTGCTTTTTAGATATGCTGATAGTACAATTCTAGAAGCCTTAGCCAGTCTGACTCCTGTAAGTAGTTGGCTGGGAAAGGCTGTTCTAGAAAAGCAGGAAAATGAGAAAAAATAGCCTTACATTGAATAGTATTTAAAATTGTGAAAATAAATGGAAAGAAATTCTAGGTGGTTTACCAGACTGGGAGAAAGAAAAGATGATACCAATAGAGGAAATCTGGTATCAAGAAGTTGCTTCCCTGAAACGACACCCAAAAGCAAATTATGAGCAGGAACAAAAACTCTGAGGAAAATAAAAAGGATAAATGATGACCACTTTTAACATTCTCCAAGTGGACACTAATTAGCCTACAGAAGACTGAATTTAGACCAAATACAACTCTTTTTGTTACTGGAAACAACTTTAATATGATATAGGGGACCTCTGTCTAGTCACCAAACTACTATTGGAAGGATGAGAAGGAAATGTAGATGAAGATAGGAAGGTAAGCATATACAGTCATAGAGAAATTAATACAAGGCTTGCTGCAGTAATTCATGACAACATTACTCTTGCATTCATTTATGGGCAAGTGAAGCAGAAGTGCCAGCAACTACAATGAGAAGAATTGATGGTGTCCCAGAGGGAAGGAGTTTCAATAGAATAAAAAGGAAAACAACAGCAGAAAATTTCCATTTTATTGATCCTCTTGTGACAGGGACATAAAACTGTATTATAAGAGGAAAAAAAGAATATTTTGAAATGCATAGAACCCATGCAATATAAATATAAAGCCCAAGTCTGTTGTTGTTATTACTGTTAGTTACGAAGTCATGTCCAACCCATCGCAACCCCATGGACACATTCCTCCAAGCCTTTCTGTCCTCTACCATCCCCCGGGAGTCCATTTAAGCTCACACGACTCCATCCAGCCACCTCATTCACTGTCGTCCCCTTCTTTTGCCCTCAATCTTTCCCAGCATTAGGCTCTTCTTCAATGAGTCCTTCCTTCTCATTAGGTGGCCAAAGTATTTGTGTTTCATCTTCAGGATCTGGCCTTCTAAAGAGCAGTCAGGTGATCTCCTTTAGGACTGACCAGTTTGATCATCTTGCAGTCCAAGGGACTCACAGGAGTCTTCTCCAGCACCATAGTTCAAAGGCCTCAATTCTTTGCCACTCAGCCTTCCTTATAGTCCAACTTCTACAGCCACACATTGCAACTGGGGAAACCACAGCTTTTTTTCTCCCAATGGTGCTTGGAATTATGGAAGTACATTATATTAGCAATGATACATTGCAGTATTATTCCATTTCACTTCATTTAAAACTGCTGTCCATGCATTTCTTTTCTATAAAGTTTAAACCTTTTAATCAAAAGGAGGCTTGATTTTTTTTTCTTGAAACAATTCTTGAATAGGTTATAACATTTGCCAATAGGCGCAAGGTGGTTTGGTATAGATTAGAAGTTAAAGTACCGGATTACTTAAGACAATATGTGATCTTTTCTATGCGATGACAACACCCACAAAGAAAACAATCCTTCATTTGGAAGTCATATTCTACATCCCCACGCACGCACGCCACGTTTATATAGGAAGGTCAACCCGCTTAGAAGCACTGCTATTAATTCAAGTAATTCAAACACTAATTCAAAAATCAGAATTAAAAGCCGCTCCAGTGGTTCACTGCCCCCAGAGAAAGCATGTGCCGAGATGTGAGGGAATCACTGGAGATTCCATGCAGGAATAAGAGAATCTGAAAGAGGAAGCGCTCATGCTAAAATTAAAAAGGGTCAAGTGCAAGGTTTCTGTGCAAGATTGTCACAAAGACGGTATAAAAAAAAATAAAATCCAAGTTTGGCAGCAGAGAAACCGCGTTAGGGCTGAATTACTAGTTGTTACCCCTTGGCAAATGAAGACCGCGCGGCTCTGAGACAAAGGCCTTTTATATAGATCTATAGATATATAAATATAACGGCGCTGTAGTCTAGCGCTGGAAAAGCGGTACTCTGCACTTGCTCAGTGACGCTCTCATTGCGAGGGACGAGGCGGGGGTGGGGAATTCACCACGATCCGCTCGCCTTGAACGCAGGCGGTCCACCCAACCGGACGGTCAATCAGCCACGGCTGAAAAATTCTCTTGCCACGCAAGGAAAAGAGCGAGCGGGTACCTGTATTTCCTGAAGAGCTGGTCCGATTCCCGGAATCCGTTGTTGAGCAGCATATTGATTCCAGCCAGCGCTAGCTCGGCGTCCTCGAAGGGCAGCGGCGCCTCTCCGGTGCCGCCGTCCTGCTCGGACCCGGCCATGGTCGTCGGCAGGTGGGAGACCCACCCAGCAGGATCCTTGCCCGCTGCGTGGCGCACCGCCGCTCGGGGGGGACACTGGAGCAAGACGAGCCAACCCGGCGTCGAAGCAGGCTGGGCACCTCGCGCCTTCCCGCTCTTTCGGGCACGGTCCGCCGCTCCACGGCTAACCGCTCTTGCAGCTCCCGCAGCCGTGGCCAGAAGCCCAGCCGCTGAGGGGAGAGAGAGAGACCTCGCAACCTTCGAGCCGAGGCTGGCGGCTGCCGCTTGCCCGCTGCTAGGGCGCCTGCGCGGGAGGGCAGGAGTCTGCGCGCTGCCAGTTCCGAAGCGGCTTTGCCCTGAGCACCGGCTTGCTTTCTCGCTTCAGAGAGCGGCTGCTCTGGTTTCCAAGGGGAGAAGAGGTCTTGGGCGGGACCCTATTGTGCGCTCCCGGTTGCTCATCCGTCGGGGAATAAAGGAGGTGGTGGTGTTGTGTTTTTTTTTTTCAATATAAAAGGGGCGAAGCGAAACGGCCTACTAAAAGCCGAAGAGAGTACGCGGTCCATTTAAGGCAGCGCAGTAGGTAATATGCAGTTAGAGAACCGGTTTGGTTTATAGGGCTTAAGGCGCCTGGCTAGAAAGCAAGGAGATTTGAGTTGCAGCCCCGTTTTAGGCGTGAAAGACGGCTGGGTTGACTTTGGGACAGTCACTCACTCTCAGCCCACGAGGCTTCGGCAACAAGGTTCCTGTCGCAACCAATGGATCAACACTCGGTGGATCCGAAAAACGGGTCCTATATTTACGAGGAAAACGCTAGAAAGAAAAAAAAATCGGGTAATGAACAATACGATTACAATCGGACAATCCTGTCCGAAGTTTCAGTAGGATGCTACTTTTCTGGCTAGCTTTGGAGTGATGTCCAGTCCGTTCTAAGCGACGGTGATGCCGCTGGGCGTGCGAGTCCTTTATCGAAAGCCGCGTTGATGGGAACTGAATCTGTCATCTCTCACACGTACCTGAGGCTGAGCCCTATTGAATTCACTGGGGGTTTCCACTAGCTTCATAATAGGTAACATAGGACGTACCTTTCTGACTTTGGAAAGGAGCAACTGGAAGTTGAGAAATACTGAGCTATGAGGCCGGGATTATTATTATTTTTTTAAATTTGCTGCTTGCTTTATTATTGTGGATGCTCAATGCCCTTTATTTATTAGTTAGATTTATTTATTAGTTAGATTTATATGCCGCCCTTCTCCGGAGACTCAGGGCGGCTTACAATGCGTTAAGCAATAGCCTTCATACTTTTGTATATACCTGCTTAGTAGGGCTTTCGTCCCCCCCCCTCAAGCGGTGTTCTTTTTTTATACAGTCATCTTATTGCCCCCACAATCCCGGTCCTCATTTTACCTACCTCAAAAGGATGGAAGGCTGAGTCAACCTTGAGCCTGGTGAGATTTGAACTTGCAGTAATTGCAGGCAGCTGGCAACTAAGTGCTACTTTAACAGCACTTAGTCCACTGCGCCATCAGGCTCTTATCAGTGAGAATAGCAGTCAGATTTATCCTGCATCCCATTAACGTTTAAATTGGGGTCTTAAATTGCTAATTGGTCATTTTATTACTGTTTTACCCAATGCAAAAGTTCTTTTACATAATGAATAGTTGGGGTTTTGATATTCAATAGCAAAAACGTTATTTAAAGCTAAATCAATATTTTTAACTGCTCACCTTTCTGCAGCAGTTTTTTAAAAAAACTATTTATTTACAAATTTAAAAAAGATCAATGCACCAGAAATATTCCAAAGATTCCTGAAATATCTTGCGAGGCTTTGCATACTGTAAAATTAATCTCAAATGCTTTTTGTTTCTTCCCATGTCAGACGTTTATTCATGTGATTGTTGTCAGTTCAATGATATTGAATTTCTTGCATCTGCCAGCAGAGGGGATCTGACCATCAGACCAACCGCCGTGAGAGGGCGGTTTTTGGACCTGAGCCCCGGATGCTGTGCTGTCTGCATTGGCTCATCGCTGCCATCTCACCACAAGAGGGGGTTGACTGGTTGATCGGACCTCCGTGAGAGGGTGGTTGGGTCTTTCCCCCCCCCGGACTGTGGTCGACCTGGAACTTGACCTCGTCCTCTGTTGTGAGGGGACAGTGGACCGGTCTTGTTGAAAATGCTCCTAAAACTCCCATTCCATGTCTCTCCCATGGACCTTCTATATGGACCCCTAGGATATGGTTGCTCCCATCCTCTGTGGTCAAGATGTATTCCGCAGCGGAGCTTCTTGGTCTGTGAGACTCCCCCCTCTCGCAGGCTTGGCCCTCCACTCTATCGAGGGCCTACCTCGATGATGGGCTTTGGAACCCCGAGAGGTGACATGCCGCAAAGAGGGGGTTGTGGGGTTTTTTAAAATTGTCTTTTTGTAATCTTTTAAGGGGTTTAGGGCGGGGGGTGGGGAGGGAGGGGCATAGGTCAGGCTTGTTACAGGGGCATGGAACGGAAGGCGGGGAGCGGGGTGTGGAGGAGCTCAGTGTGGATAGGGTGGAGGGCAGTTCTATCAGGACCGTGGTTGGGAGGGGCAGATATGGCGGGAGTAGGGGGCCACATCAGGTGGTGGGGGCACGCACCCGCTATCTCCAAGCGGTGGCATGCCTCGGCCCCCATGACTCTTCTCGTCTCCCCGGCTGTCCAGAGTCTCAGAGCCCAGGCCTTAGACTGATGTTGTGCAACGCCAGGTCCGTGGTTAATAAGGCCCCCCTCATTTGTGAGCTAATACAGGAGGGGGGTGCGGACCTGGCAGGTATTACAGAGACCTGGTTGGGCCAAGAGGGGGGGGTCCCCCTCGTAGAGATGTGCCCACCAGGTTTCCGCGCATTCCATCAGCCAAGGGCCCAGGGCAGGGGTGGGGGGGTGGCGGTCGTTATAAAGGAAGGTCTTGATCCGAGGGAGGCCACTGTACCTCAGATAGCCGGATGTGAGTCTCTCCTGGTGAAGTGGGGCCATGGGATGCAGGTGGGCCTGCTGATCGCGTACCTGGCTCCCTGCCACGTGACAGCGGCCCTGCCCGAGCTTCTCAACGTTATTGCTGGGGTGGCGGTTGATACCCCCAGACTTTTGGTCATGGGGGATTTCAACCTGCCATCTACCGGTGAGGCGTCTGGGATGGCTCGGGAGTTTATGGCTTCCATGACAACCATGGACCTGACACAATTAATTCATGGCCCCACTCACGTGGGAGGACACACTCTGGACTTGGTTTTTATCTCTGGTCAGTGGCGGAGTGGTCTGGATATAGGGGATATAGTTATTGAACCCCTGTCATGGTCGGACCATTCTCTCCTGAGACTGGACCTTTCGACCGCTGCACCCCATTGCAGGGAGGCGGAACCGACCAGGTGGTTCCGCCCCAGGCGCCTGATGGATCCTGATAGGTTCCAGAGGGAGCTTGGGCCAGTTCCTGAAACTCTGGCTCACGACTCGGCTGAAGATCTGGTGGCTGCCTGGGATAGGACAGCTGCCGGTGCTCTGGACCGAGTCGTGCCTTTGCGGCCTCTGACCCGACGCCGAACCTGCCCGGCCCCTTGGTTTTCCGAGGAGCTGAGGGGGATGAAGCGCCGGAAAAGACGCCTAGAGAGTGGTTGGAGGGCCAGTCGCTCCGAATCCGACCGAACACTAGTTAGGTCTCATATTAAGACCTATCTAGTGGCGATAAAAGCGGCAAAGCGTAACCACTTTTCCGCTCTTATTGCATCGGCAGATAACTGCCCAGACGCCTTGTTTAGGGTGACTCGCTCCCTCCTACATCAGGGAGCGCGGGAAGACCCCTTGCAAGGGCAGGCTGAGGATTTTGCACAGTATCTGCACGATAAAATCGCTCAGATTCGGGAAGGCTTGGACTCTGACTGGGTAGATCCCGGCGGGGTGACTGAGGCTGGTCTTGAGAATGTTATCTGGGATGAGTTCGACCCTGTGACTCCTGAGGACGTGGACAGGATCCTGGGGAGGCTAAACGCAACCACATGTTTATTGGACCCGTGCCCCTCCTGGCTGGTACTGGCCACCCGGGAGGTAACACGAGGCTGGCTCCAGAGGATCATAAATGCTTCTTTGAGAGAGGGTTTTTTGCCTCCCGCCTTGAAAGAGGCGGTGGTGAGGCCCCTCCTCAAGAAGCCTTCTCTGGACCCGGCCGTTTTGGCAAACTATCGTCCGGTCTCCAACCTTCGCTTTGTTGCGAAGGTTGTGGAGAGTGTGGTTGCGCGACAGCTCCCACAGTTCCTGGATGAAACCGTCTATCTAGATCCGTGCCAGTCCGGCTTCAGGCCTGGGTACAGCACGGAGACGGCATTGGTCGCATTGGTGGATGATCTCTGGAGGGCTCGGGACAGGGGTTGCTCCTCTGTTCTGGTCCTATTAGACCTCTCAGCGGCTTTTGATACCATCGACCATGGTATCATGCTGCGCCGGCTGGAGGGACTGGGGGTGGGAGGCACCGTGCTGTGGTGGTTCTCCTCCTATCTCTCTGACCGATCGCAGTCTGTGTTGGCAGGGGGGCAGAGGTCGACCTCGAGGCACCTTGCTTGCGGGGTGCCGCAAGGGTCGGTCCTCTCGCCACTCCTGTTCAACATTTATGTGAAGCCGCTGGGTGAGATCATCCGTGGTTTTGGGATGCGATGCCATCTGTACGCTGATGACACTCAGCTGTACATTTCCACCCCAGACCACCCCAATGATGCCCTCGAAGTGATGTCCCAGTGTCTGGAGGCCGTGCGGGTCTGGATGGGGAGGAACAGGCTTTGGCTCAACCCTTCCAAGACCGAGTGGCTGTGGATGCCGGCGTCCCGGTATAGCCAGCTGGTGCCATCGCTGGCTATTGGGGGCGAGTCACTGACCCCCACAGAGGGGGCTCGCAACTTGGGTGTCCTCCTGGACACACGGCTGTCTTTAGAAGAGCATATGACGGCCGTGGCCAGGGGGGCTTTTTATCAGGTTCGCCTGATACGCCAGTTGCGCCCCTTTCTGGATCGGGACTCCTTGTGCACAGTCACTCATGCCTTGGTTACGTCACGCCTGGACTACTGTAACGCTCTCTACATGGGGCTCCCCCTGAGGAGCACCCGGAGGCTCCAGCTGGTGCAGAATGCGGCCGCGCGGGTGATTATGGGAGCGACGTGGCGCTCCCACGTAACACCTCTCCTGCGCGAGCTGCATTGGCTCTCGGTGGTCTTCCGGGTGCGCTTTAAGGTGTTGGTTCTCATCTTTAAAGCGCTCCATGGCTTAGGGCCAGGGTATTTGCGAGACCGCCTGCTGCTACCGATAACCTCCCACCGGCCAATACGCTCTCACAGAGAGGGCCTCCTCGGGGTGCCGTCGGTCAAGCAATGTCGGCTGGCGGCCCCCAGGGGGCGAGCCTTCTCTGTGGGGGCACCCGCCCTGTGGAATGAGCTGCCTCCTGGAATACGATTGATCCCGGACCTCCGGACCTTCCGTAAAGCCCTGAAGACGTTTTTATTTCATCAAGCCGGCCTAGCCTAAATGGTTTTTAATTGGGATTTTAAATTTTATGGATTTGGGGTTTTAAATTGGGTAGCCAATTATTTAATTTTTTTAATTATCTTAACTTTTGTATTTGTATGTTTTTTAATTTTGGCTGTTCACCGCCCTGAGTCCCTTCTGGGAGAAGGGCGGTATACAAATTAAATTAATAATAATAATAATAATAATAATAATAATAATAATAATAATAATAAAAATAAAGTACAAATCATCTCAAGAAGTAAGCTAAGAGCTTATTTTTAGCCCGTTAGAGATAAATTCTTTAAAAAATGGACTTATGTTTTTCATTAAGCCATAGTTAGTGTGCTTGTTCGTGCCAGAGCATACTGTGAGAATTCAGCTGTTGTGCTTTGTAAACAATTGGTAATAGTTTTATTGTGTTTTGCCAACCCAGCCAATAAACTATGGTCAAACAAGCCATGCACTGAATTAACTCATTTTTTCATTTTCCAATAATATCCTTATTCCTTACCTTCTTCCAGAGATATATGCAGTGGATATAAAAAAAGTTAAGATGGCAGCCACAACTGTGCAATTGAAGCCCCACCTCTTTTAAAATGCATATATTGAAAAGGATGGGTTTACAATTACAGAGTAACAGGTAAGATTCCACAACCAATTGCACCCTGATTTCAGGTGACCCTGAGGCTACAGAT
The DNA here is from genome assembly GCA_022577455.1 of Arizona elegans. Taxonomy (NCBI): domain Eukaryota; kingdom Metazoa; phylum Chordata; class Lepidosauria; order Squamata; family Colubridae; genus Arizona; species Arizona elegans. Next base: position 38,724,873 of record JAKOOJ010000002.1, read on the forward strand.
AAACCCTCCAAGTTGCCTCAACAGTTCTCAGAGAGTGCAGATGACTGCAAAGAAATACAATCCTTCCATCCCCACTCCAATCCTATCAGAACCTATCCTTCCATCCCACCCTTCATCAGAACTGATTAAGCTTCTGATATGACAAGCAAAATGTTTTCTTCTTTTTCAAGGAGAAAACAGTCTAGTTGCCTTCTGAAGAAAAAAAAAAGCATTTTTGAGACACAGGTATGATAGTAGCTTTTTTTAACACTCCTGTATTTTCATTAAAATTAAGAATATTATAGTGACATTTTAAAATTTATCACATAATTTAAGATAGTATTCTTTATAGAATCATAGAACTGGTCCAGAAAATTTTCCTGAAAGCAAATAGTAATCTCACTGTTTGCAAAATTCATGCTAATAAACATCTCCCATGTATGGCATTTGTCCCAATGTATTTTCTTCTGAGATTTATATAATAGATTTGGGCAATACTGTTGGGCCCCACTGAAGGCCTGGGTGAAGAAGTGAAAAGAATGAGAACAGCTGGCTACAGAAAGTTGGAAATTCTAGAAGCTTCTTGAAGACTGGAATTCTCATCTAAGGGAATCCATCTACTTGTCAACTCTGAAAGAGAAACTGAATGGCTAGATAATTGATTCAGATTTTTAAGCCCTAGAGAAGCCTTGTGTCATTATTTTATGCTGCATCCAGACTTTGCTCAAGGACTAATTGGATGATGAAAGAACAATTTTTTAAACTTTAAAATCCAGACAGTAATTCTTGTCCTTGATGATAGGCAAACATACAGCTTTGATGGCAGTTGGGAAGTAAACATTGGGACAAATCAGATTGTTTTTCTATCAGTGAAACTGTAGATGGTATACTGGAATAATGGGAAAATATCCAGAATTCAGTGACAATACTCAAGCCATTTCTAGATATTATAGCAAATAGATTCAGTATCTGACCACTGGTAAAAATTTTATATGCATATTATATGCAGAATCAAATCAGGCAGGTTGGGATGGAGGGCAGCAGAGAAAATAGGGGACATGTGTCTATAGACAATGTAATGTTCACTAGCTGATTCTCATAGCAAAAACTATTACAAAGTTTATGGTGGGAATAAAATATGAGGAGACTCCATTTATATTACCTTGAGCTTCCAGAGAAATAATTAAAAGTGTCATAATTGTACTATAGCACCCCCAACAAATAGCCATATATAGCCTCTGTTTAAATATCTCTAGTGAAGAGTTTACCGCCCTGCCAAAGAAATCTATTCCGTTACTGAATGTTACTATTCAGGACATATTGTTGATATTAATATTAGGACATATTTCTTGATGTCCAACAAAATTTTATCTCCTTATAATTTAAACACGTTATTTTTGTAGAGGAATTCTACATCCAATTTGGATGCAGAAAAGAGAAGAGGCTGTTCAGTGTCTGTTCTATATTTATGAACAAGTGCTTCACCATACTACTCACTCTACACTTGAGAGAAAATCACATACTTACACAATGCAAAGAATTTCAGCAGGAAGAATTAGCCAATTTTAGTCAAAAGAGGTAGCTTGTTGATGCCTTAATTGATACTGATATTCAGACTGCCACAGAAATATGAAAAAAGTTCCATAGAAATGTTACACTCTTTAACCAACTCAAAGTTTGACTGCCCAGAATAGTTTATAAACTAGCAAAATAATAATAGGGCTGTAACAGCCTTTCAGAGATAGAATTTTATTTATTTCTCAGAGAAACTAAAAGCATAGATGGGCAATTTTCCCATTGGTCACATTGTTATTTTGGAAACCTATAGGAGGAGGGCAGGATTTTTCATCCATTTTTCCTCTTTTTCATTTGTTTTGATAACCTTAATATCTGTGAATGGTATGAAACCCTGGAATCTGGCATTGTTCATCTTTGCAAGAAATTGTGGTTATTTTGTTACACAGTGCCCCATGGACAGAAGGATGGCATGTAAATAAGTTAAAATTAATATTTAGAAAATATAAATCGAGCATGATATGCAAATAAATGAAATATACCTTTTTAAATAAGAGAAATGGTGGAGGAAGGCTACTTTGTCTCCTCTAACCACAAAAGAATCAGTAAAGAACATGTCACTAATATGTTCTTATAAAATGAATGAATTCAGCAACACATCAATCTTTGTGTTTGATATCTGTATCACAAGTTATGAAAACCTTTCTCTGAGAGCTTAAAGGATTTTGGAAAAGCAATGGGGATATTTGAAATAGATGGGTAGCTTAAATTGATGTGACAAGTTCAACATGATGATCCTCATTTTTGTAGGCATTAAGAATTTCATAACTTCAGTTTTCATGTGAGCTACAGTTGAAATTTACCAAATTATTATCAATATCTAGTAACCAGGACACTATCTGTAATTCCCTAAAATGACAATTTTTCTCTTACTACATAAGAGTATTTTATATTCAAGCATGTATTCATAAACATGCGTTGCACTGCAGTTTGTAGGTCGTCTGTATCACTTGATATTTCAGGTCTTTACAATTTACCAGTCAGGCTTGAAATAAGGAATTTTAATACTTGCTATGTTTTAAGTGTACATAAAGAGCCTTGAGTAAGTGTATGTGAGAGTCAAAGACTAACTTTGCTTTCTTAATTCCCTGCTGTCCTTGTTATTCTTCTCATGTACAATGAGTCTGTGCATGTGTGGTGTGCATCATGTGTGCGTAACAATCAGTAAGTGAACACAGATGCTCTCAATTGCAGTTTATAATGAACATGAGAAGGGATATGTTGAGAAGTTGATAGTTAATGTCATGCAAATTGATTTAACATGTCTTTTTTAAAAAGGCCTAAATAAGTCCTTTCTATATTTGCCATTTAATACACCGCAAAAGCAGAGAAAATTCTGAAAGAGGTCTCAGATAGTAAAAGTATTTCCTGGTCTATAGTCTTCTAGGATTTTAAATGTGGAGACTTTGAATACATTCCCCTCACCTCCAAATTAAACTAATTACAGTAACCTCATGGATAGGAAATATGCTGTCTCTGAGCTACCTCTCTGAGCATTTCTCACCATTGGTCATGAAGGTGTGGGCTGCTGAAAATAATAATTCAACACCATGTAAAGGACCCCTTGGACTTCATCCTTGAACAAAATATCCTTTGTACATTACCAGTTTTAAGACCACAGTATGATACCTCTATGAATCTACTTTAATCAGTGAAAACCATTTTCATGCTGCAAGCCAGATATTTGCAAATTTAATATGGTAGCCCTATGGTTACTAAATGTATAATGTATTGATTGATAGCCTGTCTTTGATGTGGTTGTTTAGCCCTTGACATTTGGATGGAATGCAAATTTACCCTGCTGTAATGTAAGTGACACACATTTTTGGAGCAAAGTATTTCTTCAAGGTTGGTTCCACCAACACTGATGCTGAATTTATTTTTACTCTTAGCCTTTCACTAACCACATTAACTGCTGTTGATACTATCATTAGAGGCTGTGAACATCAGTTGTGGTACATCCAAAAATAAATAAGGAGGTGTCCTTTGGGAAAAACTGGAGAGTATTGATAAAACTCTCCTACAATAAATACAAAATCTCTGTGTCAAAAAATCTCCATAATCAAAATCCTATTCTTTTTTTAAGTTTATGTAATTATTTCATCTATTTGATCCATTGTCAAAGATCAAAAGAAATACAGCAATAGAATATAAGCTAATAAAACAAGATAAGAAATAAACATATTGAAACAGCAGAAGTTAATGACAAACATTATAGTCTTCTGCACGAAGCATAAAACCATCCAGTCTTAAACATCTAACAGTAACATGTATTAGCAATTTAAAGTGGAGAAAAATATGTCAACTTTTGGTATTTTGTGAAGTGCTTAGCTATCTTGCAAATGGCTATTTCCTTAGATACATTTTAATGATCTCTTTTATCCTCTCCTCCATACATTGTTAAGATCACAGAAGAAAATATGAGGGGGGAATTAGGTCCATGTTCTTTCAAGTGAGGAAATGCCCTTGAAAAAAAAGTGTTAAATGCTTCCTCTCCCAACATGTCAAAAGGGGTCACATGCGGCCACTGAAGTAAAAAAAAAAAATCAGACATTTTCCATAAGCCACCAAAAATGTTATCTAAGGATTATCTCCTTCTAGACAATAATAAATGGTACCCACATTTACTTGACTATGGAAGGACTTTTTCTAGATTATTTTAATTTATAAATTTTCTTTTTTAATTTTTTAAAATTAAAGAAGTTTGCAAGTGTGTTTCTTTCCGATGCCTCATATATAATTTGAGGGAAATATTTTACAGATTCTTTTGTGTGTGCTTGAAACAATAATAAAGCTTAGTCTATAATTTAGGAATGAAACTGATACAAGTGTTCATTTTATTCAGTAACTCCCCAAAGTGGAAGAATTTTCCTCAGCTAAACACATTAAATTTGCATGTTCAAACATAATAATTTTCATGAACATTTCACAACAGCATTTTCTGTAGGCAGCAGAGTGCTGATGCTTAGAACAATCCGCTCAAGACTTCTTGCTTTTATTCTGAAACTCTAAGCTACGTATGACTATATTATTTTGTTCTGGTATTGAAGGAAAAGCAGGTATAGAAGGCCAAAAGCAGGAGTAAAGCAGCAGCAGCAGCAGCAGACGGTGCTGCATACAGTTACTCCTCTCCAAATGGATTTACTAGTCAAAATAGGTAAGATGGCATTCTGTCCTTCATTCTTGGGACAAATGGCCTGAAGTGCTAAGGGAAAAAGAGGTCTTGAAAATACATAATGGGAAATTGTTAAGCACTACATTCTGCTGGTTTTCTATTCCAGCACTGAGTTTTCCTCTCTGAAATGTATATGTAAACATTTCATAATCTCTGTGAGTAGGTGAAAATCCAAGTATTAGCATGATGGATAATAAATTGTAGCAAGAGAACCGGCTAGAGGCACTGGCATAAAAGTGTGTTTTCTTCTCCATTTGAAACTTTTAAGTATCACAAAATGATGGGAAATGCAATTATACTTCTTCCAAATCTTGTATAACTTGGCCTGTAAATTAACAGTGCGGTTGCCATGTTAATTTATTTATTTCTAGAGCACAGGTTTCAAATAAGAATTTCCACATGTTCTGTTGAAGTTGGCAGTTTCAGTACATAAATAGAATCATTAGGAAATATATGATGGAGGCAGAGAAAAGCAATGAGATTTCATCAACATTTTTATGTCATATGGCCTGATTTATGCTTCCTAAACTTTGGATAGATAAACTGGCGCTCTCTAGGACAGTTTCAACCTTGGCAACCTTAAGATGTGTGGACTTCAAATCCCAGATTTCCTGTTATATCTTATTGAATGAGGAGGAGAGGAAGCAGGATTTTGTCCTTTACCAGAAACAACAAAATATGCTGGGCTGATCCTAACTGTCATTCCAAATCAGAAGAAACTGGATACTAAACTTAATCTGAGGCTACGGCTGACAAATGCTGTAGCCCGCTTGAGAGAACATTGCTTCCAAAAAAGACATATCTAGTATTCAGCAAAAAAAAAAAATAAAAGATTGAGAAATGCTATACTAAAACATGATTGAATTCAAATATTTTTAAAGATTATACTTAAGGTATTTAATACATGAGTATTATAGTCATAATCAAGTCCTAAAGACAATGTTTTGTTCATCAGATTACTGAATGCACAGTTCCTTTCTAGAGTTAATAACTCTAAATAGAAAGACAGGTGTACATATTGTGGGCAAACATTGTCAAACCTCTGAAGTTTTTTTTCACCTGCTCCAGGTTTTTCACTCAGCACCATATTAATTTTGTTACTGCAGAAAGGATGTCAGGGTACTATATGTACACAAATAAATGATAAAATTTTAAGAAAGCAATGAATTGAAGGAAACCACAAGAAACTATGCTTAGAGAGTTGATAAAATTGTCATAAAACCTTAGAAAAAGTTATGATGGCTAGATTTCATCGGCTGAAACAAAAGAATGAGCAATCATAGCAAAAAGGATTTGTTGCAATATTCTGTTGAATCTCCATAGCGTGACTTAGCTATTGTAATTTTTCTATGCACATTTGAAGCTTTTCTGGTGCAAGAGAAGAATGTTTCAGCTGACTTTCGGAAGCAGGAAGCTAGAGAAAAGGAAGCATGGGAAAATAGTAGGATGAATAATTGCTAGTTGCAGCTGCAAATAGACACTTGTTTAATGATACATTAGATGCATATGAATGTGCTTGTCCTCTTTTTTAGGCACCAGATGTTTGTATACATATTATACAAAGTGGAACAAGAGAAGAGAGCAGGGATGATTAGAAAGTATAAGAAACTGGTAGGGACAGCATCAGCATGACACTCTTATCCTGGGGTAAAATATAATGTAGAATTTCACTGTTATGGAGTGTATTACTTGAACACATAGATGGTTTACAAAACAGTATGATGAATGGTATGAGTAAGCCAAAACACAAACCTAAGATACCACTAAGTGCTAATTTATCTTGGGTAGTTTCCCCGTTTTAATATGTGAAGAGGTTGGCTGTCCTAAATGTGCTTGCAATGTCAGGGTGGCAATTAATCCCATTCCGCTTTGGGGTAATTTCACCTAATTAGAGACGGATCGTGGCTTTTCCTTGGAGTATACTTTTAACGAAAATAAAACCCAAGATTCATTCTAATAAAACACATTTTATTATAAAGAAGTAAAAACAGTCTTACTAGCTATTAATTACATCTTGGCAGCGTTCCTGCTTTACCTCTTTGCAGGCGAACAAAGAAAGTTAGAAGAAAATAAAAGAATGTGGACATGCGCAGGAGCTTAGTGATAAGACTCAGACAGTCTACCGTAAGTCTCAGAATGGGAGCCCAGCTAACAAATACAAGAATGCAGTGACATGCAATTCTGCAGGTACATAGTTTAGGAATGATCTTGGTGTTAGATCTCTGACTAGGAATGAGAATGGGAATGGGAATGGGAATGGAAGAGAACAGAACAGAACAGAACAGAACAGAACAGAACAGAACAGAACAGAACAGAACAGCTTTATTGGCCAAGTGTGATTGGATACACAAGGAATTTGTGTCTGGTACATAAGTTCTCGGTGTACATACAAACAACAAAGTAATATAAGATAGCAATAAGAGAAGGTAGTAGAAAAGATGAGAAGGATAATGTTTAGAAGTACTTGTCACTTTTCATGCCCTTTCCTACATTGCAACAATCCAGCTGAATGCTTCGTGCAACATTAACCTATCTTTAGACTATTTTAATGTGGACCTATTCTTGAATTTGTCTGAAAGTTTCAGTAGGTGTAACATATGATTTTTTGTTTATTATTCAATGGTGTGAAATTTGAAAGTATTTTAGTTTTCATAATCCTCTGAGATTTTTGGTGCAAGCCCTGTTGAATACAAGATTTGTGCCAGAACAGTACCATAAATGAACTACATTTTAATTTTTAGAATTAGATTTTACAGTTAGTCCTTGGGTTATGATGGCAATTGAGACTAGAATTTCTGACACTAAGTGATGTAGTTGTAAAGCATAGTATTGCATGACTTCGTTGCTTAGCTGTGGCAATTCTGGCAGTCCTGTTTCCCATAGTTAAGCAAAGACCTCATATGATCAGGAGTTCCCTATTGACTTTGCTTGTGGGAATGGGGCAGGAAACATCAGAAATAGTGATCAAGTGATCTCAGGGATACTGCGATGATTGGAACACTGAGGACTAATCATTAATACCATTTTTTCCAGTGCCGTCATAACATTGAATAGTCGCTGAACGAATGGTCTTAACCTGAGGATGATTCCAAATTTAACCTGTATTGCAAATTTTTATTACATTCATAATGTTATAAGAATATAGTTTCTGGAGGTTCTCAGAATGTCTCCAAAAGTTGCTACTGGGTTGTAATTTTAAATGTGTTGCAAGGCGAGAAATATTAAATACATAAGAATAAACTTATTAACTGAATTAAGTTAAAATTAAATTCCCCTCTGTCCCAGCATCACCCATTTTGGGGGAGAACAGCAGTGCAGCAACAGCAAGGGAGTAGGAAGAACCAGTTCTTAAATATTTATCAGTGCACCACCAGGTGTCCCTCTGCATTACACCACACCCATCTTAGAATTATTCTGATTTAGGACTGGAGATGTGCAAAGTAGAATTCCAAATGAGCTTAATTTTTTAAAACTGAGTTCTCCTGGTGAGCAAGAATTGCAACAAATGGTAGGATAACAGGTCTGCTTTTCAACTTTTATTCAGCATTAGGATGCCAAATATACTTTGCTGATGATGCAATGGTGTAAATGGGCTTCCAAGAATGGAAACACCACAGGATTACACAGCTAATATTTTTAGCTTTGAGTTTACCATAATAAACAATTTTAAAAATAGAATTGGCTGTATGGTGATGGCATGCTTCAGTTGGTTAGTCCTAACTAGTATTTCTTAATTTCTTAAGTGGTCAGTGTAATGTATAAGTTAAAATATTACAATAAACCTAGCATACAATCACAATCTAGGATATTGATAAATTATTCAGCCAAATCATAAAATTATATTGCAGATCTTCCAACTTCAGATTGAGGCTTCCAAAGGATAAAACCACCTTCATTTTCTTAACACAAACAAAATATGTTCTGTTATTGCTATTATACAAAAAGCTAAATTATATAAATTTACCCTATATACTTATCATCTTTATTCAGTCAAACTTTTTGATTAAATTCAATGGAAGTATGTAAGTGCAAAAAACATACTGATATTTTCCAAATTTTTCCAAAATGAAAATTGCATTTATTTGGTCATAGAACTCTTTAAGACTATCATCTTTAGTATGCCAATTTTTTTAAAGTGCTTCATACTCGATTTATATTATTTTTTTTATCAATTACTCAATGCATATTTCATTGTACAACAATTCAGCAATTCAACAATGTATTTTATTTTTCCATATTTTATCTGTGAAGTCCGGTTCTATTTGTGTCCAAGGACCTTCCAATTCTTATTTTGGGAGTTCTTTTAATTTCAGGAGCCCTAGGAGTCAGGATTTCTGTCAATGCAATTGCTCTAAGTATACTCAGCTGTTGTTGAAAGCAGAATGTCACCATATTATATTATATCAGAAGGTCATTTTATATTTCAAATGGCTTTATCATAGACAGTTTGCACATAGGACAACAAAAGCTTCAAGAAACCTCAAAGAAAGATAACACAGACCACAATTATGAAAACATACTTTTGAACTGTGATGGAAACGAGGGCAAAAGACCATAGAAAGAGATCAAACCATATTGTGGCTATCCATACAGCACATTAGATGATTTTATCCTCAGAAGATTTATATGGAACAGTTAATAGACAGGACACCCTTCCAGGCTGACAACACCATGAATGTTTGACATTTTGTTTAGTAAAATAGATTTGTCATTGATTTTCATATTCTTTAAACAGCCAAGGAACACATCCTGAATTGGAAGCCATGGTGTTTCCAAATTAACTGTAAAGGCAAAGCACAAAAATTCATTAAATATACAATGTATGAACAACTGGATATTGTTGAAAATAACACACTCTAAGAAATTTTAATATTTTTATCAACATATATTTGAATGAAATATGCTGCTCTTATTTCCATTTAAAGCAAACTGGTAGTGATGTCTAGCAGTGCTATTACCATTTTTTTTTTGGAATTTGCAATAATACATATTAGATATAGTCTGCTATAATATACATATAGGAGCTATTTCTCTAACCTAGTTAGGATAACTTTGTGAAGAATTAAGGAACAGTGACAATAATGATAATAATAGTAATAATAATAATGAAGTAGCTAGCTGATTTGCTTTCTCCCTCTCTCCTAACACATATATTCACAATAGATAAGGTACACTAGTAAACTTTGTATAAAAAATGTGTGATTCCAAATGTTTGAACATTTTCTTGCTAGACAGGGGTGAGAAATTCAGAATAACCCTCACTTTTTGTCATCTATTAGTCAGAAGGGGACATTCAGCAGCTTCTGGAAAGCCTTAAACTCTTCGTTCTTTGGCATATAAAGCCACATTATTCATTCTAATAACTAAAATATTATACTACTTTAGTTGCTCTGAATGGGATTAATACATATTTATACATATAAGCAAATGGATGGGTTTCCTATGGGGAGAACAAGCATGAGATGCATTTTGCTGCTTCTTTTTTTGCAGAGGACTCAATTAAGCTATATGTTGCACTCAAAGCTGATTTGTGAGTATTTTCCAAATCTTGACATGCATAATTTCCAGTCTCTTCTGGTAACTAATATAGGAAGAAGATCCTCAACAGCAAAATGGTAACTAAAATGAGTTCTAAAATAGTATGAAACAATTTGGGTGATAACATGGAAAGTGAGAATAATGGAATAACAGAATACCAGAGTTGGAAGGGACCTTGGAGGTCTTCTAGTCCAACCCCTGCTCAAGCAGGATATCCAACCTCTTCTTGAAAACATCTAGTGACAGAGCACCCACAACTTCTGGAGGCAATCTGTTCCACTGATTAATTGTTCTCATTGTCAGGAAATTTCACCTTATCAGTTCTGGTATGGACTATAACCATTCTTCTGTTACACCTATGTCCAAAATATATTGTTCCTTTTGACAAACATCACTACCAATTGCATCAAATAAATGAAAATAGAATCAATAAAATCTTCCTTCCTGATGCAAAATAGCTAGTTGAGAACAAGGCAATTTCTCAAAATGACAATAAAACCCCTGCCTTGAGTGGTCTCATTATATCTGACACCCCCACCCCCCACTCCCAGCTCCTGCACATGTTTATTTTAAAAATGATGATAATATACATTCAGGCAATTACTGTAACAATGGATTTTGTTTTGATCATCACAGAGAGGAAAGTTTCATAATGGATGAGACAGAAACTTAGCTGTTTTTAAATGAGGATTATCAGGGTTACTTATTTTTCTTTCAAAACAAACTAGTTTCATACCTGGAACTCTTCCAAAATAGAGCGGCTGAGCATAGATGGTAGAAAGCTTAGGTGATAGTGCAGCAGTATAATTTCTGTTTGTGTCTACATATAAGTAGATGATATTCTGCTTCTGAGCCACTATAAAAATCAGATAAATAAATCAGTTCCATATCCCACCTGAAACAATATCTATCTATCTATCTATCTATCTATCTATCTATCTATCTATCTATCTATCTTTGATTAAATAAATAAATAAATGCTTTTCATTCAATTCTGTTTCTCAATGTATCTGAAAATAATTTGCTTTATAATATTCTAAGTCAATCCCTTCAGTGATGGGCAAATGCAGTAATCATGAATTAAATCTAAGAGGAAAGTTATGCTACACCATGAAATATGTCTCATATTTAAATGTTCTACTAATATCTACCTCCAAGTTGCTCTTCCCCATTTATTTATTTTAAAAATGTATACTGTGAGCCTGCCTGCCTATTCCAACTCTACAACTACTCTTATGGAGTTGGTTATATTTTTGCCTTGCAAAACATGAGCCTTGAACCTTTTGCAGAAAGAAGCTCATTAAGGAGAAATAAATCTCAAGGAAAGCAGGCTAAAACACAAAAATTTGACACTCCCTTCTTTCTCCCTCCTCCCTTCTATATTGCAAAATATTCCTTCTCCAAAAGATAATTTTCAAAGGAGAAAATAAATGTTACGCCAATATTATATTTAGATGACATACAATGTCATTTGGTCTTCAATCAGATACTTTTCCACTTACATTTTTTTTCATAGGAATTTAAGTTACAACAGTCATTTATTTCTCTATTATTAGAATGATGCAATTGTTTTTAATTAACGGGGCCAAATTTATATATGTATATTTTTAACTGTATTTTAATATTTGTACTTGATGTTTTTACTTGGCTGTTCACCGCCCTGAGTCCTCAGGGAGAAGGGCGGTATACAAATTCAAAATAAAATAAAATAAAAAATAAATAAAAAAATTGTCAGAACACTATCAAGGATAACACTATAAGGAAAACAGCAAAAATAATTATGCCAACTTTCATAAAACTTCATTATGAATAAATAGTTTTAGGCAAACCTCTAGTTGTCTATAGGGATTACTTTGAAAGAATTAAATTTATCTCTTGGAAAAGAACATATTGTTTTGTGAAGTTCTTTCACATTGACTTACACTTTCCCTCTCCCTAAACAATGAATGAATGAAACTCCACCATACCTGCTACAGAGTGCCACTTTCCATCGCACAGAGATTGCTGAGGTGTGACGGACACAGAAAATTCACCAGCACCATTATTTCCAGAGGCAGTGAGCTGTGAAAAGGAGAAACCTTTTCAATTACTACCAACAATAAGAATACATTTAAATATAAAAATACGTACAAGGAACACATCTTTTTCAGTTTTTCTGAGTTTTACAAATATTATCAGCACCTTTAGAAACAGACTGCTATTCTTCAGATTGCTATGGTTTCAAGAAGGTTACCATTTGCTGAGAATTCCCAAAGAAAACTTTTTTAAATGCTGTATTTCACTAACCTGAGGTTTTTCAACTGGTTTTCCCTAGATTGGACTGCTAATTTTACTGGTCTCTGGCAACTTACAATAACACACATACAAGAGCGTAAATCAACTAGTACTGCCATTAACGGGAAAGGCATAGATTTTATCAATCTCAGAAGCAGCCACTCTTGCACCATAGAACTCAACAGTAATCTTTCAATGTAATTCCATCCAAATATTGTTTACAGAAGCTACCCTTTGTCTTCCTTTTTTTTTTTCCTTTGGTCATGCCAGACTTAACACTATTGTATTATTTGTGTACTGTGGTCCAGTGGTGGGTTGTTCCCGGTTCGGGCGAACCGATAGCGGTGGTGGCGGGAGGCTCCACCCACCCACTCAGACGTCATCAAAAAAGCTCTGCGCATGTGCAGAAGTGCCACGCGCTCGCAAAGCAAGTGCACATGCCTGCACACTACCGATAGCGAACCGGTAGCGTCGGGATTTGAAACCCACTACTGCTGTGGTCTAATATCTCAGTTTGTAAAAGTAAAGAATATGAAAACCACACCTCTATAAAATTTCTACTTTGGGGCTGATGGCTTTATCTGGAATGATGACTGCATGTTGTAGGTATTCAAATAAAGGGACTGCTATGGAAGGCAAAACTAATTACGAAATATTTGTTTCCCAGGGAGGCAAACTTTGAAGATTTTCTATATCGTTTTATCAAAATCCTGGGGTACTTTTTACCATTTCCTCTTTATTGTTTTCTGAATTCACCCTCTAAGAAGGCCTAGGTTGCACCATTTCATTCTTTAAAAATTCCTAAGGCCTGTATAAAGCCAGAGGCATTCTGGGAAATAAAGTGATGGTCAGACTTCCTTTATTCGATGCCAGCTTCCATTTTCAAATCCTTTTAGTAATCAGAGGAGGCAAAGGGCATAATAGGCACACCAGCAATATATTGGGCGATCACAGCTATAAAAGATCCCCCAAAAGGAGACTCAGTAACAAATGGTAGTGCATTTCAGGAACTCAAAGCCAGAATCATTCCCACTCTCCCAGTCCACACCACAATGTAACATTTGAGATAAGGAAGAGGAAAAAAGACAGAAGTCATTCCTACCGTGCCTTCTTCCATGTAAAGAGTGAAATAGTTTTCTTGATTGCTGCCAGCATGGATTAAAATGCCAGTGAAACTTCTTGGACGGATGCTAAATGCAATCCTATATTCTATGCTTATTAAAAAGGTGTTTTCTGGAATTTAAAAAAGGAATAGTTCCATTCAAAAGAAAATTAAAAATATTAGTCAATTTCACACTGTTTCCTACAAGAATTCTTTGAGTAGCTACCGGTATTTAATAAAAGGGAGAAGCTCTACAGATTCCTTTCTACGTGTCCATGGTTCTGTGCGTCATGTGGTAGGATGACAACATAAATGCAGAATTTTAGATCAGCATAAATAACTCCTTCCATTATACTCACCAATCACAATATATCCTCCTTCGTTGAAAAATGAAACACCATTCTCCAAAATATTGTCCAAGCAAGGCAGGACACCATCATTTTGCTGGTAAGTATACATGTGTTTTCTCCCAACTTGAAAGTTTCTCAAGCAGCCCACAAAACTCTTATCTGGAATATTCTGAAGATACATACACCCAACATAGATTGGAATAATAATATTATTATATATGTTATATTACTATCTTTACCTCATGGAGTTATAGGGTAAGATTAGTAGATGTCTGGTAAAATGAAGACAATTCAGTGACAGTCAAGTGGAAAGATGACATGAGTATTATACTTTAGCTTTCCATTAATAACAAGGAATTGAAAGAGAAAAAGAGACATTTGCTGCCTTGGCAATTATAGATAATCTGGGGTAAAAAAAAAACCATTTTAAATTCGTATTGGACAACTTCTCCATTTTTACCTTAATGTTTAATGATGGAACAGCTCCTAGATATATTGATGCATTTATCTGGGAATAAGGATAAGAAGATGGCAGACTTCCTTCGTGAGTCTTCAAACCATCAATTACAAGGCGTATTTTCTTTTCACTAATGCTGAATGCCACCTTTTTAGGAGAGAAACATAATCTTAAACCGACATATCAAATGGTGATTAAGCAATACTTAATTGATCTTAGATTTTAAAAAGCACATTTTAAAAATAAATACAGCAAACAAATTAAAAAAATACTACACAGCATGCTGTGGAATATTCACAATATTGAAAGCAGAAGCTATTTATACATTTAATTATGTATTGGGTTTTGAGGCTACCTGATTCCCAAAAAGCTCTGAGAAGCTTTCAATATTTAAAATACATAACCCAAGAAGCATGGCTGCCCATACTGAGCCACATCAGGAACATATAAGAAATATTTGTCAGGATACTCCAAATCCTCGAACACCAGGCCTAGGAACAAGCCAAGTCTTAAGAGACTTCCAGAATCCTTGGAGAGTGTGAGATATATCTATCTCTAGGGAGGGCCAGGACTGCAAGAGGGAAGTTTCTTTGGTGCCACATGACATGATGACAACATTTAATAAAAAAAGGGGGGCCTAGAGCATACTGGACAGACAGAAGGAACTGGAGATAGGATAATGGTTGGCAGATGGCTCTCACAGACACTTAAAAGACACTTTTAGAATAACATTTGCACCTCAATGAAAAACAAGCTCAAAACTTTCAAAATAAACAGATTTTGATTAATCTATTTGGGGGGGGGGAATCTTAATTTTAATTACAACTTTTTTATATAAAATGATGCTCACAACTTTACAAGAAGGCATGCAATTGTGCCCAATAGTGAAAGCATTGCTGACTTATGGTCTTGAGTGTCTAGACATTGTGATCCATTGATATAGTCTAATAAGCAACTAACATCTGTTTACAAAAAAAGCACAAGCAACCCATCCTCACCATATGCCACTGTCCATCACTGTATTTGGCTTTGCTCTTGATTTTTATCTTTTTTCCATCATGGACAACTGCAAGGACGTACCGTCCTTTTGAAAGGTAAAGAGCAACATATCTGTTCCCCATCTGATCTCCCATGAAGAAGACCATTCCCCTAGACGATGATGTACGAACATCAACAGCAAAATGGGATCTTGAGTATTCAAACATAAAAAATAAGAATCAGAGAAGACAGAAAAAGAGAAAGCTAGGTAGAAATAGAATGTGTTTTACTTCTCATTGTGTTACTATTAATGCTCTGCTTCTACAGTTCTTATCTGGTTTGCATTCTGATTTTTTGTTTCTAAAAGAGGGTTAAAGCTTGCTAAAAATTATCTACTGAGCTTCTTGGTTAAACAGAGATTTTAACTGGCTGCAACTATAAAATCGAGCCATATTATCGTAGAAATGATCAAATGTGATATCTTTTTTTATATATTACCGTATTTTCCGGCGTATAAGATGACTTTTTAACACATGAAAATCTTCTCATAAGTCGGGGGTCATCTTATATGCTGGGTGTCGTTCTCCTGTAATCAGGCAGACCAGCCCGAAAGGCTCTGACAAGCATTAAATGTCTCTGGCGATTAAAGCTCTGACGATCTGCTAATCAGGCAACGCAGCTGGGATCGCCAGAGCCATGGAGAAGGGAAAAACTTTTCCCCCTCCAGCTTGCTTACCTTAGTTCAGTGGTTGGGGGTCAAACAACCCTTTCACAGGGGTCGCCTAAGACAGTGGTCACCAACCGGTGGTCCTTTGGTGGTCCGCGGAGAAATTTTTGCATTTTTGCAGGTGGTGCAATACAGAAAAACGAGCGCAGTCCTCACCATCCAGAATGAATGGTGCTGTTGTGGCGATGAGGGAGGGGGCAGCAGAAGTGGGAAGAAATGGCGTTTGCAATGACTGGAAGCTGTGGGAGTGAAGCACTACTTTCATTTGTACAGCAACAGCATCCCGCCTTGGTATATTTGTGCCAGCCAGTGGCGCAAGGCAGCCCTCCTCTCCTGCTGCCTGGGACTCAGAGTGGTAAATGGCGTCTGATCCGGAGAGCAGCTGGATTTTGCTCTCTAATCCGGATGCCAGATCGGCCCCCTGCAAACTCTTGTCTCTCGAGGAGCGCTCCCTGAAGCAGGGCTGGAAACTTTGGTTGGGCTGCTTGAGAGAGGAGAACTTGCAGGGGGGCGATCTGGTGTCTGCAATGGAGAGCAAAATCCGGCTTCTTCTCTCTGCTGTAAGAGCGGCATCAGGATTCCGCCTTGGTATATTTGTGCCAGCCAGTGGCGCAAGGCAGCCCTCCTCTCCTGCTGCCTGGGACTCAGAGTCGTAAATTGCATCTGATCCAGAGAGCAGCTGGATTTTGCTCTCTAATCCGGATGCCAGATCGGCCCCCTGCAAACTCTCGTCTCTCGAGGAGCGCTCCCTGAAGTGGGGCTGGAAACTTTGGTTGGGCTGCTTGAGAGAGGAGAGCTTGCAGGGGGGCGATCTGGTGTCTGCAATGGAGAGCAAAATCCGGCTTCTTCTCTCCGCTGTAAGAGCAGCATCAGGATTCTGCCTTGGTATATTTGCGGCAAAAGGCAGCCCTCATCTCCTGATGCTTGGGACTCGGAGCGGTAAATGGTGACTGGTCCGGGGAGCAGTCGGATTTTGCTCTCCATTGCGGATGCCAGATCGGCCCCTGCAAGCCCTTGTCTCTCGAGGAGCCCGACCAAAGTTTCCAGTGCCACTTCAGGGAGCGCTCCTCGAAAGATGAGATCTTGCAGGGGGCTGATCTGGCGTCCTCAATGGAGAGCAAAATCCAGCTGCTCCCCGGACCAGTCACCATTTACCACTCTGAGTCCCAAGCAGCAGGAAACGAAGGCTGCCTTGCGCCGCAAATGTACCAAGGCAGAATCCTGATGCTGCACTTTCAGCAGAGAGATGAGGGCTGCCTTGGCCAACGGCTGGCGCAAATATACCAAGGCGAATGCTCATGCCGAACAAGTTCAAGTAGTGCTTCGCTCCCACACTTTTTCCGGCCCTCAGTCTCTCAGGGAGATGCTTGACTTCCTCTCAGCCCCAAAACACTGGCTGGCCCATGAGATGAGAGAGAGAGAGAATGAGAGAGAAAGAAAGAGAATCAGAATGAGACAGAGAGAGAAAGAGACAAAGAATGAAAGAGAGAGAAAGACAGAATGAAAGAGAAAGAGAGAAAGAGACAGAGAGAATCAGAGAGAGAGAATGAGAGACAGAGAAAGAGACAGAGAATCAAAGAGAATCAAAGAATCAGAGAGAGAATGAGAGAGAGAGACAAAATGAAAGAGAATCAGAATGAGTCAATCAGAATGAGAGAGAGAGTGGGGAGAGAGAGAAAGAGGGGAAGAGAGAAAGAGAAAGAGTGGGAGAGAGAAAGAGAAAGAGGGGGAGAGAAAAAGAGAGAAAGAGTGGGGGGAGAGAGAGAAAGGGGGACAGAGAGAAAGAGAGAATGAGAGAGAGTGGGGGGAGAGAGAAAGAGGGGGAGAGAGAAAGAGAGAACGAGAGAGTGGGAGAAAGAGAGAAAGGGGGGAGAAAGAGAATGAGAGAGAAAGAGTGGGAGAGAGAAAGAAAGAGAATGAGAAAGAGGGGGGAGAAAGAGAAAGAGTGGGGGAAAGAAAGAATGAGAAAGAGAGGGGGAGAGAGAAAGAGAATGAGAGAGTGGGGGAGAGGGGGGAGAGAAAGAGAATGACAAAGAGTGAGAGAGAAAGAAAGAGAGGGGGGGAGAGAGAAAGAGAATGAGAGGGGGGAGAGGGGGGAGAGAGAAAGAGAGTGAGAAAGAGTGGGAGAGAAAGAAAGAGAGGGAGAGAAAGAGAGAAAGCGAAAATGAGAGAGAGAGAAAGAGAGAATGAGAGAGAAAGAGTGGGAGACAGAGAAAGAGAGACAGAGAGGAGGCAGAGTGCCTGAAGGACCCCATCCCGTACTGGGAGTCCAGGTGCTTCAGCAAGCGGCGCACTGGATTTGTATTAGTGGTCCGCGAAATTTAAAATTATGAAGTTGGTGGTCCCTGAGGTCCAAAAGGTTGGGGACCCCTGGCCTAAGACCATCGGAAAACACATATTTTTGATGGTTTTAGGAATAACTTTATCGTTGGTGGTCACCACAACATGAGGAACTGTATTAAAGGGTCGCGGCATTAGGAAGGTTGAGAACCACTGCCTTAGCTGCTTTCCTTGCTTCGCTTGCCTGAATCCATTCCATCAGCAAGCAACTCCCTGCCTGCAATCAAGCAGGCAGGGAGTTGTGGACTTCAACTCCCAGAATTCCTCAGCCAGCAAAACAAAGCTGGCTGAGGAATTCTGGGAGTTGAAGTCTACAAGTCTTAAAGTTGCCAAAGTTGGAGACCCCTGTTCTATTGGGTAAGTTTTTTTCCCCTTTGGGATCTTTAAAAAAAAGTAGTTAATTGGGATTTTTTTAGTTGTTCTTTTTTAGACCTAGCCATTTAAAGTTAAGGAAGTTTTAAATTTAGCTTTCATATAAAAATTAAAATAAAATAAAATAAAATAATATTTGTGCAGCTTTCTGAGATTTAGTGTGTTTCTGTAGTGTTTCACTCTAACTACACAAACCCACAAAATCTCACAAAGCTGTATATGGAATTTTGTGTGTGTAAAGTGTGAAAGTTGGGTTTTGGGGCTTTTTGTGGCTGTGTGAGGTTCCTGCTTGTTGCAGGGGGCATTTTAGGTCTAGCACAGCTGCTTTTACATTGTGGGTGAGCCAGTTGTGTTGTGTTGTGTTGTGTTGTGTGTGTGTAAAGTGTGAAAGTTGTTTTTTGGGGGCTTTTTGTGGCTGTGTGAGGTTACTGCTTGTTTCAGGGGCCATTTTGGGTCTAGCACAGCTGCTTTTACATTGTGGGTGAGCCAGTTGATGTTTTTTTAATTTTTATTTGGTGTGCGTTGGAAGAGGGGTAGTCTTATACGGCGAGTATAGCCCAAACCCTGTATTTTAACAGGAAAATTCGGGGGTCGTCTTGTACACCCAGTCGTCTTATACGCCGGAAAATACGGTACGTCTATTAAACATAATTTGTTCTTTAGGACCTTGTCTGAAAAAAAATTACGTAAGATAATGAGGAACACAAAATATAAACTTACACAGCAGCATATAGACACATTGTGTATCACAATGACTAAACATAGGATCTAGCCAGCCCTCCCATATAAACATCCACTCAACGTGTGTATGGGAGAGAAGAAGAGAGAGAGAGAGAGATGATTCATATGATCATGTATACATATATGTATAATATATTCCAATGGATCAAAAGCTTGGACTTTACCTGAGTCTTAAATTTCAGGTACTGCTTTCTATTTAAAACAAAATAACAATCCCATTACCTGTCTGTTGATGTTTGGGATACTGAAAACAACAAATAAGTTTCTGGATTATTGCCAAAGTGGTAGGCTTCAGGGACAAAATTTAACTCAGCACGCAAAGGACAGTCATTCTTGTTCTGCTGTCTATTTGAATCTGTCAGATAGGCAATACTTTTCCTCTTCTGGAAATGGAAATAATATATATATATATATATATATTTAGAATTGATGATTTCGGGAATACAACATAGAGGTTTATTAAGAAGAAAACTATTCAGGGTTATGTTTTTCTTATAATAAGCATGATTTCACTTCTCCTTTAGGCAGGATGGGCAACAACTATTATTACTATTTGGATTATCAAAAATTTCACTTTACTTCTTAGTTCCTGTCACAGATCTTAAGACATTTTTAGAAATATCCTTCAAAATAAATTAATAAGTACCAGTAATTTGATCCTATTATCAAAACTTTCATTATGAAATTTTTATGTCTCATTTTATAATAATAATAATAATAATAATAATAATAATAATAATAATAATAATAATAATAATAATAATAATAATAATTTTATTTCTATACCGCCCTTCTCCCGAAGGACTCAGGGCGGTGTACAGCCTATTAAAAACACAAAAATATACAGATATCAATTAAAAATAATTAAAATTATTAAATAATTTGGCCCAAATTAAAACCCAGAAATTTAAAACACCCAATTTAAAATCATTTACTTCGATAGCCCGGCCTGGCGGAACAGCAGGGTCTTGAGGGCACAGCGAAATACACGGATGATACATTTTATATATCATCCAGTTTTTGTTCTGTTCTTTAAAGTACATTTCATATATATAAAAATGTAAATTCTCACACTTTTTGATATTATATTCCAATAATTTGAAAACTAACAAGACAACAGAAATGGATATTGTTTGATTTTATGATTGCAAATTAACTGTTATAAGATGTAAAAAATCATTGACTCTGTAACTATTAAAAGCATGTTTAAATAATTCCTTCTATATGTTTGAACAAGCATTTTATTAACCGAGTCTTCCATTAGAAGTCTGTTTAGAAATTGTGGCTATATATACTAATTTACATGCTTAATTTTATTTTTTTCTTATTGTTTTATAAACTGACCATGGATACAGTTATAATCAGTGGTGGGATCCTCCTGGTTTAACCATCGGTTCGGTGATAGCGTGATTTGCACATTTATTTATTTTATTTCATTTTATTAAAATTTATATGCTGCCCTTCTCCCGAAGGACTTGGGGTGGCTCACAAGTACAAAATGACAATAAAAACAATATCACTAAATAGCATTAAAAATCCAATTTAAAATCCACCAGTTAACTAAAAAACCCAACCAGATCAGGTGATTTGAGTAAAAAGCCAGGTCTTAAGATCTTTGCAGAAGGAACGGAGATCAGGGGCTGTCCAGAGCTCAGTGGGTAATTCATTCCAGAGGGTTGGTGCGGCCACCGAGAATGCCCTCAATCTGGGGGCCACCAGCCGACATTGTCTGGCCGATGACACCCGGAGGAGGGCAGCCCTATGTGACCACACTGGGCGGTGGGAGGCCAGTAGGAGGTGGTCCCGCAAGTACCCTGGGCCTGTGCCCTGTAGGTGAGAGCCAGCACCTTGAAGTGGATCCGAAAGGCCACCGGCAGCCAGTAGAGCTCGCGCAGGAGAGGTGTTACACGGGAGTAACGAGAAGCTCCCGTAACAACCCGCGCAGCCGCATGCTGGACCAGCTGGAGCCCCTGAATGCACCCCAAGGGCAGCCCCATGTAGAGGGCATTACAGTAATCCAGATGAGAGATAATGAGAGCTTGAGTGACTGTATGGAGGGCATCCCTGTCTAGGAAAGGGTGCAACTGGCGCACCAGGCGAACCTGTGCAAAAGCCCCCCTTGTCACGGCCATCAGATGATCTACCAAGGACAGCTGGGAATCAAGGAGGACGCCAAGATTGCAAACCCTTTCAGAGGGAGTCAGCAACTCCCCTCCCATCTGCAGAGATGGGGATTCTAGATCAAGGGATGCCGGCATCCACAGCCACTCAGTCTTGGAGGGATTGAGTCTGAGCCTGTTTCGACCCATCCAGACCCGTACTGCCTCCAGGCACTGGGACATCACGGAAAGGGCATCCCTGGATTGGTTCGGGGTGGAGATGTAAAGCTGAGTATCATCAGCATACTGATGATATTCCACCCCGAAACTCCAATGATCTCACCCAGTGGCTTCATATAGATGTTAAAGAGCAGGGAGGAGAGAACCGACCCCTGCAGCACCCCATAAGTGAGGGGCCTCAAGGAGGATCTCTGCCCCCCCGCCCAAACAAACTGCGTACGGCCCAAGAGGTAGGAGAAGAACCACTGTAAGACAGTGCCTCCCACCCCCAATCCCCGAAGCCGACGCAGTAGGATACCATGGTCGATGATATCAAGTAGCACCAGGATGGAGGAATAACCAACATCCTGGGCTCGCCAGAGATCATTCACCAGGGCGACCAATGCCGTTTCCATGCTATGTCCGCGCCTGAAACCTGACTGGTACGGGTCCAGGTAATCCGCTTCCTCCAGGAATTGTGGAAGTTGATAGGCCACCACAGACTCAACAACTTTCGCCATAAAACGAAGGTTGGATTCGGGACGAAAGTTGTTCAGGGAGGCTGTGTGCAGTTTGATGAAATCTTCACTTCCTGGTTTCTTCAGAGGAGTAACACAGCTGATTCGCATGACAATCTGCTGTACTGAGTAAATCAGCTGAGAAGATAAAGGTCAGAAAATAGCACGGGCGGACAGGTGGGCCCATCTGAACATCGGGGAGAACCGGTTCACTCCCAGCTGATTGTCGGAACTCCTGGTTCACCCGAACCGGTCTGAACTGGTAGAATCCCACCCCTGGTTATAATTCAATGAACAAGTTATGCTTACTGACTAATGGTATGACTTGTTTGGGAATATATCTTATTAAAGCTGATGGCACTTGCAAATGACAGCACTGTAAAACAGCAGTCTGTCAGTTTATGAAAATGACTATGATGTCTTTTTATTAGTTAAAGAAAAAAGAGGGGTCTATAAGGATCTTAAACCATTTGCTTCTAATCAAATACCATGGCTATGTATTTATATATCTTTCATATGTGGTTGTCCTCCACTATTTCCTGGAGTTTGCTCAAATTCATGATCATTGCATCGATGACACTATCTAACCATCTCATCCTCTGCCATCCCTTTCTCCTTTTGCCTTCAATCTTTCCCACCATCAGGACCTTTTCCAATGAGTCCTCTCTTCTCACTAGGTGGCCAAAAAAAATGAGCTTCAGCTTCAATTCTAGCTTATGACCAGACTGCTATATTTTACTTTTATTAATCAATATGAATTTTCCTTATAAAAAAAAGAACATTTCCTAGCAGATTTACTTATTAAATCCATCACCTTCACCCTCTGAAAGAAAAAGCTGTACTCTGAGATACAAGTGGTGGAGGATGTTTCCCATCTCATCTAAAATCAGTGCCTAGGCATGGAATGCCTATTATATTGAATTGTCTCTAGCTACTCTCCCATGAACAGATGGTACCTTAATGTTGATAATTTGCTATTCATTATGGGACAATGCTGCAGAGATCATTCTGAATATATGTGCCCTAATTGTACCACTATCAGTTGCAGTTGGTATTTAGGCTTATAAATTTTCAGTATCAAGTGAGGATTTATTCCCTCCAAATTTTGGTTGAATTTTACCGCTGCTGTTGTATTTTTTTGCTGCTTAGACCCTGTTTCCCCCAAAATAAGACATCCCCTGATAATAAGCCCAATCGGGCTTTTGAGCGCATGGCAATAAGGCCAAGCACTTATTTCAGAATTCAAAAAAATATAAGACAGGCTCTTATTTTCAGGGAAACACGGTAATATTACATGATCCTATTGTTTATTTTCTGTATTATTTTTCATGATAAAAATTGGTAGCCAATTTTTATATGTAGTTGTACAGTATAACAGAACTCACAAAAATTAAATAATTTTCTTTAACAAAACTTCATTTCCAACCTTTGAAATCTTTGGATGGTGTACATCTGGTAATTCTTTCAACAGCATTGGCTTTTGTCGTTCTGGAATCATACAGAACCCTAGAGACACATCGCTCCTAACAGAATCGGTTAAATTTTGAACCTGAGCAGGAAGCTGTGAACTAGTATGGAGATAAAAGAATAATGATACCGATTATTGCTTATATAGATTAGTTAAGAAAAAGAACTTGCTGAAAGCAAAGCACGATATGGATAAAGAAGGATCGTAGGAATAACAAAAAAAAAAAAGGCTTATTTCAATATATTCAGAATATAAGGAAAAGAATAAATGAACTAGCTGTTTATTTGAGTAATATGTTAGCTGCAGACTTGGAAAGGGAAGGACTGAAGTTTGCGTTTGAGAGAGGTATGGACAAAAAGTGCCTATTTACCTTGAATTTAAATCTCCAGGACCAAATAGGACAAAGTATTTTTCTAAAATTAAATAAATACTTTTAAAAAGAAGGAGGGGCGGAATCCTATCTGGTCCTGGAGATTTAAACTCAGAGTAAACAGGCACAGACAAAACACTAAGATACACTAAAAATGTACATGATGATACAGTGATACAGTTCTAATCACATTTATATTATATACTTTCTCCTGGATCACCTATCCTGGCGACCAGAAAACACTAAGGAAAACAGAAACAATACAACAGATAAAAAAATAAGGATGACTGGCACTCTGCATAATATAGCCTTGTCTTCTAATATGGCATGTTGTTGTAAATCTGTTTAGTCATTAAAAACATCATAAAAATCTATATTTCACTAAAACTCTTGTGACTGTAACCAGGGGTAGGTTCTATTTACCTTTACTACCGGTTCGCAATGCGAGCGCGAGCGCTTCTGCACATGCAGAGATCATCAATTATGACATCCGGGCAGGTGGGCGGAGCCTCCCACTGCTTTTACTACCGGTTCGTAAGAACCGGACAGAAACCGAAGCAACCCACCACTGACTGTAACCTTTAACTGGATGACACGGTTAATCCTAGGGCAAATCTTTTCAACCAAGCTACTCAAAAGCATTAACTTACAGAATGCAGGGACCCATTATACCCACAGGAGTGAAATTTTGGAAAGTTCTTGCTGTTTCAGTGCTATTGCACTGCTGCTATACAGCATCATTGTCATAGTCATTCCCTAACATCTTCCCACAAGTCAGTAGGGACGGAGAACAGAACAGAATAACAGAGTTGTTCTGGCAAGCTTGCAGGGAGAAAGGGATCACGTGACTGTGGCTAATGGTGGGAGCACGTCAGTGGGTTTGGAGTTGTAGCTTCCTTCCTGGGAAGCTTGCAGGGAGAAAGTCAATGGGAAACTTTGCAGAGAATGTCACAAGTTGCTCCCATACCCATACAATCTCTGCACTTGCAAGTATATCTGAAAGGATGATCCAATGTGTCATGGGTTGTTTAGTATTTTTAAAAATCATGTTGAAAAATTCGTGGTTTGTTAAATTAAATAGATTACCATATATAAACTATGATTACATAATATATTTACCTTTCTATAAAGACATTGGACATACACCCTTCAAAGTTGTTCCCACCCAGTTTTATTGGTCGATTCATTGATTTCCTTTCAGGGGTTACAACTGTTTTTGAGTTAAGCATATCATCAACTAATAACTTCAGCCTAGAAGGATAAAAGTGCACATAAGAGTGAAATTATCACGGCAAAACTATTATGATACCTAAATAATACTTAATTATTTAATTAGATCATTCATTCCCTTCTAGGAACTGTTACCAAAATTCTCATTATATACTACATCACTATGTAATTTGGCTTAGAAGCTAAGTGCCACCCACCCAACACAGTAATTTTGTATTTTGTTATTGATAATGTTGTCATATTCAAAAATACCTCTGTGAAAAACAAATCATTCTCAGAAGCCAAATCCATTGACGTATTACTTCTAATGCAGTTTAAGCATTCATAACTAAGCATTATATTAAAAAATAAAATTATATTTTGACCAATACAATAATCATTCAAGCATACATATCATCTTCTTTTATCACTGTTATGTAATGCATTGAACCAATTTCACATTTTTTGCTAGATTGGATTTCTTCATCAGCCAGGCTTACAATTACATAGCCATTTCTTAGGAAAACGGTAAAATCGGCAAGCTAAAAGGAGGAAAAAGAAACATTTTTTAAAAAATATTAATATTTTGGATTTTGTAGGAAACCAATTATACTGTATTTTAAAAGACAGCAAAAGATAATTTATCTTTCTTACCCGTATATTATAACTTAATAGCATTCCATTAACTGCCAATGTGTGAAAACCAAATCCAACTTGGAAATTATCAGGGAATGGAAAATCTTTATCACTTAAGTCAAGAAATCCATTCTTGAAAAAGTTTGCAGTTCTCACCAGCTAAAAAATACAAATAGATGATAAATACTTTATTACTCTATTATTTATAACAAGCTTAACAGAGCTCTCATATGGTGAGATTTATACATTTCTGGACCATATAGAGCCATAAATCCCATAGCAAGTCTTCTTTTAGAAATATTTAGAGGTTATGATTAAATAATTAAAAGGAATTATGATTAAAGAATTGTGAATATTTGGAGTAATGCCAAGTAATAAAAGAAGTGGTGATTATTTACCTTCCAGTCATCCGGGCATTTTCTGCTGACACCAAAACTTTCAGAGAAGCTTATGGAACGTTCAAATGAGGTTTTAATATTCATCATGCACCCACGAAATGGTGGTGTGGATATATTAAATCTGCTTTCAAAAATAAGTAAATAACAGCAACCAGCAAACCACAGCTTTAAAGTTAATATTATGCAAATCTCTTGTCTTTTGGAATAGATAACCTACTCTCCATTATCAAAATGAATTCCATTAACTATATTGTAATCTCCTCTTTGGTCTAGTATTTGGTCTTGCCACCAGATTGGGAAGCAGGAGACCGTGAGTTCTAGTCCTGCCTTAGGTATGAAAGCCGGCTGGGTAATTTTGGGCCAATCACTGTCTCTCAGTCCCTTTCACATGGTTGTTGTTATTGTTGGGGAAATAGGAAAAGGAAAGTTAACTGTCTTAAGATATTTATAAAAATAATAAAGGTGGGGTAAAAAAATCTAATAAATACTGTAAATAAACTTTCCAATGGCTGTAAAGTCAGGGTAAAGAATTTATTCTTTGATGTTGTTTGAATTTTAATTTTATGTGTCTGTGGTGACTGGACTGTTGAGAATTCACCATACAAGAGAAAACAAATGATTCTTATTCATCTCTAAATTATGTTTGTGTGTTTCTCTTCAAAACATGTATTTATTCAAAGAATAAGGTAGTTTTAAAATTATACATAGAAAATAAATAATTTTTTTCTTACCATTATTTATAATTACATATCATGTTTTTCGGAGTATAAAACGCACCTTTTTCCCCTCTAAAAGAGGCTGATAATTTGGGTGTGTCTTATATTCCGAATGTAGCTTTTTGAAGCTTTTTTTCAGCCCTAACAAGGCACTAATGAGCGATCTTCTCAGCATTGCCTGCTCCCTCGACTCTCCGCTGTGCTTTAACGAGTGAGTGAAGTGCTCTCCATGCTTTACTCTGATTCTCAGCTGTTCTTTAGAAGCTTTTTTTTCAGCCCTAACTAGGCGCTAGCCGAGTGAAGCACTCCCCACCCCTGCTTTGCCTTTTTTCATTGCTGTTTCCTCTCATCTGTGCCTTTGGAAGCTGCTTTTTATCCCCAAGCAGGGGATAAAAAACCAGCAAATTAATGTGCTGAAGCTGACCGGACTAAGGATGCTAGCCAGATTAATACCTGGTAGGCAGATTTTTCCCCCTATTTTCCTCCCCAAAAACTAAGCTGCATCTTATAGTGTGGTGCGTCTTATACTCCGAAAAATACGGTAGGTTTATACCAAGTGCATTTTTGGTACAAAAAAAAGTATACTGTAGGAAATTCTGGAATTCACATTTATATTCTAAAACTGTGATCATCCCCCTGAAAAGTGCTTACTTCTTTTGGGGAAAAAGGTTTTGATTGTGTGTTACCCACAGCTCATGTGAACGGCAAGCTCTATTTCCAGAAAGAAAAAGCTTTAGTTAAAAGTTCTTCATTCCAGCTTAGAAGAAGGAAAGAGTTATTTAGTAATCCAGCTGGATGTTCTATTCTTTCTGTTATCTTACATCAAGTATGAAGAACTTGTAACCAAGCCAAATGCACCTCAGTGACTATATAAAGTTGCTTCTAGATAACTGACAATATCCATACCAGGCATCAATCCCAAACCTAAGAAAGGCAACTGTCTCCAGCTAAATCACAATCTAGGGGCAAGAATGCATTCAGCATAGCCAAGGCCTTAAAATGCATCCTTTCCACCCTGCACCAGCCCCTATCTTCAAGATGCTTGTCACTCACCGTTCTCTTAGAGAGGTTGGAATTCCTCCCAAGTAATATGAATCAAAATGAAATGTATTCACAGTGGCATATAATCTAAGTCTGTCAACCCCAAAAATATATTGTTTGGGGGAAATGCGTAAAATAACCTGAAACAAATAAAACAAACAGATTTAAAGCCTTCATTATTTCATTATGATTTCACCATTTACATTTACAGGTAGTATCTTTATTATTACTAATATTGTGCCTTTTTATATTTTTTGAATTAGTTTTTTAATAATTAGTTCAAACAATGAATTATCAATATTATCGGTAAGAAAATTAAGACAATACTAAAGTACAGTTAGTCAACAGGAAACATAAAATCAGCAAAAGGGGAGAGGAACCCGAAGTGCTCTTTTAAAATAGAAGGTTTTTAAAAGGCCACAGCACAAACTGCAAGAAAGCTATATTAGCTTCCAGTTCTTGTCTAAAACGTAGAAAATGCTGATATGGCCAACATGCACAAAGCATTTTCACCCCCCCCACCCCCCCTTACTTTCAAATAATGACTTAAAAGCATTTCCCTTGAATGACACAGGAGGCTTTGCATTATGCCAATTTTTTCCATACCATCAAGTCCTAATAAGGATTTAAAATTGTTTAAATCTCTAAGACCATATAACTGAATGTGGGAAAGATATAAGATAGTGCAGACTCTTGGTTAATATAGTAATAAATGAATAAATGGACTTTTGCTAAATAATGACCACAAAATAGAATTTGAAAAGAGATTTACTGGTTTCCACAGATTATCTCATAACTGCTACCCCACCCCAGTTCTAAAATGATTCCTGATAAGTATTCCTAGGCTTGGATTCTGAGACTGTTTCATCTGTGCAGATGAAACTATAGAGAAATACTTCTCAACTACTATAAAATAGTTGGGAACTCTCCTCTTGCTAGGAAGAAGGGCTCAGCACTGCCATCCTTTGACTGGAAGTTCCAGTTCACAATCATCACTGAGAGACCCAGGCATTAGGTTTGAATATTATAGGCAGAGGGTACATAAGCAGCTGGGGTAATATCTGCTGGCAGCAACCTAAATATGATGTCTTTGCTCTCAGAACTGCATGAAAACATTCTGCTGCCTGAGGCAAACAATAAGACAGCACCCCTCACCTTTTTATATTAAAAAACAACAACTGAGCTAGTAGTTAACAAGGTGATGGCTCAACAACCCGAAAATGGTTTTGTTTATTCAGGAGGAATAGAAAAAGGGTTCTCCTATTTTCCACCAACCGCTACCAGAGACATTTCTGCATTGTTGGCTGGCCCTGTCCATTTCCTACCTCTTGCACAAACACTCTACTGAATACTAAATCATGTTTAGCCTTTCCCAAGCTAAGTGCAGATTTCAACTCCTGAAATTCTCTAGCCAGCAAGGCCATTGCTGAGAAGCCTAGGTATTGTAACCCATCCATCTTCTGCATATCCAGAAGACACCAAAGCTGGACAAGACTGTCTTAGAACCTTCTGATATCAAGATTCTGATAATATGGAGGTTCCCAAATATGTTAATCCAACTTCCTCCTGGGAACCTTTTGTCTGGAGGGGGCAAAGCAAAGTGTGACAAATTTGGTGGTGGGACTGACACACAATCCTAATCTCCTACATAATGTCCCCTTATGCTGACATATACATTTGGGAGCAATGCCACATATTTGTTTTAAGAGTAACTGTTAAAAATTTCCATATGTGTAGCTAAGATTAATGAAATTGCTGGCATATTACAAAGGGATACGCGTGAGCATTTTCATATTGATAACAACTCAGATTGTTTTGTGCAGAGAAACTTACCAGTTTTTCTGTTACACTCCTCATGGTTCCATTTGTTATTTCTCTCGGAGGTTGTGAATCAACTTTGTATGTGAATATTGGTTGGCCATTTTCAATTCGCAAACTAATAAACTTGTCCTATAATGTTTTATACAAAATAATACATAAATAGGCATTAACAGGCATATTTTCTTTTATTCAAAATAACATCTAATATTTATATATTTTCCTAGTAGTCTGATTGTTTCAGGTTTCATATTTTAAAGAAAAAAAATATTTTGTTCCTTCTTAGGAAGAGAAAGAGTGCTATCCTTTCCCACAGATTTGCTGAATTACAATTCCAAATATTGGAATTGCAACAACTGGAGAGTATTGGTGGGAATGATTGATTGAAGACAGTACAATGATCAATTTTCCACTTACTTAGCAAAAAAACAAAAACAAATGACTTAGCATAAAGTTTATTTATTTATTTATTGGTTTGATTTATATGCCGCCCTTCTCCGGAGACTCGGAGCGGCTTACAATGTGTTAAGCAATAGCCTTCATACTTTTGTATATACCTGCTTAGTAGGGCTTTCAGCCCCATCTAAGCGGTGTTCTTTTTTATACAAAGTCAGCTTATTGCCCCCACAATCCGGGTCCTCATTTTACCTACCTCGAAAGGATGGAAGGCTGAGTCAACCTTGAGCCTGGTGAGATTTGAACTTGCAGTAATTGCAGGCAGCTGGTGCTATTTAACAGCACTTTAGTCTGCTGCGCCACCAAGGCTCTTTGTGTGAGAAAAGTTGTGAGAAAGTTAAGGTTATGTTCCAAAAACTTCAATGCAGTTGGCATCATAAGTGCTCAGGAGGTATTACTAAGCTGATCTGCTTGACACGTTAAAATCTGAAAACTGAGTTTCAGAAAATACTATGAAAGTTAAATTACATGCATGTAGCCTAAAGGAAAACATAAATTTTCCAGCTCCATAGTTTATGGCTATATAACTCTTCATGCCATATTTGAATATTCCTAGGTTAGCGAGAAAAACAATGAAAACTGTTTGCACTATTGTAGTTTTATATCAATTTACACTTCTACAAAGTAAAATATATATTACTAAGTATATAAGTATGTAAAAAGAGCTGCGGTGGTGCAGTGGTTAGAGTGCAGTACTGCAGGCTACTTCTGCTGATCACCGGCTGCCAGCAGTTTGGCAGATCGAATCTCACCAGGTTCAAGGTTGACCCAGCCTTCTGAGGTAGGTAAAATGAGGACCCAGATTGTTGGGGGCAATATGCTGACTCTGTAAACTGCTTAGAGAAGGCTGTAAAAGCACTATGGAGCGGTATATAAGTCTAAGTGCTATTGCTATTACTATAATCCTGAATGGATTAACTAAATTTATTGCAGTTGACAGATATTATGCAAATTACAGCTGAGAATGAATGAAGAATCTGAATAAGTGGGGACCACTCATTTGCCAGACGTTTTCTATAAGTTTTCATTAAAAATATTTCAGCAGCTATTCTTGTAAATTTAAGTCTTAAACTATGAATAAAACAATTGGGTATTTTAAAGTTTCCCCCAGATGCATTTAGGGCAACATCATTCCTTAATAGGAAAGAGAAAAGATTTAAATGGATTAAGAATAATCTTCTTTCTATGGATGAAATTTAGGCCCTCGATTGAAGAGTATAATGTACATACATACATACACACAGAAACAGACTATACAAATATATATACATACATTCTGTACATAAATACATTTATAATAGGTCTCTGAGATGCACTTCCACCAAATCTGTTTCTTTATATCACAAAACTATTAAAACTGTTCATGAATAATTTTTCAAACAATACAGTGTATGTTAGAATCTGAAACAATCAGTTATTTGAATCTGTGTTTTCAATGATAGGTTAATAGATGCAAATTTGCGGTTGGTATTGACCTATTTACATTGTTTCAGAACAATTTATCTGTATGGATCTTCTTTTCTCTGTGCCTAATTTCCTTCCTTTCTCTTCTCCCCCACTTACCAGTTTGCCTGGAAACATTTACATGAATATTAATTACCTGATTTTCTGCAAAGAAGACCAACCCGACATCTGAAGTAGTTTGAATGGTTTGTTCATATCTTATGATTCCTGTGCCTGGAGAGGCTTTGATATGTGCATAACCTATTCCTTCAAAGTAAAATTCAGCAGATTGTTCTCTGTATCTGAAATAAAGAAATATGCAGATGAAAATGCTACCATCCTATCAAGCATATTTGATATATCAAGAAATGTTTTAAACAAAGAAAATTGTCAAACTAAGTGAAAATTGTGTTTCTCCTCATAAGAAAGGAAACTATATCTTAAAGCTACATCATATCTTCAGAGATATTTGTTTTCTTATTGTTTTTAACAATCCCTTACACATTTATGAAGTTTAAATAATAGCTTACAATTGGTTTTATGAATTTTAAAATAAAGCTGTGTCTGAAAAGAAATAGCAAGTTAACCAAACTTCTTTATCTTTCTTCAACCTGCAGATGGACAAATTTCTTTGAATTTCAAAACTTGCTTCACAGGTTGCACTAAGCTATTTTTGTTTCAAACATATTTATTGAATAGCCACAATTCAAACATCATGCTAAGCACCAGTCCTTGTTTCAAAATCACGATCAGTGGGTTGTCATAAGGAATGTGTTAAGAAGCTTAAACATGACTCAAAGACCTAGCATGGGATAGTGGCTCAAAGACTAAACTAAAATAGGAACTCAGGTTCTTCACTTTCAGCCACTAAAGTTCATTGGGTGTCTTGGGACCACTTACAGTGTTTCACTGTATTGGGAAGGGGGCGATTGAAGGAAAAAGTGTTGTATAATCTTGAAGAAAGTGGAATATATATCAGATAAATAAAATACAATTGCAATTGAACTTTGATTTCAAGTGTGTGGATCAAGTTGCTTCAGTAAGAAACCTATAGCACCTGCACAAAAGTTAATCAAAGTCTAAATCTGTTTGAAGGCACCGACTTAATCTGTCACTTTGAAGCAATTCAGCAATTCAGTTCAAAGTTTTGAAAAGATGACTTGATCCAATTGCTTACGCAAAGTCCCATCGAACATACTGTAATGGCACATATGAATGATCTTGGAGAGACAGGAAGAAGAGCTGCAGACTAGGCAAGGGTCAGATAAGAGGTAGCTCAGTCAATAAAAGGAATGTATGTATGGCAAATATCTCAGAAGGAATGCTCCTTAGTTTCTTGGATTGTAAAGCTGAGGGGAGAGAGATGTATTTTCAGACTTGAAAGATTCACTTAATGTAACTTTATAATAAAGACAGAACTAGAATTTCTGGGTGTGTTTCTCATCTGGACTATCTCGCAAGGCTGACCCATATGAAACCAAAAGCAAACATACTATTGCTTAATGCAATGTGATAGCTCAACCACAGAATAAGGAAAGTATCAGAGAATGCACGTAATGTTTTAAAGTGAAGCTCAGTGAGAATTGAAATATAATCTATAAATGTGAGAGAGAAGTTTGGCATAGAAAAAAGAAATTGTGAATAAGCTTAATTGTTGTTAGTCTAAAGAGCCTTGGTGGTACAGGGGTTTAAGGCACCCTGTTATTAAGCTGGTTATTAAGACCAGCTGCCTGCAATTACTGCAGGGTTCGAATCTCGCCAAGGCTCAAGGTTGACTCAGCCTTCCATCCTTTCTAAGGTAGGTAAATTGAGGACCCAGTTTGTGGGGGCAATAAGCTGACTTTGTATAAATATACAAAAGGATGAAGGCTATTGCTGAGCACATTGTAAGCTGCCCTGAGTCTTCGGAGAAGGGCAGCATATAAATCAAATAAAATAAATAAAATAAATAATGTCTAATTTCTTCTGCTCCCACTGACTGCATTCTTCAAGTGGTAATAAAATGCCTAGCCAATGCCGGCCCATATCATGCACTCGTCTCCTCAGAAATGAACCTAGCCAGAGGCATTCATAGGATTTACCTCTTTTATAAAAAAAGACAAGAGCAGCACTGTGCCATAAGCTCCATCTCTTTCATACATGCACATATTGTCACAATACATGTAGAAAAAAGTTAACTGCATCACATTGGCACCATGCATTTTTTTGTCATTTCTTCCATGTGACTTTACACTAATGGCATTGACTCCATCTCCAAGGTATGACCATCGGAGTCAGTATGCTCTGAAAGATATTCTGAAACTGTCAACTCAGGATGCCTCAGTCAAGGACTCCAGAGGCACTTAATTTACGCAAGCTCAAACCCACAAAGAGCCCTTCGATATTAATTCTAAAACTTGTCAGAAAATACTTCTTTGCCCTTTGCAGGACTCAGGGTGGTGAACAGCCAGATAAAACACATGAATTACAAAATTTAAAAACAGTATAAAATCTGATTAAATAATTTGGTCTGTGACAATTTAAACAACCCTAATGTTTTTAAGACAAATTTAAAATTCATCATTTAAATTAAAAAGGGAAAAGAAAAAGTTAGGCCAGGCCGGCCTGTTGAAATAGGAAAGTCTTGAGAGCGCAGCGAAAGGTGCGTAGATCCGGGATCCTCCGTATCTCCGGGGGGAGCTCATTCCAGATAGCAGGTACTCCCATAAAGAAGGCTCTCCCCCTAGGGACCGCCAGTTGACACTGTTTGGTCGACGGCACCCGGAGGAGCCCCTCTCTATGAGAGCGTACTGGCCGGTGGAAGGCTATTGATGGCAGCAGGCGGTCCCGTAAATAACCAGGTCCTAAGCCATGGAGCTCTCTAAAGGTGGTGACCAAAACCTTGAAGCACACCTGGAAGACCACCAAGAGCCAGTGCAGCTCGCGCAGGAGAGGTGTTACATGGGAACGCCACGTTGCTCCCATAACCACCCACGCGGCAGCACTCTGCACCACCTGGAGCCTCTGGATGCTCCTCAAGGGGAGCCCCATGTAGAGAGCATTACAGTAGTCCAGGCGGGAAGTGACGAGGGCATGAGTGACTGTGGGTAAGGAGTCCCGATCTAGAAAGGGACACAACTGGCGGATCAGGCGAACCTGATGAAAAGTCCTCCCAGTCACGCCGTCAAATGCTCTTCTAAAGACAACTGTGAATCCAGGAGGATGCCCAAGTTGCGAGCCCTCTCCATGGGAGCCAACGACTCGCCCCCAATAGTCAGTGATGGCTCCAACTGACTATATCGGGACACCGGAAACCACAGCCACTCGGTCTTGGATGGGTTGAGTCTGAGTCTGTTTCTCCCCATCCAGATCCGCACGGCCTCCAGGCACCGGGACATCACTTCAAGGGCATCGTTGGGGTGGTCCGGGGTGGAGATGTACAGCTGAGTGTCATCAGCGCAGTGATGATACTTCACCCCGAAACCACGAATGATCTCACCCAGTGGCTTCACATAAATGTTGAACAGAAGGGGCGAGAGGACCGACCCTTGCGGCACCCCACATATAAGGCGCCTCGGGGTCGACCTCTGCCCCCCTGCCAACAAAGACTGCGACCGGTCGGAGAGAAAGGAGGAGAACCACCGCAGCACAGTGCCTCCCATCTCCAACCAATGCAGCATGATACCATGGTCAATGGTATCAAAAGCCGCTGAGAGATCTAACAGGATCAGGACAGAGGAACAACCCCTGTCCCAAGCCCTCCAGAGATCATCAACCAACGCGACCAATGCCGTTTCCATGCTGTACCCGGGCCTGAAGCCCGACTGGAACGGATCCAGTTATACCGTTTCATCCAGGTGTTGGGGAAGCTGTCATGCAACCACACTCTCAACAACCTTCGCCACAAAGCAAAGGTTGGAGACCGGACGATAATAAGCCAACACTGCCGGGTCCAGGGAAGGCCTGAAACTATTTACATAGTTTCATCATGTAGATCCTCAGAAATCATAATAACCCACTGAAAGCTTCAGACACCTATATTTGACCTCACAGATAACTAATAACACCCTAAATAAGTGGAGGGGAATACTTTATTTGAGATCAGATGCCAATAGGTAGAAGAACAAGGAGTAGCATTACTGTGTACTTGACTAACTTAAAATCTGAATATGATTTTAAAAGATACATAGAAGTTTTTGAAAGCTGATAATAATTATCCACATTTGAATAGGACAAACAGAATGTGCTTGACAACATTCCACATTGATAATTATCTACAGCACATCTAGAAAAAAATTACCTCCTGCATGGTTGCACCACAGTAGTATTAAGATTAAAAGTCTTCTTGAAATTGTACAGGCTGAAAACTCTGTCATTTAAGCTATCTAATTCAATGCATCCTTCATAACGGGGATAGTCCAGTACACTCGGAGGCTGTAAGAATAAAAAGACTCTTTAAAAAAATTGCAGCAAATTTCAATAATGCTCAGTACTGTATAAACATAGAAATTGCAATTGTCGTGAGATTCTGTGCCCTCTGATACATTTTCATCATTTCATTACATAGATCCAACCATTACAAATACATTCAGAATTCCATATCCTTAAAATTCTAATTCTTAATTAAAAGAACTTAAAAAGAAAGGTTTGGGCTTTTAAGATTGCAAAAATAACTTTGAACATTTGGGTTTTACTGATTCACTGAATGTTCACCCTAATAATTAAAAATCTCACTTTCACACAACATTCCTCAATTCCTCCAGCCTATTCTGAAGTCAACCATGCAGTTATACTCATTCTTCAGAATAAAGAAAACAGGCAGAGAAAATCTTGAGACAATTGGTGTTTACTCTTCAGCTGATCAATAAGTATGCAAAATCAACTTTCCCCTCAGTGTCCCATCTAAAACTACTGCAACAAAACCCTGTCACTCTGTAATGCAAAAAGAAAAGAAAATAGATTGTGAGCAGAAAGATCTAGTAGATATTTCTCATTAGTTGCAAAATGTATTTAAAAAATCACATGCTGGCACATTTCTCACAGAGATAAAGATCTAGCTCTTAAATTGTCATCCTTATAGTATAGAAAAACCTGTGAAAGTAGTGTGGTATCATGTCAAGTTTGCAATCAAATGTTTATCACAAAGCCTCTAGCCATAGTTGCAAGCTAGAGTAATAAATGAAGTGGGAAAAGCAGAATAATAAATCCCAAAGGATGCCAACAAACACACACCAGGAACAGGATGCTGAAGTTGTCTTTGGTAGGGGGAGCAGCAAAGGAGGGGCAGAATTTGAATATTTTAGATTGACCAAAATCCCTTCACCCTGACTTCATATTCTAAATAAAACAAATACAGTTAATAGCATGCCCTCATTCACAAATGAAGTCGGAATGGAAATTTAGAGCTCAATTGTGGTTGTAGGTTTAGGATTACCTGTAATCTGAGCATTGAATTCGTGTTAACACAGTGTTGAAAAATTTAAGAAAACAGACGGTAGTCCAGCTAATAGTATATGATATTTTAACACCTTGTTTTTTACATGGGATGATAATTTTTGATTATATCACACAGCAAACATGAGAGTTTTATGAATGTAATTGAGATTCTAACTAGCCTACTGATGATAAGAGATGCATATAAGTCTTATAAGGTGTGTTATTGTCTCTGTGATAAGGAATAATAGAATTCTTGGTTGCAAATTTATGGAAAATATGATTAAAGAATGCTTACTAGAATATACAAAGAATCCCAGTTTGTATCCATCCAAGTAGCAGATAGATAATTTTTAGGTTGATCAGATTACATTTTCTTTCTTTCTTTTTTCCCATATATTTTGTGATATATTAGTAAGGGCATATTAAATTCTACATGCTATGCACTGCATCATTCCACTTTTACACTGACATAAGTCATAAATAGCATGCAGACTGAAAGATGAAAGGGATCAGATTATATTTTCTTTGAAAAGATTAAAGTTAAATATTGAGAAAATAATGAAAAAAAATAGTAATTTATCAGCATATTATTTAATATAAGAGAAACACAAAATGTAATTAATTTACACTTTCTCACTTATATTTTAATATAAAATAAGTAATTTTGTGATGATACGGTAGATCAATAGCAAATTAGTAATATTTTGAGTGAATTTGATATTCAACTGTTACCACAGGATTGTGCAAGGATTTTGAAAGCAGCTTTAGAACTTAAAAAATATTTGAGACAATTCAGCTGGTGAAAAGCAGAAAGCCTCCAGCCTAGATGGTTTCCCTATTAAATTATATAAATATTTTATAGTTATTTTGAGCCCAGTATTATAAGAGGTTTATACTAAATAATTTACATATGATTAATTGCCTTTATCTTTTTATGAGGCTTATATAAAGTGAATTTAAAATCAGGTAAAGGTTCTAAATTCTATGGAAAGGTATAAACCCATATCATTAATTAAGGTAGACACTATTAACTATTTTGTTGGCTAGATCATTGCAGTGAGTATTATCATACATAATTTATCCATCTCAGTCTAGATTGATTAAAACTAGACATCAGACAATTTACATTTATTAATAGATATTTTGGACATAGCTCAAGATGTATTAGATTCTGCTGCATTAAAATGTTTAGAAGCTGAAAAGCTTTTGAAATGTTTCAGATTAATTTTCTAAAGCAAGTTACATGTGGATGCGGATTTCCACCTTCTTTAATTATATGGATTGCAATTATATTTGAGAGCCAGTTTGGTGTAGTGGTTAAAGGCTAGAAACAGGAGATCATGAGTTATAATCCTACTTTAGGAATGAAGCCATCTTGAAGCCTATCTCTTAACATCCTAGAAGGTGGCAATGCCAAGCCACTTCAAAAGTGTGGCCCAGAAAACTCTGTGAATTGCTTATGTTCAATTTTACTCCAAAGATAAATAGTGCTATTTTACTTGAAAGTATATGCAGAATCTGGAATAGTAACTTTAAATCAATTATTTTATAACTATTATTTTAAGGAATTTCAATGGCTTCATACAGACTTTTTTTTTTGCTTAATATACCATAGTGGGAAAATAATCAGCTGAAGCATGCCTTAAACCAGGGGTGTCAAACTTGATTTCATTGAGGGCCACATCAGGGTTGTGTTTGATATCGGAGGGGCCGGTGGGTGTGGCCGGGGTGGGTATGGCCAGCACAACATCACTTGTGTCAGGGCGCCTGTGATGGGCCAAGCATTCTACCAGTGACCATCAACCTTGATGAGATGCTGCTAGAGCAACTAATCTGCGGAGTGAAAGATATTCGCTTGCAGAGGAGGTTGCTCGCAAAGACAAATCTCACGCTACACATCGCACTGGACGAGGCGAGGGCTCACGAATCCTCATCCAAGGCAGCCGAGAGACTACAGGGGACAACGCAGAACAGAATGGCACAGAAGTCAGCCCCGGTTCACCAGGAAACCGTTGGCACGGGGAGCGAGGGAGAGTCAGACGAGGAGGTCTGCAGGACCGAACAGGACCGGCGAGGCCAGTGAGATGCCTGTGCGAGTTGTGGGGGACCCCATCCGCACCAGACCTGCAAGTTTCAAGACACCATTTGCCGGCAATGCAAGCGGAAGGGGCACATCGCCAGAGTCTGCAGAGCCAAGCAGAACCTCCATTACAAGCCGCGGAGCAACACTAGCCAATCAGAGACGGCGCAGCGGACGAGAACCAATCCGAAGGGCGGCTACAGGAAGAGCGCGAAATCTGAGGATCTCAAGGCCTGCACTATCCGAATTGGCCGGACCTGCACATCCCCCGGGGAGAAGACCTACCCGACGGTCAGCATCGAGGGGCAGGAGTGCGTAATGGAGATCGACACCAGATCCCCCATTACCATCATGTCCTAGGACAAGCTAAAGAAGGCCGTCCCCAGCATCCAGAGACCGCAACTACAGCACCAGCGGCTGGGACTGTGCGATTACCAGGGGAACCGCATCCCCGTGGAAGGAATCGGCGAGTTCCAGGTGGAGTACAGAGAATTCTGGGAAAAGTTTCCCCTCACCATCGTCAGCGAAAAGCTCCCAAGCCTCCTGGGCATGGACTGGTTCAGAGTCCTGGGCATGGGATTCACCAGAGTCCGCAACATGCGAAGCACCCTGAAGGACGACCTGATGCAGGAATTCCAGGACGTGTTTGACGAGCGGCTCGGCAAGTATGTGGGGACCCCTATCTCATTCAATCTTGACCCCAATATTGCCCCCATCCAGCTGAAACCCAGGAGGGTACCTTTCGCCCTAAAGCCCAAGATCGACGTGGAATTGGACAAATTGATAAAGCAGGGAGTGTTAGTGCCAGTCGATCATGCTCAGTGGGAGACCCCAATTTTGACCCCTGTTAAACCGGAGGGTCTGTGCGCATCTGCGCAGACTATAAGTGTACAATCAACAAGGCCCTGCAGCAGAGCGCCTACCCGTTCCGACACATCACCTTCTGCACTGCCTAGGGCCAGGCAAGATCGTACCAGCAGCTGCCGGTAGGTGGCACTACCGCAGAGGCACAAACTATAGTAATGCATAGAGGTGCCTTCAAGTGTACCAGACTCCAATTCGGGCTTAGCATAGCTCCAGGACTGTTCCAGAGCACCATGGAGTGACTGTTACAGGGGATCCCTGGGATGGTCCCGTATTTTGATGACGTGCTCTTCACCGCAGAAGACGAACAGCAGCTAGGGGAGAGACTGAGACAAGTCCTAGGGAAGTTCAGGAGTGCAGGACTCAGAGTCAAGCGCAACAAGTGCATGATCACAGTCCCTTCCGTGGAATTCTTGGGGTACCAGGTAGACGGAACCGGCATACACCCCACCGAAAGCAAGATTAGAGCGATCCGAGAGGCTCCTAACCCCAAAGATAAGGCGAAACTACAAGCGTTCCTGGGACTATTGAACTTTTACGCAATTTTTCTAAGGGACAAGGCAACAGTAGTGGAGCCCCTGCACAGACTGTTGGCCAAAAAGTCCAAATGGGTTTGGGGGAAGGCTGAAGCTACCACGTTTGCTGCTGTAAAGAAATTCCTGTCGGCCGAGAGTTTCCTAATTCAATACAATTCTACGCTTCCCTTAGTGCTAGTCTGTGACGCGTCCCC
The DNA here is from genome assembly GCA_022577455.1 of Arizona elegans. Classification (NCBI taxonomy): domain Eukaryota; kingdom Metazoa; phylum Chordata; class Lepidosauria; order Squamata; family Colubridae; genus Arizona; species Arizona elegans. Next base: position 38,765,961 of record JAKOOJ010000002.1, read on the forward strand.
CTTCGGCGTGGGGGCCATCCTGAGCCATAGACTACCGAACGGTCTAGAGGCACCCATCGCCTATTACTCCCGGACTCTTTCAAGCACTGAATGGAACTACAGTCAACTTGACAAAGAGGCCTTGGCAGCTGTCTCAGGAGTCAAAAAATTCCACGAATACCTGTTCGGCAGAGACTTCGAACTCATCACAGACCATCGCCCCCTTCTGGGTCTCATCGCAGGGGACCCACCCACCCCGGCAGCCCCATCTCCCAGGATGACACGCTAGGCCATCTTCCTGGCAGCATACTCCTATCGCCTGATACATCGACCAGGGGTGAGCATGGGAAACACCGATGCCCTCAGCCATTGCCCGTTACCGGACAGGATAGAGGACCCCACACCTGGAGTTCCAGTCCTGCTGATTGACATCTTGGACTCGGGGCCCATCACTTCAGCAGAGATGGCGAGGGCCTCAACCAGAGACCACATGATTAGGAAAGTCACGAATTGGGTCACGAGGGGGTGGCCGGAAAAGACTGAGGGCGGGGAATTCAAACACTTCGCTAACAAAAAGGGCGAGCTGACAATGCAAGTCTTTTGTGGGGCGATCAGATTATTGTTCCCTTGTGCCTAAGGGAAAAGGTTTTAAATCTATTGCATGAGGGGCACCCCGGGATTGTGAGGATGAAGGGGTTAGCTAGGAGTTACGTATAGTGGCCCCTAATGGATAAAGAAATCACGGAGTGGGTGGGGAACTGCCAACCCTGCCAGGAGTCTAGGCCAGACCCCCCCCCCAACAGCACCAGTTAGGGAATGGGAACGGCCCCAGGGTCCCTGGTCTAGGATCCACATAGACTTCGCTGGCCCATTCCATTGGCAGGTATTTATGGTCGTCGTGGATGCTTTCTCGAAGTGGTTGGAGATCAGACTCATGAAAACCACTACCACCAACACCGTCATTAGGGAGCTAAGGCAATTGTTCGCCACCCATGGCCTACCGGACACCTTAGTCTCAGATAACTGGCCCCAGTTCACAGCCACGCAGTTTGAGGGGCACCTAGCAGAGTTGGGGATCAGACATGTGCTATCTGCCCCGTTTCATCTGGCTAGCAATGGATTGGCAGAGAGATTTGTGAGAACGGCTAAGGAAGCCTAGGTCCCGAAGACTGGCAGGAGAGGATAGATAAGTTCTTAATGGCCCAACACGCCACACCATGCACCACCATAGGCAGGAGCCCGGCGGAACTTCTGTTGGGGAGAAAGCTCCGGGGAGTCCTAGACAAGCTACACCCCAGTTATTCCCCTAACATCTTCAGAGGGGCAGAGAAAAGACTTAGGGAGTTCACAATAGGAGCATCAGTATTCGCTAGGAATTACGGGAATGGGCCCCTCTGGGAAACCGGGACAATCACGGAGGTAACCGGGCCCAAGTCGTATAGAGTAGACATGGGAGATGGGAGGATTTGGCGCCGACACATTGATCAGTTACAGAAGCGTTTGGCCACCGACACAGAAGACATCTTCGACGAACCGCTCCCTAGCTACCAACAGAACTCTCGACCTAACTCAAACCCGAGTCTAGCGGAGGACTTAGCTGTCGGCCCCGAGATCCAGCGCCACCCCATCGCGGAAGATCAACCAGCCGCAGAAGTTGCCGCCCACAACAAATTCTCGGAGGTTCCATTGGCGGAGCAGGGAGAAACAGGGAGCTCCTCCGACCTGCTCGACGCCACATCTCTGACTGAACTGCACAGGTCAACTAGGGTGCGGATACGCCCTGGTCACCTGAGAGACTTTGTATGCTAATGTCCACCCCAAGTGACTTCTGGGAGGGGAGGAGTGTTATGTATGTAGATTTGGGCGGGCAGTTTGAATTAACTGACCGTCAGCTGATTGGCTGACCACCACAGCTGCAAGGTATATAAAGGGAGCTGTTTCCCCTGGTCAGTTGCTGGGTTCTCACCCTACAAGAGCTGTTGTCACTCATTGCCTGGCTTGCTGCGTCCTCATTCACCCAACGTAACAAATTTGTTCCATTTTCACAATTTTGCTCTTTGTTTCAAAGCTGGGTAATGCTGGACAAGAATTTGATGAAAAATAAACAACAACATAACCTCTCAAGGCATATCCTTCAGAGGAGATATTATTTCCAAGTACTTTTTTGTAAGAACAATATGATAAAATTATGAGAAGTGTCATCTGTTGGATTACAAAAAATAATGATTTATTTTTTCTAATATTTGCATAAGACATAAAGCTATTACCGTAAATTCTGGTGGATATCCTCCCACATAGAAGACCACTTTGTCAGGATCCAAGTTAAGAAGAGTGTTACTATTCCTACTGGGATCTTGAGGTTCATATTTGGCTGAAAAATCTGAGGGTGCAGCATGCTTATATGCTAATTCTGCATACTGGTAAATTCTAGAGAAGAAGAAAAATGCATACAACTGAAAGTCTTCCAATATGAGTGCAAAATAATTGGAAAGGATCTATTTTAAGGGTCCATACCTCTTAAATGTGACTTGATCCAAAGCTATGTCCCTAGTGGTTTTCTCATACAATTTTTCCGTCACTCGTATTTCATTTTCGAAGCCTCCTAGGTTATAGGCGCAAATAAGATGATCATCCCGAATAGCCATACCGATATAGTTGCTGGAACTCTGAACATGAAAGCTTAAGTTAATTCTTCAGACAACTGCTACATGTTATATAATCCTTTTTTTAAAAAAAAATCATCAAACATAACACCTGCAAAGGAGAAGTATGCAAACAAGATCATCAGGGCGGGGACTTGTTTTCAATTTTTCTAAGTCTGCTGAGATTTTTTTTTTAAATTGCCTCATAACCTTGTGTTCACCCTGGGACAAAAGTTGCCTTTGAGATCAATTTAAATTCAGTGTAGATATTCAAGGCAATTGGATGGTACAAATCCTTCAAAGAACTCTGAATGGGTGTTTATAATCCTTTAATCTGATAGAAATTTCTAGCCCTCAAATTCAGGATTCTGTAATGTAAATCATTTCCACTAATATATAGTACAAGTAAACATACATACACAAGTAGTGCCTGTTTCAGCCAATGTCCTTTAAAAGGTGAATCAGATTTATGTATGTCTAAAATTTTCATATATGGTTCATAACACATGGAAAACACACAATGTCCAAAGCTTCATATGAAACAACAGGTTTAAAACATCTACATTCTAAGAATCAATTAGAAGAATTATAATAGGATGCGTAATTGACACGAATAATTCATGACAGTACACATTTGATGCTTTTAGAAAGTAATTATGTGGCTCCTTTGACATAATGACAGGAGCTTGGCTCTATTTTTAGATATAACTCCATTTATTTCCTGCATTGGAAGATAATTTTGACCATTATTCAAATGATAAATCCTAAATTGCAAATATCAGGTAAATAATTTGTTGGGGTGGAGGAATTCAGACAAAAATATGGCTATTAATATTTTAGATTGGTTTATTGTTTAGTGCCCAAGAAAACCCTTACATAAACATGGAACTGATGTCTCAAGTCCTAGAATAAAGTAAATATGTTGATTCGAAAGAGTGGAAGGCTTGGGATTTTAAACCTGAGTCTGCCAAATAAACACAGACATTAATTTCTGCATTTTGCAGTAGACTGACATTTTGCATACATATGATTTCTTTCTTGACAGAGTGACTCCATTTTTTAAAATTCTGGAACACCGTTATGTTGTTTTCAGTTTATGAATTTTCTATTGAACTAATCAATATTGATTGCTATTATTTCATGTGATCTTCAAGGTGTGTATTTAAACATTAAGCTTAATGATTTTCCTTATGTAATATAATATTATTTATTGTTATTATCCCTCTGTTTCTGATTTTTTTCTTTTTCTTGTTTTGTTTGCTGATTTTTCCCCTTATTTTTTGGCATATTAAGGTTATACAATTTTTAAAATGCTATCTCAAATTAAACAGCAGTGAAGAAGGTACCTAGGGCCATGTTCAAAGATATAAATACACTGTGATTCCAGCTCATATACAATAGAGCAATCCAAAATAGGGTACTCTTTCTTATATTTCAAAGGGCTCTTAATTATCTCCTTTTATGACTAATCCAAATATAGGCTAGTACTGTATGTGATCAAGACTCAATTCAGAGCCTTTTGGGAGAATGAAGATCTTTTAGAGATAACAGAATCCAATAACTTAAAAGGTTCTGGATTGGGACCACTGCTGGTGAAAACATCAATGGCGGTACTGTTACATCCATGACTTTTTCCACAGGTGCGGACGTGGCCTCTGCAATAGATAGAATGCCTCCCTTCATCTCAAATTTATTCAGTTATGGTTATTGACCAGCCAGATAAGAAAAAAAAGAAAAAAATCTCAGAAGCAATGTTAAAATACAGCTAAGACAGAAGTTAAAAAAAAAAGATTTAGACTTAAAATTTAAAAAATGAATAAACTACAGTAAAATAAAATATATTTTGGTTATATATTTGTGATTTTTCAATAATGGCTTGGTAAGAAATAGTCAACACTTACATCTTTGTTACCCAGATACATGACAAACATGTTTTTTGGTTGTGTCATGTCTTCCTTTTTACTAGGTCTTTGTAGAAGGAAAGAAAGAGAAGTATAACCCTTCAGATCATCCAGGATATCAGGAAGTCGAACTTCAACTCCCGATTTGCCATTGAATTTCATAGGGATGGCCACCTAAAATAAGGTTTGTAAGTAATTACAAACTTAGTTAGGAAGCAAAGCAAAGCTTCAATTTACACACATTTCATCAAGCCATACTGTATTTACAGTATATCAGTCTTAAACAATTCAACCAACTTGGATTTACAGTTTTGTGAATATTACTCTTATCCCCATTGGCCTGACCTATGTAGGCATCCAAAGCAAAATACGTTTGAGAAAGAATACATAAAAATATTTGGATAAGTATGTGAGAATAATTTTTTAAAAGGAAGCAAGGAATTTTTGCCACACACCTTATTTGCAGCATCTCTGGCTTGCTGGATGAGCTCCCTGATGCGATTTATATTCTCAGTTATATTGCTTGTTGATATGACTTGCTGATTTATATTTGTAATCTTGTTAAACAGATCTGGGAGCATGCTTGTTAAGTTATTTACTGTTGAAAGCATTTTAAAATGAGGGAGAAATATAGGATAGTACATATCAAATTACAGTTAAAGTAACTAGAAATTTAATTTTTAGTTATTAACAACACACTAGTTTAATTACTTGTTAATTATTAGTCCAGAGTGGGAACAGAAAGGGAAAATTATAATTGACCAGCTTGCTAAGCCCTATTTTGTTTTCAAGAACACAAACTAGAAGGAACAGCTACACTGTTAAGCTTAAAGACTTTTCCAGTCTTTCATATCCTCCAAATGTCTTGAAGAACAAAAATTATTCACCCATACCCAACATTCAAGGTGAAGGATTTGAGACTCATCTAAACACCTACTGGGAATTGAATTATTATAGAATTATTATTTTGGAGGAAACAGAACTAGTATTGTACTATAAACCCAATAATCACTATAGTTCTCTAACAGTGTTATACAACAGAAAGTGGAACTTTTTCCTATGTACAAAATGAGGCTGATTCAGGAAGTGATAGTCCTGTGTAGACTTGCTTCACCATATTAACTTGCTTCAACTTAACAAGTTAAACCTACCTGTGATCTGTTACACCTAAATCTACCACCACAATAGGTGAAACCTATCCATGACCTGAAATCATTACAAACCTATCCCATTCCTGAAATCATTACAAGCCGTGTTACCAACTGCTTCAACCCAATGACTATGCCCTTAAAATGGAGGAAGGGGATTCAAGGATTTTTGCTCTGCTTAGATTTGATCAAAGTCTTTAAAATCAGATATCCGAGAGCTGTTTTCCATACATCTATGCTATTTAGATTGCTATGCAACATCTTGGAAGAGATTATTCTAGAGTGTGGACCTAAATTATCTGGTTTTGGTTTTTCCAGAAAATTCTCCACAATATTTGGTTCCATATTGCTCACAGGGTGTATCTGCTAAGTGATGACTCAATAGGCATTTTAACAACTGACCTTTTTCAGAAAATATATCATAAGAAAACTCTGACATTAATTTAAAAATAGTTTAAGGAATTCATGTAAAAGGAAAAAAGCTACCTGAATTTCTTGCTTCTCTCAAAGCCTTGTTGAAATCAGTAATCTGTACATTTTCATAAGTGTTCTTTATGTTTTCAATTCCAGCTTTAATTGGGTCCAGTTCACTGAGTACATTTGTAGTAATATTGTTAGCATTCTTAATCATGGTATTTGCAGTTGTGATTAAGCTCTCTGTATCATCTAGTAGGCAGATAAAGTGTCATATAAATTCAGGATAACATTTATTTGTCTTTTAAGATACAATATGTAAAATGCTCTCTACTGAAATATATGAGGCTTATATTCTGCACAATTGTAAGTAAGTATATAATTTGTATACATTTTTTTGTTTCTTTTCTTCCACTTAATGCTTTTTTAATAAAAAAAAATATGGGTACAATAAATCCAATAAAATGTACATTAGTAAAAAGCCACATCATATTACTTACCTCTCTTTATTCCCTGGAGGTTATTTTGGAACTCACTAAGATCTCCCTGTATTGCAGTTTTTTTCCGTTCTGCTTCCTGAAGCTTGTTCCTCATATCATCAAGTGCTGGACTGAGATCTATAAAATAATCCACTATAAATCATCCTGACAATTATGGATTGCCCTCACTTTATTACTAATAGTAGTTTTACTATTCATGCTCTTATAACTGACTGCTTTCTGGTGAGGTTTCTGTGTTTTCCTCTAGTCATTCCTTTGCCCAGGTGGCCAGACCATGAACCTAATCACAGCCAAATTCATTTTCAGTGTAATCCTACTAGACAAATTTAGGTACCTTTAAATATGTTGCTAAATTTGAGACTCTGGAAAAAGTTCTGAAAAGAGCAACAAAGATGATCAAAGGCCTGGAGACTGAAACATATGAAGAACAGTTGCAGGATTTGGGTTTGGCTAGTCTAGAGAAAAGAAGAACTAGGGGTGACATGATAGCAGTATTCCAATATTTGAGGGGCTGCCACAAAGAAGAAGGTGTCAAAATATTCTCCAAAGCACCAGAGCACAGGACAAGAAACAATGGTTGGAAACTAATCAAGGAGAGAAGCAACCTGAAATTAAGGAGAAACTTCCTGACAGTGAGAACAATTAACCAATGGAACAGCTTGCCTTCAGAAATCATGGGCACTTCATCACTGGAGGTTTTTAAAATGACACTGGACAGCCACTTGTCTGAAATGGTATAGGGTCTCCTGCTTGAGCAGGCAGCTGGACTAGAGGACCTCCAAGGTCCCTTCCAGCTCTATTCTATTCCAAATAAGACTTTGGTTTGAGCATTTTAGAAATATCAGAGCCCTTTTCCCAGATAATTTACAATTACTGGTAGTCAATGGTAGGAATCCAGTTCAAACAATTCTGGAAGTTGAAATCCATACATCTTAAAGTTGCCAAGACTGTGAAACACTGATACAAGAGGAAGAAACCACTGGATTCTATAGCCTCCCTTCTCTCACACAGCTTTTACTAGGTTGAGTTTTGTAAGGTCTGTTTCTCTGAAACTCATTCTGTTGAAAGACCACCTTAAAACAAAGAAAAGCACTTCACTACCAACTACCATACTCTTAATCAACTGTAGTGACTGTGAACTAGGCTGATGTGAAAACTTTCAATTTCCAAAAATGAGTCAGTCAGTGGTAAATATGTTATAACTTAGCTTCCTACAAGGTCAGGGCTAGAGCAATAGTAGAGGAGGAAACCCTAAAACTTTTTATCATGTTTTGTAACGCTTGCAATGTATGATGTGCTGATGATACCTTGCAATGTCTTCTGTGTTTCTCGTGCTTTGTTTAACACTTTTCCACTGTTGGTTTTCAGTCTTTCAGCCATTCCAGATAAACCTTTTTCATCCACTATCTGAAAATGAAGCACTGCCAGGTAAGAGGCTTGTACAGCAAAAGAAGTGCTATTTCATAATCCAAGACAGCAGTAGCAGAAATGCTGTAACTGTTTTGTGTGAATTCAGAACATCTGGAACTGGAGGTTGGTGCAAAATGAAGCAAGTGGCAAAAAGAGGGCCAGAACAGAGCAATATGCTCCAGAAACAGAGCTGTTACGATACAAAAATATATTTCTTTTGAAGTTTATTTATCTCAGTAGGCAAAATCTCTCTCTCTCTCTCTTTATCTATCACATTTGAAAGAACTTCCCGGGGAGAGAACACAATGCTTATATATCTCTACTTCTACCTGACCAGAACTCTGATAAGTCCTTTCAGATTGCCTGATTTTGTGCTATCATTTGTTCTATTCATCCTACCTATGACTGAAGATTACTATAAATTTTGGTGACTGTCATTATTATCTTAATAATATTGTAATATTATTGTAATAATATTACATATTATTTTATGTAATGTTATTGTATTTTATGTCTACTTTTTAGTTTTATCAATTATAGGTTTATGTGTTTTCCTGTAGGATTTTCATTTCATTTTATTTGTGTGTGTGTCCCTGTCCCTCCCTCCCTCTCTCCCTCTCTCTCTCATAGTTGCTATTTTGAAAAAAAAATGTGCATCTTTTATAAATCACCTGGCAATCAAAGATGTTTCTAGTGTTTTCTATCAAAGCTATCATATAGCTTATTTTTTCTTAAGAATTTGTTTGTAAAAAGAAAAAAACATGGGAATTACAAATGTAAGTTAATGCTATCTTTTTCCCCAATAAATTTCATTTGAAGCAGAGTAATTATCTGGAAATCGAGATGGTAGGTAGCTGGTAAAGCCAAGACAAAAACTAGTTAAACGGCATTCTGATGAGAACTACATAAAGATAAGATGCTTGGTCTCCAATCATTTCTCCCAAGAGTCACATCGAAAATTACAATTTAGTCCAACTTTGGGAGATCTCTAGAAATTGCATTCCAGGTTTCTAGAATCTATGTAAGATCTTAAGGTCTGCCTCAATCTGTTACTGTCCTACAAGTGCAATAGATCACATGTTAAGTTTATTTTTCTACTGGGCAGGAAGAGGATAGTCTAAAAGTAGGTCTACATCTATTACCTTGTCAAAATCAGACCAGATCTTCCTTTGAGATTTAGGTTTGCAATGACTATTCTTTTCTAGAGGTAAAAGATCAATTAAAATAGCTCATTAACATGGATTCAGATGAGTTCTAGGGGTCTTCCTATAGTTTGGTTGGTGCTCCTTTACAGAATTAGCTTTTGCTAAATTGCTCTTTAGCATCTTCTCCTGCAGCGTAGAACATGTTCAGCCTCTTTGCATACATCTTACACATGTATTAAAAAATAAAGCAACTGTATATGATGTGCATTTAGAATACTCTTACTGATAAAGCTGAATCTGCTGCACTTGATGCTTTGTTGGCTGCTGCTTCTGCTGCTCTAATAATATCAGAAATATTCTCAAAAGCGGTAACACCTCCCACAGTACAGGTCACTAGCTCATTCTTGCTGGCATTCTTCTTGAGTCTGTGGAGAGGGGGAAAGCCAAAATATAGTACAGGTATCAAGAAAATTAAAATATTTTGGTTGATACTTTGGCTTTCATTGATTACGGACGGAAGGAAAGAAGGAAGGAAGGAAACAAAGAAAAAAAGAAAGGAATGATCTAGCGCTATGCAACTTTATTAAACACAGCATATTTTGTATGATAAGCTAAGTTGAAATACTGCCATTTAAATAAGAGACTATCACTAAAAGAATATGAAATAAAAATGAATCCATTCAGGAAATAGATTTTAAAAAATAGAAATGTGTATAATTTCATCACTAATTATTTTGGGGGGAGGATGGATGGGATTAATTCAGAGAGGGCATAGTCTAAACCAGTATTTTTAAAGTGTGGTTCAAGACCCCCTGTGGGCCCCACAAAAGCTTAGGGATCTGCAGAATCAATATTATTAACCAAATATTGAAAATATTTGCAGAAAATTAAAACACTTACTTGTTTCATTATTAATTTGTTTAAAATATTATTTTCTTCAATAAAAATATTTTATTTATGTTAATATCTGATAGGTTTGATATTGTTATTTTTACATGATTCAAAGAATAAATATTCTAAGAAGGTGGCAACATCATCACTGACTAGGCAGCATTTGGGCCCCTCTTCAGGAAAGTTAATTGTGCCCCCAGTACATTAAATGTCATTCATCTCTGCAATACAGTACAGCAGTCTCCCCATTCCTCTTAAATCAGTTTAAGTATAACTATCCTGTTTCCCCCAAAATAAGATATCCCCTGATAATAAGCCCAATCGGGCTTTTGAGCACATGGCAATAAAGCAAAGCGCTTATTTCAGGGTTCAAAAAAAATATAAGACAGGGTCTTATTTTCAGGGAAACACGGTACATAGTTTGCCTTTCCACCAGAAAGGAACCATGTCCAATGTGTAAAACACTTCAAGCAAGGAATAAACCATTCTAAAACAATTAATTTACAAAAGTGAAGACATACTCATCCAACTTTCTTGCCAGGTTTTGTAAAGAGTTGGCATACATTTCTGCTTTCACTACCAAAGGTTCCTTACTGGACGATAAGAATTGGCTCTTCAATTTTTCATCCAGATCTTTCTTTGCTCCATCCAAATTGGCAGCTAGGCTTTCATATTCCTGGAATTAGAAGAGAATTTTATGCATTGTGACTAAGATGCATAACATATCTATAAGAAATAAGTGTAAAGTTTTTGTTTGCTTCAATTTCTTATATAAACCCCAATGGCTGCGCTTTTGAACACAACATGAAGTTTATATACAGCAAATGAGCTAGAGATAGTATATTCTTATTTTATCATAATATGAATGTTTCAACCTTATAGAAACTTTAATTCTTTCAAATTTACCTCCTTACTCTTCTGGAACAATTCAAATATACTGTTTGTTTGAGACACTGATGCTTTAGCAGAATTCAGAAGACCCAATATGACACTCTGTTGTCTAGTCATCTCTTCTGTCTCTTTCTGATAGAAAAATAAAAAGTGATTCCCTTTATTAATGCAAAAGAAAGTACTATAGCATAGTATAATTACTATTTATATATTAATTTAAATATGATTTTATACACTGCCACAGTGGTGGGTTGCCCCCGGTTCAGATTGGTTCAGAAGAACTGGTAGTAAAACCAGCGGGAAGCTCTGCCCACCAACCTCAACGTTATCAGGAAGCTTCTGCGCATGCGCACGCGTGGCCCCGTTGCGAACCAGTAGTAAAGGTAAGTAGAACCCACCCCTGCACTGCCACAATCATACACATTATGCTTTGAGATACTCTTGGTAGCTCAAAGCATAAAAAGAAAAAAATAATAACAATAGAAGTTTTATAAAATAAATCCAACAGACAAACCTAAACTCCAAAAAATTTGGTGTCAACTTCTAAATGCTTTCTGTTAAAACTTTTTTTTAAACAGCTTCTACCAGTACTGAGGCCAAACACATTTCTCATAGGAAGCCATTCCAGAGGACTGGGCCAACAATGTAAAAATAGTGAAGGGCTACCAGCTATTCTCCCAGTAGTTGGGAATGGTTAGAATCAATATGATTGGGATGAAAGTGGCTGGACAGATTCCAGAGGAGAAAAGTATTAGAAAGTATGTAATTCAGCCAATACCTAACTCATAAACTCCTTTGGGGATCTAGTATAACTTTTTTTTTTAAAAGATAGAAAGGTAGGTATAAAATGACAGTAGACCATGGGGTGTGAAAGTGAAGTGTTTTTCTTTTGAGCTATTTCCTAAGAAATCTCTTCAGCAAATAAATCATCAAATTAAACAGAGGCATTGTTCTGTGAGGTATGGAATTTCTCAGAGTCTGGGAAAGAAGAGAGAGGTTCTCAAAATATGGCAGCTAAATAGAAGACAGATGTTTCAGCCTTACCTCTTAAGTGAGATGTCAATCCATTTGTTAGGGATTCGGTGAGAAAGAAATTCAAACAATTCATCAAGACTCCATCTTAATGTACTTACTAATAAACTAGGATTGGTCTATACTTTTCTACTTAACTAAAATTTTGTAACTTAATCCTTTTCTTGACATTAAACCTGATTAATGAGAATCTCTTTGATTTTTTTCTCCCTTGGTCATATCTGTTGGTCACATGCTGCTGTTAGGTGCTTGAACTACTGAACGTCTGAGTCTATATGGCCCTTAAGGAATTGAAGGAGGTCCCTGTTCTCCTCTAATGTCCACCCACTTAGTGCATTATTTATTTATGCTTTGTCTTTCTCCATGGAGACAGGAACATCAGGGGTAAAGCCCTGTACCTAATGTCTCCTGCCCTTCAAGGACAACTTTGTGGCTGAATTTAGCCTCTAGACAAGTCCAGTGCCTCACTCTTTCTTTCCTGTTTTCAACAGGAAAGATCTCCCACTTGGTATTCTTCTTCTTCTCTGGTTGGCAACCAAGAGCAAATGCTATTCTGAATGAAATCTACCTTATATCCACTGCTGAAGAACTATTTCTTTTAATGAACAGTGATGAATATCTTAGGTATTTGGCATGGAAACAGAACATGAACTAACAATTTTTATATGTCTGGTGTGATTGGGTCAGTCATGGTATTTACAGGACAAAAAGAATGAGCTGGGGCATGCCAGATGACTAAACTTTTGCTTAACTATTTATTTTAGATAAACTATGTTATAGGTACTAAAAAAATAAAATAGCAAAAAAAAAAAAAAAACCATAGGAGAAAACTAATTCACAGGGTCTTTTACAGAATTGTCTTGAGACAAGTTACAGATGTATTAACACTTGCAATAGTTTTTGCCAAATTTTCCCCAAATTATTGAACTTTCCCCATTTAATGCAACATGCATAAAGATCCATAAGCTTAGATAGGTAAGTAGGTAGATAGTTAGATAGATTTACCTTAATCTCTTCCAAAAGACGTTTATTTTCTCCATTTAAGTTTTCAGCTAGCTTTGTTTGTTCCTTTGCCTCTCTCAAAGATTCATGAAGATCATTGAGCTTGGATTCATATTCATTTAGTGAATCTCTCATGCTTTTAATGAGTTCTTGGTTGTTTGCTTTACGCTTTTCTAGTTCATTCCTTATTCGATCTAGCACTATACAGAATGAATAAAGCAAAACAGGGATAAATAAATATCCTGTGAGCATTAGGTTCTTCAAGTCTTTTTGTGTCACATTCTTTCTATAAAACAATTTCTCATCATGAAATTATTTTTAGTTGGGTAGATCAACTGGCCTAGTAAATGTAAATATAGATAGAAATTAGCCTTCAATCCTGTATATTTTTATCTTTATGATTTCAAACTTTCTGTAAAGATTATACGACAGCAAAAGCTCAACTCAAGTCCTGAACTAGTTTCAAGCAGCAACAAAGTACAATATTGTTAAAGTGAATATTGCCAGTTTTCTTCATTGTTAGACCACAACTTCCTTCACATCCATTACAAACTCGGTGAGCATTTCCAGGCAAGGCAACAGTCTTTCTCCATCTATTCCCACCTTAATAAATCCAATCGATCCATTTCTACCCAAAATATTTACAGTTTATAGTTCTTACAGTATTGGGCTTTTTCTTTTTCCTTTCCTGCTTCTGTTAGCTGTTGGCCAAAATTGCGGTTTCTCATTTCATTGATCATTTGCTGAGCTTGCACCAGCTCTTTTGCAGAGTGTTCTGTAGGCAAAGAGGTTCCGTCTGTAGAAGTGCCATCTATCTGTCCCAAGAGAACTAAGACAAGAAAAACATCATTTGAATAAATAAGAGACTTTTACCATACCCTATTACAAAGATATGTGGTATATTTTTAAAGTAGGAGTGCAAACATGCGCTCTTCAGGGCAGCTGCAAGTCTCTCCGGAAGTCACATCCATTTGTAGTGATAGAACTGGGAAATTGTTAAATATATGAGATATAACTATATTAATTATAATTGGTTTTGTCTTGCTCTGACCACTTCCTGGGCTGGAGCCCTAGCAACCAATCAAAAATCAGATAAAATACAGAACCTGTAAGCAGTCGCCCCACCCCCTCTTTTAAATTTAAAAGGTAGAACTTCCATTCAATACACTATAAGTAAATTATTAATGATATCCTAATTTATCTCAGTGGATAGAAACTGCCAATGTACACGGGGCTTATCAAAACATTGCAGTCTTATCCACGACTTCTCAGAAGTAAAATTAATTTAGTTCAATGAGATTTACTCCTGAATACATGGCTCTAAAATAATAATAGTTCTTTCTTGATAGATGTCCCATGTTGATATTTCCATCTCCTTTTTTTTTCTTTTATGAGCAAGGTGTAACCTTTTTGCATATTAAGAGGACTACCCACAAGTCAAAGACAAAAAGTCTATGGATGTTATGGCTATCATAAAGGTGACAAACACATCCTTGGGGGAGGGAAATTGCCTTATGTCTTAAAACAAATGTTTGGACTGTTTTAGACTCCTCTTCTCCAATATCCACTTTCTAGGGAAGATTGTAGAGAAGGTGATAAGTTTGCAACTATCTAGACAACTCTGAATGAAATGGATTGTCTAGATCATAACAGCTAGAATTCAGATCTGGGTATCAGATGGAAACTGCAATGGTCATCCTAGGATAACCTTTTAAAGGCCAGGGATGAGGGAATGAAACTCAACATTGATTGGTGTATCCTTCTAGGCCAAATGCAAGGACTAAGGGGTTCTCCTCCTTCCTGAGCAACTACTTATAGTTGGTGAGGGATAGAAATAGACTGCTTGCACCAGGGGTGGGTTCTATTGATTTTTACTACAGGCTCACATTGTGCGCAGATCACTTCTGATGACGTCCAGGTCAGTGGGCGGAGCCTCCCGCTGGTTTTACTACCGGTTCTTGCGAACCAGTCTGAACCGGGGCCAACCCACCACTGGCTTGCACATTGTATTATAGGACATTATAGAGCTCAGCCATTTCCCCTTATGATTAACATTTACTTTAAGCTGATAGAAGATGTCATTTGTCAATATAGGGTGACCTATCATCATTGGTAGAAAAATTCAGCTTTCCTGTATGTCTCTACTCTCAGCAGGACAGACAGGAGATGAAGATCTTAATCCAGTGCTTGGAAGTGGTTAGGAACTAGATGAGAGGAACAGATCCAGATTAAATTCATCTACAATGGCATAGTTGTAGATTTGAAATTGTTCTGAAACCAGATATATTCTATTTGGGTGGGAGGTCATGCTCATATGTACTGAGCTGGTTTGCAATCTGGAAATTGTCCTGGATTTTTAGCTCCTTCTTGAACAGCATGTAGAGGACAAAACCATGAGACATTTTACAGAACATCCTCTGATGCACCAATTGCATCTTTTCCTTGATCAGGAGGAATTATGCATAAATGGTGTTTTTTGGGGGGGGGGGTTTGCCTATGTGTGGTTTTAAATAACTTCAACTGTTGTGAACAGAAGCTGTTTCAAAATCTTATTATTGCAGAAACAGGTACTGAGGAGGACAGTAATAAACCTAAGATTGACTTAAAAAACTGTTCCTACTACTACTGCAATAAGGTTTTTAAACAGCTTCCACTGATATAAGCAGAAAATGGTTAAAGCCTAAATGAAGTGTAAATATGTCTGTGTGCATGAAAGAAAACAAATTGAAAACTGCCTGCTATGGTGTTGGAAAAATTGGCCAATAATTAGTTTGGTTCACAGGCTGATATAATTTCCCCACCCTTAATGTAGAAGAAAAGACATTACTCTTACCATTAATATGGATGAGAATAGATTGGATCTTTGAAATTAAAGTTCTTCCTCTTTGATTAGTTTTACTAAAATTATTTAAAAGAGTCTGTGCTTTCTTGTAATTATCTTCAGCCTAAGATAGTGAGTTAAAAATTAGATAACATTAGTAAAAGTTTGATTTAAAAGTATTTAATATTTATTTGGGTGTTTATGTACCACCCTACTTCATTAACACATGTCTTCGTAGAAACCAGCATAATTTGCTGTTATAATATGACTAATTTGACCAAAGGATGAATTTGACATTTTTTAGCCATTCATAATTTTTTTTAAAAAAAAATGTATTTATTGCATAAGCTTTACCAGAAATATTGAACAGATATCATACAAGGATAAAGATACAAAAGCAAAGGAACAGATACTACTAATAAAACATAAATAAAACATTATGGAAAAATAAGTATTGATAACTTGTGAGAAATCTGCTCACTCAAGATAGAAACCACAGCTTTGGGGGATAGGTGCAACAATGTATACTACTTTTTGGTACACTATGATGATCACCAAGTTTCTCTCTAACAAACAGTGACAGAGAGAATGCCCTGAGTCAAACACTTTTATAGATTTTATATGTCTCGTTGACATTGACAAACAGAAATATAAAAGAAATGATACAATTACAGGTAGTCCTTGAGTTATAAAAATTTATTCAGCGATTATTTGAAATTAAGATTGCACTGAACAAATCTTGCTTACAGCCAGTCTTCGGTTTACAGCCAAAATTGAGCCTGGAATCTCAATTGTTGAGTGAAGTGGTCATTAAGGAAAAAATCACATGACTGCCCATGTACCATATTTTTCACACTATAAGACGCTCCGGACTATAAAACACATCTAGCTTTTGGGAAGGAAAACAAGAAAAAAAATCTGCCTCTGCCTCTCAGTAATTTGCCTCCTTGCAGCAAACGGCAAACAACCCGGTCAGCTTCTGCACAGCCTGATTTAACACGAGCAGCTGATTGGCGGTTGGATCGGCCTCCTAGAATACCGCCGATCAGCTGTTCCAGGCTGCGGGGATTGCCTCCACCCATTGCCTCCACCCATCACCACCACCCATCACTGCCTTCATGTGCCACATTCTTGGCCTCCCCATGTCCTGTTTTCAGGCTCTGCGTGTCATGTTTTCAGCCTCCATATGCCCCATTTTTGGCCTCCGCGTGCCCCATTTTTGGCCTCCAACATCCTGTTTTTGGCCCGTTCCAGGCAGTGGGGATAGAAC
The DNA here is from genome assembly GCA_022577455.1 of Arizona elegans. Taxonomy (NCBI): domain Eukaryota; kingdom Metazoa; phylum Chordata; class Lepidosauria; order Squamata; family Colubridae; genus Arizona; species Arizona elegans. The sequence continues at coordinate 38,783,007 of JAKOOJ010000002.1, forward strand.
GGGCCAAAAACAGGACACGCAGGGACCGAAAACGGGATGCACGGAGGCTGAAAATGGGATGCACGGAGGCCGAAAATAGGGTGCACAGAGGCTGAAAACGGGATGCACGGAGGTCAAAAATGGGGCAATAGGTGGTGGTGGCAATGGGCGGCAACAGCGGCGATCCCCACAACCTAGAACAGCTGATCAGCAGTATTCCAGGAGGCCAATCCAACCGCCAATCAGCTGCTCGTGCTAAATCAGGCTGTGCTGAAGCTGACCTTGCTGTTTGCTGCAAGGAGGCAAATTGATGGGAGGCAGAGGCTGAAGGGTGGGGGACAGCAGGTGGACAGGGGTTTGGCAACATTCACTCTATAAGACGCACAGATATTACCACCCACCTTTTTTGGGGGGGGAGTGCGTCTTATAGACCAAAAAAATACTGTGATTGCTTTGCTCAACGGCTGCAGTCCTGGCACTCCTAGTTGTGGATATTAAATGATCATGAAGGTCATTAAGCTGACAGAGTACTAGGTATAGAATGTGGGATACCTCAGGGCAAGGAGAGATGCTGGAAGCTCTGTTTAGGAGCTGAAAATCCTCCCTGTTAAAATCCTTGCAGGGTTTTCAGCTCCTGAGTGAGAGATGTCACACAGAGCATCCATCAGGCCTCCCCCAGCCACCTGAGGCACCTGCACTGCCTATCCTATTGTGTTGCCTCTCCACTCTCTGCATGAATTTGGGGTCCCTCTCATCTCTAGGGGCTGACCAAAAAAAATGCCTGTCAAAAAATGTCATTTCTCCTCCACACATGGAAAGGAATACCTTCGGCAGGATGTTCTAACAGAACTCACATCTTCTGGATCTGAGCTGCATTTCTCCACCCTGCACAATATGGACATTAGGATAACATTTTGCCATTTATTAAAGATAGCTTGAGACCTGTTTTTTAACATTTATTACTATCATTTTATACAAAATCTTCAAATCTCAAATCTGATTAGTCAACATAAACTTTTATTTAAAAAAGCCATGGACTGAAAGCAATATGTATAAGTTTTAAATACTTACCTTTTCTTTCAGAGCATTAATATTTTGATTAAGGTGAGACAAACCTGTCTCCAGTTCATCTACCTTTGAATTCTGTGTTTTAATAACAGAACGAGAGTGATTCAACAGACTCTGAAAATAAAGGTAGAAGATAGAGAAGATCAAGGACTTGACTCCCAATCATGTATGGTCATTATGAATTGTGCATGGAAATGAATTTGCAGCTGGTGTGACTATTCTCACAAGATATCACAGTTGGTAATTTTATCAGATGCATTTCCCCCACAAAATTTTATTGAACTTGAAAAAAATATAAAATAAAAGAGCAAAAGAAATAAAAAAAATAAAGTTGAAGAGAGAAAAGAGGGCAGAGAAAAAGCAAAATTTGGGGTGCAGCCAAGAAGGGACAAAAAACTGTAGAAAAGAATAACTTCCAACTTTCTTTGGTACAGATACAAGCATTGAATATAATGCTCCTTTGAACTACAGTAAAACATAGCACACAATACTTCTGCAGGCATAAACAGTTCAAGTCATCAAATCCCAAGGCTAAAAGTTCATTTATTTCCATTTCAAGCAAAATTTTAGCACTATGCTTTTGACAAACTAACCAGAAGAAGGCAATACTGCTATACTCTGCCAAGGATACATGTCCTTGAAGTCAGCAGAAGTTATACAGGAATTGGGCTGAGTTAAATTTTAAAGAAGGCTTCTAAGACAAATCCATGAATAATACATTCCAACAGTTTCATCTGAATTGGCTGCTAGGGTCTTTCTTTTGAAGTGGTATAAGAAAGAGTAATGGAATGGGTTTCATCAAAATTCAGAATCATATTCCAGCCCCATAAGAACACTTAATATGACATTTCTCTTACTGAACTGCTTCTAAAGCGTATTTCAGAAGTGTACTCAAACCTCTGGAAAATGTACCCAAACCCATGGAAAGCCAGGTGGAGTTACCTCTAGTTGCTTGCTACGGACTTCCAAGTGCTTCATCTGGCCCAGCAGTTGGGCACTAGTGTTGATACTTTGCATTTGAAATTCAATCACTCGGAGCTCACTTCCCATTGTACTCAAATCTTCCAGCAATGTGATTACACAACTCTCACAAGCTAAACAAAAAAGAACACACATGGAAGAGTTTAAATATACTTTTTAATTATAATTGTATATAATATACAATTACTTTTTAATATTTACATATTTAACAAAACATTTAATATTTTAATATTACAATTACAGTTAATATAAAATTACTTTTTATATATTCAAAAAAAGAATGGGTCTACTGAAAACAATTATGGGACAAAAAGATATTTCTAGAAAATGTTAACAAAACTTTTGAAATGGTGTCATAAAACTATGTCATACAATTGTACTGCTTGTCTGCACTATTTTACTGTTACAACCAACAATAAAATCAAGTACATGTAAGATGGTAATCAAATCCTTGAAGCCATTCTTTGTATATCTCTCATGTTAGCTCAACCTTTCCTAACTTGTTGCCCTCCAGATGTGTTGGATTACAACTTTTAGCATCCTCCTCACCATTAACAGAGAGATTCCCTCTCACTACTGGGGAGGGATAACTAGATAACTTGCTCTGAATAGGCTTATTATCCACAAGAAAATACCAGAATTGCTCTTTCTAATCTCTCACAACATAGCTCTTTATTAGTGCTATACATATAAGCAAGCTGTCAGACAAAATAAAGTTTATAACTTACAATTACAATCTTCATTTGGATCTATGTCTTTTGGTTCTTGGCTTATGCATTCTGGAAATTAAAAGAAAAAAGAGGAAAAATTAAAATTACAGGATGAAACAATTACAGACATAAATGTCAGAAAGCTGATAGTGTTATTGATGCCCTCTTCACTCCATCGAAAAGCTGCACGCTGTTATGCAGGTAAAAACATAGGTTCCCTAGAATCAATACTATAAAATATTATTTATCTACTTTCTCTCTTTCTTTACTTAATGTATATGTGTCCCATTTTATTCTCCAAAGTTGGAGGTTTACAATAAAAATACATTAGAGAGGAAGTTTACAGGATCTTGTAGAGTTCTCCCCAAAGTTAAATTTACAAATTGCTTTCTTGTTTCTCTTCAAGTAATAGCTTAAGATAATGTGAACAACTTATACCATAATATTGAGTCACACTCCTGGGCCCTTCAGAAATCCAAGGCATTATTTACTAAATATCTTAGCAGGGAGGAAAACAAGATAATTTAAGAAGTCCTGAACTCATCCACTGATTTAACTCTTTGAGCTCAGAAACAAAAGATGTGGCATTAGAATACCAAAATGAGAAAATATAATCAAAACATTCAACCAAAACAACCGTATTTATGGTTCTTAGCCAGTGGTGGGTTGCCTCCGGTTTGGACCGGTTCTATAGAACCGGTAGTAAAACCGGCAGGAGGCTCCACCCACTAACTCATATGTCATCAGGATGCTTCTGCGCATATGCAGAAGTGTGCACGCACGAGCGAAGCAATCTGATTTTGAATATCATCTCATCTCATTAACTTCAACCTCCAAGCTAAAACAATTTTGCAGGACAAGCAAATACAAAATTCAAGGCCTATCCTGCAAATATTGCTATTGAAGATTAAGTAGATCGCATTTTCTCAACCTCAGGTACTTTAAGATGTGTAGACTTGAACTACCAAACTTCCCCAACCAGGCTGAATACCAAAGTAGTTATCACTTTTAATCACTTTTATCTCATGACACATAAAGAAAGGTGCCAATTAAATATGACATGTCATTAAATGAGAACATCCAAAGATATGCAATTATAGATTTCAATAAGCTACTGCATGACCACAAGGCTAAATACACTACAGCAAAACCACAATGACATCAGGATTTGCTAAAGCAACTGCATCGAGACTGAACTTGTTCTAGCAACTGTTAGTTTAAGCAGCAGAACAGCACTTTAAAATATGTTGTTTGAAATATATGTGCCCACTTATATAATTCTATAAGTATAATTCCATAATGGAATTGGGAAAATAACATTGCCTTTGAGACAGAAAGCATCATAATATATTCAGATATTATATATATATATATATATCTTATATCTATGTCAAACATAGATATAAGGTTTCCTTATATCTATGTCAAACATTTCAGAGACTAGAACTGAAAAATATCTGCAAGTCTCAAAACAAAAGTCAGTTATGTGTCCTTGGCAAATAAAATTTTCTCAGACATAGGCCCGGCCATGTGTCCTTGGGTTCGCCTTTGGCTCTGGTTGAGGAAAGATTCTTGTTGGTTTGGAAACAAGTTCTACTCGCTCTTGTATATTTTTGTTCATGATTTGGATTCCTTGGTTCAGTTCCCCGCTTTCTGCTTTCTTACTCATCTCTAACAGTTGCCTTTGACTCAGACTTGAAATGTAAGTGCTCATGCATCATTATATGGGCTCCAGGTCTGACATCTCCTCTGAGTAATTCAGAGTGCATACAATGTATACTGGGTAGAAAACCTGTGGATCTCTAGATGTTGCAGAAATATAGCATCTTACATAGAAATAAGAGCACCAACCTAGAAAATTGAATTCAAAAATCAAGGTGCAAAGCACCAAACTCTCTAATACCTAGTATGTGTTAACTAGCAAGCACCAAGTAAGCGAGCCACAAATCTGTAATAGTATGTGGGAATAATTTTGGGAGACTGGGACCAGAATTGCTGCCTAGGGAATGGTCATTCCCACATACCAATACAAAACCCTACATAAAGGGACCCATTAAAGTCACATTATAAGAATATTGTTGATAGACTAATATTTTCATTTAGATAAAATTATATCTTTTTAGTTAGTGTCTCAGATATATATTATAAAATAATGTTTCTTTTTCTATTATAATCCATTAATGATTTTTTTCTTATACCAAACTTTGTTCTGATTCAGAAATGGCTAAACAAGGACACATTATTGAAATCAACTGGAATGTTTAGATGAAGGGAATATTATAACTGTTGCAATGTATAATCATAGAATGCATTTAGGATTCCTTTAATTCTGCAGGTAGTTGTGTTGTTAAAAAATACCCACAGCAGTTAGGCAATTTTACATTTGGGAATTCAAATTAAAACCTTCAGCATCTTTCACTACTGGCCATATTAGTTGAGGCTGCCGGAAGGTGTAGCTCAGCAATATCTGAATATATTCATGGTGCCTATTGTTCAAATTTATCTTCCTTGAAACTTTGAAACAATTAACATTAAAATAGTATAGAAGAAATTAATAATTAATGTGGATATCTAAATTACCTAAATGCAATCAGCAATGAAATCTGTAGGATGTAGAACACATAAATCAGGATCATGCTGTTTAAACGTTAACTAACACATTTAATTACTTCATTAAAACCACAAATGTGTAAAACAGGTTTTTCAGTCACGGAGGAATTATAGCAGCAGCCAATGGATCTTGGGACTTATACTTCAACAACATCTGAAGAGCTAGATTTTTCTCATCCTTATACTTTGTATAAGGTGACCAGACGTCCCGCTTTTGGCAGGACAGTCCCGCTTTTGAGCAATTTGTCCCGCGTCCCGCGGCGTTTTAAAAAAGTCCCGATTTTTCATTCTGCCTCCTGAGTCCCAGCTGATGGCTAGAGGGAAAAAACCTGTTTAAACTCTTGCCGCGGGGCTTCAAAGGGCCGCCCTACAGCTGTTCTGTGTTAAAAGAAAACAAATGAGTAGACCCATGCCTGCAAAAATAGAAAAAACAGCCCCTTACAGCTTCCGTGTAGGTTAATTAGCACGTTGATTAGCTCGGCTTCCCCACTCTCAGCTGATTTGCTCTCAGCTGTTTTGCGCAGGGCTCTTCTGCTTGCTAAATTGCTTGAGCAGATTTTTTTTTCTCCTTGTGCAAACCAAGTTCAAAACGAAACTGAAAGTGAAACAGGCTGTTGGCTTGTTTGGTGCAACGTTGGAAAATTAGGCAGCAGATTTCTTTTCTTTTTCCTCACCAAAAAAGGTAGGTACAAACAATGGGAAATTTAGGGCAAAAGAGGAGAGTTCAAGATTTTAAAACACAAAAGAAAAAAAGCTCTATTTAACTAGGGCATTGTAATAATTGAGATACTATTAATTGTATACTGTGTTGAAAGCAGAAATGGTTAAGTTGTGGTTTGGAGGAATATATGGGGGAAATTATTTGGTTTATTATTATTGGTAAATATAATTAATTGATTTGTAAGAAATTGGATTGCATGGAAATAATTGGAATATTCATGTTCATATTGATTAATATACAAAAAAGATAGTTATATAACTAATTGATTTATATTAAAATGTTGAATTTGTATTAAACAACTGTATTACATAATTACATAATTAACCAATGTGAGGATGGATATAAAAATAGATGACAATGGGAAGGGGTATAATATAGAATAGAAGGGAAAAATTGAATTTGATTAAGATTAGAGATTAGGATGAAGGGTAATATTGTTTTTTTTAAAAAAAGTAGATGAGGAATAAATATGGCAAAAAGGAAATATAGAAATTGTAAATTTAATTGAAATGACTAAACACTGTTTAAATTTGTGAACCAGCCAAATATTCTGTTCAAAGAAAATACATTGTATGTTTGTATGTGTGTTTCTAATTATTGCTATTTATTCATACTTGTTCTCTTTTATTCTTTAAAGTTTAACAATTCATTCTTTATCTTAATATCTTTATATTTGTTTGGGGTTGGCTTTCTTCCCTTTCATCTTTTTTATTGTACAGCAATCTTTCTCCTCAAACCTACCACTTCTCTTTTCTATCCTTCTTACTTTCTCTTCCCCGCACCCTCTTCTTCTCCTCCCTATTTCCTCTTCCTTTCTCCTTCTCCTCCTCTCTTCCTCCCTCTCTTACCGTCACTCCTACTCTAATTTCCCTTCCCTTCCTTCATCCCTCTCTATTACTGTATCCTTTTGTGCATATGGACTACTCAGAGGGCTGAAAAAGTTATTTTTGACTGGTCCTCACACTTTTGACCAGTCCTCGAACTTACGACTGTCCTCACATTTTACGTTTTTGCCCTATCTTGTCACCATGGTGAAGAGAAGCAGTTGTGAAATGAGTGACATGGTTGTTAAGAATGCTGCACGGGCATAAATGTGAGGATGGTCATAAGTGTGAGGATCAGTCAAAAGTGTGAGGACCTGTCAGAAATGACTTTTCAGCCCTCTGAGTAGTCCCTATACACATAGCCATGGCCACCCGGTCACATGACCAGCTAGCCACGCCCACCCAGTCACATGACCTCCAAGCCACGCCCACACAATAAGCCACGCCCACAATGGTGTCCTTCTTACCAATGTTAAAATCTGTTCACCTTACCCTATACACATAGCCATGGCCACCCGGTCACATGACCAGCTAGCCACGCCCACCCAGTCACATGACCAGCTAGCCACGCCCACAAAATAAGCCACGCCCACAATGTCCCTCTTTACCAATGTTAAAATCTGGTCACCTTAACTTTGTAGTAAGAATGAAGAGCTATAAGCAGAGAATGGAAAATATAACTTTTATTTGCACAGGAGTCTTTCTCTAAATTATATTCAAATATTCTATGGTTTCCTTTTTGATATTATTCAGAAATGTTTATGTCACTTTACATACCCCCAGTCAAGCGATCACATTTTGTGAGCTGGCCATTCTCCAGGCAATTACATTTTTGACAGTATCTGTATTTCAGTGGATTTCCAAAATAACCAGGAGCACAGCTACAAAATAAATTAATGAACAAATAAAACTCACAATTGATATAAATCAACTGACAATAAAACAGTTTCTGCTGGCTTAAAAAATCTGCATCACTTCCATAAATTTTAACAATTTGTGTTACAATTGTCTAACCTGACTAAATAAGGCAAAAAGATACTTATTTTATTTGATATCATAAGAATCTGAGCATACTTAGCTTTCTGTGGACTGCATCAATACTTCATACAACTCTTCAGGTTGAAAAACATCAGTGGATACAGTATGAATATTTAATGCATAATTGGACACTGGTACAATTTACTTCAAAGAACATGAAATTAAATAATCGTAAACAGGATGAACAGAGTATTCTGAAACTCTGAATCAAGGACAGCAGCTTATGTTTACTAAAGAGAGCATGTGTGCACATGTACATGTTTAGAAGCCTTGTAGCACTTTGGACTCCAGCCCAAGCATGAAAATATTGTCCCTGTTTAGAAAACAATATATTCCAATATTTTACTAGTTTCCAATTGAGAAGATCTGTTTTAACTTTCTACATAGTAAATCAGTATTGAGACAAGTCACATACCTTTCACACTGCTTTCCAGAATAGCCTTCTTTGCAAAAACATTGAATTGCTCCATTATCTTCCAGACAGCCAGAAGCAAAACTACATATTAAAAAATATATAAGAAACATGAAAAACCTGAAAGTAGCTGCTTTTTCTTTTAAGGCATAGTTATACAGATTATGGGGAAAGAAAAATAATAAGGGTTATGTTACTGTCTGAACATCGAATAAAAGGCTAACACAAATAATTCCAGTCACAGACAAGTTGCAACTATTTTTGCTCATACTTCATTGCCTATCACTTTTTTTGCAAAATCGGAATGCAGCCCTACAATCCTGAGAACATTCTAGAAATCCAAATTGTGCAATAATAAATTAGGGAATTAAAAAAAAGACATTGGATTATATTTTATTACTGAACAAGAACAAACTACTGCTCTTCTTTCTTTAGGAACTGAATCTGCATGTTTACCTGGGAAATCTAAATATTTCCATTTTATAAATTGAAAGGATTATCTCCATATTCACTAGATCATTGAGTAATAAATAAAAGGCTGTCTATACATATCTAACAAAGAAAATTATTACAACTTTTTCTACTCTACAATATTATCAGGAAAACCCATGGCCTTCCTGAAATGGCTGCATTACACTCCCACAATTGTTCCCCATCAGTGATACCTAGCTGGAGGTTTTGGCAACTAAAGTTCAAATAACATCTGGAGAGTCATCATTGGCCAGCTCTATTATTGCCCCAATTACCTTCCCTTTTTGAAATAAACAGCATGGAACCAGGGAGAGCTTCAGTGGTCTATACTAATCAAGCAACTATAGGCCTTCCCTAAAAAAGCGAAGGTATTATTTCATTACACTATGTACAAAAACACAACCAAGTCTTTTAAATGCAATCGGGCAATTAGCCTTTAAGGTATCACAACATTATTTTGGTTTTATTGAAATGAACTAAACTTTCAGAAAATTACTCCAATATTCACTTTTATTTCTATTATTTTTAATGCACTCATATCATATTCAGAGTAGAAGACATAAAATAAATGTCCGTTGTATCTGGCAAAATAAATGAATAAAAGCAATGAGTTTGGCTTTAAATACATTTTAGGTTAATATACAAGAAATGTCTACTATATTTGGCAAAATAAATGAGTAAAAGCAACGAATTTAAATACATTTTAAATTAATATCAACTAAATAAAATATATTTTAGGCCAAACCAGCTGACAAATTGGAGGCCAAGTCTCTTGCACCATAAATTTCTTTTAAAGTGGGTTGTAGTTGCAATGATGCAGAAAATGTATTCTCTCCTGTCTCCTCCTCAAGCTAAATTCCTCCAAAAGTGCAGATTTACATTTCCACAACTCCCAGTTAGGATGTTAGTTAACAATTATGGTAATTATGGGAATTGATGCCCAGCACATCTAGAGGGTACCAATTTAGTAAAGGCTTTATTAAGTTCATGAGTCACACTGCAATAGCGCTTTTCAAAAATGTAATCCAATAGGAGATCTGATCCAAGGTCATCAATATCTCATTTAAAATGACTATTTATGTGTAGTGAATGCACTTAAAATTGGAATTTGTGGAAACTGCATTATGATTTTTTCAATTTTTTTATTTTTTTATACAAATGTCAAATCAATGTATGAGGAGTATGGCGCCTGGGTGTCATACATTCTAATACAAATAAAACTAATCAGGTTAATCATACATTCAATCCCCTTATGTAGTTCTAATAATAATACACACTTGTATTAAGTTATGTTGTATCATTGTTCAATTATTCTACGTTTTCTCTTGTTATTACTTTCATTTTATGATATGAAAATGTATACACTAATATTCCCCCTTCTCTTGTTTCTATCACTTATTCTATCATCATATCACCCTTTATTAAAATACTTTTTCCTTCTTTCCTAAGTAATTTCTAATCATGTCACCTACCTACAAAAAGGGGGGAGGGGAATAAGAAAGGAAAAAAGAGAGAGAGAGAAAAGGAAAAACAACTCAGAACAACAACAAAAAAGAAAAATCATCCATCCATCCTCTCTTGCCCACTTCAATACTTTAGTTGCTATGCTTTAAAGGAAAGATAGGAAAAAGCAAAAGCAAATTAGAATAATAAAAAAGAAAAAAAAACCATCTATCCATCATCTCTTGCTTCAATACTTCAATTGCTGTGCTTTTTTTTCCTTGCCCTCTGAATTCCTCTCTTAAATCTTTGTCTCTTTCTATGTCTGCATTATTATTTTTTTCCTTCATAGGAAATTTCTTATTTTATTTTATATGAAGATGTTCAAGATGAGTGACCATTATCATCTTACCCTCCATGCCACCAGCATTATTCATAACAAACCACAATGACACCAAAATTCTATCATTTGTGCATCATAGCATTATTGCACAAATAAAAGAATTATCTGATAGCTGTTTTCATTATCATAAAGACACAGTATTTTCACCAGGGCAACTTTGAGCCAAGCACAATTAATACAGCTTCCCATTGTCAACCCAACCAAGTACCTGTTTGTGTAAGGGCAGTGACATTCCTTACAAAGTCCTTGACTGGCATCTTGAAAATATCCTTCTTTACAACGCTCACACTTTTCTCCAGCAGTATTATGTTGACAGTTCTTTTTAAAAATATACAGAAACCAGGAGGTTAGCAGTGGTCTTATTTTTCAAGTTTATTATTAATACCAACGTGAGAAAATGACCATTGTTATCAGAGGTGTCTTTCAGCAGATTCTGATCAGTTCTGGAGAACCAGTAGCAGAAATTTTGAGTAGTTTGGAGAACCGGTAGTAAAAATTCTGACTGGCCCCGCCCCCATCTATTCTCTACCTCCCAAGTCCTAGCTGATTTGGAGGAATTGGGGATTTCGCAGTATCCTTCCTCTGGAGTGTGGTGGAAATGGATATTTTATAGTATTCTTCTCCTGCCATGCCCACCAAGCCATGCCCACCAAGCCACACCCACAGAACCAGTAGTAAAAATTTTTGAAATCCACCACTGATTGATATGCTACCACATATTTACCTTATTGAAGACTGAACAAATAAATTAGACCCAGTTAGTGTCTAGCTAAAGGGTGTGTGGACAATTCTCTCCTGCTAAGTTCCAGAAGTAATGACATAATATAATTACACAGATGGTCACGCATTATTAATTTAAAGTAGCAGGTGTTTTACAATTAAGATACTCTTGGTAGAAGTGATTTAGCAGTTATAATAAAGTTTGCTTTCACCTAGCTTGTAGGTTCTTGTAATAAATAAATTAGTCTGATATTTTGATCGTCATCTTCAGTTGTATAGATTCACTTCTTAAAGCAATGGGGGTATAGCTCACCAATTTGACTGAAGATCAATATGTCTCATGAGGTTGAAATATTTTTACATTCATACAGACTGATCTATGTAACTTGCTGATGCATATTTTTATTTATTTGTATCCCACCTGTATCATTTTTACAAATAACTCAAGGCGTTGAACATATCTAGCACACCTATTTTCCCCACAACAATCCTGTGAAGTGGGTTGTGAGAGAGTGACTGGCCAAAGTTATCCAGCTGGCTTTTATGGCTAAGGTGGGATTTGAAGCCACTATCTCCCACTTTCTTGTCCAGTGCCTTAACCACTAAACCAAACTCAAACTGGCTCTCATATTATAGCTTAGAAGGACCAGAAAAATGAAAAGCTCTCCCACCAGCATGAAAATTAAATCCTACTGCAATATTAATCATCAATCCTACTCTACTGGAATTAACATAATTTTTCTGTCATAATATGCCAGTATTAGGCACTGGGCAGGGAGGAACTTCTAGCTATATGGCTCCATATCTTCTGGATCAATAGGTTTTCTACCCATACGAACAGTTCTTAGTCTACCTGATACTAGTTGATTAAACTATTTATCTGTGATCATAAATTTGTTATTACTTTTTATCTAAAGGAACATACAGTAATACCTTATAAACTATTTTAAAATCTCATTCAATGTTGCATTTCTAAATGGAAAGGAAGACTTAACTAATAATGCTAACTAGCTATCCAGATAGAATGCATGCTATAAAAATCTATTGCAAATATGATATTTATCTAATATACAGTATGAATAACCATCAGGGCTACCAAATCAAGGTTGCCAAACAGAAAACATACAACTACTAGATCATCATTCTATCCTACCATCTAGGAGTCATGTGGATTTGTGCCACCCAATCTAGTAGCAATGATGGGCATTAAAGATACTTAGAAGAAGACTGAAAAAGTTAATATTTAGAAAATTATTGTCTTAGGGCAATGTACACTATCTAGCTCTTGCTGGTTGTGTTTGCTTGTTATGGCCTGTTCCTCAATCGAAATGTCTTATGATTCACACCTATTTGGAACAAGCTGATTTGGCGAACAGCTCCTACATTTAAACTCAAAAAGGTTTGTCAAAAACAAAGTCAAGAAAAGTATTGTGTAATGTCAAAGAACTCTGTACAGGCAAATGAATAATGAGTAAGTATGAGCAAAAAAAATGCGGGCAAAGAAAGAGGTTAGGCTGCAAATATATTTACTTAAGAAAAAAGTATTTAAGAATATTTTTTTCCAGTATACTATAGAGAAAACAGCAATGAAAGGTTTTGCAGGTCTGTGGTATGCAAAAACATGCAAGCCTTGTCCCCTGGATTAGAACTTTTATTCAAACAAGTATTGCCAATCATGTTCCTTTATACATATTTGCTTTGATTAACTAATTTCAAAAGGAAATAATTCCAAAAATCAACATTGCTGTGTAGAGATCACATGTCTGGGTAGGTTAACATTATACCTCCCAATTCCTTTCCCCTTGCTTATAAATTAATCCTGCCAATGTTTACTCTTTGGCAAGAACTGCTATTACATTCCATGGCTACATATGTATGACCACAGCTTAATGAGCCAAACAAGTGAAAGAAAACCATTTTTAAAGCTGGCTTAACATCTTGGTTTATTTCATTGTTCATTGCTCTGATATATCATGAAATCCATAATTAACATGAACTCTTCACATGGAAGAAAAGAGCGAAACACTAGCATCTGACCATATCTCAGCTTGTAAACTAAGTTAACTGTATACAAGTGCAACCTTGGTAACTCTTGTTAAAAGAGAAAAAATATGAAATGCATGCAAGCACCGGAAATGAAGATAATTCATGCTTCAAAGCTGACAAACTTCTGTGGACATTTTTGCTGTAATAGATATGTCAGTTTTTACTATACCTCAAAGCCGTTTGTATTTTTGCAGGCACAAGCAATTTCTCTGAAAGTTATTACTGGCCTCAAGCAAAAGAAATTAATAAGAGCACTTGCAGCAACATTTGTTGTAAATACTTACAATACAAATTCCAGAACCATCCAGGCATCTATCTGAATTTCCATTACAATTGCACGGAACACACCTTCCTGTAAATGGACCCACACTCTCACGATAGAATCCTGGACTGCATTTCTGGTGCATAGAGGAGAAAAGAAAAGTTAAATAATGGTTTGAGAAGATTAAAAAATTCATTGTTTTAAAGTGATATTGGAAAGTAGAAGAAAATTAATTATGGTTCAGGATCACTGACATATTAGTATATATTACATGTTGAATACAGACAAGACACAATAAATTACATAATGCAACTTTTTTTTGCTTATGCATACAAATTCTGCTTTCTTTTCTTCACCCAAGCTGGTGAACAGACCAGGAAATCCTCTACTTTCTACAACTTTCCTTTTCATCCAGATGTTAACCATAATACTGGACAATTCAGGCTATTAAGCAAATCGTAGAAAAATAAAGAACTGTAGTTAGTAGAAAACTTCTTGGTTAGCTTGATTTTTCCCAGGAAGGGGTTGTTATGCCTAACCAAGGCTTATTTACATCTCTGCTTATTATATGATATCACTGAACACAAGCATTATCAATTTCAAAGTCTATGAACTACTTAAACACTGAAAAAAAAGTACATATTAAATTACAGATGTCTGTCATAAAATATTTTATGAATTCTATCACTATATTGATGATTAGATAGTATACTGTATATTTCATTTGCTATTCAGAATATTTTGAGATATATATGCACTATTCATTATTATCTTTCAAGCAATCAGCAATTAATTTCCAAAGTATTGCTATGATGGCAGTTTATTGATTACTATGATGGACTGAAAAACTTTGGGGGAAATTCTAGACTATGTTTTTGAGTTTGTGGAGAAAAGATGGATGTAAATAATAATAATAATAATAATAATAATAATAATAATAATAATAATAATAATAATAATAATAATACAAATCCAGTCTAAACTGTTGGACTGTGCAACGAACCAAATTAAACAGTGTACGAATCCATGTTCTCTCTGTGCATAAATACACGGGAGAAAAATCTTAATGTCACACCTCATTGGACTTGTCTTTGACCTCTGTCTGATTATGGGATTTAACTGAAATACCGAAATCCACAAAAGTTGCAGACAACTGGGCTGAGGATTGCCCCACAGAAAGAAAGGCCATTCACATCTTAGTCATCCCATACAAGAATGCCACATCCATTAATTAAAATGTCTCTGATAACTTATACAGTATAATCTAGTAATAGATAATTTGTAAAACTAAATGTCTTTCATGAATTGAATGAAAACTGGTAGAAACAATTCAGAAAAAAATTTTTGACACCATCTTCATTGTTTTTGTGACACTAGATTATTCTCATCAAAAGGCAAGTCACTACCTCTAATACATAGCAGATTCATGTATTCTTTTTCCGGCTTCTGCCTTGCCTATAATTCTACTCCACAAGGGTCTTAGCACATTTTTAGTAGCCAACTGGAACTATGCTGGATGCAAAAGAAAGCGATAAAGCTGTGTAGGAGACCATTTTAGAGGGAAAGCTGCAGTTAAGAACCCCTCCTTTCAACATCTCTGCTACAAACCATCTCCACTGAAATAATTCACCAATTATATGTTCCTATTGGAGTTTAATTAATGTGTTGATATGTAATATATACTTTCATCTTCACAAAGCCATTATTTAGAAAATCACATAATGAATTAGTTGAGCAAGGGAATATACTTTCAGATATACCTATTTACATGTGTGAACTTATGCAAAAAGATATCTTAAAAACTATTAGTTTATGAGATTAGTTTGAATATTAGTGACACTTTTTGAATAAAAAAATAATTAATCCTTCTAGTATAATGAGACTTCCACTAGTAACTGGTTAGAATAGATTAATCTTGGTGCATTAAATTAATGGTGCATTAATTTACTTTTGGTAAAATATTTAATCAATGGAATCTATGGGTATAAATATAATAGAACAGTGGTAAATCTGTGCTCAGCCAGATATTTCTAAACTGCAAATCCCTACAGCCTCAGCCAATAAGCTCAATGATGCTAGAAGCTGCAATTCAGTAGCATTGGAGATCCACAGATGTTCACTGGTATTTATCAATCAATGCTAAGTTCAATGGAGAGCGAATGTGATTCATTTAATAGTTGCAATTAGGGGTAGATCTGACATTTGTCTAAAAGCCACTTCCCTCTTGGCCAGATTGACTGGATTCACATATCTAATTAAGACATAATCCACTACTGGATTATGTTAGGTGTCCCATTATACTATGACAAAATCAAACTAATCATGTTCTGGCTTAACCCAATGACCATTTAACACTGAACAAAGTTATATGCAACAATCCAAATTCCCAATTCATTTGGGCTAATGAACTGCCTTATAAAACACAATAACATTATAAAGCTTTTGGAAATTAGTAATTCTTTGTGCATTAGTATAGTAGGCAATTATGCTGGCAAAGCCAGTAGTATGGACATTTAAAATGGAAATTGTTGCAAAGATATTTGGCTAAATTAGAATTAGTAATTATCAATAAAGACACAGGAAACTGTTAGGGACAATTAAATAGGAATTAATCATTTTAAACTGAGTGATCAAGCATTTAATGTGAAATTGTCAAAAAATTGTTTTAAAACCAACAGCAGCCTTAATAAAACATTAGTTTTCATCTTTGTATAAAAGAACAAAAATCCTTCTCATATAAAATGTCCATATTGGGAGCTATGTTTTTTTAAACATATTTCTTAGGTATTGAACTTTTTATGTGTTGCAGCAGCACCACACCCAACTGAATATTAACATGTTTGCAGTCCACATTTCAACCCCACAGGAGGGGAAAATGGCTTTAAACAGTTTTATTTTTCATATGTTTGGTACAAGGATTACAATCCTCAATATAAAAGGAAGCAAACTAACCATTTACTAACCTCCTCCACTAGACTCCAGTGCAGATTATAGCTATCAAGAAACAAATCAGTTTGGCCCCAAGGCTGTACTTAACATGCTTTCATACCAGGATGTTTTAAAAATTCAAAATGAAAGAACAGGTGGGGTGAGACTAGAGAAAGAGAAGAGTGGTTACCTGTCTTGGTTTAAAATCCCAGTGACCTTGTTGCTGTTGCCCTTGGCCCAAGAGCTGTGGAAATGCTATCCTCTGTTGCGAAACATGTCCCAGACAGAGCCTCAAGCTTGTGCAGAAGGCCAGCCACCCAAGGCTGCACAGTTTCCATCCTGCAGCCCTCATTTTGCTGAGCCTTTAGCTGAGCTGCTCCCTCGCCCAGCCCTTGTACAGCACTTTCCCTTATGCTACTTCGTATTGTTCTCCTCTTGGCTCTATCCGTATGCCAGGATCTGCTCCTCCTTTAAACTTTGTACGTGAGTCAGGTTGTGCAATACAGAGCAATGCCTGATGTTAATGATCACATTGCAATTTCTGAAAATGAGCGTATCACTGAATTAAGGTGTGGCAGGCATCACCTTTTCCTCCCGAGCATAGTGAGACAGTACTAGACGATGAAGCAGCCCTGTAAATCACAGGCTGAGTAATTCTGAGGAAATATGTTGAGAGGGTGTGTTCCTTCCTGGAGTGTGTCTAGGTCTACCTTTTGGCTATGTATTTTCACTAGGCTAAAGAAAACAAACCCACAAACCCGACAAGGTGTACTTAGGGAATAGGAAAGGCAACGGGGAGAGTTTAAATGCACACTTGATGCTTGATCAACTGAATATTTTATATCACAGACCATAAAATCATTTAAGAATTAAACTGAAAGCATTTTCAAAATGACTTTTAACAAGCCCAGTATTGTAACTTGAGGAGAAAACTGAGAACGCTACAGGCTAATCTGAAAAAAATTGCTTTGCAAAAGGTTACAATGCTGCCAAATCAGTAGTGAAATAATATCAAATAAGCAGGGTAATGGTAGATTGACATAGCACCATAGAAGAAAGGAGTTTAAGTAGTGCAGCTTTTTCCACTCTAACCTGACAAACTGCATCTTAAATGTTAGTTGCCTATAAAAATAAGAAAAGTCTTGTGCATTTGACATCCTTTAATAACTCACAGTGGTTTATAAACTATGATTAAGCAAATTTTAGTTTAGAGCCATACCTTAACTGGGTTACATTATGATGGCCTTACATTTTATTTTTATTTATCTATTTTTTTACTTTTGGCTATTTTGCTTTTTTTAATCACAATGTCTATGAATAAAAGTATTTTCTACAACCAGATTATGTGGATATATTACAGTTTTTCACTGAACTGCTCAAAGTAGGTCTCTGCTGCACTTTAAGTCAAAGCGTGAATAATATTTTTTTGTTGCTAGAGCCAAATCAGTATTGTTATCCTGAGCGATGTCTCATGGATGATGCAGAACAAAAAGAAAAGGAAATTCCTACCTGACATGAATCACCCATATATTCAGGAGGGCAGGAACACGCCTCTACAGTATAAGCGATGTTTCCATTTCCTGTATTGGTGGCTTCTTCCAGACCAACATCGCCCAAGGTTAACCGCTGAGTTTCTGTGAAGTAAAGTCCTCTGATTTGTAATCCATCTAGTCTAGACAGGACCATCATCAGCTCCTCTCGAGATACTAAGTTATTGCTGCTGGTGTGCCTGAAGTTCTCCTGCACATTGAAGATACAAATGAAATTTGCAACTGGAATACATTGCAATAATCTTCTAGAGCACAGGAAAAAGGGGACATCGATTTTCAAAGAAAGACAGCACGAAAATCAGATGCTGGGTGTCTAGGGGAAAAGGTGCTAGCAAAGTAATTGTATCAACGAAAAACTAAAATCAGGCAAGAGATAATTAAAAGAATGATATGGAAGGTAGAATCAACAAATAATAACAGAGAATTGGGAGCAAAATATACATGGTATATCTATTTTGAAAATGTTCTTAAAACAGTTGTCAAGCAGCAACAGCTCTTTGTTTATGCAAACCAATTATATGTCAAGACAAACATCTTGATTTTTATCAAGCTCCTGCCCTAGAAGATAATGTCCATTAAGAGAAAAGTTTTTTAACTCTTTATTAGGTAACTCTCTCATATCAATCAGAGAGAACCAAATAGGTTGTGTATATGAAGGGAAGAATTGTTGGAAAATAAAACTGTATAATTTTCCATTTCCAACGTAGTAAAACATTAGACAGCATGATGCTATGCATATATTGTCCACAGGTTCCTTTCTTATTCATTTTGAATAGCAAACAGCATTAAATGCTATTCACTCCCACTTTTATTACAATAAAAGGCATTTGTTAGATGGTTTCTAAAGTGCTTTGGAACAAGATTCAATTCCTATCTTCAGTTCTAATGCTTAACTCATACATCAAAATGTCGGTTTGGAATGGCCTCAATCTTCAAGTACATCTGTAATTGAATGTAGAGTAGGATGCCAAATATCTTTATTTTTCAAGTCTAAACATGAACCAGCCAAGAACCCAGCTTGAATATTCAGGCAACTAGTGCAAATAGTTGCTTAACTGCAATGCAACACATTATTGTACCATATTATAGAATTACTGGTTGCCAGAACATTCTGATGCTGCTCTTCTGTTTTTTGAAGGAAGAAATATTTCTTCATAAGTAACCAAGTAACCTTTACAATCTGGCTTCTGGAAACATTCCCCCGAAGTCTTCTGGCTTGAGAAGTCCCATGATAGCACAACAGGCAAATTTTCATAAATAGGAGATCTAGCACTAGATAAATATGGTGTCTCTAAAATCTTTGATTATTACAACATAGAAGCAAAGCAAGTGGGAGGAAAAGGAGTCAAGCAAGTATGCAGCACAGCTGGTAATCCTCCACGAGAGTCCCAAATACCTATTGCATCCAAGGAAGTTGTTCCTCTTTCCAAATGCTGATTAAATATACTCTTGCTGCATTCAAAGTATAAATTTGCTACCTTCTTCTATAGCACATGAAGACTAGGGATCCATCCTGTAGTTTTATTTCCCACTGAGAAAATATTCTCAATTATTTACTGAATACTAGGCCATTCTCAATTAGAACATTAATTACAATAGAAATTCTTCTCACATATAGAGAGATTCTTTATGTACCATGTGCAGAAATATTTACTGCACATTTAATACATGCTTATAAGCTTTTTTCTCCAATAGACAATGGAATACTCAGAACTGCAATTATTCTTAGAGCTGGAACATTTATGTTTGCTTTTTCTAATATGGATCAAAATAGCCTAAGATTTGATGACATAGCTTAGCAAAAGTGAGTTAACATCATTCTTACCTCAACTAATTGGACTGATCCATAATACAGTTTGTCTGGCAAAGGGTTATTAGGATCTATATAGGATATTTTCATCTCCCGTCCCTGTGCAAAAATATTTGAAATTCAATGTCAGTACAATATTGTACCTATGTACAAAATTAGCATGCTTCATGAGAAATAGAGAGGGAAACAGAAGAGACAACATAGATAGAATCACTGATGGAAGACTTGAAAGATCAGGTTAAGGACAGATTGTCATGGTGGCACATAATCAATCAATCAATCAATCAATCAATGCATTTAAATAACCTGGATAATGTCTTAACAGCACTTGGGGAACAACACTAGGCTTATATATGCCTCCACAGAAACTCCATGTCCAGCGTCTCTTACAGACCAGCTAAAAACGCCATGGAGGGCAGTGTCAATATAAGGAAGGGAGCATGAACAGCATAAATTAGCCTCTAGGACCCATCAGATACTAGCCCTGGCCACAGGGCTATCATAATCAAGCTCACTAATGGATCATCAAATGATGCATTTGATCATTAATATGCCAAGATCTGTGATCAAAGAAACCAGAAAAAGTAGGACAAAGAACACAGTTAGACTGCTACTGTGTGATGAGATAAGCACCTATCATGAGGCTATGTCCTCTTTAAAAAAAGGCACTTTCCTGACAGGTAGTAGAACTTAAGGAACAAGAGTTATCAAAATTCAAATAAAGACCTCTCAGACTTTCATATCTTCACATTGTGGCTGTGCAGTAAGCACCATGTAAGCACAGAAAATGAGTGGTAAAGGGTAAACACTTTTTAAAGCTAAGATGGTGCATTCATGTTTATATACATTATTTGACTTACAATTAGCTGTACATCTGGTCTTTTTTCCAGCAGAGCCATGCCTTCACTAGGTAAACCAAAGGATTTCAACTGATAGCTTAAATATCCTCCATATGAAGAAAGCTAAATAACAAATTACAGGAAATACAGAAACTGGTTTTTATACTTTAAGATACCGTAATATTTAGTCTTCATAGTATCTTCAACCCCATTTGCAATATTGGTACAGAGAGGTCAAGAACATTTTTAAAAACTTTGTCATTAAAAAGTTGTTTATTGATGTACCAGATTGTCACTTGCTAGAAACCTATTTTGCCTGAATTCACTTTGTTCTAAGCGATACTATAATTTGTTTGGTTTTGGCTTAGCATATTGTATGAATCCAGCTGCTATAATTCATAAATGATGCTTTACAGTCTTCTATATAGGAGCCCAGTCTGCATTTGGCTATTATAAATAAAATAAAATAAAAAAGATAAAAGAAAATAGTATTTAGAGCTGATAATGGGACGATTTTGACAGATATTACAGAAAAGATCATATACCTTATTTCCCAAGTAAGATGATGGTGCTACCCAATATAAATTGTGCAGAAGGGGAGGTAATTCTTGGACATCAGCAACAACACTGTTGCTAATAGGATTGAAAGTTGTAGGAATACTCATGGCATTACCCACTGCTTCCAGATGCCAGTTTCTCATGTCGGTGAACTAATAGTAAAACAGAGGAGAGACACAAAGTTTTTGCTTTTAAACTAAGGTTTTCCCACAACACAAAAGTTAATTTGCAAGATGGAGTGGTATCTGGTAGAAACTCATATCTGGCTTGTGTGAGAAGGTTTTCTGATTTCTACCACAAACACAAGTTTTTCTTGCCATTATAAAATACTGCCTGTGTAAAATTTACCTATGGAGATCTGCTTCCAACATCACAGAAGGGCAATTGTCCACTCATCAAGACATAAGTTGTATCATAATGCAGTGACACAGAGCATACTAATCAATCACATGGAAACATTTCACTAACTCCTTCTGCAAGTTACCCAGCAACATCGAGTAAATGCTGGAAAGTCAACTGCCCTGATTTACAAGTGAGGTGCTTTTCTGAAGAAGCAGGAAAATTCCCCAAGAGACCTTGGTGTCTGGGACAAGAAATACAATTTGGGCATTGCAACTGTGACAGACATTAACACTTCTGCTCATGGCAAACAAACAAGGCGACCTGTTTTTGCAAAAACCTACTGAAAGCTAAAGTAAAAAAACCAATAACTTTAAACTCAGCAGGATGGAAATGACTTTAAAAGGAACAGCAATGACATAAAGACACAGGAAAGGAGAAAAGATTTACAAGAGCATTACTTTTAACCTTTAAAAAAAAATGAAAGAATCTTAAAATCCTCAGCACAAAGAGAGAAAACAGAAAAGTATTAATGACTGATAAAAGTCTTTCTGTCATTCTTTTTTTTTTTTAAGGTTAAAAGTAATGCTCTTGTAAATTTCTTTCTTAGAATTAACATCTTTAGCATCTGGAAAGCCACTACTGATTTGTGTGCAGCCAGTTCAATCCCCTGATTACCCTACAATCAAAGGTCTGGTGCTCATTTCAGCCTCAATCAATCACTGTTTTTAACATACAAAGCAAAACTCCAGTCACAGATATCTGGCTATCTGATCTATCTGATCTCCAAAGGGGATATATATATATATATATATATATATATATATATATATATATATGTAGGTCTTTGGTTATTCGGGTCTTCTCCCACGTAAAATTGGAAGTGTCTTGGCGACGTTTCGACGAAGTCTCATTCATCATCTTCAGGCTGGTGTTCTCGGCTTCGTGCTTCCTTTGCTCCTGGAAGCACGAAGCCGAGAACACCAGCCTGAAGATGACGAATGAGACTTCGTCGAAACGTCGCCAAGACACTTCCAATTTTACGTGGGAGAAGACCCGAATAACCAAAGACCTACATACAAACACCCGCGAAAACCTGAGAAAACATATATATATATATATATATATATATATATATATATATATATATATATATATATATATATATGTAGCATTGCATACCTTGACTCTGCGTCTATTTGTACTGTGGCAAATATTGGTGGCTCCAAAACAAAAGCAAGTAGTACAACCTTTGGGATTAGCAGGGTCCAGATAAAACGATCCTGAACGGCACATGTCACATTGCACCCCTTCAACATTCTCCTGTAAGTCAGTTGGAATAAACCATTAAATGTTTCCACTTAAAACTTTGCAGTAATAGAGGGGAAAAAATAGCTGTAAATGTTCAAGACAGTTTCTCCACGGTCTTTCAATACTCAATAGCAGACAATACTAATATTACCTCTTTTGTAAGGGCATTTTTAAGAGTCTTTAGCAGTCATTGCCACAACCATTATGCAGCTATCAGTTTAAATAAGGGGCCTTCCACACAGACATCTTTGAAGTCTGCTAACACAAATTTTATTGCTGTGTGACTTAAATGAGTCACGCTGAATGCACCCAATATTTTTGATCAGATCATAAGAAACCAAAAATCTACTTCTGATCGGCATGAATGCTTCTAGTCTTTTCTGTTTCCATATTATCCTATTTTTTGAAAAAATACACATTTGCAGATAAATAAGCCTTTCTGCAGGTAATATATTTCTCAAGAGATATATTTATAAATACACTCTCAAATGCTTTTTGAACTAAGAATTCTGGAAAATTATGAAAGTCAGTAATTACGATTCTCCTCCTATCTTTAGTTCAAAAAGAACAGATCACTCTATTAATGAGAAAATTTAAAAAGGCCAAAGCCTTCCTGCATTCCTAGTAAAAATGTAGACTATAAAGATTGTTGTGAAGAAGCCTGCCCGCCGCACATGTTCAATAAACGCAGCAGAGCATTAATAATACCACAGCATTTGTGTCAATGTGCACTTCAGTATTTTGCTTTGATTATGATCATATTGCAACAGTTACAGGAATCTGAATGGAAAATAAATTGCCTCATACTGGTATACACAGATGAAGAATTTGATCAGCAGAGGAAGAAAATGGATGCTGCATCCATCAAGAGCCTTTTTGATTTAAAACAAGTGGATAGGGTATGCCAATAGGGAGAAATAAATGTGGCACTGACTAATAAAGGTAAAGGTAACGATTACCCTCGCACATATGGGCTAGTTGTTCCCGACTCTAGGGGGCGGTGCTCATCTCTGTTTCAAAGCCAAAGAGCCAGCGCTGTCCAAAGACATCTCGGTGGTCATGTGGCAGGCATGACTAAATGCCAAAGGCACACGGAACACTGTTACCTTCCCACCAAAGGTGGTCCCTATTTTTCTACTTGCATTTTTTACGTGCTTTAGAACTGCTAGGTTGGGAGAAGTTGGTCAAGTAACGGGAGCTCACTCCATTACATGGCACTAGGGATTCGAACTGCTGAACTGCTGACCTTTCGATTGACAAGCTCAGTATCTTAGTCACTGAGCACCCAATCACTAATCCTATTACTAACTACAAATTAAGCACTATTCACTATAACTCTTGGAAAGTTTTTCTGGAAATGCTATGATATTTTGACAATACATAGGGCATCAAGTGAATAATTCATATATTCCAGAAGTGTTATTAGAATGTGGGATCTCAACTAAATAATACTGATTGGCTGGTTCCCACAAACCTAATTCCACACTCAATGAGCCCCAGTATTGGATCTACCAATGAAATAGATATCCAGTGTGAATGTTGCAACATATCTCCCTTCATTCAATTGACAAAATAGGTTGGGCCAAGATGCATGCATTGCTGGAAAAGCAGAAATATATAACCTGGTCAATAACTCTAGAGGATTTCCTAGCAATATCTTGTTTACAATAACAGAGAATTATAAATAAACCCATTCAACCTTTTCTTAATAATTCTTCCACATTCCTATTAAATGCAGTTGAAGAACTGAGATGCAATCTGTGCTCAAAAATCAACCATTTTCTCACGTGTGTCACCACCTAATTAAAGATCTATACAATCTAATGTACTAAAACTTCCAGTCATATGTCTAGGTATATTATTTTTTAAAGTAATTGTGAGAATGAGAATTATTTACAGATGAATAGGGAAGGACACATAAAATAATCACACAAACTTTGAAATGTCAAAGCATCTGACCTTACAGAGGCAAACTCCTGTTCGTGGATTGCAGATGTTTGGTTCCGTTCCTCCTCTGTTACATTTACAAGGTTTACAGTTGGGAAAACCATAAGAACCAGGAGCACAACGATCACACTGACGCCCTGCTATTCCTGAGCGACATCTTGAACAATAAAACAAAGGCCAAAAGTCCGTTCTAAAAGGGGTGATTTTCTATCCAGGAGATCAGATTGGTGTATAAAACTGCATCAGAGTAGTAGATGCAGAATTAGAATTAAGACTATAAAAATAAACCTGCCCCAGATGCTGAGTGGATCTTCATTCCTTAAAAACATTACCTTACTAAGCATGACATTTTGCATTTCTTTTCCAGTGGCTAGCAAATTTTCTTTTACTTTCTATGCCAAAGACCAAAAACAGATATGATGCTGAGATCTCTGGTTTATCATTTTTGTATTGTATCAAAAGAGTTAAATGGAAACATTCTAAATCATTTGAAAGTGAGAAGCATGAAGATATGGTGGATGGTAAGTTTTGATGCAACAAAAATAAAATATTATAACTTAGGAACATAAAGATGGCAGGCCTGAGTTAACACTGAATTAGATGTTACATATTTAGGTAGGCTGGAAAATGACATTGGATTAGACAAGTTCACCACCTCATTTCCAAATACATTGTCTCAGAGAAAATCAATTGTCAGCTCAACCATAAAACAATTAGAAAGATCAAGAATATTGATGGGCTAAAAAAAAATACTAGAAGGGCTCTGGAAACCAAGGTAGTTTAAGATAAACCCCGCAGCAATAACCCACAAATTGCTCATTATGCTTGTAATTGCCCCCCCCATCTATAGATTAGCCCTAACCAATGAAATATCTAACACTCTGCTATATGCAATGAAATGCGTTGCCACTGTACTGAATCACATTTCTGTTCTAATTAGCATAACTACATGAACGAATTGCATCCATGCCCCTTTTCAGCTCGCCTTGCTATCTACAGTACTGAAATAAGCAATTTCTTGTTCAATAAACAAATGGTTCACTTTAAAACAAAACCTTGTCAGAGAAAGTTTTCCTATAATTATAAATAATTACTAATTAGTACAGAATGAACTATTCTTTTTCAGCTATCTAAAGTAATTGGGTTATCATGGAGCATCCTAAAATAAAAAGGTCACTGCATATGAAACACTCTCAGCTTTAGGATAAGAGCCATCCGATACTTTTTATACAGGATTATAGCAATATGCTAAAGCACAGATATTTTGTCAGAAGAAGAATATAGGTAATGCAGTGTTTCTCAATCTTGGCTAGTTTAATATAGCTGGACATTAACTCCCAGAATTTCCTAACCAGCATGGTGGAGGATTCCAGGTGTTGAAGTCCAGACATGTTAAAGTTGCCAAGGTTGAGAAACATTGAGTTAGGGTGAATGTATGTATAGACAGATACATAACTAGCTGCCTAGATGAAAGATAGAATCAGCTATTAATCACATCCCTAACAAAACAGCCTGTAAACATTGCTTGCTGTTCCAATGTTTTAGCCCTTTCAATGTATGGCAGAACAATAACCAATATGAATTGAATACTGCATTCAGTTTTGGTCGCCATGATGTAAAAAGGATGTGGAGACTCTAGAAAGAGTGCAGAGAAGAGCAACAAAGATGATTAGGGGACTGGAGGCTAAAACAAATGAAGAACAGCTGCAGGAACTGAGCATGTCTAGTTTAATGAAAAGAAGGACTAGGGGAGACATGATAGCAGTGTTCCAATATCTCAGGAGCTGCCACAAAGAATAGGGAGTCAAGCTATTCTCCAAAGCACCTGAGGGTAGGACAAGAAGCAATGGGTGGAAACTAATCAAAGAGAGAAGCAACTTAGAACTAAGGAGAAATTTCTTCACAGTTAGAACAATTAATCAGTGGAATAACTTACCTCAACCATTTGTCTGAAGTGGTGTAGGGTTTTCTGCTTAAGCAGGGGGTGGACTAAAGACCTCCAAGATCTCTTCCAACTCTGTTACTCCTATTCTATTCTATTCTATTCTATTCTATTCTATTCTATTCTATTCTATTCTATTCTATTCTATTCTATTCCACTCCACTCCACTCCACTCCACTCCACTCCACTCCACTCCACTCCACTCCACTCCACTCCACTCGATTCTAATTGTATTCTATTATATGATACTATCTCTGGAAAGTAAAATATGTCTGCTGCTGAACAATGGAATGGAGTAAACCTAGCTCAGTAGCTTTACTATTGACTGTTTGGCCAGTCAATAGCCACAATCCTTAAAAGTAGCAGTTCCCATGTTTCATGCAGAACATCTCAAGAATTAACTTTCTGGTAAGTCACTTTTAAAAAAAACCACCTGAAGGATGTGGGACTGAGAATAAGGAATTGACCCAGAGTAATTAGTGAATTCTGCAATCTAAAATTTAGCTAGAGCATCCTACTGTGAAAAAAAACAAACAAACCAAAAAACCCCCCAATCATTCCATCATAGAAATACTTACATACCTGCACTGTCCATCAATTTTATTACATTCAGAATTCATAAAACTGATAACTCCTTTGCTTGAGCAATTGCACTTTTCACAACCAGTAAGTGGATGGTATCCAAAGTGCAACCTCACACACACTTCACATCTAGGCTTAACAGTTTGTGGGGGACAAATACATTTCCCAGTGATATCATCACAAAGACGCCTTCCACAGCTGCAAGCTGTGAACAAAAATACAAATTATTTCACTCAAAGAATATTTGAATTACATACATTGCTCTTGTTGGACGAAAAATCCACTAGAACTTATTTCATCTCATTCCAAAATTATTTGAAAAATTTGATTCAAACATATGTATGCTCAACCAATAGTAGTAATTTTTATAAAATACATGGCTCCCCCTACAATGTTACGTAAATAACTGCAAAAGCTGCTTAACATTATTGAGTAAGAAATAATATATTAGAGATGAGTCTCAAATACTTAATGGTATCTAGATGATCACATCTCAGTTTAAGAAGCTGAGATATGAATGAATGTTTTCCACATCCAAGCGTCCTTTTTGGCCATTCTTTACATCAAAACAAAGCAGGAAGTTTTTAATGAATAACTCTGAGCAAAATCCTTAAATTGAGAATGAAATCAACAACAAAATAAAATATTCGATTCTTGGGCAACGTTCCAAAAAATGGGTAACCTCTCCCATGTGGAATGGCTACTTACGTTTGCAGAATGGAAATCCATAGTAACCTGTCTGACACCTGGTACACTGGCGACCAATGACATGTGGTCTGCAGTTACAATGTCCTCCATCAGGGTTGCAAGTAGTGCTGGTGGCACCCTTTCTGTGGCAATTGCATGGCAGTGCCCCGTCATTAAAAGCAGCCACGAGTGATCGAGCTGAATTTCGACAAAATTCTGAGGAAATGCCAGGACTGTTAAACAGAAGGATAGAAGGAGAACACACCTGAGTTCCACTATTAAAAAGGTTATGCCCACTTTCATTTACATTTGTATAATATGTATTTATTTAGTATGCTTTTAGCATAATCCATAATCCATCTTTCTTTTTATATATATTCGATGACTTACACTATGTGAAAACTGTTTCCCCCACACTGGCTGATGAAATCAGTTGAACGAATCACACTGTCTTTATGAAGAAGTGTGTAGCTGTAGCTATCTGCTGGAACAACCAGGATATGCTCCTTTAAAATGATAAAAATGATTTGCATATTTTAGAAAGTTAAAGTATTAATGCACAGTTTCCAGACAGTTTCCATGCATTTTAAGGTTATGCACGCATGTGTGAAAAGTACTTGCATTGCACCTAAGTCCTAAAAAGGTAAAAAACTTAAAATACTTATTTAATATTTATTTATTTAAAACAATTCTAAATGTTTACATAATTATATTAAATAGTCGTATAATTATGAATGGAGGTCCATTCCTAAATGGGGCTTGCCTTAGTCTCTCTTATTCTTACACTCCCTGGGTACCCCTGTCTTCCCTCTAGTATTAGGAAAACTCTGCCCCAGGCAGAGGTTTTCTGAAAGGGGAATGAAATTCCCTCTTGAAAGGGAATGAAATTGCTTTCCTCTCTTCTGTGAATAGTAATAATTTCTCCTCACAGAAAATTGTGTTCCAATAAAGCACACTTTTCAGATGGTCACTTTAGAAACCAAGAATGCAGTGAGTATATTTTACCAGGGTTGTATTTTAGGGTGGTACGAAGACAATGATTTCAAGATTTTTATGAAAGTAATGAAAAAATCAATGTCAAAGAGAAGATGAAGAACAGCACAAATGAGAAACATCTGCCCAGAAGTAGGGTTATTCTGAGCAGGGTCTCTGAAAGAGTATGTAGAATTTCAACAGGTAAGGAGTCAACACTGTCCAAAGACATTTCCATTGTCACGGGGCCACAACTATACACCAAAGGTGCACAGAATGGCGGTTACCATCCCACTGAAGCGGTACCTAATTATCTACTTGCATTTGCATGCTTTCAAACTGCTAGGTGGGCAGGAATTGGGACAAGCAACAGGAGCTTGCCCTGTTGCGCAGGACTCGGGTCTCAAACCCAGGCTGTCAGCATACAAGCTCAGTGTCTTTAACCACGGTTAAAGCCACCACAGTCCCCTCCAATATATATCTAAGTCCAAATACATAATAACATTTTGAATTGTTTTTGAAAACTACTAGAAACAAGTGGTGCTTTTGGCAACTAGCGAAATATGTTATTAGCAATCTAATCCCGATTAGCAGCTTAATGATAATTACACACCTATGACATGTTTGGTCATTGTTTTAGAAATATTTCCTTACCTAAATAGAGAAAAGAATTACCACTGTTGGACAAAAAAACATTGGGAGGAAAAGCAACTTCCAATTTCCTGCTGGCTTCTCCATTGACTTTCCTTGTGGGAAGCTGGTAGGGAGTTTCAGAAATCTTCCTTCCTTCCTTCCTTCCTTCCTTCCTTCCTTCCTTCCTTCCTTCCTCCTTCCTTCCTTCCATCCAGCCACCCATCCATCCATCCATCCATCCATCCATCCTTCCTTCCCCAGCAGACAGGTAAATGATTGCTGCCAGGTGAGGAGGAAGCAAGAGAGTGAGCTAGTGTCCACTATGATGCAAGCATTGAGGGACTGGCCAAGAATGCACGGTAGTGGAGACAACTTGCAATCTTCTCTGCAACGTTCTCCCTTGACTTTCTCTCTGCAAGCTTTCCACAAGCAAAAACTTTGATAGTGGGAAGGTGGCAAGGAGTGTGAGTAATCACATTAGTTCCTTCTGGCTTCCCAATTGACTTATGGGAAGCTTTCAGGGAATCTTGAAAATGAGGATCACATGGCCATAATGACCACAGCAGCCACACTATGATGTTAAAGTGGCAACAAGTTCCTCAAATTTCATTTCCACAGGCGTCATGGGTCACAATATTCTGTAAGTCAACCCATTTGAGTTACTTTGGTTTAATAATTCTTGCCCTTTACATTCCAAAATCATCTAATTGAAGGTTACAAATAATAAAACAGACATGAAAGTTTTAGTAGTATATACATGGATTGAACAAAATACAGTTTTGAGCAATTTTCAAAAGTCATACTTTGTGCAACATAGTGCAATAGCCCAAATCAATTTTCTCTAACTCAGGACCCTCCAGATATGTGGAGTTACAAATCCCTAGATTTGCTGCTATCACAGTTACTGGCCATCATGGCTAGGAACTCTTAATTGCAGTTTTACACATTTGGCAAGATATGGAAGGCCAGTAGAAGCTTTAGCTTACCAGAGCATAAGTAAATGTAATTGGATAGTCTCTATCTCAATTAAAAATTAAGCAGTTTTTAAACTTACCAATACCATTGTTCTTCCATTAGGAATTTTCATAGTGACTGAGATGTCATGTTTAAGGATATCAAATTCAATATGATTTTCAGACATTACCAGACTTCGACATCCGGAAGTATGTGGACAAAATGAAGCATTGTAAGAACCTAGAACAGGTAGAAGTGGGTTGAGACACATCTAATCTATGAAAACTCAAATGTCCGAAAAAATCTAAAACACTGTTAAGTCGAGGTTACCTGACCAGAGTTGTCCTCCATCCACTAATACTTGCACTGGAAATGTTGGATTTTCTGGCTGGTAAAAATGTATGATAAACACATATCGGCCTTTATGTGGGACTCTCCCATTCAGGGTAATTTGGTTCTGTCAACATAAAAATGTGAAAATTAATATATTGGTCATCACAAAGTGAACACTGAGCATTATGTTTGCAGACTAATGTTTCCTTGATTTAATACTAAAATGAAGTAGAAGGTATTTGATTACTTTAATAAGAAAAACTTTCTGACCTACTTTTGTTTGAACCCTCTCTTTCTCAGGAAATGACTTAAAACTAAAATGGAACAGAAATAGAACAACCTGCTCATCAAGTGTGATATTTCAACTGTATGGTACTTTAGCTATTTTTAGAAACTGTAAATGACTTCAAGTAGTTGCAGCATGTTAAGGAAAAAATCATAATAACAATTCACTACTCTTCTTTTTACGATTCTCTCAGAGGTGGATTTCAGCAGGTTCTGACCAGTTCTGGAGAACCAGTAGTGGAAATTTTGAGTAATTTGGAGAACCGGTAGTAAAAATTCTGACTGGCCCCGCCCCCATCCATTCTCTGCCTTCCAAGTCCCAGCTGATCGGGAAGAAGTGGGGATTTTGCAGTATCCTTCCCCTGGTGTGGGGTGGGAATGGAGATTTTACAGTATCCTTCCCCTGCCACGCCCATCAAGCCATACCCATCAAACAATGCCATGTCCACAAAGCCACACCCACAGAACCGGTAGTAAAAATTTTTGAAACCCACCACTGAATTTTCTACAAGACTATAGAAGCTCATATCGTAAATAAAAGTAATCTATCAAACACCAATACAGAGCATTCTCAGATTGCTGGTAAAGCTCCATTCTTTGTTCTCTGTCAAACTTCTTCCTTTAGCTACTCTAAACATGATTGACATTTTCCAGAAATTGAATATAGTGTGGTTCATAGTAAAATTTTATTATAAACTAAGCAATATTATTGGCAGAAGATTATACTTCTTTTTTCCACCTCCTGCAATTTCAACATGGTGCCTTTTTCTCCTGCTCTTCTTATGGCTCAATCAGCATTGATAAGGAGCGAGAGGTCCAGCTTATGGCTGATTTTTTATGAAATGCCTCATGGCTCAGTACTCTCTCCACCTCTGTTCAACATCTACATGAAGCTGGTGGCTGAGATCATTCACCATGAGAGGCTGAGGTATCATTTCCACAACGGTGATCCAAGAAATGCTGCTGCTGCCCTCTCACAGTGCCTGAAAGCTGTGGGGGGCCTGGATGGGGGACAACAGACTTTGGCAGAACCTTAAAGCTCCATGCACCCAAAGATTGAATGGCTTTGGGTGCATGGAGCTTCAAGATCCAGGACTTCCGGTTTGCTTCTTGCCGCCGCCAGACGATCCCTTGGGATCGCCGCCCCACTGCCTGTAAAGAGCCGCCTTTACAACTGAAAGGCGGCTCGAAAAAACTCCATTTCCATGTGGAAATGGAGATAGAGCCTGCGGGGGCAGGTAGAGCTCTCTGCCTAGCCCCAAAAGTTTTTTTTTTTACTTTTGGGGACGAAGCAGATGAGGCTCCCTATTTCCCTCGCCGTCGCTCCGGGCTTTGGGAGACCTCTGCTTATGCAGAGCTAGGCGGCAAGATCAAGCCTACAAAAATTAACAGAACAATTAAAAAGGATATGAGCTGGACCTGTGACCCTGAATCGCAAGTATTTCATTTATTTTATAACAATTATTGAAGAAGGAAAAGGAAAAGGAGAAAAAGAATTTTTAAAAATGGCGACTGCCGAGGCTTGAGAAGGGGCTGAAAGGGAGAGTCCTTCCATTTTCTATTAAGATACAAAGTAGCGGAATAAATACTTCTGGCTACAATTGAAGATAAAGCTCTACTTTTGTGTTTTGTTCTTCCTGGAGATCTGATATTGATCTTGGTTGGAAAGAAGTTTTTTTTTTCTTTTTTGCCTCTCTTTTCTTTTTTTAAAAAATAGTTTGTCTGTGTGGAAATATGGCATTAAAGCTTGCAAAGCCGGACAAACAAGCAGTGGGGGGGATTCCCCCATTAATAAATTACGTGAACAAGTTCTAAATCTCCAGTCTCAGAAAACTGATTTTAATATAATTGAATTTCTTTTGGAGGAGATTGTAAGAAGGGATGAGATTGTGAATCAGAACTTTGAAAAATTTAAGCAGGAAATTAAAGAATTAGTGCAATCAAAGTTTGATTTTTTGGATCGAAAGATTATAAAAATGGCTAATGGTTTTGCAGAATTTATGATCAAGTTGGATGCAAATACTAACTTATTAGAGTCTAAAGTGGAAGAAATTGAGGACAATTTGGATAATAGAATACAAAAAATTGAAAATGATTTGACAAACACTCAAGACAATAGCTCAGAAGAAAAACCTAAAATGGAGGCTGATCAAAAGACTTGTAATGCAGAAAACATACAACAACGGATTGAAAGAGAAGTTTTAATGATGCAATATAATTTTACTGAATATGCGATTAGACTCAGAGGACTGCAGGAAAATGATACAGATGATTTAAGGAAAATATCTTCTGAAATTCTGGCTGGGATCTTAAAGGTTCAACCTGAGGAAGTATTTTGAAGGATTGACAGAGTTTATAGAATAAATTCCTGGATTGCAAAGCAAAGGCAATTGCCTAGAGATGTGGTGATTTATTTTACAGATAAAGATATAAGAAATAATATTGTGCAAAATTCTTTCAATTCTACTTTGCAATTGTTTGGAAGAAAGATTTGGATTTACAAAGAGCTCCCGCCTAAGATGTTATTGGAAAGGAAGAAATTTGGTTTTCTGGTGACTGGGTTAAAAAAAAGAAATATTTTATTCAGGTGGGATGCTCCAGTTGGTATAATATTGAGATATCAAGGAGAAAGATACCAACTAAATACTGTTGAAAAAGCGGAAGAATTTTATCAAAAGTTTTTGAAAATGAACTTAACATCTTTAGGCACAATACAGGATAAGCAGAAGGAATTGGAAATAAAGGGAAAACATCGAATTATAGAGGCTGCTGTGGACAAACTGCCTTTGGATTCTTTAGACACCTCAGCTGGATTATCTACAAATACGAGAGAAGTGGCATCAGACTCTAACATGATGATTCATCAAGTCACAGACAAGTATGGAAACCAATTAGCTGATACGCAATTGATAAAAAAGAAATATGAGACACAAAAGCAAAACCAACAAGATCAAGTTATAAAGCAGAATGAAAACCGATCAGTTGATATACAAAGGAAACTAGGATGGAGATCAAACCCACAAAAAGAAAAGAAAAAAAGAAATAGGTCTCACAAAAATAGAAATTTCTAAATTAAGCAACAGTGAAGCCAGTTATTTTAAAAAAATGAATGAATATATGAAAAGATAATGGAGGCGAAGTATTGGTTAATATTATCCTGAGGAGAGTGACAGACCTCTGCAATGCCGTAATTTTGGGATGTGAAAAGAGCCTTAATTTGTTGGATTTGAATTATCTATTTTGGATTTCTTTCTTTTATTGATAAATATATTATATTCATCTTGAGCTATAAGGCAAGAGAGCTACGCTGGGGCATGCAGAAGATCTGGTTGTTACCCATTAGGATGATGGGAATTAATAATCCTGATGAAAGCCACAATTACAATTATATGGAATATAATCATAATGTCACTCGGGTGGTTGTTTTTTTCTTTTATATATATATGAGGACATTCATTACTGATGGGGGCAGATGATGACTGAGGATTTTGAACAAACTGTTGCACCAGGATGCTATGTTACCCTAATATGGATGATGGACTCAACAATCCAGTGGAAAGACATCAAAGAAGATATTATATGGATTATAAATTCAAAGTCATTGACTTTCTTTTATATAATGGAATACATATATATATATATATATATATATATATATATATATATATATATATATATATATATTAGAGTGGGCAGTGGATTAAAGATATTAAGAATTGTTGTGCATGGTAATTTTGTAGGAAAGTGGGTGGAAATAGGTTAGTTTACTGATTGTTTAGTTTAAGAAAAGGGATGTTTAAGTGATATATTTAGGGGAGTGGAGCAAATGGATAGAGTTGAATAAATGTTAAATTAGGATTTATGGGGTAGGCTGCTCTGAAATGTTATATTAATATACATAAAAGATTAAATGTTAAAGTAGGATTTATTATATAGTTTTAAAATGGAAGGTTGTTTCGAAATGTTGTATTAATATACAGATATAAGTATGGAGGAGGAGAAAAAGGGCAGAATATTGTTAAATTGGGAGTTACAATAATATTATAAGTTATAAATTAGAAGTTATACAATGTTACAGTAGAATGTTATTTTGAAATGTATGGTAAAAGGGGAAAGTAACAATATTAATAATACCATTAGCAAGTAAGGGTCAGTACTTAGAGGAGGGAGTAAGGGGATGGTAAAATATTATATAATCTGTTATGAATTAGGTCTTTGTTGTGAAGAAGTCACAGGGGGGATGGGTGGTGAGGGGGGGTTAGGGTGTGGGGGGGGAGAAAAATGGGGGGAAAAATTTGTATTCAAAAACTTTTTCAATAAAAAAAAAAGATCCAGGACTTTAACTACCTTAATTCTGGATGGGGTGCACTACCCCAGATAGACCCAGTCTGCAACTTAGGGGTCTCCCAGAGATGCAATTCCTGCTCAAAGAGTTGGTGGCAGTCACGGCTAGGAGAGACTTTGGAGAATTTTGTGTTGTGCACTAGTTGTGGGCTTTCCTGGATTGGGAGTCCCTACACTCAGTCATTCAAACTCTGGTCATCTCACATTTGGATTACTGCAATGCACTTTACATGGGGCTAACTTTGAAGGGCATTTGGAAGCTTCAATTAGCACAGAGTAGTGGCCTGGACCGTTCTTTGGGCCCCTATGGTGGCCCATGATACCTCACTGTTCCATGAGCTGCATTGGTTGCTGGTTTGCTTCCAGGTGCAATTCAAGGTGTTCGTTATTAACTTTAAAAACACTGCATGGCATGGGTTCAGGATACTTGAGGAACCATCTCATCCCAATGGGACTGGCCTGCCCCAACCACACTGGCAGAAAAGGCAGGCCCCTTTCTGGATCAAGGATTTTCAGCTGGCAGGATCCAAGAGAAGACCTTCTCTGCTATGGCTCCTGCCCTTTGGAACATCTTGCCCCCTGAGGTGAGATCAGCTGTCATCCTTCTAACTTTCCAAAAGGCCCTGAAGACTTGGCTCTGCCAGATGGCTTGGAGCCTCAACAGGAGACCATCACACTGGAGGTGGTTGATAACTTAAGGAGAAATCCCAGATCCCACAGATACATCCTGCTCCTTATTTCCCCATCTTTTAACTATAATTTTTATCTTTGATTGTAACTCCATTTTTATCAATTTTGAAATATTTATCTTATGCTTTTAAGGCTTTTAATGCTGTAAGCTGCCCAGACTCGCTTCAAAATGAGATGGGTGGCAAATAAACTAACTAGCTAATTAACTAACTAACTAACTAAATAAATAAATAAATAAATAAATAAATAAATATACACTGACTTCCTAATGATATACAATAAACAGAAACTCACCACCGAGTTTGAACATAGATATAGAAAATTATGAGGTATTCATCTCCACCCTCAGGTGACAAAATGAATTTCCATATGGAATATGAGCTTCAAGAGTCATCTGAGCTACTACATCTCTTTACTAAATGTCAGCTTCTTGCAAATCAGTTAAGGGAAGTACTCAAAGAATTTCAGGCCTTCAACTCCATAGCAAGTAAGATTAATATTTACAAACCAACGGGTTTAAAGTCCCTACTGGACTTTTTCTACTTTTAATGCAAAAGGTAAATTACCTGTGAGGAAGACAGAGTTGCACCATTAGCTGAGTGAAGAGATGATAAAGGAAAACTCAATGAATCCCAGGAGACCTCATATCTTGACCCTTCCACAACATCGCTGTTCCTGTGAGCTTCCAAAACTACAGCTTCAAAAGGCTTTTCATATTGCAATGGTATACAGGAGGCACTTTAAAGACAGAAGAATGCCAAATAAATGTCAAATATGGCATATTTCAAAAATGCTCATTGAACATAATAAAATATGCCTCAAAATATAGACTGTGAACTCAATAACTCTGTTCCCACAACAATCAAACTGCAAAATATTTACCCTAGCATATTGTGCTAATCCTCGCAACATAGTTAGTTGCTAGTTCAGTGTGTGTGTGAATCAGGAAAATTGGATTAATTCAAGTTCAACTGTATAGTCAACATTTAGGACACAACCAAAGGGTTTACCATATGATGACTCATATAGCAAAATTATTCTTTGAACATGAATCCTTTGATAGACAAAATGGCATAATTTATCTAGAGGAAAGTATCAGCATCATTGGAAAGTCTTAAGATCAAATAAGTCTGACTACTTCAATCAAGGTTTCTTATGTTAGAGTAATGGAGTGATAGCTATGTTGCACGATGGATATTGTAAATAGTCCCAAAATGCTGAGCAAATGGAGAATATTCACATTACTAAGTCTTAAAGTTCAACTTTTATGAGAAGCAAACGGGAAGGAAGCATTTTACCTTGAACCATGGATATATGTTGCAATGCAATAAACTTGAGGTTCCACATAGTCCACAGAAAAATCTTCAATTGGAATAATGCAAATTTTATGCTAGGAAAGAAAGACAATGTGTCTGTTAACTTTTTCCCCATTAACAGGAGCATGTGAAAATGGGGGCCGCATATTATTTAAACTTCTATTTATGCTTCTAGAAAAAGTAAAGATAAGAAAGCTTTCTAGCTAAAAACTAACCCGTTTGTTGAGACTTGTGAGCACAGGACCTGTTGGCTTAAAGCTTTGCCCTACGGTATTTTTGTATTTAGAAGTATGTGTGAGTGCACTATGAGTATAGCATGGTGCACAGAGAGGAG
The DNA here is from genome assembly GCA_022577455.1 of Arizona elegans. Lineage (NCBI taxonomy): Eukaryota > Metazoa > Chordata > Lepidosauria > Squamata > Colubridae > Arizona > Arizona elegans. The sequence goes on from JAKOOJ010000002.1 coordinate 38,821,046, forward strand.
CTCATTACATGGGATTAACTTGGCCAACATTTACTCACTGTATTGTCTTAAACTGAGCAGCACTTTTTCGTGTGGCTGTTGCTAAAAATAGGATCACCAACATGATTGCCAATGTCCAATGACGGATATGGCACAACAAGAAGAATTGTCTTAAACAGCTTGTTTGCTTTTATTAAGGAGAGAAGGAAGACACAGAAAGATTAAATCTTCATATACCAAAAGGTGGCAGTAAAGACCTTAGAATACAAACTACCATATTTGAATCTTTCAAACAGAGGAATCTCTAGAGAAGTGATTGCTTTATCTATTGTACTGTGTGGTTCCAGAAAAGCCATACATTTGCAGCTTGACTTTCTTTTGAGACAGGTGGCTCATGTGGGGATTTCCTCTAGATAAGCTGAGAGAGAGAACTGGTTCAAAGCTACCAGTAAATTTTACGGTCAAATGAGGATTTGAAACTAAGTGACCTGATGTAATTTCCTTATCACCTGACCCATCTCAAGACCCATCACAAGAACCTCATTTGACACACCGATACCCGGAGCCCTTATAAACAGAAGCACATTGACACATAAGATGTTACCTAACCTGGTAATGAAATGTTCGGAAACCTACCTACAACCTTGGAGGATGAACTTTCACCCTCATCCTACACCTGAGCTATAGATATTCATTACTATTGCAAACTAACTAATTCCTCTTGAGTTGTCTTTTGCACTCATAAAAACACATATACACAATCATATACCTATATCCTGAATGATATAGGTATATGATAGTGATAGTTAATGATAGTGACTAGGATCAGCAACCCCACTGCTAAGTAATGCAGCTGTAAAGTATGACATCTTGTTTCCAGTTCGAGCAGAGGGTTGGACTAGAAGACTTCCAAGATCCCTTTCAGCTTTGTTATTCTATGTGGCTGCATTGACTTACAAAGGCAGTTCCAGCAGTTCCATTTACCATTGTTAGGTGAATCCCACATGATTTTTAGGTGTGACATCATATGATCACCATTTATGACTCCTGCCAGCTTCCCCACTCACTTGCTGGAAATTGGCAGTGAAGGTTGCAAACAGTGATCACGTGACTGTAAAACACTGCCATGGGATAATTGCAAGCTGGTTGCCAAGCACCTAAATTACAATCATGTGACCACAGAGACACTACAACAGCCGCAATGACAAGGATTAGTTGCAAGTCCTTATTCAATATTGTTGTAACTTCAGTCACCAAGCAATTAGTTGCTGAACAAAGACTACCTATATTCTCTCCTGTACAGACGAAATACAATATTCACACATACAGTCATATACATGTATATTTACATTTATATTTCTCATTACACTTCTTCTTAATTCAGTCTCCTGTAGTAATGATAACAAGAAGTAAAAATGGAACGAAAAGGGAAGGGTCTTGGGCTGGAAGTGTAGAAAAACTGGATTTGGGGTTGGGAACAAGACCATTGATGGACAGAAGGATATAAAAGGAAATGGACAGGCAGCAAAGGAGAAAAGTTAGATAGAATCATGACAACTGAATAAAGCTATAAGAGAGACACCAAAGCAGATATAAAGAGCAGAAGGATAATTGGTTGAGCTGGAATAAGATAGCATTCTATATTTCCTATTTAAAATAGTTGCATATTTTCTTGATATTCTGTTCAGGAAAATATAAGAAACTCACCAGTAGAAAATCTATAGCTGATGATCTGAGATGTAATGTTGTATCAGCCAAAAGGTCAAAAACTGCAATACGTGCCATATCATCGATCACAACACTGCGACACAGGAAGCTGGAATAGGTTTTAAAAGTAGTTAGTAACTAAGTCCTAATATTCTCCAATTCCAAAGAAGGGGTTTTTTTCTGCCTTGAACAACTTCTCTATGAAGCTATCACCAAACGCATGAATTACATATCAATTTTAAATTAAATAAAGAAGCCCACTGCTTTCAATCAATACATGCACATTACAGATTTCAGTTCACCATTCAGTTTGTTCTTCTATGGTAGGCCTGTGAAACAGCTGGTATCTAAGGCTATTCTACAAATACATGCCTTTACAAAACATGACAAAAAATGTTAACACAAGATTAACTTGAAAAAGTGTCACAACCAGGGTGGACAGATTTTAGGACTGTGTGGGATACAACAGAAGTCTAGTAACTAAATCCATACATTAAAAAGTGCTGAAGATGTGTGTTCAAAACATAATGAAAAAGATATGTTGAAGTATGTATTTAGTCCAGGAATACAGGGTAAAAAAACCAAAATTGTGCTTTTATACAGCTGCCCCATAATTCCACTGCTGGTTTCATTTCCCAGTCTTCATGAGTGATCATATAAAGAAATGTTTAAATTATTGCTATAGTTCAACAATAGAAATAGCAATCAAAATGCCTTTCATTCCTCTGGAAATCATCCCCTCAGGCAGGATGCAAATATAATAATATTAATATCAAGAAGTAGAATCTGAAACATCTTCTGCCCTTTCTTAGCTTAAATTTGTTGAGGATATTTAATATTTTAAAACTATTTCTATATTCTTTTCAGTGTAACAGGAATGATTTTAAGTTTTTACATATCATCCACACTTCAATTATATAAGAAAAAAACCTTCTTAATTAACAGTATGTGTCTAATTGCATGAGAAAGAAACTACAACTGTTTTCTTGAAAGTAGAGGCAAAGAACTGAGCCTGAAAAACAAACATGTTATTTAGAGTGCTATTTTTATCAGATAAAATAAAGGAGATAAAGAAAAGGAATGCATTGGAAACTAAGAACCCCAGGAAAGAAGGAAGAAAGACAGGTATATTTAGATTATTAAAGCCCAAAACATCAACTTATTACATTTTTCTCACCTATATTTGCAGCTGTATATATTAATTTTAGCCTCCATCACTTGTCCAAGACTTTCAGTCTGTATATTGCTGACATACATTAGATCATGATCTGTGACATACTCAAAGATGATTACATAGCGGCCAATTTGGGGAACCTTCAGTTTGATCTGTAGATTCACCTAAAGAAGATTCAAATCATGCTTGGATGCTATCAGAATAATGGAGGGGTGGCTACTTCATGCACTAAATTATCACCTCGGTTTTTAACCCATAACCACAGACCTGCGGTCATAGTGACCATAACAGTTTTCCAAAACGTTTGGAACACCCCTATTTTTAGACATGGACCATTCTGGTTGTGAATAGCTTTTGTTTTCCTGCCAATAAGTGTGTATGCAGCATCGCACTTACTTAAGTTATTGGTGTTTTCTGTAGCGGTGTTTGAATTTGAATTGTGGTCATTTTGACCGCAGATCTTCCTTAACGTATATATTTTTTATAATGTCGGGGCCACATTTTCTGCCAAATAGTGTGTGATTTGGTGACCCAAACTTTGAAGAAACTGTTCTAACATGGTATGAAGAAACAGAGAGTGATCTGAATGAAGTGGAATCAGATTGCAACGAAAATTTTGTAATGGATGATGAGGAACCCACAGCCGCCACCAATTCTGACATCAGCGAAAACAACAACAGGTAAGGTAGAGAGATTAGCTAATACCACAAGAGATATCTGCAAGGACATAGACACCATGTTGGAAGCTAAATGTATAGGTAAGTATAAGTATTAACCCTGGAGAATGGAGAAGAAAATAGGTATTATGAAGCTCCTGATGAAATTGATGACCAGGTACAATCTACATCATGCAATAATTTACATAGCAAGAACAAATCCAAATGGTCTTCTGAACCTTTTGCAACAATAGATACAGAACCACTAGTCACAATATTGTAGTGCAATTATCTGGACTATGGCCAGCAGCTATAGCGGTCATTATGACCTCATGTCTGTAATAGTGTAGGTGAAATAGTCCATCTGTGGTTAAGGGTTAAAGCAAAGGAGAGTAACAAGGGAAGTAAACCTGTAAATGCTTTTTTGCTAGGAAAATAATAACTATTTTCTTCTACATTCTCCAGAGTTAATACTTTCCCTATACATTTAGCTTCCAACATGGTGTCTATGTCCTTGCAGATATCTTTTGTGGCATTAGCTAGTCCCTCTACCTTACTTGTTGTTGTTTTTTAATTAGATTTTTAGTACAATGTTGTAAAAGAAAATTCTAGGATCTGGTGTCATCTTTATACAGTATTTCAGAATGCCTCTAGGGCTTACATGAGTCATAAAAACAAAGATGGTAGATGACTGCATTCACTGGTTCACCAACCTGCCCAGAAAAAGAGAAGCAGAGTGATTGGGGTATCCTGAAGCCTAAACAGGTAGAGGTAGGGCAACCACATCAGTTTGACTTCTAGTAAAGAAGTATTTCATAATTATTCACATCTACAATGGCAGTCATAAAATAAGCTCCTTTTTGGCCATAGCTTTGGGAAAGCACCCACAATAAAGCATTAAAATTATCAATGTGCACATAGATCCAGAAAGAAGATGCATAAAACAAAAACGTATCAATATGGCACATGCTGTGACAAATCTATAGACAAACAAGGAAGCTATTAGAATGGTATATACAATTGTAATGGAATGTAGTGGATGATCTTGGAAAATGAGGGGAAGAGATGTTGCCTAGGAATCAAACAAGAGATACAGGAGCCCCAGTGACTTAATAGTCAGGAAAAGAAACATAGGAAGGACCCACTCTAATTTATCAAACAGTTATAAGTGGTGTGGGAAGTTTGTATTTTTAGACTTGCAAGATTCTGTTAATGTAGTCTTACAATAAAATAGAATTAATTCATCTCATTGTGTTTCCGGTCTGATTTACCTTGGAGGGGTAACAACAGCTCACCTTCCCTTAACCATTCAGAGGAAAGAGATACAGATGCTACCTTTTATCATGCCCTGTTTTGAGGGGAATGGTTATATAGCAATATCAACAGCACTTAGACTTATATACCGCTTCACGGGGCTTTATAGCCCTCTTTAAGTGGTTTACAGAGTCAGCATATTGCCCCCAACAATCTCAGTCCTCATTTTACCGACCTTGGAAGATGGAAGGCTGAGTCAACCTTGAGCCAATCAGGATCAAACTCCTGACAGTGGTCAGAGTTAGCCTGCAATACTGCATTCTACCCACATACACACACACCATGGAGAAAAAAAGAACTGTCTCTACAGTATTTTTACACAATATATATCCTCTGTGGTGTTTTCAATTACAAAAACTGTCAGGAGATACTATAGGCACTATGTAACCAATTTCATTCTATAAGGATAGCTTACCCCTTGACCACTAATATGAGACATCACTGGATGTTTGACCGTTGGCTGTTGGAAAGTTGTTTTTTGGTATTCTCCCCCATGCAAGAAAAATGTTACCTCTGTACCAAAAACACAGCGATATTTGTCCACTGGCAAGTATTCATACTGCAAACAACTTGAAAATAAAAAAAAAAGAAAGTGTTTAACTGGATCATCATCTTAAATTTTAGAGATTCATAATAAAAGACCCATTAATGTCCCTGAGATACTAACTTATCTGTTGTGACATATCCTGAATATGTGCAAGGCTGTACAACTGGAAATTGCAAGATGGATGCTTCATAGTAGTCACTCGGTAAGAGGACTAGGTAATCCTAAAGTGACAGAACAATACTAGCATAAGCATATCAATAGCCATTAATGTTTATATGAAAATGTCAACAAAATTACCCTAGAAACCAGATTTCTCCAGCTTGTGCTTTCTGAAGAGATGGGAACTTCAATTTCCAGGAATCTCAATAATAGAGATGTTGGCTGGGAAACTGGGAGTAAAAAGTCCACATCTCTGAGAATACTTAATTTAGAGAAGCAAGGTTCAGGCTAAAGTCCATTCAGGATTAATAATATAATTCACATATCACATAGCAGTTATCAATCTATATGTTGTCTACTCATATTGAAACAAATTTCTAAATAATTCTATATGCAATTGTGGCTCAAAAGCACAATTCTATATTCAACATATCCATCAGATTCCTACTGCCTTTACAGGGATGAATCTCAAGTATAAGTCAGATTCTACTAGTAGTGCTTGAAGCATGTGCCTGACTCATTCTTTACACCAGTGTGAGATTTAATTTTCTGAATAGACATTTCCCTTGTATTTGTTTGGGAGTACTCTAACAGAGAATTAGTTTCTGAAAATATAAATATTACTGTGATAGATCTTCTTCTTACCAGAAGGATACCCTCTACCTTGATTTTAAACATCCAAGTTCCAGGTCCCAATAAAAATGAATCTGCAAAACCTTTTCCTGGAACAGTTACAAAAGCTGGCTCTCTACTGAGTGGGAAGAAGATGTCTTTGCTCTGATCCATCCCTGATGAAAAACAATCAAATTAATAATTTATTGAACATTATTCATCCAACAATAACATTACTTAATTCAAATTAGACAGTCAGCCAGTGAAGGGGCTAAGGAAAGGACTCAGATACATTTCCATACATGATCTGCCAGCATGGACACCATTCCTTGGAGAATCTGCAGCCTGATTCTAATGCAATGATCTTAGATAAATAAAGTGTGATTTAGAATAACAGAACAAGCCACGTGTCCGTATTTCCCCCTGCATCCAGCTTTGGAGCTCACATTTTGTCTTATTAAAGCTGGAGTTTCCTGTGACATCTGAACTTCAGCACCTTTAGTTAATTTCTGCTTACAGATAAAATCTTGGTTTGTAAGCAAATACTAAAATATAATTTCTATATGAATGTTGTGTGAAATAAGTTGGCAGTTGGGATACAAGAACCAGAGTTGGACAATAAAATGAGGAAACCAAGTTAGATATGAACTTGGAGACAATTACTTTATTCTCAGGTAAATAAATTAAAAAATGTTTGCTGCTAATGGTAGTTTCATCCAAACAAAAATAATCCTAAATTTAGCCATGAAGCTCATCAAATGCAAACTTTATCTACTTCATGGCAACCAAGTTAAATTTTCCAGTAAATGAATGCTCAAAAAAGTTATTAGCAGTACAAGATGTCCGTCAACTGTAGCTGTCTCCTAATAGCACTCGTAATCTACAGCTTTAAAGATATATAATTCATCTAGTCTAATGTTTCTCAAACAAGCTGCCTAGGGAATTCTGGGAGTTAAAATCCACACATCTTAAAGTTATCAAATTGAGAAACATTCATCTAACCAAAGCTCAGTATATGTACCTTTCACATTGTATTAACCTCTCAGACAAAGCACCCATATTTCAAGTTCTAATCCTTGTCAAATAACATAGCTTGCTACATAGGAGCTGGAAATGGTAGCTTTTAAAGGCACATGATTAAAGCCAAAAGCAAGTCTGCCAAAATCACTTTTCCTAAAAGCACCTTAAGAAACATCTGTCAGCACTAAAGATCTAATAATGGCAAGCACAGAGAAATATGGATTAATTATGAAGATCGTGAGCATGACATGCATGTTGGCATCTTTTGTGACAACAAAGGATACTAGAAAAATACAGCAACTGAAAATTGTTTAATTTGCTGGGTTGTAGGGCTTGTTTTCATAAACACTTGTTCAAAGACAAGTAAAAAATTTTTTAAAGGAAGAGCATGACAACTGAGTAGCTGGGGGACTTTATACTTTTCTTTAGTTTGACCCTGCTTATATCGAGAGTGATTAAAACAATTTGTTCTGGATTTGTGACCAAATAGGATATTTCTGCCACTTTTATGTTATAATTAATTATATGTCACTTTTGTAGCCATAAATAAGGGCAGACAGATCACCCATAGCCTAGAGGAGATGCCCACAGAATCTTGAACTGAGTCAGGGTGCCGATTCAATGTATTGCCTAAATTCAATGTTTAAATTTGGTTATGTGAGCTTTCAAATATCTTCATAGAAAACTGTGATTTAAATCACTCAGAACACATATTTATGATCGTACAAAACACTTAACTAATAACAGAATTATCCTATTTTCTGAGGTTAGATACTATGTTGAACTATGTAAATAGGCTGGCATAGCGTACTAAGTCAAATGCACACAGACAGACTCACAAAAGGACAATTACCACTAATGAAATATATGGTGTTAAAAGCAAGCAACTCATGGTCTTTAAGAAAACTGATTAAACATGTTGCACAAGCACAGTCTATATGTGGGGGATGGGGGTAATAATACAATATGCATGCAGGAAAGAGCCTGGTGGCGCGGCAGACTAAAGCACAGTTATTAACAGTTATTAACATCAGCTGCCTGCAATTAATGCAAGTTCAAATCTCACCAGGCTCAAGGTTGACTCAGCCTTCCATCCTTTCTAAGGTAGGTAAAATGAGGATGCAGATTGTGGGGGCAATAAGCTGACTTTGTATAAAAATATACAAAAGTATGAAGGCTATTGCTTAACGCATTGTAAGCCGCCCTGAGTCTTCAGAGAAGGGTGGCATATAAATCATTTTTTTTAAAAAAAAAAGAAAAAAAGGAAAGAAAATGCATGGCTGATACAACACCTATCAGAAGCCTGCCCAAAACGAAAGCTGACAAGATCAAGCACCGAGTAAGAGACTACAAAATGCACAAAACTCACTGGATTATGTAAACAAGCCTTGTTAAATACACTCTGAATTGCACTGAATTTCATTGCACGTCATTCACCAAATTCTACATCCATCCTTACCTACCTTTTAGGGTCCGAGATTGATAAGCTGTTATGTGGCCAGATACTATTGCAGTTCCAGGATTTATATACCTCAAGATAACATGAAATAAATAGGGTTTTGGTTTCTTCACACTCAAAGTTATCCTGACTTCATTCTGTAAAATGGAAGTTAATAAAACAAGAAAAAGATAGACAGCCATAAAGTGCCAAAAGGGTAAGCCATGCAAGCAAAATATTCAATATCTATAAGGGGAAAAAAAACCTCTCTCTCTCTCTCTATAAATAGATACAGACATGCAGCTGAATACATAGAGAAAGAAGCCTTTTCTGAAGGAAGGAAGAGAGAAGACAGGCAAACCTAGCAAGAAATGTAATTCACTTACAAGTGTTATTAGGGTCAAAATGTTTTCCCTCAGCAATTGAGATCTTCCCTTTAGAGTGTTTTGAAACCAAGCTGACATAATGCAGTACTAGATGGAAGAGCTTAGGAGAAGCCACAGTGACAGGAACTACCACCTCTGGCTGGGAAAATAACAAGCAAAGAAGAGGACAGGAAAGCAAATTACTTAATACTACCACCGAAAGACAGGAAACATCTAGAAACATTAGAAAATGCAACACTATGGGTAGACTTTACTCTAGGTCCAAAAAGAATAAAACATTTCCCAATGAAACCCAATCAAGTATATAAACTGATATATTTAGATACAATGCCTTATTTGTCAATAGTCTGAGGCCCATCGCCAAGGTTACTTTCTTATATTCATCTTCCTGAGAGTAAACCCCACTGAATTCAGGGTCTTCATTTCTGCTATGATTGCCAAGTGAATCAGTGAGGGACTGTTGTATCATGTAGTGTTATCCAATTACTTTGGTACTAATTTGTTGAAATATTGCATTTTTTTTTAAAAAAAAATTATTTTATTGAATTTGTATACCGCCCTACTCCCGAAGGACTCAGGGCGGTGAACAGCCATAGAATAAAACATATAAATATAAAATTTAAAATAGAATAAAACAAATTAAATAATTTGGCTGAACAAATTTAAAACCCCAATAATTTAAAACCAAATTTAAAATTTCCATTTAAAAAGGGGAAAAACTTAGGTCAGGCCAGCTTGATGAAATAAGAAAGTCTTGAGCGCGCGACGGAAGGTACGCAGATCCGGGATCCTCCGTATCTCCGGGGGAGCTCGTAGGTGCCCCCACAGATAGTAGGTGCCCCCACAGAGAAGGCTCTCCCCCTGTGGGCCGCCAGTCAACATTGTTTGGCCAATGGCACCCGGAGTAGCCCCTCTCTATGGGAGCGTACTGGTCGGTGGGAGGCTATTGGTGGTAGCAGGCGGTCCCGTAAATAACCAAATTTACTTGAACAATCAAATATTATATACTTTGTATTATGGCCATTCTCTGGCCAATTTTATATTAGATATTTGAAAAATAGGGTATTTCCCCCTTTAATATATTAATATTGTGTTATAGCTGACTATCATTAACAATACAGCCAGAAAGAGTTCCATGCATTACGCCTCTTATAATTGTTTGAAGACAATCATTTTCTTCAAAATCATTCTTTTTATTATGTTCATAGAAATGTAACAATTTGATTTCAGGTATATTTGTAATGAAAACAGAGCATCACCTCCATTTTTTCTCAGAAGTCTACAAATAAGTTAATCCTACTCTCACTGTTCTTATTTTCAAATATGATGTTGACCAGTACAGTGAAAGCAGATGGGCTGTAGTCTCATGTCTCATAAATCAATGTCACAGAAAATAACCAGGAATAATTCCCAGTGTTGTCAACAAGCTGCTTTCAATTTAAACATATTTATAAATTACATTTTAATTGGTATTTGGGCAAACACGAATTTCTAATGTTAAATCCCAATGCTAAATAAATGGATACTGCTAAAAGGAATTCAATTAATGAATCAAAACCTATAGGTAATTTAATTTCTGAATATATTTCTCCTTTTTTGTGATTAGACTACCAATATTTTTTTCATATAATAATTCAGGTTTTGTAACACACAATTACTCTTAGTGGGTTGAATTCTATTAATTCCCAACACTGCTGCTGAAAAAAGGCATGTCAAATGTTTCTATATGGCTGTAGAAGAACCAAGATTTATATAAAGCTTAAGCACCTAATTGTTCTGAAAAATTGTTATAGGTATATATCAATCTGCTGTTCCAGGATGTCTTAGTTATGCTAAGAAAATTAGATGGAATCATCACCTAGGTCTTTCTGCAAACAGTATAATAAAGAGACCAAATTTTATTGAGAAATACTGTGTTCTCCATCTCCTTTTTCACCACCTAAAACAGTTTTCCTAACCTTGTTCATTTCAAATGTGTTAGATCACAACTATTGTCTTTCCTGTCTTGATAGGTGACATCAAGACAAATCTAGACAGGGAGTAGACAAAACTAAAGAAAGGAATTTAAATCTGTGAAAACGATTCCAGTAGGATTAAAGAGATGGTGCAGTCAGACCAGGATTAATTCACACAGCATATCTGGACCAAAGTAAAGTACATGCCTGTATTGAAGACATCTGCACATAACCTCTCCAACTGAAGCCAGGAAATTCTTGAGGATTATAACCAAACCGGAGTCCTCTTCCATTAGGAGATGTACCATCCTCAATTTCAAACTTCATGTGATGTAAATCAGGTAGATAATAATTCTTTTCAGGCCTTTCATAAATGAGATAATAACAATGTCTTGCTTCCTTTTTAAACATTAATGTGTTATATATTAACATAAGACTCTACTGGGTCAAATATTTATTTAGCATACTGTTTTTCACAAGCCATTGGAAAATTTGCATTTAAGACAATAATTTTCCTCCTGCTCATAGGATCCCTAGCAAAGTACATTGTCCCTATACATGAAGCTTTAATTTATCTAACATCGACAATATATTTTATCATTTATTCAGGCACCATATTTCCTGCTTTGTCTTTAAAAAATAACTTCAAAATAATCCAAAATTCAAATCATGCTATAACACATGAATATTTAAGTACATAGTAGATTAATATAAAAATTGAAATAGCACAGCTCTTACAAGCAATCAGGATTAGCATTAATCTCAGACTTAAACAAAACTGCCTTCACCAAAAGCAAAACTAAAAAGAAAGGAGTAAATGGGCAGCTTGTTGGGTGAGATTCACAACTGGGGTACAGCCCCATGAAATCCATTTGGGAACACAGTACAGGCGCAGTGGTTAGAATGCAGTACTGCAGGCTACTTCTGCTGACTGCCAACTGCCAATAATTTGGCAGTTCAATTCGCACTGGCTCAAGGTTGACTCAGCTTCCATCCTTCCGAGGTCTGTAAAATGAGGACCCAGATTTTTGAGGGCAATATGCTGACTTTGTAAGCCTCTTATTGAGGGCTATAAAGCACTATGAAGAGGTACATAATTCTAAACGCTATTGTATTGCTACTTAAATATTGTAACTGTTATGTAACCATAGCTCATTTCATACTACATTATAAATCATGAAGCTTACTTCTAGAGAGAAAATGTCTAATAATGCCTAACAAAATACACTTTGTAATTATTCTGTTTTTCTTTCCTTAAACCTTGTGGGTTTGTTGCAATATGAGGAAAAAGATATGTGGCTTGTGATTTTCCTGATTTGCATAACTGAAGAGGGATGCCACAAAAAAAGTCTTCCCATTTTACTTACTCCATACAAGTTTTCCCAATTATGTGCCTTCTGCACTGGCAGTCACCTGTCAGGTCATTGCAGACATGACTTACAGACCCTCCCACATCACATTTGCATCCTGCCAATGAAAAATAGAATCAAATTAACTTTTGGTTAGATAATAAACACAATACACTACTAGAAGTACTATAGGTTTCTATAGAAATAAAGATAAACAAGATGTTTTTCAATTACAGAATGAGAAGGAACGTTGGAGACCATCTCATTTATAAGAAGTCTGGATCATATCCACTTCCAATACAGGTTTGCCTTGTCTTTTCATGAGGGTCACTACTGAAGAATACACTATTATATTCTAAATGATTCTCATACTAAAGTAAAATATTTTGCAAAACATTAAATATTTATTATATTAGCCATCTATTTTAAAATATATCTTATTTAAGCAAAATATTTATCGAAAGCTACAATTATAAATGAGTTTGATTGTATTACACTATAGCCAATTTATGAATGGAAGCTTTGTTGGATGCTTGTTCTGTCTTGCCCTTGCCTCTCTTGAAATACCTATTCACTAACTGAAGTTGATTAAGGTGGATTAACCTCCTAGATTTTACTTAGAAGGCTCAAAATTGTATGAGTACAAGATACTCAAAGCTGTTATATAGCAATAATACATAAACCAGGGGTGGGCAAATATGGCCCCTTTATGACCTGTGGACTTCAACTCCCAGAATTCCTGAACCAGCTTGGCTGTCTCAAGAATTCTGGGAGTTGAAGTCCACAGGCTGTAAAAGGGTCACAGTTGCCCACCCCTGACATAAACAATCTTTTCAGAAATCTATTATTCTGTATCAAAGTTTTGCTTTTAAAAAACCATACTGTACCTTGACATCCAAAATAATTTTTGGTTTCCAGGCCATAATAACCAGCTTCACAAGTATCACAAGGATCTCCACAAACATTAGGTTTGCAATAACATTCACCACCCAACTATAAGGGGAGAGATGGAAGGAAAAAACCAAGGAGAGTTTAAATCTTTCCATTGATATCAACAGCAGCACAGAGGAAAGCTTTGGACATTATGTGGTAAATGGGCATATAGACACAAATAGAATAGTTTATTGGATTGCTTCATTAGAAATGCACATGTTTGATGTCCTCGTACAATTCAGAAAACAGGTTCCAGGTAATAGAAAAGATTGAAAACATTCTCTCGTGAATTTCCATTAACTTGAAACTGCAGCCACTCTATAAGGTGAAATATATTGGAAATTGTCCTGAGAACATCAAAACATCAATATGCTATTAAGTTCTATTAAGTTCATTTCTTCACAAATTCCAGGAGTCACAATCTGAGAGTCCTCCATTAGTGAACCTTCCTAATGAGTTCTGAAAGAAGATCTTTCTCATTATTGATAAGAACGAGAGACTTTTTATGTGCTGAATTTAACAAATAATCTACAACTTGAAATGTAGTTATTTATATTATTTTTAACACAGTAAGTTTTTTTTAGTGTTCTCCAGAACATTTACAGTATGATAAAGAAATTAAAAAGCAATGGCAAAAAACAAAGCTGTATCACTAAGGGAAAGTCTGTTTCTATGGATAGACTGTTTAAAAGATGTTATGAAAGAGCAACATATTTTAACTGACAACAATGAGACTGAATTGAAAATGAATTTTCAAATGTCAGGCTACAAGAATGACATGGAAAACAATATTACACTGAACATGCAAAAAAACCCAACCTGCTGATGTCTTAAAAAGATATACAAATAACAAACTAAGACTGGATAGTTTTCATACCTTGAGTTTTAGAAAAGAGACTTGTTAAAGTTTCAAAGAATTTTGTGAGAAGGGACAAAGAAGAAATGAAAAGAAATCAAATTCCAGTTCATTGAAGGAAATAAAGATCAAGATTGTTAAAAAATAAAAGGAAGGAATATGATGCTGGTTTATTTTATCAAGATTAAAATGGATATGTTGTTCTATCTGATAACCCTTAATGACTTTTTCTGATCAGGACTGAACAACAAGACTTTAAGGATTTGTTTCTGGATTATGGATAGGATATCTGAAGAATATATTTATTGTATTTTAAGATAAAGTAATAAGTCTTTAAAATTGTTTATACTTGTTCTGAAGAAGAAAAAAGTTGTTTATTTATATAGTTCCATTTTTCTTTACTATATTTTTTTCTTTCTTTTGTGGAATTTCTATTTTTTCTTTTTATTCTTCTATTTTTAAAAGAAGTTTGTATTCGTTTTTATTATTGTAATTTTAATCTTAAATACAAATATTTATAAAATAAATTTAAATTGTTTTTACTTCATAAAAAGACTTCTGTAATTTTTTAAATGTAAAACAGAATGTAGGTAAACTGTTAGTAAATAAATTGCTTTTACCTGCTGACATTCTCTAATACCACTTAGTACTCCAGCTACATCACACTGGCAGTCTGCAAAAGGAAACAAAGTTATCTGAATCCCAGCTAATGAGAACTTGATTATAATACTGGGATTTCCCAATCAAAAGACAAATCCTGGACATCTGAGTTCTGGTGGTTTTATACAGCTGATAGACAGATTTTAAGTTTCTCCATAATTCTTAAAAAAAAAAAAAGACCAAATTAATGCACCAATACAGAGTATACAAATTTTCAAGTTCTCCAAACCTCAGTTTCAGGCACAATGTTAAAAATAATGGAAAGAAGGAAGCAAGAATCTCAAAAGATTAGAACAGAATAAAATTTTTGAATTAAATTAAAATAGCATTTCCTATTTCAACAATGACTTAAAGATGGTGGCAGTGGAGAAGTACAAGAAATAAACCTGAGATTTACCCTGCAATTTCCATACTTACTGGAATTCTGAGAGATGGCAGCAATTGAATCATAAACTTTCTCTCTTATTTGTTTTTGGTTGTGCTAAATATCAACTCTTTTCTCTAATGTGTCTGCTGCAAACATTATTTTCTTTTTCCTAATCAAACTTCTTTGTCCAGCGTTGACCATCACATTAATTAATAATGTCACTTCAATATTGATTTCTATTTTGACTGAGGCAAGCACATTACTATATAGATGATGTGATTATTTGTGGGAGAAAGAATACACTACACATCCATTTGCAATGTATTGCAAAGTATGAATTTTGCAAACTACATTAGAAAGCGTTTTGCAACATAAACAAAAAGCAAAATCTCCATGAATGTCTAGTGTTACACACTGAAAGGCCTCACAAACATTTCAGTAGCATGGAACCCCTCCATTCTACTCTATTCTTTTCAAGGCTGATGACGACAAAATAGATTTGGAAAATCTCAAATGGTCTGAAAATAATAGGAGGAAAATAGATTTGCTTTTCATTATATGCACAGTTACCTATACATCCATAAGGATTAGCACTGGCCAGGTTCCAGTAAAGTGGTTTACAGATGCTACAGGTTGGGCCTTCTACATTTTGTAGGCACTGGCAATAGCCCTAACGATGAAGAGGAAAATACATTTGTTAATAAAGAAAACTAAGGGTCATACATGGTAATAATATAGAAAATTGAGATAGGGAACAATTTTAGAATTGATTTAACAAAAAAGCTGTCAATTATATCTACAAGTGATCCTTAGTCCGTAACTATTAGACTATAAAAAGATAAAGGTTCCCCTCGCACATATTTGCTAGTTGTTCCCGACTCTAGGGGGTGTTTCAAAGCCGAAGAGCCAGCGCTGTCCGAAGACATCTCCATGGTCATGTGGCAGGCATGACTAAAGGCCAAAGGTCCATGGAACACTGTTACCTTCCCACCAAAGATGGTCCCTATTTTTCTACTTGCATTTTTTACGTGCTTTCGAACTGCTAGATTGGCAGAAGCTGGGACAAGTAACGGGAGCTCACCCCATTACGCAGCACTAGGGATTCAAACCGCTGAACTGCCAACCTTTCGATCGACAAGCTCACTGTCTTAGCCACTGAGTCACCGCATCCCTTTTTATTAGACTATACTGACTGTAATATTTGCTGGACTCAAACGGAGAGCTGAGGACTTTATATCAAAAAGTGGGAAATCTTACAGCAGATTACAATCTTAGAAATTATTTAATATAGAACTCTTCCAACAAGGGCAAGTTTTCTAAATGGCACCAAAAACACTAGTGTATGCCACAGAGTGTTACATGGGTCCTTGTCCTCTTAATCTTTTCATGTTTTACATAGAAAATAAACAAGATTGCAATAGCAGCTCAGGTTTTTTGTCTGGAGAAAAGCAAGTAGGTAAAAAGAAGTATTCAGGGCTGATAAAACTGTTTTATGTTTCCCATGGCAGCCATTCTGTGAATGGTTAAATATCCCACACAGCTATTTTGCCAAAGAATCCATGACATATTGTTGATCTTTCATATGTGATTATTAGCTCAACAAAATTGAGATTCCTGGACATTTCTGAATGTTTAGCCTCTGTTTAAATACTTCTGGTGAAAATGCTTCCTATTATTGCAACAGAATATTTTATTTCCCACTATCAAGCAACTCTTATGGTATAGGTCATGGGTGTCAAACTCGATTGAGTCACATGACGTATTTAACCTATCGCGATGTTTTTTGCCTTTGCTGAGCTTCTGCGCGTGACGCATCCGGCCCACGGACTGCCAGTTTGACAGCCCTGGTATAGGTAGTCCTTGACTTACAACCACCAAAGTTACAAAGGCATTGAAAATAGAGGCTAATAATTCGTCTTCACACTTATAAATGTTGTAGCGTCCCCATGATCGCATGATCAAAATTGAAGGGCTTGACAACATGTATTTATGATGGTTGCAGCAACCCGGGATCATGTGATCACCATTTGTGACTTTTTCAGCTGGCTTCCAACAAGCAAAGTCAATGGGCGAGCCAGATTTGCTTAAAACCATGATTCATTTATCAACTGCAGTGATTCACTTAGCAAACCATGGCAAAAAAAGTTGTAAAATTAGGCGTGACTCACTTAACAATCGCATTCTTAGAAATGGAAATTCTAGTCCCAATTGTAATCATAGATCAAGGACTACCTGTAAGAACTTTTTTTTCCTAATATTGAAATTAAATAAACTTCCTTATAATTCCCTTCTACTGGATCTGCTAATTTAGTTACTTGAGTTGTTTTAGACACCTGTAGATGATTTATATTCTCTTTCACAGATTAAATTTACCTACTTTTCTCATTTATCTAACTTCTTTGTCTATATATTCAGTACTACCTTGGTTAATTATTCTTTTTAACTGATATCCCTTCATGCTATTTATATAATACCATACTAATTATATAATACTTACAGAATAAGGATCTCTGGTTCCAGCAGGATCACATTCATCGATGACACCTTTTTAACAATTTTAAAAAAGGTAGTATTATTCTCAAAACTTTACTTTTATCAATTTATACAGGAAGTTCAAGTTCAAAGAATTTCACCTTGTTCAACAGTGACTCACTGTTCATCCCTACAGCAGTTTTCTTTCAGAATATGAAATAATCATTTATAATCTGAAAAGCATTTCTCTGTGCTGAGTCAGGACTGACCAAAAAGCCCACTCAATTCAAGATTCCAAACATTTTATCAAAAGCAATACACTTCTTTAGAAGATATGGTGGGAGCTGAGCTAATCAAAATCTTCTGATCTCAGACAAATCCATACCAGTGCTGACTGTACAATGTTTCTATAAATAAGACTGTCCTTGTAATTCTTACCTTGGCAATAAGGAAAAGTACTACTTGTTGAGATACATCTGTCACACTGCTGGCCTATGAAACCAGGTCGACAATCACATTGGCCTGAGGTTGGATAACATGTGTCTTGGTAGGAGCCATACATTGAACACTGACAAGCTGCAAAAAGATGTTAATTTTAGAAAGAATGAAGGAGCCATGTGATGGGTGATATGCTATCTCCAAATTCTAAGTTCTCATCTTTTGGTTTACAAATCCCATCTTTCCCAACCGTTGGCATTTCTCTCTAAAGATTATATAATTCTAATTTCCCATCACCTGAAGGTCAGAATTTGGAAATCATTACTTTTAACCTTTTTCCAGCGTGATTTTACACATGCTTTACAACTGCTCAAGGAAGCTATGATTTTTTCTTTGTGGAATAATGCATTCCACATTTCTCTTTTGGACCCAGGTATATAAACTTGGTCAATTCATTTATTGTAAGCCCTATCTACAAAAGTAAGCTCTTGAAAAAAAGGAAAGCTCTGTTCCTATCATATTAATGTCTCCATTGGAAGTATTGCGGTTAAGTCAAAAAGGAAGAAAATCAGGCAAATGTAACCAATGCTAAGCTGCTTTGCAGGGCTCTGAACCTTTCATTTATCTCAAATGAGAAATGACACAGTTCAACAGCAATGAAAGGCCATAACAAAAAACTACATCTGCAAAGAATGACAAAGAAATATTTAATAGGTAAAAAGATTCATGTTCTACACATAAAAACCTTCGTATGTGGAGGCAGACAAGAGTCAGAGTGGACAGAACGATGATGGAAAGTGGGCAGGGCAAACTAACGTTCTCTTTTTTTGTTCTATTTGTTTGTACTATACCAAGCTTATTTTAAGATTGCACTACAATTTAAGCAGGAAATTACCAACCACTTTTCAATAATCATTCAAACAGAGCTCAGCAAAGCAGTTGAACCACAGAGGACTCCAGGGATTTCAGAAAATTTTAGATCTATAACTATAGTGCTTCTTCCTACAGGGTAGCCATTTTTGAATGAGACTAAATTTATCTCAAGTATTGAGGAAGCTGCATTAGACTTCAAACTCAGAAAGCTAACAATACCTATTAGGAAAAACAAATACTTTCCAAAAACTAGTAAGTCAGCTAAATGTTACTTGTAAATCGAAGTGTCTGAATGAAAAGGCAGAAAATAAACCTATTTACTCAGATCCAGCACCTGGGGATCTTAATAACCAAGAATAACTGGCTGTATTTGGACCCAGCATAATTTGGATGGCAAAGACCATTGCCCTAGGAGCCACATGTGTTGTCCACAAATCCAACTACAGCACAGTTGCATTCTAGATGAGAAAAATAAGAAATTAATTTACCATGGTATTCTGTTTAAACCTTTAATTTCCTTTTGTCTCTCCAAAGCAAATTTCAAAGA
The DNA here is from genome assembly GCA_022577455.1 of Arizona elegans. NCBI lineage: Eukaryota > Metazoa > Chordata > Lepidosauria > Squamata > Colubridae > Arizona > Arizona elegans. The sequence goes on from JAKOOJ010000002.1 coordinate 38,840,488, forward strand.
AATCAATGAAACCTAACTTCTGTGGGTGAAGGGATATTTCCTTCCCTGAAAAAATATGTTGAATTTTAAAAAAGGAATAATATTTTTTCCTTGTGTTAATGTTTATATTTTTTAAAAAAACAATTCTTATCTATCTCTGACAATTGAGCCAATGAAATAGGTACCAATTTACCACACAAAAAGTTTCTTATGCCTTTTCCTCCTACCCAGGTCCCAGGGTATTAATATACGCAGGGTATTTGAAACTGGGAGGCCTCCTGAAACGTTCCTATATCTTTCTCTCTGGTGTATGTTAATTTAGAGACACTGGTCTCCATGTGGGAGACATGCAATATGCAGCACAGAGAATTGATAGCATCAGCATATGAGTTCTAGCATATACTCCAAGTTTTGATTTAGTGCAGGGATCTCCAACCTTGGCAACTTTAAGACTTTTTTTTTTTTAATTTGATTTATATGCCGCCCTTCTCCGAAGACTCAGGGCGGCTTACAATGTGCTCAGCAATACTTGTGGACTTCAACTCTCAGCAGAGCTGGCTGAGGAATTCTGGGAGTTGAAGTCCACAAGTCTTAAAGTTGCCAAGGTTTGAGACCCCTGATTTAGGTTTAGGTTTAGGTTTAGGTTTATTTGATTTGTATACCGCCCTACTCCTGAAGGACTCAGGGTGGTGAACAGCCAATAATAAAATACATAAATACAAAAAATTTAAAAAACCAGATAAAATCAAATTAAATCATTTTGGCCCAGACAGATTAAAACACCCCAATAATTTAAAAACAGATTAAAATTTACATATTTAAAAAGGGAAGATATTAGGCCAAGCCCGCCTGATGGAATAAAAAGGTCTTCACAGCACGGCGGAAGGAGCGCAGATCCGGGATCCTCTGTATCTCCGGGGGGAGCTCATTCCAGATGGTAGGTGCCCCCACAGAGAAGGCTCTCCCCCTAGGGGCCGCCAGTCGACACTGTTTGGCTGACGGCACCCGGAGGAGTCCTTCTCTATGAGAGCGTACTGGCCGGTGGGAGGCTATTGGTGGTAGTAGGCGGTCCCGTAAATAACCAGGTCCTAAGCCATGGAGCGCTTTAAAGGTGGTAACCAAAATCTTGAAGCGCACCTGGAAGACCACCGGGAGCCAGTGCAGCTCGCGCAGGAGAGGTACTACATGGGAGCGCCATGTCGCTCCCATTACCACCCGCACGGCCGCACTCTGCGCCAGTTGGAGCCTCCGGGTGCTCCTCAAGGGGAGCCCCATGTAGAGAGCATTACAATAGTAGTGGATAGTTGATTCTGTCTGTAGGTTAAATCTTGTCTTTTGATCTGAAAATCTTTTTTAAAGCACAAATATTTCTGTTTACATAAATAAATGTGCCTCAGTTTTAATTAAAAAAAAATCTTTTAATCTTCAGAAATTTGAGAACCCTGAATTAGAAGAAAATTCAGTTCTCAATATATTTTATGACACCTCAGTGACTGTTTTAACTTGCATTCATTTTTAAACTTTCTAACCTGCCTTTTCATCTGATGAGTGCCATTTATAAATGCTTAAAATATAAAAACAAATCATAATCTACTTCAACAGAAAGGATAATGGAAATACCCAACTGCACATCTGTCACAGATAATACCCTGAAATCTAGTCTGGCATTGACAATGAACCTGTATTGTGATCGCAAATATCATTATTGAACACCCCTGAACTATAACATTGTCAGGCTGTATTTAAAACAAATGAATTAAAAATGTTAACAATAGCTATGGATTTCAAGCACAACAGGAATGAAAAAAAAGTCTCCCAATGATGTTCTTCTGCAGTTAACTTTGGCATTTCCCAGAAGAATAGCAAAACTTACGCTGACAACGTGTTCCAAAATATCCTGGTCTGCAACGACTGCCTAATACCGGAAAAGAGAAAAGCACGACAATGTTACAGCATTTGTCAAGAATGTCTTGATTGATTGAAGTTGCAAGGTTGGGAGAGGATGATGCTGCCTAGACAAAGCTCTAAATAGCTAAGGGAATTGCACAGTAATAATCCAGGTGCAGAAACAGATGTCAGATAGCTTCCAGTTAAAGATTTCCTGTGCTAAGAAGCTTCCTATGCCAGAGGGCCCTGTGATGGATAAACTCTTAATAAGCAAAGGTTGACATCCTCTGCAGGTGTCTATTGGTGTAGTTGTACAGTACTTGCATATGCATTTTTAAATATATGTCTGTATGATATACTTTTAAAATTCACATGAAAAGAACATTCTTCTCAGCTGCTCATTCTGGCTTAGACCACTCCCACCACTAGCCTGAATGAACTCAGTCATCAGAATAAAGAGAATTATTTGGGCTAGTTATCTATCTGGCTATGTTTGGGTCTCCAGAATCTCAGGCCAGAATATTTCACATCACTTGCTCCCATGGTACAGTATTGCAATGGGATAACAAAAGCTCAACCTCTGGAAAGCATTGTATTCTATCATTTGATTACAATCTTGAGGAAAAATGGACATAAGAATGTGAGCAATGCCCTGCTGGATCAGACCCTTGTCCCATCTATCCCAGGAGTCTGTTCTCATAGTTGCCAGTCAACTGCAAAAGGAAACCCATTAGTGTCCCAGCAAATGGCCTTCAGACACAAGCAGACTGCCTTCAAGACTAATAGCCATTGATCTGCATGACTTCCATGAATTGGTTCAACCCTGTTTTGAAGTCAGCTAAACTTCAAAATAAGGGGGATTATTTATTTGTTAACGCAATTTATACACCACCCAGTTCCCAATGACTATTGCAATACTGTCCAAATTTCACAACCAACCAATAATCAACGAAAATCAAATTAACAAGTTCCCAAACAGATTGGGAAACTGACTAGTCTAGGTTATGAGAAAGACTAGATAAACTTGTAAAGCTGTGTAGAACAAAGATTGGGCATTTTGCAGCAAAATTTATGAGGATTTACAGACAAGTCTGTCATTTAGATTTAATACAGTCACTCACTCCAATCACAGATAAGCTCAGTTAAAAACAAACTATTTTTTTAATTTGCTTTAATCAGCATATGCATGTTAGGTCATGATAGATAAGGATGGAAACAGCACTATTTAAATCTGCATATCATGCCCCTATACATTTGTGGACACTGTGTTCCACAGTTTGGGAGCTATTATCTAAAAAAACATGTATCAATGATGCATCTATAATTGATACTCTGTTAGTAAATGATAAATTATAGACAAAAAAGGAAGAAACAAACTTGCCATCAATATGACCAGGGACCGAAGGGACTGCTGGTTTCTGAGTTGTAGCTGGGAAGGTAGGAATTCCTTTTAAAAGAAGAATAAAAGAAGCAGCCATTTAGATAAATAACCAGAGACAGCAAGATCATTTATTATATTTTTTTATACTGTGACTGGTCTACCAAGGCCTGTTTAAACGAACCTGGGGAGAAGGAAATTTTAAAAACCTTTTAAAATCTCTTATTATCTCAGTTGTCACCATTACATCACTCTTTGTTTCAACATCTTCTCTCTTCTCACCACAATAATTTCCTGGGTCTCACCTTCTCTCCTCAACATCTCTACTTGGTTCATTTTCCCCACTCTGTCTGTTCTACCTCTCTTCCTCTTCCTCTGATCATCCTTTCATGGCAAAAGTTTGCCTTCCATGACTCAGCTGTTTCCCTCAACCATTTTTCTCCCTATACCTTATCCATTTCTTGCTCAATATTCACCTTCCCTTACCTTGATTTATTCTTTCCTTCCAATAAGAATTTTCTCTCTCACAAGGTGAGAAAGAAAGAGGACTGGCTGTTGAAGGATACCCTGTAGTTTTTATGCAGTCAGAAAATTTTGTGGAATATCACTTCCTTCTCCCTATTTTTTCTACCAAGGTAATTATATTTCTAATTCAGACCCTCTCTTGTTCCATTTTCTTCATTTTCAGCTTCTGCAATATCTCCATGTTAGCAAATACCTTGATATTTATAGCAATACTTCAAAGCAATTATTCTTCTACTATAATGTGTCATGATCACATTCCATAAGTGCTATGATTGCACTAGACTGAAAAACAATTATAGCATTGGAACATCAAGCGAGGAGGGAAAAAATTAGAAGTGAGGAGAGCAAATTCATCCATGTTTAAAAATAGAGTGGCCTGCTTTCCAATCTAGGTAATTAATCTGTCATAGAGATATAACTCCAGATACTTGTTGTAGAAGTTCAGTTTTAGCTCATATTTCAGAAAAGACTACTGCATGACAATAAAATAAAATATTTACCTCCTTGCCTTATTTGGAAGTATGATTTAGGAATAGCTTAGAAATAGCACTAGGATAAAAACGAGTGTAAGAAAATCTTGAATAAAACAATGGGTATTAATTTGAAGATTCACTGGACATGCTGTAATACTCACGGTAACAGAAGGGAAAACTATGGTATCCATCAGCACACCGATCACAGGTTTCACCCTGATAGTTCATCTTACAATAACAGTGACCTGATCCTTCTTCACACCCATTGGAATGTTTAGGGCTACACCTGCAGGCTACAGGAAATGACATCATCAAAAGCTTTCTTCAAATACATTTATTTCCTCAAGTTTACTAGAATTATAATAACAGGAATTCCTACTGTACATCAGATTTTGCTTTGGCAGCAATAGATTTAATAATTATAATATTATTATTTTTATCTTGAAATGCTGTGTGAAGCTTATCACATCAATATCCTTTTAAGTACAAAAACTTAAATCAGCTACAACTACATTCTAGAAGGTTATTGATAATACAGTGATCTGAATCATTTATAATGGTATCAAACACAGTTTGATTTTATATTCACCCCCACTAGCTCCAATATTTTAAGGACTCTTGTAATGGAATTGTACGACCATACTTTTATGTCTCTTTCAGTGGAGCCCTTGATACAATGTTTCCCTTTATTTTGGCATTTGTATTCTGCTTCCATGGCAGCTTACCAAAAAACGTTAAAACAAAGTAAAACATTGTTTAAATCATACAAGTGCACACACAAAGAATGTGCCAAACAGCAGAACCACAGCAGTAAAGTGAGATTTTTTTTTAAAGGTCGCAATAAATAAGGAATGGCCTTTAGTTCCAAAAAGAACATGAGATTTGATACTGTACAGGTGAACCTCATTGAACAATGCACTCTATAGACAGAATTGTATATAGAGAATAACCATATACATTCACTGAAAACACTTTCCTTATGGATACTTCTCTAACTTTTAAAAAATTGGAGGCATCCAGAGAAACTTTCTAAGATGGTCTAAAAGACAGACCCAAAAATAGGTCCCTTAGCTATTAAGTTCTTCAAAAGAACTACACCTCCCCATGAAGTGCCTTTAAGGATAAAATGGCAGACCATTTAGTAATGTGACCTCACTTGCAGCACAAATGATCAGATTCAAATTATCCTACTTCAGGTACATTGTGAGGTATTGTTACTGTCTGGTACAGGTATATGTCTCCTTATAGGAGATATATTAAAAATCAGAAAGACCAAAACATACAAAAGATACAATTGTCCAACAGGCTTGGCATTTACCATCCTAACAGAGAACTTTTCCCATGTAATCTTAAATAAGAAAGCATTATAGGTAGTATAAATAAACTTCACGTGTTAAAATATATTGAATCATTTTTTCTTATTAGCATATATTGAGGGGAAGGGGCTAGTACAAAGAATAGAAAAATTGACATACGTATACATCCATACACTGCCGTGACTGGAACACCATACGGACGATAGTATCCCTTTAAACATTTCTCACAATTTATACCAGCTGTGTTGTGCTATGTGGGGTAAAATGCAGAAGAAACTAGCATAAGAGAAATGCAATCAGAAGAAGAGATAAACAAGAAACGATTTAAGTTTTAGCAACTTTCAATTTGTTTCCACAATAAGGAAAAAGATTGATGTAGCAGAAATTCAGTGATGGGATTTCTGTCAATGTATCAGGAATGCAGACTGAAACAGGAATGTTACAGTATGTTTAGGTTCAACAGAGATTAGCAACATTTTCTTATATAAAATCACATGATTTTATATAATATCACAGGGCATCAAGTTTAAAGAAAAAGGCAAAATAAAATTAAAGACAGTTACATTATCATGAAATATCTGAATATGAGATCTCATCAGATTTGGGGGATTTCTATTTTTTGGTTTTATTCCAACATAGCATTGTTATAAAACACTTAAAATTATAACTATCAACTATAATAAAACCATCCTTATATGGAAGATGAATTCAGTTCTAGGCACCCTATTTCAAAAGGACAGAAACAACTATTCAAGCTCAGAGGACAACCAAGATGGTTAGGAGTCTGCAAAACAAGCCCCACAAGGAACAGTTCAAGGATGTAGCTTAATGAAAAGACAACTGAAGAGAAATGTGATAGCACAGAAATGGATGGCAATATTTTCTATTGCTCAAAGGACAGAGCCAGAACCAGTGGGTTAAAACTTCAAGGAAGTAAGCTCAGCTATGCATCAGGAGGAACTTTCTACCCATTAAAACTGTTTACTGATGGAATAGACATACATAGTCTTCAAATTAAGACTGTAATGGTGTCGTCCCATTACAATACATTCATATATCATTATTTATTTATTTATTTATTTATTTATTTATTTATTTATTTATTTATTTATTTATTTATTTATGTAATTTATATGCCGCCCTTCTCCCAAAGGACTCAGGGCGGCTTACAAAAGGAACATAAAAATTACATAAACATTAAAATCAGTTTAAAATTGATTAAAATAGATTCAAATTCAAAAAAAAATTTAAAAAATCAACCCTACGGATTCAGCCCATTTGGTGAAAAAGCCACGTCTTCAATTCGCGGCGGAAGGAGAGGAGGTCAGGGGTTGTCCTGAGGCCAGTGGGCAGCCCATTCCAGAGGGTCGGCGCTCCCACAGAGAATGCTCTCCCCCTGGGGGCCGCCAGCCGACATTGTCTGGCTGATGGCACCCTGAGGAGGCCCGCTCTGTGCGAGTGCACCGGACGATGGGAGGATGGCAGGAGATGATAATTGTACAGTACATTCATATATCTTAATGATTAAAATTTTACAACCTTTTTTGCACCGGTCTTTAAATGAACACTGCAGTCATTATGCAAACCAAAGGTTCGCTATAGACAGCATTTTGTTGAAAACTGAAAGTGCCGGATTTCAGCAAAGCCATCATAAAATGTGATCACATGACCATGGGACAGCTGTAAATGCAGATGTGTTGCTGGGTGCCTGAAGCTCAGTCACATGACTGCCGAGAGGGCCCAATCATTATCTAAACCATGTAATCATAGAAATAGCCCTGCTAACCTAAAACAGTTCAATTCTACAGAATAGTCCTGCATAGTTAGTAATCAAAATTGAATAAAGCTTTTAGTGATAGAAAATTACTTTTTTCTCTAGCCAGAACAATTGAAGTTCAGCATGCAATTTTGCAACTTTCATGTACTTATCAATCTACAAAAGGTGTTACAGGGGATTTACCTGACAGTCAATGCAGACTCCTCCCCCTTGATACTGTCCATGAAGATTTAAGCTTTCTTTACGTCGTTCAACCTCATGATCATAATAGCAGTCAAGGGCGTGGCCATGACAGTTGCAGGCTGAGAAAAATGGTGGGTTAAAATTCTTTTTAACAAAAGAAGAAAATGAGCAATGGAACACTTATTTTTTTAAAAAAAATAGCATCACAAATTGCACATACAACCTGACTTTTTCACAATCAGCAGCAAGGCAGATAATATGTGCTCAGCTTGAATCAAGAAGCATTCCCACCTACCAACTTTAATCAAGTTAGCTTGACACAAGAGATAAAAAAGGCTATTTAACTGCTCTAGAAAATTGCAGAATCACAAGTCAAATCTAAAGAAATACAGAGCCACCGTGGGATTCATATCTGTTTGTTTTACTTACCATTTACATGATTGTTATTATTATACAATGTAAACCTTGCAAATGTGACCTGTCTTTACATTAAAGCAACACTTGTCTTTCTGCATGACTTACGTTCACAGAGATTTGGGCTGCTGGCTGTGGCAGGTTGCCAACTTTTCTGATTATACCCTGGACAGCAACGATTACAGGTTTCCCCACAAGTATTGTGTTGGCATTCACATTGGTACCTATAATTATTAAATAATTCTTAGTTAAATTTCACCTTTTGCACTTTTCATGATTTTTGTTGTACTTTTCATATCTTATTTCTTTATGGGATGTTTTTTAAAAAATAATATATAGGTTATAGAATAGAATAGAATTCTTTATTGGTCAAGTGTGATTGGACACACAAGGAATTTGTCTTCGTGCATACACACTCGGTGTATATAAAAGAAAAGATACATTTGTCAAGAATCATAAGGTACAACACTTACTGATAGTCATAGGGAAACAGTTAATATAAATCTTAAGGATACCAGCAACAAGTTTACAGTCATACAATCATAAGTGGGAGGAGATGGATGATAGGAATGATGAGAAGATTAATAGTAGTGCAGACTTAGTAACTAGTTTGACAGTGTTGAGGGAATTATTTGTTTAGGAGAGTGATGGCATTCGGGAAAAAACTGTTCTTGGGTCTAATTGTTCTGGTGTGCATGTGCAGTGCTCTATAGTGTCGTTTTGAGGGTAGGAGTTGAAACAGTTTATGTCCAGGATACGAGGGGTCTATAAATATTTTCACAGCCCTCTTTTTGACTTGTGCAGTATACAGGTCCTCAATGGAAGGCAGGTTGGTAGCAATAGTTTTTTCTGCAGTTCTAATTATCCGTTGAAGTCTGTGTCGGTCTTGTTGGGTTGCAGAACCAAACGAGACAGTTATAGAGGTGCAGATGACAGAGTCAATAATTACTCTGTAAAATTGTATCAGCAGCTCCTTGGGCAGTTTGAGCTTTCTGAGTTGGTGCAGAAATAACATTCTTTGTTGTGTATTTTTGATGTTGGGTGTCCATTTTAGGTCGTGAGATATGGTAGAATATGTCCTAATCCAGGAGTTTCCAAACTTGTCAGCTTTAAGACTTGTGAACTCAACTTCCAGAATTCCCCAGCCAGCCATACAGACTGGAGATTCTGGGAGTTTAAGTCCACAAGTCTTTAGTTGATAAGTTTGGAGACCCCTTCCTAATACAATGATAATACAAATTCAAATGTTAACATATTTATTTATGAAATGTATATCCCACATTTGTACTAAAAAATCTCCCATACGGGAGACAAATAGTTTTTTCAAACAAAACTCATTCTATCATAGACATGGGGATGGATGAATGAATAACCTTTATTATAATCTGAGATTTTGGAGCAAGGACAATCCCCAAATCACTGCCATCATTTTATAAACATAAACAAAAATCATTTATAAGAGCTGTTGTTTTGATTGTACAGTTGGTTACTTTACCTGTAGGAATCTGGGTCGGTTTTTGCAGCACACACATCAGCATGCCCATGACAAACACATTGTCCACCAATGCTGATGTCTTTTATACTGTAGTAGTACTAGATAACAGAAAAAATAAGATTTGTAGACAATAGCAGAAACAATCTATTTTTTAAAAATTTCTCCTTTAGGGGAAATATTCTATCCTGCCTTTTTTTAATATTTCCCAAAATATTTTATTCTTTTGGGGTGGGGGTGTTAGGGTTCCCACAATATATTTGCTTAAGGATCCTCTTTCTTACTATGCAACCCTAACTGTCATAAAAATGCACTAATGAAATACATTGAGAAGTTTACCCTCTTTCATCAATGCAAGTCTTTTACCTACATTAAAAGTCTGCAGGAATTTAATCTTCATAATACATTCAAGAAGAAAATTGTGGTTTTGGGGATATAAAGTGTTATTGTAAAGAAGTTTTTAGATTGCCAAGGTAAATTTATCCATTAACAGGGATTAGTCATATTTTAGTGACAGATAAGAGCCCATTCAAATTGCTATGCTGCGGAAGTGGAGATGTTTCCAGATACAAATATTGTAGCTTCCTTTGCCATCTCAAGTTTTTTAGAAGTCTCTTGGGTAAAAGAAGTGTGCACAACGTTGGTGGGTTGCTACCGGTTCGCCCCGGATCAGGCGAACCGGTAGCAGCAGCGGAAGGGAGGCTCCATCCACCCACCCGGACATCTCTGCACATGCGCAGAAGCTTCTGCATATGCACAGAAGCGGCACATGCACCTGGTAGCGGCCAAAATTGAAACCCACTACTGGTGCACAACGACTTTGCCTAACACTCTGTAAAGATTATGCTGGTTTACAAGAGCTAAACTCAATGGACAATATTGTTACTCAATAAAAAGTTACCATCTATGAAAACATGCACACAGAAAGGGTTTTGAGTTCGTTGCTCTTGCACTCTATCTGAATCTCAAGCAATATGCAACAGTATAATATGGAAAATTAAATGGGATGTTATATCCTAAATTATCAATAGTAAGAACAAGCTGGTTAAAAATTGGTCAAAGGTTTTACAAAATAACGCCATTATTATCTATTGGATTCCTTCTGTCAAAAAGAACAGGAACTCACTCTGCGTGTCACAGTTGGATCCCGCTGAGCTTTAGAGATCAAGTGTCCAAGAAGAGTGTTGGTTCTGAGGAAATGTAAACGAATATTTGTGGCTTTAGTAAACTCTCTAAGTATGGAAGAATGGCTGAAATTATTTGCTCCTGGACGGCCATTTACCAAGGATATCACAATCTGATTCAAAAAAGAGAGAAGGATAAATCAATACTATCTGCTTTATTTTCAATATTTTAAAAAATTGTTAAGAATACATCTATAAATGATTGTAGCATTCATCTTATGTTTTAATCTTTCTCTCCACCCATCTTATGTTGATTTTCCCATTAGTAATCCATTTTGGGGGTTGAACACATGGAATTTTGAGGGTATGTTGGCATCCATTTGAAAGGGCTTGTCCATTCTCAAATGGTTAATTGGATGATGTGTAAGTTCTTAAAAAAGTCAGGTGGTACTTGAAAGAAACCCTTGTAAGTTGTCAAGTTATGTCTTGTCATATTTTCAAACTTTGATGACATAATGGTTAAGTTCACACTTCATGATAAACTAAAGGATGATTAACATCTTAACATTGATTGCTCATTTGACTAGAATAAAAATTTAATAAATAACAATATGCTCAAAATAATTGATTATGATTATTACAAATATCAGTAATAGGTATCTATACATCACTAGAGGACTGAATACTGTTAACACTGATCAATGTGTATTTATTTCCTGCTGTAGCATGAAGAGTCAAGAAATACATAAATAAGTGGAAAAAGTTTCTTTTAATCAAAGGCTTTTTATAGCAAAAAGAATATACACAATGTTCTTATGGAACTTCCCCATCAGCAACAGCAGGTTCAGAGTTCTTCTTAACAAAAGCTCATTGTAGAATACAAATAAATTCTGCTAACTTAGAATTTAGTTCATGGAACATTTTTATGAGCAAACTGGAAATTTTATTCATACCAGTAAAATTTTATTGGTTTAAGAAAACCGACTGATATGAGAAACAAGTCTATCTTTATATTGATGCTCCTAATTCCAAACTAAGGTATTTGTTTCATCTTGGTTTGGTGGTTATATAAAAATAACGGTGTATAAAAATAAAATAGTAGTCTCAAAATGAATGGTCAGTACTGGAACTTAGAATAGCCTAGAGCAGCAAACGTGACCCTAGATATGAAGAGAATATTCACAGATAATTACAAACCAAGTTCCTAGAATATATGATGCTAGAAGTACTGAAAGAATACATGCAATAACATTTGAACAATGGCAGAATGGCAGGCATTAGAACATCGATGACTTTAGCTTACCTCTCCATTTTCTAAAGGCACTATCCGAGAATATTCTGTTGTGCAAATGACATCATTATCCTTTCTGAGAGGATTGTTAGCTTCTTTTCTGAAACGTTCCCAACAGTCTGCCTTAGAATCTAATTTTTTAAAAATAAAATCACTTTTAGTTCAGTCTCTGGTATGTTTTAATTGCATTTCACCCCTGGGTTCCACCCACCCGCCCGGACATCTCTGTGCATGCACAGAAGTCTTGTTAATAAGTCTTCTAGTCTTGATAATAAGATTTATAAGTAAGACACATGATATCATCAAAGCACAAGAGTTCATGTTGGAGCAGTTTTGGCATCTGAAGTCCTCCTCCTTGCTCTTAGTTTCTCCAAAGTATATGGACATTCTCACAAAGTTGTGTGAATGTATTCTTGGTTTACTAAAATATTAATGTCTAATGAATCTGAATCAGGGAACAGAATGATGAAAAACACAGGTAAACAGTAAGCTATATAGAATCCACATTAGTTCTGAAGAGAATGAAGCCACCTTATGAATTCTTTTACACAGTAACAAAAACTTTGGGTTATCATAGGCATGAGCCAGTGGTGGGTTGCTACCGGTTCATCCCGGATCAGGCGAACTGGTAGCGGTGGTGGGAGGTTCCGCCCACTCCAGGGGTGGGCTCTAGTTACCTTTACTACGGTTCACAACGGGTTCACACACATGTGCTCGGTTCGCTCACGCACGTGCCCTGCTTCTGCGCATGCGCAGATCGCCAATGAAGACATCCAGGGCAGTGGGCGGGGCCTCCCACCTGTTTTACTACTGGTTCTTGTGAACCAGTCCGAACCGGGGGCAACCCACCACTGGCCCACCCGCCCGGACATCTCTGTGCATGCACAGAAGCACACGCTCGTCCACGAGTGAACCGGTAGCAACGGGATTTGAAACCCACTACTGGCATGAGCCATAAAGTATCTTGATCTCACTACTATTACCTGGCTTTATTGTTTACCTTAACTATGAATTAGGGAACAGCATTTTAGACTCATTTTGTGTACAATTCAGCATGGCTAACTCTATAAAATTCAATTAGCTTGAATTCTTTTCTTTTTTTTAAAGAAAAAAAGTACTATAAACATTGAAAGAGCTGTGATTCATACTCACAGGCAAAATATTGCCATGGTGTATATGTTCTTCCAAAGTCTATTGATCTCTCTAATACCCACAAATCTGGACGAGGAGAATTTGCAAATTTGATGAGGACATAGGCCACATGGAACAACTGGTAATAAAATATATAAAAGAACATTAGAATATACCTGACAGAACTATGATATTATATAGTAGAATGAGTAAGCTAGGTTTTTTATTGGTAGTGAGCTGGTATCCATCTTACCAGTGTCGGACCGGACACTGGTAAGATCTCATATTAAGAATTACCTAGTGGCGATAAAAGCAGCAAAATGTACTCATTGTGCTGCTCTTATTGCATCATCAGATAATCGCCCGGCCGCCCTGTTTAGGGTGACCCGCTCCCTGCTCCATCAGGAAGCGCGGGAGGACCCCTTGGAGGGAAGAGCCGAGGATTTTGTTCAATATCTGCATGACAAAATCACTCAGATTCGGGAAGGTCTGGACTCCGACTGGGTAGGTCCAGCGAGGGTGACGGGGGCAGGTCTTGAGAATGTTATCTGGGACGAGTTTGATCCTGTGACCCCAGATGACGTGGACAGGATTCTGGGTAGACTGAATGCGACCATATGTTTGTTGGACCCGTGTCCCTTCTGGTTAGTACTGGCTTCCCGGGAGGTGACGCGAGGCTGGCTCCAGGGGATTATAAATGCTTCATTGGGTGAGGGTGCCTTCCCCGCCGCCTTGAAGGAGGCAGTGGTGAGGCCTCTCCTCAAGAAGCCTTCCCTGGACCCGGCAGTATTGGCTAATTATCATCCAGTCTCCAACCTTCGCTTCGTTGCAAAGGTTGTTGAGAGTGTGGTTGCACGACAGCTTCCCCAGAACCTGGATGAAACGTCGTATCTAGATCCGTTCCAGTCGGGTTTCAGGCCTGGGTACAGCACGGAAACGGCATTGGTCGTATTGGTTGATGATCTCTGGAGGGCTCGGGACAGGGGTTGCTCCTCTCTCTTGGTCCTGTTAGATCTCTCAGCGGCTTTTAATACCATCGACCATGGTATCATGCTGCACCGGTTGGAAGAGTTGGGGGTGGGAGGCACCGTATTACGGTGGTTCTCCTCCTTTCTCTCCGACCGGTCGTAGTCTGTGTTGACAGGGGGGCAGAGGTCGACCCCGAGGCCCCTCATATGTGGGGTGCCGCAGGTATCGGTCCTCTCGCTCCTTTTGTTCAACATTTATGTAAAGCCGCTGGGCGAGATCATCCGTGGTTTCGGGGTGAAGTATCACCAGTACGCTGACGACACCCAGCTGTACATCTCCACCCCGGACCACCCCAACGATGCCCTTGAAGTGATGTCCCGGTGCCTGGAGGCCGTACGGATCTGGATGGGGAGGAACAGGCTCAGGCTCAACCCATCCAAGACTGAGTGGCTGTGGTTTCCGACGTCCCAATATAGTCAGCTGGTGCCATCGCTGACTATTGGGGGCGAATCATTGGCTCCCACGGAAAGGGCTCGCAACTTGGGCGTCCTCCTGGATTCACGGCTGTCTCTAGAAGAGCACTTGACGGCCATGACCGGGAGGATTTTTCATCAGGTTCGCCTGATCCGCCAGTTGCGTCCCTTTCTAGATCGGGACTCCCTACACACAGTCACTCATGCCCTCGTCACCTCTCACCTGGACTATTGTAACGCTCTCTACATGGGGCTCCCCTTGAGGTGCACTCGGAGGCTCCAACTGGCGCAGAGTGCGGCCGCGCGGGTGGTTATGGGAGCATCGTGGAGCTCCCATGTAACACCTCTCCTGCGCGAGCTGCACTGGCTCCCGGTGGTCTTCCGAGTGCGCTTCAAGGTTCTGGTTACCACCTTTAAAGCGCTCCATGGCTTAGGACCTGGTTATTTACGGGACCGCCTGCTACCACCAATAGCCTCCCACCGGCCAGTACGCTCCCATAGAGAGGGGCTCCTCCGGGTGCCATCGGCCAAACAATGTCGACTGGCAGCCCCTAGGGGGAGAGCCTTCTCTGTGGGGGCACCTACGATCTGGAACGAGCTCCCCCCGGAGATACGGAGGATCCCAGATCTGTGCACCTTCCGCCGCGCGCTTAAAACACTTTTATTTCATCAAGCTGGCCTGGCCTAAATCTTCTCCCTTTTAAAATTTTTAAATTTAAATTTTAAACACTAATTTTAATTTGTTTAATTATGGGATTTTTAAAATTTAGCCAAATTGTTTAATCTGTTTTAATCTATTTTAAATTTTGTATTTCATGTGTTTTATCTTTTGGCTGTTCACGGCCCTGAGTCCTTCGGGAGAAGGGCGGTATAGAAATTTAATAAAATAAAATAAAATAAATAAAATAAAATTTAGGTATCCTATGTACTTTTAGGGGAATCATTAACATAAGATTAATATTGTCCTGGGCATAGTGATTAGAATGCAGTATTGCAGGCTAACTCTGCCCACAGTATGGAGTTTGATCCTGATGGACTTGAGGTGGACTTAGCCTTCCATCCTTCTGACGTCAGTAAAATTAGTACCCAGATTGTTGGGAATAATATGCTGATATTGTAAATCATTCAGAGAGTTCTGGAAAGCACTATGGAGCAATATATGTCTAAGTGCTATTACTATTGCTATTTGATATTATATATGAATTAGCTAGTGATCATTTGACATTTACTAACTTAAGAATTGAAAATAATGACATTAGACACGAGAAACACCTTTGAGGGCAACCCCAAGAGATTTTCAAAAATTATTAGCGAATTAAAATCTGGAGTGACAACAGAGAAAAGTTATACACATGTGAAATATACTGTATATTAACTAAATTAAATTATAATTATAATTATAAATGTTAAATTATAACATTTAACTATAAATTGGATGAATTCAAATTTCATTTCATTTCTGATGTGAACCATCCATTTTTAAAATTATGGTATGTTAACAAAGGTTAACTGTGGGCCTTTGTTCAAAAAACACTGCGCCTTTCTAGTTATCAATATAGATCAAGGTTCATCTAGTCAGACTTTGTTTAACAGACTAAAAAAACTAAGAATTTCAGATATAGTCATAAAGTTATTGTTAGATAAATCAATAAAAAGAAATGTAGGTAGGCTTTGTCAATAGAACAATTGCCCTGGGGAAGTACAATGAGATCGCACCATCCAAAGTATAGTTTAATATCTGAAAGAATTGATGAATCAAACGTACTCATTCAAGGCAGAAAAGCTTGACATTAAAATATCATTCCAAAACATTTTACAATATTTTGAATTTCTCGCCTTAAAATTCCTTTTACTAAATCATTGAGATTCAACTGAAAAAAAATTACATGGACATACAAAGAACTGATAAGAAAGGTGATGAGGACTCATATGAATATTTTATTGTCTGTAATAAAATCTCAGAATCTTTAAAAGAAAAAAAGGGGGGGGACTTCAGGAAGCATGTTTTGCATGCCAAAGCTCCCATGTTCAATCCCTGGCAAGAAGGATTAGCTAATAAATGATGTGAAAACTCTTTCTTGGCTTGAGGCCTGGAGAACCACGGCCAGTCAAAACAGGTGGTTGTGTGATTTTAATGGATTCATAATTCAATCTAGTATGAGAAAATGCCATAAATGTGTAAGATTATCTATCCCAAAGCAGAGCAAATAATTTTTTAACTTGGCTACTAGGCTTCTATTCTATGTCCACAGTGGACTATCTCTGCCTATAGGAAATCCATAAGCAGGTCATAAAATGGACGTTGCCTTACCTGAACGTCCTTTTTCTGGGCGCTGCGTACACTATCCATGCATGGGGTTAACCCTTCAGTATTTGGCAACAACTGAGTGAAAGAAACAAAAGGCTCATCCCCTTTCCGGCCCCCAAACCACGCCTCTGATCCCATGATCCCCCAGTCTGAACGAAGGCGCAGTCAACAAGGAGTCAACCAAGAGAAACTTTAGCAAACTCAACTTTATTAACACCAACTTGATAACAGATAACGAGAGGGAAACCAGCCGTCCCCAGGTGCACAGTCAGCCCAAGAGGGAGGGTTATGGATAGTGTACGCAGCGCCCAGAAAAAGGACGTTCAGGTAAGGCAACGTCCATTTTCCTGTGCGCTGCTCCCACTATCCATGCATGGGATATACCCAAGCTCAACTCCTTAGGGTGGAAGGCTGACTGTCTCCGCCAGTGTCTTCTGACAGCACTTTCTGAAGTACTCTGCGGCCAAACGACGCCTCTGCGGAGTGGTATGCATCGATTCTGTAGTGGCGGATGAACGGTGTGAGGGACGACCAAGTCGCTGCCCTGCATATGTCCACTACCGAGGCTTGAGTGGCCCAGGCCGCCGCCGTGGCCGCACTGCGGGTAGAGTGGGGGAGGATTCTGTCCGGTGCTGGCCCGGGACTTGAGTCGTAAGCCATAGCAATGTAGGCCTTAATCCATCTGCTGACTGTAGCTGCTGAGACTTTCTGGCCCATGGACCTCGGGCTAAAGGAGACCAGGAGGCCCTCGGTGCGGCGGAAGGGTTTGGTCCGATGGATGTAGATACAGATAGCGCGTCGGACGTCCAGCGTGTGCCACTTCTCCTCCCTGGCATCTCGAGGTGAAGGACAGAAGTCCGGTAACACAAGTTCTTGGGCCCGATGAAACCACGAGTTGACCTTAGGGATGAAGGCCGGATCCAGGCGTAGCGTCACCGTGGAATCGCGAACTATGCATAAGTCCTTGTGGACCGAGAGGGCCGCTATCTCTGAGACTCTTCTCGCCGAGGTGATCGCCAGCAAGAAGGCCACCTTGAATGAGAGGTATTTGAGGGGGGCTGAGTCTAGGGGTTCGAAAGGTGGTCCGGTCAGTGACTGCAACACCAGAGTCAGATCCCATGATGGGTAGCGATGCACTGCGGGGGGACGCAGGTTTGTGGCCCCATGTAAGAACCCCTTAATACGCGGGTGGTGCGCGAGCGACTGGTACGGCAGGCAAGCAATGACCGTCGATAACGCCGCTGTCTGCCTTTGTAGCGTTGCGGGTGTCAGACCCTTGTCCAGGCCGGCTTGTAGAAACTGCAGGACGTCGCGAACCTCCGCTGATGTAGGGTCCGTGTGTTGTTGGGTACCCCAGTGACAGAACGCCTGCCACGACGCCTCGTAGATGCGGGTCGTAGACGGACGCCTAGCTGCTTGGATAGTGGCCACGACCTCATCTGGCAGGTTGTCCTTTTTCAGGATGATGCGTTCAAGTGCCAGACGGCTAACTGTAGCCACTGGGGTTCCGGGTGCGTGACCTCCCCCTGGCGAAGGACGAGTCGCCGTGGTGGAATCACCCACGGTTGATCCACTGAGAGCGCTAAGTCGGCATACCACGGCCGTCGGGGCCAGTTCGGAGCTACCAGGAGCAGATCGGCCTTCTCCGCGAGCAGCTTTCGGATGAGACGGGGAATTAGAGGCACTGGTGGAAACGCGTACAGGAGACCCTTGGGCCACCTGCAGCGCAGTGCGTCGTGGTCCTCCGCTTGGGGTGTCGGGTAGCGTGACACGAAGCGGGGAAGCTGAGCGTTGGCCTGGGTTGCAAAGAGATCCATCACTGGGCTTCCGAAATGTGAGGTGAGCTCCCGGAACAGTGGAGGGTGGAGCTGCCACTCCACCTGATCTATTGTCTCTCTGCTGAGCCAGTCTGCTCTGACATTGGCTGCTCCCGAGATGTGGTCCGCCCTGATCGAGAGAAGATGGCTCTCTGCCCAGCTGAAAAGATCGGCGGCCTCTCGCATCAGGGTGCGGGACCTTGTGCCCCCCTCTCTGTTGACGTGTGCCTTGGCCGAGATGTTGTCGGTCAGGATCAGGACGTGGTGTCCTCGCACCGTCGATTGGAACTCCCGCAGGGCCAGTTTGATCGCCCGAAGCTCTAGCAGGTTGATGCTGCACTGACTCTCCCTCCGGGACCACTGCCCCTGGGCTACCAGGTTGCGGAGGTGGGCCCCCCACCCTCGCAGGCTTGCGTCGGTGGTGATGATCAGGCGGTCCGGTTCTAGGAAGCTGGACCCCTTGAGAAACGCCGGCGATGTCCACCACCTGAGCGACAGGCGAACTTGAGGGGTGAGGAGTACTGGCTGCTTGGAGTTGGCCCTGCCTGCCCGCTGGAATGGGAGCAAGAACCACTGCAGAGGTCTCGAGTGTCTGCGTGCCCACGGAACAATACCGAAGCAGGATACCATCTTTCCGAGTAGGCACGACAGGTGGATCAGGGCCACTCTCCTCTTCGACAGGATCTGCTGTATCAGAGTGCGGATGCTGTGGATCCTGTCCGGCGAGAGGTAAACCAGGCCGCTGGCCGAGTCTATCAGTGCCCCCAGATGAAGGAGTCTGGTGGTGGGCTGGAGATGACTCTTTTCGAAGTTTATGGTGAAGCCGTGAGCCTGGAAGACCTGCAGGACCTTCTTCATGTCCTCGGAGGCCTGATCCCGAGTGGAGGACAGGATTAGAATGTCGTCCAGATAGCAGAGCAACCTGATCGGGATGGTTCGTAGCCTGGCCGCTACCACCGCCACCAATTTGGTAAAGGTGCGGGGGGCCGACGAGAGACCGAACGGCATCGCACGGTACTGGTAATGTGCCCCTGCGAATTCGAATCTCAGGAACTGCCTGTGGTCTGGATGAATGGGCACGTGAAGGTAGGCCTCCCGGAGGTCGACTGATTGGAGCAAGTCGCCTTGTCTCACTCCCGCTAGGATGGACTTGAGGGAGTGCATTTTGAACCTGCGGTATTGAACCGACAGGTTTAGCTGCTTCAGGTTTAGTATTCCCCTCCAGCCCCCGGAGTTCTTGGGTACTAGGAAGAGGGTCGAGTAGAACCCGGAACCCCTCTGGGCGTGCGGCACCGCTTCGATGGCATTGACCTCCAGGAGGTGATCTATTTCCTGCGACATTAAGCTCTGCTGTTCTGCGGAGCGGGGCGTTGGACAGCGTACAAACCGACTGGGTGGCTGCCCGGAAAATTCGATAGAAAGACCCGAGCCAGTCGTACGCCTGACCCAGGAGTCCGAGGTTGATTTGGCCCATTGCTGGTGGAAGTGAATGAGCCTTCCCCCTATTGGGCCTGCGAGCCTGGAGTCACTTCCCTCGCTTGGCTGGCCTCGGGCCGGCCCCCCGGAAGTTGCGTCTTGGCTGCTGGTTTCGCCCTCGGTCTCGGAACTGCTGCCGGTCCTGGAATCTATCTCCTCCCTGATAGTGGGGACGATGAGCTGAGGACCCCCTGGGTCCCGCGCTGGCCCGAAAGGGCTGCTGTAGCGGGTAGGGCGTGTAGCGGCATTCCTGGCGGCGGTAGGTTGATGGGAGGATCTTTCTCTTGTCCCTCCCCTCGACTAGCAACGGTTGCAGCGCGGCGCCAAAAAGCTCTGGGGCCTTGTAGGGTGCAGCCACCAACTTCCATTTTGCCTTTACGTCGGCCTTCCAGGGCCGGAGCCAGAAGAGTCTTCTAGCCGAGAGGGTTGAGGCTAACGACCTCGAGGCGAATTTGGCTGCGTTTAAGGAGCTGTCTGCTGAATATTCAGTGGCTGCTATTATCTTGTTTATATCCTGCTGGAGTCTGGTGTCCTCCGGTGGTAGTCTGTCCTGCAGGTGCCGTAGCCAAATAAGCGATGCGCGGTTGAAGAAGGACGTAGCCGTTGCCGCTCTAATTGCCCAGCCCGCCGCCTGGTGCGCCTTTCGGAATGCCCCCTCCATCCTCTTCTCCTCTGCCTTGAGAGAGTCAAGAGGGTCCGTGGCGATTAAGGAACCAGATGACAATGCTGCCACAGGTTGGTCGACAGTAGGGAATGTTAGGAGATCCTCTAGCTCTGGGGCTGCGCAGTAGAGCTTCCTGTCCAGATTGCTAGGTGTGGCCAGGGAAGCTGGTTGTCCCCAGGGGTTCTGGATGACCTCTGTAAAGAGCTGAGGGCACGGGATAAAATCCCTCTGTGGCTTTGCTGTGTTGAAGAGGGCGTCGTGCGGCCCTAGTACCGTTGGGGCGGCGGTTGCGATGTCCCCTGGTACTCCGAGATTGGTTGTAAGTCGGGCCTTGTGGAGCAGGGACTTGAACAAGGCCGGGCAGAAGAGGCCTGTAAATGCCGGTGTGTCGGGCGCCAGGCCCTCATCCTCTGAAAGCTCCATCTCCTCAGGCCCCTCCTCTGCTTGGTCAGACTCCTCCGAAGAGGAGTCCTGACCTTGTGTGGGGAGAGGCAGGGATTGGTGGCGCCGTGACTGGCTTGGGGCGGCTTGGGCTGGAGCTTGAGACGACTGCAGGGTAGCGCTGAAGAAGGAGGAGAGGGCGGCTGAAAACATGGCCTGGAAGTCCAATGGAGGAACCGCCCCAGCCCCCCCTGGGGGTGCTGGTCAGCGCTTGGCAGCGGACTCGTTGCCTCCCTGGCGCGATGATGTTGTGCAGAGGGGAGGGTCGGAGAGGCCTCCGCTTCCAGCCCTGTGCCTGCCTCCGGGCGAGGGGTGCTGAGGCCAGACCTGGGCACCTCTGGAGTTCTAGGAGTTACTGCAATGTCGGATACAGATGAGATCCCCAACTCCCTGCCCCTAGGGGAAGCACGCACTGGATCCAAGGTCGCGGGCTCCCTAGATGGTGTTGCTGCCACTGCCCTCTGGGCCTTCTCCCAATGTCTCTCGAGAGCGTTATGGCTCCTTAACGCATCTCTGTCTTGAAAGGGCACGGCCCCCTCCGAAGCCGCTCTGCTGGTGGCACTCGAATGCCTCTTTTTGGATTTCCTCTTGCCCCCTTTACTGCTCTTGTGAGGTGGGCTAAGTTCCAGCTCCATATCTGAGGAGGGGGGGAGTGTGGCATGGTTGAGGCTTGAGAGCGCTGGCAGACCCCCTGATGTTGTGCTTCGCCACCAGAGGGCAGACCTCTGCAGTGGAGGGCAACGTGTGTAAGCTCTTCTCCTCAGGTGTAGAGGAGAAAGCTACTGCGCCCCCCCTTCTTCTGGCTGGGGGGGGTTGCCGCCAGCCCGCTGTGCTTGGGGGTGCCGGCTGTAGAGTCTGACCCAAAATGGCGGCCCGCAGGTCCGCCAATATGGCGCTGGCACGTGTCTCCGCTGTGCCTGACTCTGGCGAGGGCTTAAACTGGCGGCCCGAAGGTCCGACCCGATGCCTCGCGCTTCCCCCTTGCAGCGGAAGGCTGCTCCTGGCTTTGGGCTTCCTTCCCTTCGCGCCCAGCAGCTGTATTGCGAAGGGCGGCTCGATCGGCGATGCGTGGGCGGCCGGGGATTCCGCACCCGCCGCCCAGCTGATGAGCGCGAGGCCGCCTGCCGCGCTTCCATGTGTTCAGGGGCTTGCGGCAAACGAGGGGCGAGAGAGGCGAGCCCGCCGGCCAGCTGTAGGGGTGCTGATTTCCTCTGCGCGTGGGAGAAGCCTCTGATGTGGGAAGAGGGGCTGCCTGCCGCAGGCGCGGGCTGCTCCGCTCTCCCCCCCACCAGCTGTTTAAAGTGCCTCGCGCCGAAGCACTAAGCAATCCAACTCAAAAAAAGGGGCGCGAAATACAAACTACTCAAAATAAACACAACAAATGTCTAGACGCTCAGGGGAGAGCCTGACTAGATAGAAGAGAGAAATTAAACAGAAGAAAAGGAGTTAATCCCCACAGGAACACAATACCTTAAGGAAAACCTGTGGAGCTCCAGGAAAACACTTCAGTAGTTGCCAGCAACTGAGTGAAGACTGGGGGATCATGGGATCAGAGGCGTGGTTTGGGGGCCGGAAAGGGGATGAGCCTTTTGTTTCTTTCACTCAGTTGTTGCCAAATACTGAAGGATTAACCCCATGCATGGATAGTGGGAGCAGCGCACAGGAAAATGCACTCGTTTTCCAGTGTATGACATGGAAAAGCATACTGGTCTTGATATGGGAAGTAACCACTGAGAATTTTGTCTTCCATTAATGTTTAAAATCCAGTATGTTCACTTTAGTAACAATGCCTTTGGCTGATTGGTAAAAAAATGTAATTGGTTTTACATGAATTCATGTAATAGTTTAAGCACTTTAGTTTTATTTTATATTTGTTCTTTGTTTCAGTTATTCTACTTTTATCCAACAATTGTATTTTTTAAGTGATCTTAAGCATCGCTGGTGGGAAAGTTTGAGACAGCAGTATAAATAATCTAAAATATCACCACAGTATGGTTACTAACTTTCTCTAACTTTGTTACTTTAAGTATATTGTACTACAGCTTTACTGATTGTCAGCTGATCTGAGAAGTGGACAAGCTACTGAAATGATAGAAACTGAAATTCACACCTTTGGACACCTGACAGGCATCTGCCAGGTATAAATTGAATAAATAATAATAATAATAATAATAATAATAATAATAATAATAATAATAATAATATCCATATCTCATGCCTTAGCAGGGATATGTTTTTCAATTATTCTACTTCCCAAAAATGTGTCCAAAATATTAATATTGGATATGTCCATAGTAAACTAAGGAAAATTTCATCAGTGTGATACACTAACCAAACATAAAAATGTTTTAATAAAAAAATATGGGGTATATGTAACTAGTTTCCTGAATCAAGGATATATTTAAATTCAGTAAAATTACTCTAGAATAAGCAATTTTTATTACACAAGCCTTCAGTTTCACGTGTCTTAAACTTTCTGTCAACATTTATTTTCATGTTATTTTGCTTGGAACATTGTCATAATCTTCAACTATTTACACTTTAATATTAGCCAAATTTATTAAAGTAGGTAAGCCAACTGTGTATTTGATGATGATGAACCAGTACATCTAGATAAGGGAATACGAGATAGTTTTAGCCTTCTAGTCCTTGGTTTTTTACTTATTTCTCAAAGTTGTTGAGAAATCAGAAATTCTCCCAATGGACAGGAAAAGTAATAGCTTGTAATATGTTGGGATTGCTTGGATTATGTCTCCAAAATAGAGATGTTATAAACAAATCTAGTAGTTTGCTGAATATAAATATATATATTTTTCTGCCATTTTTCTCCATCCAGTGGGCCCACAACATAAAATGAAAAATAGCTCTTGACTATTTTCACTGTAGTTTCCCTTCATGTACCTGGACATAGCTGGTAAATTTCCCCTCATTCTTCTTTCTCCAGATTAAACATCCCATGTTTCTTCAGTCTACCTTTGTAGGAGGTATCCTCAAGTACTTTTGTTGACCTTCTCTGACACACACACACACACACACACACACAACGCTTTAATTTCTAATCCACCAGCGAAAAGTGGTTTATTTGAACCAGGCCACATTTTTGCGGTATTTGTAATACTTGTTAGGGTACTAACAAGTTATTCTGGAAGACTGACTGCACATAGTACTTCCCTGTTTTTGTCTATAATGCAGAGAAAAGGAAGGAAGAAAATGCTTCAGAGAAGTTTCCTCATCAGGCAGGCAAGGCTGAACCTGCACACAGAAGTTAGCAATCCACATCAAAAACTAGGGATGTTTCTTGACCCCTTTAGCTAGCTGCTTATGGGTGCAATGATAAACAACTCAGAAATAATTATATTGCAACACAGTAAAAAAAGATAATATAACTTTTTTCAAGATCCTTGCAGTCTGTGCAATTTGAGTAGGACACTGACCTGCAAATAAATATTAAAGAAAAATTAAGGAAGGGAAGAGGATTTTTGGGAAAAAAAATCTGGAAACAAGCAGGAACTTGAATTCTCTGGAAGGAAGAGCACCATGGGGTGTGGTTTGATTTTCAAGGGACACTTTGTAGACAGGAAGGTTTTTCAACTTTCTTCAGTCAGACAGTTCTTCTGACAAAGGACTTCATGAGGCCATAAGGCAGGGGTGAAATCCAACAGGTTCTAACAGGTTTTGGAGAACCAGTAGTGGAAATTTTGAGTAGTTCAGAGAACCGGCAAATACCACCTCTGGCTGGCCCCAGAGTGGGGTGGGAAAGGAGATTTTGCAGTATCCTTCCCCTGGAGTGAGGTGGGAATGGAGATTTTGCAATATCCTTCCCCTGCCACACCCACCAACCACAGAACCGGTAGGGAAAAATTTTGGATTTCACTCCTGCCATAAGATCTATTTTTCTTCACCCATCTTCAAGCTACCAAGGTTGAGAAACACTGTTCTAAGGAGACTGAATGATAACAGTTCAGGAAGACAAGGGAATAGATGTCTTTTTGCTTTAATTGCACTAGATTTGCATACTCCCTTTTGTAATCCCTTTCTGAAATTGCTTGTTAACTAGTTTTCAGCTAGTAGGAACCTTTGGATCAACAGGTTTTATAGCACTGGATGATTTTCCTTCAATCCATAGTGAAAGAAGTTTTCAATTCAAATTTAAGGCCATGAAACATTCTTTTGGAATAATCTACAAAAGAGGGGTTGGGACTTTGATTTTTGAAAGTTACCAACAGACTAATGGTCCAGGTGAATTTAAAATAAGATTTTGGAACTAATTATAAGAATCCTTCCCATGGGAAAATGCTATTGTCTTAATTTCTCTTTTTTAAAAATGATAGAATGTGACTATAATGGTTGGACACTAAGGGGTACCAGAACAAACTATAGAAGTGGTCACCAACTGGTGACCATGAGAAAATTTTGGGGGTCCACAGAAAAATTTGCATTTTTTTATATTGCACTAAATACTATTTATCTTTTTTTAAAAAACATATTAGTGGTCCCCGGAATTTAAAATTATGAATTTAGTGGTTCCTGTGGTCTGAAAGGTTGGTGGCCCCTGAACTATAGATTACAATGAAAGGAGACGAACACTTACATTTGATTAATTAATACAGGAAAGAGGCAAAACATTTTAACATTGAACATACTGAATGATATTTTTTGGAAGGGAAGGGAAGGGAAGGGGAGGAAAGGAAAGGAAAAGAAAGGAAAGGAGGGAGGGAGGGAGGGAGGGTGAGAAAGAGAGAGAGAGAAAAATCTTTGCAAATTATTTAACCTACAGTAAATAACAAAACTACTGGCCAAATAATCTACTTTTAAAGCTTCTTCAGAGGATGCTTGTAAATTCTTTTACCACTTACTCAAGAAGCAGATCCCACAGATTTTCTTAACAGCACAATCCTCTGCTTAATTGCTCTGAAAATCAGAATATTTTCTAAGTATAGTATTTAATATGAATTGACTGTATCTTAAATCAATGGGTGCAAAAAAAATCAATATTTTAGTGTACTTTTCTGTCATTTTCTGCACACCACTGATCTTGTTATAGAGGTGTACCTAAGTGTGCATGTCTGTGCATGCATTTATGAATGTGTCTAGTACTTTACCTGGGGCAATGGAAATCTAGTATCTTGTACTGTTCCTCAATCATATTGTTTTAAGCTGCTTCACTGCATTTTGGAGAAAGTACAAGGCCTGTATTTGGTGAACTCACACTTTGTCATCTGGGAAAAACACACCCTGTCCAGTAAGAAGTGGGATAGGCAGCAATATGGATCCACTTCGTGAAGCTGTGTAGAATTTAAGAGACTGAGAACTTCACCACAATACTTCATAATACTTCATAAGATTTTATGAATGTGCTGCTAAAAATTAGGGGCAACTTAGAGAGACGTTTGGAAGCCATGGGTATTCACAAATAACTACAAATGTATAACTACATTTGTGAGTTCTACAGTTCTATAGGGAGTACTTTTATTATTTATCCAACAATTTTATATAGTTGCCCAACTCACATACAGTATGACTCAGGTGATCCTGAGAGGCTTAAAATTTCACAACCCATGAATCCTTCACGAGTCTTACTTTGCTAACGTCACTCACCTCTCAAGCTCTGCATGCTTAAGGAAAACGGGCCTTTGTATGTAGAAAGAAAAGAGGCAAAATGTTGTGGCCCGCCAGCAGCCTCCGCAGATTGTAGCTGATTCCGATGACGAGAAGGCTGGTGTGGTGCTGTGCCAGCAGCCTGTGCAGCTGGTGCTTGTGTCGGACAGTAAGGATGCTGGAGAAGATGTGGTGCCAGAGGCAGGGATTCAGCCAGGGCCTTCAGAACCTCCAGAAGCTCCTTTAAGTGAAGAGGATGAAGAGGAGGAGCCTCTTTTCAATGCAGAGTTGCCAAAAGGCAGGAGTGATTCCTCAGGAGGAGGTCTCCTCTAGAGTAAGGCTTTGGACTAATTGGCCATTCCCTTAGCCTATTTAAGAAAGAATGCCACTTGCAACAAGCTGTAGAGAACAACTTTAGTTCACTCTCCTTCGTATCTGCAAAATTGCTTCTGGGCTTTCTGCCAACTCTAGTAAGACTGTGATTACCTTATCTTAGAATTCTGGTAGGCTGTTAAGATCATTAACAGCCTTTGAATGATAAATGCTAAGTTTTTGAGTAAAATAAGCTTTGTGTGTGCTGCGTTCTTGTGTGTGCTAAGTTTTTGAGTAAAATAAGAGTTTGTGTGTGCTGCATTCTTTGGGGTCCGTAGCTGGGGCAGAACACAAAATATATATACATATATACTCACGTATTGGTCAATCCTTGAATTTTTAAACAGAAATACCATGAAAAGTGTACCACTATGGTTAAACTGATCCGCATTTTAATGGCATTTTAGTTTTTTAAAAAATCAAAGATTGGCTTACCCGCAATAGGCTTAACTGTGAATATATACAAGAAATATAGATCTTTTAAAAGTTTGCTTATACTTATGGATAAGCTCATCTGCAGACACACCTAACCTGATTTTGGGATGTATTTTGAACACCTAAAATCCTTGGCTTATATGTGAGTCCATATGGCTCCTAGAAACTAAGCTGAGTATTTGAAAAGCCAAGGATATATTTTCCAAGACTCAGCATACATCTGGAAGGAACTATACTTACTGAAGGAAAGAGGAGAAGGATGTAGCTAAGATAAGAATACAAGTAAAGCAGCAAATAGCAATAGAAGAACTGGGAGGAAAGAAAATAGGACCAAAAGAATCAGAAATGGTAGCCGGGTTGATGATTGCATTGTTACCTGCAGTTTTTTATTGTGGGCAAAGTATATTACGTAACAGCTTGGAATTCTAATAACTGTTATTCACTTGCAGTGTTAACATATTGCTTAATATGAACCAGCCTATCACTGTGCTGCAGTAGAACAGAACAATGTCTATGACTTCCTTTCTTCCTTCCTTTCTTTCTTCCTCCCTCCCTCCCTCCCTCCCCTAGGAAGTGTCTTCATGGCTGGAAATTTCCCTCTACTATCATTTTTGTGATGGGCCACTAATTTATATAGAATGAGGATTTCATTTGGTTCATTTTCTATGAACTTTGAAAAATGCATTGATTTTGACACAGACAGAACTAGGAATTTAAAAACTGCATATAGAAGAAAACAAAAATGCTTTGAGCACTTTGTCCTAAAAATCTGGGTTCAAATGCTAAGCAAATGGAGAATGTTATCTGATTCACTTTTTTTCCAGAAAGGGCACATTAAAAATATAAGATTAAAATAACTGAATCAAATCCCCCAAAAAACGCTGATCAAATTACTGGAGGAAGAATAAAACTCTTTGTTAACTAGCTTGGATCTAGCCACCCAAAAAGCTTTGTTTAGTTTAGCTTTGTTCTGACTTAACTTGAGAAATGAACTCACCCAAGTCAACAAGCCATGGTTTAAAAGTCATAGCTTGGTATGATGTATGAATTTAGCCACTGAGAAAAGGAACTAGCTGTGGCTATATTTCCTTTGGTTTAATTACTATGAATCTCATTTTAAATAGTACCATTGAATTTTATATGCATTTTTTCCTTTCATGCTTTTTGGTTAGACTTTATAAACAAAACAAGCTTCAACAATTATCACAGCCCAGGAAGTATGCTAAACAATACCCTTTATGAATATGGGCAGCTAGACTCTCCCCTTTGCATGCAATCCAAAGACAAATTTAGGTTTTTTTACATTGCAGAAGAGAAAACATGAGAAGATTTTGTTCCACAACACTTCCCCCACCTTAATGAAATCTGAAATCCTATATTTATCATATAGGAAGGGGAATTAATCACAGAGAGAATAAGAGGAACATGGCATTTTTCAAAAAGTATTTGGATCTGTTTGCAACACCTTTCCTCTAATTGTGCGTATTTTAATGAGTGGCTTACCATATAGTAGAACTAATGTT
This sequence comes from Arizona elegans, assembly GCA_022577455.1. Classification (NCBI taxonomy): domain Eukaryota; kingdom Metazoa; phylum Chordata; class Lepidosauria; order Squamata; family Colubridae; genus Arizona; species Arizona elegans. The sequence continues at coordinate 38,869,534 of JAKOOJ010000002.1, forward strand.
TCCTAACAATGCAATGCCTGTTTCCCTAGGAAGAAAAAAGAACAAACAAGCTAACTGGATTAAACCCCAGCAAGGGGTCCACCAGCACAATAGAAACAACAACAGGAACAGCTGAGAAAGGGTTTAAGGACTTTGATGTCTAACCCTATGCACCCTTGTCAGAAATCCTCTGTTGATTTTAATTTATTAGCTTATGGTTCCTTTGAATTTGTTAGTTTTATTGTTATATTGTACTAATCTACTAAATGTGATAACCTAGTATTATTATGAATTGGTTTCTTTAGCAAAACATAGATATACATTTGTTTATATTGTGTATTATTTTAACATTCTGTTGGAATTCAGAAATCAATTATGACTTAATATGAGATGTGAACCTAGCCAATTGTAGTTTATTCATTAAACCATGGTTAAGAAGGCCGTGACTTGTATGATATGTGAACCTGGCATGGGATCATGTTGCGGCACCATCTCACCTCAATGGGACTGGCCTGCCCCACTTGTGCTTACAGAAAAGACTTTCTTCTGATCCTGCCTACCAAGGAATTTTAGCTGGGGAGGGGATCAAGGAGAAGACCTTCTCTGCTGTGGCATCTGCCCTCTGGAACTTCTTGCCTTATGAGGTGAATTCTGACTTCAGTCTTCAAGCCTTCTGGAAGAGCCTTAAAACCTGGCTTTGCCAATTGACTTGGGACCCTGATGGGAGCATGCTATTCTGGAGGTGGTAGATTGAATGAGAGACAAAAGTCCACCCCTGTACTGTCCATGCTCTGGTTTTCACCTTTTCTTTAATTGTCACTGATATTAATTTTAATGTTTTATAATGTTTTTAGTCTATTGTAAACCACCTAGAGTTATCTTTATATGAGTCATCTTTATATGGGCAACATATAAATTTAACAAATAAATAAAACCTAGGCATAGTTTCTAAACCTGACTTACCTCTCAAAGGCTGCAAAATTGAAGGGCAATTTTTTATCATATCAACGGGGAAATATATGAATTTTGATCCTATGTCAAAGCTGCAAGAGACTTATAAGGTTTATGCATTCCATCTTATAACAAGATGCTTCCATGTTCCATGCTGAACCACATACACAGAACTTCCACCAATCCAAAGTCAGCAACAAGATAAGCAGAACCATACTTACCTGTCCTAGATCCAAAGTAATATTCACTTCATCATACTTCAAACCCAAGGAGAGAGAAGGACTTTGCCACCAACGTTCTGTTCCATCTATAGCATAGTCTATTGGATGAGCCTTATGAGGATCAGCAGCATTGCAATAGTCACAAAACTGGCCCTGAAACAAACGGGCAAACAAAAAGATATAACAATTACCACTCAAATTTTGGTGCATTGAAAGATTCAGAAGTTGTACAGTCATTTCTCCATAAATGCCTAAAACAGCCTAATTCAGAAATAGAGATAAAAATAGATTCTTCAACAGCAAAAATCTTGCTTTACTGCAGTTACCTGAAGCAGAATTAAGGTGAGTCAAAATGGTATCAGATTTTAAATAGTCAGCAATATTTTTCTCTACAGCCAAAATTCACTAACTTGAGCTTCCAAATAAGAAAATTAAAATTAAAATAATTAGAAAACTTTCCGATATTTGCTGGCTAATTGAGTCTTGAACAATGCCTTCTCTGCTCCTAGCATTATCTCAGGAACGTGTTCCTTATGGCAGGCTACCTGCAGCATAGACACATGTGTTTGTTTCCATGAGAGAACATTCTTTATGATATATTTCTGCTGGAATTCATGGAAGCAGCCTAAGGGTCTTTCTAGACTTTTGATGAAGATGCATCCTCCTCCAAATTCCAATATGTATTCCTAAGAGGTCCATGAATGCATGGTAACATACCGTATTTTTCTGAGTATAAGATGCACCTTTTTTCCCTCTAAAAGAGGCTGAAAAATTCGGTGCATCTTATAGTCCAAATGTAGCTTTTTGAAGCTTTTTTTCAGCCCTAACGAGGCCCTAACAAGGCACTAGCAAGTGAAGCGATCTTCCCAGCTTTGCCTCCTCCCTCAACACTCCACTGTGCTTTAACGAGTGAAGTGATCTCCATGCTTTGCTCCAATTCTCAGCTATTCTTTAGAAGCTTTTTTTCAGTCGCGTGATCTCCCCATGCTTTGCCTGCTTTTCTCATTGCTGCTTCCTCTTAGCTGTTGTTGTGGCCCGTACGTGGCCTGTGCGGCTGGTGGCTGATTTGGACAGTGAGGAGGCTGCTGTGGTGCTGCGCCAGCAGCCTGTGCAGCTGGCACTCGAGTCAGACAATGAGGCTGGAGAAGATGTGTTGCCAGAGGTGGGGATTCAGCCAGGGCCTTCAGAACCTCCAGAAGCTCCCTTGAGAGGACGAAGATGCACGGAGCCTCTTCTCGATGCATGGGCGCACAGAACTGCCAAAAGGCAGGAGTGGCTCCTCAGGAGGAGGTCTCCTTGAGAGTAAGGCTTGGGACTAACTGGCCACTCCCTTAGCCTATTTAAGGAGGAATGCTGACTGAAGCAATTTGCAGGGAACCACCATTCACTCTCCTTCGTGCCTTGATCTTAGTTCTCTGCAAATTGCTTCGGGGCTTTCTGCCAACCATAGTAAGATTAAGATTATTTATTCTTTGGATTCTTGCAGGCTGTTAAGAAAGTTAATTAACAGCCTTTGTTTGAAAAAAAAAACTGATTTTATTTTAGTAAACTAAGGTTTGTAGAGACTTTGTGTGTGCTGCTTTCTTTGGGATCCGTAGCTGGGGCAGAACAGCCTTAGAAGCTGTTTTTTATCCCCAAGCAGGGGATAAAAAACCAGCAAACTAATGTGCTGAAGCTGACCAGACTAAGAACGCTAGCCAGATGAATACCTGGTAGGCAGATTTTTTCCCCCTATTTTTCTCCCCAAAAACTAAGCTGTGTCTTATACTCCAAAAAATACAGAGTATCCTTGACTTACAACCATGGTTGCCAGGTGTCCACTATTTGAGCAGACAGTCCACTTTTTTCACATTATGTTCACTATTTTTTTTCACAAAATAGTGGACATTTTTTTTATTCAAAAGCTTTATGATGAAATGGTACGTAATCTAAAGCTGTACAGTCTAAGAGAATAAGGATAGGAGAATCGTGTTTTGTCTTTTTTTTCATAAGTTAAAATGAGACAAAGATCAAATTCTCATTGCAATAATCACATTTTACACAGCGCAAAAAAATGCATTAAAGCAGTTATCTTTTGATATCAAAAATGTAGTGCTGAAGGTTATCTGGAACCTTATTTCGGATCAGGAAAATGAACTCGCAAAGGACGATAAACCAACAATTTCAGAATTGTATTTATATTTCACGCACTTCTTCATGTCAATAATGCAAGATACCCTACTGAAGCTGGTAAGCAAGAAAATTCTTGCATGTGATCTTCACATTATCATGTTTAAGCTGCATGATTCTTTGCAAAAAAAATACGATGAGCAGTTTTTTGGAATGAAAGTTTTATTTGCCTTACGTAAAAAACATTTGCCTTGAGAATGCCATGCAAAAGTTCAAGAAAGAAGCCATCAACGTGTATCAAAGAGCCATTGCATACCTAGAAAAGTGGTATAATTTCACTGATTCAGTATATGAGATGCTAAATTGTTTCAATCTAATTGATCGCAATAATCCTCCAACTTTAGAAGAAATGACGAACATCTGGTTATTATCACCATGGCGAGAAGAACTTCCACCCAACACCCTCTTCGATGAAATTTCTGCCTTAGAAGAAGTTTATGTTCATCTGTGGGGCGAGTCATCCCTTGATAAGTGAACATACTTTTTCAAGAAAGAGCCAGCTCCGAGTTTACTGAAACTGTTCCAGTATTGTGCATCAATTCCGGTATTAAATGCAAACGTTGAACGAATTTTCAGCATCATGGGAAATTTGTGGACTGACGAACGTAATCGACTGCTTGTATCAGTTCAAAGTGAACTTTGCATAGTTTTTAATATTTCTCAATGTTGTACTGAAATTAAAGAATTATTCCTTAAACACAAAGAATTGATCAAAGCTGCGCAGTCAAATAAAAAATACACACGACAGCAAAGTAAAATGTAATTTAATATTTTACATATTATTATAATATATTTGATGTTTTGAATTTTAAGTAAAGTTTTGAAGTGATTATTTTAATACGTGTTAAAATGTTTGTAAGAAAATATATAATTGTAAAAAAAAATTTTTTTTTTACTCCTTAACCCCTCCCCCCCCGCTTGTCCGCTATTTTTTGGAAGCAGACCTGGCAACCCTACCATTCATTTACCAACTGTTCAAAATTATGATGGTACTGAAAAAAGGGGCTTATAAACCAGTTCTGGCACTTATGATTAGTCATGTGATCAAAATGTGCTTGGCCACCAATATGTATTTACAATGATAGTAGGGTCCCAGGGACTCATGATCTCCACTTGTGACCTTCCCAGCTGGCTTCCAACAAAAAAGTCAATGTGGGGAGCTGGATTCACTTCACAATTCACTTAATGACCATGGTGATTCACTTAATGGACATAGCAAAAAAAGGTCGTAAAATTGGGAGTGACTCTCTTAAGTAATCAACATTCTGGTCCCAATTGTGGTTGTAAATTGAGGATTACCTGCATCCTCTGTATTAGATTGACATTATGTAGGGCATATAAGAAAAAAGATCTGCCTAAATGTTACGTTTAGAAATTCCAAAAATAAAGTACTAGTAATTTTTTTTAATTTTTTTTTTAAAATTTTAAACAGAACATAAAACAATCATCATTCATTACAATTGCAAAAAGTGTGTCAATCGGTTACAAATCTTTTGTGCTCAATCCCATATTCATAATTTACAAGTTATTCAATTTCTCATATATATCAATCTATTATATCTCTTTATGTTATTATTCTCATTTGTCCTTTATTTAACAATGGTATTTTCATCCCCCCCAAGAAACCTTTTCATATATTATACTAATACATTTATTACATTTATTTCATATTTCATATTTCATTTCCATGCTTTATTATCTATCCATTGATAAAATAAATCCCATATCATATAATATTGTTTATCTTCCTGTTCTCTGATTTCAAATGTCCATTTACTCATTTCAGCACATTCCATAATTTTCTTAATAACTTCCTCTGTAGGTATTTCCTCCTTTTTCCAATTTTTAGCAAATACAATTCTAGCCGCTGTTAATACATTCACAATAGCACTAGTAATTCTTTAAATCACATAGGTCAAAACTATATATACCCTTTAAAAGCCATGAGGATGAGAAATTTCTAGGCCAAACGGCAAATTCAAAGGACAAGGTCTCAAAAATCTCATAGAAAAGCAAAAGTTGAGCAAAACTGGACATTAAAAAATAATATTTGTTCTATTGAAATCAACAGGTATATTGAAAATCTGTCTTTTCAGAAAGCATTTGAATGGGGTTTGTGGATGGAAGCTACTTGTTCAGATGAGGGAAAGGGGATTATCCTGATCATTGCTGAATCATGATCTTCATTATTATCTCATAGAAAAAATGCCTACTGTAAAGTGTACTACTTGAATTCATTTAAACATCATCTTAAATTGCCTCCCTGCTTTATCCTATGAAACTCATTAGAAATTGAGGAGATGCCAAACTTTTACAGTGAAAATTTGCAAGGAAAATGTTATGGGGATACTGGAGAATTAATTTAAAATTGCTTATTCTAGCCAGGAATGGTTCTCTCTTAGGCAGGGTAAAGTTTTTTCATTACTTTTATTAGAATGGAATGGAATGGAATGGAATGGAATGGAATGGAATGGAACGGAATGGAACAGAATAGAATTCTTTATTGGCCAAGTGTGATTGGACACACAAAGAAGTTGTCTCTGGTGCATAAGCTCTCAGTATACATACAAATAACAAGTGATAAGTCATGGCCTGGCCTAAATCTTCTCCTCTTTTAAATTTAAATTTTAAATACAAATTTTAATCTGTTTAATTATGGGGTATTTTAAAATTCAGCCAAATTATTTAATTTGTTTTAATCTATTTTAAATTTTGTATCTCTGTGTTTTATCTTCTGGCTGTTCACCGCCCTGAGTCCTTCGGGAGAAGGGCGGTACAGAAATTTAATAAAATAAAATAATAAATAAAGGTATTGATGGCAGCTAGGAATTACATTTTTATTTGCAATGCACAAATTTTGTATATATAGTTCTTCCTTTTTGCTCCCATGTATGCTGCTTTGTTGGAACATGATAAAATCACTCACTATAGCTGCCTCATCCCAGAAAAAACCCACAACAGGACACATATTTAGATTTAAATCCTGTGGAGTCCCATAAATTATGGATTATTCCTTGAAAGCATGTATACATGAAAGTTTTGAGAATTCATATTTAAGTATCAATGCAGATTATGCCAATGGCTAAAGTTGAATTAAGAGAACAATTAAATATTATCCAGGATCCTGGATGTTTATACAGTGTTAGCTTGTAGACACATAGCATTGTCAGCCATCAATTTGGAAAAAATCTCAAAAGAAGCACATTTTATCTGTTAACAGAGCCTATGCAGATTGAGGTGTAACAGACTGAACAAATAAGTAACAAAATAAACAAATCTCAGGTAAATCTCCAATTCTGTATGTTGTCAATCTTAGCTTTCTAATTATCTGAAATACGTTAGTTTCCTCATCTATCTCTTTCACCTGGATATATCTGTATATGTATGGATATGTTCACTTAAACCTTTAGTTTAAGCCAGAGGTGGGCAATTGTACCTCTTTTACAACCTGTGGACTTCAACTCCCAGAATTCCTGAGACAGCTTGGCTGTCTCAATTGCCCACAATTGCCCACAATTGCCCACCCCTGGTTTAAACTATTTAATGCATGGTACCTATTTTTATGTGAAAATAATTCTAGTAATTCAAGCTGAAACTGTATGACAATATATGCATTGCTGTGGCTGATTTCCCAATCTTTTGAAAGAATGTAGAAGCCCTCTTGAACCACAGTAAGAGGTAAACTAAAGAAGTATTCTTGCTATGTGTCTCAATGAGGTGTTGTTAAAACTGCAGAGAAGGACTTTGATGGCTTCCCAGTCAATCAAATATGCAAGCAGAATGGCATGCTTTCTTATGCCAGGATAGATTTGCCAAAAGCCCTAAGATCTTGGACCCAGCACAAATTGTATCTGACTTCTTATCCAAAATCTCCAAGACAAATGTTAAATAAGGAAAACTCTATTCTTTTTTATTCTAATGTCAAGTCTATATCTACATTAATTATTAAACCGCAGAACTTTCATTTCATAAATTGACAAAGAAGCACTTCTGTATTTTTTCCTATGGTTAGATCACTCTTGACCAATTTGATGCTATCCAAATGTTCTGGACAGTAACTTTTAGGATAATTGGCCAAGATGGGTAAGAATTCTGGGCGATGTAGTCTTAGTGAATTTCCCCAGATTGAAAAGATCTAACATGGATTTATGGAAATTCTCAGTCATCCAGGTTATGGTTGCCCCAAAGGTGCTTTTTCAAAAAGCCAACTGGACTTTTTTTTATTTTTCCTTGAAGATCAAGGAAAGCTTCAAAGAAGCTCATCAAAGAAGCTTCTTCAGTTCTAGAACTGAAGCTTCTTAGTTAAGAATGAAATGTCTTCAAGGAAAACAAAGAAAGTCCAGTTGTGAAGCGCGTGCTCAGCGAACTGGTTGTTACACCAGTTGAATCCCACCACTGATCCTCTTGTTCATATGAGTATTTTCTGGCATATCATATTCAATAGATATTATAAAGTTCCCTAAAAATAAGAACTGAATCTTTTGTGTGTCTTCATGCAGAGAAACACATGTATATTCATATAAATTTATCAGAACTCAGCTAAAATGCATGCGGCTCAAATACTGTACATACATGACAAACAACTAGTTGATTTAGAAGTGGACTAGTAGCTAATTTTCAGAACAAACATCTTAAGCTATTCTTAGTGCATCTGCAGAATTGATGTTGTACAATAGTGGATCACCTGTGTTAGATTTGATTCTTCTTCTGACTCCTAATAGACAAGATCCTACAAGTTGCTGCCAAAACACCTGAAGGGAATTTATTTTCTTTAACCCAACCCTGAAAAGATGTCTGTCTATTCTCCTTTTCACTATAGCAAAAAGAGGCTGGTAATATCACAATGTTGTTTCCCAGTGACACTGCTTTGGTTATCACATTGGCCTAGGAGCTTTAAGCAAGAAATGTCTTGAGTAGTACTTTCTGTTGGCTAATGTATGTTTTTGTGTTGATTAAAAGAAGGCCCATATGTTTAAACCCTTCTTGAAATGGCAGCTAATTAGTAGATTGTGATGTAGCATTGCTATATCATACAGAAAAAGAAGCCAGAAATTAAGATTGACAGAAAGCACATGTTTCCTTTAATAAGGAAGACAATAATGCAGTCCAGGACAATCTTTCTCAGCCAAATGCTTTCTAAAACTATTGGATTTCATCTCCTCTATATTAGCCATAACGATAAGTTGACATACTAGGACTAATGAGAAATGTAGCTAAACACATCATCAGGGCATCTGGTTTGGGAACACTGGCTTGCCTTCTTTATGCCGGTATTATGCAGCACTTGATGAACAAAGTGCTTGGACCTGAAAAAAAAAAGCTAAGCATCAAAGAAAAACATCAAAATCTGGTTTTAATCATTTTTACTAGTAACAGCCACAGTGATGTTCATTAGAAGAGGGAGGCAGAAATGAAACAGAACGAGAATTTGTACAGTATAAACAGTTTAATCACCTATTTATTCACTGACAAATGGAGCCTTCTTCCATGGAAGGTAAGCTCCGAGGGAAGGCAGACCAGATTTTAAAACTCTCCCCATAATTCTGATGCAGTTCCATAACAAATGCTGTTTTTGAAAGATGTAGCTTAGCATCTTTTCTATATTGTTATTAGTTGCGAAGTCATGGCTGACTCATCGCGACCCCATGGATAACATTCCTCCAGGCTTTCCTGTCCTCTACCATCTCTGGAGTCTATTTAAGCTCATGCCTCCTGCTTCAGTGACTCCATCCAGCCACCTCATTCTCTGTCGTCCCATTCTTCTTTTGCCCTCAATCTTTCCCAGCATTAGGTTCTTCTCCAGGGAGTCCTTCCTTCTTATTAGGTGGCCAAAATATTTGAGTTTCATCTTAAGGATCTGGCCTTCTAAAGAGTAGTCAGGGTTAATCTCTTCTAGGACTGACTGGTTTGATTGCCTAGCAGTCCAAGGGACTCGCAGGAGTCTTCTCCAGCGCCATAGTTCAAAGGCCTCAATTCTTTGGCGCTCAGCCTTTCTTATGGTCCATACATTGCAACTGGAAAAACCATAGCCTTGACTATACGCACTTTTGTTGGCAGGGTGATATCTCTGCTTTTTAGAATGCTGTCTAGATTTGCCATAGCTTTCCTCCCCAGGAGCAAGTGTCTTTTAATTTCTTGGCTGCAGTCCCCATCTGAGGTGATCTTGGAGCCCAAGAAAATAACATTTGTCACTACCTCCATTTCTTCCCCATCTATTTGCCAGGAATTGAGAGTGCCAGATGCCATGATCTTAGTTTTCTTAATGTTGAGTTTCAGCCAACTTTTGCACTCTCCTTCTTCACCCGTATCAAGAGGCTCTTTAGTTTCTTTATATAGTAGACTTGTTAATCAGAACAATTGTGGTATCCTAGCTCTGCATTCATAATCCATAATCCATAAACCTGCCCTGGAGAGACTTTGGGATTTTATTGTTTTAATTTTTCCTGGCCATGTTTATGGGCAAAAATCTATTAAAAGTTCAAAAGATAACTTCACAATAGAAATACAGCACAGCAATAAACAAAGGGTGAAGCGCATGTAACATGGTTTTTATGTTGCTGCCTCAGTTTGGGGAATGGTTTGTTTTCCAACTTAAAGATGCTCCACTCCTCGTTGACAGTTAGGTGACTGAAAAAGATCAGCTTCTTCTGGATCCTGGATCTTACTCAGGGGTGAAATCCAGCAGGTTCTGACAGGTTCTGGAGAACCAGTAGCAGAAATTTTGAGCAGTTCGGAGAACTGGCAAATACCATCTCTGGCTGGCCACAGGAGTGGGGAGGGAATGGGGATTTTGCAGTATCTTTCCCCTGGAGTGGAGTGGGAATGGAGATTTTGCAGAATCCTTCCCCTGCCACACCCAAGCCACGCCCACCAAGCCACACCATGTCCACCAAGCCACGCCCACAGAACCGGTAGTAAAAAAATTTGGATTTCACCACAGATCTTACTGTATTGGGGGTTGAGGCTAATGTATGAAACTGGCTGGGGTTAGTACTATACGTGTTTTGGTTTCCTTTGGGTTAATTATGACCAGAGTACTAAAATATTCTTAAATCGGCAAATACCATCAATTAAAATATTACAACATCTAAGTATCAAAATAGGATATAATTACAACTAACAAATCAGAGCAATAAAACCTTTTATGCCTTAAGCATGTATAAAACATGTTTTGCATGAATAAAACACAGGCAAGTTGGAATGGCAACTCTGGAAGACAGACGGAGAACTAAAACCACACATCTGCCTTTTCCATGGTATGAAATGACTTAATATATGGGCACTATAAATGCCATTACTTATGGTACGAGGGTTAGCATCCAAGTCAGTCCCTTTAGTATAGAGGAATGTAATGGTATCTCAGTAAAGTCATCTCCTAAGTATTATATAACACATTCCAGCTATATAAGTCACAGTATGATTGACAATGTTTTTTTTAACATTTGAAAACAGTATGAACAGTTTAATCACATATTTATTCACTGACAAATGGAATCTTCTTCTACGGAAGATAAGCTCCAAGGGAAAGCAGACTAGCAACTATTACAGATCTTAAAACTCTCCCCATAATTCTGATGCAGTTCCATAACAATGCTCAGTTATTTTGAAATCAAATGTATATAACTGGTAGATTTTCATTGTTTGGGATTTATTTGTGTTTCTTTTAGCAAGAAGGCCATGATCACTGTTGTTGTACTGTACATGCCAATAAGGAATACTTTGTTTCAACTACTTCCAATCACTTTGCTTTCTAATTTAACTGGATATTTTCCTTACAGCAGCTTGGCATAGTAAGCAAAAATGGAAGACCAAGAATTAGGGACATCCCTTGCCCCTTTCTCAGGTTCATGATTTCTGCTATGCACCATCTCCACTACAGAACCTGTTTGAAGATACCGAATTTGCAGTACTAAATTGTGTGTCAGGGACTCTGCAGGAATTAGGCTGAATGAGCTGTGACTCTAAAAGCAAGTCTCTGAGTGTTACCAACTGATTCTGCAGAAGAGAGTAAGTGGGAATTTTCTGAAAACAATTATATGTGAGAGAATACATTGAAACTTTGTAGCACTCCATAGACAATAGGCATGAAGTAAAATTCACCAAGTATACATAATTCAGTGCCCTCTAAAGGTATATCAGGTAAGAGGGATAATTGGAAGAATGGTACCAAAAACTATGGAAAAATATACAAGCATTAGTAGGCATATATTTTTCTCATCCATTCCTGGTATCTACCTGAGAGACCAAGGCTGTTTCAACCCCAGGCTGGGTTTGAAGCCTTTTTGGAATTATTTTGAATAATCTATGTTGCCTGGACTGCAGGATCTATGTTCCTTTTAAGTATTGTATCATCTGAAAATTAACCAACTAGAACTAAAGAGAGGAACCAATTAACCTATGAGCTCAATGAACTGGGAAAACTTCTATCTACAAATACCAACGTTATCTCTGAATATTAACAGAACAGAGATTGTAATACTTTGAAGCAAGCCTAAAAATTGATCTTCTTAAAACAACTGGAGTTGAAGACCCTTATTAACATATTGCAAATATGCCAGAATAGATCTCATTGTCCTTTTGCTCACTCACTATCTTCTTTGCTCTCTGAACTATGTAATCAGAAGTAATGGTCATTAGAATGAAACACCTAATTTAACCCATAGAAACACCAATCTATGCTTCAACAATGAAATTACCAGTAGAACGATGTGATTTAGATATGAGTAGCTAAATTAGATCAAATATATTTCCCTATGTAGAGTTGTCTGGATTTTTCCCAGACCATTAGACATAGAAACTGAATTGGCACAGTTTTGACCTAAACTTTTAATGAAGAAACTATCTAATTCACTATATAAGTTAGAAATTAAATGTAGTCCAAACTCAAGCACATTACATAGAGCTGCCTGTTGATGTACATTTGAACTTACACACACACACACACACACACAATCACATTAGATCAGTGCCACTGGTATTAGGGTAAGAAAGGGAGGTTTTACTCTTCTATATATTACATTATCTTGATGAAGACAGCTATTACAATCCTCACATAAGCGATTCCATGCCTGCCCATCCAGAAAAAAAGTCTGAGATTAATGGATCTCACCATGGTGGGTTTCAAAATTTTTTACTACCGGTTCTGTGGGTGTGGCATGGTTTGGTGGGTGTGGCAGGGGAAGGATACTATAAAATCTCCATTCCCACCCCACACCAGGGGAAGGATACTGTAAAATCTCCATTCCCTCCCCAATCCAGGGGAAGGTTACTGCAAAATCCCCATTTCCTCCTGATCAGCTGGGCCTTGGGAGGCAGAGAATAGATGGGGGTGGGGCCAGTCAGAATTTTTACTACGGGTTCTCCGAACTACTCAAAATTTCCATTACCGGTTCTCCAAAACTGGTCAGAACTTGCTGAAACCCACTTCTGAATCTCACCCCAGAGTTCAGGCTGCGACCTTAATAGTTGCTACTACAAGAAAAAGTAACTAATCCAATTTCCAGTGTTTCTATGTGCTACTTCTCTTTCTGTTCTTCTTCCCAATCTCTCTACCCCCAACTCGCCCCCCATCCCCAGATCATTCCTCTCACCTGGATGGTTTGTCCAGCGGGGGAAGCAGCGGGTCCCCCCACCAGCTTGCAGAAGAGCTCTAGGCGGGGCCTCCCGCTCTCGTCCTGCCCGCAGGTGGCAGTTGCCCAAATGCGGGTTGTCTCCGCCAGGTTGAAGTAAGGCGGTTGGAGACTAAGCGCCCTCTCCCCGGCGCCCAGGGAAGAAGCCGAGAGGGAGCCCGCGGGGGGGTAGCAGGACCAGAGCGCCAAGACGACCCCTGCCAATGCTGCGCCTGGCGCCGTTCGAGAAGTCAAGAGAGCTGCCGCCACCCGGGTCCTCGCCATCTTCGCGCCCCTTCGCTCGATTTGTTTACGCCGTCCGCGGGATTAGTGATCCGAGAGGGACGGCCTGCCTCCGCCCCTCCTGTGCCCCTTTGTGCTCCGATTAGCTCGGAGGGCACCGAAAAGAAAGCAAAGGGGAGGAGGAGGAGGAGGCGGCAGAGACACCTCCTGCTGCTCGGCTGCCACTTTCGCGGGATCACGAGGGAAAACGCCGCCCAGGGAGAGGAGATCGGACTACGTGGGTCCTAAGGAGACGAGGGCGGCGTGGTGATTCCCCGGAACGATCCCGGCAGAGAAAAACACCTGCAGCTGTAACAGCGACCCGGCGCTTGCTTCGTTAGCAAGGAGCACCGGTCCGTCTAAGTGAGGCGAGGACTGAGGAAACGCGTCACTCATTGCTGGCTGCAGCTCAGATCAGATTAAGGCTTCGTCCAGGGCTGCGATCCCGTACTGTCCGCATTTCTCTCAGCTTAACTGAACTTCGTGGAATTTGCCTTTGATTAAATGTACTTGAGAACTAGTAGGTTTAGGGGGCCGAGGATGGCAGTAAAAAAAAAAACAACACACACAACAAGAAAATTTCTTCAGACAACCTATTCTTTCCACAACTTGATGCCTTGAAGAGACTTTGTGGTTGGGAACAGCATGTTCAGGATTCCCAGGTAGATGACATCAAACAATTCACAATTGCTCCTTAATTATTTCACTTACTAAACCCTCTGAAAAAACTTCATCTTGGATTTCAACTCAGTTCCATCTTATTTTTCTTCTTTTTTAAAAAAAGCTGAGTTCTACAAGTCACTAAACTATTTTTGGGACGGTGTCAGGATCATCTTTCATCCACTATGTGGAAATTAAGACACTTCCTCTGGAGCAGCTACTTCAGCATTCAAGGTTACAGCAGCATAAGTAAAGTGGCAGTGGTTTAGTATAAGTAATTTTCAACATTTCTGGAAGATTGTGATAAGGCAAACAGAATAACTAGCACTGGTAATAAAAGAGGGTCCAGATAAGGAATAAATTTACAGATTAGAAATTTAAATAAAATTACAACACTTTCCCCATTTTATATTATTACAGTGTAAATGTGTCTTGGCAAATTTTTTGTTCTGTTATGGACCCATGACATTGCCTTCATTTCATTTGTCATCCAGAAGTGGGAGGAACTTGCTATCCTTAGCTGTTCTAGTTTCAGAGTAATGTTTCCCTACTTAAACTAGCAGCAAAATGGAAAATCTGATGCCCATGACCAGCCACAATAGTCTATCAACATCATAGATAGGTAACCCATAAATAATAGAAACAATCCAGCAACAAAGGGCTCCATGCTCGCTCTCAAATTGAGAATGGATCTGAGCAATTTTATCTGTCAGGTGTTTGACAGATTCCTCTGCACAGCCCTATAAGTGATCATCTGAGCCCTCCTTCCCAAGGAGAGACTAGGTGACCTTGATCAGGGCCATCAGGCAACACTCTACAGATGCAATAAGACCAGAGAAATAGTGACATATTGTCATGATGTAGGCCTTAACAATGACTCTGTCTTGTGTCCAATCAGATGTGTTCGTAAGTTTTCCTCCCACAGTGGTCTAGGCATCTTTGGACCTTTTCATGCACCTTCAGCTCCTCCATAAACCACAGAGAGTTTTGGGAGTGATGGGCCATAAGAGGGCACATGGATCTGATCCTGTTCAGAGCCTTGGCTGCTTTCTGATTCCAGGTTGTGGCCAAAGCCTCTATACGGCAATGCTGCCGAACCCCCAGGACATGCTCTAGCTTCTTCTGGAACCAGGATGGGTCTAGGCACTGAGGGTGGACCATTCAAATAGATCTTGTCTTCTTGCAGGAGGAGGCAGCACTGGAGATTCTCACAGCCACCAGGGCATGGTCTGACCAGAGGGAATGACAGATCCTCCACCAGAACAGGTTGCTACTGCTCCAACAATCATATCCAGAGTGTGACCACTGTCCTGATTTGGACCTGGGATGACCTGGGGTAGGCCCATGGCTACCATGGTGGCCATAAACTTTTGAGCTGCCTCCGAGGCCAAACCAGATTGAAGTCTGGACTTCCTGCCAACACTGAGATAGCCTTCAGCAGCTCAGGCAGGGAGGTTACTATGCAGCATAGAAGCTGGTACAGCGGCAGCATTCCCAACTGATCCTGTGAGACCAACCAGGTCTCACTACCAGAAACCTGGGAGCATGGCACCTGAAAACAAAAAGAGATTCCTGGATGAGAGCTAGTAGGCCCCCTCCTCTGCCCTGGCTGGTTGTAGACCCTAACTCAACTGGACACATTTCCAAGAGGGAAACTCCCCCCTCTGGTGTCAGCCAAGCTTCAGTAATGCATGCCAAGTGGGCTTGTTCCTAATGAGTTCAAATTACCTTGTAATAGAACTGTATGACACATGACCTCCACAACACTAATTACAAAATAAACACTGATAGTTTTATGAGTTTTATATTTAATCTTCTGCTTTGGAGAAAACTCGCTGATTTAACTAACACTTTTAGCAGTACTTCACAGGAATAAAATATAGACCAGTGATGGCTAACCTTTTTGCCATCACGTGCCAGGAGAGGGGGGGTTGGGGAGGGTCACGCATGCATGTGCCCATGCGCATGCAACCCCACCCACCCCCGCTCCTGGCACATGATGGCCTCGTAGGCCAGTTTTTCTTTCTTACCTGGTTCCAGATCCTCTCTATGCATCTGGGAAGGGTGAAAACAGCCTTTCCCACTCCCTTGGAAGCCCTACGGAGGCTGAAAGGGCCCATTTCCAACTCTCAATGGGACAGGAAGTGACATTTTTTGCTGTCCCCAGCCTCCAGGACCTCTCTAGGAGTCTCTAGGAGCCTCTCTAGGAATCTCTGGAGGCAGGGAACAGGAAAAAATGTCACTTCCTGTCCCACCGGGAGTCGGGAAATGGGCCCGTTCAGCCTCCGTAGGGCCTCCAAGGGAGTGGGAAAGGCTATTTTCACCCTTCCCAGATGCATAGAGAGGATCTGGAGCCAGGTAAGAAAGAAAAACGGGCCTTCCCCACCCTCACCCCAGTCCCTCCAGAGGCAGGAAATAGCCTGTTTCCCTACTTCTGGTGGGCCCAGAAGGCCTGAAAATCAGCTGGCCGGCGTGCGCATGCACCCCAGAGCTGAGCTGGCGTGCCCACTAATATGGCTCCGCGTGCCACCTGTGGCACGCGTGCCATAGGTTCGCCATCACGAATATAGACCCTTCATTCATTGCTGAACTAAAATATCCCTAATCATTGCTGGAATTGCTGCTAGGAGTTTAAATTCTCTCTCTCTCTTCTTAATTAAATATGGATGAAACAGCAAATCCATTTTTCCAATCTTTAAAAGTGCAAATGTATAATTTATACTTAATCTTTAAAAGTGTAAATGTATAATTTACTGCAATGCCCTGATATTAAATGATACATTAAGAAAGAATTTATAGAATATTATTCTGGTAGCCAGTCATTCTCTCACAGCCCTAGGAAGAAAGCCCTGGCAAGCCACTTTTGAAAACATTGCCAAGAAAACTGCAGGGACTTGTCCTTCTAGCCACCAGGAGTCAGGATTGACTTGATGGGCCACAACAAGAAGACTATCACACTCACAGTACAGTCTTGTTCAAGGTTGTTCTAAACACAATGAGACTATTCTTATGAAAGTTGACTGCGACTATGCACTTTTCTCTTTTTTTTGCAAGGTGAGCACATCAAAAGCCAAAAATAACTTATGTTCTTATTACAAACAGCTTGCAACCTGAATAGCCATCCATAAAACAGGACACCTCAGGTAGATAACAAATTTGGTCTACCTTTTCAGTTATTCTGTTTTTGCTAAACAATAATCTCAATTTCTGATCTGTAGTTATTCATAATCATATATAACACAATGACTTTTAGTAGCATAAACACTTCAGCATATTTCTATTTGATCTATGATTTTGATTTTTGGGTTTTTCCAACCAGCTTGTGCTAAATTTCCTGACTTTCCTCCCCAGGGTTGTTTTTTAAATAGCTGCAGATGTTTTGGAATTGCCAAACATGCACAGATTAGAGGTTCTGAGGTTTTATTTTTGCTTTCAGCCAAATTCCTGGTGGAACACCTTTATTTGGGGAAGCCGCATGTATCAGAGTTTGGACAGCAGACTGAGCAGAGCCATCAGCAGTGCCCTTCCCCCTGGTTTAATCTGGGATGGAATTCAGTCAGGCTAGAAGCCAGAACTCTGCTATCCAGCTTCGCATCTTCACACAATGTTCCATTAGTGCCCTTAATTTAAGTTATGCAGAAGTATTTTGTGAATGTGGCAAAGAGAAGCTTTTGGCTGATTGTCCTGACAAAACTTTAAGAGCTGGTTTCTAATCTAAAACATACAGGAAAGTTGTACATGCTATTCTAATCCAGGAAAACAAAGTAAGCAAGATTAAGGAGCCATCTTTATATACATCATTTCAATATTTGGCTTTTTATTATTTGGAAAAAATTAAGCACAAAGTACATTATACTTTTTCCCTACTATATAATTGGAGTTTTACCCAGACCAACATAAAGAAAATAAACCCTTGTCACTCCTCAAAAGCATAATCAAAATAGCTTGAAAATCTTGCACAGAACAGAAGGTGACTTGAAAGAACTGAAAGAATAAGTCTCTTGCTATAGAAAGTCCAGAACTGACCTGTGTTATCTACTGAGCTTCTGAAATCTACATATTATATTTTATTCCAACAAGTATTGATAGAGAATAATGGACATCAGCAACTCCAGTCTGTCTGTTTTAAGTGACACTGATTGCCAGTTTCTATCTTGTCAAATACATATATAATGGGAAAATGGTGTTAAATCTTTTGTGTTTCACATCCTGTTTTTAATAAAGTACAATACTGCCAGTGTTCCTCCTAACCTTTTAGCTGACAAAAGTGATGACAAATGCTTTTTGCCACTGATCGACTTAAAACATCTGATGCTGAGTTGTGCATGTTTCTATTCAAGGAAACTTGATATGTCAAAGTGCACCAATAGGGAAATAGATCTTTATATGTGCCAATAGCTCACCCTAAATCAAAAAATAGTTGAGGAATTGCTTATAGACATTATTTAATAGATTTATGCACAGATAATGTCTCTTATATTCTCCAGATGGAGAGAGAGATCTCTAGGTACTATGCAAGCATCAATATGTTTTCTTCATTACATTAATTCAGATATGTTTAACAGCGCTAATCAAGCATAATGAACCTTGTCAACCCAAGTTCCAACTATAAATTCCTTTCCTGAACATGCTTCAGTGCTGCATTCCTTTAAAGAAAACTCTATGTCAGCAATGGGCGATGTCTGAGATATCATACTCACCTCTTTCTATAAAGTGCACATGCATATTTTCATTGCCTCTCTCTTCTGCCATTTGTAATCAGACTGCATCTCTCCACCACCTTGATTTTGCTCCCTGCCCTGAGATCTGCCTTTTTACCTGCCCCTACTCCACAGGACTCCGTTACTACTACTTGAGTAAGAGAGGAAACAGAAAAAATACGTGACTTTGTTCCTGTAGCTTAATTATGGAATATGCAGTCATAACAATATGAATAGACAACACAATTTATGGAAATATTCCTTGATACTTGTGATTTAATAATTTTGTCCTGTTAAAAACAAAAAAAAAAAGTATTATTTGGGCACAACCATATGAAAAGGGAGCCATACACCTAAATGAACTTGTAAAGAGGGAGGATGAGAACAGAAAGGCAACTAAAACCAGGGGTGAAATCCAGCGGGTTCTGGAGAACCAGTAGCGGAAATTTTGAGCAGTTCAGAGAACCGGCAAATACCACCCCTGGTTGGCCCCAGAGTGGGGTGGGAATGGGGATTTTGCAGTATCCTTCCCCCAGGAGTGGGATGGGAATGGAGATTTTGCAGTATCCTCCTGCCATGCCCACAAGCCACACCCACCAAGTCAACCACGCTCACAAGCCACGCCCACAGAACTGGTAGTAAAAAAAAAATGGATTTCACCACTGACTGAAACGTGGCCAGAGCAGCAATAGCAATAGCACTTAGACTTACATACCATTTCACAGTGCTTTACAGCCCTCTCTAAACAGATTACAGAGTCAGTATATTGCCCCTAACAATCTGGGTCCTCATTTTACTCACTTTGGAAGGATGGAAGGCTGAGTCAATCTTGAGCCGGTAAGGCTCGAACTGCCAAAATGCTGGCAGTCAGCAGTTAGCAGAATTAGCCTGCAATACTGCATTCTAACCACTGTGCCACCACAAGTCATTTTATAATTAAGTTTGGGAAATTATTTTGGTTGATTATTTCACTTTAGACAGAATCTATTCATACATTATTTTAAATTGTGTTTTAATTGACCATAATAGTTTATCTCCTTTAAATAACTGGGAGATAGAATATAATAAAATCCAGTCTGTTATTACAATGTCTGGTAGAGGACAACTGAGAGGTAAGAATGGCTATGGAGGGTAAGTTTAAACTTCAACAAAATTATTTTACATGGATTACTTTGAAGGTGTGTGTGGCAGCAAGATTTTAAAGGATAGCTATGCTTCCACAAAATAAATTTGAAACTAGTGATGGTACTTCTCTCCAAATCAATATTGGTTTCAGCAGAGCTCATCAAATTCTCTGTTCATTTCAGGGTGGATAAAAATCAATGATTTTTTTTAAAAAAATAAAAAAAAAATCAGATTTTTTTTATTTAAATCGGATTTTTTTTATTTTTATCGAATTTATTTTAATAAAAAACTTTGGGGGTAAAAATCTATCGTAAGATAGTTTTCTATTTAGGATACATAAATAATTTAGTTTATTCAGCATGAAATGGAGCTTAGCTATGTAGCATGAGGCTGTATATTCTGCAACACTGGGACTATCGGTGAGTCAACAGTGGGTCAAAGGAGTAGCAGAGATGACAGTTGCTCTTTAAAAATTATGATTTAAATCGAGTTGATTTAAATCAAGCCTTTTTACTAGTGATTTAAATCATATTTAAATCGTGATTTAAATCAACTCGATTTAAATCAAATCCACCCTCGTTCATTTAGAATCTTTCAAGACTGTTTTAACTCAAAAAAAACTTACATGGGAAACTGGCACACTACAAGGCTTTCATCTTTATGAAAAAGTCCTTTTGACTCTAAACACATTCTTAGAAAATTAAAAAAAAAAAGATGGCTGAACCCAGTGCTTTGTTTGCTGGTTTGTCCATCTTCCCAGAAAAAAAATAGGTAGTAGAGAAAGCTAAAGGGAACAACTTCAATTCTTTGCCGTCTGGTAAATGGCTAGGTATGATTGGCTGCTTCTCCCAGGGGAGCCATTTTATTATTATGTATTTGATTTGTGCCCAGAGATAATTCATTTCTGCCAAGAGAGCGTTCTTTATGAGAGTGCCAGAAATAGTATCTGAAAAATGCCTATGTGCATGCCTGTCCAAAAAGGTTGCTTACCTTTAAATTAGAGAATGTCTCTGAAGAAAGGTTCACCATTCTCACTGTGATACCTCAGGGCTGGCCTTCAACTCACGCACAATGCAATTTTGTTTCCTACATTCTTAGTTGCTGTAGAAGTTAGGAGATGCGGAAAATAGCAAAAATGCTCCATATGATCTATAGGCTGTTATAAATTATTATTTCAATGTAAGCTTTCAATTGAGATATTTCTTATTTTTGCTGCTGTTCTGAAGCAAGCACCTAATTTCATTTAGGCAGCCACTATTTCCAAATTTTTGGCTCAATTGTGGCCGTAAGTTGAGGACTATGAGTAAGTCCTCCACTTACGACCACAATTGACCACAAAATTTATGCTGCTAAGTGAGAAATTTGTTAAGGCAGTTTTGTCCCATTTTACAACTTTGCTTGCCCCATTTGTTAAGTAAATCACTGAAGTTGTTAAATTAATAACACAGTCATTAAGTGAATCTGGTTTCCCGTTGACTTTGCTTGTCAGAAGGTCACAGAAGGTGATCATATGACCCTGGGACACTGCAACTGTCATGAGTCATTTGCCAAGCATTTGAATTTTGATCATGTGCCTATGGGAACACTGCAATGGTCGTTAAAGTGTGAAAAATGGTCATAAGCAGGGCCGGATTTAGATTGAAAGAGGCCCTAGGCTATTCCACTTATGAGGCCCTTTCACCAGTGGTGGGATTCAATTTTTTTAACAACAGGTTCTGTGGGCGTGACTTAGTTGGGGGTGGTTGCTTGGCAATCATGTGACTGGGTGGGCATGGCTAGCTGGTCACGTGACTGGTAGGCGTGGGTAGCTTGTCATGTGACCAGGTGGGCGTGGCTATGTGCATAGACTTTTTTCAGGGGGCTGAAAAAAGTCATTTCTGACTGGGCCTCGCACTTTTGACCGGTCCTCACACTTATGACCATCCTCACATTTATGCTCGTGCAGCTTTCTTAACAACCATGTCACTCATTTCACAACTGCTTCTCTTCACCATGGTGACAAGATAGGGCAAAAACGTAAAATGTGCGGACAGTCGTAAGTTCGAGGACTGGTCAAAAGTGCGAGGACCAGTCAAAAATAACTTTTTCAGCCCTCTGAGTAGTCCATATGCACAAAAGGACTATCCAGAGGGCTGAAAAAAGTCATTTCTGACTGGGCCTCGCACTTTTGACCGGTCCTCACACTTATGACCAGACTCACATTTATGCCCGTGCAGCTTTCTTAACAACCATGTCACTCATTTCACAACTGCTTCTCTTCACCATGGTGACAAGATAGGGCAAAAACGTAAAATGTGAGGACAGTCGTAAGTTCGAGGACTGGTCAAAAGTGCGAGGACCAGTCAAAAATAACTTTTTCAGCCCTCTGAGTAGTCCATATGCATAAAAGGATACAGCAATAGAGAGGGATGAAGAAAGGGAAGGGAAATTAGAGTAGGAGGGAGGGTAAGAGAGGGAGGAAGAGAGGAGGAGAAGGAGAAAGGAAGAGGAAGTAGGGAGGAGAAGAAGAGGGGGAGGAAGAGAAAGCAAGAAGGAAAGAAAAGAGAGAGGTGGTAGGTTTGAGGAGAAAGATTGCTGTACAATAAAAAAGATGAAAGGGAAGAAAGCCAACCCCAAACAAATATAAAGATATTAAGATAAAGAATGAATTGTTATACTTTAAAGAATAAAAGAGAACAAATATGAATAAACAGCAATAATTAGAAACACACATACAAACATACAATGTATTTTCTTTGAACAGAGTATTTGGCTGGTTCACAAATTTAACCAGTGTTTAGTCATTTCAATTAAATTTACAATTTCTATATTTCCTTTTTGCCATATTTATTCCTCATCTATTTTTGTAAAAAACCAATATTACCCTTCATCCTCATCGCTAATCTTAATCAAATTCAATTTTTCCTTTTTATTCTATATTATACCCCTTCCCATTGTCATCTATTTTTATATCCATCCTCACATTGGTTAATTATGTAATATTAGTTGTTTAATATAAATTCAACATTTTAATATAAATCAATTAGTCATAACTACCTTTTTTGTATATTAATCAATATGAACATGAATATTCCAATTATTTCCATGCAATCCAATTTCTTACAAATCAATTAATTATATTTACCAATAATAATAAACCAAATAATTTCCCCCATATATTCCTCCAAACCACAACTTAACCATTTCTGCTTTCAACACAATATACAATTAATAGTATCTCAATTATTACAATTCCCTAGTTAAATAGAGCTTTTTTTCTTTTGTGTTTTAAAATCTCCTCTTTTTCCCTAAATTTCCCGTTGTTTGCACCTACCTTTTTTGGTGAGGAAAAAGAAAAGAAATCTGCCTGCCTAATTTTCCAACCTGCAAAGCCAACAGCCTGCTTTACTTTCTCTTTCGTTTTTCAGTATAGCTAGGGGAAAAAAAATCTGCAGTCTTTCCAAGAAAGCAGAAGAGCCCTGAGCAAAACAGCTGAGAGCAAATCAGCTGGGGGTCGGGAGCCGATCTAAGCAAGGGCCAATTAGCCTATGCTGAAGCTCCGTGGGCCAATAAAATTACAAAAAAAACACCGAACCCTTTGTTAAATTGCTGGCTCCCCCGCCCCTCGCCCACCACTATTTATTGGCAATAAATAGTGGTGCGGAGAGGCGGGGCAAGCCAGCAATTTAACAAAGGGTTCGGCTGCACCACTGGCTCTAGGGCGGCCCTTTGAAGCCCCGTGGCAAGAATTTGAAGTTTTTTTTTCCTCTAGCCATCGGAGGCAGCAATAGATTGGGAGTGGGCGGGGTAAGCGAACGGCAGAGAGTGAGGGTGAGTAAAGGGGTGGAAGCTGCTTTCTCATCCTGCTCTCTTGCGTCTGGAGCCGGTGGGGAACCACGTGGCAGCCCACGTGGATCCCAGGCAGCGGAACTCAGGCTAGGGAAGGGGTGGGCAATTGTGGCTCTTTTACAACCTGTGGCCTTCAACTCCCATAATTCCTGAGACAGCCAAGCTGCATCAGGAATTCTGGGAGTTGAAGTCCACAGGTTGTAAAAGAGCCACAATTGCCCACCCCTGGCTACGGTAGGCTGGCGCCGCGCGGGTGGGAGGCGAGGGGCGGGCGAGCCAGCAATTTAACAAAGGGTTCGGCCGAACCCCCTAAAACCCCCAGAATCCCACCACTGTGTAGGCCCCTCTGGATCTTGAGGCCCTAGGCTGAAGCCTAGTTAGCCTATAGGAAAATCCGGCCCTGGTCATAAGACACTTTTTTCAGTGCCATTTGAATGGTTACTAAATGAACTGTTTTAAGTCAAGGACTGGCTGTATTTCATTCAAGCTATTTACACTCCACCTTTTGGATATTCAAGACAACTAAGAGTCTTTTAAAAAGACACAGTAAAATATTTCAGATCGGTAACTGCAACTGTCATGAGTTACTTGCCAAACATCTGAATTTTGATCATATGCCCATAGGGACCCTGCAATGGTAGTTAAAAGTGTGAAAAATGGTCATAAGTCACTTTTTTTCAGTGCCATTGTAACTTCAAACGGCCACAAAGCAGTGGTGAAATCCAAATTTTTTTCCTACCGGTTCTGTGGGCGTGGCTTGGTAAGCATGATGTGGCTTGGTGAGAGTGGCTTGGTGGGTGTGGCAGGGGAAGGCTACTGCAAAATCTCCATTCCCACCCCACTCCAGGGGAAGGATACTGCAAAATCCCCATTCCCTCCCCACTCCTGGGGGAAGGATATTGCAAAATCTCCATTCCCACCCCACTCTGGGGCCAGCCAGAGGTGGTATTTGCCGGTTCTCCAAACTGCTCAAAATTTCCGCTACCGATTCTCCAGAACCTGCTGGATTTCACCCCTGCCACAAAGTGAACTGTTGCAAATTGATGACTACCTGTACTTGTACCCCTTTAGTACAAGTCCTCTAACAGCCCAACATGGTTCACCCCTTTTTTGTCTTATCACCTCAGGCAGGCATCGAGGCCCGCAGCTAAATCCTCTCCCGATCCATTCACGGGAATTTGCTAATTCAGCAACTCCCGATTCCTCTGCGTGACCGAACAAAGCGCGGGAATCCTCGGAGGGCACCACGATGAGCCAGCAGAGCCTGCAGCTCGCGAGGAAAAGCGGGCCTCGTGGCGCTGGTTGGCTGGCAGACAGCCGCCGCTGTTACTCAGACGCCGGCTCGGGCGTGGGGCTGCCGCTCTCTGCAGCCAGACGCTGCCCTGTTCGCCTGCCAGCCCCAGAGGAAAGCCGGGAGGAAGCGCTGCAGGGCGGCCAGACGATGCAGCTCCGCTTTTGGCGGTAGGCATGACCCGCTTAGAGAGCTCAAGATGTCTTTCAAGGTAAGTCCGCAATCGAGCTATGCCGGGCTATGCTGTTGCTGCTGCGGCTGCAGCTGGAGCTGGTCTCCCGCTAACATTGCAGTCAGGCGCCGGGGCAGGCCTGGTTGGAGTGGCTGCCTCTTGCCGTTAGCCCGGCTTGCAGAAGAGCAGAAGGAAGCCGGGTCAGAAACCGGCTGCTCCAGAAAAGCGATCTTTGGCGTGTCACCGCTCGCCGCCGGCGGTGGAGCCAAGCGCTGAAAGGTGAAGCGTGGTGCGGCTGGGGCGAGTCCTTCGTGTCTGCATTTATCTTAGACTCTCTGGGTTGTCTGTAGCTGGAAAATGAACCCGGTCAAGAAGTCATCGCCCCCCTCCCCTCCCTCCCTGTCTCATGCCAGTTATAAGGGAGACGTTTCGCGTTCAAGGGACACGGGAAAAGACTTTTTCCCCCTATTTATACTGAAAGTGGTGCAAAGTCTCCAGCCGTTGAGAACTGTCAGTCAGAGCAGCATTCTGGGAGGGGTCTTTCTGCAGAGTTAAATAAATTGTTATTTATTTTAATTTATTGGTCGCCCAATTCCAATGGAGTTTAAGGGGTAGGTCTGGGGGTGCTGTAAAGGGAAACAAACACTGGTAGGCCTGAATTTTATATCATCATCATCATCATCATCATCATCATCATCATCATCATCATTCTGCGCTACTATTAATCTCATCCTTCCCACCACCCATCTCCTTCCACTTATGACTGCATGGCTGTAATTTTGTTACTTGTATCCTTACGATTTATATTGATATTTTTTCCTGATTGCTTATTTGTACCCTATGACTATCATTAAGTGTTGTACCTTATGATTCTTGATGACCGTATCTTTTATGTACACTGAGAGCATATGCACCAAGACAAATTCCTTGTGTGTCCAATCACACTTGGCCAATAAAAAATTCTATTCTATTCTATCATCATCAATGATCTTTCCATAGGAAAAGGGATTCCATGGGATCCTAAAAGCAACTCACCAGATTTTTTAAAAAAAATTAACATACTGGTTATTAAAATACATATTAAGACAAATTAACTGGATGCCTGGCCAATTTTTGCTGAAACAAGTTGGCTATAACTCAATTTGGCAAAAAAAGCCATACAGCGCAGGGTTGCTCTGCCTCTTAAGTTTTTTTTTTTTCCAGTAGGTTGAAAGTCACAATCAAAAGGCTTTTTCCACATCTTTATGATCCATTTTTCCACATGGTAACTTTACCATAACAAGCTACTTTAAACTAGACTGGTTTCCTGTGCTGAAAGATTATCCACAGAATCCTTCCATCTCAGGAAGACACCTACCTACACCAGTATCTCAAAATAAAGCTCTTCCTGTTAATATAGTAGACACCCACATACTGGGAAAGAAATAGTGTTGGGATAGGTTGAACTGGGTGAGAGGATTTAATGAGGGATTGTATGTTGGAAGTTTAACTTTGGGGCCAAGTTTTTCATTTTTACTGTTTTAATAGCCTTAATATGGTTTTCCGTTGTTTTATAATTGATATTGTTTTAATTGATGATTGAAAACCCAGAGTTCAGTGTAAGATGGGCAGCTGAATACATATTTTTTAAAATAATACATTTTTATAGCATCAAGAGGTTCAAGTTGCATAAGGAAATCATTTATTTTTATCCCACCTTGTTATTTTATAAAATATCTCAAATTCATACTCCCTCCTCTTCCTGTTTTTCTCACAACAACTCTGTGAGGGCTGAGAGAAAGTGACTGGTCCAAAGTCACCCAGTTAACTTTCATGCCTAAGGTGGTGCTAGAATTCAGTCTTCTGGTTTCTAGCCTGGTGCCTTAATTACTAGATTCAAATTAATCCCTGTGCCCTCCCAAAGAATTAGTTCCTGTTGCTCCATCTTTCCTACCAATCTTCTGCCACCTGGATTATAAATTTATTTTCTTTAGACAGCATGAATTTCTCAGTGTTTGAGGAAAGTATTAAGATAATATTGTTTTCTGGTTTTGGAATACATTTTCAAGCACAATGGTCATGCAAGCTGTCTCTTGCAGCATCAGTTTATGGTACGGTATTGTTTCCTTGGTAATATTCTCCAGAGAGACCTCTATGAGTGCCTTCCTTACATGGGAAAGACATGATGGAAAAATCATTCTCCTATGGTAGGTACGTAGCCAGCATTCTGTATCTATCTCACAGAAAAATCTTCATCCTGACCAGACTCTATGCTCTGGCCTCCTTGTTACTCGAAGAAGATTTAATAACCACTGAATAAGAGCATTACCTGACAGACCTGAATGAATGAGAAGACTATAGCCATTATCTGACAGAGAAAATAGATACTGATTCACAGTGGATTTCCTCATCTGCTGTGCTCTTTTTATTTGGCCTGGTTAACAGATTTTTTTAATAGCTATGATGAAGGAAGTATGACTATAAAATAAAATAATCAAAGATTATGGATGATGATGATATGGAATGCAATTTTTTTTAAAGTGAAGGGAAGTTGATTGGTATTGGGAGTCCAGGGTCTCAGAAAACTTTCCCGTTACTTACTACTTGATTCTTAAAACAGGTGTTTGTGTTGAGGGTTAAATTCAAGATCTCTTGAATGCAGAACAAGGCAAAAGTTTATGATAAATACAGTTAATCCTCGATTTATGACATCAATTGAGCCCAAAAATTTCTGTTGCTAAGTGAGACAGTTGTTAAATGGATTTTGCAACCTTTCTTACCATAGTTGTTAAGGGAATCAACCATGACAACTTAGTAATATGGCTGTTGAGAGAATCTGGCTTCCCCACTGATTTTGCTTGTCAGAAGGTTGCAAAATGTGATCACGTGATTCCAGGACATTACAACCATCATAAATATGAGTCAATTGCCAAGGGTCTGAATTTTGATCATGTGATCATAGGAATGGTCATAAGTATGATAAATGGTCACACTTTTCAGTGCTGTTGTAACTTCGAACAGTCACTAAATGAACTGTTGTAAGTTGAGAACTACTTGTAACATTCTAGATGTCATGAATTTGCTTATTGCATTTAATATACAGGTAATCCTCAACTTACAATCATTCATTTAGTGACTATTCGAAGTTACAATGGCACTGAAAAAAAAACTTAGTGGGATATGCATTTATGAATGCCAAGGCATCCCCATGGTCATGTAATCAAAATTTGGGTGTTCTGCCACTAGCATATATTTACAATGGCTGCAGTGTCCCTAAATCATGTGATCACCAGCCAGCTTCCAATAACCAAAATCAAGGAACTAAATGGATTTGCTCAATGACTGCATGATTCACTTAACAATAGCAGTAATTTGCTTCACAGCCATGGCAAAATAGGGTACAATTAACTCCATTGCTTAGCAATGGAAATTTTAGTCTCAGTTGTGGTTGCAAGTCGAGGATTACTTGTAGTACTATAAGTTTCTGATTGCTTTTAACATAATTCCTAATTCAAGAAAGCACTAGAGACACTATGCTGGATTGCCATTCAGGAATAGGGAGATTAATGCTACCCTTCTATGTTGTTGCTGTTGTTGTTAGTTGCAAAGTCATGTCCAACTCATTGCAACCCCATGGACAACATTCCTCCAGGCCTTCTTGTCCTCTAACATCCTCTGGAGTCCATTTGAGCTCACGCCTACTGCTTCAGTGACTCCATCCAGCCACCTCATTCACTGTCATCCCCTTCTTCTTTTGCCCTCAATCTTTCCCAGCATTAGGCTCTTCTCCAGTGAGTCCTTCCTTCTCATTAGGTGGCCAAAGTATTGAGTTTCATCTTCAGGATCTGGCCTTCTAAAGAGCAGTCATGGTTGATCTTTTCTAGAACTGACCGGTTTGATCGCCTTGCAGTCCAGGGGACTCGCAGGAGTCTCCTCCAGCACCATAGTTCAGAGGCCTTAATTCTTTGGCGCTCAGCCTTTCTTATGGTCCATCTTTCACAGCCATACATTGCAACTAGGAAAACCATAGCCTTGACTATACGCTCTTTTGTTGGCAGGGTGATGTCTCTGCTTTTATAGTCCCCTTCTATAGTCCAGTGCATATTTACTTGAGAATAACCCCACTGAATTAAATGGGGCTTACATAGGTTGCAGTATTAATATAACCCACTATGTTTTCTGGTTGATGTTAGTAAAGGGCCTTATCAGAAGGGAATGAATAGCCATTGCATTAGCATGCCGGAGATACCCCAGTTCAATCCATATATTTACACCCCCATGAATGCAAATGGCACCTGGAAGCATGCCTCTTTACCTGTAGGATAGGGTTTCCCATTCTCAGCTCTATAGCAAAAGAGCTGTCCTTTTGAAGAGTATTTATTCATTGTATAGGGGTTACTAAGCAGGATCTCTCCTTTCCCTTTTTTTTTGTAGTGTCATTGAATCCTGCCTTAAAAAATGCTGCTGTTTCAATAAACAGATATTTCTGATAAAAGTCAACTACCCATGTTTTCCCAAAAATAAGATCCTGTCTTATATTTTTTTTGCCACCAAAAAAGGCACCAGGTCTTATTTTTTGGGGGGGATTGTCATCCACTGACTCACCTCACTTGTACTCGTCGTCCCTGGCCTCCTTTTCGTTGTCAGAGGCAAGGTTTCCTGAAGACCTCTGCAGCTGATAACAGAGTTCCATATCGATCCACAGCTCTGTTATCAGCTGCAGAGGCCTTCAGGAAAGCATTGCCAGCTGCAAAAGAAATGGGCTGGCAAGCCAGGTGTCGGGGTGTGCGAGGTCTGGCTGCAACTGTCCAAAGGTAAGTAGTAGGGCAGCTCCACCCCTCATCCTCACCCTAGCTTAATTTTTACCCGTGCACCCTGGAGTGGGTGGGGTCTTAATTAGGGCTTATTTTGGGGGTAGTGCTTATATTGGGCATACATGTAAAACTCAAGCTAGGACTTACTTTTGGGGTAGGTCGTATTTTTGAGAAAAACGGTATATATTTTTGAATTATGTTACAAGATAGAATTTTAATTACATCATAAAATGCTGAATTTCTCATACTGTCCCCATAAATTTACGCAAATGTTTTATCATAATCTCTCAAAACACTGTATATTTGTTCCCTGGAGCTTTGAGGGTAACAAATATCTCAAAACTCAATTATAACACACTATACCAAATCTGCAGGAGAGACAGGCAAATCTTCAGGGAATACTGAAGTCAGCAAATAAATGTTGTGCATTTGTATATCACACCTAGTTCCGGTGTAAAATTAATCTGCCAGTGGGGATTAGCCAGAGTCTGCAGGCAGGTAGGATATAATGCAGTTATGCTCCTAATCTCTTTATCCCATGGACAACTCCAGCCCTCATTAACTTCTGGTTGCATGGCAATGTTTTCTTCTGGACTATTAGGCTCCCATTATTTATTGTGCATAGGATGACTACGTATTTGTTCTTTGGGAGGCTTACTTAATAATGATCCCTTAAAGTTTCAATGCATTTATTGAACTGTCGAACAACTACTTTACACTTTTAAAGATAAAGAACATTGACAATAAAAAAGGATATACAATGTGTCCCAGATTGACAAGATTCTCCTTCCATAAATTAAAAGAAAAAATAATGTTGCTAGATTGCTGTAATGGCTTGATGTAATATCTTTGATTTGGGGGTAAAGGTTTATCAGTAAAGTATTCAAGATACTCGTCTGCTTGCATGTAATATCATAAAACAAGTTTTAATTATTTTTGTTACATTTGGATTTATTAACAGAAGGAGACGCCACTTGCAAATGCTGCATTCTGGGCTGCAAGGAAAGGAAACTTGGCACTTCTTCAGTTGTTGTTGAATAGTGGGCGTGTCGACGTGGACTGCAAAGATTGTGTAAGGGCTTTCTTTACGGAAAAACATATGATTTGCATCTGTTTTCATAGTTCACTATGATAGGAAAGAAACAAAACTGAGGAATGTATTAATTTTAGTTTCTAACTTTTACTTAAAAGAAATTGCCAAAGAATTTTAACTGCAGTTCCATTCCTGGAACTTTCCATATTTTTCTCTTTCTTAAAGAGAATATCACTTTTTTCCCACATCACTGAGTTACTGTTGACAATTGGGGGGGTATGAGGGGGAATTCCCGAATTGAGGAGTGCTATTTGAATGGAGACTCTGACACAGGGAACAGGATTCAAAAGTGCTAATGGGTGCTATAGCCTTAATTTATATGTTCTTTCACTATTGCTTCTCTGAAAAATTTCTGTCAGATGATTTGAAATATTATGCTTCTGACAGGTAATTCTTGACATAACAATTTGTTTAGCAACTGTTTGACGTTACAACGGCAGTGAAAAAAATCCAGGATTCAGAGTGGCATTTGGACCAATATAGAGTAATCCTTGATTTATAGTGGCAATTGGGACTAGAATTTCCATTGCTAAGCAATGTGATCATAAACTGTGATAGCATTGTTTAGTGATGGCAGTCTCTGCAGTCTGGCTGCCATCAATAACTGAATCACATGGACATTAAGCAACTTCTGCTGACTTTTCATCACCAAAGTCAATGGAGAAGCTGGTAGGAAGTTGCACATCCCAAGCTGAAAGGCAGATAAGTGACTGTGCTGGTAGGGGGAGGTGGAGGAAGGAAGGGAGAAGGTGTGTGAAGCTGCAGTGGGGTGTGCTACAGGTGCTGCATGGATTGGGAGGGTGCGAGAGGTGCTGCATGGGTTGGAGAAGGGGCACAGACATATGTTACTGATCAGGATGACACAAATGCAGAGGAGCTGGAGGAGGGTGCACAGATGAGGAAAACTTAGCTCAACAACTTGCAGCTCTCCCTACTGGCTTCCCCATTGACTTTCTGGGGAAGGTCAAATTTTCTAGGAAAAATGGAAGGTCAAAGAGCATCACAAACGTGGAAGCATATATGCAATAAATAAAAAAATAAATTATATCAAATATAGAGTCTTTGGTGTTCTCTGAGCTCGATTATTTTCTTTCAGATGTTTCATTACCCAAACTAGCTAACAATGCTAGTAAGGAATGGGGTTGGCTTTCAGTTTATATTGTAGTGGTTTGCCCTGTCAGTATTGATGGGAATGTAGCATACTAATCAACTAAAGTCCTCAAAAACATCCTAATTAAACCAAACGACTCAACAGCCCCCAAAGAAAAAAAGAAGTCATGTACAACCTACAGTGTAAAGACTGAAACAGACACTGCTTAGGACAAACAGGCAGAAGACTAGCAAAATGCATCCATGAACACCAACTAGTAGTCAGAAGACGTAATGAAAACTCTTTAATTTTACAACATATGGAAAACGTAACCATAGTTTCAACTGGAACCATGACCGTTTTAGATCAAACCAAGTCTCAAAGTGCTAGAGAATTCCTGGAAGCCTGGCATCTGACAAATCGGCTATCAATAGACACATAGATATAAACAACATATACACGCTATGCAAAAAAGACAATCTACAAGCCAAAATAGGAACAAAAAAATCAAAACACCTCCCCATCAACACTCAACAGCCGGATGAGCATAGATTAATACCAAGATTAACATCAATCAAGAAGTAAACCATACTCCAATCAAGGAACTACCAAACAAGCTAACAATAAACAGTCCAACCAAAGAGTACTACTACCAAGTCTGACCGGGCAAGCTACTAGAATATAAATTGATGCAAACCCCATTTCTTACTAGCACTGATGATGTTACCTGGTTTGGGTAATGGAACATCTGCAAAAAAAGAACCAAACTCCAAGAACATCATCATTTCAACCTTGAACTACAAATATTCTCTTTTATTTGGATATTGAATGTTTGTTCATGTCTATGAGCATATTGGCCTAGACTTCAACAATGTAAAATATAGAGTTGCCCAAAATATTTTGTCTTCCATTTGAGCCTGAAGCTGCAGAGAAAATAACAGCAGGCTCCAGTTTTCAGGGCTTATTTACATATTTAAGTATTTACTGTATTGCTTTATGCCCAGCTTGGTTCAACAGCCCTTATGGTAGCGTCATACTATGGCCACAAAGAATGTGTGCGAGAACTGGTGCAGCAAGGAGCTGATATTAATCTTCAGAGAGAGGTATGTTAACTTCTGTATTTAGAAAAGAAGTACCCCTAGGGATTGGTTTAATTAAAAATTCAGCATCCTATTGCATATTTCAAACACCTGCTATAGACATTAAGGATAATTTATTATTACTTTTATATACCTTCTATTACTATAGTCTCACAAAAGCTATCCCATAATCTCAGTAATCAGAGATTCTTTGATCTAGCAAAGTTTCCACTTGTGGAATGAAAGGAAAACCAATTTGTTTGCTTTACAAATGCCTTTTCCACACTCATCAGAATGTTAGGAGCATCTTCAGGACAGAGGAAAATATGTACTTCCCCTGCTCCATTCTGCTGATGGAAGATCTTCCAGATTCAAAGAACCTATAAATAAGCTGAGAGACTTCATAAAATGCAATCTAATTAACAAAAGATACATTTTCCTAAGAATGGGGTTTCTAATAACCCTCTTTTAATCCTCAAGTTTCTATGATCTTTAAGTCCTTGCATGAGTAGGGTTATAGGGTGTAGTGATAAGGAAATCATTACTGTATTTTAATGAATCTTGTTCAGAGGTAGAGTTTTCACTACATTAGTATACTTTTAACACATTACAAGAAAGCTTTTTATTAATCTCATTGCCACCTCCTTCTCAGCAATGCTCCTTTGATCTCTGTGAAATAACGTATCTACATAGATGATTTATATAGCTGCCCAATTCATAATAGGTGAACAGTTTCTCATTATTGCCTGGTATTGGTGATAGGATGCATCAAACTAGCATCTGTGCCAGGGCTTTTAAAAGCACAGATGCCATATGAGAAGAAATAATGGCAACCTGAATGATTGGCTAAAAGCTCTTGTTTCTTTCTGTTGTGACTAAAATCTTATGCCCAGAAAGTTTTCGCCTGCAATGGACATAGCTGATTGGTACAATATGCTTGATGTGATTACTGCATGGGTACATCAATTCACAGAACTGTTTATCATCAATAACTATCACATTTGACAGGAAGAAAGCATAAGGCAGAAATTGTGAGAAATAAGAGGATGTAATTGATTGGGGCATAAAACTCACTGGTGGATAAAATGTTTTGGCAGGCAAAAAAGGAATGATAGAGTAGATTATCTTCAATAAAATCTGTTTATACTTACATGTAGTCTGTTTAAACTTTATCTTATTGAAAACATTAAACATGGTAATGGTCTTAACTTACCATGAGCTTTTCCCATTATCAATAGAGCTTGTCTACAAATCTAACAGCAGATGTTAGTGTTGGTTACATAGCTATATTAGAATTGCATTAATCTTATATCAATGCATGGATGAGACAAAACAAATTCAGACTAAGCCCTACAACACTGACCTGCTCATTAAATATTGGAGCATTCCTTTAACATTAGCCTGGACAGATTCTCTTGATGGGGTAGTGCTTGTCTTGAAGGAGTTGGTGTATGATGGACTCATGGTTTCTGATGAAACAGTAAATAGAAACTATGGCCAGTGGGTCTTTTCTCAGATTTGACTGCTGTGCCAGATTTGGCATTTTGAGTCATCCCCAAAAGTAATCCACATACAGCACATGTGTGGTTATTTGGGCATGAATTACTGTCCCCAGAACAGTAAGGAACGTTCTCAATGAGATGTTCTGAGGACAGTAATTCATGCCCAAATAACCACACAGTGATCCTTCTGCAATGTGCTGTATATGGGTAGTTCCAATATTGTGTAAAGCAGTGTTTCTCAACCTTGGAAGCTTGAAGTCCACCCATCTTCAAGCTACCAAGGTTGAGAAACACTGGTGTAAAGGCTCTTGACAAGGCAACCTTATCAGTGATAAATGATATTTATGTCATCTGATGTTGTTGCATTGGCTGCCACCTGGTTTCCAGGTCCGATTCAAAGTGCTATTCATTCCTTTTAATGCTGTAGTAATATAAACACCTAGAGAAGCTTGTTCAGAGTTCACTCAACAAGATTTGTGGAATACAGAACCCTTTGAATGAAGTCCAAAAATTGATCACCCTCATACTTGAGGGAAACTCGATAGGTGGACAAAAATGCCAAATCCAGTCTAAATATCTGGCTAAATGTGCAACCAACCACAACAACAATGTAACCTCTAATTGCAGGAAGCAGGAGTAGAGATGAATATTTCAGCTTTGTCTCTTTCTCATTGTGCCATTCTTGTTCTCCCTGGTGTTTGCAGCAAGGGGTCTCTGCATGGGATTTAGCAGCCAACTTTTCTAGAGCTTTACCTGAATAGCCTCTATGTATTTTCTGTTCCAGTTTGCCTGATTGGTTTCTTACTAGCTATCCCAAATGAAACCTCCTGCTGTATGGACAAAAGGAGCTCTTAAACCAAAGATGGACTTTACACTACTGTGTAGAAAAGAGCCATAAAAGGATTTTTTTAAAATCAGGAGATTCCAGAATGGTTATGATTGTTGGCAAGAAATAGTAAAAGTTATTTAAGTCATAGCCTGGGAATGAGAAAAACCAATGCCATAGAGAAAGGGAATAAAATTAGGGTTACCAGGCTATACCAGTAAAGTTATAAATAATGAAGAAAAAGTTATCTATATGGAGTTGACAAGGATGGAGGCTGGGGAAATGGGCAAAGTTAACTGTGTTCCTACTCCTAACTTCCTAGAGTTGCTGGGATATGGATAGCATATAAATGTAATTTATGAACATGCCTTTCTGATACATGAAGGAAACATCCTGGAATCTTCAAAAGAATGATCTGGTGGGAATGTCTTGATTTAGGAATGATTGCTGGTAAAGACTTTTGGTTCAGCACTTCCATCAAAATCCTTGTTAAACTTCTTACATATATTTTGTATGAAATGCTCCTTCATATTTGGTAATCTGTGGGATTTCTGATTCTCATTTTAGACTGGAGCCACTGCCCTATTCTTTGCTGCACAACAAGGCCACAATGATATAGTGAAGTTACTCTTTGAATATGGAGCTTCCACAGAATTCAAAACCAAAGTAAGAAGTTATACTTGGCTTCAACATGTTGGTGAACTTAGACAGCCAGGCAGGAAGGAAAGGCGGTTGTTTTCTTCTGATTCAAGGCTTGGCATGGAGAACTGACAAGAGGCCCACAGAATAATTTTGCTTCTCCCTGTACAGTTCTCTGGCAGGACGATAAATTGTGTGTGACTCTTATTGCTCAGTTTTCATTATATAAGTATCATTCGATTTGTTTGTTATTTTTGTCATTTCATTTGGAAAGGGCAAAGCCAAAGCTGACAATGAAAGCAAACTTTCAAAAAAAGAAATGCAAAAGACTTTCGGCTTGATTGACAGATTGGAAATGTATGAAAGTCACAATCACAGAGACTGTATTAGCTCGATTTAGAAAACAAAACAGTACGGCATTTTGTATTTATTAGGGACAGGAATTGTTCCTGTAGATTGTCATAATATGATAGCTGGGAATGATGGAAGCTGTAATCCCACATATCTGGGGAAACTAGTTTGGGGAAAGCAGCAGTATATAAACATCCCACCTGAGATGTTCTTTCTTTTGCACAAAATAGGAGGCATCCAGATCTGCAGATATTGTTCCCATTGTAGATTTCTGCAGATCACTTGTTGAACTGCTTTCTCTTTGCTGCAAAGAAGCCCATAACTCTGCAAATGGAAGAAATTGTGGAGTGCTAAATAATATACACAGAACTGACATTAGTCCTAGTAGTTAATCTCTTGACCGGGTACTTAGTCCCCCTTAAGGAGTGGGTGCATAATCTTGGAGGGGGGTGGTTCTTCATACCTCCTGCTGAAACATCAGATAAAAACTATTCTTTAAAGTAGCAGCATCTTTTTGCACAAAAACTCAAAAAGATTTTGCATTTCTCTGAGATCTAAAACATTTCTTTCTAATTATTTTCAGAATGTGCACACTCCAACTACAGGCCCTTATAAATTCAGAAATGTTTTATATCATAATTTTGATTTCTCTCACAAAGTTCTAATATGGAACTTGAAAATGAATCTGATCCTCCCAGGTTCTCTTTGTATGTAAGACACAACAGTTTTAGGTGAGGAAGTAGCAGCACAAGGTCCTATGAGAACTTCACCATGTAAGAAGAAACTGGTACAAAGACCTGAATTTAGGCCACAGAACAAATACCGTATTTTTCGGAATATAAAATGCACCGGAATATAAGACGCACCTTAGTTTTTGGGGAGGCAAATAAGAAAAAAGCTGATTGGTGGGTGGATCGGCCTCCCGGAATATCCCCAATCAGGTGTTCCCAGAGGTGAATTTTAGCAACAGATTGTTGGTTGTGAGCTCTGTGCCTTGCTTTTTTTTTGCTTTTTTTTCTGCCTCTGAAACTTCTGAAACTCTGTTTCAGAAAAAAACTTTTTTTCTGTGTCTGAAAGCCTCCAAAACAGAGCTTCAGGGGGGGGGGGAGGGGGGGCTTTTATTCTGAAGCTTCTTTCAGAGGCTTTTATTCTGAAGGACTATATGTACTCTGTTCAATCTCCTTTCTTTGGTATTGATATGTAGATTAACCTCCTCCAATCTGTTGGTTATTGTGCCATTCTCCAGATTTGTTAACATAGTTTGGTTAGAACCTTTACTGATTCTTCTTTTGTTGTTTGCCATATTATTTTAGATAAAAGCCTTTCACAGGCTTTTTTTCTGAAGCTTCTTTCAGAGACTTCTTTCAGCCTCTGAAATCTCTGTTTGCAAGGTTGGGCGGAGCTACATTCGGAGTATAAGACGCACCCAGATTTTCACCCTCTTTTTGGAGGGAAAAAGGTGCATCTTATACTCCGAAAAATACGGTAGTTTAAAGCAGGACAACAAAAGAAAACCAGTATCTGGCTTTAAAAGAAATAAAAGAAATGTGAAAGCAACCAATAACAATAAAAATGCTTTTATAATAAAACCAAATCCATAAAATATTAAATGCAGTAGGGAAAAAAATAATAAAAACTCTCAAGAAATCTTAGTTAATCCAAAAAATAATAGAATATATCCACAAAATAAATACACCAAGAGGAGGGAGAACATCAGCCATAACCTGGGAATAGTAGAATCTTTGCATCTTGTGCCACAATCTATAGTAAGTAACTTGGCTTAAGGGTCTTTCCCATCAGATTGAAGATCCATCATTCAAATAAGACAGTTGCTCTGTTCCCATAGTGCAAGGAAGTTCATCAAATTATACAAGATTTGGCTTCCTCCTTCAGTTATGTGTTTTGGAAGAATGAATTAATTTTAATTAAATGAATTGCACTTAATTTGATTACTTTGCATGTATTTCCTTTTCCTTTTCTATTACGGTAGTTCAGTGGCACCTTTTTGAAGAAGGATCACTGCGTCCTAATCCAAAAGCTTTGGAGAGACAGTCTTGGAATTACAAGTTGTGCACCCCTGACTTGCATTAAGTGTTTTGTTGTTCCTGACATCCTGTTCCATTAATGTGGAAACTGCCTTTTACAGGAAGTAACCCACTGATTCACTACCTGTTTTCTAGGGCTGCATGTAAATAGAAAGTTGGTTGAATTCAAATCAAAAACTCCTAGCACTTGTTTACCTAGAGATTCAGAATATAGAGTTTGTGGGGCTTAATGTAATATAAAAAATGTTATCAGAAGGAGATTTCAGCACCCTAATACAGTAACACATTGCTGTTCATCTTATTAGTTTTTTGTGCCCAAAATTCCTTGGAGGAGTTCTGACTAGTATTGACTAATCAGTTCAATATGTACAGCATCTGTTGTAAAACTTATGCATTTGCTTTCTGGTTGAAAAGATCTCTTGTGCTTCTTCGTCACAGCAAAGCCATTTTTGGGTAATTGTTCTCTTCATTCTGAGATCTTTGTGTGCAGTTATTCTAAGACTGATGTAATTTCTCAGAGTTTCCAGCATGTTTGCCAGCAGCACCAATGCTGCTTCAGTTTCTAATGCACTGCAGATGTGACCCAACTTTTTGCCAAATTTAATATGAAAAGCGGAACTCCATCCCAGGCATAATTAGAGAAAGTACATATATTAATATAAAGCATTATATACTATCTCCCTATTTCATTTTTGCAAAGCCACTTAAGCCACCAATTAGATAGTCATACTGTATGTGCCTATTATGGAAGAATTGAATTTTGTATTGTTCTCCTAAAACAATATTGTCTTTCTACACAAAAATATAGGCCTGCAATTAAGCAACCATATGATATAGAATATAATACATATTTCCTTAATAAACAGAAAGGTGTAAGCATAGCTCTGTGGTCCCCAAACTCAGATTGAGAATAGAAGTTAGCTATTCTTGCAACATTCCTCTCATCTGTAGCCAAGAACTGAAACAGTTCAGTTCTAGTTTTTCTGAACTGAAATTGAACATTTCTCCCAGCAGAAATTTTGCAATTTGCATGTGGTGCAAAGGTGTATTCCAGGTGTAACTAATTCAACAATGTAATGGGTCTGGCTTGCCTAGCCCTTTATTGGCCATTCTGGGCTGGTGCAACACCTGCCTTTGCTGCCCTTAGCATGATAGTTCAGCCTACTAGCATGGGCACAAGTACATTATGCAAGGAAATTCCTTCTTGTTCAGTTTTGCTCATACCCTTTTGCTAAGAAACGTGTGCTTCAGCTAGCCTTGCACTCCCTCCTGCTGATACACTGTGTGGGTGATTTTCACCTTGTCAGCATTCATGGCAGCAGATTGTTGCAGTGGCTACTCTCTTTCAGGAGAAACCTCAAATTTCAGCAAGAATTCTCACTATCTTTCAGCATTGTTGCAGACACATCATGCCAGAGATCTTTTAGATCCCTGACTGATGTAAAGTGATGCAGTTGAAATGGGACTCCTGGTTCAGCCAACACCTTTTCCCCTTGACCTGTCAATATATTACGGAGTTACTGCTGGGTGAAATGAGAGCTTCAGACAGTCTTGCCTCCCTGAAAGGACTATAAGGAGATCATGAGTATTCAAGAGATAACAGTACATGGTCTTGTCTCTCAGATAGCCTCTATATAGAATATGGAGAAGTGGTGTGGAGTAGGAGCTTTACTGGAACCTTGCCTACTCCAGAAATTAGATTTTGAGGAAAGGATAAATCTACCACTCTACACAGAATCTGTTGAGGTCTATCTTCTATTGAGCAATTAGTACACACTTTCTCCATTGACATGGAAATGCACAAGATGCTGCATCTTAAATTACCTCACAGTAAACTGTTTGAAAAGTGCCATTTAGGATTATTGAAGAAACTGTAGCCCAACTGTTTGGAGAGAGCCAATTTGTGCTGTACTTTATGCCAACTCATGGACTGGACAACACCTTTAAACTAGCTATCTGAGCATAAAACTCCTGAGAGCAGTTTTAGACCAGTGACATAATTCAGGTAATCCCCATTATGCATTCAAACAAAAAATTGAATCTTACCAATATGTGGGATAGATAGAATATTTTGCGGTTATATAAACATGCAGCAGTTTGGAAGATTGTTAAATGATCAGGGCAGAATTTTGTTTATACCGTATATTCTGTGATGCTCCATTTAGTATAAAATGAGGGCAGAATATACTTGCAGTTGTCATAAAGGGACAGGTTTGACAAAGGAAAAGAGAAATGGAGAAACAGCTGTAACTTTACCAGATTTCCCAAGTTTAATCTGCTATGGAAACTGTGTAGCCGTTTTATAGAACTGAATATGATTTTATGAGGAGCTGTGTTCTGTAATAGCCATGGTTTGAAATAAGGGAACAAAGCATGATAGGGAATGGCTTTTATCTTAAAACGCAAGTTTGCTTGAAACACAAATTATAGGACATTTTAAGAAACGCAGGTGTGGAGCAATGAATCTTCCTCATAGCTTTTCCTTCTGTGGTCTATCATGCAAGTCACTGTTTCCTTAGGTTCCAAAATTGAAAGTAAGCCCTACTGATGTGGCGCTTACAATAATTCTGGGGAAATGATTGAGCCCTGCTTTTGCTTTGCAAAGTGATACTAGCCATAGTTCCATAGAAGGGCCTTATTTAAAGAGTAAGATCTTCCATTGTTTTTTACAGTTTGGCCTTAAATGACTCTTCTTCACGTCATGCTGAAAGCCAGATTTCTGCTTAGAGGAAGGAAAGAGAAAAGCACAGCCAAACTTTCCCCTTTAAAAGAGGCCACTGAATATAAATCTATATGGGGGTATATTGTAGTAAATGTAAAATAGTAGCTGTTTACAAGTTGGAATAAAATGAGCTTAAGATATTAAGAGAGGTCTGCTTCCAATTAAGGTTCAAAATGTGTTTTTAAATAAATAGGAATTGGGATGTATTTTCAGGAAAGCAAGTTATAGCCACATAAACTGAGTTTTTCTATTGATGAGTTAAGTGCTAAGAAATATTTAGCAGTCATGTTCTCTGAAACGTTCTCTTGTATGTGTTTGTATTCTTTTCAGGATGGTGGTACTGCTTTGCTAGCTGCTTGTCAATATGGGCACATGAGAGTGGTGGATACCTTATTAAAGCACGGGGCCAACATACATGATCAGCTTTATGTGAGTTTCCTTGAAATGTAAATTCATTATTTCAATCTTTCTGGGGCTAAAAAGAACAAATTTGTTTCATTATCTATGTGACAGTCTCTCAAATAATTGAAGATATCTGGAACACCAAATTAATACAACCTCTTCCATATGTTTGTAGAATAAATAATTCAGATTTAGCTTGTTCATGAGATTGCCATAGCAATCAGATTCTTTTAATATTTCCTAAATTAAAAAAATAATTTCTCTTTACTTAGCAAACAAGAACCTCAGGTTTTTGCATCTCTCTTTACTATAGTGCTGCTTTAATTTATGCCATGCAGAGAGTTTGTTTAAAATGGTACAATATACATTCAGTAATCATAGTTTGCAGAATGGGATCATTTTAGCAGCTATGGGTTGCCCTTGATTCTTTCTTGGCTGAGAGTTACACTCGGGTTGTGGGTTGGGGTCTAGGACTTTTTGGCTCGGTCTCTTTGCCTTGCCTGTTTCTCCTTAAGGTTTTCTCCTCTGCGTTATTAGCCACAAACTTTTCTCCTTGGCTGACTTGCCCCCAGTCTTTCGCCCCAGCACACTGGCCACAGCCCCTCCGTCCCAGTCCTTTCGCTGGGGCCCATTCATCGAAGTACAGTTTGAATCAGGCTTTTGGCCTCCCAGGACTTTCCTATCAGATTTTGGCCCAATAGAGTGTGCATCAAATAATTACCCCTATATTTCAGGAAAAAAGTAGGAGGGGTATATAGGAGTTGCATTAAAGCCTTGGAAGGGCTGCATCAAACTACAGCTGCAAAGAAAGAGAATAGTTCGCTGGTATCTATGATTAGAGGTCATTTATATCTGTCTTCCCAGGTAACTCAAATACAATAACATATAAGTATCAGATATAATAATTGTTCACCAGAAATATTAATTTACATATCAATAAACTGGCATATCCCAACTAACTTCCCAACTGATTTTCATTTCCTTCTGCTAAATGATTTAAGTAAACATGTGATAGAATGTAAATACAAAGATAAATAATATGCATGAATCATGCAGCATTCCAGCCAGTTTCTTATTCAGTCCCCAGTATGCAAATCAGTCTTTTTCTCTTAAAAAAGATGACTTAGATTGCTCTTTATTTCTAGTCATCCCAGAATCTGTTGGTGATGGATATTTCCTTCTTTCTGTGCATTCCTGCTCTCCCATCTAGAGTAATATATGAAGTTAGACTGGAATCTTCAAGCCACTCATTGAGCCATGACACATATCTAGCCACAGTATGAACATATCCTAGGAACCTCTTTATTTTGTTGAATCTTCATCATCTTGTCTGTAATTTATGAGTGGAATTAGGTTAAGGCTAAACTGTCCTTGGCTATTGAAGTTTGAAAGTTCTCTATGAAGCAGGTTAGATGCATGAACTCTGGTGCACTAAGCCAGTAAGTGCAGTCAGTTGACATGTAGGGAATATGGACAACCTGGTGCCTATTGATCACTTAGTGCTAGTATAGAGTAACCCTATCCCTTGGGTCTGAGGCACTTTCCTCTGTCACCATTCTTTTTTTACTTTTTTAAATCCAAGTTGTTGCAACTTGCTAGAATATAGACAACTGTTCTATGGTTGGGAAACTAGGGTGCTGAATTTTGTTAAATTCCTTAGCTTACTTTATCCTTCTCAATTTTCAATTTTGACTGGTTTTAGTCTTTTGCTTTGTTGCATATGTACTGTAAAGTAGTAAAGGTTATCTGTCAAAATTCATTCTCTCTCCAAACATTATACCTACCAATTCCTACATTAATGTCCTGATCTGCAGGTGGCTTTTTGCTGGCAGGATACATTTGAAGCTGAGGATTTTGCCCCTTGCTTTGCTTAACATCACCTGCCTATCTAAAATCAGCAATGAACAAAAACATAGGCCGTAATTACTGTAGGGAGATTGTTTGACAACATATGATGAGTGATGTTTTTTGCTCAACTACTCTGGGAGGAAATGTAATGTACTGGCCGTAATTCCTTGTAATGTTACCAGGAATTTCCTAATCTTTTTACAATCTCTCTTTCCCATTTCCTCCTCTTTTTCGCTTTTCTTTGCAACTGGGTAAAACATTCTTCTCTAATTCTTCTCTTTACATTTTCAGGAAGGAAAAGTTAAATAAACTACTTAATTTATACGCATCCAGTAAAATATTTAAAAATCAATTATTTAAAAATCAACCAAGGCAATGAATAAAACTATGAATAAAAATAAATTAATTACATTATATGGTTTGTTAAGTCAAAGTTATAAAAGAAAGCTAACAATAATCCAAACAGGCAATGTATATCTTTTGGTGCATACTCTTTTTTTAAATTAGATTGTTTCAAAACTCAATAAAAAATTAATCAAAATCCTTAGTCAAGTTGTGTTTGATAGTCTTTAAATGGTTTGATATACTTCAAAGCAATGAATAAAAGAAGAACTCGATTGCCATTTGTCATATTTGTTATTTAATTGAGCTGATAAAAGGTTTCTGATTGGCAAAGTTCCTCTACAGGAAGACCTCAAATATAGAGGTCTGCTGGAACAATTACTCACAAAACAGCTCTAATCTTTACATTGACTACATCTCAAGCGAGAAGCAGACTAATTAAAGAGCATCTTTGTATTTTACTTTTATCAGTGTTGCAGAGTTACATTAAGTGGCAAGAAGTATTTAATGGATGTGGAAAAAAATCTTAAGTACAAGTGGCATTTTTCTATGCCTGAGGATTAATGGAAGAAGGGAAACATTCAATGGTTCTATTATGGACATTTTTATTAGTAAAAAATCAAATTAATTATTTGTGTATTTCCAATTAAGGATGGAGCTACTGCACTTTTCCTGGCTGCTCAGGGAGG
Source organism: Arizona elegans (assembly GCA_022577455.1). Lineage (NCBI taxonomy): Eukaryota > Metazoa > Chordata > Lepidosauria > Squamata > Colubridae > Arizona > Arizona elegans. The sequence goes on from JAKOOJ010000002.1 coordinate 38,913,941, forward strand.
TTATCTGGATTTAATTCGGCTATTACTATCCTCAGGAGCAAAGGTCAACCAGCCAAGGCAGGTAATATTCAGCATTGTTTAAGATACAGATTTTGTTCTGTTACTGTCCCTTTATCTATTACATGCTAAAATTAATCAGCCACATCTTAATATTCGGTAGCTTCTAATAGTTGTTCTGACTTAAATATGGAACTAAATATTTGATAGATCCTGGGTTTCTATGATAACAGGCTTTCTACACACTGCTAAGTTTTTTCTGATATTTAGCAATATGTAACGGTATGTGAGTGTGATCTTGGGAGACAGGAAGGACAGCTACAAACCCTGGATAAGTGGTGTGGTAAAAATATCTCAGTTCACCCAGAAGCAGGGCATGGCAAATGTTTCAGAAGAGATCCTCCCTTGTTTTTTTGAGAATTAAATGTGATGGGGTCCTTGGTGCTCTCTGAGCTTGGTTGTTTTCTTGCAAGCATTTCATTATCAAACTATGTAATATCATTAGTGCTAGAAGGGATAGGGATTGCTCTCATTTTATCTACTAGTAGCTTGACCTGTTAGTATTGATGGAAGTGGTGTTGATGGTCCCTTGATTAGCTTGTTGTTTGTTAGTTTGTTTGTCTGAGTTGGTAGTTCCTTGATTGGGATATTGCTTACCTCTGGATTGTTGGTCTAGTGTTAATCTTGGCATTAATCTCTGCTCATCTGGGTGTTGATTGTTAGCTATGAGGTATTTCAATCTTATTGTTTCCTTTTTGGTTTTTTGATTGTCTCTGTGCTTGTTGATGGCTGATTTGTCTAAAGTGCTGGGCTTCCAGGAATTCATTAGCGTTTTTGGACTTGGTTTGGTCTAGGTCTCCAGGATGTTTACAGTTTCCCAGTTGAACTATGGTTGACTCGGTTGATGTGTTATGAAATTAAGGAGTTTTCATCATGTCTTTGGACTGCTAATAGTGTTCATGGATGTAACTATAACAGTAACAGGAAGGGACCTTGGAGGTCATCTAGTCCAACCCCCTGCTCACACAGGAGTCCTATACTAGGGATTAGAACCGCCGAACTATCAACCTTTCTGACTGACAAGTTCAGCGTCTTAGCCACTGAGCCACCTAGCTCTACACTGCTAGTCTTCTGTTTGTCCTACGTGTTGGCTATTACAGCATACTGTATGTTGTTGTATGTTGCATGAGTCAGTGTATGACTGCTGTTTTTCCTTCTGGGTCTTTTGGCTTACTTAGGAAGTTTTAGAGCGCGTTAGTTGGTTTGTTGTACTATGGTGATGCCATATGGTTGTAATAATCTGTTAATGGTTTCTAAAATGTTTTTGATGTATGGCAGTGTTATGCTTTTCCCAGCTTGTGTTAGTTGTGCTACATTGGCGTGAGTGGTCAGGCAATTTTTGATAAAGTTGCATGGGTATCCATTTTGTTGGAAGATGTTTTATAGATGATCTGTTTCCTTTTTTCTGATTTTCAGGATTGCTGTAGTGTGTTTGTGCTCATCTAAATTTCTCTTGTGGGAGGTTGGGGTGTTAGTTGGGTATGATAGACGTGTTTTAATTTGTCATCACTGCCTCTGCTGCTGAGGATTTCCAGGAAGGGTAGCATATTGTTTTGTATGTTTCTTGTGAATTTTATTCCTTTGAAGATGTTATTGATGGTTTGTGTTTTCTCTAGATGGTCCTCTTTTAGTATGACAAATCTACATACCGGATCCATAGTTTGGATTCTATGCGTGGAACTACTAGAGATTCTAGGCATTATAATTTCTGCTATGAATCCTGAAAGCAGTAGTCCCATGGGTATTCCTTTGATTTGTTGCTATATTTATCCCTCAAATTGAAAATATATGGTCAGGCAAAGCTTGAATGATATCTATGATTATGGATATTTCAATTTTGATGTATTTGGTTAGGTCAGGTTTGCTGTATAGTTCTGTCATGGATTCTTTTTTAATTCTGGGTCTAAGTATGCAAAGAGTGCTATTATATCAAATGAGAAACTGATTTCATCTTCAACTATTTTCAGGTCTTTGATTCTTTGGAGGCACTGTATTGGGGAGTTGAGAGAGTATTTATTTCCCTCTCTGAGGTGTCCAAGCTTTCTTGTCAGTTCTTCAGCTTGTTGTAGGTTGGGGTCCCTAGTAATGATACAATTGGACAGAGTTTAAAGGAAAGGCGAGGAGAAATACTTCAATGTAAGTTTACAATGAAGACAAACATTATTAACTAGAATCCATTTCTTCCAAACAGTGAAGGAGACATGTGTCACTGAAAGGTTAGCGAATGCATACCAATTCAAAGAATCTAAATAATGTTACTGTTTCATTCCATCAAAACAGAATACAGCAAATTTTTGATATATTTACATACATATAAATATAATATAGTATAGTGCCATCTATTGAATAAAATATGTAGTCACACAATATTATATAATTGCTTATACAGCCTATTGCATTATTGATAAATATAAAATATAATATAGCATAAGCAAAGCAGTAGGTAACTTCAGGACATATCTCAGTGTAAATAAATAATGTATTTGTGTGACTAATCCCACTTTCTAGTCTTAAATGCTTCCTTTTCAAGTATATGAATCCATTACATGCAGAGGTGGATTTCAGCAGGTTCTGACCAGTTCTGGAGAACTGGTAGTGGAAATTTTGAGTAGTTCAAAGAACTGGTAGTAAAAATTCTGACTGGCTCTGCCCCCATCTATTCTGTGCTTCCCAAGTCCCAGCTGATCGGGAGGAAGTGGGGATTTTGCAGTAACCTTACCTGGATTGGGGACAGAATGGAGATTTTACAGTATCCTTCCCCTGCCACACCCACCAAGCCATGCCCACCAAGCCACACCCACAGAACCGGTAGTAAAGAATTTTGAAACCCACCACTGATTACAGGTAATTCACATATAACACTGCTACTTGGGACTGGAAACTTTTTAAACAACGTGGGCATAAGCCATAAAACCATGTAACCATGCCATTTAGCAATGGCAGTTCCAGCAGCCCTGGTTGCCATCATTAAACAAGGACTGTATAGGTTGTTTAAATGAGGATGTCACATGACCATGACTTCCAAATTCCTGACAGCAGGACTTTGCTTGTGGGTGGCCAGCAGGAAAGATTGCAAATCATGATCATGTGCCATAAGTACAGTGACTCTTATCATTCATTCAGCCCACTGTAAGTTCAAGCAGTCACTGAACATGTCATTAAACAAGGAGCCCCTGAATATGCCATAAGCTACATGTGTATAAACCTTGATTGCATCTTTTATTTATTTGTTCCTATTATGATTTGGGTGTATTTTCTTTGTTTACATTTCCATGCACCCAAATATCTTATATAGGAATCTGATTTCTTTCTTTCCTTAATATCTGGATAAGTAAATCTCAAAATAATATTTACCAATTATTGGAAGTAATTAGAAATTGGCTTCTTAATTATAGGCCTACTTCTATCTGCCAACATGTGATACATCATAACTGGCTTGAGTGTTTCCCATTTCTTTTTATGTGTGGAAATACTTGTTTACATTAGATATCATATAAAACAGAATTAATTCCTATGATGATTAAGCTTATATTTCTATTCATTTCACATACTCTTAGTTAATCCTTATTATCTTTGAAACAAATCACAATCTATCTTTCCTGTCTGTGTGACTTGTTGGCTAGACAGAAAAGTACTAGATCAATGTTGAGAAAGTTTGAGAAGTTACAGACATGGAAGAGAATTGCAGGAAAACTGAGCTGCTTAATAGATTAATAAATTTGCTGTTCCAAGTGTCCGGCTGCAGTATCCAACCCTGCTCTATTGTGTGTTAAGAAGAATAATTTGTTTTCCAGGAGAGAATAGATGGGATGCAAAACAGAGCAAGAGGAATTCACCGATTGCTTTCCTTAAATTAGCCTGCATTAAATTAGTAAGCATAGCACCTTTATTGGCCTATTTAGAGAGCCAGACTAGGAATCAGAAGTGATGATAGCAGTTTATGCTGCCTTAGTTTGTTATTGGCTCAAGAATTGATAGATAGCACTTTCATGTGGCTATCTACATAAGGTCCGTAGTCAAAAGTACCAGTACTACTGTTAATTTCATTGCCTCTTCTCTTAACATGACTAAGTCTGGACCTATCTTGAATAGTTTTTAAAGAAAAAAATACAATGATACAGAGTGGTGCCATTATTTCATATAGGCAACAAATATTTTGTCTATACTATGCAAAGTTTTTTTCTCAGTTAGAATATACCCATATTTGAATTTCCTCTTGTCCCGAGTACTGTTTCTTTCCAAAGAAAGGATTTCATTTGGATATCCAAGTTCATTTGTCCTTGAACTTCAGCCAGAATCTCATTGTAAACTGCCAAATATTTTTAGCACTGCTTGAATCAACTTGATTAATCCTATTCCATTTCTGAATTTTTCTTAAGGATGGGACAGCTCCGTTGTGGATAGCTTCTCAGATGGGATACAGTGATGTAGTGCGAGTGATGCTGCTGCGAGGAGCAGATCGAGATGCTGCAAGGCTTGTAAGCAAACACTTTAGTTTTCTAGACTTTATGTTGGAAGAAAGTGATTCTATAGTAAGATTTATTTATGGTAATTCGGATGTCTATTCTGGCTAGAATACTTTCTCAAGTATCTCAGTGTTGCTTGGCACATTAGTTGTTGTCCTTACAGTAGTCAAAAGTCCAATTGTGGCTGCACAATCAGAATTAAAGGAACCATATTCTGAAAAAAAATCGCTCTCCCATGGCTGTGGCATTCATTTACATTTTAGGTATGCATGTAAATATAATTATTAGTTTATCTTATAAATCAATGGTGGATTGCTACTGGTTTGCACCGGATCAGGCGAACTGGTAGTGGCGGCGGCGCAGCGCCACACGTGCACGAACAAACTGGTAGCGATGGGATTTGGAACCCGCCCCTGTTATAAATAATATTTTACAAATGGCCCATAGGGCTCAGTTACTGAATTTTTTCATAACCCATGTTTTAAAAATCATCTTTTAACTCTTCCCTCATATTGTATTTAACATAAATAAAAAAGGGAAGGAATCACAAATTTGGTTATAGTTATTTATGACTTCTGCTTATTGGGGAAAAGATAAAAGATTATAATGAAAGTTAATTTAAAAAATTATGAAAGAATATAAGGGAGGTTAGGGTAACTGCAGTACTGTACATTACAAGTGGTATATACTATTGCCAAGTAATTTTTATTAAAACTAGCCAAAAGTTACAATTATATGTTTGTTTTAAAGTTAATTAGAATGCTTCGTTAGATTATAAAAAGCAGCAAATGCCTACAGTATACTTGTTAACAACGTAGATGTCAGATTTACAACACTTCTTTTTTGATGTCATCCTTGAATCATGTTATGGTGGATCAAAATAGTTACATAAACTGTTTATATTTTATATAAATTAAGAATTTTTATTAATTATGAAGGAAATAATACTCATCACACCTAAAGAATGGGAGAAATCTTTCTGCATAAATTCGAAAGACAGAAATGATAAAATAAAAAATGTAAATGAACCTGTGTGCAATAATCTCCAGTTCCTTTTTTTCCTCTGTTCTGTTGAAGGATGGCACAACTGCTTTACTTAAAGCTGCAACCAAAGGATATAATGAAGTTATAGAGGAATTACTTAAATTCTCCCCTGCACTTGGCATCCTAAAGGCAAGTTTTGATGGACAAAAACATTGGAATGTTCAGTACTGTAATTTGTGATTTATTGTAGAATCCAATTATAATTTCTTACATATATGTGTGGGTGTGAGTGTATAAAATTTGTATAAAGATATTTTTTTAAAAAAGGTACAATTTTAGGTTGAAAATAAGAAGAGTAGAAAATAAGTTACCAAAAAGTGGCTTCCAATCTTAACAGTATTTATAAATATGTTTATATTTTTTCCTCTCCTTAGATTATATCTTCCTTCCTTCCATTATTTACCCTTTCTATTCACCAAATCCAAAAATCACATTTTTTTTTCATTTTTCAGCAAAAAGTCCATAAGGAGTTTTCAGTCACTAATAAATGCAGCAGTTGGTCTTTCTGTAAGCAAACAAGTTAATTTTGCCATCTCTGCTTGTTCCATTATGTTCACCAACCGTTGGATATTTCAAAGTATTTCTATTTCATGCATATAATAGCTTCAGAGCAGTAATAATGCCAACAAAAAATACTTTGGTTTCAGTTGAATATTAATTTTTAAAATTCTTTGTATTATTATATTAGAAACCGAAACTTTTTTTACAAGTTCATCAGCCATGAAAAAATGACCCTTTGTGTTGTCTACAATCTACTATAAATTTGAAATAGCTTTATATATTCTAGATAATTTTTGTTGGAATCTTGTATCATCAATTTTTATAAAATTCTCTTTTATAACAATGTAAAATTCAGTTCTTTTAATCAGATACTTTTCCGCTGTTGCGTTAATTCCCTGTTTCCCCCAAAATAAGACATCCCCTGATAATAAGCCCAATTGGGCTTTTGAGCACATGGCAAGAAGGCCAAGCGTTTATTTCAGGGTTCAAGAAAATATAAGACAGGGTCTTATTTTCAGGAAAACACGATATGTTATGGCCAAAGTTCTTACCCATGTTGTCATGTACTCTTTCACTCATTCTTTCCTTTCAAATTTCAACAAAAGTTTATACATTTTAGTAATTAGGTATTCATTATTTGTACGTTATTCAACTGCAAACTCCAAAAAAAAAATTCTTTCATCTCCTTTCATTTTTATAAACCTTCCTTTCAGTTTCAGGTAAAAGCATCCAGATTACTTTTGATAGAATTGACAGGTTCAGATTCATTCATTCATTTATTAGATATGTATACCGCCGTACTCCTGAAGGACTCAGGGCGGTGAACAGGCACAGAATAAAACACATAAATACAAAAGTTAAAAGACATAATTAAAACCAAATTAAATAATTTCGCCCAAGACAATTAAAATTCCCAATAATTTAAAAACAAATTAAAATTTCAGTTTAAAAAATTTAAAAGAAAGGGGAGAAAATTAGGCTAGGCCAGCCTGCTGGAATAGGAGGGTCTTAAAAGCACGGCAGAAAGTGTGCAGATCTGGGATCCTCCGTATCTCCGGGGGAGCTAGTTCCAGATAGTAGGTGCCCCCACACCCCTATATCCTCAAGCTAGAGGATTCTAGCTTGTGCTAGAATTTTAATGTGTTTATGGTATGTCTTCAAATGTCGTAAAATCAATTCATGATATAGGTGTCAAAGATTGGATGTTAAAGTTTTGTTGCACTTTATTCCTTTTCTGAATGAGCTGTTCTTATTCTGATTAAAAAAAATGAGCTGTTACTCAGCAGTTGTAATACATGGATGTACTGTATTTATACTTTTTCTGTATTTTCTAGAATGGGACATCTGCCCTTCATGAAGCAGTTCTTGGTGGCAATATTAGAGCAGTAGCATTACTCTTAGAAGCAGGAGCAGATCCAATACTTAAAAACAAGGTATATATTTTACACTTACTATACATTTTCAACCGTAAAACAATTGAGTACAGTATTTTAAATTTTTAAGGAAAACATTCTGAAAATTCTTATATGGATTTAAAGCATTTTATCTAAGATGGATAAAAACAATCTTGAGACTCTAGAAAGAGTGTAGAGAAACTTTCTAGAGATGATTAGGGGACTGGAAGCTAGAACATGAACGGTTGCAGGAATTGGGTATGTTTAATTTAATGAAAAGAATTAGGGGTGATATAGCAGCAGTATTCCAATATCTAAGGGGCTGCCACAAAGAACAGGCTGTCAAGCTATTCTCCAAAGCACCTGAAGACAGGACAAGCAGCAATGGATGGAAACTAATCAAGGAGAGAGCCAACTTAGAAACAAAGAGAAATGTCCTGACAGTTAGAACAATTAATCAGTGGAATGGCTTGCCTTCAGAAGTTGTGGGTGCTTCATCATTGGAAGTTTTTAAGAAGAGATTGGACAATCATTTGTCAGAAATGGTATAGGGTCTCCTGCTTGAGCAGAGAGTTGGACTAGATGATTTCCACAGAACCTTCCAACTCTTGTTTTGTTTAATTATGTTCATTTGGAGATCAAAACAGAGCTGGCCATTAGAGGGCAGCAGAACTTTTGGGAATAATTATTTCCATTCATTATAGTGTTATTTCTATCAGTACAATTTTCACTCTTTCATATCTTAAGGACCACTAAATGTAGGACAAGTTTTCAATTACTGTTTCAACATTTTGTACTACTTGGAGTGGGGATGGGGGCAAAAGGTACTGTTTATAGATAAAATTATAAAGCAATAGACCTGTTAAATGGGGAGAGATCTTACTAATCCAAAATTAATCACATACCTTCATGACAGCAACTTTTCCTACCTTTAGTATCTTTATCTTACCTGGGATAAGCCTTATAGCAGCTATCCCCATGCATGCTAAAATCAAGTTTTCCTTCTGTTCCCAACTTCAGCCTCCCTGGATTAGTTCAGGAAGCATGAAACAGCCCTACATGCTGTTTTGCTGAAATTTATTCTACATTATAATTGCCTTCATACAGAAGCTTATGTAAATTCTAAAAAGCATGATAAATCTGGGAAGCACTTTAAAGATCAATTGCTATTGAAGACAAAAAATTGTTTTAATATATGTTCTGGATTATTTCTTCTAGAAACAATTTGAAGTCATTTTGACTTCATACCCATTACTACAATTCCAGCTAGGTAATTATGGCCATTTTTACCAAAGGCTAATGAGAGGTCCAGAGAATTAAAACATAATCTGTCCATTCCTGTATATGTCATCTAACCTCGATCCCCTTTAATCACCTCATTTGCTAAATTTACTGCATGCTGGCAAGAGGATGACAAAATCTTTAAGTGACTTACCTTGATGAGTGACTGCTAGGCTAAGGAGTAAAGCAAGCAAGCAAAGGAAATCTTTCTGCAGCTTTTTTGCATTGAGCAGCTGAAGCAAAAGTTCAGCTCAAAAGAAAAATTGGCTAAAGCTCAGGTGTGCAGCAAACAGCCATGGCAGAAGCTGGGTCCTAAAGGGAGTCATACAGGTAGCAAAAAGCTTTCTAAAGGTTTGGAGGGCAAAAAGGAAAGTTTGGTTTCAACATCTAAAGTGGTGGTGGTGGGAGAGAGAAGTCTATCAAGTCTGTCCCTCCCAGCTTTTTTGTTTACTTTATTGAAGAAATGTGGGTTTATTTATTTATTGGTTCGATTTATATGCCGCCCTTCTCCGGAGACTCAGAGCAGCTTACAATGCGTTGCTAGGGGAGGGAGAAGATTAAGCAAGGAAAAGATTTGCAGAAGCTTGTCCTGAAGTTAGCACCTTTGCATGCAGGTGGCTAGCTTCCCGGAAGGCTAGCAAGATCAAGGAGAGTTTGCAGTCTCCTGACAGCCAGCTGATCAGGTCAGAGGTCCAGCCCACAAGTGTGGCTTCAACCAATCAAGCACACAAGCTTCCAGTTTCTGACTTTGCAACACTTTTTGCTGCTTGTTTGCTTCCTTTACAGAACCAGCTGGGTGGCAAGCCTCCCATGACCCCCTTTTTGCTTAACCACCTGTGTGTTCATTTAATGGTGGCATCAGGAGAGAAGGGGGTAGTAGTAGTTAAGCCAGGCTGTTTCACTTAATGGTTGTCACTACTTGCAACCCTAATGGGCAAGCTCCATTATTCATAGTCGAGGATTACCTGTGATTTATAATTGAATGCAAATAATCCTGTTGATGTGTGTCTTAAATTTGGATATCAAAGTTGAGCAGTGACCATCCTTTTTCTGGTTTTTCATTGTTTGTTTCAGAAAAATGAATTGCCTTCAGATCTGACAAAAAATGAGCGCATTCTACGTCTCCTGCAATCTAGAGCAAAACACAGGAAGAGTTAATATCCCTTGACATCTTGAGACAGCTGATGAATCCTGTCAAAGTTTAGAAGTGAAAAAATATTGAGATTCAAGTATTTCCTGTCTCTTACTCTGTAAACGAAGTCAGGTTCTTCATGGAATGGTAGATTTAAGATCTGTTAATTTGCTATGGTCACCAGCTTTTAGTTGCTGGCTTTGGAGTAATGAAGATTGGTTCCACATTATAACTTTCCTGAAAAGCAGGTCTTATTCTACTAGAAAAAGACTCTTTTCTTTAGTATACTGTATCTTTGAAGGAAATTTCCTAATTTGTCTCCAATATTGTAATAAGTAGTAATGCAGGTATGGAAAACATACCTCTTCTACTGTTGCTGAACTACAACTCGCAACCAGATGATAATTATGAGGGGTGCTTACATTTATTTAATATATTGCAGGTCACATATTATCCTAATTGTTCTAACCATTTTTTTTAAAGTTGCATAGGCTTGTTTTTTGTAGGCTATTTTAGATGTTGAGATACATAAGTGCCTCCCAATAGGTTAGCATCCTATGACTTCTGGCTTCTTTGCAGTGATTAGACTACTTTCATTTTACACACACACACAGGGGGGTGGGGGGAAGAGAGAGACTTACACAGAGATACAAATACATATAATATTGAATTTCCTTTTGTATAATTTATTATTGTTAACCTCAGAGACTTCTATGCAGATTTCCTATTATGTATGTAATTTTGCTTTTTGTGTATTTTTTCCATTAGGCATATGTAAAATCATCACTCATAATATTTTTTTTATGAATTACAATGTAAATTCATGTTTTTTACATCTAGGAAAAGCAAAATTTACTGATCGCATTTTGTCACACACTTTATGCATTACAACAGATTTAATGGATGCCAAAGTTTTTAAAAATCTGTTGAATGTACATTGGTAGCAGGCCAATAAAGACATGAAATAAGGATTAAATAGGATTACTTTCATTTAGACAGTTCTGTGTAATGTTCATTTCTCATATTAGGACATGCTTACCTGAATATTTTAATGGAGACTATTACGGACATACCATTAACATGCTTCTTTTCTGTTTCAAGAATCCTCGCCAAGTATGTTATAGTATCCTCCCTATTTAAATTAATTTGGAATGAGATGCTTTTCTTTTGTGAATAATTTACTTTTCTCGTTTTCCTTCTCTGGGCATTTAAACTAACACAAACCTAATAACCTTATTTTCTATTTATTTTCTATTCAGTTATAATTATATTACATGGATTTGTCATTTTTATTTCAGCTATTTTGTTTTGCCTACCATCTTTGTATTCTGTTTTAGCACTAAGCATTCAGTTTCTTTCATTAAGTCATTTCTAGTACAATAATATTAGCAATATCTAAACATCTCTATATGGCGTAGACTTTTTAGTTATCTTTTTTGTATAGTTTCTCGTGATTCTCGTGATATATACATACATTGGCAAGTTCTGCCATATTTCCACTTCACATCAACATTTTTAACTTAATATTTTTAACCCTTAAAAAAAGGTTTTTAACATTTTAAACTTTGTATTTTGTAGCTTCTTCGTATATTTCCTTAGAAATAAGCTCTCAAGCTGTTGTGTTTCTGATAGTATTGAATATTGAGATTCATTTCACTGTTATTCATACAGTTCTTTTTCCTACAAATATGAACAATTCCAAATATTCTCCAACACCTATAACAAAATATTTTTTCTTAACATTGTGTTCCTATTTGGATATTTTCCACATGAAAACCGGAACATTTCTGACACACAATCATGAAACTCCAACTAGCAATCTTTTTCTTCTTAACTAGAATATATTTCTAATAGTCTCCTTGCTTGCTTTTTCAGTGAAGCTGACAGACCTATTCATCAGTAATAACTAGCAAAACGATTTTGCAACTACCATTTCTTTGCAGGGTGAGGCTTTTCCTTCCTTTCCTTTGCCAATCTTTGCCACTCAGTCTTTTTTACTATTACAGGTATAACTTTGCCTTGCCAATTATTGCAGTTGTAATAATTCAAGTGAAAAAGCAAATAAGGAATTTAATTTTCACAATGAGAAATGACTACATTGAAGTAATTTTGAGTTATTTTAAATTCCATTTATTTCAGTGGGTCTGCTCATAAATACATATCCTATCAGACATAAGACATTTTCATACATATTATTTTTACTGTCTGCTCCTAAAATAAACCAAACTATATTAGTAACAGTTCCTAATAATAACAATTTTACATCCACCTGCATATTAAACAGTAATCTTTTTTCTTTTTTATAATTTATTTTGTTTAATTTTCCAAAAGCATTTGGCTCAACTTAGGATATTATTCATACATTGTAATATACTGTTTAAGTGTTCTCATCTACTAAATTGCTGTGCTAGATAAACACGGTAACGTTCAAGATTTTTGGGCCAGATAAGCTGGGCCCTGCTCAGCATAATGAGGATATTTTCCAAATGATCCTTCTGCTATGTGGAACAGTGTTTTTTCTGGGTAAATAGATAGATGACTGTGTTGTGGGTGAACTAAATACTGCTGTCTAAAGAACCCTTTTCCCTGTAAGATCATTAAGCTCCAGTAAAATTATTAGGGCCAAAGACTAATTTCAAGTTCTGCATCACTGAGCAGAAGTACTAAAAATAGTGAACAAATAAGTACCGATCTTCCATGATGTCTTCATCCCTGCAACATATATTAGCCATGAAATACATATATACATATATTATAAACAATGCATTTATTTTTAGTATTTATGAGCCTTTGTGTATTGGTAGTATGCCATTGACTGAAGATCAGTTTATAGGTCATATACAATACCAATTAGGATCACTGAGGTGAATAAATTGTGCTTTATAAAGTCTTTTTGTGTTTGATAATTGCAATAGCAAACCAAAAATAACTGTATAGTATGCAGTCTTCCTTTCATGTTTACAGCTACCAAAAATGTAATGCAGTTGCAAAGAAAAAAATAATTAAAATAAAGAAAATAAATGCAATCCTGGGCATGGAAATATAGTATCAAGATCAAGAAATGTCCTATTCTCTAGTTTGCACTGATTAAGCACGACCTGGAATATTGTATTGTGTTCTGAGCACCACACATTAAATACATTGACAAATGGAGTATATCCAAAAAAGAACAACCAAAATAAGAAACATGTAAGGGGAACAGATGGAGATTTTGATTATGTTTAACCCAGAGCAAAAAATAGTCAATGATGAATCTGTACTGAAATTAGTAGCTTTTGAATCAATATTTTTCCTATGTTTCTATAACTGAACATGTCTATTTGTCTCTATTAAACCCCTCATGATTCCAGATACTAAGTCAAGACTTCCACTATATTTCCTACTTGGCTTGCTGATATTCACCCATACCAATCTTTTAACCAGAAGACAAAATATTCTCCAGATACACACAGCATCCCAGTGAGACACTTACAGATCCCAAAGACATTATAATAATGATGTTGATGGTTTGTGGCATTCAACCATCCTATTTATTATAAAAGTATGTTTTTAATTGGACAAAAAAAATATGAGGGCATACTGGTAGTCCTCAACTTATGACCACAGTTGAGCCCAAAATTTATGTTAAGTGAGAAATTTGTTGAGTTTTGTCCCATTTTACGACTTTTCTTGCCACATTTATTAAGTGGATCACTGCAGTTGTTAAATTAGAAACATGGTTGTTAAGTGAAACTGATTTCCCCATTGACTTTGATTGTCAAGATTGCAAAAGCTGATCACATGATCTCAGGATACTGCAGCAGCCATAAATATAAGTCAGTTACCAAGCATCTGATAGTAAATCATGTGACCATGGGGATGCTACAATGGTAGTAAGTGTGAAAAATGGTCACGTTTTTTCAGGGACACTGTAACTGGTCAATAAATGAATAGTTGTAAGTACCTGTATCGATATTTTCTGATTTGAGATAGTGCGTCCTTTTTCCTAAAGGGTTTAAACCAGCCATATACTTTACTATGAAAATGTCATTAAAATGTGTGTCATCTAACACAGCCTAGATATCTACTATAACCTAGATTACACAGGGTTTTTCTCAGAAGCCTTTTCATTAGGAATGTCTAATACAAGCATACAAAAAAATAAATATGTCTGGGTTTCTATGTACCATATACAGTAGAACCTCTGGTCACCATAATTTGTTCCATAACTTGGTTGTGACCCAAACCTAATTTTGGAAATTTGGAGCTTACAAAAAACATGGTGGGGAAGCTAAATCGGCCATGAAAAAAAAAAATGTGAATTTTTAGGTTGGAACCCGATTTGATCGTGGTCAGAAGTGTTCGTGACCAGAGGTTCTACTGTATTACTTAAGTAAAATTCTACCTCAGGATTTCAGTTTGCAAAAGACTTTAATAGGATTAGTGTTATGGTCAAGAGGTAATTATTGTATGTTTGCTGCCCAGTGAGAGACACTTCAGGTTACCTTTTTAAACAGCCAGCTGAGATACCTACCCACAAATGCTTAACTACAATATCCTGGCTGTTATGCCAGTGTCCCAGCGTAACTAATTATAAACAGATTTGCTTGAAAGAAAATATTTGGCCTCTCGTTCAAAACTGCAAACAGATGGATATATTGGAAGGTCATCTAGCAGCAAATAAATGCCATAGGATACTATATTCCACTCTTTCCTCTTCTGGATTGCAAAATATATAAATTGCTTCAAAGGAAATTAGGGAAAGCACTTGCACGTATGGTACCCATATTAAATCTGTTGCAGAATAACCTTGCCCCAAGGTTATACAACCTTGCAATGAATCGCAGAAACTGTTATCCTATTCCCAATGTCACTAAGCCTTTTCCCGAATTCACTACAGTACCTTTTCCTCTTCATTTACCCTGTTTCCCCAAAAGTAAGACATCCCTTGATAATAAGCCCAATCGGGCTTTTGAGCGCATGCGCTAAAATAACCCTCCCCCCAAAATAAGCCCTCCCCGAAAATATTTAAATGCAGAGCTGGGAATCAAGTAAGCAAGCCCCATCTTGCTCCATGTGCCCCAAAATAATAAGACCTCCCTCAAAATAAGGCCAAGTGCTTATTTCGGGGTTCAAAAAAATATAAGATAGGGTCTTATTTTCAGGGAAACACGGTATGGATGCAACTATATTATCAGATACCTTTTGCACTGATCATACTCCAGTGCCTCTGAAGAAATTGAAACTTTAGAATTGGTCTTTCTGAGGTGTAGATTTTACAAGAAATTATTCTCTCAACTAATCTAGAACAAATAAAACTGCTTGATTATTCTAACCAATGGCATTTAGAATTTTTCTCAACAGAGTAGTACTCTGAAATCACTATATATTTGCTAAATTCTATGCCCATGTCACAAGGCTTGCTATGTTTAGACCTGATAATATTAGTAGGTGGTAATCTGTGCTTAACAACTGATAATTGGGAGCAGAATTTTCCTTGCTAAGCAATATGGTTGTAAAGCACAATGTTACATGGCCACATGACTTACCTAGCACTCTCCAGTTGCCACTGTTAAGCAAATCACTGCAAATCCTTAAGCAAGGATCTCATATAATTAAATTTCCAACTCTTTACTGGCTTCCCCATTGAATTTGCTTATGGGCAGCTGGCAGGAAAGATCAGAAACCGTGATTATGTATTGCAAGGATCTGTAACAGTCAAAACTCTAGATCATTTGCCAAGCACCTGGATTGCAATTATGTGCTTGTGGAGGTGTTGCAAGAACTAGTCATAACTACAATTTGTTCCGCACCACTTAAGTTTGGATGGTTGCTGAATGAGTGGTCGTAATGTGAGGACTACTTATATCTATTTAATTAACAGGATTTCCCTATATTCTGATTGCATGTGGTTATTTTAATTTTTGTTATCTGATCTTAGACTGTAATAAAATGTTCCCACGCTTGTTCAAGGTACAGCAAAGGGCCCCTATGAACCTTAAGAAAAAATATAGTTAATACTATACTAAAGCTGTCTCTTTGCAACAAAGTCAAGAAATTCCCTGTTGAAATTCAATTAAATAAATCATAAGATTATTTTGATGATCTTTAAAACATGCTGTGCTTGTATATACTGGTAATAACTTCCAGCAGTTTTGTTTTCCTTGTGTTTTAATAGCTGCCTTAATCTCTTGTATTCGTTGAACTAAAATCACTTATCCAAATTCCCTCCATCTCATAAGTAAACTATGCAGACTTCAGAAGTTATAGTGCATTCAATCAAATTTCTGCATTTGATATTATAGTCTAAAAGACTGTATATACTCAACATTGGAGGGTGAGTTCACTTTATAGTTGATGAAATTTTCTTACCGCTAATTTCTGTGTGGAATTTTCATCATGTCAATATTCCATTGGTCTCATTTTACTTGAAGGAAAAAATGGTAATGATACCTTTAAAATATTATTTTGTTTTAAGTATATTTTGGAGATATTTTAAAGATATTACTAATTTTTAAATGTAAATAGGGCAAGTGTTATACTGCTATTTCTAGGAATTAAAAAAATTAAGAAGTACCCCATAAATCAGTCTTCTCCAAATTGGTAACCTCTGGGCATGGGTATTACACTCAACCAACATACTTATGATCCAATATACATGTAGAATACCAGACTGGAGAACAGTTATAAATCATGAAAAAGTACAAAATTGACATAGGTTTTTTCAATGAAACAAGAAAAAAAGATTTCCACAGTGTTCATAACATTTTGGCTCATGCAGGTTTTCAGTGGTCTTATTCTACTCTGTATTGAATATTTCAAAACAGAAGATTTGGGAATCTTGTAAATAGATTGGACTGGAAAGTCTATAGGTTTGCTATAGCCCTGAAGCTTTAAATATTATTTATTTTATATTCTTGACAACCAATGACTATATGTGAAATGATGATTTTCTTCTCAGCAATTCATGTGTCTATCAGCATATGGCTCTGAAGTTTGCGAAATACTTTGGTTGCCATAGGTGCTGAATCCTGTTTATTCATTCTGAGTCAGTTGACAGGTTCAGATTAGAAACTTGTTATCCAATACTAACAATTACAACACTAATCATGCCACTATACGTCAGCAGTATGTACACAAACAACATATTAAACAAAATTTCATCTGTGCTACAACCCCAGTAAAATCTGTTCTATCCTGTCACACAGCTGATAAACTCTATCATACAATGGGGCTGCCTAAAATCCTATTAAGAACAGAAACGTGCAGTTTGGGCCACATGCATACTTACCTAGAAAATACTCTGCACTGAAACCAGCTGGGTTCAATTCTATAAAAATATGCACTAGAAGCTTTGTCTTTTGTTAAAAATCTCATGAATGTTAATACAAATTTTTGCAAGCAATAAATCAATGCTACCAGATGATATCTGCAAAAATCTGGACAACCGTTAGATTAGAACAAACAGATAAAGAAAACATTAACTCTTTGGCACCATCTAGGAATTGTCAGAATTTTTGCAACCCAGATCTAGCAGTGTTTACCAAAACTATTGGAAA
Organism: Arizona elegans; assembly: GCA_022577455.1. Lineage (NCBI taxonomy): Eukaryota > Metazoa > Chordata > Lepidosauria > Squamata > Colubridae > Arizona > Arizona elegans. The sequence goes on from JAKOOJ010000002.1 coordinate 38,931,354, forward strand.
ATACTGTATGTAAAAACTGCCTGTAGGTTTAACCAAAATGAATCCTTCGTATTAGAAATATAGTTTTCCTCACAAATTTTTAAACAAGGATTTTTAAACTACATAAGCAAATAATAAATAAAAAGCTTCAGATGCAGCTACTTTTGTATGAAGTTATTTCTCTGTAGAATTCCAAGTGACTGTGAAATTTGCCTGTAGATTAGAAACATGAGTGGAACTATATAACTTAGAATATAGGAATATTCAATTATTAATATGAACCTTCAGACTTGATCAAAAGCCGTATTACAAATTTTATATATAGCTCATTTGGTTATGAAATGTTGAAATGTACATACAAATTAGTTATGAATAAAAATCCATATGCCTATAATGCAAGCTCCTAACATACAACATATATGTATATACATAAATATATCACGTATACCCGCTCTACTTGCATCTTTGTACCACAAAGAAAACTAACAGTACATTAAAAATATCCAAGCATTTCAAGAAATGGCACTTTTTAAACAAGGGTTTTTAGAACAAATCCACCACTTGTTAAAAAGACTTGTGGTTGAATTTAGATGAGCTAGATTCACGAGTCTGCTGACTAGCCACATCACATGACAAATAAGCTTTCACAATAATTGCTTCTCCCTGAAAATCTCACAAAGCTTTGCTTGTTTTCATATATTTCAGACTCAAATTGCTACCATAACATGAAATGTGGATTCCAACAGTTTTGCTGAACTAAAATACATTACTTTTAAGGGAGCCATCTGGCAACACCCATTTAGAATTGCCACCTTGAGAAGTTTAATCATACACACAATTTATATATATATATTATGAAAATGACTGATTTAACCGATAATGTGGACCTCTTTGATGGCCCAATGGATTGTTTTCTTGCATATTCTCAGGAGTTTTTCCAACCCCAAAGTTCAAAAATGTTTTCTATATCCTTCCATTCAGTGCCACAGGGAACGGCTTGCACAATTCTGATCATTGCAGATACACAAGTACACGGATATTTGAATACCTTTTGCAAGGCCTTGGCTGCTCTATCAAGTACTAGCAGGCAGCATATTTCCCGACTGCCGACTTAATGAAAATACTTGATATTTACTGATTTTATATTTTTAATGGAAATACTTCAAATTCGTATCGCCGCCACTTGATATCGATATTTCAGCATATCTTCATAGCAACCCTATCAAGGAAACAGAGACTTCAAAATTAAAAGGGAAGTGCATTCTGAGAAAAAAAAAACACACAGCAGCAAGATTAACATTTGAGTATGAAAGGCATTTGGAATTCAATTATAAGACCCGTCTTATTGAACCGGCTGAGAAGCGAAGGTGCAATCCTGGTATAGATTCTCCTGCTTGAGCAGGGGGCTGGACTAGAAGACCTCCAAAGTCCCTTCCAGCTCATTCATTCTATTCTAACCTAAGGCAGCCAGAGGCCCGTTTGACTTACTTTTGAGCAGCTACACCCAGAGGACTGAGCTCAGGGAACGGGACATTAAAGGGTGCCCGAAGAACTGGGCGTGTTTGTGGGCAGTGGCGAAAGATAGCGCGTGCCGGTGGCGTGAGAACCAGAAGGCCTCACCTCACGAGAAAAGGCCGGCGATTCTCTGAGCGAAGGCGGAGCCGACCGCCTCGGCTGCCGGATTCCACTCCGGAGAAGAGGGGGAAAATCGTCTCGGTGCCTCCCTCAGGAGGCTTTCCTTACGACCAGCAACGCCTCCGCGTAGAAAAACCGAGAGGCGAAGCTACGGCTCTTCCGGCCTCTCAGCCATATCGCCTTCCGACTAATCTGCCTCGCCTCGCCGCCGGGGATTCTTAAAGCTGACAGCAAAGCGAGCGAGGTGGAGGGGGGGTGCAGCACTTTCTCCAAAGATGCGCCATCAACTTAAACTACGGGGCCACAGCTGTGGGAGGCTTTGCGGCCTGGGTATCTCTGTCGTCTTTTTGCTGGCTCTTCTGCCCGGCCGGGTAAGTAAGCGAGCGAGCGAGCAAGCGGAGAGTAGCGTGAGAAAGGCCGAATTTGGATGTGGAGAGGATACAAATGCCGGTCCGGGAATAATCTTTGGAGCCTGACGGAGGGAGGGGAAAGTGGCTTGGGGCTTGTTTTAAGGGTGGGAGGGAGCTTGTGCCCCAGGATGGGTTGGACTGCTCCCGCCACAAACTCATTCTGCACCGACTCTGTTGGGCGGGAGAAGGAGTTTCCTCCGTCTGCAAGTGGGTGAGGTGGACACGCCTGCATGACTCCTGGTCCTTGTAAAGCAGGCTTTTTGGCGAAAGGCATGACTCTTAACCGCTGAAGTGTTTGCTCGAAAATAAGTCTTGTTCAACTCCCCCGTTTATTGGAGTCGTTCCTTTTCCCGGGTGAACGCCTATCTTTGAGGAATCCTTTTCGGAGTGGCCATTCCTGTAGATGGTTCTGGCTTTAAAGAACTGTGGTCTCGGCAATGGCACAGACCCGAAAATTGGGCAGAAAAAAATAACTTGGGGATTGATTGTACAGAGTTGTTAAATAAAGAGCTGTTGTTGAAGCCTGCCTCCTGTCTCTCTATCCACGAATCCAACACACAGACTTCAAATTTAAAAGGGAAGTGCATTCTGAGGGGGAAAAAAAACACACACGGCAGCAAGGTTTAGATTTGAGCAAAGGCATTTGGAATTCAATTCAACCCGTCTTATTGAACCGGCTGCGAGGCAAAGGTGCAATCCAGGTATAGGTTCTCCTGCTTGAGCAGGGGGCTGGACTAGAAGACCTCGAAAGTCCTTTCTAGCTCATTCATTCTGTTCAAAAGCAAAGGCTGCTAGCTTAATTCCGAGGTTAGGGTTAAAAAGAGTGATGCTGTTTTATGAGAGTTTTAATTATGGCTGGTTGTAGTGATCTGCAAAACAGAGGTTGTGAAATGCTATATATGTGGAACTCAGCAGTTATATTGAGTTGGAAAGCAATTGAACTGTAGTGATTTGTGGCTTATTGGAGTAGCAGCTTACTGTAATTTATTACTTACATAATTCAGCAGTATGCATGGCATAATATACCTACATTGCAGCTTTAACTCAGTTTACAGACTAAAACCAACAAAGGGAATGCAAGAAGAGAAATAAAGTGGAGGGATAGGAGGAAGGCTAAATGTCCCTGTATCAACTGCATCTGCTTAGAATACCTTATTTAGGAATACCTTATACTTAGAATACCTTATTTAGAATAGGAAACAATTAAGGAAAATGCTAAGGGAAGTTGGCTGTGTGTCACAGGGACGTTCTTAGAAACAGTTTCAATTATTTTGGATGAAGGGTGGAGAAAGATTTCCCTTGTTGCTTGCTTGATTTTTTTTTTTTTTTTTGCAGAGACTGTTTACTATTAACTTTTTAAAAGTGACAATGTTCATTGTATCCACTTCCATTTTTTAAAAAAAGTATTGAAGTATTCACAATATGAGATACTGAATCTCCCATAGAGATTATTTTAAAAACAGTTTAAAAATGCAACAGATAAATATCCAACTATTTAACTATTCTTCCATCTCATAAACATGGGAGGTCATTTGGGGAAAGTAACTTGCAAGATGTCACTTTAAAAAGCACCTAAGTAGGAAGGTAGATGGTCTGATAATGTTTGTACTTATTTTAAAACCAATATCAGCTTTACTACACTAGTGCTTAGGATGAACTTTCTGTGATATTCCAATATATTTTACATTTATGAGAATTTAAACACAGTGTATCTTCTGCATTTTGGCTCTAGTTAAATGCCCAATGACTAGTTTTCCAAAGACTTACAATTGAGTCCAAAATTTCTGTTAAGTGAGATATTTGTTAAATGAGTTTTGCCCATTTTATGATTTTTCTTGCCACAATTGTTAACTGAATCACTGAAGTTGATAAATTAGTAATCTGGTTGTTAAGTGAATCTGGCTTCCCCATTGACATTCCTTGTCAGGAGGTTGCAAAAGATGATCACATGATCATGGGGTTGCTGAAAAGGTCATAAATATGAACCAGTTGCCAACCATCTGAATTTTGATCACATCATGGGATGCTGCAAAGATGTAACTAAGAAAAATGCTCATAAATTATATTTTTCAATGCTGTTGTAACTTTGGTACTAAATGAACTGTTGTAAGTGGAGGACTACCTGCATTTGGTTTGGGCATTCTAGCAACAATAATTTTAGTTTAAGGTGCTGTTTACAGATTTTTTTTTGCTTCAAAAATGTGATTATTTATATTTCATATTTCTTAACTGCCCATCTCTCTCAGATAACATAGTCCCCAGAAAAGGAACATAAGTTGAACAGTCTTTACAATTTGTTACAGTTATAATCCATAATGTAGTTCTTTTCTCTTTCATGGTGTTATACTTCAGAACTTTATGGGCTGATAATGAAGGTTCTCTGTATAGGTAAGAGTGTTCTCCCACTTTTCTGCTTCTGGAAGAGATGTTTACTTGCTGGAAAATAGTAGTAGACTATTCTCGGAGTGATTCAAAATATATTTAATTTTGCCTTTTCATCTTCCTCTAACTTAATACATCAACATATTCATTTGGTCAATGATCAATGATTAATTTCCAGAAGTTGATTATTAGTATATGTCTCTCTGCAGATCATCCCAGTTTTAAGGAAGATTGGGCATGCAAGATAAGGAAAAGATATGAAGTTATGCTTTAGGAGGAAAATTTCTGATAAAATGATAAAATTTAGTTATAGAGGATCCTTTCCTGTTGTGTATTCATCATAAATTCAGAATGATTAAGAATGAGAGAACTCTTTCAACCCAGTTTATGGACTTCAAGATGGAGTATAGATGTTAGAGTTAAAGATGTACTGGTAGTTTTTTCTCATTATTACTCCCATGCTGGGTGAAACTTTAAAGTTCTTTATGTGGTTCATTTCTAAGAGGTAATCCCAGTAAAGTTGATTTCTAGTGGGTTCTTCTATTACAAACTATGCTGGTAATTTGTGTAGGAGTAAAATAGATTTCCTATATGTTCACGGAGAGGAAAAGGAGGAACAGCTGGAACAGATAGTAACTACCAGTAAATGCTTTTATGGAACTGGCAATATTTAATGGAAAATTCTTATTACTGAAAGAGGTAGTGCATATGATAAAGTACATGCATGGTTGTATGGACGGATTGGATATGTGGCCAGAATTTTCAATGGGCCAGAACAATGAGTATTGTTTTGAATCAATGGTACCTTGTTCTGCACAGTTTTCTCCACCTGCCTCTTCTGCTTTTTATATGAACTATTTATTTTGTGGGATTTCTTTGTAGAGGGACATTGCCAAAAATACTTTCAAAAATGTACATGTAATGCAAGCTGCAGAATGGGTGAAGGGACTCTCTGTGGTCAGTGCATTTGGGGAAATGGCTCAATAGATACTTGGGCATCATATTTTAGAGTGTAGGCCTACTTTTTAACAGCTCAGTTGTAATAGGATGATAATTGTGCATAGTAAAATTTGATATAATGGCCTTGAGAAAAGACAAGTACAGATGGACCTTATTTAATTAGCCCTTGTTCAGTAACTGCTTGAACTTGTGCTGTGCTGAACAAGTAGTAGTTACACTCAGTCCTTGACGTTCTGCATCATGATCTGAGCATTAGGCAGCCAGCCCAGATTTCAGACCTTTGTAGCATCCTGAGGTCATGATCATGATTTATGACCTTCTCTGCTGGTTTCGCAGAATTAAAATCAATTGGGAATACGACAGAAAGTCAGAAGTTGCAATCATATGAGGTCCTTGTTTAATGACACTTGTGGTCCTCGCTTAACAACAGTAACTAGGAATTGGTAGAATTGCCATCACTAAGCAATGCAGTCATATATTATCATCATGATATCAACATTTACAACTACATGTCTTAGAGATGGAAATTCTGGTACCATTTACTGCCATTTAAAAGAGTACTATCTCCATTGTTTCTTTTACCTATCTTCATTTTGATTTTTAACTATTTTGCATGCATATTTCTCACTTCCACCATCATCAGAATTATCATAGTTCTTTAAACTTGGGAGGAAATGATGCACGTCCATGCTGCTTGTCTTCATATATAAACTTGCACTTCTATTACTGGGACATGTTATATAACACTAGACTCCTATGCTTCATTTCTAAGGCTGGATTTAAGCTCAACTCTAGCAAGACTGAATGATTTGGGGGTTTGGGGGCTTCCGATTCCAGGATGTCAGAGATAGTCCCTACAGAGGGGGAGCTGATGTAATGGACTACAGTGAAGCTGTACTTTTCCAGGAACTACATTCCAAAAAGAGGGATGAGAATAAGAGGCAGCATAACCTGGAGCTTGATAGGAGGCAGAGGAAGAAAGTAAGGATAACCACTTCCTAGTTTTATCTCCCAGTTATATCCATTAGAGAGAGAGTAATAAGGGCAAGATTCTGTCTATTGTGTGTAAGCAGATAAAGAACTGAACTCTGTAGAATGAATTGTTCTGCATTGTTCTTGAACTTAGTCTGACACAAAAAATTATTTTGATGCTGGATGAGGTTGGACTGTTCCAGAAAGACAGGCTGTTTGCTGCAAGGAGGTAAATTGCTGGGAGGCAGAGGCTGAAGGGTGGGGGCCGCCAGGTGGACAGGGCTTCAGCAACATTCACTATATAAGACACACAGATATTTCCACCCACTTTTGGGGGGGGGGGGTAGTGTGTCTTATACACCGAAAAATACAGTAATTAAAATGCTTCAAAAGAAGACATACGGAAAAACCCACCCTTCCACACTTTTCAGATATCTAGTGGAAAACCACAGAATAGATTGCTATTTTATGGTTACAAAACTTATATTCAGAAATTGAAGATTAATGTTTTTTTTCAAAAGGATGATCATATCAGAATGTCTTTATATAAAATGTAACCTTACATCATATATTGGTATAATTTTTCCTCCTTGGATGCTTTGCAGATATAATGGTGAAATAGTAAACAAGGGAACTAACACTCAGTGATATAAGTGGTCTCTGTAAAACCAGAATTTCTATCATAAGCAAGACAGGTGTTAAGTGAATCATATACAATTTTATGATTTTTTTGTGTCATGGTAACTCACTGCAATTGTTAAATGTACCATGTAGCTGTTAAGTGAATCTGGCTTCCCCCATTTACCTTCCTTGGAAGGTTGCAAATGGTGATCACACATGACTTCAGGACACTGCAACCATCATAAATATATGTGGGATGTCAAGTGCCCGAATTTTGATCATATGACCGTGGGGCTACTGTAACAGTCGTAATGTGAGAAACGGCTGTAGTCACTTTTTTCAGTGCCATTGTAACTTCAAATGGCACTAAACAAATGGTTGTAAATTGAGGATTACCTGTAATAGGAATGTGTCCTGGTAAACCAGTCATTCCAAAGATAAACTGGACATTCTTAAACAGATCTTTAAGGTGTCTTTGTATAATCCTGGTCAAAAAGAAATTCCATTAATAGGTATCAGAAACCACAACATATATATTGATCCTGATCAAATAAGTCCACTTTGAATTCCTTTTGTTTACTTTTTTTATTTTTAATCCTGTCAAATAGTGTCCCACAAGTTGATATCTTATCATTTTCTCTTTGTTTCTTCTCAGGAACAGCTTGAACAGTTTAACCATTCCTTTTGTAAATCCAAGATAAGAAGGCTTTTCAAAGTACCTTCTTATCATTTGCTTAACATCCCTCAGAGGAAATATTCTTTCAAGTCCATTCTAGACCCTTCATGTTCCAACTTCAATATTCTAGTCCCCCTTTTGCTGTTTTCCAAAAATCAAAGTTTTACTTTTTAAACCTTAAATTTACATAAAACTTATTTTATTCTAAATAAAAGATTCTCTTGTCTTTTGGAAAGTTTTTAACATTTGGAAAGCTAAGCAATTTCCTAATTAAAAAATGGGCAATCAATTGTCCAATTTGAAGATATGATACTGCAGCTTAGGCAAGATTATTTGTCTCCCCCTCCCCATTCCCAGAACTCTGAAATCTGCTGGAGATTGCTCATTTATAATCTCTTTTACAAGGAAGCAAACTTGTGGTCAATTTTCCTTTTCTTTTCCAAGAAGAGTTCCAAGGAGCTGATCCATACAACAGCTCGTTTTCACTATGGTTGTTGGCCCTATGACAGCTGAACTATCCTCAGTCTGTCATGCTTCCCCAGAAATGCCCATGATTAGTGCAATCATTAAACACACTTTGAAATACCAATATGTATTTTTGCTGAGGAAAGAGACCCAAGGTTCAAAGACTATTGGCTGCCTAAATGCTGAGTTAAAGTTTCAGTGATGAGCATAATCCCTGTATCAGCTTTTTAGATTTTGCAATTTTCCCTTAGCTTGTTGTTTATACTTAGATTAATGAACTCAGTTCTCTGGCATGCTAAGATAAGGAAAACAGGTTCATGATAGCTTTTTCCTCCCTTCCCATTTGGGCAAAATATTGTTATCAAGCAATAACTTAATGTCATATTTACAAGATGTCTTCCTTTGAGAAATCTTTGCATGGTACTTTTTTCTCCCCAGTTATACAATAGCAGGGTGTTTTAAATTCAGGACTTTGCCTATATTTATCCAACTCCCTTAGAAAGTAGTCTAAGTTTTTCCAGTATGTTTAGAAAAAGGAGATAAAGCTGAGAGGTTGCAACCAGAACAAATGGACAAAAAGGAAATAGAGATTTTTTGAAGGGAACCACTGAAGAAAGAAATCAGGAGTATTCAAAGTTAAAGTATGCTTTACTTTTTTTTCTGGCTAAAGGAGGGCTACCGGTATTTGCTTGCTTGTGGACAGCTGTTGCATCATGTGGTTTGAAGAGAAAGGGCAATAGCAGCAGTCATTGATCAAGAACTAACTAGTGGAGAGAGCCATATTCCTTAGCCAAGAACTCAATCGCAGGCAGCACTTGAGAACCTGATTTCTTTGAAAGCAGCTGCGTTCCAGCCAGCACTATTTAAAAAGAAGGCAAACTTTTGGAATTCACAACTAAAATAAGCATAGGAACAGGGGAATTTTGTGAGAAATTGAATAGGAAAGATGGCTTTCACTTCCATAGAATGGGGTTTAATGATTGTTTAAGAAAGCCAGAGCTCCAATTCGGTTAATAGGTAATATAAGGATATCTTTTCTCATTACCTCAATTTGGTTTAACTGTCTGGTTCTATTTGGATCTAAGTAGACTACATCTATTGGTACATACTTAATATTCCCGCAAAATTCTCAGTGCCTTATAAATCTAAATCTCTTTATTTGGTTCTACTCCATGCATTGCATCCCTGTACTTTAGCTGTCCGGTGGCTTTCCATTTGAACAGGTAGCATTTCTGAGCAGGCTAGTTTGGAAGTTCTCAACTTCATTGTCACTGGCAGCCAGAATTTGGCTTCCAGAGTGGCCAACTATATTTTAGTGTTGTTAATGATAACATGGAGCACAGTTGTTGCCGACCCTCCAGCATTACCTGGTTTATCTAAATTGTAATAGAAAAGCAAATCACCATGGGGGCTATATACCTGCCACATACCAATCTCTTTGTATTTCCAATGTCTGAATCAGCTAAAAGTTTTCTATCTCCAGAGCAGTATCCTTGGTACATGAATATCTGGATCTCTCCTTCAGTGACACCTCATTTTCTTTTAAATGATGTCTTTTCCAAAGTCTTGGTTGCCCTTAATTGCAAGGGTGCTAATCTACCAAGTATATGTAGCAATCACATCCTTGAAAGTCTCATTTTTCCACGTTAGTGGCATTTCCTAAAGTTTCCTACTTTAGTTTAATTTGTTTGCTGAAAACCAAAAGCTCACTATTTTGAGTATAAATCCGTAACTTACATCCAACTTTCAGATACACATTTGATGTTTTCTGCTATAACTGAAAAGCAGGTTTTCTCCTGGGCTTTCTACCACATACTTTCTATTATTTGTCTGAGATTTCAAACTCATAATTCACAGGCTATGTAGGTATCCAGCTCATTTTTAAAAGCTTTTTTCATTCTACCATTTAATTTTTAAAAAATAATAACTCAAGACAGCTAATTAATATTCTTTCCTTCTATTTTTCATGCAACAATACCCTATGAGGTGAGTTGGCTGAGAGTGTGTGACTGGTACAAAGTCATCCAGCCAGTTTTTCATGCCTAAAGCTGAACTAGAATGCTCCTGGTTTCTACTGTGGAGTCTTAACCACTGGACCAAACTGGCTCTTTTGGTGCAGTGGGTGTTTAATTTTTTTTCCCCCTGTTCAGTCATGTCTGATATTTAGACATTGCCTGGACAAGTCCCTGCAGTTTTCTTGGCAAGTTTTTTCAGAAATGGTTTGCCATTTCCTCCTTCCTAAGGATGAGGGAAAATTCTGATATCCACTGTTTAGCCAGGTTAGCTTTGTATTTTCATTTATGGAATAATCTGACATAGGTCTGATTACTAAATCTGCTTTTTGACCAATTAATATGCATCCTGTTTTTAATTGGTTTTTTTCCCGCTTATTTGTAGGCATTCACAGATTCTTGTATATGGTACAGCGAATGTGGAATTGCGTCTGGAGACAAAAGGTATAATTGTCAATATAATGGTTCAGCAATACCACTACCAAAGGAAGGGTATGATTTAGTGCAGGTAAGTCTTTGATTAATTACATTTTTATTAAAGGAGTCTTAAAAATAAATCTTCTGGAAATTAGATAAAATATTTGGTTATGTTTTCCTAATTAAAATGTTTAAATGTGCCTTAGTACAAGTAATCACACATGCAGATAGGCTAATAATAAACCATGGTCTTGGTTATTTAGATTAGTTCTCTATGCTTGGTGTATATAGTTTTGGAACTTAGTCTTAAGAATGTATCATTCTCTCTTTGAGAATAAGAAATGTTCTAGGACAGTGATGGCTAATCTTTTTGCCATCGCGTGCCAGGAGGGGGGGCGGGGAAGTTTGTGCGCGCATGCCCAAACCCATAATTCTATGTGCCCCATGCATGCGCATGCAACCCCCCTTTCCCCCCGCTCCTGGCATGTGGTGGCCCGGTAGGCCCGTTTTTCTTTCTCACCTGGCTCCAGATCCTCTCTATGCATCTGGGGAGGGCGAAAACAACATTCCCCACCCCCTCGGAGGCCCCCTGGAGGCCCGAAATGGCCCATTTCCCAGCTTCCAGTTGGACAGGAAGTTACATTTTTTTCTGTCCCCAGCTTCCAGATCCTCTCTAGGAGTCTCTGGAGGCTGGGATAGCAAAAAATGTCACTGTCAGGGTGGATTTGATTTAAATCAAGTTGATTTAAATCACAATTTAAATCATGATTTAAATCACTAGTAAAAAGGCTTGATTTGAATCAACTCGATTTAAATCATAATTTTTAAAGAGCAGCTGACATCTCTTTTCTGGCAGCGGCTCCTCCTCTGACCCGCTGTTGACTCACCAACAGTCCCACCATTGCAGAATATACAGCCTCATGCTACATAACTAAGGTCCATTTCATGCTGATTAAACTAAATTATTAATGTATCTTAAATAGAAAACTATCTTTAGATTTTTACTCCCAAAGCATTTTATTAAAATAAATTTGATAAAAATCAAAACAATCCGATTTAAATCAAAAAAATCTGATTTTTTTGATTTTTTTAAAAAAATCATCGATTTTTATCCACCCTGCTTCCTGTCCAACTGGAAGTTGGGAAACGGGCCGTTTCGGGCCTCTGGAGGGTCTCCCAGGGGGTGGGGTAGGCTGTTTTTGCCCTCCCCAGATGCATAGAGAGGATCTGGAGCCAGTTGAGAAAGAAAAACCGGCCTTGCCCAGGCCCTCTGGAGGCAGTAAACAGCCTGTTTCCCTACTTCTAGTAGGCCTAGAAGGGCCAAAAATCAGCTGGCCGGCATGCGCATGCGCACCAGAGCTGAGCTAGCATGCCAGGCAACATGGCTCCACATCCCGCCTGTGGCACGCGTGCCATAGGTTCGCCATCTCTGTTCTAGGACTAGTACAGATAGTCCTTGGTTTGCCATTCATTCATTCTGTGACTATTCAAAGTTACAATCATGCTAAAAAACTGTATTTACAAATAGTCCTCAAATTACAGCTGTCATCTCATGTGACATCACATTTTATAACCACATCACTTAGCAGTGGCAATCCCAGCAGTCCCAGTTGCTCTCACAACTTGAGGACTACCCATTGGCACATCTGGAATTTAAGATTATATTGTGAATGCTCAGCCAAGTGGCTTAGTTATAAAGTGAAAATTTATCTGAAGACAAATGAGTGAAGTTCCCTCTCATCATCCACCGAAGCCTATCAAGTGATTTTATCACTTTTCAGGTTTATCACATTTCTACCACTTTCTTGACAATATATCACTTTCCTCCTTAAAATTAAGTGTTTGTTAAAAACAAACACCCTCCTCCCCCAATAGGTGAGATAGAAACATTGGCATATTTCCAGAGCAAATAGCAAGGGACTTATCTGGAGGCATATTTGTGCCAAACAGTATAAGATGTTCTGATTTATCTACATAGGTAGAATATCTTATGCCTTAACAATTCTATTTATAAAATAATGATGACTGTTGCAATATTGTAAGCTGGAAATACAGTGGATATAAAAAGTCTACACAACCTGGTTAAAAAGCCAAGTTTTTGAGATGTAAAACAATCAGACCAACATAAATCTGAGCTTTATATTGGCTTGATCAGAGTCAGTTTATTTATTGGCAGGTAAGTATTGACTACTATTTAACATTAGTTTAAATGTGATTAGTTAGTACTGAACACAGCCACATCATACTTATGCAACCAGACTTTTGTAAGTTTTTTATTGTTATTTTCCCTCTAAAAGATTTCAGTTTGTTTTTCAATTGAGTTATGCAGTTTACATGATATATTAGAGATGGAAAAAATTCTGAAGTTATTAATCTTGGTCTGATTTTTCTTGGTCTGATACTGAAGCCAGCAGTAGAAGAATCAGGTTGTTTTGTCATTTTAGAAATATTTCTTTAAATATTCACTTTTTTCTTAAGGAACTCTGTCCAGGTTTTTTCTTTGAGAATGTTAACCTTTGCTGTGACGTACAACAACTTCAGATTTTGAAAAGTAGCCTGGAACTACCTTTACAGTTTCTTTCCAGGTATGTGGAGTTATTGGGAGATTGAATAGATTGTTTTAAATAAACTGTGGGAGATTAATCAGGTATTCTGTTCATAATCTTAACTATTAAATACTACTTAAATATTAACTATTGATCTTAACTATTTTAGAAAGTGTTGATGACTTCTTACTCTTAATACTAAATCGTTTCCAGTAAGCTGAATTATATGAAGTGCTAATGTAATAGATGTGTTCTTGATTACTTTTTCATTTTGGATTACATTGTATGAGTATGTATTTTGTTTTTACTATGCATAGAAATACCAAAATAGCCTCTGAGACCATAGGCTTGCACTGTTATGTGAGATTAATCAGCATCAATAAACAGTGATTAACACATATGAACAAATATACTTAAGTCTAATATTTTGTTGTGTTGCCATGATGAACTCTGTATGAAATATTTGTAGTTTTAGGTAAATTATAGCTATAAGATTTATTGGTAATTTTTGAAATTACACACTCCAGAAGTTTATTAATTTAAATGTAAACATTTCTGCAATAATATTACTTTCCTCTCAAGAGAGAGAATATATGTGAGCTTTATTTTATAAACACATATTACAACATCAATATTACCTCTCTTTAGGTGTCCCTCATGCTTTCATAATTTCATAAATCTCTTTTGTGAGTTAACCTGTAGCCCTCATCAGTCTGAATTTATGAATATTACTCAAACACAGCCGTATAACGATCCAGTAACAAAAGAGAAAAAAAACAGCATCGTAGAGCTGCAATATTATATTGGAAAAAAATTTGCTAATGGTAAGAAAATATAAATAATATAGAACAGTTAAATTTTTTCATTGTCTAGATTTATAAAGAATTCTATAATTCTAAGAAAAGTTATCTCTGCATGTATGTATAAGCACATTTATAATTCAGGTAAAGAAAAATGCACCCTTAATCTTCTTGGCTATTGAACTAATTATTTTGTTCTTTTCATCAGCCCAATGCAATTAAACTGATTTTTAATTTAAATTGGGAAGTTGCTGGTTTTAAATCAAGTTATTTAAGTCAAGCTTCCCACTAATATTTCCTAACACTGGTGGAAATGTGACTGTTGAAACATTTATTTTATCTTGGTCTGGCAAATCAAAAACAAATTAGCAAAGAAATATACATGTCCATATGTACATACACAGATACACACACACACACACGAGTCCTCAAATTACAACGGCAATTGAGACTGGGATTTCCATTGCTATATGATATGATAAAGTGTGGTGTTCCGGTGAGCAGATTGCTTAGCACTGGCAATCCCTGCAGTCCTTGTTTCCGTTGTTAAGTGAGGATCATGAGTCATTAAGCAGCCACCTGCTTGTAGCTTACTGCAAGCTTCCAGTAACCAAAGTCAGTGGGCAGAAGCTAAAAAGAAGTTGCGAGTTCCAGAAGGCACATAAACACATTGGCAGGGAAATGAATGGCTGCTGCCAGGTGGGAGAGGGAGCCTGGAAGTGTGCTGGTAGCCAGACAATATTTTTTGCATTGCTATGTTTTACCACTATGTTTTCACATATTTGCAAGACCACTCCATATGATAAAAAGTGAACCTGGATTTTGACTACATTTCCAGTACTTATTAGAAATTCCTTTATACATTCTCTGGTTTAAGTGCAATGGTACATCATTTTTTAAAAGTTTTCTTTCAACTGTAATTTAATGTACATTTTAATCCATTCGTCCATACTTTCTCCCATTTATCTAGCATTACATTATACCCCCCAAAAAATGCCCATTTTACCATACACTCTTTAATGTATTCATCTTCTAAATTCATCTTGAATAATATTTTATATATTTTAGAAATCAAGTGGTCAAGTGGAGATGACCACTCTATTGCTGTTGTTGACTCAATATAATAAATCCTCTTTTTATAATTTAGTATATCAACTTGTAAATTTTGTGTTAAAATTGTATTTCCAGATATGTATAATGCCTGCAAAGATGTGGAGGCTCCATCAAGCAATATTAAGGCATTAGGTCTGTTGTGTGGGAAAGATATTAAAGACTGTAATGCAACCAATTGGATCCAATATATGTTTAGCAAAGATAATGGCCAGATTCCCTTCAATATTATTCCAATATTTTCAGGTAGGAACTATGGACATTTTAATATGTTTTTAGTTTTTGTGCAATCTAGTAGGTACTGAAGTTTTATCGTGATATAAATAGTTGGATGATGTCATTTGGAACATTTTAGTATAGGTGCAATTATATTCCACTTGAAGTTTAACATTAACCTTTAATTAAACAGAAATACATAGAAAAGAGGGAGGAAAGGCAAAAAAACATATTCTGGCTGATTGATTGATTGAATTGATTATATGTAATTGAACAAAGCTGTTAATGTTTTCCATTTTTTCTAATTGCAGCAAATTATGTTCAGTATTGTGTTCTGTTGATAATATTTGTACGTAATATATTTTATAGATGTTTCTCTTAAAAACACACAGATTTTTCCAAAGCAACTAGTTTGATAGATTCAGTCTTACAAACTTAGAAATAATTTTTTGCATGATTGCATGTAGTGTTGCTGGATGTAGTGTTACTTGTTTCATTTCTTGCATTTATATGAATCACAGCTGTATGTCTATAAATATTTGAATGCTCTGAGAGTAATTTAATCAAAATGTTTTAAGAACTTTGCTTTGTGTTCCTCACTGTCTGTAATGTATTTCTCCATTTGGAACTTGGTCTTACTTTGGATGAGAATTCACTGTTGAAAGTGTTGGATAAAATTGGAGATTATTTTACACTGGATTCCCCTGTTTCGTTGATAAATAATATTGATAGATTTATCTCACTTGGAAAACTGTATCTTCAAATACTTAGTTTGCTTTTCAACTGAATCGCACAAAAAATTTCCCCTGAAAAAATCTTTATAGATGCCAATATAGAATCCTTGATTTGGATGTTGAGACAGATTTAAAATCTTGAGCTAATACAGTGAGATCTCATTTACATATTTTTTAATATTCTGTTTTCCTTTAATCTAATAAGGTTTGATTTCCTATCCCCTAGATCAGAGGAAACAAAGACCCCTTTATGACTTGTAGATTTCATGGTGGCTCAGGAATTTTGGGAGTTGAAGTCTACAAGTCATAAAAGGGCCATCGTTCCCCACCCCAGCTGTAGATGCTAGAGGGAAGTTGTAATAGTGCCTCCCACGTGGAAGGCCTATGTCCCTGCAGGGATGAAGCTATTGAAAAACATTGCTCATGTATTGCTGCACTGTCCTTTATATAATAGTTAGTGCTCCAGGCTTATCAGTCCGTTCCCCACTTACTTAGATTGGCTTGAGGAACAGGAAATATACTTTCTCTTGGAAAACTAGCTCGCTAATATCTTCATAAAATAGTTAAATTCTTAGGACTTGTTTATTGTCTTTTATATCACTTTATTTAATTTTTTAAAATATGTGAATCTTGTGGCTTATGCATGGTGTATATTGAATTATTAATTTTTAATGACACAAAACTGAATTTGACAAACTATAAAAATATTCTTATGAGTTAATTTAAAGAGCAATAGATTATATCTGCATGGCTAATGCTGCATTCTTGTTTCTTAAATGTTATTTTCTCCCTTGTTAGATGTACCTATCCATGGGATGATTCCTATGAACAATGCTACCAAAGGCTGCAATGAGTCAATGGATGATACCACAGGACCTTGTAGTTGTCAAGATTGTTCCATTGTCTGTGGCCCAAAACCAGTACCACCACCACCTCCTGCCCCTTGGCTTTTGCTTGGTTTGGATGCCATGTGTGTTATTATGTGGATCACCTACACAGCATTTCTTCTTATTTTCTTTGCAGTGGTCTGTGGTGTCTGGTGTTACAGGTAAATAGCCATTTAAAGCACTTTACATTGAAATTATTCCAAAACGTTTATATACTATTAAATCAGTTATGCTTACTCACTGTTTAGCATCACTTTTAGAAACATTTCTGTTCCTCACTAACGGTTTTTCAGTTAAATAGTCAATATTCTCTAATATGAAATACCATGTAAAATATGGAAATCCTCTAGATATGAAAACTAAATAAAATACAAAATAAAATGTTATATATTTGACCACTTAATCTATTAACATAATCAGATTTGGCAAAATCATAAAGGATGAGAGAAAGAATTCTTATACTGTAAGCAGTTGTGTTACATTGAGATCTCTTTTTTGTTAGTGTTGATTTACACAAAATGTTGGCCTTGATCAGTGGGGATAAATGAGTTGTATGCTTCATTTATTACTAGTGATTCTAAACTACAGAGCCATCAGAAAATGGGCTGAGTAAGCATAATTTAGAATCATTGTTAATAACCATGGGATTTTTTCCCTCTTTCAAATTGCTTGCTGAAAAAGGAGGATGGTCGGGTTGAATGGCCTTATTAAATACAGCATGTAACATTTTCTCAGTTTAGTTACAAATTCATGTTTTGAAAAAGCTATCTATGTTAGACAGTTTCTCATCATGATAGATCTTAGTTTTTAATACCAAGTCATCTGTAAAGGAGGCACTTCAGAAAAACAAAGAAAGGCAGATGAAGGCCCTCTCTGTAATTTTCCAGCTGGATTGTCTCTTCCTCACTCTTCATTTCAGAATATTTTTGCTGAAAAATATTTTTAGATCTTCTTGAGTGCCCCAAGTTTCAATAATATTCAAGTCTGTGAAATATGAGGAACATTCCAAAAACTTTATTTCCTCTTATTACTTCATGGTTGATTTGGAGACATTTTCTTATTTTTAGGTGTCTTGCTGAAATATACAATTACTTTTCAGATACACATTGTAATTTAAGTTTGATAAGAGATGCCTGTACTTTTTTATATAATTATATTTGGTCAAGTAGTCAGTAGTTTATCTACAGTATGACATAAATTAATGTAAAAATGCTTGCTTGTGCTACATTGTCTATGTTTATATAATTTACAGGAAGAGATATTTTGTTTCGGAATATACACCCATTGATGGCAATATTGCATATTCTGTTAACTCACATCAAAATACTGGTAAGATCTATAATATAAAGGAACCAATATTTATGCTTTCTTATAGAAATAATGGCCACAAATGTTAATTTGTTAATATTGCATGCTTTATTATGAGACATAATGGTCTGAACTGTTTTGGATTTCATTATAATTTATTTGCTACCAGTGACAAATAATTAGAGGGTAAAAGTGTTTCCTTTTTTCCAACTCCATTTTATCAGTGTAAAAGTCTATACTCCCTAATTATTTATATTGTCTCCAGTCTCACAGCATTAACTCGGTTGTCACATGGCAGCCCTATCACATCCCTTTTCACATGAATTTTTTTTAATGTAGTTCTTTCTTCCCCCACTCAAAAACTTGAAAACATTCAAATTTTCATAAAACTATGTTGGACACAGAAATCTGAATTATTCATTCTGATTGTGTCAAATCAAATACTTCTATTGTGATTTTCTTTACAGTAAAAAAGAAAAATAATTTTATACCAACAATTCATAGTTTTAAAAATACAGGACAATAAAAACATGTCTAATTAAAAATTTTGTGCAGTTGTATGTTATTTGATATTTGTGATTGTGTCATTTTAGGAGAAGCTACTTGGTGTGAAAGATTTGGTGAGAAATTTGAGAATGCTTTAAGAGTTACATTTACGTCATGGGGAGCTTTTTGCGTTCGGAATCCACGACCTGTTATTCTGTTCTCCTTGGTTATCATTGCCATGTGTTCCTCAGGCTTGGCATTTTTCAAAATAACTACAAATCCTGTAGATCTGTGGTCAGCCCCAAATAGCCAAGCTCGGAGAGAGAAGGAATACTTTGATACTAATTTTGGACCTTTCTTCCGTACTGAACAACTCATTATTCAGGCGGTGAATACTACTCCAGAGATCTATTCACCATTTCTTCCGGGACCAGATGTTCCTTTTGGACCTCCACTTACAAAACATATCTTGCATCAGGTAATATAGGAACTAATATATTGATATTCAATTAGTGTAGGTACAAATTAAAGGCATATTCTTCTGTTTGATCAGCAGAATTTCTAGTGAACATTTAGGTTGGATCCTATGGAATGAGTTATGCAAAAGCTGATTATTATTTTTTGGACTATACTATGATAGCGTAAGAGCTGATAGACTTCAGCGTGAGATTGCTGGTGGAAAATAAAAGGCATAAAAACTGAAATGGGTCATAGATTAGCTTTCAAATCAAGGAATAGGATCAGTGGCAGGGGGAATTATAAGATTGCAAGAAAAATGCTTTTAATTAAAGCATACTCTTTTGCTAGAAAGCTCAATAAATTACATATTCACTTAAAGAATTGTGTGTGTGTGTATAAAAGCAACTTTTTTGCCAGAAAACTCACTTAATTTTATGTTCACTTAACAAAGAAAGCACACAGAAACGCATACATACTCACATTTTCTTTTTCAATACTATGATACTGTATTTAATATTGTATTTTTGTCAGTTAAATTGATTCTGATTTTTTAAGAAAAGTACTGTTTTCAGAATTTGCTGAAAAGTTATTTTAGCTCATTGTGTTTGATATCTTGCTTTTATATAAATGTTGATTACAATTAACTTCATCTATCATATCTTAAAAATACAGAGAGAAAAGATTCTGTCCCATTGGTATATTAAGTAATACATTTTTTTATTCTCTCATATTTGCAGATACTAGATTTGCAAAATGGTATTGAAAATATAACTGCATCTTATCAAAATGAAACTGTAATGTTGAAGGACATTTGTCTGGCACCTCTTGCTCCCTACAATAACAACTGTACTATTCTGAGCGTTCTCAACTACTTCCAGAACAGTCATTCTCTCCTAGATGCTCACGTTGCTGATGAATTCTATACTTATGCCGACTTCCACTCTCACTTCTTATACTGTGTCAGGTAGGCCCAGTCAAAAATACCATCCCTGTCTCTTGATTATATACTTTTGTAACTTTAAAATTCTGCTAGGCTCAACAAACACATAGTATTGAAATTAGTAATACTTTTGCTTGTTTGATAAATAATTTTCTTTGCTTTTTTCTTCTTTCAATTTATTGTCTGTCTATGTTGTTGCTGCCCAAACTTGCAACGCATGAATTGAGTAGCCTTATAAACCTTTAAATAAATAAATAAATAAGTATCCATCCAAAGCTAAACAAATAAATTAGCATAATTAATGAATACAATCTTGAAATATAATTGGCAAGCATGCATTTGCCCAAGAGTTAAGACTTACTTTAAGATCAACCATAGGACTTCTGGCGGTGACGTCATCACGAACGGGTGAGGAAACGGAGGCTCCGTCTCTGAAACCCAAATTTCCTCATTAATTGCTCTTTAGGGGCATTCCTGAACTTGGAGGGATCGGGAAACGAAAGAGGAATTCGCGAAGCCCCCTGGTGTTGCGCTGTCATCAGGGAGGTCGAGCGATCAACCTCTTAAATTGGTGGAGAAGAAGTCGGCCTTATCGGCGGACAGGAGTGATGGCGCCCGCCTAGATCGAAGCAAAAAGTGGAAGCAAATCCGAGTGACTGTCAGATAGATCACCTACAATAGAGATGGCAAACGGGACGCGCGATCCAATCAGAGGAAGACAAGTGAGTTACAACAGCGGCGATACAAGAGGAGAAGGAAAAAAGGGGGAATAACTACAGCGCGGAAAAGAGAAACCCATAGAATGACTAAGCAAATATAAGAAAAGGAGAAATAGCGCTCGAAGTGGTCTGACTGCGGACTTTTACAGTTGATCAAAGGGAGCAGCCTGTGGACTTTGTGGATATAGAGACAAGCCGTTTGATCTTGGGAATTATAACTGATTCAAACCCCAAACATCGGAAACCGAGTGCAGAGACTGAAACACTGGACTAAGTGGTGAATTTCACGGATACAGAAGACCTGTCTGGATTTCGAACTCTGGATTTACAAATAACTTTGGATAATAAGAACTCAAGTTTAAAAAAAAAAAGATTTGAAGATTGAATGCAGAGATCCGATTACTGGGAGAAGAAATTAAAAAAAAAGACTGAGACGACACAGATTGCGTTTTTTATGATTGTGAAAGAACAGACTGAGAGAGGTAAAGCAAGAAGACAATAAGGACTAAAGAAAATAAAAATTAAGTGAATTATTAATTTTGAACTGTTTAATTAGTTAATAAGTTTAATATTTGAAAGAAATATATAAGTTGACAATATTTTTATAGCTATAAATTGTATTGTGAAATTGTAGTTAGACAAGGAATTATTGTTAAAGTGAAAGACTGATTTTTATACAAAATAACAGATGAGTTGACTGTATCTCTGAGATAGACTGATTGAAAAAGGGGGTAATTGAAAAGATTGCTAATTAGAAAATTAAGAAAATCAAATTAAAATCTTGATTGATAAGTAAATAGATTTATATTGTGAATAAGAATTAATTGCTCAATTGGGATAACTGGCAATATAATATAATATAACTATATATAAGTTGTGTGGTGTATAAGTAGTATTTGGAGGGGAAAAGAGATATTAAGGAATAACTTAATAATTGATGTTAAGATTGGAAAGCTTTACACGAATATTAAAAATGTCTACAACATCCACCATAACAAAGACAGGGAAAAAACCTACAACGAGTACGTTAGTAATGACTCCTTCCCCCTCACAACAAAAAACAATAGATAGCATGATGGGGAAAGAAAAAGAAAAAGAAAAACTGGAAATGGCACCTAATGTAATACAAGATATGTTTCAAAAGATCCAGGAAACACTGCTTCAAACACAAGAAAAAATAGCTGAAAATCAGGAAGAAATGAGAACGTTCCATGCAGAGATCAGAAATGAATTAGGAGAAGTTAAGGAAGATATTAAGACCATGAAGGATAAAATTGGGGGCATTCAAAATTCTATAGCAGAAAATGAACAGAGAATTAGGAAAACGGAAACAAAAATAGATCACGTGGAATTAAAAGTAGAAGCAATGGAACAAAAAACCCTACAACTAAACAAAGGAATGTCAGATTCCTTGGCCATGCTCGAAATGGAAAAGGCCTCATACTTCTTGCGTTTTCAAAATGTTCCAGAAGAAAAAAATGAGGATTTAGAAGGAAAGATGGTGGAGATTATTGCAGGAATGATACAAAAAGAGCCAGAAGAAATAAAAGGACAATTGGAAGAAACTTATCGTGTACAAACAAATTATATAAGAAGACACAGATTGGCGAGAGAAGTCCATGTTAAATTTTTAAAAAAATCAATCCGAGATGAAGCCTATAAGAAATCTAGAGAAGAAACGGTGATCTATAATGGAAAAGAAATTATAATTTTAAAACAGATACCCCGAAGGGTAAGAAATCTACGACAACAATATCAGTTTTTAACACAACTATTGATCAAATACAAGATAATGTATAGATGGCTGCCAATAGAGGGGATCTTAATTACGTGGGAAGACAAAAAATATAAAATAGACACTCTAGAAAAGGCAAGAGAATTTCATAACACACATTTTAGACTAGAAGTAGAACAGGAAAGCAAGGAGGAAACAGATAGTAAAAGTCAAGAAGAAGAACCAATAGAAACAAATGAAGAAAAAGAAATAAGACAGAGGCAAGAAAAAGAGAGAGAACAGAGAGAAGGTGCAAAACCTAGGGAACGGATGGAAACAAGAAACACAAAAAAACAGATACAATAGGCAATGGACGAACAGATCAAACTCTTTTCGGTAAACATTAATGGCTTAAATGCCCCAAAGAAAAGGAATCAAATTTTCACAAAATTACGAAAATTAGAAGCAGATGTGATATGTCTGCAAGAAGTACATATTCAAAAAGATTATCAAAAAATCCTAGAAAACCCCAAATTAGGAAAATTATATTTATCTCTGGCCCCAAAAAAGAAAAAAGGAGTAGTGATTTACGTAAAAGAAAAAATACAATCTAAACTAGTTTATACCGATGAGCAAGGTAGAGTGGTGATGGTTGAATTAGAAATAGGAAAGAGGAAAATGTTAATTGTAGGGATTTATGCACCTAACCAAAAACTACAGGTTTTTTTTAAAGACCTACATATAAAATTAGCAGAATTAGAATATGATGATATTTGTGTAATAAGGGATTATAATGCAATAGTAAATGCAAAGAAAGACTACAAAACTGAGAAAAAAAAACAAAAGAAAAAAGAAATACTCCCAAAAGAATTCTTTACCATGGCTGAAGAACTAAACTTGGCAGACGTATGGAGGGAAACACATGAAGAAGAGGCCCAATACACCTTTTACTCCCATCCGCATAATTCATGGTCAAGACTGGACATGGCATGGATGACCCCAAGTATCAAAATAGAAGTAGAAAAAATTGAGATAGGCACAAACCAATGGGCAGACCACAATCCATTATTCATAAACTGGAAAGGGGAAAGAAGACGTAAGAGATGGACAATGAACCAAAGATTATGTAAAGAAAAAGAATTTAATTTGATGTTAGAAAAGGAAGTAAAAATATTCTTTCAGATAAATAAAATAGAGGAAACCTCTTTACAAAACACATGGGATACTTTAAAAGCATATATAAGAGGCCTAGTAATAGCATATACGAGGAAAAAGAATAAAGAGAAGAAAAATCAATTAGAGAAATTAGAGAAAGACCTAAAACAAATAGAACAAAAACTCCAGGAAAAGCCCCAGAACAAAATAATAAGAGAAGAATGGGAAATGATTAAGCATAAATTGAATTTGATAAACCAAGTAGAACTAGCCCAAAAAATAAAAATGGCGAAACAAAACTATTTCGAGCACGCAAATAAAACGGGCAGATGGCTAGCCTATAAACTGAAAAAAGAACAGAAAAAAAGAATGATATACCAATTGAAAGATGATAAAGGAGAAATTCAACATAGTAAAGAGGCCAAAAAAGATATTATTAAGAAATTTTATGCGACTCTATATAATCAGGGGAAAATAGAGGAAGATAAAATAAAACAGTACATAGGGAAATCAGGAATGCCAAAAATCACAGAAGAACAAAGAATTACTCTCAATAGGCCAATAACCAAATTAGAACTAGATGAAGTACTGAAAAAGCAAAAAAACAATAAAACACCGGGTCCTGACGGGCTACCGGTAGAAATATATAAAACAATGCAAGAAGTATTGGGAGAGAATATGTTGCGATTATATAATGAAGCTATGGAGAAAGCCAAAATACCAAATTCATGGACAGAAGCCATAATAACAATCATTCCAAAAGAAGACACAGATCTCCAGTTAATACAAAACTATAGACCTATTTCATTATTGAATGCCGATTACAAAATATTTGCAGCAATCTTGGCAGAAAGGATTAAATTAGTATTAAATACATATATACACCCAGACCAAAATGGATTTCTGCCGGGACGCCAAATAAAGAACAACATGAGAATAATACTTAATGCTTTAGAATACTATGAATCACACCCGGAGAAGCAGGCAGTGTTGGTTTTTCTTGACGCCCAAAAGGCCTTTGATAACCAAAATTGGAAATTTATGATTGAACAACTACAAAATATGCAAATTGGGGAAAAATTTGGGAAAATTATAGCAGAAATCTATACCAAGCAATCAGCAAGGATAATTATGAATGATGACATAACAGACAAATTTAATATAACAAAAGGAGTCAGACAAGGCTGTCCACTTTCCCCCTTACTATATATTCTATCATTGGAAATCCTGTTGAAAAAAAATTAGAGAAGACCAAGGAATTGAAGGTTTAAGGATTAATAGAGAAGAATACAAAGTTCAAGCCTTTGCTGATGACTTAGTATTTTTGACAGAAAATCCTATGGAATCTATACCTAATTTGTTCCAAAAAATAGAAGAATTTGGAGAAGTGGCTGGACTAAAAATTAATAAAAGTAAATCGAAGCTAATTGTTAAAAATCTTACGGAAATCCAAACAAAAGATTTGATAGATAATATACAAATTCAAACAACAAAAAAAATAAAATATCTAGGAATTTGCTTATCTACAAGAACATCAGCAATTAAAGAAAACAATTATGATAAATTACTAGAACAAACAAAGAAAGACTTAGAAAAATGGGAAAACTTACATATTTCATTCCTAGGAAGAATTTCGGCCATCAAAATGATTATATTACCTAAATTTTTATATTTGTTTCAGGTCACCCCAATTAAATTAGATAAACCATTTTTTGAAAAGCTGAATAAAATAATATCTAAATTTATCTGGCAAGGGAAAAGGCCACGAATAAAATTTAAACTGCTTCAGGATACAAAAGATAGAGGAGGAGCTGCACTCCCTGACTGGGAGATATACTACCAAGCAGCAGTACTATCGTGGGTTAAAGACTGGATAGAATTAAAGGACTCTAGAATTTTAACAATTGAGGGACACGAACTCCAAACTGGCTGGCACTCCTTTATGTGGGATGAGAAATACAAAACACATTCATATTTTAAAACACATACAATAAGGAACTCACTATTACAAATTTGGCTTAAAATTAAAAAACAACATTATATGAAGATACCAAATTGGCTAGCACCGGCTGAATCAATTAGGCACCCAAATTTAACAGATAAGACAAAAATAATTAGATATAAAGATATAATTGACTATCAAGGCAAACTAAAGACAAAACAACAATTGGAGACAGATTTACACAGAGGAATAGACTGGTGGACTTACACTCAAATACAATCCAAATATAGAGAGCATATAAAAACATATGAAATTTATAATCAAAAACAAGAAATAGATAAAATTATATTAGACTCAGAAAATAAATTAATTAGTAGAATTTATAAATTTCTCCTACGCTATAAATTGGAAGAAGAGACAGTCAAAGAAACGATGATCAAGTGGGCTCAAAATATCAAACACACAATACCTTTGGAAAAATGGGAAAAGTTCTGGCAGGTAAACCTAAAGTTAACGAAAGCAACAGCATACAAGGAAAACCAACTGAAAATGTTCTATCGGTGGCATATGCCTCCAACCAGATTGGCAAAAATACAACCTAAAAATAGCCCAATTTGTTGGAAGTGCAAAAAGGCACAAGGGACTTTCTATCATTTATGGTGGACGTGCCCGGCAGCAAAGAAATTTTGGTCTAATATCAAAAAATGGTTGGAACAAATAACAAAAACACAGATTGAAAAAGAACCAGAAACATTTTTATTAGGAATATTTAACAAATCATACCCTAAGAATATCAAATATCTTACAATTCACATATTAACTGCTGCAAGAATAACCTACGCAAGAAATTGGAAACAAGAAAAAATACCAAGTGAAACAGAAGTAATAGGGAAAATTTTAGAATGCGCTGAAATGGATAGGTTAACCAAAGAATTACAAGAAAAAGAAGAATCAGACTATTATAAAATATGGAATAATTGGTATAATTGGTTAAAAATTAGAAATATACAAAAAACATAGGGGATATATTACCGATTGATACATATATATGTAATAAAAAATATTATTAGATTAAAGAAAGCTGAAGGAATATATTATAAGTAGAATTGTAAAACGTCACTCTGAAAAAATGCTTAAGAAGATATTATACTCTTTTTGTGTATATGTTGTATAAATGTTCGTTGTGTATATGTTATGTATGTCTTTTTTTAATATTTATATTCAATAAAAACTATTTAAAAAAAAAAAAGATCAACCATAATTCCCTGTCTTGGGATTTTGCTTAATATTACTTAAACCAGATCAGAATGTGATTTATTGAAACATATGTAGTACCAAGCCAGAATACTTCTCAATGTATTATTGTAGCTCTCAGATAATACAAATTATATAAATATGAATTTGTAAAGTGAACTACTGTGCCCTAAAATTTTCCAAATTAAGGCATATTTTGAAAGTTTGTAGTTGAAAAAATATTGTTCAATAATTTCTAAATTAAAACTGAAATAAATGACTTTTTTTTTGATTGAGTATATATTTATTTCTAAAATTTGTGTACTCTAAAGATCTTCTGAAAAGCCAGGTCTTTATGAGTCACTGCAATTTACTGCAATATTGTCATAAGAAATACCAGTTTACAGATCACATTGTGTCCAAATTTGATAGGGCTCCAGCATCTCTGAATGACACAAGCCTCCTTCACACACCTTGCTTGGGGACATTCGGTGGTCCTGTCTTCCCATGGCTGGTGATGGGAGGATATGACAGTAAGTGTGATGTACTTGTTCATTTTATTGTTGAAATAAGCAGGCCTGTAAATCCACTTTCTTTTTAGAAAGGTCAAATTATACCATCCCTATATTGCAGATATGTAAATTGCTGCTGGTATTTATTTACTAGCATGTTATGTTATAATGTCTGGGACATTATAACTAAAAAATTGCTGCTTCTTGGCTATAGAGAATGAAATGTGCTGGCAGGAATTTAGGCAGATGTAAAATGCTATTTTGCTCCTATTTTTACAAGTAAGGTAACTTCATTTTAAACAAGTATGTGTGTAGCGGTGAGGAGCTTGATAACTGAACTGGTACCCTTATTTTGAATTTTATGTGTGTGTCTTTGAAATAGTTTATCATCTACTTTATTCTTTTATTAAATATTTAGATGAAAATTATAATAATGCCACAGCACTTGTGATCACATTTCCTGTTATCAATTACTACAATGACACAGAAAAGATTATGAAAGTTTTGGCTTGGGAAAAGGAGTAAGTTTTTTTCTAAATTAGATTTATCTGACATAATCTTTATAAACTTTTCAAATTGAAGCTCAGTAAACTATTCCTGCTTAGTAATTTTAGAACTAATACATACTTCATTACTATTACTAATAAAGATCTGCTTTACAGTGTTTTAAGTGCTCCAAAATAAAGCAATTTCATGTTTTTATAATGTGAATACTTATTTATTTGAATATTTATTCAGAAATAAAAGAGTTTTTTGATATATTAACTTTTTCAGTTCTTTCAGTATAGGAATTGTATTATGCAAACCTTGTTTTACACTTAACAACCAGTTTTAAAATCTTAATTGGGTAGATCAAGGATAGTTTTAATTTGAAATTAAATTAAGCATAAGAAATGTAGGAATTTACACTAAAATTAGCATATATTGGCAACGCAGGGTACAGTTTAACAATAACATATTGAAATAATTTGAGCACATTTTGCTCAAATTTGTGTTTGAGTTTGTATTTAATAGAGATTGGTTAGTCTAGCTTTCTTAAAAATTATTGACACTTTTATCTGTTTTTCAGGTTTATCAATTTTGTGAAAAACTATGACAACCCAAATTTAACAATTTCCTTCTCTGCTGAACGTAGTATTGAAGATGAAATAAATCGAGAAAGCAACAGTGATGTTCACACTGTTGTAATTAGCTATGTAGTCATGTTTGTATACATTTCCCTGGCTCTTGGGCATATTAAGAGTGCTGCTAGATTTTTGGTATGCATCTTTTTAACTATTGAAATTAAAAACAGAGTTCAATTTCTTGCAAGTTTAATTAAAATTTTAACACCTTAATGTTTATTTTTATTTTATCTTTTTATTTTGAACATTTACCTCTTTAACAGCTAAGTAGTAAGATAGGTGGATAACATACAATATCAAGAAGTCCACACCCGTATGTGCTATAAAATATCCCTACAGTCTTCTAGAAATTAGCAAATTTATTTATCAATTTTTTAAGCAGTTTTTCTCTTGAAAATTTATGGAGATACATGTAGCGAGCTCTCTAATTGTTTTATACAATACAGTATATGTTAAATAAAAGTATTGAAGATAGCATGTTTCAGAACAATAATTTTCCTAAATAAGTAAAAGAGATATAAATGTATATTACATATTTCCTGAATTAGAAATTGATGTTTCTGATGTTGCCTATTCACTTTATATTTCTTTGAATTAAATACACATGCTTGTTTTGGCACAAGTAATAAAGTGCAGCTGGTTTGACAATCAAACTATTAATCTGTAATTATATTGTAAAAACAGAATTTCAATGTATGTTGTCTTTATTTACTAGGTGGATTCAAAGATCTCATTGGGCATTGCAGGCATCCTGATAGTGCTAAGTTCAGTTGCATGTTCTTTGGGTATCTTCAGCTATTTTGGAGTCCCTCTAACACTAATTGTTATTGAAGTCATTCCCTTTTTGGTGTTGGCTGTTGGAGTGGATAACATTTTCATTATTGTTCAGACATTTCAGGTATTTTTGTTAATATAACATATGTAGTAAGATGATATTTGCATATGCACCATTTTGTTGGAATAAACTAGTGGTGTGTTTAGCCTATGATACTTTCTCTGGCTCGGATAGGAAATACAAGCCAAAATAATAATCTGTCTAGCTCACCTTGTTGGTAGTAGCTCTCCCAACGTTTGGATGGAAATACTGAAAACAACTTTTGACCTTTTTTGACAATATGAGCCTGCTGATAAATCATGGCCTCAAAGCCTGCGGCCAAGAAGCTGGAACCCTATGGTGGTTCCATTGTAATGAATATAATTTGGCTTTTTGCAATAATGTGTTGATAATACTTTTAAATACTATTTGGGTGGCACTGAATATCAGTTTCTGAGAAGCAAGGAGAATACTGTTTGCAGGCTTTCTGGGAAGTTTCATTTGACCTCTGTGGGAAACAACCTGCTCTTCAGCATGGTGCAAGAGTGAGCCTGTTGACACTTCCCTCATGCCTGCAAGCTCCCTGTTATGGGAAGAAAGGTTTCGTGGCCATGATTCATAGCAAGCATGGCAAGTATTTGAAAGGCATTTTTCAAATATACATATGCTTACATATCTGTGTATATGTGTATATGCAATTGCTTAATTCTGATAGTTCCAAAAAAAAGCATTTCCTCTGTGTATGCACAGACATACAACAAGGAGAAGCCTTTTAGAAGAAAACAAAACACCATACTTTCCAGGGAGGAAGGGCTTTAATCTTTCCAGAAATATAGCCATGTTGATAAATCTTACAAAGCATCCCTCTTGAGGGTTTTGTAAAACCATTAATAACAAGACTAAAAAGGGGGGATTAATTTAGTCTTGTTTACTAAAACATTGTATTGCATTTCATCTAAACATGAAATTGCTACAGCAGTGAAAAAGATGATATTTAGGTTGGAGAAACCCTGGCCAATGATACATTGGTGTTCATTTTGGATTTTTACAATATTTTAAAGAAGAATATTTAGAATTTCTGAGAGTTTTTACAGTGTATGTGCATACATATGAGTGTTGATGTAGGCCTGAATGACCATATAGATATAAAATATATTACTGACCTTTCAGTAATAGCCTTTGCAGGTTTGGCAAGGAAGCATATTTCTACATTTTCTTAACTAAAACAATTTGTATCATAATCTGAAATTTGATTTAATGAGTGAATTATAATTTCAGAGAGATGAACGGCTTCAAGATGAAACCTTAGATAAGCAGATTGGTCGAATCCTTGGAGAGGTGGCTCCTAGCATGTTTCTTTCCTCATTTTCAGAGACAGTGGCTTTTTTCTTAGGTAAGATTTTTAAATTTTTGGGTACTTAGGATTTTGGAATTAATTATTTTCTCATATTCCATGACCAGTATGTAAAAAAAGTAGAATAGGTAAAGCCATTATTTTTAAATCCTTGAAAATCAACAACAGCCCCAAGTGAATTGAATAGAGGTGTTTTAAAAGGAGCAAGTAAAATACATTTCAGTAGAATTTCAAAATTGGTGAAATATAAACTGCCAAATTCTTGATACAATGTGGAAACATTATTTTAATCCAGTCTTGATTATGAACAGCTCTGCAGAATACTACCCATATTTTTACTTTTCATCAAATGTATTTCTGATAAAGCTGGAAAAAGGGATATATTATGGAATAAAATAATAGAACTGGTTTCATTTCTGCAAGTTATTTTTGAATTTAAAGCATCTGTTCACTTAAATGCTGAGTATTGAGAAAGAACCCTTAAGCATATTGCTGTATACTGAAACATTTTCTGTAGTCCTTGTATAGGAGTCTTGGCATAATATCTTCATTAGGAATTCAACCAGAATTTGGCAAAAAATCACAATGGTAATGCCTACTTTGGAATGTTTTTATTGAAGCATTGCCTATTATCTTGGTACATTGCTTAAACACATGCAACATGGATAGGAACAGGCTCCGACTCAACCCTTCCAAGACCGAGTGGCTGTGGCTTCCGGCGTCCTGATATAGCCAGTTGGTGCCATCGCTGGTTTTTGGGGGTGAATCACTGGCCCCCATGGAGAGGGCTCGCAACTTGGGCGTCCTCCTGGATGCAAGGCTGTCTTTAGAAGAGCATATGACGGCCGTGGCCAGGGGGGCTTTATATCAGGTTCGCCTGATATGCCAGTTGCTGCCTTTCTAGATCAGGACTCCCTATGCACGGTCACTCAGGCACTCGTCACCTCCCGCCTGGACTACTGCAATGCTCTCTACATGGGGCTCCCCCTGGGGTGAACCTGGAGGCTCCAACTGGTGCAGAATGTGGTCGCGTGGGGGATTATGGGAGCGACGGGGCGCTCCCATGTGACACCTCTCCTGCGTGAGCTGCACTGGCTCCCGGTGGTCTTCCGGGTGCGCTTCAAGGTGTTGGTGACCACCTTTAAAGTGCTCCATGGCTTAGGGCCAGGGTATTTACAAAACTACCTTCTGCCACCAATAGCCTCCCACCGGCCAGTACGCTCGCACAGAGAGGGCCTCTTCAGGGTGCCGTCCACCAGACAATGTCGGCTGGTGACCCCCAGGGGGAGAGCTTCTCTGTGGCAGCGCCCGCCCTCTGGAACAACCTCCCCCCAGAGATACGTACAATACCAGACCTCCGGATTTTTCGTCGGGCCCTGAAAACTTATTTAGTTCACCTAGCCGGGCTGGCTTGATCCCACAGTTTTGGTTAAATTTAATTGATTTTAATTGGGTTGTTTTAAATTGCGGCCAAAAATATTTAATTATTTTTAAACTGTTTTTAAATTTTGTATGTTCTGTTTTATTCTGGCTGTTCACCGCCCTGAGTCCTGCTGGAGAAGGGCGGTATACAAATTAAAACAAATAAATAAAATAAATAAATAAACCCCCAACACCCCCCCCCCCCATTTTTTTCACCATCTTCTCATGAATTGTAGAAATGTACTGGTTAGTATTTTCTTTTCTTTTTAATGACAGTGTTTTACATTAGTTAACTTTTTTAAAAATTGGGTTGGCAAATTGCTTCATGATATTTTATGGGAAGAGGTATATAAATGTTTGAATATATTCTTTTGTATTGGGTTAGTATGACACACATCTGTTTATTTTTCTCTTTTAGGGAGCTTGTCTACTATGCCTGCAGTTCGTTCATTCTCCCTCTTTGCTGCTGTGGCTGTGTTTATTGATTTCCTTCTGCAGATTACCTTCTTTGTAAGTCTCTTGGGCTTGGATATTAAGCGCCAAGAGGTAAGTTCATTATATACTCTTTTCATATTTGTTTTGGATCAGCATTATTTTAGCAGCACATTCATTTTGGCATTTTATATTCCAGAGTAATCGATGTGATGTCCTGTGCTGTATCAAAGGTCGTGAAGAAATCAGTAGCTCCCATCACTCTAAAAGCATGTTGTTTCAATTTTTCAAAAACATTTATTCTCCGTTTCTTCTTAAAGATTGGATGAGACCAATTATTGTACGTACACCCTCATCGTTTTAGCTAAAGTTCCTTTTGATTTAAAATATCTAAACTCTAGATAATAATCTAAATGCAATCATGAGATTTTTTATAATTGTACGAATATATTTAATTTTATGCATATTTGTGTTCTTCTTTGGCTGGTTTTCAGAATAGTAAAAATCAGTTCAGTAGTCTGAACAGATTAATGTTAATTTTACTTACATTTACTGTAACAGGAAGATGTTAAATATTTTTTCCACCCTATTGCTAGTGTACCATGACATTGTTTTAACCTTTAAATGGAAGAGCTACAGTACATTTTCTAGCAGCACTGATTTACTTTATAGATTTAAAGTATGTAAATCAAATCTTGAACAGGTTTTATATAAATGCTATTTGTGAGACAAAGATTATTTTACTGTATTTCAGATATCCATATTTGTGGGTGTGTTATCGTTCAGCATAGCAGTTGTTAATAAAGTTGAGATTGGCCTGGACCAGAGATTATCAATGCCGGATGTAAGTTTTTTAACTGCTTGTACCACTGCTTTTTTTTCTTAGGAAATACTAAAAATTTCCTGAGAATGACTGCTCCCTATTTGTGCATATAAGAAATAGATTAGGAGGGAGGAGGGGGGGGGGAGGAGGGAGGGGGGATAGCAATAGCACTTAGACTTATATACCACTTCACAGTGCTTTACAGCCCTGAGTGGTTTACAGAGTCAGCATATTGCCCCCCAACAATCTGGGTCCTCATTTTACCCACCTTGGAAGGATGGAAGGCTGAGTCAACCTTGAGCTGGTGAGAATTGAACTGCTGAACTGCTGTCAGCCGGTAGTCAGCAGAGGGAGCCTGCAGTACTGCATTCTAACCACTGTGACACCAAGATTGTGGAATTTTTTTCTTACTTTAGTCTCCTTTGTGTTCTCTCTCTTTTAAAATAAGGATTCCTATTTGATAGTCTACTTCAACGATCTTGGCAAATACCTGCATGCAGGTCCTCCAATATATTTTGTGTTGAAAGAAGGGCATAATTATACAACGCCAGATGGACAAAATATGGTTTGTGGAGGAATGGGATGTGACAATAATTCTCTGGTACAGCAAGTGTTTGAAGCAGCAGAGATTAGCAGCTAGTAGGTATTCATTTTCCTTTTTCCTTAAAAGATTTTTCTCTTGCAAATAATGTTCTGTTAGAATGGGAACAAACTTTTATTCAGACTCATGATTAACCAGCCTCTTGTGTAAGTCCAATATAGGAAAATTATCCAGGTCACACTCTTGATTTATTATTTGTATTTCCTTTTGAATTATTAAGTTATTATGTCCAATGTAGCATCATTTTCCCTATCATTCTTGTAGCCTGTCATATTTAAATCCATTTTCAAATCAGTGTCAGTCTTGACCAATGAAACCTGCTCCTCTTCCACAGCAACTTTTAAACACACAGTCTATTTGTAGAGGCAGCCACTCTTAAAATTAACTTCTGGGTCCATTGTTCCAAAATAGTATGTTCAGAATTAAAATATTTTGCTTCATTCTGTATTAGTAAGTCAAATTTCATTCTCCTTTCATCAATCCTTGAACTTTATTTAAAACTTTTTCACTAAGGATTGAAGGAAACCCCTCTGGTGTTTTCAAGATTGTCAATTGAAAGGCTTCTAATTCAAGTAGACCTCAACTTAGAACAGTTCGTTTAGTGACCCTTCGAAGTCACAGTGCCACTGAAAAAAGTTACCATTTTTCACACTTATGATCG
The DNA here is from genome assembly GCA_022577455.1 of Arizona elegans. Taxonomy (NCBI): domain Eukaryota; kingdom Metazoa; phylum Chordata; class Lepidosauria; order Squamata; family Colubridae; genus Arizona; species Arizona elegans. The sequence continues at coordinate 38,965,875 of JAKOOJ010000002.1, forward strand.
TTGCAGCATTCCCATGATCACCTGATTTACATTCAGTTACTTGACATCTGGTTCATATCTATGATGGTTGCAGTGTCCTGTGGTCATGTGGCCATATTATGCGATCTTCTGACAAGCAAGTAAATTTGAACAGTCACTAAACAACCTGTTATAAGTCAAGAACTATCTGTTTATTTTTTAAAACTTATTGTATCTGCATTGTATATTTTTTAAAAAATATGCAGTTTGTATAGAATGTACATGAAAATGTTTGACAAACGATGGTATCATTTTCATATTTAGTACAAGAATTAGCTATGCACCTTCTTCCTGGATTGATGACTACTTTGACTGGATCAAACCACAATCTTCCTGTTGCAGAACTTATAACACCACTGGAGCATTCTGCAATGCTTCAGGTACAGCTGAATTTCAAATCTTAATGAATTAATTGATTCAGTTTTACATGAATGAAGACAAATGTTAATTTTATGAATATTTTCCAATAACATTTATACAGTTGTCAATCCATCATGTGTGCGCTGCCGGCCACTGACTAAAGAAGGAAAACAGAGACCTGAGGGTGAAGACTTCATGAAATTTCTCCCTATGTTCCTCTCAGATAATCCTAATCCGAAATGTGGCAAGGGGTACGTTTGGAAGGACATTGAGTCATAAAATGCCTGGCTTTTCTTTGTCTATATAATAAAGCTAACAGCACAAGAAGTGCAAAATAAAGCTGAACTTTAATTTTATATTTGGGTAGGCAAATATTGCTTAATAAATATAATGTAATCTTAGCATAATTAAGCATAATAATTGGCAATTGAAACACAGCAATTGAAGGATATAACTTCCATGTAGAAAGAATTGAAACAATTGAAAAGGAAGATAAATACATCTGTATGCTAATAATAGTTGTGGAGGTGATTACTCCCAACCAGTTCAAATAATATTTTCCAAAAGGGGTGACATGACTAGGAGTGACATGATAGCAGTGTTCCAATATTTAAGGTGCTGCCACAATTCTTCAAAATGTCTGAAGGCAGGACAAGAAGCAGTGGATGGAAACTAATCAGGGAGAGAGTCAACCTAGAAAACAAGGAGAAATGTCCTGACAGTGAGAACAATTAATCAGTGGAATGGTTTGCCTTCAGAAGTTGTGTGTGCTCCAACACTGGAGGTTTTTAAAAAGAGATTGGACAACCATTTGTCTGAATTATAGGATTTCCTAGCTGAGCAGGGGGGTTAGACTAGAAAATCTCCAAGGTCCCTTTCAACTCTGTTAGTCTGCTATTCTGTTAAAATATTTATTTATTTATTTATTGGTTCGATTTATATGCCGCCCTTCTCCGGAGACTCATGGCGGCTTACAATGCGTTAAGCAATAGCCTTCATACTTTTGTATATACCTGCTTAGTAGGGCTTTCGGCCCCCTCTAAGCGGTGTTCTTTTTTTATACAAAGTCAGTTTATTACCCCCACAATCCGGGTCCTCATTTTACCTACCTGGGAAGGATGGAAGGCTGAGTCAACCTTGAGCCTGGTGAGATTTGAACTTGCAGTAATTGCAGGCAGCTGGTGTTACTTAACAGCACTTTAGTCTGCTGCGCCACCAAGGCTCTAAATCAAGAACTTTCAAAAGGGCATGAAGTGAATAATGAAGTTATTTACTTATGTTATTTATGTTCAAATTTGTAATTTAAACTTAAAATAAAAATGGTTAGTCGGCTTTAATAGCAAGAAAGCTAGTGGGAAAAGGAGCTCAACATTCGTGGGAGTTTCTAAGAAAGGAAACAGTAATTTTGCCTACAATTCTAGAAAACAGCAGATGTCAATGCAGCCATACTAAAAGTTTAATGAAGAAATAGACCTATATTGTGAGTTGCAAAACACAAAAACAATACATACAGGTAGACTAGATTTCAATGCTTACATCAGAAAATCTAAAACTCAGAGTAAGCTGAAACTCTTTTATCATTTCAAATAACAACAAAAGAGCTCTTCGGATACATTCAAAATAAAAAGAATCAGCATAGTTGCCGACTATGAAGAAGGGAAAATACAAGTAAAAAGTAAAGGCGAAGCTAGCCAATTTTATTTTTCTCTGAGAATATTCACCATAATTATAAAGTGAAATGTACTGGAACAGTATTACAGTTTAAGCTTTATGCATCCTGACTTTATGTCAGGATGCATGAAATCTATTACGATTTTTTCAAAACCATTTGATATGTAGTCCCATAATATTCAGAATGGCAAGTGAATTAAACATTAACTAGGTTAATGTTAGGTGGATTTTGTAACGGTATTAAACTGAAGGGGTAAAATTGAGTGGCTTTGCCACCTTAAAATGTTCAGTAAAACATATACTATATGGTTTTATATTTTTCTTTGATCTAGTAGTATAAACTGAAACTCTAGTGTGTTGCCTGTACCCTGTAGTATCTCTCATTTTAAAAATTGGAAAATTCTTGTGCTATGAGCAAAGATCCAGGCTAAGGCATTTAGGCCTTAGAGTACCACATAGAAGTAATAGAAAGTTAATAATAATGGATCTTTGTAATCCAGTAGTTCATTTGCAGATATGACCAATAGTATACAGTATTTGTCCATTAAAAAGGTAAAAGTAAATGGAAATTGAAGAGAGCATGGCTGCCTGTACTGCAATTTGCATCTTCCCTGGATTGCTGGCTGTTGTTATCATTGAATGCATGGGGCCTTTTCAGCCCTAATTTTGTTTCAGAGCCATTATGCCTCTTAAAACCTACAAATCGGGGGTGAAATGCTCCCGGTTCAGACCGGATTGCCCGATATGGTAGCAATAGAGGTGGGTGGTTCGGAGAACCAGTAGTAAAAATCCCTGCCCACCTCCCCATGCCCAGCTGAGCCGCGCAATCATCAGAGGCTTTTTTTTTATTTTTAAAAGGATTTTTTCTACAACCTCTTTGGCCGAAAAAATGCTTTTAAAGGTTTTTTTAAAAAGCCTCTGATGATCGCACGGCTCAGCTGGGATCATCAGAGGCTTTTAAAAGCATTTTTTCTACAACCTCTTCGGCCGAAGAGGTTATAGAAAAAATGTTTTTAAAAGGAAAAAAAGCCTCTGCCAATCAGGCAAGTCAGTTGGGATCATCAGAGGCTTTAAAAAAAAAAAGCTTCTGCCATCAGGCAACTCAGCTGGGATTGTCAGAGGCTTTTAAAAGTATTTTTTTATAACTTCTTCAGTCGAAGAGGTTGTAGAAAAAATGGTTTTAAAAGTTAAAAAAAAAAGTTGGCCACGCCCACTCAGTCATATTACCCCACCACCACCAAGCCACGCCCACAGAACTGGTAGTAACAAATTTTACATTTCACCACTGCTACAAATATATATAAAAAAATACCATAATTTCTTTGGAGAGCGATTTTTTTAAAGAGGTGCAATAGTACCCTACCTTTATAAGCCTTCTTGATCCATACAAAAATTAGTCCTAAAATTTATCCATGATGCTGCATGTGAACTGTGTTTTTCCCATCATTTTCTTAATATTCTAAATGTGCCTGGTATTCCCAATGGACCTCCGGGCTACCAAATTTAATACTGTCATTTTCTTAAAGTAAGAAACATTATACTATGCCTGGAGCACTCTTTAACTCCTGACTTTACCAGCAAAATATTTACTTCATTGTCAAAGTATTTTATTCCCTGACTACATCCATGCTGCAAATCATCATTCTATTGCTTTGTGTTGTGTACTTTTAGCAAGTATTGATCTGTAGCATTTCCTAATAAGATAACAGATGCAAATTGAAATGCCTGATTGCCCGGTTGATTTGAAAGAAGTCAGCAGCTTTTTTGATGTATGCCAACTGTACTCTCCTTTTTCAGAGGACATGCTGCATATAGTTCTGCAGTCAACTTTATACACAACTCTTCTGAAATTGGAGCCACTTACTTCATGACTTACCATACGGTGCTAAAAACCTCACCAGACTTTATTGATGCATTGAAAAAAGCACGAATTATAGCACACAATATTACTGAAGCCATGGTCCACAAAGTAAAAAATGCCGAAGTTTTTCCTTACAGGTACAGTAATTTCTTTATGGGCAGAAAATTTTCCCACAACTTCCTCGCTAAGAATTATATTACAATATATGCCAATCCTTGAATGGTACTCTGAGCTGCTTCAGAAGTTGCCATTAAATTGTAAAAGGAGAAATTTTTAAATACATGAGACTAAATTATAATAGATTGTTATAACAGCTAATATATTTCATTTAATCAAAATTAAATTTTGTTCTGGCCCTTTCTACTTGTTTGTTCTGGACCACTATTTTTCTTTTTCTTTTTTGTTCTCTGCATGATCCTCCGAAGTCACTTGAAAGCTACTGCAAATTTTGATTATTATGAAGTGATAGCAATAGGGTTCTAATTCTTTTTTCTGTGCAATTTTTGGATTTTTATAAACAGGAAAATATTAATAAGCATGTGCAGAGATAGAACAGTTTGCAAATAATTAAAGCAATAATACTAATTTAGAACTATATTCAAAGTGTTCCATATTGCTCTGATCAATTCCTAAATGTTTGATTGACTGAAGTGTTGTGGCTTCGGTTTATAAATCTAGAATCACAAATTAAAAAAAAATCTTAAAATTACCCAGTTTTTGTCAATCAATCAATCTTTAATCTGTAAATAAAGTATGTAATTTTTAGTATTTGTCTTTCCTCCCAAAATAATAAAATTATTTTTGCCACCATTAGTAATGGAAAAACATCGTTTTGGTGTTTTTTAGTGGAAAAAAACAAAAATGATCAAGAAAAAAAAAGCAAAATTGTTGTTTTTACTGCCATCATCAGCAGACATTAAATAATTTTAATCTGGAGAAAGCTATGCTGAAAAAGGTGGAAGGGAAGAGGACAGCTAGCAGCAAGGTAGATAAACTAAGTTACAGCAACAATGGGTATGATTTGGAAGAGCCTTTATGGAGAAAATCTATGTGGCTGTTAGGAGTCAACAATGATTTAATGGTGACTAATCATCATAATCAATTTCTAAAAGTCACTTAGCTGGCTTTGCACCTTAGGCAGGACCAGAACTCAGAGTCTCCTGTTTTCTAGCTTGGTAGCTTTATTACACCAAACAAGCTCTCATAATGATAAATGGGTATGTGTTTAGCTACAAATACCTGTACAATGGTACTTTGTGCTCTTTGCTTTTTTTTTTTTTTTTTTTTTAAAAAGTTAAATTTCAAATGCATGTTTGTATTACAGAAGCCTATCTTTAGGTTTAGAAAATTGGAATAGAACATTGTGATTAGGGTTGGACAAATGTATTAATTCTTTCATTGTCTTCAATTTTTGAAAAGTGAAGTGACTTTTTAAGAAGATGCTACGTGGAAAGTTGTGGTTTGTAAATTTGTTTACTTATTTTTCTCTTCATAGCATATTCTATGTTTTTTATGAACAATATTTAACAATTGTGGATGACACCATCTTTAATCTTGGCGTTTCCCTTGGATCAATATTCATAGTAACTATGGTGCTGCTTGGTTTTGAAATATGGGCTGCCATTATTGTTTCCTTCACTATTGCTATGATACTGGTCAACATGTTTGGAGTGATGTGGCTCTGGAGTATCAGCTTAAATGCAGTTTCCTTAGTAAACCTTGTAATGGTAAGTTTACCTACACTTTAATCCTACTCTATTTAAAAAGCTTTGGTGCAAAACAAATACTGCTTAGATTCTGTACGATTTATAGCCTTAAAGATGGATTTAAATGCTCAAAAGAATACACATGCTGTGCTTGACACACATAATTCCTTGTCAAAAGGAAGTGTTTCCCTTTTTGTTTCTATTCATTTAGATCTCTATGAAAATCTTGTTTTTTTTAAGAATACAGTGACAAGATTTGTTTTAGACTTGGTGTCCATTCTCAACCAGATGATTTAGCCAGATAATGTTGTGCACAGCTGCATCTATTACCAATGCCCCAACAAAAAATTGTATGAAATAAAATTAAGCAATTCTGTAAGTTGTTTTGAAATTAAACCTGGAAAATGTTTGCTGATTTTGGACATCTTTACCAATTTGGTATTGAAAATTTAAAAAGAAAAAAAATTAACAGAATTGCCTCTTTTCCCATTTTACTCTATGGTTTCCTGCCTACCAGTGAGTGGTATTTTGATATCTTCCAAGTCTTATTCACAAAAAAATGTTCTCTTTCCCAGTAACTCTTTTTAAGGATTTTTAACTTTTGGGAATCAAGATTTGATGTCTCTTCACCAATAATGCATCTTTATTTGCGACTGCTTAATAGTTGACTTAAGCCTTGGTAGTACAGGGGTTTAAGGCACCCTGTTATTAAGCTGGTTATTAAGACCAGCTGCCTGCAATTACTGCAGGGTTCGAATCTCGCCAAGGCTCAAGGTTGACTCAGCCTTCCATCCTTTCTAAGGTAGGTGAAATGAGGACCCAGTTGTGGGGGCAATAAGCTGACTTTGTATAAATATACAAAAGGAGGAAGGCTATTGCTGAGCACATTGTAAGCCGCCCTGAGTCTTCGGAGAAGGGCGGCATATAAATCAAATTAATATATATATATATATATATATGCTATGCTTAGAATAATTGGTCTAATACAGGTAGTCCTCAGCTTACAACAGTTCATTTAGTGACTGTTCAAAGTTACAGCGGCACTGAAAAAAAAGTGACTTATGACCATTTGTCAGTTACCACCTTTGTAGCGTTCCCATAATAAATGTCTCATTTAACAACAGAAATTTGGAGCTCAATTGTGGTCATAAATTGAGGACTACCTGTATTTAAACTAATAAATCGAACTAATAAATTGAACTAATAACAACTAATTTAGAGGTAAAACAATATTCAATTATACAATTGTAAAAAAAATCTAATATCCCTGTTAAAATGCCAGTTTATTGAAATGTAAAAAATTAGACCTCTCTCAACATCCAAAGTGGTAAAAGAGGAAGAGGAAGAAGAAAGAAAAAATCAAACCAAGACAAATCACTTCACTTACATCTCAAAAAACTGGCCTTTTAATAGTAGTGTCTACACTTTTTATATCCACTGTAACTACTGTGATATTTTAAAAGCCATCTTCATATCTTGATAATTTCTGAGCTATGAATTTTTCTACAAAGAATGTTTATCTGCTGATAGACATCTAGAAGCTGATAAAGAGTCACTGGGTATATAGTTTGACTTGCTGTATTTATTATTGCATTTAATGTGTTACAGCAGATATATGTTCCTGCTTTGTGTTATTTTGCATATATGCTCTAACAAGATTCTATTAGTATTTAATTGCCATTTATTTGAATGCCTTATGCTTTATAAAACAGTAGAATATCCTAATATCTAAGTTATTTCTTTTGCAGAGTTGTGGCATCTCTGTTGAGTTTTGTAGCCATGTGACAAGAGCATTTACAATTAGTACAAAAGCAACAAGAGTAGAGCGTGCTGAGGAAGCACTATCCCAAATGGGGAGCTGTGTAAGTAGCATTTTGTATACTGTTTGTTAGGCAATAGAAGGCACAGGAATTGGGCCCAATTGTCTTAACAGCTCATGGCCTGTATGCAACTAATGGGTCAGCATACAGATGCAATCTACAGTCTGCATCTGTGTGGAGACAAGGTTCATCTCTTCCTGTAGTTGTAATTATAGCTAAAAGATTGGGATAGATAATCATTTTGACCCTAAGGACTACAGATCAAGGACGGAGTATGCCTACGCACCACACTTCATATGCATATACCAGGGGTGTCAAACTCATGGCACCATGGTGCCATCATGGTATTGGGACTTTTTTTCCCCTTCACTAAACCAGGCGTGGCCAGCACATGACGCATCCGGACCAAGGGGTGGGAGTTTGACAGCCCTGGCATATACCATTCCATTTCTTGTATCCTCTTTTACTACTGAACCTTGGCAAGATTGCAGGGAGAGAGAGGAGGTGAGGTCCCCTGCTTAAAAATATCCATTCCCGTTGCAGATCACTGTTTTTGTTGTATGAGAAGAGTCATCTAGAGTAGGAACACTGGGAAAAGGAAGAACACAATGAGCTTCTCTCTTTCATTAAGTAACTTAGTACAGGTTGTATACCAATGAACTGGTTCTCACCAACCTGACTAGTTGATAAGAGGAAAGTAGAAGGTTGTTTGCTAACCACGCACAAGACAAAATGCTGATAAATTTCTGTTATTGATAATGATGCTGATAATAAAAAATAATGTAAAAATAAAATAATTCTGACCTGTTGGAAAATGGGTACGTTGACTATAACAGGACAATATGCTTCGCTAGATTTGTTACTTCTTTTTTTAATTTCAATAGGTTTTCAGTGGCATTACACTCACAAAATTTGGAGGAATAGTGGTGCTTGCTTTTTCCAAATCTCAGATTTTCCAGATCTTCTACTTCAGGATGTATTTAACCATGGTGCTACTTGGAGCAACCCATGGTCTAATATTTCTTCCTGTCCTACTTAGCTACATAGGTAAGACAAAATTGGCATTTGCTTCAGGTATAGTGACCTATTTGCAGTAGAGGCCATATTTAACATTGTGATATCTTTATTTAACATAATAAACTTGTTTAGCAAAATAGATCACTTGGGCATGTGCACACCCACTATTCCTAATGAGAGTGAAACAAAAATTATTTCTCATGTTAAGGCCTAATATGTACTGTTTTGGGGAGGTGGGGGGCTTATTTCATGCCACAATGGCATACCCAAAAATCCCTAGTATAGCATTTTTTGAAATATGTCTGAATTAACAAATTTATTAATTTTAATTTAGCTTAAAATAAGTAATTTTCATAATTATTTCTGAAGTTGAAGGACTAATTAATTAACATTTTTCAAAAGTAAAATTTAAGCAGGAGCAAATGTATAGAAGAAAAAACTACCCTTACTTGTGGCAGGGTTTATGCATTATGCTAGATTAATACATTTTTGGCTTGTATTTGTGCCTTGTTTGTAAACTATGATCATGTCTTAACATGGGCATTACGCCATACTACCTTATTCTATAAATTACAGCAGTGTGCTATACATCAGCAGTTCCCAACCTTTCTGGCTTTGTGGACTGGCAGTGGCAGCGGCAGGTGACAGGATGATTCTGCGCAAACAGCAGGCTAGCATGCTCACATGTGCAGCTCCATTGGCACGAGTGGCAGATGCAGGCCCACTGCTTGCTCAAATGGAGCTTTGCTTATGAGCTGCTCACACAAGTGGAGTTGTGTGCATGAGCGCACTTGCCCATCACTTTTGCAGCCCAGTTCTGAATGGGCCGTGGCCCAGGGACCCCTACTATACATGAACCCAGCCCATTTTCTGCTAAACCATGGTTTGTGGTATCAACTTCAAATTTGACCAGTAAAAGTAGAATGGATGTTAACTATAATCATTATGTTAAAATGACCTAAAATTTCATTTGATTTCTATGTAAGATGCCCAAACATATTATACTCATGTTTGTTGTTCCATCTTTTTGCATCACAAGTGTTCTTTTGTGAAACATGTTTCATAATCTAGCATTACTGAACTAATATATATAGTAAATCAAAATTTCCTTTTTTTCTCTATAGGGCCCTCAATAAATAAAGCTAAAGCTCGTGCAGCACAAGAAAGGAACAAAGGTACAGAAAGAGAAAAACTCCTGTTCTTCTAGCCATTTTAAACGAAGTGGTCAGTGGACTCTGTATTCTGGCTGAAGACTTATAAATTGTAGCAAGTTTCTATGATTACCATCTCACAACTGTAAAATGGTACTGGGATTAATTTTCTACATAACTGGAAGAAAAACAGTAATTTTGAACAGTTTGGATTCAGGAAGAATTATATCAACATCAGTTATTTATCAGTATTACTTAAACTTGAAACATTAATGAGAATAATTTATTGTAGTTTTTGTTCCTGAAAAGGAAACTGTTTTGCAATAGAAATAGATTCCTGGTAACACTTAAAGTGATAGGTATGAGATTAGATTGCTGATACCACTGACAATTTTTTAATGCAAGTCAATGCAATTTTTGGCTTTATTTTTAGAAGAAAAATAAGCCATCGGTCAAAATGTTGTAATATTTTTAATATTTGCCAAAGGGTCTGTATATATACTTTATTATAAAATAGATCTTTTGTAGTTCAAAAGTAAAAGTACATAAATGCAATAAATTAACTTTATACATCCTTATACTGGAACAGTTTTACTATGTCAGAAAGTGGCAGGCTTCATTAATGCTTGGTCTCCAAAAACCTGCTTAAAAAATGTGACATGCTCTTCACAGTGTTCTCCTACAAGAAAAGGACAGAAAATGTAATCTGTTATTTTTGACATTTTAAGGAATCACACAAGTATATTATCAATATTTTTTTAAAAAAAATTCAACCTCAGGAGCTACCTCTGCTACTCTCTCTTTATTACTCATGCCCCAATTTTGAAACTGAGAAGCTGGATCACAAAACAGTTGTATAAAAACAGAAATAAAATGGGTAAAGGAGATGCATATAAGCTACAATTCATTGTATACAAAGCTTATGTAGACTTTTGTATAATAATACTAGGAAAAAGTAGATTTTATGCATAATCAAGGACATTGAAGGGAAAATGTTGCAGATTATCTTTGAGACACTTTCCACAGAATTAAATATGATCCTTTTTTCTTATATAAGCTTAGAAATTATAATTTGATTTGATATTGATATTTATTTTGCTTTTGAATACTATTGATAGCTAAAGCTGTTATTGAGAAATGCACAAAGACCCCTGGTAGAGTGGAACTGCATGCATGAGGTATCAAATTCATTACTGGGTGGTAATTAATAAGAATGACAAAGCACCTTTTAGTTTAAGTAAAGGTAAATTCTAAATGTCTACTTCTAAGTCCATAAGACTTACAGCACTTACAATTTTGTAGCAGGCTGTCTCCAACTGACCTATTAACCCTACTGTTAAAATATAATTATAATTCCATACCACCTAGCTGTACTGAAGTCAGTATTCAAACAGTGTAAAATCAATTTTTCTTCCAATTAAGGATCATGCATATTTTTCCAGATGTTGATACTGCATTACAGATATTCCAACTGTTTTAGTAACTCTTATCTTTCTCCTAAGCTTGAGAAAGTTCCATTTGTCATAACTGTTTTCAATATACAAAATTGTGCCTACAGTGCCTTGAGAAATTAAATTTCATTTAAGGAAAAAGCAATAGTAGTGGCCTATGTTTCATTTTCTTTTCTTTCACTGGAGGGGGCCTGGTTTCTTTTTTTAATTTATTTAAAAACAAAAACCCATTATCTAATGCATCTTTTGATCACTGTTGAACAGGAGTGATAAAGTTCATGCTCCAACAAGTCTCTGAAAGTTTATATATGAATTACTTACTAAAAAATTATACCAATTTGGTAAAATTTACTAATTATCCTTGGAGTAGCTTTTTATCTTTAAAATTAATTTTGCAGGAGCATATAGTAGTTTAAAAAATTACTACCTCTCTCTATTGAGGAAAAATTATGAAGTTAGTGAGACCCTGTTGTACCAATTAAAAATAGAACTCTATGTTTGAAACAATCTAATGGGCAGCAGGATTATTAGGTCTGAACTTTGAATATTATAAAAATTAAAAAGAGGATCCAACCTTCTTTATATGCCTACCAAACTGCTGTTTACCTGGAGTGAAGTTAGGGTTTCCACGTATTCGCTGATTTCTCTGCTCAAAAAACCTGAATATGGTATAGAAGAGCATCTCATCTTCCGTTTGCTTTGCTGCATCAAGGAATTTACGAGCAGAAATGCTGTCATGTCCACCAATTCCTCTGATAAATCTCAAGGCAGCTAGCACTTGATGTTTAGATAACAAAACTTCTACTATTTCATCGTTTGCTGTACAAAGTCTCTGAAAGCACAAATGATGAAAGTAAATGGCTGCTGACCATACCTATGACTTCTTTCCCATGAGCACCTTGCTTTATTTACTAGTTATTAGATTTATTGTTGCAACAATGAATTATAACATGTAGCATGCTATAAAATATAATAGTTTTGAATAGAGTTTTTTCAAAATGAGATGGACAGCAGCAAATAGATTAATTTAATAAATAAATAATATTGTAAGCAAAATAATAAAAAGAATACTGAATGTAAAAAGATTACAGCAAAATCCAAAGCTACAACTAAGAACTTAAGTATTTCTAAGTATAAATAAGAGCAGAGCAAAAGTAGTAGCTTGATTGCTGATAGTTGGAACTACATTTGTAAGATGACTATGGAGATTCTCAGTAATCCAGATCATGGTTGTCCCAAAGGTGCTTTTTTAAGAAGCAATTGGAGTTTCTGGTTCTTGATCTGAAGCAGCTTCTTGGATGAGAAGTGAAATCTCTTTAAAGAAAAAACCAGAAAGTCCAGTTGCCTCTTGAAAAAGCACCTCTGGAACATTTGTAAGATGCAGGGGTGAAATGCTCCCGGTTTGGACCGGATCGTCTGATCCGGTAGCAATAGAGGCAGGTGCTTTGGAGAACTGGTAGCAAAAATCCTTGCCCCCCCGAGCCGCACAATCATCAGGGTTTTTTTAATGCTTTTAAAAGTAAAAAAAGAAAACGTGGCCACGCCCACCCAGTCACATTATTTCCCCCCCCCAAGCCACGTCCACAGAACCGGTAGTAACAAATTTTACATTTCACCACTAGTAAGATGGTTCAGTGTTTTGAGGTTTCAGCCCTACCAACAATAATTTGGCCCTGATCTCATTGTAAATGGGGCAATGGAAGACATGATGGGTAACATTCTTCAGTTGATCAATATCACAAGGACAGAGAATTGTTCAATAGGGAGCATATAAAATGATGTTTGTGGACCATATGGTCTGCAGATGAAGGAATAGTAAAGCCCATCTCAGCAATGCACTGGTTGCATTAACTAAATACTAGGAGGAGATGCTGTTTTTTTATAATGATGATACCAAAATGAAAATGTGGCTGATTGTCCTCCAGTAGCATCTTTATCGGCATTCCTTTCTTTAATATTTTCTCTGTTTCAAGAGCCAAGTTCTCCCAAAGGTGGTAGGGAATACAGTTATAGGATCTGTGTCAAAAATTTGGTCCACTGATTCCCAACTATGTAATGGAGAAAACAGAGTTTGATAAAGATAGAATCTTTGAAGGCTTTCTAATTTCTTATAGGGGCCCGGTAATATACGACAGATTTGCATGGGGGTGGAAGGTAGCTCTACCCTAATGTTTTAATAGGCAATGAGGTTGCCCTGGGGAAGCCCAAAATATTCCTTATGAAGTTCTTTGGATTAATTCCAATTGGGCAATTAATAGATTTTACCTCTACTCAGACCTGCCTTCCCATCATTACCCATAATCAAAAAAAGAAAATGGCATATTTACACTTCCTCTGTCTACTTACCTTTAACATATCCAGGGAGAGTTGATGTGCTGGTGGGTAAATACTTTCAAGAGACAACAATAAGCAAGCCTAAAATAAGAAATAAGTCAGTATCTAGTATTTCACAATTTGCTCCTAAACTAAAAAGCATCTTAGTAAATCATTCTTGCTCAGCAACAAAGCACATTAAAGCATAGTGGAAGGTGATGTGTTCATGTCATTATTTTTAAATCTCTCTGATGCAATGAAAAGATTATGCAAGGTTACTCACCAAAGGCTTTGAATCACTGAGAACATGGTACTGTAGAAACTGATGAAGCATATAGAATAAATTGTGCTGAACAAGGGTTTTGATTATCAATTCATAAAGAAAATGCTAAGAAGACAAGAAAACAGGGAAAAATCCATGCTGAAACTATTCGTAACTTAGCAAATTTATAAACATTTAGCTAAACATCAGTTTGTAAGGAAAATACAGTAGAAAGAGTATTTGAATTAAGTAGATCCAAAAGAAATTAGTCTTTTCATTGAAATGCATTTGCATGTGTATTACACTTTTATGAGCAGTAAAGTTTTATGACATCCAAAACTTTTCAAGTTTGAAATGGGCAGTTCCAACAACTGAATAAATTAGCTGAAGTTAGCTGAATAAATACATGCATAAATACTTAAATAAAATTTAAAAAAAGAACTCCTGAATTACAATACATAAAGAAGTTAACAGTTAAATTTTATTTAACTATTGGCACGAAAGCAACATAGAAATATATAGATACTCTCCTACTTATAAACTTTGCTTAAGCTTCCAAAATTGTACACATGTGAGGAATTGCTGGCAAAGGAGAAGGAAGTGTGCATTTCATTTATGCAAATGTGGAAGTTTCTAATCTAATGATTGCCAAGAGTTATTTGAGGCAAAGCCTATATGCATTAGGACTCAAAGCTGAAAGGCATTAAAAGTTATTTGCATTCCTTAAATTTTCACAGAGTTCAGAAATCATTCCTTGACAGAAAATATAATCTACATTAAGCCTGATTCCATTCTCTAGTATATCCCCATGTATTCTTAAATTATGTCAATTATTTGGATTCATTTCAATAATTCAGGCTTAGTTTTGGAATGGGCACAAACCTGACCATCTTAAGAAATGATCCTCTGGGAATGAATTAGAAAGTGCAACCGTCTTGGTTCATGCCTAGACCACTTTGGGGCTTTCAAAATGGACAGACTTTTTTTCTTCCAAATTTATTGGCCTTAGGAACTACAGAACTGAAGTTTTTCCAGTGCTTTCTGGATGAGCAATGTTGGATTGTAAGATTTCTGTTCCATCTCATCCTGCACACACTTCTACATATACAGGAAATAGACTGTTTATTTGGAGGTTTGATCCAACATATTATCAATATGAAAGGAATTCTCAGCAGGTGGATTTCTATTGTTTTCTACAGAGGTTACAGCATTCTGAAACCATTGCCTGGACATGGTTGGGAGTGAATGAACTAAATCCAGGTAATTTGGATACATTGTGATTATGTAAATAAATAGTAGAATACCTCTGATATGCAACAAATTAACCTTCTTTGTAGTACCAAATGGGGGCATTCTTCTAGAGTTTGACACTAACAGACAAATCTCAATTGGCCTGTTGTAACCTTTTAGTATTTAGATTGACAGTCACTTCTCTGTCTCTATAAGAAAGTATACTTTCTCTCTCATGCAGGGATACATACAGCTGCCTTTAAAAGAGGTTTCAAGATTTCAACTAATCCCGAACATAGTTTAAACCATAAAATAAAAATACTTAGCAAAAGTTATTTCAAATTATGACACTTTCAAGAACTTACCTGAACAGCTATCTGGAACTGGTTGAGTGAGCGAATATACTCCATTATAACAGCAATAGTGAACTTGTGGGGGGCCTCCTTATTAGAAAAGAATTGGAAAAATATATTTGACAATAAGTTTACAGAATTTAAATAATGATTTGATGCTATTCAGAATTCAAATTTGCCTTAGCAAGTTAGCTAGCATATTATAAAACTTTTAATTAATCATATCAATTGTGGTAGTATGAACAGTGAAGTAATTAAAGCAAAATTCTATCAACTGACCTTTTTTTCAGTAAAGATTGATAGAACGTGAGTATACATGTCTGACTGATCAATAACTGCCTGGGTACGGACTGGGCGCTTTGGTGGTGGATTGCCTCGGCTCTGTCCTGTTTCTAATGCCTGCAAAAGGACCATAGAACATTTTATTAAATCATGTACTTTAGTTGAAAAAGGTCACTAAATAATAGATTTAATTTTGTATTTAGAATTTAGAATATTGTTAAACCACTATAGATTAAGTAAGAATTGTGACCAAAAATATATACTGGTATTTCAAAGTGTTTTATTACATTATTATGAAAAATGGAATACATTTTGAAATGCTTTTGTAATGGCAAGACTTGCTATTAAACAGTTAGTGCTTTGGGGCACCGCAACTCAATGAGTACAGTAGAATAATGTATATTACTTCCACAACAAAGGGTCATGTAATCAGTTCCAGCAGGAGTTTGTGAAGACGCTACTGGCAGAAGGGAATTTTAAATTTTAAATAGTTACAATGCAAGAGAAATTGCTTCACAATCATCCTTGTATAATACAGCATTTTTTCACCTTAAACAGTGACATTTTTGAATGATAACAGAGTGAGCCACTGTAGAGGATGATAACCAGTAACAGATCAGTGGACTGTACCTGCCACATCCAAGAAAAAAAAATATTTAAAAAGGCTCGTCTATGTGGACACCATAGCAGCTTTCACATTGGTAATATAGTGATCTAATTAATAAAAGCTAGATCAATATCTTATTTATGATAAAAGGAATTTATGCTAATAAAAGAATATGTATAAGATACACTGTTCACAACTTGCCGTAGTATAAGCCTGTTCTGCTTCTAAGTATCTCTTATATTCGTGATTGAGCTTGTCAAAAACAGTGGCAATTACGCTCAACGAGCCTCCCTCTGGTTCATTTAACACTGCAATAGAACACACAAGGAACATCCAAAATAAGTAAAGTCATAGAATGTAGCAATAGCAGAATGCAATCTTGATACCATAATAGATAAGTTAGATAAATAGATAAGTAGATAAGTTTTTATTCAAACTGCATATGGCATATTATTTCGTATGTCATAAAATACTCCTAGCAAATATCATTATACTATACTACAAAGTATAGTATTCTATTATAATACTAATAAAATACTATACTTTGTAGAAAAACATTATGCTATGTCAGGGCTGTTTTTAAAAGGTCATAGAACTTTTTGATTCATAGTAGCTTCCTCAAATTGGAGTAGAAGCTTACTTTGTGAACACACAGAAAGAATAACCATCTTGCAGTCTTTTCGTTGCAGAAGGAAGTCCATTAGCTTTCCCTTGTCCGACAAAAGATTTACTGTAGGTTCAAGTTTTATTTGCAGATTCCAGAGATAACCTACAATAAACAAAAAAGAAGAGTACATTCCTCTCATAACTGATGTACTGTACCACGATAAATGTCAGTTCAAGAGAGAGAGATTTAATGGACTGAGGTTTCATAGGTAGTGAAGTATTTCATCAGAATTCTTTCATCACCACATTCTGATAATAAGTAACATTATGTTCTCCAGGCACTTTGGACATTAGGAAGCTAATTAATACATTTTGTACAGCAGCAAATTTAATACTTTGTATTATAAACACACAAACATTCAGATGCTCTGATTAAAAAATGAATATTGAAAGTTTCATACCTTCACTTGCGCTAATGATAATATCAGGCTGAAAGACAATCCAGGATGATGAATCTAAATGTTAAGCAAAACTCTTACCAATGTCCAATGGGTTTTGCCTCAGTAAGTTTTATCGGTAATTGTTTATGCAGCCAGCCACTTTGTTTATGCAGCCAGCCACTTTAACAAAGAGGCACACAACTTATTTCACATATCCAAGGAAGGACAGGGATATTTGTTCTTTAAGCACATGATAGCTCCCAAATTTTTTATGCCAAAGAAGCAGTAAGATAAAGAAAGCAACAATTCATCAAGTGTTAAATTTCTCAAAGACATAGAGGTCTCTAGCTGAAAAGAAGCTACTATTGCCAAAGCCTCTTAGAAGAACATTGAAAGTGAAAAATTACCTATAAACTTAATCTGCAATGTTTTCTATACACTCATACATTATCAATACACTTCTGGAAGCAACTCAAAGAGCTAGTAGACCTAGTAAATTAGTCTTCACTCTTCTATATTTTTGAAAACAAATCACACTGAATGCAAATAAATTTCAAAATAAAGATCAATAGGATTTTACAGGCTGCAAAACTACACAATAAACTCTTACTGTAATAGATTAATGGAAGGAGTGAATCCATTAAAGCAGAACATCTGGTAAATCTGAATAGAATTACAAACATCTGTATTGTATGCATTTTAAAATAATGTATCTTAAATGACAATCCAGTGCACAAAAGTATATTTTGTTATATCTAAAGTCTGCTAAAGTGACCAATCAGAACAGCACTTTGCATTATTTCTGTATTATTTATTTCTACTCCTCTCACAGATAAAAAGATTCATGTTTACCATAGATACACACTTGTGCTCCTTTCAGATATTAAAAAAATCATGTTGCCACAGAATAAATAAGATCTATGATTTTAATTTCAAGGATACAGAGTTTACAGGGAACTGGAAACTGATTGGTTACAGAAGCTGGACCTGCGAATCAGAAAAAGTGTAATTTATATGGATTAGAGAGGAAATTATTTGTTATGTTTGTCAGAAATAACTTTTTACAACAAACTGCGTACTCCAAATGCTAAACCTAAAGTCCTTAGCCCATAGGTTACTGTCATATTTAAAGCAGTAACAAAGATACAAACCAAAAGCTAACTTTCTAAAAGTTTAATATTTAATTCTTTTAAAATATTAATTACAGTTTATGAACTATATTCAATGCAAATTCAAACTTCATAAATGTTATACTCAATGAATGTAGATTGTTTTACATGATGTAACATCTTCCCTTAATGCAAGTTTAAGGATTCTAGCACTTTTCCAGGAAGCAACTATTGATAATTGTCAGGAAGATAAATAGTTCATATTTTAATTAACTGAATCATACTAATTTAGAGGTTCGAATGGAATCTAGAAGGCTTATAACAAAGATAAAACACCTATTCCCCCATCTTTGGAGAATACCATGACACAAATGGTAGATTAAAATGGTTTAGCTTCCATGCAAATTTAAGGTTTACCCACTGCTTAGATATGCATGTCAGAAGCTGATGAGATTTCACAATTATGGCTCTATAGTATTTTGAAGGCAAAGATGAATTTGGTGCATGATCAAAATACCAATGTGTGCTTAAAGCAGTTGAGTCTTTTCCTGGGATGGTTGTCCCCTGAGCTGAAACATCATACTTGCTTGAAAGAGCTACAAGCATACATACTTCTAAGTATGATTTTATCTTTCGCACCAAACTTTTGTACAACTCTATTCAAAATTCATTTCTATTTATTTCCCAAACCTCTAAACTTAAATGTTTAGAAAAGAAAAAACATGGTCTATGGTCCAATAATATAAGTAGAACAGCTACAATAGGCCATAACTTTAGGCTTTTTTCTCCCAAGACCAGAATAATATATTTATTTATTTATTTATTTATTTTTCATATTTGTATACCGCCCTACTCCCGAAGGACTCAGGGCGGTGAACAGCCATAATAAATACAAATACATATAGAAGTTAAAAACTATTAAGAAACAGATCAAGTAATTTAGGCTCAAAGATTAAGAATATCCAAATTTATCTAAAGAGGTTTAAAACCCAATTTAAAAGCCAGTTTAAAAGCCAATTAAAAAGGGAGAGTTAGGCCAGACCAGCTTGTTGGAATAGAAATGTTTTCAGGGCACGGCGGAATATGCGTAAGTCTTGGATGTTTCGTAACTCCGGGGGAAGCCCGTTCCAGATGGTAGGTGCCCCCACAGAAAAGGCTCTCCCCCTGGGGGCCGTCAGTCGACATTGTTTGGCCGACGGCACCCTGAGGAGTCCCTCTCTATGGGAGCGAACTGGTCGGTGAGAGGCTATTGGTGGCAGGAGGCGGTCTCGTAAGTACCCTGGTCCTGAGCCATGGAGCGCTCTAAAGATAGTAACCAAAACCTTGAAGCGCACCCGGAAGATCACTGGGAGCCAGTGCAGCTCGCGCAGGAGGGGGGTTACATGAGAGCGCCACATTGCTCCCATTACCACCCGCGCGGCCGCATTCTGGACCAGTTGGAGCCTTCGGGTATTTCTCAAGGGGAGCCCCATGTAGAGAGCGTTACAATAATTCAGGCGTGAGGTGACAAGGGCGTGAGTGACCGTGCGTAAAGAGTCCCGATCCAGAAAGGGATGCAACTGGCGAATCAGGCGAACCTGATAAAAAGTCCTCCTGGCTACGGCTGTCATATGCTCTTCAAAAGACAGCCGTGAGTCCAGGAGGATGCCCAAGTTGCGAAACCCATCTGTGGGGGCCAACGACTCGCCCCCAATAGTCAGAGATGACGCCAACTGACTATATCGGGACGACGGAAACCACAGCCACTCGGTCTTGGATGGGTTTAGTCTGAGTTTGTTCCTCCCCATCCAGAAATATTGAAATGAAATATTAAATATTTAATGAAATATTGCTCATTTCTGTTTATCCTGTTTCATATTTAGTAAATACAACGAACTTATTACTCCAAGAAATACACTAAAATGAAATATTAAGACTACTGGAGCATAACTTTTAACTAATAAAAAAACCTAGCAATTTTAGCTTCAAAATTACAAATATATGCAGTATTTGCATTTTCAAAGGAAACATGCAATTCTGTACCTGCCACAGGAATCTGGTATGGCTGTATGGATCGAGGTGGAAGTACAAGCTGGTGCAGGGTAACTGTGCCATCAAATTCCCCCTTTAATTTAATGTCATATATAATAGAGGTCTAAAAAACACCAAAAATCTCTTTATGGTATGTGTTAAAGCACAATTGTATCCATACAGAAAACAATAAAATGATGGGTGTAACCATGATGATTCTTTTTATTCTGTTTGGCATAATTATAATAATTAAGATCCTATCCTAAAAATGAATTTCAATTGAATATAAATATATATGGAGAAATCCTTCTGTTTATGTTCCTTCTGTTCCTGTGCATTTCTCAGAACTTTAACCCTATAGAAAAGCTACGGCAATTATGAGGGAAAGAACTTTCTGCCAGCCGTATTTGTTTAAGCAAACCAAATTTGAGTTGCATCCAGTGATGTTATTTTATTTATTACAACAATACAGTCCTTCTCTATGAACACCTGAATATTAACTCTTAAAAGTCCAAGAAAGTATCTCACTCCAACATTATTTATTTAATCAAGTTACATGCTTGTCTAAATTGTTAATGCAATCCTGGACAATTAACAACATATTAAAACTATAAAAAACAATACTATTGGAAAAAAACCAACAATCTTCAACCAAGGATGAACCTAATAGCAGAAATAAATCTGTAAACAGACTATAATCTCACAATCTTCAGGCACATCCCGGTATTTAATGCTTTAAAAAAGGTAGCAGAGTTTGGGCCAATCTGATATTTAGGAGTATGGTATTCTAGAGGGCAGACACTAAGCCAGAAAAGGCATGCCTCTGAAGTTCCATATGACGACAATTTAATTGAAGGGACCCAGAACATGCTCCTCTTGTTGAACATAGTGGGACAACTGAAAACGGGGAGATGAAATCCCATAAATAAACCAGCAGTTCCATTTCATAGAGGGCTTTATAGATAACAATTAGTATCTGGAACCACACTGGAGCCAGTGCAGCTTACAGAAGTGTAACCTGGATGCACTGAGATGTGCATGTAACTGCCCATGCTTCATGGTTCAGGAATGGGTGCAATTGATTCACAAAATGAAGTTGTGTAAAAGACCTCCTGGTAATAGCTGCAACCTACTCCTTGAGCAGGAGTCGTGAGTCCATGAGGACTTCCAAATTGTACATTATTTTTCTTTAGGGTAGTGAAACCTCATCCAAGTTTTTAAAAAAACCTGGATCCAGTGAGCCCTAAATCAAGACAGCTACTCAGTCTTATCATATTAACATTAGTCTTTAATTTTAATAAATCAGTAATTTCCTGTATCACAACAGTTGTCAAATGGTTTGTTGTATATATACACATACATATACATATACATATATATATATATATAACATTACACACACACACATAGTATATGTCTTTAAGTATATGTCTTTAAGAAAATTATTGCCCCCACTCTTAAATCTAGGCCCAAACTACACTAATTATATATATGCAGTTGAAAATGATAAGCTAATTATCAATCAAACCTTATTCACCAATCTTAAATTTTGTATGACTTCAATTATATATTAATTAAATAATTTCTCCTACTCTAGTATTTTCCAAAAGTATTTTAAACTAAAATATGAAAAAGAATCTAAATCAGCTGTCTTGGGCTACCCAAAATATAATGCAGAAAAAAAATAATACCTCAGTGTCCTGATGATGAACTACCACTAAATTATCCACAACGTTCAATGCAAACTTCCCAGTCCTATATAACTTCAATATATGCAATTTCTTACATGAGCCTTCCCTGTGGTAACATTAATTGGGGAAGAAAAAGAACATTAATCAGCAACCTTAGTAGTCACTTTTTAATAGTTGTTATGAAATCTGAAAAGGATAAGAATCAACAAATTTACCTTGGCAAATGATAAAGAACTACTTCAGCACCCGTACTGTTTGAAGTCCTTGAGTGGTGTCTCAAGTAAAGAACATAAAGTTGTCCATATCTAAAGAAACATAATACATTTTTAACTTCTGAACAGATAACGTTTATATAATCCCATAATGCTGTTTTCTTTCAGGACAAGCTATTTTGGCAGTATGAAACAGAGTAATAAATAGTGTAAGAAACTAAAGGCATTTCTTGTGAATGTATTGTGTCACCTGATAAATTCAGATACTCAGACATCACCACCACTGTGGGGGGTGGGGGGGGCAGATGTCTTTTCCTCACATAGTTACAGAGAGCTACCCCAAGTTTTCCCTCAGAATAAACAGTTGGCTCATTCCTCACTTTAGGGGCCATCTTTAGGGTCTTCAGAGCATGGTGGTGCAGTGGTTAGAATGTAATACTGCAGGCTACTTCTGCTGAATCCCGGTTGCCTGCAATTTGGCAGATCAAATTTCACGAGGCTCAAGGTTGACTCAGCCTTCCCTCCTTCTGAGGTGGGTAAAATTAGGACCCAGATTGTTGGGGGCAATATGCTGACTCTGTAAACCGCTTAGAGAGGGCTGTAAAAGCACTATGAAGTGATATATAAGTCTAAGTGCTATTGCTATCTTCCTTTCTCTGGCTAATGTAGATTGCATGTGTCTCTCTTGATGCTTGCCCTTGCCTTCTTCTTAAGAGTTGAAAGAGAATGACTGGACCAAAATGGAAGAAGCC
Source organism: Arizona elegans (assembly GCA_022577455.1). NCBI lineage: Eukaryota > Metazoa > Chordata > Lepidosauria > Squamata > Colubridae > Arizona > Arizona elegans. The sequence continues at coordinate 38,988,797 of JAKOOJ010000002.1, forward strand.
AGCTTCCACTATTAAGGCAAGACTAAAATACAGGATTCCTTACTTCTAATCAGACACCTTCGCTGTGAGATCAAAATGGCTCTCTTGCCTGTGAAATAATTCGTAAGAAAATTAAAAAGCATTTTTATTTTTTCTGAATAAATTACAGATGGACTTATTTCATCTTCTCAAAGTCATATGGAGATCATTCTGTTCACTTACAAGCTATTCTTACAAATAATTTCTATGATTTTTCGAAGCAGTTTTTAAAAGAATAATGCCACGTGTAATAAGGTGCTCGATTGGGAATTTTAGTTTTGTTTGCTTATTTGCCCATTTCTTCTCTACTCTATTCAAGTTAATTGACTCAAAAGTGATTTCAAATGGAGTTGATTCTACTGATCAAGAAAATGTTGCTTATGTCTTCAAGAAGACAATCTATAGTTCAAGAAGAGGAAACCACAGCATCTTGGTTGGGAAAGAGCCACAATTATATACTTACATTGTAGTCAAAGCAATATCTCTTTCAGAAAGGCTGAGCTTGGAGGACTTTGGTGCTGTAGGTAACTCAATTTCAAACTTTGACAGCTTTGACATACCTCCACCCTATGTGAAAAGTACTGCATTTAATTCTATGTAACTCCTTCACATTTCATTGTATTTATTACCATTCTATAACATGTTCCAGCAAAATATAATCTAAAAAAAAAACCCACGTATTTTTTTTTGTTTGCAGTGCTTTAGGCCATCTAAAACACATCTGAACACATTTAACCCATCTGAAAATCAAATGATTTTTGTTTCCTAATGCAAAATTTGTGAAACTAATTTGCAGTTGGGTATCTGAATTAGTATATTTACTTAAAATGCATATTTTAGACAGAAAGGACTACAACAATTTGAAATGTACTTCTTATGTATTAAACATAAATACCGTGGGACAATTGTGCAAGGTAACCATGGAAAATTGCATTGACTGCAGTAATATTATTTTACCTTGAAATAGAATGGCTGGAGAACATTTCCAACTACTGTTGTTGACAACAGAATGACAGAACTCTCAGGACAGTACATAAACCAGTTTACGTTAATATTCTGACTCTTCAAAAGCTTTAATGTTCGTTTCTCCGGTAATACCTGAACATATAAAGGTTACAATCAGACCTATATAATGAATATTTTCAAACTGTCTATATAGTTTACAACAGCAAAAATGAAATAATTTGTTTTTTAAAACTTCAGATTTTGAAAACTGCTGCAGTGGGTGCTTCCCTGATTGACTACAAACAAATTAAAACAATTAGCACTTTACTTTTGTGAAGTTCTTACAGGACTCTGATTTAGACTATTGTTTTGGGGAGTGAGTAGGTTGCGAGTGAGTAGCAGTTGCAGAGCAAGTGCAGAGAGGCTGAGGAGGTTGCACAGAAGAGATGTCCAAGCAACTTGCAACCTTCCCTGCCAGCTTCTTGATTCTCAACTTTCCCTTTTACAGTTCCTGCTGGCTTTTCCTTTGCCTTATGAGAGGCTGTCATGGAAATAAGGATCATGTAACCACAGCTGACTGTGACAGCCCAGCAATACTTGAAGCAGCAACAACTTCCCCAAATTTCATACCCACTGGAGTCATGAATCCCAGCACTTCGTAAATTAGCCTATTTGAGTTACTTTGGTTTAATAATTATTGCACTATACCTTCCAATTTTGGTCAATTGAAGGTGAAACACTCAAAACAGACATGAATTTTAATAGTAAAGAGACATTTTGTGTAATACAGCAAGTATCTTATATGTCTATTTTTTTTTTTGCAGAATCAATGTTTTTTATTACTAAAATATTACTTAGCTAAAAAGGTTTGTTTTCAGACTATAATATCTTTCTTGAAAAAACTGAAGCTTATTTCTAGTAGATTTATGAGAATTAAACAGATTTCACAAACCAAAACAAACATATCTTACCCACAATGAACTATAAAACCATTTACCGTTAATCCTTTAAGATGACTCAATACCTTAAACAAGTTAGCCGACTTTTTTTTAAAGGTATGTATATTTTTACTTACCTGGTAAAACTCAATTCCCTGATCTGTTACGAAAACGATCTCTGCAGAGCCTGTCCAACAGAATCCTAAAATACTGGCATTCTTAGTCTTTAATAAAAAAAGTAGTGTTTAATTGAAATAGGCATAAACTGTTATGTAAAGTAAAATCAGTTCATATATCTCCTTTTAAAACTTTTTTCTACTTTGCCTTTTAAATGTTTTAAAAGCAGCACAACAAATTTTAAAAATGCCCTGCCTCAGTTTGCCATATAGCAAATCTCTGGCAAATGCACTTTCAAGACAGTATTTGGAGATCTTGTCCAAGTAGATTCATAAATAAAAACACAATCCTGTAGAAGATTTTATATATCAACATAAGCAGCTTCAATGTTTACATAGCATATTATGTAGCACCCAAAAGAAGCACTTTCAGAACAAGTGTAATATATTTTGGACATTCTTTAACAGTTTAGCTATAGCTTTTTATACTAGATGCAGCTTCTAGGCCCGTGATGGTGAACCTATGGCATGCGTGCCAGAGGTGGCACGCAGTGCCCTCTCTGTGGGCACACGCCTCCTGCCAGCCAGCTGATCTTCAGGTTTTTGCAGTGCATGCGGAGGGGCGCATGCAGGAGACATGTGCGCATGCACAGGGCAGGGCGCATGTGCGGGGGCTGCGCACATTGCATTTTGGGGGTTTGGGCATGTGCGTTCGGGCTTTGGGCACATGTGTTCGGGCTTTCGGCACTCGGTCCAGAAAAGGTTAGCTGTCACTGTTCTAGGCCAATTCCCAAAGTAGCCCCAAGTAAAGCATATTATAACTACCCAGTCTTAAGGTTATTAGTGCATAAGGCACTCTGTTAGCAGTTGATTAACAATGGATAGAAGGATTTTAATTCTTGCAGCTAAGCAATGTTATTACGCCTCTGACTACTTTGACAAGCTTTTTCTTTTCACTGTAAGTAGTTATGCTTGCAAAGTAACCAATTTTAATTGCCATTTTGTTTCAGGCTTGCACGCTGACTGGGAGGAAGGGAAACTAACATCTGAAGCGTTTTAATGAAACGCTTAAATGCAGTTACAACTTTTCAGAATACTAATATAATGCTATTGTAGATGTCGCACTGTTAGAATAATGAATGCTTCAATATGCTGAGGGATTGCTTTAGTTTAGTAGTTTAGTATTTCGTTATGTGTACTGTACCTTGCATTCTTGAGTGTATTCTAATTGTGGGCTGTCTGGAATGAAGTTCAGGAAATCCTGTAATGACATGAAAAACAGCAGCAATTAAAAATATTTGTGGGTTCAACCTGTGCAGAGATAGGCATATCTAATACATGGATTTTCATCCATTTAATGCATGAGTCTGCAAATGTCAGACTTCATTAATCTACTCAAAAGAATTATATAAGTACACAGAGATGTATAAACGTATTTTCTGCTTGAATATTTTCCTCAACTATCTTTGAACTATAATACAAATGGAATAGAAATTGAAAGGATGAAAGTTTACATAAGTAAAAAGTTAATGATTAAAATAGATGAGAAAATACATTTAATACAATATAACATAATTCAAAGATGCAAATCTAAATAGGTAAATTGAAAGTTTTTCAAATAGTTTTCATAAAAATCACTACCAGTTTCTGATTCCATTTGCAGCAGTTTGTATTATTCTCCCTCCGGAAAGGAAACCGTACAAACTGAATCAAGCATTATTTGATAAGGACTAGACACATGGTCAGAAGTACTCCCATATTTTTCTAATATGTTGTATTCCTTTTTGAACTGGTTCCAAATGAGTTTATAATTACTATTAGCTATAGCCGGAGCATTGCCTATATAAATGAAGGTTATCTCACCTACCTATTTCTAATTCTACTTAACATTATGTTATTTTATGTATTCCTTTCTCAAACAACCACATCTCTAAGTAGTTTATAATACTATGTACATACAGTAATAAAAAAATGAACAAATATGGTGGTGGAAAGGAAACAAAAACCAATCCCAACAGATCAAACATCTATAATTTATTTAATAATAAGCAAATAATAAATAGTATATTGTGTTTGAATATTTTTTTAACTTGCTTCTTTCTATTTTAAGAAAGATATTTCTTACCACACTCTTCAATGTTCTCTGAACAGCCAGTATCTTATTGCCCAAAGAAAACTTGATGCATTTCACTTCTCCTTTGTCTTCCATTCTACAAATATAGAATTCATTTCTGTATTTTAGATACAGGACATGTCTCTGATTAATTTCTACAGTATCTCAACAACAGACATGCTGGCCTAGACTGGTAGAAATTAAGTTTAAATTATCTGAAGGGACTTTTTAAAATGTTAATTGTAATAGTTTTGAAGTTCAATAAAATTAAACAAGGGGAAGAATGATTGCTGATCCCTAATATTCATGTTCATTCCAAAGGACGTGAAGTTTAGTGGTTGCTAGATAACCTGTGCCTTGTTGGGTCATCATTTCAGAGATATTTCTTTACCTAAACAGAAAAGAGAATCAGCACAGGTAGGCAAAAGAGTAGTAGGAACAAAAGTGGCTTCTGACTTCCTTCCCGATTGGGTTTCCTTGTCGTAAACTGACAGGGAACATCAGAAGCCTGTCTGCCTGCCTTTCCCTTCCCTTCCCTTATCTCTCTTTCCTTTTGTCTTTCCATCTTTCCCTCACTTCCCCATTTACTGTACTTTGCTTATGAGAAGCTTCCAGAGAGAAACCAGCAAGAAGTTGCAAGTTCAAGGCCAAAAGGAAGGTAAGTGGCTTCTGCCTAGTGGAGAAGGGAGCAAGGGGATGTATAGGGGTGCTGGTCAGAGAGGCTATGTGGAGTGCACAAGAGATACCATATGAGTTGGGAAGAATATATGGGTGTGCACCAGAGATGCTGCGCAGTTCCTGGAGAACTCATGGCGGGGGGGGGGGCAGCATAGATCAGAAAGGTGCTCAAGATGCATGAGAGGTGCTATATAAGTGAGTAGAGCATGTGGGGAGGCAGTGTGGGTGAAAGGTGCTTGGGGGTCATGGAGGTGTATAAGAGGTACCCTGCATGTCAAGTATGGTATGGGGGAATAAGTCAAGAAGAATGCATGGAGGTCAGAGAGCTGTATGAGAGGTGACATGCCAGTCAGAAATTGTGCATGGGGATTGTCATGAAGATGTGTGGGTATGCTGAAGAGATGCCACATGAGGTAGGGAAGGCACATGGGCAGTTCACATAGGATGCATGGAGGTCCACCAGAGGTGCAGCATGTGTCAGGGAAGGCATGAGAGAGTGGCATAGGCCAGGAAGGTTGCACAGTTGTTCTTTTCTTTTCTCCTTGTTCTTTTCTTCCTTCTTTCTCCCTTTCCTTTCCAGGAGGCAAAGTAAGTGACTACTCCTGGATGAGGGAGAGGGAGATTGTGAGACTGCCATGAAACACAGAAAATGAACATCACATGACCCCAAATTTTATTTCCTCGATACTCATGCATTGGTTCAAATCAAAGAATCCTTATAAGTTGGTTCAAAAATTGCTGCTCTATGATGCATCGTTTCCCCCAGTTTAAAGTCACGACAACAAGACTTTTAGTAATATATAGATAGCATTGTTATATTTGTTATTTCAAAAGCCAAAAACAAGAAATAACATGTAGGAAAAAATATGTTGAGTTGCAAAGATGCCAACGTATTGCTATATGCTATAGCATAAAGTGCAAGATGATATGATTATGTTTCTCTAGGTTTAGCTATACTGCATTCTCATGAGCACTATGCAGGGGATGAACAATTCCACATTGTGGATGAAATGAGGATGGTGCTACATCTATCATCCCACAATTGTGGTGATCTCACTCTTGTACAGGAATAAATGATAGCTGCTAAAATATCTGGGACAAACTGAAAGGATTCATTTGTTTGTATCGTCTGAGAAGGCCAAGAATTCAACACCCATTTGATGTTATTTTGAAATACTATTTCAAAGCTGATTCAAATTGAAGATTTCATAAGGGGAAAAATAGGAGAAATATTTGCGTACATAATTTTTCAAAGTTAAATCAATTCTTCCATTCTTATGATTACTTAGAAACGTAGTTATGATCAAATTCCTTTATGCAAGCTAACAGTATTTAAGCAGAGACTTTAAAAGTTTTACCTTTAATAAAATGTAATGTGAAAAAATATGTGAAAATTATGCGTGGGATTCAACCCTTGACTACTCTTGATAGAGGTCATAAACCCCATCTGTCCCAGTTTCAATAAAATAAGCGGTTACGATCTGTGAGGATTAAATGAAAACAACCGCACACAGACCTTCTCTGTGCTTCAAATCTTCTACAAGGATATTTTTTCAACAATAAGAAAAGTCTGTATGTTGAATTAACACTACATTCCCACACAGAAGGCTGTGCAGTGGAAAAAGAAAGCTATGCTTGACTGCCCAACTTTTACCTAATATTCACAAAGTGTATAGGTGCCCATAATGCTGGATTAAATCAGCATGATATAGGGATATACATAATAAGTTTAGATTCAAAGAGCCTGCATTTTGTGTAGACATTTGTGTAGACTAAATCCTAGTAGGATGTCAGAGTGCTATTTGGGAACTCTTCATATTACCGTAATCAGAATAGCTCAGTAGAACAGTCTTTATCAAACTAATTTTAATAAATAGGGAATCAAATAAATTGGGCACTGCAGATTGATGTATTATTCTCCCTAACTATACTTCTAATTTCATGTATTTTACACTATCAAGTTTTATTAATGCATGTACTCAAAATAAAAATGATTACATTCATATTCTTGAGTTTAGTGTATTTTAAAATCGTTGTCATTTACTAGTTAAAGAAAATACATAGTGAAAGACATCTTACAATGAGAAGAAATATCCTTTGAACAGTATGATATATTTGTATTTGCAAAAGTTTGCAACACATTACAATTAGCTGTCAAAAAAAAAGAAAACAGCATTCAGGATGCATTTATATCACCTAAATGAGATCGGATTGCGGTCTTCCAAGCCTTTGACTACTACCCCAGTAGCTCCACCAGATCGAACAGCAAAAACCTAAATAGACAGAGATCTAGTTTCAGTTTCAAGCTAGAACCTTCTTTAAAAGTTCTTCATCTTCAAAACAATGGAATTTATTTTCCATAAGATGTTCTAAATATTAACAGCATAAACAGGCTATAACACACTTTTCTTTTTAAACCAAGATTAACAAGTGTTGACTTCCGGGTTTGACTGCCACCGGCGAAGACGGTCGCTTTTGAACGGCCGCCAGCCCCGCCGCCTGTAGAGCCGCCCCGAGTGAGGGAAGCGGCTTGAAAACTCCAGAATCCTGAGGATTTGAGGAGAAGAGCAAAGCAAGAAGCAGGTTGAGCCCCCGTGAACCCCCAGAAGTTTGCTACTGGGGAGGAAACGGGTGTGGCTCCCTTTTAACTTGCGGAGACTCCGGACGGCGTGGGACGACTCTGCTCGTCAGAGCAAGCCGGCTGCAGCAAACATTTAAACTGATGGGAAGATAACTTTGTTATAAAACAACCTCAACCCCCAAACCAAGAAACTGCAAGTATTTCTTCTCTTTTGAACTTTTGATTTGGGGAAAAGCTAGAGCGAGAGGAAACGGCTTGAAAAAATGGCGCCGTTCCAGCGTTAACGAGCTGAAAGGGAGAGTGATTGTGCAGAACTATTCTAACAAGCTACATTGTAGCAGTGCCTGTTGCAAGCGAACGGAGAAGAGTGGAAAAGAAAAGAAAAATAAATTTGAGCTTGTCTCAATCTATTTAATTCTGGGGGACTTTTTCAAAGGATATTGTGGAGGTGCAAAGGAAAAAAAAAAGATTTTCTTCTTTCAGAAAAGTTAATTTACGTGGCAAAATGGCTTCAAAGAAACAGGAAGGAAAGGTGGCAGGGGAGGGATCTCCCACCCACAAACCAGAACAGCAACCCCCTCCCAGTCAGCAGAGGGAGGGAAAGGACTTTGATGTGCAAAGTTTAAAAGATTTTATTACCCAGGCTTTGGATGAAAAATTTCAAAAATCACAACAGGAAATGAAGAGGGAAATTAATGAATTTAAAGAGGCAATGAAAGAAAATTATGATAAGGTGTCAGATAAATTGTCAAATGTGGTTTCTGACTTGGCAGAATCCATTACTAAAGTGGACTCCAAACTGGAAGAATTTAAATCAGAAGTCAATGTCAAAATGAAGGATGCTGATATTAAAATTGCAGATGTGGATAACAAAGTGGAGAGAGTCGAAAACGAAATCACAATGATACAGTTCCGATCCATGGAATTTGCTATTAGGCTTCGAGGAATTAAAGAGAATGATAGGCAAGATCTGAGACAGATTTGTTCTGATGCCTTGGCTGTATTGCTAAAAATTGATCCAGCAGATGTGGTCTATAAAATAGATAAAATTTACAGAGTGAATTCATGGGTTGCTAGACAAAGAAAATTGCCCAGAGATGTGGTGATATACTTTACTGATAGAAGAATAAGAAATGATATTTTGCAAAGATCCTTTCTTTCCTCTGTGCAAGTGGAGGGAGCTCAAATTGGAATTTATAAGGAATTACCACCTAAGATGTTAAAAGATCGAAAAGAGTACAGGTTCTTAGTGAATGAATTGCAAAAGCAAGAAATACCATTTCGGTGGGATGCCCCAACTGGTATAATTTTGAAATATAATGGAGAGAGACATCGATTGAATACTTTTCAGAAGGCGGAATATTTTTATTATAATATCCTTAAAGAAAGATCATCATCCCCACGTACATCTACATTGTTGGAGATAAAAAGTGATAAAGAAAAGCAATCTCAGCACGAGAGGGCACAACAGTCTAAGCAGATGGAACCAGTGGAAATGCAGGGTGCTGCACAGGGAGGAGGCCTTTTGGAGGAATCATTGTCAGAACCTTCCCCGATTCTGTCAACTGGTGCGGTTTTGGATGAAGCTGGGATGCCTGAAGTTAAAGACCAGCGTATAACTCGTGCAATTTCCAAGCAGATAAAAGAAAAACGTGAAGCCATGGGAGGAGCTAGGCCGAAGACTTCAGAAGAAGTTAGGCAAAGCAGCTCATCGCTTCAGAAAGGTCAAGATGACAATTAGGCTCTTATCTTGGAATGTTAATGGACTAAATTCACCACAAAAAAGGAAGAAATTATTTACATATTTGAGACAATTTAATAATGACATAATTTGTTTACAAGAAACTCATATTCGAACTCAAGATCATAAATATTTGATAAATTCTAAATTAGGAACACACTTTATAGCTTCAACCTCGGAAAAAAAGAATGGTGTGGTTATTTATGTGAATAAAAGACTGTCCGCTAAAATTATAGAAGCAGATGAAGATGGTAGGTTTGTTGCAATTGAATTGCACACAGCAAATGGCCAAATTCTTTTGATTGGAATTTATGCTCCGAACCAACAACAGGATCATTTTTATAAGACTCTACATAATAAAATATTGCAATGGGACTATAGATCTATTCTAATAATGGGAGACTGGAATGGAGTAATTGATTCTAAATTAGATAAAAAAAGTTTGGCGAAATCAAGGATCAGACTGCCACAGACTTTTTTTGATATGAAAGAAGATTTGGAATTAAAGGATATCTGGAGAATATATAACCCAAAAGAACTGGACTATACTTTTTTCTCTGACAGACACAGATCTTTCTCCAGGATTGACTTTATCTTGTTATCAGATGATTTACTTATTAAAACAAAAAGAACAAAGATATTTCCAAGAACTTTAACTGATCATAGCTCTGTATGGATAGAAATCGAGATGGGAAAGTCTGAGAGAAGGTCATGGAGACTAAATGAAAATTTGTTCAGATATGAAAAAAATATAATAGAACTTAAAAAACAGATGAAAGAATTTTTTGAAATGAATTTGAATAAGGGTACCCCAATTGAAATAGTATGGGACGCGAGCAAAGCTTATATGAGAGGGGTACTTATTCATATGAACTTCAAACATAAACAGAATCGACAAAGGAAAAGACTTGAATTGGAAGCAGAAATAAAGAATAAGGAACAGTTACTTATTAAAAACCCAACAGATGAAAGAATACGTGGTGCTATAAAACTTTTGAAAGATCAGTTTCAAATGCTTTTGGCGGAACAAGTTGCAACAAATCTACAATATGCGAAGCATAATACGTTTTGTAATGCTAACAAACCGGGGAGATGGTTGGCTTATACCTTAAGGAAAAAGCAGAGTACACGGACTATTGAGAGTATTGACATTGGGGGGAAAGAAATTTTCCAACAAAAACTGATTAAAGAAGTCTTTGTAGATTACTACGTTAAATTATATGCTAAAGATGACATAGAGAATGGACTTATAGAAAAATATCTAGAAGAGAAAAGAGTCTCAAAAATTACTAGCCAACAAAAAGAAAGAATGAATTACCCTATAACAGTTGAGGAAATAATTGCAGCAATTAAACAATTGAAAACAGCTAAAGCTCCTGGAACAGATGGATTGACAGCAGTGTATTATAAAACTTTACAAGCAGAAATGGTGGAACAACTTAGAGACTTATTTTGTAATATACAACAAGGGGGTAAAATACCCCCATCATGGAAATCAGCATATATTACTTTGATACCAAAAGAACAAGCAGGTCCTAAAAAACCGGAAAATTATAGACCAATATCTCTTCTAAATAATGATTATAAAATTTATGCAAAAGTATTAGCCAACAGATTGATGCCAGTAATTCAAGAGGTGATTAATGACGACCAAGCTGGGTTTATAGAGGGTAGATACATGAAGGATAATGTAAGGCAAGTTATAGATTTACTGGAATATCTTGAGAAGAATAAACAGATCTCTGCAGTGCTGGTTTTTTTGGATGCGGAGAAGGCCTTTGATAGAGTGGATTGGAATTTTCTACTAAAGACTTTAAAAAAAATGGGATTTGGAGACCAATTTATACAGGCGGTTTCAGCAATCTACCAAGAGCAAAAGGCACAGATTATTATTAATGGAAGTCTGACATCAGAGTTTAAAATCGAAAAAGGAACGAGACAGGGATGTCCGTTGTCCCCATTGTTGTTTATTTTAACACTAGAAGTCTTGTTAAATACAATAAGGGACTCTAATATCTTGAAAGGTATAATGATAAGGCAAGAGGATTACAGAATAAAGGCATTTGCAGATGATCTGGTCGTTACCCTAACACAGCCAATGGAATCAATAATCCAGATGAAGGACATTATACAAGACTATGGTAAAGTTTCAGGTTTTAGTCTGAACCAGAAAAAAACTAAGATGATAGTCAAAAATATGACACAAGATCGTAAACACGAGCTTGAAAGGAGGGCAGGTTTTGAGATTGTACCAAAGGTAAAATATCTAGGAGTTCAGGTTGCAGAATCAAATATGAAATTGTTTCAAAATAATTATGAGGTGTTGTGGCGAGAGGTGCAAAAAGACATGGAGACTTGGAAAAAACTGCAGCTGTCTTTACTTGGAAGAATAGCAGCAGTTAAGATGAACATTTTGCCAAGATTTCTTTTTTTGTTTCAAATGATTCCGGTGCTTAAAAATGATAAACAACTAAAAGTATGGCAAACTGGAGTGAACAAGTTTGTCTGGAACGAGAAAAAACCAAGAGTAAAATTGAAAATTATGCAAGATGTTCCAGAAAGGGGAGGTCTTAAACTTCCAAACCTACAGTTATATTATGATGCAGCAGCTTTGACTCAAGCAAGTGATTGGTTTGGAAGGAAAAAGACTGGAATACTAAATGCAGAAAGTTTTGATTTGGAATTTGGATGGCATGCTTATTTATTTTATGACAGCAAAGTGGATAAAGTATTTAAAAGCCATATACTTAGAGACTCTTTGTTGAGAGTTTGGAAGAAGCACCGACTTAAATGGGATTATAAAATACCGCTATGGCTGGATCTTGGTCATATTTTGTGGAATACAAATATAACGTCACTCGGGGGGTTTTTATACAAAGAGGTTCTTTTTACAGATGCGGGCAGATGGCAGCTGAAGACATTACAGACACTGTTGGCTGAAGGGATTAATTTAACTTGGTTACAATATAATCAATTGCAATTGAGATGGAAAGAGGACCAAAGAACTGGTATTATGTTGCATGAGGAAGAATTGGTTAGACATATAAAAGAGAAAGGTCCAATGCATATTAAAAGGCTTTATAATGTTTTGTTAGAAAGGGATTCGGAAACTGAATTAGTTAAAGATTGTATGATTAAGTGGGCACAAAATTTTGAAGAACCAGTGATGTTGGAAACATGGGAAAAAATTTGGGTTCAGAATGTTAAATTTACACAGTCGCAGAATTTGAGGGAAAATTTTTACAAAATGTTTTACAGATGGCATTTAGATCCTAAGAAATTGTCGTGTATGTACCCTAATGTTCAGCCAAAATGTTGGAGGTGTGATTGTTTAGATGCTACATATTATCATATTTGGTGGACTTGTAAGAAAGTTAAGGCTTTTTGGATAAAAATTTGGTGGGTCATGCAGAATGTTTTAAAGAAAAAAATCCAATTTTCTCCACAATTGCTTTTATTGGGTATAGTTGAGGGTTTTACAGTGGATGAAATAAAGTTGATTTTGTATATGATTACAGCAGCGAGATTGTTGATAGGTAAATATTGGAAAAATGAAGCTCTGCCCACCGTAGAAGAATGGATTTTGAAGATGGCCAGCTTCGCGGAGATGGCGAAGATTTCAGCATACTTAAAAGATCGCTCACAAGAGATTTATGAATGTGGATGGAAAAAGTGGATAGATTATGTGCAGAACAAATACCAAACTAAGAAGTATCAAATAGCTTTTCATTGATAGTATTAATATTAAGATAGAAATAGTCGAAGTATGTGAAGATGAAAAATGACATGGGGGTCGGGGGAGGTTCAAGGTTTTTGTATAGGGGATAATGATATTCTATGGAAGTCTGGGGGGGAGGGGAGGGTCAGGGGGGGTTGGGAGGGGGGTTGGGGAGTTTGGGGAGGGTTAGGGGGGCGAAAATGGGGTGAAAATGTAATTGTAAAACTTTTACAATAAAAAAAAAAGATTAACAAGTGTTTCTCACACATAATTCTTATGGGCCATGCATTGATAAAATGACAGAAGTAATGGCGATGAAATCTACTCTTCTCCTCTTTCCCATTCCTTGTTGGGGATGGCTTTTGCCAAAATCTGAACAACCCATTTGCTTTCTACTAAATTAAGATGAGAGCTGCATCTGACTCCAGATTCCTCATTCCTGGGAAGTATTCTGTTTCACACTAGCCAAAATGCAGAACAATGTACACAAAACTGGGGAAAAATGTTCAGAACCAAATTTCAACTATAAAGATTCTCAGCTTTCCTTTGAGACCAAATCACATGAAGCCACTTTAAAGCAGCAAAATGAGGACACATCACGTGAAAGCACTCAAGACAATTTTCTCAGAAATAAAAGATGTCTATTCAGATACTGCCAATGAGGGGGAAAAAACCATTAATTTTGGTTCTCATATTAAGACAAAATTGTCAGATTATGGTTAAAATCAAACCCACAGAATCCAAGAGTTTTTATCTTTGTGATTAAAACTAAGATGTTAAACAATTTGTCTGTTAAACTCCCTATGAAACACCTATTTGTAAAAAGATGCAAGAATTCTTTTCCATGTTTTTTTAAAAAGAGAACAATCTAATAACTGAACTATTTCCCACCATTTATATACAAAATATAACTATACACACATATAACAGCTGCCCGCTACTATAGTATTATAACTGTATGCAAGTTATATACGGTACAAATTAAAAGGAAAATCCTTTAATCCAATGTTGTGTTTTATCACTCATTATCCAAACAACCCAGGCATTAGTATTCGTACCCTGCCGCGAATAGATCAAAAGTATTTTCTTGGAATCAGAGGCTTCTGGGATGCAAAGGAGCATATTATTGCAAAATTGCCACTTTTTCCTAAGAAGATTTTTAAACATTTAAATCTCTTTCCACCCAACTGTGCAATTGTAGAAGTCTTTCTGACAGAGCAGGAAGAGTGGGAACCAGATGCAGGACTATGACAAAGGAGATATAAAAGTGGGGACCCAGTCCACGGTTGGTTTAGGATCTGGAAAAGTGGGAAGAGGCGTGGTGGCGCAATGGTCAGAACACAATATTGCTGGCTAGTTCTACCCACTGCCAGCAGTTCAATTCCCACCGGCTCAAGGTTGACTCAGCCTTCCATCCTTTTGAGATGGGTAAAATGAGGATCCAGATTGTGGGGGGCAATATGCTGATTCTGTAAACCGCTTAAAGTGGGCTGAAAAGGTACTGTGAAGCGGGGATCTAAATCTAAGTACTATTGCTATCACTGTGCACAAGATACAAAAGCGTTCTAGTCCAGACGAAGGGAAGGCTAGGATGAACGCGCGAGAAGCAGGTCGCGCGGACGAGGCGTGTAGAACCAGAGAAAGAACTCCGCCCCTTTTCGCGGCCTGAGCCTCTCACCTGCTTATTCGCCTCGTCGAAAAAAACGCAGTTAACGGGGCTCGCCTTTTCGAACTGCACGGGCCGCGCGCACAGCGCCAAGTAATAGTCCTCGCTGGTGGTCGTCGCCATGGCAGCGATAGAACGATCGGCAAGCAGAAAGAACGTCGCGCACCCCTCCCTCCACGGCCACGCCCCGATGTCCAGCCGATCTGTTTTCTCTCACCGCCCCCTATCCGGCGCCACAAAGTGGTTTGTGCGTGAGTGCATGTAGACGCACGAGTCTTCCTCTCCTCGGTACCGAGCAACCGCTTCCTGGTAGTACCGTTCTTGCGCATGATCAGAGTGCTACCGGTCCCTTAAAGGCGCAGTACGAGGGAGGAGCCGTCGAGATTGACATTTGAAGTCCCAGCGTTCGTAAAGCCTGATCTCTTTCCCGGGATGTGAGCAGGAGGTGTAGAATTAACATGTCGCTGAATATTTATTTAGTCATTAAATGTATGTGCCGCCCATCTCAATATCGAGCGAGCTGGGCGGCTTACGACATAATTAAAAACGAGTAATAAAATATTAAATATTGCTGATTTAACAATTAAATTTTAAAAGATTTAAGGCAGGTGTTTATGTGCACACAATGTGCTCCTCTGGCACTTTGACCGGTGATTAATTAGGTGCCATCAGGTCGGATATTTTCTCTCTGATGATGTGCTCCTCAGTTCTTCCCACGGTGTATGCATTGCTACTAAACTGAGTGCATCCACCTTGCTGCTGGTCCTCCTCTTTTATCCTTCTTTTCCCAGCATTAGTTTCTCTCCCCCCCACCCCCGAGTTGGGTCTTTGCATAATGTTTATTTTATTTATTGATTTATTTCGTCAAGCATGTATTTTATCACAGATACAAGTGTAAACATAATTATAAATACATGAAAAGGATATGAATAAAAGAAAACATTAGGACAGGGATGATAGGCACGCTGGTGCGCTTATGCACACCCCTTACAGACCTCTTAGGAATGGGGTGAGGTCAACAGGAGACAGTCTAAGGTTAAAGTTTTGGGGATTGGGGGAAGAACCCACAGAGTCAGGTGGTGCATTCCAGGCGTTGACCACTCTGTTACTGAAGTCGTATTTTCTGCAGTCTAGTTTGGATCTGTTTACCATGAGTTTGTATCTATTGTGTGCTCTTGTATTGTTTTGGTTCATTGGCTGGTAGGACATTGTAGCAGATGATTTTATGTATTATGCTTAGGTCAGACCGAAGACGGCAAAGTTCTAAATTGTCTAAGCCCAAAATTTTGAGTTTGGTGGCATAAGGTATTGTTGTTATAATGTGTCCATAAAAGGGTAATTTGAGCCTGGTCATTTGTGCCCCAAATGAGAAGTCCAATTTAATCATTGTTTGATGATCCATTTGTTTTTATGATTACCCATGATATGGTATTCTCCTGGGTTTTTGCTCCTTTTTGCCTACCATTTAATGATAAAATCTTGCGTTTGAAAAGTTTTTGTGAGACAGCAGATAAAGTTGCAGTTTGGTTCTACAATCAACAATCCAGCTACATTAATATTATACACATATACATATCATGCAGAATGCATTCAAATTAGCCTTGTGATTACAGTTAAGTCACTAGCAGATAGTTTTTTTCTTTGACATGTTATGCATTGTTTGGACTGTGGCTTTCTGACCTGTTTGGAAGTCTGCATGAAAACAATGGGATGTTTTGGGGTGCCCATTCTCCTAAACACAATCCACAGCTTGATATGGTTGATACAATCAAAGGCCTTTCTTATAAACAATGAAGCACATATTGACTTTTGGGGGGAATCCTTTTTCGGTTATTCACCATGCATCAACAATAATGTCTCTTGTTCCTTGGCTTTTACTAAAGCCAGCTTGAATATCAGGCAACTCCCTTTGCATGTAGGACTCTAATCTGCATTGGATGATCCTAAGCATTATTATACTAGCATGTGAATGTTTATTGTGTGATAATTTGCATACTGGTAGTCCTTACTATAGCAACTGGGACCTGAATTTCTATCACTAAGTAATGAAGTTGTAAAGCATGACCACATTGCTTTGTGACAGAAATCCCTGAAGTCCTAGGCATAATTAAAATCTTCACTGTTTCAGGAAGTTGCAACCCCTGGCAGCTCACAAGCAGATTAGCAGGCAAGTAAATGCTATGGTTGGGTGGAGGAGGGCATGTTGGATGCATGAGGGTGTGTGGGAAGTGCAGCAGGGCTCAGGGAGGGTGTACAAAATGCATGGGAAGTACAATGAGGTTTAAGAATATGCAAGGATGCGAGAGGCATGGTAAGACATGGGGAGGGTATGAGGATAGGTATGGGGAAGGGTGCACAAGGAAGATGCAAAGGCTTGGGAAGGGTGTGTAGGGATACATGAGTAGCTGTTGCACTGTGAACACAGAGGAGCTAAGGGAGGATGCGCAGGGGGAGCAATCTGAGACTTCCCCATTGACTTTCCAGAGAAGCTGATAGGGAAAGTCACAAATAGCAATCCTACAATCAGTTGTAAATGTGAGCTGATTGCCAAATATCCAGATTGCAGTCAGATAACTGTGGGGATGCTTGGATTACTAGAACTTTAACCATGATTCATTCAGTCCAGTTGTAACTTTGAACAGTTGCTGAAAAAATGTTTGTAAATTAAGAACTACTACTATTGTGTTAAGGTTTTTTACTTTGGTATTGATATATAGCCTGATCTCTTCTAATTTGTGGTCACTGTGCTGTAATTTTGATTTGCTGACATAGTATGATTAGAACCCTTGCAAAATCTTCTATTACTTCCCAAATTTCTGAGGAAATACCATCAATTATGGCTTTCTGATTTAGTAATGACCAGAGTACTGATATAAGTTTGTGTTCTATCAAGAGATTCTTTTAAATAGAGTATCCTCTAAGGTGTCTTAGATATTGACATCTCTATTGTACGTTATTTCAGTATATTCCTTCTTTTTTAAAATCTTTCTTGAATAATCTATGTATTGGCATCCTTTATCATATCAATTCAAGGTTTCTGAATTCAGACATCTTTTTGAAGACATTCCTTGTTTCTGTTTGTTTACATCTTCCACCATTTGTTATATATTGTTTGCTTTCTTCTTTTTCTTGATTTTGACAGTCTCTTTTCACATTCATCCTTAATAATGTCTTCACATTCATTCCACAGATCCTTTTGTAGTAGTGAATCTAGTGCATTTCAGTCTGCAAGCTTGAGCCTTCAAGGGGGTAACAAATGCTATTTTCATTTAGAAATGTTCCATGTTTTCAGAATTCCCTCATGCATTCATAAAGCATTACAGGTAGTCCACAGATTAAAACCCTACTTAGAATTGGAATTTCTGTTGCTAGGCAAAGTTAAGCGAAATATCATAGGATTGCCTGGCTTAGCGATGGCAGTGTTGGTGGTTAGGCGAGGACCTCATGGGACCACAATTTAAGACCACCTTCCCCATTGATTTTATCAGAAACAGGCTGAGGTCACTAGTGACCTCCTGTCTCCTGACTGCTCCCACCCTGATCCAATCCATTTCCCACTTGGTTCCTCCCAGCCTCAAGCCGTGGTTCTTCCAAGACAAGGGATCACTAAACCAAAAGATGCTGACTTGCTTCTCCTGCCCTGTGTGAACTTCCATTCCCCCACCCCAGCTCTGCCATTTTGTCTACTCTACACAGCATGGCTTAGTTGAAGACACTGCTGTATACCAATGGCAGTCACTCCACCCCTTGCAGTTACCTCTGAGTCCAGTGGTAACAGAACCCTCACGTGGGGCTTGAGACTGGCTGACACCAGCAAATCCAGTGGAGGGCAGGCTAGGCAATGCCAAGTAGGAAGAGAATGCCAAGATAGAGGACAGGGAAGCAGGTCTGCTGGATGGTGGCAGCAAAACATAGTGGAGTCCTTATCTTGGCTGTGTGGTACAGGATGGCCAAAAAAGCAGCGATGGGGTGGGGGGGAATTGAAGAGGAGGCAGTTCATGCAGGAGGGCAGAATATGACTGCAGTATGCTGCAATGGTCATAAATGAAGGCCAATTGCCAAGTGCTCAAATTTTGAATATAGGGATGTGGTGACTGATAAGTATGGGGATTGGTTGTTAAATCCAGTTTTTCAGCACTGTCATAACTTTGAATGATTGCTGGATGAATTGTCATAATTGAAGGACTATCTGTACTTGCACTGACAAATGTTTTATCTTGTGGGCAATGTCTAGTGTGCTGCTTTGCCTATTCTACCCTCCTGGTTACTAATAACTGAAAGTAACAACAGCTTTAGGGAAACTGAAAATACTGCAAAACATTGTCTATGGAGATCCTCAGCCATCCAGGTCATGGTTGTTCCAAAGGTGCTTTTTCAAGAGGCAGCTGGACTTTCTGGTTTTTCTTTCAAGACATTTCACTTCTTATCCAAGAAGCTTCTTCAGTTCTGAGTGGATGGTGGGGAATGGAAGGATGTATACTCCTTGCAGACAGCTGATCATTTGCATTCTTTTAGCGAGTCACATGGCACAACATAGGAGAACAAACACATCAGGACTAGATTCAGCAGTCCGTTTGCATTTAAAAGACACAGGCCATTCTTTTGAAGACAGCAAAGTCCACATTTTGGACAGAGAGGACCTCTAGTTTAAAGTGGCCATCTATGTCAAAATTGAACAGCCCTCTCTCAACAAATGGGGAGGGATACGACATCATCTATCTCCAATCTACAACATAGTCCTGTCGACAGTTCTAAGGCTCCACACCCATTTGCACCACTCAGGTGACCCTGATGAAACAGATAAACCTCCAGGTGACCTTAATAGAATAGAATAGAATTCTTTATTGGCCAAGTGTGATTGGACGACTTGCTAAAAGAATGCAAATGATCAACTGTCTGCAAGGAGTATAAATCCTTCCATTCCCCACCATCCAGTCAGAGCTGAAGAAGCTTCTTGGATGAGAAACAAAACATCTTCAAAGAAAAATCAGAAAGTCCAGTTGCCTCTTGAAAAAGCACCTTTGGGACACTGCAAAATATTGATTTTGAAACAAAACTGAAATGTTTACTGGCACAAAAGAAGAAAAGGAACACGATCTGATGTCTTTTATTTTTACTCCCATAACATTATATGAATGTTATACATCAACTGTATTTTGTAACATAAAGGAGGACACATTTAAAAAAGAAACCTGTATTGTGAATTGTCTCACTTTATACTGGCCTTCTAAAATAATTCTCATCTAGTTAAGTGTAATTACACTGCAAGAAAGAAATTATTTCTCTAAAAAATACAAATGCAGTCTTGGGAATTCTGTCACTTATACATATAGCCCATAAGGATAATTTTTATGAAAATGAATCCAAATTTCATTCTCTCTGTCTCTGTGCATATAAATACAGAGTAGGCAGCATTCCGAGAAATACGATAAAACAGACTTTGTTCTGCTGGTTTATTTTTAAGTGGTTGTACAAACTATGTCATACCATATTACACATGAAACTGTATTAAATGAACTTTTTAAAATGAAGATGTTCTCTGAATCCTTTGAAAACACTGAAAATCTACAATTAGCTCAAGTTTATATATAAGAGACAACTCAGCTGTGTATTTTCTACTCATTTCACATAATTCAGATTTGTTTAAAGGTATTGAACTATCTTGCACTGAAGCACTATTTTAAGTAATAAAAGATTAAATATTTGTTACTGATTATCTAATAACACCTTTCTGAAGAACTATATTCTAGCTAAAATTTAAAGTCAAATTGCAACCAATTTTTTTTATACTGTGTATAAAAATTATAGAAAAGTTTTGAACTGGTTTTGGTGTTTAATATAGGTTTCGTTTGTTAAATATTAAGAATTTTTCCATTCCAAGTTCTTGTAAAAATAATAAACTTTTGATAATAATGTAGTATCAGGTAGAACCTGAAACCTATTTTCAGTATCTCAAAATATACCACTATTTAAGAACAAGAAACAACGGAGGCAAGGAAAAGGCCATCTATCTTTCTTACCTTCATATGTGTAATACTTCGATGTTTAAATCTGAAAGTATTACATTGTTTTGAAATCTTACTTATATCACACATACTTTGCTACTGAAAATCTGATTTAACAGAAAATGAAATTATTTTCATCGTTACAAAGTTATGCAATGAAGTTCCAATGGACTAATTGTGGACTTTTCTAAAATACATCAAAGCACCAGTGTATATTCCCTGAATGTTTCATTTACAGCATCTGAACATACTGTACCCCATTGCCTTTGGCAGTTGACTTTTAATCACTTCTCTAAAATTTAGATACCAATAAAAAATATTTCAGATCAATGCAAAGTGCTATTCGTTATAAAGTATTGGTGGGTCCCCATCACCATGTGTAAATAAAAAAGTTTTTTTCCCATGACTTTCTACATGATTTTCATTAATCTTCTCCAAAGTTTCAATCTGTAAAGAAGACATGTAAAGATCAAAAACTATGTAGCACTCCCACATGATTTGAAACTGTTTTGTTGAATTTGCATTTTCAGTGTTTGTTATCAAATTACAAATAAAGATTATCACATTATTACCACAGTTCATACAATACACAAACATAAACTGAATTCTGCTGAATTAACTTCAGTGGCAATAATTATTAGACTCATAGGTTACCATCTTTCTTCTTGGCAAAACCAGATAATATCTATTGGATGTGAAAATAGGTTTGTAATTTTTTAATTTTACAAACTTTAGGAAACTGTTGCTTCAGTACTCTGATAATTCAGATGATGCTGTCACCTGAAGAATTGGGTATACTTTGCTGGCATTTAAAAAACAGCACATTATTTATTTGTAGCAGAAGAATTTTTTGCTTTCTCAAAAAGCAACCTTCTATCTGCTCCACTACATGGCAATTATTATTGAAGCAGAAATGTCTGTAAAGCAGTTTTTGATATGGTGGAAAGATTTTCTGTTCTAAATAAGAAGTCAGTACTAAACTGAACATATAAAGCATATGTTTGGATTCAAGTTACTAAATTAAAAAGCTACTGAGATCTGTTGATTTTCTAAAGGATTATAACGGTATTTTTCATCCCTATCACCTCAAATGTCTCAGACTCCAAGTACTATATTCAATTGCAAAAAAAAAAATGTTTTTTTTTGTTATAAGGAACCGTTCCTTAAAAAAAAAAAAACAGCCATAAGAATATTGGCATTGGATCTGTCATCTTATTTTCTTCAGAAGAGCTTGATATTGTTGAGACAGATAACAGCACAATACTTTGAGTCTGAAATTACTTTCCAAACTGTTACCACTTCTCCTAAATTATTCCAAATCATGTTAAATTCTTTATCTTAAGCAAGCACAGAGCTTCCTAGCAACACTAGAGTAAAATCTTGTTTATAAAAAGTCACCATTAAAAACCAGCAAGCAAAATACTCTTACCTGAGCTAAAAAATCCACCTCATTTTCAGCTGCAATGTTTAATTCTGAAACAGCATTGAAAAGTTCTCGCTCATTGAGTACATCAGGTACACCACTTTTCTGAAAGAACTTTTAATAAAAGTTAAAAAAAAGAAGATCTATTAGGTACCCAGACATGTAAGCTTTCTAGTATGTAATTGTTTATGAATATATGACTTTGCAATAATAATTCTGAAGCTGAACAAATTGCAAATTGCTTCTACTTTGAGAATTTCGCATTTAGACTCCCATTGGGAAAAAATACATGCATTTTACAAAGCATAATTATGGCAAGTAAGAAAGGGCTTGAAGCTGAAAAGAGAGTGGATATTTCAATAGGAATATGTTCCGAAATGTATGTCCAAATCAATCATAAAGTACTTATAAGAAATAAACATTTTGGAATGACCTTCTTGGTCTCCAGACTTGAATACTATTGATAATCTACGGATATACTTCAAACATGCAGTCCGTGGAAGATGATTTAGGAATATTTTTAAGCAAAAAAAAAAAAAAATTGTGCCAAGAAGAGTGGGAAAAGTTCCAAAAGCCAGTATAGAAATATTTTTAGCTGGTTACAAGAAATATTTGGACGCTTTTACTTCTGACTAGAATGAAAGGGTGTCTAAACTTTTGCACTTGCCATATACACTATTTTTTAGCTAAAATCTGTAAACTGAACAAGCCTCTTGAAACAAGCTCTGAAAGCCTCTCCTCAAGAAGCCTTCCCTGGACCCGGCTGTATTAGCTAATTATCGCCCTGTCTCCAACCTTCGCTTTGTGGCGAAGGTTGTTGAGAGTGTGGTGGCGCAACAACTTCCCCAGTACCTGGATGAAGCTGATTATCTAGATCCGTTCCAGTCGGGCTTCAGGCCTGGGCACAGTACGGAAACGGCATTGGTCGCATTGGTTGATGATCTCTGGAGGGCTCGGGACAGGGGTTGCTCCTCTGTCCTGGTCCTATTAGATCTCTCAGCGGCTTTTGATACCATCGACCATGGTATCATGCTGCAACGATTGGAGGGGTTAGGAGTGGGGGGCACCGTGTTGCGGTGGTTCTCCTCCTTCCTCTCTGACCGTATGCAGTTTGTGTTGGCAGGGGGGCAGAGGTCAACCTCAAGCTGCCTTGTATGTGGGATGCCGCAAGGGTCAGTCCTCTCGCCCTTTTTGTTCAACATTTATGTGAAGCCGCTGGGCGAGATCATCCGTGGTTTCGGGGTGAGGTTCCATCAGTATGCTGATGATACTCAGCTGTACATCTCCACCCCGAACCACCCCAATGATGCCCTTGACGTGATGTCCCAGTGCCTGGACGCCGTACGGATCTGGATGGGGAGAAACAAGCTCAAGCTCAACCCTTCCAAGACTGAGTGGCTGTGGCTTCCAGCATCCCGGTATAGTCAGCTGGTTCCATCGCTGACTATTGGGGGTGAGATCCTGGCCCCCACAGAGAGGGCTCACAACTTGGGTGTTCTCCTGGATACACGGCTGTCTTTGGAATATCATACGACGGCCGTGGCCAGGGGAGCTTTCTATCGGGTTTGCCTGATGCACTAGTTGCGTCCCTTTCTGGACCGGGATGCCTTGCGCACAGTCACTCATGCCCTCGTGACATCCCGTCTGGACTACTGCAATGCTCTCTATATGGGGCTCCCCTTGAAGAGCACTCGGAGGCTCCAACTGGTCCAGAATGCAGCCGCGCAGGTGGTTAAGGGTGCAACTCGGCGCACCCACATAACACCCCTCCTGCACGAGCTGCACTGGCTCCCGGTGGTCTTCTGGTGCGATTCAAGGTGTTGGTTACCACCTTTAAAGCGTTCCATGGCTTAGGACCGGGGTATCTACAGACCGCCTTCTGCCATCAACAACCTCCCACCGGCCAATACGCTCCCACAGAGAGGGACTCCTCAGGGTGCCGTCGGCCAAACAGTGCCGACTGGCGACACCCAGGGGGAGAGCCTTCTCTGTGGGGGCACCAGCCCTCTGGAATGAGTTGCCCCTAGAGCTCCGTCTTAGCCCCGACCTGCATACTTTTTGCTGCACACTTAAGACCCTCCTATTCCAGCAAGCCGGACTGGCCTAATACGATTTTTTATTATGGGTGTATGTATGTTTTAACTTGCGGGCCAATTTTATATATTGATTTTAATTGGTTTTAAATTTTATAAATCTATGTATTTTAATATGGCCTGAGTCCTTCGGGAGAAGGGCAGTATAGAAATCGAATAAACTCTTAAACTCTTAAACAAAAAAATAAGTATGGATTTGAATTTTCAGAACGATTTTGTGCTTAATTATATATACACAGCCGTTGTGTCTATTTGTACAGTGAGGGATTCACTGAAATGTACAATTTGATCTGGGGTTCCGAAGCTTTTGCATATAACAACTCAGTATTTTTGCTGAGAAAACTTGTTTAATACACTAACTATTCTAATGCAATTCTACAGGTCCATTTACTGAAGACTGAGATAGGCAGAAATCTTACTTGTGAAACATTCCTACAATCTCTGAACAGGAATTGAAGTGCATGAGGATGTCTTGGATCCACAGATTGACTGACATCAATTAACCAGACCTTCAAAAAAAAATACAGCTTGAATATGCTAAGAAAAATACAAATAAGACTATTTCAAATGATCATCTTCCATTTAAAATTATCTTACCTGTCCTCTATGCCACAGCATGTTGTACTCACTCAGGTCAGCATGAACTAAATTACACTCCTTATATAACTGTTGCATCATCTGGAAGAAAACAGCAAGTAATATTTTTGGAATATAACACAAATAAAAATTTCAATAATCTATTATCTATATCTGTCTGTCTGTTTCATCTCTCTCTCTTTGTCTTCAATACAGCCAAGAAACAATCCTGTTTCTTGGCCGTATTAACATCCATGGTTACAGTTCTACTTAATGCTATATATATTTATTTTGTTTTGTTTTAATTATTTAAATTTGCTTTTATCTTCTATGATGTATAACATCCAGAGTTACTTGTTGAGATGGGTGGCTTTAGAAATCAAATATAGTACATTACATTAAAACTCAGGATAGTATAATACGTACAGTGCAACACAGTACATGTCATAAAAGATATGACATAACAGATACAGGTAGTCCTTGACTTACAACCATTCATTTCATGACCAAAGTTACAATGCACTGAAAAAAGTGACTTGACAGTTTTTCACACTTATGACCATGGTCATGTGATCAAATTTGAAAGTTGAAATAACATGTATGTATAATGGTTGCAGTGTCCTGGGATCATGGGATCACCCTTTACAACCTTCTGACAAGCCAAGTCAATCATGCTACTAACTTAATAACTGCAGTGTGTCAGGTTTTGATGTCATCTCAAATAAATTGCACTCCCAAACAATTAATCTTTGCTGAAATATTCCATTTATTGAGTATGACAGATCTGGCCCCGCCTTCGTCGTAGCCGATACTAACCCTCTGACCCCCAAACCCTTCCCTTTCCGTTCCCCAATTCTCATCTTCTCATTGGCCATCTTCCAAGTCAGTCTCCCCAGCTTCTGACCTCACCCCACAGGAATGTTCCCCCCCCCATCCCATCTCCTAGGGATTATTATCTACAGAGAAAATAAGTAGGTGAAAAGTCAAGCCTCGTCTTTTTATGGCAGCATCACATTGCTGACACAGTGATTCACTTAACAACTGTGCCAAAAAAGATCCTAAAATGGGGCAAAACTCACTTAAAACTGTCTTGTTTAGCAATGGAAATTTTGGGCTCCATTGAGGTGTTAAGGCAAGGACTACTGGTAATTCTAAAGAGAAATGTGGGTATGAAAGAATTTTGAAGATACCGGTAACTATTTTTCAAAAAGAATATATAGCTAAATAATAATGCTCAGAATATTCATCCCAATTATATCATCTTCGAAAAATCTATGCGGTTGCTAAGAGTTGACACTGACTCAGTCAATCTTACCTGACTTGGAATTAGTTTAACTGTATTTCCGACAGATATATTTAAAAGCACCCTACTCATTATTTTCTCCAAAAGCCAGCTCCTACTAGCTAGACCATCTGTAATTCTAAACAGATTCTCATAACCAGTGCCTTCAAAGTTCAGTGGTTCCATGATCTAGTATCAACCTTCTCTGATCTGTGATTGGAAAAGCATTGTATCGGGAAAGCTGCTTTATTTTCTATTCAATGCTACTGAGCTTTATCACTTATTTTTAATTTCATAGATTGCCCTAGAACTGTAGAAAACTTTCTAAGAAATGCTTTAGTACAGGTAGTCCTTGTATAACAACCATTCATTCAGTGACCATTCAAAGTTACAATCGTACTAAACAAATGCTACTTACAATACCACCAGTCCTTAAAATTATTACTGAAGTACCCCCAGGTTCATGTAATCAAAATTTCCATGCTTGACAGCCCACCTGTATTTATGACTGCAATGTGTGCTTCAACTCTCCCCACCTATTCCCTCCACCCTAATCACTTCCTTTTTGGCTGCCTTGCACTCTATCACCCTTGCTACTCTGCACCCCAATTTGCACCTCTACCACTTCCAGCTGACTCTTCTTTCACCCATGTTGATGAAGTGTGCTCAGTCAAAGCAGCTGATGGCCCTTTAGAACACTTCAGGCCTTTCACTCCACTGCCTTTGCTGCCCCCACCCTACTGACCTTTGCTTCTTGTCCCTTTGCTGACAAAGTATGTCCAGTTGAGGTAGTTGCAGACCCTTCCCAAGGTCTCTTAACATCTCCAACAAGTACTGTGGCCTTGGGAATGGTCTGCTACATCCTCTGGAAAGTCTGGTATGTAGCTGCTTGGAAAGATTTTCCAGATTATCTCTGCAGGTTTGTGCAAAACCATTTTTGCCAACATTCCTAGAACATGTGCTGTCTGTCTGTTCATGTATAACACACAACCAATGAAACCTTTTTAAGTAGCTCTTTCAGTGGACAATATTGCCCCCATGTTGCAAAATGGAGTTCTTCCCATTTGAATGCTTTTCATTATCCTAGTTCACTGAGTACCTCCTTTACCTCAAATTCTGCATCTGTGCCTATTATTCATCATTATTGTAACATATCTCAGTCAGAACTTTTTGTAATTGAGATAAGACATTGTAACATGGGATATTCATCAATAAGTCAAAGATTCAATTGATTCCGCCTCTGATATAATGGATTCCACCTCTCCCATCAAATACCCCACAGTGTTAAGATTTTCAGAAATGAATTTGGTTGCACATGCAATGAGGTATAAAATGGAAGAAAAGGAAGAAAATATCACTCTGCAAGCAGAAGCTTGCTTCCGTAACACTGGATCTATTTTCATATAACAGTAATCTTACATGAAGAACTTGATAGTAGGCATTTTTCATATCTTCACTGCTGAGTTTTACTTCTTTTAATTTAGGAGCTGGGACTTGATCTTGACCAATGAAAGACATGACTAAGACATGCTTTTTAAGGCTAACGACTTGTGGGCAACGAATGCCTGCCTTCTGCATTCTATCAAGAAGAAAAACAACATTAGTATGTTGATGAATGTCTAATTATGAAGTCCATTATCTTTAACATAATTCAGGGTTTCTCAAATTGAGAGTTCCAAGGGCAAGGGCAATTTAAACAAGAGGAAATGGAATAGCTAATACAATTTGTGCAGGCACAAAAATCTGCTCTAAGCAACCTGCAACTGGCTTGCTCAGACAAAGTGGGGAGCAAATCCAAGAGTGAGTTTCAACAGGACCCCCATTTTACCTATGCAAGCCTGATATGAATTGTACAGGCAAAACAATTGCAGCCAAACTCCTGACGGGGGGGCGGGGGGAGATGTTATTTGAAAAACCCTGTGGTAATTAATTTTATTCAGGAATTAGTACAGGTTGTAAAAGCAACTCATATTTTAAAAACTCTTTGATACTTATTGATTGATGGGCTATAATCAGTTAGGTTTCATAAATGCTAACTATCTCTGAATCCCAAAATATATTAGAATTAAAATTGTTACTGTCATAGTATTATAGAATTAACATTTGACACAACACTAAAATCAATCAAGTATTAAATCATATATTCCCAAACAATGTGAATGAAAAATCCCTACATCATATTTATATATGTATAGCCATTTCTGTACCTTGTCAAATTGTGCATTTCTTTTTCAGCCCACATGCGGATAATTTTTCGTGGATTCAGTTTGCTGAAACGTTCTCTAAATCTGTAGTCATCCTTGATATACTTTTCACGATTCTTAAATTCATTAAGAGTAGTTTTAAATACTTTTATAGCACATTCTGGAGGAACTGATTTGATTTCTTCATCCAAACTTTAGAAAAAACAAAGCACTGAGTTTAGACATATGTCATACAAACTCATTTTTTAAAAGCTGCAAATCGAAAAACAGATGAATGCAATATTGTACTATCACATATCTTTGAAATATGTGATACCTGCCACATTATTGTATGCTACTTTTACAGGTATCTTAAATTTAAAGTCTATGGAGATTCTCAGTCATCCAGGTCATATATTGTCCCAAAGGTGCTTTTTTAAGAGGCAACTGGACTTTCTGGGTTTTTCTTTGAAGAAAAACTTCTTGGATGAGAAGCAAAACATCTTCAAAGAAAAACCAGAAAGTTCAGTTGCCTCTTGAAAAAGCACCTTTGGAACTTAAATTTAAAGATATAAATAAGGAATTTATGTTAACATTTCATGGCATAATGTCTTTCTCAATCACTACACAAAGGACTGGGAGCAAGGTAGATACAAGGCAATTCCATTGCATTTATTATTTGAAATAGTGCACTGCTCTAAAATAATTTTTATTTTTAGGGATTATCAAAATCACAATATACCTTCCTCCATATGCATGGAACACCACAGACTCTTTTCCTGTACTTATGCATCCAGTGATAGTATCAAGCAATCCAGAATTGACCATCTTGTACAGAAGCAGACGAGTTTTAGGATCTACAGCTTTTTCCTACACAAGAAAAAAGTTGAGTATCTTGTTATTGACCCAGGACAATTATTTTGCAAATAGGTGTTTTCTTAAATTTGCTGACTGGTTCAAATAACAAAAGGTTGTTCTTCTTTACAGGAGTGCCACAAATGAAAACTATTCTGATCAGTGTCTTCAAGATCATAGAAAGAGTTTGTTGCGATAGTGTGCAATTCCCTACTGACAGGAACCAAAGCTGTAACGTGCAGACTTGATATGATATCATGGGAAGTGAAATGTCTTTCAGACACTTGTATCCAGGATTGATAGACAGTCTGATAACTATGTTTTTTAATCACACATGGGGATTGTGTGATGCCAAAGAAAATTTTGAATGGAATTCCAAAGACTATGGTCAAGGACAATTAGTGTTTTCTTCAATCTTTCCATGGCATAAAGGAGAACAGGATCCTGGAAGTAAATCACTGGCCTTGCAGATGATGCTCATCCTCAAACACAGACTGTGTTACCCACATTAATGACTTTATTAATGTGGTTACATCTGACACTCACTGGAACTGCATTAAACTAGTGAAAAAGCAAGAGAGTAGCGAACATCCTGAATGTAATGAGGCCAAGAATACTGGAGATAAAGGAAGAAACGCAAGAGTAGCCAGATGCATGTTCCCCTTCACTGGAGGTTTTCTAAGAAGCTGGATAGCACTTGTTGAAATATTTTAGCAGATTTCCTATCAAACAAGGGTTGGATTACATGACCTGTGAGGGACCATCAAATTTATGATTCTATAATAATGCCACTATTCTACTACCGAATTCTTAGTTCCTTCATGTAAACTCACTTATTTGTTGTGAGCCCTCTGCTTTATTAAACTATGTGTTTGATAACTATTTCATTTGATTAGTCATTAGAGAAATATACAACTATTTCATTTGATCAAGTCACCAAGACGCACAGCAGTAGAATGTTCCTTCTTCTCATGGAGCCTGGCACTCCGGCGTTCCTCAGAGTATGCATGCCGCTTTAAGGCATTGAAGACATGATTGGATAATTTTAAATCCATACCAATTCCATCACCAACTTGAAATTCTGGTGCAAACTGCAAACAAAGATGTAAATTGATAAGCAATTAGCTTTCATCATTATTTTAAATAAAAATAGATCTACATGCTGATATATTCAGAGTTGAATCACTGAAATTACTGAGATTAAATAACTCTAGGTATGCTCCCTATTGACCCATTCAATTTTAAATTTAAAAACAAATTTAAATTTTTGGAAAAAGACACAAGTGTAATGTTAACCTCACTGTCTAAGGGACGACCTTTCTGATTATGAACCCACAGACACACTAAGACAGGGACAGTAGTAGAAGTTCTTTTGAAAGTATTCTGGTTTATAGTTATCCATTTGTCACATGAAAACTCATGCATATACATGCTCTGCCTTCATTGAACTGCTCAAATACACTACTTAAGTGTAATTGAACTTTTACTCTCTCCACAATTAGAAAAGATGTCAAAACTTAAATCTCTAAATTTCTTCAACTGTTTTAATTATTTATTTTTTAAGTTTGAAATTGTATTTTCATTTTTTTTCTATACTTTATTTTGTGATGGTTAGTTGCTTTGAATAATCAGTCCAGACTAGGTAAAAGGTATCAGGGTAAAAATCAACTTATTTCATTCCTGTTGCTGAAAGAGAACCAATCTTTGACTGTCTTTACCCATGCCAACATTTTAATAGAATATCTCAACTAGTTAGGCAAGTTTCTAATTTTAAGAGCCAATACATAAATTTGGTTTTTCTTTTTCTTTTTCATTACATCATGAGAGCAGGAATTCATACTACCGATAGTTCTAAATCACTGTAAGAACCTTTCTTAAATAAGGGGATAAGAAGGTGAATACTCCCTTCACAATGGCTGCAGTAACAGAATAGTTATTTGTCTAGGAAAACTTACATTCTCCATCCGTGCTGTGTTCTTTCGTCCACATACAACTTCATCATGCTTGGTGGTTATATCTTTTCCTTTTCCTATAAAGCCTTTTTTTGGAGTAGTTGTAGGTTTATCTATAAATAAGCAGAACATTACATTTAAATGTACATTATCTCAAAAGCAAGTAGTATGTTACCATTTCTTTAGCTTAAGTTTACACATTCTTCTATGCTCTGAAATCCCAATGACACTATGCTTAGGAAGCTTTTCTGCTTGAGAAAGTCTGATTCAGCATTATATTATTTAAATAAGAAAAGTTTCAAGGAAGCCATTTTTGTTACTACACACTACAGAATAGTTAATACATTTTGCTAACACATAGCCCATTCACAGATCTTTAAAAACTACTCTCTTCTCTTGAACATCTTGATTGGTCCTATAGTCCTCACAAATTAAATTTATTCACACTGGGGTTATCCCTGTTTTCCTTCCTTCCTCTCACTACAAATGTAGACCAAATCCTGTGGATCAAGAATTTGCCTTTTCCTTCAGTCATAATTATACCTTTATAATGTATCAAATCAAATATTTTAGTATTAATAAAACATGGATGCTTCACTGGTTACTTTTTATTAAGCAATCAAGTAGACAACACAATAATCACAACACATTATTTCTGAAATCTAAAAATCTTCGTTAACCATGAGATTCCTTGAAACGTTTTGACTCCACAAACTACCTGCTTTATAGGGATCATGACGAGTATCCTGCCAATCAACCTCATCTTCTGAACTGTCACTGTCTTCAAAAGGATGCACTTTTCGGTAATTCTCAAAAGATATGGACACTTGAGAAGCAAAAACAAATGTATGTCATTTAAAATGAATTCTACCATCTTTGTTTTTTGAAGATTAAAACAAAGATGAACGAGAAATAAACTTTATTTTAACAAAGGGGTTATGACAAATGTGAGATAACCTTTACTATCGCCATTGAACTTTTTTTCTTCACGCCGAAGTTGGGCATCATATTCTCTATCAAATTCCATTTGCAGCATTTGTGCCAGCATAAGGTCACTGGAAGTATCAACATTCTCTCCACTAATGAAGGGTCTATCAATAATCCTGTAATAAGACAAAATAAAACATTAAGAGCGACAAAGCTCAGATTTGTTATTTCTATAGATATTGTTGAATAGCAATCATTAATACAAAATCAAAGAATAGTATAGCTTCTTTTGTAACCTTAAGTGAAGTTTAAATTTCAAACTGCATGAATATAACTCAGGAATACTACTATACTCAGTGAAATATTAATGACATCTGGACTACTACAAAGAACGGCAAAGTAGACTATCAGAGTGAAACTGCCCTCCAAAACAGGAAGCAATTACATTTACAAGATCTTTTCCCACAATGAGCCATTTTGAAGTCTATGTCTCTACCAGAAGATTAAATAAATGATGGGCAGGAATTTTGCAGGGCTAGGTATCAGCAGTCCAAGTTATATTCATTCAATGGAAAAATTTAGGCCATTTCTAGTAGGTCTTTCATATGTAGAGTAAAAGAACTGAGTTTCCTGTGTTGAAAATTATAAATTGTAATAGCAGATGTCTTCCTTCCTGTATGTTGTTGCCTATTTGAAATTGTTCTCTACTTAAAGAGAATGAAGTGACAGTGTTCACACTGTGTAGGGGTTTTGTTAAGAGAGCAGAAAGAGCTTTTTCCTTTTAGAAAACTATTGTGTTAAATCCGTGATGGCATGCAGAGCCCTCTCTGCTGGCACGCACGCCATCGCCCCAGGTCAGATCTCTCTGGCATTTCTTTCGTGAGCTTCTGTTTCCCTGCAAATGACAAAACAAAAGCTCACGAAAGAAAAAGATCTTACCTCTTGCCGTGCTGCCAGTGTTGGGATGCCCTGCCTCTCGCCAGCCAGCTGGTCTTTGGGTTTCTGCTGTGCATGCGCACCTGTTCGTGCGCACGCACACACCTTTCAGTTTGGGCATGCGAGTGCGCACAGTTTGGGCACTCAGTGTCTAAAAAGTTCACCATCACTGTGTTGGATGAAAGAACTCAGGTGGCCATCTTCCCTATCTGACTTGCTATATATTACACTATTTCCCCGAAAATAAGATATCCCCTGATAATAAGCCCAATTGGGCTTTTGAGCATATGCGCAAAAATAAACCCTCCCCCAAAATATTTAACCGCATGTGCAGCCGGTCCCCATTTCCTCTGATTAGGGTTAGGGAGACAGAGCTGGAAATCAGGTAAGACGGCAAGAGGAGCCCCGTCTTGCTCCACACACCCCAAAATAATAAGACCTCCCCAAAAATAAGGCCAAGCACTTATTTCAAAAAAATATAAGGGTCTTATTTTCGGGGAAACACGGTATTCTATATCCCTATCTGACTTGCTATATATTTTATACGCTCTGTCTTCTAATCTGTTTTAAATCATTTATTTAGACATTTTAATGATTTAAAACAGACTTACAAGACAAGAGCGTATAAAATTGCAAGAATTTTGCCAATTATATATAAGTACCATATGGACATGGAAATCTATTCAACTTACGATACTACTTTTGGAAAAGCAGCACTTTCTTCTTTCAACTGCAGCTCTTTAGCTAGCTGTTCACTCATGACATCAGCAAGAGAACATGATATTGTAGTGCTTTCAGGAGTTCCCCATGGGCACTGCAAAGACAAAACATTGCATTGCTCATCAGAAGATACAATGTCAGGTACAAGCAACCATACCTATCACCAAGAAGAGTCCCAAATAGACATTTTATTGATGATCAACTTTTTTTTTATTTGATTTATATGCCGCTCTTCTCCAGAGACTCAGAGCGGTTTACAATGCATTAAGCAATAGCCTTCATACTTTTGTATATTTTATACAAAGTCAGCTTATTGCCCCCACAATCTGGGTCCTCATTTTACCTACCTTAGAAAGGATGGAAGGCTGAGTCAACCTTGAGCCTGGTGAGATTTGAACTTGCGGTAATTGCAGGCAGCTGATGTTAATAAGAGTGCTTTAGTCTGCTACTCTACCAAGGCTCTTTTGTAAGAATCTCACCAGAATGTCTGCCTTCCCTTGGGAAACCATGACTATAGACCTATGGTTTTGACAATAGACACTTCCTTCCCTCTCCTTCAGCCAGTGATTCCACCACACACATTTCTCTACAATTTTTCGTATGTATATAAAGAAGCCTGCCTATTAAGAAAAATATTTATTTTGCCACTATTGCTTTTTCAGAATATAAATTACACTGGACATTTTTTTTCAAAAGGTTTGCTTCTTGAATAACTTGATGATTATGATAGACCCCTTAAAACTGAACACATAATTTTAGAATGCATGTATAACATTGGGATTTTGCAAAATATGAAATTAACGTTTAATGGCTATAATGTATTTAATTGCATAATGTTTCTGACCTGCTGCACAAATGTAAGGAACTCAGGCCTTGTCTTGATCATCAATCTCACAACCAAAGTACAGTTCATACACTTTTTTAACAACTCCAGTCATGATGCGTCTTTGAGGCTTAAGCATGTACTCAACACAAATGTAGCAAAATGTATCAGAGCTGTTAGACATTGGTGAGACATTTCTGCCATTGCCAATCATCCTCTTGCAAGTCTATAGCTGGCTTACTTGTTATGTAAATTACATGTACATATATGCCTTCAAACAATTGCATCAAAATACATGGAAACTGATACCAACAAAATGAGTGGCATTTGTGCTTGTGAGCTGCTTTTATAGCATTTCCAGGCAACATCCATACAGCCTCAGCATGACTAGGCATGCCCAAATTGTATCAGATCCAGAAATGTTATGCAATATGCTGATTGCATGCCTGGACATGCATGAACTACACAAAGCATCTTATAATGCAAGCAAAAAATAGTAAATTTGAATTATATGTAAGAAGAAATTGCAAAAACAGATGATTTCTATAAAACATCATGTAATAGGTTAAATTACAGGTTAGTTTCATGATTAGTAGTCAAAAATCTATAAGTTATATCCAAAAGTGTTCAGAAAGCAAACTCTTTGTTGTCCAATGTTACCAATCATTTATAAACCAAAAAGTTGACTTCCTGTTGCTTATTAGTTTTAAACTTTATAAAATTAACTTGAATGCTAAAGAGTAAGATTGGACAGAAATCTAATTTTTCTTGGAAAAAATACACCTTAGCCCATTACCTCAAAGATTACATTTTTATTTAAAAGAAAGTTACTGAAGTAGTGAGATGAGATTCTAAATACTAAGTATGGTTCTTCTCTTCGTATCCACTTTTCCTCCAATTTAAAACAGCATCAATGTTTCTTTCTCCATTCCATTTTTTGTGATATATTGACAGTAAAGGTGAAGTTAAATTGATTATAATCCAAGCCTTTTAGATATTACAGTGACATTCTAGATACTATCCACTTGTTATTTCCCCACTCCTTCCCCAAACACTGGGATAAGAAAGCCCCAAATGAGCTCAGAAATTATAAGATCTTATAAGATCCAACTCAGATTTCCTGGTGGCCCACTGGGAGCGTTAGGATTTGTCTTCCCTGAGATGTTAATACTTTTATTATTATGAAGAGTAAAAGATGAGAGACACGTTTCCCTTATGCCTTTGGGAGCCTTAATGTGACAGAAAAGATGGTGACCTTTATACCAGGCTAAGCTGCACCTGTTGAATATCGGGTTATTCATCAACTACGAAGAGGCAGAGAGAGAAAGATGGCCTCTCTGCCGATCGAACAAGGAAGAGGGAAACCCCGAAGCCAGCGGGGCCTAAAGAATCAGGTCCTCCAATCTTCGGCTGGCTGAGGCTGGAGCCTTAAGTAACCCAGTGGAGAAACACAGCGGCCCCTCAGAGGTATGAAGGCTGCGAACGTCACCGTTTTCGCCCCGGCAAACAGTTGGCGTCAAACGTCCACGCGTTTAAAACAACCGTTCCTTTCTCTCTCTCTCTCTCTTCCGGGAGTTTCCAATCCATGGGATCCATGGGATCCATGGGATCTCTCAGCCACACATCCAGATTTGAGGGAGTCCCGGATGACGCACCCGCCCTGCCCTTCCCCACGCACCTTGCTTTGAGGCCAGGCCGGGCCGGGGCTCGCTTCAGCAGCAGGGATGACAGCAGCGACACCAACGGGGTCCATGTTCGGCGGATAAAGAAGCAAGACGAAGGCGCGCGAGAGAAGAAACACCAGCTGAAGCGACCGGAGAGGAAAAGCGACTCCTAATGGAATGAATCTCTTTCCGGCTTCAGGAACTTCCCGAAGCTTCTCCCGCCCCCTTGAACATCGGAGGCGGCTGTTCATTGGCTCCAAAGCCAAGTTCCAGCCCAGCGGCTGAGCTGTTTCCTCTTTTGGAATGGTCGCTTTTCTTTTCCCCGCCCTCTTGACGTCATTGACCCCCGCCCTCTCTCGCTCCTCCCGGTTGGGTTTAATCGTTACAAGAGGCTTTGACGTTTCTGAAAATGGTCTCACAATAAAACAAAACAGCTTCCTTCTTCGGCTTGAGTCCTCTCCGAGCTTGAATAGATGCAAGATCAGGGAACAATTGAATAGACGCCCATCAGGTTGCAAAAATGGCTTCAAAACAAAAGCATTTTTTTTTTTTGCTTCTGAGTAAGAGTCATCACCCAAAGCTCATAGAGCACCAAAGACTCCACAAAAGCAATTTTGTTAATGCAACTGTATTATGCTTACTCTCTCGGCCAGAAACCAGGAAATGGATGTTTGTATCAATCAGTATGTATGGAGATTCTGAGTCATCCGGGTCATGGTTGTCCCAAAGGTGCTTTTTCCAGAGGCAGCTGGACTTTCTGCTTTTTCTTTGAAGATATTTTGCTTCTTGAATGAGAAGCGAAACATCTTGGATATCGATCAGTAGATTGAGTGGCAGGTTGAACAACCATTAGTGCTTCCTTTTCCTCCCCTGGTTTGGTTAGCCTCCTTTCCACTTGAAAGATACAGTACAATGTTTGACTTCTTTTAGTTTTCCTTATACATATACAGAGAATACGGTATCAAATAAAACATGAATGAAGCAACGACGCCACAGGTTTTAATGTATGATTGTGCTGATCAGGGTTACGAACTATTCTTCACACTGTTTAATTTTGGGGGCCCAGAAGACATCACAGGTCACCTTTCCCTGCATCATAAATGTTACAAGTCAAGTTAAAAGGTATAAATAAAAAGATGTGTTGGAATATGCATTGCTCTTTGTAATGGATATCAAAAAGAAATGAGTGATGTCTTAAAGTTCCTCAAAGATTTTGAGGAACAAAGGTTTTGTGTGAGAAAGGACAAATCACAGGTGTTTTCGGTTGGTGTCCTATTTCAGCCTTTTTTTTAAAATGTAGAACCTTAGACTTTTTCTTGTCTTTTCCACTGTTCTTTCTAATTCAATTACATCCCATTTTCCATTTTGAAAATGTTGGTAAAAATTATGCTGACAAGCTTCTAAGATAGCATGCCTTTTGACCAATATCAGCTATATTCTGCCAATCTATTCCTTTGATCCAAATCCATTGGGTCCTTTCTGAAAACAGCTGGAGTGCAGACACTTTTTTTGCTCTGGAGAAGCAGTTCTGAAGGTTTCCAAGACCCCATCTGTGCATCCAGGATGCTATCAGGGTGTCTACAAAATCAAATAAATAAATAAATGTTTACATTTCTCTGTAAACATGCATTTCTAATGCAGTATGTATCAATAGTTATTAACCCACAAACTTTAGGTGTCTTCGATCATTTTTATTTGATTGATTTATTTATAACCCACCTTTATTATTATAAATAACTCAAGGCAGCTAACTTATCTAACACTCCTCCTCCTTCCTATTTTCCCACAACAACAACCCTGTGAGGTAAGTTGGGATGAGAGAGAGTGATTGGCCTAAGGCCACCCAGCTGGCTTTCAGAGGTCCTGAGTCCAAAATACTGCTTTCTAAAGCAATATTTCTCAACTTTGACAACTATGAGATACGCGGACTTCAACTCCCAGAATTCCTCAGCCGGCATGCTCTCGTCTAGGAGGTTGAGAAATGCTGCTTAGAGGGAGCGCTACCCCTTTAAGAAGGCTGTTTCTCGGCTCCTTTTCTTTGCGTCCATTGGAGCAAAGGCAGTAGCGACGTGTCCCTGTTATGGCAGCCACATGCAGCCGGACGGAGATGCTTTAAAGCCTGGTGACATGCTTTGACTGATGCCTTTCAAGAGACCTGCCACTGGTCTTGCTTTCTGTTTGTTCTACTTGAGTTCTTATTTCACCAACAAGGTGAGGATGAAGGAGCTACCAACTACAGTATTACAAACCGATCATTATGTATTCCTTTTCCTCTGGTTGGGTTTGGGGTGGTCCGCTTAGGTATTTCAACATTTCAGAGGAGTTCAGGGCTTGCCCGATGTGTATTTCTCCACGATTAAAACCTGCTTGGTGAAGTCTGACTGAGTAGCGCTTTGTATTTGAACACCGCGGGTCCTTCATTCAGCCCATCCGGCATCCTGCCTGACAATGAGAATTGTGGGAGAGAACAAAGGGAAATCCACCGTCTGCAGAGGACAGTGTGCGAAGGAAGATTTCAGCTGATTAATTCACAAAAATGCACTATTTGTATAAGTTCTCCAAGCTTCAGTGGGACTTAATATCTCAGATAGTGACTGCAGTCTAGAAGCCCTAGTAAAAGAAAAACTGTCTCTAGCTGAGTTTGACATGCTGAATTACAAACTAGTAAATAAATATTAGTAAAACCTGTAAACTCTAGCTGAGTCTGACACTGAACTACAAACCAGCCAACCACAATCTAGTATATTCAGAGGTTCATATAGTTGATTTATAGTTCGGTGTTCAATGTAAACCTGGAAAGTGAAGTTAATAAGGTAAAGTATTGGTCAGTTAATATAGGTATGATAATGAAAAACCTTTTATCTCAAATGTTAGGAAAAACTAGGAATAATTAAGTATAAGACCAAAGTTGCTGAAAATAAGCAACAGATTTCTCTTATACGAAAGTCATATCAAGTTCAAGCATCCAACTCTACTTACGCAACAGATTTTCAAGTAAGGAGGAAACTATCAGATTTTTTGCTTATCTCTTAAATACACACACACACACACACTATCAAACTAATATTGATCTCATAATCATTGACTTGAGTCCAATGCCCAGTACACTTCTGGAATTCAAATTAAGAATCCTCAACAAAGGGCTGTCTAGCCTCTGTTTGAACATCTTCAGGGAAGGGGACCAACCAGCCAAAATTTGTGGATAATTGGTTCCACTATTTAACTTGTGAAGAGTCCACCCCCACCCCATCATTCAATCACAGCACACGTTCTTATAATTTAACATTGTTATCTCCTGGGAGATAATTTTGATATGACAAGTCTATAATATAGTAATGAGGGGAGCATGCATACAATTGATGATTCTTCCCTCAAAATGTGGCTTTGTTCACTGTATATACTCTTAAACAACATGGTCAGTTAATGTGCCTCTTATTCACTATTTCCTTTATTTTTCTTTATACTGAATCAGTATTTCATGACTTTCACCTTAAAATTATGCTCTTATAGTATCTTAACTGCCAATAACTC
The DNA here is from genome assembly GCA_022577455.1 of Arizona elegans. Classification (NCBI taxonomy): domain Eukaryota; kingdom Metazoa; phylum Chordata; class Lepidosauria; order Squamata; family Colubridae; genus Arizona; species Arizona elegans. Next base: position 39,028,281 of record JAKOOJ010000002.1, read on the forward strand.
ATTTTCTCATTTCACAAAAGTAGATCTATATATTCTATGATAGGGAGAGGAATGTGTTCATTACGATGTACTGTATTAGATAATTATTGACTTCTAATTTTGTGTTAGACAATTATTGGCTTCTAATTTTGAGCATGAAGCCACATCTTCCATAAATATGGCTTGCGCGTGGTCACTTTATGATAATGTAATGAATGCTCTCAGTATTACATTTTCAGTATTACATTTTCAAATATACAGTTTTCAAAAAAAAGTGAGGATACACCCAGGAAATGAAGTATATGGACATACTTCATTTCCTGGGTATATCCTCACTTTTTTTGAAAACTGTATATTTGAAAATGTAATACTGAGAGCATTCATTACATTATCATAAAGTGACCATGGACAAGCCATTATTATTCATTAGATTTCAATATTGCCTTTATTTTGTACAAGTCTAGGTGGCATACATAAATTGTCCCACTTCCTATTTCCCCCACAGGGGTGGATTCTACTTACCTTTATTACCGGTTCGCAACGGGATCTAATGCGTGTGCTTGCTTTGCTTGTGTGCGTGCCTTCTGCGCATATGCAGAAGCTTCTGCACATGCGCAGATAACTGATGATGACATCTGGGGCAGTGGGCAGGTCCTCCTGCCAGTTTTACTACTGGTTCTTGCGAGCCGGTCCGAACCGGGGGCAACCCACCACTGCCCCCAAAGCAACAATCCAGTGAGGTGAGCTGGAAAAAGTAATTAGCTTAAAATCACCCAGCCGACTTTTGTGCCTAAGGGTGGATTAGAATCCGGGGTGAAATGCTCCCGGTTCGGACCGGATGCCCGATCCGGTAGCGATGGAGGCAGGTAGTTCGAAGAACCAGTAGCAAAACTCCCTCCCCTCCATTGCCCAGCTGAGCCGCGCAATCATCAGAGACTTTTTTTTTATTGTTAAAAGCATTTTTTCTACAACCTCTTTGGCCGAAAAAATGCTTTTAAAAGTAAAAAAAAAAAGCCTTTGATGACCGCATGGCTCAGCTGGGATCATCAGAGGCTTTTAAAAACATTTTTTCTACAACCTCTTCGGCCAAAGAGGTTATAGAAAAAACGTTTTTAAAAGAAAAAAAAGTCTCTGCCGATCAGGCAAGTCAGCTGGGATCGTCAGAGGCTTTAAAAGCATTTTTTTACAACCTCTTCAGCCAAAGAGGTTGTAGAAAAAATGATTTTAAAAGTTAAAAAAAAAGTTGGCCACACCCACTCAGTCACATTACACCCCCCATCCCCCCACCAAGCCATGCCCACAGAACCGGTAGTAACAAATTTTACATTTCACCACTGAGCAGAATTCATGATCTTCTAATTTCTAATCCATTACATCATACTGATTTAAACATCTTTTTATCCAATAAAAATGATAAGGCTTTACAGGCCAGTGAGGTCTATGAAAAAAATCCAGAAAAGAAAGAAAAGAGGAGTTTCCAGTGAGACATCATGGTCTCACTTCTAGAATAGGCTGAAAATGGTCCTCAAATATGGGGTTTGGTCTGCCGAAATCTCTCCAGAGTAAGGAGAAATTGCAAGATTATCCATAGGTACTCCAGACAGCTGGGTTTTTTGTGTGAGCAGATGGCAGGAATTGTTTTTTTGCAGTTAGCTTGCAATTAGCTGGGAGTTGCTGGATTTCATTGTGCTTGTAATCATTAATGTCGCCTGTATGAACTTTAAGGTTGACCGAGGCTCACCTCTTAATCTCTATGGATTTAATTTTGTTTTGATTTTTTTGCTGTTTTTTAAAGATTTTTTTTTAAAGATTGAGAAAGTTCAGACTGGCAAATTTTATTGAAATCATTGGATGAGTTTTTTCGATCCTTTAAAAGCAAGAAGGTTAACTAAAAATATAAACATATGTAACAAAACTTGTTTTTGGAATGTACAGCAGAAGGATGATTAATGTTGGCTTTAGAAAGTTTTAAATAGATTAAGGGCTCAGATGGGCTTGATTTCAAACTTTGAAGTTAATTGAAAGAATTGTGTTTATACTTAGAAATAATTGATATGATGATTTTGTTTAAGCTTAAAAGATTTTTTTGTTGAATGGACATGATGAATGAAAGTTTTAAGGTTATTTACCTCTACAGCAGAATTAAAATATGTTACTGAAGAGGAACAAACCCCACTGAATAAAACTGAAATTGACTTGCAGGTGTATTAAAAAATGATAGTTTAGAAAGAAATGGAAATAAATGATTTAGAAATGAAGCTGGATGATGATTTAATATTTAAAAAGCATACAAATAAACCAGAAGAGTGATGTAGATAACTTTTGTACGTTTGATTTACAAAAGTGATAAAAGTTGCCATGTTGGAATTACAAAAGCGACAAAGATGCCAAGAATTTTGAGAGAAGAGATGAGAAGAGACAAAGTATGAGAATTTGTTAGAATATTAGAATTTTCTTTAAGGAATTTAAAGACTATTGGGAGGAAGAATACAAAATTGGTTTAATGGGGTTCATTTATTTTTTAACTAGGAATGGATGATGTTTACTAGGATTGGATGATGAGGTCTGGATGAAGAGAGGAAATTGGGCTATCTGTTTAAATACGGTAGAAATGGAGATAAATATGAAAAGAAGGATTCAAATCAGATATTGAAGATACAGTTTGTAATAGTTATGTTATTTCTGATAAGCCTTAATGGATTCTTGCTGAATAATGTAGAGAGATGAAGTTTTAAAGATGGATTTATAAAAATTGGGGTGATGTATGGGATGAAGAGGTGTTGGTTTTGCTTTAAGAGATAGTGATAAATTGTTAATGTCAACTATATTTGCTGGAGATGAAGGAGAAGGTTTCCTTTTCTTATTTTTCTTTTTTACTCTTTTTTCTTTTTCTGCTCTTTTTAAAGTTTGACTTTTTAATATATTTCTGGTTGTACTATTAGTTTTATCTGTATAATATAATTTTCAATAAAATATTGGGGGAAAAGACAACATCTCAAGTACTAGTAAAAGTGATAAGGAACAAATACAACCTTCTGGAGGTTGTGACTGTCCATACTCATAGTGGCAGATCTTTTGTGTGAATGGCCTAGTCCACATTCCCACTATGCCTATTGGGTCATAAAAGTATGCTATGATTTCTATAAAATATATTTTCATGCATGTGTGTAGATAATATATAAAGTTGTGTTTTCTGATTTTTTTCAGTATGTCCTATCTGTCCTGAAATTCACCTATCCAACACTTTTTCAAGGGTAAGCATAATTTCATTTATACATGGAAAAGAAGTATTTAATCAGTGGGTATTCAACCAGAGAGAAGCTAATCTTTGTACTGCATGTATTGCAATTGCTATTTTTCCTCACTTGGAGAGCTCTTACAGTATTACACTTACCTACCGGTAGTATCCTTCTGGACTACATTTCCAATCATTAAGCCTGATTGCTGATCCTCCAGGCTATATTATATTATATCATTACATGATGTCCTGATATCCTAACAAACAGTAAGTTGTGAGAATAATGTATGCATCCTTTATTTTTACTTCTTTTGATCAGCAATAAGCAAGACTATCATGTTCTGTAGATGTGATGTGCAAACATGGTTTGCATGCCATACTAAACTACTGAAGACTTTTTCTCATCTGTCTCTTTACAAAAACAAGATGAAAATGGTTTGAAATTTATTTGTCATTGTGTATCTAAGGTCTCTCAGTTCATACTGCTTATTTCTAGTTGGTACTTACTCATAAGTTCTAGTGGTGGGTTTCTACTGGTTCCCCCCGGTTCGGGCGAATCAGTAGTGGCGGTGGCAGGAGGCTCTGGCCTGATATCATCACAGATGCTCTGCGCATGCGCAGAAGCGCTGTGCGTGAACGAAGCAAGCGCATGCATGCACGTTCTCCTGATTCTGAACCGGTAGCGAAGGTAAGTGGAACCCACCACTGACTTACTCAATGTACCAACTTTATGATTTAATTTGATCAACTTACTCCCAGAAAAAAGGGCTCAGTCTTTCATCACATGTGGTACCGTGTTTCCCCGAAAATAAGACCCCGTTTTATATTTTTTTGAACCCTAAAATAAGCGCTTGGCCTTATTGCCATGCACGCAAAAGCCCAATTGGGCTTATTATCAGGAGATGTCTTATTTTCAGGGAAACAGGGTAGAAATATAAAAATGTTTTCTGTGTCATTTACAAATATATGTTCTTTGATAAGGAGTGGTTATTGTTCGTTGTTGTTATTGGACATATGCTTTCCATGCAACTTGTCCACACTCTACCACTAATATCTCAGTGCAGGCCTAGGAAAGACAAAAGTTGTAAGGGCTTCTACATTAGTGAATTAGATGGATAACTTTGTTCCTAAGCTCTCAAATAATTGCAAAAAAAAACCCCTAATAATAATAATAAAAGCAGCAGGAATCCACATGAACGGCAACAGCAGCACACTCTGAGATAAAAAAAGCACAAAGCCTCTGGTGCTAGAAACAGAAATTTTGCATCTGATACATTGTACAGAATCCAAAAGCCTCCATTACAAATTATAAATATCACACAATTTTTTTAACTTATATTTTTTTACATGTGTTGTACAGGTGGCAGACACTTGTTGGTGGAATTCTCTTACATGTTTCCTGGAAAATCGGCTGGGTTGAGATTAGCAGCAGTTCAAGGTATAGGTGAAAATGCAGCATAAATAAATAAACCAATGTTAATAGATAGTGTCTGAAGTAAAATATTTGGAGTAATATCCATTGAGAGAGATATTATTTTACCATATACTTTGATTGTATTCCTATTCCGCCTCCCTTAATATTGCAAGAATTCTGAAGTGATTTTTTTTAAAAAGACTTTTTTTTAACTTGCTTTTGTTATTGGGATGTTTGATGTGCAATAAAATGAAAACAAAAGAGTTTTGATCATGTTGTCCTTGCCATCTTGACCCTTTTAACATCTGTGACTTTTCTCCTACATTCATGAAATTTTTAGTTCTTATTTATTTATTTATTTATTTATTGGTTTGATTTATATGCCGCCCTTTTCCAGAGACTCAGGGCGGCTTACAAAATAGCCTTCATACTTTTGTATATACCTGCTTAGTAGGACTTTTGCCCCCCCCCCCAAGCGGTGTTCTTTTTTATACAAAGTCAGCTTATTGCCCCCACAAACCAGATCCTCATTTTACCTACCTCGAAAGGATGGAAGGCTGAGTCAACCTTGAGCCTGGTGAGATTTGAACTTGCAGTAATTGCAGGCAGCTGGTAATACTTTAGTCTGCTGCGCCACCAAGGCTCTTTTTTTTTTTTTTTTTAATTTTGATTTATATGCCACCCTTCTCTGGAGACTCAGGGCGGCTTACAATGCGTTAAGCAATAGTCACGTATGTTGCAGGATATATGTACCATGAGTGTTTTTCTACCACTAAAATTGTCATTAACATTGAATAGATTACTCAACTCCATAAAAATCTGCTTTTGATATCAAATGCTATCTAGACCTAAAAACACTAGCAAGCATAATAAACCCTGTTTCTAGAATATCAGCAACATTTCATCCAGGCCCTCCAGTGAAAAACTCTTCACAATATTTTTAATTTGGGTTATTATTTGATGAAGGCCAGGTTCCCTGGGGAAGGAAAATCAAGCTTAATGTTAAATACATAAATTTATGCTGGCTACCTTAGAAATATGAAACTATTTTCAGCCAATTATTCAGATTTTTAAACATTCTATAATAGTAAGGGATTCATATTGATTCCTGTTAGCATTATCATTTTAGTTGTACCTGAAGTAGATATGGGCGGTGGTTATTTATATGCAAATAAAACACCAAATTGTGGTATTAAAAAACAGATTGGATGCTTCCAGACTTGTATTAACAATTTAATAAAATTGTTAATCTCATATTAGGGGTTTAAGAGACAACTTTTTCTTCCTCTTACAATTTTTTTCATGGTTTTTCACTCGGTTTTTGTCATGTTTTATTCCATGTAAAATACTGCAATTTGGAATAGCTGCACAATGCCTTTTGACTGGTGGTATTCTCTTAAATTTCAAAACATGTCAGTCACTTTGTTCATCATTTTCTTCACTGTATTTTTGTAGATTTGGAGCTATGAGTTTTACCCCACTAGATGTCAGTGTAATTTAAGCCAAAGAATACCAACTGTTATGCTATAGTTTAGTAATAAAAGCATCTATGTTCTGTATATTTGAAAGGAAGAGGAACTTTTTTAGACCTCTCTTCAACCATTTTTGCCATTTGCTTTCTTCAAAACATGCTTTGCCTTTATGCTAAGAATGAGGAATGGTTGAATGAGCCATTTTGGATTTCTTTTCATTTCTTATTTTTATTCATGTTATATTTGATTCACTGGAATTGCAATTATTTTATTTGGATGGATGTTTCTTTAAATGTATGAATTAAAAAAAAACTAATATGGTATATTTGTAATTCTTTTCATACGTTTTTCTATACTCTTTTATGATCCACAGTTTTATAATTGTTTCTGAGCTGCAATGTGAAATTGAGATAATTGTGAATTTTAAATTAATTTTCAGTTTAATTATCTTTTACATTACTAATTTTCTCTATATTAATTGCAATAACATTGAAAAATATCATTTTATAATATTTCATAATTTATTTTCTATAAGTGTAGCATGAATTGAAATATCCAAGAATTGAAAGTTTGCTTTTACATAGGTATATTCTTTGAAATGTTTCTTTTCCATTCTGTTTCTCTGAATGAACAGGCAAAGAAGGAACCTACTTATATAGCAACCTTAAATAGTTTCTAAATGAACTTGGCTTTTAAGCTCATTAACAAAGGAAGCCTGGAATAGCTTTTTGTTTGGGTACTGATTTTTTTTTATTATTGATGCTTCTGACTTGTTCATTGAACAGGTTTTGGCAAGCTTCATTGTGGAAAAATAATAATAGAACTGCAATTTTGATCTGTCATCCCCAAGTCACTGATACAGTGACGCTTTCTGTTTGTGCAGTATTACATATTTCTTCCTTACATGTTAAAAATACACAGCCCAGAACTTCTACGGTACATAGTCATTATAGCACGCTGATTTTCACCATTGTATGGTTTGGCCCATAAGAAGGATTGCTGCTAAAGCATTTCCTGTAGTTGTAGACATTCTTTCCAACCCTCTTGGCAGTACAGAATTCAGTTGTTACATCATGGGAACAACTTTTGTGCCCTTTTCCATTGCTTCTTATATGGCCAAGGATTCTTAAAACTTCACACTGTGGTCAGTGATCTCTATGGAGGTCTTGTTCTCAAGCCTGGTGTTTTATTTTTCTCCCAGCTCAGATGACTCTGATTATTTTAAGGAGGCATCTGATTGGATTTTACCAACAATGTAATTACTGTTGCTCGATTGGTCCTAAGGAAATTTATCTGGACCAATATCCTTAAAAGGGATAATAATATTCAAACTTATGATTAGCCTTATCTGGTTGTAGAGTAATAAGAGATTCCAGCATATGTTAATTAATAATTTGAACTATAAATCAGGTAGTAGTCAGCTAAATGAGGTAAATTAGATTGATACATAACTCTTGGATTTAAATCATATGGACTTTCAGTATGGTCAACAATAAAGCAAATGTTTTTATTTTATTGAAAGAGTTTGCCCTTTGTCTGACTATAATATAAAGTATTTTTATAAATACACTGCTTACACAGTGTTCTTGAAAATACATTTTAAGGCACTTTACAAAATATGATATCAATATTAATAAAGTCATTTGAATACACTCACACTTTATGCATACACACACATATATACTTATAATAATAATAATAAGGTAGTTATCAGAAAATGCAGACACAGACCTGTGTGTTACAAAACTATTCAGACATCATACTTACTTGGATTTATTTTAACCTCACATATTTTATTCTCATCTAATCAAAGTGATGCTTGTATTTTTCTTTGGCTGAAATTATTTTTATTCAGGAAGAAAAGATACCCTCTGAGGTTGTTCATAAATAGAATCTGATGATATGAACATAAATGAAGGATGATGATGATTATTATTTGTTACAGGTCTGAAGTATTATCATGGCTTCCAGCTTCTGCACTTTTTGTGGGTATTATTTATTCAGGTTCCAGGGCATTATCTAGATTGGTAAGATATTCAAATAGTATTTGGCATGCCTTTTTATTAATGTTTTACTACAAATGTCATATAAGGTTGAAGTAATTAATATTACCATAGTTAAAGACACATGTAGAACATTGAAAATTGAATAGATAGTTCTATAAGTCATGATAGGGCTTATTGAACAAGCAGTACACAGTCAGTAAATTCCAATTCTGCAGAAAATCTGTACAATTTGACTGCAGCTTTTGAATACGTGTGGCATGGAATATGAAAGATGTTCCTTCAGTCCCATATCATTCATAAAGTAGTGCCCAAAAGGTTGCTACCCCAATACACATAATAATTGTGAAAATAATTCCATCAATGAATTAGTCAAATTCATCTTTATTACCTTGCTGGCCTTTAAATCAATGGTTGTTCTTAAGTAAAAACACACATCTGGGTTACAAACCACTCATACAAGAATTAGGTACTAAGTTATGAAAACATGAAAGTCAATAGTGGACTGGGCTCAAATTCCTGCCCTTGTCTTAATTTCTTTAGCCCTTCATTATCCCTCCCCCCAAAAGGATTCAGGCCAAGGAGAATCATAAAGGAGATTTCTGCAGTTGAAATATCACAGATATTATTCAGAATGCTGAATATGTTGGGCTGCTTGTTGCTTTGTCTGAGGTTTGTTTGCCTCATCTGGCTGAGATGAATTGATCAGATGATGGATTTAGAGAGATGGGAACTGAAACTGATCAGTCCAACATAATTTCCTTTCCTAAAGACTCTAAAAGGACCAAAAATGACAATCGGACAATAAACATCTGGTGAAAGTTAGCTGAGCTGGGCAATCTGGAGCCATAGTTGGCAGAAAAACATTTCTCTTTGCCCTATGAAGAGCCAATAGCATAAGGGAGATGAAAGGTGAGTGTATGTAAATGTGTTAATTTGGCTGCAGAAAAGGAAAAATGTAAATTCTGATGTCAGATTTTCTAGGATAGCATTATTCTAGTGTTTCCTTTCATTGTACTCTAGTTCAAAAAACTCATGCTTAGCCATGGATCTTCCTTCTCTCTCAGCAACAAATATGGCAACAAGCCCAGCAGTGGAGCTGTGAGCTGGTTCTTTTTTCATTTGTTTTTTTCTTTTCCTGATTCTTTCAGGCTTGTTATCTGTGTGCCTTGTTCATTTGTTTTCTTTTAATACTAGTTCTTACAAGTTCCCAGGTAATTAAAACAAAACTTTTGTTGCTGTGATCTCTTAGATGTACACACTTCTGAGCATGCTTTGTATCTTTAGTTAACTTTGAATGATAGAAGAACAAATAAATTGTCTATTGAAAACATTTGTTAGAGTCAAAATATTGAAAAACACTTCAGAGAGACCTCATATCTAAAAAGATTTTTGTATAAGTTAATTTGTCTAGACATTCAGTATTTCAAACTTCCCATGTTTCCATTCTATTTTTGGAATAAGAAAATGAGTTGAGTTAGCAGGGAAAATCTGTGGTACTACTCCTTTTCGGTGGCTCAGGCTATCAGTGCCTCTGCTGACATAGTCACAACACCATCTCTTTCAAAGATGGAGGCAGGCCTATAATCACTGCAACTTTTCCTCACATCAGGGATACCATGTGATAGGTCTGAGCATCAGGGGAGTGTAAAGAAGTCCTTGCTTTCCTCACTTCTAACTTAGATGTCTTCAAGTGTGTACCAAACTTTTAAAAAGGAAACTGAAGGAAGACTTCTGAGAGGTCCTATCAAATGTCTCCTTTTAGTGCCATCAGATGGGCAAAAGCAGGGGTGAAATCTACTTACCTTCCCAACTGGTTCAGAAGTGCATGCACATGCGCAGAGGGTAAAAAACAGGTTACTTCCTGGTTAAAACCAGATGACAAGCGGGCGGGTGGGCAGAACCTCGCGCTGCCATCGCTACTGGTTCTCCAAAGCACCAGCCGCCATCACTGCCAGTTCGGCCAAACCGGACCGAACCAGGAGCATTTCACCCCTAGGCAGAAGGTGATGGGCAGCTTGATTTATAAGGACTGCAATGCTAACTTTATTGATCCCATTTTCTTTCCTGGCAGCCAATTCCTATCTTTCTTACCTTACACAATGCTGCAGATGTTATATTTTATGGAGTGGAAGTCTCAGTGCAGAAAGAGGTATGGAGAATTAATTAAATAGCCTTTATATCCCTGTATATCAGGTTTCTGTAGTCACTTTGTTAACTATATTTTCTTAGGCTAAATATTTCAGACATTAATGCATGCAAACACATTAAGTGCAATACTTTTGCATCTGCTAAGCATTCTATTACCACAATGTGGAATATATATAATCTTTGGAAGAGACACATTCTCTTTCATTTGTTTGGGTAGCTGGTAATAGAAAGTTTGCTACCAGCATTTGGAATTGTGATATATAGGATCTCTAGATATTATTTTTTAAAAATTAAGATATATATATATATGATCTGTAGACAACTGGATGCCTAGTCCAGTATATTGGAGACGATGCTAAGGAAACACAGCCTGAAATCTTTGAATAAGTTGTAACCTTTGAACTAGATACTCTCACAGCTTAGCACATGTTCCTGATTGTGAGGTGAAATAAGTTTTGTTCTTCTATTACTGTAATCGCAATAATTGGAATTCCATCAGAAAACAGGTGACATTTAAATGTATGGTAAAGTTTTCTTTCATTAATCATGTTTTGAATGTGAGGTTTTTGATATTATTGTATTTTTTTTTCTTAACAGCAAAACTCCACCCTAAAACTCTGCAGGTAAATTTCCAATGTTTGTCCAATGTGGAAATGTATGGAATTTCACAGAGACAGTACCCGAACAGTTGATCCTCTACTTAATAAAGAATTAGGAATGTTCATCATATATTATACGGTGATGAGAGCAGGTTTGAATAATGCAATACTCAGTTTAATGTGACTTGTAAATTGATACCAGATCATATTTAATGCAACTCAGAATTCAGTTAATGCAAGGCTAATGTGAGTGCAGTTGAGGCAAATACTTGTGTAATTGAAGTTGGGGTTTAGATATTGGCTATCTACGATATTCTCAAGAGTGTTGTCCGACACTAAAAGTTCAAAGGTGTTCAAAGGCATCAATACTCTTTCTGTCATGTTTCTTCAAAGTCCAACTTTTGCTTCCATGTTATAATAACAGCAACAGCAACAACAACAATAATATACAACGATAAATATAAGATTGAAGCCAGGCTAATTAAATTAGTACATTAGCATTCGTGTCTCTGGAGATTCTCTTCCTCAGGGAAAAAAAACAGTCCAGTTGCCTTTTGAAAAAGCAACTTTTGAAAGAAAACTCTGATCAGCCATGAGGTTCTCTGGGGATTTTGGACCAGATACTGTTTCAAAGGATTTTTATGAAAATTTAAGAAAAACTGTGGCAGGAATGACATATGCACTTTCTGATCTTGTTGGAAGGAAGAGTAAATGTTAACATAAAAAGTATATATTATTTTTAACCACAGTTCAAAATAGAAACACATAATTTCTTGGAATCTCTGGTGCTAAGTGGCCTTTTCATCTTTAATTGCAGAGGGCTGATTCTTCTGGTAGCCGCAGGAGGGCTGCCTTTCAATGACCCACAGGTTAGTTGTTTTCAAAGAAATTCTGAACTTGCTATGAAAAGCACAAACTCTCTTGTAACAGATGGCTGAAATAATGACAGAATGAACTTCACCAAGTGGTTTGAATTAAGGAGTATTTTACCTAGAACAGAGTTTCTCAACTTAGGCAAGTTTAACATGTGTGGACTTCGACTCCTAGAATTCTCCAGTTAGCATGCATGTTAGCCCACTGCATTTCAGGTATGCTGCGGAACAAAGCAAGTCTACAAAAAGTGTATATATTTGTGGCCCCTTAGAAGTATTGCATATTGCAATAAGAAGTTTAATGACTTCAAACTCATATTAAGACCTACCTAGTGGCGATAAAAGCGGCGAAATCTAGCTATTTTGCCGCTCTTATCGCGTCATCAGATAATCGCCCGGCCGCCCTGTTTAGGGTGACCCGCTCCCTCCTCCATCTGGAAGCGCGGGATGACCCCTTGCAGGACCGAGCTGAGGACTTTGTGCAGTATCTGTATGACAAAATCGCTCAGATTCGGGAAGGGCTGGCCTCTGACTTGGTATGTCCGGAAGGGATGACTGAGGCAGGTCTTGAGAGTGTTATCTGGGGGGAGTTCGATCCTGTGGCTCCCGAGGACATGGACAGGGTCCTGGGACGGCTGAACGCGACCACATGTTTATTGGACCCGTGTCCCTCCTGGCTGGTACTGGCTTCCCGGGAGGTGACACGAGGCTGGCTCCAGAAGATTGTTAACGCTTCTTTGAGTGAGGGGGTCCTGCCAGCTGCTTTGAAAGAAGCGGTTGTGAGGCCCCTCCTCAAGAAGCCCTCTCTGGATCCGGCTGTTTGGCTAACTATCGTCCAGTCTCCAACCTTCGCTTCGTTGTGAAGGTTGTTGAGAGTGTGGTAGCGCAACAACTTCCCTGGTACCTGGATGAAGCTGTCTATCTAGACCTGCTCCAGTCCGGCTTCCGGCCTGGGCACAGCACGGAAACGGCATTGGTCGCGTTGGTGGATGATCTCTGGAGGGCTCGGGATAGGGGTTGCTCCTCTATCCTGGTCCTGTTAGACCTCTCAGTGGCTTTTGATACCATCGACCATGGTATCATGTTGCACCGGTTGGTGGGGTTGGGAGTCGGGGGCACCGTTCTGCGGTGGTTCTCCTTCTACCTCTCTGACCGGTCGCAATCTGTGTTGACGGGGGGTAGCGGTCGACCCCGAGGCACCTTGCTTATGGGGTGCCACAAGAGTCGGTCCTCTCGCCCCTTCTGTTCAACATTTATGTAAAGCCGCTGGGTGAGATCATCCGTGGCTACGGGGTGGAGTTCCATCAGTACGCTGATGACACCCAGCTGTACATCTCCACCCCAGGCCACCCCAATGATGCCCTTGAAGTGATGTCCCAGTGCCTGGAGGCCGTGCGGGCCTGGATGGGGAGAAACAGGCTCCGACTCAACCCTTCCAAGACCGAGTGGCTGTGGCTTCCAGCGTCTCGATATAGCCAGCTGACGCCATCGCTGGCTATTGGGGGCGAATCACTCGCCCCCACAGAGAGGGCTCGAAACTTGGGCGTCCTCCTGGACGCACGGCTGTCTTTAGAAGATCATTTGACGGCCGTGGCCAGGGGGGCTTTTTATCAGGTTCGCCTGATACGCCAGTTACATCCCTTTCTAGATCGGGACTCTCTACGCACAGTCACTCAGGCACTAGTCACTTCCCGCCTGGACTACTGCAACGCTCTCTACATGGGGCTCCCCCTGGGGTGCACCCGGAGGCTCCAGCTGGTCCAGAACGCGGCCGCGCGGTATTATGGGGGCGACGAGGCGCTCCCATGTGACACCTCTCCTGCGCGAGCTGCACTGGCTTCCGGTGGTCTTCCGGGTGCGCTTCAAGGTGTTGGTGACCACCTTTAAAGTGCTCCATGGCTTAGGGCCGGGGTACTTACGAGACCGCCTTCTGCCACCAATAGCCTCCCACTGGCCAGTACGCTCGTACAGAGTGGGCCTCCTCAGGGTGCCATCCGCCAGACAATGTCGGCTGGCAACCCCCAGGGGGAGAGCCTTCTCTGTGACGGCGCCCACCCTCTGGAACAACCTTCCCCCAGAGTTACGTACAATAACAGACCTCCGGATTTTTCGTCGGGCCCTGAAAACCTATTTATTTCAACTAGCTGGGCTGGCTTGAGTTAAATTTTAAATTGATTTTAAATTGGGTTGTTTTAATTTACGGCCAAATATTTAATTATTTTAATACTGTTTTTAAATTTTGTATGCTCTGTTTTTACCTTGGCTGTGCACCGCCCTGAGTCCTATTTGGAGAAGGGCGGTATAGAAATTTAACAAACAAACAAACAAACAAACAAATAAATAAATAAATAAATAAATAAACTTATGCAGAACATCATTTTCATTGTGTAGTTTAATTTTTTCATTTCTGCTTCACTGTGTATAATAATGCATGTATTTTATAATCCAACCCTCTGAAATTGGATGCATTTTAATATAGTATTCCTTGGCACTTCTCCATTTTACATCTTGCTGCAATTTAAATGTGCCAAAAACAGAGAACAAATTCTTTTTAAAAAGAATTTGTTCTCTGTGACAGAGGGTATTTCCTCTGCCTTATTCTTAATGCTTGAAAATTTATTTAGAATTAACTTTTAGGAATATATTGGACTTGCTTCTTGGTAGACTTGGCCAAAGATGAGATTGCTGGTTTTGCTTTTTCTATCAAACTGGATATGAAAACAGATTATTGCTGTGGTGAAGTGATGCATAAGATGCTTTATTTATTAATAAAGTATTCTTTACTGTAACGGTCACATTTTGAAAAAAGGACACTTTGATATTTTATTTTGCAGTTTGATATAGATGGCTATTTTTGGGCCCTCGTACACCTACTATGTGTTGGTAAGTTTATAATAAATTAGCAAATAAATAATTCAACTTTCTGGCCTACGCGTAGCACCTCTTTGCTATGAGTAGCACTTTTCTGTCTTTATTGCATATGGTATCTGGTGGCTGACATAAGCATGGTCTTTGTACTTTCTCCTGGAACAGAAAATCATGGAATAGAAAATTTCTCCTCTCCTCTCCTCTCCTCTCCTCTCCTCTCCTCTCCTCTCCTCTCCTCTCCTCTCCTCTCCTCCCCTCCCCTCCCCTCTCCTCTCCTCTCCTCTCCTCTCCTCTCGTCCTCTCCAAAGATCCATGTTTGGTACAACTTTACACTGAATTATATAGTTGTTGTGGTGGTAGGATTTTTATACAGGCAAATAACCATAATTCTGTATCTCCTTTTTTGAAACTATTCCTTACCTGTACCAGAGAATGAAAAAGTGTATTAGCACTTTGTGTTTTTTCTTTCACAGGGGCTTACAAAGTATTTCACAAGTTGTGGAAACCAAATTCTCTAAGGTGATTTTATTTTCTCTGAATATGGAATATTTAAAATAACGCTAGCTGGTCTGGAGAAGGAAAAATTATTATATTCTTTAGCTCTTTATAATTACATTTTTAATATAAAATACGAATAAGGATTAATAAGGAGACAAGGAAGAAATTGATGATTGCCTTCTGCAAGTATAGGCTAACTTTCCATAGTTTGATACCCTTTGAGATGTATTGGAACTAAAATTTTCAGAATTTCTTAGCCAGCCTATCCAGTAGATAAATAGGTACCATTTTGGTGGGAAGGTAACTGTGTTCCGAGATTTCATGCTGGCCACATGATCGCAGAAATGGAGAACTTTGGACAGTGCTGTTTCAATGGCCTTGAAATGGAGATGAACACCGTCACTTATAGTCGGTAACAACTAGCAGAGTAAAATCCGCAGGGACTCCTTTACCTTACCTTACCCATCCAGTGGTAGTTGAAAATTTTGGAAGTTACTTGTGGTTCCAACATATCTAGAAAAACCTGTTTTGAAAGGATAGCATTATTAACAATAGATATAATGAATGGAAACATTGCTCAGTAGAAGATTCTTACCATTCAATATGGTAATTAAATAAACTTTAGAGCACAAAATGTGTAAGTAGATTTATTTATATATAAAATTTATTGATTGCCTCAGTTCTGAGGGATGCCAGGCAGAGTACAGGTCTAAAACATAATAAATGATATATAATTTTATGGAAAACAGTAATAGCCACTCTGATTTCATTAACTTCATACAACCAATCCCCATCCAAAGACATTCCAAATTTATATTTGCCTTCAGGTAATGAGCTTGGGAGTCACCTTTGCTTCTGGAGACACCTTATTCCAAAATAGAGGAGTCCACACAAAGAACACTCTCCATCAAGCTCTTTCCTTTACACCTCATAATAGGAGGACACTTTCAACAGATGCATCCTGTTCATCCAGATCAGTTGTCCATCTCTCAAGCCAAAGTCAGTGGCAACAGAGAGTACAGACAGGCTTGATAAATAATTTGTTTACTCCCTGAAAATATAATTGAAATATAAATACATAATTTAGAGATGGCTATATTTTTGAGTGAAGACAACCTCTGAAAACAATGTCGATCTTTTTCTAATTCCATAGACCAATTAAACATCTCACTTTCTAGTATGAAGGGAAAAAAAATACTTGTTTTAGATCAGTGTGTGAAAAATGTGTGGAAAAGCCTGATCTGTAGTTTTTTAGAAACACTACTCTAGCAATTTCTTCACTTTATCATAGAAATGATGGGAAGATCAGCTTGATTAAACTTCTGCCAGTTCTTGTTAACTACCCACCATGAGTATTTAACTATTTTGGTGAAACATTTTCATCTTCAAGATAACTCCAGATGTCACATAAGATATAGTCAATAACATGTACCGTGTTTCCCCGAAAATAAGACCCAGTCTTATATTGTTTTGAACCATGGCTTAGGACCTGGGTACTTGCGGGACCGCCTACTACCACCAATAGCCTCCCACCGGCCAGTACGCTCCCATAGAGAGGGGCTCCTCCAGGTGCTGTCGGCCAAACAATGCCGACTGGCGGCCCCCAGGGGGAGGGCCTTCTCTGTGGGGGCACCTACTATCTGGAACGAGCTCCCCCCGGAGATACGGAGGATCCCAGATCTGCGCATCTTCCGCCGTGCTTTAAAGACCTTATTTCACCAGGCGGGCCTGGCCTAATCTTCTCCGTCTTTTATAAAAGATTTTTAATTTTTAAATATCTTTTAGTATTTTATATATTCAATTTTAAAATTGGTTTTAAATAGTTTGGGGTTTTAATTTGTCTGGACCAAAATTATTTAATTTGATTTTAATTCTACTTTTAAATTTTGTATGTATGTGTTTTACTGTTTGGCTGTGCACCGCCCTGAATCCTTCGGGAGTAGGGCGGTATAGAAATCAAATCAAATCAAAATAAATAAAATAACCCCGAAATAAGCACTTGGCCTTATTTTTTGGGGAGATCTTATTATTTTGGGGCGCGTGGAGCAAGATGGGATTCCTCTTGCCGTCTAACTGATTTCCAGCTCTGATTTAAATATTTTCGGGGAGGGCTTATTTTCGAGAGAGGCTTATTTTAGCTCATGCACTCAAAAGCCCAATTGGGCTTATTATCAGGGGATGTCTTATTTTTGGGGAATTTGTTTAATCTGTTAGATTAAAGAACCCGCCTAAATTAGATTCAAGAAGTCTCATAATTGAGAGCAAATAAAAGTTAGTACCATAAGTGTATGTTTGTGTGTCTAATTATTTAAGGAATTATTAATATTGTTTTGACAGAGTTCTGGCATTAAAGTAACTGACTATTTTCCCCCCTCCTTAGTATCTCTGAACAACAATACATAAACTATGCATTCAGGTACGTTATATCTTGATTAAGAAAAAACATGGAATGTTTACCATCTCTTCATAACTGTATGAACATTAAGTTAATACCTACTATATTCATATTGCTCATTCATCTTATTTAGTGTTATTTTTTAAATTAATTAGCTTTTGATGGAAACACCAAAGCAATTTTTGTATACATTATCAGCTAGTTATAAAAAAGTAGTGGATTCTGAATTGAATGTGATATAATGTGATGGCCCAGAGCAATTGTGCTGCATTCCGTGGAATTTATACTGCGAATCAAATGGACCTAGAAAAAGGATATTTTTGTGTCAACATTCAGGAATGCTGCTTATATTTGTAACAAATGTCTTTCTGTCAGTATCTGCAATCTTAGACTCACAAATATAGAACCATGCTGTATTTATAGAATTCTCGTACCCAGATGGATCAGAAAATAGTCAAAAGAGTCTACAGCCATCTTGAGAATATTTTTAGATGAATCGAGAATGGTCTATGGAAGAGTCTTAGATTAAAGAAATGTATTGTAATAAATAATGGGTTATCTACTGGCATATTAAAATTAATAATTACATCTTTTATTTCTAGTGTGGTGATGTTGGCTTTTGCATCCCACCCAACAGGTAAAAATATCAATAATTATAATTGGGATATGTATGTGTGAATTTTTCAGATATAATGTTATTTCTTTAAGCATGCTATTTAGGAATTTAGTTTGAGTGTGTGTCCAACCACACATATGAATCATTTTTACCCACTCAGGACTCTATTCCTTTTTAAAGTAATAGCCTGAAGCCAAATCCAGAGATGCTCTGATATTGCATGACTTGAGAGCTGCACGTGCATAGCAGATGTTGTGCAGATATTGTGAATATGTGCACATTAGAGGGCACCATCAGTTTGATGCTGAGGCCAAAAACTGCTGCGCAGCTTCACGTGAAGGAGTCTGAAAAAATGAATTGTTCGTGATTGCATCTCAACTGACAAATAATACTTAATGCTCACCCTATGAATCAGAATTGTCTACTGTGATTACAACATTTATTGTGCTTCACTCCTCAGGGTCTTACAGACAGTGGTGTCAGCTCTTGTTGCTCTCTAGCATGGCTCTTGCCTGCCTGCAGAACAGCAGTTCCAAGTCTTTTCTTTTATACCGAGCACTTCTTCATCATCAAGAGTTTTTGGGAACAATGTAGATCATTTCAAGCCAAAAGCATAGCTTTCTTTCTGTTGATAGTCTACAAAGGAGAGAGTTCAGATTTGCCAGTAAGGTGCTTTTACTTCTAGCCTACTATAAAACAGAATTTAGTTTTTTTTAATTTTTGATCTCCAAAGTTTGTGAAATAAACCATTTGTAGAATATAAAGCATTCAAATTTTGTGCAAACTGGGAAACTATGAGTTCTAGTTCCTCCTTAGGCAGGAGGGTAACCTTGGACCAGTTACTTCAGCCTGCTGGATAACCTTGGATTAGCTACTTTCTCTTAGCCTTAGGAAGCAGGCAATGGCAAATTACTTCTAAAAAAGGAAACTTCATGGACTTGTCCAGGCAGTTTCAGAGAACTGAACATGATTAAATGGGGAAAAAAGACAAGTCTTTAGTTTACAATTGATATGGCTCTTAGCCAACAACTAGAAGACCTCCAAAGTTCCTTCCAATTCTGTTATCCAAAACAAGCTAGCTATTGTGACATGGTCTTCTCTCCAAATGTATTGAATCTGCATGTCCCAGATTCCCTCAAATATTAGGACAGGCCATTTTAAGGGATACACAGAGTTGGAAATCTTTTGTTTCAGCAATTTTTTAAAAAAATGGGCAAGGCTTTATTTATCCAGATGACAAACATGGGCAGGTGCAAAATAAATTGACTTCTATTGTCTATCAAACTTTTCTATAAATTCTTACACTTATTCCTAATTTTCCCCTATGACTAATACATTTTCTTGTTTGCTATTTAGGGAAAGATAGTGGAAATTTGTAAATCTTAAGGGAATCTGATTACAAGTAGTACTCAATTTACAACCATTTGTTCAGTGATTGTTTGAAATTATGGCACTGAAAAAAGTGATTTATGACTGTTTTTCACACTTACGACCATTGCAGCATCCCCATGGTCAAATGTGGACACTTGGCATGTATTTATGATGGTTGCATTGTCCCACGGTCATGTAATCCCCTTTGCGACCTCATGAGAAACAAAGTCAATGGGGAAGCTAGATTTACTTAACAATTGAGTTACTAACTTAACTTTCAGTGATTCACTTAAAATTGTGGCAAGAAAAGTCATAAAATGAGACAAAACTCACTTAACAACCGTGTTGCTTTGCAATGGAAATTTTGAGCTCAGTTGTGGTCATATGTCAATGACTACTGTGTTCTTCAAAGAGCACAAAAATCTCTGATTTTTAGGAGACAGAATACATTTAACATACAATACTATTGAAGAACACCTCTTTTGTGCAATGTATTCTCAGATATACCTTAACAAGTCCCTCCTTTATGAAACCCTAAAATGGCAATCCAATTTGTATCTTCTTCCTCCCTATCTTTGCAGTTTCTTCTTCTCTTTACAACAATTCAAAGTGATAGAAGGAAATAGTCATTGCTTGCAAGTATTTCCTATGGCATCATATGGAGCAAAAATGAATGAATATAGTCAGTGGAAAACAAATTACTCCCTGAACGACCATAATTATAAATGGGAGTCTTGCTCATGAATTTCCATGGAAAATACAAACACTTTTAAAGTAGAAACAAATTCCTTAAATGGCATTCTTCCTTTTTTACAACCTGATTTCAGACTGATGAGAAAGAGAATGAAATGTAAGAGCAGTGGCAAATTACTGAAGTGATAAAAATCATGTTAAAACCAAGAACAAGCCATTCAATTCCAGTTTTACAATGTTGAGTTCCTCTCTTCTGTCCATTTTTCAACAGAGCAACCAAATACTGGTGCCAATTTTTTTTAAAAACTAAAAATATGATTTTATTTCTTAGGTGATCTCTTCAGTGCCTTGGAATTTCCACTCCTGTACTTTTACATCTTTCACAGCAGTTGCCTTGCCAGGTAACTTTTCAGGCTACAAGTCAGACCTTATGATATGGGTGGGAAACAAAGTATTATATTTTTGATGAGCTATTATTTAAAGGTGCTTCTTTTTTTCTAGGCTCAAATATGATCAAAGCATTCAATTATTGCTCCACAGTGATGCATCATACTAATCTGAAATTTAATCAAATGTTTTCTTCAAAATATGCCAAACATTATAATGTGAATAAACTATAGGATTATTTGCAGCAAAAGGCTGTATAACAATTTGCTGGGGATTATACAAGTTATAGTGCAGCACTCATAAAAGGCACCAACACAGGAAAAGTTCATTCAAGTGAATTAGACCAAAATCCCAACACATGTCTATTCAGAAGTAATAGCAATAGCACTTGGACTTATATACTGCTTTACAGCCCTCTCTAAGCGGTTTACAGAATCAGCATATTGCCCCCAACAGATGCAGTCTAAACGTTAATTTTTAAATCATTTTGTCCCTTCATTCAGTCTTGTTGAAGCATGCTTCTAAAAGTTATTCTTACTAGATTGAACCAGTTATTAATAATGTTAGTTAAAAATGCCCAGCTCTGACATTTTTGAGGCATTTTTCAGCTACCTCTTGAGTTAAAAATAGATTTATTTGTCCTGATGGCAACTGGGACCAGAATTTCTGTTGCTAAGCAGTAGGTTGTAAAGTGCAATGTTACGTGACTGCATCACTTAATGATGGCAATCCTGCAGATCTGGTGCTGGAATAACCCTAGGACTGTGTGAGTCATTAAGAGGGAAGAAGCCAGAGTCACAGGCAAGCAGGCCAGTGGGTGCACAAATGCTGTTGGTGGGGTGGGGAGGGATACTGCAGGCAGGCTCTGAGTGCAGGTGGGTTGCAGGTACTGCGGGTGATGCCAGAAGCAGGCCTGATGGAGTGCAGACAGGTGAAAAAGCAGTGGGAGCAACATCCAACAACCTGCCAGCTTTCCCACTGACTTTGCTCAGGGAATA
Organism: Arizona elegans; assembly: GCA_022577455.1. Classification (NCBI taxonomy): domain Eukaryota; kingdom Metazoa; phylum Chordata; class Lepidosauria; order Squamata; family Colubridae; genus Arizona; species Arizona elegans. Next base: position 39,049,835 of record JAKOOJ010000002.1, read on the forward strand.
TCAGAAGTTGTGAAATGACTGTACTTTACTACACTGTTGCAATTGCAAATTGGGTACCAAGTGCCTGGATTGCAATCATGTGACCATTGAGACAATGTGACAGCCACAACTCTGCAGACAGGACATATGTATCACTCATTTAGTGCCATTGTAATTTTGAATGATCATTGAACAGGGTCTATGCTATGATAATTTGCCATGGCAACTCACCACAGGCCAACTCACCATGGCCAACTCACCATGGAACAACTCGCTACAGGACAAGAGTTACATTAAGATCGAAGAAATAGTCAAATAGAATCATTAAAGAAAGGTTGTCAAATGTGAAAGTTAAAATAATATTTTAATTATCTTAATTAAATTAAATTAAATTGTTGAATTATCCCGCAGCAGGTTGTCCCAAGATGAGTTGGCCATGACAAGTTGTCTTGCAACAAGTTGGCTGTGGCAAGTTGGCCGCGGCAAATTGGCTATGGCAAATTGACCATAGTAAGTTGGCTATGGCGAGTTGTCCCATTCCACACTGAACAAGTGATTGTAATTCAAGGATTACCTTTATTTTGAGTATAGAAGCATACCATTTGTATTCTGGCCCTTTTCCATTGAGAGATGCTTTAGAGCAGCAGTCCCCAACCTTTCTAGCTCTGCAGATTGGTGGCAGCGATAGGGAGGGGATGGTTTCAGATGCGTGTGCACCGCTTGCACAAAGGCAGCTTCATGCACTCGCCTGCTGCTTGTGCAGCCTGGTTCCCAATGGCTGCAGTCTGGTACCAAGCCTTGGACCGGGGTTTGGGAGCCCCTGGTTTAGAGGACATGATTTTAAAATTTCAAGAATTGCCTCCTGAAAAATAGTGACTCTGTAAAATCTCCCAGTGAACTGAATAGCTGAATAAGATTTGAACTATGGTTTAAAGATGGAAAGACTACTGTATTCTCTACAGAATCCTTTTCCCAACCAAATAAAGCATCTTTAAGCAAAGTTCTGTCACTAGGATGCTGCTGCCAGCAAAACAGAAGAGCTGATTGGACATTCTCCTTGTATCTTAATTTCTCCCACCACAATCTGTTCCAGAATTGGAATGGTCCTGCAAAGGGAGAAGGAATGCAGGAAATTCTTTGTCCTGCCTTACTTGATGGGATTCTTTATGAAATCTAAAGCATCTTTCCCTAACATGGTGCCAGAGACCATGCTGCCATAATCAATTTTGGGAAATAATATCCAATACATCTGGAGGACACCATGGTGGGAAAGCTGTTTTAAAGCTTTCCATATGTGATGGAAAAGTGATAGAAACATAGGATTGTTGTTGCTTATCTCTGAAAAACATTAACTTGTCTTTTAAGGATCTTACTTGAACACAAAAACTCAACTAATACATTTTTCTACTACCCACCACAGTGGATTTCTGGGATTTCTTCTGACTTTACATACTATGAAACTTAAAAACAGCATCTCCTCAGGACAATATTTAGCTTGGAATTTCTTAGCGAAGGTAAGATGATGACTATTCTATAACTCAAAAGTTTAAGTGGGCATTGTCTTTAATTTAGTCATTACAGTGTTAATAAATTATAGTTCCTGTTGTATAAATACCATTGTATTTGGCCATTATTTGTTTTCTATAATGTAATAAAACAATAAAAAAGAAGACAGTCTTTTCTCACTATGTAATTTCCCTTTCCTTCACGGATTTCATTAAACTATATATAGATCTTCCGCAAATATACTTTATGTATTTTTGAACTATTGTGGTAATTCTTTCAGGTCTCATAGAACAGAACATACGCTTCTTTAAGCATTTCCCCCAAAGCCAAAAAACAGGTTTTCTTTGAAATCCACAACATAACTGGTATTATTACATTGGAAACCACAGCCATACTTCTGCAGCCAATGGGAATAGTGGTTTTTTTTTAAATTATCATGGGGGAGGAGATGTAATTTTTCACTGCACCCTCCCTTTAATCAATTTTAGTACTTAATTTCATATAAAACTAAAGGGCATTGAAAGCCCCTACTATAATTTCATCTTCTACATTGACTCTTAACTTTTTGTCATGTGGCTTTTCTGCATGTAGATTTACTGCCGTGTTATCACAAAACTGATATATACAGGAATATTGAGGGTTTTTTTTTTAGTAATTAGTCTTGCCTCCTTATGACTTTCCTATAGCTGCCTCTCAGATTTTTTACTCCCAAACACCTAAGCAAATGTGATCAAATACACACAGAGATAACATAAGAACTGATGGTAGAGGAGAAGGCTAGCAGATTTTTTTATTTTTCTGGTGGGGGAATGAATAGATTTTTGTTCATTCATGATCCAGGCAACCTTATTGTGAGCACAATATACAGGGACCACAAAAATAGCTGTTCTCCAAGGATTGCCTGACATTTTCTTCAATCAAAAATGGTTTATGCAAATATAAATATTCCCCATGATTATAACAGAAAAAGATAAAGGCAACAGTAACTGATTCCATTTACCTATGTTTGAAAAGGTCACTCTGGTCTATGAATATAATAATGAATATTGGTCCTAAGGCATACCCAAAGCCAACATTCAACTTTCATATAATTTTAATACCTGAAGAGAATGTAGCATATAGAGGGTATTGATACAAGAGACTTGTTGCAGCTATAAATGTAGGCTTTCTGCTTGTTTCCATAGAGATGACTTGATAATAATTTTGAGGCATCCAGCACTAATTATTCAGCACTCAAATTGATGCAGAGTCCTCAAAATAATGTTGATAATGCTTGTATTTGATATAATTCTATTTCTTTTTTAATGCTGATACATTAAAAAGTACAATTTCTCTCATGAGAATAAAACTATCAAAATGAGCATTTGTAGTTCAAACCTATAGAAAAACAATCTAAGGAAGAATATGGTGACTGCCATACAGGCTATATTTCATGCCTCATTTACCTTGGTATAAATTAGAGTTGTGAGCAGTTTAATCAGTTCATTCACATTGGCCATTCTCATTCATTTCAATCATTGTAGACATGATCTGAAGGCATTATGATTTTGCTGAAGCTAAGCTAGTTTGGAAGACCTGTTAGGAACTTTCGTTTTATGCCATGAACTCTACGATAAAAGACAAACGGAATCGAAATATAATAAATATTAACAGTAAAATAGCAATCCTGTCCTTTCCAACACCAAGCAATGGGAGCTATTGTCCTTCCTTTCTGGTTATATGTCAGATTATTGTATAAAATGCTGAAAAGTATTTCTTTTCTTACCCATAATCATAACATTATTACATTATTTGTAATGTGTCTTCCTCTTTACCATTTCAAGTGTTATTTCTGCTTCCTAATAAAACAGTATGAGCGAGTTACCGAATCTGTAAAATCTTAATCATTAAAAATTATTCTCTGTATAATACTTTCCTGTGCCCAACTTGGCAAACCAAGGTTTTTATTTAGTCTTTCTCTTAAGCTATTTATAGTCTTCAGTATAAGCTGAATAATGATTCATGAAGACAGTAAAGGAGAAAAAATAACAACAATTGGTCCAGGAATAATTTGCAAATGCCAAATGATTGAATGTTGAAAAATGTTCAGATTTAGAAGATACTGAAATTAGATAGTATTATGTCAGAAGTACAGTTTCCATTCTTATTCAGTGCAATAGCCTAAAGCAGGGGTGTCAAACTTGATTTCATTGAGGGCGGCATCAGGGTTGTATTTGACTTTGGGGGACTGGAATGGGTGTGGCTGTGGTGGGCATGGCCAGCTTGATGTCACTTGTGTCGGGGGTGCCTGTGGTGGCCCAAATGTTCCACCAGCAAAAACAGGCTCCCGAGCTCCATTTTCAGCTGCAACAGCCTCCTGCAATCCTATGCCAGTGAAAATGGAGCTCGGAGGAGCCGCCCACAGCCTCTCAAGCTCCATTTTTGTTGGCAGAGGCACCATGGGCCAGTCCTTCGCTGTTTCCAGAGCGGCCCGGCGGGCCAGATCTAAGCACTGCGCAGTCCAGATCTGGGCCCTGGGCCTTGAGTTTCTTTCAGGATAGCTTGGTTTTCAGGTTTGTCCTTGGTCCCAAATCTTATCTGATAATTTGTACCTGTTTCTTGGTACAATACTAGTTGGAAGAAATAGGTATTGGTAGGGCGAGTAGAAGCTATGGGACAGGGAAGATAATGGGATAAAAATGGGCCAGAGCAAGGAAAACACAGTCATATCTGTCCGTGTTAGGTTTCCTTTGAGTCCTTGGAGAAATTCTTAATGCTGCCAGGACTCTGCCAGGAGTGGTCAGATTGGTTAAAAAAATAGCTGGCTGAGGGAAGAAACACAAAATAAAATTAAACAAAACAACTATGCTGAGCAAGCTGACTTAGCATACATGAACCAGAAACTTGGGCTGCTAAAAAAGTTGAAATTAATTTATCCCAGCTGTATTTACCCACCTTGGTTGGTACAGCTGCCTGTAATATCTAAATGACAAACAGGCCTGGTAACACCTTGAAAACGTGAGTCAGTTCCATGTTACAGGCGTTTAACCTATGAAGGGTCCCAGTTCTGGGAAGGAAGAGCTCAAGATCTTAAGCCTGCCCCAGGCTCAGGAGAAATTTAGACCAGCTGTTGATTTGCAGTGGAAGACCTTAAGAACAATTAGGCAAGAAATGGATGAATCAGAGTTCTCAAACAGAGCTAGTAGCATTGCCAATCTTTTTGTGGAAAAATGAAGCGTAACACAACCCCTATTCTTTTCTTTTCTTCTTTTGCTTTTCCATTACATCATCTGAGAAACAGCAGACATACTGCAAAAGTGACAGAATTTAAAAAATTAGCTTTGGGGACAAATGGAACAGGATCAGCAAAGCTGTTCATTTTGTTTTGTTTTTTTTAATTGGTCCTTAGGAGCACTTTTTTTTTTTTTTTTGCTTTTTAATATCTCAATAACAGTCTGGAATTTAAAATAGAAATGGAAAATAAGCATAAATATCTTTAATGCACAATAGAGACATAATGTAAATGTTTTTTTTTTTTAAATCAAGTGCTGTAACCTGCCCTAAGTCACTTTCATGTGAGTTGGGTGGCTATACAAATATAAAATAAATAAAAATAACAGAAATGTTATTTTTTGCAATGAAACTAAGCAAATAAAGTTTTCTTGTGCTGCTCCAAGTGCCACTATCTTCCCAAGTAATTTCAATATTGCTAAATAATATCAATTTATCTGTCAGTGTTTTATTTATTAAAAGCTTTGAGTGTTAGTATTGGTGACTTAATGTGGACTCTTTCCTCATTCACACCTAACTACGGCACAGATGTGGTATTTGCTATCAAAAGGCTTGTCAGAGGCTTGTTGCAACTGCATATCTTTAAGCCTATTTTCTGTTTACAAGGTATGCACACATATACAACATGCATACATAATTTTTGCTTTGATACAGTGTTTTTAAAAATGAAACCAATCCTTTCATGCTACCTGTAAATTGGAGAAAAGAGAATTCAGAATTTATTTTTCCCCTCTAGTTTCTACCTTGGCAAAGTGCCTTACTTTAATTTCCCAATTTATTAATTTTAATAAATTTTAAGCATTAAATTTAATCTTAACTTTAATCTAAATTTTATCTGCCAGTCCAATTTAGCCTGTTGTAGTCAATTTTACATGGCCAATAGAAAACTTGATTTTATATGTTTTTTTCTACTTGTAGCCTACACCTCTGAATCTTCCCTTAGGAGTTTTCTGTAGTGAAATTGATAGTGCTGTATTACAGACTTGAAACACTTAGGATTTGGCAGGTAATTGGAGCCATGATTGCTCACAAAAAAACATTATAAAACCAGTCAGGAAAAACAATTTTTCTGAGAAAATAGCATCTTCAAGGTTAGTTGTCATATGCTTGGGGAGTAAGGCAATTGATACACAGACATGATATGCAATAAATTGGAGTAAATATTATAACGTTTTTCATAAGGATGATGTTCCTTATAAACATGAAAGATAATTTGAATCATTACATTTTCTTACTTGGAATACATTTGGAAATAAATTCCTCATAAATCAAACAGATGTCCCTTCATCAAGACTAGAGAAAATAGAAATTAGATTCTCTGTAATTGACTTAAAGGTATAGAGAGAAAGTTTTTCAGGACCCAATTTGAGTTGGTCACTGGGACCAAAGGCTTATTCTTCTAAGCTTTTGGGAACATTGGATGATGAGCACAAGCCCAAAAGCTTGGAAGAATAAACCTTTGTTCCCAGTGACCGACTCAGATTGGATCCTAGGACATTATCCTGGGACACATATATTTATTTACCTTCATTTGCAAGAAAAAGTTTTGCATGAACTTTGCTGGGAATATGGATGTAAGCTTGTATGAGAAAATTATTTCAATAGGGAAGATACTGTACTTGGTGGTGGTTCAGTTAATGTAGAGTGCTTGCAATCTGACTTTGGGGACTAGATCAAAAGTTAATCATTGAGAAAATGTATTATAGTTTATTGATACAAAAATCACATCATATCAGAATGCTAAAGCCTATGATGTCCAAGACTGATTTAGTTGTTATACTTTGAACTTCTGGCAGTTGGTTTTTTTTTTTCCTTTATACAAAAATTGCAGAAATTCATGCTTATAAATTAATCTGACTGTGAAGAAAGGCATGAGGAAGCAGATACCAAAATCCATTTTTAAAAAAATAATACATACACTCCATTATAATTTATTTTATGATCCCTGGAGATTATTTTTTTTAAAAGCGAATTTGAATTCAAATTTTGGTTGATTCATTATTTTAAAGTATATTAGATTTAAATTGAGTGTACAAATTGAGTGTACAAGCTTGGAAGAATAAACCTTTGTTCCCAGTGACCGACTCAGATTGGATCCTAGGACATTATCCTGGGACACATATATTTATTTACCTTCATTTGCAAGAAAAAGTTTTGCATGAACTTTGCTGGGAATATGGATGTAAGCTTGTATGAGAAAATTATTTCAATAGGGAAGATACTGTACTTGGTGGTGGTTCAGTTAATGTAGAGTGCTTGCAATCTGACTTTGGGGACTAGATCAAAAGTTAATCATTGAGAAAATGTATTATAGTTTATTGATACAAAAATCACATCATATCAGAATGCTAAAGCCTATGATGTCCAAGACTGATTTAGTTGTTATACTTTGAACTTCTGGCAGTTGGTTTTTTTTTTTCCTTTATACAAAAATTGCAGAAATTCATGCTTATAAATTAATCTGACTGTGAAGAAAGGCATGAGGAAGCAGATACCAAAATCCATTTTTAAAAAAATAATACATACACTCCATTATAATTTATTTTATGATCCCTGGAGATTATTTTTTTTAAAAGCGAATTTGAATTCAAATTTTGGTTGATTCATTATTTTAAAGTATATTAGATTTAAATTGAGTGTACAAATCAATGTTTAAAAACACAAGTGTCTCTATTTTCAATGATTCCAAGAAATGATGGGAAAAGGAAAATGGGACAGTGGGGGGAAAAAAACCCATTCTTACAGTTTTTATATGTAGTGATTAGCTGTGATAGAAGCTATTCAATAAGAGGGATCTTAAAATGGCTAATCGGTGGGTAGCCCTTACTCCCTCTGCTTGAAATAAACTACATTCAAACAATGCAGTGTTGCTCTGTAAAGTATTCAAGATTCTGGCCATTTAGTTCTATTTTCTGACCTGAGTTTTTTGGGTATTTTAATATGCCCTCCCGCCTCTTTTTTGTGTATCTCCAATACATTGTGGCTGCAGAGCCATGACAGTCTTCTTCCCTTCACCCTTGTATTCCAAATTCCAGAGACTCTGAAAAATATAATTACATTCCTAAGGGACAGGAATCAAGATGTTTTACAAGCAGACAATTTAAAAAATGGCATCCCATCACTGCCCTGGAGACTGTTTTTAAAAAATCCTTCCACAAAAGGGAAACTAAATAAATTTATAACACGTGCACACACATTTTCAGTACTGGTTATGCACATTTGGCCTTTGTAAAAGGAAATCCAAGTAGTTGCCATGAGGAGAACTCAGCCAGTTTCAAAAGCACCTTTCTTACTCAAAGCTCCTGGTATTGTGAAGGTGAAAAGATATCCTATCAACTTTTGCAATTTGGCACTTTTTACAACGGTTGAAATCAGTGTTTCTCATCTTCATTGACTTTAAGATGACAGGCTTTGATTCCCAGAATCCTCCACCTTAGCATGAAGTTGCTGAGGGAGAGAAACACTGGCTTAAGCCATGCTGGTTTTTTGTTGTTGTTGTTGTTGTTGTTGCAGCAGGAGTGCAGGACTACAACAGCAATTACTTTCCAGGGACAACAGTGAAATTGTCATGTATTTCTGTCCTTCCTTTGACAGACAGACAGCTGATTAGAAAAGGCCTTGCCACTGCTGCTTGCTTTCTCTTCTTCCTTACCTTGAAATGGAAGGTCCTGTGATAAATCCTAAACTGAAGTTGGAAGGAAAGAAGGTTAACTATTGCCTCAACTGCAGGAACTGGGAGATGGGTTGAAACTAAAGTTACCACTGGCTCAGCATTTCACATGTTGTAAAAGAAATACTGTGCTAGCTTTGCTGCAGTACCAGATACACTACAGCCAAGACGGAAGTGTAGCAATTCAGTTTTCTGTCAGGACTGACAGCATGGGATCATAGCAGTCAAAGATCACCAAGCTTGGGGGTGGAGGGTGGGGATAGCTGCTTGGTTATCTGGAAGAGTAGTTTCTTGGTTCCTGTGGTTGGCTGGATTATTAGAATACATTTCTTAAACTTGAGGCTCATCTTTTGAAATGGTACATTCCTCAAAATCATAATACAGGCAGCCCTAGTTTAGCCACTACCTTATTTAGGGACCAGTCAGTTATAACACTAATGAAAAAATAAGTTTACCAATCCTCACAATTACAATCTTACAGACCTGCAGTCTGTAAAGCAAAGAAAAACTGAAGTCAAATTGTAAGCATATTTGCAGTTTCATTTAGAGACTACTTTGCTTAATGACTCAGATACTTCTCCAAATGAAGACTACCTGTAATAACAACACTATAGTTCATTGGACCATTCAGTACAAGATTTCTGTTGGCAGATTTTTTCTCTTCTCAAAAAGATGACTCAGGTTATCTTAAGGTCAAAGACAACTTCTGAGGGAACCTCCAAATTTTTCTACAGGGTATTTAATCTTCAATTGTACCGTTGTGGCCATCTTGACTTTTTTGACTACATCCTCAGTACTCCTCTGCCCTAGCTCTTTGTAAATTCTTGGGGTTCATTAAAAGGAGATTATTGCAACAACCAGCTTTCCGTTTTATTGTCTTTCTAGGTTATCACAGCTGGTCTATCTCCATTCTTCTTTGAAATTGCAGTGAATGCACCAACTGCCTGCTGGTATGTACTTTATACAGAAGGTTGTGGTTATTTAAAATGTCCTTGAATTTCTAAGCCATCTTCCTTAGTTTCTTACGACTTGAATCATTTTTGCCAAACCACACAGTTAAGCTGCAGAGAAAGTACATTTTATAAAACTAAAGAAATAAGTATTGAACTGATGCTGTACATTATGACAGGACCTGCTTTCAAATAAGGTTCATGAAAAGTACCAAAAGTATCAGCGGTACGCCTCCACTAGGTTGCCAAAGGGAATAGGGAAGCTGTGCTGTTTAGCGAAGAAAACCCACTGATCTCATAGGCCAGAGATGGACAAGCTATTCCTCCCTAGTCTTCTCTCTTTACTTCTTGTCCTTTTCTCCTGCTGCTGCCCCAGCTATCCTGACACTTCAGAGGATAAGAGTCACAATGGACCTCCAATGAATGGCTGTAGGTTTAAAGTGGTGTTGTCTTCTCTGAACTGATGAACCAGTATACATGGGTACTCCTGCTTACATGGGAATAATTCCCATTAATTTTAATAGGGCTTTTTAGCAGTCAAAGCACATAAATTATATCTGATATGGAAAAAGAAAGCCAGTTTGGTTTAATGGTTAACATACTAGACTAGAAATTAGGAGACCATGAGCTTTAGACCTGCCTTAGGCACAAAGCCAGCTAGGTGACCTTGGGCCAGTGACTCTCTCTCAGCCCCAGGAAAGAAGCAACACAAACCACTCCCGAACTCTTTCCAGCAAAACTGTAAGTAGTTTCCAGGAGTCAAGACTGACTTGAAGACACCAAAACAAACAAAGATTGAAAAAAGAAAAAGAGAATTTTCTTGATATGAACCATAACTGTTAGTAGTTTTGACAGAAAAGGCAAGGCAAAGGAACTTCCTCACCAACAGAAAATTACTTTTTGGAATACAGTTCTGCACAATGAGATGACAGGTACTACCTTAAACAGAAAATTGGTTAAATCCATGGAGAAAAAGCTTTGATTAGTCACCATGACGACTCTGTGGAACTCTTCTAGAGATAATAAAGGGCAAAATAAATTATTCTGTTAGACTCGATTGATTGACGCAGAAGGAATCACTTTATGTTCAGATGGCTCATGAACCTGTGAAGGGTCATTAATTTCTATCTCAGTCAATAGAAGCTGAAAGCTTTCTTCTCCACAAGCTTATGATGTTTATTAAAAAATATGCCTTGCTGAGCTTTAGTAAGACTTATTCCCAAGTGGGCCAGTACAAGATGTTTCTAATGGGCTTTGATCTCACCATTGCCCCTCCCAACATCCAAGAGTATGTTTTTCCAAACAGCCACATCCTTGGCTTATAATGAATAACGATTTTAATATGTTACGGTGTAAGAATGGTATTGTTTATATAATACCAATCTTACAAATCATATTTCAGGAATAAAGGTGTCTGTATGATTTGCAAAATAAATGAAATTAAGAGTCTAAGAGAGTATATAATACTCTCCAAATCCAGAAGCTTTGCTTTTCTTGCCATATAAAAAGGACTTTCTGCTTATACATTGTACAAAGATTTGCTTTATTGATATAGCTGCAAAAGCAGCTTTGTAAACCAAGTCAGGAACTAAAATATAAGGCTGTAACATAGCATCATTGGGAGATACACAGAGCAGAGGCAGCATTTTGCTGATTTTGAGGGGGAGGAATGGGAGAATAGCCTTGAAGCCATCTGTTGCTCTTGCTCAAGATGAATGATTCATGGGCTGACTATTCTAGAAACAAAAGATGAATCTCTTGAACCTCTGGTATCCTTTGTTCAGCTTATGCTGTTGGTCACATTAATACAGGACAGGAAATGTCACATACAGAACCGGAATATGAGAAGCCCGAATTGGAGAAGTATCTTTGGAGCAGGTGTGATAGACACCCCTGGATGATAGGCAGTGTTACAGAAACACAATAGGAAATTCAAATGACCCACCCAAGCTGCTGTGGAGGTTTCCTTCCAAAACCATTTAGTGAATAAATAATTTATAAATGCTCTTTAAAAATAAAATAGAAGTAAAAGATAACACAGGAGAAGCTTAGATTGGTGAGTCATTGTGCCCTACCTGCAGGGCAGCAAAGCTTGCTAGTTGATTTTCTTTCTTTCCTCTCAGCCTACACATATCACAAGATTATTATAAACCTAAAAGAAGGATCTGCAGCTTTAGTATTCCTTGGAAAGAAGGGCAGGATAAGATGTCCTTAATTGTATCTTATGCATTTGCTAGATTTCACCGGAAGTTCAAGGTGATGTATGTAGCATTCCTTCCCCTCCCCTCATACTGTATTTCCTCAAAACAACTCTGTGAGATAGAGTGGGCTGAGAGAAAATGATTGGTATCCTCATGTTAATGGATTTGAATTCAGGTTCACCCAATCTTCCTTCAGCACTTTAACGGTTATCCCATACAAATATGAAAAGATAAACTACATATTTAGTCATATTTTGATTACCGGTAATCCACACAATTCCATTCTCTTGAGAGCAAATTGCCTCCCCTCAAGAAAATTCCTGGTACTGCGAGCAATACAAAGGAGGGAATTTGTGACTTATTGACAGCACTATGGAGAAGAAGTTGGTTTTGCTCATGTACAGGGTGTGTTGGTTCAAGCCACTGAAAACAATGTTCTGTCTTAAATATATTAATCATAGGGCTATCCACCTTTAAATTAAGAGTATTATACAACTGTGAGTTTTAAAATAAATGGAAGAGACGTTTTGGGCTAAGTATTACATAATAGTCGTAGACGTCTGTGCAATTAAGAGTAAATATTAAGCCAATGAATTGAGGCGCTCTAGTGGTCCAGATCTATACCTTCCAGCTTCACTAGCCTGCATAACTGATGCCAAGATTTACTGTGATTTGCAATTCAACAGCATTTGGAAGGCGGAAATTTCCTTGCTTGCTTGAAGAGTCTGACAGTGAACTGCATGCACTCCCTGTTATTCTCAGAGCTTCCCTAGAGGAAAATATTGAACGCTCCCTATACTTTGATCCAAACTAATATTTCAAAATGCCCTGAATTAATAAATGGCTCTGCCTTCCAGGATTTAACTGGGAAGAAAGGGCAGATTAGGAGGAAGAAAGTCTTAGAAGGAACTCTATATCCTTCCCAATTGTTGGTATCTTTCCTCGGACATAACCACAAAGATTGGGGGATGAGTCTTATAGATGGAATCTGGGTGGGATCATATTTTCAGCAAACCCAATCCATTCTTGCTTCCCTTATTGAACAAGCTGAAAAAAACTTCAGAATTAACTTTATTGGCTTTGGGTTATGCCGTCTTGATTGTGTGCTTCTGGTGTTTGATATAGCAAATGTTTGCTAACAAAGTTTCTGCTATCCTTTCTTAACAGTCTTTTGCTGGCTGGATTTGCTGAAGTCTTTCTTCTTTACATTGAAAGGACTGGCACATGAACACTGGCAAGTGAGGAAGATGATTTTTCAATGGGACTGCTCAATTTTAGTTTAAGAATAAGGGATTATGAAGACATGTAAGCAAACAGCAGGTTACAAGTACAGTCCCATGATGGCTTTCTAAAAAAAAAGTCCTATTCATAATAAAACGGAGACATCAGCTATAGAATAGAGTAGGATTAATTCTACCTGTTCCTGTTTTTAAGCCATACTTTCTATTAATAGCAATATATAAAAATGGGATTTGGTTCTTTTTTTATTATGCTAAGATGAAGGATCATCACTAAACTAGGACTTCTCTGGTACTATCCAAACATTCCCTACTTTTTTTCTCAGGGCCAATCTTTTAATTGTAGCATTGTATTCGATTATGATTGCTTATTTTATCACAGAATGGAATAGATGACCCAATACCCCTTCATGAAGCCCTGCATTAGAGTTACTCTGATCTTGGATATTTTGCAGATAAACAGTACTTGTTTCCTCATCAGCTTGGAGTGCACATTATCTATTGTAGGTAACATACTATACTTCCTGTTTCCTTATCCTCCTCCTGACACTGCATGGTAAGATGTCTGCAGTAAAAGTTTGTGAGAGGAATGGATCCATTGGCAAGCATCAGTACCATACTTTCCGGGGGGGGGGGGGGGATGCGCAGTGATACAGATACAATGACCTCTCATATGATCCAACCCTCACATGCAATAGTACTAAGTTTTGTTTTATTGAACCAGTGTAGAATGCAGCCAATACATTGTTTTTTTACACTTGGCAGCTTTTAAGATGTGCAGACTTCAACTCCCAGAATTTTCCATGCCTTTACAAACTTGCTGTGAGGAAAACTTTGGATGCAAAAAAAATCCAGACTATAAATGACCTCTCATAAATAAGTGATCATCACTCACTCTGATAGGATAAGCACACTTGAAGACTTACCCCTCATTGTCCAGTCAAGTCAGGTACACAAAATCATTTGTGCTTATTTGCCTACAACACCTTCTATCATTGATTCACATACACTGAAGCAGCAGGCATGAGCTTAAATGGACTCCAGAGGATGGTAGAGGACAGGAAGGCCTGGAAGAACACTCTCCATGTGGGGCTGCGATGGATCGGACACGACTTCGCAACTAACAACAACAAATCCAGTTAAACTGTTAACGTGTTACATTAATTGGGTTCAGACAATACTCCAACTCACATTTTGCTTTTGTATGTTATTTATGAACACAGCCATCTGTTGCCAGTTTGCCTCAGCATGGGCAAAATGTAAGCATATTGGCTAAGTTAATTTTGTTCCCGTGGATACAGTGTTGTAAGTATATTGTGGGTTGGCATTTTTGAGCTTCTTTGCAAAAGCAAATAGATTTCCAATATACCTTGAAAAGAAATAATAACTCATTGGAATGTCTTCTCCAATATGAGTCCTTTGTACTTTAATGCATGGTAGAGATAAAAATCACTGTGAATATTCAAATGTTGACTCTGATAGAATTGACTGTAAGCAGGAAGGATATGGTTCAATCTCCACTAAAGTGAAAGCATCACATTCAGTTCTACTTTCTCTATAAAATGAAACAATCTGAGAATCAAAAAGAAAAACAAAAAACCCACTCCATCCCAGAATCTGATGTGTGCCAAGGACTCTGGAAAATATGAGTAAAAATTAGGATGATAGTCAGCACATCTGCAACACTAGTTCCACTGAATGAAAAATAAAGTGAATCTTACATTTAAGCACTAGTCTGTTTTTTCACTCAAATATTTAATTATTACTACCTAAACATTTATACATAAGGATTATAACACTTACCTGTATGTTGTAATTAATTCTGGCTCTGCATACTTACAAGGAAATATAGTGATACTGCATAGTTTCAGAATTCAATCTGCAGCATTGCTTCATTTGAATGCAGGCTCTTTCCATAGCAAATATTTGTATCTCTCTTATTCCTAAACATTTTTGCTTGTTAAGGGGCATTTAGATACAAGTAGTCTTCCACTTACAACAGTTCCTTTAGTGACCATTCAATTACAACAGCACTCAAAAAAATGAATTATGAACATTTTTCACACTTACATTATACCAGTCCCATGGTCACCTGATCAAACTTCAGGTGTTTGGCAACTGACTCATATTTATGAAAGTTGCAGTGACCTGGAGTCATGTGATCACTTTTTGCAATCTTATAACAAGCAAAGTAAATGGGAAAGCCAGATTCACTTAACTGCAGTGATTCACTCAACAAATGTGGCAAGAAAAGTCATAAAAAGGGGCAAAACAAGGATCCCTTGTAGATTACAGGATAATAAATAATAACATTATTCAATTTTATTTATGCCAAATTTAATTAACTTTAAATTAAATTCAATGTTGTCTCAACCATACTGTGTATATTCCCATCCACTTTTGGACTTTGCCTTCTCTCAGAATACTAAAAAGCTTTAAAGGTTCCATTCCAGTATAATCCATGCTGATCTAGAGTAAAGTGTCTACCAATGGAAGTTTCTAATTAAACTACTGTTGCAACATCTGGAAATGTGTGCAGGCAAAGAATGTTCTTTGCATTATGTTATGGTCTAAATTATTTGTAACTTAATGTATCATTATAGACATTTTCATTATTATGAGATACAACCCGATATTTAGTTCAAAAGTAAAAACTGATTCAACATGCTTATTTTTTATTGAGAATGTAGTGGAAATCATTAAGAAAAGAAGTTTTATTAAGATAATTTATTCTTGCCAATGAATTTGTTATATTGCATATTCTGGACTTTCAAAATTAATGTATTTTCTAAATACCCCATCTTCGTAAAACCAATTGTTTTTGAATGATAGCTTTATGAAATTGTACATAAGCTCCTCTACTTTCTTCACTTTCTCAAATAAACTCTTATATTGAGACTTTGGTTTAAATTATATGATCAATTGATGTAAATATTTATGAAAAGACTATTTAATGAAAGATTTTTTTAAAAAAAACAATTAACTAGCAGTCCTAATTATTAATATTATATAGAACACATCAGCATCTTTTCTGATAGGTGAACATTAGAAAACATCCAAAATGTAACTGGACAGTTCTGAGTGCCTTTTAATGAAAAGAGGTGACTATTTTAGGTAGCTGAATGGAGTTTCCTAATCCCATGACGGAACAGCTTTGTCTTGGACTTCTGCATCATTAATCAAGATAAGGACTGCCCTAATTAATTATAAAAGATTTTTCTTGGCAAGGATTATCTTTCATACTAAAAAGAACAGATGGTGTCTCATAATAATAAAAAAAAGATTTGGATTTTGAAAATTGTGATCTTTTGATTTTCTCATAATATTATGAGATGTAGATACTTAAGTTTTGCAACAACTACAAGGAACATACTGCTCTTAGTCACATGGCTGAAATTATAATTCTGAAAGACCCAGCTGTGGAACTGATGATCTGCTATTTCTTAAGAAATGTCTGAGAATACACTGGATATAGAAAGTTTATAAACCCATTATTTTTGAAACATAATTGTATCAGATCAAGATAAATCACTTCAGAGTTCTTTCCACCTTTAATATAACATATACATTGTACAACTAAATAGAAAAACAAACTGAAATCTTTTAGGAGGAAAAATAATAAAAATGTACAGTAACATGGTTACATAAAGATGGTTGCATAAATATACTCTGTTGAAGCACCTTTTGATTTTATGTCACTATTCAATTTTGTCTTGGGAATCTTTGTCCAGTCTTCATTGCAAAAGCGCTCCAAATCTGTCAGATTGCCAGAGTTTCTCCAGTGCATAGGCACTCTTCAAGTCAGCCCTCAGATTTTCAATTGGATTCATGTCCAGGCTCTGGCTGGGCCAGTCCAAACCCCATCTTCTAGTGAAACCATTCTTTTGTTGATTTGGGTCATTGCCCTATTGAAAGATTAAAGTCCTCTTCATCTTAAGCATTCTAGCCTGAAAGTTTTATGCCAAAATAGACTAATATTTGGAACTGTTCATAAATTATGAAGAAAAGCAGCCCCAAAGCATAATGCTGCCACCATGTTTCACTATGGGTATAGTGTACTTTTGGTGATGTGCAGTGTTGTTTTTGCACCAAAAAATCTTTTTGGAATTATGGTCATAGAGTTCAAACTTGATCTCATCAGACCATACCATAGTTTTCCACAAGCTTTTTGCATGCAGGTTTTTGCAAACTGTAGCTGGGATTGGATGTTTTTCTTTATAAGAAAAGGTTTCCATCTTGCCACCCTAGCCCCACTGCCCAGACATACGAACAATACAGGAGATTGTTGTCACATGTAGTACACAATCCATACTTGCCAGAAATTCCTGCAGTTCCTTTAATATTACTGTTGGCCTCTTGGCTGCTTCTTTGACTAGTTTTGTTTTTTTCATTGATTCTGGAGGAACATCCAATTCTTGGTAATGTCACTGTTGTGCTCTTTTCCCCACATGTTGATAACTCTCTTCACTGTGTTCCATGTTATATTGAATGCCTTGGGGAAAAAATTGTATCCTTCTCCTGGCTGATAGCTTCTAGCAATCTCTTTACAGACCATGGCTTTTGCTGTACAAGGCAACTGAGTAAATGTCAGTAAAATCCTACTTGCACAGCTGAACTTTATATGGGCTTGATCAGTCACTTTAATTGATGGCAGGTGTAAATTATTTAATATCACTTTGAATGTGATTGGTTAATTCTGAACACAGCCATATCCTTACTTACAAGAGGGTATGAACACTTATGCAGCCACATTATTCTAGTTTTTATTGTTATTTTTCTCTCAAAGATTCCAGTTTGTTTTTCAAAGGTAAAAACTTGAAAGAAATTGTTAAATAGAAAAAGCATGATTAGGAGTTTGATTTACAAAGGTGCAAATGAAATAAAATAAATGAAATAAAGATCCAGAGAAAGATGATTTTGGAATTAACTACAAAGAATCCTTTCCATGGGAAAATAGTTTCATTTTGAATTTAAAAGCCATATTAAGATAAACTTTTTAAAATTGGAAACTAGAGGGAACTAAAGATTATAATTAAGGGAGAAGAACATTTAAACTCAATTTACAGAACAAAGCAAAATATTTTAACATTGGATATTAAAGGATATTTTTGAACAATAAACTCAGATGTTAATTTTAATAGAAAGTGCCTCTACAGATAGAAAAGGAAGAAGTTCTATCTGACAATTGAGATTGACAAGAAAAAAAATGTTACACTGAGTATACAAAAATAAGCCAGTTGATTCTTAATAATTAAAAGGGATATACAAATAAACCAAGAGAATGGTCTGGATAATTTTCCTATATTGGATTTTCAACCAAAAAAATTAAATTTTGAAGGATTTTGTGAGAAGGGGGACAAAAAAAAAACTGAAAAAAAAGTCCTTTGACATTGTTTGAAGGCACTAAAAGATCAAAATTGTTAGAAGTAAAAGTAAGGAATATAAAGTTGGTTTATCTGATCAAGTTAAAATATAGTGTTATTTTTTTAACCCTTATTGAACCCTTGCTGACATCAGAACTGAAATGACAATGTTTCATGGATTTGTTTATAGAGAGGAGATGGGCTATGGGAAGAAGAAATCATTTGTTGTATTTTAATAGAAGGCGATAAAGTTCTATTCTGTTTTAATTTTGAATTAATTTTTACTGTTGTAATTATAATCTTTAATTAAATTACTATAAATATTCCTTGTTGCACTGAAACAAGATAAGAGAGTGGGATACCGCATATACAAGATTCAGATTTAGTTCTAGTACTCTTGAATATTTGCATAAAGACTGGGATTAAGATGGAAAAAACACTTATCAAATAAGTAGGTGGCACAACTTTGGGTGAGATATGTAATAACCTTGAAGGCAGAAGCAAAACGCAAAACAACAGGTTGGCGGAATGAAAATGAGAGAATGAAATTTACCAAGACAAATACAAAATTCTTAAGAAAAACATGCAAAGCTATATGCAACCTGCTTTAGTAAAAATATTTCTGTAAAAAAGATGCTAGAATTGTAATTAATCATAATCATCAATGACATGGCTATGAAAAATGTAAGTTCTGTCAATTGAAGTGTAATTTCTGAATCAAATATGATTTGCTCTACTTGGCATTGTCAGACCCCATGAGATCCAGTAGTGGATCTCATATAACTGTAGTAATGCCCCATTAATCAAAGCAAATAAATTAAAAGTCTACTATTGTTAAGCCTGAAGCCTTAGGTTCTATTTTTTTCAATATCTGAAATTTAAGACAACAGATTTTTGTTGTTGTACTATTTTCATTTCTACTTCTGTTAATCCTAATCCTAATGACTGATAAAGAGGAACGCGAATAAAACAGTTGTTCAATTAATCTGTATTCCATGACAAACAATAAACACTTGATTTTATTTTAATTATTGTGCCAGTCATAGTCTGTACCAAGTGAATCAGCACTGGAAAAAGTGGGACATGAGCATAAACTATATATAAAAATAGTAATTTAATTACCTGATGCTTGTTCTATAGCATGTTATGAAGCACATCCAGCTGTCTGTCATCTTGCAAATCTGTGTGTTGGTGTGAGAATCTATGCATACATACATTTATTTAAAAATCAGAATACATGGAAATTGCAGCAGTTTGTCTAGGACAAGTCTGCTTTTTTGTTTTCAGCTTACACGTTGTATTTTATGAACATGCGCTTTATAAAGTTTTTAAGATTCCAGAGCAGTATGAAAAAGTGGCAATTTTAATGGCCCCTAATTTAAATTTGATTTTATACAGTCATTTCTAATGAAAACAACAATTGTTCAACAATAAAAATTTCTTACATTAGGTATGCATCTATTATGAGGGCCCAAGGCTGCTGCCGAATATGCCCTCAGCAGTACAACTTGGTTTTATAAAACACTGCTTAAACATAGAGCATCATCAATGTAACTTGGAATGCACTCTAACATAGAGTACAAAATAACAATACTACCAAGTGCAAACCTAACCATCTACACAGAGGGAAAAGTGCAGTGATTAGAAATAGCATGTGGCCTAAAACAAGATTTTCATATAATAGCATCTTTGTTTGAATGGCATCACATACAAAGGTGAAAACATAAGATCAGTTATTTGTTTCTTGAACATGTAGCTTTTTTTCAGTACTATGAACTTGAAAAAAAAGTTGGTGTTGGGGTAATCAAATAATCAGGAATTACAAAATACTATCTGAGCTTATTCCAATGTAGCCATGTGTCTCTCTTCCAGTAGTTTTCGTAAAGCAAACAGAAAAAAAGTTGTCCTCTGGTCTTTAGTAAACAATATCACTGCAATGATTCAAGGCTGCCACTGGGTTCCAAATCTGTCCAATATTTTGTACACAACTGAACAGTCTACCCACCCACCAGTAAAAGTGCACTTTCAATAACTGTTACAAAAATACATTGGCACATTGTTGACAGAGTGACAATATAATCACAATCCATCATTGGTTTTGGATCCATTCATTAGGTGGATATCAGCTCTAGCAGTAAATGCATCCAGTTCCAAGTGGGTCGACAGGATTTTTCAAAAAGTGTAAAAGAAATGTGCTAATCCTCCTTGTTCTTTCATGAATTATTTGGGCAACCCAGTAAAGTTCTCTTTTGGTCCATAAAGTATTGTATAAATGTTCCACCCACTGTCGACTCATATGTGAACTCATTCAACATTTGCACTGAGTAGTTAAACAGTTCATCTAGCCTGAGAAGTCTTAAGGAATTCACCGTTTTATTCCTAATATCTGGTTGAAAAACTGCATTGAAAGAGAAGAAAGGGCACTGGGGCTTCTGCATCCCATTTTTTTTTCTTTTTTGCATTTTCAGTAGTAACTTGTTGCTCTTCTGAGCAAAATAGACAATAGTTTTTAAACCCCTCCCCCTTCTTGGAAGGGTAGCCTGTGCTAGGAATTCTGGATCAAGCGTCTGTAATGTGGCATCACTTCGTGTTCAGGTAGATGAAGAGCAAATTCCAAGGCCACTAACACCGGGAACTCAAAGGCAATCAACTCTCGCCTATTCAAGCGGAACTTTTCTTCCAGTTTCTGTAACATAGCCAACAGTTGCAGCTTAGTATTTTAGGATACTAATTGTAGGAAAGTACTTAAAATAACTTCCCCTAATTTTATTTATACATTCAAATAGTATCTGCCCAACCGGTTTGATCAGTCAGCATTCGTGCACTCCAGATTCATCAATTCAACAATGCTACCTCCAGGACCCTAGAAGTGCATATTCTCCATAGCAGCACCTACCCTCTGGAATTAACTTTCTCCCAAGATTTGAACAGCCCCCCATCCAAATGGTATTTTAAAGGGTCCTGAAGACATGGCTGTTTGCCCAGGCTTTTAGTGAGGATATTTGATGACCCTTTCTTTCTTTTCTTTGTTGTATGCTCTGTTATTCCTGCTCTTCTATTACGTGTTCATTTTGGTTTTGCACATCTCCCTATGTTTAAGTATTTTTAACATTTTGTAAACCACCCAGAGTTGCTGGGAGTTGAACAGCATAAAAATTTAATAAATTATTAGTATTATCAAAATAGAATTTCCTAATCATTTAAATTATTTTTCAAAGAAATGTAATACTTGATGTAATGACCACAGAAGAAGACACAACCCTTCCCAATACTTTTTTATGGCAAAAATTAGTAGCCAGAGATACTTACATCTATAAGATGCCTGACTTCATGCTTTTTGATGTCACTGCCAATTTTGGCAGCTAGTAAGACGCATGCTCCAGCACAGAGCTTTCTGTTTTGCTTGTTGAGTTTTCCTTTGAGAGCAAGCTTTTCAAAATAGACAAAGGCCATAGCCACAGTAGGCTCCTCAAAACCACACTCTTCTTGAGCTAGTTTGCGCATTTCTCGCTTCAAGCTGAAAGAGGAAGGGAAGTTATGTTGCCAAAGAAAACTGAAGATAATAACAATGTCTGTAATTTAGAAATCTTGCCTAAATATACATAGCTGAAATATTTGTAGTATTATGTTGCACATTATTCTCAGTACATGTAATTGTTTATGCCTTCTGTATTTCTGAACACTGAAATGTCCATGTTTGAAATCATACCTAGTTACTTACACAATAATATGCCTAGTATCTTCAAAGTGCTGAACAAGGCAAGATTCTAGGTAAAGAAACCAACATAGCAAGGGGCTGAACTGCTTAAACGGCTTTTTGGTAAGCAGAAATTCTAGTCTAACAGCTTTTTCTTATTTTTGCTGTTCCTACTCTGCCTTCCAGAATAGGGTTACACTGTTCTCTCTAGGCTGAAAGCCACACCTAGCCTTTGGGTTAGCATGCTATGAAAAATATGTGAAGGCCAAGTCAGGGAAGTGCTCTGGGGAGCATGCACGTGCCAGCCAGCTGATTTTCGGGCCTTCTGGTCCCACCAGAAGTAGGGAAACAGGCTGTTTCCTGCCTCTGGAGGGCCTGGGGGCAGGGTGGGGAAGGCCCGTTTTTCTTTCTTACCTGGCTCCAGATCCTCTCTGTGTATCTGGGAAGGGCGAAAACAGCCTTTCCCACTCCCTTGGAGGCCCTAGGGAGGCTGAAAAGGCCCATTTCCCGACTCCCGGTGGGACAGGAAGTGACTTTTTTCCTGTTCCCAGCCTCCAGATACTCCTAGAGAGGCTCCTAGAGACTCCTAGAGAGGTTCTGGAGGCTGGGGACAGCAAAAAATGTCACTTCCTGTCCCACCGAGAGTTGGGAAATGGGCTCTTTCAGCCTCCGTAGGGCCTCCAAGGGAGTGGGAAAGGCTGTTTTCGCCCTTCCCAGATACACAGAGAGGATCTGGAACCAAGTATGAAAAAAAAACGGGCCTACCAGGCCATCATGTGCCAGGAACGGGGGCGGGAGGGGGGAGGGGGTTGCACACGCATGCGCATGGGCACGTGCGCACGCGACCCTCCCCTGCCCCCCCTTCCTGGCACGCGATAGCAAAAAGGTTAGGCATCGCTGTCCTATATCAATGCTGCCCAATGTTGGTATCTAATTGCTTTAACTGGGCAGCTGAGATGATCTGAACATCTTGGGTGACCCTGCTAGGAAAATTGGCACACACTCCCAATATTCTTTACTCATCCCTCTGAGGAACACTACTAACAGGATGATGAGGCAGCACAGCAGAGGGAGGATGTTAGAAGTAGGGAATGTTTTTTTAATGAAAAATAAGTCGTAGGTCAACAAAAAATGAAAAATAAGCAAGAAATGGATTTTATTTATTTATATCCTGGCTTTATTATTTTATAAATCACTCAAGGGAGTAAATGTACCTAATACTCCCTCCTTCTCCTATTTTCCCAACAACTCTTTGAGGTGGGTGGGGCTGAGAGAGATGGACTGGCTCACAGTCACCCAGCCAACTTTCATGCCTAAAGCAGGACTAGAACTCATGGTGTCCAGCCTGTTACCTTAACTATTAGAACAAACTAGCTCACTACATTATATATTTCATGCAATGCTCATTTTGAACATTTGCAATTCCCTTTCTTCCACTCTTACCTCTTCTATCCTGCCAAGCAGGCCTTAAGAAACAGGCTCCTGCTTGAAATCTCAACTAAGATTAAGCAAATGCTTTTTGAAACCAGGCAAAGGTCATACGCTCCTGTAAATAGCCATGATAATCTATTTTTTTACATGTGTATATAAGGAAAAATATTTTTTCTATAAGTTTTCCTATGTTAGGGCTTGTTTATACAATGTGGGGGCGCATGTGCACTTGTGGAAGTTTATAGATACAGATGTATATGTACAGTACATGTACATGTATTTACACACATATGCAAAGTAGACAGTATTTGTATAATGCTATAAACAACTGAAGACCATCTGCCAAATATCTTGGCTATACATGTCAATTGAAAAGATTATTTACATCCTCACATTTTCAAATTTAAGACTGTACAGCACAGAAAATGCTGTAAAATATATTAAATTGCTCACAAAAATATTCAGGATAAATATGCACAGGAAAACATGGATCTTTACAAAAAAACAAAACTTGTGAATTCACGTGGAAATTCATAGAATGAATTTAAATTTAGAAAAATGAAGAAAGAAGAAAATTAAATATTTGCCAATCCCTTAGCAGTCATTAATAAAATGCAATTATGATAAATTGTTCCATCAACTGATCCTGTTAATGAATCTCAATTTCTAGTCTGTCCTTAAACTATCCAATAGGAATTTTTTCTGTTTTGTCTACTGCCTTTACAAAAGTTCTCACCTCCCTTAAGTCTTTCCTTTCAGCATTTATATTTACTTATTAAAACATTGCAAGTCAATAATATATACTTAGGTACATGTGCTATCTTATTTACTGAACATCTGATCAGGAAGCAGCTGATTGTTTAGTGTCCTTAAAGGTCATTTTGCAGAAAATCTACTGTTAATGTTTTACCTCCCTATACTAAAGATATCAAAGGGTAGTTGCCTGGGATTAGTACCTTCTTATTTTACTGAGTGTCAACTTGATGTGAGGAAACTTCTCTTTGAAGGTCTCATTCATATCTTTCTTAAGGTCCGATGGCTTCACATAATCAATGACTGTAGTCTGTAATATATTACAAACAAGATTTAATATCCATTTGGCATTAGAATTGCTGCCTCTTCCTTCTCCTCTTCCTTTCAAAAATTAAAGGTATGGTAATTATTTTCTAACTGTTTTATCAAAGAACAATAAAACAGTTTGTGGTATTTTAAAAACAATATAAATATCATTGCATAGGCTTTCATAAACTCAAGATTTCCTTATCAATATCCACAAATAGTGTGAATGTGGGTGCAACATGCATGGATGCATGGACACACACACACACACACACACACACACACAAATACATTACTAATTACTTTTTCACACTTGGCTGGGTCAAGAAGCAAAGGGCAACAGTAGGTTTGCATGTAGGCTACTCTGAATTTAATTGCTGGGAACAATTCTTCAGAGAGACGTGCCAAGCAGAACTTTTGCAGGTTGTAAATGAGTTGCTCAAACCAATCTGGAAGCTGGCTACTTACAGTACCCACAATGCACTTTGAATGTAAAGTTACTCATGTACGCATCAGATTGAGAGGTTACAAGCCCTACTGAAGTATCATGTAGTTGAGGATTTATGGGATCTAGTTCATAGTTATGGTTTAAGCATTTGGACAGATGCCCATAGAGATCAGGCCTATTCTTTGATGCTTACCTATCATAGCTCATAAGATCTAGTAGGAAGGATGGTGGCCAGTAAGTTACATATACTTTTAGGAAGCCAATTACTCAGACTAGAGGTAAGCAACCTTGTAGAGAAGCCATATTTTTTAAATATGAGATTCCTCAAAAAATCTCAAGGGGTAAAGCCAATAATACTGTGTTGTTATGAAAGCGGCATGGTTCTTGGAAGAAGAGAAAATGTAGTATAAAACAGATACATTAAAGCTAACAGAGGTTTCACAAAAGTATTTTAATTTTTATTTTCTGAAAAAAAACCCTCACAACTGTGCCATTGAAAAGGGGTATTCTGGTATATTTTAATAGCATAATCTTGGATAGTTTAGGGAAACCTTCTATCCCAGGAGCAACTCATTTAATAATTTTACATCTGCACCACTGGATCCCATTGGAGAAGCCACTGGTAATTGTGGTTTGGATTGTGATCCCATAAAATCACAGTTCTCAGTGGCTTCTCCAGTGGGATCAGTTCTATCTCTTCATTTTATTTGTCTTGAGAGGTTATGTGAATACAGTGGTGGGCTAGATATAGATCAATATATTGAATCTGAATCTGACAGAACTGTTACATACAAATAGCTCTCAAGTTTCAGAATTAGGGAGATGGTCTGTATTTTTTGCCTCTAAGAAACAAGTTTGTACTTTATGGTCTGCCTTGACCCCAAACTAGAAAAACAGATACATGTCTCTTCAATGGTGCTTACATTCAGGATTTCCACTAGCTATTAATTATGGTAATTTTTAATTCTTACATATGATCTATCTATCTATCTATCTTTCACATTTTTGAACTGATCACCTTACAAAAGGATTCTTGGTGGTGTACAATAAAAGCATTATACTTTCATTTTTAATGTGTGTTCTATAATAAGAATGGTCTACAACTACTAGATAAATAAAAATAAGATTCACAGTAGTAATGAAGTTGAAAGATTTATTTTTAATCTTCAAAATATTAATGAGTTCATTAGCTTGCTAGAAGATTCTGCAAACTAAGTTCTATGTCTAGAAAGTATTTCTGCTTATGCAGGCTTTTTAAGCTACAAATTTCACAATGTACATGTACTTTTTGTACTGTTTTGCTCTTGAATTATTAAGTAAATCAATTTCATATTTCTAATGAAGGTGCTAAGAAATTCACTTAACTTCTAATATTATAGCGTGTGGTTGAATTGGTTAAAAATACAGGCTATTTGTTCATAATGGTTCAAAGTTATGATGGTGTTGAATGAAGGAACTTAACAATCCGTGCCAGAAGTTATGGCTATAGCAGTGCCCTCGCAGTTGTGTAATCAAAATTCAGGTGCTTGGCAGTTAACCCGCACTTATGACTGCAGGAATGCTGCAATTTCCCCACTCACCAATTCCCTCCCACCTCTTCTATGCTCTTATGGGCCAGCGCTGTGGCTGTCAAGTGCCACTGTGCATGGTAGTAAAAAGTTACAGTTTTGGGGTGATAGGCGGGTGGGGAGAGTTGCAGCACCCCTCCAGTCAATTTGAAAAATAATGCAAGTCACTACATCTTTTATTATTGCCTATATATTATTGGGGAAGAATAAAACAGAGTTGCCAGAGATTCTTTATGAAGTTCTGAAGTGTAAAAAACATCTCAGAATGCAGAAAGATTAATTTTATTAATCTTTAAAAAATATAAAGGCCAAGAAAATACCAAATGACATGTCCAGTTTTTCATCCCTAAACAGTGTTGAATGTGGCAGACTATTTACTTTTGAAGGCATGAAAAATGTTGTTAGCACTTAAATGTAAGAGAACAGCTGGCATGAGTCCATTGGAACTGGTAGCTATTTATCCTGGCAGACATTCAATGTTCAGCTAGACACAGCAAGCAGACTAATCCCCTTCAGTGGAATGAACAACTAAATATGAGGTGCTCCCGTGCAGCACAATTTAAGTCCTTTTGAATTTCTACTATAACTCACTGTTGAGACAAGTCACCATGGAGTATTTCTTGACTATGAAAGCAATTCTAAATAATTCCTGAGGCTTTCCAGTAACTATCAAATTTGGAAACAACCTGAAGCAAAATCATATCTGCCCATATAATTTTTTTCAATAATTTCCAAGCTGGAAAAAGATGAAACATTTGCAAATTGTAATATAAAGAAGCATCATATATTGTAAGTTATATGCAGAAATTTCTGGATCTGCGCAGCTATTTCTTATTTTCCAAATTAATCAACATCAAAGCATTCAGACATGCTATGGTGCAAGAAATTTGGCTGCGGACACCACCCTTATTTTTAGGTAAGCCTGAAATAAAGTGATGCTACTTTAAAAGCTTCATTAATTTTAGTGTTGGGATTTCTTAAAGCGGTGACATCTATTTTCAAGTTTATGTAACATCTAAAATGGTCAATGGATGGTTCAGTGATACTGTCCTTCCATGAAGTCTGAAAAGCTTCCCAATTACTTTCAAAGTAGTTACTTTGCCATGGCACTTTAGAAATAGACCGAATAATGCAATGTATTTGTTTTTTTAAAAATCACTTCAGCCCAAGCAGAAGTCTTTCAGGACTGTTTGCCTGTATCAGTTCTTGGATAACTCATCATCTTAAATATTATTGCATAGTGTAGTGCCAGGTAAAGCTACTTCAGGAGAAATCCAATGCTGTACATGCAGTCATTTATTGATACACTTTCTTCCTTCTGCAGAATCCTGAAGAAATGTCCCTCCTCAAAATTTGTTGGAAACATCCTCAATCTACAAGAATAGATTTGGAAACGGGAGGATGGAACTGCAAGGGGTAACATAAATTATATTTTCTCCCATGCATCTGACAAAGCTATTTTGTAATGGAATGGGTGGAATGGACTACACTGGAATATAACCTTCTGCCAGACTGTAAACAGATGTATTTTTCAGTACACAAGCTGACAAATACATAGCCCTGCCAAAAAATTCTGTTTTTAACCTAGACATACAGATTGGGCTAGCTAGCTGCAACTACAATCTATTTCCCTGCCCTTCAAACCACACACGTAGAAATTCATATTCCTTGAGAAACAAGTAGTGGAGAAAGAAGACCCAGTTTGCATTTGTTCTTTCCCTTTTAAACCACTGTTGAAATGATACATCCCAGAGTACAATATTCTTAGTATGACTAGTGGAAATACTTTATGTCAAGCACCTTCCAAAACATGCTCCATAAACTTATGCAGTGCTATCAAGGCACATTTCTTTGAATAAATCCAAATGCCTCAAATTTAAAAAAAAAAATGTGTGGTCTTTTTGGGGGGGGGGGGGGGAATTCTGTCCTAATTTTGTTAATTATGTCCCTAGACTACCAAAATAATTCAGACTAGAACAAAAACAACAAAACAAGAGTGCAAGAGTGGGATGTTTGAACACATTGTACAAAAGCTGGTTTATACCACTATTTCAGATCATTTTGTATGTTCTACTTTGACCCATCTCATGTATGTATGTATATGTCTGTCCTCACCCATGAGGGAGAACAATTTTATAAGACTGCAGCTGCCAAGCTCTAATGACATAAGCCTGCCAACAAATGACTGCTTAATTACAAACCAGATTTCAGCACGCAGAGAACAAACTGTTCCATGCTGACACAAGGGCTACTCTCAGTTCGGCACCCTTGTAAAATGTAGCAATTAAAATAACTATTCTCCTCAATGTTGCAGATTATTTTGTCTTTTTGCTATACAGTGAGCAGAATCCAATGTCATGCAAGTGGAAACCTCCTTGTGCACAATTTTTTTTTTTGCTTTTCTCCGCAACCCTTCAATTTTCTTCCACATATTCACCCTCAAACTCTGTTCCTGATGGCTGAGGACTAGAAAGCCAAACAATTTAAGTTAGTTTTGTAACTAATTGCTTATACAAAGAGATCTACACATAATGCATTTGATAGTAGCTACACTAGAATGATTCATTATCACAATTAGACCTATGTTTGCTGTTGGATGTCCAGCTTGTAGACTGTATAGTATGATTTACTGGAATATCACATGAACCGGCTCTCAATATCAGCATTATTGATTGTTTTCTCTTTTAAGGAAGGATGAATTATAACTCTTAGCAGCAGCAGAAAAATTTTCTGAAATCTAAATGGAAGTTGAAACAGTCCCTTTATGCAATATTACAAGATGCCAATAAACAGAAAAGCAGTATCTCAAGAGTAATAGAGGGCATATAAGAAAATAGGAGGGCAACTATTCCATAAAAAATGTATTAAGGCACACTTGATGTTATTGAAGCATGAAGAAAAATCAAATGGTATTTCACTGTCCTTTTCTTTCATTGTGAGCACAATTCTACGAATGCTATTCCAATTTCGGTACAATCATAATAATGTTACCCACAGACTACATAATAGTAATCAAGCCATATAAAAATCTATTATAACTGAAAAACTACCTGTCATATTACTGAGTATTATACTCACCATATAGGAAGGAAATATCAGCA
Source organism: Arizona elegans (assembly GCA_022577455.1). Classification (NCBI taxonomy): domain Eukaryota; kingdom Metazoa; phylum Chordata; class Lepidosauria; order Squamata; family Colubridae; genus Arizona; species Arizona elegans. The sequence goes on from JAKOOJ010000002.1 coordinate 39,079,316, forward strand.
CCCGCTTATGTTTTCCACATGGCCACTGAGGATCATCTAGAAGATTAGGGTTGTATTCAGTGTAATCTCCCAAGTCACTGCCTGCGAAGAATATTAATAAAAAGAAGCAACTACATGAAACCTAAACAACAGCAGTCAAATGGATAATCAAATTATATAATATTGTCTGCCTTCATTTTTGTATCTGAAATATATATTTAATACTAAATGGGGTGAGCCAGGGTATAAAGCTGATATAGTTTCCAATGACAATTTAGGACTGAAGTAGATTGATGGATAGGTACAAGAAATATAAGTAAAAGAATCACATGATGTAGATCAGAAAAGAAAGCAGGCTTCATAAATGATAAACCATGAATTGTATATCAGCTCTATTATTAGATCAAGGTAGAGGCTAACATAACTACTATATTTTTTCACATCATGTTTATAGAAAATGAACTTACTGGAGACTGAATAATGTCAGTGAAATGCTTGATCTACGAATAGCTACGCTGCACTGAGTGAGCATCTACAATGAGCAAACTTGCTTAGTCACAAAATGCCTTAGCTTTTGGTTATATGCTAAAGCAAAGCATCCCATCAATATCAACAGCTCTTGCATTATTCATGAATATTATTATTTGATTTCATAGTATAACAGAGGAAAAGCACAATGCAGCAGATGTATAGAATGTGTCCAATGTTAGCTTTGTCACATCATTTCATAATAGCCAATTCAATCATGTGTGCATATGCTATTAATAGATTACCTGTATCTATGCTCCCTTGGGTGCTATTAGCTCTTCCCAATGAAAGGCTACGATGGCTTGCATTACGAAATTGTGAAAAGGATGAGGTCGAGTCTATCGTGTTTCTCCGTGTCCCCAAGGCATTGGTTGGAAAGAGAAACTGGGTATAAGAAACAGTCTAATCAAGAAGAAAAGAAAAAAATATTCAAGTTGAGAGAACACATCATAGAAGATGAACCAGAAGCTATTTATAGAAAAATAATTCCACAATTCAACTTGATTATGGTTATTGATAGTTAGCGGTAAATTCCATTAAATGCAGTGAAGCTTACTCTCTAGAAGAAGATTAATGATTTTGGCATAAACTTACAAATGAACTGAATAATCTAATGTTGTTTAGTAATAACCGCTCATTTCCCCAAAGATACTAATTGAGTGTAGTTTATGATTTCAGAGACTATATTTTGAAGAATGAGTATCCATACCTTTCCATTAGCTCCTAATTCCACACCTTCAAGGCCAACTATGTCTTTCAAGCAAACACCTGCAGTAGAATGACATTGCCTTCCACCTTCTGTTTTCATATCTCTGTGAAATAAAACCAGTAATGCATATCCGTTTTAGAATTATGTGGAAATGCTGAATTTAAAAATGATCCTGTTTATTACTTCTATAGTTTTGTATAGGAGAAAAATGAAGAAGATAAAGAATGCAATAAAATAGCTTCAAATTTATGTAAAATTTCAATCAACGTCAGGAAATATTTGGAAGTAATACAGAATCTGTTAATCCACAAGTCACATCATCTGTTATCCCAAATGGCAAGATGGAGTTACAAACCCCACCCCCACTTGTAGCTCTTGGCTACTATATCTTGATCATCTTGGTTTTTGCAACCAAATTATAGTAATCTTAGTGGATTAAATAGATTACATTTTGTAACTGCAAAATGTACATTAAGATGCAAAAGAAACAAACAACAGCAAAAAATCAATAAAATGTCTACATATTTGCAATATGTAGACATTTTATGTCTATTAAATGTTTTATTAAATTGTTTTATTAAATAAAACATTAAATGTTTTACTATATACTTGAAAATAGAAAATGTTTTATTTTTACAGTAAAAATAAAAAAACCTTTTTAAAACCCCCAAAGAAATCCTGTTACATAGCAATACCATAACCATGAACTCTTCTAAAAGTTGTTATGAATTTAGGACCTGTATTGTGTCAATGTAGTTCTACTCACAAATATTTTCCATTTAGTTGAAGAAATAGCAAACACTCTTATAAAAAATTCTTTTGTCCCCTTTATTGGAATAAATGGGGATATCTATGCATGGACATCTACAAAGGACAGGGAAACAAATGGCCAGAAAGCCAACTCTACCGCTTACCTTCATGCAGCATTGTGATGCAAGTATGAAAGGACAGAGCTTGTGCTGTGACATCAAAGCACATGGTCATTATGCTACATTGCTGATGACTAATGACTCTTATGTATCTATGGCCAGAGGAGCATATATTGACTGGGTTCACAGATCAAGCAAAATCATGGTGTGAATTATTTTATTTTTCTTAGTGTTCTGTGCAAATTAAATGCCCAGACTCGTTTGCTATGTGATGTGGGGCAAATAAATTTAATATATAAATAAGGTTAAAAATCATGATTTACTGTTTTGTATGATATGTAAAGTCAGCTTACTGATAAAGCAAACTTCACCTTAGCATAAATCAAGCCACTGGATGAGATATGATTAAAAGAATTTAATTAAAGGGAGGATTGGTTAATTAAGGCCTCCTTAACCTTAGTTGTGTGTTACAAAGCAGCTTCATTAGGTAACCAACAGAGGAGTTCTTATGCCCATGGATAGATGGGCATAAAAATCACATTAAAAAATCACATTTTACGTGTTCTACTGTCATCAGATTTTATGGTATACTTGAAAAACAGATCTCAATCAGGGATGAAATCCAGCAGGTTCTGACAGGTTCTGGAGAACCAGTAGCAGAACTTTTGAGTAGTTAGGAGAACCAGCAAATGCCACCTCTGGCTGGCTCCAGAATGAGGTTGGAATGGAGATTTTGCAATATCCTTCCCCCAGGAGTGGTGAGGGAATGGGGATTTTGCAGTATCCTTCTCCTGGAGTGGGGTGGGAATGGAGATTTTGCAGCATTCTTCCCCTGCCACGCCCACCAAGCCATGCCCAGAGATCCGGTAGTAAAAAAATTTGGATTTCATCACTGATCTCGATCTAATCTATTTTATCATTAATGTGATAAAAGATGCTGGCAATTACTGTTAGAGGAAAAAGCACACACAAGGGAATAGGGAAACATTTCTTTTCACTCTCTAATAAAAATGTCCCCCTTCTGAGACTATTTCATACCTTATTCATTTCATTTGACTAAAATGCCACATGTTTTATCCTTAGTCCCCTAAATTTCTTTTAGGAAGCCATAGTATTACTTTCATATCTCTTAGTTGAATATATAATTTACTTTATGTAAGACTTTTTTCCCTTTTATTTCATTTATGAGAAGCTTAGAAGCAATAATTTATGCTATAAACAAACATTATTTGGCATTCGTTGTAGGAATTCTAGATAACATTAACATTAAAGCAACCATATACTTAAAACCATATGAAATATCTCTTAGTTTTACTTATTGCACAAAAAACGCTGCCCTGAAAGCTCAAAAAGTTAACCAAGTAAATATTTGTAAATACAACAGAAGGAAATTACAAGACAGTAACAACTTATCTGGAAGAAGCTAAAAAATTATTATTCTTTATTTATTTATTTGTTCCCCAAATATATAGTATTTTTTGAAAAGTGACTTCTTAAAGAAAAAATTGTTATGTGGAAAATGTATCACTTGTTACGTGGACTGCTGTATATTAATGTTTCTTTTATTTTTGTATCATTTGAACTCAGGGAAAAACAACTACATCACATTTATTTCCATTCTGATTAAAATATACTTCATCTTAAACTGTGCCCATTTTGCTTTCATTTTTAAAATTTTAATTGTGAAACAGTGATACAAACTTGATTTATAATTTAACTTTTCTTGAATTAGATGGAACATGCTTGCAACAGGAATAATTCATCAGAATGTTGTTAAATATTCTTTAATAAACATTGCTGAGGCAAAAGTCAAGGCCTGGCTCATCATTCTAACAGTCTTCCTCTCATTGCCAATGTTTTTAGAGTTCCTGAAATTCTTTAGTTTGTTTTGTTTACTCCCCATTTCATCAAGCTTCTTCTTCATAATATGAACTCAGATTATCAGCGATTTAATTACAAACAACACCACATCATCAAGCAGGCAGTCAGAATTATTACTAAGATAATGTTAGGGCAATTCATCATAAAGAAATGTTTCCTAAATGATATTGTATGATGTGGTCTTCTGCCTTGATGACTAGAAACAGAGAAAGCTTGAAGAGCAAACTGGAGAAGGAAGAGAAAATGGTGGCTAAAAATGCAATACAAGTGCAAGGAAATAAAATTGTTCAAATATATGTTTTATTTCATCATCTGGATACAGGGTTGGAAAATTAGGTGCACTTTTTTCAGTTCAACCCTTCAATTTATCTCTTTAGTTATACAAGAAAGTTCTTGTTTATAAATATGTTCTTTCTCTTATACTGTATACAGTGGTACCTCGGTACTCATTGTTAATTGGTTCTGGGAAGCGCAATGAGTAGTAAAAACGAGTGCCAAAAAACCACGTGACTTACCATGTGATCCATTTTTGGGCCAGGAAGGACTTCCTACTTCAGTCACTTTCGCAGCATGGCTGGTGTCCTGTCCATTCTCCATGGCCATCCCCTTTTCCTACCTCAGTGTGTCAGGTACCAAACAACAAGTACCAGAACAACATTTTCAGGTCAAAATACATAGAATACCAAATTCAACGAGTTTTGAAGCAGTCAAGTACGAGGTACCACTGTACTAATGAAAGTTAAATTCAACAGCATGTCTTCCATGGCCTGTGTGATTTCAAAATATTATTTTTAAGATAACAATAACCAATAAACCTCTAGATTAGAGAGAACACATCGGTGTGATGTGAAAAAAAACACTGTTTAAAAAACATGGATTAGCATTGAGGGTGAACTGCTCTATAGTAAAAAACAAACCTGTATTTTTGTATTCCCCTTCTCTCTTTCTCTCACATACATATATCACATGAAAGCTATCCTTACACAGAGTGGGACAACTCACCATGACCAACTTACCATGGGGCAACTTGCCATAGGACAATTCAACAAATACAAAAATTACATTAATTTCAAGAGAACTATGGTAAATAATAATACAATCCATAAATACAAGAGCTACAATAATTTCAATGACAATATGGTTACCAATAATAAAAGTAATTGAATGAAACAATTAATATAGCATTGAATTGTCCCGCGGCGAGTTGGCCTGTGGCAAGTTGGCCATGAATAATTTGCCACATAAACAATATAAACAATGTTGTAAATTGCAGTCATGTGAACACAGGACACTGCAAACAGCTATACACGTGAAGCCGTTGCCGAGGCCTAAAATGTGATCATATGACTGTGGAGAGGCGGCCGTTGGAAACCTGAATCTGGGACATTAGTGCTGAGGCCCTGAGAAGATCTATGGAAATTTCAACAGTTGCTAAGCAACCAGTCTTAAGTTGAGGACTACCTGTATAAGTACATTATTATGTCCTTTCCTGTTGCAGAATTGGGAAACATCAGTGTTCTAAAGCTAGTAGTTGCTTTGAGAGATTATTATCACCAATGATCAATCTTCTAAAGCAAAAAAATCTTAAATTACCCCTCTAAAATCTTCAGTCCAAATAATTACTACCTTCCACTTTTTTTCCTGGTTAATAGCTTTTTCACTGTATCAATTAGCAATTAAATGCAAAGAAGCAGTTAACATAATTTACAATTTGACTGGAATGATTTGTGGTCAAAATAACTACCCTTTTATAAAAGTACCTAGTTCCTGATCCTTTTAACTGCACCTATTTTACTTATTTTACTTATCATTGAATGTTTGGCTTTATTTATTATTTATTTTATTTATTAAATTTATTTGCTGCCCATCTTATTTTGAAGCAACTCTGGGCATCTTATAGCAGTAAAAGCATTAAAATAATAAAGGATAAATATTTCTAAAATAATAAAAAGGGAAATTACAATGAAAAATAGAATTATAGTTCAAAGATGGGGAAGAAGCAGGATGTGTGTTGGGAGGGGGAGGTAGGATTGCCTTTTAAGTCCTCAACCACATCTAGTGTGAAGCTCCCCCATGGGGGCCCCAAACCGTCTGGCAGAGCTGGGTATTCAAGCCTTTATGGGAGGTCAGAATGGTGGAAGCTGATCTCATTTCAGAGGGTAAGTTGTTCCAAAGGGCAGGAGCCACGGCAGAGGTGGCAGAGAAGGCCCTTCTCCTCGATCCTGCCAACTGGAATTCCTTGAGTGCTGGGGCCCACAGCATGTTTCCTTTGTTGGCATGGGTGGTGCAAGCCAATTCCAGTGTAGTGGGACGATTGATATCCTCTTTTCCACAGAATATACATGGTACAGTATATGCTAACTCAGCACAGAACCAGCTGCTCTTTTCAGCAACTATAACAATGTTCACATGACAGCCATTCATGTTACACAGTACTGATTAGACTTAATATCTCATTTTAATCTACCTCATTTTATAAAAAAAGGGAGCAATTATTGTCAAATTGCAGTTCTAACTAATTTGCCTTCAAAATCTTTAGGAAACAGAGGCTATGACTGAGCTTCTTGTTAATCTCTATTCATCCTACATGCTACAGCATATTTACTTTTAGAAGAATAAATAATAAAATGCCTGAAAATCATCTGTTCTATATTTACATGTTTATTTAAAAAGTATATTTAATATAGTGAATACTTTTACTTTTGCCCTGCAATATAATCCCTTGTTGAATTGTTCTTCTTAAATGTTCTTCTACTGAAGAGTAAGAAGAGATCCTGTGACAAAGCCAATTCATTTCTAATCTTACCACATCACTACATCTTGCTTGATTACAATGGGCCCCTTCTAAGGAGGCAAATCTCAAATGCTGCAAAGTAATTATATCTGTAGATGTTGTTTTTCTGTCAAAAACTTTATACATTCAAATGTATAGGCTGCCTGACTCTCAAATGACTCTGGGTGTCAACTAAAAACCAACTAATTAAAAAAATACAACTAGAAGACCAAAGACAAAGAACCAAACCCACAAAACCAAATCAAACCAAACTGGAGTTGTCTTCAACAATTTTCAGTTGGGCAGAGTTTGTAATTAAGTTAAGGTATCCTTTTCCTGAAATGACAACTGTGGCATCCATATTGTAAGTCACACTTAATGTATGCTCAGAAAAAAACTATGAAAAAGTATACATACCCAACATGGCTACAATCCCGATATGGCAGCACTGAAAATATGCTGCAGAAGGATCTTCTGCCACTAATAAGGACTATTCTAGAAGGCAAACAAGATAAAGGATATGATCTAGAGTAGAATATCCAGCAATTCAGAATGGTCTCATCAATCTACTTCTCATTCTTCTTTTTCTTTCATGTTACCCTTGCTATTCCTGTCTTTGCTCTATGTACTCTACATGCCATTCTGTCCTCCAGTTTTCCCCACAGCAACATCCCTGTGATGTAGGTTAGCTGTAGGGATAGCTCAAATCACCAAGTGGGCTTCCATGGCTGGGGATGATCATGTACCTGGCCCTCACAGGATCTGAAACAACACTTGAACTCCTCCATGATCACAATGCCTGTCTATTATTTTGCTGTGGGCAAAGTATTTTCAAATGTCAAAATCCAACTTTCCCTGCTCATTTAATAATATCAGATGCAAGTCCAGGCATTATGAATTTGTAAAACACAGGGACAGCTCATCATCCCCTTTTGGAGGGGGCAGCTGGTCCTTTGAAAGAGTGTAGCTTTATCATATCATTAATGGGAGAAAGGGAGGTCTATTCTCTGTATTTCAAACAAGCACAACAACTGCAGAACAGAATATTGTGAACATTATTAATATGAGCTTTAAAAATGCTATGTCTAAGAAACAATGAAAGTACACCGGGCAGGAGGTAAGAAAGAGAAGAAAGTAAGGACCTGGTCCTGGGTCAGGTCTCCATAAAACTTTCAGCAAAACCCCCCAATGAAACTGTTATATTTTTGTCTCTTTCATTATGTTTAAATATCTGACAAGATAATCCCCAGGCAGCTACTAATGAGACAGCTGATTATCTTTTTTTTTAAGCAGAATGCTGTGCCAGAAATGTTTGAGAAATAAATGATTCTTTCTGCCCATGTTCATAAAGATAACAATAGGTAAATCCTGCTGAGCAGATGACAGTACAGATATTTAATAGCTAACCAAATCTAACATCAAGCAGATGGCTTCCCTATTTTGTGTTTTCATTCAAAAAATGAAAGCACTACAATTTAGAAGAGGCATTAAACTTACAACAATATCTGATATTCAAAGTCTCTTCAAACTATGCAATGAAGTATCAAAGTATGCAATGAAATTGTGCAAAGTTTCTAATTGAGAACACAGGTGGCACTGTAGTAAATTACTACACAGAAAGTCTGCTACGTTAGATGCTAATCTTTTAGAAATGTTCATTTAATCCATAGGAATTGAACTTCATGAAGCATTAAAACTGAACTCTCATTCACCCTTTAGTTGACTTGGTATTACTCTGCACTGCTGATCATGAACTACATATTTTAATTGCAAGAAGAGTGGAAAAAATATAAAGCAAAATGTAAGGACAGCAATCAAGAGACTAGTCATGAATACCTTAATTAAAAATTATTATGACTATGATCATCACATCTGGACTGCAAAAACCTGTTCAGCGATTAGATGACAGTAAAGAGTAAGAATCTCTCTGCTACCTACTGTTTCAAGTTTTTTGAATGGTATTATGTTTACTCATAACGAAGTTCAATATATAACTGAAGTTGGCAAAAGAAATCCAAGACATTACACTAGCCTTCTACTTATTAGAAGCAGTTGACCACAGGAAAGGATTTTAAAGAATCTTCATCTAAAGTTCTTTAAAGGGACACATACAATAGAAACACCAGTGTGAATGTGGTACAGATCAAAAAGACCAAGTAGTAGGGAATGAGAAATAGTTCACTATAAGAAACCCTGACAATTAAAACCAGCCATGCTGGACTAGATAGGAAAACAATCTTTCTTTGTAGAAACCAGCCTGCCTTGTTATTATATAACAAATGCTATAGTTTCATTGTGAAATAATGCTTCTAAAGACCTTTAGTTATTAGTCATGTGCAGAAGTCTATCCTGCTGCATAAGAGCTTTTAAACTGGCAATACAAACAGATAAAAATAAGGAGGCAAATCCTTATTTCTAACGATTTGGAAGTCACTGCTGATTGTTAGTGGCTGAAAAAGAAAGCCATTCAATTATTCAGATATTTTAGCACTGAATAAAGATCTTTCTCTCTTGCATGCCCAGCATCCATTTGTACACTATCAAATAAGTTTGGTGGTCATTTATCCTATCAATTTCACAACATCTCAAGCACAAAATAAGAGACATACATTCTTTACACAATTATTCCAGGCACAGTGTGCTCAGGCTTCATTTCCTTTCTATATTTAAAAGATCCTAGTCTTCAACTCCAATAAGCTGGTATGCTCAGTCACTGAAATCTAACAGTAAGTTTCAAGACAACTGCTGACTGCATTGAAGAGTCCCAGTGCCTATTATATTTCCTGGTTCAACTTTTAACAATATAGGTTTTTATTACTTCTGTTTCTTATTATGTTGTAGAGCACACAATCTTATCAAAGTGTTATTGAGAATAATGATTCCTGTAATCTTTCACTCCTGTAAATATCTCTTATTAGCTAGATGCCTAGGGCTATTGAAATAGTAAACTTGATTTCATGCAAAGATTTAATTTTCATATTACTATGGATCAAGCTTGTTCACGTACAGAAGAGATTAGCACAGCTACAACTTTCAGTAAATAAATTATATTGATAAAGATTAACTAGCATTTATAGTTGGTGAAACTGCATGAAGAGACCTCAGTATCTGTTGCAGATACTTGCCACAAATAAAACTTTCCAGCTCGTTTGTTCTATGGATGGAATACAGAAGATTTTAAACCATTACCTCTCAGGTTAGTATTCTGCAGTTGTATTGGGTTAGAGTTCCTCAAATTCCCAACCAACACAGGAGTGGCCATGATGGTTGGAAATGTTATATTTTGTGCTTCAATACATCTGGATAGACAGGCAGATAAAATGTATATTATTTATAATTTAGATTTCTATAAGTTGACCCACTCAGCATGGATTCTGGGCAATAGACTATTAAAACCAATGCAATAACCAAAACACAAGTGAGCTAACTTTAAATAACAGTTACATATAACAAGGCGAATAATGTACTATAAGCAAGGCAGATTATACATACAATGAGCACAAAACCAACCTATCTGGGTGTTTGGGGGAAAAGCGATGTTTCAAAAGATTATCTAAAGATTAGCAGGGTCATGGCAGCCAAAACCTCTGAGGCAATGTTATTCCAGAAGGCAGAGTTCATAACAGAGAAAGCATGCTTTCTAGGTCATAGAAACAGCACAGCAACAATTTTTAAAACATGTAGCTCAGTTTGCTGATCAGCATACTTTAATAATTCTGGATCAATATGCTTGATGATTTCATTTGCAGAGTTCTTCCATATGAAAACATAGTTTTTAATTTAGAATCCCATTTCTATGTGCCCCCCCCCCCAATAATTTGTTCTCATTTCCTCTATTCATGTGTTATCCCAATTATATGGCATTTTTTCCTGCAAAATACCTGCCACTTCTCGTATCATTCTGCCGCAAATTCTTGATGAAATGAATCTTCTTAAAGTTCTTTGGTCTGGGTGAGCCTGACAGAGTCCGGCATCTAAAAAATAATGATGTTGAAAGAATTAAATTCTTTCTGTATAGCTGAATCTCTCAGCACAAAAACAAGAAGGCAATTATTCAAGTGACCTCTTCTCTATTAAAATTAAGGAATTTATAGCAATAACAGAATGTAGATATAAAAAAACCCTTACATTTAAAAAATAAAACAATGTATTTAAAAACTAAACATAAAACTTCTTGGATTATGCTATAGCTGTCTTTAGGAAAGCTGATTACAAAAGAACGCAACATTTTTTTCTCTCACAAGAATTTACTAATTATGCATCTTAAAGTGTATGTTATAATTTCTGCTTCAAAATATTTTGGAGTGAGTGAAATTCTGCCTCATATAAATACCATAACTAGACACATGAGATTTTCTAAATATCGTTTCTGCCTCCTTTTTTTATTTTCCATTTGCGAACAAGATCTCAGAAATGGAATAGATTTGACATTTAAGGGAGTATCATGATATAAAGAATACTAATTATAACATTTATTTTAAACACCAAGACAACTGCAAAAACTGCTTTCTTTTAAAGAAAATGTTACACAATATGTTGCTTTGTGAATAACCACCCATCCAAAGCTGTTCTTTGTATTTATATAAATTGGCTTAGTAAAAACAATATTCTTGGAAGTGGAATTGTTAATTTCTGGATAGATTAGTTTATTTTTGTAGGACCAAAAGGAAATGTCTTTTATAGGAAAGAAATATTCCTATCTTAAGAACAGGAAATTACAGACCTAAAATAATTAGAGACAAGTGTTTACAAGATCCAATGGACAACTAAAATTAGTTATTTTCTTGTCAACATTCAGAATGACTTTCTCTGCTGAAGAACTGGGGAAGGGAGAATAGCAGGTATGGGAAAAGTTATGACTTATGGGACTTTGCTCAGAGTAACATTTTGTGAGATGTGCAGCTACAGTATATAAATTTGATAAATAGTTGAAATTTATGTAATACTTATTTTTTTATATTTTATAAAATATATTTTTCTAAATATATGTTTATTTAAACAATAATTATAAACATTATTAATGTTGATTTACACATTTTTATTTTTATACAAATGGAGCTACAAACTGAACTGTAAGAAAATTAATTAGCATCTCTTATTTTTGTCTATTTAAGAGAAACTGGAGACTATTTCTGCTAACTATTTTGCTGTTTTTCAATAGAAGAAAAGTTTAAGAAAAAAGACTAATACTACTGCATTTTGATATGTAATTTGGCACTGATATGGATATTAGTCCTGAGTTTATGCATTTGAACCACAACTGATCACAAGATACACAAAACAACATAGAAACTGCATATCCCTTCTGGAGACTTTATACTGCTAATTATGCTTATTTCCATAATTCTAATTTGCTCTCCTTGTAGCATCTTCCTATTGCTCTTGGCAATCGCAAAGGGTTCCAATTAAAAGATACCTCACTGTGAACAAAATGCCACTGGAAGATTGCCTTAAATAAATGATATGAAATATTAAACACTATTTCTTTTGGCAATTATACACATATTTAAATTATGTACAATGATACTTTCATTCTTGTGAATGTGCAATTACTACTAAGAAAGTGGTACATTTTGTCATTTGTGTTTTTGCTTTAGGAGACAGAAAAAGCAAACCTTTTCAGTTCAGTTTAAACAATAATGAATTGATAAACCTAAGCCCATAAAGATGATATGGGGAGTTACATAATAATAGTTATGTATTTTTCAAAATACAGGAACTAAGAGAAATGGCCTTTTCAAAATTTTCAACTGATTATTCTTTTTGCCTTTAATTTGAAACAATGGAAACAAGAGTTAAATTACTATGGCAGGTTGCATAATTAAAGCCTCCCCCCAAAGGAATACTAAAAAAATAGAGGAGGCATTAAACTCAAGGATTTTCCCAGTTTTTCTTCAGAGAACCCCCCTCTCCCCACACACAATCTGGCTCTTGATAGGACAGATGTGCTACTCAGCCTAATGGATTAACACTTGTCTCTGTTTTTAACTTACATCAGCCAGTAATCAGCAGTTTCCTTGGGAAAATTTTAGACCTTGGTTTTGGATCATCAAATAAAACTTCTGCTGCATACTGAATCATAAGATTAAACCCCCTAGACAGATTTTCTTTTAAATAATAAGATACAGAGCAATCAAGCCTTTCTTTTAATGTGCTCAGTTTATTTTACCAATACAAATTCTGTACCACAGATGGCAGCTTATGCCAAAAAGAGCTTTTTAGTTGAAGAATTTTCAGACAATGAAATCAATTCTTGATTATGATGTGCAGCTAGATTCTAGAACAATGAGATTTTGGTCGTCTTCATGTTTGTACCATGTTTTCCCGAAAATAAGACCCTGTCTTATATTTTTTTGAACTCTGAAATAAGCGTTCAGCCTTACTGCCATGCGCTCGAAAGCCCGATTGGGCTTATTATCAGGGGATGTCTTTGTTTTGGGGGAAACAGGGTATGTTTATGTGCTTCACACGTTTGCTTGTTTTGTTTTCTCTCCCCAACAAAAGTGAAATGACTGTGTATGCACATCCATACAGAGACAGCCAGGAACATCTTAGCTATATTCCCTTTCTGAATAAAGCAGATTAATCAGAGCAGTTAGCTCTGATTAATCTACTGCCATAGTTTACATAGTGTTTGGCTCAACTGCTACACAAATAAAGAGACTCATGATGTAGATTACAAATTCTATATGTATACATCCATTGGGAACAGATTAGAAGTATTAGCAATAGCAATAGCACTTAGACTTATATACCACTTCATAGTGCTTTTACAGCCCTCTCTAAGCGGTTTACAGAGTCAGTATATTGCCCCCAACAATTTGGGTCTCATTTTACCCACCTTGGAAGGATGGGAGGCTGAGTCAACCTTGAGCCTGGTGAGATTCGATCTGTCAAACTGCAGCTAGCAGTCAGTTGAAGTAGCCTGCAGTACTGCACTCTAACTAGACACTGTGCCACCTCGGCTCTATAGTATTCCTCCTCTTTGCCAATAATATTTGATTGTATAAATTATCTTTGTTTCTGGATGGGTTAATATTTTTTTGTTTTTGCTTTCAAGTGTTATGGACAAAAGTCATTTAAAATAGTTTTTAAATTATTGGCCAGGGAAAAGTCCAAATTGCACTTCAAGAACTGTTTTCTATATCTTGTGCAATTCTATTTCCATCAAATTATTTTTTCCATGAAGGCTTTGGAAAAGATATTCAGATGCCAGGATATCTCTTTATCTACAAAGATAAAAATTATGCAAGCCATGGTATTCCAGGTGATATTCTATGGAAACAACTGCATGATAGGAAGAGTATTGACACTTTTGAATTTTGGTATTAGAGCAGCTTTCGTCACAGAAAGTAAACAAATGGATTATCAAACAAATCAAGCCACAGTTCTAAGTTGATGCACAAATGATCAGAATCAGATTATTCTAGTTTGGACATGTTATGCAAAGACCTAGTTCTCTAGAAAAGGCTCTACTGCTGGGAAAAGTGGAAAGAAAGAAAATAGGATGACCAACAGCAAGATGGAGAAACTCACTTACCGTGATGATGGGTGCACTGTTAAAACACCGGTTAGGGATAGATTGTTATTAAAAAAATCTATGTAGTTGCTAACAGTTGCCAATATCTTGATGGCACATAATCATTCAATCTACTCATTAAACAATGAATCAATTAATCAATCAATTACACCATACTCTTGGTATACAAAAATGAAAGTTTGGAAAATATCTTTAGAGGCCCTGGCATGTTTATATCTGCAAAGATCAGTATTATGCAAATAATAAGTTTCTCTTTCATACAAGTGAAAATTGGACTTTGCAGAAGCAAGATAGGAAAAGTATTGATGCTTTTGAACTTTGAAATTTGAGAAAACTCTGGAAAATATTACGGACAGCCAATAAAAGAAACAAATGGACATTGAACATAGAATGGATCATAGAATCACCCTGGAGTTTACCATTCAAGGCACAAATGATCAGGCTTAAAGTCTTACAGTTTATAATATGCTTATTGCATAAACAGCAACCTAGTCTGTGAGAAAAAAAAAACCTCAGAAAGAAGGATTCAAAGTAATTCAAAGAAACTCTGCTTTAATTAACTCACTATGAATGAAGACTTGAAATTCCTTCTACAGTTTTCAAAATCCCGTCTTTACTCCAGACTGTGTTAAATATACCTCACTGAAAACAGTACAATGCTCCCATGATGTTGCTCAGTTGCAAAGCATTTGACATATTATAACAACCATACTAAATAAACAAAAACTGACAGGAGTGTAACAGATAGGAACAATCTTCTTCTATGAAGGCTTTGTGAGTTTGTAGAACTCTTGTTTCCTTATGTTTTTTTAGTCTTCTGAAGTTAGCATAAGAAAGAGATGAGACAAAGCAGCACTTTTTTCTTGCTGTACAAATTATAGGTGATTTAAAAGAAAGTAGCCTGAAAATTGCTTTTCAAACATAAAACATGACTGAATGAGCAAAAAAGACCTGTTACTAAAGGAGATGCTTAGTACTTCACATGTTCTTAGTTTATATTTGGATAATTAGAACAAGGTGTGACTAAGTAAAGGTGGCTTCAAATTAAAGATGGAGTAAGGAGAGAATATGTAAGTATTTAATTGCAAAGTCCTCAACACATTTTTTTCATAAATAGGATAGGCTTAAAACCTAGAAAGAATCTGGAAACAATAAACATGTTACAAAAATGTGGATTTATAAAAACTTGAAAAGGAAAGCCAAAACATCTTAATTAGAAGGTTAATTTATTTTATTTATTTATTTTATTTAAATTTGTATACCGCCCTTCTCCTAGTGGACTCAGGGCGGTGCACAGCCAAGTAAAAAACATCCAATACAAAATTTAAAAGAATTATACCCTTTGGCCAAAATTTAAGAACCTTACGACTAAAACCCGTTAAACAATTAAAAATCTAATATCTCAAAAACGGGGTGGGGTGGGGGGTTCACGCCAGCCCTGCTTGATGGAAGAGAAAAGTTTTTAGGGCAAGGCGAAAAGCCCGGAGATCTGATATCCTCCGGGGGCAAATCGTTCCAGAGGGCAGGTGCTGCCACAGAGAAGGCCCTCCCCCTGGGGGTCGCCAGCCAACACTGCCTAGCTGACGGCACCCTGAGGAGTCCCTCTCTGTGGGAGCATACTGGCCGGTGGGAGGCTATTGGTGGCAGAAGGCGGTCCCGCAAATACCCAGGTCCGATGCCATGGAGCGCTTTAAAGGTGGTAACCAGTACCTTGAAGCACACCCGGAAGTCCACCGGGAGCCAATGCAGCTCACGCAGGAGAGGTGTCACATGGGAGCGCCCACTCGCTCCCATAATCTCCCGCGCAGCCGCATTCTGCACCAGCTGGAGCCTCCGGCTGCACCTCAAGGGGAGCCCCATCTAGAGAGCATTGCCACAGTCCAGGCGGGAAGTGACGAGTGCCTGAGTGACTGTGCGTAAGGAGTCCCGATCCAGAAAGGGACGCAACTGGCGAATTAGGCGAACCTGATGAAAATTGGAAGAAAAACCAAATTGACATGGTCTCTGCAAATGTTAGGTTCTCTCTTACAAGATTTTAGGGATATTTTTTGAGAGATACTCCTTAATCCTATGTAAACCACTTGTAGTTGCAATATACAAATTGGGCAACTATATCTTTTATTTACTTAATTAAACATAGAAGCCACCTGACTCTGGATGATTTGGGACATCTTACTAATTAGAAAGTAACAAAAAACTGAGACAAAAAAAGAATCACCTACACCCAGAAAACATACAATATGCAGTAATAAAAACAACAATGGGCTCAACTTAGCCCCAAGTCTGAGACCTAACCAAGTCTTCAAGGACTTCTGTATTACCTTCAGAGTGGGAGCCTTATGAATTAACTGAGTAAATTTATCAATAAATATTTTGGTGCATTTAAAAATATTTGACAAAGTGTCCACTAAAAACTTTTAAACTGATTTAGCTGCCATGGGATAAAAAACAAAATCATCTTAGGGTTCTTAGCTAAAGAACAGCAAAGAGAAAATGGATGTTGGTCTTACCTGATATGGTCTTACCTGATACGTCCTTTCTCTGTTAGGAGGAAACGGCAGTCAGGCTGGGGAGTTGCTCTGTCTATGTGTATGACCGAGTCTGTCCATCAATTTAGATCTGCCCTCCTGTGCCTCTCCAGTTATGCGGCGAGGGTGAAGGCGCAGACTCATGAGACGTGACTTCCTGAAATGAGAAAGAATTAGAAAACCACCCACTCTGCCCAACACCCGGACTGGATACAGCAGGGTGGGGCTGACTGCCATTTCCTCCAAACAGAGAAAGGACGTATCAGGTAAGACCAACGTCCATTCTCCTGATTGGAGGGAAACGGCAGTCAGGCTGGGGACAAACCAAAGCTCCATGTCCGCCAGGGAGGGTGTACTCCGGTTCTGGCTCTCGTCAAGCCTGATGAACCGCCTGAAGGACCCGTGTGCCGAACGAAGCATCGGACGAAGCGAAGGAGTCCACTCTATAATGCCGTATGAAAGGGCTAAGGCTGGTCCACGTGGCAGCCCGGCAGACCTCCTCAAGTGATGCCTGGGTGGACCAAGCAGCCGAAGTGGCGGTGCTCCTGGTTGAGTGAGCCGTGTTGCGGCGTGGCACGGGCACATCCGAATGGCGGTAGGCTAGTGCGATAGTGGCCCTGATCCACCGACCCAAGGTGGGTCCAGCCACACGGGAACCGATGACTGTGGGCTGGAAAGCGAGGAAAAGTGTCTCCGTCCTGCGGATAGGAGCCGTCCGGGCGATATAGATCTTCAGAGCCCTGTGGATGTCCAAGGTATGCCAGGAGCGTTCCAACCGATGGGAGGGATGGGGGCAGAAATTTGGAAGAACGAGTTCCTGGGCCAGTGGAAGATAGAGTTCACCTTGGGCAGAAACGTGGGGTCGACGCGCAGAACGACTCTGTCGTTATGAAAAATACACAGGTCCCCTCGGATGGATAGGACCGCCAGCTCAGAGATGCGGCGAGCTGACATGATCACCACAAAAAGGAAACCTTCAAGGAGAGAAAGCGAAGGGAAACCTGGCAAAGAGGCTCGAATGGAGGAGACATGAGGGCATTGAGGACCCTGTTGAGGTTCCAGGTGGGGAAATGATGAATGACTGGGTGACGCAGGTTAGCGGCTCCCCGGAGGAAGTTCCGGATCATGGGATGCCTGGAGAGGGTTTCAGTTGATCCACATGCCAGGAAAGAAGCGATGGCGGCAACCTGGCGACGAAGGGTGTTTGGCGCCAGGCCCTTCTCGAACTCCTCCTGGAGGAAAGTTAACACGTGAGTGATGGTGGCTGAGGTTGGAGACACTGAGCTCTTGGAGCACGAGGAGAAGGAGCACCACGTGGCCTCATAGATACCAGTTGTGGAGGGATAGCGAGCAGCTTGAATGGTGGAGATGACCTCCGGCGGTAACCTGGCCGCAGTCAAGATGAACCGCTCAACCGCCAAGCAGTCAAGTGAAGCCACGTGGGGTTCGGATGGAGTAGAGCCCTCTGAGTCAGGGTTACCTTGGAGTCCGGGATGCGCCAAGGAGGCACTACAGACAGGGACATTAAATCTGCATACCACGGCCGTCTGGGCCAATGTGGAGTGAGGAGAATGAGCTCTGCCCTCTCGTCGAGCAATTTCCGAATCACCCTGGGAATCACAGGGATGGGAGGAAATGCGTAGAGTAGTCCGGTTGGCCACCAGCTGCGGAGGGCGTTCGTAACCTCGGCCCCCGGCATCAGGTACCTGGTGAAATAATGGGGAACCTGGTGGTTGGCCTGGGATGAGAAAAGGTCCAGCAAGGGAGTTCCAAATCTGGCAGCTATCTCCTGAAAGAGGGATGGAGAGATGCTCCACTCCCCTTGGTCCACAAGGTTCCGGCTGAGGGCGTCCACCTGGATGGAGATGTGGTTCGCCTTGATGGAGGTCAGGTGCAACTTGGCCCAGAGACCCAGCAGATGGGCCTCGTCCATCAGGGATCTCGAGTGGGTGCCCCCCAACTTGTTGATGTGGGCCTTGGCGGTGGTGTTGTCCGTGAGGACCAGGATGTCCTTCCCCTCCACTCAGTCCTGGAAGTGAACAAGTGCTGGCGAATGGCCCGCAACTCCAACAAGTTGATGTTGAGGAAAGACTCCTGTGCCGACCACTGACCTTGAGCCATGTGTTGGAGGAGGTGGGTGCCCCAACCCGTGAGGCTGACATCTGTGGTGAGCTGGAGTCGCAGAGGTTCCCTGTAACAGGTGCCCCGAGAAATGGCGCTCGAGGTCCACCAGTGTAACGACCTCAGAACCGGGTCCGGGAGTTGCAGACGGACGAGCGAAGTGTCCCATTTGGCCTTTTGGAATGGCAGCAGGAGCCACTGAAGTTCCCTGCTATATAAGCGAGACCACGGTATGATGCCAAAGGTAGACACCATTTTGCCCAATAGACGGGAAAGGGTTAAAACAGTCGCCGAACCAGTGGTAAGACATTTGAGGGCTAAGGAACGAAGGCTGTCCTGATGATCAGGAGACAGGGAAACCATGGACATTTCAGTGTCAATAAGAGCCCCCAAATGAAGAATGCGGGTGGATGGTAAGAGGTGACTTTTGGGCCAATTAATAGAAAATCCGTGGGCCTGAAGAGAAGCTAGGACAAAGGAGAGGTCCCTATGTGCTTCAAGAAGGGAAGGAGAGAGAACTAAAATGTCATCTAAATAAAATTGGATTTGGATAGGTTCAGAACGAATGTGGCCGATAAGGGAGGCCATATTTTCGTAAATACCCTGGGCGCCGAGGAAAGGCCAAAGGGGAGGGCCTTATATTGGTAATGTTGACCCCTAAAACAGAAATGAAGGAATTGGCAGTGAGCGGGTAATATGGGCACATGAAGGTAAGCCTCCGTTAAATCAATGGAGGAGAGAAAATCCCCAGGTCTGATGGATTCAAGAATTGAGGAAAGGGATTGCATCTTAAACCGGCGATATATTATGTACCGGTTCAATGATTTAAGATCTAAAATGGTCCTCCAACCACCTGAGGACTTCTTGACAATGAATAGGCGGGAGTAGAACCCCTGACCTTGTTGGGAAAGGGGAACAAGCTGAATAGCCTCGATTTGGAGTAGATGGTCAATTGCGGCGGAAACAAGGTCTCGTTTGGACCTGTCGTGGGAAACTGGGCAGGGGAGAAACCAGGGTGGGTGGGAGGGAATGAAATTCTAAGGACAGCCCAGAGGAAATGGTGTGTAGGACCCAGGAGTCATTGGTGGAAGATTCCCATTGGATAGAAAAGAGGGACAGCCGTCTGCCAATGGGAGGGGAGGAGGAGTGTCTATCTGGGTCTCCTGAAGAAACGCCCCTGCCCCCCGCAAGAGGAACGCCTAGGTGGGAGTCTAGACCCCTGTCTGACCTGAGAATCCTGCTGTGATCTGGAAGCAAAGGACAGTTGAAATCGAGGTTGGAAAGATGTTGAGTCGGAGGCCCGAAAGGACTGGAACCTAGAGGGGGTTGAATAACGTGATTCCCCTTGTCGGGAAGCAGGAGGAAGGACCTTGCGTCTCTCCCTCATTTCAACAAGGAGAGGATCCAAAGAGGAGACGAAGAGATTGCCGGCCGAGTACGAAGCAGAAGCAAGTTGCCATTTACTGTGCATGTCCACCTGACAATTGCAGAGCCACAATAGGCGGCGAGAGGTAATAATGGTGGAATCTAGAGCTCTAGCAGAAAATCTGGTGGCGTTGAGGGTTACATCGGCTGAATATTCGAGAGCAACTGAGATTTTATTCAGGTCCTGATGGGACCTGGAGTCAGAGAGAGGAAGGCGAGCCTGGAGCTGTTTAAGCCAGAGTAATGCCGCCCTGTTGAAAAAGGATACCGAAGTCGATGCCCTTATGGACCAGGCGGTAGCGTCTTGAGTAGCATCTTCTCAGCTCACTTGTCCTCTGGAAGGAGAGAGTCCTCGGCTGGACCCGTGGGATGAGAAGTATTGGTGAGGGCTACAATGGGAGGATCTACCGCGGGCGGTTGGAGAAGGTCTGCTAGAGGAGCTGCAGAATTGTAGAGTCATTTGTCTAATCCGTTGGGACTGGGACCAGCCCCTGGAAGAGCCCATTGATGCTGGAGAACATCCGTAAACAGCTTAGGAGCCGGTATGGTCTCTGGATCAATGATGGGTTCCGCGAACATGGCAGATGCGGGGTCACTAAGAGAGGATGTCCCAGCTGAAGAAGGTGGGTCTCCCAATCGAGTAGTGGCTATCGCTTTGAACAGGAGAGAACGGAAGACCTGAGGTCTGAACAGGCCAATGAACGAGGGCTGGTCTGGACCTAAGCCCACATCATCAGGCCAGGCTTGTTCCTGGAAGTCATCAACCTCAGAGACCAAAGCTTGGTCCGCTGATGATTGGGATTCGATGCGATCCTGTTCGGACAGAGAGTCCTCCAGATCCCGTGAATGGTTCTGTTGAAGGGTGCATGGAGCTGTAGGTACAGGGCCGTGTTGAAGGCACTGAGCCAGGCTTTGTCTGATTGCTCTAGATATAATGGTCTCCAAGGAATCTGCCATGGCAGAAGGAGGTGGGGCCTGAGCTGGTGGTGGAGCTGCTTGAATTGTTGCCATATCCTAGTCCTGCAATTATAAGGCAGGGTCAGGAAGCATCTGGAACATCAACTGGCTGTCCGAGGCTGGAGCGCCAGTTGCAGAGGTGCATATGTCGGGGGATAACTCCCTCACCAACCTAGGAGATCTAGCATCTGTAATGGTGGTGGCAGCAGCCCTGTTGATATCGTTGGGAGCCGCTTGGGCCTGAGCCTTGAGGAAGGCCTTTTCAATGGCCTTGGGTCTCCTCTGTTCCTCTTTAGAGGAAACGGAGATGGAGAAGGGAGCAGTGATCTTCTTTCCCCTGGCCCTCTTGGGTGGGTGGGGGGGTTAAGGCAGAGGATCCCTCTAAGGGATCGCTGTGGTGCCGGCGTCTCCCTGAGGAGTTGCTGCACGCCCCCGAGCCTGACCGCATGGCGGCCGCCATTTTGAAATCGGCGCGTCTCTCAATCGCAGCAAAAAATTGGAGAATTTAACTCACAAGAAACTCCAGAAACCACTGCCAAGTCTGAATTGCCGATGGTGAGAGGCATGGATGCAGGATGTCGCTAGCCCTCCGGCTATTAGAGCGACTGATGGCTCTCGGCGAGCAGCTGCTCGAGCCGAGGCAGGCTGCTGGGCAACGGCCCTAGAAACGCAGCCAAGGCTCACCTGAATGTCCGGGGAGCTGTAGACTGCCAGGCGATGAAGAGCCTGCAATGAGTATCTACCAGCTGGTAGATACGAGCCGATCCCGGCTGTATTGGGTGCAGTCAGAAACACGCAATCGCTGAGGTAAACTCAGAAAGCTGGAAGGCACGTCCTGTAGGCGTAGACCAAGTCGAATAACTGGAGAGGCACAGGAGGGCGGAGCTAAATTGATGGACAGACTCGGTCATACGCATAGACAGACCAACTCCCCAGCCTGACTGCCGTTTCCCTCCAATCAGGAGAAAATAAATGATTTATTTTTACACGGAAGGGAAGTAAAGGATAGGTTTTCAACTGTACTAGAACTATACTGTTGCTAATATGTAATCTAGAATTAGGAACTAGCAATGAGTTGGTTAAGTTTACTGATGAAATATGATGGTTAAAACCAAAAGAGACAGCAAAGTATTCTAAAACTTTGTTTACAAATCTAAGAGAACTGAGATATATAACAGAGCAAAATACCTCCAGGCCATCAATTTCTAAATATGGTTAACCCATGAATTTGAAAGGCTAAAGGGCAAAAAATATCCTAGCAAACTAGGTAAAATTTATTGCAGCAAGCAATTTTCCTAAAACCAGCTTCCTCAAACAGTAGAATTTCTTTCTTTAACATGGGTGGTCAATTTGTGATTCCACAGCTGTATGAGCACAAAATCCTTTTTTTTCCAGAGGCCCTGGAGTCTCTTGTGATTGTGAGGTTGAAAATACACGGGCCAGTTCCCACCAACAAGAGGTGGGAAATGCTAGGACAGCTTTAAATCATAAAAAGCTACCCACTCCAGAGCAATAAAAGCTACTTTAATTTTCTCTTAATCTTTTCTGAAAATTTTAATTTTTCCTAACCCCTGAAGGGAAGGTAGGTCTCTCTTGGTTTACCTCATCTTCAAAACATACACCTTCCCAACAAGATTTGTCTACTATCATTTTTTTTATCTCTTTTGGTGCCCAGTGACAACTTTTGCATTTTTTGGTGCCGGTTCTGAGTTAGCACATCTCTTTTATATTTGTGATTGTTTTGCTAATAGTAAGAACAAGATTACTGCTTGTTCTGACTATTAGCTATTCAGCTTATTTGAGGTTCCTTTGAAGAAAAAGAATATGAATTACATCTTTAAAGTTCATGACTAACTAGTAGTACCACTCATTTCTTTTATCATACAATTAAGAACCCAGATATGCCTGCCTTGAGCTTTTCCATTTAATCATCTTGCCTAAGAATACAAAAATATTAGACCAGAATGGATTTTGAGAAACATCACACATTGAAGGGTTTTGTTCCCACACTACAGTAAGTTACTGCACAGATCACTGTTAGCTTCAGTGAATACAAACTGCCTCTGAATTCCTATTACATAATATGAGAATGACAGAATATATACTGTATAAATCAGAAAAAAACTCACCTCCTTAAAGGAGCATTTTCCTCAATGTCTTCCAAAGTCTCCAATGAAGATCTCTGGGAAATTAGCCGACGTCTCTCAAGGGAAAAAGAAATAAATAGATTAAATTTTTGAAACTTATGCAAATTGAGAGAGTTTGGAATGGCAACAGCGCAGAATGGCCATAAAGTGGCAGACATGCTATTAAAGATGTAAAGTACTAACAAAATAGTACTTTTTATTCAAACTGGTACTCCTAATTCCTCTATTTTAAAAGGGTTATACTTCAACCTTTAAATTGTTCTTCAAAAAAATCTCTCGTTTACAATCTGCCAATCAAAAGGAGCTCTGTGTGCCTGCCCTCTCTCCTCTTCTCTGTCTTTAGATCCTCAGCCTAACTGGTTTACATGGTATGATTCTGGTTTAAAGTCCTGGGTGGAGGAACATATTGTTTTGTGCATTAATCAATGCAGGTAGCGAACAACAACTGGGTTAAGTGAAGTGGTCGCTAAGTGAAATCACAATTGTGCTTACAATCAAATATCAGTTTTCTGTTGCTTTACAGACTTATGAACGTGGTAAATGCGAGGATTGGTTACTTTTTCATTACCACTGTACAAAATGGTTGATAAACAAAGCTAAGTGAGGACTACCTATGTTTCTATTTCACACATCACACTAAACATGCAGATCAAATTTAATTAGCAATTGATATGAAACTATGTTCTGCATCTGCACACAGCCTCCTTCTAATTGGGAAAACAAGGCAGAATTAGGCACTGAAACTCAATCATAGGTAGTCCTCGACTTACAACAGTTCACTTAGAGACCGTTCAAAGTTACAATGGCATTGAAAAAAGCATTGAAAAAAGACCATTTTTCATTGCAGCATCCCCTTGGTCATATGATCAAAATTCAGATGCTTGGCAACTGGTTCATATTTACGATGGTTGCTGTGTCCCGGGGTCACATGATCATCTTTTTCAACTTTCTGACAAGCAAAGTCAATGGGAAAACCAGATTCACTTAACAACTGTGTTACTAATTTAACAACTACAGTGATTCACTTAACAAATGTGGCGAGAGAAGTCGTAAAATGGGGCAAAACTCACTTAACAAATTTCTCACTTAGTAATATAAAATTTGGGCTCAATTGTGGTCGTAAATTGAGGACTACCTGTAGTTGTTCCAAAGAGAAAGCTCTTCTAAGATGTTGGGGCATGTAAGTTGTTAAATACCCTTCTATCTGGGAGGCAATTTGTGTTGAGCCAGCCATTTCAAGGACCTATAAGGAATGCAGCAATTTTGGGCAGCAATATCTAAGATCTGTGGTTTTAATCTTTCTCAGTCTTGTCTGATTGGATTGAGAATTGGTCAGGGAATCCATATTGTGAGATGACATTTGAAAGTTGGAGAGTCCAAATACAAGGAGACCTATTAAGTGCCTTTGAAACACAACTAGAGTAATTTATCCAGTTTTATAAATAAAGTCTTCACCTAGGAGTTGAATAATTTCAACTACTAGATGATTGTGTATAGGGGATATACCCATCCCTGCCCTTACTGCTGGAATTGGTTTGGATTTATACTATACTCCCAAAGTGTATTTCAGAAAAATGGAGTGTATCAGTTCCAATAAGGGAATATTTATATATCCCTACAGTTCTATGAGCACCATATGTAATCATTGAAACTATGTTGTTGTTGCTTATCATTTATGACTGGAATTAGGGAACCAGGGTGAACTAAAATATGTAAAGGCTAAGCACACTGTTTCTTGCAAATGCTGAGGAATCAATAAATTATTTTTAAAAATAGTAAATTGTATGCTCTGACAGGTTTGCCTATGGTCCCAGGAGAATAAGGCTGAAATTTACAGAATTAGCCATTGTTCTTAAAAATCTTATTAAATTTTACATTAAAAAGCTGATGTTTTTTTAATGGTGCTTGGAGACCTCCCAGTGCCTGGAGGCCGTACGGATCTGGATGGGGAGAAACAGGCTCAGGCTCAACCCATCCAAGACCGAGTGGCTGTGGTTTCCGATGTCCCGATATAGTCAGCTGGTGCCATCACTGACTATTGGGGGCGAATCATTGGCCCCCACGGAAAGGGCTCGCAACTTGGGCGTCCTCCTGGATTCACGGCTGTCTTTAGAAGAGCACTTGACGGCCATGACCGGGAGGATTTTTCATCAGGTTCGCCTGATCCGCCAGTTACGTCCCTTTCTAGATCGGGACTCCCTACGCACAGTCACTCATGCCCTCGTCACCTCTCATCTGGACTATTGTAATGCTCTCTACATGGGGCTCCCCTTGAGGTGCACTCGGAGGCTCCAACTGGCACAGAGTGCAGCCATGTGGGTGGTTATGGGAGCGACGTGGAGTTCCCATATAACACCTCTCCTGCGCGAGATGCACTGGCTCCCGGTGGTCTTCCGAGTGCGCTTCAAGGTGTTGGTTATCACCTTTAAAGCGTTCCATGGCTTAGGACCTGGTTATCTACGGGACTGCCTGCTACCACCAATAGCCTCCCACCAGCCAGTACGCTCCCATAGAGAGGGGCTCCTCCGGCTGCTGTCAGCCAAACAATGTCGACTGGCGGCCCCTAGGGGGAGAGCCTTCTCTGTGGGGGCACCTACGATCTGGAACGAGCTCCCCCTGGAGATACGGAGGATCCCGGATCTGCGCACCTTCCGTCGCACGCTTAAGACTTTTTTATTTCATCAAGCTGGCCTGGCCTAAATCTTCTCCCCTTTTTAAATGTAAATTTTAATTTGTTTTTAAATTATGGGGTATTTTAAATTTGTTCAGCCAAATTATTTAATTCGTTTTATTCTATTTTAAATTTTTGTATTTATGTGTTTTTATTCTGTGGCTGTTCACCGCCCTGAGTCCTTCAGGAGTAGGGCGGTATAGAAATCCAAAAAATAAAAATAAATAATAAATAAATGTTTTAATTTAAACTGCATCATCCCAATTTCTTCCTTGCAGTTTCCAATTATTCTAAACTTGAAAAACAACAAAGATATAACGTGCAGCCTATTCCCAAATTCCAACAAGTACACATGGCAGTCTCAGCTACATCATAAACTGCAGATGATGTTATGCCAACAGCCAGATTTTTTGCATAAATTATTCAAGTTTCTATATTGCTATTTCCTGATTTGCTCTTTATAAAAGTATTTTTGAGAGACATCCAGAACTAGAAATTAACTGCTCTTCTTTTAATAAAAAATAGTAAAAAGTGAGAATGTTGTTGAAAGGCAATCTAGGATATCCTGATTCTTGAAAATGATTAAAATGTAGGAAATTTATCCAATATTTTACATAATACAATATTCCTTTACAAAATATTTGCTCTCATTCATACAACCTTGGCTTAATCTTTGTTCAAAGTTGAACCATTTGCTAAGTTTTCTATTTATTTTCTCACAGATGCTTGCTTTCCATGATATACCATTCTTATCTCATTCAGCAATCAACTTTCAACTCCCTACTCAAGTAAAACATCCCTTAATCCAAGCCTAGCAGCTAATTTACATTATCTCAAAATCACAAATACAAAGCAAACTTTCTCCCTCGCATTCATACATTTCTTAAATATTTCCTGAAGATAAAAATTGGTTTGCACCCATCCTGCCTAAGCTTGATTTTTTGCTTATTTTAACTTCTTGTTCCCTTTTGATCAGAATTCTGCCAAACAACATTTTCATTCATACAATAATCTAAAAAATAATTCTTCCAGATCCTTAAATGTTCTTTGTTTTCTTTACTACATTTTTTGCAACAATGCTTCCTCTCAATATTCATTATACAATAGCTTCCTTACATTCTTTCTTTTAATATAAATAATCTACAAATTCATCTACATATTTTCTTTTTTCTTTTTCCTTATTCCTAATCTCTTTTATTTCATTAATCTACCCAGCAGTCTTCTTTGGCATTTGGTAAGATAATTTTTTACTTCTCTTCTAAGCAGTTACCATACCCTATTTCCTTGTAGCTATTTTTCATTCCTCTATGCATTAATATGTTTTCCAATATTGTTTCTATATAGGACTTATACTTTATATTTCTGCAACTCTTCTACTTACATTCTCATTTCTTTCACTTTTTTCTAATACAACAATTTTTCCCAAGATTTACTACCTCCTCCCCTAAATGGATGTAAATAAATAAGTAAATAAATCAATATGTAATGTAAGATTCAATTGCATCCAACATTACATTCACAAAATTATAGAATTGTGAAATTCATCTAGGTCAGGGGTGTCAAACACATAGCACATTGTCATCCTGTGACTTTTCATGACTTCCCTCCTTCACTAAACCGGGGTGGGCACGGCCAGCGCGTAATGTATCCAGCCCACAGGCAGCAAATTTGACACCCCTGATCTAGGTCAATCCTCTGCAATGTGCAGGGAAACCAGTTAAACTATATTTGAGAGGTGGCTGTCTTAATAACTTCCAGAGCTGTAGAACTCATCACTCTAGAATTAGCTGGTTCCGCTGTAGTACTGATTTTACTATTGGAAAGTTTTCCCTTGTGTTTAAGCAAGATGTAGGTAGTTCTAACCTGTACATGTTATTTTGGCAGTGATTTGCTCTCCAAGTTTGTTTCCATTAGTTTTCAAAGGTTTCATTACCAGACTAGGTAACATGATTCCCTCTGATTATGTTACCTAGTCTGGTAACAAAATATTTGGGAACTAAATGGAAACAAGCTTGGAAAGCAAACTACTGCCAAAATCTAAAGTCTGAGATACAAGTATTTTCTACTGTACACATTATTTCTGGTGTGAATTTTTTTTAGCAATGCAAAATAGTTGCTGGGCATTTGATATGCTTCTATGTACTTGAACATCTTCAGTCTTCTTTTCACCAAACTGAACATTCCATGTTCCTGCAACCAACTGGCACAGGTCATATCCTTAAGTCAGTATATTGTCTTTGTTGCCATCCTTTGAACCTATATGAATTAGGGCCATAAATTCTGACTTTCTCTGAGTGTGGGTTACCCAAAAAGCTGACAACTCACAACTGATCCACAAGTGATAGCTTTCATGTAATTAATTTGAGATGTAACAATTCGCTTTTATCTTGCACTGGGATCTAGAGATCGTTAAAATGTGTTACAAAAACATCACTTGAATAATTTTTACAAGATAGACATTAGAGTACTGAAACAAAGAATGAACAAAAATATCACTATTTACAAGGACATGCCTATAGTTACTTTCATCTGTGCATTTGACATATCAGGACTGAGGTCATGTCCATTCAGTTCTATAGAACCCAATGAGACCTCAGTTATTTGAAAGAAGTATTTTTCCTTTAGTAAAATAATTTAATATTTTACTTACAATTTTAACAGTATTAAAAAATTGTGCTATACCTACTTGTCCTTAAAGAGCAAACACAATTCAACACTGGCAACTGAATAGTATTGTCGGATTACTTATTTTATCCAGACACCTATATAAATATCTAGTTCCACGTAATGATTTGTAGAGTGCTTAATCAAACAAACAAATCAAACATCTTTAGATGTTGCTAACAGTAACTTCAAACTCCTAATTAGACTATGCCTGTATTAGGGAAGTGTTGATTGTTCAGCAATTATTTAAAAACTATACAAAGGTCAAACTGAAGCAGCAGAATAAGTGGAACTGCTTTTATTTTTTCTGTTTTTTTATTGCCAATACAAGGCCAAGTTCCTGAATAAACTACACTAGGCCTTCCAAAAATATATGTCTCAGTAATTCTATAAAACCTGTCCAAGAAATGCTGCAGAATTATTCTTATGTAAGTAAGTTGACCAGAAATGTCAATAGAAAAAGAAAAGAATTTCAAATCAATCACTTGTCTCCACTTAGGGTACAATATTAAAAACAAGATGCAACATGATGGAAGATGGTAAAAAAAAAAAAAGATTACGGTATGTGTGAAAGAAGACTATGAACATTATTTCCTTTTCAAAATATCATCAGGTTTTCTTTTTAAAAATGAGTATAAAGTTTATATACTTATCACTAGTACAAAAGCCATATGTATTCTGGTATACAAAAAAAGGACCTTTTATTTCATTTAATTGTAATGAAGATAATTTGTCCTAAAACAATATGCTAGTAATATAGGAGATAACATCAAGGGTGTGTGCACACCAAGCCAACATTTCATCAAAATGCCAGAACATGCATTGTTATGTCACAATACAAGTTCTGCCCCTTCTTTATTTGTTTCTGACATTTTGATGCCAACACCTATTAATATGGAAAAGAGGTTACTCTAGTCAGTTTTGTTCCAACTAAATGTATTCCACCCAGTCAGTCTGAGATGTTGCAACAATTATTCTCTTTGCTAATATTTCCTGTGAACATCTTCTTTTAAGTTATAATAAAGGCCAAAAGAAGATATTGTGTGTGTGTGTGTGTGTGTGTCTACATCAGCAAATGTATGTGTGTGAATATATACACATCTTAAGCTTAATAACTGGTAGTCAATTTGCAGAGGTTTATTTTCAGATTATAACTGCCAAGAAACTAACTGGTACCCAGAGTAACAGAATAAGAGTTGGAAGAGACTTTGGAAGTCTTTTAGTCCAACCCCCTGCTCAAGCAGGAAACTCTAAACCATTTCAGACAAATGACTGTCCAGTCTCTTTTTTAAAAAAAATTTAAATTGTACTTAAAGTTTATTTTAAAAAACAGTGGCAAGAAAATACCCAATGGTGTTACATGTTTAAAAAAGGATTAAGTTTCAAAAGAGGAAGAAAAAATGGCTAGATCCATTTAAAATAGCCATTAGGTGCCAGAGAATATCTGATTTGCAGAAAACATGTGAGGCTTGATTTTGAGACAACAAAATAAAATTGAATCCTAATCTCACTATTACTACCTGTGCCTAGAAGTCTGGTCAATTAGATTCCATCCTACACCCGGAAGGTATTATCACAAACATTGGGTTGGGACTTCATGTTTCCTTGACTTTCTTTCTCCAGAGCCAGCCAATGTTTCTATGAAAGATTCAAAAGCACAGAAGCTTCCAGGTAACTTCTCCTTCAAAATTTATCCTCGGGGGAAAGGAGTTCTTCACACTGAAGAATTTCGTCAACTGACCAGCCTGTTCTAAGAAGCTAAATTCAACTTTCCCTATTATCCATCAAATTAATCCACTGGCCTTATGTCTGAAATCTTCTGTTTCAATGATGATTCATCTGATATTTTAGCAGTTACTTTTCGTTCAAGAGAAGCAGCCATGTCCCTTGCATTCTGCACCTGTTCTTCTTCCCTCCCCATCCCCCATTCTCATTTTGGTGGATGGATAAGAGAAGTACTAGATGGAACAAATTCTGGATTCTACACATAAGAGAGGACCATCTAGAATTCACTGGACAGGCTCCCATGAAACATGAGAGGTTGTGGGAAGAGGCAAAGGACGTCTATGTACCATATGGTGCCTAACAATTCCACTTGAATTTCCCACATATGCCTTCTTCCCATGAATTGCCACTGCTATCAAAAGACAAGTAGACCCACCAGTGATGGTTGCTTTATAATAGGAGGGGAGGGTGTACCTTTCATTTCTCTCTAGTTTTTTCTGTCGTTTTATTTATTATCTATTTATATCCCACCTTTAATAATTTTTCTAAATAGCTCAAGGTGGATAACATACCCATTATTCCGTAATCTTTCCTACTATCCTGCAGAAAAAAAGGAAGAAGGGATTCTGTGTCCATTTCCTTGGCTGGTATTTGCATGTGGGAGGGGGGATGATTCTGAAGATGGGTGTGCATGAAGGAATGTAGACTTGGCCTTAGGAACATGGAAGGAACCTAATTGTTAAGGGGAACTTTCGGAATACTCAGTCCTGAGAAAGCATGAAAAATAAATTCAAAATAACCATGCCCTGGTTTCATTCGGTGTAAGATGGGGCAGAAAGAAATCCTGACAGGCTTTGGATTCTCTTAATTTACCCTATTAATAGTAAGGAATATTCCTGGAATTTCTGCTATCTTTTTTCTTGACCCTACCTTCTTCGAAGGGCTGAAGACACACAACAATTTGCCCATCTGACCAAGCAATCATTGAATGCTGAGAAAGTAAGCCTTCCAATATTCCTTCCTTCACCATCTTCTTGGAACAGAATGGAACACTTCTCGGGATGGAACAACAAATAGAATTCTCAAAACCTGAATTCAATTTTTTCTATGCAAAATTTATATTTACTCAATCCTTCACCTAGAACCAGGTTGTATGTGGTTTTATTATTGCTACTATCAAGCAATTGAAAATCTTTGCTCCTATGACTACAAATTACCATCCACCACCATTTCTGTCCACCAAGATCTGATATGAATTCATATACTAGCATCAGCTCCCATTCCCTACCCAGTTCCTGCCAACCTAGCAGTTTGAAAGCATGCAAATGTGAGTAAATAATTGGGTACCGCTCTGACAGGACAGTTACTACGTAATTCTGTACTTTCATGCTGGCCACATGATGACAAAAGCATCTGTCAGACAACACAGCACCACCCCCTTGGGTTGGTCACAACTGGACGGGAGGACCTGTAAACATTTATTAGTATCTTAACATCTAACAATTTTACAAAATATTATGGGTGGGGACAGGAAAAAGCAGGGGATATACAATCCCTAACCAAACCACACAAATGATAACTTTGTTAAATATGTCTACTATATAATTACATAAACTGTTAACATAAACAGAAAAGCCAAGGGATTCTGATTATAATTTTATAGCAGCTTCGGGAAGCTTTGTAAAAACAGGTTATGCATACTGTAATGCAGAAAGTGACAATATTACTTCATTCATAATAGATGGCATAGATCTATCACCAAGTGGCTGTTCTTTCAATTGAAAATAAAACAATTGTAGGAACTTTAGAGGATCACAGAAATGAGTAACACTGGTTTAAACAGATTTACTCATTCAGATGTAACCTTCTGCCCTCTATAAATGTGAACGGAGTACATAAATTCTGTGTAATTGCAGGCAGATGTGTTTTAATGAAACTGCTTGATGAAAGGCATTAGTTCAGCTCAAAGTGAGTCAGCACACACATAGAAATTCACATGCACATGCATGCACATATATGCACACACAAAAGCTTATATTCAGGGAGATGAAGTTCACAAATCTTAAAGTTCTCAAGATTAAGCCGAGGAGTTTGGTCAGCACCTGTCGGACAAAATCGCTCAGATTCGGGACGGCTTGGACTCTGACTGGACAGAGTCAGACGGGGGTGAGACACTGTGTTTTGGGAAGAGTTTGATTCTGTTACCCCAGAGGAAGTGGACAGGATCATGGGGAAGCTGAGTGCGACCACCTGTGTGTTGGACCCGTGTCCCTCCTGGCTGGTTTATTCGGCCCGGGAGGTGACACGAGGCTGGATCCAGGCGGTGATAGCGGCTTCTTTGAGGGAGGGAAACTTCCCGACCGCCTTGAAGGAGGCGGTGGTGAGGCCCCTCCTCAAGAAGCCAACCTTGGACCCAGCTGTATTAAATCATTTTCGTCCAGTCTCCAACCTTTGCTTTTTAGCGAAGGTTGTTGAGAATGTGGTTGCACGTCAGCTCCTGTTGGTTCTGGATGAAGCGGATTACCTCGACCCGTACCAATCGGGTTTCAGGCCCGGGTACAGCACAGAGACAGCATTGGTCGCACTGGTGGATGATCTCTGGAGGGCCCGGGACAGAGGTCATTCCTCTGTTCTGGTCCTTCTGGATCTTTTGGCGGCATTTGATACCGTCGACCACGGTATTTTGCTGCGTCGCCTTGAGGGGTTGGGAGTGGGAGGCACTGTTTTACGGTAGTTCTCCTCCTACCTCTCGGGTCGAACACAAGCAGTGTTGGCGGGGGGGCAGAGATCGACCTTGAGGCCCCTCACCTGTGGAGTGCCTCAGGGGTCGGTTCTCTTGCCTCTCCTGTTCGACATCCATATGAAACCGCTAGGGGAGATCATCCGTGGTTTTGGGGTGAGGTATCATCAGTACGCTGATGATACTCAGCTTTATATTTCCACCCCGAACCAACCCAGTGATGCCCTCGATGTGATGGCCTGGTGCCTGGAAGCGGTACGGGTCTGGATGGGTAGAAACAAATTGCAACTCAACCCAGCCAAGACTGAGTGGCTGTGGGTACCGGCATCTCGGTTGAGGGGAGAGGTGCCATCGCTGACTATAGGGGGTGAAGTTTTGCCCCCTGTAGACAGGGTGCGCAACTTGGGTGTCCTTCTGGATTCACGGTTGAGCTTAGAAGACCAGATAATGACCGTGACCAGGGGGGCATTCGCCCAGATACGTCTAGTGCGCCAGTTGTATCCCTACTTGGACCGAGATGCCCTACGCACAGTTACGCATGGGCTGGTCACCTCACAGATTGACTACTACATGGGGCTGCCCTTGAGGACCACTCGGAGGCTTCAGCTGGTGCAGAATGCAGCCGCGCGGGTTGTGATGGGAGAATCCCGATACTCCCATGTTACACCCCTCCTGCGCGGTTTGCATTGGCTACCGGTTGCCCTCCGGGTGAGATTCAAGGTGCTGGTGTTGACCTATAAAGCCCTACATGGCTTAGGACCAGGATATTTGGCTACAGTTACCTACAGCCAGTAACAACATCCCATCGCCCGGTTCGCGCCCATAGAGAGGGCCTACTCAGGGTGCCATCGGCTAGACAGTGGCGGCTGGCGGTCCCCAGGGGTAGAGCCTTCTTGGTTGGGGCGCCCACCCTCTGGAATCAACTCCCCTTGGAGCTCTGACTAGCGCCTGACCTTCGCACCTTCCGCCAGGAATTAAAAACTTGGCTTTTCAAATCCCTTGACCTGGTCTGATGACGGGGTTTTAAGGGTTTTAATGGGTTAATTTTAAATTTTTTAGATTTTAGTCTTTATTTTTATTGTGGCTTGTGTTTTATTGTTGTGAGCCGCCCTGAGTCCATTGTGAGATAGGGCGGCATATAAACCGAATAAAATAAATAAAATAAATTAAGAAATGCATAACAGATTCACCAGTATCTGAACAACATAATACAAATAATTCAGTGATTATAATTATATTGATCAATTTTAAAGCCAAATTTGCAACAAAATCATGCTGTAAGAGTTCAAGTCAGGCAGGCAGCTAACCAAGTTCCTTCAGTGTCTTTCATATCTCCTAGACTCCTACTGCCTTATTTTTCAAGGATTTTTTTCCTTACTAACAAATAAGCAGCTGCTATCACCCTTGCTATTTTGATCCGATTATGTGCCATCATGTTGGTGTTGATTCTTATTGACTACATAATCAATAACATTTTCTTAATGTAATTTTAGAAGATATATTCTCCAATGTCTCATGAAGACCAACAAGCCATAGGCGTATGCCGTGCCGATGCTGTGGACTGAAGTAGCAATGAAATGCAAAACTGCGGACCCCGCAAAGAACAAGATTTTCCAATCTCTCTCACATATCAGATGTCTCTTCTAAGATGGTGCCTTATGCAATATCTGCAATTAGTGATCTACAAAAAATGCTTGATCAAATCTGATCAATATAGCAAATGCAGCAGATACGAAAGTTTCTGAAATCACATTAATAATCAGAGACAAAGTTGTCCTTACTTTTAAGTTCCTTCAAGGTACAGTACAGCTTCATCGATAAGCCCTCATTCCTCCCTGACCTGAGGATTTTGATTATGCAGTGTAAGCTACACTTTCTAATTGGTTACCTAAATCTATGAGAAGAATTTCCAATGGGATTTCCTTAAAACCAGGTCCTGGTTTATACAATAATTTTATACAGTTAAAAAATAAATAACTTTATGTTGTTACTGATGTTGGGATGAAAATTTAAACAAAAACAGTGAGAAAGATCACAGTGCAAAACTAACTGCATCAAGTTAACAAATAATAAATCAGGCCACATCATTTAGTTTTAGGAAATTGTGCCCTGCATGTATTGGAATTTGGTTGAAAAATTAAACTACAAGACACTCAAGTCAACAGTAGTTCCTAATCTGTATGTATGTATGTATGTGTGTGTGTGTGTGTGTATATACACCATACATACATAAAATTATGCAATCTATAATTTATAATCTATAAACTATTTCATAGTTTCAAAGTATACCACATGAGGACACGCAGTAGCCAAAATAAACAAATACATCATTTCTACTTCCTACTGGCATAACTGGTTATGCCAGAAGACTTTTTCCAGGAGGAGAAGCTGCTCTATATTCAGTTAATCTCTTCTATATGCAATCAGAAATGTGAAAGATTTCTCTAAAGTAATAATTAATTTGGAACAATTTTTTTTTTCATTTTGGAAAAATGCCTTGAAGCGGAATTCTAACCATATTTAGTCAGAATTTATATCATAGTAAATACAACAATTATATTACTACCAAAATGAGATAGCATATAAATAAAGCAGTACAAAATGACATCACCTTGCATGGAAAATAAATAAAGATTAGATGCAAAGAAGATAAGTTCCATAGATACTGCATTTAAATTTCTTATTCTTAAGGCTCATTTCAGTTTCTTTACTTTGAAAAGCACAGCTAAAATGGTATATATGAAGACACTAAAAAAGAAAGAGCGTCCTCCAGATTCCAAAAGCCAAATTGTAGCATTTTGTGTTACTGCAACTAGAATTTAGCAAATTAGATTTACTGCACTTCTATACCGCCCTTCTCCCAAAGGACTCAGGTCGGTGTACAGCCATATTAAAACACAAATAAACCACAAAATTTAAGAATAATTTAAAAAACAAATATATAAAATTGGCCCATGAAATTTAAAAACTAACGAACACCCAATTTAAAAATTCCTATTAGGTCAGCCCGGCTTGCTGGAATAAAAGAATCTTCAGGGTGCGGTGAAAGGTATGCAGGTCAGGGATCATATGAACCTCTAGGGGCAGCTCATTCCAGAGAGCTGATGCCCCCACAGAGAAGGCTCTCACCCTGGGTGTCGCCAGCCGACATTGTTTGGCCAATGGCACCCTGAGGAGCCCCCCTCTGTGGGAGCGTATTGGCCAGTGGGAGACTATCGGTGGCAAAAGGCAATCTCGTATATACCCCGGTCCTAAGCCATGAAGCGCTTTAAAGGTGGTAACCAACACCTTGAATCGCACCCGGAAGACCACCAGGAGCCAGTGCAGCTCGCAAAGGAGAGGTGTTACATGGGTGCGCCATGTCGCCCCCATAATCACCTGTGCGGCCACATTCTGGACCAGTTGGAGCCTCCAAGTGCTCTTCAAGGGGAGCCCCATGTAAAGAGCGTTACAGTAGTCCAGATGTGACGTGATGAGGGCATGAGTGACCGTGTGCAGGGCATCCCGGTCCTGCAACTGGCGTATCAGGCAAACCTGATAAAAAGCTCCCCTGGCCATGGCCGTCATATGCTCTTCCAAAGATAGCCATGCATCCAGGAGAACACCCAAGTTGCGAGCCCTCTCTGAGGGGGCCAAGATCTCGCCCCCAATAGTCAGTGATGGAACCAGCTGATTATACCAGGACGCCGGGAACCACAGCCACTCGGTCTTGGAAGGGTTGAGTCTGAGCTTGTTTCTCCCCATCCAGATCCGCATGGCCTCCAGGCACCGGGACATCACGTCAAGGGCATTATTTGGATGGTCCGGGGTGGAGATGTACAGCTGGGTGTCGTCAGCGTACTGATGGAACTTCACCCTGAAACCATGGATGATCTCACCCAGCAGCTTCACATAAATGTTGAACAGAAGGGGCGAGAGGACTGACCCTTGCGGCACCCCACAAACAAGGCACCTCGAGATCGACCTCTGTGTCCCTGCCAACACAAACTGCGTATGGTCGGAGAGGAAGGAGGAGAACCACCACAAAATGGTGCCCCCCATTCCCAACCCCTCCAATCGTCGCAGAATAATACCATGGTTGATGGTATCAAAAGCCGCTGAGAGGTCTAATATGACCAGGACAGAGGAACAACCCCTGTCCCAAGTCCTCCAGAGATCATCAACCAATGCGACCAATGCCATTTCCGTGCTATATCCCGGCCTGAAGCCCGATAATTTGTGAAAATATACAACTCTACCTATTTTGATGTAAAATAGATGCTACCAGAAAAAATGAATATAATGGCAATGACATAATACTATAGTCGCAGACTCCTATGAAAGTAATTTGGTTTTGTGTGTGAATATACCTTCAAGTCAATGTTGACTCCTTGCCACTCAATGATGGATTGAGATGACAAATCTGTGGAATATGAAACGTATAAATTCCCCTTTAGAATGACTAGACTAGCAAAGAAAAAGTAATAATAATAGTTTTAAAATATGGTTTGGCATTTGTTGAAAAATATGTAATGCCATTTCATAGCTTCAGGGACAATTCACAGGAGAACGGAGATGGAGAACATCTTATTTATATATGAGTTTTATATTCTATCAATGGAGTAATAATTTTAATATTTCACATTTAATTGATGTAGTATATTTTACAGAGGGGAAAATATCTGACATCTATTTCAGTTGGTTGGTTGGCTGGTTGGTTATTTATTATTTATTTTATTTATTTATTTATTTATTTATTTATTTATTTATTTATTTATTTATTTATTTATTTATTTATTTATTTATTTATTTATTTATTTATTTATTTATTTATTTATTTATTTATTTATTATTTATTTAATTAGATTTCTACACCACCCTACTCCCGAAGGACTCAGGGCGGTGCACAGCCAAACAATAAAAACACATACAATACAAAATTTAAAAATAGAATAAAATCAAATTAAATAATTTTGGCCCCGACAAATTTAAAACCCCAAACTTTTAAAACCAATTTAAAATTGAATATATAAAATACTAAAAGATATTTAAAATTTTAAAAATCTTTTATAAAAGAGGGGGAAAATTAGGCCAGGCCGGCCTGGTGAAATAGTAAGGT
Source organism: Arizona elegans (assembly GCA_022577455.1). Lineage (NCBI taxonomy): Eukaryota > Metazoa > Chordata > Lepidosauria > Squamata > Colubridae > Arizona > Arizona elegans. Next base: position 39,117,671 of record JAKOOJ010000002.1, read on the forward strand.
CTTTAAGGTGCGGCGGAAGGTGCGCAGATCCAGGATCCTCCATATCTCTGGGGGGAGCTCATTCCAGATAGTAGGTGCCCCCACAGAGAAAGCTCTCCCTCTGGGGGCCGCCAGTCGGCATTGTTTGGCTGACGGCACCCGGAGGAGCCCCTCTCTATGGGAGCGTACCGGCCGGTGGGAGGCTATTGGTGGTAGTAGGCGGTCCCGCAAGTACCCGGGTCCTAAGCCATGGAGCGCTTTAAAGGAGAACCTTGAAGCGCACCCGGAAGACCACCAGGAGCCAGTGCAGCTCGCGCAGGAGGGGTGTTACATGGGAACGCCATGTCGCTCCCATTACCACCCGCGCGGCCGCACTCTGCGCCAGTTGGAGCCTCCGGGTGCTCCTCAAGGGGAGCCCCATGTAGAGAGCGTTGCAATAGTCCAGGCGGGAGGTGACAAGGGCATGAGTGACCGTGCGTAACGAGTCCCGATCCAGAAAGTTGATGCAACTGGCGAATCAGGCGAACCTGATGAAAAATCCTCCGGGTCACGGTCGTCAAGTGCTCTTCTAAAGACAGCCGTGAATCCAGGAGGACGCCCAAGTTGTGAGCCCTCTCCGTGGGGGCCAATGATTCGCCCCCAATAGTCAGTGATGGCGTCAACTGACTATATCGGGACGTCGGAATCCACAGCCACTCGGTCTTGGATGGATTGAGCCTGAGCCTGTTCCTCCCCATCCAGATCCGTACAGCCTCCAGGCACCGGGACATCACTTCAAGGGCATCGTTGGGGTGATCCGGGGTGGAGATGTACAGCTGGGTGTCGTCAGCGTACTGATGGTACTCTGGAGTCATGTAGTTCAAAGGGCAAAAATTGTTTATTTATATGGTATATTTCCATAAAATTAATTAGAATCAAAATAATACCATTAAAACTGAAAAAAAACAGTAGAAGAAATTTGATTCAACCAATTAAACATTTGAAAGACACTTATACTGAGATTTCTGCAAAGTAGCAAAGGATGAATGGATGGAGGAGCTTTATAGTGATATGTCACCATGATTCTGCTTCCTTTCATCTGGTGCTTTTCACATATTTTGGATCGTAATTTCCCATCAGTGGAAATGCTTTACCTCTGGCAAACAACTAGTGGTAAAGCATACATTGGTTTGTCACGTAATATCACTCTGCATAAGGTAACAGCATACTTAAATTAGACTCAAATTAAATATTTGAAGCAGAGAAAATATAGCACATAACAGTGAGTTGCATCCATTGTATAATGGTAAAGGTACAAGGTAAATGATACAAGGTCTATCTCTGGTGAACCTTGAGGATTATTTCATACCAGGAGAGAATATAAATCTTCTAAGTAATAAAGAAAATCCTTTTCAAGGCTTTAAACTAAATGCCAAATGACTGCCAGAGCATTATTAAAAATATACAAAATAAATCTAGGAGGACTTATTAGCTGTGTTTACACAACATGCTAAATCCAAATTAAGAAAATGCAATCGTTGTTTTGACGGAGCATGTTATACCCAACAAATAAACCATATTGTGGATTAGTATACATCCTGTTTTCCAAAACAATGGCTCGGTTCCAAAACACAATGAAGCAAAAATTATTCGATCTTATTTTAATTTGGTATGAGCATGAATTTAGCTCTATTTTGTTTTTTAAAAGGAATAGATAATTAAAGCCCTTAAGCTCCAAAAGGCATGTTTCAAATTGGTAAAGAAAAACAAAACAAGGTAGAATTGGTAATATGGAAACAGTAGGATATCACAAATAAATGTTAAATTTGGACTAGGGAAATTAATCTTCTGTGCTACTATTAACATGATTTGGTGGGTGAAGACTATCACATGCTTTCTCTTTCATCTCATAGGGGTTTTGTTGTAAATGCTATATTCTTGAAAGAAATATGAAGACTATTGTGATATCAGTTATTTTACATTAACCAATACATTCATTAAACTTTTCTCATGCCATGCAGCCTACAGCCTACCACTTATAATTTTATTATAAAAACTACTTTGCCCCAGAATCTGGTCACAATTGTGAAAGTTTGGGGCAATAATTTCTAAACCTGCTTTTTAAACCCACATTTTTTTCTTTAGAAGCAGTATTATTTACATGGATATATTTTCCCATTAATAAATTATGTTTTTTCTGTGGGAGCAAGAGAGCTACTTTGGTGTAGTGGTAGGCAATGGCAAACCAATTCCTAAAAACCTTGCCAAGAAAATTGCAGTCATTTGCCTGGGCAGCCACCAGACGTTAACACTGACACACAGGGACAAAAAAAGGAGAGAAACCTAATATAAATATATAAATCCTTATCCAAGCAATCACACATTGTCGCAAATAAATACACATTTACCTTTATAAACATCTATCTTGATTCTGTCATACACTCTTTCTATCCTAACCAGATCAACTAAACTACTTACTATCCTGGGGCAGATACAAATCTGAGGTTTCAACTGCAGCAACCAAATGCTTGTCTTCTGCCAATTATTCTTGTTAAGATCTAAATCAAGTTTAAAGCAGTTAAGGGAAAAGATTTACAGATTGTTGCTCTTATTTATTCACCAATCACTGCTTAGAAGACTTTCTTTAATGTTTTAAAACTGGTAAGATAAAGATGCTTTGAATTAAATTCAGCTCTTGGAGATGGCATTTGTGTAAATTTCTTCACATTGTTCCATTTCTACTTCCAAGTCTGCTCAGTCTTCTTCCAAGGCTTTTTTCTTGATTCCCTCATCCAGCCAACAGACTTGGAATTCCCAAATGGTCCTTAATCCAAGCCAATCGGGGCCAACCTGCCTAACTTCCAAGATAAATAGAATGTTTATTCTTTAAACCAGTGCTTCTCAACCGTGGCAACTTTTAAGATATGTGGACTTCAACTCCCAGAATTCCCCAGCCATCATGGATGAAAAGCACTGCTTTAAACAAATAGGCTGTAGCAGCTTCCCATTAAATAAAGATCAATGCTGAAAAACAACAGAGTGCAAGTGATGGGGTGATGCATCACCTCATAAATAATGCATGATAACAGCAGAGAATAAATGAAGGGATTAAGTTTTCAGATACTACAATCAACACTCCCCAGAAAACATACAAAAGATTAGATATGACTGTTATTTTAATTGGCAGTCTACCAGTTTTAACTTCAGTAAGGTAATGGGGATTTGCTTCTCATTAATTTCGCTACGATTTCATGAAGTGATGATGCCAATAAAAATGAAAATTACTGACCCCCATGTAATCTGCTAAACTCACTATGACAGTTTACAAGGAGCATCCAAAGAAAAAAGCTTTACATTTAATTGATGGTTTGATTACTATATGTAGTTTCAGCATTAATAACATTAAAGTGCTATTCTAAATGTTACAGGTAGTCTTTGACTTACAAACTTTTGTTTAGTGACCTATCAATGTTACAACAGTAGTGAAAAAAATGAGCTATGACCGTTTTTCACTTATGACCTTTGCAGCATCCCCATGGTCACTTGATCAAAATTCAGGTGCTGGGCAACTGATATGTATTTATGACCGTTGCACTGTTTGGGGGGGGGGTTGGAGGTGTCATGTGATCACCATTTGTAACTTTCCCAACCTGCTTCCAACAAGCAAAATCAATGTGAGAAACCCAGATTCGCTTTGACTGCTGTGATTTGCTAAACAACTGTGGCAAAAAAAAGTGGTAAAATGGAGCACAACTCACTTAACTGCCTTGTTTAGTAACAGAAATTTTGAGTTCGATTGTGGTCATCTGTTCAGGATTACCTGTACTGAGTGGTAATTTCAGAGGTTGAAATGCAATTGGGAAAAAGTGCCTTCTCCATTAGCCTAAAAAAGCAGGTTTAGAAATTAGTGCCCCAAACTTTCACAATAAGAAAATGACATAAGTCCTGATTTCAAGACTAGTGCCGAGATTTGGTTAGTTGTCCTCAACATACTGATAAAATTCATCATACTAATTTTACTTATGAACAGAGACGGCAATCCTCTTGGTTACAATACAGAAGGGGGTTGCCATTGCATTTTTCTAAGGTGTTTTAACTCCTTAGTTTGTCTTTTAGTTTTGCGATTTCTTAAATCTTTCATCCACCTACTAACCAAGCCCTACCCATTTTAGCTTGAGCCCAGAAAAGTGCAACAAGTCACCTGTGGACAAGGATAGTGTATTAGACTTCTGGTTTAACTTACAGATACCGTATGTACTGGTGGAAAAATAAAATACCTTAAGTGCCAACAGTGTTAATTCATAACAACTAATTCCCCTTTCATGATATTTGCACATGACCCCTTTTCACCACATTTTCATTGTTCAGCTCAAATCCCTTTTGCTAAACGTTAAGAGCCTCAAAATTTTTATAATTTTTTCTGAACAATATTTTCTTCTCACCACTGTGTTAAAATTGACTCCTCTATACCTGTGCACACACGTTGGAGAGTAAATGGAAACAATTTGGAGACGCCTCAAACCCTGACATTTCTCGTGGCAGTTGTTCAAAGCCTTTTTAGAATTAAGTGGCACATAAATTGCAGTAATAAATACATAACTGATCAAAATTGAGAGCTAACTATAGCACTCCCCTGAGCTCCTGATGTAATTTAACAGTTACCAGCCCAGGAACACCTTAAATATTCTTAAAAGAGAGACATACCCTTGGGCATGTGCAGAGTGAGACACATCTCAGATATTAGATATCAAAAGAGCTTCAAGGTAAGATTTAAACCCTGGTTTGTTTTATTCCGGTTTTTTTTTTTCCTCTTGAAGAAAAGGAGACACCCACACCCCATTCGAGGTCCTTCTGGATGCCACTTACCTGGACCTCTGCAGCTCAAAAGCGCTGGCGCCCACCGGGCCTTGCTCAAGGGAGCAATAGTTCTGAGGGGTGGTTCTGGCGAAGGAGACGGGCAGGATTCCCTGAGTGAAAGAGTTGAGGCGACCCCTTGCACAGGGGGTCCCAGAGGAACCCGGGAGGGCGGCAGCAGCGGCGGCGGCGATGGCGATGGGCACCTGCACGCTAGCGAAGGCATCTTCGTCCTCGTCCTCCTCCGGCTCGTCGTCTTCGCCCTGCTGCGGCTGGTCAGCCGCTCCCAGGGGGCTCATGAGCTTGACGTTGCCGCTGCTGCTGCTGTTGCCGCTGCCACCGCAGGCGCTGGCATAAACTGCGTACTGCTGCGGGGCGGGCGGCTGGAAAGCGCTCAGGTTGCCCCGACGAGTCCGAATGCTGTTGCTGCTGCTGATACCGCAGGCTGCAGCAGAAGCAGTCCTTGCAGCGGCTGCCGCGCCGACGTCGCTCTCTTCGCCGCCCTCCTCGCCCTGCAACACCGGCCGCCCGTCCAGCGAGATATTCGTTAGGAAGGAGAGAGCAGCCTGCCTCCGCCGCGGGTCCATTCGCGGCGGTGGCTTCCTTAAGCAGGGCTCCAGCTGCTGGTGGAATGTACTGCCGTCGCCGCTGCTGGCACCACCGGGGCTGCTGGTGGTAGCGGCGGCGGCGGCAGCAGGAGGAGCCGCCGCCGCTGCCGCCGCCATTGTCTGTGGCGCTCGCCCGCCCGCTTACCCTCTGTCCCTCCCTCGGAGCGGGCAAGAATGAGACTTCGAGCGGCAGGCGCGACCTCCCCGGCGGCGAGCTGAGGGTTAGCAGCAAGCTGGGGCGAGGCGAGGGAGCGCCAGCCGCGCGAAGCAGGGGACTTTTGGCTTGCATGGCATGTCTCCCGCCTCCCCCCCGGCTGCCTGCATGGATAGAGCGCCCGAGTTATGCACCCCCACCTCTACCCTTCCTTTACTCCCCTCCTCTGGCTCCTGCCTTTCTTCTCTCCTTGGCCAAAGTTATTAGCATTTATAGGTGCACTCGGCCGCCCGAGCGCTCGGCGCAAAAACACGGCAATCACGTGTGGGAAATAGCTTGGGAAGAAAAACAAAAGCTCCGGCCAGGAGGAGGAGGAGGAGGAAGAGGATAAAGAGGGAGGAGGAAGGAGAAATGATGGGGGAGGGAGAGGAGGAGGAGGAAGAGGAGGAAACTAGGTTTAAGGAAGCTCCTCCAGTGTTTTTTCTTCCTTTTACTTTTTTTTCCTCCCAATCTGCTTAGTGGGAGGGGAAGCGAGGAAGGTGGAGTTCCGCTTGTGTTGCACAGCACATGGTCATGAGGCGCTTACATAAATAGGGCCAGCTCCTAGAAGTTGATGGGATCTAAAAATTGATGGATCCCCTTTTGGTTGGTTTTTAACAACTGTGTCCTTCCAGGTTGTTGTGAACATAACACATTCTACTTTCCCCGTCTGAGCCAGCTAAACTTGTCTTCCACTCCCAATTTGACCATGAAACCAGGCTGACTGAAGCGCCCCCCCTCCATTTCGAAATTCTTTTCCTTGTTGTTCTTGAGGGATACCTTCAGGATAAAATATGTCCATTAAAGACTTCAGATGCACTCTGGTCTCTCTGAGCCCTTCAGTTGTGTTGGACTTCAACTCTGATTGCAATTAGTGCCTGGAAATTATGAGCACTTTAAACCCAATCCAGATGAAGGGCACCCATGTAAGGGAAAGTGGCTTGGATCAAAAGGATGGAAGACTTCTGAATGCTTGTGAGTTTAATTTCCCTCCATTTATATTAAATGTAGAACAAATTAGTCTACACAACACTTCAAAATAATTTCCAGAAATGTAGTTGTGGTAGAGTAATAAGACACCTTGTATTTACATTATATAAACAGCAGGAAAAGTTAACACAATTCTGAAACAGAAAATGAGCAAATTATTTTGCAAGCATTTCCTCCCAGTTGTATCGAAGAGATGTATAATGTACTATATGCAGTTAGAAAAAACCAACATTAACTCTTTTGTTTTCCAAATGTTACACTGATTTAGCACAATAAGAAAGTCATATGTTTTGCAGGTAGGAAATTAGACCAGCCATCTGACTCACTAAAAGACTGCTTCATATATTTTCCTGCAGGGCTTGTGGATTCCTCTTGAAAAGATGATCATAGATATATCACTTGATGCCTTTATAATTATGGGCCTTTGGTATACATGGCAAATTATTGCATGGTTAAGAGAATATGCGGTGATGTAATACCAATTCCCTTCCTTATAAAAGAACCAACTCACAATATAAAATATTTATTTCACTTGTCTTCCATCCTCACCAATCATATTTCAATTTCTTTCAGACTGAAGGAGGATGTTGGCAGTTCTAGGCAAACTGCCACATGTGTGGTAGCTTATTGTGTACTTTAGAGATTCCTACTTGCTTCTCTTCTGCCTCCTACACCCTCCAGTAGTTAGCTTTTTAGGCAATGGATTAAGTTCTAAACAAAAATGCATACTGCAAAAGTACATCACTATTATTGCATATTTAAGATAACTAGGCTGAGGAACAGACAGGATGACAATTCCTGCTAAACTTGTCAAGATGTATTTAGGTATTTAACATATATCAAAAAACTATCTGTACTTTGACCTCGTGTCTTTTAAAAAATATTTCTGCAGTATAAAATCAAAATTCTAAAACTGATTCAGTTCATGAGAAATTACTGATTTTCCTTCGTGCTGATTATGGATTCTTACTCTCAGATAACAAGCTATTATAAAGCTACTGATTGCTAACAAGACTTTGTACATTTTCTTCATCCACATGTCATCATAACCACAGGCTTTGTATCCATTAGTTTCTCACTTCTCCAAAATGCTTCTGTTGCCATCACAACAGTCCACAGCTATAACTGTTTCTAGCTGAGTCTGGACAGCTATAACAGCTACCTGAAATGATTTGTGAACTTAATAGTTAAGCCTTTGCTATTGCTCTGCCACACTTCTAATGCTTTTGATGATTTCACAATATCTTTTGGATAGAAATGCATATACTTAATATTCACGATTATAATAATACATATTTGTATCCTTACAAACACGGTAATCTTTTTAATCAGCAATAATATTTCCATAGTTTCCATTAGGAGCAAAATAATATGCATCTCTAGCTCAACTGACATATTTAAAATTATTCATTTACATGTCTTACCTGTCTAGGACATTCAAAATAATGCTTTGGGTTAATAATGAAGCCAATAACTGAACTGCTTCTAAAATCTTAATATGCAAGGAAGTCTGGGTAAATATAATACTAAACTTGTTAGGAAATAAGATATACATAAAACCTATTGTCTCTGAAAAAGAAAGAACTCTTTAGATGCTTGGCTTTGATCATTCAAATGTCATAGCTGACCACATTCAATCCCTTGTTTCTCCAGAAAAAGCTTCTGCATAAAAGGTGGGAGAGATGCTAACAGTCAGTAAATGGTCTTGATCTAAATACAGCTCTTCTATTTCAGGGTAAGATAGCTTTCTATCAAAAAAGGAGAAGGAGAAAATTATTTCATCAAGTAAATGGTACTAGCTAGCAAGTACATGATTTTTCAGCTGCAAAGCTGCAAAGAAGCATTTGAATTACCTTTATAAATTTCACATTGACAAGTGGATTAATCATAACCATAAGGGAATATTTAAACATTATCATTATTTCTTTAAATGTAAAGCCTATAAAAAACAGCTGGGGTTATTTTATCCAAAATATATCTGGATGAATAACCACGTCTTAGCTACTGCATGGGTCTAAATGGGATGAGAGACAGCCATTCTTATCCAGAAAGAGAATTCCACAAATGGGGGGGAGGGGGGGAGGACACAGCAGGTATGGCAGTAACTCTACTATGAGTTGACTCCATAGGTAGAATTCTGTGTAGGGTCTAAGCAGATGAAATTAATTCCAAAAGTTCAGTGATGTTGATGGGAGATTTTAAGTCTTTGAGACTTAAGCTTTGAATTTTGCCCTTAGCTCACAGGCAGCCAGTGCAATGAATTAAGGATTGGTGGAATGAAATCTCATATAGCAGCCCCATTTATATTGTCATGACCTAGGAAACAGACAATGACTGAACGTGAAGAAGCTGTTTCAACAGGACTTGTGGAATGTCGACTTCAGGAGAAACAAACTCAATCATATGAGACAAATCAAACAAAGCCACTATCTGAGTAGCTGGAGAAGTCAGATGAGGGTGACAACATAAGATCTACCAGCCCCCACAACCCAGCAAGCAAAGGGAAATGAAACAGACATTTCTATGAAGTTCCTTGCCAAGCACAAAATGCATCTGTTGATTAGAGGCAGCCCTGATTCATGATCCCTTAGAAGCAACTATCTATCTAACCTTTAGCTTTTGTGTGATACTTGTATGTGGATTCTGCTCATGAAGTTCTGACCTGGATCGTGGATCTCTGGATTGGATTTGGACTACTCTTCTGTATGCTGCCATTAAAGAAAACCCACTTAAGCAAACTTCTTTCAGAGATTCTGTTTTGGCTTGTATTCCTTATCTGCTCTCATTTTTTGGCCTTGAGTAAACTACTATTTCTCATAGCAGCTATTTGAATGAGTGTTTAATTGGAACCAGAAGCAGGACAATTATCAACCAAACTGCTCTGCCATTGTTATAAAATCGTATAATTAAAAAGCTTTTCTATTATCTTATGTATGAAATATATACAAAATATTCATGACAAAACTAGAAATGTCATCATGACAGCTTATGTAAGACATTATGTATGTTCATGATTGCAATTTGCCTTTCAAGAATTGCACTGATATGCACTCCCTGTTGCATCATCCAAATCTTACATAAATAATTGATGAAACCTTGGACAAAAATGCTCTATATGGAACATACCACCCATTTGAATGTATGCCTTATTGTTCTTGTGAGCACAGATTTTCTATTATATTAGACAAAATGAAAATAATTATAGAAAGCTTACCCTACAAGACAGTTATTAAAATTACTGTCAATTTTCTTCTACATCAGCTAAGCATTAACAAAAACCTCCATTCATATTACTTCTTACAAAAGAGATGAAATTATCAAGTTCTGTTAGTAAACATAAACCAAACATAAAACTAATTGTGGCACCATTTTAGCCATTTATATAGGTAGTCCTTGACTTAACAACAGTTTGAAGTTACAATGAAACCGAAAAAGGTAACTTATGACTGTTTTTCACACTTGTGACCATTGCAGCATCCCCATAGTCACGTAATCAAAATTCAGATGCTTGGCAACTGGCTCATATTTATGACATGATTACCATTTATGACTTCCTGGCTTCCCATTCATTTTGCTTGTCAGAAGCTGGCACTAAAGATCAGAAATGGTGATCATGTGACCACGGGATCCCATAACATAATTGCAAGCTGGTTGCCAAGGAACAGCTCACATGACTGCAAGGAGTGTGTCCTATGAACTACTTCCACAACGACAAGGACTGATATTAAGCCGCCTTGTTCAGCAATGTCATAACTTTGAATAGCTGCTGAACAAGAAATATTTGTATTGTAATTTGTACTTGAGGAAAGATCGTAAGCTCAGTCAGCTGATTATCTAGTTTGCTAAATCACCCACAGAATCCTGCAAAGCTGGCTGTGGCCTGTCACATTCACACTTCTATTAAATTGTTTACTTTATTCTAATTTAGACTTCAGCCAGAATTGATCTGCAATTAGCAAGACATATGTTAAACCTAGGTCTGGATTCTGACAGTACAGAACATTACAGATATCAGTACTGGATTTCAGTTTCTTGATTCTTCAACTTAACCCTGAAGTAGACATCATATTAAGCCATTATTTTTGTAACCGGTTTATTTAAAAAAAAAAAAAATTAAAAGTATTTTGCACAACTTTTTTTGCTAGATTTATATCCCTTTTTTCCTTCAGTAGTTATGAGATAAAACTGTTCCTGTTTTATTTCATAACAGTCCCATGAGATAGTTTGGGCTTAAAGCAGGGGTGTCAAACTCTATTTCATTGAGGGCCGCATCAGGGTTGTGTTTGACCTCTGGGGGCTGGGGTGGGTGTGGCCAGGATAAGCATGGCCAACTTGACATCACTTGTGTCAGGGGGTGCCTGTGATGGCCCCAGCCGTCTGTCAGAGGAAACGGGCTCCCAAGCTCCGTTTTCGGCTGTGACAGCCTCCTGCAACCCTCTACAGCTCTGTTTTCACTGGCAGAGGGTTGCAGAAGGCCGTTGCAGCTGAAAATGGAGCCTGGGAGGGCCGCACGTTGCCCTCCTGAGCTCCGTTTTTGCTGACAAAGGCACTGCAGGCCGATCCTTCACTTTTTCCAGAGTGGCTCCACAGGCCTTGAGTTTGACACCCCTGACTTAGAGTGATTTACCCAGTGAGCTTCATAATTGATGATCTGGACATTTGAGTCTCCCTACTCCAACATCTTGACCTCTATACTACACTGGTTTTCATAGCTTATAACCAGCCGGGAAATACCATTTGTAGTGAGTCATAGCCTGTGATTATTTATATTAGCAAACCAGGCAACTTGTGAGCCATTGGGTCATTGTTTCAAAGATATTTCCTTAGTGGAGTCCTCAGTTTCTTCAACAATGGCAGAGCTTTACTGTACTGTCATCATTGGAAAGAGTGGGAGGGAGATATTCAGAGAGGCATCTACTTTGAAAATAGCCCGTGTTTTATGACATTTCATATTGTGTCATAAAATGTTTTATTATAATTTTTATGTCATAAAATGATTTATAAAATTTGCCAAATTTCAACTCCATGGGAGTTGTGGCTTCCAGATTTTGGATGCATTCTGTAAGTTAGCCCATTTGAGGTACCATTTGAGGTTCCAAAATTGTTGCCCTATGATGCAATGTTTCACCCATTTAAAAGTTACAGACATGAGTTTTAGTAGTATATAAATAAACCACCTTGTAGCTAATGTCGTGAGAGCTCGGCTTCTGTTTTAGCTGCTATAAACCAAGGCTAATTATGTGCTATCACGTTGTTTTCGACTCCTAGCAACCATATAGACAGATTTTCTCCATGATAGTATATCCCTAATCTGTTCTTTCAAGTCTCCCAAGGATGCACTCTTCACTACTGTAACCATGTTGCACAAATCTAGACACCACCTGTCTCCAATAGAATCATCTGTGGCCAATTTGATCCTGCAGGATTGACCTTTGATATCATATATTGGGACTTCAGAAATATACCTTTTCTGTAGCAAACACTTGCCTTCTGGAATTATTTTTTTCCTCAGATCTGAATAGCCCCCTCTGTTACTGCTTAGAAAATCCACGAAGACCTGAGTCTTCACCCAGACCTTTAGTGAGGGAGAAATCCCTATCTTCATTCCATCTGGTCATGTTTGCCATCTTTTATCATTATCTTTTATTGGTTTTATCATAATTTCTTAGATTGTTGTGGCTTCTGCAGTATCATTGACAGTTGGGAAGCATGCATGTTTATGATGATGATATGCAGGGAATCGAATTTATATTCAAACTAAAATTGATTTATTTTTTTGTTTAGGTTTTAAGTGTTTCCTTTCATCCTGCTGCCTTTGCCCTTTCCCTTATTAGGATTGCTGGACTGAAGAATGGCAGTAAGAAAATAGTGAATAAGATTACCTTTCCCAGTTCATAATGAAAGTCTAACAGTTGTCATAAAACTATTCTGCCTTAAACTATTAAGTGTGCATTAGAAACAAGATGGTGAACAAGCAGAAATGACATTTTTTCATATGCAGAATAAACATTTAACTTGATTCCCTATGCATATTTGAAAGAAAATTCATCACAATCAAGGGAGACTTTAATTTGTACCTTATTTTTCAATGCTGAAGCACCTGGGCTTCTTATGTAATTCTTGGTGTAAATTTTTTAGTCCAGGTTACCTGTACACTATTATAAATGATTTAGTAGGCAGATTGGATGAAGGCAGAAGGTGAAATTGACTCCTTCTCGTCTTTAATTGAGGAGGAGTAGAAATACTGTGACTCTCAAATACTAGGGTGTGAGCACATGGTATCAGTATTCTCTGCTTAATGCACCACTAATTGCCCTATCAATGAAGTACTTCCAGGCTAAATCTGGAATCTGGAAGAAAAAATAAGCATTTTAAATATTTTCTCTGATTAACGTTAACATTTGTGTCAGGACCTTATGTTTTGTTTTTTTTTTAAAAAAAGACCAAGTCTGATACTCCCCATAAAGCTGGTTACATATGGCATGGCCTTAAAGATCTATTTTAGTCTGTTTTTAGAGATTATGTCATCAGATTTAGTTTTAAATCAGCATTTATTATATTATTTTAATGCAATTTTGTCATGCAACTCTGTCATAAATTTGTGATAATGATAATGACAACATTGATATAGATCAAAAGCAGGTGCTTCCCAAACATTGAGGAACTCGAATAACTTTCCAGTCAGGGTTGAAGTATTGTGAGAAAAAAGGCATTAAATAAAATAAGGAAACTGATTTTAGGACATAGAAGATATCTAATGGATTTTTTTTTATCCCTGTGAAAAAATGATGAAAAGAGGCTCCCAACGTAAGTCCCAGTTCCACCACTTAGATAGCCAAAACTATTAAAAATATTTTTTCATGAAAGCAGCAGAATGTAGCAATCATTGATTCAAAAAGCTTTCATATTAATAGGGAGTCAATAGGAAAAGATTCCAAGCAGGAACCTGTGGGGGTATTAGTGGGAAAAAACAAATCAAACTTCAATAAATTTCTTTTCAAAGCAGATTGGAAAAGGATACCTTTCACTAGAACATAAAAAGGAAGAAATGGTTGTGAAACAGAATTTTATGGAACAAAATGGTGAATTTGCATTGTGAGGTATAACGGGATGTATGTGTTATCTTTCTTGTTGATATAACAAAGAACTACCAGTATATGCAGTCTGGACTGTTTTGTTTTGGAATACTAAAGTTCCTTTCAGACCACTAAGAGTTCCAGTTTGTGGACATGTTATAATGCCTCTCCTTTTGACTGCCCAGACATTCAATATCCCCAGCCTCCCCTTTTAATGAACATGTTGGGCTTTCTTCTTGATTTATGTTTTGTGCTATACTCAGTCTGATTCTTTATTGCTTTGTACAGGTTAGAGAATTGAATTTTGTCAGTCCTGATCTATATATTAGACTAGACATAGAGAATTATTTCTATTTATACACTTTATGTGATTTTCAATAATGTACCATATTTTGGTATAACCAGTTTTCTATTTCTCTTGGAGTTTTTAACTGATTTGGAAGTGGCTGACTACTAAGTTGTGATGTGTGTTTATTTCCTTTGGTGTTGAAATTTTAAATTTTAATGCTTTAAATTAAACGGGGTATTTTATATTTTTGTTTAATTAAAAACGTTAATGTCTGAGATTGGAAGGAAGGGCTCAATTCTTCAGTCACACATGTCTATGTCAGGAATAGACATTATATGCATTTCAACCTTTGCATTTTCACCTTTTAATTGCCCAAAAGATAACAACTTATGAAAGTCTTCTTGTGCGCAGGTGATGGTAGCAAAAATCACTAAACCCCTATCCCAAAGCTGGAGATCGGAAGACCAGGAGATTTTTGAAAGGGTATATGTGAAATATCCCATCTTCAAGTCAATAGGCTTAATCATCTGCTATGATTTCTAAACAGGCCAAGCTCTTCAGATGTGAAGGTTTGCCCTCTTATATAAATATAGACCAATTCTGAAGGAGGTTCAAACGAGTATATGGTGTAATTTGTGAATTCAGCAGTACAAATATTGGCAGAAGTAAATACAGGTAGTCCTTGAGTTACAATTGTAATGGAGCCTGCCCACTCCATTTGTAACCCAAGGATTCATGGGACTGAATCTCATACCTTGGACGAGATCACTCCCTCCTTTTGCCCAAGCATTCACGAATCAAATGCGAAGCTCATTAAGTGCACATGTATTTCAGGATGGGGAAGGCCATGGGGGGCCTACTAATGGAACTGCCTAACCCAAGGCTTCTCCGACCCACTGCAATACATCATGCTTCTCAAATTGTTTTTCCCCCACAACCTGCCGCGCCAGGTCACCTTGTGAACATTTATTTATTTATTTATTTATTATTAGATTTATATACCGCCCTAGTCCCGAAGGACTCAGGGCAGTGAACAGCCAAAGAGATAAAACAGCCAGAGATAAAACATATAGACTACAAAACATCTAGCAAGCAGTCTCCTCCCATCTTGTGCACTCTTCCAACCCTCTATTTGGCCCTCTGCAGGCCTCCCCTGGTCTGTTGGAGGCCAAATGGAGCCTTCAGGCTCCAACAGACTGGAGAAGGCCTGTGGAGGCCTGGAGTTTTGGAGGGCTGGATTCGGCCCCCGGAGGCTCCATTTTGGCCTGCAACGGGCTAGGGGAGGCCTCTGGATGGCCAAACAGGGCTTCTGAGGGATGGATCCACCCCTCAGAAACTCCATTTCAGCCTGCAACAGGTAGGGGGAGGCCTCTGGACGGCTGAACGGAGCTTTTGAGGGGCAGATCTGCCCCTCAGGAGCTCTATTTTGGCTGGCAAGGTGCCAGGCAAGCCCTCTGGACACGGATCTGCCCCTCAGAAGCTTCACTTCAGCCGGCAACATGCAGGACAAATCTTGCAAAGTCTCTACAGTTGTTCATAAGGGCGAACAACTGCCACGGTGCTGCAAGATTCGTACTTTCAGGCCTTGTTCGGAAATGCTAGGGGGCACTGATCGTGTAACTTCAAATGTTCGCTAAGGGAACATTTGTAACCGGGAATTACCTATATGTAGAAGCTCAGAATATGTAGAAGCTCAGAACTATGATCAGAGAATTAATGGGAGACCTTTATTCCTTTTCTTTTTTTTTCTTGCTCTGATACAGACCAAGTGGAGGATTTGTTTTAGATTGTAGTTTATCAATGCTGATGGTAAAATGACAGAATAATGGAGATTGTCAGCAGATGAGGATGCTGAAAGTGCTTGAGGCTGAAAGGATCCTCTGAATGCAAGAAACAGATTAGGGATTCTGGATAGAGGTGAGAAAGACTTGGCAGTGCCAACAACAGACTGCTCTGTATTCTTTGCTAAGGCAAAATAGGTAAAGATTGTGGCCAAGACTGGGTATGTGTGGGAGATTTGCCATCACAAATTAGCATTTGCAAAATTGAGCCTTCAAGGTGATTTGCAACCTAAATTCTCTTACATGTAGCACAGCTGATACAAAGTAAATAAAATAAATTATAATAAAGTAAATACGTTTCAAAAAAGAAAAATTCTATAGGAACAAATATGTTTCAAGAAAAAACAGGCAATTGCTGTAGTGATCAAAAGAAACTGCAAGGATTCTAGGAGTACCATGCAAAGTCATACACATAAGGGTTCTTGCCAAAAAATTCTGTAAGCTTTTACAGATTCCAGACGGGTATGCATAGAATAAAAGATGTGATAAATGAAACTAATGTAAAAAGTCATAATTAAGAAAGTACACTTTATTATACTTTTTCAAAAAAGTATTACAAAAAAACAAATGGTTACACTTTATTTAAATTATCAAGTGCAAAATAGAAGCACCCTACAAAGTTCCAGCTAAAGTTCATGGAACTATTCTAAACCTGAAATAAGCAAATGCAACTTTGCTTGGCCCAAAGAAATCATACTAACTTATACCAAGCTTAATTGCAGGGAGCTAAATGTAGACCTCCAAAAGATCAGAAATACACACAAGGTGCAAAATCAGTCAAGACACAAAAATGTATCTACAAATATATATCTTCTTTACATTAAATAGTTGCATTAAGAGGCTGTCATTTTCAAATACAACAAGACAGTTCCCAGGTCTCTCTATTATTTATCTTTCAACTGATTATAAATATGAATTGAAACAAAAATTGCTAGTTTTAAAAATCATTTCCCACTTATGTTTTTTGTTCTTTGCCTTTTGGAGAAAACATCACGTTATAAGGCTGCCTTCTTTTGGGACGAGGACAGGGAGCAAACTCTTCTTTTATATAACCTAAAAAAACAAAGACAACAAATGTTTATACTATGGTTTTGATAAAAAAACATGATTAAATTGTAGTGACATGAATTTCTGCCGATTTCAATATATAATAATCATAAAAATATTTATTAAAATCCCAATTACATAATATAGTTTTATATTGAAAAAGAAAAAAATAAATTAGTAAATTAAGTCAAAGTTCTCATACACATACAAAATAAAAATAATATACTATCTTTGTTAAGATTATAAAAGTTAATTAAAATAATTTCTCAGATAAAAATTGTATTAATTTACAATATTTTAAAAGTTTGATTTAAAAGACTAGGATAAATGTGTTTTGACTTTCATTCAGAACTTATATTGAAAAATACTATTCACAGCTATGAAGTGAGTAGGATGTGTCAATTTATAAGCTTCTTAGTAACTGTTATGAGACAATACATATTTTAAGATGTAAAGGTAACTTTCTATGTGCAAATAGAAATTTTATGGCACATTTTCTGTAGACTTTCTAAGAAATTTAATAAAGTTTGCTTTCTACACCATGGTGTATTGAAAACTGAATTTTAAATGGGGAAATTGCTCATGCAATTTTTACTTTATACATGGATTTACTAAGTTTCTATACTGTAGATAAATTATCAACTTTCTGATTCTGCTGTGCCTCTGTAATAGGGATCTAATGCTGGTTTCACCAATAGGTTTAAGTTAAGGATTGCCAAAAGAATGTGAATATTCAAAAACTAAATGATAAAAAATGGTTATTATTATTACTATAATGAAGATTACTGATATCCTATTAAGACACTGTAAAAGATGATAGATAAAATTCACTGCGATCAGAAGGCATATCATTTGTTGTTGTAGCTTATGGTTGACCTTTATCTCTAAATAGCAATTATTAGGTAGCATAATTGTTTCAAATAACTATGTCATATAAACTATGAAACAAATGAAAATGCAGTGTTTCCTGTCCACTAAGTCCTATTCATAACCAACAATGGGCAAAACCAAAATACACTAACCTGCTTAGACACCATGATTGTGCAGAGTGACTCAGTCAAACTGCCTTTGGGCAAATGGAAAAATATTCTTTCTGTCCATCAGATTTCCTACTCTCCCTGCCTCTAATTGAAACGATGTTCAGGCAGGAAATACTTCCTTCAGATTACCTACTTTCAAAAGGCAGCCAGTGAGCTGGTCATCATTGTAAAATGACCAGTGAGCTAGTCATCATTGTTCCATTGTATTGGAACAGAATTATCCTTGTTTGTTGGAGTTAAATTTGTGATGAAATGGCCACAGACTTCCAGTGGTTCTTCCTTTTTTCCTGCCTGAAAAAAGATGGGGTGTAGTCTCCAGAAGGAGATGATGATGACAGTTTTCTTTTGTATGTCCTCCGTGTAAGCAAAGCTTTCGTTTTATTTGCAATAGATTTCCCAGAAAGGGAAAGGGCACCATAGGACCCCCCCCCCCCCAAATTGGTGAATCACTTCAGAGTGCTTGAGCATAGCCCCATTGTGCCACCACGCTGTAAGTCATAGATCTGTTTGTAAAAGATCCACAGACAAGTCTATCATGAGCTCTGTTTTCTGGCTAGTTTTTAATGCCCTCTCCTAGGTATTTGGACTCTGTCACAACTTCTGGGCGGTCATATGTCTCTATTACCAAAACTCAGACAATGATGGAAGGAATAGCTATGGTCCTGCTTCTTAAGGCCCTGTTCTTTTTTGGTTTGCTTCAGTGTTCGCTCCATTCATTCTTTGTGCAGGGCTGATGGGAGCTGCTTGAAGGTAGAGTAAGATACTATGTGTGAAAGCCCTGGGCTGGGAAAATCTGATGTAATAATTATGCACAGTGACCCTCACTCTTAATTTGCAACAAATCTGCTTCAGTGGTGTTTAGACATCTTTAAATCATCTAGATTTTATGATGGCCTATTTTTTCACAGGTTCTTCCCAAAAAAACCCCTGAGCAACCATTAAGACATGAGCTTAGATATGCAGGTATGCATTTCCCTTGCTCCTCTCTTAGAGTTCACACATCCCTCTTTTGATATACTGCTAGAACAGTAATTCTTTGGTTCTCTTCCTGCATTCTTTTAATAAAACTGAGGGAGATTTGTCTGCGTATGCTAGTCTGGAGTAAACGAGTACTGCTCTTCTATCTTTCCAACCTTATGACTTCTTGGTCTTCAAAGAATGATTGCCAAAGGCCTACCTGGTGTTTAGCCTGTGTAAGAGTCAGTCCAGTGGATGCCACACAAAAGGTTTTTCCTGGTTGTCATAATTATTGCTGCCCATTGTTTCATTCAGATGTGAGAGGAAGATACCAAGAAGCCTCCTGGTCTGCCATGCATAACTACTGGCTGTCAGTCACTGCAATAGGTGCTATCTGGGGCCTCATTTGTCATGGAGCTGAGGATTCCATGTGATCTCCTGATCTGTCATGGAGCTGTTAGCTTCTCTGTTTGCCAAAATAATCTGAGAAGTCTTTGTATTCATGGATTATTCACCCAGATTTTACTGCTTTCTCACAGTCTCTTTGATTTCCAGATGGCATTTGGTTTGTATATTACTTAGCAGGGATATTATTTGGGGAACTGCATTTCACTGAATGCTACTTTGCTACCTCTGATTGTCTTTTTGTCACCTTCTTAATAGCCCCTTAAAATGGAGTTGATGGATATGCCACTGGTCCTTTCTAAAGGTCAGAACTAAAGATTAAAATTGGGAGGTTATCTTGGAATAGGAAGAAGTTCTGCTTTCTACCTATAGGAGAAGTTCAGTTAACCCATTTCTGTGACTTCCATTTTCTGTGATCAAGAAACTGAGAAGCAACCACCTTTCGTTGTTTCTATTCAGATTCTTGTATTAACTTCTGGAAACAAAACTTATTCTTCCATTTTTGTATAATATTGCTTTATATAATTACCTCTTTCAACACACATTTGTGTGGAAGGGAATCCAACTTCCCAGAAATTTTCTGGTGTTTCAGGAGGAATGTAACGAGATCGATGTCTAGAACAGGTAGCTAGTTTTTTTTCTCTCTCTTCTTCTGGCAAACCTGCATAATACTAAGATACAATAATTAGAAATAAGTAACAAATGAAGGAGAATATTTTAGCAGTAAAAACATGGATACCCAACAATATTTAACACCTATCTGCATATTTCTGAATCTCTGATTTGTACTGTTTGCATATTATATTTTTAGGTACAAATGAATCCTGCACTTTTGTGTTAAGGTATTTTCTAAATTAGCAGTCTCAAAGCAATGGAAACCTTCCTGTATAATACTTATATTTTTAATGGTATATTGTAGCATATCTTTCCTTCTAAAACTTGGAAAACAAAAATAAAAAAAGAAGTGTTAATCCAGACAAAAGTCAATTAAGCATAACTTCTCCTGTCTTGTTTATTTTGATTTAGAAGTCTTCTGCCTCTCACACTATCACTTTGGTATCATGACATGCTGACATTACAACATACATCTATGAAAAAATTAATTTTAGATTGTTTATACAGAACAATGTATACAGAACATTTATTTTTTTATAAATGCTTTAGATGTTTTGCCCATATTTTTTAACATATTTGGACAAGTGAAAAAAGTTCCTGTTTTCAATATAACAGTTAGGCACTAACAATCACTTGCCAAAATGTAACAAGAACCAAGTTCCTGGAGAGGAGAAATCTCAAAGACCCACTGTATGCTTACTATTTCACATTCTTTACAAGAGTGACCAG
Organism: Arizona elegans; assembly: GCA_022577455.1. Lineage (NCBI taxonomy): Eukaryota > Metazoa > Chordata > Lepidosauria > Squamata > Colubridae > Arizona > Arizona elegans. The sequence continues at coordinate 39,138,273 of JAKOOJ010000002.1, forward strand.
GTAATTTTCTTCTTTCTTCTTTTTTCCGCACAACTTCAATATGAGGAAAATCCAATACAAGATTTGTTCTGCTGTGTAAGCAGAGAAAAACAAGGATATAAACTTTATGTTGCTAAAAAATTGCACAAGCTGTCCATTGCTGTCAAATTTTGATTTTGTCCCTAAATATAAATATACACAATACAGAATCATGACAACAGTCTAGCAGTTATAGTATTTCTGAATATATTTCCAGTTTTATATTTATTTGTTTGTTTTGCTACAACAAAAATAAGGAAAAGAAAAAAGGAAAAGAAATCATTACAATAACTAAAATTCTACTAATATCAAAATGACTTCCCTATATTAGCCAAAAATGAGCAGACTACTGAATATTCTTTGGGGAAGAGATATCCCAAAATTAAAAATATCTCTTAGAGAGATATTTTATTCGTGTGAAATTACAAAATAATCCTTCAAAATATTTTATATTTTTTATTTGATTATTTTTAGGAATATTTTCAAAGCTGATTAAATTGTTAAACTTTGATTTTGTCATATTATCATCTGCGGGAAAAATCTAATTAATATTTATATTCTGAGGAAACTTGATTTCATAAATACCTTTCATCACTTTTAAAATCACATGTTTCCACAAAAGCCTTCTGCTTCATTTTATTTTGCTTGTCTCTTTCCCCTGAAAACATATAGATTAAGCCATAAACAATACTGGAAAGAATATAATTATAAATGTAACTGAAGTAATATGACTACAGAAAACTAGATTTATAATCATTTGTAACAATGAATACATTTTCTCTGAGTATCAAATTTAGTTTTTTAAAATAATGTTTTTATGTGCATTCAAAATAAAGCAATTGTCTCCAGCTACAGAAAGTGAATTACTAGTCTAATAACAAGTAAAATACTTTGTATGGTGTTTTTTTCTTTTCCTTCTTCCTCAGAAGAATTCTTATGGTCACATTCTGGAAGATAGTCATCTTCTAAATAGGATTTATATTCTTCATAAGTTGTCTGATCAAATATTTCTGTTAAGGTATCCTTTTCTCTTTTTTCTCCTTCTACAAATACAAATAACAATAAGTATTAGCAGCAAACATGAGGCCCAATAAATTTAAAGGTATTAGTTTTTAGTAGAACATAAACACATTCTCATCTGATTTTTCCTCTTTAAAAAAGATGGGTGAAAGTTATATATTAGTTCTAAAAGACTCCTACTGGTAGCATTATTTTAAAGGGATGGCTTTAACTATTGGTTAGGGGGAGATGGGCAGTTTTAAAATGTGATAAATAAATAAATGAATAAATAAAATATTTTAATTGCATTAAATGTCACCAGACTAGATGCAAAAGAAAATGTGAGCAGATTAGTATCTCATACACATTCTCTGTTTGTCAAAGTTAATGCTTTTTTTTCAAAATCCAAATTAATGTGTGTACTGATAGTGCATGACAGAATTCACAGGTAATCCTGTATGTTATGATAGCAATCAGGACTGCTATTGCTAAACAATGCAATCATAAGATCCAATATCTTGTGACTACATTGCTTAGTGATGACAATCCTGGCAGTCCTGGTTGCTGTTGTAATCCTAAATTGTGTGAGTCAGTCAGCAGGAACTAGTGGGAGTCCAGGGAAGGAGCATGGTGTAAGCCGCATACAAACTGGATGAGATGGATGCTGCAGTGCTAGGCAAGCGCAGAGCGGCCAGGTAATGGAAGATGCAGTGGGAGTACAGGGAGGCTGGGGGCCCTTACTAGAGTGACTGGTAACTTTTCCTGCTGGATTCCCCATTGACTGTGGTTGTGGGAAGCTGGCAGGGAAGGGCGCAAATAATGATCATGAAGTGGTGCAACCATCATGAGTACAAGCCAGTTGCCAAGTACTTGAATTGAGATTATGTGACCGCAGGAGTGGTACAATGGCCAGAACTTTGAAGACCAGTCGTCAGGACCACTTTTTTAGTGTCATCACAGCTTTAAACAGTTACTGAATGAGTGGTTGGTAAACAAGGAGTACCCTGTATGCCCTTATTCAAAGACATTACATTGATTGTCAACTTTCCAGCCCAATTTCTGGTTTTACTTTTTCAATAAAATGGATTAGGTTTTACTTTTTCAATAAATAGATTAGGCTCTGAACCTATATGGTTATTAAAGACAGCAAGAGAATCCCTGCTGAAGAAGCTTTCCTTTGGTTGTATTTTGAATGTAAGGGAGTTGCCTTCAGCCTTCAAGCTTTCCCCATGCCTTCAGCTCTTGAAGCCAGACACAGTCCATTTATACTTGAAAACCCTTTTTGCTCCATATACTTGTGTTATATGGTTACTCATCTCTCCTAACCCAGCATTTATGCTCCTGTCTTCCAACAACTGGCTTATAGAACTCCACCTGGGTTGTTGCATGCAGTGAATTTACTTATATTGCTTCTTTGCAGAATCTCTGGTCAGGTTCCCCCCACTCCCCACCAATCCTTTGGCTCTGTCTCAATTAGCTTTGCCCACTGAAGGGTGGCTCCAAAAGTTGCTATTTCTTCCTAGGATTGGTGCTGAGTTGCTTGCTTTGGACTTTTCTTGCTACAGTCTTACTGACTCAACTTCTTTGTCACCACACCTATACATATCTGGGTTTCTTATCTGTTTAATGGGATACTCTCCAATGAAATAGAAGATGGAGCTGATTTAAATCTCTTTCCCACACAATGTTGAAACTCTGGATCTCAAGAAGGAAGGACAAATGTAGCTTGTTTGTGGCAGTGAGTTTATCCTTTCACAGTGGGCTAATCATGCACTACCATCATTCCCTATTAACTGTGATCCTGATGCAACTGCTATTTTGATGCATCTATGGAGTAGAGTCATAAATCCACATAAGTAAAGGTGCATTAAGATGAGCTATCTTCTTAATGCCTCTATTTGAATAATAAAAAATATAATAAACAAAAATAAACTTACCTGGACTGCTTACTTCTTTCTGTCTTTGTTTTTTCATTCTTAATAGAATACTATCACTGATGTACGTATGGTCCATGTCCAGGGTCTCTGATCCAATTCTTGTTTCAGTTCCTTCCTTTTAATTAACAAAATTAAAGATAACTATAATAGGCAAAATTAAAATATCACTCCTAAAAGTCAATTACAATTTTTTACAAATTTTCAATAAATCTAAATCAACATTTTAAAAACAAATATTATACTTACCATCTTTTTGGGAACAATCCCAAATCTTTTGGTGGTACATCATACAAAGCAGCTGTATAATGTGCAAATTCTGATCAAATCTTGGAAATTCACAGAGTTTTTCATATTTTAAATAAGTATAAGCATGATTTGGAGTTTCTAACAGATAACATGATTTGGAGTTTCTAACAGATAAACTTCATTGAGCACTTCTATAAATGAAGATAATTATGTCAATTTTGTTTAGAATTGATACAGGAATGGAATTATATTTTCATGGCATTTCAAAGAAACAGAAAAACAAAGGAATAATACTGCACTACCAATTATTTCAGGCAATTTCATTATACAAAATGAAGTTTAAATTAAATTTTGAAATTCTCTACTTTAGGGTTATGTCTTAAATATTTATCCATAATTATACTGTGTACACATGTACAGTTCAGTTTGTACCTATCTGCAATTGATTGAACAACATTCTGAAGTATCTCTTCTCATTTAAAAAGCCAAAGTACTTTTAACATGAATGTAATCCTCCAAGAGTCTGATTAGGATTACATATATATTGGTGACCTATATAGGTAAGACAGATATGCAAAAGTTTGCTGCCAAAAACCTGCTTGGATACAGTATTACTTTAATTTTTTTTAAGTTAAGGATGACATTCTTAATGGTATTTCAGAATGAAGATATTCTTCATACAATTCTTTAAAACAAGGAGTTCCTACATTCAGTCTTTTCATATAAATATCACAAGCAGATTATAAATGAAAATTCATAAGGAAAGTTTCTAAAGTATCAATGTTTCTAAAGAAATATTTACACAACTTTTCACATTTTTAATGGATTATAATATCCAAAATGGTAAATGTGAAAGTAAAAAAGAAGATAATACTTTTGGTGAGAACAGAGAAGATATATTAATGGAACCTTTTTGAATGAGAAATTAGAGTAACATTTTCTTGGTAGATAATCATCAAGTAGTCCTTGGTTTATGAATGTAACTCAGAATTACAATTGTAAGTCATGCTAGTAGTTAGGTGGATCATCATGTGACTGACTTAACTTCACAACCTTTTTTTGTGGTGTTCATTACGCATTTGTCTAGCAAAAAACAACCTAAATGAGGTCACAGGACCACAGAATGCCACAAACATGTAACTTCATGTGTCAGTTGTGCCATTTCCTGGATTGTAAGACCCTGCGCACTGTCCCTCATGGTCATCTCCCAGTTGTATTACTGCAACACGCTCTACATAGGGCTAGCCTTGAAGAGTATTTGGAAACCACAACCGATACAGAATGCAGTAGCATGGACAGTTCTGGAGGCCTCTTGGGTGGCACATGTGACACCACTATGTGAGCTGCATTGGGTATCAGTTTGCTTCTGGGTCCAATTCAAGCTGTTGGCAATCATCTTTAAAGCCTTTTATGGCATGGGTCTAGGGTATCTGAGGAATCATCTTACCCTGATGGGACTAACCTGCCCCACTTGTTCAGCAGTCTACTGCAGATCCCATTGGCCAAAAAAATTCAGCTGGTGGAGTCCATGAAAAGAGCCTTTTCTGGTGTTCTCTCATCACAGGTGAGATCTGCCCCCACACTTCTATTCTGACCCAGCTCCCCAAACACGACAAGCCCTCTGTAGTTGAAGCAATGATTCCTTTATTAGGTGTGCCAGCAGCCCCGGCAAGTTTTTCTTTCACTGTAGGCTAACAAGTCTGTCTGGCAGGGAGATGAATAGTTGTCTGCCACATCCATTCATCTCCACCCCCTGCCTTTTATCCCCAGAACTAGGGTGGGGCTTTGCTAGCAGCGGTGGCTCTTCCTTCCAAGGATTGGCCCACGGATTTCCACTGCTCTCCTCTCCTTTGCCTTCTGCGCATCTGCATATCAGGCACTGGACCCAGCTGTTCCTCCTCTTCCTCATCAGCCACCTCCAGATCTGGGGGCTGTTGACTCTCCATCTGAGGGCTGGCGGACAGCCCAGACTCTGCCTCTCTCTCTGCCAGCTCCATTCCTTCTTCCCCCTTGGAGCTCTCAGGTTGCCTTGATGCTGACCCTGACTCCCACACCTCCTCTTCATCTGATTCAGCTGCTGGAGGGGCCGGCGGCTAACAGGCCACAACAACTCCTGGCCTTCCAGAAGAGTTTAAAATCTTGGCTCTGCCACTTGGCCTGAGGGTGGCTGACAGGATAGATAAGGTTCTCACCTCCAGGCTCAACTTGTTTCTTAACTTTTAATCTTTTATTCTATATTTAATTGTTTTTTTAGCACTTTTAAACTTTGCTATTATATTGTAAGCCGCCCAGAGTCACTGTATTAGTGAGATGGGTGGCAAGAAATTTAACAAAGAAACAAATAAATGTGGGTCAGTTACTGAGAGCCCAAAGTGCAGTCTCATGACTACATGGGGGGCTATTGGAACTTTGAATTGGGTCATAAGTCCCTTTTGGGAGGTCCATTGTAACTTTGAATGGTCATTAAGTGAGGATTACCTGTACATGTTTAGAGATTTTAATAACATGAAACAGTTTCTATGCGTATTGCATAAAGAACATTGTTTCAATGTAAAGTTATGTTTAGGGATTAGCTGTAACGCTTTGCATTACCAATAATTAAATGTATATCATTTTTTATTTAGCCTAAATTTTACTTTCAAGAAAAAATTATTCTGTTTTGTTTTATTTCATTCTTACTAGATCAAGAGTCTAATTTATTCAGGTGAGTTCAATGAGCAAAACTGTAAAATTCCTTACTTTTGTGTCAATCAGAGTAACGTCCATTTTGTATTGAGAAAGGTCAGCTCCTGGATCTATACTCCACTGCACGTTTTCCAAAGATGTTTTATCTGGAAAAGAAAACAGAAGTTTTCAGTGTAATGACTGTTCTATAGTAACAAAATTCCATACTTACGTAATCCGATATAAAATACAAATTGTAGCCTGTATAATTACAGACTTCAGGTGTCATAAACACAAAAAGCTATACAAGAAAATATGCCAGTAGTAAATTAAGAGAAGATCCTAGAAACAAAGATAGCATGGAAAGATCTGTAACTGGAAGCATGTTTTGGTTATGATAATAACAGCAACAATACCAGAGGAGTGTATTGTATTACATTACTTTACAATACCAGAGAGAGTAATGATAGAGAGCCAGTTTGGTGTAGTGGTTAAGGAATCAGGCTAGAAACTGGGATATCTAGTCCTGCCTTGGACATGAAGTCAGGTGGGTGACCTTGGACAGGTGACTTTCTTTTTAGTCCTAGGAAGGAGCAATGGCAAACCATTTCTGAAAAACCTTGCCAAGAAAATTGCAGGGACCTGTGCGGGCAGTCTCCAAGAATCAGAACAGAATTGAACAGAAGACGAAAGAAACAAGCAAAAGAGTTAGATTCAAAACCTGTGATAGTCCTATTCGTTTATAAATTTATGAGTAAAAAGATACCTTGCTCAAATTGTGTGATTTTTGTCACCCTGCAAGGATTTGGCTGAAGTACCGATGCTGGCTCACCCGTTCCATGTCCTGATCTTATTCTCTTGCGTTCTTGATCACCAGCAACCTCCTACCAAAACAATTGAGAATAAACAACTTCTTAATTTTTAGTTTAGAATTGCTATCTGCCTATGCATATTTCCAGTTGCATTTATCTTCTGATCATCAAACCCATATGCAGAAACAAAAGTAATCTCCTATTTACCTTGCAAAATTTCTACAGGAAGAAATTAATTTCAGTTTCTCAAAAAACTCAGGGTTCAGATAATGGTGCATTATAAAATAAATGCCTTAATCACATACTTACTTTTATACCGTCATCATTTTGCAAAGGTGGATTAGAAAAGTTAGCAATTTCCTCTTTTATTTCATGCTCTTTCACTGGGGACATTTTGGTAAGAGATTTTAGGATTGCTTCTTGTATGCAGGGATTCTCTTGTGAATCTTTGTTCATTACAGAATTACTATTGGTGATTTTAGATGAAGAATCTTTCACTAGAGGTTGAAAAACATCATGGAGAGTTGCCTGCCTCATTTTAATCTTGGAACTCTCAGCAATTATTTTTTCACAGGGAAAATCAGAGAAGCGATCGGACAGATCCAAAGGTTTATCAGTTGTGTTATCTCTGGCAATAGGAAAAACATCTGCATGGGACGGAAAAGCATTTTCCTTTTCACAGCGGATTACATGGTTGCTCTTGTCATCATTTTTTTTCCTTTTAGAACATCTGTTCCCTAACAGTTTCTGTGATGCAAGAAGGAAGCCACCTTTGATGATGTCACTTTTATCCAGATGTGTATTGGTCACACATGTTATGGGTTCCTCTGAATTCTGTTTCAAAGCCACTTGCCTACTAATTGGGGCTTGATTGAGAACTGTTGTTATTTCAGTCCCAAGGCTCATAAAAGGAATGTCTTCAGATTTTGATCTCACTTTCTCAGATCTTGAAAGGGAAGAACTGTTGATGGAGCTGTTTTTCAGATTTGATTTTTTCTCGGCTGCTAAAACAGATGGGGAGAAAACTAAGCTACTTTTAATATTGGCAGATGCCCCGAAAACAGGAGAAGGTATCTTGGAATCCCACGTAGGTGGAGAAAGATCCTCAGATGGGTCGGAATATCTGAACAGAATTAAAATTTATAAATAAATAAGTTTAAAGGAAATTACAAAACAGGACTCTTTGTCTGCAAGTACTTTTAATGATTTTGGTATATATATTATTTATATCATGTTCCCACAAAAATTATTTAGATTGATTAAATTTTAAAAAGTTAAAATCTTTGAAATGTATGAGCATTTATGAGTAAGAATTAAAAGGGTTAAAATTAATAATACAACAGGTTTACAAGTTGAGCAGCAGACTCAGGTACTTGGGGAATCATGAAAAAGCTGTCAAAGACCCAACATCATAAAAACATATAAGTAGGTAGCAGGCAATCTTCTGTAGGAAAGGAATTTTTAAAACTAGGTATTATCTTCGAAAACAGTATGTTCCTAGTAGTTATCCACTTATCACACGTAATAGGCTAAAGTATTTATAGGAATATATCCAAATATAATCCTAAAGTATTAATAAATATGTGGGAGAATATGATCTTTCCAAGGAAGACTCACTCTAAATTGTCAGTATTACTTTTATAACACCCTTGAGCCAATTGTCTTCTTGTAACTCCAAGTGGTTTGCTGCGAGGTTCCTATGGAACAAAAATGTATGATTTCAGAAATAATTACAATATTGCACAATATAATTTTCTAATGCGCCCCAATTATATTTATTCACTTAGTGAACAAAGAATATTATTATTAATTGACAATCTTAAAACAAAACCAACAACTGGTTGGGACAAACATCCCAGATACAAATAGTGTACCATATCAGATGTACATATATAGAGTTCTTATTAAAAAAATTAATTCTCTGAGATTTGTGGGATGGAAAAGGGGACATAAAGTACATTTAGAATCTTGAATACTGAAAAGGTGAGCAAACTGTTCCTTGGCTTCCTAAGCAAGTATTTTGTAGTCCTCAAGTTATGACCAAAATTTCCATTGCTAAGCAAGATAGTTGTTAAGTGAATTTTGCCCCATTTTACAATCTTTCTTGCCACAGTTGTTAAGTGAATCATTGCAATTGTTAAGTAAGACAGTTGTTAAGTGAATCTGGCTTCCCGATTGGCTTTACTTTCTGAAGGTCGCAAAAGATTATCACATGACTCCAAGACACTACAATCATCATAAATACATGCTTGTGTCCAAATTTTGATCATGTGAATGCTGCAACAGTCGTATGAAAAATGGTCGTAAATCACTTTCTTTTCAGTGCCATTGTAACTTTGATCAGTAACTAAATAAATGGTTGTAAATTGAAGATTATCTGTTTACTTTGTTTTTAAATACGTATTTATATTGTAATTTTTAAATGCAAATAAATATATTCATGTATTACTAAGGAATTCGTACATAAATGAAACGTTCATTGAGTAGTACTTTTGAATATTAGCCTGTCTGCCTCTGTGAATTGTCCTGCATAGAGTTAAAATATATTTCAAGAACTGGGTCAGTTTTTAGTCATATATTTTGAAAATAATGTAGAAAAAAATACTTGTCATTAGAGGAAGGTAGCAAAAAATGATGAGAGATTAAACACCAAGTCCTATAGAGAAATGTGAAAAACTAAATATATTCACATTGACTTATAAACCATGGATTATTTTCTAGTCTGGGTTTTTATGTCAAATTAAATAAAAATAAATGAGTCATATCATGGCTTTGTATAATGTGGGAAAAGTTAAGGGATCAATATAATTATCCAAAAATAATTATGAATGAGGTAGGAAACAACCAGCCTGTGTGAATAAACCACCAATAGTGTTTAATGCTACCTGTATTAAAATATTCAGTATGCCTTCTCGAACCTCATTCTGAGAGCACAGGACTTTTTATAATGTGTTCATGTTTATTAAAAAATGAATTATGTTCCAAAACTATAACTAAGGAACCACTGTAAAACAATGAATAGTTATATTTATTCAGCAAAGAAATGCATATAGCAGTGCAAAAAGATTGGTATCTATTCTTCATGCTTATTTCTAGTAATTTGCTTTCTAGCAAATTGAGGACAAACATTCCTGTAATTTTCTTTGAAAAATTTATGCAGATGCAGGAATGATGTAATCATTTCATTTGGCATAATTAAAATGGACAGGCAGACTTCAATTTTTAAAATCTACTTTCTTATTTAGCTTTTTGGGGAAAGATCAGAAGAATCCATTATAAATTACACATGCATGATTGTTTTATGTACTGTGCTTAACAGCAGGTGGTATGTTTTGTAAGTCATTAGATGGAATAAAGAAAAGGAACTAAACTCTTGTCTATGAAGATTTATGACAGATCTTAAAAATAGTACTTACATGTTCATCACAGTCAAGTGTTTCTGGAACAATTGCCTTCAAATTAAACTGCACTGAATTGGGACATTCTTCTTTCACTTCTTTGCCTGTACCAATGGAAAAGGAAAGCAGCAAAAATACACAAGATAAATATTTTCCCATTCTTGGTAATGGTCTTTTCAATCTTTTGTATACTGAATTAAGACTTAGGTTTTGCATCTCCTATCTAAGGAGGAAGAAGAAAAAAATTATACTGGTTAGATTGGTACAATCTTATGCCGAGTCATTGACAAGCTATTGGACACCGAAATATTCTTTTTGCTAATCAGTCTTGTTCAAAAATGACCACTTTTTGGTTACTTAGGGTTTTGAATCCATGTAGGAAGCTTTGGTAAATTCTCTCTTGTTAGTCATAGTTTGTATTATGAGGTCAACATCTAGTAATAAGCATATTTTAATTCTGATAGTTCTGATAGAGAGCAATTATCACATTTTTATGGACATACCAAATGTTAGATTTAACTCATTCTTTAAGCCTCTAACCTGCTTTGCTTTCATTAGACATACAAAACTAGTTGTCATACAGTAAACAGGAAGTTACTGGTTTTTGTGGTTCATTAGGTCAAGATTTTTGCATTTTGATTGATTTTATCATCTACTGTACAGTAGTATATTCTCAATATTGAAAATCAATCTGTCAATATTGAAAACCAACTGTATGACTATTTAATATCAATGCTGTCAACAAACACATTTCTTTTCAAATTTTTGGCAGTCCATATGTAGGTTATACATTTATAGGTAAAAATATTTTTATATTTTTATGTGTATGTTAATTAGGAATGAAAAAATGCTAAAACATATAAGGTACAGAATGCTATAAGGATTATTATGGATAAGTATGAAAGTACTAATTTGTAGATTGATGATAATTGGTTTGAATGGTGAAAGGAATGGAATGAAAGGCCTAAGGATGACTTTTGACAAAAACTGTGCAAAATTCTGATTATATGTCATCCACTAAGAAAATTATGTTAGGAGCAGTGGTGAAATCTAAAATTTGTTACTACTGGTTCTGTGGGCGTGGCTTGGTGGTGGTGGGGGTAATATGACTGAGTGGCGGTGGCCATTTTTTTTTTTTACTTTTAAAACCATTTTTTCTACAACCTCTTCAGCGAAGAGGTTGTAAAAAAAATGCTTTCAAAAGGCTCTGACGATCCCAGCTGAGTTGCCTGATCGGCAGAGACTTTTTTTCTTTTAAATGTCTCTGACGATCAGGCAACTCAGCTTGGATCGTCAGAGGCATTTAAAAGAAAAAAGGGTTTTTTTCTTTTAAATGCCTCTGACGATCCAAGCTGAGTGCCTGATCATCAGAGGCTTTTTTTTTATTTTTAAAAGCATTTTTTTGGCCGAAGAGGTTGTAGAAAAAATGCTTTTAAAAGTTAAAAAAAAGCCTCTCAGCTGGGCATTGGGGGAAGGGGCCAGGGATTTTTGCTACCGGTTCTCCAAACCACCCACCTCCATCGCTACCGGATCAAGTGATCCGGTCCGAACCGGGAGCATTTCACCCATGGTTAGGAGCCATAAAGAAATGATAGGAATGAGCGAATAGGGTACAGAAAAATGATTCAACTCTTCAGAGATCCAAAAATGAATGAGAATTGAAATTGTTGGGATATATCTGTGTAGAAAGTGCTAGTTCAAATATGTCATATAAGCTTATTTATGAGCACATATGGCAAAAGAAGGGATTTAAATCTAAAAGCATGACTGATTTGATTGTTTTTGGTGAAATGCTGAGAAAATTAGTGAAGGATATACAAAGATGATGAGAAATTCTGAATATGAGATAGACTATTTCTTAGTAGTGTCAAATGTAACCTGGAGAAAATGGGCATTGAAGGAACAAAGTGAAAAGGAACAAAGAGATAAACAATGTTATAGTGAACTAGATTTAGCTCTATTTCCTTTCTTTTGCTTTTACCTCACAGCTTTAGTTCCTTTTTATTTCTTTTCTGGCCTTTGAATAACATTACTAACAGTACTATGAAAGGAAACAGCACCATATGCATCTATGTATTTGTGTTTGTGTTTGTGTGTGTGTGCCTATGTATTGCAGAAATAGTTCCTTTAATATATAGATATTAAAAAGAATAAATTAAAAGAATTGTTATTGGAATCCTTGCCAATTTATGTTTTTCAATGCTGCTTGAAAAGTGAAGAATCCGAAAAGCATAAAAAAGCTTTTTAACAATGCCATCACTCTTGTTGCTAAGCAAAAATAACCAAGCTGACCTTAAGTGACTGACCAAAGAAATCAGTATTTATTAAAGCTACCTACTGTTTTTCAGCCAAGCTGGCTCCTAAAGCACTAAAAACAAAGAACTAAAATAAATATACAAGAAGTAAATAATAGAAAAACACAGATTAAAAGGAGGCAGGGAAAAAATATTCAGGCTTTTGATCCCTGCATGTTGATTTGCTGATGCACCAATTTGCTGAGGGTCTTTATTGCTTCTTGAAGCCTGGTAGGATATCTTGAAGAAAATTATTTTTGAATAATTCATGGCACATATAAAAGACTTGTCTGATTTGGTCTCATCATCAAGATTACATTTACCACAACTTTTGGTACAAACTTCCAACTTATGTTTATCCTTATAACATATCTATATCAAAAAACAACCCCAGAACCACTGAATACTATTCTAATACGTTGAAAAACTTCTTAAAAACATAAAACTTTTTCTATTACAATATAGATAGAAATTGAAATTTTAAATTTTAATTTACATTTCTTAACCAAAAATCAATTACACTAAAATAGTATTGGCTGGATTTATAAATATTAAAACATTTGCATATTAAATTTCTGTGGCAGTATTTTCTACCTTAGCACACCCCCCCACCCCCAATAATAGCATGTCATAAATTCTTGGCAGCATAGTTTTTCTGGCTGCAAATTATAGTGATTACATTCTAGCAAAAGCTGAAGCATCAGTTTGGTCAGGGCTACTGTACACCTTAGTTATTTTTGCAAAGCCATATGGCCATATGGCTCGATAGATAATTAAATATACACAGTATATTAATGCATTTCTAATGCTTTGAATGATCTGTTTGATTTTAATTTGTTGATAAAAATCTTAAAAGTTATATCAGAAAATAAAGGCTTCCAATATTATGCAGCTAAATGCTCAAGCTAGACAAGCTTGCAGCAGATAAAAAGCTAAGCTAAGAATAATTAAGTTACATAAAGATATAATATAATTGCTTTACTGTTCCATCTGTTTCTTCAAAAATATTTTGGAATGAACTATTTGAACATCTGCTTCTTTCCTAACCAAATTTTTTTTATGGATATCTTTAAAATAATTATTTTCTTTGTTATTAAACAATAATGTTGTTATTTATTATTATTAAATATTAAGTAATGCTAAAATTGGTAATATTTACTTGAATCTTGGGACAACTGTAGATCACATGTATCTGCCACCAATATTTCTTCTTCAGACCAAACAGTCTTTTGAGTGGAAGACAATGGAATATTTCCAAGTTCTAGAAAAAAAAATACAGAATTTATATTTAAATATTTATAGAAAACTTTTTTAAAAAAAATCTGATATGCTTAGATCCCAAGTGGTTTTGGTTTCTGGTTAACTGTCTTGCCTTTCTTCTTGGTATATTTTGTTTTCTTTTGATTTCTATCTATAAGCTACATAGAGCTGCTATGAAGTTAGGCAGCCTTAATGTTGACATAATAAACAGATAAATAAAAGCTGAGTAGACCTGGATGCACAAATCTATTTTCTCTGAGAGAATTTGAGTAGTTTTTGTATGTAAATGAGTCAGCAAAATAGCTGAGTAAGAACTAGATTTATGATTCAAATTTCAATAAAGTACATATTCAGTACTTTAAATAATTCACATTATGCTTAAATAATAGAACATAGCTATCAGCCTACCTTGACAAAATCCTCCCAAAAGATTTTTGTATTAATTACTGAAAATTCTATGCAACAATCTGAACACCTGTGGATTTTGATTAAAGTGGTCCTCTTTGTCTTGATTGGGTTTTAGATGTCAGAGTTAAGCAGATGGCTTTATATTTTAATTAGTTTCCATATTTTGATTAGCCATTAAACTGTAGTGTAAAAAAAGTCACTTTCTGTCCAAAATACTGGGGAGAAAATGCATTTATTTAGAAGTACCTGAAGTATTGAAGCCTAAAAATTGGAGGAAATTTAAGGATTGAGGACCTGGGTATTGAACACAAGATACTGACCAAAGAACAGCTTGTTTGCTAGGCTAAATTAGGCAGTTATGTACAGTGATATATAATGAAATTTAGAATATAATATATAATAAACTAGATAAAATATTCTGCTTCTGTCAATGGCTAACCAGATCCTTTCAAGAACAGACCCTTAAACCATAGGATAGGTTTGCTTTTTTATAGGTTTATCATTATTGAATTTTTTTAAAAAAAAAATAAACCTGAAGTTAAATTATTTCAAATCCACTATATATTTTTTTAAAAAAATTATAAATAAACACATTTGAAACTAAAATATCCAAAAGAATCCCAGGCAGTTTAAAACTCAAAGAGGTGACTACTGTACATAAGAGCTCTAATACTGAATGTATGTGTCCAAGTTATGATTTTCAAATAAATACATAACTATATTTAAGTATTTAAGAAAAAGTAACAGTGTTTAAAAATAAAAGCATTCCAAAAATTTCAAATTGCATTACAACTATATACTGTACATAGTAAGAGAATTGCTTTTATTACTTTCAATTTTTATTTTTATCTCTAGCTATATGAATAATAGCTTGGCTTAAAAGCTTTCATATTATTTATTTATCAAATTTACACACTGCCCATCTTACTATCCATGTCTCTGGGTGGTTTGCAGATACAAATGATAAACCCAAATATAATTAAAAACATAATTAAAACAGAGTGAAAAATAAAATAAGAGTGGAGTTTAAAACATAAGTTAAAAAGTGAGTAAGATAAAAAAAAATGAAGGGAATACCAGCTAACTCCAGGGTTATGTGCCATTCCTTGAACCCAACGCCAGATGGCAGATAGGTCTTCACACTCTTCTGGAAAGCATAAAAAAGTGGAGGCCAACCTCTTCTCTGGGGACATGATATTCCATACGACAAGGGCAGAGAAGACTCTTTTTCTTGAATCTACCAATCAAAATTCTCTAACCGACAGGGTCCGTAACATACCTTTCCTGCCTGCCTGCCTGGGATGGTCAATGAAATTGGAACAAGATGGTTCCTCGGGTAACCTGGTCCCATGACATAAAGGGCTTTAAAAGTGATAACCAACATCTTGAATTGAATCCAGAACACTAGTACCCAATGTAGCTCACACAGCAGAGCTGTTACATATGCAGTCCTTGGAACTGCACCTTCTGGATACTCTTCAAGAGTAGCCCCATTTGAAGCACATTGCAATAGTCCATATGGGAGTTGACCAAGAAATGAGTGATTGAGAAGAGCCTCTTGATCCAGGAAGGGCTGTAACTGGCACACAACATGAAACTGAGAAAAGGCTCTCCTAGCCACCACTGCTACCTTGAGTAAATCAAGTAAATATTTAAAACATGCTTTTTCATTAAATAACAGCTATACTTCAGATTAAATTCACAGTTTTAAATAACTCTCTCTCTGCCCATCTCTGACTCTGTGTTTGTGTGGGTATGACTAAAAAGTTTTAAACAATAGTTTACCATCTATATTTTCTTTTATTCTAAGTTAAACTTTGATATCATAAAATTAAAATCCTTCTATTGTCCACAAGGTGGTGATGTAATGCTTAAAGAAGAAAAGCAACTAAAATTAAGAACTTGTTTTTTATGTAGCGGAATGTTTTTGAAGATACAATTATATTATTTAAATGAAACAGATGCTTAAACTACCAAATATATCATTTGAATATTGCTTCTCTGAACTACTTATATTCAAATGTCTACATTCTGAAGATTTCAGTTTGCTAGTATTGAAAATGAGATTTAAAAATTGACCTGGTTAACAGGCAAAAAAGGAGCACAATTTTTTTTTGTTCTGTTATCTTTGAAATGACAACTATTCCCAACTACTTTAGGGGAAGAATTAATTATTAAAAATTATACCATAGATTCTTCCTTTCTTTTCCAAATCTGTGCACTTTTGTTCTGTGTACCGGACATGCCTTTTTTCTCGTTTTCTCCGCATCCGATTAATCATTGAAAATGACAGTGACTGAACTGGTGAATCTGGAATAACATCTTCCATATATTGCTCTTGCTCCCTAAGAAAACCATAGAAGAACAATATGAATAAAGGCTAAATATATCAACCTCCCCCATTCTCTCATTTTCCTGGAGACTGAATCAGTGAAAGTCTGTTATCAAATAACCACTGAATGGTTATTTTGGTATCCATTTTTTTTTTTTTTTTTTTGCTCTTACGTGCACTGGGGGAAGGAGAGTAGTAAAACAGGACTGAAATTAAGGAAGAAGAGAGCTTCTATGCCTGGAGAATTTACTGAGAAAGAGGGATGAAAAAGCACTATGAATTAAAAAAAATAATCAGAAAGATTTGAAGTCTGTACTAGCTGGGAATGATGAGGAAAGGAGCTTCAGAAAACAACAGCAATAAAGGTGGAAAAGAGAAATGTTTCATCCTTTGCAGCCTTCAAAACAACAATCTGGAAGAAGCATATAGCAACTGATAAAGCTAGGAAGAAAATACTGGTTAAAAAAAAGAATGGCAGAAGTATGCATATAAATGATAATTTTAAAGACTGTAAATCATGCAAGTGTTAAAAACTAGAAATGACAAGAATTCATTTCCCAACTTCATTTAGGATTGTACATAACCTTAGCTTATCTACTAAATACAATTTTGTTTTGCTATGACCAGCTTCACTACGTCCCCAATCCATCCAAATAACCTAGTTTTAAGAGATTGAACTAAATGTAAGGAAATTTTCTCAGCAAGGAGCCAACCTTCGTTTTTATTTATTTATCGCAGAATTCCTATTTTTCAACTGGAAACAATGGGATTTTTGAACATTTTGAACATGAAATTTAGAGATGGGCTTTTTTTTAAAAAAAAAAAAGAATTAAATACTTAGTATTTTACAAAAGTGAAACTTTTCTGTTTAGAAAAATGAGTGTCATGTTGCACTGAGTGGGAGTACTTGCTTCTATTAGTAAAGCTATCGCATTTTGATTATGTCATTAAAATGTCTTTTTTCCAACACACACTCACACACACACACACCACCACACCCAGAGTTTATAATTGCCTATACCTAGCTTGACTAGTAATAACTTATATCCATGCATTTTTCTGGGTATTATATACAAGTTGTCTTTCATTTCTTCTGAGACAAGTTTGTCTTTTAGTTATAAATAAACTTACTCAATTTTTTGCTGCATTTTCTGAAGCTTTTCTGAAATCTTTTTATTTTCATCCTGTAAGTTGTTTCTTTCATTTACTGAAATAAAATGAAAGCATTATAATTTTCTGTTGTGTTTTATCTTCCTCTATCCTTTTCACAAATCTGTATATAATCATTAATATAACGCTAAATTGATTTACATATTAATGTAAATGGAATATTTCATACTAGAATTTGTAAATCAATGATATTCATCATAAAGTTTAGCAATAATTTTTTTCTTATTTTACCTTTTCATCACATCAGAATATTCCTTAATTGTTAAGAGTTAGAACGGTTGAGCATTCACATGACACAGGTTCAGAATTCAAAACAAAATTATATCTTAATGAAAATTTGATATGTCAACAAATCTATCTACTGGATCAAGTCTAAATAAAATGTTCTTGGTAATTCAGTTCAACATCAACTAAAACCTTTTTATATTTGTCTCAAACAAATAAAAACTTTGTATGTTATTTTTCTTACTATATGAATAACTAAATTTATTAAAGTATATTTCATGAATCCTCAAAAATTATAGCATTAATAGTGCAATCCCTCATATATCTCTTTTGAAGTATATCAGGTTAATTGTGAAGTCCTCGGTGCTCTCTGAGCTTGGTTCTTTTCTTGAAGATGTTTCATTACTCAACAGTAACATCATTAATGCTAGTTACCTAGTTGGCTACTGAAATGTCTGCAAAAAACCCACGAAGTTCAGAGCACAAAGACCCCATAGATCAACCCTGAGCTATAAATATTCTCTTCTACCTGTATACCAAGTTAAATTAAATTGAGCTTACTATTGGGTAAATGGTTTTATGCAGAAATCCTACTATGGGATTATCTCTGATTGAAGGATAATAGCAACACAAATTCCCAAATGAAAAAACAATAGCATTAAAAAAACAAAAGGATGCTAAAACTCACTCAGTTCAGTGATTAACTTAAGGTTCTGTTGCCGGATATTTTCAAATTCCTGTTGTTTCTTCTTCATATGCTCTTCAGTTACTGCACACCGATCACATAATCCTGCCCTTAACCTATGTAATTAGAAGGTGTATTTTCTCCATCTGTTTTTGGTTCAATATAAATTTTGAAAGTACTAGATAAGTCAGAGCACTCTAAGGACGAGCTTATGATAAGTTATAAAGATTTAGCTAATAGGATATAAAAACATTAAGGCTGGAATCATAAGCATACTTACAAGATATTAAGACTTATTGTACACTGCAGGTTTTGCTTGTAAGTAATCATTCAATAATTGCTTTGTAGTAACTGAAATACTTATAAATATTGAAGCATGTTTCTGGGTTAATTCCAATTTTTTTATCACTGAGTGAAGAAAACACTATTTGGTGAGAGAAAAAACATTTCTTCTCACATATGTTCTTATTTTACAGCTCTTGAATATTCTCCAGAGAATTCATAGCTGGATATTATAATTCCTCACAACTCAGCCATTATCTGATCCAGTATGGCATATTCAGACATAAACCTTCAATATAAATGTTATCTTCAGCAGTTCTAATGTTATTCTGCAGCAAGACAAACACCTTATAGAAAGCAAAGCAAAAACATTAAATTATATTTTTATGGTCTGAAGACTTTAAAAATTTTAATCAAAAATTATAGGTCTCTGACTCTAGAAATCTTTACAGTCAAATGACCCATATGATGTTGGGTTCATTTTGAACCGGGCCACGCAAGAGAGCGAAGTTTCATCTGCGCATGCACAGGATCTAGGTAGGATGCAAAACCATGGGCCTCCCGATCCATTGAAATTTTTTTCCTGCAGAACTGGTCCCTGGTGCCCAAAAGGTTCGGAGCTGTTGTAGTAAAAGAACCTATTTTTAGTCTCGTCCAATCAGAGTACAACAAAGATTGTTGATAAGCAGTATTTTAAAGGAACTACTGGCAATTTTACAACAATGGAAATTTCTGATCCAGTAATAGAGCAAGAAGCCATTATTCTAACAGTAAAATTTAAAAAGGAAGCCATTTTCTGATGCACAAAGTTGCTCTGCTTTTTGTATACAATAGAAAGTGCATTCACATGCAGGCCTATTATTTTGGAGCCAAGCATAAGAACAAGCAAATCACTCTTTGTCTTTTTCTCTATTATGATAACTGGCAAGTCAGTCCTTACCCATGAGAATGGCTCAATCAGGGATTTAATATTTACATACTAATACAAATGGAGTGTTCAGGAAACCCATGAATGGTCATGTTGCTGTGGCAGAAGCAATTCAGTTACATTGACTTAATGCTTAGACATTAGTAGCTTTTCATTATTTAACTTCTTTCTCTGGGTTTATGCAAAGCAAGGGCAAAGTAAAACAGGATACCAAATTGTGCTTTAAAATTGCTGTATTAACCACAACCTTAAACCTACAGCAGATTCAAATGATACACTAAGTTTAACTTTACTATGTGTCATGCACATGCTGCCACAAGTCAGGAAGCTTCTGACTACAGTTTCAAAACATGGGTTAGTATTCCAACAGTCAGAAGATTGTTGCTACAGATTTCTGGTTTGTTTCCTTGTACCCTGAAGAAAAGGGCAAAGTAAAAGCAAAAGTCTCATCTGTATTTCAATTTATTAACGTAACATGATTACCTAAATATGGTCATTCTATTGGCTCATAAAAGCCATCACAAAAAATGTCAGTGTGTGTGTGTGTGTGTGTGTGTGTGTGTGTGTATGTTTGTGTATGGAAAAATGTAAAACATACCAGAAAATATTAAAAAACAACATAGTGTTATAGAGTCATAATTGATTGGGATGTCAGAGATCATCTACTGAATAAAATAAATAACTAATTTAAGACTATTCCTTTAAATTCAGTCATCTTGTACTAAAGAAAAAAGTTGCCAAATTCTGTAAGCAAAAAGAAATAACTCTTACTTACCGATCTTCCAAAACTGTAATAGTATCATGCAATGATTTTTGTTGTTCTCTAAGCTGCTGGTTTTTTGTATAGAACTCATCAAGCCTTGCTGCATCCCTATATATAAAGGAAAATTAATTTTTAAACAGAGATTGTATGGGGTTAGATGTATTTTCATTAAGAAGAAATCCTGTTACTTCAAAGTTAACAAATAGTTATGAGTACTAACATTTGGACTGAATACAAATTCTGTACCTTACAAAATTGATGGCTTTAAATGGTAATAAATAACAAGTTTCATCCATAACACATTACAACTAAATGCCGTAAATGTAGCTGCACTGGATTTCTACCACAAACAACATGAAAAAAAAATGTAAATTCTTATATAATACTGTAGGGAAGAATAAAATGACAGCAAAAATACTTTTTTCTCTATTATGTGTGTTTATCAAGGGAAGCATGCATTTCTAGCCTTAATGAATCAGTGTTCTATGCATATAAGCTGGATAAAGAAAATAAGATGAGTTATATAGAATAGGAGAAACAGAGGAACAACACGGTCTGGGACAAACCAAGGCCAATGGTTGTTGTTGTTCACTAAGTCATATCCAATTCTCCATGACACCAGGCTTCCCTGTCCTCCAGTGTCTCCCTGAGCTTGCCCAAACTTATGCCCACATGTTGATGACACTATCTGATCATTTCATCCTCTGTTCTCCCCTACTCCTTTTGCCTGCAATCTTTCCCAACATCAGGACCTTTTCCAATGAGTCCTCTCTTCCCATTTTGTGGCCAAAGTATTTGAGCTTCAGCTTCAGTATCTGTCCTTCCAAGAAACAGCCAGGGTTGATTTCCTTTAGGATTGACTGATTTGATCTCCTTGCAGTCCAAGGGACTCTCAAGAGTCTTCCCCCACACCACAAGTTGAACGCAAAATACAATGGTAGAAATATATATTTAAGCATTAAAATATATTGGTCAGTTATGGAAACAGAACAGGTTTGTTTCTAACAAGAAAACAACTGAATATGATGCTGTATATCTTGTGGCAGCTCTCTTTTTAACTAATTAAAAGCCTAAAACAATTTTTAATATAAATTAACATACACAAATAAACAATTTTACTAGCAGAAATGGCAACAAAAAGAAAGAAAATATTTAAGTGACATTAAAAGCTAATAGCAACAGCCAATGTAGTAAGGTCATACTCCCGCTTTAAAGACAATACACATTAGTATGAAACACCTTTCTTTATATCAATAAAACTGCTGCATCTTTTTTGCAGGATTATTCATAAGATTTGTAAACTGCTCCCAGCTATCTTGGTATGTGCAATCAGCAGCATCCTAGGTACATTTATTTGAAATATTCTCATTGTTTTAAAAATGAGTTGTTCCCAGCATAAAAATTTCACCCCCAATACTTTCAGCATACTGGTAGTCTTCGTCTTACACCCACAATTGAGCCCAAAATTTATGTTATTAAATAAGACATTTCTTAAGTAAGTTTTGCCCCATTTTACAATCTTTCTTGCCTCAGTTGTTAAGTGAAGTACTGCAGTTGATAAGTTAGTAACCCAGTTGTTAAGTGAATCTAGCTTCCCCCTTGATTTTGTTTGTCAGAAGCTCGCAAAAGGTAATCACATGACCTTGGGACACAACAATAGTCATAGATATGAACCAGTTGCCAAGCATTTGAATTTTGATCACAGGACCATGGAGATGCTGCAATGGTCATAAATGTGAAAAACAATCATAAGTCACTTTTTTCAGTGTTGTAACTTTGAACAGTCACTAAACAAACTGCTGTATGGCAAGGACTACCTGCACATTAAATAGGGTTTAATTTCCAACTTAATTTGGTATAGTAATTAAGATACTCGCCCAGAAACCAGGAGACTGTGAGTTCTAGGTCTCCCTTATACATGAAAGTTGGATGGATGATTTTGGATCTGGCAGTCTTTCAGCCCAGCCACTTTAAGGGCTATTGTTGTAGGGGAAAATAGGAATATTAAGCATGTTTGCTGCTTTGAGTTATACATCAAAAAGGCAAGATAAAGGTATAATAATAACAACAACAACTTTCAGGAATTAAAGAAGTAATAGTTATAAAGGTGTGTCTTGTAAAATTTACATATCTCAATTTGATATATAGTAATTGGCCATGAATAAAGTGGTCATCCCAACTATTACCATCTAATCAAGAACAATTTTTTGCTCAAGATACTTACAGACACCTTTCTGCTTTCAGTTTAGAGATCTTTGACAATAATCCTAAAAAAAAGAAGACAGGATAAAATTAATTCTTAGTTTAAAATTTTACTAATTTGATCTTTCATTCCGAGGTATAGAAACTGGGATTGCCAACAAAATTGCCCATGTACTCTCTGAATGTATAAGAAAATGTTATTTAAATATTTAGTTATGGTTTGATTTTCATGTCAGTTATTTAGTTATCAGAGCATATAATAGCAAAATAAAATGATATATCACGATATGATAAATGTCAATAGCTGACATTTAGTCCAAGAATAAATTGTCAGCCTTTGAAACTCTTACAGCATGGAAGGCATATACTCTGTACTCCTATAGGATGAAATCAGCCACAGTATATAGGACTTCAGAGACAGTGCTACAAAATAGAGTCAGTTGGCTCTCACAGCATACATATACCAAAAACTGTCTTTTCCATACAGAAGGCACAGTTAAAAATCATACCTAGTTGTAACTTCTACCTTAGTTGCCTCTTTTACTAAAACAAGGGTAATTGCAACCTGTATGCTTAATGAACTAACAGCTGATGCTAAAGAATTGAAAACATTATTTGTTTCTTGACTGAAAAGTAGCAAAGAGGAAAATATGCTAGTAAAGTTAAGAAGAGCTTAGCCCTATAGAGAAAAGCAACTGCCAATTTAAATAATGACAACAAAGATCAAAATAGTTAAAAAATATTAGTCTTTCTACTGATAATCTATAACTGTGCAATTTGGAAGGAATTTCTCTTTGTACTATATTATAGATTTGGAAAAGGTTACAAAAAATGTCTTGGACTGCCAGACTAAATCCTGGAACAATAATGGCTGACTGTTCTTTAGAAGTGTTGATAAGCAAGCAAAAACTGATCTCCACTTGGCATAGGAAAAAGAAAAAGATAGACTATAAAGAATTATTATGCTTGCTAAAGTTATGGAAAGTAAAAGAGGAGTGCAACATAGAAGGCAGATGGACAAGTTTGAATAAATTCTTGGAATGATTCTGAAATAGCTACAGGCTATTATCAGAGTCAGATCAAGATAGCAAGAATTTGTCCACATAATCTCCATAAGTCAAAACTGACTAAATGGAATGTCAGTGCTAGAGACTTTTTGCATTTAAAAAAGATAAGGCATATAAATATATTTATACATTTCAGAAAGGAGGGGAAAATGATGCATGCACATATATTATTAAGTAAAAATGTATAAGATTTTAGATCTACTAACTAAACAGCCCTATTCAACTGAAAACTGATTTTCCTCACACTTAGCCCATTAACTTCAGCAATCATTTATAATAATGTGAAATTATTATAACCAATTATTGTATATCTATATAAGAAAGAAAAGAAGCAAAGCAAGATTAGAGCTACCATCTCCTATTTCCTCTTAGTTGGACCAAGACATTATTCTTTGTGAAAATGGTATTGGCATGGATTCTTGATAGCCAAAGTCGTTTCAGTTCTCAACAGTAGCAAGAAATCAATGAAATAGAATTTTATCTCTAATTATATGCAGTTAGTCAATTCAATAGCTCTATAATGTAAGCTATTGCTGAATGCAATAAATAAGTAATTACAATTATGTAAATATTTCAAAATTCATTTTTCTAATTAAAAAACAAGTCATGTTAAAGATGATCATAGTCATACTGTAAACTGGAAAGTGACTGAAAACTACTTCAGAAGAAAATATGAATATAAAAAAACATATCAAATCAGCCAATCAGCCAATCAGCCAGATAACAATTAGTATCTGGATTAAAAATACTAAAAATTATTCCATTTTATTCCTTATCAACACCCATCAGGAAGAATGAATCTGTAATACAATGAAGCTTCTGTAAAAACAAGTCATTGTTTCAGAAAGTATTTAGAAATGTGATATTAGCAACCTGAAGTGTCACTAAATAAACAGTGCTTATATGCTGTAATTAAATGATCCAATGTCATCTTAACCAGAAATCTTTTTGCAAGAATTTTCAAAGATTAAATTGGAATTTTGGCATTTACTTTATAATCTACAAACTGAAAACAACTTAAAAAGACAAAAAGTGATTTTCATAGAATTAGAATCATTATCTTGACAGACGTGAACATTGGACACTATCTAACACAATGAAATTCAATGGCAAAAAGTAAGGTTCTACATTTAGACAGAAAAACAAATGCACAGGTATAGTATAGGTCCGTGATGGCGAACCTATGGCACGCGTGCCACAGGTGGCACACGGAGCCATATTAGTGGGCACGCCAGCTCAGCTCTGGGGTGCATGCGCGTGCCAGCCAGCTGATTTTCAGGTCTTCTGGGCCCACCAGAAGTAGGGAAACAGGCTGTTTCCTGCCTCTGGAGGGCCTGGGGGTGGGTAGGGAAGGCCTGTTTTTCTTTCTTACCTGGCTCCAGATCCTCTCTGTGTATCTGGGAAGGTGAAAACAGCCTTTCCCACTCCCTTGGAGGCTGAAAGGGCCCATTTCCCCACTCCCGGTGGGACAGGAAGTGACGTTTTTTCCTGTTCCCCAACCTCCAGAGACTCCTAGAGAGGCTCCTACAGATTCCTAAAGAGGTTCTGGAGGCTGGGGACAGCAAAAAATGTCACTTCCTGTCCTGGGCCCTTTCAGCCTCCGTAGGGCCTCCAAGGGAGTGGGAAAGGCTGTTTTTGCCGTTCCCAGATACACAGAGAGGATCTGGAACCAGGTAAGAAAGACAAACAGGCCTACCAGGCCATCATGTGCCAGGAGTGGGGAGGGAGGGGGGGTTGCACACACATGCGCGTGGGCACGTGCACGTGCGACGCTCCCCCGCCCCCCCTCTCCTGGCACGCAATGGCAAAAAGGTTAGCCATCACTGGTATAGGTGGCACCTGGTTCAATAGTAGTAACTGTGAGAGGGCTCTTGGGAGTTCTAGTGAACAATCACTTAAATATGAGCCAGCAGTGTGCTGCAGCTGCCAAAAAACCCAACATGCTTCTAAGCTGCATTAACAGAGGGATAGAATCAAGATCACGTGAAGTTTAATGCCACTTTATAATGCCTTGATAAGACCACACTTGGAATACTGCATCCAGTTTTGGTCACCATAATATAAAAAAGATGTTGAGACTCTAGAAAGAGTGCAGAGAAGAGCAACAAAGATGATTAGGGGACTGGAGGCTAAAAATATAAAGAATGGTTGCTGGAATTGGGTATGTCTAGTTTAATGAAAGATAGAACTAGGGGTGACATGACTAGGCATGACTAGTTCCAATATCTCAGGGGTTGCCCAAAGATGAGGGAGTCAATCTATTCTCCAAAGTACCTGAGGGCAAGAGAAGAACCAATGGATGGAAACTAATCAAGGAGAGAAACAACCTAGAACTAAAAAGAAATTTCCTGACAGAACAATTAATTAGTAGAACAACTTGCCTCCAGAAGTTGTGAATGCTCCAACACTGGATATTTTTAAGAAGAGATTGGACAAACATTTGCCTGAAATAGTATAGGATTTCCTGCCTGAGCAGGGGGTTGAACTAGAAGACCGCCAAGGTCCCTTCCAACTTTGTTATTTTATATTCTATCATTTCCTTTCATTAATACAGTTATAATTAATCATTGTTGTGATATTTATATCCAAGCAAGAGTAGTCCCAGTGGGCTGAAAATGAAATGACTTTATATTGCTGCCTTGCACCATCTAAGAAAATGCACAACAATATAGTTATAGCACATGTTCCGTATTTTTTACAAGAGTTAAAATTCCCATTAACATGTTTAGAACAAGTTTATAATAATTAGTAAATTTCTGCAAGGCCATTACATAAACATTATTAAAATAAACTGAATTATAGCCTGACGTAGGTTGTAATGTGGATTCAGATGATTTGGATTCAACTTTATTTATAGAGCAAGGTTTCAGTAACTGACTACAGATAGTCCTCATTTACCAACTGCAATTATGTTCAGCTACTCTGCTACTAATCAACCTGTTGTAAATCAGATATTACCATGCTGCGGTTAGGAAGAGAATCACTTGCACTTGTTAAACATCAGATCACATGACTGAAACTTGCAAATTCCTATTGGGTTTCCACTGATTTTGATTGTTGGAAGCCAGCTATGAAGGTCACAAATGGCAATCATGTGACCATGCAACATTACAACCACCATACATGCACACCAGTTGCCAAGTGTCCAAATCAGAACTATGTTGCCCCTGGAACACTGCAACAGCTGCAGCTTTGAGGATCAATTGTGTATCTCCTTTTTCAGTGTCATAACTTTGAACAGTCAATGAACGAACGGCCAATATGCAAGGACTATTTGCATTTAGTTTAGTCAGCTACACTCATTTCAAGAGATTTATGTGATTGTAAATAATGTGCAAAGATTTGCTAAAATGGACGGGGAAAAAGGAGTACTGTGGTTGCTCATCCTTTCCTATCAGTTCTTCTATATAAGCCTTTACCCTAAGATTTTCCCATCTAGGTGCTTAATTCTGATCTCCAAAGATGAGATGAAGAAAGGTCAGACATGCCAGCAGTTGCAGAAAGAGCCTTCTTGCCCATCAAACATGCCCTTATAATCCTTTCACTATATTAGCACTTATTTGCTTTCTGAATGACTCTGTTTTGATCAGGCTCACTTGTTTCAAATCAAAACTGAGAGAAAAAATATAATTTTTACAAAGAAATACTGGTATGTATTTTAAGCCAAAGCAGCTAATATTAAGCCTAGTGTAATGTCTACTTGATCACAATTTATCTCAACAATGGTTATTAAAAATCAAACATTCAAAGACATAAAATATGGTATTTTAGAGCTTCTATACAACAAACATAACTAAAAAACAAAACTCACTGATTATAGACTTCAATTTTATAAAGCATATTTTGCTGACATCTAAAATTAAAAATCATGAGTCAGTTTTAATTCTTATTTATAGCCTTCAGAAACATAATCCAGACAAGTCTGACTTTGCCTTATATATCACCATATGGTTCTACTGTACAATCACCATCTTTTGAAAAAACAATCCTTTGGGCATTTTTTTTTTTTATAAAATCATGCAGATTCTAAATTTGCCATGCATTACATAGAACACAGTAACGAAGTTTCAGAACATGAAAAAAATCCACTTTATCTGTTTGCACTAACACACCTACAGCCTTTATTAGACTTCCAAAGTGAGACCTTTTTCTTAGTATACATAATATGTTTTCACTTATAGCTCCTAACTATTTTGAAAGTTTACCCCCATTTTTTTCCCTAATGTTTAAAATTTAATACTTAGTTTTCTATTATGTGGCTCCATGACATGGAGATACTCCTTAGGTAGCCAAATCTTATACTGGTGATACCTCAACATGTACTCTGCTGACAGCATCCCACAAATTATAAAACTCAGCTGTGGAATAAACTAAGCCTTAGAAATGTATTTACTTAATAGTCTATAGACGGTAATCAATATTCCAATAGGTTTTATAAGGTTCTTTTAAACTTATTAAAAGTTTTGAAAAATAAGACAATGGTTTTATTTCACACCAGCAATTTTTTAATCATTGCTCCAAATGTCAACCAGATATTTCAGCAGACACCTATAACCAATTAAATTTTAATTGTTGTTATGTCATGTATCCTAAGATTGCTTTAATTATTTCATGAGACAGATTTTTAGATATTATTCTGTCTCCTTGATCCTAATCTTCTTAGCTATTGATATTAGTTTCACTAGTGGATTGCTGTAACAAGTTCTTAATATCTCATGGTACTTTTCTATGGTAATAAGGTAGATAAAATAGGATAAGTTTTCTCTTTGATTCTTGGAATCTGATAGTATGCTTAGAGTACTTGGGGAGTTCTCTAAGCATACAGCAATAGACTAGTTAAATTTTCTATCATCATTACACATCTCTGGTTTTGTAAGATTGACTACTGAACATAATGGGATTTGCTTCCGATTTAAAAGGTATTACAGGATTATAGTGTGGATCTTGGATCCATCAAATTCTCCATCACTGGAATCTTCATATCCATCATTATTACTTTCTAAATACAATAAAAAAGAAAAGTTATATAGAATTCAACTATATTTATCTTGTGTACCACTTGCTTAATCTACTGTATGTAAAAAAGGGAAAAAAAACAGATCCAGGAAACTACAGACCTATCAGCCTGACCCCAATACCAGGGAAGATTCTGGAAAAGATAATCAAGCAACAAATCACCAAACACTAGAAGCAAACAAAGTAATAACCAAACGCCAACATGGGTTTGTCAAAAACAGATCATGCCAGACTAATCTTATTGCATTCTTTGACAAAGTGACAAAATTAGTGGACCAGAGGAATACTGTCAATATAATTTACTTGGACTTCAGTAAAGCATTTGATAAAGTAGCTCATAACCTACTACTAGATAAAGTAGAAAAATGTGGGTTAGACAGCATCACCACCAGATGGATTCATAACTGGCTGACCAACTGCACTCAATGTGTGGTCCTCAATGGAACTGCACCTACATGGAGGGAAGTATGAAGTGGTGTACCCCAAGGCTCTGTTTTAGGCCCAGTACTCTTCAACATCTTCAACAATGACTTGGACGAGGGGATAGATGGGAAACTCATCAAATTTGCAGATGACACCAAGCTGGCAGGAATAGTCAAAACTCCAGAAGATAGGCCCAAGATACAGAAGGATCTTGACAGACTTGAACATTGGGCGCTATCTAACAAAATGAAATTCAACAGTGAAAAAAGTAAGGTTGTACATTTAGGGAAGAAAAACAAAATGCACAGGTACCGTATATGTGGTACCTTGCTCAATAGTAGTAACTGTGAGAGGGATCTTGGAGTCCTAATGGACAACCATTTAGATATGAGCCAGCAGTGTGCAGCAGCTGCTAAAAAAGCTAACACAGTTCTGGGCTGCATAAACAGAGGGATAGAATCAAGATCATGTGAAGTGTTAATGCCTTTATAATGCCTTGGTAAGGCCACACTTGGAATATTGCATTCAGTTTTGGTCGCCATGATGTAAAAAAGATGTTGAGACTCTAGAAAGAGTGCAGAGAACAGCAACAAGATGATTAGGGGACTGGAGGCTAAAACACATGAAGAACGGTTGCAGGAACTGGGTATGTCTAGTTTAATGAAAAGAAGGACTGGGAAGACATGAGAGCAGTGTTCCAATATCTCAGGGGTTGCCACAAAGAAGAGGGAGTCAAACTATTCTCCAAAGCACCTGAGGGTAGAACAAGAAGCAATGGGTGGAAACTAATCAAGGAGAGAAGCAACTTAGAACTAAGGAGAAATTTCCTGACAGTTAGAACAATTAATAAGTGGAACAACTTGCCTGCAGAAGTTGTGAATGCTCCAACACTGGAAATTTTTAAGAAGATGTTGGATAACCATTTGTCTGAAGTGATGTAGGGTTTCCTGCCTGGGCAGGGGTTGGACTAGAAAACCTCCAAGATTCCTTCCAACTCTGTTATTCTATTCTATTCTACTGTATACTTGATCTTGACTGCCACTGTGATATGATCTCACCAAATATTATAGAATATACAGAGCAAAAAAGTCAATGAAAAACTAAGCATAATATTAAAATGTGAATCCCAATCACATGAACTCAGTAAGGATTCTTAAAATCAACAACCAAGTTTGTTTAGGAATTACCTTCTTTTACAGCTGTTGCTAATTTAGAAATAACCCATGGCTATCAATATTAATTTGCCAATGATTAAATACACAGAGCAACCATACCTTTGACATCTTTATCATGACATTCTTTCAGTTTGGACCACAGTTCCTTGAAACAGTCAGCTGCAGGTTCTGTAGAGTTGGGACTTCCACAATTCCCTCCAGAAGCACTCATTTTATCTGTTTATAGTTTTTCAACTTTTTCTGAATTCTTGATGTTTGGCTATCTTCAGGTTCACATTAGTTAGGAAGTGTTTTTACCCAGACAATTGAATTCCTACAATGACAGATACAATGTTTACAATGTAGGTTATTAAATGATAGTTATTGTGATCAATCTATATCATTATTTTTAGATCTTGATTAATCATTGCATTTTTTAAAAAATAACACAGAAACCATTAGAAAACTGTCTTTTCATTGTCCTCAAAAGACAAGTTTTTCCTGAGGAAATAAACAAAAGCCATAATTGGCTGTTGCAAGAAGAAAAATAAGAGAATTGAGGTTTTATAAATTATTATGCTGTAATAATCAAATACTTTGGCCACCTAATGAGAAGGAAGGAGTCACTGGAGAGTCGATTGAGGGCAAAAGAAGAAGAGGACGACAGAGAATGAGGTGGCTGGATGGAGTCACTGAAGCAGTCGGTGTGAACTTAGTGGATTCCAGGGGAAAGTAGAGAACAGGAAGGCCTGGAGGAATTTTCTCCATGGGGTCGTGATGGGTCAGACACAACTTTGCGACTAACAACAACAACATGCTGTAATAAAATTAATTATATTATTCTGCTAACGATAGATTACATCTTGCCAAGTGCTGAAAATAATGAACTCACAGAGAAATTAAACACAGAAAAGTATCCTAGTGACTAATGTCCAGGAGGCATGGCACAAATTAAGAGCAGAATTTCAAGGCAACTGAAATACACAAGTGCTTTTACAATGCTTATATAGTTGTATGCATGGTTGATTCTCATTATTTCCTAGATCGGAATGCCTTAGGATTTAGATTGGGCAACTTGCAACCTGTTGATCACATGCAGTTCTTGGCTCCAAAACTGCAATCTGTATTACCTTGCCTGCTTTTCTCATCAGCAAGTAGCTGGCTATTACAAAAAGAAAGAAATCTAAGCAAGCCAGGGAGCACATGGGAAAGTCTTCACTTTGACCACTGAGGCAAAGTCGTGGTTCTAACCAAAGGTGTGCCGTGCCCGTCCTGGTAATGCAGTTCCCGAGCTAAGTACACAACCGTTAACTCTTGAATCGTTTTAGCCGAATCCCCATCCAACGTCACTGTTCCAGTAGTATCTTCCTTTTATCTTTCATTTACCATCTCCTCAAGATCTGACGCCTTCCATCCGACTGACGTCATTTCGCCTCCAGGGGGAACTCTAAGCACAGCTGGATCGCTTCAATTTATGCCCGCCACGCAGCGGTTAAAAACTTCGCTAAGGCGGCCCGACATAGTGGACACGCCTCCTGAGAGGGCAGACTAATTCTCCAGAGTTTGAAAAGGGCGGCTTTTTCAAAAGGGCCCAAAGGAAAAACGGCGATATTAGCCTAGGCTCAACAGTGCGCGCACGGTCTCTGCCTCCCACGGAAAGGAAAACTTTCGGCGGCCCGAAAGAAGCGAAACGGAGCCCTTTGATTTTTAGCAAGGGAGGTGCGTGGGCGCTTTTGGGTGCTGAGCGGAGTTGGGGAGGGGAGAGATTTGCCTCAGACGGGGAAAGCCCCGTGCGGAGTGCTCCCTGCGACCGCGAACAATGGCGAAGGAAGCCGGGAAAGGACCCGCTCCTGAAGGGAGGAAGGCAGCGGCCGCTCGTGGCTGCCCAAAAAAGGCGGGCTCTGGCGCGCGGTTACCTGGCGGGGTTAGTACCTTTCATTGAATGGCGGGACAGGGAAGGCGAACGAAGAAAGATGCTTCTCTTTTTCCAGCCCGCCAAGCCGCGGCGTTGCTCGTTCTCGGCCAGCCGCCCGCAGCGGGAGAGCCAAAAATTTAAGTCGTGGGTCTTCCGGAAGAACCGAGCTGCCCCTGCTGGCCGGAGGCTGTTTTGGCGGCTGAAAAAGAAGAGAATTTCCCCCTCTTCAAAATTGTCAGGAAGAAGTCCGGCTTGTTGGGCCCGGCCTTCAATGGGAGCCGCGGGAAGAAGAGGCGAAGAAGAAAGGAGAGCGAGTCACGGGGCACGTGCAGAGTTCTCTGTCCGCCCTTCCCCACGAATGGCTGTGGAGAAAGACTTTTGAGCACATCTCGCCTAAGCGATCCCATCCCTGCCCGTTCAGCCCGAGAAGCAGATGGGAACCACTGAGCTCTGAACGCCGGCTAGAGGCCTTTTGTTTATAGAATTAATGCGTTTTAATATAGCATCAGATCTTCAAATTCGGCCTTGCTTTTAGAATCAGATAGTTGTTTCTGTTTGTTTAAAAAAATATATAGAAAAAGGCCCTAAATAACTGTTTAACTCAAAGAAGTAGAGGAAGATGTGAAGTGACCTGGCCCATAGAATTGCTAAGGGTTAGACGTGACTCATCATGCATAGCAAACCAGTAGTATACATGGTCCTCAAAATAAATAAATCTCTAGAGTGGTTGCTTTGTGTGGAAACACAGAGAAGGCAACAGTATCAAGGAAAGGGAGGAGATAAAATAGTGAAAGAATATAGAAATGTAGGTTTCTCTGGCAAAACACACTGGCTACAAAACATGCTAAAGGAATACTGTATGATATTGGGCTTAACTGCTCTCCAAACATACTTTTTGATGTGACTGTTGTTTAATCCTGCCCTTCAGCACAGCAGTTCCAAGTAATTAATACATTTAAAAGCTTAGGCTGCATTCATAGCCTTGAAATTAAGCAGAAACATCAAATTGTCAGTTCTTAGAAACTGAAGTGTTCTTATTTGCCTAGAAATGAGTTTTCCTTGCTATAGGCTATAAGAGAAGGGAAAAAAAGTTGTTTTCAGGCCTGAATATAATAATGTGCTAAGTGCTGGACGTACACCTATTTGGAAAGTCTCAAATAGAGGACACCTCAAGGCATGTCCAAAATACATTTGGGAATAGAATAAAGAACAGCTTAATTGTACTCCTACAAGAGTTCTTCCATCCATCAACCTGAAATCTAGAGCAAATTTTGAAGATTTGTGAGAATTTAGCTACTACCTTCATTACTTTGAGGGTACAGTGCAAAAAAGGAAATATGGGATATTTATTCTTGCCTATCTTGATTTTAATTATAATGTATTAGTTGTTTAACATGCTCAGATATTTTACATATAATATATTAATTATTCCATCCATATTAACTGCTGGATTAAACCAAAGATTTATCTGGTTTAAATTTTATTTATTAGAGTGGTCAGATTCTTTGTAAGTTTTTGGTGAGACATGAGCAAAACGGGCTGCTTCTGCTAATGTTCCACAGTTTCTGATCAATAAAATTACAGGTCTTCAACTTAGTACTACAATTTAGACCAGAATTTATGTTGACTTTTTTGCCATGGTTGTTAAGCAGATCACTGCAGATGTTAAGTGAATCATGTAATTGTACCCAAAATTTGATCACATGAGATGCTTTAACAGTTATAAGTGCAAGGTTGTAAATAACTTTTTTCAGTGCTGTAACTTTGTCCAGACACTTAAATGAATGGTTGTAAGTTAAATACCATAGATAATAGCTATTAGCTATTGGTAGCTGTATGCCCCATGAATTCCCTTTACAGCCATCTTAAGCTGGTAACTATAATCTTGTCTTTTGTCTGTCTCAACTTCACCCATTTGCCAGATCCTGCCAGGTGAAAAAGGAATTAAAAACTGCCTTTGTTTCACCTGGCCCCAAAGCCCAAGGCAACTGCCACACCAAGAAGGCAGATGTGGGTTTCTCATCTGGTGAGCTAAAGGGACCGCTGGCAAGTCAGACCACAGAGTCCTGCGATTCCCGGGAAGGAGTTAGCAGCTGCTGTAAAGCCTCACTGAGATACCTCTTTAGGCTCTTCTTGCTCCCCTGTCAGCGCTACTTGGCCGGCTTTGGATGTCCCTTTTCTCATTGGGGCAAAGCCCAGCCTCCGTTCCCCAGAGGTCTCCCAGAGGTGGCCACCTCGTGGCCACCAAGAGAGCAGCAGTTGCCACAGGAAGTTGAAAACCCTCTGGCAGGAGGAGATTCCTGCAATTTTGAAACCACCGGAAAGAACACCCTGGGCACCCAGCAATCCCTCTTTCTTGCTGTGTTTCTTTGGTTCCGTTCCTCACCCAAGGAAAAGCTGTACACAGGCGAGATCTCGTGAGATCTTTTCTGTGGGAGGGAAAAGAAGGCGAGGGGGGCAACCAAGGAGAAAAGCATAGAAGCGGCATGTTGCTTGCTTCACTGAGGGATCATAGAAATGATTAATTGCCATTATTATGTGTCGACTCGGGAGCACATCGCCCATAATAGTCAAAATAACAGAGTTGGAAGGGACCTTGGAAGTCTTCTAATCCAACCCCTTCTCAGGCAGCAAACCCTATGTCATACTCTGTGCTGGGCAACGGTGCGCGTGCCCACAGAGAGGGTTCTCGAGTGCCCCCTCTGGCATGCATACCATAGGTTCGCCACCACTGATGTAGGTGGTAGTAAGTTACTGTGCATATATACCATATAAAGAAGTACTTTCATTTTCCTATCCCGAATCTTATGTTACAGTACAGTATTAGGCTTTATTGACTGTCCCCAAATCTAGCAAATCTAGAATTCTGAGAGCTAAAAAGTTGAGAAGACAGTTAGCTTATCAATTTGCTCTCAATGTAAAACAATATGATTTCTCTGGTCTACAATACACAACATGTAAAACATACTGTCAGTGAAATTTGGCTTGTCACCACCTCTCAAGTCTCTTTTTTTCTATCCCTCTAAGCTATATATATATTTAAAACTTTTTATTTCTGTAATGAAATTGAAAAGCGTTGCATATGTAAATTGACTTTCATTGCAGGGTCTTATTTAAAAATATGTGCAAAAGATTGCAATTACAAGTAGTTTTCAATTTACAACAGTTCATTTAGTGACCATTCAACGTTACCATGGCACTGAAAAAAGTGATTTATGACCATTTTTCACACGTATGATCTTTGTAGCATCCCCAGGATCATGTGATCAAAATTTAGAAGCTTGGCAATTGGTTCATACTTAGACCGTTGCTGTGTCCCAAGGTCATGTGATCCCCTTTTGCAACCTTTTGACAAGCAAAATCAATGGGGAAGCCAGATTCACAACTGTATTGCTAACTTAACAACTGCAGTGATTCACCTAACAACTGTGGCAAGAAAGGTCGTAAAATGTGGCAAAAGTCACTTAACAAATGTCTCGCTTGGCATCAGAAATTTTAGGTTCCATTGTAAGTTGAGGACTACCTGTATCATGTTTAGATTCAATTTTCCATAGAATAAACTTAATAGTTACATTAAAGTTTTGGCTGTATAAAAGTAAATCCTTTCCCAAATTTAGATTTCAAGAAATGTGTTACTTTATATTATTACTGAAAATCCAGGGATACCATGTATATCCCCCATAGAGTTACATCTGCTTTTGGACAGAAATGAATATACAATCAAAATGAGTTATTTGAACCTATTTAAATGGCCATCTGTTTATTTGTAGTTAGAGATCTGTTGCATTAAGTTTTTATTGTAGAAACAAAATAGACAAGTACGAAACAAATGCTGTGAACTGTTTGATATTCACAGTTAATGAGATGACATATTACACCTAGCTCGGTGTTGAGTTCTGATGAAAAGAATACTTCTCAATGGATTCAAAGTCGATACTGAAATATACTACAGCATATGTCATTTGTCTAGGAGGAATAAAATCCATAGCCAGACAATAAAACTGAGAAAAGAATTAGCACTGTTGTGCTGGTCAAATATGGACAGGAACTCAAAGACATTTAAGTACTTAATACATTAATGATAGCAATACACTTATCTGACTTAGATGTTACCCTCTTGTTTATATTTATTTTTACTACAATACTTTTTGTTACTACCAAGAAGACCTATTTAGTAGGGATTTTTAAAAAAATCTTAACACATTACTATTTCCAGAAGTATCCCTGTTATTCCTTTATTGCCATAACTGAATAAAAGTAGATCTCTACTTCCTAATGAAAATCACTCAGTAAGTTTATAAATACATTGGGACTAAAATCTACTCTATTTTTTTATAAATATGTCATCATATGACACTTATGATACTTGAAAGTATACTAAAAAGAATTTAGGATAATTTTCATATAATTATTTTACTAATTGTTATCAGAATAAGCTGTAAGAATGGGGTGTATGAATAATTTTACACAAGATAAAGTTACACAAATTGTTTCCTAGTGAAAGTTTTTAGTTAATAGCGCATCAAGTATATTCATTTAAGTTGCAAGATTGTTCAACAAGCTGTTTTTTGTAAATACACTGTTCTCTTGGGAAGGAATCATTTATATGTTTAAAAAAAGAGATATCTCCCCCAGAGAAATAAGCTTAAGCATATAAAACATACTTTATACTGCTGTCAGAGTATAAATATAATGTGTTTGTAACTTGTAACTACTTAAGTTTTGCTTCCTGCAAATGTACATTCTAAACTGTCATTCTTATAAAAGAATCCAGTTGCCTTTTGTAATGGTTACTCTATGCCTCTGTTTCCATAATAACTGAACGCAAGAAGTTTGGGTTCAAACCTTCATTTTCCAAATGATCAGATACAACATGTATTGTTTGTATGAAATGCTCAACATGTATGAAAACTTTTTCTAGTGCCTGTAGTTGTACACTTTACAGTGCTTAATAGGTTTGCTGAGCAGTATTAGCAGAAAATATTTTTATACCTGTAAGTATTATGTAATTGCTATTATGTTTTAGGAATGCTCCTTGAGGCCTCTTCTGTTTTAGAGTTTTAAAAAATTGATGTAATCAAGTAAACATTAGTCATTTAGACTTGTGATAAAGCCTTCTGTGTGAAATTTCACTGTATATACGTATTTCAGGAAAATACTGCATTCCTTGGATTTTTTCAGACAATTATTTTGTGTTAGTCTTCCTGCTAGCTACTGTTTGTTTTGTGTCATAAAGATGTAGGGCATTCCAGGAATCTTAGTGTATATTTTGTCCAATTTGTTTAACTAGTAAAGAATTCACAGTTAAGTGATAGAGTCCATGCTTCCTTCATGCAGAAGGCCTCAATTAAACTTTGACATTTCCAGTTAAAAAAAAAAAAGAGCTGGTGATATGAGAAGTTCCTCCAGGATGTTGCATTGACATTGCTAATTAGAATAGCAGTACTAGATTAGACAGATTAGAAGTGTTCTAGGTATAAAAAGAGTTTCTTATAACCCAGTTCAGATTATGTGATGAAGTAAGCTCAGATACATTATTTCTATACTATACATGAATCTACTCATCGTATAAACATGAATTGCTAGTGAATTTAATTTTTGAACTGTTAATAATTAAAAACAATTTTAACTTTCCTCATATTACCAGCAACATTAGTTATATTAGAAAAAGAAAGGGACTGGACATTCTCTTTCAAGAAACACCTTGTCATTAATGTAATCTCATTAAAGAACACAAACA
This sequence comes from Arizona elegans, assembly GCA_022577455.1. NCBI lineage: Eukaryota > Metazoa > Chordata > Lepidosauria > Squamata > Colubridae > Arizona > Arizona elegans. The sequence goes on from JAKOOJ010000002.1 coordinate 39,176,211, forward strand.
GATTTCTAGGAAATGCCAGAAATTTCAAATTTGAAAATGATCCTAGTGCAAAATATTCTCATAATCCATAGATTACTGTAGAAAACCTTTAAGAAATCAACAAAAAACCAAAGTGGATAATCACTGAAATGTTTATTCAGTATATATCTTTTTGTGAAAAGCCGTAAGGAAATTATTAGTTATGTTTTTCTGAACATGGATCCTGTTATTAACACACAAAGTGTCAAAAAATCTAATTTTCATAGTTCTAACTTTTAGAAACTAGACTTTAGAGTCTTTTACCATGTTCTCATATCCTTTTAGTACAGCAGAATTCTGTGTCACAATATTTGAGGCATTGTTGTGAAAAATACTGCATATAAACTTGTAATAAAAGCCTATATGAAAATATCTCTTCCAGCTAAACCCAAATTGGTATAGGTGTTGTAGTTCAAAAAAGCAAAATAAGATGTCCATTTGGAAAGATTGGACATCTTACTTTGATTTTTTGAACTACAACACCTATATCATAACTACACTACAGTTTTTCATGCTGCCCAAAATGCAGAATTTTCTTGGTTACTGATGTTTGTACTGTGTAAAATTTCACAACTAGATACACAGTTGGAACAAATATTGAGATGGCATTTTGATAGATGAGGCAGAAAATCCCAACCATTCATTTGATTTATGTTTTGTCCTATCATATGTGGGATCAGTGTTTAAATTTTAAAATTTCTAAACAGCCTGTAAAGGACATACGGTGTGCATGAAATCATTTTTAGAACATGGTTGTAAAATATATCAAAATCAATCGAATTTGTTATCATTATCCAAAATCTACCAAAATGCTCTTTGCTTTATCAAAGAGATTGCCTTAAAACATTTTGATAACTAAGAAATATTGAATCTAAAACTCAAATATTTAATTCTTATATTGGAGCATGAAGGATGGAGTAGTTGTATGCTCACCCCAAAGCTGACTGAGAGGGCTGCAGGATGAATTGGAAATTCTTGCTCATTTGACAAGGAAATCTACAGACATTTATACAGCTGGCACAAGTATCCATTGATGTACTGGCATTGAGGCTTGGCAAAAATCCTAAGCCTCTTCTTTTTCTTTACATACCCAAATGTGGGCCTACAGCTATACCAAATGTTTTGGGGTTGATTTTATTTTGTACTGTAGTAAGTGGGAAGGGAGGTTAGAAGTCAAAAGTAAATAATGTCTTCTCCCTGGTCTGACTGCAATGAATATTGGGTTTGACAGTCACCTAGAGGCATTCACCATTCCTTCCTTCCACATATGTATACAAAAGGATAGCAGTCAAGGAGAAAAACCCCATAGTCACTTGTGAGTGAGCTTTTTTGAAGTGCATGAGATTTATTTCTGAGTCAATATACAGAATTGTACTATGAATATTAGAGTTATAGTACAGATTAAAAGCACAGGAACAGAAAAATATTTTATCAATTCATGTAGCACTGTGGAGCAATGTAAGAATTTGTTCAGGGTATTTTTGTTGCCTTTTTCAGAGGCAGAAGAAAATGAGCTGACAATTCAGGATCATACATTTTTCAAACCCATGAATATATTTTTCCATTCCACTGCTAAAGGATGTTATGTGGGTTGATACTACTTTATCAACAAAATAGATTCTTAATCTTTATCCAGCATTACGTATCCCCGAATAAGATCAATCCATCATTCCAGAGCAAATCTGGGACAGATATCAGTTGGGGAGCAGGGAGGATGAAAAGTGAAGATAAATTTTGTTTCATAAATGGAAACTAACTGACATGAAATCCAGTTACAATTACTCATGAGTATGACCAATTAAAATCCATGCACTTTTTTGCAATTTTTCATTGGAGTGCACCACTATTGTGTATTATTAAGACTGAAAAGAAGGTCTTATTGAATTCACTTTGACTTTTACCCAAAATAAATGTGATTCAAATTTAAAAAGAAATTTCTAGTTGGATTAGCATATAAGGTTGCAATCTTATCCATTTGTATTTGGAAGGAGTGCCACTATTCGGTAGGAGTGTCATAGACATGTTCTATGTCAACATGCATAGGGTTAAGCTGCTAAACTCAACAATTAAACTGTTTTGAATAATAGTAGCTTTTAAGTTGATTGTCTAAAATATTTCAAAATAGTTTACCTAGTGTTTACCTAGTATATTTAAAAATGATTAAGTATGCAATTCCTTGCTAAATCAATAAGAGCTATTTGGGATTGCCTCAAAGAATAATTAAAAATAGTTGTTTATCAATGTGGATATTTGCACAGACCAAAGCTATAATTATTTTTTTATTGAAAAGATTCCATAGAATATTCTGAGCAGTTAAGTATTAAACATTGCCCAATAGACACTGATATTTTTACCTATCTTGTAATTAAAAAGATTCTTAATTGTTTCTTCTAAAATTCATATTACAACAACTTCCCTTAGGAAGAGAAAGTACCAAAGTGTATTTCTTTTTGTTTTAAATCCAGTTGAAAGAGGAATACAAAAGTCACATTTATGTTAAACAAAAGTTATTTTGTCCTAACAGACATGACAAAACCTGTCTTCATTCCTTTCTGTTCAGCTCAGCCAATATACTACTTAGCTTCAGCAAGTTAATCAGTCACCAGATTCTACAGCCTTTGTTTTCAAAGATGTCTAATTCTTACATGACACTACCTGTATATATAATAAGATCCATACCCTAAACACTTAAACTAAAGGTGGAGCTACATTTTGCTGTATACTTTAGAGCACAATGTCAGTGTGTACAGCCCCTATTTATAATAGCAAAAGACAAACTTCCCTTCTAGTGGACAATTTGTAAAGTTGTGTTGAATCAAGATTTGTCAGAATTTCTGTCAGAATAACAATCTGATATGTTAAATAATTAAAATTAATTAAAAATATGAAGAATTGATGTTGCAATGAAAAACAACTCTTATATGCATAACATTTCCTTTTTAAATTTTCTGTCCTAAAATTGATTTAGTTACTATCTATTCTACGCAAAGAAGATATGTCTACAGTATAATGTCTATTCAGTTTGGCATAAGACCAATTGAACTTCTGAATAAATTTGCAGAGTTACATTGCAGCACAACAAACAAATTTATACAGTAGATCACTGCATCACAGTAGGCAATGATCAGGCTAAAATTCAGCTATCCATCTTTAAAACTATTTCCCTGTTTTAGAGATGTTTCTACAATCACCTTTGACTGAAATGTAAATGTTAAATGAAACCTGATGAAACACAATGAAGTTATAAACTGATGTAAGCCATAACTATATACTGATATAGAAAAAAACAATTCACCGAAGAACATACACAAAGAATAAATGGCCTATTTGTACAGTATCCAGAATTAAATTTCAGAAGTTATATAGTATTAAATTGATGCTTTCAAAACTTACCTTTTAAAAACTGAAACAGGTTTGTCTGATTCTGTTCTTGATCGTCAATGACATTTATTAAGCTTCCCTAAGCTGATAAACATCAAGCTTATATAGGATGAGAAAGTCACAGTGGACCATACTACAGAATGCAGAGAGGAGTTCTGCTGCACCTAAGATATATACAATGTGCAATGGATAACCTAATATGTCTTTCATTTAACTGGCTGGGCAGGTTTTTGCATTCTCTGGAACATGGAATCATACCAGAATTTGTTGGCATAACAGTCCTGTCAAACCAGTTCCTTGGTAGAACAGAAACCTGTTCAACCAGTCGGCATCAAAGGGCAGTTCAACATGCTGCGGCTCAACTCAACTCTGAAGCTTCATAAGTGGTGAATTATTCACGCCTCCACCAACTCCCAACATAAAATGTTGTAGCCTCCAGCAAAATAATTTACCAAAGGAGTTAGGGAGTGTTGCGTCCGTAACCATATCAAATGCACCATTATCCTATTGTTTCAGACTGCATTTGGATGCATCTAGATGGAGTAGCTGATGAATAGTTTGAAACAAATCAGAAAGGTTTATTTATGTTAAGGAATGTTTAAAGCATTTTTACAAATTGAACACATCTACTCCTAGATTACATTTTTTTGCTAATTGGAAATTAAATGCTGAAAAATAGTCAAAAATGAATTCCCTTATAGATGTCACTGACAGTTGCTGACAGCTGTAAAACACAGCTTTTTTTAATTAAGTATCATCTGTTACAGAACATTTATACCAGAAAATCAGAAAAACTACATGTAAAACTAAGACATGAAATCTGTTTGAAATATCATTATATATGGATAGACATTTATCCCTAATTTCCAGTCTTCTATAACCTATTGTAGACTTTTCCATTAATTACACTTTATAGCCCTACAGAAATCTCCTTAAATACACATAGTAAATAATCTAATCTCTAATCAAATACTATTTTCTTGCTGACCTAGTGAGTTCATAGTGGCAGTGTAATTTTCTTAGATCCCAAAATGTTTAATGCTTCTTTCATGGGGGCCTTCCAGATGATTGATTCATTGAGCATAAGTACATGATGGTCCAATCACAGGAACAACTCACTCTAGACATCTTTCCAAGTCAAGGACAAACATAATAGTGCCACAGAAAGACCTGACTTTTGTCATAAGCACTGGAATAATAGTATTGTCATAAGCACTGGAGCCCCGTAAGGAAATGTATTTATTTATATACATTGTTTATGCACCTACCTATCTCACACTAGTGACTGGGTGTTTAAAGATCAGAAACAAACAAACAAAAAACCCAAAATGATCCCCACCAGCTTCTAGTGCCCAAGGATAAACTGGGTTTATAATATGGGTTTTATAGATGTGTATGGAGAGGTTTCTTTTGTTTTAGTTTTTATATTTTTTTTACTATTTTTAATATTGTAAGCTGCCCAGATTTATGATTTGTTGATGACCAAGTAGGTAAGTAAGTAATTAAGTAAGTAAGTTTTGATTGGTGCCAGAATAGTATTCAACTTTCTTTCCTGTCTAACATTGCCTTGTCTACAGAAAATGTACTTGAGACAATATAAAATTACTTATACAATATACTGAAACATGACTGGCTAAAAGAAATAGATATATGCAAGTAGGGTGGAGAACTTTGTCAACATAGTATTAGTTTTGTGAAGGTCTTTTTAGGTGCTTTACAGAATTCTGAAAGTCAAAAGTTCAGTCACAGGAAGGAAATATAATTTGCCTGACATATGTTATTTGCCTACTTATTTTTATTTATAGCCTCCTCCATATTGAAGGAAGACACTTTATATGTTGGCCTAATTTGGTGTACAAATGAATACTAAACACTTTCATGTCACTTTGCAACCACCACAGAAGAATCACAGTTATCTGTTGGATATTTAGTTTTATTTTAGAGTTTAAACTTATCTTTCTGCTATACAGTAAATATTTTCAGGATTTCCAAAGTGGCTGAAAAAAACAATAGCAAAACTAAAGTCTTTACATAATATTTAACTTTAAATCAGTTGTTGGACATTCATAACCCATAGTTATGAATATCCAAATAACTTATAAGATACAAGTCTTTATGACTAGCTCTAAAGTAAGTAAGCTCCATAAGAATCACCATCTCTTAGTTTATAAGAACATCCTCATTATTATTTTCAGTTTACAACTGCAACATCTTAAAAAAATATATTTAAATTTAACCAGTCTAAAAAGATTATTGATGTATCCCAGCATTTGCTGTTCATACTATATGCAGATAATGTAAGAATAAAATAGGTGCACTGATAGTTCTTACAAAATAGTAATTACAAAGCATCTTCTTTCATTCTGATAACATCACCTTTCAAGGAGAATGAGAATAAGATGGTAAAAATGTGAGAACCATGTGCAGAGATGAATCTGCATAGTGAAATGATAGGAAGCCAAGGAGGACCAGGGGATTGCTTGCCCCTAAATCCCTCATTTATCAAAACAGCATGACTCTGGACCCCAGGATGTTCATCCTTCAAAACAGTAAACATGCTGCATGATTTAGAATTGTAATGACTAAATTGTTATCCCAATTTTGGAGTTCTAATTATTGTTAAATTTCTATCAGCAAAATGGGTACTCAAAGTGGAAAAAGAGACTTCAGTCAAATTTTGGTCTGTATTATTTGTAGCTATTGGAATATTAGACAAAAAAACATAGAGGGAAACCTATATGGACTTTCAAATTAAGTTACTGCTGGCAACCTTGATGATGTAACTTCTCATATTGCCTTTCTTTGACCTCTCCGTACAGTGAGAGTTATGCATAGGTGTGTGGAAGCATAGAATTGAAGACTAGCGTGCCCTGGAGCAGAGAAGTATTGAGACAGAGGCACAGAAGACCGGTTTCTCCTAATCTTTTTTCATCCAAGGTCTTTCTACAGTTTCATACTGTCCCCTTCCCCATAGTTCCAGAGTACTTGGTTGACATTTAATGTTTGCTTATATATTTAATTAATTTGACTTGTTTTTAAGGAAAAACAGAATGTCCTGTCATTCACTTTGAGCTGCTTTTCCCAGGCCTAACCAACAGAATAAGAGTTCACCTATTCTCACCAGTTACATTTATGCAATGGGATGCCCATGTTGTAGTTCAGTTGCCTTTATAACTGCCTCCCATACTGACCACTAGCAGACTTCTGTTCCTCATTTTTGTTTTTCAGCCATGCAGTACCACCCCCAATGGCATTGCAGTACTGGTCATCTTAAATAAAGTAAGACCACTCTTTCCCCCTGGAAGCACAAGATCATGTGGACTTGTTCCAAGGGGTGTTTTTCTCTTATTTTAGTTTGGCCTCTGAAGAATCTCCCAGGAACAAATGAAGTCCCAGGAATCTTAGCTAATAACCACCTTAGAGTTATATTAGATAGCAGTTTTCTCCATGTTCACAGATTACATGGGGTCGTTGTACTGTAGTAGCTTCCTGATCTTTCAATACCTTACTGAGCAATGAGTTACACACTTGATACAGAATTTTGATTGAATTCTACTTAGGGCTACTAAAGAATCATTTATCTGGATGTTGCCCCTTAGCTCCAAAGCTAAGGGGCAACAATCAAGCAGACTTGCACTTCACCATCAGAACTATTTTTTCACAGTAGGAGAGTTCATTAAAATGCTTCATCCAGACCAAATATGGAGTTCAGAAATTCTTCAGGCAGTCCAGTGGCCAGTTTAGGAAAAAGATTCTGCTGATCCCTCTCCAAATGCTTCATAATTAAATAGTAGGCTCAGTATGGCATACTGTTCTTCGGTCTCAACATTGTTGGGTCTGGATGCCAGAGACCACATGGGGAACTCTGTAAGGAAGAAATGAGGAACAGGAGCAAAAGTGGAGCCACAACTGAAGTTGCCATAAAAAAAGGTTGAGCAGAAATACTGATTCTGAGTGAGCTGAACTGCAGTTCCCATATGCATGGATGCATTATAGGACAGTCAAGAATGTATTCAGACCTGGCCTGTCCAGAATGGCAGGTGGAGGTAGAGATGCAACAATGAGTGCATCCCCCCAGGTATTTTCTGATGGGGTTGTTGCATGCATGATAGCAGGGTCATAACATTGACTTTCTAACACAATGTCAGCAGCTTCTTTGTGGTTGAGTGTAATCTCTTTTGGCCTGTTATTACTTGTTCGCTAGCACCAGGCTATATGTATAGAGTGGGATTGTTTACAAGTTCCTAGTGTGTATACATAAAGACACTGGGCAGGAACCTAGGTGTTGGCATGCTATGATACATACAAAATCGAAAATTGGGAAGCATGCACAGACGTGTAGTTTCTTATCTATTTGGCTTCTATACATCGGTTGAAGACACAAGGTTTCTACTTTTCGGTCCATGTTCCCTACTGGTCTTTCTGGTTCACTTTCCACTTCTGGTTCCTCATCATGTGTTTTGGTGTAAGCAAAGATTAATAGCACAATATGCATTGTTGAAGTACTTTGAATATACTGCACCCTACCTTCAGAACATTGCAGAGGAAGAACTTCTGTCACTGCTTGCTGGCGGCTGATGTGCATGCTGAAAACGTTGTGTTTTGCAGTAGTAACTCCTTCTCCACTCCCCCCAACCCAATTTCTTCCATGTTTTAATCTTTATTAAATGCCACACTTATATGGAATATCTATCATTATCTCCACAAATGTTCTGGCACAATCAATAGTGGCAAAGTAGTATAATCAGGGCTTTAATAAATGTGTGTCCCAGCATTGGGTTTCAAATTTTTTTACTACTGGTTCTGTGGGTGTGGCTTGGTGGGTGTGGCATGGTTTGGTGGGCGTGGCTTGGTGGGCATGGCAGGGGAAGGATACTGTAAAACCTCCATTCCCACCCCACTCCAGGAGAAGGATACTGTAAAATTTCCATTCCCTCTCGATCAGCTGGGACTTGGGAGGCAGAGAATAGATGAGAGTGGGGCCAGTCAGAATTTTTACTACCGGTTCTCTGAACTGCTCAACATTTCTGCTACCAGTTCTCCAGAACTGGTCAGAACCTGCTGAAACCCACCTCTGGTGTGTCCCCTTTCCACTCACCCTGTTTTCTTCAGAATACATCTCTCTTAAGCAGATCTCACCTGACACTTCTGTTTGAACTTTCATTGAGAGAACAATTTGGCTAGCCAATCTGGCATCTTTCCACATAGATAGGTTCATAGACATGCCTATATAACTCTACTTGTGGACACTTATGCGTAGTTTTGCAGGCTGACTCGGCTCACTGCCAGCAGTTCATTTCTGGTGGGCTCAAGGTTGATTCAGCCTTCCATCCTTCTGAGGTCGGTAAAATGAGGACCCAGATTGTTGGGGGCAATATGCTGACTCTGTAAGCATCTTAGAGAGGGCTGTAAAGCACTGTGAAGCAGTAAATAAGTCTAAGTGTTATTGCTATCTTAATAGCACTATTATTGTTCCATTTATTGTACAGATATTCCCTTGATCTCTTATGTTTCCTGAATCCCAGATATTTTCTTTTGTCCTATAAAACTTCTAACCAGATTTGTAGCTGCTTTGTTCTTTCTTGATGATCCAATCTACTTTCCCTAATGAAGGATTCTGTTAAAAAAAATAGGAAACATTCCAGAAGCCCACCTCCTTCTAAGGACAGTTTTCTTTAAATGGCAATTGTGAGTAACTGATGTCCATGAAACTAATGATGTATACTATTCCTTCCATAGATACTATGTTATGAATCTTAACCTTTTGTTTCCACTTTTCAATAAAAAAAACTCAAAAGAACCATTAGTGAAAAATAGATACAATAGGACATTTGGCAAACATATATACACATCACCCCTGTATGCACATTTTTGAATGCTTCAAGCACTAGCACCTATGTATCCTAATAGATTGGTACCAGCTACATCAATTTGCAGAGCTCATGTTGTGGCAACATAAATATCCTTATGGCAGCAAGGCTGAATTCCTGCTCATATCCTTAGGTTACTTGTAGGTGCCAGTTTTGTGGTCTTCTTGGTTAATCATGAGGAGTTGCCTAATCTCATTCCTGAGCCAAGATAGCTGCAGGAGATGGGTGCGAGAGTCTGTTTGGCCATGAGCTGCAACCATCTCTTCTGCCAATCTGCACAAAGGTGTACTATGCACCATTAATTTAAATGCCAAACTGTAAGCCCCCTGGAAAATGTGGTACAATTAGGGGTAATATGTGCACACTGTAGAGTTATTTATGGATACTGAGATGCAACATCATTTGCAACCGGCACTCAGTTGCTAAGTGATGGTATACATTGTACATATACTGTAATTTCTTTTTACATGAGTGCAAACTGTACATATTGTCAAAAATGTTATTTTTTTGGTAACTGAACAGGTACTTTTGCTGTATCTTAATCCCATCCTAGGTTTTCAAAAGTGCAATTGATTCAGATCTTTTTCTCATGCTCCTCCACTAGCACTTTGTATATTGTATTTTTGAGGAAGAAGAAATTATTGTCTTTAGATGAAGGTGAAGGAGAAGGGAATACCAATATTGTGACAGAGAATTTTGTCTCTAGCTAGGACTGCAAAGGAATGGTGGAAGATTAGTTTAGTTCCAACCTTGTAGTTAGTAGCACCAAAATTTGATAGTGGGTAACTAAGAAAAATATGTGTTAGAATGCCACGATTCCACAATCATGCCATTATGATTGATCTGTGCATAATAACAGCTTATCATGCCATCTTGTGCCACCAAAACCAGAACGGGATAGATAAAATGTTGCCCCTTTAAAGCTGACTTAAAGAACCACAATGACTTTCATAAACAGCTATAGAAACTGCACTTGCATGAAACTGTCCCACTCAAGACTATTCTTGTTGTGTTCTTACAATATGTTGTGTTCTTTGGACTTTTAATTTGTCTGGTCGTTGAACTAGCAGAAAAATATACTGGCATAATTTGTGCTGACCTGATAGTCAACAGTTTTCCATCCAATGGGATATTAACTAATTAGAATGTTTGCATATTAGAATCATGTATGGGGTTTTCTGCATTCTATTAGACACAGATTAAAAAGAGTAATTTCAATAAGGTTTAGGACTCTTGAGACAAAAGAGCTTATACTGGGTTCAGTTTCATAGTGGATTGTGCCCTGAAATTCTGAAGAACTGCAATTATTCTTCCAGTTAGTTTGCTTTTCATGGGAGATCTGAATTTTGATAGTCTTAAACAATGAATATTAACATATTTACCATAAATTCATTTTTTTCTTCCAGTGTCTCACAAAATATTCTTCTTTTATTGACCTTCCCCAGCCAAGTTGACATACCAATTAACCATCTGCAATACTGTCAATTAGAGCCATAGGAAAATAGATTCCCATGGTTGAAGTGTAGTTAACTAAAACTAGAGAGAAAACATGGAACTGAATGTTTCTCATCTGAGGAACACTGATTTTCATGAGAAGCAAAAGACTGACATTTAGTGTTGGAACAACAGTTTAGCTTTGTAAAATATAGGTTCCTGAAATATAAAGAACCATTTGATTTCCCACCCCCCCTCTCTAGAATGCCAATGCTTAAATTACTGGACAAGTAACCCCTGGTTTCTTCTGGAGATAAACAGCCATCACCGCTGGTGATGTAGGCATAGCCACCATCTATCTTCGTGTAAGTGCCTTCGATGTACCTGAAAGAAAAAGCATTTGTTGGATGGATGCATTGTACTCTTAGTGGTGGTAAGAAGTTGAGGATCTGGTATCTATGCTAGCCATGAGGAGCCAGAAGATGCCTTGTGGCTTTCGGACTAGTTATCATTAGTTGTAGAAAGTGAAGGGGATGATCCTTGTTTGCAAACATCACTTTCTACTGCAATCCAAAGCTATTCTGATATAGAAGGATTTTCATTTTCAAAATTTTTTACTGTTGCACAATGCCTACACAGAACTCTACATAAAAGCACTGTCAAAATACACTTAGTTCCTCATATTCTGTAAATGGCAGTGGATTTATAAAACCATCAGGAAAAGGAAACATATATGTATTTTGTGAAATATAACTTCAGGGGGAGATTTGTGGTATAGAATAGTACATCAGTATTGTAAAGCATAGAACAAATGCGGAAAGACAAAATAGTCACCTCAACACAGAAGAGATCAAGGTTTAATTCTAATTATTCCTTTGACTGACAAAGAAATGAAAGCCAAATTATGTTTTAATTGAGAGTCAATTAGCTCTCATATATTATTTGGGCATATTTCTTCATTTGGGCTTAAATGAAGTCTGAGTGCTTAAGTCCCAATTATAAATATTTGGTTCTATTGGATTTTATTTATTGGTTTGTTTTGCATTGAATGGACCATGTCCCACTGAGTTCTTACTTTAGGCACTAGGGTCAAATTATTGTACTTTAAACACATTATACAAAGACCTAGTGGAAAGGTGGAAGTGAAAGAATAAGAGGGTGATCAGTAGTAAGCTGGATGGATTCAATTATAGATACACTGGTACACTGTTGGAGATGTGAAGGACCATGTAGGGGATATATCATCCAAGAGAAAATCTATCTATGTGGTTATAAGAGTTGATGCTGACTTGATGGCAAATAATCAAATTATTTTTCTGTTTTCCTATTTCTGTGACTAAATTGCCTAGTGTGGGAGGGGATATTTTATCATTACACAGTGAAAAGGAAAGACAGGTCCTTTCCGCAATCCTCATCAATCAATGGTTCCATTATACTTCAAGTTCATATATGTTTTTGAAACACAAGGAAGCAGCCTTACTCTGAGTCAGATCATGAATCCATCAAGTACCGTACTCTAAGTGGGGGCTTTCCAAATAATGTTGTGAGTTCTGTCTTTGCATGTCTGAGATTGAACCTGGTACTTTTTTTCAGACAAGGCATGTATTTTCTTCCAGAATACTTAAAATGACATTATATACCTTTGTTGACCTGTGCACTATTAGCAGCTTTCTCCAACTAGCATTGAATAGACTGGAATGGACTTTGGTCATTAAAATGGGAAGTTCTGGAAATTCTACTCCCAGCAGTTTTAGAAGGTGACAAGCTGGGGAAGGTTGCTATCCTTGAAGACATGGTGACTATGTTGGGTCATTTTAAAATATACTTTGTAATTCAAATGTGACTATTCTACTTTATTTCAAAAAGATTAAAACAATTGGGATTAACTAGTTTATGTTTGTAGCTACTTTAATTAAGAAAGCATTCAGAAGGGCTTCCTCACATAACTTTCAAGGAAATAATAAATGAATTCTTTATTAATAATATATATTCTTTATTAGTAAATTCCAAAGTCTTAAAATAAACATCTAGTGAACTTACTGAATACTCAGTCAGATCCTTAAAAACAGGTGAGAAGGGATAAAAAAGGATTAACATAATAACAATGTCCATTTTCTGCTCTTCCCACGCAATGGGAAAACAAAATTACTATGTATTCTTAGAGTTGCCATTGCCAATGAATTTATGTTAGGCCTTGATTTGGAAGAGAGCAGCTTTGGTCCAATTAAAAACACATTGTTTGGTTGCTTCATATAATTTATTTTCTGTCTCAACTCAGATGTATTCTAAGCAGTTTACAGGCAATAAAAAGCATAATGAAATGACAATAGTAACCAGTAATAAATCACAATAGTAATAGTCATAGATTATAATTTCCAATAATACATGCATTAATATAGATGTTAAATCCTAACAGCAGTTCATGACCACAAACTCAATATTTACACAGGCTCTCATTACTCAGTTTTGCTGCTAGGAAGAACTGTTTAGATTATAGAATCTTGGAAAATAAGTATGAAAAATAAACTCCACTGTATTAAGGAGTTGTTTGAATTTCTTTTCAGAGATTCCTTAAGTGATAGACCAAGGTCTTGTATAAGAGATAAGGGAGATTAAGAGATTGCCGTGTCTCAGCTGCCATTATTTTCTTTTATCTCCCCAATTCTGAGAATACTTCAATGTTTGGGTCAGTACTCCATCAATAATTCCTGAAGCCCCTTTAGAAGACCTTCATTTTTACTAGCTTCCAGAGGCTATACAAATGAGGATCATCTTTACCTCAGGGACAGCTATTCCATAGGAAAGTTGCTTCCATGGAGAATACTGATCCTGAAGCCCCCTGCCATTACACCTGCTTGGTTATATAATCTATGAACCCTCCCCAGACATTCCTAGCTGTCTGGGCTCAATAGGCAGAAACTATTTGGGAGAAGCAGATAGATATTTAGATATTTATTTATTTAAAACCTTTATATAGCTGTCCATCTTATATCCATGTTGCAGACCATAAACAGCTTTAAATGTAGTGACCAGCATCTTGAATTGCACTCAGAAACATATTGATAAATAGTACAGCTGCCACAGCAATGAGGTAATGCCATAATATCATGACTGCACCAATAAGGATAAGTACCACTGATTCTGGAGAAGCTGAAATTTTTGGGTGATCTTTAAGAGCAGCTTAGTGTAGAATGAATGATGGCCAAGTCCCTATTGGTGATAGCTTCTATTTGGACCTTGAGTAGGAGCTGATGGTCTAAGAGGATTACCAGGTTGTAAATCTGCTCTCTTTGGATGAATGCAACCCCACTAAAAATCAAAGTTGGTATAATGGCTGAATTAACCTGCATTCCATCTTGACTGGCTCTCCCTTATATTTATAATATTACATTCTGACTTTCTGCCTGCCATCCAACTGAAGAAGAGCCAATGTGGTATAGTAGTTAAAGGGACCATGCTAGAAACTGGGAGATCATGAATTCAAGTACTGCCTTAGATACAAAGCCAGTTGGCTTACTTTGGGCAAGTCATTCTCTTACTTGTGAGGAAGGTAATGGAAAGCTTAAAAAAAAAAATCTATTGAAAATCTGAAGGACTGGGCCAGGAGTTTCCAGGAATTAATTTATTGAAGGCACAAATTAATATTACACCCTAATAAGGCAGCACAAATTTTCCTCACTATCAATATAAGGAGTAGAATTTTAGGTCCTACTTTGCATTACAGCTCTTGGAACCTTCTCAGATCTGCTGGTTTTCATATTTGATATGTACCTCTCACATTTTAATAAGATTTAACAAAATACATTTAATTAACTAACTCTGCAATAACTAAATTCTTCCTTCCCCTTTCTCTACCTCAGAGCTTCTGAGACATTGGATACATAATATTGTTATCAGGGTTCTGCAAACAATGGAATTTCAAAGAGGTTAAGAAACTGGATAGGCAGCTAGGATAGTTAGCCAGCATTGAAACAATTTGACCATTCTGTTGACTCATGGTGTGCTGAAAGAGAAAAGTGCTTGCTGTAGCATCAGCACTAGAAAGAAGGAAGTCTTAATCAGAAGACTTAATATGAACAAATAAATGGCTTGAATTCTGTTATCATTTCATCTGGTATGTGACATAAAAGGGTTTGGCTCTTTGCTTCACTCCTAGCCCTTTGGTCATTGCTTTATTACTGAGATTGAAATTTTGAAATCTAAAAATCATTCTATGAATCAAGACAAGCACAGCATGCTAAAGATGCTGCATTGTGGAATTGTCTAAATCCCTCATTATAGTGCACAGATGTTTTTTATTTGTGTGGTATCAAGTTAGGAAAATATCGTGGTATTCAGAATATAGGAAGTAGTATTTTTCACATAATTCACAAACAAAATTCACATTGCCAGTTTATTTGCAATATACTATATGAAAAGTTAAACATATGGCATACAGTATCTCATTTGATTTTTCTCTAAGATAATGTAAACATGTATTGGGGGGAACCTACAAAACCCCTATAGACCATTTGCTTGGCAAATCACAATCCTTGGGAACATAAGCAAATGGCGTAGAAGTCATAATTGTTGGTTTAAAAAGAAAAAAAACTTTCATTGTGTTCTTTTAGTACAAATGCAAGATTAAAAAATTAGAACAAAAATTGTTTCTGTGTAGCAATCTTTACAACAATATGCACAAATATTACATCCTCAGGTTGAATTCTAAGGACAGCATGTACTATGAAAAATACTAACCTGTACTACAGGTTGGTATGGATTAATGTTTAGAAATATTTTATTTTGCAAAATCAGATGTCCTTGTTTGATTCAGTATGCAGTATACACTTTCCTATGTTCCTTTTTCTTCCTTCCAAACCCTGACAGTTAAACAGGTAGGTATTATATCATAGACATTTTTGTAAATAAGGTAACAGTGAAATACCAGTGGGATCAATTTGCAGTAAAGCTTGATAGTCCAGATATTTGAAAGCTGCACCATCTCTCTTTATACATACTTTTTAGATGTTTCTTTGAATCCATCCCCCGTCCCTGCTGCATAACCCTGTGAAGTAATGTAGGTTGGACTGAGGCAGCCAGGGCATTTCCAGGGTGGACTTGAATCTTCCCAGTACTGGTCCAATACTTTAACTCTACAGCTATTAGATATTATAATATGGCTGGTCTTCAGACTGAACAGAGAGAATATTGTATTTTGGGTCCACTTTCACACTCACAATTAGTATTAATATAATGTAAGGATAAATAGTGAAAGAAAGAAAGAAAGAAAGAAAGAAAGAAAGAAAGAAAGAAAGAAAGAAAGAAAGAAAGAAAGAAAGAAAGAAAGAAAGAAAGAAAGAAATGCTAAGGCCCATTAGTGTTTCCCAATCCAGCCTGGGTTGGGCAATATTCCATATATGCTTACCATAAATCATAAAACACAATTTACAGCAGGAAAAAGAGCACTTTATTGCCTCAGGTTGGCAGATCACCCAACTTCTCCCAATTTAAGAAGTGTTAAGCTTCAATGAGACGCTAGATACTTTAGGAAAAAAAATATAGCCACAAGGTTAATGATGACAACAGCTGCCAGCAAACTTTCCATTGCAAGCATGTAAAGACTTGAAATGAATTTCAGCTCCCTTTTTTGTTTTAGTAGAATAAGTGACAAGTCTGTGCTGGTAGAACTTGTACTGCATTTTTTAACGTCAGGATGGTAGACTTGTATTTGAAAATTATTAATTATAACTACTGTAAATGGTTTTGTAAAAAGAATGTAACATTCATTTATACGTATAAAATGCAAATGTATGTATTACACAAGTTATTCTGCTACTAGTACTTGGGCAAATATGGAGTTTCACTTTTGGGCACAAGATTGCTGGTTAATCCGCACTTTAATGTTTGAGTTTTTATTATTGTTTTCTAATTCTCCAATGGATTTTTAATAAATTGAACTGGGATTCCTGAAGTGTTGTACTCTGTTCTCAGTGGTAAACAGAAGAAGTTAGTTTATCAGACAGGAGGAGGAGGATTTTTTTCTTTTTTTTAGTAGTAGAGGTCATCTTTGTCTTATTTTTGAAATTTGTATTACATATAGATATAGTATATATACATGTATGCATGTTTTCTAAGACATTCATCAGGCTCAGAAGAGACAAAGGAAGATGAGAGTGGCTAAAACCCCCAAAATAGTTAGATTTTGTGCCTTCAAGTTAGTTCTTGACTCCTGATGAATGTTGGAATAGTCAATGTAGTTTTCTTGTCAAGGTTTTTCAGAGGTGTTTAGCCCTTCTGTTCTTCTTAGGGCTGAGAGAGAATGACTGGCCCAAGATCAGTATCTAGGTTTCCTGCTGCAATTTCTTTTCTGACTGATACCACAGCTATTCTTCTCTTTGCTCCACTCTTCTTTCTGAGGAGAAGGAATAGAGGGAGGTAAAAAAAAATGGAATCTTCACTTTTCTGCATGTCAGATGCATGCAAATATACGGAGCTTTTGATCTTGTTGCAGCTGCCATTTTGACTTTTTAATTCTCCTCTTGTATCTGTCTCTGGGGAAGAGAACTTTTTTCCCTCCAGCTGGCAGCACCCATTGTGTCATCCTTGTTATACAGTATGGCGTTCTCAAACCAGCAATGGAACAAGTGGAAGTTTTCTGTTCCAAGAAAACTTTGGCAGCTGTATCAGTGATGGAGACTAGGCCTGCTTAAATGAGATGATATTGCTGTTTAACACCAGTAAGCTTTGCTTTAATAAGATTTAATCTATGCAACACAATTACCATAGAATATTCCAACACATTTTGCATCTGGGGGTTGAGCAGCAAATGATAGGTCTATGGAGATTTTCAATCATCCAGATCATGGTTGTCCCAAAGATGCTTTTTCCAAACAGCAAATGGACTTTCTTGGGGTTTTTGTCTTTGAAAATGTTTCACTTCTCACCCAAGAAGCTTCTTCAGTTTGAATGGAAAAAGTTTCTTGGGTGAGAAGCAAAACGTTTTCAAAGAAAACCCCCCCAAGAAAGTCCAGTTGCCATTTGGAAAAAACACCTTTGGGACAGCAAATGATATTTTAGCTTTTATTCCTTTTCTTTACACATCCGTACCTGTAAATATTGACAACAAATGACACTTATCTTCATAAGGCTGTTGTAGGAAAGCTTTGCCTCAAAGCTGGCAAGTGGAAGGTGTGACAGTTAAAGTGAGAAAATCTGGCTGCATTTTCAGTATCCATTGTTTGTGTAGTAATGATATCATTTATGACTTATGTAGAAAGTGAACTAAAGTACACTGGCATAGTGAACTTCAGCAAAGTGATAGCAATTTTTTGCAGCCCTTAAAGGTTATTGAGATAAACATGCTATACTGCTCTCTGTCAATCAAAATATTTCTAGCTGAATCTCAGTATGATTTATGGAAACATGTAGCCCATGCACAGCCATTATTATTCTGAAAGAAAACATTTACCTTTTAAGTTAATGCTGAACTAAAAAACGGCATCTTTTGGACACATTTCAGCAGACCACAATTTCTGCACATTTGTGTCAACTTGGAATCAAGTGGAAACATAGCTAGACCTTCTCTATATTCTGAGCAATAGTTCCATCCACAGACAGGTTTTCCAAAAATAAATTCAGTGGAGACTGTGAAGCTTAATTACATTAAAGCTGAATTCAGCTCCTTAATTTAATGTATTAGATGACTGACAAATTATATCTGTAGGAATATGTTGCTACATCAAACCTTGTCAGTTCTATATGATGAAGAATTATTGTTTGGGGTATGTTTTTATCTATTTCTTTTGTGGAAGATGTTTGTACTTACATAACTGTGAGATGGAGAGCAGTATTTCCTTACAATTATGTCACTGTAGAATATACACAATCTCGTTCTTGTCTGAACAAGCACAGACTTCCCCTTGCTGAATGGGACCAAGTGAAGCATGAAAGTATTATCCATGCAAATTCTGTGTGTTAGGGAGGGGGAGGAAGAAGAGGCTGAGTCTATGAATGCTTCTGTTTAGTCATGAAGCTTTCTTTTGATCAATAGGCATCAACTTGTATTTTTAAATTGCATCTGTTGTCATCAGATGCACCGTCAGTTCCTGATAACTGCTATAGAGTTACTGTATTCCATAACCAGCAATGAAAAACTTGCATGTACTTGCCACCTACTTGCTAGAGCAATTATACAAACTGAAGTGTAAAGGAATGATATATATATAAGGTGTCCTAATTAACCAACAAGAACTATGTCAGAATATGTATTGTGCAAAGATCACTGTACAAGTTGAAGATAATTTTTCACTGACCTATATAAATAAGTAAATTACAGTTTGTCTTGTTTAGCACTTAGAACAGTGTGCCTAATGTTAGTTAGCTAAAATCTTTATGGCTGTAGTCCTTTATTGCTAAAGAGTAAGTCCCATTGCAGTTAGTGAGATAACATCTGATTAGACATACAAAGGCTGTGTTGTAGCTTATGTTAAAAGCTAAATTATACAAGACCCTAAAGATTTTGATATAAGATTAACAAAACAAACAAATGAACACGACACATTTTAAAAGTATTCTCTCTTTGTGAACTGTACAATACTGGAAAAAGATCTAACATTTTTTGTAATCCATTTAAATTGCTGTGCTGTTAAGGCTGTTAAGGTGCCCCTGTTACCCCTGGTAAAATCACAGGGGTATTGAATCATAATAATATCTAACCAAGTCTCTTCAATTCTCTTGCACAAAGATTTACTGAGTAGTTGTGAATCAGATTGTTGGTATGATTCTTTCAGCTGGAAGTAAATTGCTCATGCTAGAGCAAAGGTAAAAGGTTCCAGATATGATGAAAAATTCCAGAAAGATGGATTTTACTCATTTCCTCTTACAAAATGTCTAGAAACCCAGATCAGCATGTTTAATGTAATACCAGAGAATTTATGTGAATAAATTAACATCACTATTCTTATAGAATATACTTTTATTGATGAGCTATCCATTCTTTTAAGCTATCTCAAATATTTATCTTTGTTTCTGAGTGTTCTTAATTAAAAATCCATCACTTATACTGTTGTAATAGTCCTTATAATGAACCCCCCAAATGAAAATAACAATTTCTCAAACTCTGTTGTATGTGTATATGCAATACAAAGTAATGCTTCTAGCACCCTCTTCTGGCTTTGTTACAATAACCTTAAAATGGTAGTGTTATTGATTTCAAGGAATGGAATTACTGAGCTCTTACGCAGGTCTTTAACTTGCTGTTGTGTTCAATTGCCCCGTGGTTGAGTCTTTTAATTTATGACTGATTTCTAAGGAAAGAAAAAAAGAAAGAAAGAAAGAAAGAAAGAAAGAAAGAAAGAAAGAAAGAAAGAAAGAAAGAAAGAAAGAAGTGAGAATCTATCCCTCTGAACCTCCTGTCAGCTGGTATATAGCTTAGTATAATGCAGGGTCGCCATCATTTTGCCATCATTTTATTAATTTTTAATAAGCCTGATTTTAATTTTGGTTTATTTTTTGTTATAACCTTTTGAGAGACCTCAGAAATCAGCAATAAGATTCAATAAATAAATAAAATAATTACTTAGCCTTGATTTAGGAAATTAAGGTAATGTCTTAGAAGGCATACTGGGAAGCCTCTTTAGTCATTAATCTGGACACAATAATTAATTACACATAAGGGAGTCAGGACTGAGTTTACCACTTGTCTCTCTTGACATTTCCATGCATGCATATACCATATGCATCCACTATGTTAGTTGAATATTGAAATGATCAAAAGACTATTTGATATATTTTGCAGCATTTCAGTACAAACATTCAGGGAACAATTCCCACTGACATGTACTAAATTCCACTACCTGCATAGAAATAGCATAGTACTATTCTATTATTATAGCATATATTTCATTCTTAACTCGTCTCTTAATTAAATAGTATGATTCTGATAATCTGTTTTAAAAGAGAACATTTGTATTCTCTTATTTCTAGGTTATATCCTATTTGTAGGTTGAACTGTGGACTTCCTGGTGCTCCCTTCGACCATGATTGCTGAAAACTGACAGCATGTTTCCCACCATTTTAAGGTGGGAAATGTGCAAAAACTATACTACAAGTGATGTGACAGATGGAACAAATTTTAAAAACAAAGAAAGTTCCCCAAACTCCTCCCTCCCCACAAATCTGACAATGACTTATGTCCTATACAAATTGCATCTTTCCATCAGCTTATACTCATAAAAATGTATTGATAAGAGCATATCTGAATTACCCCTATCATGTCTTTTTGTTAGTATGTTCATGATGTGGCAATCACTTCCCACCTAGATAGCTTCCATTTAATTAAGAGAGAAAAAAGAGGAGTGGGACTAGAGAAGTCCATATATATATATCTTAACTAAATATATGTGTGTGTGTGTGTATGTGTGCAAAAAATTAAAATGTCGGGTGTTTTCCCGCATCATTGTAAATAAGTTGGTTAAAATATTTAAAATTCTGGTTAAAATCCCAGCTTAAAATCTTCTAAAAATCCTTACAGAGCACTCTGCAAGGTCTTTAAAACCTCAGCTAAAATCCTACCAGTGACTTTAAAAGTTTTTCTTATAGCAACGTTTCAACAGGCTCACAACCCTGTCATCTTCAGGCTCTGTTTCATTTAGAAGCTATGGGTTCTCTGTTGCGAGGTCGGAGCTGTCGCTTATCTATATTTGCTGCTGCTGACATATGCTGGTTAGCCTGTAACTCTGTGTTGTGATTGGAGGACAGCAGTTTCTCTTCCTGCTTCCTTATCCTGGCTGTTTGGCTGCGTGTTACAGGCCCAGCTTTCTCAGATACTCTATTATTATCTGTCTGCTGTAGAGGGGAAAGGATTCTGGTAGGCATCACAGCACCTCCAATCATAACACAGAGTTACAGGCTAACCAGCATACGTCAGCAGCAGCAAATATAGATAAGCGACAGCTCCGACCTCGCAACAGAGAACCCATAGATTCTAAATGAAACAGAGCCTGAAGATGACAGGGTTGTGAGCCTATCGAAACGTTGCTATAAGAAAAACTTTTAAAGTCACTGGTAGAATTTTAGCTGAGGTTTTAAAGACCTTGCAGAGTGCTCTGTAAGGATTTTTAGAAAATTTTAAGCTGGGATTTTAACCAGAATTTTAAATATTTTAACCAACTTATTTACAATGACGCGGGAAAACACCCGAGATTTTAATTTTTTGCATATGCACACCTGCAAAAACTTAAGAAGACACTCTCTCTCTCTCTCTCTCTCTCTCTCTCTCTCTCTCTCTCTCTCCCACACACACACACACACACACACACGTATGATAAAGATACAAGCTAGTATCAAAGATTAGCCATTAAATAACATGAAATAAAATGAAAATTTCCCCTGGCGATATCAAATGTAGATTAAATTATATTATGTAAATGTCTGTATAACACTGGAAGTCTAATCTTATTGTAACTGAAGTAGAGCCCACAGGGAAACTGGAAGAAATTATGTAGTGAAGTTGGCTCCAAAATAAGCCAGGTTATACCCAGGATATGAGCCTTTAACAACAGAAAACATGGGTGCTGATCTCAAGATCTATGTACCTAAACTGTTTTGGCTTGGATTGCAACAAATATCAAAATCTTACAAATCCTTCATTCTAAATCAAAATAGCCCAAAGGAACAGAAATCAGACATATGCTAGACCCTACAAAACAAAAGGTTATGATTTTATCGAAGCAATGAAGCATAGAGCACAGCATTGATGGCTTGTATCTAGTTTAGCCAAAGCACCTGATACAAAACTGAAAAGAGGGATGCAGAGTTGTGTGCACTGAATCTGTATCAGGTTTAACTAAAGTATGAGCAGATATTGTTTAGGTCTGAAGCAAGCAAACAAATATATTCCAACTCATTGCCAAATAGATTATAATTGAAGTTTTTAAGACCAGGAGTTCCAATACAACCATATTAAATGCAATCACTGAAATACAGGAATTGTTTGCTTGGAATATGCACTTTCCAACAAGATGAACATCTTGATTCCAATCATATGTACCATCAAACCATTCTGTCCATAATAGAACAAGAACAGGTTTACTGAGCTAGATTAACTTTTTAGGTTGCTCTCTATTCTAGCATTATCTCTTTAAAAGGTCTATGTCTCAATGTTAAGCTACAAAAGTATATGCACACACATACACACAAATATACAGAACAACTAATCCACACTCTAGTTAAGAAGTCAAAACAATAAAACATTTAACTGTGTCAGCCAGAAGAAAAAGACACTAAAATTTTTCAACAGTAGACTAGGAAGTTCAAAAATATCTACACTGGTCCAGGAATCTCAGTGAACGAACTTCTGTATTTCTGTATTTATTTATTTATTTACATGGAATTAAAGAATACCAGACTCCACCCGACTCCAACCAAAAGCCACAACAATGAAATAAATGGATTATAGACACCCAGACAATGACACATAGAACATATTTTTATTGAGGCAACTTTATGTCTTCAGAATTATTTGGACTATAAGTTTCTTTGAAATATGTAAGGAATTAGTTATTGTGTAATAATGAAATGGGTGAGCCACATTTTGCAATAGAATATTTGGAATAGAACATTTGGAAGATGGTTTGGACATTGCCCATACTTGAAACATTGAATTTCCTTGTCTAAGATCCATTTTTCAGTCCCGCAAGAATTGGCAAAGGCTCTCTCTTGGCATCATAGCACACACTTCAATCTCTGCAGATCACTGAAAGGTAAAATTGTTCAATTTTGAAAACAGTGTTTGAAGTGAAATAGCAATCGCTTTGTAATTTGTAGTCAAAAGTACTTTTCTCTGATATTCTTTGGAGTTCAGTGTGTTAAAAATATCTTTTGCTTTTTGTTCTTTATGCTAAAATCCCTGAGTTCAAATCCTCAGCCCCAGTAGAATAAAATAGCATATCTTTATTCATCCTATCAGTTCATCTGATTGATTAGTCAGTATCACACAAGTTCAAAGCAACATGTCCTGTCAAGACAAGTGCTATTTTCTTTAGTAATTTACCACTTCCTTCTTCCTCCAATCCGGTAGACAAAATAACAATGGAGAGGGAGAAAGGGTTCAGACTGGTCAAGTCACTTGAGAAATAAGAAATGTTTTGGCATGAAGTAAATCTAACCTGTTACTATAAACATTAGTACCCCATCACTGTCGAGCCCCATGGCAAGGCACTCATGGTGCTCCACCTAAGGCAGTGAAATATGTGCATAGTTCAGACATACAAGTTAAATCCCAGGCAGCAACAATAAAGAGTAAGAACCCAAAGCCTTTTCCCAGGTTTTATCTAAAGCAGGCATCAGCGCCCAGAGTGGAGCAATTCAGTTGCTAATTCCTTTTCTGAAACAACTGCACTTCCTCTGTTTGTGTAGAACTTCCTTCAGTGTGAAGAGTTGGGGCAACACAATGTATACAAACACAATAAAAGTTGTGCTGCATTGTCACCTGTGTTTTTTCATCCCCTAACTTGTAGATTCAGTTGTATGACAGGAAAAATCCATATCTATTCAATATGCAAAATCGAATCAGCTTTTCTTAAAAATGCCTCTCACTTTATTCAGTCAAGATTTCTCCCAGGTAAATGCACGCAAAATTGCGATCTTAATCAATGAAGATTGATTATGTGTGGCCATCGGCTAAAGTACAGAATTGGATTTTTCAAGAGTGGGGGTCAATGGCTAGATTGCACAACCGGATAACACTAGAGGAAAGTAAAGCATTACCTTTCTTTTTCTTTTTGCTGCCATCTAATAATCATCAGAAAGTCTGCACTAAAGATATGGTAGGCAGGATTATCAAAAATAATAGTGTTGGTTTAAATATAATTGTCTGAGAGAGCATCATTGTAACATGAACATATCTTGTAATATTTTTATTTTCATCATCCTATATTAAAATACAAACTAACATAAAAGGAAAAGGGATTGACAGAACACATGAAAAGTACAAAGAAAGATACATTTAATAAATATAACAAAGGTGACCTCTTACTTTTTTTTTAGTACTGTTGGAAGAAATGTCCATCTGGGCTCAGTTCCAAGTGGGGAGAAAGACACTGGAAACATTGGAGGCTATTTGGAAAGATGGTTTAATGGTGGAGAGGACCACATGGTTTGAAGTCCTGGGTAGCTGACCACATGGAGTGGAGAGTGAGATATATTTATACCCTCTCTTGGGCTTTGAACTTGCTTCCTGTTCCTGTGAAAGAAATGTATTCTGATTGGTTGTCAGACTCCCATGGAGCCATGCAGGGGTATCTTTGTAAGTTGTCTTGAGTCCCAGGCTTGATTGAATCTTGCTGGGTAATGTAATCTTCCCAGGTACCATGTGGTGAGATGGGTAGAGGGCTAATCCTATTATGTCCTGAGGGTGAAGGTCTTTTGTCTTGTAGATAGGATGGCCCAGTCTTTCTGAGGCTATTAGCAAAGGTGGGGGCTGCTTTCCAAGAGCATGTTTCTCCTTTTCTCATGCAGGGAGATATAATATTCTGCCTTTTTAATATTTTCTAGAATATTTCATTTTTCTAGGAGAGGGGTGGGTGCTAACTTCCTACAGTACAGAGATATTAACAATACAACCTCTAAGTTTAAACTGTCTCTAAGTTTAAAGAAATAACATCCATTTATAAAATATCTTAAAATACTATAGTCAACTTACTAAAAGCCAGTATTCATAACATATTTCTCATAATTTAAAAGATAGTAAATTATCAAATGTAAGTAAGCTTATATGTAAAATGAACAGATCAAGGAATTAAAATTAATTCAAGTGATCCATTTAACAATACCTTCCTTTCTAAGAGCTCTTTGTTAGGCATATGGGAAGAAAGCAACCTTCTACATTACTTTTAAAAATGCTGCTTTTAGGGAAAGCAAAGGCTTTAACTTCAGTCAGATTTCAGCCTGAGTTCCTTTTAATAGTAGTTTTAACTGCTTATTTATTTTTATTTTTATTTTTTAAAATAATCTTAAGTATCCTAAGCATACAAAACTTGTATTTGTGAGTGCGTGTGTATTTATGCATTTAAATCTGAACTTAAATATTGCCTCACAATTAATTATCTACTATAATAAATTATTTCTGCCCACTTCTGGGGTTTGCAAATATACTTTAAGATGGAAATATTTACAGATTTATCTTTTTTGTTTTTGTTTTTTTAAAAAAACCCAAACAGCTGTGATAAATAAAAGTTTCACTTCTCTGCTTACATAATCTTCCATCCAAAACTTAAAGTACATGGCCAGCCAAATTGATAAAACCCAAACCAAATGACATACTTTTTAGTTTCTGGAAGAAAGATAGCATTCATAATACCAAATTCCCACTGATATTCTGCTGTTGAGCTGCTCAAAATACTAACAGCTGATTTAAGTGTTTGAAGGTCTTTTGCTATATTGTCATCATCAGCACTCATCAGATTCTATTTCTAACTCTTGGCTCTGCCTCATCCAGAGTTTTTTGGTGGAGCAGGGAGAGAAAGTCCACAGGCACCGAGAGGCAGCTCTCATCCTCAAGAAGGTTGAACGTCTTCGAGGCCGTTTTCCTTAGCTAGTTATCCTCCTGATGTGCTGGACTTCCCCAGTACTTGGAAACTGAAGCTCAGCACCATTTCTTCAGGCTGAGGAATGCTGCTGAGTTGTGAGCATCTCATGCTGGTGAAAGAAGATGCTGTCTTTACAAGCCTCTGCTTTTTAAATGGGCTGAGATTAAGGCCTTTCTGGGAATTGGGGACTGCTGGTCTTAAAGTTGTGAAGTTTGGAGAACTCTGTCCTAAAACATAAATGGGACCACCTTATGGCTCCCACTTCACTAACCCTAATCCCTGTTACTACCACCAATCTTATCATCCTTCACTCCTCTGGACTTCATCCTATCCCAGCTACCCCCTTACAACTGGATGAGTCCCAAAGCTTTTCAGCCTCATGCTATACCTCTGGCTTCCATTCCCCCACACCAACTGCAGCATCACCAAGAAGAACCTCATTTTTATCTTGCCACCTCCTGCCCTTCCACCCTATAAACAACGTAAGGAAATACGTGTGAATATTTCATTAACTTTTAAAGCTAGTGCCCTCCACTTAAAAAAAAAAAACAAACTCTTTATATATGGCTCCATAGGAGGCCTCTTTCCAAAAAAAAAGGAGGAAAGGAGCCTCTGACATATTTTCCAAAACAACAAAAGGCAAGACAAGAAACAATGGATGGAAGCAACCTAAAACTAAGGAGAAATTTCCCAACAGAACAATCAACAATCAATCAGTGGAACAACTTGCCTCCAGAAGTTGTGGATGCTCCAACACTGGAAGTTTTCAAGAAGAGACTGGACAACCATTTTTCTGAAATGGTATAGGGTCTTGTGCTCGAGCAGGGGGTTGGATTAGAAGACCTCCAAGTTCCCTTCCAACTCTATTATTCTAGGTTCTAGATTCCTTATCACTGTACATCCTGGGCAATTGTATATTTGACTAGTATTTCATGGATGTATTCCAAATGGCTGGCCCTAGCTATTGTGATCAAAGGCCATTTTTAATGTTTTGGGGAGGCACAAAAAAGGGCACAAAAAAAGTCAAGCCACCATCTTGACTTTTTTTTATCCCAGGTTGTGTGGGAGCCTCTGAATAAACCATATAAACTGAGATGCTGAGCCTTAAATGCCAGCAAACATCAGGTATATATGTATTCATCCTAGAAAATAAAATGTCTAAAAGTAATAGGAATATGATATGTAACTGATGATTAAACAGAACATATTTGTAATAAACAAGTTGTTTAGTCTGAATACAGTATGTAACATATTATAGGTGTACATGTACTCAACAAGGGTGAATAATAAGGATGGACTCATTTACAATGAGGACATTATTTTCTATTTCATGGTAAACACTCCTTGTCAAAATGTTTAAATATAGACAGATGATTTATGTCAATAGAGAGCACTATAAATGTCAAAGTAGTTTGTCACATAATAACATCTATTTCTTGACAATTAGTGTTCAGCTTTTTTGAACTGTATTTCCAAACATATCTGAGCTTGAAAATTTTGTCCAATAGGGTGAAGTATTTAAGGATAACTTTTGTTTTCATTTGCAAAACAGATCCAGGATATTCCTGCCACTGAAAAGGCACACTTCCTGGTTTCCCAAATTGATATTGTTTCATCAATATTAATATTAAGAGTCAGGGTGGCACAGTGGTTAGAATGCAGTATTGCAGGCAAATTCTGCCGACTGCCAGCAGTTTGGCAGTTCAAATCTCATTGGCTCAAGGTTGACTCAGCCTTCCATCCTTCTGAGGTTGGTAAAATGAGGACCCAGATTGTTGGGGGCAATATGCTGACTCTTTAAACTGTTTAGAGAGGGCTGTATAGTATGTGAAGTGGTATATAAATCTAAGTGCTATTGCTATTGCTATCAATATGATTAAAGTGCATCCACTTGGCCTGACTTCATCAAACAAACAGAAACAAACAGAAACAATTGTATCTCTCAAATAACCAGTCCCATCTCATGAAGAACTTTATAGGTGATAACTAGCATCTTGAATTTATAGGTGACAATCAGTACCTTGCCTGGTAACCAATGCAGCTCACAAAATGGTGGAAACATGTGAGCATATTGTGACAAACTCATATTGCCCACACCAACAAGAACCCAGATTACATCCATGACTTGCATGGGGAATGCCACCACATGAAAGAGTAAAGATGGAATATCCCCAAAACTTCAAAGCAGTGCCTCCCATTCCCAATTCCTGAATCTGATCCAAAAAGACTATTATGTTGACAGTATAAAAAACTGCTGAAAGATTAAGAAGCATCAAGATGCTTCTTGTACCTGTCCCCCATCCCGATCTGCCACTAGTCATAAACAAGTGTAGCCAATGCTGTTACCATACCGAATCCTGGCCTGAAATCTGACTGAAATGGGCCTGAGTAGTTTTGATTTAATGGCAGACCACAAGTCTTCATTTTCATCAGAAAATTTGTAAGATATCAGATGGATTTTCTGTCTGCCCATTGTTAACCAGATCTGCATCTTATCACCCAAGTAAATGCATGTTGGAAGATTCAGTAACCAGAGGACCTAATCTCCTTATCTGAGTAAAATAAAGTGGGCCAAGTAATCATCATAAGACTTGCTTTGTCTCCATTTCCTTGTAGCACCCATCATGTGCTGGTATATTGCCAAGTCATTTGGTCAGCCATAATCTACCATCCAAACAAATGTGTTTGTGCATGAATGTGTAACCCTAACATACATACTGTATCATGAGCCTTCTATTTTAATAGACTGGAAAGTCACTGGCCTTAAGCAATTATGGAAAGTGCAGTTGGATTTATATGAGCAGACTTACAGCAGTTAGAATTATCTTTGCTTCTATTCTGTTGATAATGGACAGTGCTATGGTCTTTACAAAGGCCCCTTGATAGGGCAATAAAATCCTATGGAAACCCATATAATTGTAGAATTTTTAAACCTGGGACCTAACATAATGGATTATATTCCTCACAAATTCAAAAATTTGGATGCTTTGTAGGGAGACAGTTGAGATTCTCTGGTGCCAGAGGGCTTAGCACCAAATTGTGAAGGCTATGCACCATAAATCCACTTCAGCATTAACAAAGAAAAAAGTAAGGAATAGCTCTTCAAAACGTAAGCTTTATTCATTCCCATTGATGTGTTACACTTTTCAGAGACATACCAATAGCAGTTATACAAGAAAACTCAGCTGTCCCCCATCATGACCCTTTATCATAGGTTTTTCATGGTCTCATTACTACAACCAGACAGTTATTTGCCAAAAGAAAACTACGCTTTTCTAAAATTGGCAGAAGGCCTTATGTATTTGGGCATCTCTTCTGCTTACACTGAACATTGTGAAAGCCATTTCAGAATTGAGAGCCCTATTACTAATGTACTTTTCTTCAGAATACACCCTTTTGCCCTAAAACTAAGGAAAAGCCCAGATTGCGTTCAACTGGAATTAGTTGAACTGTCCACTTCATTTCATAATAGGCTGTTTTTAGGGGTAGATAGAAAACTTTATTGTCTCAAATGCCTTATGTTTAAATAAAGCATTCTAAAAATATTCTCTAGATGGTATTTTAGGCTATATAATATTAATAGATTTTAAAATGTTACTTATTTACAGGAAACAGTATTTCTGGGTGCAAATAATTAAAACAAAGAACACTGCTGCTTCAATTTGGTCCAACAAAAATAACCAAATGATACTAATTTCAATAAGATTAGTCCATGTTCTTTGTGTGTATGTGAGAGAGAGAGAGACAGAGAGAGAGGGAGAGGGGGAGGGGGAGGGGGAGGGGGAGGGGGAGGGGGAGGGGGAGGGGGGGGAAAGGGAGGTGGGGGGAGGGAGACAGGGAAAGAGGAAAATAATGTATTACTTAGTTTCTTATTTCTCTAGATTCTATATACATCACAAAACGTTACAGGCAGTCATAATAGTTTATAATGAAAGCTCCCACATATTTTTCTCTTCATTGGTTATGAATAATATAACACAATGTGTGATGTGCCATTATCATTTCTTTCCATATCTACACTGCATGAAATTGGCTGAAAAGCAAAAAAAAACTTTCTACCTAGTGATATGACAATGATGTTCAGATATTCTTGGGAAACAGATTAGGTGAAAATGAAGTAGGGACATTCTCTCTCCACGTCTCTAGGTTTAAACAAAATTCTTTTGAACATGAATTTTCTATTTTTATTCCATATTCTGAAAAAATTGAGAGGGAAGGGCTGCCATAATTTTTCTCAATGCATTTTATATATTTCTCCTCTAATGAATAGTTTTGCTCTGATTCTGTATGTATTCCCCCCAGATTCATTATTTGGGGAGTTTCAGAATTTGCTGAGTAAAATATTATGGAGTAATTAAATGGCTCTTTATGTCTCGTTCCAGCTATCAATTTTTATTGTAGGTGGGATGTTCCTGGAGAAGAAAAGGCCAGCAGCCTCCCAAAGGGAGTAAGTGGAATCTATTGGCTTACTCGCAGTATCAGTGAGTTGTAGCTTAGGGTGCCTGGCACCAGCTGAAGCAGAAAGGCTGGCCAACAACAATGCCTTTACAGTCAAATTTCATGATAGGCTTAACAACAGACTGTAAATAATGAAGGGATTTTTTTTCTATTGGACTGTAAACTGTATGAGTAAACAGCAAGAACAGTAAAATACTTTGCAAATAGGCAAGGCTGTATCTTTAGGGGTTTTGCACATTTTCATGTAAAGTAATCCATGGCAAAAATCTATTAAATCTCATAATTTGATTTTGCTATGCTCGTAATATACATGTCTGTATGCAATACATACATGTGGTGTGTATGTCTCCTCTCTCTCTCTGTCTCTCATCTGTCTATTTCAACAGACCACAGGACAAAAGAAGTAGCAAGAAGCCTAAACTATATGACATAGAGTTGGCTATTTTATCAGCATGTTTTGTTTTGTTGTTTCTCAGGCCAGATGAGTACATTTGGAAGCATTCTATTTTTAAATATAATTTTTATCAAACATTTTCATTACAGTAATAAAAACTATCACAAACTAAACATGGAGAAGATGAAGTCAATAGAAAAAAGTAATAAAAAGTATAGAAAAAAGAAAAAAATGTTTTATAGATGGATGGATGGATGGATGATGGATGGATAGACATGGAGAGGTATAGATGTATAGTGTATGTGTGTGTGTGTGTAACATACCTCTCATCACAAGTGTAAATTTAATAGTGTTTCGCCTCCTATGATATTATAGCTCCAACTGCTGATTTTGAATTAATCATAGTTGACATTTGTGGAATGGTTTCAAAGTTGAAAGCATTTCATGTGCATTATTTAGTTGAGATCTTTAAAACTAGAATGCAAAGTAATTCAATATTATTATAGTTCCTGTAGATGGAAGATTGAAATCAATAGGATTGCATGAGGTACTTTAAGGATTATTTTGGCATGGGATGTTTTGTCTAGTTACTGAAGTAACCCATTTTCTGGATTTTCATTATATATTCAACTATGTATGAATTATGGATACTTAAGTACAGTAATACTTCTTGCCCAGACTAAAACAAATCAAAATCACACATTGTATAAATGCAGCTACTAGGTTTTTAACTGAGTGCATTAAGTACAATATATTATGCAAACGTAGCCAGCATAGGCCTATTCAACACCTAAAGCTTCTTGATTTATAGCTTTAATCTCTTATCAATCTGGAAGATTTATGGGTTTCTTCAGGACAAGAGTGAACAGCTTTTTTTCATCCTGGGAGGCTTGCACATATTAAAAAGGTGTCTTTCCCTCATTCTCTTAAGGGTGTAGGATGACACTACCAGGGGACAGAAGCAAGATTTCTCAGCTTGACTTAAAACTTTATTTTTTTACTAAAATAGTAAAGAATAAACAATTCCTCTCAAAACATTGAATATTGAGCTTTTTTGCTGTTGGATGTTAGCACTGTGAAATGCTTAATTATATAGTCCTGATTTTTAATGCTGGGCAGGCTAATAGAAGGAAAATGCTCACCTTTTATTTTTAGAATGTATGTCTTTTATTTTTAGACTTTTGATCTAGCCCAGTAGTTCCAAGGACACTGAAAGTATAACACTTAAAATGATTGAGAAACCACATGTTCTATGTCCATAGAGACTATTTGGTGTTAAAAATTATTTGAAGAGCAAAGGCATGACACTTGGCTAAAGAAAACAAAACTTGACAGGGGCAAATATCCATCATTCATTCCTGGTGACATTTTAAAGTGGCCAAGAATGAGAGAATCGAAAAGTGGGCATGGAAGGCTGTTGTAAAAAGTCAGCATAAGAGATTTAAGGCCCAGCAGCTGAATGTGAGAGGATGGGATAGAAGACAGTAGCTGATATAGAGGGAAGGGAAAGAAGAGCAGCTGGGAATGAAAATTAGATATGTATCTGAGCATCTTCCTCTCTCAAATGTTCAAGAGAATTCAGACAACAAGTTTTTGGAATACTTTTGGCAGTTAGACTGAACGGACATGATCGGTATCAAGCTTTAAGAGTACAGTATGGTCTTGGCATGTCATAGCCCTAGAGTGTAATTTCTTTACCTATAAACTGGAAAAATTGCTAATCTATTAGGGCTGAGCAATGCACTGACATTTTTACATGGGAGGGGATTGAAGGCTGCAGAGGGAATTTGGCCCACTTACAGTTCTGGGGCAAGTTTGAGAGAGTCTGGAAGGTTTTCTTTGTTTTTAATATTTGTAATTCAGGACTGAATCCTCATATACTTCCCACCTCAAAAATGACAGGAAAGTGAACCACAAGACAGACAGACAGACGGACGGACGGACGGACGAAAATAAAATCCTTAACAAAAATATTGGGTATATCTTGAGGGGGAAAGAACACCAGCTTTAAGGATGATGTTAGCGTAATGTGAAAGCCAGTTTGGTCTAGTAATTAAGACACAAGTCTCAGCTGGTGACTCCCTCTCAGCTCAACCCAACTCACAGGGCTGTTGTTATTGGGAAAATAGGAAGAAAGATATTAGGTATATTCACTGCTTTGATTATTTATAAAAATAATATTATTTGGATAAACAAACAAACAAATAAGAAAAAGAGTTCCTCCAAATATCCCACCATACGTCCCCTGAAAATCTGAAAAAGAGGACCCCTTTTTCTTCTAAAAGTTGTCAATTATAATGTGATAAGTTTAAAGTAAGAAAAGTAATTTATTAACCACCTGAAGAGGAACTGTGTTAATTGTAGTTATTGTACTGTAGTTTGGGTCCTGACAATACCACTGCTTGCCTGCCTGCCTGCCTGCCTGCCTGCCTGCCTGCCTACTTTTTTAAATGCCTGTCACCCGAAAACCAAGTACATCTCAGATCGACCAAAAAAGGTTGCATCTCCCAAGGGTGTAACTTGTGAGTTGTAAGCAGTGTGCAGTTCTGTACTTTCTGGCTAGTTTTCAGTTTTGAGTACTTTGAGCAAATGTCTTTAGACGTTGTCCAGCTTTGTGGTTCATGTTATCAACTCATAAGCTACTAGGACTGTTTTGGCATTTTGGCAGCTATTGACAGTTGCAGCCAACAAGCCATTCAAATGAAGTTATGAATTTTCCAGGCCTGATCCAGAACAAGTGGATTGTGGAGAGGAGCCTAAAATAAACCTAGTGTATCATGTCCCAGCAATGCCTGCTGTGGAAAAAAAAAGCCTTTTGACTCCAGCCGTTAGTATCATAGGCTAAGAAAATGATGTCTGTTCTACATCGCTTGTCAAAGCTGCTTGCCTACTACAAAAGCATATTGTTCCATTACATATAATGTTAGACATTGAAATTCAGGATCTGGGCTGTATCACATAATAGACAGAACTGAAATGTACAGATCACTAGCGCTCAAATTAAGCTTTTCTGGAGGAGAAAAAAAAGCATTTAAAACCTAAATGGGAAATATGGCATTTCTTTTTTTTTTTTTAAGACAAATTTCAGTATTTTGTACATGGCTGATGTAATGTATTGTTACTAAGGCATTTGCATTCAAATGCCTTCCCAGCAGTGTTGGGTTGCCCCCGGTTCTATAAAACTGGTAGTAAAACTGGCGGGAGGCTCTGCCCACCGACCCCAACATCATCAAAATGCTTCTGCGCATGCGCAGAAGAATACGCATGTGAGCGAAGCAAGCGTGTGTGTGCGGCCCCACTTCGAACTGGTAGTAAAGATAAGTAGAACCCACCCCTGCTTCCCAGGCTGATCTAAATCACAGCTCCCTTGTTCAAAGTGATCAGTTACATTTGTATACTGATCAAATATCATAAGTGTTACTTTTCTGTAGTCAGCAAGACTTCTAGACATAGATGATCCATTATTCCCTATAATTTGATTGACCTGTGTATCTATGATGCAATATAGCAATGTTTCTCAGTCTTGCTGGGGAATTCTAAGTTGAAGTCTGTACAGGTAGTCCTTGATTTACAACAGTTCATTTAGTGACGGTTCAAAGTTACAACACTGAAAAATGTGACTTATAACCATTTTTCACAGGTCCGACCTTTGCAGCATCCCCATGATCATGTAATCAAAATTCAGATGCTTGGCAACTGGTTTATTTTTATGATCATTGCATTGCCCTGGGGTTATTTGATCCCCTTTTACGGTCTTCTGTTAAGCAAAGTTAATGGGGAAGCCAGATTCAATTAACAACTGGGTTAATAACTTATCAATTACAGTGATTTACTTAACAACTGTGGCAAGAAAAGTCGTAAAATGGGGCAAAAGTCACTTCATAAATGTCTTATTATTATTGTTTAGACTTCTTTTTTTTTTTTATAAATACTTTATTGGTTTTTAAAAAGTTTTTTACAAAATAAAAAGAGAAAATATCAAATCTCAGGTGACATCTGAGGTGTCGTGTAATTACATATATACAGTGCTTATACAATAAGTATCTTCAAAACTATCACTATTAAGAAGTAAGTATATCCTTATAGTCATGTTCTATTATTCCACCATATATACCACCTTTCCCATACTGCCTTAAATTTTGAGTTCTCCTCATCTTTAAGCATACTGGTTAATTTCACCATCTCTGCACATTCCAAGATTTTACTTATTATTGTCGTCTCTGGAGGTATTTGTTTGTCCTTCCAATGTTTTGCAAAAGTTAATCTGGCCGCTGTTATGATGTGAATCGTTAATTGTATTTTGTCTTTATGGAGCCCTTCTCCCGTCATTCCCAGTAAGAAGGTTTCTGGGGATAATTTTATATCCTCTTCCACTATTTCCTGTAGCCAAGTTTGTATTTTCGTCCAGAACTTTTTTGTCTCTGAGCAGGACCACCACATATGAAAGAAGGTGCCAATCTCCTTTCCACACTTCCAACAAATTCGTGAGGCATTCGGAAATATTTTTGCTAATCTAGCTGGAGCTAGATACCATCTATGGAATATTTTGTAATGATTCTCCCTATAAGTCGCTGATTTAGTAAAATTGTAATTTCTATTCCAAGCCTCCTCCCAATCATTGAAGTTTAGTCTGTGGCCGATATTCTTTTCCCATATGCTAAGTTGGTTCCTAGCTATCCGTTCTGCTCTGTCTTCTCCTAATAGAAAGTTATAGAATCTGGCTAGCATTTTCTCACATGATTTTATCCAAATTGTTATACTTCGTTTCTATCCCAAATTGGTCCCTATCTTTTTGATATCTAGAGCTTAACTGTGTGTTAACTCCACCAGTCCAAGTTAAAGCCTTGATTATTTAGTAGCTCTCGAGATCTAAGAGTACCATTTCCGTCCAATATGTCTTTGTATGTGCCAAATTTTCCAATATCTCTTTTGTTAGTAGCGATCAACGCCTCCATAATTGAAAGCCAAATCGGAATTTTGGTATAAAACCTTTGTCTAATTTCTTCCCATGTTTGAAACAGAGTCTCCCTTAATTTGTGTCTGTGGAAATATGATTTCCTTTTATTCTTTGGGCTCCATAAATAAGCGTGCCAGCCTGCCTGTAGATCGTGGCCTTCTAATGTCAGAATTCTCTTATTTTGTAGTGTGACCCAGTCTTTGATCCATACTAATTTGGCCGCTTTCTGGTATAATTGCCAATCCGGTAATCCGAAGCCACCCATATTCCTTTTCCCTTGCAGCATTTTATAAGCAATTCTTGCCTTCTTCCCTTCCCACAAAAAATCTCGCACCTTCCTTTCCATCTCTAGAAAATATTTTTTATCCAGATTCACCGGAATAGTCTGAAACAGAAATATGATTTTGGGGAGAATATTCATTTTAATTGCTGAAATCTTACCTGTAAGGGATAGTCTTAGTTTCTTCCATCTATCTATGTCCTGTTTTATTTTTTGTAGTAATGGACTATAGTTATCCTCTTTTAAAGAGGAGTATCTTACAGTAATCCAAATTCCCAAATACTTTACCTTCTTTGCTATTTGGAGTTCCAAGGACTTCTCTAATTGTTTCTTGTTTGTCTCCGCCATATTTCTTACTAAAATTTTAGTTTTAGTTTTGTTGATTTTAAAGCCAGCGACTTCACCATACTGTTGTATTTCCTGGAGCACCTTGGGACCAGATGTTAAGGGATCTTCCATTATTAAGGCCACGTCATCCGCAAAGGCTTGTGTTTTAAAAATTTCCTTCTTAATTTGTAATCCTTTAATTTCTTTGTTGTCTCTAATCTTTCTCAATAAAATTTCCAGCGCCATTATAAAGAGTAAGGGGGACAGGGGGCATCCCTGTCTAACTCCCTTTTGTATCCAGAATATCCGTGTCTTATCCCCATTTATTAATATACTTGCTCTCTGTTTGTTGTATATATTTTCGATCATCTTTCTAAAATTTGTGCCAAATCCCATCAAATCAATTTGATTAATCATAAATTTCCAATTTAAATTATCAAACGCCTTTTGGGCGTCCAGGAACGCCAGTGCCAGCTGTTTTTCCGGATGTTGTTCATAATATTCTATGACGTCTATTATTGTCCTCACATTGTCCCTCATTTGCCTCCCAGGGAGGAATCCTTTCTGATCACTATGAATCCAGCCATTTAAAAAATTTTTTAATCTCTCCGCAATTATACTAGTGAATAATTTATAATCCGAATTTAACAGAGAAATCGGCCTGTAGTTTACTATCTGCTTTGGGTCAGCACCTTCTTTCAAAATGAGGGTAATATAAGTTTCCTTCCAGGAATCTGGGATTCTTGTACCCGCTAGCACCTCATTATATATGTCCAACAATTCTAATAATAGTTCTTCCTCAAATTTCACATAGATTTCCCCCGGGAGGCCATCTGGGCCTGGTGTTTTATTTTTCTTTATTTTGGCAAGCGCAGATTTGAGTTCTTCCATTGTGATTTTATTGTTTAACATTTCTCTCTCTTCTTCTGCTATCTGTGGCAATTTGGCTTCCATCAAATATTGTACGATTTTGTCCGGGTCCATCACTTCCTCTTTATATAAGGCTTCGTAGAACTTTCTCGCTCTTTCTAGCTTATCTGTTTCTTTTGTCAGAATGTCCCCATTACTACCTTCTAATATAAGAATCTGATTTTTTTCCTGTTCTTTTTTTAATCTATAAGCTAGCCATCTCCCCGACTTGTTGGCATTTTCAAAGTGATAGTGTTTTATCCTCTTAATTTTTTGTGCCAGTTCTTTTTGGTCCAGGACGTTAAGATTATGTCTTGCCATCATCCATTTTTGTTTGGCCATTTCATCTCCCGGGTTTTGTTGGAGTTTACTATCTGCTTCCTCTAAGTTCTTCATATGGTCGTCTCTAACTTTCCTTTCTTTCTTATTTTTATATGCCATGTACGAAATCGCTACTCCTCTCAAATACGCCTTCATGGTGTCCCAAACAATTTCCTTCGCCGTATCTTGCCTACCATTCTCGATAAAGAAACGTTTAATTTCTTCATTTAATTTTGTTATAAATTCTTTGTCATACAAGAGATTGGATCTTAGACTCCCCCTTTGTTGTCGTCTCTTGTTGGTATAGTACCAATGTATTTCCAAAAGTTTATGATCAGTCCACGTGTTTGTACTTATGTCTGCTTTCTTAATTTCTAAACCAAGTTTTCTAGTAGTCCAAATCATGTCAATTCTGGACCATGAATTCTGTGGATTTGAGAAAAAGGTGTATTGAGAGTCGTGGGGGTGTAGAGTACGCCATATATCTATTAAATTAATTTCATCAACAAGATCAAAGAAACTTTTTGGCAGGGGTAACCTTTTATTCCTTTTTTTCTCTCCACTTTTGTAATCTTTCAGGGGATTAACAATTCCGTTGAAATCGCCTAGCATACATATTTCCACCTGGGCCCAATTCCCTAGTTGTTCGTGTAATTTTTTATAAAATTGCCCCTGTTTCTTGTTTGGAGCGTATACTCCCACCAACAACATTTTTGCATCGGCCCTCCTAATTTCTACCATTAAGATTCTCCCTTTAGAATCCTTATGTTTTAATTCTGCCTCGATTCCCTTTTTCACATAAATCGCCACACCCCTTTTCTTTTTCTCCGCTAATGACACAAATAGCTTGCCAAATTTAGTGAATTCTAAGAAGTTTGCCTCATTTTCTTTTATATGGACCTCCTGTAAACAAATTATATCTGGATTCTGTTTTGCCAGTTTTGATAGGATTATTTTTCTCTTTTTATGGTCATTCAGGCCATTGACATTTAATGATAGGATTTTTAGGCCGTCCATTTCTTATTTCGTGTCCGGGTTCTAGTTCTTGTTTGTCTTTAGGGTAACCGCTCTTACTGGTCTGGTCTTTTTTCCTTGTCCTTCCGCTTCTTCTTTTTTCTTCTCCTCCTCTATATCTTCTTTTGTGGTTTGCTCTTGCGAAGTCTCTTCTTCCGTGTTTACTGTATCAAGCTCTCCTTTGCTGGTCTGTTCTTCTTCTCCTCCTCTTATTTGATCTAAGAAGTCTTGTGCTTCAGACAGACTGTCGATTTTAACTTTTCTTCCATGCCATGATACGATCATCCCCTCTGGTAGAATCCATCGGAATACGAGATTTCTTCTGTTTAAGTAGCTCGCCAGGAACCTATAATTTTTCCTCACCTCCCTCACTCTCCTAGGAATCTGTTTTAGAATATTCACCTCCTTTCCTTGGAATTCAATCTTTTCTTCTCTCGCTATATTGAGGAGAACATCCCTCACTTTCTTCCTGGCGAACTTCACATGGACCTCCCTGGGTAGTCTGTTTCTTCTAACATAATTCGTTTGGACCCTATAGACCTCATCAAGTTCTTTAATAATATCTTGTTTGTCCTGCTGGAGGACATCAGCTATCAGCCCGGCTATTTTATCACTTAAGTCCTCCTCCTTCTCCTCTGAAATATTTTGAAGATGGATATAGTATGAGGCCTTATCCATTTCCAGCTGTAGCAGGGAGTCTTCAATTTCTTTATGTTGTAGCGCGTAAGTCCGGTCTACCATGTCTAGTTTTTTCTCGCTTTGATCCATCCTCTGTTCTACATCTTGTATTCTCCTTTCATTATTTGCGATAGAGGCCTGGATCTCAGTCATTTTTGCGTCCAAGACATGAATATCTGTTTTTAGCTCGGAGTGGCTATTTAGTAATTTCTCCTGCATTGCAAGCATGGTCTCTTGAATCAGGAATAGAGAGGATTGTACTGTTTGGAGGGTTGGGGTTTGCGGTGGCTTATCTGTCTTTTGTAGGCCTTCCAAGGGTTTCTGAATTACCGGGGATAATGTTGTTAATACAGGGTTAGATGGAACTTTTTTAACTGATTTTAGGACTGTCGATGTCATTGTTGCCATTTCTTTCAGCGTTAACTTTTGTTCTTTTATAATTTTCTCAATGTTTTTCCAAATGACCATTCAATGGTATTACCTTACTTGCTTTAGCAATTCCTCTTCTTAAGTCTATTGAGAGGTTTGCTATCTTATTTAATTTGGATCAATTCCTCACTTCAGTAAACTATCTTCCTTAAATCCAGCCTTATAGATATATATATTGTAATTTATATAGCTAAATTCAGATCTTAATATAACAATTAATATAAATCTTAAATATCAATGTTCGAAGCTAATATATGCCGTTGATATAAATAGATATAAATAGATTAATAGATAAATAAATTAATTAATGTTGTCTATAGAGATAAATGTTATATAATAAATAAGTGTAAGTAAATATATCTAGAAAGCTTTAACTAACTATATATGGAAATATAAATATAATAATTATAGTTATATAATTAATTAATTAATTTGCTAATTTTAACTCTAAACCCTTATATATACATATATAGACATGGAAATATATTCAATCACAATAAGATAAGATCAGTGTTTAAATTCTATACTCTATATTTCTTAACCATTTATCATTAATTCCCATTAATACTATTATTCAAAGCACAATCAAAGTTCCAATATTGGAAATAGATAATCAATTGATCACAAAACGTAGGCAGTGAAAATCAAAATGTCACCAATTGTATGTATCTTAGTTTTGGAGGAGTGATGGAAGGCAATTTGATCTTCTTCTCTCCGCTCACCCCCTGTTTCCAATGCGTTCCGGCAGTTCTCTATGGTGTATCCTTCTGCTAGATCATCCTCCTGTCAATCTTCTGCCAACTCCCTCCCTCCTTCCACTCAATAATGGCCGCGCTTCCTGCTTCTTTACGGTGCTCACAGGAATAAAAAAAGATTTAGAAGAAACGAGGCACTAGCTCTTATTTGCTTTCCACTCCGCTTCCAATCACAGCGCCAGCCGCGTTAGCTCTCGCCCTCCTCTCCCTCTCGACACGATCTCCAGAGCTCTTTATACCGGTAAAACTGCTCTTTGCGTATTCCTGGTCGGCTTGTTGGGTCTCCGCCAATGCAATCCGCTCCCACTCTCGCCGCCGCCTCACACGATCGATCTCTCCTCACCCGACTCCGCCGGCCCCTCTCTCCACGCCAAACGCTTCCAAGTATGGAACGGTGGTAACCGATCTGACACGTCACCTCAGATCTTCCTCTTAGCTCCCGTCTTTTTGCTGGCTATTGCGGCTTCAGGCCCGCCATTGAAAGGCCGGCTCGCCGCGTTGGTTTGACAGAGCTGCCGGGTCCAGCGGGGGGGGGGGGTTGCGTCCCACACTCTCGCTCGCCCAGCTCTCTCTCTTGTCCGCAGGTCTCTCCGGGACCTGCGCCCCTAAGGGGTCCCCAAAACGCGGTGATAAAGGGTGTAAGGGAGCAGCGATCACTCACCCGACACCCTGTCGCCTCAAGTCACCAACCGGAAGTCCTATTGTTTAGACTTCTATACCGCTTCATAGTGCTTTACAGCCCTCTCTAAGCGGTTTACAAAGTTAGCATATAGCATATTGCATATTAGCATATTGCATTAGCATTAGCATATGGCCCCCAACAATCTGGGTCCTCATTTTACCCACCTCAGAAGGATGGAAGGCTGAGTCAATCTTGAGCCGGTGAGATTTGATCTGCTGATCTGCTGAACTAGCAGTCAGCTGAAGTAGCTGCAGTACTGCACTCTAACCACTGCGCCACCTCGGCTCT
The DNA here is from genome assembly GCA_022577455.1 of Arizona elegans. Lineage (NCBI taxonomy): Eukaryota > Metazoa > Chordata > Lepidosauria > Squamata > Colubridae > Arizona > Arizona elegans. The sequence continues at coordinate 39,217,972 of JAKOOJ010000002.1, forward strand.
TTTTAAGTCTCTTTTTAAGTCTCACTTAACAATAGAAATTTTTGGCTCAATTGTGGTCATAAGTGGAGAACTACCTGTATTTCTTAAAATTGCCAAGGTTAAGAAACAGTATGATACAAGATAACTCACACTGGAGAAACGAACAGGGCTGAAGCCTTACAAACAAGCAAGGAAGCAAGCAAATAAGTAAGCAAGCAAGCAAGCACATAAACACAAAAGAGGGAAGAATGGGGCAATAAGGAAACACATTCCATTTGCTAAATTATTTTGAATCCCCAGAAAAGGATACTCTTCAAGCCACTTAAATTCTGGAAAGTAATCTGGACTTTGGACAGTTGATAGCTGCCTGAAACCAATTTGAAATGAAGTTGGTCTATCTGACAATCTGGCACATGCAAGTCCATAGGGCAGCATTAGGCAGCTGAGGGTCTACATGTTTGTAGGTATCCCTCATCGTGCCCACCCTGTCTCCTCTGGCCTTTAAAAAGATTCTTTCAATAAAAGTAGATAGGGAGTTACAGAACAAAGCACCAGGCTTTCAACCTACTTAATTGCAGGACCACCTTGGGTTCTATAGGATCCCACAAGGGTGGGATCTCATTTGTCTTTGGGTATATGAATGTTTTGTGTCCAGCAAAGCACCTTGGCAGCTACCATTTAAAAGAGCAATTTTTCCTCCCTGCCAGCATTTCACAAATACATCTACCATTTGCTTCACAATTTCAAATACACCCAAACTTATCGTTGAATTCTAAGTTCAACTTAGCTTATAGTCACCACCGTTTCGGTTGGAGATTCTCAGTCATCCAGGTCATGGTTATCCCAAAGGGGTTTTTTGAAGAGGCAACTGGAATTTCTGGTTTTTCTTTGAAGACATTTCACTTCTTATCCAAGAAGCTTCTTAGCTCTGATCACAAATAGTTCCTGTAGTCTGCAATTTTTCTGGAAATCCATTTCATACTCCCGCACCATTCAAAGAGTGTTCATCCCAAAGCACATTGCTAAATGTCTATGGAAATTCTCAGTCATCTAAGTCATGGTTATCCCAAAGGTGCTTTTTGAAGAGGCAGTTGGACTTTCTGGTTTTTCTTTGAAGACATTTCACTTCTCATCCAAACATCTTCAAAGAAAAACCAGAAAGTCCAGTTGCCTCTTCAAAAAGCACCTTTGGGACCACCAAGCATGGATTTTTTTTTCCAAGCATAGAAATAGATGGTACAGTTGTCAGTATTTTTCAGTTTCAAAATTTGAAAGAAGAGAATAAGAATTCTTCCCCATTAAACTGAATTAAACATTACTAGAAATCTGTTCTTTGAACTTCATCTTACCTCCTTGACTGAGGCATCTGCAGCGAAGATCAAAAAAGATCAAGACGGTGGTTGTGACATACAACGAAAGTCCTGACCCTTTTTACACGGGATTCTGTCCATTAAGAAAAGGACAGGGATTTTGGTTGCACAATTGTGACTGCCATCTTGACTTTTTTTTTACTGCCCCTGCAAGAGGAGCAGCAGCAACAACAGCATCTCTCTCCCTACTCATTAGTGGTGCTACAAGACTTGGAACGAAAAAGAAATGAGATCATAATAGGATTCGGGTCTTCTCCAATGGAACATGACAGCATGACAGTGCCAATTTTTTTTTTTTTTTTGCTCAGCACAAGTTTCAAAGAGCACTATAACCTTTGAGCTTCAGTTGTAACAAAACGCTACACAGGGCCTGTATGACAAATGGCTTTGGGGATTAGCAGCAGGCTGTGGGAGAATAACCTCATGACATATTTTGTTTTCAGTTCAACGTTTATCTTTTTTTTCTTTCCTTTTTTCTTTTTGGTCTCTGAATTAGTTTCTATAAAACCGGCAAGCTTTGAGAAGGACTTGTGGGGCTCTTCAATAAAAAAGTCACTTTAATGTTACATGATAACACTGAACAGACTCCAGACACACCATTCTCTTATCTTAGATATACATGCAGCACAACTGAGGCGAAGTAGAGAAGTTAATGCATCTGTAACTCTAGGTAACAGTAGCAGCAGTAGCATATTAGTGTAGTAATCATTCTTGCATGTGGAATATCTAAAGATGTCTTTTATTGAATTCAGTTTGTTTAACTGAGTTAAACTCTGGAGATATGAATCTCATTTACAAGATGATGTTGGCAAGGAAGTTGATCATTACAAGAATACATAAAAGATAAGGATGAAACTAAAAGTGAACAATCTACTTATATTGTATGTGCATCTTTCCATCTCAACACAGCTGAAGTGGATTAATGGATTCTTCACATGTTATAAGGCAAGACTGGAATACTTTGTTTCACAGGAGTAAATATTCTTGACCTGCTTAAGATTTTTTTTTATGATCAGGTCTTTTCAGGAAAAGTAAATACATATATACAACTAATCAGATTATATTTATTTTTTTCCCTATGGCATGGAGCATTCTTAGACTTCTGCTGTGGTATTTCTTATAGTAGGAATGTGAATACTAAGTGTATGACTGTATGTTATGTTTTACTGTAATGACCCACAAATATTATGAGCATTTGGAGTCCTTATTTATCAAGATGTTTACATTTAAGCTTATATTTAGCTATTTGCTGGTATTCCTTAGAATTTTCACTTCATCAATCCAAATTCTCTAGCAGCATAAATTTTAGCTTCATTTGATCTAATGCTAATGTTTTATATTATAATTACTTTATAATGTTTTACATATATTTACAGTCTAGGCCAGGGGTGTTAACTCAAGGCCCGGTGGCTGGATCCAACCCATGGGGTGCTTAGATCTGGCTTGCGGGGCCTGGAAACAGCAAAGGACAGCTCATGGTGCCTCTGCCAGAGAAAATGGAGCTCGCAGCCCTCCTGAGCCCTATTTTTGCTGGCAGAGGGTTGCAGGAGGCCGTCGCAGCCAAAAACAGAGCTTGGGAGCCCGTTTTCACTGGCTGGGTGCTTGGGCCACCACCAGTGTCCCCAACACGAGCGACACGAGTGATGTTGAGCTGGCCATGCCCCCCTGGCCATGCCCCCCCCACACCCTGAGGTCAAATACAATTCTGATGCGGCTCTCAATGAAATCGAGTTTGATACCCCTGGTCTAGGCTAGCAATTGAAGTATGGTCTGCTTGAAAATCAGTAATATCACTGAAATTTTAATACTTCAGAAAGTGGAGAGGGGAGAGGGACTTTAGAATGAATGCTGCCTGACTTTCATACTTTGCTGTTTTTAACTTACTGTAGAACTTTTAAGGAACTCCTGGGTATTTGGAAAAGTATCAAAAAAAATGTTTATTACCTATGTGATAAAACTATCTCTTAAGTTATCTTTGGATATATTACTTGGCTTAGGGGAAAAAAGTAATGTACTGAGTGTAATTATACTTGATTTTTCAAAGTGCAGTGTGGCATAGTAATAAAAAAAACCCTTTAAAAGTAAACCCAAAAGGGTATTGTGTGTTAATATTTTCTTTGCATTACATACTCTTCTAAGACATGAATCACATTCTTTGAACATTACAATGTGCTTAGGGTCTAGGATTAAGACTGGGGGTAAAAATATAGTTAAAATGTCAATGAATTAAGAACAACTCTTGATGACTATATTGATATAATTATATGAGGCAATTTGAAAGTGATATGTTGCTATCTTTTTCTCCAAAATATTTTCATACTAGTATAGGTTGCAGCTCAGAGAGTCTATTGTGGCTTGCTCATGAGATCATGCTGTCCTTTTCACAGAAGCATCACAGGATATTTTGAATGTATGTTTTTGTCCATTGGTGAAACTTTTGAGACATCCACTTGCAATATTATATCTTTCTGAATCTGCATTGTAGATGGATATGATGTTGCAAGATGTTTTATCCTATTGCTGTGATAAAAAGCAAGTGGTGCATAAAAAAATCAATATGGATCAGAAAATTAGTGGATGCTGGTATACAATCTGATTTTCATTTGAGAAGTTGTGCAATGCACAGTGAGCACATGCATTCCATTTGTAATTAATTATGGTTATTGACAAATGAAATTTAAACATTTTCTTTCAATTTATATGTTTTTTTTTTTAAAATGGCTACTAAATTGTTCTGACATAAATATTTATTATGATGTTTGGACCTAATAAATGGAACCCAGAGTCTCTGTGTGAGATAGGCAATTATTTGAATGTGATAGATGATAGATACTGTAGGTAGGTAGGTAGGTAGGTAGGTAGATAGATAGATAGAAAGATAGATAGATAGATAGATAGAGATGGGGATGGGGATGGGGATGGGGATGGGGATGGAGATGGAGATGGATGGATAGCTAGCTAGCTAGCTAGCTAGATTGATTGATTGATTGATAGATGTTTGCTAGCTAGCTAGCTAGCTAGCTAGATATAGATACGCAGGCAGGCAGGCAGGCAGGCAGACTTCTTAGCCTAAGGCTGGCATGAAGAAAAAAATATTGAATCACTAAGTATGCCACAAACTGTGAAAGTTTGGGAACCACTGAACTACTGATTGATTGCTTATGTGAAATCAGGTCAGTGTCAATTCTTAGCAATTACTTAGATAGATTTTATCCATCGTGCTCCTAACTAGATCCTTCAGGTCTTCCAATATTGCATCCATTACCACTATAACTGAATCCATCCATCATGCTCCTGCTCATCCTTTTCTTCTCTTCCCTTCTACCTTTTCCACATTACAGCTTTCTCCACAGAATTAGATCTTCACATAATTTGTCCAAATTTGGATAATTTTAGTTTACTTTGGTCATTTGTGCCTCAAGTGCCTCACTCCAAGTTGATTTGTCCAATGATTCATTTGTTCTTGGCTGTCAATTGTATTCCATTGCAGTTGGGCAGCTGTAATACATTTGAATAAATAAATAAAAATAAAATATTCTTAGTTTTTTTCCCAGCACTAAATTTCAAAAGCATCAATATTTTTATTTTCCTTTTTCAAAGTCCATTCTGAGCTATACCCAATTCTATCCAGTTTCCATGGCTAAATTGTATCGTTCAGGTAATACTCTTTAGTGAGATAAGACTAAGACGATGTTCAAATCTTCACAATGAAGTTTCCTCTGTGTAACCTACCTTGCTGTAATGATAGAGGGGAATTTTAATGAAAAAAAATTCTATATTTCATCTAGTTTCATAGATTCTGTGCAAGTGAGATATATTATTTTTGCTTTGCTAATTGAATTGGCTTTATAGGTAGTCCTGGACTTAACAGACTACATTTAGTGAACATTTGAAGTTATAACAGTGCTGAAAAAAATCAGGTCCTCACACCTATGATTGGTCCTTGCACATCTGACCATTGCAGCATCCACATGGTCATGTAATCATCATTTGTGACCTTCCTAGATGACTCCTAACAAGCAAAGTCAATGGGGAAAACTGAATTTCCTTAATGATTATGAGATTCACTGAACAGCTACATGATTTGCTTAATGACTACAGCAAAAAGGTCATAAAATTGGGCATGAATTTTGGGCCTTGTGGTCATATATCAAGGATTACCTGAATAATGAGCAGAAATCATCTTGTGGATAAACAATTACTGAGTGGCTTGTAAAGAACAATTCCATACAATTCCAAAATTATAATTATATAGTTCTGACATTATCAAGCCTTCTTACTGGGAAGGATCCTTAAAGCATTTGTATAGTGTGTAAAATGTCAAGATGTACATCCATAATTATTACCTATCTACCTGTGTATTGCCTCCATTTTTTGTCTCTTGAGATGATTTTCTGTCTAACTTTGGTATTATTATGATATTAATTACATAATATTTTAAAGAAGATATTAACAACAACAAAGTCTTAGATAAACACACTACAATAGATTCGCATGAAGAAGTCAGTGTGATATCAATGAAATTACTTTCCTGTGTCAGCCTGGCCAATATATAACCCCCAAAATGTAGAGAGGACGATTAAAGGATGTGCTCGTCTAAATTTTTACACTCCCAATTTTGTGGATTGCTACAGCCTGAAGGTTGTTATAACAATGCCAATACTAATCTACAGAAGCTGGAGCATATTTGAAATACTCATAGTTTTCCATCATAGCCCTAGCTATGCATCATAATGTGGACCTGCCTCCAAAAGTTATGTCTGGACAGGGCAAGGATGAGCATCTAGAGATGGATGGAGATGTGTGTCTCAATGCAGCACTCTCCATATGGAAACTAGTTCCCACATAAGAACTGTCCTCCCATAATGGGTGCCAATTTGTGAGGTCATGTAATTGGGAGAGTTACAGTACAGTAGGAGTTTAGGGCAGAGAAAGTAGATAATATAAACTCTGCATATTCAAAAAAATTAATGGGACAGCTAACTAGGACTACATGGAATAAAAGATCAGTGGACTATTATAACTTTAGAAGAATGAAGGCATAAATAGAAAGAGTGGCTGCCACAGAGAAACTTTACTGAAAATTAATTCTTGATTATTTCAGTAGAGGGCACTATGAGCATTAGCTAAATGTCTCCGGAGTCTGGTATCTCCTTAAGAGGAATCCCTTTAGAAGTAGCATTTATTTTCATTCCTGCTCATTTCTCCTCCTCTCGGTCTCTCTCACATACGCAACAAACATTCATAAACCTTCCTCCTAAAGCACATACCGTATTACAATAAATCTCTGGTCTGGTGCCTTTATTTTTTTTAATTGGAAAAAGTTCTATCCTCTGAACATTTTTTAAATTATCTCACTGGACTCACTGGAGAAGAGCCTAATGCTGGGAAAGACTGAGGGCAAAAGACGAATGGAGACGACAGCGAATGAGGTGGCTGGATGGAATCACTGAAGCAGTAGGCATGAGCTTAAATGGACTCCAGAGGATGGTAGAGGACAAGAAGGCCTGGAGGAACATTGTCCATGAGGTCGCGATGGGTCGGATACGACTTTGCAACTAACAACAAGGATTTTGTCAGAAAGAAAAGGATCAGTAGAAGCCCACAAAGTAATTTCAATCATTCAGGTGTAACTTTCCGAGCAGTAAACCTACTATAACCATCAACCCAGTGGTGAAATCCAATTTTTTTTACTACTGGTTCTGTGGGCGTGGCTTGGTGGGCGTGGTGTGGCTTGGTGGGTAATGTTACTTAATTAACTATTATGTTACAGTATTGTTCTCATTAAACATATTTGATGTTTCCATATTATGTTCAATAATTCCCCTTCCCCCATGTTCTTACATAATATATATGCAGTTTAAACAGTTTTTTTGTTGCTATATTTCAGTGACAATTCCAATTACACCATTAAAGCAGCACTAAGTGGGGACAGGAATAGCATTTTTACTGCAGAACAGCAATGGAAATATAGTCCTTGACTCACAACAGTTCATTTAATGACTGTTTGCCAAAGTTACAACAGCACTGAAAAAAATGACTTATGACCACTTTTCACCCTTATGACCATTACAGCATCCCCATGGTCACGTGATCAAAATTCAGGCACTTGGCAACTGACTCATATATATGATGGTTGCAATGTCCCAGGGTCAAGTGGTCACTGTTTGCGACCTTCTCACAAGCAAAGTCAATGGAGAAGCCAGATTCACTGTAATTAACTTAACACCTGCAGTAATTCACTCAACAACTATGTCAAGAAATGTCATGAAATGGAGTAAAACTCACTTAACAACTGTCATATTTAGCAACAGAAATGTTGGGATCAACTGTAGCCATAAGTTAAGGACTGCCTGTAAAAGAATCCTGTTTATTGAGAGAATGATTTTCTGTGAAAGGCTCCTCAGGGCTGAATTTCCACTATCAAAGGCAGAGGGAAAGGAATGAACTGTTTGGAAAGAAAGCTTGTGCTACACTGTGCCTGAGAGTGTATAGATGTGTGGTGGTAGAGTGAAAGATGCATGCACAGTTTCCAGGTGACACTTCTGAAAGTTAACAATCAGAAATAGACTCCTGTTATAGAAAAGGAGCAGCATGACAGGCCCATTTCAGAGAGAAGGACAAATTCAAGAAACGGTACACACCATCCTTTGACTCACGAAACAAGAGGGATAATTAAATGGCAGGGCAACTCTTTCCATTGAATCCACTATAGTCTTTGGTTTTCCAGTTATGTTATAAGGGCTTGGCAAGTGGTTTTTAAGTAGGCTCTATTTGCCATTCCCATAAGAATCAGATTTGGGGTAACTTTTTCATATATAAAAGAGGGACACGGTGGCTCAGTGGCTAAGACGCTGAGGTTGTCGAGCGAAAGGTCGGCAGTTCAGCGGTTCGAATCCCTAGTGCCGCCTAATGGGGTGAGCTCCCGTTACTGTCCCAGCTTCTGCCAACCTAGCAGTTCGAAAACACGTAAAAAAAATGCAAGTAGAAAAATAAGGACCACCTTTGGTGGGAAGGTAACAGCATTTTGTGCACCTTTGGCATTTAGTCATGCTGGCCACATGACCATGAAGACGTCTTTGAACAGCACTGGCTCTTTGGCTTTGAAAGAGATGAGCACTGCCCCCTAGAGTCGGGAACAACTAGCATGTATGTGCGAGGGGAACCTTTACCTTTACCTTTCATATATAAAAACTGCTAAAGATAGAATAGGTCAGACCTCTGATTTTCAGTGAGGGATGCTCCTAGTATGAAAAGTCACCGGTAGAAATGGAGTAGAAATAATGAGTAACAAAACTTCAATTTTACACTTTTTCTTAGGCACAAACTACAACCATCCCATGGCTTATAGTTGTTCTGGTTCCTATTTATATGCATTGGAATAATGTTTGAAGGTTATCTGTTTTTCAGATTTATCCAACTGTTCATTTCAGATTTTCAAAATTTGAACACATAAACAAACACAATATTTGTTTATACCAAGCAAAAGAAAGATGAAGATATTCCATTGGTTTTGTCTTGATGGACTTTCTTGCAGAAAAAAAGAAATAATTGGACTCATCAGAAACTTTTAAAAACTTCATTATGTATGTCTTGATAAATATGGTTTATTTAAACAGTGGTTTAATGCACCCTGTTATTAACACAGCTGCCTGCAATTTCTGCTGGTTCGAATCTCTCCAAGGCTCAAGGTTGACTCAGCCTTCCATCCTTTCTAAGGTAGGTGAAATGAGGACCCAGTTTGTGGGGGCAATAAGCTGACTTTGTATAAAATATAAAAAAGTATGAAGGCTATTGCTTAACGCATTGTAAGCCGCCCTGAGTCTCCGGAGAAGGGCGGCATATAAATCAAATAAAAAAAAAAATTATTGAAAATGGTTGATCTTTATCTGCACATGTGCAGTCATTTGTACACTTTAAGAGAGATAAAAGAAAGGCTAACACTAAAATTAATTTGTGATCAAAATGACATTCCAGGTTCACCTGATTTCAATGGGACATTATTACTCATTTTCTGATTAATGTTGGACACAATAAAGTACATGTGTTGAGTAGGGGAAATGATTTGTTGATCCAATTTATTGGTCAAATTCAGTAAATTAGAAGGCCAGAAGTAATCAGATATTTAATTCTTCATCCGTGTAAAGGAGATTTTGTCTTCATGAAAGCAACACAATAGGCTCTAAACCCCTGGTGGCGAACCTATGGCACACATGCAAGAGGTGGCATGCAGAGCCCTCTCTGTGGGCACGTGCGCCCCAAGCCCCATTGCGTTTCTCTCTAGTGTTTCTCGCCATCGTTTGCAGGACTAAAAAAATACGTGAAACAGCATTCTGCCTTTATGGTGGTGTATTTGCTGTTGCTGCCTCCATGGCCTGCCCCTTGCGCAGCATAGTGAAATTTAGTGTGCTTTACATTAGGGGAGACGGAGTCCCATTGTCTTCCTGGAGCCCATTACAACGCGGAGCCACAATGTGACCCTGTGTCATCTGTGTCCCCTGGATGTCAGTTGCTTTTCCTACAGAGCTGCCTGTGTTGCAGTGGTGGGTTGCCCCTGGTTGGCAATGGTTCTGTAGAACCGGTAGTAAAACAGCAGAAGGCTCCGCCCACCAACCCCGATGTCATCAGAATGCTTCTGCACATGCGCAGAAGCTTCTGTGCATACGTGCGTGGCCCCGTTGCGAAGCGGTAGTAAAGGTAAGTAGAACCCACACCTGCTGTGTTGGGATGCCCTGCTTCCCCGCTAGCCAGCTGGCACACTGCTCTTGGGCTCATTGACCTTTGGAAGTCAGATTCCCACCACCTAGCACCAGTTCAGGGATTCCTTCCCACATCCCCCGGAGAGAGAGAGAGAGAGAGAGAGAGAGAGAGAGAGAGAGAGAGAGAGAGAGAGAGAGAGAGAGAGAGAGAGAAACAGAGAAAGGCAGAGAGAGGGGGGAGGGAAAGAGAGAGAGGGAGGGAAAGAGAGAGAGGGAGGGTGTGTGTGTGAGAGAGAAACAGGGAGAGAGAGAGGGAGGGAAAATTGAAAGAGAAAGGGAGAGAGAGAGAGGGAGGGAAAGAGAGAGGAGGGAAAGAGAGAGAAAGAAAGAAAGAGAGGGAAAGAGAAAAATTATATTACGAAAGTTTTTTTTATTGTTGCTAAATGTAATATTTCAAAAGCAGAAAAAAATGAGGTGGCATAAAAGTGCATTTATCACGTTTTTCTTAGAACAATTAGTTGAACTCTGCCTTGTTTATCATTAATTTAGGCAGTAAAACCTCATTATTCAGGTTAAATTGCCATGTTGGCACTTTGCAATAATTAAGTGGGTTTTGGATTGCAGTTTGGGCACTCGGTCTCTAAAAGGTTCATCATCACTGCTCTAAACTGCATCTTTGAAAACTGAAAGCCAGCAAAAACTATGTCTGACCCTTGCTGCCTTCCAAGGTTGTCTTCAATGCCATTTGGTGTTGGCTTGGGATTTAACTTTCATCATAAAACAGCAGTATGTGCCTAAATTAATTGTAAAAGTAGAAGTCTATCATTTGTGGGAAATGATGACATGATTTCATTTAGCAAAAAACACTGTTCTGATTAGTAAATATCACACAAATCTTACCCTTCCCCTTTATCCATAACCTCCAGTCTTTATGGCCTTCATTATAAACTCTCTGACAAATATTGGGGGAAGAGGTATAGCACTAAAGAACAAAGATGATAAAAGGAGGCAAAACAATAATTTTTTCTCTGATGATTCTTGATCTAGCAGAAGCAACCTCTATGTTTCATTTATCTTAATGCAAACTAATTCTGCACCTTTAAAAAAAATCATCTTATGGATTGTCTACTTTGAATCATTCTGGTTCCTCCTTTGACTGAAGACCCAACTACATGCCATGCAGGAGATGGGTGTCTGAATTGTCAAAAATCACAGAATTGCTGCATAGAAGAGAGCAGCCGCTTGATCTGGGAAGACAAAGCCTAGAAGATTTTTATTAGGAAAATAATGTTTGAGTCGAGGGGTAAAGATTAAACACGATTACCCTCCACTGCTGAAAGAGAGAGAAAGCAAAAGGGAGACAATTCCTATTAAAAAAAAAAACGGAAATCTATTCCTGTTCTAATAATTATCTCCTAAATGACATGTTGTTTGGCCTTAATCATTTAAGGGGTAACTATGTGTTTAGATCATACAGCATATTTAACTCTACTTAAGTACGTAAACACACACACACAGAGGCTATGCCTGGCCATGTGACCGTGAGTTTTACAGCAGAATTAGCCTAATGGTCATATCATATTTCCTCTACTTGATGCCTTTTAGATATTTGGTTATAGAATCTGGGTTTTGGAAACTAAAATTCTGCACATCTGGAGAGTACCAGATTGGAAGAAGCTGATTTATATGTTCGAAAATCCCTAAAAGTTAAAAGAAAGAGAAATGAATACATGCATATCAGGGGTGAAATGCTCCTGGTTTGGACCGGATCACCTGATCCGGTAGCGATGACGGCGGGTGGTTCAGAGAACCGGTAGCAAAAATCCCTGCCCCCGCCCATGCCCAGCTGAGCCGAGCGATCATCAGAGGCTTTTTTTTTTTTACTTTTAAAAGCATTTTTTCTACAACCTCTTTGGCCGATGATCACGCGGCTCAGCTGGGATCGTCAGAGGCTTTTAAAAGCATTTTTTTCTGCAATCTCTTAAGGTTGTAGAAAAAATGCTTTTAAAAGTAAAAAAAAAAAAGTTGACCACGCCCACCCAGTCACATTACCATCACCACTCCCAAGCCATGCCCAGAGAACCGGTAGTAAATTTTACATTTCACCACTGATACATATATACTCAAAGCAAAGCAAAAATGGTAGGGAGTATTTCAGGTGGATGTTCATAACATTCCTAACCCATAGATATTGCGAAATTTTGAATTTTCTTTTTGAATGCATTCTTTGCGGTAAGAAAAAAAGACTGAAGAATCTGTGGGCAAACACAGGAAGTTTCCAAAGACAATGACTTCTGTTCCTCTCCCCATGAATTTCCATGACTGAGGGAGGAGAATTGCTCAATACTAGTCAGGGAGTACAAGATCATATTTTCTTTATTAAACAAATCTATTACAGTTGCTTAGAAGTATTACCAGGAGAAAGATTTGTTTACACATTGTCCAGATGAAGAATAGGAGACAAGGGACAGCAGGGGTGCGGGAACAGATTCTTTCCATGTCTTAAATTGTAGGACCTAAAATCTTAGTATTAGACTGAATGACTCCACTTCCTGCAACAGTTTCAGAGATAAAAAGCTACATAGGTGTCATTCAACTTCTGCTATAATAATCCACCAACTTTTTGTTTTCCAGAAGGAAATTGGTATCCATACAGAAAATATTAGAAATTTGGTAGTTAGTAACTTACTTTTCATTGTGGATATAGTTGGGATAGTATAAGTTCCCCTTTTAAAGTGCTCTTGTTTTATAGAATAATTCTGAAAACCTAACTTTTCATCTTCTTAACATGGAAAATATCTGGGTTTTCCCCAAAACAGGAACCATCTCGCTTATTCTTTCCTCTTTTGAGCTTTGTAACATAATTCCCTTGTGGCTGAATTACCATTTTTTAAAAAAAGATTACATTTTTTTTTAAAGTAAGACAACATAAATTGCAAATTCCCTCTGCATTATTAAGTTACATTTTAGAAAATACATTAACTTGGTATTTAGGTTGACACAAATTATGCTAATTTTACCAATAAACACTTTGGCTTCAGAATTCACACCAGCATTTTTCTGAGGACAGAAACTGATTTTATTGGTTGAGATATGCTTGTTGCATACTGTATGTAGCTTCACTGTAGCTGAGCTCTCTCTTGCAAATGCTGTTGGAATGTACATTATGTACTCTTCTTTAGCATTATTATAATCCACAGGGTAGTTTTATCACTTCATTCTTGCACTTCTAGTGGTTTTATATTAATGCATGCAGAATAGGTTTGCCTACCATACATACAGAAGGAAAAAAATACACAGGATTATCAGCCACAAGTTACTGGGAATGCATTCTGTTCAAGCCCCATGAAAAAGAAATATACATTATTCTGGTATGTATTGAAATACTGGCTCTGTATTATTTAGTTTTGCCTGAATAGGCAATGTACTGGTAACTTATACAGCAGGACTGTATATAAATAAAGATAAGCTTGGAGCAGACATAATGTGTTGGATCTAGATCCGGTTAATTGCATTTAATTGTGCCTATTGAAATTTGTATTGATTTTCATAATGATTAAAAAATGTTCATGCTTTTGGGCTTCGGAGTAAATTTACCATGAGTTTTTTCTGGACAAGATGCCTGGACTGAATGTTGGAAGTGTGTTGCAGTCATCTAAGCCTAACTCACATGGTTCATTCCAGAAGATGATGGGTTATTCGTCCATTCCTTGGCAGTCATGTTATGGGTTTCCTTTAGAGTTTATCCTATCATTCTTTAATATCAGCATGAACGACTGAAGTAGGTAAATTATGTAGAAAAGTAGACAGGAATGTTAATGTTATTTGGATGATACCCAACTGTTCATTCTTTTTATATTAGGTGAGGTTGGAGGTGTTCTGAATCTGTGCCCTTGTGTGATAATGGACAGAATAAAGGTCTAAAACAACCTTCTCCAACTTAGGTATCCTAGATGTAGAGATCAACTTCCACAATTTTCAATAATTAGCATCAGGGGTGGGTTCTACTTACCTTTACTACTGGTTCGCAACAGGGCCACGTGCATGCGCTCTTCTGCACAAGGGCAGGCTTTCATTAAATAGTAATTTTAAATAATATATCCAATTTTTTAAATATATGTGTGTTTTTCACATATATAAAAATTATCAATTTTCAAACAGTTAATATTTTTATATTATTATGTTTATTTTTACAAAATGATATGCTATCAAGTAAGATTTGTTATTAATTACATAGAGTCTAAATGTATAACCATAAATTTATTTTAAGTTTTTTCCCATTTAACTTTCTGGCTTGTATGAAGGCTTTAATCTAAAAATAAGCATACATATAACATATCAACAAACTGTCTTGCTACTGATAAGTGGAAACTTGCTTCTGTTTGTTATGAACTGGCAGTAAATTTTAGGTATGCTAGGTATGATTGTATTGGATTAATAGTATTTAGTATCAAACAATATTGTCTTTGTAAACTCCAGGATGCATTTGTATTTCTAAAATAAATATCCAGCAATAAACACAGGAAAAATAGATTATGTGAGAAACCATACTTCCGACATGTACGGTCAGTATTCTGAAATCATTAAAATACTGTTTTGTGTAAGAGGGAAGATGATGACTCCAGAATCCAATTTATGTTGGGGATAACAAGAGATATTATATCCGTGATGTAACTCTGGGTTGAATATTAATTGATGTAGTGGAGGTTTGTCTAGTTATAGTCAAGCCTAGACAAATCACTCTTTCAGATTTAGGAAATTGTTGGTGCTTTCATCAAGTGCAAAAGATCAGGTTCACAACATGAAGGTCCAATTAAACTGATTTATTGCTATTCATTCCTGTGTTTAGAATATTCTCAACTAATGGTTAGCACTTCTAGGATTTAGATAAGGGTCAACAGAATTCAAGGTCCATTTGTGGCTATGTAGAGATTCTAGGCTGATCCCTCTTTTAACTCTGCTGCCAAATTCTGGCAGTTGAAGGGTTTTTCCAATATAAACGAATTATATAAAGCAGCTATTCTGTCTTTTCCTCCTGGAAAAAGAAACTGCTCTCCCATGTCTGCTTCTGGAAAACTGACCAACTGTGGTAAAAGCAGCACTGTGGTAGAACAACTTCCCAGCCATTGCTGTCTTCAATACTCAGTGACTTCTAGCAGGTAGGGAATGATTGTATATCTTGAATGAAATAAGATGAAAATTTTGGGGGTCATTTGAAAGTACACCTAGAGCAAATCTTTTGGTTCCCATTTAAAGCCAATGAAGGAAAATCAATTAAAAACTATAGAAGAATATGCTTTCCTCTCTAGATGTGAAAATCAAAATCTTAAGAAATATATTATTATTATTATTATTATTATTATTATTATTAATTTAATTTGTATACCGCCCTTCTCCCAGAAGGGACTCAGGGCGGTGAACAGCCAAAATTAAAAAACATACAAATACAAAAGTTAAGATAATTAAAAGAATTAAATCATTGGCTACCCAATTTAAAACCCCAAATCCATAAAATTTAAAATCCCAATTAAAAACCATTTAGGCTAGGCCGGCTTGATGAAATAAAAACATCTTCAGGGCTTTACGGAAGGTCCGGAGGTCCGGGATCAATCGTATTCCAGGAGGCAGCTCATTCCACAGGGCGGGTGCCCCCACAGAGAAGGCTCGCCCCCTGGGGGCTGCCAGCCGACATTGCCTGACCAACGGCACCCCGAGAAGGCCCTCTCTGTGAGAGCGTATTGGCCGGTGGGATGTTATCGGTAGCAGCAGGCGGTCTCGCAAATACCCTGGCCCTAAGCCATGGAGCGCTTTAAAGATGAGAACCAACACCTTAAAGCGCACCCGGAAGACCACCGGGAGCCAATGCAGCTCGCGCAGGAGAGGTGTTACGTGGGAGCGCCACGTCGCTCCCATAATCACCCGCGCGGCCACATTCTGCACCAGCTGGAGCCTCCAGGTGCTCCTCAGGGGGAGCCCCATGTAGAGAGCATTACAGTAGTCCAGGCGTGACGTAACCAAGGCATGAGTGACTGTGCACAAGGAGTCCCGATCCAGAAAGGGGCGCAACTGGAGTATCAGGCGAACCTGATAAAAAGCCCCCCTGGCCACGGCCGTCATATGCTCTTCTAAAGACAGCCGTGTGTCCAGGAGGACACCCAAGTTGCGAGCCTCCTCTGTGGGGGTCAGTGACTCGCCCCCAATAGCCAGCGATGGTACCAGTTGGCTATACCGGGACGCCGGCATCCACAGCCACTCGGTCTTGGAAGGGTTGAGCCGAAGCCTGTTCCTCCCCATCCAGACCCGCACGGCCTCCAGACACTGGGACATCACTTCGAGGGCATCATTGGGGTGGTCTGGGGTGGAAATGTACAGCTGAGTGTCATCAGCGTACAGATGGCATCGCACCCCAAAACCACGGATGATCTCACCCAGCGGCTTCACATAAATGTTGAACAGGAGCGGCGAGAGGACCGACCCTTGTGGCACCCCGCAAGCAAGGCGCCTCGAGGTCGACCTCTGCCCCCCTGCCAACACAGACTGCGACCGGTCAGAGAGATAGGAGGAGAACCACCGCAGCATGGTGCCTCCCACCCCCAGTCCCTCCAGCCGGCGCAGCATGATACCATGGTCGATGGTATCAAAAGCCGCTGAGAGGTCTAATAGGACCAGAACAGAGGAACAACCCCTGTCCCGAGCCCTCCAGAGATCATCCACCAATGCGACCAATGCCGTCTCCGTGCTGTACCCAGGCCTGAAGCCGGACTGGCATGGATCTAGATAGACGGTTTCATCCAGGAACTGTGGGAGCTGTCGCGCAACCACACTCTCCACAACCTTCGCAACAAAGCGAAGGTTGGAGACCGGATGATAGTTTGCCAAAACGGCCGGGTCCAGAGAAGGCTTCTTGAGGAGGGGCCTCACCACCACCTCTTTCAAGGCGGGAGGCAAGAAACCCTCTCTCAAAGAAGCATTTATGATCCTCTGGAGCCAGCCTCGTGTTACCTCCCGGGTGGCCAGTACCAGCCAGGAGGGGCACGGGTCCAATAAACATGTGGTTGTGTTTAGCCTCCCCAGGATCCTGTCCACGTCCTCAGGAGTCACAGGGTCGAACTCATCCCAGATAACATTCTCAAGACCAGCCTCAGTTACCCCGCCGGGATCTACCCAGTCAGAGTCCAAGCCTTCCCGAATCTGAGCGATTTTATCGTGCAGATACTGTGCAAAATCCTCAGCCTGCCCTTGCAAGGGGTCTTCCCGCGCTCCCTGATGTAGGAGGGAGCGAGTCACCCTAAACAAGGCGGCTGGGCGGTTATCTGCCGATGCAATAAGAGCGGAAAAGTGGTTATGCTTTGCCGCTTTTATCGCCACTAGATAGGTCTTAATATGAGACCTAACTAGTGTTCGGTCGGATTCGGAGCGACTGGCCCTCCAACCACTCTCTAGGCGTCTTTTCCGGTGCTTCATCTCCCTCAGCTCCTCGGAAAACCAAGGGGCCGGGCAGGTTCGGCGTCGGATCAGAGGCCGCAAAGGCACGACTCGGTCCAGAGCACCGGCGGCTGTCCTATCCCAGGCAGCCACCAGATCTTCAGCCGAGTCGTGAGCCAGAGTTTCAGGAACTGGCCCAAGCTCCCTCTGGAACCTATCAGGATCCATCAGGTGCCTGGGGCGGAACCACCTGGTCGGTTCCGCCTCCCTGCAGTGGGGTGCAGCGGTCGAAAGGTCCAGTCTCAGGAGAGAATGGTCCGACCATGACAGGGGTTCAATAACTATATCCCCTATATCCAGACCACTCTGCCACTGACCAGAGATAAAAACCAAGTCCAGAGTGTGTCCTCCCACGTGAGTGGGGTCATGAATTAATTGTGTCAGGTCCATGGCTGTCATGGAAGCCATAAACTCCCGAGCCATCCCAGATGCCTCACCGGTAGATGGCAGGTTGAAATCCCCCATGACCAAAAGTCTGGGGGTATCAACCGCCACCCCAGCAATAACGTTGAGAAGCTCGGGCAGGGCCGCTGTCACGTGGCAGGGAGCCAGGTACGCGATCAGCAGGCCCACCTGCATCCCATGGCTCCACTTCACCAGGAGAGACTCACATCCGGCTATCTGAGGTACAGTGGCCTCCCTCGGATCAAGACCTTCTTTTATAACGACCACCACCACCACCCCTGCCCTGGGCCCTTGGCTGATGGAATGCGCGGAAACCTGGTGGGCACATCTCTACGAGGGGGACCCCCCCCTCTTGGCCCAACCGGGTCTCTGTAATACCTGCCAGGTCCGCACCCCCCTCCTGTATTAGCTCACAAATGAGGGGGGCCTTATTAACCACGGACCTGGCGTTGCACAACATCAGTCTAAGCCTGGGCTCTGAGACTCTGGACAGCCGGGGAGTCTATATTCTTGATTTTTCTGCATAGATCATTTTGATTTTTTTACTAGTCTTTTAAAATAAAGATTTGCCTGTTATGTACACCTATTCAGAATAGGCCCCAATTAGTACAATGGGCTTGCATGATTATAGTGGAAGATTCTGTCACTATTAAATAAAGCCAAGGAAATTACAATATGCTGTTACATTTGAAAAGATTATGTAGCTCTATAGAAGTAGAAATGATAAAGGGCAGTTGGTAGCTAATTAAAGCCAATAGTTAATCATCCTGCGATCATGTTTCAATGAGAAATTTTTCCAGCATACCATAAAAATAGCCATTATACTTGATATGTCCATGTTTACATTTAAGAATACTAAGAGATGCTTCTAAAATATGACTATTTGGATTCTCTTTTGATTTTACAAGATCTTTTGTGTTCCTAGGAGAGCCACTCAACAGAACAATATTAATATGCCTAAAGTGATGCTCAGCACATGCCATCGTAAGCATGTGATATCAGATCTCTAGGCTCTGTACTGTCTTCCTACAGGCTTCCGAATTCAAAATATTGGATTTAACCTTTAAAATCAGGTATGGCTGGCCATAGAGAAACTTGTGAATCCCATATTGTCCAATCAGTTTTGATTTGCCTAGTTTGTAAAGCCCTGTTTCATGATTTCAGTGGGTGGAAACTTATACGTTTTCTGTTTATGTCCCTGGGGTCTAGAATAAACCCTCCCTGGAAAATGCCTCTGCATTGTTGATTTCTATAAGGTATTAAAATAATCTATTTTGAAAAGCTTTGTGACATAAACAATGTTAGATTATGTGTACATGGAATTGGTTGAATTTGGTTTACCTTTCTTTATTTTTGCTTTGATTTACTGTATCAGTTTTATAACATTTATGATGGATGTGTTATAAATTACTGAGTACTTTTCTATAGTAACAAATATAAATCCAATAATACTATAATAATATCTATTGTATAATACTCACAGTGAATCAGTATCATAGAGATCAAAATACTCCAACAGAAATAAAATATGTTTTTTTCACATGCTTTTTGGCCATGCCACCCTGACCCCTTCTGTGTTGAGACTCCCTCCTCCAAATATCTGATCCATGTAGCATCATAACCTAAACCAGGCTGTCTCCTGGGGTTCAGAGTTTTGTTCTCTCAAATTGGCCAGGTCTAACTTTGAGAAAGGCATTTAGAAAATACTAAAGGTGAACAGAAAGAATTAACTAACCCCATGACGCAGTTTAAATGAGCAAAATGGTGGTTAAATTAGTGAGGGCAATTCTTTGTAGCTCATTTCTAGGTAATACCCATGGAAACCCTCAGCACCATTAATTCAGAATGTGTGTGTGTGTGTGTGTTTGTGTGTTTGTGTGTTTGTGTGTGTGTGTGTGTGTGTACACATTATTTTGCTGTCTCCCTATGTGTAATTAATATTGCCCTACAAAGCCCCCTTAATCAGAATAAGGCATCAGAATGCCTTCTGGAGCTGCCACAGGAATACTAATGGGAGACTAAAATGAGACATAGAATGAGAGCTTAATGCCAGAGGCAGCTTGTTCCCTCCCTCCCTTCTTTTGCATTGTCCCCAGGGATGATATGTCCGTTAAGCAAAATGCCGGGCTTAACAGTGCACAGCTAGCAACAAGGTCTGTTGTGGCTCAGAGTAAGTCTCCTTGGCGGTGTTTGTTGTTGTTCGGATGGTGCAGGGAACTTGGCAGATGCAGAGCAGCCTGTTTCCCAGTTGGTCCAATAGTCAGGAAAATCTCACAGCCTGTGGAGGAGACAGGCTGACTGAAAGAGCCAGCCAGCTCCACTGCAGATAAGTTAATGTACACAGAGTGGACATAAATTACCACGACCCACAGCGGCAGGACATTGGCCAGGGCCTGTCAGAGAGAGGACAAACGTCGGCAAGCTGTGCGTCTCCCTGACATTTACCTCTAGATAGAGCTGTGTATTGCCCTACAAGGAAGGACCTCTTGGAGCCAGAGTTTCCTTGAAAACAGCTGCGTGTCCCTGACACCTACAAGCTAATGCAATTTTAATCAGAGGAATTAGTAGAGGGCGCTGACTGTTTTTCCAAGCTATTTGCATGGGAGCAACATGCATATTCGCCTACTTTGTGACATGATTGACAATTCCATTATATATCTTTATCTGAAGCCCATATTTCCTCTTCTTCCTCTCCAGAGATCATATTTTTTTTCATCTCTACCCACAAACCCTGCCCTATGGATCATGTTTAGATAACAATATTGAAAATGAAAAGGTTTTTTTTTACAGAAAATAATTAATAAGTCTCAGATTAAAACCAGACAATAATCTTGGTGGGTCCCCAATTTAGGGTTTGCTGTAAATTCTGAATCATATTTCTGGATTACTATGAGCTACACAGTTAATATGCTTTGCTGGTTCAGATGTACATCCCTATTTGTCTCTATTGTTTTAAATCAATCATTCTGCCTGAGTTGTATTTATCTTAAAAGGCATGGAACATTGGTCAGAGAAATGGGCTACATCACTATCTTTACCTGACTTGTAGATAGCCTGGTACAATCTAAACTTTATCAAACATGAATGCAACTGTAAAGCAATTTGTAAATATTCCAGTGACCCTAAAAGCAAAGGATGCTTCCTGGAGCCATGTTTCCTAAACACATTGATAATTACTTGCATTGGTTTCAGTGTCTGATGCAGAATGAAAGAAAGCAAAAGCTCTGTAGGTTTTAGTACATGTAGAATATAATACTAACTATGCTTTTTGGAGGATGGGAGGGCTTATGAAAGAATAAGCCACAATAAAATCCATGTGATTTTATTTAAAGATACCTAAGCACCCATGGAAGCAAACTGTTGCAAATTCAGGTATTTGAATTCAATGGCGAGAATCACCATGTGCATAATTATTGCATCAACTTTTCCCAGTCTACTCCTTTCATACATGATCCTCTGTCTCTATCTTTTTTTTTTATTATTATTGAAAAGTTTTATGAAAAAGTTTTATAAATCTATCTTCAGGTAGCTTCCACCAGTCCCACTCAGCACAGCCATAAATTGTACTGGATGACAGCTGTACTTCAATTTAGTTGGAGGGCACAGCTAGTTAGGATTGATCCATAACTCTGAGTACCTTTCCCTACTGATGCATTGAAGTACTATCAACCTATCTCTGAGTAAATCAAAATTATACTACCATGAAATTTGCTAACCCCTTTGCTGATTCTTAACCTGCCTCCATTAGTTCTGTTCCCAGTGATGGTCTGTCATCTAATTTCCCTCCAAAGTGATGGGTGAGAAAGCCTTGTTGATTTAATACATCCTGAGTCTGCCCCTGGAGAGTGTTGTAGTTAGGAGAAAATGGTACTTCAATACCAATCCAATTAAGGATGATAGAAGCTTGTCTCACTCATGGGCTGAAGGTGTGATGAAGGGACACAGCGGGGGGGAGGGGAGGTACTGCCAGGGAATATGGTTGAGGAAAAGGCCCTTATGACAAACTCATTTGAATATCATTTTAGCAAATTACTATTCCAGTATTCTGTGTTTAAACAGGATTATCCCTTCCAACTCGTTAATAATTAACTCATTGCAAAGTTATTATTATCAAATCTAACACTGAAGGTCATGGAGAGAATAAAACACGTATGTGAAATGTAATAAATGGCAGAGCTGTAGTTTACCTCAATGAGACTATCACATCTTAACATCATTTCAACATTTCTTTGCCTTCTGGCAGTGTAAGCAAATGAGGCAAAGCTATTCCTTTGGCACCAGGTGGTGAAATGCAAGAAGAAAAGTGAACCCCAATGACCCTTTGTGTTGCATATGCCCTTCAAGTACATTAGGAAGCCTTTTGTTCTAATATTTAGACAATGCCCAGAAACAAACTTATACTCTTATCACTGAAAGGAATAAATTTACTCTTTTATGAAATTTGGTGGGGCTTGTTAATCTCCGTAGGATAATTTATGGGTAAAACTTTTCTACATTTTCTGTTTTGGTTTGATTTTGGAGGTTCATTGTGTATAGTCTTTACTATTCTAGTTTTGTAGTTCTGCCAAAATATTCCTTCGAGGACACGTACACAGACCAGGTGTGCCAGACTTTCTATGATAGGATCTAGGCAATTTTTAAAATACTAATAAAAGAGTTGCTTCCAAGCAAATGTTCCTAGTGCTAATAATAAAAATACATTACGGGAGTCTTCAACTTACGACCACAATTCAGCTCAAAATTTCTGTTGCTAAGCAAGACAGTTGTTAAGAGAATTTTACCCAATTTAACAACCTTTCTTGCCACACTTCTTAAGCGAATCACGGCAGTTGTTAAGTTAGTAATAGGCTTGTAAAGTGAATCTGGCTTTCCCACTGACTTTGCTTGTCAGAACGTCACAAAAGGTGATCACATGACCCCAGGACACTGTAACCATCAGATATATGAGCCAATTGCCAAGTGGCTGGATTTTGATCACATGACCCCAGGGATGCTGCAATGGTCATAAGTGTGAAAAATGGTCATAATTCACTTTTTTCAGTGCCGTTATAACTTTGAGCGGTTACTAAACAAAAGGTTGTAAGTCTAGGACTACCTGTATATGCATCATTAGGCTTTATGAGTTTGTTTTCTCTGCTAAGAAATGCTGAGAAAAACTGATATACCAAATTCTCCCCAATGAGCTCATAGTTGAGCAGAACCAGTCGTTCAGGCGCACGTCCAACACTTTTGTCAGTGTACCAGGGGATAATGTATATACAGCTGAGATTCCAGAAAGAGACATATTTTAATTCCTCCCAAGAACTAAACGTGCTTTCTTAGCCAAATATTTAAATTGTTGCTTTTCATTGCACAACCTCTAGTGGTTAAAACCTGTAAAATCCTGTGAAAATAGACTGCCCTCAGCTTGTGTTGCAGTCATTCGTGTTTCTCTTTTCTATTTCATGTTTTCTCATCTAATATCATAGAATACATTTGTTTCTGTTACAGGACACTATATAATCCACTGTGGCCATTTCCCTACCATTGAATAAAATCACTATATATCCTCTATTTGTTTCTATCTAGAAACAAATAAAGTTATAACTAGTAGCCAGCATGGGTTTGTTAAAAACAGATCATGCCGAACTAATCTTATTTCAGTCTTTGACAGAGTGACTAAATTAGTAGACCAGTGAAATACTGTAGACATAGTATACTTAGACTTCAACAAGGCATTTGACAAAGTAGACCACAACCTGCTGTACTTCTTGGTAAGCTAGAAAAAAATGGGATAGATAGCATCACCACCAGATGGATTTGTAACTGGCTGACAAAACTGTATTCAACAAGTAGTCCTTAATGGTACTACATCTACATGGAGGGAAGTAAGCAGTGGGATATCACAAGCTTACATCTTAGGCCCAGTACTCTTCAATATCTTAATAAATGAGATAGATGAGGGAATAGAATGGGATCTCATTAAATTTGCAGTTGACACTAAGCTGGCAGGAATAGCCAACACCCCAGAAAATAAGCTCAGGATCTAAAAATATCTTGACAGACTTGAACAATGGGCCTAGCAAATAACATAAAATTTAATGTGGAGAAAAGCAAGGTTTTACACCTAGTCAGGAAAAAAGGATACAAGTACAGATTAGGTGAAACATGGCTCAAAAACAGTAACTGTGACAACAACCTTGGAGTCCTAGCGGACGATCACTTAAATGTGAGCTAACATTATGTGGCAGCAGCGAAAACAGCTAATACAATCCTTGGTTGTATAAACAGAGGTGTAGAATCAAAATAATGTGAAGTATTAGTACTGCTTTATAAATCCTTAGTAAGACCACACCTGCATCCAGGTCTGGTCACTATATTACAAAAAAGATGTTGATACTTTGGAAAAAGTGCAAAGAAGAGCAACTAAGATGATTAAGGGCCTGGAGACAAAAATATATGAACGCTTACAGGAATTGGGTATGGCCAGGCTAGAGAAAAGAAGGACTAAGGTGACACAATAGCTGTATTCCAGTATTTGAGGGACTGCCACAAAGAATGGGGGACAATTTATTTTCCAAAGCACCAAAAGGCAAGACAAGAAACAATGGATGGAAACTAATGAAGGAGAGAAGCAACCTGGAATTAAGGAGAAACTTCCTAACAGTGAAGACAATTAACCAGTGGAACAGTTTGCCTTCAAAAGTTGTAGGAGTTTCATCACTGGAGCTTTTAAAAAAAATATTGGACAGCCATATATCTGAAATGGTACAGAGTCTATATAGAGGTTGAACTAGAAGACCTCCAAGTTTCCTTCCAGCTCTATTCTGATTCTATGTGCCAACAAGAAAAAAGTATGAAATTTCTGTCTCCCTCACAAAGTCTGTCTCCCTATCAAATTATGTTGTCCTAATTTCTGCATGTACCCATGATCATAAATGATGGGATTGATGGATTTTTTTCTTCTGACTTTGTGGCCATCCATCTTTGGCACATTGAAAACTTTCACCGATCACTACACACAAAGGGGTTGGGTGGGGTCTAATGTTGTTCTGCAATTCCAGACTCAGCAGAAGCTTCTGTAGGTGGGCTGATTAGTCTCTTCACCATCTGGGCATTACTCAGCTTCAAAACCATCTGAATAAAGAAACTGCCTCGGAGTGGGAGGATAATCCTAGCATCTTTGTGCAATTCACTAGGGCCTGTAAACCTGGATAATTGAAACTGACTGGTTTTTTGACATTCCTGTCTTTTAGTTCACTGGGGAAGTGATGGAAATAGACAAATACAGGAAACTGCTATATAGTCAACAAAAGCCCAATTTAACACCATGTAGTGTTTTCAAGACTGCAATGAGGAAATCAATACTGCCTCAGAGAATATAAAGACTTTCCATTTCAAAGTTATGGAAGTATGCACCCTCTTCTTCCCAAAGTAAAATACTAGATGTCTACTATAATTCATTGGGAGCCTAGTAAAAAGTTTGCTTTAAAAAAGATGGGGGAGAGATGACAAGTGTGAAGTACACTTGGAAAATTGTGCTAAATTCTGCTAATGAAGAAGACAAGTACCGTACTCTAAGAGAAACGGTTGTGGCAACGTCTCTTGGACAGAGAAAGAGGCATGCCTGTGCCTCCCAGTGTTTTCCAGACACTCCTCTGATCATACCTACCATTGAACCTCTTATCTTGTCTCCATAACAATAGAGAGGAAAGCATCACAGACTGAAGCATTGAAGCCGTGGTGAAACAATGTTGGCTTAAGAAGAAAGGACACCTTTATTCAAAGTTAGAAAATGATTATTTATGACTGTTTAACTTAAGGCAGGGGATGAAATGTGGACAACATTGTATGATCAAGGGGAAAAGCTGGGATTGTGAGGATTATCAGGGTAGTGCCTTGATAAACTGCTAAAGGGGGCAGGGCTTGAGACTTACCTCATATACAGCCCCTTGACAAAGGAAAGCACATTATTGGGTGGGAGAGTTATAAATACTGAGCAGTTATTTTCTTACAAGATTAATATCACACTGCAGATATGCACATTAGATATCAATAAACAGTCAGGGGCATTCAAGATAAAACCAACAAACGGAAAAGATGGGGACTGGATAGATGTTGAGAATATCTCCCTCCTAAAGTTTTATATCTTCTTTATGAAAAATTCAAGGCTCAAAATACAAGTAGAAAGCTATTTTGCAATAAACTCTGATTTCTTCCTAGAATTAATGACTAATGAGGCAACATATTTAACATATTCTGTTATCATTATCAGAAAACATCACCCCTGCTGAATTCTAGAGAGAAATTCCTAGTATTTGTGATCAAGGTTAGAAACGGCCAACACCATAAACAATCCACACAAAATAGACTTCTCATCAGCACTGGAGCTTCTCCTTATGCTTTCCTAGTGGCTGAGCAGATGGAAGATAACAATGGAAGAAAAAGAGGATGTGTTAAAAGGAACACCCAGACACTATAATTTGGTAACTACATAGCCATTAAATGTTGACAGTTTGCAAACTGTAGCCTAGAAGTCTAATTACCTATACATATCTGACACCATTTGCGACACCAAGAATCAGGTATAAATTTCAAGATAAATTTCATAAGATATGAAAGCTGTCTTAAGTTACCCCGATACAGTAGGCTCTTTCTAATGGTGATGTAGTCAGTCATTTATAGATGACTCAGAAACACTCTGACTGGTGAGAAACAGAATGTTATTTTTAAACATTTAGAGGACTCATAAATGCTTTCCAGTTCTTATCTGTGCAACAACAGTTATTGTTCTCACTGTTCAGATAAGACACAGAAAAACTGAGTCAGTGGCTTGCTTAAGACCATTCACTGAGTCCTTGGCTGGTGATATCTCCATGCTTTGTGCAACTGATTGCTAAAAAGTCACCAGATTTTTGCCACTGTTTCTTGCAGCATAAATTGCTTTAACGCCTTGGTCTAAGATATAAAGCACAATGGTAATGGTTCAGTTCAGACAAAATGATAAGCCAGATCAAGAAAGTCATAATATGGGAAAGCAAAATGTGGACATAGGGAAGTGTATTTTATTTATTTTATTTTATGTATTAAATTTATATAGCTCCACATCTCACCAAAAACAACTCTGGGCAGTTTATATTTCCAAACACGTTTTAAAGGGCTGGTGTTAAATTTTAAAATACTTAACCAACAGTGTACATCTTTTGGTGCTCAGGGTCATTTTAATGGGGCAGAAAACTACTATCAAATTTCAGCAATCCAACCTTGAAATTTGTCTACTTACTCAACGAGGTTATTGAGGGTACATAAAAGAGTATTAGGGACTATAGGTGCCTATCCTATCTTAATCAGTTTAATCCCAGTTTACTAAAAAATATCCAAGTCATCTTAATATCTGAAGCTTTGCTCCTTGTTTCAAGAGTGACGTAGTGACAATCAGGCATAAGGAGAGATCTTTTCTGTGGCTGGCTTGATAAAGCAGAATGACCCACCTGCTAATGAGCTTCCATCCTTTAAGATAGGGGTCTCCAACCTTGGCAACTTTAAGACTTGTGGACTTCACCTCCCAGAGTTCCTCAGCCAGCAAAGCTGCTGCTTTAAGATGTATTGTTTGTAAAAGCAGAGGCATTCAGGAGGGGGTGCATCAAAAGTCAACATGATGCTTGTGATGCACACAGAAAGGGGTGGCTTCAACTGTGTGGTTGTAACTGTTGTCTTTAATTTTTGACCCCTCATCTCTAGATACCCATCTAAAATGCACTTGATCATCTTGCTGAGAAGTTCTTTTTTTTTTTTTTAAGATGACTGATTTTGGTTACAGTATTTGAAAACCATATTTTTTCTGCTTTCAGTATATTAGATTTAGAGGGAAAAATCAACCAAATGATCCTGTTTATGGTACAAGAAAGGGGTAGACCCAAGTTAGGGCAGAAATCTCCTGTTCGTGAATTCTTCTGGAGTGGCAAAAAAAGATTAAACCAAATGAAATAAAATTGAAAAGTGGATAGCACAGTTACCAGGCAACAGATTAAGACTTATCAGTTAGGACCAGGCTTTTTTTAAAAAATTATTAAATTTATTTGTTGCCCATCTCACCCCACTGTCTCTTTATGTCTTAAGTAAAAATAAGTTTATTTCAACTTGCTATGATTTATTTTTAAGTAAAATTTGTTCCTAGAGCTAGATGTCAATAATTTATTTTGTTGGTGTCTAGCAGATTAGAATTCACTGCAGAAATATAAATTTTAGAATGACAAAAATATAATGGTCTCCTTTGTAACCATAAGAGGCACAATAATACATTTCCTTGATGATGGAAGCACTTTTGAAAGGATCACACAATCTGTGTTTTACAGAGACAAATGAAGTTATGGTACAGTTGTTGATTCTCATGATTCGAAAAATGAAATTTTGGATGCAGTCCCACCTTCTAGCTTTATGCCTGTCAGGAATAGGATCTATTAGTTTTTAAAAGAAATAATAATAAGGACAAGCAGCCAAGGAGAGCCGTGTGAATTGGCTTTCAATCAATGTTTTGTGTTTCTTCTTTTACTACTTTTTTGTAGTGTTTTCTTAATAAAAGAAAGGAGATTTTTCCCTCTCCAAGTCCCTTTTACTTTCTACTTTTTCATGGGGTGAGGTTATAATCTCTTGTAACTTTCCTTTCCTCATAATGGTCTGTACCCAAATAAAAATCCATGGGATGACGTTCCTCAATAATACAAGAAAAAAGAAAGAAATTAATGCTAAATTTTAGTTGCTGTATATCTTCAAATGTGTCACAAATGATCTCTTAAACAAATTAAGAAATCCTGAAATCTAGAATAAGATAATATATGTATTAGGCTGAGTGTTTTTGGCCCTCTGGCTGTAATAAAGATTGATTATTTGATTGGGTTGAACATGTCATAAGTCAAACTTTTAAGATAGAACATAGAAAGGAATCAGGGGAGATGAGATGCTTTGTAAAGTGCTATTTCAGGTTCAGTTTGTTCCCAAATCTCACACCATAAAGAAGTTTATGACTGACTTCCCCCACTCCTGATATTTGAAAATAAAATCAAATATTGCAACCCAGATTTATCTACACTTAGGCAACATGTTGCTAATAGAACTAAAGAGGAACTAAATCATTTTGCTTACATTAACACAGCTGGATATGAATTTTTGATAGTTATTAATTTTTTTTAAAAAAGGATTTTGCTTATGGAAAGAAAACTTCCTGGGCTCTTTTATTCAACATAATATTGTCAATAGGAGCAATTCTTAGCCAATAAGAATAACATTCACTTTAAGCAGTTGAACTTTGCTGTAGTAACTTCCTTAGAAATGATTTTCAGATCAGATAACATTTGGGTTCCTTGTTATAACAATGTAAACCATAATATTTACTTTGGCTTGCTGCTCATCAGTGATTCAGCCTCATCAAACCACTTTGATGACATTTAGAAAGGAATTATAAAATACACGGGAAGCAACATCTTGCTTATTATTACTAAAATGGTGTTCATTACTCTTTTTTTTTGCAAAGTCTATATTTCTAGTGATGATGCAAAAATTCTTTGGCTTATCAGAATGATTCCTTTTAATTAGTGAAAGTGAGATGGCCAAATTCCCAAGCTGTATGATTCTTTCTTAATCAACAGTTCAATAGATACTCCTCAGGAATATCAGTAGATACTCCTCAAAATATTTTCAAACTGGGAACCATGACAGTACAACAGTTCTACACAGCCTAGTTGAGATGACTACTAATGAACGAATTATGGTCAACACAAATCATTAAATTTGTACTGTTGTCATGCTTGCTAATACAATTAAAATGTTTTCATTTTTGTGGCCAGTTATTACCTATTATATTCCTGTTTGCTTCACATATTATATGATATCTATGAGATCATAATATATATCATATATTATGCATATTCCTGTATTTGATTCTTTCTCTGGTAACACATAAATGCTGATGTAATCTTTCTTTGGTTCTAAAACCTATGGATGTATCAGCATGAGAATGTCATCTAAAATGCTGAGTTATACAAAAAAATAAGAAAAAAATTCCAACAAAATTGGGAATGTATCACTATAGTGTCAACAATCCAAAGGACTTTCTCATGACTTTGTTAATACGCATGCTTCCAAGCCTTCAGTACAGGATTATGTCTTATGTTGACTGCCAATGACCAAGTTGTCATCTACCTTAGTGGCTACTCTGGTGATTGCAGCTGTCTAACAAAAACAACTGCAGAATCCAGATCTCAGTTTGACTTTAAAGGGCACACAAGGAAAGATTTAGTATACTTTCAAAGCTTTTAATAACAGTCTAGCATTGGAGGAGAGATAAAACTCATGTAGTCAGTCATTCTATGGACAGAAGTCTCTTTGGTAGCCCAAGCCAATATGTGCTTGTGTTCAGCTAGGGCAGGAGAAGAGACATGTTGCACAGCCTAAAACAGCCAGTAGGAACTGGACAGACTCCAGATTAACCTAACCACATCATCGGCAATACTGTTAATCAATTACAATACATATAACTTGAAGTTGCCTGTGTAATGGGCTTGGGATGAGTGGAAGGTAACATTATGAGGCAAGTCTTTTAAAAGACTTGCCTCATAAGTCTTTAAAAGACTTGCCCCACAAGTCTGCTGGGCCTGGTGGCTCAGCAGACTGATAGCATTGTGATTAATACCAGCTGTCTGCAATTACTGTAAGTTCAAATCTCACCAGGCTCAAGGTTGACTCAGCCTTCCATCCTTTCTAAGATAGGTAAATTGAGGATCCAATTTGTGGGGGCAATAAGCTGACTTTGTATAAATATACAAAAGTATGAAGGCTATTGCTTAATGCATTGTAAGCCGCCCTGAGTCTCCAGAGAAGGGTGGCATATAAATCAAATTTTTAAAAAAATGGTAAGTGAGATATCTTCATGTTGTACTTAGCAGGATGTGCAATGAAACTTAAGTTGCAGGTGATGTTCTAGGGCAGTGATGGCAAACTTATGATACAGTATGTGTATCACCTTTGACATGCCATGATGTTTTGGGTGAATACCGTCACCCAAAGCTCCCACATCTTGGAATATGGTGCAAGGCAACCTTTTTGATTGGTAGTGGTGGCACTAGAACTGAAGTCTCTACTTCAGGCTCAGTCTTAGCACTGCCACAAGTGCTGTTTTTCAGGGGGCATAAAGGAGATAGAGAATTGTTCTTCTTTTGTTCAGTGTATGTGAGACATGCCAGCAAAGTCAAGTTAGTCTCTTTCTTAATTTGTGACATGCCAAGCCCAAAAGGTTTGGCATCACTGATCTAGAGCAATGACTTAGCACATTTTATAATTATTCCTGTGTTTATCAAACTTCTTTAAGTAAAAGAGAGATACAAAATGCTAAAAAATATTTTAAATGGAAATAATTGCATTTAAATCTGACTGCTACTTAAATCCATTGAATGTATATGATATTGGTTCATTTCATAGCTACTACTTCCATTTGTGCATCATGTGCATTTATGCACATAATGTTGTAGACTTCAGTTTTGTTTGGCCCATATTAAAAATATAAAGTCAAAAAGAAAAAATGCCCTCTTGAAAACAGTGTTGGATATTTTATCTGCCAGGCATATTAAAGAGTCCCTGTAGCAAAAACCTGCATTAAATTTCATGTTCATTGTACAAAGCAAAATCCTAACCTATCTTTACTGTTCCTTCTTGTACATATCATCAAAGCATTTTGCTTAGGCCAAGTCATTGAGGGATGGAAAGCCAAAATAAACAATGCTGTTTAAATTACTACGGCAAAGGGACCAAAATTTTATCCAGAATTACAAAGTTCTGTTCCAAAGAGGTTAGTGTAAAAGGTTTCCACATTTTATGGAATTGGCTCACATATTACTTTTGATGATGTTTGTTATTCATTTCTGATTTAAGCATAATTTATTCTGTCAGTCTATGTATAGCTGATGTTTATAATAAGGAAAACCTAAAGCTTTATGTCATGTGAAAGTCCTATTTCTTACATGATTTTAAGGGAGTAATTCTCTGGCCTCTAAAAGAGCGCATATGATATGTTAGAGTTCACTTTCTAAGGTCGGAGAGATACTTCCTCCCTCAGAGGGGGACATCTGACATCAGATTGTCCTCTCAAACTCCTGCCAGTTCTTTCTAAAGTTGGGAATTGATCATTGGACACCCCACAAAGAGATATGGCAAGAATTTTCACCTCTCTGGCTATCTGCCATTACACAAAATTTCATCATTGTTCCTCTGCAAGGAAGAAATACAGGACTTTACAGTTTAGAGAAAACACAGGTAAGGAACATCATGATAGAGTTATATAAAATATGTGTGGTATGTAAAATGCGGTAGGGAGATTTTTCCACCTTTGCATAATGTAACACAGGAAGTCATCGCTTGAAAATGTGAAAAAGATGTGGAGACTCTAGAAAGAGTGCCGAGAAGAGCAGCAAAGAGGATTAGGGGACTGGAGGCTAAAACATATGAAGAATGGTTGCAGGAACTGGGTATGTCTAGTTTAATGAAAAGAAGGACATGGGTGACATGATAGCAGTGTTTCAATATCTCAGGTTTTGCCACAAAGAAGAGGGAGTCAAGCTATTCTCCAAAGCACTTGAGGGTAGGACAAGAAGCAATGGGTGGAAACTAATCAAGGAGAAAAGGAACCTAGAACTAAGAAGAAATTTCCTGATAGAACAATTAATCAGTGGAACAACTTGCCTACAGAAGTTATGAAAGCTCCAACAATTGAAGTTTTTAAGAAGATATTGGACAACCATTTGTCTGAAATGGTATAGGGTTTCCTACCAGTTCCCGAACTTATGACTGTCTCACATTTTACATTTTTGCCCTATCTTGTCACCATGATGAAGAGAAGCAGTTGTGAAATGAGTGACACGGTTGTTAAGAATGCCACAACGGGCATAAATGTGAGGATGGTCATAAGTGTGAGGACCGGTCAAAAATGCGAGGACCAGTCAGAAATGACTTTTTTCAGCCCTCTGTAGTCCCTATGCAGATAGCAACGCCCACCGGTCACATGACCAGCTAGCCATGCCCACCCAGTCACATGACCACCAAGCTACGCCCACCCAGTCACATGACCACCAAGCCACACCCCCAACTAAGCTACGCCCACAGAACTGGTTGTTAAAAAAATTGAATCCCACCACTGATTCTATTCTATTCTATTCTATTCTATTCTATTCTATTCTATTCTATTCTATTCTATTCTATTCTATTCTATTCTATTCTATTTCTTAAATATGAGGAATCAGAACCAGGAAAAATAAATCCTTACCCAAGGCATAGGTCACTATACAGTTTACTGGCCACATATGTGGAGATCAGTCATTAGTTCAGACAATTTTATTTATTAATTTATTAGTTCAATTTGTATGCCGCCCCTCTCCGAAGACTCAGGGCAGCTGAGAAATTTGTGGAGGATCAACCAGTGTATGGCTATGCAGGTTGATGTCTCTTAAATACTTATGAAATCACAGGTGTCAATCATTGCATAGTATCTGCTGGGAACCAACAATGGAAGAAAGGTATCTGCCTCCTGCCCATTTAACATAGCTGGTTTAATGCATAGAATACTGGATAACAGCTGAGCAAGAAGGAAAGTTCTTATGTTCTTATATAAGGAAATTAATTAGCAACAGGATAATTTGTTAAGGGAGATTTTTTTTTTAAAAAAACCAGGTTCTTATAAAAAGTTTTGCAAATTGCTGCATTGAAAATTTTTAGATTTATACTTAGTAGCCACAAAATTAAGAAAAGGAGAAACTTGAAAAGAAAGCTTTTTCAAAGTGATAGGAATCATTGGAAATTATTAGATGTACCAATAGGTTTATATATTGTATATCCAGCTGTAATATGTTAAACCTATAATATCTTAAAGCATCAAGCTAGTTCTCTATTAGTATTAAATGGAACCTTTCTTTCTCTCTCCCTTCCTTTAATTCTTCAGCATTAGTTCACTTTATTATAAAATGATTAATTCTTGACTAATCACTTTCATTGCAGTCAAAATACTAGATCACCATTAAAAGTTTCATTTAGACAATACCTTTTGACTATTGCACAATAACTGTATTATATGCATATGTGTAAATTAGTGGAAACTAGTAAAGAAGCACTTTTGTTTTCTATGAGCCTTTTTATAATCATACTCATGTACTGTGCAAAAACAGCACTATGGCATGTGACTCTAATCCAGTGAGCAGTAACTTGTGTTGTGTGCTTTCTTTGCAATCCAAGATGGCTGAGAATATCTGTTCCCATCTACAAGATTCCATGCAGAAGGAAACTTACTGAAAGAAATTCTTGGGAAGTTTCAGAATTAATTTATGGTTTAGTCCATGAAATTCAATTGGACATGATTTCAGTTAAGTGTTTATGAAGCTGCACATATTAGCTAACTAATTACTATTTTAAAAGTCATGCATACCTCTGGAGCTAATTCTGCATCTGATTTGTGCTTGGTTAAGACCCAGAAATGGAAAACAATCAATAGGTAAGATATTGCAGTTGTGTATATATTTCTCATGCTCAGTTGTGTTTTATATTTAAAAACTGTTATACAGTAGTGGCCAAAATTGTGGAAACCTTTTGGGAAAAGTGTATTTTCTAAAACTAGCTAATAACCACTTTTTTTGGAGTAGTACCATAAAATTATATATCAATGGAAAGATAATTTAATCAAGAATGTAATGCAATAACTTTTATGAAGGATTTGCTATTAGAATAGCAATTACAGTATAAAGAAGAAAAGTGAAACACGTAGAAAAAATGAGATATACCAAAATTATGTCAGTTAATACTTAGTTGGGTAACTTTTGGCTTGAATTGCGGCCATACAACATCTTCCCATGGAGTGAACCAAGTCTTTTAGTTCTGCAGCTGTTATAATGTGAAACCAAGATTGAATGATTGCTTCTATTAACTGGGTTTTATTGCTGGGTTGCTTCTGACTAACAAGTTTCTTTAGTTGGCTCCATAGATTTTCAATTCGGTTAAGGTCTGGGCTATTCCCAGGCCATTCCAGCAATGGAATATGATTATCTTGAAACTCCGGGGGAAAAAAGTGGTGTTTTTAGTCATCAAACCTCAATAATACCCTTTTCCCAAAAGGTTTCCACAATTTTGGCCACTACTGTACCTTTCTTTTCAGACATCAAATGGGCCAAGCTGTTTGTGTTCAAAAGCACATGGGGCAGATGAAGCCAAAAGAATAATATGATTTCTTTAAATAAGAAATTAGGATTGACAATTCACATCAAGAGAGGGCATGCATTCTTCATAACTTTCATTTGGAGTGACAGCATGAGAGGAGAGAGAGACACAGAGAAGGAGGAAGGGGGAACAGAATACAATATACAGGAACTAGGTTGAAACATCATTTGTCACAGGAAGGAGGCTTGGCACTATCCAGCCACTTTGCAATGTAGTGTCTCCAGGAAAAGTTGGCTGCATTTTCTCAGAACCTGTCTTTTGAGACTTAGTGGCTGCTTTTCTTCCCACAGATTTGATTACACTAATTGCACTCTTAAAAAAAATACTGAAGAGATCGGGAGCTCATGTAAAATGTTAGAAATCAGTGGCTTTTCTTTTTTATCTGCATGTGGTTGTCTTTTGTCCCAGGTTGAACCAGCTCAGAAAAGTTTTATAGTAGACCTACTTGAGATATTATTTTTGTTTAGGATATTTGAAAAATAAAGGAATAAACATCTTCCTTTTCAGCCTCTTTTTTTTTTTACCTTTCAAAAGTAATTTTACTTTCATTTCCCTTGGAGAGTAGTTCACATGACCTCCTTTCTTTCAAGCAACCAGAGATTCGTTTTCAGCACCCAAATAGAGCTAGAGATACTTTGTGTGACTTGATATTACCAATGACATCTTCAGTGACATAAGAAATTATTTTGAATTTAGCAGGTTTATGTTGCTTTCATACAAACAGGCTTCCCACAATTATCTAGCCATAACCTTCCTATGGCCGATAAATAGCACAGTTTTCCACAACTGAAGTAAAGAACATTACTCAAAGAAATTGTGAAATAGGATTGGCAGTATGCAGACCAGGGGTGAAATCCAGCAGGTTCTGACAGGTTCTGGAGAACCAGTAGCAGAAATTTTGAGCAGTTCTAAGAACCGGCAAATACCACCGCTGGTTGGTCCCAGAGTGGGGTGGGAATGGAGATTTTACAGTAGCCTTCCCCTGCCATGCCCATCAAGCCACGCCCACCAAATCAAGCCACACCCACCAAGCCACGCCCACAGAACCAGTAGTAAAAAAATTTGGGTTTCACCACTGATGCAGACCTACCGTATTCAAATATAACTTTCTTACAAATGAAAACATTTAAGGGCAACTGAATGAGGTAATATTAATTTGCTCTTGGAATACTTTTGCCACTGCAGCTTTAAAGTACACATCTATTCTAGAGTCAAATAAAGTTCCTCTTACAATATTCTTTCGCAGTTCTGTTTCTGATAGAGCTGGGATAACTTTCAGATCCTGGGCTTCTAAAGGCAGTTAATATTTTTTTTCTACTGGAAACAAGAAGCTGATTTAAATTATTTATTTGTTGCTTTTAAACAGATGTTGGTTTAAATCAAAGTTTCCTCACCTCTTCCTTCCTGGAGCCAGCATTATGGCGCCCACGGGCACCTTGGCAAATATGTCCCATTAGATAATCAGCTGGTGGTTTATTTAAAGCAATGGTTAAAATATTCCCATCCCAACTGGGACAAAGCAGGGATAGCATTTACCATATGAACGAAAAATATGGGACATTGCATTTGTAGCTTGCCTGTATATCATATATTTCCTTGTGTTAATGGACTTCAATCTGATATCATTTTGCCCCAGTTGATTCCAGTACAGTTTCTCACAATACTGTTCAGATGACAAATTTTAGGGTGGAGTTGCACATTCTTTTTACACACCAACATCTGGTTTTGGTTTAATTTTTAAATATATGGCTTCATAGCATTTATAAGGCTGCATAAGATAAGGAACTAAAAAAGTAATGAATTATTCCAGTATATTTGTTGGAATCTCACACTAGCAAACTGTCCTTCCAAGTGCTAAAATGTGCATTTGAAAAGAAGCTTGCTTTGGCATCAGTGGATGCTTCCTCTGAAAGGCAAAATGCAACTTCATAGAGGGCTCATGACTCTTCTCTTTTTCTTCTCCCCTTCCTTCTGCCAATTCGTTTTTCCACAAAATTTACAATTGCAGTTGCTATTTAGCTATTCAAAGTTTATAGAATTCATGTAATTCATATCTTAGCTAATTTGCCCCTATGTAAGCATTCTAGATATGGATGGAACCAATATACATAAAGGGAGAGAGTGGATGGGGAATTCTTTCCACCTTCTACATCACTAATCTTGTCATCTTCCACAAATTACAGAAATATGCAGGAAGATGGCAGCAGTTTTCTTTCTGTCACTTTAAGGCACTCTTGTATTATTATTAAAATTAAGGGACCTAAAAGATGTAGGGGGATATTGAGATAGCAAAAGCCTTGAACAAGGTATGCAGCTGCCATTAGAAAAATATCAACATAACCTGAAAAGAGACAGCAGGGAGTGAGGAGTCTTGATTCTCTTTGGTACAACAGGGAGGATTACTGAACACTCATGTAATACCGAATTACCTAGTGCCAGGGGTCTGCAACCCACGACTCTGGAGCCGCATGTGGCTCTTTCATCCTTTGCTGTGACTCCCTGTCACCGGTTGGCTCCACATTTGATAGGGATTTTGGTTAGGACAGGTAGAGGAAAAAGAATGCCGCATTAGGAGGAAATTTTAAGGTGGGGGAACTGGACTTCCGGGAACCGGAATCGGCTCCAGAATTGAACGGGGGGCTTCCAGTTAGGACCTTTGTGGCTCTTTGCATGTTTAAAATTGCCTACCCCTGAGCTAGTCTTTAAGATGGCTACCCTGCACAGTATTATTTCTTGTAGTAGGTTCATCAATTGCTACCTATATTTATGGAAACTGTTATTACTAGTATTTCATATATATGCAATAATATATTGCATTGCACTCAATAATCCTAGTAGAAGCTCAGAACACAACCCATTTCACTGGTTGATTCAATTATCTCAGTTTGTTTTACAGAAGTAGGAACAAAAAGTGAAAGGTTTAAATTCTGTCTACTTTTGGGAGAAATGAACATAGAAAATAAACCAAGGAATGATTAAGTGCATGAATGCATAAAATGGAGGTGAGTAAATGAAGTGGTCTGCATGGGGATTTCCATAAAACTAACAGTAGATGACAACTCATACAGAATGAATACATACCAGACAAGAGATGTAATATCTGCTATTGTCTTAAGCATCCCAAGACTAGGGTTTGAAGTTGTGGATGGCTCAGCCAATTATGAATGTGTTTGCTATTCCATGTATGATTGTTATTTAATGTATTGTCCTGTAAATGTTTTTGTGGACTGCATTCCCATTCAGAAGAATCTATGAGAGAGTCTTACATCATTTATAAATGAATTATATAGAAGAATGTAATAAAGCAATGGTACACTCACATCACCAAAAGAAATTAAACCACTGAATTGCATAAATGCTTCATGGCAACCACAAATGTCTTCTGAATTGGCAGAGTTTTCATTTGTTAGTGAAGGAACAAGCCCAGTGTTCAGGCATCTGGGCATCACTACAAAATAGTTCTGTCTCATGTAGCCATTCACCATAGCCACCAAAACAGAGACATACCTTCAAATATTCAATAATATGTTTTTCTGTGCACATTCATAAGGGCTTCCACAAAAATTGGAAATATTTACTAGAAACCTGTTTATACAGAGACATCATTCTAGTTTCCATGTTTGACTGCCACCTATCTTATAATGAAGATCTATATTATTTTCCTTATTAATCCAATTCCATTTCTCTTCCCATTTTTTAATTTCTCCTTTGCTGTATTTTAGGATGGATACCTGTATTGTATTCTGAAAAGCACCTGGTGTGTCACTATAAACAAGCAATTATATAGATATCTGGAAGGACATACTTCAAGTACAAATTTATAATGACCAATTTTTAGTAGAAGACTTAGATATCTAAATAAAGGATTAATTACCAGAAAATGAAAATAGGTGGAATTAAATTCTTTGATTGTGTTTGGATTTTTGAATAATTAGGTGACGTGCACTGTTTGCAGAGGCTTAAATTGATCAATGGGATAACATGAATAGTTTGCTCTCCTTTTCTTTCAGAGGATGTCTATGATCAAAGCAGACCCAGGAATCATAAGATAAAAACGATTTCAATGAAGCTACTCAACAAATATGTTAGCCTCAATCCTGACATGTGGGGGGGGGGAAACACTCCAAATATGAGAAGGAGACCAATAGATACATACACTTTATAATATGAAACAAACAAAATATTAACAAGTTATGATATTTATGTAGTTACTGACCAAGCACATCTGAATATGTGGTTACTACTAAAGTAACCAAAGTATCTTTACAATCCCCAAGGCATTTCACAATGCTTGGGAATTGAAAGTTGAAAAATTTGACATGCCCTACATATGGATAATTGGATATTGCATAATTTTCTATGAACAGGTAGTGTTCAACATATTCTTCATATAAAGCATCATCAGCCAATTTTTCATAAATATTTAAAGCAATGTTGAAGTTTTTGGAATATCAAGATTCTCCTCTCCAACAGTCTCTTGTTTGCCAATTACAGGTAATCCTCGACTTATAATCATTTGTTTAGCAACCATTCAAAGTTACAATAGTACTGAAAAAACGTGACTTACAACTGGTTCTCTCACTTACAGCATCTGTCACGTGATCAAAATTCAGTTGCTTGGCAACTGACATGCATTTATTTTTTATTGAAAAAGTTTTTCAAATACAAATCCCCCCCTTTTATTCCCCCCTCCTCCCTAACCCCCCTCCCCCTCCCCTCCACCTGTGGCTTCTCCAAAATAAAACCCAGATTAATAACATATTATATAATACTTTACCATCCTTTTACTCCACCCCCCATATACTGACCCTTTCTTTCTAACAATATTATTATATCCCCCCTATACTATACATTTCAGAGCAACATTCAACTGTAAATTATATAATAAATCCTAATTTGGCAATTTCAACTCATAATCTACCCATTTCTTCTTCCCCCATACATATATCTCTTAATTCAAGTCTTTTACGTATATTAATATAACATAACATCCCTTTTCCTAAACTAAACAATCAGTAAACTAACCCAACTCCACCCATTTTCCTACAGGTCTACCATACATAATATTTTTAATATTTTTGTTCTTCTGCCCACACCACTAAAAGAAATATTTCCATGTGTAAATAAAATCCTCAAATGACTTTAAGCTTGTAATCCATGTGGTATCTTCTATAATGTCTTTCATCTAGATTGTTAATTCGATCACCCATATTAGCGAAACATCAAATTCTAGTTCCAACAGCATGTTCAGTATCTTCAATTACCATCTGCCCCCATCAATAATAAATGTTTTCGTATATAAAAAACCACCCGAGTGACTTTATATTTATATTCCATATAGTGTCTTCTGTAATGTCTTTCATCTAGATTATTAATTCCAACCACCGTGTTAGGGTAACAACCAGATCTTCTGCATGCCCCAATCCCATAGTTCTCTTGCCTTATAGCTCAGCATAAACATAATCCATTTGTCAAAGAGTCCAAAATAGAAAGTTCCAATCCACTCAATTTAAGGCCATCTTCCACATCCCAAAAGTACAGCACCGCAGAGATCTGTCACTTTCCTCAAAAATAGTATAAACCAATACTTTGCCTCAGCTATATTTTCATGTATTCAATCGTCTCTTAAGTAACTGGCATTACACTGTTGTTTAGTCTAAAAATTTTTATTTTTGTAGGACCTGCTTCTTCTTTTCTTAACTTTTTGTGGCTTAAATCTCCATCCTGGTTTCCTTTCTAGGAGTTGTATATCAACTGATTGATTTCCATGCTGGTCTGTAACTTGATAAGTCATCACATTAGAATCCAAAGCCGCCTCTCTTGTATTTATAGGTAATCCAATTATAACCTCTGAAGGAGAATCCAAAAGCGGCTCGTCCACAAAGGCCTCTGTAACTTGTTTTTGTTTTTGTTTTTGTTTTTAATTTGATTTATATGCCGCCCTTCTCCGGAGACTCAGGGCGGCTTACAATGTGCTCAGCTCTTTCCGTTACCTCCACCTCCATCTGCTTAGCCTGAATTTCAATCTCTTGTTGATTTTGCTTTTCTTTATTCCCCTCGTGTGTTATACATGGAGATGTTGAACCCATTTTAAGAACCTTGTAGTAAAATTCTTCCGCTTTTTCAACAGTATTTAGTTGATATCTTTCTCCTTGATATCTCAATATTATACCAACTGGAACATCCCACCTAAATGGGATGTTTTGTTTCTTTAGCTCAGTCACCAAAAATCCAAAATCCTTTCTATCTTTTAACATCTTGGGCGGCAGCTCTTTAAATATCCAAATCTTCCTTCCATGCATTTCAAGAGTGGAGTTAAAAGACTTTTGCACAATGTCATTTCTTATTCCTTTATCAGTAAAGTAGATCACCACATCTCTAGGCAGCTGCCTTTGCTTTGCCACCCAAGAATTAACTCTGTAGGCCTTATCAATCTTGCAGGATACCTCTTCAGGACTAACCTTTAAAATCCCAGCCAGAACTTCAGCAGACACCTTTCTCAAATCTTCTCTTTTATTTTCCTGTATTCCCCTAATTCTGACCGCAAATTCCATGAATCTGAATTGCATCATTGTGGCTTCATTTTCAATCCTTTGTTTTATATTATCTACATTGTAAGTCTTGTAGTCAGCTTCCTTTATTTTTTTAAACTCTACTTCTGAGCTTTTTTCTTGAATCATTATTAAATCATTTTCAATTCTTTGTATTTTATTGTCCAAATTATAAATCTTATGATCAATTTCCTTCATTTTAGACTCTATTTCTAAATTGATCTCTTTATCCATCCTCATAATTACGTCTAAGAAACTTTTCATATGTTGCTTCAGGATATCATACTTTTGTTGAACCAACTCTTTAATTTCCTGTCTAAAATTTTCAAGGTTCTGATTCACAATCTTATCATGTCTTGCCATCTCCTCCAGTACAAATTCCTTTAGGTCTGTAAAGCCATTCATCTGCATCTGCAAGCTCACAACTTGTTTATGTGATTTATAAATGGGGGATCCCCCCCCCACAGCTTGGTTATCTGGCTTTGTCAGTTTTAACGCCATCTGCCACACAAACAGATTTTTTTTCCCTTTTAAAGAAAAAGACTTCTCTCCAGACAATATCAATATCAAGTCTCTAAGAAGGAAGAAGCATGAAATAAGAATTTTTCTCTTCACTTCTAACCAGCGCTATTATTTTAGATACTTTGTAATGTAGTAAACTATTCAAACGGAAGGACTTTCGCTTTCAGCTTTCTTCTCAAGCCTCAGCCAGTCGCCATTTTAAACTCTCTTTTTTCCTCCTATCACTCTTCTTTACTTTTAAAATCAGTCTTGGGGTTAGAAATACTTGCAGTTTGGGATCCCAGATCCGGATTTCATCCTACTTGTTCAGATGATCTGTTGGTTTCGTTAATTGGTCTGGTCCCATCGCCTGGCTCTGCAAAACGCAGAGTTCTCTCAAAGCCCGGAGCAGTGGTAAGTGGAAATAGGGAGCCACAACCTGCTTCGTCCCCAAGAGTAAAAAAGAACTCTGGGGACTTTGCAGAGGGCTCTACCTGCCCTCGCCGGCTCTGTCTCACATTTCCTTAAGGAAATGGAGTTTTTCGAGCCACCTTTCAGCTGTAAAGGCGGCTCTTTATGGGCGACGGGGCTGGCAGTCTCAGAAGACCATCTGACGGCGACGGAAGCCAAACCGGAAGCC
The DNA here is from genome assembly GCA_022577455.1 of Arizona elegans. Classification (NCBI taxonomy): domain Eukaryota; kingdom Metazoa; phylum Chordata; class Lepidosauria; order Squamata; family Colubridae; genus Arizona; species Arizona elegans. The sequence goes on from JAKOOJ010000002.1 coordinate 39,260,828, forward strand.
CCCTACTGACATGCATTTATGATTGTTGCAGCATTCGGGAGTTATGTGATTACCATTCACAGCTGTCCCAACCAGCTTCCAACAAGCAAAGTCAATGGAGGGAGCCGGATTTGCTTAATGACCATGTGATTCAGTTAACCAAGTGATTCACTTAACAACCAGGACAAACAGGTCATAAAAATTGGACACAATTCACTTAACAACTGCTTTGCTTAACAATGGGAATTCTCGCCCCAACTGTGGTCATAAGTGGAGGATTACCTGTAATTCCTGACACACTTTAAAACCAACCCACCTTCTCTACACCTTCAAATTTCAATATTTTCAGCACAGGTGGAAATATCACGTGTGAAAGTAGAAATCAATAAGATCTGAAAGAATTAATACAATTTGTTCTTCCTTACAGCAGATTTCACTATTTAATAAAAATATTACAAGATTTTTACTTTTCATTTATATATTTTATACTGTACTCATAGTATACGGATTTTGAACATTGCCTCACAATGTATGGCATGATAATAAATCTAGAAATATTTTGAATAAATATATGACTTTGAAATTTTTTTTTACTGTTCTTAGAACAAAGTTTACCAGACCTATTCTGGTAAACTTCTAGAATTTCAACTTCTATAATCCACTATCCACTATAAGTAGAGATTTGGGGACTTTGAGTCTAGTCTATATGGAGGGAATTAGTTTAGAGTTGCTTGTCTTCCAATATCACAGAATTGAAGACTGCTCTGATTGTGACTTAGTACATTGTTCTGGGTATAGAACTCTTGAAGCATTTCTTTTTATTAGGCTCACACACGGTAAATATATATATACAAATGTCAGCTTCATGTGGAGAAACAATCAGAGGAAGTAGTTCAAAGAACCATTCCTCCCCTTTCTCTGTGACCTGTTTTTTTTAAATCAGCCGCAAAGATCAAGAAGTGTCAGGAGATTAAGATTTTCCATCCTCGAGGCATTGTGTGCACATTAGCAGAATTGCTCTATTTGTCCATGATTCGTTTTTAATTTCAAGATAGATAGGTGTGACAGAGAGAGGAAGAGCTATAGAATGGGAAGTAGGAGAGAGATCGTGAGACAGGAAGGGTGTCGTTCTGAAACTATTGGAGATGAAGTTAAAGGCGGCTTTTCAAATAGATTTCTAACATCAATCATAGGTTGTTGTTTTTTTTTTAAAACCAAACTGTCTGAGATCTATCTTAAAAAATCTTTGAAACTCCTGTTTAATAAAAGAAGTTTATTATGATGGCTGTCGTCTGATTATTATTATATTAGTACATTAAAATAAAATCATGTTCAGACTAATAGGGACAAACTAAAGAACAGAAGAATTGGGCAGGGGGAGAAGTACTAACCCTGATCTCTGAATTGTCCTCACCGTCATGTGCCAAGTACCATAATAAAATGAAAAAGTCCAACCTAGTTAGTTACTTGTTGAATTTCAGAACATATGTCATCTTAAGTTGAAAAAGAATGGACTCCTGATTGGTAGTGAGGCATACTCTATTGCTCTCTACTTTAAGAAATATAAATTCTTAGATCTAATGATTTAAGGAGTTGAAAACTCTTATAGAGTCAGACTGGATAAAGTCAATCAATTTATTCCATTTCTGGAATAAATGTCAGGATTCTAGTCAGCAAAGAAACCCCGTACTACTGAGTAGTTGAATGAATCTTCTCAATGATACTACACTTGAAAGGTCAAGGAGGTGGTAATGAAATGTTCAAGCCAGTTATGCATCCATGCAATTCATATTTAACTAGATTGCTAATCATGCAAAACTTAGTCAAATGCTTTGCTGACACCAAGAGCAGTATGCCTATACAAAGAGTCAGTTTGATGTGCAGTCCTCATTTAGCAACTACAGTTGGGGCTCACAACTTGGTTATTAAGTAAAGCAGTTGCTAAGTGAAACTGTACTTGTGCTAATGATTTTATTTCAGCTTTCCTTTTCTTTACAAACCTGTGAAGGTCATAAATGTAAGGACTGGCCATGAAATTATTTTTCTTTTTTTTTTTAAAAAAATAGTTTTTATTGAATATTTTACATTTTTAAAACCAAAAACAAAAGACAAAAAATGAAAAAAGAAAAAGAAAAAAAAAGAAGAGAACATACAGGTACACCTAAACGGTAAAATACAAAACATAAATAACAACATTATATAATATTTTACAACTTTCTACATCAACAATTATCCTTACTTTTAAATTCAATCTTTCTAATCGTTCTCTTATTCTTGTATAATCATATTGAACATTCTTACAAATTAAATTATTATATATACTTATATCCTATTTATTAACATAGTCAATATTTTATCCATACCAGTATTCAATACTCTTAGATTCCAATTAATCAAATTTCAATTTACATTCTTATTTCTTGTTTTGATTTCTATTTTCTAGCCATGGATAGAATCTATTCCATACTTTATAGTAGTCCGAATCATCTCTTTCTTTAATCTCCATTGTCATTTTATCCATTTCAGCACATTTGAGGATCTTTTTAATTACTATTTCTTCAGGTAGTGTATTGATCTGTTTCCACATTATTTTTTCATCTCCATCATAACTGTGAACAGTCAATAAATGGAGCAGTTGCTAAATGAGGATCACATGTGACTGTGAATTCTAGTCTTGCCTTAGGCTCAAAGCTAATTGGGTGATCTGGGGCAAATCATGTTTTTTCAGCCGTTGGAAGCAATCAATGGAAAGCCACTTCTGAAATCTTGCCAAGAAACTGCAGGGACTTGTCCAGGCAGTCAATAACACCTGAAGGCACACAAACATGTCTATAGAGTGTTCTTACAATATCAGCAAGTTGTCCAATGAAAAATTTAAAAAAGATTTGTCTGACAAAATGTGTTCCTGGCAAATCCATTCTGCTTTATAATAATTACCAAATTGTTTTCAGATGCTTCTAGGTCACTTTGCAGTTTCCAAGAAACTCTGTTTCCTGCACTTTGAAGAAAGATAAGTCGTAAGTTGAGGAGTAGCTGTACTTGCCTTTCTCTAGTCATGTTGAAATTTTCCCATTGTCCATGTTTTCACAGAGACAATTCATATTCATAAACATTTTAGTACTGGTAAGTTCCTTTACTACTCTAAGATTCAAATAAAGGATTATTGAAATTTAAACACATTCAGTTAATATCCCCTGACTATGATTCCATTAATCTCAAACTTCAGTCCTGTTCTTCCATTTCATTTTTCATAAGATAACCTTGAGTCAATCCCTCTCTTCAATCCAATGTATTTCACAGGAATGTTATTGTGAGGAAAATCAAGGAGAGAACTACCTTGAGTTCCAGAAAAGAAGTATATTGTGTTTGTGTCTAGTATATTGAATTTTCCACTTTCTTTTATATTTAACATTAAAATTAGAATTTTATAGGATGGGGCACATATCAAAAACCATTTAGTTTAGAATCATTGTATGGCATATCCAAATAGATATATATTTTACTTCAACCCTATGTCAAATCTTATTTAATAAGTACTTCACTGTCAGGTCCCTTATTTTTAGTAATTATAATAATACAGATTTTAATGGAATCAAATGTTTCCAAAGGTTCAGTTTAGAGGACATAGAAATTAATATATTATTGAATCCTTGTGAAAATGTAGGATGTTTGCATTTTAACCTTTAAAAATGCCGTGTGGTAGATGATTGCGTGTATGTGTGTGTGTGTATCTCTCTCTCTCTCTCTCTCTCTCCCGCCCTCCCTCCCTCCCTCTCTCTCATTCTCTCCCTTCTCCTGCGCACACACACACACATATGTGTATACATACACCACTTTCTTGTATTATGTAGTTAAATACAACATGCAAATGAAAAGCAATTCAGTTATTCGGCGTCAATGCAACACTGCATCCTCCGAGAACTGCCCTTTCCATTTCAAAGTCAGTGTGTATTGTTCAAACTCTCTTTCACTGTGCTTTAAAGAATTCTTTGTTTGGATTTGGATCAACAGACTATCATTAATTTTAATAGCTCTCCTTAGTATAATGTCATTCTCCTTATCTCTCTCTTTTCTTCTTTCCTTTGACTCTGTCTTTGAACATTAATCTGTTCTGTAGCAATAAGTATTCCCACTTGGGTCTGATCTTCGTGTTTGCATTGCCTGAGCCTAAACTTGATTGTAGATTTCTTCTGAGACAGTGACTTTTGTATCTGGAACACGAAAATAAAAGTCTTTGCCCTGTTTGGGGAATGTTTAGATCTGGGATGCTAGAGTATATCCAAAGAGCTTTGATCTGAGATTAAATTTTCAGAGATTCTGTGAGAGTATGCAGTAGTACACATGGTCTCTGTAATTCAAAGATCTCTAAGTATACTCATGTTCCTGTGTCTACAGGCTTTTCAGTTAATTTTAGTACAAAGATTAACATTGTGTAATTAATATGCAAAGATATCTGCATATTAGGAAGCTATCATATACAAAAGCAGGTCATTGGTTGTTTTATATTATGATTTCACTAGGAAAGAGAGATACTTAGTTGTTATTGGCTTTCACTCATATTAGCCCTGTCAGGACAACCAATGGCAAGAATTAAAGGAATTACATGGCATTAAATTATCAGTCCTGATGTGTATTAATTTGTACGTTATAACTGGTACTTATTTTGTGATGAAAGTAAATTGTTTCTAATCGGAGTTAAGTTTCCTTCATCTTTCTACATGTCAAGTTTTCCACAATAAGCAATTAGAAATGTTTACCCTTTACATGCCTACATCTGAAATTTCTTTTCTATTTCAAAAAATCCTTCTTTTCAAAGAAAGGGAATAAGGGTTTTCTGGATACATTATTTTTCATCAGAAATAGATATTTGGCAGTATAGGGAGTCTTTGACATGGCCACAATTGGGACCAGAATTTCCATTGCTAAGCAAGGCAGTCGTTAAGTGAGTCACACCCAATTTTACAATCTTCTTTGCCATGTGTGTCAAGTAAATCACTGCATCCAGCTTTCCCCATTGACGTTGCTAGTCAAAAGCTGGTTAGGAAGTTTGTAAATGGTAATCACATGACCCTGGGATGCTGCAAACATCAAAAATACATGCTGGTATCCAAGTGCCTAATCTTTGATCATGTGAAGGATGCTGCAATGATTGTAGGTCCACTTGTAAGTCATTTTTACATCCCTTTTTTCATTATAACTTCGAAAATTCCTAAATGAATGATTGTAAGTCGACAACCTTAATATGATTTGGGGTGTTGAATTAAAGAATACTCAAATATCTGGTCTAAATTTGCTGGGGTAATGGAAATACATATGTAAGCAATTCAGCTCAGCCTATAGGACAGGTGCACAACTTGCAGTAATCTAATTACAGTTGCTAAAAATTATTAGCAAAGCATCTTGTCATTTTCATGCAAAAATACATTTGTTGGTTAGTTAGCTCTAAAAAGTTCACCCTATAAAAAGGAAAATTAAAATGTAAAAATACAAAAAGCCAAGTGCCACTGACATATTTGATATTGGGCCTGTTTTGTATAGTGCCAATAACAGAAGCCCAGACTGCAGTCAAAATATCAGTCTAGGAAAGTACCAAATCACCTGGCACTGCTCCTCACTGGTGTTGTGACATGGCAATGATGTGATTACATTAATAACATGAAATTGCCTGCCTTATTTATTTAGGAAATCACTGCCTGGTTATTGGTAGTGACAGCCTGGCGCTCAGGGTTTAGAAGAGTAAACCCAGCTGGTTGATGGCAATCCCAGAAAAGTCTATTTTTTCTGTCATTTGTAGAAGAGAGGGGAAGCAGTTGGCTACAAAGGAATAAATAGAAAGTTTTCCCCTTTTCATTGATGCAATAATTCACATATCAAGTCTGGGCTTATTATGTGCCACAGTTTCATGGAAAGAACCACTTGTATTGTAGTTGTAATATCAACACACTCTGCCAAATCTTGTTCTGATTCTTGGTGAGAATCAGAACAAGTAGAGCTTCAGTGTAGGCGATTTTAGCTTTGTGGGCCCATAGATCTGTATGAAATGTGCAAAAATGTCTAAGCATCATAATAAATTGCTGAAATTGGCAGCCACAAAATGTTGGAGCACCACCTTTCTCCTTGTGTCTATAGTTGTATATGTGAGTTGGATGAGTGGAAGAAGGAGGTGAGGATTTTATTATTCTCATAGCCCTCCTGTGTTTTTCCATCTGGGATAGTGTTCTCTCATTCTTTCATATCACTTCCCCATTAAGATTCATCTGTCGGAAAGCTCTGCAGCTCTGTGATGTTAGCTTGAGAGCTGAGCTGATTTATTTTCATTCATTTGTGCTGTTTCTGAAATCACACCTTTTTCTGGCATGTCTACGGCTCTGTGAAGTTCACAGAGCTGCAATCCATTTGTCCATCTGAAGAAATTGTGTCTCCTCAAACTTGCCAACTTTTGAGTTTTAGGTCTTTCAAGAGGAAAGGTGGCTTAACAGCTTTGCAGCTCTCCCTCAAGAATTTCTGCATTTTTTGAAAAATAGGACCAAACAAGTCTATAGATTATAAAGTTGTGGCTGGGGAGAAATGTGCAGCCAATTTATTTTGTACCTTTTTGCATGGAATGGAGATGAGGAATATTCTTTTTTTACTGTAGGATGTGTAGCAGCTTGGAATGGGGCAATGGTGATACTTCTGATCCTCTGGAAGCTACAGCTCACTTACAGATTATTTACAGTCACCAGCAGGAGATAGGAAAAGTTATTTTTATACATATTAAATAGAACGAGGTAAGTGCCTGAAATGGCAGTGAGGAAGAGCTTCAGGAGAAGCACAAATGTAACCTACAATATCTTTGATCAGTAGGCCATCCATCCATCCATCCATCCATCCATCCATCCATCCATCCGAAATCCTGAGTAGAACAATGTTCTAAGGCCAGCAGCTGATTGTAAATATTAATTGTTACAACCAGAGTTCTGAATTCCCTCTCCCTTGTCTCTAGCATGGATGTCCCATCTTAGGGAATCTATTGTGTAGCATCAATCATATTTCATTCAAGGGAAAATTCAGCCTCTTATCTGTTTGTTTCATGTTGCTGAAAAGAAAACCATCTTCGTTTTTTCCCCCTTTTTTGTTTTTCAGCTTTCAGAGCAAATTGTTTCTACTAAGGGAGCAAAATCATTGAAGGAAATCACATCACCAGTGAAGGGAGTGCCAGCTCCTTTATAGTATTCTTCTCATCCTGTTTTTGGAGCCAATGGTCTGTCATTCATTGAATAAACAAGTACCTTATCACTTCATAAACATTTATTTAACCCTATTCACCTGGGTTTTTACCAGCTAAGAAAAGTGCTTGATGGGGGGTAGGCCCTTAGGCCTTAGCCTCCTGTGGTCAAGAGACAGATTTCTCCTCTTTACTCTGCTCGGCTTACTTATATAGAAAAGCTTTGGATGGAGCTACTGAATTTCATGCAGCTGAAGGGGGGCAGGGGGGCATTTCCATGCCATTCTCCTTTGGATAGGACACCCAGCTTTCCTGAAACCATCTTGCTGGTTCTCTCTCCTTGCTGAAGGGCAGGAAATGGCAAAACACTGTCAGCATGTCTTCTTTTAATTGATGAGGCAGGACCCAGAATGCAGTTCCAAAGAGTGTGTCCTGTACACAAATGCACAGACCAATATTTTTTGCCTCTGATATCATCAGAACATGGAACTGGTTAAGCATGTCCATTTCCTTAGCTCCCACAATATCCATTTTTCTCTCTGTGGACTTGTTTTATTTTTCTTTCATGGTGTTTCTCCCACACAATGAGGCCAATTTTTGTTCAAGACAAAGGAAACATAAACAGACACAGATTTGGAGTTAGCTCATGGCCTGAAGTCAGAAGGGGGCAGGGAGAGTGAAAGGGTGCCTGGTCACTGAGGCATTTTAACTATTAAACATCTGATTTCGACTAAGGCTTCTTCTTGCAGGTCGCCATCCTAATGACACTGCCTTCAAAGCACACCCCCACAATGAAATCGATGGATCTCATCCAAGTAATTTAGGGAAACTTCGTTTAAACCAGTGGGATTTAAACATATGTTTGCTTTGGGTCAGGCTGTAAGCTTTTAAACACATGATAACTTTTATTCTATTTTGTGTTTTTTGGCAAACTTTATAAAAGCAATAAAGTAAACTGCTATTTAAAAAAAGATTTTTAAAAAATCTTCTCACTTCTTTTCCTTCATCATTTTTTTTCTATTGACTTCATCTTCCTTGGCAATCATACATGAAATCTTGGCTTTATTTTTGACTCCTCCTGTTCTTTCATTTCAAATGATCAAACAATTTAATAATAATTTAAACTACTTTTTTATCAGAAGTGTGTGAGTAGTGACTCACTAAGATGTATCCTGTACTTCAGTTCCTAGCAATATCATCCAGCATCACAAAAAATGAAGGATGCTGGGAAATGCAGTTTAGTGACATCAGGGATGGCCACATCTTACTCATTCGGAAGTCTGATCCAGTTGGACCATGTTGATTGTACTGACAGAAAACTGCTTTCTGAGTCCTTAAATTTAACTCGACTTTTGTCTGATATTTTGCAGCCTATTTTTTCAGCATGCTTCTTTAAAGTTTTCTCCACACCTGTCTGATAACCATCACACTTTATCAATGGAATATGGCCGAGAAAGCAGCCAGGTTGTGCAAAAATACTAGCAAGTGATGCAGTGGTGGGTTTCAAACATTTTTACTACCTGTTCTGTGGGTGTGGCTTGGTGGGCGTGGCGTGGCTTGGTGGGCGTGGCATGGTGGGCGTGGCAGGGGAAGGATACTGCAAAATCCCCATTTCTTCCCGATCAGCTGGGACTTGGAGGCAGAGAATAGATGGAGGCGGGGCCAGTCAGAAGTTTTACTATCGGTTCTCCGAACTACTCAAAATTTCCGCTACCGGTTCTCCAGAACTGGTCAGAACCTGCTGAAACCCATCTCTGAAGTGATGCCTCTGGAACAAAAGAGATTGAAATATATACAACATCCAAATTTCATCAGACATCCTCATTCATCTTTGTAATTTGTTTCAGATTTGGCCCTATCATTAGTCAAAGCAACATTTTTAAGCAGGGGACTGGGACAATATAAGAAAGAGCCTGGGAGCACTTTTTCCAAATAACAAATTTTATTAAAAGACATAATCTTTTGTGAGCTGCAGTTCACTTAATTAGGAATACAGAATGGCTAGATTGATGTAGGATTTAATTTAGAGTGAATTGAAGGGAGAGGGGGGAGAAGATAGATGGCTATGCAGATACAGTTTAGATGTGAGACAATTTATAAATATTTTAGGAACTAACAATCATAATGTGTTAAAAGCTAGTTACAGTCAGTTTGGTGTAGGGGTTAAGGCATCAGACTGGAAACTAGGAGATTGTGAACTTTACTCCTGTTTTAGACACTTAGACAATTACCCTGTTGGGTAATATTGGGCTAATAACTCTCTCAGCCCTAAAAAGGAGACAATGGCAAACCACTTCTAAAATATTGCCAAGAAAACTTCAGGGACTTGCAGAGTCATGGAAAGTAACTTGCACACAAAACACACACACACACACACACACACACACAGAGAGAGGGAGTCAAAAACTAATTTTGTTTGTTGGGATCTTTTGCGATTGCTTGAAACATTTTGATGTGCACAAATTTAGCAATTTTTTGTTCAATTGTGTTGTTAAAGTGTCTTTTCTACTTTGTGAGGGATCTCACGAAGAACGATGGTTTGTTGAGGGCGCTTCCAAGAAAAGGTCAGCACGCAAGGATGCAATCAAATTAAGTCTTTATTTATTTATTTTATTTTATTTTATTTTATTTATATACCGCCCTTCTCCCAAAGGACTCAGGGCAGTGAACAGCCATTATAAAAACAATGTACAAAGATAGAATTTAAGAGCAGATTAAAATAATTAAATCATGGGCCGAATTTAAAACTCTCATTTTAAAACCAATTTTAAAACCCCATTAAGACCAAATTAAAATCATTTATCCCATCAGAGCGGCTTGCTGGAATAACAGGGTCTTCACTGCACGATGGAAAGCGCGGAGGTTGGGGATCCTTCGTATGTCCAGGGGTAATTCATTCCAGAGGGCAGGGGCCCCCACAGAGAAGGCTCTTCCCCTAGGGGTTGCCAATCTACAGTGTTTGGCTGACGGCACTCTGAGGAGGCCCTCTCTGTGTGACTGTACCGGTCGGTGGAAGGCAATCGGTGGCAGAATGCCGTTTTGTGGATAGCCAGGTCCTAAGCCATGGAGCGCTTTAAAGATAGTAACCAACACCTTGAAGCGCACCTGGAAGACCACTGGGAGCCAGTGCAGCTCGCACAAGAGGGGTGTTACATGGGAGCGATGGGTCGCCCCCATTATTACTCGTGCGGCCGCATTCTGGACCAGTTGGAGCCTCCAGGTGCTCCTCAAGGGGAGCCCCATGTAGAGAGCATTACAATAGTCCAGACGGGAAGTGACGAGGGCGTGAGTGACTGTGCGCAAGGCATCCCGATCCAAAAACGGGCGCAACTATGAAATCAGGCGAACCTGATAAAAGAAGTAAAAGTAGAGTAAAATAAGTTCCCAGGTATGGAGGCATCCATGCCTGGATTGAGCCCATGGGTCAGTCTCATAGGAGAGTAGAACAAGAGCAGGGAAAGCAGGGAGAGGCGGGGAGCAGCCCCTGTGTAGGGGTTCTTATAGGGGCCCCTGGCCCCTCCCTTACCAGGTGTGTGAGGGGGCCAGAGGGCCATTAACTCTCCCAATGGGGCTGCAGAAGCTGGAGCCCCTTGACCCACCAGTGGGATCAAAGGTGCCTCTTTGCCCCCATCTGGTGGCCTTTGAAGAGACTGCCATGGCTGGCACAAAACACCTAACATACTTTGTGTTCTGCAGATACCTACTTTTGCCCACAACCACACTAACAGCACCAACAGCCCCCCAACAAGTAACACAGCAGATCAGAGATGCCTTCACTTGCCTTTCCTGTAATAGGAAATGCCATCATCTGCCAGCAGTGCCCTCTGGATTCTTCATGGGATGAATGGGACGAACGTACAAATGAATTAAGAGACGTAAGGACTCTTAATTCATTTAAGTCCCTATCAGGACTCAATCAAGGAGAAAATAAAATCAGAAAATTTCAAGCTTCCAGGATACTTTATTGTCAACCAAAATGAGTAATAACGCATTCGAGCAAGAGATCTGAGTTTCAAAAAGTTTCAGGCAATTTCAAATTTCTTAGCAAACATATTGGTTTTTAATATATTACATTTGTTAATTAATAAAGTGATTGTACATTCTCTCAGATGTAAACTACATCTCTATATTCATCCTCCCTTCCCCTGCCTCATTCTAATTTAAACCTTATATTGGTGTAGGGTATGCATCTGATAAAGTGAGCTGTAACTCACAAAAAAATATGCTTTTCAATACAAAAATAGTTGGGAAAGGTTCAATTCTAATTTCTTCTGATCTTTTGTTGCTATAGATCAGGGTGTCAAACTCGCGGCGACACTTTGTCGTCATGTGACATATCACAACTCCCCCCCTTCGCTAAACTGGGGATGGGCGTGGCCAGTGCGTGATGCATCTGGCCCGCAAGTTTGACACACCTGCTATAGACCAATATTGATCTCCTTCTACAATGCCTTCTAGCATCTTAATCTACCTGGAAGAACTGCTTCCCTTCCTCTACAGAAGGACACCTGACAGGAGGAAGGTTGGCAAGAGTCCCTCAGGAACCTGCTCGTTTGTCTTTCTTCCCACCCACAGAGATGCTGTGGAACAGGATCTAGATTTTTTTGGCTTATTTTTTAAATATTCTTATTATGTTTGCTTACATTGGTTGGAAAAGCTTGAAGAGGTTTGTAAAGGCAGGGTATGCTGCACATAGTATTAACTAAACATACATAATTATTTCTAAAACATGTGTCTTCCCCAGTTGCCTCTAGGTATTGCTTTGAGACTTTCTTTGCTGTTATGTATACTAAAGAAGCAATAAGCTTCTTATACTGATGGTCCCTGTGGCCTCTTCCTAATATGTTGCCCTGGGGTTCAATATGGCATCCATCTGGCTTTTAGCTGGAGGCTGAATAGCAGCTATGTGGAAGAGTATGTATGGGGAGAAGGTGCATCTGGAATGGCTGCAGTGAAAAGATGACCAAAAAGACAATCTCTTGTCCCTCATGCAGGTTCTCATAAGCCACCCCTATGGTTAACTTTCTTTTTCCATTTCTTCTCCATCAGCTGAAACTCTGTTCAAGATAATGTGGAATTCATAGCACATTGATTCTACTTTTAAAAGCCAGGCCAAACAATTCAGAGGTCCAAGTTTAGAGAAAAATGGAGAGAGAAGAAATACAGAAGGATGAGTTAATAAGCAAGCTTGAGATGCAAATAAACATCTCAAAGCAGGCCTATGCCATAAAATGAAAACATACTCAGAATCCAGCTTATTCCAGCAAGGGAATCCTCACACTGTAGCTGTCCCACTGGGAGAAGCAGCTGAAGGGCACTGCGTCCTGCTTATAAGGGCAGTCTGCCAACCCTTTTCAAGAATGTGTGTCTCCCTACTTTTCCTTGACAATAAAATAATAATTTGGCAGAGCTGGTAAAAAAGATAGTAAATCAATACCAGATTGCAGACCTTGTTGAGAAACTCAACCAATTTGTCAAGTAGTGTCAGTTAGCTATGTGAACTGAACCTGGATAGAAGCTTCTGTACTTGCTGAATGCTTGGCTCTAGAACGCAGAGAAGACCAATTAATATTATACAAAAGGGAATAAGTCAATATTGGCCCATTTTGTAGAGTTGTAATAGCCTTATATGGTTCTAATAATACCTGATAGTCAAAGAGGCAGAATTGGCTCTCTGTAAAGTTGAATGGCTAAGTAGCAGCAACAACCATCTTTATGGAATTATAATATGAAGGTGGCAAAGTGGTAATGCTTTAGTTTTGCAAAGGGGCAGTGCAGTTGTTCAGTTCACGTTTTTATGCAGAAATTGTTAAGTTTAATATAAAGCATGTCCAGGTGAGTCTAGTAATATTGCCTGCAACCCTGCCATTCAGCAACCATTACATAGACTGGACAAATCAGGAAAGAAGGAAGGGGAAACAAAACAAGTCTTTTGTTAGAATTCAGCAAAATATAAAGATGGACAAGAGAGGCAGAACACTCTATGTTTATATAGGTGATGTAAACTTTCTAACATTGATTGATTGATTGCTTCATTCAATGCTTTTCCTGTATTACGTTGATCCTTTAAAAAAGCTCAGCAAAACTTGTGTGTGTTCTATTTAGAAATAAATCAGACCTAAGGCTATTTAGTACCCAGATTATTTTCTTAGGATGCAATTAACTTGTTGCAGAGATAGGCAATTTTTCAAGCAGTAGATGCTAACAAACATTCTTTCACAATGATGCAAGTATTCCTCCCTCACCCAATATTTTTTTTTAAATGGCCAAATTTCAGTAGGGATGACAAAACCATGAGATTTCAACCAACTCATCCCAGAAACCACGTGATCACATGATCAAAATTCTCATAACAAACGTTGAAACTTCTAAGAGTTCAGTATGCTCACTTGATCTCATGCAAGAAAACACGTTTCATAAGATTTGGCTATCTTGACATATTAAGTGGTCTTTACTCAGTCTTGTATTGATAATATATTGCACAGCCTCTGAAGGCTTTCAACCAGGGATACTATTTAAACTAGGCAACAATTATTCAGATGTCTTCCTCAATCTGACTAGTGTTTTCCAACACTGCCAATCCACTGCTAATCTTCTCAACATCTTCTCATTTGCCCAGCATCTTTCTGCTTTGCTAGTAATTTTACTATGCCCCAATCATCTCACTGTCTTCTTGTCCAGCTGGCAACCTTGCTATCTTGTCCAGCTGTCTCCCCACTACTGCTACTGGTACCAATTGCTCTGCCACTTTGCTTCACCATCTTGAGTTATATATTTTAGAACAGTTTTTTAAATCTGTTTTACTTGGTTTATTATATTTGGTTTTATTCTGGATTGACAAAATATGAGATGTACTGTATTTTTCGGAGTATAAGACACACTTCCCCCACAAAGAAAGCGGGTGGAAATGTCTGTGCATCTTATACGGCAAATATTGTGGTGGGGGGGAAGAGTTGGTGTGGCGCCGATCAGCTGTTCTAGAATTGGCTACGGCAGTGGTGGTGAATGGGCAATGGCGAATGGGCAGCAGCAAACAGGCTGTGGCAAATGGGCAGTGTCAGCAAATAAGTGGTGGTAAACGGGCCGCAGTGAATCGGCGGCAGTGAACGAACTGTGGCCATGGTGAATGGGCCGCAGTGGCGAAGAGGCCAGATGAATACCAGATGGATGCTGGGAGGCAGAGACAGATTTTTTTCCCTTGTTTTCCTCCCCAAAAGCTAGGTGTGTCTTACAGTCCGACAAATATAATTTGCAATCTGGCTGCATAACACCTTTGGCTGTAATAAAAATGTTTTTTTAATTTTTGGAGTTGATGCATTTACCACCAAATGGATATTGTTTTTACTAAATGTATGTCAAACAATTAGGCCACCAATATCTTATTTGCATGCACGTATAGGGGTATTGGTTGTGGAATTCGTATAGGAAATTTTATTCACAGGAAATTTCTCATTTGTATGACACAGAAACAAGAAAACCATTTGGCTAAATTCATCCTTTGCTTTTTCTATTAAAACTTTAGACCTGACAATAAATGTTAGGTTGCACTTTGTGGGATTACGTATTCTAAAATGTTTTTTCAATGTTTACTCTTTCTTCTGCTTCCAGTTTTCCTCTTGTTTATCAGATTAAGAAAAAAAAGCACAATTTCTATTTTTAGAATGATGCTTATATCTAGAACCAACATGGCTAAATATGTCAGCAACTGCAGTTTTCAGAAATGTTTGTATTGACTTCAATAACATTTAAACAATCAATGCATGTTAAATAACTTACCCCAGATATTATTATTATTATTTCTTTTATTCATTAAACATGAAACTCAGTCAACTGAACATTTAAAAATGTATCACAAATACAATTGACTGGCGCTAATGGTTGATACGGGTTGCTGCCAATGTCCTAGGTATCAACCAAGTATCTTCTTGAGATGTATGATGTTCCAAGTAGCACAGTTTTTTGCAGTTCCGCTGGTGTTATTGCAGGAATTATTATTATTATTATTATTATTATTATTATTATTATTATTATTATTAATATTATTATCCTTTTAAAAATGTATATATTTAATCTTGCATTGAATATAAATGATTTTTTTTTACAAAAATTTATACTACAAAATGTTTTTGAACTTAATACATTCATCGAAATTTCTTCAACTTCAGAATTATGTTCAATAATTAAGAGCAACCTCTCATTCAACATCAAACATAGTCATCCTGGATAGATCATTTAGTTAAAACTAACAACCTGTTAACCTGATCATATCACCTGAATTCCACAATACATTAATTTCTTCCAGTAAATGTAGTGCATATTTGTAAAACAAACAGTCCTCACTGGAATTAGAAACACTTTTAATATTAGACAAAATTTATTATATTTTAATAAGTTATTTGAACTAGTACTGCAACCCAGAAACTATTTTGACCAAAACAACTTACTAAAGTGACATTAAACATACATAATTTATGTTTTGCACAGTTATATAGACTTTTTACCTTAGTTACATCTAAATATTATATGTGGAAACACAAAATCCTCTGTCTTTAAATGTGGAGTTCTGTATCTGATTATTTTGTGAACTTTGTTTGAAAGTTGCAAATTGTGGCAAACATTCTGTAAAAATTATGGTTATAAATTGTAATATTTAAATTAACCCATCTTCTTATTTTGATTGGATAAACAGAAGTGCCCAGTATAATAAAACAAACACTATCAGATAGTTTTCCTGGGACCAGTATAGTACAGAAATAGGTTACCATTACTTTCATTGGATATGTTTTTACTTCATTTTTGTTTATGATTGTGATGTTTCCTAGTGGTCATCCATCCGTGTATTAATGAATTCTGAACCTGCTTAACTTTTTGAGATCAGTAGATTAGGAGTGAAGCTTTAATTAGTTGGATAAAGGTTGTCACTGTATAGAAAGAGAGAAACTCAAATGGGCCTATGACCCTGAGAATTTCATTTCATTTATTTATTTATTAGTTCGATTTATATGCTGCCCTTCTCCGGAGACTCAGGGCGGCTTACAATGCATTAAGCAATAGCCTTCATACTTTTGTATATACCTGCTTAATAGGGCTTTCGGGGGCCCCTAAGCAGTGTTCTTTTTTATACAAAGTCAGCTTATTGCCCCCACAATCCGGGTCCTCATTTTACCTACCTCGAAAGGATGGAAGGCTGAGTCAACTTTGAGCCTGGTGATATTTGAACTTGTAGTAATTGCAGGCAGCTGGTGCTACTTAACAGCATTTTAGTCTGCTGCGCCACCAAGGGCAGCAGAGCATATTTGTTTGTTTTTGGGGTATATTTAGCTTTTGCCCCTTTATTATAAATGGGAATAGAAAAAGAAACATTTTAAATGCTTCAACACTAAGTAATAGCTCGTTCCCATTGTACTCTAAGCTAGTTCATACTTTCTTTCAACTGAAAGAATTTGGATTCAGATTTAGATAATAGAAGAGGGTGGAGACTTAGTTCATTTCATTAGATTTCTATCCTAAGAGCTTCCTCTAGGGCAGTGTTTCTTATCCTTGCCAAATTTAAGATGTGTGGACTTCAACTCCCAGAATTCCCCAGTTAGCATGTTGGCTGGAGAATTCTGGGAGTTGAAGTCCATGCATATACCCAAGGCAGGGTATATAGTTTTTCAGCCTGCAATTTTATCCTTATGGTAATAGTCCTGAGGTTGATTGAATTAAAATATAGCAATATTCCAAGTCATTTTATGAGATTCATGCTGAGGTAAACTTGAATATGAGTCTCTCCTGCTCACTAAACATATTAGCCTCCATATAGCTGATTAATTGTTTGGATTCAGTTTTCTAGCTGTGCATTATCAGCACATAATCAGGTTACTTATGACTATCATGAACTTTTCTTTAGAGAATTCAAAACCATCCAGAATCTATCACAAAATACTTTCCTGACAATCACAGCTATGGACATTTTATTCACTAACATCCCACACAATGATGGGGAAGTGACCAGAAATATAATCTCTGATGAGGCCATAGCCTGCTTAACCACGCAGTTTTCCCAGTCATCCCCACCCTGAATTAATTCCAAGTGAAACTGCAATGAATCATCCTAAAAGAATATGGCCTTTTTTGTCTCTGCCTCGACTTAGTCTCACTTGTGGAGGATGGAATCGTTTTATTTTCCTGAACTATTAAAAAATACTGTGAACGGGCTTGGGAACCATGAACATTAGGGAATATTTTCAGACATAGCCAAGTTCCTTCAAGACAAAAAGAAAAAAAAGTGGGGCTCTACAGGGCAATTATAACACACTTTCTCTCACATAAACTCACTCACACCCTCTCCCTCGCTTCTGCATTAGCACAATTGTTTTTTCTTATCTCAATATTTTATAGCAGCATTTACAAACTGAGTTTGTGAGCTGAGGTGAGCTGAGTTACTGTTCTTCCATTTTAACCTGATGCAATTTGCCTGCTCTCTGTGGAGCATTCTTTTTATTTTTATTTCTTTCTGGTATTTATCATTCATCTTTCACTTGTGATAAGAAACATCTTTTCACACTTTCCTATATAGAAATGCCCTTGTCTGATATTCAAATTATGCTCTCCAAACCCAGTTGGGCATCTACTTGCTCCTGGCTTTTTTTGAAAAACATTCTGGAATGGAAACTTGAGGGGAAGATGAGAGGGACTTACTATACAACCCCCTGCCTGCCTTTCATCATGTCCCAGGTTGGGTTTTCTGGCAGTTGCAGGTATTTATAGCACAGCCAGTCAACTAAATCTTGATGGCAAAGTCAATGAAAACTGCTCTGTAGCTGACTCTTATCACAACATGTTAATTGGCTCAATTAGCATCCTCCCTACTCTTTGCAGCTTTCATTACCTTGGGACAAAACAAGACAAATTGAAATTTTATAAGGTAAGCATCCTACAAATTCAGATACATACTGCATCACTTGTTGTTCTACTTTATGTCTCTTTGGATCACCAAGGAGATATATACAGGTTGTTTTTTTTCATATGGGCTATAGATGGGCAATTCATTCCTGGGAACATTTTGATTATCTTTACTAGAGAGAAACTCCTTATTTATTATGTACGCAGAACTGTCGGAGTCTAGAAGAATCCCCATTCACAACCCCATGAAGCCCTTCTTAATGTTGTTTGAGTAAACCCAACATGAGAATACTCTGGACTCAATCTAAACAACAACCGTTATAAAATATTTTTACCATGCAAGGAAGAAGTCCCCCTTCCCGGCAGACATCACACACAGGAATTTCAAAGGGGAGAAAGGACATGTCCATGCCGTACATCCCAACCCATCTGTTTGATCAGCAGGAAACAAACACTCAGAACAAACACTAAGAATTTCTATCATAACTTTTAACTGAGCAGGTATAGAAGTGTATTAACTTCCACAAGATTAAATTTGATAGGTATTTTAGCATTTATTTTAATGCTCACTTTAATAACCCCCCCCCCACCCCAAGCATAATCCTGTTAAACTTAAGCTCCCTGAACCTTGTAGACACATGGCAAATGTAGATCTGGCTGATTAGATTATAATTATTGCAACATATGCAAAGTTATCTTTGGTATATCTAAAAACAAATGCAAAAGTACAGAAACAGCAATTAATATGGTATGCAGATCATAGTTCATCAACATTGCAAAGGGTAACATTTTCAAATAGAATTTGTATACTGAAGAGAAAAAATGAGAAAGTACATTGTACAAGACATTTATTATATTTTCTAACAGTCTTTCTTTCTTTCTTTCTTTCTTTCTCGTTTTGAAGTCTCTTACCTCACATGATGCAAAAGTAAGCTATTGTTTTTCAGCAATTGCATTGTCAAAATCCCAGATCCCAGAAGGATTCAAAATGATTTTTATATTCTCTATGTCTATGAATCAAGTAAACACGCTATACTTTATTTTGCATCAGAATGATAACTGTTCATATCTTGCTTTTAAAAAAAATTAGCACTACTATTATTTTACCATCTGGCTTGATTTATTTTTTAATGCTTTTTAACTGGTCTTTTGATGGTTGTGGTATCTCAAATATATGTGTGAGCCCTTGGGATGGCTAGCAGCTATCATAAGATATAGGTATATGTATAGATGTATAGCTATATAGATATTTGTCATGGTTACTTGCCATCTCCAGGGCTCATACTTGATGATGGACAGATGGATTATTAATGTCTTAAATAAATAAATAAAACACCTCAGGGTCTTGGTGTATGAATTGATTAATGCCATGGCACATGGGCTTGTCAGCCCTGATAAATATCTTTAAATTCCATTGGCTGCCACTTATATGCCTTGCTATAATTATGACGTGGGAAAATGTCTAGCTTCAATAGAAGAAATTGATGCTTTTTGTTTAATTGCCATGCATGGTAAATCCCAAAGTAATCAAAACAAAACATTATTTTCTTTTCCCTCAAGAATTGTCTTTATGGAAGGTTGGCAGAAGAAGTACAATCTCTGAAGGCATTCAGCACTGGGATCTAGTTCTAGTTGCTTGAACCAAGAGACGATTTTCTTCTGAGGAGTGCATGTCTCCATCAGAGAGAAAAATTTTAGAATAATAGAATCATGGAGTTGGAAGGACATTAGAGGTCTTCCAGTCTGACCAGTACAAGAATCCTCAGACCATCCCAGATAAATGGCTTTCCAGTCTTTTCTTGATTTTGGAAATCAGGTGTTTCATAGAAGTTTTTCCACCAGAGAAAAGCAACAACAACAACAACAACAACAACAACAACAACAACAACAATAATAATAATAATAATAATAATTATATAATATAATATTATAATAATTATAATAGAATAATAATAAGAAGAATTAGAACCTCAAGATCTTGTGGGACTTTAGGATTCAGACTGACAGGCACTTGGTCCACAACACACCTGACATAACAATAGTTGAAAAGAAAAAAGTATGGTTCATTGAGATTGCAATACCTGGTGATGCACGGATTGAAGATAAGCAGCAAGAAAAAATCACAAAGTACCGGGACTTACAAATTGAAGTTGAGCGACTGTGGAAAAAGAAATTGTGTGTTGTCCCGATTGTAATTGGAGCCCTCGGAGCAATACCCAAAGGGCTACCCCGCTATTTAGAAATTCTAAATTTGCCGGACTTGAACATTTTGACTCTACAAAAAACCACCTTACTCGGAACAGCTTACATCCTCCGACGATACCTTAACAGTTCCTAGGTCCTTGGTTAGGACTCGAGCTGCTGAGCTATTAACCAGCCTCAAAGGCTGTGAATCTCACTAAAGATTAACCAATAAATAATAATAATAATAATAATAATAATAATAATAATAATAATAATAATAATGGCTTTGCTTTGTTGCTTAAAACGCATGCCTAGGAAACTAAAACTAAAAAGCATACTAAAAAGCAGAGACATCACCCTGCCATAGTCAAGGCTATGGGATTCCCAGTTGCAGTGTATGGCTGTGAAAGTTGGACCATAAGAAAGGCTGAGCACCAAAGAATTGAGGCCTTTGAACTATGATGCTGGAGAAGACTCCTGCAAGTCCCTTGGACTGTAAGGCAATCAAACTGGTCAGTCCTAGAGGAGATCAACCCTGACTGCTCTTTAGAAGGCCAGATCCTGAAGATGAAACTCAAATAATTTGGCCACCTAATGAGAAGGAAGGACTCACTAGAGAAGAGCCTAATGCTGGGAAAGATTGAGGGCAAAAGAAGAAAGGGATGACAGAGAATGAGGTGGCTGGATGGACTCACTGAAGCAGTGATCTTAAATGGACTCCAGAGGATAATAGAGGACAGAAAGACCTGGAGGAACGTTGTTCATGGGGTTGCGATGGGTCAGGCACGACTTTGCAACTAACAACAACAAAGAAACTAATATGGAAAAATAGTAAGGTTGACGTAGGGAAGGAAAGGAGGTAGCAGATAAGGAAAATAGAACATAAAGCAATATAATGTTTAAAATGTAAGGCAAGAACAATATCCTCGAAAGTTAGAAATCTATGTGTGTTTATTATGTCGTGTACTTTATTTTAATAAGTAAACTCACAGGTTTGTTTTTTTTTTTTTAAACAAAAACAAAATTAGCTAGGCAGACTATCTCTTTCTCTAGTTCAGCTTAATATAGATGCTGTAGTGTGTATGACATGGGTTTCATTCTGTTGAAAAGACCAAGTGTGTAATCCATAACGAACTACCTCACCCTCTATATTCTGCCTGGCCTGTTGCACCAGATATCCAAGTTATGTACACAATAACTTCCTTCAAGAGGCCATATGGCATTGTGTGGGGTTTTTTTCTCTTTTCCATATTAGATTGTTGATAAGGAAAGACTATCCATGTGTGTTGCTTAATGTGGAAATAAGCAAGTTTTGCAGTGTTCAAATTAGTCCTAAGTGTATCTTCTATTTCAAATAACTCATTACCTCATTACTGAGCCATTAAGTTAAAACATATTCTGAGTAAACAAGCCTTTTTATTTTGAAAATGATATGGATTCTTAATTGTATTATTGTTCTAAGAACAATGGTGGAGCTTTATATTCCTAGCAAAGCTATGTCTCAGCAGGCCCGACTTGGAGTTCAGATATTAAGCAAGGTTGGCCCTGGTTAATAGAAGAAGGACAGTAGACTGCTTGAGAATTCTCATCCAGTTAAATTATGCTTCCCAAACTTGTTCCTTCGTTACCCAAAACTGCTTATCAGAAAGTCCTTTTACCCAATATAGGTAAAACACTAGAGTTTAAATGCCCCTCTTAGATTGGGTAATGAGTTCATGTGTCATTACTCAAAGAAAAAAACACTTCTACCCAATTTGGGATAATTTACCCAGGTTTGGGAAGCATTGTATTAAAGAGACTTGGGAGTTCTGTAATACTGCCAAGAAAAACAGCAATGGTGCTGTCACCAAGTGTAAGCTTGATTGGAAGGACTCAAACCTTCACATTTTTGTCTAACCACATTGGAGTAAGAAGTATTGAATTGATCTTAATATGAATCTTCTTTCATATTTGTTATCAAGCTCAGTTGTTACTTTTATTACCTTATTGCTCCATCTGTCATGCTGTGTCATCATATCAACTCTGAAAATTCCAGTTACATATGTTTAAAGATAATCTGTGCTCCCTCTGCTGGTCTTAAAGATAACAAAATTAAAAAAAAATCAACATTAAAAAAACATTAATTTTACCAGAAGGTAGACTAGCACATTTGTTTTTAGAGAAAATAAGTTTGTGAAAAGATATTTGACCATCAATTGTACATGCATCAGGCCCAAAAGACTAGGTTCACACCTGAAGGTTCATTTAACTGATTTAATGCTAAAGGCCAATGCACAGGAATCTTCTCAACTAATGGTCAGCATTTGGTTAGAATTAGATAAGGGTCAATAGTAGTCAAAGGGGATTGGACTTGGTCCATTTGTGACTACATAGTGATTCTAGGCTTATCCCTCTTTTCACCCCTTCCCCTAGGTCTGCCAGTCCTCCTTCTACACATGAACTGATATAAAATTATATAGCTTCAAAAAACTGCCAATAAAAATAATAGTAATAATAATAATAGAGGACAAACTTTGGAGGAAGAACAACATAGGCTGAATGACTACCTTAAGAAATGCCAAGAACCATTGCTGAAGGAAGTCAATCAGAGAAAGCTCTTGAAAACAACAAAGGTGAAGGCTGAATATAGAAAAGAAACAGTTGAAACTGATTTGTTAATTTGAAGAACAAGCCAATGCATAGTCAGTACTTGAACATGGAAAAGCTGGTAAAAATAGCTACTTTGACTAAGATCAGAATTATTAAAGAAAAAAGCTGAAGGTTTTACAGTGGTATCTCAATACTCATTGTTAATTGGTTCAGGGAGGTGTGATTACTAAAAATGATGAGCATCCAACACATTTTCCCAAAAGGAATAATGTAGTGGGTGGCAAGGCAGCCACACTGACAAGCTAGCTTGTGCATTGAGGACCAAACAAATGATTGGAACAAATTTTTTATATCAAAACATGTTGAGTAACAAATTTGATGAGTTTCAAAGCAATTTACTAGCAAAGTAAATTTTAACAGTTCAAAAACAAGCTTTGCCAACAAATTTCATGAATACAAAAATTCAACAAGTCAACTTTGTCAACGGTAGAGGTCAATTTTGCAAATGTCAAAAACATGTCAACAGTAAATTGGAAACTTTGGATTTGAATGTAGTAGACTACTGAGACCATCAAGTTGAGGAGGTTTTGGAAATTAAAATTAAAATCCAACAGACAGGCATCTTGTTCCTAAGATATAATTATTGAAAAGAAAACAGTTTGATTCACCAATATTGCTATACTGGCTGATGCTAGGCTGAAAAAAACAATTGGGGTAAAAAATCACAAAATTTTGGGACTTGTGATTGGAGCCCTCGGAGCAATACCTAAAACACTTAATATCTGTAATTATTGAAATTTTCAGACATAAGCACCCTGATTTTACAAAACAACAACCCGGCTAGGAATTGCCTATATTCTTTGACTCTCCTTAATAATTCTTTGATCCCTGGTTAGAACTTGAATTATTAAGTTTCCACCATTCTAAGACTATGACTCTAACTATAGATTACCCATACATGTGGGTAATAAATGTGCAAACACAATGTTCTTTGACTTGCAATAAAATGAGTTTGGAGTTATTTGCTGAATGGCCAACATGAGTACAATTAGCTATATTACTTGAAGAATATCAAATATAGTTAAAAGTGGGATTTAAATGTATTCAACAAAGGGAAGTGAGATTTTATATCACCCAAAGCTGGTACTTTAATCAGACCACATTAACTACAGAAGTATTTCCTGAGCAGTTTGATTGATATTTATAGCTAAAAGGTTGTCCAGAATTTTTGATTCCCTCTTCTTTTTTTCACATGCTGAGACTCAGTATCTTCAACCTCAACCCCTCCCCACCACCAATGCAAATTTGCCTTCCTGTGTGATCAAAAATGTAGAAGAAAACATTCTCACCAGAGGTGTCTGCCAGGTATATAACAAATATTAGGATGGCATCCAGATGCATATGACACACATTTTTTAAAAATGGGTAGAATTTTGATTGCACAATGACAACTGCCACTTTGACTTTTATAACTATGTCCTGAGGACAGCTCTGATCCTCATTCTGTGCTGTATAGCAGAGGTCTCCAACCTTGGCAACTTTAAGACTTGTGGACTTTAAACTTTGCTGGCTGAGGAATTCTGGGAGTTAGTCCACAAGTCTTAAAGTTGCCAAGGTTGGAGACCCCTGCTGTATAGCATCCTTTGGGTTTCCCTAAAAACAGTACAGTGGTCCGACGTTATGGATGGGCTTTGAAGAAACAGGATAAGAAGACACTTTCTCCAGCTGGTCCAGAATGCGGCCACGTGGGTGATTATGGGTGCGACTCGGCGCACCCACGTAACACCCCTCCTGCACGAGCTGCACTGGCTCCAGTTGGTCTTCCAAGTGTGATTCAAGGTGTTGGTCACCACCTTTAAAGTGCTCCATGGCTTAGGACCGGGGTACATATGAGACCGCCTTCTGCCATCAACAACCTTCCACCGGCCAATACGCTCCCACAGAGACGGGCTCCTCAGGGTGCCATCGGCCAAACAATGCTGACTGGCAACACCCAGGGGAGAGCCTTCTCTGTGGGGGCACCAGCCCTTTGGAATGAGCTGCCCCTACAGCTTCGTCTTAGCCCCGACCTGCGTACTTTTCGCCGCGCCCTTAAGACCCTTCTGTTTTAGCAAGCCGGACTGGCCTAATATGAATTTTAAATGGGTGTATGTGCGTATTTAATTGAGGGCCAAATTTTATATATTTGATTTTAATTGGTTTTAAATTTTATAAATTTATGTGTTTTAATATGGCTGTACACCGCCCTGAGTCCCCTGGGAGAAGGGCGGTATAGAAATCTAATAAACTTTCAAACTTTCAAACTTTTGAACGTTTAGGTTGGAGAAGATTTCTGAGAATTATGTGGATGGCTAAGAAAACAAACCAGTGGATCATCAAACAAATCAACTCAGAGACACAAGTGACCAGGCTCAAGTTGTCCTAATTCAGACACATTATATGAAGAGTCAACTCTCTGTACAAAGCTCTCATTCTGGGAAAAGTGGAAAGAAAGAAAAGGATGAGCAGTTGCTAGGTGGATGATCTTAGTTATATTGCTGATTGTTCCACCTTTGAGAGACCTGAAACAAGAGGTTAGTGATAGATCATCATTGGGGGGGAGGGATCTATCTATTAGATGCTAGGAGCCACAAACAACTTGATGATACATATTCAATCACATTATGGAATTTGAGATTTACTTTCTAAAGATTCATGTGAAGTACATATGAATGGGTCTGCAGTTTGTATAATTCATGTGACTCCTAGTTGAGTATTTCTATCTCTGACTCTTAAGATAGAATTGTGTGACTGTGACAAAATCCCTATCTGTTCCTCTAACTGTGTAGCCTGACAAAGATTTGCCTGCTTATCTCACCATACACATGCAAGATCACCAAATGTGGATTGCTAACTGCTCAACACTCTTTCAGTTCCTCTATCACACTCCTAAAGCGGAATGTTTTTATTATTCTTATGACTGTGGTGACATAAGCGCCATGACTTCCAGTGATGCTGTGTACCCACAGCTACAGGACAAGCGAAGCATTCTCAGAGAATCAGACCATATTTATGTACTAGATGCTTAAATACCATGCTGGGTGCTTGACTGAAGGGAGCCAGCTTGAACCTTTTAGCTAAACACTTCCCCCATTCCCAGGCATCTGAACTATTTCCACTTTCAAGTGGACCACTTTCTCTTGACACTTGTATCATTTGGCACCAAGCACCAGTGGCACTAGAATACATCTTCTGCACTCGGTTCCAAAAAGCAAGTGAGAATGCCCTGAAGTTGCAAGCCAAAAGATGGGCCAATCTCTTCCGCCTTCCTCCCCCCCCACCCACCGCCCCCTCCTCCAAGTATGCAGTGGGTGTGTATTTTCAAGGAGTGTGTGTGTTTTGGATGAGGGAGAACATCAGCTGCCTGGTATCAGTGCTCTGGCTCCGGCTGGGCGGGATGGAGTCTGAGCAGAGCCAGGCTCGGGAGGGTCAAGTACAGGTTGCTGAGCAGGAAAAAGGCAGGGGGAAGGGGGGCTTGGGTCACTCCTTTCTGCCTTTCATTTTCCCCCCCTTCCCGTCTTTGCACAGGGAAGGGAATGTTGGGTCTATTCCATCAGTGTGGTATGTCTGTATAAACATCATTAGCCTGTATGAACTGACATGTCGTAGATTTTCATTTCTTCTTACAAATTGCTGCTCTCCACAATAAAAATACCAGTTGTATTAGATGGGATACAGTGGGGGTGGGGAGGAAGATGGAGATGTTTATTCTTGCTCCTTTGATCTTGAGAAAGCTGGGCGCTGACTGCAGCCACTAAACACTATAGAGACAAAGGCGAAAACGTCACTGGCAGGTTCGGCATTGTTTTCTCCACATCAGTATGCCAAACAGTGGGTCCTGTTTTGAAGACAGGTAGGAGGTATGCCAGCTTGATTCATAGCAGGGTCTTAGGAACGATGTAATAAATTATGTAAGGCTAGGTGCAGTCTGGCAGCCGAAAGCAAAGTTGGATCCCATTTGCCTTGTTTCATCAATCCTCCTCCGTATAATCCTAATTTAGGTAGGAAGTTTAACTAATGGCTGTACTTTCTGAAGAACTCCCACTTCTTGGAAGAACTTTGGGCTTTTTAATCCTGGGTTGTTAAGATGTTTGAGCATTTTCAAGAGAAGGTACGTTAAGGCTTGTCTCCTTGGGAACTTCCAATGCTACAGCAGCTTCTCCAACCGGGTTCGGCACACAATGTGTATGATCACTAATCACAGAATCCTTTGTGGGGAAAAATAGTTCAACCTATCTAGTGAGCCCAATTTAGGAAGACTATGCTATATAAATAACAACAATGCTGGTAGTTAGAATCCCTGTGTCTTAGAAAGAGACATTAGTCCAATGATTTAAGATGGCAGTTTCCATTTCCAGTCCTATAATCCTTAAAATGGTTTTAAAATGCTTTCATTTAGACTTCCATAGAAAAGAGAATAGAACAACACACCCACAGGTCTTCTTGCAGGAAGCCTAGAACACTGGTTGACCAGTTCAGTAGCAAAATCATTCCTCCCACACATTACAGCTATTAATCATTGAAGGCCTCTGCCTCAGTGTGTGAAATGCCAATGCTGGAATTACCGAATGAAGGGGAAATGGAAGGGGATTCTTTAAACAACCTTTTAAGACAGTGACACATCATTAATGTAGAAGTGCTGGAAAGAATTATTGTCCCGGATATTAATTGGGGTGTACTTGTACTTTTCTCTGTGTAGAAGAGCTGAAGGATCATAATTCGCTGTCCCTTCCTGAACATGAACATACATAATTTGCCACATGTCACAATGTGAATCCAGGCTTCACAATACTTTGCTCTATGCAAGGAAGAAATGTAGAAAGATAAATAATTACACTCAGTTCACAGTAAAATAAAATACATGCCTGTTTTTGTACTTGGGTAACATAATGAGATTTTTAGCTTTATGAACATCAGACATTATATCTAACTTATACTATAGGATCTGTACACAGTTAAACTTTGTGTTTCATATAACTGGCTGTATCTCACTCATCACCTTACTTATTCTTTCACATACAGGAATTTATAATTACTGTGTGATTTTGAAGTTATGTTTATGCATTTCAGTTCTTTCTACTTTGATTTATAATTGAATCTCTCTACAATGTTTCACCAGGATGTATTCATGTGAAGAAAGAGTCATATGAACTGAGTTTTCAAGGAATACAGCTGTTTCTTCTCAAGGGCAGAGGCAACTCCTTAATTACTTGAACTGAAAATATTCTGGTTCTTGAACTATAAAAATAAAAGCTGATATAAAACATTGTCTGAACGTATATGTTTCTAAGGAAATTTGAAGAGTACTATGTGGCACAATTCTTTCATCAGACTTCTTGTAATCATCATGCCTGGCTTTCATATCATTTGGTGTGTAGTGAAAGACAATAGCAAGTCTCAAATAATTGTCTCCAGGTAAATACAATCATTGTGAACCTGGTTATTCGCCTTATCATGGTCAGAAATCTAAGAATACACAATCTATGAATTCTAGGATATAAGGGTACAACACTGACCAAATCACTGATTTGGTTAATTTACGGTATATCTGATTTCATTTGGCTTTCTGAGACAATAGTCTACAGTTGTCATAGCCAGAGAAAGCACATTTGGAACTGTCATCACGCATTGAGAAATCTGCTTAAGATTTCTGCCTTGACTTTACCTGCCTTAACTCCATTTACCTACCTGATCCTATCTGCTATGATCAATTTATATCAACAATTTACCCTGCTCTGATTTCAGTTTGTTAGATTCTATCAGCTTCTCCTGAAAGACTCAGGTACCAATATGAATAGTGAAAAACCTAAATAATAAAAACTAAGTGATAGAAAATATAATTTCTATCAACTTATCTCTGGCAATTAATTGTTTGCTTTCCAAACATTGAAAAAAATCAGTTATTTTAAGGAAATAAAGGAAAAAGAGCTGTTAAGTATTCAGTTGCCAGCAATTAGCCTTTGATCTCCAACTCATGCAGAAAATTCAGAATGATTCCATGGTCCACAGTCCTGAAGACTACTTAAAGATCTAAAAGGACTTGGGGGAGGGGCTGTATTACCTCCATGTAGGTCCCAGTAAAGATAATTGACTAGAAAGATCAATGCTATCTTTGTCCTTTGCCCCAGATTGAATCTTGCCTAAAAGAGGTCCAGATAATTCATTTGAAGAAGTCTGCAACTGAATTCCTACAAACTACTCAACAACCTTCCCTAACGGTTTATTCTGCAATACTGTTGTATGGCTATTTGAAATCAGGACTAATGCAGGAACAAAAGATTTAAACTTTTCTGTCAACCATGCTAGAACCCCTGTCTTTATCAGGCACTCCAGAAAATGAACAATATCACCTGTAATTCAGCTTTCACTCATCTCATGACAATTTGTGAGCTATTCCTGAAGGTGGGATTTGCGTGTTGTTCAGCTTTGCCTAACTGTGGTGTTACAAGAAGCAGGGAGAACTGATGGATGTCTCCTGTTCCTATTACATGTAATAGACATTACCTCCTTGTCTTCATTTTCACCTTTTTTAACATCAGAAGCTGCCTTGCAATTTCTTTTTTCTTTCTTTTTTTTTTTTTTGATGAGTGCCAAGTTTATCAAGTTTTAATGGCTCACTTTTCATAAAATTTCATTCAGCCCTCCTCTTCTTTTGTTATTTTCTTCCTTTTATCTTTGTTTTTATTAATGTGCTTATCCCTTAACACTGTTTGCTGGAACTAATACAACAATGTCGCAATGTTTCTCAGTGGTTATAAAGTGCTTGTCTCCAAATGAATACGGCTCAGCAAGTCATCTTACACCACTCTTGCTTATATTGGTGTGAGTACATGTGTGTGAAAGAGAGAGAGAGAGAGACTGAGTGTGTGTGTCTTAAATGTGGCATAAAGTGTTGTATGCTACTCAGGTCACTTCATGTGAGATGAAGGACTATGCAAAAATGAGAAAGAGAAAGAGAGAGAAAGAGAAAGAGAAAGAGAAAGAGAAAGAGAGAGAGAGAGGAGAGAGACAGATGATGGATGGATGGATGGATAGATAGATAGATGGATGGATGGATGGATGGATGGATGGATGATAGAGCAAGTTAGTTATGTTGACTTTATAGCAGGGGTGAAATCCAGCAGGTTCTGACAGGTTCTGGAGAACTGGTAGCGGAAATTTTGAACAGTTTAGAGAACCGGTCATGGAAATTTTGAGTAGTTTAGAGAACCGGCAAATACCATATCTGGCTGGCGCCAGGAGTGGGGTGGAAATGGGGATTTTGCAGTATCCTTCCCCTGGAGTGGGGTGGGAATGGAGATTTTGCAGTATCCTTCTCCTGCCATGCCCACCAAGCCATGCCCACAGAACCAGTAGTAAAAAAAATTGGATTTCACCACTGCTTTATAGATAAGCATTTATGGATCATAAGCAGCAGGTGAAAATACTCATGAAACCTGATGATATTACAGATATCCTCTTTGGGATCCTTCCCAAATTGGTGCCTTCAAGATATAACGGATGATGTGGTCTTTACTGTTTTGCTGTTTTTCTAATAAAGTAATTTTAGGGTTTTTTAATCACCAAAAATCAGTAAATGGAATGCTGGTTCATCCCACCTGAAGGACTCTGAATTGCAACCAGTTGAATGAGTTTTCTTTATAGCATCTCTGCAAGTAATTTGTTGTAAATTCTTCTTCTGTGGTTAGAACGTATTAATAATTATCAGCAATAAAATTTATTTAATACAACTTAATATTGTTATGGGAAGATATCACCCAATTTTATTGGAATATCTAGTCAATATTATCAAAGTTTCAAATTTCATCAATATAAAATTTGCATCTGTAGGTCTTGAAAGTTTCATTTCATTTCAGTTTGAAACTAAATATATTGCCTAATGGAAACAAAGTTCTAAGCTTGCTAGAAATTGGAGATCTTTACAGTACAGATTTTTGCCTAGAGGTAGTGCTGATTACAGTACTTTTCTTATTATTCCTTCACTATCCCTTTTCAGTCTGAATAACACTTCCTAGATTTATGTTATCCTGGTGCTTCTTTAAAATGAAACTCATTTTATTTGCTCCACTGTCAACTGCCTGCAATTGTTTAATTAGTTTTCATATAAATTTTATATTTGTGTGCAGTTTTACATCTATCAATCAGTATAAAAGCTAATGTTGATTGATTAGCTTTTCTCTATTCCCCATCTCAGGATGTCTGTACAAGCATATTGTAAATCCATGCCTGGATGAAATAGGCATTTTCTGGGCCCATGTCTGGACACAACAGGTGTCCAGCTGGGCATGGGCCAGCTGAAATTGCAATATTCAGTCCACACACAGAAAATTTTACACATCCTTATCTATCCCCAAATTTGTAGTTTGATCAATACACTCTGGGGCAGAATACATTCCATAATAATTCAATGTGGATTACACTCCTAGGCACCCTTAAATCTTGTTCAGTTCTTCCAGCAATGAGATGGAGAGGGCAGTATTGGGAAATGGTCTTCAATCTGATAGCCTACACAATGCAGATGTGCTGGAATTGTATCTCTCCAATTTGCTAGCCACAACTTTGTGAAGGCTAGAATGTTTCACTGACACAGATTTACTTAGTTTCATGGTTACTTAGCTTACATTTTCCAATTGGAAATTGACATTTAATTTATTTCTTAAATTAATTAACCCTAATCAGTTAGCTTTATATAAAGGCAGGCCATTAGTTTCTCTAGTCCACTGTTGCTTTTAGGGGCGGTGAGGGGTGGCACAGTAGCTCAGTGGTTAAGACACTAGGTTTGTTGACAGCTTGGGTTCAAGACCCGAGTGCCACAAGTGCCACGTGATGAGGTGAGCTCCCATCCTTGCCCCAGCTCCTGCCAAGTTAGTAGTTCGAAAGCATGCAAATTCAAATAGATAAATAGGTAGCACTTTGGTGGGAAGGTAACAGTGTTCCGTGATGTCGTGCTGGCCACATGATCATGGAAATGTCTTCGGACAATGCTGGCTCAATGGCCTTGAAATGAAGATGACCCCCTAAAGTCAGCAACAACTAGCGAAGTAAAATCCATAGGGACTCCTTTACCTTACTGTTGCCTACTATGATGATCAGTGACTTTGCCAAGGTCCCAAGCAAAGGCCTTGTTGCAGCCTACTATCTGGGATTATTCATTTTGAGCATGTAGTGGCACAGTGTTTCCTTATCCAGGAAAAGGGGCTTTCCAAGATGTTACTCTAGGGGCAGTTCCTCAAATAGGAAATTGCCCAAAGATCAAAGAGCAGAAAGGGAAGGAGATGCACACAAGAAGAATCCTGCCTCTTAGGCCAAAGATCAGTCAAGCTCTTTACTCTGTATCACACAGGCCACTAGAATTGGGGGAGGGGGAAGGGGGGGTTGCTTCCCACTATTGCTCCCTAAAACAAAAAAGAAAAAAAATAAATAGCAGCAGATATATCTGTTGTACATTACATTAATACCCTTATTCTTTGTACACTGACCAAAGAATAAGTATCACTGTATTAAGTGGGACGACTGAATAAATACCTATGGGCTTCAGTTCTCCACATTTTAGTGTGAGCTTCTGAACTTGAATATGTGTGTGCGGGTGTGTATTAAATTTTTTGGCAGCTTAAACTTTAAAACTTCAGCAAAACATTTAAACTTTTAAACTCTGAACCCATTTGAACTATGTTTGATTTATGAATTATTAAACGTGGCACTAGAATTGGCTGTCTTCTCTTTTCAGCTACAAGACATTTCAGTTTAAAAGCTGTAGGCTTAAGAAAATCACTGTGTGTGTTGGGGTGGGGGTAGGGAAGTAGAAGACTGACCAAGCCAAGAGGCACAGCTCTAATTTGTTTGGCAAAATCTCAGGAAAATACCAAGAGAGAAGATCTGGAGGAAGGAAGGAAGGAAGAAAGGAAGGAGGGAGGGAGAGAGGGAGGAAGGGAGGGAAGGAAGGAAGGAAAGAAGGAAGGAAAGAAGGAAGGAAGTTCAGTCTTAAAATTAGGTACAGAGATAAAGAGACATCATAGGTGGGTGGTGTGGAACTTGGTTGTTACAAATACATGTTCCAGGTATCTCCAACTACATTCAGCCCAAACTATATTTTATATCTTGCCAGCCATTGCCTAAATAAATAGAATTTCTTTAAAGCTTTAGAAATCTTTTTCTTCACAAAATCTGCTGAGAGTCTTAAGGTTGGGTAGAAATGTGGGCAACCAATCAACCAACCAACCAACCAACCAACCAACCAACCAATCAATCAATTCTTGAAATATTTTAGCATCTTCCATACATTTCAATACATTTTTTGTCTGGTATTCCAGATTTCACTTGCCCCGGCAGGCAAAAGATTTAAGTGGCAGAAGTAGTCCTCAACTAATGACCACACCTGAACCCAAAATTTCTGTTATTAAGTGAGACATTTGTTAAGTGAGTTTTGCCCCATTTTATGACCTTTCATGCCACAATTGTTAAATGAATGACTGTTAAATTAGTAACACAGTTGTTAAGTGAATCTGGTTTCCCCACTGATTTTGCTTGTCAAAAGTTGATCACATGACCTTGGGACACAGCAATGGTCATAAGTGGAGCCTTGGTGGCACAGCGGACTAAAGTGCTGTTAAGTAGCACTTAGCTGCCAGCTGCCTGCAATTACTGCAAGTTCAAATCTCACCAGGCTCAAGGGTGACTCAGCCTTCCATCCTTCCAAGGTAGGTAAAATGAGGACCCGGATTGTGGGGGCAATAAGCTGACTTTGTATAAAAAGAACACCGTTTGGGAGGGGGGAAAGCCCTACTAAGCAGGTATATATGAAGGCTATTGCTTAACGCATTGTAAACCGCCCTGAGTCTCTGGAGAAGGGCGGCATATAAATCAAACCAATAAATAATAATTAATAAATAATAAGTGTGAATCAGTTGCCAAGCATCTGAATTTTGATCGCATGATACTGGGGATGTTAATAGGTTGTAAGTGTGAAAATGGTCATAAGTCACTTTTTTCAGTGGCATTGTAACTTTGAATGGTCACTAAATGAACTGTTGTAAGTCAAAGACTATCTGTACTAAGTCCATCCCTTAAAATATACATATACATATTATACATTATATATGTTTTTTTAAAAAAACTGCTATAACTAATATCATATAATCAATGCAGGATAGTCACAGTTTCAAGCAAAGGTCATGGAAGCTTTTTGAAATGTGTGCCTGGCAATTAATGTCTCACTTAATAATCAAGCATGTGTTTTTAACAGTGTATTTATTTTATTACTTTTAAAAGCATTACTTTTAAAATCATCAAGTCTTTAGAATCAATACTAAACCAGTACTCAGTAGTTAATATTTATCAGTATTTAGCACTAAATAGCACAACTTTTACAAAAGAAGGTGTCCTTCAAGTATAATCAAATATATTTAAAATTCTTAGTCTTCTATTGCAACCTTGGCAATGTGTTGAAAATGTCACAAATTGGCAAACAATCATTTCATAGATGAAGTAAGTGAAAATAAATGTGGGGCCATCCAGGGAATAAAATTGCAATTTAAAACTCATTTACTAGCCAGATTAATTCTGGAGAGCTTTACTTCTCAACAAACTTGTGTTTTAATAATTGCTTTAATGCCATGCTCAAATCCATTGTTTTGTTTTATGCAAAATGTAACAAATTATGGTGAAACAGGATACAGTCAGACATATTGTTGGATGGATCCATTACACTCCAGTATCATTTGATTGTTTGTTGTGGCACCTAGTCTGATGTGTGAACAGAGCCAGAATATAAAACATAGCTTGTTTTAAGACAGTTTTTGTAGTTCTCACTTACCAACCACGGTGGGCACCGGCAACTCTGTTGTTAAGGGGCAGAGTAATTAAGCATGAGGTCACATGACTGCACCACTTACAACATCACATCTGACTGCAGTCATGAAACAAATCATCCGTGGTCATGTCAAGTGACTGCACCTTGCAACTTCCTGCTGGCTTCCCCATTGACTTTGTCGAAGCGACTGTGGAGGTCACAAATGGCGCTTGTAAGACAGGGAGATCTCTTATGTCAAAATGGAAAAAAAGGAAGATAATCATCCAGCCACTCTGGATTCCAGTTCTAGCCATCACTACTTGTGGGCCACAGTGAATTTCCTGTGAGTCAGTTTTTTTAAAAAAGATCTTTAAGATAAGCTTGACTCCTCATGATTTCATTAATATAGTACATCCACACAGATCCCTTGGGAGCAATATGGAAGTTGTTTGTCACTGCCTTCTTCCAGAATGTCTTTCAGACTAGCCTAAAACTCTACAGTTCCTTGAAGACTTATTTTCCAAATGCTAATCATCCCCAACCTTGCTCACTCCCCCCAGTTCCCACTCTCTCCACACCACAAACCCCTTTATGCAAAATTGGGTCTATGTATCAGTTCTGATGTTTGAAAATGGTTATTCTGTTCCTCTTGCAAATCCTTTTGTCTAAATACATTGTTTTTAATTCTCCATTCCCATTTCTAAAGTTGTAAAGTTGCTTGCAATATGGTGCCAATGTGGGTTCATAAACAGTGAAGATTCTAGTATGTTAAAATGGTACTCCACAACTCATTAAGTCAGGACAATGCTCCTTAAAATAAACTACTAGCCACCAGATGGAGCTCCAGCTACCCATAAAAACATACCAGCATAAGGAAGCAAAGAGAAACCCATTATCTCCCACTGATTTATTTAGAGTACATGTGCAACCAGTTTAGCCTTGAAATCAGTGTAGGAGGAGAGTTAGTTTGTAGCAGTCTAAAACCAGAAACGCAGCACTTTTTCAAAACAACACATTTTATTAAAAGGCCAAAAGCTGTGTCTTTTTAATCAATTTGATTAGCCTGAAAGGGTGCTACCATTTTTGTGAGACCTTACAGTGGCTTAACTGAGCTACATTATAGTTGGTAGAGCTCGCAAAAATCTAGCTAATCTCAATATATGCAAGAAATATCAAGATAAAAAAATTAGTAAAATATTTTTCCTCAGAAAATTAAGTGTCTGCTCCTCGGGGCTTATCACTCATACACACAAACACAAACACACTTAAATACTTGGCTGGCTCTTGACTTTTCGACATATGCATACACACACACACACTTTATTATAGTTATTTTTATGATACTGCAGCTAACTGGAATTGGCTATGTGTCTTATAAGGCAGTTTCAGATCTGTTTTAAAGTAGAATTTAGGTGGTATACTACCCAATGCATCAACTGTGTAGGAAGAAACAAGTCAGAGATCTACTGCTATTAGCACTGCAGACTTGAAGAGCTTACTTAAAAGAAAGAAGATACAATTTGCAAATTATATGCATATCCCTATGCAAACATGTCTGGATACATATATGAATTTGTGAATGCCAGCATGTTCAGAGGACTCTAAGGGGAAATCTTTCTGCTGTTATTGCTAATCACTAGACAGGAGGAACTAACAGCCAGAGTTTGAAAAGAAAAATCTGAAATGTGCTGTCACTTAAGAAAGAAACAGAGAGTGAAAAAGACATTTGCAAAGGAAAAAAGAAAGGGAAGGACTCAAGGTTTTGTTTGTTTGTTTTTCAATCTACTAAAAATGTGGCTTGAGTAGAAATGGAAAGAAAAAAATTGCTGCTGTTGAAGTTTAAGTAGGCAAAATACTTTCATCTTCAGTATGCATTCTTTTTCACTCCCTGGATTTTTCATACCCCTGGATTGAATCCTCACACTAAATTTTTTAATTCACCAATTAGACCAGTAGCAATAGAAATGGATATTACTACACAACCGGACGTAAAAACAGCTCATTTCTGCTAACAGCTATGTTTCACTAGGCTTCCATTCCCTTCAAGTGGATTATTCATGATCAGCTTTGACCCTCATCTCTATCCTATGATTTTGACTTTCAGATTCTATTCTCTGTGTTGAACTGCATGCACTTTAAGACCTAAATCATCCAATGTACTGGTCCCTAACTTTTCTGACATCAGTGACCGGTTTCATGGAAGACAATTTTTCCACAGACTGGGGGTGCTGGTGATTTTGTAATGTTGGCAATTATATGTGTCTTTTAAATAAATAAATAAATAAATAAAAGATAATGTGGAGTGCTCCTGTCTGACATTTCATTCACTGTCCCTTGTATAGCCACCTCAGATCACTTCAGTAAGTGAATGAATAAATGTATAAAATCTTCTGTAAATTCTAACACACATTTTGGCTAACACACATCAACTGTCACACAGTGACAGTTAATAACAGAAATAACACACAAAAAAGAAATAATTAACACAAATATCAATCTCATAGTTATTCCATCATTTTCATGTACATGTCCATATGTTGGAGAATTAATTTGTTTCCATTTTCCAATTTACCTCACTTAAAAAACGGAAAAGGTAAATAGAAGTCAAACTGTATGGACTATTTTTAAATAATTTTCCAGTAAAGATTCCTGTCAATATATTATGTATTCAAATATGGTACAGAAACAAGCTCTTCAGGCTACCGATGACTTAAGAAATTGGGTATCTTTCACCCCATGTAATGTCAACGATGTGCCTTTCTAAGAGCAATAGAAAACAGAAAATCAGTTCTTTCCTTCTACCTTTTTTTTTTTTTGGTATGGCCTCCATCAGATGCTTCTTTAAGTATTAGTGAAGGGAGAAGGTAACAATCGCTATGTGTGTTTGGAATTGTATTAGTTGGATATGTTGCCTGAGAATATTAGGACGTGGCCTAGTATATTGTAGGATCCTAGCCTGTGGAAACCAACTTTTTAGTAATATTCCAAAATGAATTGTTTGTAGACATCCTAATAATTTGGATGATTGATTTCAAGTTCACAAAGTTTGCAAATGTGAAAATGTTGCCTGAGATGTGTTATTTGCTTATTAATTTACCCTTTTGTTTCATTTTAGACTTAGTTTTGGAATTCCCCAAAACTAAATAAAAAGACCAGGGATATCTTGAAGCTCAGAATACAACTCAAAGACCTTTAAATCTAATTAAATGTGAGGAATAGAACTTAACTTTAAAAGAATAATTTCAGTGAGCAACAGTGTGATAAAAGATGGAAGTGGTAAGGGGAAAAAAAAGATGGACGCCAGAAAATGAAGATACCGCAATAATTTAAAAGGCTTTAACCTTTAATTAAAACATTTTTCCTCACTACCTTTTCTTATAGCAACAGTACTAAAGAACATCTCCCTCTTGCATTTT
This sequence comes from Arizona elegans, assembly GCA_022577455.1. Classification (NCBI taxonomy): domain Eukaryota; kingdom Metazoa; phylum Chordata; class Lepidosauria; order Squamata; family Colubridae; genus Arizona; species Arizona elegans. Next base: position 39,298,917 of record JAKOOJ010000002.1, read on the forward strand.
GATTTTTAAAGATGGATTTTATTACAGGTCATTGATTCTGGCGTCGTATTAATTGTGGAAATACTGGTGTATGACTTCACTCAAAAAAATTAGATGCTGCTTTGATGCTATTGAAATTATGCACTAAATAAGCCTGCTGAAAAACCTTGGATTGATCATCTAGAAAGGAAGATACTTGAAATGTTGATAATTTACAAAATTAAACATTAAAAAAATGCTATGTGGCATCTAAATGAGGTGATAGTAGAAACATTATATTTTCTTCCCAAATGCTGTGTTTATAATAGTGCCTGTTTAGTCAAATTCATTACTTTGACAGAACTCTGAGTGCAGGACTGAGTATGTATACACACAAATGAAGCTAAGAATATCCTTAATATTTTAGCCACATGCCTATTCTCAGCATTTAAGAAATGTATTCAATGTATTCAAATAGACATAGATTTCCAACACAGTACATTTATTACTCAGTTACTATGTTAATACACAAGATTATTAAAACTGTGTTTAGGCTTTGTACTTTTACTACACATCCACCATAATATATTCTTGCTAGAAAAACTTCATTATCCTTTCCTACATCTTTATTAACACAAGCAGATATACAGAGATTTGGGGGATTATTGGGAGTGTAACTACATGAAAATGAACAGTACAGGATATATAGTTAAATTGTGTTCCATCTCTCCTTGAACCAGAAGAAAATTACTCTGATGTAATATTTATTTTTCCATGAGGAATCCCCATCTGGCCATGGACATAATGCTGGGAAATGGTACTATCCTTATTTACGAAGCACAGTGCATTTTATAAGCAGAGCATGCTGAATTCTTTGTTGCCTTGCTTGTCTATCGAAAGTCACCAGGCAGTGGAAAAACATCCACCAATTATTCTTCTTAACATGGATTAAGGAGAGCTTGTTTTCTATAGCTTACTGTTTCTCTGTTTTTTGTAAGGATTTGGTGAGCATAGAAGGATTTCAAAACCAAAGCCAGGTATACTTACTGGCGGCGGGCATCCTGAAAGGTTGTCCTGCTCAGAAACAAATACCTAGATCGTAATTAGCTTAAAGAGAAATGTTCCAGTAACTACTGCCACCTCAGATGATCTCTACTGAGAATGATTTAGCATGGAAGAAGAAAGGAAGGAGAAAACCAGCTAACTTGGTTCCACTCACACCAGTTGATTAGCATTAATCATGGTTAAAGGCATAAAGGCAAGCTTACGGAGACCAGCAGTGACCCTACTACTCTCTGGAAGGAGAATGAGTAGTGAGCTATGCTGGGACCACCTACGTAGAATAGAATAGAATAGAATAGAATAGAATAGAATAGAATAGAATAGAATAGAATAGAATAGAATAGAATAGAATAGAATTTTTTATTGGCCAAATGTGATTGGACACACAAGGAATTTGTCTTGGTGCATATGCTCTCAGTGTACATAAAAGAAAAGATACATTCATCAAGAATCATAAGGTACAACACTTAATGATAACCATAGAGTACAAATAAGCAATCAAATCATACTAGGAAACAGTCAATATAAATCGTAAGGATACAAGCAACAAGGTTACCTACAGTCATAAGTGGGAGGAGATGGGTGATAGGAACGATGAGAAGATTAATAGTAGTGCAGACTTAGTAAATAGTTTGACAGTGTTGAGGGAATTATTTGTTTAGCAGAGTGATGGCATTCGGGGGGAAAACTGTTCTTGTGCCTAGTTGTTCTGGTGTGCAGTGCTCTATAGCATTGTTTTGAGGGTAGGAGTTGAAACAATTTATGTCCAGGATGTGAGGGGTCTGTAAATATTTTCACAGCCCTCTTTTTGACTCGTGTAGTATAGAGGTCCTCATTGGAAGGCAGGTTGGTAATAATTGTTTTTTCTGCAGTTCTAATTATCCTCTGAAGTTTGTGTGTGTCTTGTGGGTTGCATAACCAAACCAGGCAATTATAGAGGTGCAGGTGACAGACTCAATAATTCCTCTGTAGAACTGGATCAGCAGTTCCTTGGGCAGTTTGAGCTTTCTGAGTTGGCACAGAAAGAACATTCTTTGTTGTGCTTTTTTGATAACGTTTTTGATGTTGGGTGTCCATTTTAGATCTTGAGATATGGTAGAATCTAGAAATTTGAAGGTCTCTACTGTTGATACTGTGTTGCTAGTAATGTAAGAGGTGGTAGTATGGGAGGGTTTCTCCTAAAGTGTACCATCATTTTTACGGTTTTGAGTGTGTTCAGCTCCAGATTGTTCTGGTCACACCATGAGGCTAGTTGTTCAACCTTGGGTCCGTATGCAGATTCATCATTGTCTCGAGTGACACCGATCACTGTTGTATCATCTGTGAACTCCAGTAGTTTAACAGATGGATCAGTTGAGATGCAGTCATTGATATAGAGAGAGAAGTGGGGAGAGCACACAGCCTTGTGGAGCCTCTGTGCTAATTGTACAGGTATCTGATGTGATTCTGCTTAGCTTCACCTGCTGCTTCCTGTCTGTTAGGAAGTTTATTGTCCCAATTTTACTTCCTAAAAACAATCATGAGAACCCACCCTTTCAGGTTCATTTTATATTTCTGAAAAAGAAGGAACAACACTATGCAAATATGTACCCTTTGAGGGACCACACAAAATGCATATTGCCAGAAATGCTTGTTGAAGTTCCATGAACATAGGAGAAAAATCAGATGCAGTGCAGTTGCACATACGTTTAGATAAATCCTCAATCTGGAATAGGGATGCCATCTACAAGATTATAATCAATCAGTGATATCCAAATTTTTGGTGACCTTATGAAATTTAATTTGGTACTTTTAAATATTGCTAATTGCTTGGCTAATAAAGGAACAAATCATATTTTCCAACTGCATTCTGCACAAAAATTTATCTATAATTGGAGATGCTGTACTGTGGAACTTGATTATTTAAATACCTAGAGCATTCCCACCTATTGCCCTCTGGACACATTGGATTACAATTCCCATCATCCTCAGGCAACATTTCCAACATTTTGTAAGATTATTGAAACCATCAAGAAGGCTTCAAGTTATGGAAGGATGGTGTGGAAAAAAAAAGAAACCACTCATATAGCAAAATCAGTTCAACTATCCAACATAGCGTGAAGCTTTGGGTAGCTTTGATAATAACTTTATTTATCTTGCTTATTTAAAACAAATTCCTTTAAATCCAGTGGGCACTAAAGGCAATGCAGGTTTAATGTAAGGTAACTACATACCTAAAAAGTGAAGTAAAGAAACAAAAAAATGATGCTCAGAAATATGACTTGCTCAGAGCAGAATAATGAAGTTACCCAATCGTGAGAAGACATGCTTCAACTTATACAGAAGGCTGCCCCTTGTCCTTTGATAGCTATCAGGAGACACGGTGGAACATATTCTGTCAGTTGGTTGCTACTTAGCTTCAAGGCTCAGTTTGAGGTACGGATGCTTCCTTTTGAAGCTCCCTGTGACTAGGAAGATACATAACTCCAGATCTTTCCTTACCAACCCTCACATTCTTCGGGTTGGGTCCTGTTCTCTATCCCTTCTCTTACCCAGCTTTTCCTTTTCCTAAGGGCCTTTTCCTGGAGGCTGTAAAATGATCTTTCTGATGAGATTTGGGACTGTTCCCCCCCCCACGAGCTTCCCAAAGGCGGTGAGGAACCCCAGTCATAGAAAGATTGCAATAGCTGTAAAAAGAAAAAAAACACAGAGGAAGAGAAAACTCCAAAAATATCAGCTGAGTATATACAGCAAAAAAGATGGCATTAAGTCCCAATATTGTTGTAACAGTAGTTTTTTCTTAATGGATGAACAGGGCTAGTTGTCCAGCTGGGAGACATCACAGGAACAATCAAACAGTACTGTCCTACTTTAAGCGTGAACTGCCCAGTTCCATTAAGAGGTGTCAAAGGCATATAGTTTAAAAAGTCAAGATAGTTGCTCCAATATATTCTTATTTATTGGAGCAGTATTTATTTATCAAGCTGGCTGCACATAAAAATAGGCAGACTTCAACTGCACTGTCACAATCTCCATCCTAATCTTTTGGACCAAACCATGCAAATGTCCCATTTTTCCTCCCTGATATCTCTGAGAGAACAGAATTCTCTCCAAGTGATCCAACTCTTTTATTATTTGTAGAGCAGATTCACCCTTGTGAAACATTGAAGCATAAGCAATGTTGCAATTTAAAGATATTTACTGCATGACCATACTGCCAAAAGAGTTGCTATTGTTGATTTAAGTGTATTACAGCTCATATCTTCCAGCAAGTTTTTTGATTCTAGAAAATGGCAGAGTTCATGGTCCTATTAGAGCTTTGGTTTTCTTACCTTTGCTGTTTCTAAACTCTTGTTACAAATCACCTAGTAATTCAGCGAAGAGACATCCACATGTTTGAAATAAATAGCATTTACTCATGCATCCTCCTTGCTCCAAGTCATCCATGCAGCTCATCTTGAGGTGAGCTCAAGATAAGCTGCGAGAGTCAAGTATTTCTTTTCTGCAAGAAGGTGGAAGAAAACTTTATGGAGATCTCTTCAGAGAGCCAGTGACCTGCTGGTCTTCAACTGGCCCACTTTTCTTTTCTGGTTGGAAACCTCTGCACCTCCATGGGCTGTTAGGTTACCAGAGATTTTGGACATATCATCCAGGCAGTCCATTTTCTATTTGTTTATTTATTTGGTCATGAAACTACTAATCCTGAAGAAGATTCATAGTATGATAGCAGACAATGAAGCAGGTCACTGTTCTCTAATCAGCTTCATTGTACCCATGTTCTTCAGAGAAGACAATCAAAATATTTGTATTAGTTTCTATACAAAGGTAGCTGTTCAAATTATGTCTTGCCTGGCACAACTTTAATGACTGAATAGTGGAACCAAACTCTCTCTCTTTCTCTCTTTCCCCATACCTATGCCCAAAATTATTCATTAGTAAATGATAAAAATTACTTAGAAGACAAGAGAATTGTGGGGAGATTCCTAGCTAGGCAGAGAAAGGGCCAACTCTATATTAGTAACTTCCTTCCTGTCATGGATAGTACTCCCTCCTGTATATAGAGCTTTGTTGAAAGAATCTATCAGGTGATCCCACTATGGTGAAGGACAAAGGAAGGAAAAGACTGCAAAGAGTCATTTTGTACACACTCAGAGGCAAAGAGGAAGTGTTAATAGCTTTGAACTGTTAATGTTGTGCCTCCGTTAACTGTTAACAGTAAAGGAGATGTATGTGAGAATTCCCTGTGTGTGGGAATTCCTGAAGTTCTGAAAACTCCTGGAGAAGTTAGTTCTACAGGCTCTTCTCATAGCCAGTTTTACCCAACTGGATGTTTTGTAATTAGAGGCAGGAGTATTTGCATCTGAAGCAGAATAACATAGTTCATCACTTTCTTTAACCATTTTTGTGATTGTGCCTCTGGAAGTACAACCATGGTCACAGAAATGTCTACTATCTCTGTCAGGGACATCCTAGCTCAAAGTAAGCAGATAGGCAGAATATACATGGAACTTCTTTCTATAAATAAGGCATTGTGTTGGTTACATTGTTTTGAAAAAAAATGGCATCAGATGAACTGATTGGAGCTTACATCAGATGTAGGATGAGTAAGGCCACAATGAAAAATTCAAACGTTTGTGTATTTTTGACAGGACCCAGTAATACAGTATTCTGTTGTATATGGAAATTTACTCTAGCCTACAATAGATATAGTGCTCCAGTTCAAGATATAGCATAACTAAGATTATAAACTGGCAACTAAATTTAATTCGTGGATTTCAAAATTCTTATTGTTGTTCATGGGCATGAATTCACAAAGTAACTTATTCTATCTCAAAAATACAGAGTTTCTGAATTCTTCTGGGGTCACTTTTGATAAAAGTCATAACACCAAACTTGAAATGGAGCAGATCATGGTATTACTATTACCACTGGAGTGGAAGGTAGAATAGGAAAGATATGTGATTATGTTATTTTTTGAGCTATTCTTGCTGGACCATCTGAATTGACCCTTGGTAATTTGAATGTGGAGCAAGTTGCAAGGCATTGCTCATAGTTGAAGGCAATAGTCCTTGTGGAATGCAAATATTCAGCGCATCAGCATACTGATCTTGTGAAAAGTGTCCTCAGGCCTAACATATTTCACTGTGGATGTATGTTGCTAATGTCTGAGCTCTATTTGCTTATTCCCAGATTATCAAGATCTAGATCTAGAAGAAGAGATGTGGACTGTAATAAGAAGACCGAAGACTGTGAGAGTCTGGCAATATGAGACTTTATGTCTGGCATTGCTTGAGAAGAAGGAAGTTTGACTTCCTCTCTTAAACACAAGAAAACATATGTGTACAACTAAAGAAAACATTTGTTATTTGCATGTCCTTTTCCCATTCTTAAAGCTGATGTATGGTAAATAATTTAAAATATGGATAATACAGTAATCATTTTAAGAACATTTGAAAAAAAGGGCAGAGAAAAAGTGTCAGTCCCCTTAACTGATCCTTGTCAATTCATCTGAAAATATATTCCCCACTTTTCTGAAAAGTGAACCATGTGAACCAGTCTTACGTATGGCAAGCCTAGGTTTGATTCATGTCTTTTTCTATCTTGTTTGATATTCTGGGATACAGGATAGAAACAACTTCTACAGTTTTCATAATGTCTCAAGAAGAAGTTACTAGTTAATACGTTTGTTGGGTCCATGGTGGTCTCGGAATTGGGTAGTTTTCTTGCAGATGTTTCATTGCCACTCTAGGTAACATCAACAGTGTTCACCTGGTTTGTTAATGAAACATCTGCATGAAAATCACCAAGCTCTGAGAGAGCATCAAGGACCTTACAGTTCAAACCTGAGATTCAAATATTCTCCTCTATCAGTTATTCTTTTGCTTCCGGGTTTCCTTGTGATAAATTACATTTCTCATGGAAAAAGAATTTGGTTCCCTATAGCTTTCAGGAAAGTATACACCAATGAACAAGTAAATATATATTTTGCTTCCTAGGATGTCATTCTAATGAAAGTCTGAGGTGTCTCTTGTTGCTAGGATGAGCTCAAACTACTACCTTTTAATCGGCAAGATCCCAGTCTCTTCCAGCAGAGCTTTTCCAGAGAACACAGAATATGCTCTTTCTACCCCAAGCCATTTGTTTCCTAATTTAATTATGAATCAGTTATGTATTGTATTTGTTTATTGAATAGCCCGAAGGCCTTTTCAAACAAAACAGAAAAGAAAAAGGGAAAAAGGCAAAACAGTTACAGAAATAACAATCTAAAAATATATGATATATGACATTAAAATTTTACAATATCAGATTTCAATAGCTAAGTTGCCAAGACTAGATAACCCAAATGATATGTTATGATATCTTAACTGCATATCTTGAACAATCATAAAACCTAATGTGCAATAGTAAAAATTATTGACTGCAAAGCTAGAGCCCTTAGAGGTTATCATAGCATGTTCTTAAGAATAGGTCAAGCTACTGGGTGCATGGAAATACCATCAGCAAGAAGCATAGATGTCTGCCTTTCTTTATTAATTAGAAACATTGTAAAAATTAGATTAAGATGGACAAAGAAATTATTCTGAGGATGAAAGATTGAGAAAAACTAGATAGGATGATTGGTTTTGGTAACTATCAATATGCAGGTGGAATAGGACCAGGTAAATTCTTTGGTAAAAGAATTTCTGAATAATTCTCATGACCACAGAAAGTATACATGTTATCTACTAATATCTTCTTTTTCACTGAACAAACATCTCTTCAGTGATCTGCAGCCTTCCCTTACATCCCACCTTTCAATTAAATCTCAGATAAACAGGTAATGGAGAACTCCTTCTATTAGATTATTCTAATAGTGGCGCCACCATATATTCTGCCCTTGAGAAATTATTGGAGATCCTCAGAGAAAGAATTTAACCTGTTTCTTTGCTCACACAATTGTGAGAGATTTTAGAAATCCTAACTGAATATACCATTAGCTTCCAAATTTTAATGTGCTGTAAGTCATCCTTCTTTCATTCAATAACAAACACCTTGTACTTCAGAGCTCTCTCATAGCAATGTTACAGATTATTTCATTTTTTACAACAAACAGAACTTAACATGGCTTAACTATGACTTTCCCTACTGTTGGAATAATTACAATTTTATATTCTTTTGCTTCCTCCTTGCTAATGACCTTCATTTCTGTTTTCTGGTATGGTCTTGGGTATAAGCCCAAACTTATTCCAAACCAAGCCTATAAATCTCTCATTCTAATAAAAGGAAGGACTTTAAGTGTAGTGTGTGGGCTTTTCTAACTGTTGGGTCAATGCTGGGCAAAGTACACATTTATTGGACCAAACTTGTGCAATAAACACAGTTCCAGAGACCTTTGCCCTACGGCTTCCTAACAGAATTTATGTTTTGTTTGCGTTTGGGGGTGGAGGGCATGTGGAAAAGGTAAGGATTGCTTCTTTCAGTGTCTTTATATTATACCACTTATGCTATGAAGGTAATCACAGAATAATATGAGTAAACCCTTTAAGAAAGAGCTGCCTGCCTAACACAGAGAAAATTTGCAGGAAAAATGTCAGTCCAGCCTGACGAGAATCTTACACAATATTTACAGCAAATGAGCGAGTAGAATCTTAGAGGGATATATTGCCATGTATAAAATTCTGATTTCTGAAATTAAAGCCTTGGTCACAGTTTACATCAATTTTGTTTTGAGTTACCTTGAAAGTACAGCAAGCCCATGGTTTTTTTTAAAAAAAAATATCCACCAATATTTCTGAAAATGGTTTGGGACAGGGGTGAAATGCTCCCGGTTTGGACCAGATCACCCGATCTGGTAGTGATGGCAGCGGATGGTTCGGAGAACCAGTAGCAAAAATCCCTGCCCCCCCCATGTCCAGTTGAGCCGCACAATCATCAGAGGCTTTTTTTTTTAACTTTTAAAAGCATTTTTTCTACAACCTCTTCAGTTGAAGGGGTTGTAGAAAAAAATGCTTTTAAAAGCCTCTGATGATCCCAGCTGAGTTGCCTGATCATCAGAGGCTTTTAAAAGCATTTTTTACAACCTCTTCGGCCAAAGAAATTGTAGAAAAAATGCTTTTAAAAGTAAAAAAAAAAAGTTGGCCAAATCCATCCAGTAACATTACCGCCCACCAAGCCACGCCCACAGAACCGATAGTAACAAATTTTACACTTCTCCACTGGTTTGGGATTAAATGGATCCCAGTTGATAATCTATACTTAAATTTAATAGAATCATAGGTTGAAAAGGACCTTAGTGGTCTTCCACTCTAACCTGCTCCCCAGGACAGGAAGTTTATTACAAAGGATGCTATGGTGTACTTTATGAAATGTCCTACTAATACATTATAATTGCAGCATTCCCTTCATTGACTAATCAAATCACATTGTCAAATAAATTAAAGCATTAAGATAACTCTGACATGATCTGCTTTTAACAAATCCATACTGGCTTCTGATAACAACACTGTGACTTTCTAAATGCTCATCAGCTTACTACTTGATAATCTTTTTCTAGGATTTTTCCAAGTATTGGTTAAGATGATTGGTCTGTAGTTTCCTGAGTCAACTTCGCCTTCCTTTTTTTAAAAAAATGGAATAATATGGACTGTTCTCCAATTTACTGCCACTTCCTCTGTGCTCCAAGATTTCTCAAAGATTTCAGTCAGTGGCTCAGAGATGACATCTACTAGGTCCTTTAATACTTTGGTATGTAGTCCATCAGGTCCAGGATATTTGGTCTAGTACACAAAATACTACAATCTAATCCCTATTATTCCAGTTTCAGAAATCATCTGGTCTACAGTACATAAATTCCTCATCCTTCTTCTAAATCTCTATTAAAAATAATGAAACAAAATTTGCTGTGGGATTCCACTTGTTTCTTCTGTCTAACCAGAACCTATGTTTTAACAGACTATTTTGATCTGATAAATCTATCATTCACAGTGACCATGATTCTGTAATGACATCAGAAGTTAACTGCAACCCTGAGGCAAACACAATTATTCACACAATTTAATGGATGCAGGATGTGGTCCGGGTGTGCAAAGTTTGATTTTGGATTGCAATTATTCTGTATCATATTTCCCTGGAATTATAATCATTAGATTTGCAAATGGCTGCCTTTAATTCACAGAGATCTATGTTGGTTTAATACAGAAACCAAGCTCTGATCTTCTGGTTAATCACACTGCAGTTCGGTTGAATCTTAATAGTTAAAAATGTCTAAACAATTTAAAATAACTCTGTTCTATAACATGTGCAAGAGCGACACGGTAGCTCAGTGGCTAAGATACTGAACTTGTCGATCAAAAGGTCAGCAGTTTAGCGGTTTGAATCCCTAGTGCCGTGTAACAGGGGGAGCTCCCGTTACTTGTCCCAGCTTCTGCCAACCAGTTCGAAAGCATGTAAAAAATGCAAGTAGAACAATAGGGACCAACTTTGGTGGGAAAGTAACAGCATTCTGTGCGCCTTTGGCATTTAGTTATGCCGGCCACATGACCACGGAGACATCTTCGGACAGCGCTTGCTCTTGGGCTTTGAAACAGAGATGAGCACCGCCCCCTAGAGGCGGGAACAACTAGCACATATGTGCAAGGGGAACCTTTACCTTTATGACATGTGCAAGACTTTTATGTATAATTGTCCCCCAAAACATATGAATTTAAAAGTTGTGAATAGAATCATTTGGTACATATTTATCTGTGTTATTTCCAGCAAGGGCCTATAAATCAAAGCATTTTGACCATCTTAATCCCATGTTTGAAAAACGCTCTGGGGAGGAGAGGAGAAACATAAATACTTTTAGCTGTTGCAATAGGTTGCTGTCTATCACTTCTCCCTGCTTCTGCTTTTGTTAAACATAAAAGGAAGGAAAATGGATTGAAGGAAGGAAACAGCGCTATCACTGTCCCCTTTCTTCATTTCATCTTCCTTCCTTCTATATTTTTCTTTCCTTCATTTATTGGAAATGAAAGTGAAAATCCTACAAAGAAAAACTACATTTCCTTTTACTGAAATTACAGTGGTGACAAGAAGTGAGGCATGTTAGAAAACTGTAGCTGCCTACGTTCCATTTGCTTTAGTTGTGTTCAGATTTTTATGATCTTTGGTCTGCTAAGACATATTCCAGAAGAAAGGACTTTACACCCATATGTGAACATTTAAAAAAAAAAAAACCCTTGGTTTTTCAAAGTTGGAAATCCACCAATGAGGCAAGATTCCACCCACCCAAACACCGTTTTAGCAAAAGCATTTAGCTTATTCCTCTTTCCTCCCTGCAATCCAGTGTAGTAACATCATCGCTTAGTACAGGCCACTCTCCATCTTCAAAATGACTCTACATCACCCCCTTTCCCAGGCTGGTGTCCCTGAGAAGTCCTACATCACCAATCAGTCTATAGACAGCCTGGCTGAAAATGAGCTTTGCTGTCCAACAGCTCTGGAAAGCACCCATTTGGATAAGGCTGCAGGAAGGGCTGTTCTGAACTTTGCTCCTGGAGACATGTCTTCAGTTGTAACCATCTGTTTCTTCCTTTTCTCCTCCTGCAGTTTCAATGCGTGCATAAAAATAAACTTGCAACAAAGTCTACCGCCAGAACTGAACAGATTAACAGAGTTGGAAGGGACATTGGAGGTCTTCTAGTCCAACTCACTGCTCAGGCAAGAAACCCTATATCATTTCAGACAAATGATTGTCCAAGCTGTTCTTAAAAATCTCCACTGTTGAAGCACCCACAACTTCTGGAGGCAAGTCATTCCACTGATTAATTGTTCAAACTGTCATAAAATTGTCATAGGGTAGTAGAGTTCTGACATTTCAAAAATGATGGATGATAAATTCCCTCGTACACGCATCTTTGCATTGTTACAGGTCAGCAAAATAATCTCCATTGAATGTGAGAACCAATTACTCTGCCAAGCACCATGTCTTTAAGGTGCTGAACAATTCTATCTGTGTTTGAACTATTTTACTTTCCATACAATCAGCAAAAATGTGCCAAGGACAAATTATTCCATGACATCAGACTCGTTTATCACACTGCTACTCCCTCTTAGTATACATATTTGCCCTTTGATACTGGTCAAAAAGTGTTTCTGTTAAAGAATACAAAGAATCAACTTGCCACTATGCTTGTCTTAAATTGAAATATTCAGACTACTTGTATAATATGAAGCCACTGATTAAAACAGCCATGAGATCCGCATATGGCATGGATTGTTATGGACTGGATGGATGGAGTGGAGTTGGGAAATCAGGTTTTCTTCTCCTCAAAGTATTTCCACTCCCCACAAACATTTAAGCCTTATGGGTTTAATGACTTACTTACAATGTGCCACCCATGCAAACTTTTTTCTTCACTGTCTGCGTATATAACAAATTATTTAATCTACAGCCTTCCTCAACATGGCACCTTCCAGCTGAATTGGACTTCAACTCCCAGACTTTCCTAGCTGGCATTCCTAGAAGGGATCAGATTGGAGAAAAGTGGTCTGTCATTCAATTGCCTTTTGGCTTCTCTTCATTTTTTTTTTTTTTAATTTGATTTATATGCCGCCCTTCTCCGGAGACTCAGGACGGCTTACAATGTGCTAAGCAATAGCCTTCATCCTTTTGTATATTTATACAAAGTCAGCTTATTTTAATAGCACCAATTACTTATTTGATAAAGGGGACATTTATGTTTAGCTGTGAATGTTCATTTGTTGGTCTGTACCTGAAACAATTTATTTAAGGGGGGGCGGATTCTGTGATTCTGTAGAGTATCAATATTTTGGCAAATGATATCTGCATCTTCAGAAAATAAGGCCTTCGAGAACATGACCTGGGGGATGCATTAGCTCAAGAGCTCGAGAAACTTTGTACATTCCGGCCCTCATCAGCCCACCTAGCATGGCCAGTGGTTAAACATGCTGGCAGCTGCTCTGTACCATCTGGTAGCCACAGGTCCTTACCTCTTGGTACATGAATCTTTCTCCATCTTTTTTGCCGGAGAAGAAACTGGAGCAGGCATAATTTCAGAACATAGTTTGGATAATAATCTAATAAATTAGTCAGGAGGGAGCAACAGGAGAAGCAACAAACAAGATCAGAGTGTTTTCAGAGTTATTGATGAAGTTTGGCAAACCGGCAATTAACTGGTTGCAATGATTGTTTTAGAGATCGGAGGTGTGTGCCCGAATAAAAGGTAAAATGGTGATGAACCAAGAAGATTGTGTAATGCTCCTCCTAAGGAAGAAAGAAGGATGTTTAATGAAAGTCCAGAACCTGGAAGGTTTGATTTCCCTTCTTATTCCCTATTTGAAATAGAAAAAGAGTCCCACCCACCCCAAAATAGCTCAGTTCCACTGGAAACGTCACGGTAGCAGCATACAGGAAAAAAGGTGGTGATCAGTCTGTATTTTGTATAATGAGATTACTTCTGAAATTACTGTTAAGTTCAAGGTAAGAAGCAAAAAAAAGAGGCCAAACCTAGGAGGTTTGAAGCCAGACATCTAGCTATTCCATCAGGACCGCCCTCCTGAAGAGGGTAGATGTATCATTCCTCTAACTCTAGATGGCTTTTTACACGTAAAGCCTATTTTCATGCTGTTTTACAGATGCTGAATATCTTCCCATATCTAATTTCAATGTATTTTATGCTCATTTGCTTAGCCAATGTTTACAGGCAAAATGGAGATTTCTAAATTAGATGTACAGGAAAGGACCCCAACAGATAACCCAGTAGCAGAAACTGGCAGTAGATTCTACACGGTTCCCATTGTCCTTAATGTTAAAAGTCAAATCACTGCAAAGTAGCCACCATACAACAAAAGGTAAGTTCTGCTGAAATCAAGGCAGGTTCATAAGACTTAATGAGTGCTTTTCACCAGTGATCACTATGGATTGAATCGACAGGACCTTCTTTAGAAATATATCTATCTCAATTTGATCCACAATAGCTTCTTCAATTACACTTTCCGAAAGCTATAGGAACATTGTGAGATGAGAAGTGCACACCAATTGTAATATAGGCCATCAAGTAAGCTTAATATACTTGGAAAACAAACAACCCTCCCCCTAAGCCAGGAAAAGAACAGAATGTCTTACGTGCATTATATGGCCTTATCAACTTCACTTTGTTGGCCTGCCCATGTAAGCCTGCCACCCTCCCCAATTACAGTTTGCTCAACTTATCATGGAACATTTTAATTTGAATAAGTTGCAATGTTCATTGGCAATGAATATTTCTATTAGAAACGGAAAGCAAGAAACTGAAATGGCAATGGAGAGAAAAATTATTGGGAAAGGCGTACAAGATTGAATATAGACTTTCTCCAAACCATCCAGCAGATCAGATTCCTAGGATTTCCTATCTTGTATCCCTTAATATCTATAAAAAATGTTGCTTTCACATTGCTCGAGATTCCTCTTTCTTTTCAAGATGGAACCCAAGGATTATTGCAATAAATGTGGTTCTTTCTCTGCATAATGGATATCCTTTACATGCTATTCTAGAAACCTTGATTTGCTTTCACAGGATTCAAGCTGTTTGAAGCAGGGTGGATAAAAATATATATTTTATATATATATTGCTATGGTATATGGTGATAGGCTAGGTTACTGATTGTTTAATACTAGAAAAGGGATGTTATGTTTATTATTGAAGAATGGACTCTGAAGGTGGTCAGTTTCGCAGAAATGGTGAAGTTATCAGCATATATAAAAGACCGGACACAAGAGATCTATGTAAGGGAGTGGAGGACATGGATAGATTATGTGTAGAATAAATACTAAATTAGGAAGTACTAGATAATTTTTAGTTGAATGTTGTGTAGAAATGTATAGTTTACAGGGGATAGTATACTAGAATGTCAGGAAGAAAAGTATACCACACAGGGGGTAGAGTAGATGGGCGGTAAAGTATTATATAATATTTTGGATTTGGATTTCATCCTGGGGAAGCCATGGGGGAAGGGGAGGGTAAGGCAGGGCTAGGGAGGGAAATGGGGGGAAATGGGGAAAAATTTGTATTTGTAAAACTTTTTCAATAATTTTTTTTTTAATTTAAATCGGATTTTTTTTATTTTTATCAAATTTATTTTAACAAAATGCTTTTGGAGTAAAAATCTATCTAAAGATAGTTTTCTATTCAAGATACATTAATAATTTAGTTTATTCAGCATGAAATGGAGCTTAATTATGTAGCATGAGACTGTATATTCTGCAATATTGGGATTGTTGGTGAGTCAACAGCGGGTCAGAGGAGGAGCTGCTGTGGGACAGAGACGACAGTTGCTCTTTAAAAAATCATGATTTAAATCGACTTGATTTAAATCAAATCCACCCTGGTTTGAAGTTCCTGTTCCTGGTATTTTTGGAAATTTCAGCAATTCATTCCTAGTACCATTTATTCTACATTTTCAAAACCATGGTATTTAAGAACAAGTTTTGGAACAAAAACAAAAATCTCAGTTTTTCACAGCCAACAGTGTCCTGCTCTATTTTATGTTTATGATAGCAAACATTTGAAAAATTGTACTAAGAGAGGAAAAAAAATAATTCAGTTCTCAGGATTGAAATAACTTTTATACAAAAGCTTGTCTCTTTATCAGTACACACCACTGAGAAGAAATGGAAAATAGAAATAAGCCAATTTCCTGGCACGCATAACATTTTAGTATTTCTTAATCGTTGCCGTAGCATCAATATGTAAATGTAAGAATTTGGAAATTAGTAACTTGCAACAGGACAAAGATTTTCCTACACTTGAATCACCCACTTTGGTCTAGGTTTACCAATCAATCCTTAGTGTTGACAAAAGGGAATAAATAAGAAAACTTAATATTTACATTTATGAATGGAACAAGTCTGAATATTTTTTTAATTCTTACCTGAATTTTTTGCAAGCTCACAGGAAGATGCTTCTTGAATATGTTCCTTTATTTTGCAGTATATTAAAGAGAAATCACATATGGACAGAACACGTAATCTTTTTATTTTTAATCCTCTGGTGAAAACAACTTTCCACATGACATCCCAATATTGGCTTTTGCTTTGAAAAATACATAAACCAACCTAGCTACAGGTCAGTCTATATTCTACAGACTGCATCCAATATTTGAAAATTGTTTCAAAATTCTGATGAAGTATTTACATATTTTGCCATTAGGTAGTAAAATTTTATTGCAATGGACACTTTTCTAGCACATACTTTATTGGTGGCAAGAGAGTAGGGATGACTGTGTATCTATCAAAGCTTATGACTAGATAAGCCAGCCCTGCTCCATAGGCCTAGCTACAAGTATTAGAACTCCCAACCAGCATCGATCTTCCATTATGCAGGGTTGGAGTTCTGGGTATTGCAATTCAACTCGGTTGGCGGCCAAGAGCTTTGTGGAAGGCTGGGTTAGACAGGTCAATCTTTTTTTTTCCTGAGAAAACTTTTGTTCTTGAAACGTTTGCTTGAAAATCAGAAACACAGACATCAAACATTTTTGTTGCAATAAAAAAAAAACCCTATAAAGATGCCTAGTTTAACTTGTTTTCTTTTAAATTATTTATGTACCATTAAGTTAAAATGTTTACATTCATTCCATTCATTCATATAAAAACTGCGGTTAAATCTTATGCTTATGATTTAACACTGATTGCTGCAACAGAAATTGCACTTTTCATGAAAACAAAATTGTGTATATGCAAAAGGGATCTCTTTCTCTCTCTTTTTTTTAAGGCTACCCTGTTTACAAATTCTGACTGACTACATACAGTTCAGTCACATCGTAGACACTCTACCTCTTCCATCACAGTATATACTTAAAAGACGATAATGCAAATATTTTAGTATACGTTTTTGTTAAGCAAGTTCTAACTTGAGAAGGGTGTACCAAATGTTTTCCTTCATTGGGCTTTACCGGAAGTTACTTCAGAAAAACTACCCAGAAAATATAGAGCAGAAGGCACTAGCTGGGAACACTGACCTGGGAGAATGATCAGAAACTGTCAAGTACAAGATATGCAGTTGCACATATGGACAAGATGCACATTTGCATTGCTCTTCTACACTGCATTATCCGCTGTAATGTAAGCTTTGCCTACTTTGTCTACAAAAAGAAAAAAAAATGTCAACATCAATCAGGTCTTGGATGTTGGTCACGTGGGAGTGAGACAAAGACACAATCCTCAAATACACAAGGCCAGCATAGATAGTCACGGTGAAGATCTATGAATAGTGCAGAAGGGCACTCCTTGTTGAGTTTAAAAAAAAAAGCAGTTCCAACTCCCTTGAATCTCTTGCAGACTGATGACTTGGAGAGTCAGTGTGGCAGGGAAGAAATGTTATCTAGAAGCAGGTCTGATGGGCAAATGTCCCTGCCCTCACTGCTACAGCTTCTTGGACTGCTTGATCAAGGCAAAAATATCCGACACAAGGGCAAATGACTGGCTGCAGCCCAGGGCAAATATCCACACCAGCGTTGATGTGCCACCAATTCACGCTAGAGCTAAAGCGCACCAGGAAGAATCTTGTCTCACAGAGGCTGTCACTTCTGCAGTGGAAGTCAGGCTGACACCGGAGTAGAGCCCTTCCTGGCCAGAATATTTGAGTGCGCTAGTCTCGGGACTGGTGCTCTCACCCCGGCTGGACATCACAGAAGAGACTGCCTGTAGCAAGAAAAACAAAATACATTATTTTAATGTTCAATAAAAAATAATCTCCAACTGAGGTGGGACAGGGAATTCCCAAAGAATGAACATCTGTTTACCTCTCTCCCCCCTCCCTCCCTCCCCCCCCCCTCTCTCTCTCACACACACACGTGCTTTTCCCACTGCTCAGATGCTCACTTTGGTGTGCAGCTACAGGTGACTGATCATCAGTCTGGGTTACAGACTACCCTGGAGAATATTCAATACAAAGTTTCAGTGTAAATTCCAGAAGTTGACCTTGTGATAACAGATCAGCCACTGGAGTGGAAAAACACACTGACTGCTCTAGATAATACGTACTGAGTTGTTATGAATGATCATATCCTTGCAAATTCCAATTCTTTTAATCCTCACTTCTTCTTTAAGATGGTTAGCTCACATTTCACTATTTATGAGCCGCCCTTTTGGAACCAAGCCCACAATTTGCTAATAGGCTCCCAGAAGTAGCCATCTAAGAGACCAGACTGGAGCAAGCAACAAAGTGGGATTAAGTCCCATCCACCCCCTGCCCAGTGGTGGGTTGCCCCAGTTCAGTCTGGTTCTATAGAACCAGTAGTAAAACTGGTGGGAGGCTCCATCCACCCACCACGATGTCATCACGGTCATCTGTGCATGCTAAACTGGTAAGACTATCTGAATAGTCTCCTCCTATTTGTTCCTAGGCCCTTGATGGAAGATGTTCATAATCTGGTGATTATTTTAAAATGAGCATAATCAGATGCCAGGGATCATTTTGAGTCTAAATTTACCTGCCTTCTTGCATACAAAAAAGAGGTTGTGCCTCAATAACCCTCCTAAAGTTTTCAAAGTTTGAGTGAATTAAAGTGAGTTTCAGCTGAATATAATTGTTGTCTTTGTGAATTTTTGCTGAATCTCCACATTTTCAGTAATGCTTTTGGCACAGTTGTCTAGAAAAACGTAATAAATCATTTCTATCCCAGGAAAAGAATGTGTTTTCTTCTGTCCATTAACAACTTTTCCAAGAACTGAAAAACACTAGTGTCTAAAACTTCCTTCCTATTCAGTCATGAACATTATCTTTTAATTTGGAATTTTTCTGATCGGCAAAAAAAATAATACAGTGCAATATACAGTAAATGGCTTTCCCCAACCTGACTCCCTCCAATTATATTGGACCACTTCTCCCATTATCCCCATCTCCAGTTTGAACATCTGTTAACAATGGATAATGCATGGGAAGAATATCACACCTCCAGTGGCTGTCAGATTAGAGAAGTCTAACACAAAACACTTTCAAATCCATCTTGCTCTATCTTTAGCAATTTATTCCTGATTTGAGTGCCACTAGAATGGGGGATAGTTTGCAAAAGATCATTGAACACCATACATTTAAAATACAAAGAAAAACATCCCATTATGAAAGCAGCAGCAGAATTTAAAAGAGCTTTAAATCTAAACTAGGGCACTTTAACCGAAGTGAAATATGTATATTTTTACAGTTATGTGCTTTATATGCAACTAAGCAACTTTTCTGTAACAAAATCTCTTTTGCTTTTCTTATAGTGCAATCAAGTGTCTGGATTGACACCATCAGCTCATTTTCATAGGATGTGCATGAGCAAATACTTCTGAGTTTTGGGCAGTGCTATTTCTTGACAACTGCTTTTGTATATGAAAATGTAAAAATAGTTTTTGTACAGAACTGAGTTTGGTCAGAGGAGAGTTTTGCTAATATATTTGTAGACATTTCTAACAGGGTTGTGCAGAGGTCTGTGCAGAGATCCAAATGGCAAAATTTAATTTTGGATGGGTCAAGCTGTCAAGAACTGTCAAGAACATCTTCAAACCAGATGTCTCAGGATCACAGAGGGCAGCTCTGTGAGTTGCTTCAGAATCTTTCTAGCAAGAAACTTAAGCATGCTTTGAATCATGTTTGCCCTTCAAGTTCAAATTCAGGTTTCAGCACAGTCCTAATTTCATCCTGCATTAATTGCATGAATGATAATTAAATTACATGCATTAAAATAGGAGGAGGAAGGAGTATTAGATACATTTGCCATTTCGTGTTACTTATAAAAATAATAAAGGCAAGTATGCAAACAAACAAACAAACAAACAAACACACATTTTTGTGGACAGTTCCGTGGTTAATATGGGGGAGGGTCAGTGTGTGTCAAGGATGGAGAAGACAATGATGCCAAGTGGCTAAGAGTATGTTCGTGGACAACACCAAGAGCTTTATTTTACTATAAAGAGTTGGGTGGAGCTCTTTTGCTTTTTCATTTATGTTAACCAATTTTTAGAGATGAGACCTAAAGTTATTTTGCATTTTTTGCCTCAAATAATCTGAAACCTATGTTTCTAATTTTGAGCAATACTGACAGATTTCTGAAGATGAGTCAGGTTATGAAGTGAAGTAGTCTATCTCTGCATTAAATTCTTATGAGAATGTTTCCTCCCACCCACCCACATGGCCAAAATGTCTAGAAGCCAAGTGATCCAATGCTTGGGAAGTCCCATTGCGCAACATCTTGGCTTCAGTATTATCAGCCTAGGCATAATTTAAGAACGTATGACAAAAGTCAGTGCCCTGAAGTCAGTGCATTGGAAATTTATGAAGGTTACTCTTAGCTTTACCTTTATCTGTGCCAATAATCTGTGTGGGTCCCTAATCTGGGAGGGCT
Source organism: Arizona elegans (assembly GCA_022577455.1). Lineage (NCBI taxonomy): Eukaryota > Metazoa > Chordata > Lepidosauria > Squamata > Colubridae > Arizona > Arizona elegans. The sequence continues at coordinate 39,319,263 of JAKOOJ010000002.1, forward strand.
TTATATGTGGTTTTATTTTGTTATCCTGCCCTATCTCAACTTAGTTCTGTTTTCTCTGCCAGCACGTTTTGGCCAGAGATAAGGATTTTTTTGACAACAAATCCTCGGAGTCAATCAAAAAAAAGAATTTTTCTCTAGTTGAAAAGGATTTCAGCCAACTTGTGCCTCATCTCAGTCTACTCCAGACAAAGCACTTTTGATTTCAGGCTGCATGCTCAGTCTGTAAATTAATAAAATGCTCCTCACCATTGATACTTTGATTGAGTAAATATTTCTAACAGCTCGGACTAGATTTCATTGTTTAAACTGTATCAATACATACATTTAATGAAAGCATAGATAGCCACCAAGGAAGGAATGTTTCTTTTCTGGAATATGTCAAGGGGTAGGTAACATTCCAGGGGTGGTATTCACTTACTTTCCCTACCGGTTCGCAAATGTGCGCACAAGCCCCATCCAAACATGCGCCCGGCTTTCTGCGTATGTACTTTGCTGGCATGCGTACCTTCCGCACTTGCCCCCGGCCTCAAACATTTGCCTAAATAGGATGGCATAGAGCTGGGGCAGTTGGGTGGGCTCACGCATGATTGCCGCTACCAGTTCGGGTGAACCGGTCTGCAGGGCTGGATTTAGATGAAAAGAGGCCCTAGGCTATTCCACTTATGAGGCCCTTTCACCTATAGTGAAAGTGTAATTTTAATTTTGCTAACAATTTGCCCCTCTTGATCTTGAGGCCCTAGACTGAAGCCTAGTTAGCCTATAGGAAAATCCGGCCCTGCCGGTCTGAACCGGCTGCATACCACCTCTGTAACATTCCGTCTTCATTTGTTGCAATCAATAAACCTCCCCCCTGATTTCCTGTAGGGAATTCTAATCTAACAAATGTGATCTGACATAATTAAGGGCATCTTAGTTATGTTATTATTGTAGCAGGAAATAAAAGTGAGAAATATTGAAAATAATGGGATGAATCCAGAGAAATCTAACTGCATTTTGATCCTACTGAAATTAATGGAAAAAGAAAAATCAAACGGAGGATAAAAGACCCTGTTTGGTGTACTGGTTAAGGTGCTAGCCTAGAAACCAGGACACCATGAGTTCTAGTTTCGCCTTACCCATGAAAGCAAGCTGGGTGACTTTGGGCCAGTCATTTTCTCACACAAGGTTGTTATTGTGGGGAAAATAGGAGAAGGAAGGAGTATTATGTTCGACTCGAGAATTATAAAGTAATAAAAATCTAATAAATAAATAAATAATAATCATGGCTTTACTTAAGCTCTATATTTAATATATTTGAACTAGATTGAATTCAATCTAGCAAACTTTCTGAAAATGGTTATTGATTTATCAGACAGAAGTCACCAGGGTAATGAGGTACTGAACTCTCGTTTTAAAAACAGACACGTTTCTAATTCTTGTGGAATGTGATGTATAAGAAAGGGAACAATTTCCTTTGTTAGAAATGGATGTTTTGTGATAAGTAATATATATTTAATATATTACTTGTCATATATTTCTAATATATTAATATAGTAAATATATATAAAATATAGAGCTTAAGTAAAGTCATGGGTAATTTTATTTATTTATTCATTAAATTTTTATCCCATCTTGATTACTTTATAAGTAATTCAAGGAAGTAACTCTTAAGTATAATAAATCCTCAATGTATCTCCATAGAAATTAATGTGCAATTCAAATTTATATTTTTAATATGGAGTTAGGTAGAGAATTCCATTGCAGAAAATTCTATAGCTTGTTCTGCAAAATGATGCTTGGTTTTGATACAAAGTGGTAACTTTAATAGGATCTTGTTAAATTGCTTTATAGTGACTTCTCTTGCTTCAAAAGCCTTATAAATAGATATTTTGATAATATTAGAAAGTAGCATAGTACGAGAGATCTAATTACTACTAAGCTAAAAGGACATGGTGTGAGGTTCAGGTATTGGACAACGAATGGCAAGATCCATTGTCTCTCACTTTGAATGCTATCAGATGCTAAAAAAATATCTAGTTAAAATAAAAGTATATTTCTGGAAGGAAGGAATGAAACTGAGATGTCATATGAATACAATTACTGTACATTGTTTTATAACTTTTCTGAGAATTCCCTCCTTGCTTGGTGACTTTGAATGATTCTTGATAACACTTAGAGAAAGGATGTTGAATGTGTACATGGACAATATTTTAGCCTATGAATCTTCCCACCTGGGATCAGAGCCAATGTCTACTAGACAACTTAGTACAATGTAATATATATTATACAGCACAATATAATATATAATATACAATACAATATAATATATAATCCAATATAGTATCAATAAGATACGTGCCTAAAAGCAAACCTTTAATAAAGATGTTTGTAAAGTACTTTAGATTTACACTATGTTTGCATTTATAGGCAATTTCCTGAGAAATTTCCACTCCAGTATCAGCTAACAAACAGAACAGTTTATTTAGATTACTGTTATAATAGTAGATAAGATAAAAGTGGAGATAACACGAGCAATGGATATCTACTTGCAAGTATGGATTTTATTTTATCACTTACCCCCGTGGCTGTTTGTGTGCTTGGGGAAGCATTTTTTCTACAGTCATCTGAGTTTGTAGAAGATGTGGAAGTTGGAGTCATAGGAACAGCATTATTGTTATTATTACCTAGAAAGATAACACCCTGCATTAGAACAATTTGCACCATAGAAAATTCTCCACCCCTGTTTAAACTCTTGTTTACCAGTATATTTACCAGAGCATGATTTTGTCTTAGCTATATTCTTTGGTTTTCGTTTCCTGGTTTGAATTCCCTCTTTTTTCATAGCAAGAGGTCGGGGCACCTAAGGGGAATGCAGAAACATAAAACATCAAATTTCAGAAATTATTTCCTTTTATCAGCCTCCATCAGAGCCAATATGCCATAAGCAAAATTACACCATTATGTTCAGTAGAGTGACCTTAGGCTTCAGATCCACTGGAAGGTACCCTATTATTTATTCTCCCCACTGTTTCCAATTAGAATTGTTTTAAGGTTACTCTAAAGTTTAAAAATAAAATACATTAAAAAGCAAGAGTTCTGCCTCCCCCCCACAACGCTTTTGGAATTAGTAAGACACTCAATATTTATGTCTCTTCCTCCTTTCAGGACTACTTTTTGAGTGTTCATATGTCCTCTTTTTCATTAGATTGAATCTCCTATCTACCAGAAAGAGGTTCAGGGCAACTAGAGTAACAACTTTGGCCTTTTACATTAGGGAGAGAACGACCAGCTTGCTTCTGCCTCCTATGCTGGAGAGAACCTCAACACTGGATGACACTGGAATTAGGGAGCATTGCAGAAAATACATTCTAGTTCCACCTGTTGTCCAAGATAACAAGAACAACATTCGAAGCACAACTTCAGGAAGAGATTAGCCCACCTTGAATTGCAGATGAATATCATACTTTTAGGCTTTTAAGAAGACTCTTTGAAGAAATTTTAAATCTATTTAGCCCTTTCCATTGTGAATTTTTTTCCTTTCCTTCCTCCCCCCTCCCCCCAAACTCTCCTTCTTTCCCATTAGATATAGGTTTATAGCAATAGCATTTAGACTTATATACCATCCAATCGCTCTATATACCGGCCAATACGCTCTCACAGAGAGGGCCTCCTCAGGGTGCCGTCGGTCAAGCAATGTCGGCTGGTGGCCCCCAGGGGGAGAGCCTTCTCTGTGGGGGCACCCGCCCTGTGGAATGAGCTATCTCCTGGAATACGACTGATCCCAGACCTCCGTACTTTCCGTAAGGCCCTGAAGACTTATTTATTCCAGCAAGCCGGCCTAGCCTAAATGGTTTTTTAATGGGAATTTTTAAATTTTATAGACTTGGGGTTTTAAATTGGGAAGCCGATTGATTTAATTTATTTTAGCTATCTTAACTTTTGTATTGTATGTATTTTAATTTTGGCTGTCCACCGCCCTGAGTCCCTTTTGGGAGAAGGGCGGTATACAAATTCAATAAATAAATAAATAAATAAATAAATAAATAGGTCTTAACAGCACTCTCTGGGCAGTTTACAATATAGAACATTATTTGCATATTGCCCCCAACAATCTAGATCCTCATTTTACCAACCTTGGAAGGATGGAAGGCTGAATCAACCTTGAGCTCGTTAGGATTGAACTCCAGGTTGTGGGCAGAGTTTGTCTGTAAATACTACACTCTATCCACTGTGCCACCAGGGGTCCTTGGTGTAAATAAACAATATGTGCGTGGATAAAAATAGACATTCCTCTTCTGAAACTTTCTTGTCTCTATATGATAAAAAGTGGACTCTCTCAATTAGTCTCCTTTATTATTTCTCATTTGTCAGCATTTAAAAAGGAAGCTTATTTATTATTAGAATGTTTCTAACTGAAGGATACTTTAAAATGGAGAATAGTTCCTTTTCTTCTTATCATTCGCATTATATGAGGCCCGGCAATAGCAACAACTAATTACTTCTGTTTTGTATTCAGTGTAGCTTTGCTGAAACATTATATGAGGGGGATATGACAGAGAGCAATGCCATTTCTCTGTTGACAGTTCACTGTATCTTTTAGCTCTAGATGCAACTGCAAACACATAAAACAAACAAGCAAGAAAAGCATTTTTATTCCTCTGGGATTTCTCCAGCAGGGTTGGATATGGCCTTCCATAAATCTTAATAAGCATTTCCCCTGAGGGTCAGCTGCACGTGAAACTGAAAGAGCTTGAAAGAAGCTGCTGCTTACCCCATGAAGCTTCATGTACAGGCCACAAGCATTGCACACTGGCTCTCCTTCTGCATTCCTGCGCCAGAGAGTGGTGGTTGTGGTATGACAGTTCGCACAGGACAAGCCCAAACGCCTTGAAGAAGGCTAGAGAGGCAAACACAAGAGAAGAGGAAAACATCAATGGCCCCATGTGTGACTTCCTCCCCCACAAGCAGCTGCAAAAATTTATAAAAACGCCTGTGAAAAGAAGAGGAAGCATCAGTAAATAACAGGTAGATAAGGCAAAGGCAGAGTCTCAACATTTCTCAAGAATAAAAGTTTCTATACATAAAAGCATTGAAACACATCTTCAGGGGCGAGAATCATGTTATGTCTTCAGTCACTGCTTACGCATTTGGTCCCAGAGCTTATCTGACTGATTTCAGACTACATTCATTGCTTTTTGTTCTCCTAGAAAAAAACAAGGCCTCAGCTGAGGCATGGTTAACGTTTCCCATTGATATTCTTTACAGTCAAGGAAAGGTATAAATTGTATAGACTACTAAAGATAATTAGCAAAAAAGAAAGAATCCTTGTAGATTTTTCTGTTCTGGAATGGCCACAACTGCCCAAATTGTTTTGATATCTTCAAATAAAGAATATAGCTGTAAAAAAAAACAACCCTGCAAAACCATGGGGGAATATCTAGACACATGTCTGACTTTGATAACCTCCTAACATAAAATTTGGGACTTTTTTATCACTTGTTGGTGAACTATGAATCAGGACGCAAGTTAAATATTGTTGGATAAAATGAATGCAACATTTAGATTCATTAGCTGCTATGTAGTAATGATAAGTTTAGTGGGGGGAAATGTTAATTCACATTACATATTATACTTTGAGAAAACTGGCATAAGATGATTGATACATTACTCCACTTCTGGCTCCTAGTGGCTGCTAAAACAGTTCATTCTTTTAAAATTGTTGAAAATGTAATTACCAGTTTTCCATATTTGGTGGCAATATTATAAGCACAGCAATTTTAGAAAATGATGCATAATAGAATAAAACAATATTTTAAAGCTGAATGCCTTTTCCAATTTGCTGTTTTTAAAAATTGCATATTACTAAACCTTACTTTCCCACAAACTATATTGACTTAACTTTGTATATGATAATGGATGCAAAGTTATTTTACATTTTTATTGGAAAGTCAACATGGTTCTTTCTGCAGAAAAATGGCTAATTAATTAAGCTCTAGTCGTATGCCTTGATAACCAAAATAAGTTTGTATTTCAAAAGTGAAACTGTGAAACTTTTGAAATACAAAGTTATTTGACTTTCTAAAGTACATGATGCCCATACTTCATACCAATTAAAGAGATTATCTGAGTCTCAGGATTGAATTGCTGAGTTTTTGTTTTTTTCTGCAAGAAAACCACCAAACCTAGATTGGACAAACAATAAGAATACAATTAATTATAATTGTTAATCTGATTTTATGATTTATACTGCACTGATTATTGCTGATATATTATCCGGATTTCATAAATGATTTGTGACTTCTAATACATTATAGTATAATCAGTTATTTAAAGCTAATCAATGAAATACTGAATTTTTTAATCTAGTTTTTTTCAAGTTTTTCCATTTATTTTTGTGCTTTATTTTTTCCTTTTCTGTCTTTTTACTTTTCTTCTCTTAAAAATGTTTAATAAAAATATAATACTATAATGAAAAAAATATGATGAAATGCACTTACACACTATGTTGTACTATATTTAAATAGCCCTAGAATATTTTGAAATATATTGTGTCACTGAAACTTTTATTTGTGTTCATATTATGTACATATTAAATGATATTTTTGCATCATTTTATGTTAATTCTTCTGCTCTCCAACTGTTCTTAGTTCCTTTCTAACCAGTATATGATCTGGTTATTAAAAACACAAACACTTCCCATTTCCACAAAATAACAAATAAAAAGCAATAAGAGCCATGTCAAAAAGACAGTCTTTTGAGTTACGATGGTTTCAGGAAATTGTACCAAGTCTGCCCCCAACCCAAAATTGTTTTGGGATCATCCGAATGTATAAATCACTTCCCTCTAGACTGTGAGAGTTCTGTAAAATAAGTCACATTCCAAAATGTTTTCCAGAAGTGGGCTTGCCTTTTAGAGGGCAAGAGGGAGAATATCAGTAAACTCACCAAAAAAGGCCTATATTATAAACAAAACAGTTAAGACTGTCTTCTGTGATGTTTGAAGCCAAGGAGAGGCAACTGTTCATCAGAAATAATGAAACAATTGTGGAGTTTATATCCAAAGAGGAGAGAGTCCCCCTAAACACATAATGTGAGGGTGACAGGGTTATAACATTTCTTGCAGCAACTGATCTCTCTTCCATTAATTAGAGACAAGGAATTCCAGCTATATCATAAATCTGCTGTTTTGCAAAAGAATTGCAGCGTTAATTAAAAAACACACAAAAATCAGTGTCTGAGGAGAGCTTTGCAAGCATACAAACGTAGCACAGAAAATGACATTCCAGGAAGCTGCAGTTGCCTCCTTCAAGGTTATAAAAGAATGTGTTACAGCAAAAACCACTTAGCTTAGACAGCCTCGTACATCTTTCTGCAAAAGGATCCATTGGCTTACTAGAAACATTTCTGAAATGCTGGTTCTGTTAATCTTGCCAGCATAATAAAAACAAAATAAAACTAGTCTGGCTCTCCTTTCTTTTTTCTTTTTTAAAAAATTATTACAGACAAAATCATAACAGCCAACTTTGACTCATAACAAAGAACTACTTTGTTTTATTTTTCTTTATAGATCAGCAAGGCTCTGCTGTGCAAGAGTTCTAGGATCTGCAAAGGCAATCACGGTGAATAGGTATCACTGGATAAAGTCTTAAAATGTTCTTTCTCCACCAACACCAGGGATGCTCTCTGTATATCTAAAAATGTAAGTTACGCCTCTACTTAAGCGTGTTTTGACAGATCATCTTAGCTGATCCAGAGAAAACTAAGCAGAGACAGGGCTGGTCAATATTGGAAGAGGAGGATATTCCAAGTCCCACTAATTAAACCAATAGCACCCAGGAAGTGAGAGGAGAGTTCACTGTTCACAACACCTACACTCTACAACAGGGGTCTCCAACCTCGGCAACTTTAAGACTTGTGGACTTCAACTCCCAGAATTCCACATCCAGCAAAGCTGGCTGTGGAATTATGTAAAATTGAAGTCCATAAGTCTTAAAGTTGCCAAAGTTGGAGACCCATGCTCTAGAACAGAGGTCCACGTGTCCTTACCAGAGGTGAGTTTCAGCAGGTTCTGACCATTCACTACTGGAGAACCAGTAGCGGAAATTTTGAGTAGTTTGGAGAACTGGTAGTAAAAATTCTGACTGGCCCCACCCCCATCTATTCTCTGCATCCCAAGTCCCAGCTGATCGGGAGGAAAAAGGGATTTTTCAATAACCTTCCCCTGGATTGGGGTGGGAATGGAGATCTTACAGTATCCTTCCCCTGCGACACCCACCAAGCCACACCCACAGAACCAGTAGTAAAAAATTTTGAAACCCACCCAACCCAAAAAGTGCTTTTTCAAAAGGCAACCAGGCTTTTTTTCTTTGAAGACGTTTTGCTTCTCATCCAAGAAGCTTCTTCAGCTTGAGCTTGAAAGCTCAAAAAACAAAGTCCGTTTGCCTTTTGAAAAAGCACTTTTAGGACAACCATGACCTGAATGATTATAACTAATGACCATAGACATTCATTCATTAATATGCTGCCTGACTGCCAGTAACATTGGGCACTCTTAGCCTTGGCTTAGGGCTAAATTGACCCTGGCCTAATCTCTCATAGGGCTCTTGCAGGCTAGTTTGAAAGTTCACTTCTAGATAACCATCATTCTTTCCTTTGTTATACTGTTTCTTGCTATTGTTAATATCATTCACCACACAGAACCTTCATGGAGTCTGGCAACTCTATAAATGTGACAAATAAAATAAAAAAGCTAGTAGACTAGAGTGAGATTTAAGAAAAGATCCCAGGAGAAGCAAGCCAGTTCCATAACGTGGCCAAGGAAACGCTCTGCACATATCTATTCCGATACTGGAGTCAAATAAACTAAGGGAGATTCCTTTTCCTCAAACAGTGCGGAGCAGGGAGTTGGACTAAAAAATCCCCAAGGTCACTTTCAACTCTGTTATTTTGTGTTCTTTACTCTGTACACAAACTCACTGGGATCTGCCAGAATGCAATTCTGCCTGTACTCAGTGGGTATCACTCAGGGGTGAAATGCTCCCAGTTCAGACCAAATCGCCCGATCCGGTAGCGATGTCGGTGAGTGGTTCAGAGAACCAGTAGCAAAAATCCCTACACACACACCCCATGCCCAGCTGAGCCATGCGATCATCAGAGCTTTTTTTTTTACTTTTAAAAGCATTTTTTCTTCGGCTGGAAAAATGCTTTTAAAAGTAAAAAAAAAGCCTCTGATGATCACGCGGCTCAGCTGGGATCGTCAGAGCCTTTTCTACAATTTCGGAAGAGGTTGTAGAAAAAAATGCTTTTAAAAGGCTCTGACGATCCCAGCTGAGTTGCCTGATCATCAGAGGCTTTTTTTTCTTTTAAAAGCAAAAAAAAAATGCTTTTAAAAAAAACCAAAAGCCTCTGATGATCAGGCAACTCAGCTGCAATCATCAGAGCCTTTTAAAAGCATTTTAAAATGCTTTTAAAAGTTAAAAAAAAAGTTAGCAACGCCCACCCAGTCACATTTTCCCCCCACCAAGCCACGCCCACAGAACCAGTAATAACAAATTTTACATTTCACCACTGGTATCACTACATGAGAAACATGCTATACTGACTCAGTAGAATAAGGCGATTGATGCCTTCTAATTTAAGGGTGTTATTTATATTTTTTTAGTATTACAGCTAAATGCTGTTATATTTTACACAGATCAATAAAATGTATCCAGTTAGGATAACAAAAATAAAGTAAATACATCCATTAAAATGTTGTTCTAATGGTAGTTATGCTGTATAAACATAAGATTTTTGGGAAAAGAAATAATGTGAATTGCTAGATATTCAAGAAGCAAATTGATCAGTGTTGTATTTTTTTAAAAAAATGGCAAACAATTTTGTAAATGTATACACTGATCTGGGTGGAAATCTCCCTTAATTCAGTCACCTGGGGAGTGGGCAGTCATAGAAATTGAACAATTAAACAAATATATATGTTTGAAGTTGCTATAGAGAGAATTTTTTCGGATCTCAGTATGACTAATTTTGCAGGATGACACCCAGTAAATGTCACAATATTACTATGCTCTCAATTTTTTAAAAAACTCAACAGAATTTCATTTTCAGACTCCAAGAAACCCATTTAAACGAGCATACATTTCCTTAAATTTGTGAATGATATATCCCTTTCAACCCATTGCTATTGATAGTTAACTATTTTAAAAAATACACATTGCTACCATGGAAACATATCATATTACTGTTTTTAAATGTTAACATGGACATAATTTTTCAGATATGAGAAATATACATCCATGATCCCTCTTGTCTACTTGTTTGAAATGCATGGACATAGTTTAGGGAACAGCACGCTATAGCTGTAATCTCTACAATGCAAGACAGGGCAAATGAATTGGAGAGAAAAAAACATGACAAAGCATTCAGTTCCCTTTATTCCTCCTAATTAGATTATGCTTCACTTAATGAAATTAGGGAGATAACCAATTGCAAAATCCTAGCAGTGATTAACTTTGAAAAACCTTGTGGTTTAAGGGAACTTCATTGTATAGATAATAATCTCATAAGGAAAGTGTGATTTTTAAAAATACATTGTCTCTAATTTGAGGGCATTATTTGCTTGTTTGTCCTTCAACAGATTGGCAGAGATGACACAGCTTAAATAAATAAGAATGGAAACAAAGTGCTGATTATCTGTATTGCAACATACATTAAACAAAGTTAACACAATAATAGCTCACAGCTTGAAAAAACTGAAGTGAACTTGAAAGAGTTTGAGATAAAATCTGTTAGCTCTTTGTTGATAGCTTCATGTGTTTTATTTTAAGAAAATATATATAAAAGTTAAAATTTGCATCTATTATCCTGCTAGTATCAGCTCATTTTAAAAACATTGTTTAACAGCAAAACTTCAAATTACTGATTCAAAAAGCCACATTTTTAATTATTTTTTCTCGGTGTTGTCCTGCATACATTTTGAAAAGACATGTTTTTTAAAAAAATACCAATATATAAAAACTTAAGTGGCCACCAGTAGCAGGACATGTAACTGATCATATATCCCAAACCTTTTCAATAATGATGATGACATTGAGGCTGATGATGATAATATGATAAAGTTTCACAAAATATCAAAATCTGGAAAAAAAATTATTTTGAAAGTCTATGGCATAAATCAGCAATCCAAGTGGTTATTGGCACAGTGGATGCCATACCAAAACATCTTCTCAATCTTCCATCCGTCAATTACAAAATGCCACATTGCTTGGATCCACACATATTCTAAACCATTGGCACATCCTAGGTTATTGAGAAGAACTTAATGGGTATGAAGGCCCACAGTAGCTAAAGAACTGGTAGCTGTGACTTCACATTATTGTTTATATTATAGTAACAACCATAAGAAAATCAAGAGACGTGAAAGTGGAGGAAATACTGGGATTAAAAAATTGGGGGATAAAGTACTGGGAGGTAAAGAATCCTTGGAGGAGGACTAGGACAATGGAGATGGAAGGTTCTCTTGCTTCTTTTCTTTGCTCTGAATGTTAATGTCCCATCTTTCAAAGTGGCATTGGGGATTTTATCACCTTGGTCATCTGCCTTTGATACAGGATAGATCAGACCACTCACATGGTTTTTAAAAAAGACATCCCCTTAAAAAATTACCATAAGTCTGTTTTAAATCCCTTCAAAATGAATGGCAACATTTAGGGTTTACCCATTTCTTGCATCAATTAATTTAGAAGGCATTAAAATAAAAATAGTCAGGAATGCTTGAAGTATGTTTTGCAGATAGTCTCATTCTAAAGAACTGGTGGTTTCTAATCCTTATGTACATTGACATACTTTAAATTCTTTAAAACCCAGACTTAAAAATCTCAAGGCTCACTTGGTTGGGAGTGAGCATCTCAGTTTCGGTTTCAAAAACAGAACGGATTGTCCCAATGATTTGCAAATGAATATTCATTAAAAGAACAATATCTATACTCCTACTAGAACAAAGCCGGCAACAGGTCTATATGCTCAGATAAACTACAATCAAGGCCTTTTCCTTGCTCTCAATCACCTAAAAACTTGCACCTAAAAATGTAAAAAAAACCAAAACACCATATTTCGAAAAGAATTCAAGATAGTTTTGAAAGGAGGACAACCTCAAGAGAAAATAATAGTTTTAGAATCAATGTCACACTTGGTGCTCCTTATCACAAACACTCCTTAGCACACCCACACCCACACCCACACCCACACACATATGCTTGAACATATACTGTTCAATTCTCACTAAAAAGTAGACAGCAGGCTACTTCCTCAGATGCATCATGCAAGTGAGGTCAGTTAACCAAAGATAAATAATGTGACCGCCCATTATTTGCCAAAGGATTTTCACTGCTACTACTCACCACTCTCTTCTGAGGTTTGATCAGGGGCCTACTGAGGCCATTCATCTTGGTGTACAACCCACAGGCATTGCAGAGATAGTTGCCAGTCCCATCTCTTCTCCACAGGGGGGTCTGGATGGAGCCACAGTTGACGCATTCCCGGCTCTCATTCAGATCATCCAGGAGATCTACAACAAAGGCAGGCAGGAAGGCTGGATTAGCATGGAAGTCAAGAGGGAGGCCCAGTTGAAGCACTGTTCAGCTATTTTACTTTTCCCTCCCCCCACATCCTCACCAGAACTCCCCCTCCAAATGCAAAGAGGAGTCTCACATCATCATCACCATTGCTTTATAGAAAACAATACCTTTATCTCCCAAATTGTTTCAATCACAGACAAAATCAGTAGGAAAACCCCATGAATTTCCATGCCACCAAACTCACGAGAAAACGCCAACCCAGCTATGTTTCCAGTGTAGGAGCCCCAGTAGGAGCGCCTTCATGGGGCAACCTTATTCATGTTTTCCTAGGACCAAGCCCTGCTCTACACAATAGAAGTAATTGCAGCTAAACATACACAAGCTTCCAGGCTGAGCTCTGTGGAACAGATTTCTGAGTAAATAAGAGGTAGGAGAAAGCTATTATTAGCCCTTGTTCACAAAGGTGCAATTAATTAGACTGTAATCTGGTCGTTTGGATCACACGTTAATTTATTACATATGAATAGCAGAAACCATATTAAAATGTTGCCATATTCTTGCCCCTACCCTTGACATGACTTGATGTGATAGGAATTTCATTCTAATCCTGCTCCAGTTCCTATCAGACTCTCTTCTATTCATTCCCCATGGAGATATTCTGAGAAACTTTCCCCTTTTTTTCCTTTCCACTTTTGCAACTATGAGATAATTATGTTGATACCTCCTTCAGCCTCAAACTCCAAATTTAAATATGCAGCAGCAGCCCAATTTAGATATGTCTCAAAAACACTGGGGAATAACAGAATTGGAAGATTTATTTATTTATTGTTTATTTATTGGTTCGATTTATATGCCGCCCTTCTCCGGAGACTCAGGGCGGCTTACAATGCATTAAGCAATAGCCTTCATACTTTTGTATATACCTGCTTAGAAGGGCTTCCCCCCCCCCCAACGGTGTTCTTTTTTATACAAAGTCATTTTATTGCCCCCACAATCCACAGTAGGACAGGGATGGTAGGCACTTTGGTGCCCTTAGGCACGCCCCTTACAGACTTCTTAGGAATGGGGTGAGGTCAACAGTAGACAAAGTTAAAGTTGTGGGGGTTTGGGAATGAAATCACAGAGTCAGGAAGTGCATTCCAGGCATTTATTTATTTATTTATTTATTTATTTATTACTTATTTACTTATTTACTTATTTATTTATTAGTTCAATTTATATGCTGCCCTTCTCCGGAGACTCAGGGCGGCTTACAATGCATTAAGCAATAGCCTTCATACTTTTGTAGTGCTTAGTAGGGCTTTCGCCCCCACCCCCTTCCCAAGCAGTGTTCTTTTTTATACAAAGTCAGTTTATTGCCCCCACAAACCAAGTCCTCATTTTACCTACCTCGAAAGGATGGAAGGCTGAGTCAACCTTGAGCCTGGTGAGATTTGAACTGGCAGTAATTGCAGGCAGCTGGTGCTACTTAACAGCACTTTAGTCTGCTGAGCCAGACTAAAGGCTCTTTTAAGCATTGACCACTCTGTTGCTGAAGTCATATTTTCTGCAATAGAGTTTGGAGCGGTTTACTTTGAGTTTCTATCTGTTGTGTGCTCCTGCATTATTGCGGTTGAAATTGAAGTAGTCATTGACAGGTGGGACGTTGTAGTAGATAATTTTGTGTACTACGCTTAGGTCAGACCGAAGGCGGCGTAGTTCTAAATCGTCTAATCCCAAAATTAATTTAAAATATAATTAAAAAATTAATTAAAAAATCAAAATGTAATAAATGCTGAGGGATTCCCATGCCCAAAGGGCATAATTTAAGGTACAGACATAAGACGCTTCTTTCTCCTGGACTATCTGCTTTATCTCCGCGTTTTCAGGAACGGAGGAGGGACCCGATGAGTCACCGCGGGGAAGGGGAGGGTGTTTTTGGCCACGGAGGAAATCCCTTCCCCCGCTTTCCCTCCGCCGCCAGGCGTTATCGCCAGGAAATAGGAGGCAAGTCCCCGTCCCCCGCCGTCGCCCCGGAGCCTCAGAGATCTTCTGAGCGGGGCTGCGCTCTTCTCCAGCCCAACCGGGAGGAGTTCTCGCCGTCTCTCCTTGCAAGCCGCCTGGGCTGGTGGGCAAATCCCGTCTGCCGACGCCGCGACGGGCTCCGATGGGCTTCCTGCCAAACTCCGCTTGCTAAGCTGCTGTGAGCCAGCCGACCGACCGACCGACCGACCGGCTGCTCTTTTTCTGCCCCGCAGCCGTGACTGAGAGACCGGGATTCTCTCTTATCTGAGCGGGAGCTCGGAACGCAACAGCTGATGCGCCTTTGACTACTATGGCTGGCTCTTTGGTGCCACCGACTTGGCCTGATCTTCCAGAAATGCAGGAGGTCATCTGAAGAGAGTCCTCACCCCTAAGAGTCACCAAATCCAAATCTAAAGCTGCTTTGCTTTAATAGGAAGGGGGAACAAATAAAGATCTTTTCCCCTTAAACCCCTTAAAGTTCCCCTTAAAGTTCGAATCTTGCCAGGCTCAAGGTTGACTCAGCCTTCCATCCTTTCTAAGGTGGGTAAGTTGAGGACCCAGTTTGTGGGGGCAATAAGCTGACTTTGTATAAAATATACAAAAGTAGGAAGGCTATTGCTTAACGCACTGTAAATCGCCCTGAGTCTCCGGAGAAGGGCAGCATATAAATCAAATTTAAAAAAAAACCAAAAACCAAAGGGGCTTCTAAATCCGGGCTTGTGTTGTCTACTGGTCCGGGTTATGGCAGCCCCGATTTAGGAGCCCTCCGGAAGCCGGCACCCTCCAGGGCAGGGGTCTCCAACCTTGGCAACTTGAAGGCTGGAGGACTTCAACTCCCAGAATTCCCCAGCCAGCAAAGCAAAGCTGGCTGGGGAATTCTGGGAATTGAAGTCCTCCAGCCTTCAAGTTGCCAAGGTTGGAGACTCCTGCTCCAGGAGGTTTGGGGCTTCCTTGCTGTGGATTATGGTCCAGCATTCGGAGGTCACCAAGTGGATTGGGTTTGCTAGGGCCTGGAAATGGTCTCCAAGACCTGGCTTCCAAAAGAGTTTCCTCTTCAGAGGGCGGTTGCTGGACCTTGATTTCTGTCTTGACCACTCTCCATCTTGCCCCGAAGCGGCTTTTGATTTTTCTATGCTCTGAATTGGTGGCCAGTTGCCTCTCAAAGCAAGCAAGAAGCCAAGCCAGAACATAGTGGTCTCATAGCTTGAAACCAAGATCGCCTCCACCCTGGGCATGCGCGGCTTATCAATACAGATAAAGAGGCTTACCCTCAGGAAAAGGAACCTGGTTGGGATTAGGCCCCACAGCCCTAGGGAGATCTGAGCTGTTGAGTGGGGGAAAGGGGTCTTTGCTTGAGTCTTCTCAAGCAGACTCAAGCCTCCACCACCACTCTGTGCTGGAAATCGTCCATTCATTCGCCATTCTGTAGAGGTCAGACCATTTCCCCCTAGTTGGCAGGAAGGCTGAAATCGCAGCAGCCCTACCCTACCTCGGAACAGGGTGTAGCGAACTCCCTTCCGTTACAAAGTGATGGGTTGGCTTAAATTCCAGTGGTTATGGGAACCCGCCAGGCAACTGGGTGGATTCAGCAAGCCAGAATCCGGTGAACCACAAGGGTGACCCCCAACCAAAGCTTCTGAGCTTTCCTATGGCTGTCTCTGGGGCTGTCAAATGCTGAAACCCCCCCCCCCTTTTTTTTCCGTTTGTTGCATGAAGAACGATACTGGGAAGAGACTGGAACTCAACTTGAAGTCTGTTCCATTGATTTCAGGCTCCAGATGACCTCTGGTTTGAGACTCAGTTTGAATTCAGTAGCCTCTGGTGGAAGGTTTCCCCCAACAAACTCTGTTAAATCTTGCAAGAGGAAGCCCTGGAATCTCTGACTCATTTCCCAGCAAGCCTGGTCTGCAAAGCTTAGGACTCTCTTGGACACAAGTAAAAAAACTCCAATTAATTTCCTCGGAAAGGTATTTTACGTGGCTCTTCCCAACGGCATAGACTCATCGGTGATCGTCACCTACTTACATTTGCAGAATAAATTTCACACAGGATCCAATCCGGGTCGGTCATTTCACACAGTTCACGGGAAGCGAGCACACACAACCGCTTATTTGCAACCTCATAACCACACCGACTGAGTTAACCGAAGTGTGGTAAGTAGATATGTACACGAGCGGAGGAGAAGATCTAAATCCCAAATAAAACGACTGCACCTCGGTTTACTTAAGCAATTTGGGAGAAAGGCGAGAAAAAGTGAGTTTCCAGATGCACTTCAGAGAGGCCCTTATTTCTTATGGGCAAAGACTATCAATTTCCCCATCTTTTGGTACACACCCTTAGGATCGGCAGAGCGGCTGAAAATATAAAATTTAGTTGGAAAAATGCTTTTTTTCCACCCTCAGCAGGCACGTCCTACTCGGAAAAGAGACCTGTCCCAGCCTCTCGAGCCAAGGGCTCGTTTCAACCGAGGGCAAGCGCCTGGGCGCGGCCGGGCTCTCCATGGAGAAGAGAAGAGGAGGTTCCGCCCAGGACTTGAGTCCTGGGAGATTCTCCTGCAAATTCAAGGGCTGCGTTCCCACATGGCAAACCCTGGCTGTTGGCGTCCCCCACCCTTTCTGGTTCCCTTGCTTTAAAAGAAGGCTGGCCGCTTTCGTGTATAGCTTGGCAGGAGCTTTGCCCCGAGGGAGAGCCGAGTGCCTGCCAGCACCAACCCTCTCTTAGGAGCCTCGCCGCCTTCTCTCCCCGTGCGCTGGTCCTGCCCCTCTTCCTTGGCGCGACAGGCGGCCAGGGGAGAGTTTTGGTTCGTCCCGTTTTTGAAATAGGTAGCCGAAGCCCCGGGACGCTTCCGCCGCCCTGCCCCAAGCGTTTGGCCTTTAGAGACGGGTCAGAAACAGAGGCAAGGACTCGCTTATTCCCTTTTGGGCTGCACTGCGGCCGCCTGGCGATCGCGGACTCGCTTTTGCATTAGAAGCAACCGGGGTCTGGGCTTCCAGGAGACCGTTTGCGGAACTATATAAAAGTTTCTTCTAGGAAACAATTATTTCCGCTTTTGGATCATAGTAGCCGTCTGACAACTTTACATTTTGATCGGATTTATGTTCCCAGCTCTATCACTAAACCACCATTAAAAAAAAAAAGAACTTTACAGGGAAGGCTCCAGGAAGCTATTGCTGCTGAGTTTATTTTCCAGACTCCGCTATGTCAAGCTTGTAGTTCACGAAAAATAATGTCAGTTGCTTTTGAAGAGAATGGAATTGTAGCTATAAATTAATGCATAAGCATTCCAGTACCAAACATACGGTATCCTAAAACAAATTAAATCTTTATTTGGGGTGGCATTTTTAAAGAGAAACAAAACAATGATTTATCAATAAATTTTAGTGCATGTTTTCTAAAACTGAACGTCTCCAGAGGTGAACCACATTTTCCATAGTCCCTTGTAATACCTGAAGAATCTGGACAACAGTTTTTTTTTATTATTATTATTTAGGAAAACCTGAATTAGAACATCCATTCCATTTAAAGGATTCATTTATTGCAATTCTGTAGGCTTTTGGAAAAAAATCTGTTTTAATTATAGGGTGGCTTCTTTATTTTCTGAGAATTTCTCGGGGTCCTTGATTAGTATGTTCCAATAACTTGATTAATCAAATAATGCATTTTTAGTTAAAATCCATTTTGTAAGTGGTTTCAATGTTCAATTTATCCCATTTCTCGAGAGCATCTTAAATGATTTATTATGAATTATTCAGACAAATTAGTCAAAAATATCTTTCAACATCTGTAAATTGAAGTCAATGTAGGTATCATTTTGGTTGTGGACTCTGTAAGGTACAGCAGTGTTGACCTTAATTGCCTGGCTGATCTACGGCTTAAGAATCAAATCTGTGAAATAGCTTGTATCCTAATCTAAATAAATCAACACAGATCTTAATATAGATGCAAGTGAGCCTAAGGGTCACATCCTAAGAACTGCATTTACGAATGAAGGCGAATATATGTGTCCCAGGATAATGTTTCAGGATCCAATCTGGGTTCCAGTGGCCGACCCAGATTAGAACTGAATTTAGTTAAAGCCAATCTTACTAAACCACTTTACATCGTTTTTCAGAACTGCACTATTGGCGCATTTTAAAAGAAAAATATCAAGTGTGGTAGTGGATCATTATTGCTATTATTATTTTACAGGATTTTACAGAGTTCTAAACTTACATCTACATGACAAATAAAAAGGGTTTTTTTTTCCAACTGATGATCTCCATTAAATATTATCTCTGTATCTGTAGCAAACAATATATCTCAAATAGCTTGTCTGGCAGAACAAAAGGTATTTCATCGCTACTATCTATCATTACTTGATTTTCATATATTTCTCTGAAGGATTCAAAGGATTATCACAACAACATTGTTCTGTAGACCACTGTGATTTGATCATTCATTAACAGAGAAGAGATTCAGTAGATTAAGACCACTAATTACATTCACAATTCATTTTGACTGAAGCCAGGGCCTTTTGGCTTCAGATGACACTTGCCCATATACCATCCCAGCTACAGATATAACCCTGCCTTCTATTCAAATCTCACTACTTGATCCTTGGATCATAGCCTTGTATGGAAATATCAGAATTATTTATTGTACCATGAATGAAGTCTTGTGGGTTAACAAGTGACTTGGCCAGATCCTCTGAGGTGACAAACACTTCTGAAAGAAAGAAAACATTGAAACTTCTAATTATTGTATGTCAGTACAGTGTAGGGCCTATAGTTGTTAAGAGTGAAAGATAAATAGTAAATGTCACTGTGACAGTAACAAACCACAGACTCAAGTTCTTGACCATTCTGGCAGCACTAAACCTCCCCAAGAATTTTCAGTAACACCACACTTCTATTCAGAAGTTTAGTAGCTGAGAAAATATATGTGGCAGCCAACCCCAAGAGAAAGTAAATCTATAGCTAAGTCCCTCCAGCTGATATGTTACAGTTTAGATTCCTAAAAGTTTGTAGCCCAAGACAAAGATTTATTTTTCAGATATTTTCTAGAGCATGCTGTACCTTGGGTTGTAGTTTAAAGTGACAAATTCTGGGTGCTTTAGTAATAAATGCTTTTTATAACGTTTCCAGCTTGTGGAGTTGTTTTGTATCTTAATTGACTGAGTAAAGTGTTTAATAAGAATCCTCTCGTCCATATTTCTATGTTTCTAACTACTCTGGAAGATGGGGGAGGGGGGGAGCTGAAAAATCCTAAATATTTCTAGGGTCTAGAATTTTTGGACACAGAATGGAACTGTGACCAGACTCCTGTGTTGTAAACTATTTTCAAAGATAATGTATGAGTCAAGTACCTTATTTATTTAAAGATTTTTTTTTTTTGTCATTTCATGCAGAATTATTGGTTGTTAATTATTTGGAAAATCATCCTGAAAGCCTTTTCTAAAAACCAAGCTTGGGCATTGAGAAAGAGCAATGTTTGTTTTAAAAGCTTACTCAATCAATCAATCTGCTAAAAAAGCAGGCGGTTCGCTCAACTGAACTTTAGCCAGTCAACAACAGCATTAGGTTTTTTTTATTTTTGGTTAGGGACACGTCGTCTAATTGTGGAAGAACTAATTAAGACCCCATCCCCAACACCCCAAGAACCGAAGTGGACATAAATGGGTTTAAGTGTGAAACCTTGTCGACTCCGACTTTCTGCGGCCCCTCAGCCAGGAAAACTCCTGCCTGGCTCGAAGCACAGACTTCGGGGAAGAAGCGAAGATAAATCTGGGGTTTTCAAAAGAGGGTTACGAAGTCTTTAGGCTGAGGCCGGTCGCGAGAAGGGAAGCAGACGAGCCTTCCCAGAAAACGACTCGCTGCCGTCCTAGAACCAGGGTAAGGGGACGCGGGAGCCCAGGATTACGGTTTAAAGTCTCGGCCTTCGGCAGGATCACGTTCTGCCCAGGAAAATGGCCCCTCTGCCTCCCAAGACGACCCCAGACGCTTCTTCGGGAGTTCGTGCCCTTGTCTTGTCCCAAAGCAAGGCAGTATGAAGCACAGGGACTCCGGGTTCAATAATTACCCCGTGGGCACAAAAAAGGCCATCCAGAATCAAGACGGATTGAGGTTTAGCTGCTCGAGCAGCCTATCTTTAGACGTCCCATATTCTTAGGCTGAGAGGTAATGTCGCGCTAAACTGCGATCAGATAAACGTAGATTGAGCGCAGTTACCCCTGCCTGGGTGAGAATAGTTCTAGGGCATAAGGAGCGATCTAAAACCCAGAATTTCTTCTGTTGTTCTCAGCGCTCCGTGTAAACCCGGCTTCTAAGCCAAGAGGGCAAAAATGGTCGGCGCGGGAGACTTGATCTTGCCATTTCAAATCGCAAATGTCGGCATCGATCCTCTTAACACCCCTCCCCCCTCCCATTTTAGGTCACCTCGACGGCGCCTACCGCCCTGCGGCGACCTTTGCCGCGCTGTCGGCAGATCCGCGGACAGCTCGGCTTCTTCGCGTCTGTCCTGCGGAGCTGGACAGACCCTTCCTGCGCCCGGAGCCATCTGTTTGCTGGCGGAGGGGGCGTCTAGGAAACTGGGGGAGGGGGGACAGCAGGGATGGGAAGAAATATACCCCCTGGTTTACCCTCCCTCTCTCTCTCTCTCTCTCTCTCTTTCTCTTTCTTTCTCTCCGTAAATATTTCTATGTTTATTTTGTTCCTCACAAATTTCCCGGGGGGGGGGGGGGGATACCCTGGTTGCGGTAGAATTATTTCGGCAAGGAAGTCGGTGGGATTTTCGGTTTCGGAAAAAAATCCTTTAATTTCTCCAATAACGAAAAGAACTCGTTTCTGTGTCAATACAACCGAAAGTCGCGTTCTACCGCAAAGGTTAACGTTATTTTAACATCATATAATCTTGGGGGCGGGGGGGGGGAAAGTTCAATAATTTAGAAGTCTTGGAAAGCCCACCTGATGCATTGCTATATGTGATGCAAAATCTTTTTAAAAAATGCGAACTGGTGTGTATGTGGAAGTGGCATTTGAAGATTGGACTCCTAATTCCACCTTTAATTAACAATCAGCTCTTTTTCATTTCACTGAAATGCACTGGATGTACCATTTGCCAAACCTGCCCCCCCCCGCCCAAAAAAAAAATTAGTTTCTCATTAAAAAGAGGGTGGAGTGAATGCTGATCTTCAATCAGTAAAATATAGGGGTTGGGGCTGGAATAAATACAGGTCCTGGAAAGCAACAATGCACCTAATTATATATTACGTATGATAGGAAAATTTGATTTCTCAAAGTATATTATTGGCTACAAGCACTCTGTCCAGGGGCTGACTGGAAATATTCAGAGTATAGGTAAATTAAACTCTTGTTAAACACTCCATTTAAAATAATTGATTATCAATGAGTGACAAATTGTAACCTGAAATTTCTGAAATTATATCCCATTTCCTTTTTTATTTATAAAGAGAAGGAAATTACAATAAGACATTTAACTTTGAACTGATTCCTCTTAAATCTATCCTACTACCATCATTTGCATTATTGGTAGTAGGAAAAGAAAAGTAATGATGATATACGATAGTAGTCAGGTATCTGGTTTTCAGATGCAGAAACTAAAATAACAGATTTATCTCTGATAAAAACCTAAAGTGCCCCAGTAGTTTTATTGGTTCTCATTTGTATATTGTTCTAAAACTAATACCTAAAAATGCTCAAAATTATTCACGTTTTCTCCCATCTGGGATTTAAAAAAGCTTCCTCACAAATTATTCAATTCTATTTAATTTATTGGCTTCTCTGTCTTAAAATAAAAGGACATATTCTAACAGATTCCTAGAATGAATATTTTCAACAACAGGATAAACTTGAGTTAGCAAAACCCAATTGCTAACCTCATATAACAGGCTTTTGCTCAAACAAATAGAACACACTACAGTGCAGTATGGCAATGGCATAATGGGAAGTTCTGCTTCACACAACATGCTGAGCTGACATCTGAATTCCCACATCACAGTTCAACCACAAAATACCCAAACCCATTTTAGTCTCAACAAATCCCTTGTGTGAACTTCCCAAAGGTGGATTGTCCCATATTCCCACCTGTCTTTTGAAGACAAACAAGTTCAACTGAAATGAGTATACTTTTACTAAATCATTTGCAGCTTTATTGTAAGATTGCCTCCTTGGATATTTTCCCTCCACGCAGACAACAGGACTCATAATGCTTCTCCCAAATCAACTCTCAGAGACTTCAGAGTGAATGCCAAGGCATTTTGAATAAATTTAATGGGCAGCTTGTTATTTGGGAAAATAAGCAAAGCAAAGGCTAACCTATGCAATCACCTCCCCAACTCAATGGGGACCTTTTGTTGGGGGTGGGGTGGAGTGTCTTTTCTAATACAGTATTTGAAAGAGCAGCAGACCCACCTTGCTATCTCTGCTGGCTCCATGGAGGTGAATCAAGGGAGAATCCTCCTAAATTTGCTCCTCCCTTTGGTTTTAAAAGATCAGGTAAAATATTTTGTGTAATTCTGGTTCCTCCTTCCCCTAACTTTGGGGGTCATTAAAGAGCTGGCCTCCACAACTATTCACCCCCCAACATTAGGATGTGTTCTGCAAACTTTATGGGGTAATGGGCTTCTTTGTGGTCTTCTCTCTGAAAATTATACTTCCCCTGTTTCTTTGCATTGAAGGTCAGGTTGGTAATCCAAGATAACATCAGGTTTCACATCTGTGTATGGCTGTGTGTGTGTTCTGTGAGGATAAGGAGTTTCACTCTTTCCCTGCTTTACCCGTTCCCAGATCATCACATAGAGAGAGGGTGTTTGCCCAGGACACAAAAGGGTCCACACTTCACATATTTTTCATTCACTTCTAAATCTCATTAAAAAACCTTTCCAAACTCCTGTTTATTGGATTATGGATTTAAGTGAAGGGAAGAAAAGGGAGAAAAACTACTCTATAGTGAGAATTGTGAGGTTCAATTAAGCACCCTCCATCCTCCAGGACCTCTCAGGCTGGATGCATACTAAGGTATACATTAAGACATAATTTGTAACTTAGGGTTAGTGCATTATGCGAAATCCACTAACCCTAACTATTTAATTATGCTTAACTATGCCTGAGGCAACAGCCAAACTCTTAAAAATCTCTTCCCTCTTACAAATACTTGTGGCTTTTCTAAGGTTCAAACATTGTTCCACTCCCACCTATTTTTGCTTTTTTTAGATATCATTCTGCTAAAGGTTTTCCCAATGGTTTGGCTGATAGGAAGGGAATTTATCCCAATTACATATCCCCACTTCTGACAATCTAAATACAAGGCCCATAAAAAGGGATTCAAAATACTTACAGGCCTCAACCTTCTCTCACTCTAAAGAGACACAAAGACATGATCCAGCAACTCTTAAAAACCTGCTTCCAATGTCACCAAGAAGAGCAAGGGGAACTAAGTCTGAAGCCAAGATCCCTGAATTGAAATCCATCAAAGGTTGACAGCTGTGCTGAATGCAATGGGATCGCCACCAACTTTGGAGGCCTTTCGTGTTGGGGTGCTTCATATTGGCACCACTCCATTGTGACTGTGCTGAACCCAGCACCCTTTTTCACACGAAGACCCTTCGGAGTCACACCTTGTAATTTTTTCTGCTGCTCAAGTATTAACAAAAACTGGTGGCTCATTTACACCACGTTTTGAGCAGTTTTAAATCCGCCTAAATTCTCTGCGGATTTTGCTCAGATTTTTCCAGGCTTTCTACAACACCATGTGCCTCTCATTTATCCAGCCATACTCATAATACTCAAAACAGCAACTTAACAACATAACCTCGAAAAGGAAAACAGAATCCCGAAAAGCAGCATCAGTCAAAAGAATCAGGCAACCCCAGTTTCTTTCCTTCTTCAGAAAAGTTTCGCCCAGCGAGGACTTTTCTCTGGGGTCCTGTCTGGGCAGTCTCGCCTGCCGGGGTTCTTACCTGCGCTGGACGGCCTCACGGCGAGGGTGGCGGCTCGGCTGGGCAGGCAGTGCAGCAGAGAGTTGTCGAAGGGACTTGCCCAGCCTGGCGGGCTGAACTGGGCGCCCACGTAGGGGCTGTAGTAGGATCCGTTCAGCGGCCGGAACTGCTCGCGCGGGCTGTAGGCTGCCGGTTCCCGGGGGGCGCCGTTGGAAGCCGGGGGGCTGCCAGCTGGGTAGGAGAAACGGCCCGAGGCTGGATGGGCGCATCCCCCAGCACTGGCGCCATAGGAAGAGGACGGGCTTTCCGGAGCGCCCTGCGGGGGCCAAGCTGACGGTCCCCCGGCCTGTCCCGTGCCCGGGGGATTCTGGAGGTAAGGCAGCATGGACCCGACGCGGGTGGTCGGCACGTAGACGGGAGATCCGGCCGTGGAAGGCACGAAGCCGCCTCCGCCGCTGCCCGGGGACGCTCCGTCATAGGTGGCGCCCTGTAGGCTCTGGGAGTGAGGGTGGGCGTGCGGGTGGTGGTACATGTCCTCGACGATTGGCGGCGGTGGCGGCGCGGGATCCGGGCTCAGCTTGGCCGAGGCACGGCTTGACCAGATCAGTTTGTTGGCCTGATCCAAGTCCGCGAAAAGGAGCAAGTCCTCCCAGCTGGGCAGGCTCGAGGGCGCCGCCGCCGCCGCCAGAGACACAAAAGGCCCCAGCAAGGCTCGGCCTTCGGCCAGGCCTATCTGCGGCGAGGTCGAGAGAGCGCCTCCGGGCTCCTGCTTGAAGGTCCTGACGTTGAGCGGGCCCCCGCCCCCGTTGGGGGAGCAGCCCGAGGACGAGGACGGCGAGGGCGAAGGGCCCGGCACTTCCCGGGGTGCCAACGGACAGGGCGAGTCGTCGGGACCGCAGCGCTTCAGCAGGCACCAGCCGCCCTCGGCCAGGGCCATCCAGCCCTGCGGCGCTGAGCGAGCCTTTCGTCGTTCGGCTTCGGCGGCTCCGTCAAGACAAGCCTCTGCGAGAGGAGAGAAGGCGGGGGAGGGGGGGAGGAAAGACAAGTTAGCCCAATCCAGCAGCCAGCCCAATCCTCGTTTTCCACCGACAGCCCCCCCTCCCCCGCTCAGCCCAACCTTCTATCTGGTCACAAACAGGACTTCTGAGCATGTGTGGAATGCTTTGCTCTCACGATTCGGATCGGTAAACAATTCCTGGACCGCTCTAATAAAGCAGCTGGAGGGGGCAAGGCGCTTAAGGTCCCTTTTGGCCTTCGCCCGAACGCCCTTATGCTTTAATTCAGGACTCTCCAACCTTGGCAACTTGAAGCCTGGCGGACTTCAACTCCCAGAATTCCCCAGCCAGCACTGGCTGGGGAATTCTGGGAGTTGAAGTCCGCCAGGCTTCAAGTTGCCAAGGTTGGAGAGCCCTGCGGTTAATTCATATACATTGATGAGGCTGCCACAGTCCGCGAGAAATCTCACAGCCCAGCTTGCATCGCCGGATCCTTTCTTGCCTCATTTATTTTATTTTATTTTTTTGGATAAGGAGAGTTCCGTTTTGCTAGCGCCTCTAAAAGTGACACCGGTCTCGACCCATTTCCCCTGGGTAATCCCGAACGGTTTCCTCAATCTTGGCTTTCCCGTCTGTTAAAACGGCAGGCGGTCTCCTCTTTGGGAACCCAAAACACCGAACACCCGCATCGATAAGGAAAAAAACGCGGCGCCACAGCCTGGCTAAAAAAATCCCGATCTCGCCTTTTTCGCTTTGTCCCAACCTCTGGATCTCCCAGGATCAAGAATTTGCCTCAAGAACAGCCTCCGTCTGCCTCAGGACAGGCACTCCCCCTCCTTTGACGTAGTTTACAGAGCGAATGAGTGACCAAGTTTTTTTTGGGGGGGGGAGAGGGAGGGAGAGGATGGCGTTGGGGCTTGGAGCGCCTCCGGTAAAGACAAGCCCCGCAGCCCCCTCCGCCCCCCCCCCCCCCCCCGTTCTGGCTGGGCTCTTTTCGGTTTCAGCTCATGACTCACTGGATTTCGTTCCAGAATTGAAAACAATTAGCAAGGCAAATAAAGGAGGCGGCGTTTCAAGGGTAGCCGGAGGGGTCGAAGTGTAGCCCCACCCCCCCAGCCCCGACGATCAGGTAGAGGCGAATCTTTTCGGCGGAGGAGACGACACGTTTAGAGGGGAGACCAGCGATCCGGGCTGGTTCGGCCCTCCCAAAAAGGGCCGCTTTCCCTTTGGATCACAAGGGGGAGGCCCCTGGTGCCAGTCTGTTCCACGTTTCCCTCTTTCTCTCTCACTCTCTCTCTCTCTCCCTGCCTCCAGGCTGCCCAGGTTGACCCGATCAGCTCCAAACCCCGCCGCTCTCCGGCACACCTTAGAAATGGCAGCCGTCCATAATCAACACAGCGCCAGCCCCGCTCCTCGTCCCCGCCGCCTTGCCTTGCCCTGCCCGGCCTGACCCAGCCCAGCCCTCACCCGCCGAGAGATCGCCCGCGTCTTGCAACACGGCGCCTCTCCCCTAGCGCGATCGCCGCCTTTTCCTGGCGCGATCGCCGCCGCGAGCCGGAGGGGGGAAAGGAGCGTCGCTCGAGGCGCCCGGCTCCCTTTGGCAAAGGCCCGCGTCGGCCGGGGTTGCACCCCAGAGCTCCGACCCCCCCTTTCCCCCGCCTTTCCCGGCGCCCAAATTCCACCGCCGGACCGCCCCCCCCCCCACCCGGGCTTCTCGCGACCCCTATCGGAGCCGAGATAAGAGCCCGGCCGCGGAGATAAGGAGTCCTGGCGGAGTTGTAATACACAACACACCCACACAATCCGGGGAAGAAGACGGTCCGCTTCGTCCGCGGGCTGAAGGAGGGCTCTCGTGCCCCGGCGGCACTCACCCCTTGGGCCGCGGCTCCGGAGGCTCCTCTTTCCTGCGGCTGAGGCGGACTGCGAGCGGCCAAAGCAGAGCGCGGACAGGAGCGGCGGCTGACAGGGAGCGACCGACCTACCGAGGCGCCTCCTCCAACAGCCGCGCCGGAAAAGTGCAGCCGGCCAGCCTGATTGGCTCGAGGGGACCCTAAACAAACACCCGCGCGCGAGGGAGAGAGGCGCGCTGTGTCAGGCGCCAGAGGAGTCTCGGCGGGGATGCCAATCCCAGTGTCAGGCCCTCCCCGGGAAGCCCAGCCCGGCCCTGGGAGGAGGAGGGGGGGGAGCCACCAACGCGTGCGCGCGCCAAGCCAGGAAAGGGAGGGCGCTTTTGAAGCGAAATTCACCTAGAGGCGACCGCAAGGAGATGCCCCCCCACCCCCATCCCCAGTTTCCACCCCATTGAGTGGATCATTATTTTTTTTCTTTTTTCTTTTTAACAAAATGAGAAAACGGGTTTTCTGTTTGGGTTTTTTATTTCATAGCTTTAAAATTTCTGTATTTTTTATTCCGTCTTTTCCTGTTCCTGCGCCAGTTTTCCTCATAAAACAAGCGGTTTCTTCTGCTCCGTGAATGGGTCAGTCAGCGAATCCCTCATTTCTTTTGTTGGGACTTTTTGCAAACGTTTTGTTCCACCAACCCCCCCCCCCCCCCCCCCCATTCATACATGCTCCTCTGTTGGTGCTTTTGGATCCAATTCTGATTATTCCCCAGACTGCAGGGCGTAATATCTGAAAGGCGGCCGAAAGGGGAGCAGGGGATCGTTTCCGGGGAAATGGGGGTCCCTCCTCTTTTGAAAGTTACCAGACTCTGAAGGTGAACGGCCCTTCAGATTTCTGCGTTTCGGAAGTAGATCGCAGCTGCAAGGATCCCGGTCCAGTCACCCCCTCAGCGGCCGGCCGGCTGGCCGGCCAACCAGCCCTCCGGTTCCTTGCCTGCGGATCTCTCTCGTTGCTTTTCCCTCTTAACGGGCATCCAAACTGATACAGTGCTGGTCAAGAAAGTGCCTGGAAATTAAAAAAACTTATTCCCTCTGAGGCTATCAAGGACGTCTGTCTCCCAGAGCTGGTACAGAAACTGAGCCATTTTGTGTCCAGGGTCTCGCCGGTTTTTCCGACCCGCCGCAAACCCGAATTTCGGCGAGCGCGAGTTTTGGGCGAGAGACGAAGTAGGAGAAGCTCGCCAGGTGAGTGAACACCATCTTCGCTCGCTCTCGGGCCGAGTCTGTTTCGAATAACCAGCTAATAAAGGTTTAGAAATGGAAGGGATGTCATATGAAAACTGGACTGTTGCTTTTGGTGGATGGCGTGTTTAAAAGGTTAAAGTACGGA
Organism: Arizona elegans; assembly: GCA_022577455.1. Classification (NCBI taxonomy): domain Eukaryota; kingdom Metazoa; phylum Chordata; class Lepidosauria; order Squamata; family Colubridae; genus Arizona; species Arizona elegans. The sequence continues at coordinate 39,347,980 of JAKOOJ010000002.1, forward strand.
TTTGTGACATTACTGCTTCGCTCAAAGAAATTATTGCCTTTGAAAACGAGTCGCACAAAAGTCTAAAATAGACCATAGGATGGCAGTCTTTGGGAACAAAAAGCACAGAAACATCCATTCCAATTGGACTCAGAAAAATAAGTTTTCGAAACCAAACCTGGCAACATCTTTTATTAGTACGAAACCAAATAGGCAGGAAACAGCGGACGCATTTTCTTAATTTATAGCCCAAACAAAACGCCACAAAAACAGAGAAACTTTAGAAACTGCTGGAATAAACACCCGTTTAAGGATTCATACACCAAAACTGTATAATATTTCAAAATAATCTCTCTCCCCTCGCTCCCACCACCGCCTCTCCTATGGCTATTCTGCCAAGGAGCAACCAGAGAAAGAAATGGAAGCTGAGCCGGCAAAATCGAGCAACCTCAGAGCCTCTTCTCCGTGCCACCTTGTCCCTACCTCGGAAGTAGTTGCTGAAACATTGGTCAGGGAGACATGGTTCAAGTCTATCTACAGCCCTGGAAGTTCAAGGCAAGGGGCAAGTCACACTTCCTCTTACACGAACTGAGCCTACCTCACCGGGTTGTGGACATAAATTTATTTATTTATTTATTAGTTCGATTTATATGCCGCCCTTCTCCAGAGACTTAGGGCGGCTTACAATGCATTAAGCAATAGCCTTCATACTTTTGTATATACCTGCTTAGTAGGGCTTTCGGGCTCCCCTAAACGGTGTTCTTTTTTATACAAAGTCAGCTTATTGCCCCACAATCCAGGTCCTAAGAAGTCTTTCCATAAGCTCCCTTAACTTCTGGGAGAAACATGGGATGCTGCATATATTTAGGGAAGAAATAGAAATGAACAATTTCCTGCCTTTAAAAATCAATATTGCAATTAACACCCCATTTCAGGTCCTTGACGCTGAATCCCCACCTATGGTGGTCATTCATGGGATTGGTCCACCCTCCCACACTGATGGATGGTGTTCCTTGTACTTTCCACTTTGGAAAGGGAGGGAGGGAGGGAGGGAGGGGATTCTACTATCCTGACTCAGAGGAAACTACTTCTGGTTTTTCTCCCCCCTGCTCCTGCGCAAAGGGCTGCCCTGCAAATAGTTTAGAGTTCTCCTGGCAGACGGGGCAGAGGGAGACTGTGCTGGGCTGTCGAGGTATCCGCCCCCAATGCAAGGCCGTGAAAGAGAAGGAATGAATAGAACTCTTCCCCAGCACTTTTTGCAGCTGAAATGAACTCAAGATTGGGTGGTACTGATTTATGTGCTCAGTGCAAACTGAGGCAAATACCCGTATGTTGACCAGCCCTGCTTAGGTGAGTCTGAGGAATGGTTTGTCAGTCTTGTCCACAAGTTATGACATTTTCTTTCCCCCCTTTCTTTCTTTTCTTTCCACCTTTTCTCAGGGTGGAAGGATCCTGAGATGTGAAAATGGATCATAGGGGCAGTCACTTTTCAGTGACTGCCCAAGGGACCGACCAAATTCCTTCTCTTGCAGGCTGGATTTTTTTCCCCCTCTTATAATCAAGTTTAATTTTTAAAAAATCCTTACAAGCATATTTTAGGGCTGTTATTAAGTATTTATGTAAGATATCCAAAGGGCACTTGTTTTGTATCTCCCGTTTTCTGACAATTAAATCAACATTCTGGGTATCTTTCTGCTTTAGGCATCCCAGGTGGAGTTTTGAGAGGCCCCATTGACAGATATGGTTCTTTCAGAAGCGAAATGGACACTCAGGAGTCTCCTGGGCAAACTGAGGTCAACCAGGGACCCAGACTGCATTACAATTAGAAATTGCCAATGTGCTTTTAAAATAGGAGCAAGCATTAGGTAACTTGAAGTTCTAGGACTGTATATAGCCCTGAAGGTCATCCATCTTCCTCACAAATGATTTATAGTATCTTGAGCTTCATCCAACTATCTTTGTGGTGATATAAACCCGGTCTTGATTACTAATCCAACAGAACAGGAATACTGTAGTTACAAGAATTATAGAGTTATACATCTATAGAAATGTAGAAATGTAAATGTAAATGTAGAAATATAGAAATGCACCCTACATTGTACATCAATCCAACAAGAAGGCAAAAAGAAGGGATCATAATTCCCACAATCCCAGTTTTTTCGATCTGTGATGCCTTCTGCTGTTTAGAGAGACACATCAAGTCCCTGTCCTTTTTCCTCCTGCATGTGCATATGTATGCACACAATCTCATCCATCCAGGCATCCATCCAGGCATCTAGCTATGTAGCAGTTTGAAACCATAAGTGGAGAGGCAAGAATCAATGTCCTCTTGAAAGTTGAATTCCATTGGCTTCACAAATTGCATGGCTTTGCAGCTGTGCACCAGATTGTGCATGTATATATTCTGATTTGACAGGTTCCTACAATAATTAAGCAACAGTGAATAAAAGCCCGCTCATATACAATTCCTCAAATGTCAATAAAGCATTTATTGATCAATTGAAAAACAAGCCTGATGTGATATTCAACAAAATCAAAAAGCAGACATGCATTTCACTTACATGGCTATATGAATCTCTCATTGTAACCAGGAGACTGGACTAGCTTTCAAACCATGACAGGTTTTGTTTATTTAGTGTTCTGGATCCAAATCAGGGAGAGATAATGTTCTCTCAGACATTTTGTTCATTTTTATCTCAGTGGCCTTTTCAAGGTTAAGGTAGTTAGGTTTATAAAACATATAAAACTAATGAAAAGCTTAGAGTTCCAAAGGGATATTTCCTTGGGACACAGAGAGCAGAATGTTAGGTGAATTTTTAAAATGACACCTTGAAAGTTTTGAATGAAATCATCCTGGAAGGAATTCAGTCAATCATACAACCCTTCACCCTCTTTAAGACTTATTAATGTAGCAGCAATGAGGACATCTCTCCAAGCCCAACACAGATGGGGTCAATGAGATGGTGCATTGCACCAAATTTGTGGTATACTGTATGTGTGAGATTGATGTCCCAAATTCTCTTCTCGATGCAGGTTTTCATGGCACTCCATTTCTAAATTCGATAACAGCATTCAGCATTCAGACAGGCTGTGAAGACCCCTCTGCGCTTGTTTGTCTGTGAAAAGAATCTTATTTTGCAAGGCTCAGAAGTCGTCTTCCATTTCACTTATCAATCTTTATCTTGTCTCTGAAATCAAATATGTAAGGACTGATACAGCTGTTTCCTATGAATGAAAGGCACTTGTCATACATTTTGGGCACACCTGACTAACTTAGGAATTGGAATTTTGCCAGAAAGGTTGTTTTAATACAATTTATTCTAGGGCCATTCAGGGTCAAAAATGTCCACTAAACATAGCAGGATCTTTTTTTTTTCCCCTCAGCATATTCAGTTTCTTGTGTAGTTGTTGTTATAGCCAATATTGTAAATTACTAATGATTTAAGTGGTACAGATTTCAGAGAAAAATATCCAGCCAACTTGACCCTATCTCTATGCGATTGGAGCCAATCTTTCACTGACTTCGATGAGATCTTATTACTTTGGACCTGTTTAGAATGACGTTTTTTAAAATCCGAATCCAGACCCGTTTATACAATCACAACGCCGTTGAAAATCCAAAATCGTTTTCTCCCGAAGCGGCGGCTGAACTGGAATAAAGCAGGCCGTTCGAAGCTCGCCTGACTTCATCCACCCGCTGCCCCCAAAACTGCAAGGTAGAGCCGGAAGAGAAACGTCACGGGGCGCGTCCAGTACGAAAATACAAGCGCCGGGCCAGGCTGCCTGCAGTTCCCAGACCTTCGTTTCGTTTCCTTTTCCTTTCCGGCCTGCCTTGATCCGGATTACGTTGCTTTGTAAATTCGGTTTCACAAGCCCCCCCGAGGTTTACTCCCAAGAAAAGGAAAAATCCCAAACTGGTGCATCAAAAAGGAAATCAAGCGGCACAAGCCGCCTTTTTGGTTTGAGGAAAAAGGCTTGCTTTTTCTCTCGCCTGGCCAACATATTGCAATCCTCGATCCCCGAACCAGGCAAAACAAACCACTCGGGACTGATCATTAAACAGACGCTTTGCAAGATGGTTTGCATCTTGCATCTAAACAGCCCGCGGATTAGAGCACGCCAGGTTTTTACATGCACTTATTTGGGCATGTAAATAGGTCGAGAGACCTATTGGCATTCCAAGGTCGAGAGACCCGTGATCCTTTGGGCTGTAGAAAAAGGGAGCTCTTTTCCAGTCTCTAATAGCCACGACCTTGTTGCCCTTTTATCCCATCAAAATTTTTCTACAGTGCTGTAAAATGTCATTTCAAATCCCACAAGAGACGGCGTTCGCTGAATATGGTCAGAAAAGTCAAGATGGCGGCCGAAACGATGTCATTGACGCGTTAACGGTTTTTAGGTGCCTCGCGGCTGCCATCTTTACTTTTTTTAAAAAAAACCTCACGCTGCGGACGCTTCCATCCGCAAGACATTATTGGCTGAATTGTCTCATTGCCGAACCGTAAACTGGCCAACCGTATTCGCGCCATGCATATTGGCGGAACGGAACCCAATGGGAAGTTAGCTTGTGGGTGTTTCGCTAGAACTCAAACAAATTGGGTTCGTTAAATAAGCCAGGATTTAGTTAACCGGTAACGCTTAAGCGTGTCTTGCCCGTGTAGACGATTATTGCCTTCTTTTTCCTGGGAGGAACAACAGCTTTACCCTTCACTTCTTTCCCTGGTCTGAGCTGTTGACATTGATGTGAAAGGCTATTTGTTTTATTTTAAACCTATCTAGGACCCATTTCTGCCCACTTCCCAACTTTTATTTATGGTGCTATCCTCACGTAACACACAAACGTAGGCGAAGTACAAGGAAGAGTATTTGGGAGCGCCAATTTGACTCTAGTGGAGATTGTGAGTTCTAGTCTCACCACCCAAGATATGGAAACTGGCTGGTGACTTTGGGCCGGTTGCTCTCTCTCTCAGCCCAACCCATTTCAAAAAGTTGTTCTGGGGAAATTATGTTCGCTGTCTGGAGTTATTTATAATAATAAGAGCGGGGATATAAATAAATACTAAAAGCTTAGAGATGACAGAATTTAAACTAGGCTAAAATGCAATGTATTCCTGGTTGCTAATCTTTGATCTCCCAGACGCCGATCCATTGGGGCAACATTACACAGGATTCACATCCTAGATTTCTCCCCGGGGGCGCTCTCTTGTGTTTCACCATTATATTTTAAATTAAATATTTTTATTGTTTTGAAGTCCATCCCAAGAAGTTGTTACCGCTGGAGACTTTTAGGGTTATTGGACTTTCTGAACTCCATCGAATTACAGTAACGCGCTAGAAAGAAAAAAGAAAAAAGAAAAAAGAAAAAAAATGCTCCAGAAAGGATTCTGAACAAAATCCCAACAAAAGCGGGTTTCTGGGCTCTGGGAGAACTATAGCTTGTTTTATCTGGACCAGGGGATCGCCTGTTACAAATCTCTTCTCAGCTTGCTCACGGAGGCTAATGAACAATTTCCCTACCTTACGTTTAATTTTACTACGCTGAAAAATTCCGAGACACTATGGGAACGGGGAGGGAAATATTCGAGTCCGGATATTTGTTTTTTTCTAAATATTTCAGCGCAAGTATTTTTGAGGGATCTGTGTTCGTCCGAAAGATAACATTCCCTTCTCTCTACATCTGAATTGATCCCGTCGCTCAATTGGAATCCGGACCCGAGAATAGCCGGAGGTTTTTAAAATAGGCAGGTAGCCGAGTACCGGCTTTTGAATTACAGAGCAGAGATTGAACCCCACGACTTTTATCGTCGTCTTGGTCAGAGTCGTCGTCGTCGTTGTTATTATGTTTGACTATGCTCCATGGTCAATCTGACCTGCTCCATTGTCATCCAATCGCAAGGAGCAGAGAAAAACGCTTTTAACTGAACATGTGCAGAGAGCGACAATCAGCGCATGCTTTCCGTAGTTGACAGCTTTAAACTTTGATTTGCCTGCCCTGAAAAATATCTGGAGCTGGTCCGGACGTAATGCGGGCTTGGCAATTGGTGCCCAAAGGTGCCGGCCTGAGCATGGACCGCCTCACCCGTCGGAATCGAGAACGTCATTCAGGCTGGATCGTGAAGCGGAAGATGCTTTCTTTCCTTGGCTTTATGGAACGCGACGGTCGAGCTATACAAGGCGCTGCTCAAGGCCGGTGGCCTGATAAGGAGGGAGTTGCTAAGCCCAACTCTCGGCTGCGCTTGAAGGCTGCCCTCCCCCTCCTCCTCTCAAAAAGAGGTTATCAAGGCCACCCGTTTGCGAGCTGGCCCAACACCCACGGAGCCAGTCCTTCAAAGCCCGTTGTGTCTTCTTGGTCTAAATTACCTTCCTTTAAAAACCATCCTTATTTTGATCCTAGAAAATACATCTAACCAGCCAGACTTAGCTATCCATCAAAAGTAATAAAAAGGAATGTTTTCTGTTGTTTTTCAGGATTAACTTTGGGAGTATTGCAGAAGGAATTGACAAAAAAAAAAGTTTTCTTTCCCAAATGCAAATAACCTGATTTTTTAAAAAAATGCTAATAAACTTGCTGGGAGCTGTATTGCCCTTCACAACCTTTAGCATGCTGGGTTTAAGATCACTTCCCTATATTAGTCCAAATTATCATATCTGGTTTTTGCTACAGGAACTGGTGCCTTGTGATTTTTGGTTGATCAGCTATAAAAATTCTCACAATTACTCAAGGTACATTTCACTCATTACAACATCTGCAGTGCTTAGTACTTAACCTACTAAATTAAAATGCAAAACAAAAACATGTTTAGGCTTTCTCAAATCTTAGTGGGATGTGCTTGGCTCAGGGAACCATTCCCACATCTTTTAATTCTAATTGCCTGGTTTAGCACCAAATAGGAGCATGGCAAAATAATTAAAATAAACAGTTTTTCTCATCCTTAGCAATGTAGCATGCTGTCTGGCTTAGAAAGTTAAAATGTTGATTGGGGAATTCTGGGTGTTGAAGTCCACACAATTTGCTAAGATTGAGAAATACTGGAATAGATTGTCTAACTAGGTCTAGTGTGATCAAGGTTCAAAATCTCACAGGATGATTTGGGCCAGTTGCTATCATAGAATTTAGCCTACTTCACCAATGTGTGGTTATAATTAACCAGCTAGTTATGACCAAGGAGAGAAAAACTTTACATACCATGTTGTGCTTTATGGAGAAAGTATGAATTGCTGGCATCAAGCATCTAAACACAAAGTTCAGTAGGGTTGGACCTAGTATTAGCTAATACTGGGATGGGAGACCACCAGGATTGTAGATTTGAGTGGGAAGTGAAAAACATTCAGAAAGAAAGTAATGGTAAACCATATTGGTACTGCTGCTAAGAAAATTGCATGAGAAGTCCCTTGAGTCTCTCGGAATTCAGCTTAACTCAGATAAAATTTTACTCTTTTAAGCAGACGTAAAATGCTCGATTTTAAGGCTCACTCTCTTTTGCTATTGGTTTTTCTGCAGATTACATGAGTTTGTAATCCCACATTTTCTTTTGGTAAACCCAGGTCCAGTTGCTTTCAGGAGCATGTATTGCCACATAGAGCAAACTCTGCTGGAGAATATTCCACCATGTGTCACAAGCTGAGAACAGCTGATGATTTTAATCATTGAACTTTATAGGTCTGAATGGGTTTGAAAGATTAACTCTCCTTATCTGATCCATTGTGTGGGGCTTTATTCCAGCCTTGTTTTCATTTTTTAGTTCAAATTTCAGCTTATGAAGAGTACATTTTTCCCCACAGGCTTCATCACAGACTGAAAAACTTGTGCACTCCAGGAGAGCAACTAACCAGCTGGCGTCTTGCTTCAAATCAGAGCCCAGAGTGTAGCTGAAACTGGTCTGGGGAGATGAAGCCCCTCTCCAGTAGTGCACTTCTGCCCCTCACATTCTCCCTCCACACTAAATCATTGGAGACCCCTACTAGAGTCCAAGCCACTGACAACACTAAAGTGAAGCCAAAGTGCTTAAAAGTTTGAGCTATAGCCGCTTTTCAGAAGTGGATAGGACAGAAAATTCTGTGATTTCATCCTAGTTGTGTTTTGTTTCTGGGCATACTATGGGAAGAACCTCTTATATCATTGTGTGGGTATGCTTCTGAGATAGGAATCCTATGGAATAGGGCTTGTTTGAAAAGGACCTCTGAAGAGCCTCTTATTCCTCTGAAGCAGTGGTGAAATCCAAATTTTTTTACTACCGGTTCTGTGATCGTGGCTTGGTGGGCGTGGCTTGGGCATGGCAGGGGGAGGATACTGCAAAATCCCCATTCCCTCCCCACTCCTGGGGAAAGGATATTACAAAATCTCCATTCCCACTCCACTCTGGGGCCAGCCAGAGGTGATATTTGCCGGTTCTCTGAACTGCTCAAAATTTCCGCTACTAGTTCTCCAGAACCTGTCAGAACCTTTTGGATTTCACCCTTGCTCTGAAGGTATCCAGTGTGCCTGTATCTGGACATACAATCACTTATTTCAGACTAATGTAAACTGCATGTTGTCAGTGTGCATCATCTCTCAGAGGAGGTGAGAGTATAGAGAACTTTCATTAAAGCCGCAAGTTTTTCAAGAGCCAGTGGCCCAGAAACTAGGAGACTGAATGTTAGCCTTGCCTTAGCCATGAAAACCAGAAGAGTGACTTCTAGTCAGTTCAGCCCTACCCACTTCTCAGAATTGTTGTGGGGAAGACACCAAAAAAGCTTTTGTTTGTAAGATTATATTTATTTAGATTTCCTGTTTAATTTTTATTAAAAATTCAAATTAACACATTTGCTACTACTACCACTTCCCATTATTGTTTGATGGGATTTTAATATTGTATTATTTTTCAACATAGTCTGAAGTCTTTGAGGATATCTTAGAGAGTCTTAAAGGACTCTCAGGGATTCTACAAATATACTTTTAAAAACACTGATCTAAAGTTTATGACAGGACATGGGAAAAAAAGAATTGGGCCATTCTTTTCCATTCAGGAAAAAAGCAAGAAACTATAATTTTATTTTCATTTTAAAATTCTAGGGGAAATTTCAGGATATGGAGAAAAAAAAAGTGAATATGGCACCCATTACAATGTGATCAAAACTGTGCTTATTTTTTGTTGCAATATACACAAAAAAACCAGGCAGAGCTTAGATCAGGGGTGTCAAACTCAAGGCCCATGGGCTGGAGCTGGTTGTGGGAATGCTTAAATCTGGCCAGCGGGGCCACTCTGGAAACAGTGAAGGACCAGCCCATTGTGCCTCTGCCAGCAAAAACAGGCTCCTGATCTCCATTTTTGGCTAAGATGGCCTCCTGCAACCCTCTGCCAGCAAAAATGGAGTTCGGGAGGACCGTGCCAAAAATGGAGATTGGGAGCCCATTTTCACTGGCAGAGCGCTTGGGCCACCACAGGTGCTCCCAACATGACTGACGTCAAGCTGACCTCGCCCACCCTGGCCATGTCTACCCCGGCCCCCCAAGGTCAAACACAACCCTGATGTGGCCCTCAATGAAATAGAGTTTGACACCCCTGGATCTAAGCCAGTCACCATCTTGATATTTATGACTGTAGTCTGCAGATACTCTGAAGCCTCTCTTAAGAATGTTACCAGCCAGAGCATTAAAAGTATGGATTTTTCTATTTCAGAAAGCACTTTCACAGGGATACACTTTCTTACTTCTAAGCTGTATTTTGATAACACATAGTAGATCAGCGCAAGGAAAGGTATACAGTAAATCAAGCCTGCTCCCACTGAGGAGCCTTATTTTGATCTTTTGAGGCAGACAGATATAAAACTATGTTGAAGGTTCCCTGGAAACAGAAAAGGGCAATGGGGATTTAGAATTGTAGCATAATATTATTTTATTCAGTCCAACTCTATTTTTGCACTTCAAATGAAAAAGTTACCCCTGATGGTTAGATCACACCTCATACTTCCAAAGGGAGGTCCAGACTTGAGCCTGTACTTTTGGGTGATTTCCACTTAAGTGGAGAATAAGAGGAATCCAGAAATGATCACATAATAAACCAGATAAAATTAATATATCACATTATTTATCTTATAGATCTTCACCTTTTGATTATTTTTCTTTGAAAAAGAAAATGTGAAATCAGCCAGGGGTTTAGTTTATATGAAAAGAGGAGCAAAATCTTTAAAGATGATAACATGGTAATTCTTCTTAATAATGATGCAAATAAGGATAAATGCAAGTCTGAAAGGTACATTAGCACTATTGTGCTGACAGCATAGCACTGGCTGCCAAATTGTGTTCATATGATATCAAAACTGTTGGTTATTACTTTGAAAAATCTATATGACTTTTCCATTCACCATAACTCCATAATCTCAGCAGCAATGTTTTTTGTTTGCAAACATTAATTTATGTGTCAAAAATATTTCTAGACTGCCACCAAAGGCAAAATGCCTCCCAAGGGTAGTTTATATAAAATAGCTACAAGAAAACATTAATCACCTATTGTTTAAAAGGCCTTTGAATTATAAGATTATAGTATTTTTTCTTCCCACACCAATTCCAGCATCCTACTCTATGTATTATAAAACCCTGGTTTAACTGAATTTGAACCTATAAAGTAACCTTTTCATCTAGGCTATTCAATGCCTTAGACCAGGGCTTTCAAACTCTTGGCCTGCGGGCTGGATGCATCACATGCTGGCCACGCCCACGCTCGGTTTAATGAAGGGGGAAAAGTCCTGATAGCGGGACATCATCGTCACATGATGACGCTATGACGCTGTGACAACATGAGTTTGACACCCCTGCCTTAGACCAATGTCTCTCAAGTTTGTGAACTATAAGATGTGCGGATTTCAGCTCCTAGAATTCCCCAGCCAACATGGGAATTCTGGGAGTTGGAGTTCACACATTTTAAAGTTCACAAGGTTGAGAAACCTTGCCTTAGGGTTCTGCCTTAATTGTTCTGTTTTTACCTCTGCTTCTGATTGCTTGTGTGTTGCTTATTATTTGTAGGTTTGATTATGCTTTTCTTTCTTTTTTTTAATTTGATTTATATGCCACCCTTCCCCGGAGACTCAGGGCGGCTTACAATGTGCTAAGCAATAGCCTTCATCCTTTTGTATATTTATACAAAGTCATCTTATTGCCCCCACAACTGGGTCCTCAATTTACCTACCTTAGAAAGGATGGAAGTCTGAGTCAACCTTGAGCCTTGGCGAGATTCAAACCTGCAGTAATTGCAGGCAGCTTTTTAATTGTTGTTAGCCATCCAGAGTCATGACTTGAAGTGGGCAATTGTATACTTTGAAATATAAATAAATAAAATAATTTCCCACTACCCTGAGCTAGTATAAAAATAATCTATGCAATTAGGAGAAGGGGGACTGAGTATATTGGGGAGGTCAATTTGGAAAGGGCTGCCCTAAAATATATGCAACTAGCTAAAACAAACATGGGAACTTCTTGAATGGAAATGAATATATCTATGTGGTCAACTCCCATTTAAACACAAACATCAACAAAAATGAGGTTTGAAGTTTCAGGAGCTCATTTAAATCTATAGTCAATACAATACAATAGTTATTGTATTGGAGCAGTATTTCTTTAGTAGAAAGCCACAATAAATACAGATAGTCCTCAACTTACAACTACAATTTACCCCCAAATTTTATTTTATTTTATTTTATTTTATTAGCCCCAAATTTTAAGTGTGGCATTTGTTAAGTGGGTTTTGCCCCATTATACAATTTTTCTTGCTACAGTTGTCAAGTGAATCACTGCAGTTGATAAGTTAGTAACTCAGTTGTTAAATGAATCTGGCTTCCTTATTGACTTTGCTTGTCAGAAGATTGCAAAAGGACCTTGGGACACAACAACAATCATAAATATGAATTAGTCGCCCAGCATCTGAATTTTGATCACATGATCATGGGGATGCTGCAAAGGTCGTAACTGTGACAAATGGTCATAAACCACATTTTTCAGTGCTGTTGTAACTTTGAATGGTCACAAAATGAATTTTTGTAAGTTGGGGACTACCTGTAATTGTAATAGCAATAGCAATAGCACTTAGACTTATATACTGCTTCACAGTGCTTTTACAGCCCTCTCTAAGCAGTTTACAGAGTCAGCATATTGCCCCCAACAATCTGGGTCCTCATTTTACCAACCTCAGAAGGATGGAAGGCTGAGTCAACCTTGAGCCTGGTGAGATGCAATCTGCCAAATTGCAGGCAGTTGGCAGTCAGCAGAAGTAGCCTGCAGTACTGTACTCTAACCACAGTGCCACTGCGGCTCTTAATACCAAATGTTTTATTGTTTCATTATAACAATTGCATAATTATTACTATTGGGATTTTTAAAATCATCTTTTGAGAAATTATCCTCATAAGGTATTTACAAGGGATAGCAAAATAAAAATATTACATAGGCCAGAACACAGTCTGCAGATTTAAAAACAATAGGGGGTGTAAAAATAAAGCAATGAAATAAAAATGTTTTTAAAAGGCAGGGACTAAAACTGACTCGGATAAAAAAAGAGAGAGGAAAGAAACTTTAATATTCTCTTGAAAATGAACACAGGAAGAAGGCTGTTGGTTATTGAAATATCTCTAATACCTCTGTCTGCCAGATTTTATTTCTATCACTTCTCCAGAGAGCTCTGATCAGCAGTTTACTTTCTCAAATACAAGGGAGAGTGACTTGAGGGGGAAAACTGAATGTGTGGTTATGAGACTCATCAGAGGTGGGTTTCAGCAGGTTCTGACCAGTTCTGAAGAACCGGTAGTGGAAATGTTGAGTAGTTTGGAGAACCGGTAGTAAAAAATTCTGACTGGCCCCACCCCCATCTAGTCTCTGCCTCCCAAATCCAAGCTTATCAGGAAGAAATGGGGATTTTGCAGTAACCTTCCCCTGGAGTGGGGAGGGAATGGAGATTTTACAGTATCCTTTCCCTGCCATGCCCACCAAGCCATGCCACACCCACCACGCCACACCCATAGAACCGGTAGTAGAAAAATTTGAAACCCACCACTGAGACTCATGCATAAGATTGCTACATTTTATGATGCATCGTCAAACCCAGGTAAGAGCCATCAAAACTACAGGTAGTACCTGATTTATCACCACAATTGGACTGGACTTCCATTGTTAAGCAGTGCGATCATTTAGTGAGTCATCATGTGACTGCACACAATGTTATGATCCTTTTTGTCATGTGTGTTAAGCAAATTGTTTCATTAAGCAAGTCTGACTTTCCCCATTGACTTCCTTATTGGAATCTGGCTGTGTAAATCACCACCAGACTTTGGAGCAATGCAACCATCACAGAGACATACCAGTTACCAAGTTCCTGAATTATGATCACATGATCTTTGGGACATTGTGATGGTCATAAGTGCAAGGATCATAAGCCACTTTTTTTCAGCATCATCATCATAACTTTGAATGCTCACTTAACAAATGGTCATAAATTGAAAACTACTTGTATGCAAGATTTAGAGCATAGTTCTTCATACCCATGTCAATTCATTTACATATTATACTGTGGATGAAGACTCAAAGTGCTTTTTAAAAAGGCAATTGGACTTTCTTTCTTTTTTTCTTAAAAATGTTTTGTTTTTCATCCAAGAAACTTTTTTCGTTCTGACTGAATGACGGGGAGTGGAAGGATTTATATTCCTTACAGTCATCTGCTCATTAGCACTGTGAAGGTTGGTCATTTGAGAGTCATTGAGACCACTTGGGTTTATCTGTAACCTCAGGGTCACCTGAATTAGAGGGCAAATGATTGTGGAACCTTCTTGGAACTGCTGAAAGGGTTGTGATATAAACAGGAGGTAGGCGATGTAGGTGGAGATAGGTTGTTTTATTTATTTATTTAATTAATTACAAAATGTATTTGCCCATCTCCTATCCAAAGACTCTGGGAAGCTTACAATATAAAAACTTTAAAAAAATCATTAAAATCATCAATCGTAAAACATTCAGGAATTCAGTGATGTTGCTTTTAAAAACAACAACAAACAATCCAGTCAACCAACCAACCAACCCACCAATTAATCAGAATAGGGCTCGAACTGGAAGGGACCTTGGAGGTCTTCTAGTCCAAACCTCTGCTCAAGCAGGAGATCCTATACCATTTTAGACAAGTGACTGTCCACTCTCTTCTTAAAAAGTTCCAGTGATGAAGCACCCACAACTTCTAAAGGCAAGCTGTTCCACTGATTAATGTCCTCACTGTTAGGAAATTTCTTCTTAGTTCCAGGTTGCTTCTCTCCTTGATTAGTTTCCATCCATTGTTTCTTGTCATGCCCTCTGGTGCTTTGGTAAATAAGTTGACCCTCTCCTCTTTGTGGCAACCTCTCAAATACTGGAATACTGCTATCATATCATCCCTAGTTCTTCTGTTCTCTAAACTAACCAAATCCAAACCCTGCAACTATTCTTTATATGTTTTAGTCTCCAGGCCTTTAATCGTCTTTGAACACAATAGTATATTCTGAAAGAAATCATCTTCTGCCATGTCTTGTTGAATAAGTTAATAATTTGCCAAAATGTGGGGGGAGGGGGCACTCCAAAATTCCCTTTTCAGTCTTCTGAAAAGGGGGGGGAATCTTCCTGCTTTTTCTATGCCCAGTGTTCTTCCAAAGTTTGGGAATATAGATCTTGCACAGTGTGCGGCTTTATTTTCTGTGAGCTTCATAAAATAGACATACTGACCTAGCAGCTCTTCAGTTGTTGCTGCATTTGTAGTTCAGCAACATCTGGAAGATTGCAGATTTCCTATTCCAAATATAAGGGAAAGATAAGGTAGGAAAAACATATCCCTAGTCTCAAATATACATCACTGTGGCTTATAACTACATTGCTTTTATTACGATAGTGGCTTTTCAAAGCAAACTTGTCTTAAATGATTTATTCAGTATCTTAAATGACTATATTTATAATTTCACATAACTGCTATTTGTACAGATGTATATGATTGCTTTTCTCAGCCTTCTTAAGCATAATACTCTGCATATTTTTTTTTAATCATTGAATATATATTTCCATCTGGAAATGTTAACAGAAATGGTTGATTGATGCTTCCATCAAAAATCTTCAAAACAATTTCCTTTTGATTGTACAATGGGAAACAACTTTCAAGATATGGAAAAACATTCATTCGGCTGTTGCTTGCAGTGATGGAGTACTGCTTAGATAGGGAGGAAAACCTCTGATGTATCACATACAAGAGTTTCCTGAGAAAAGAAACATAAAGTGAATGTTGTACTGAATTATGATTTCTGCATTTTCAGTAATGGTAATAATAGGTTTCCGATACTATAGTGATGGGAGCACAATTTCAGGAACAATTGGGAAGATACCACGAATAAACATATTTTGGGACACAACTTGCATCAATAGGTTAGGAACATGAAAAATCCAAGCTTTTAAAACTTTTTTAATTTGCTCGAATCCTGAGAGACATCAACCATTCACCAACGCTGAAAAATCATTTAAAAAAAAAAGAAAAACTCAAACTATTTGCTTTAGAGAACGAAGCTGAGCTTATAGACCTTCTGTGAAAAATCCACCACTGCAGTACAGGTAGTCCTCAATTTACAACAGTTCATTTAGTGACTGTTCAAAGTTACAAGATCACTGAAAAAAGCGATTTATGACTATTTTTCACACTTACGGCCATTGCAGCCTCCTCATGGTCACATGATCAAAATTCGGAGTTTGGCAACTGACTCATATTTATGACAGTTGCAGTGTCCTAGGATCATGTGATCACCTTTTGTGACCTGACAAGCAAAGTCAATGGGTAAACCAGATTCATTTAACAACCATGTTACTAATTTAACAACTGCAGTGATTCATAACAACTGTGGCAAGAAAGATTGTAAAATGGGGCAAAACTCAACAAATGTCTCAGCAACATAAATTTTGGGCTCAGTTGTGGTCGTAAGTTGAGAACTACCTGTGGTTATAGTTCTCTCCCCCCCTCTCCCTCTCTCCTCTCCCCTCCCTGCTACCTCTTTCTTTCTTTCTTTCTCTTTCTTTCTCTCTCTCTTTTGCTTTCTTGCTTTTAGCTAATGGTACACATTGTCTTTTCCCCCCTCACAGAATTTCTTTTCAATGTTCTTCTCTTTCTCTGCATCTGCTTGTTGCCATATTTTTTTATCCCTTTGCTCAGTATTATTTCAAGAATCCTTGTTTCCCAACCTTTCATTTTTCTCTCTTTTTGACTTTAAGGACATTGTGGCAGAGCTGGAACTGCAAAGCAAAGCAAGACAAATATCCCAACTTTGATTACAGGTAATGGTTTTGTTAAAAAGACATTAAATTACATCATGATTTCAAACAACCATTCTCAAAATAGAAAAAAACACTTTAGAAAGAAATAATCAGGAGACAATAGCAGGAGCTTTTTACATTTAAAAAATCGCTCCAAAGAAACAAATGATTCATAATCCATGCCATTTTTATATTTGTGTTAATTTTTCTTATTTGTTCTTCCAGATTTTGTAACTTAGAATCATGCTTTTGATAAATTTCCTTAACTGGATCCCATTTAGATGTTCTAAATATCTTTCAAAATTCCCAACCAATATGGAAACTGAAGCCCAACATATCTGAAGGATTAGAAAATCCAGACAAGTTTCAGTTTCAGTTTATTTAGATTTATATACCGAAGGACTATACCTACTCCCGAAGGACTCAGGGCAGTGAACAGCCAAAGATAAAACTGATACAATATAAAATTTAAAAAACAATTTAAAAACATATTAAATAAATTTGGCCCATACTAATTAAAACATTTAAAAATCTGTTTTTATATATGCATATCCAGGAGTGGGTTTCAAAACCCATCGCTACTGGTTCGCTCATGGGTGTGCTCGTGTGCATGCGTGTGTGATGCTTCTGCGCATGCATCATGTGCATGCGCAGAAACATTCGGGCAGGTGGCCAAAGCCTCCCACCACCGCCGCTACCGTTTCGCCTGATCTGGGGAGAACTGGTAGCAACCCACCACTGCGTATATCCCATCTTTCTCTCAAAAACTTAAGGTGTGAGTCAGTATTCCTTCTGTTCTCCCTTTCGTTTCATTCATATAACATCTCATGAGATAAGATGATAATTGAGCTTTGGGTGGCCCACTGATTTTCTACATGAAAATCTGAATGTAGGTTTCCTGGTTTCAATCCAACACTTAGATATTATACTACCCCATGGCAACATAAATCTGGTAAGAGGACTTTGGCAGTTGATAGCACAAATTGAAGAACATGTGTTATTTGAGTTTCAGTCATGAATCAAATACGTCAGTCACAAATAAGTTTTAGACTTTCTAGTGCAGATAATGTAATTTCGAAAGTGAAAATATTAAAGTAATATTTCAATCCTCTTTCATGAATAGTTGTTTTGTGGAGAAATAAAAAGGTGGTGTACATAGAAAACTATTTTTTAAGACAAAGTAGTAATATTGTTGTTTTAATCCACAAGATTTGCAAAAGACAAGAATTCTACATTTCTAAACTAAAAAAACCCAAAAGAAAATAAAACCAAAAACCATACAGTGATAAACTAATGGCTGAATCCTGAATGACATACTAGACACCGAAATTCGCGAAGGAAGCTTAGTAACGTTTTATTTTGACAATACATGAAAGGATATGCATTAATCATTGAAATAAACGGCATGAGTGCAAAGTGCCTACTGTGTTTTAAAAAGAAAATCACTTAATTATTTCTGTTGATGTCAGTTATTCATTTGGGACTATTAAGCAGTAAAAGGGCACAACTGTATATTGACTGCAATATACATTGGATCTGTGCCTGTATTATCCAACGAAAACAGAGCACTGCAAAACAATACAAAGAAGAGGTCAATTGCACAGAGTTCATGAGACAGCTATATCATTTGAGAACTGCCTGGAATTACTAGGTGTGTCATTAAACTATGTGGAACTCACCAGCCATCCTGCAGCACTTCCTTTTCTCTGAGCATCTTGGTTTATCCCCATTAAGTGGGGAGCTTCACCATGCCATGCATTATGCCCATTTTTTAGCAGTACAAATCACTGAGTCTGGGGAAGAGGGTATATTCTGAAGGGATATCTCCAATGGTACATTTTCTTGTTTAGGTCAGAAATGGGTCACCTGGTGACCTTCAGTCTTTGGAGTTCCTAAAAATGGAATTCCTGGATGGAGTTTATTTCACATCCTTTTCCAGGTTTTTCTGCACCAACAAAAGGAAAGGCATGTAATAATGGATTTTGCTATTGTTTAATCATTTTTCTTTACTGCTGTCTATCAAAATTACAGTGTTAAGCATGCTAAGGTAACAAGTAATTGATTCTCTACAGCTTCTGATAGACTGTGCCTAAATATATGACTTTTCAAATAACTCTTATTGGAAATTTCAGATTTATTTCTTCTTTATAACAGGATTAGAAGCTCTTGGTCTTCAAGGGACAGCTAAAGTTCAGCTCCTCACAGCCCCAGACAGCTGATGATACGGATACACAAAAGTGGCTTCTGAAATAAAAACAACAATCTAGGTAAAATATTCATCTTAATTACCGCTATTCTTCCCATTAATGAAAAAAAATATTTTGAAGACCTGAATAGAATGATAATGAAATTTATATGGCAGGGGAAAAAATGAGAATCAATATGAAAATGTTACAAGAAAAGTAGCTTCTGGAGGGCCACCAGCTCTCATCTGTCTTTTATACAGAAGTCTAAAACCAATCTACTTCAACCAGTGGAAATCGCAGGGGGAGGAAGAATATCAGGAGGTGTTGTGCTAAATCTTTTCATGCCATATTGTTTTCTGAGAACTGAGTGGTTGGAAAAGTAAAAGAATGAAAAGTGTTGCTAAAGAAAGTTCTGAAGATATCCTCCATGAATGCTTGACCCTTCTAGAGTGGTTCATGGTTTCAAGACTTGACCAAAAGTGAAAATAAGAATTCAAATTATTTTCAGTTCAATATTGCAGCCAATAACCTTTTGAACTTTTTTCCCTGAGTGCTCTTTGAACATTAGTTTTTGTCGAAAAGAATGTAAAAAAACATTCTCTTCATTAGGAATCAAATGACACTTTAAATAAATGAAATCCCATACGAAGGCAGTTTTTGGGCCTTGCTCTGGAAATGGCAATTACTTCATACATTCTGTAGGGCATTCGGCTGCCACTTTGTGATTGGGAAAATTGTAAACTTGTCATTATCAGATCATTGGACTGGAACTCTAATAAGAGTCAATTTCCTAATGCCCGTGTATAATTTGGCAAAAAGAAATATCACTTTTAATGCAGGGGATAATGATGATTTTTTTAAAAAAGGGCAGGGCAGCTCCACAAAAGCAGTAAAATGAAGTCCCAATTGCTGAAGGGTTGCCATTGTATTATATAGTGATAGTTGTATGAATGTTTGGTATAGGAAAAAAAATCCTTTTCACTTCCCAAATAAAACATATTTTGTTTTTATTTTATAAATTAATCAATGCAAATGGGAGAGGTTTTTTAAAGAGTGTTCTTGCAACTTAAATTTCTGGGTAACATGTCTTCACATACCAATTACAGGAGAACCACAGTAAGAGAGCCACTATAGGTCTCCGTGTTCTTGTGAACATCTCAGAACCACCTAGACCTGGGCACAGAAACAAAATGGAGAGAAAAAAAAAGAGAAATAGAGCTCTGTGTCATCTGGATATTGGTCATAACATAGTCCAAAACTCTTGATAATGTCTTCTTGCAGTTTCATGGAGATGGCACAAAAATTAATCGATCCAGTTTTATTGAAAGAAATCATTTTAAAGCTGAAATTATATTTAAGCTTGGCTGCTGAACTGAAATACATGTACTCAAATCTCACCAGGCTCAAGGTTTCAGCCTTCCATCCTTTCAAGGTAGGTAAAATGAGGACCCGGTTTGTGGGGGCAATAAGCTGACTTTGTATAAAAAAGAACACTGCTTAGGGGGGCCAAAAGCCCTACTAAGCAGATATATACAAAAGTATGAAGGCTATTGCTTAACGCATTGTAAGCCGCCCTGAGTCTCCAGAAAAGGGCGGCATATAAATCGAACCAATAAATAAATAAATAAATAATACTGTAAAACATGCGGGGATAAAGTGTTGGTGCAGAGGTAAATAATTAAAGGTCAATTACCGTATATATACCGAACGAACCAAATGCACTAAAAGTAGAATTAAGGTGGGAGCACTTTAAAAATAAATTAAGGAAAGATATCTTTGAGTCTCCTTACATTTAGAATGTTCAGCATATGATGGAAGCACAGTAGAGAACTTACAAATGCTTAAAAACCAGTTTGTCATTATCCTTGGAAAATTAATCTACATGTTTTGGCTGTGGATGTTTGTAATTTTATGTATTGTGATTTGATCATTATCTATTTTTTTAGCCAGCTTATAAAAAGATGCCATAGATGCTGAATATTTGCATAATTCTAAATAGTCAAAACCTTAATGGAAATGAACGGTGCAATGTGATTTGTATTGTAGGTATTCAGTGAAGCTTGCTCACTGATAAATACTATGAATAGGTAAAGTCTGATTGTGGGATGGAAGAGGGAAGCATGTCCCATAGACTAGTTTGAGAATCAGAACTGGAATTTCTGAATTTGATCAGCTAGTTTGTTGGCTCAACAATGAAATAGTGTACGGGGTACCAAATTATCCTTCAGCAAGCTTTTGCTGCCTTGCGTTAGCAACATAGCAGAAAAATCAAATATGTTAGGAGGATTGGATTCTTTTTTTCTAGATGTCTTCAAATAGAAGCAGAATAACCATTATCCCAGAAGCTTTAATTTGGATTTCTCTGCTGAACTGGGAGTTATACTCCATGGCTTCAAAAACTTAAGCTAGCCTGCTTAAGATAGAGAAAGTCTGGCCTTTAAATGTTGCTGAGCTACAACTGGCAACAATGAAAGTTATTTTTATGTATACAATTATATTACATGAATTTCTCACTATTGTGTTATTTCAACACCCACACACATATACACAGATGTGTGGGAGTGCCTAGGCATGTGTAGATATATTGACAGTTTTTCGTGAGTCCCTCATCAAACCAAGTTACTAAAAAAACTAGGAAACAAATTGTTTATACATTATTACATATTATTGGAAGCATGGCACCAATTTTGATACTCTCTTTTGAAATTCCAGGTTTGATCCACATTTCTGTAAAAGCTTTAGGTTCAGGGCCATTTGCTGTCTAAAAGTCAGCATGCATTACACATAGCCCTGCCAATGAACTGCCAAAATAGGAAATGTCTGGGCAAGAGTTACCTACTGTGGAATCTATGAATAGGCTGACCTTTTTGCCATTGTTTTTCCATTTTCCATGTGGAAAACAAGACAGGTTGTAATAATATTATTTAAAGGCCTAAGGTGGCACCTAATTACTCCTTCTGTTTGTTACGTATTTAGAACTGTAGCAACCTGGCAACACATGGTTGGATAAATAAAGGAAACACAGGAGTTGATTCAATGAGAGATAGACCCATTCTGGGTTTAAAAATTATTGCAAACATAATTTGCTTAACATTAAAGTGCTTTCTTTTATTTTTAATCCCAATGAAACATGAAAGTTTAAAGTCAAATTCTGTTCCAGGTTTTAGTTATCTTGAAGTCTGTAGGCAATACAGCGTCTTGTGGGAAAGGGTGTAGAGGGTGGTCGTTTTGTTTCTTTTGTGCATCAGAGTGGTAGAGGAACCTTCTATTGGATTTAACCCACTGTTCATGTGAAAAACAGTCAGTGACAAATGGCTATTGAGATGAATCGTTCTGGAGTCTGAGTTGGGAAGGAAGTGCTGCATTCCTAAAGGGAAAAAATAACAGGATTTTTTTCCCTCCTACTCAGTCACAGATTTCTGATTTTTTTTTTATTTTTTGGGGGGGGTTTGGTTTGGAGGAGAAAGAGAAGGAGAAAAAGTGTTCACACTTATTCTATACATTTATAGAATTATACATTTCATGTGAAAAAGGCTGAGCTTGAAGCACGGAGGCCTCCAGCTTCAGACATAGCGGCTCTGATTGCATGACAAAAGAGGATTACAAACTGGAATGGGGCAGAATTAGGCAGGCAGATTTAGGCTACTATAATCCCAAGGGAGCATAACAAGCAATAAACACATACTGTAAATGTACCCAAGAAGAGAAATGCCTCTTCTTGGTTCAAAAACATTGGTTGATGTCACTAATGGTTTTCCAATAAATACAATAATCAGAACATAAGACTTAATTTCCGTTCTGTATAATTCATACCAATAGCCATATGAACTGTTAATCTGGCTACAGATGTCCTTCCACAAAAATGAAGTGGGAATAATTAATGCTTATTTCAACAAATCCCACTTGATAAAATTATGGTATTAAACAGTCACCAAATCATTGATTGTTCTAGTTGTATTAATTACTAGTTCAGTTAACTTTTTAAACAGGGCATTCACAAGCCTCTTTCCCATATTTAACACCGTAAAGAAATTATATACTGCAGAAGAAACATTATGGAAAGAAGAGGTCGTGGAATGTCTGTTAAGTCAAACTATCATTCTTTTCTCAAAAGAATGCTTTAATAATGCTAATCTCACCTCTGTGCTTTGACAGAAGTTTTAGTTTCCTTCCTTTTCTGCTTCCTAAAACTGGATTTTTAATAGTTTTATGGGAAGAATCTGTACTTGACTAATTACTTCAGCTTCTGAGAATGAAATGCTTTTATGAAAAGAAGAAAGGATATATATATATATATGTTTATGTACGTTTTCACGGGTATGTATGTGTGTATAGTTAATATTTCGGGTTTCTTCCCGTGTAATTGTGGATATATCCCTAAAAGGGTAGAAGCGACGTTTCGACAGAATCCCATCTGCCATCATCAGGTTTATGTCAGCAGTCATTTTGTAGTACAAAATGGGATTTTTTTTTTTGCTGTTCTAGGATTATCCCATTCGCTAGCAAAGATGGAAGCAGTCTAAAGCTGTAACCCTTAACCTGTCTAATAGATGCAGCACAATAGCATTTGGTGACTTGTATAAGCTTTCTGTTTTTTCTGAATTTATGAGACTACACTCCAATATTTCCAGTTAACTTGGAAAAGTGTGCTGAGGCATTTTTCTAAAAGGAAAAAGGTACCTTGTGCTACTATTATGATGATTGCCAGTGGCATTTCTATTGAATAATAGTAACAATGCACATAATTCAGTTCCAGATTTTCTTAGGTAATGATACTATGATCATCTCAGGAGGAATTGTTTAATCTTCTAAGCATTGATCCTGATCCACAGAATCCATCAGTCTCACAGAAATGTTGAAAGAGTTGTATTTTCTTTATTGGCATGAAGAAGTGTTTCATTTCTGGACCATACTCTTGTAAATGGTCACTCTGATTTCAGGATCCCCAATTGCCAGAATGTATTTAAGAGGAAACTATTACAATCTGTTATCTGAACATGCCATGTAACTGGAGTTCATGGCTTGGATCCTGATCAAATTAATTTCACATTGATATCTTGAAATCAAAGAGATACATTATTAACTGAATTCTCAGAGATTTAAATGAGTCTTTAGTGGAAAACTAATTTAGTCTAGACCCAAGCTGTTGTAGTTCATGTTTTCTAGCTGAAGTTGTGCTTTCAAGGATTTTAACATTGGCTGGGCTGATTTTTTTAAAAATTTTGAATTTTTTTTTGTATAGCTTTTACCTTAGCCATATTATTCTGGTTTTGCTGACAACATTAATAAAATTATTTACAAATGAAAGGACGACAGTGAAGTATTTACTTTTGAGTAATTATCTAATTTCATTTATTGAGAAAAGGATATCTTATCTGAAAGGGGTGGTAAGTCAACTCAGAATATATAGAAAGCACAATTGCAAGAAAGACTGTATTTTAATCAATGAATAGTTGTGATACAAGAGGCATCTCACTCAAACACACACTGCTACTTATCTTTCTTGGATATCTTGTAGAGTATAATTATTACTGTGCATACTTACATGCACATGCACGCTGAGAAGAAGCTTTTAAAAACACCTTCATGGATTTCTAATCATGCTAGGTTACCTGGAGTTGGGGCTTAACCAAACATTACAGCTACTGACTAGTCCAGCAGCCAAACAAATGCTTCCAGAAATCTTGTCTTCTTGAAGCAGCCTCTTTAATCTCAAACTGCAAGAATACACAAAAGATAGCAGGGGCTGATGACAGATATGACAAATGTAAATAATCTATTAAAGCAAATTTTTTCATGGTTAGTAGTACATAGATGACATTTGTAAGCTCTTTCTACATTTTGTTTTCATGATGACAGGGTTTGATTGTGCCAACTAGTAACTTTATGTTGTTTCAGTTTTGGGGCAGCTTCCATTCTCTTTCTTTCCAGTTAGAATGGGCATTGATTAGGGTATGACTAATAAAAATGAGATGTTACAGGGAGATGTCAAAATTTAAATTTAAGATTTACACTCATCTAATTTTGTGCTGTATTGTATATGTTAATGCTGTATATAACTGTCTGAACATTTATGATGTCTGTCTTTTGGGGAATTAAACTTTCTTTCTGCATAATAAAGAATTATTAAACTCTCATGGCTATTGCAAATGACAAAATAGAAGTTATTTCCAAAACCAGGAGGCAGCATTTCAGATTTTTGGGATGTTCTTCTGCTGACTTAAAATTTTGCATTATAACCACAAAGAAATTCCAAAGAGGCTAAACAGATAAACTAATAATGGAGGTTTTTTTTCCTTCATTTGATTTGAAAACAAACATAAGGCAATGGTTTTCTGTTCACTTGTTTAGCCTTTTTTGAGATGTTTCTCTGATGGCTACTTTTTTGCATGGTCACAGTATTGCATTGCATGAAGGCAGCCTTTAACTGAATTGCCATTGGCATGTACCATTGCAGATGTATACATATATTCATACATGCACTTTATTGCTACCTGATTCTACTTGTACAGTGGCTTTTTCTCTGTGTTCATAGGCACTTAACAGTCTAGCAAGTTAAGATAATACTAGAGGGTTACAATGCATGAAAGCTTTTGCCAGGAGCTGAAGGCTCCATTGTTTATTTGCTGCAGGAAGATTAACATGGGCCACTGAGCTGGAAATCACTCTATGTTACATTTGTGATTTATCATAGAGTCGGAGGAGAATTCGGATTCAGTCTTTAAAAAGTCACCAATTCTTCTCCATTAAAAACAAACAAACCATAAACACACACAGGCACAAGGAGAATGTCAGGGGGAGGTTAACTAGTACAAAATCTATTTGCCAAGGTATTTAAAGTATTAAACAGGCAGGTGTGTCATTATAAATCTACAGTGTTGATCCTGTCTTGAGAAAAAGGTTAGATTTATTGACTTTTGAATCTCTTCTAACCATGTCACTCTCTCATCTTGTGAAGCAGTATACCAGGTGTAGGATAGTCCCTTAACATGAGCAATAACTTGTATGTTTAATCTGAAGGGTGGGGTATCCTTTCACGTTATATGACTTCTTTGAGGGTCATATCTTCTGGTTAGATTTTAAAGACAGGCAAATTCTTCCTGTGACACACAAAACTGAGAACTACACACTGAAGAAAAATAAGGGCAGAAGAATTGGGAATGGTGGTGCAAAATGAAACAACATTGTTCTGTTGTTGTTTTTTAAAAGAGAATTGATGTATCATGAGATAATTCTACACCAACAAGACTTCTGGATACTTGTACTGTGCCTATTGTACTGTGCCTAACACATTGTAAGCCACCCCTGAGTATCTGGAGAAGGGCGGCATATAAATCGAACCAATAAATAAATAAATAAATATTGCACCAAACAAGCAGTCTGGATGCCATGCAAAGTCTGTAGAAATCTTGCAAATACATAAAGTACTTAAATGAGAGATCTATAAAAATTTAGGCAAGTTTTATGTATTAATTGTATCATTATTAATACATTTATTGGTCTACATCAGTGACTGGGGAATTCTGGACATTGAAGACCACACATCTTAAAAGTTTCTGAGATTGAGAAACACTGATTTAGATAGCAACTATGTAAGCCTGATGCAGAAATAATCACTGAGGGGAAAAAATTTGTGGACCAAAAACTTTATATCTCCTCCCCCCGCCCCTCAGGAGTATTGCCAGGGGTGAAATGCTCCCGGTTCGGCCTGGATCACCTGATCCAGTAGCAATGGTGGTAGGTGGTTCAGAGAACCGGTAGCAGAAATCTCTGGGCCCCACCATGCCCAGCTGAGCCGCGCAATCATCAGAGGCTTTTTTTTTTACTTTTAAAAGCATTTTTTCTACAAATGCTTTTAAAAGTTAAAAAAAAAGCCTCTGATGATCACACAGCTCAGCTGGGATTGTCAGAGCCTTTTAAAAGCATTTTTTCTACAATCTCTTCTGATAATCCCAGCTGAGTTGCCTGATCGTCAGAGCCTTTTAAAAGCATTTTTTTCTTAAAATGCTTTTAAAAGTTTTACAACAAAAGTGGGACACGCCCACCAAGTCACATTACTCCATACCAAGCCACACCCACAGAACCGGTAGTAACAAATTTTACATTTCACCACTGAGTACTGCCATTCAGGTCATAGCAAGAAGCAGCGTCTAACGTTGGCTGATCTTGAAACTGTTAATCAGGATGTATCTACTTAGTCCTAGATGAGGGACCATCAGGAAATCTGTAAATTGGAAATTAATGACAAACTATTTCTTACTGTTCCCAATAAAATGAGACTGATGTTTCCATGCATGCCTTAGGAGTCAAGCTAAACTCAAGAAAATTCTTTTTAAAAGTGCCCTTCAGAGTTTAGCATAGCATCAGATTTTGTAGGCAGTTAGTCCCATTTCTTCACAAAATTCTTTTCTTACTTAAAATTGTGGTTTTTTTTTATTTATATAGTATTAAAATTACTTTTATGTCTTCTAATGAAAGAGCTCTCAAAGTAACTACTGTACCAACAAAATAAAAATAAGTTTATGTGCAGTTGGATAAAATAGAAGATTCAGGAAAAAAACTTTTTTCTCAAACAACTTCAAAAACAGCATTTGAAAAAAATAATAATAACATGACCCCCATGTACCTATCAAAATATTCCCCCCCCCCCAAAAAAACACCAAAAAGTTGAACAACAGTCCCACAGGAGTGGGAATTTTTCTTTTTCTTTCTTTTTATTATTATTATTATTATTTTAATATAATAATTCAGTCTTCAATTAAACAGTGTGTCGTCCGGGTACAAATATCTTTGTAAAATTATAATCAAGATTTACAGCAATATTCGTTACATTAACATTAATTCTATATTAAAATGATAATATTAAACATAATAATCATATTTGCTTCTCTCTCTTAACATATCTTCTTTATTTCACTAATCTTTTTCTTTTGTTTCCCTGTTTTTAACTTCCATTTTTGTTATCTAACCATTAATAAAATAAATTCCATGTCATATAATACTCAGTTTGTTCTTTCTCCTTAATTGCTAGTGTTAGTTTATTCATTTCTGCACAACCTAATATTTTTCTGATTACATTCTCATCTGTGGGGATCTCTTCACTTTTCCAATTTTGTGCAAATACAATTCTAGCTGCAGTTAATATATGGATAATTAAATATGCATTCCCCTTACAATATTTTTCAGGTAAAATCCCCAACAAGAATATTTGTGGCTTTAAATCAATATGCTGCTTTTATCATTTTTTCCAGCCACATATGTATTTTTGTCCAATATTTGTTTGCTTTTGAGCATGTCCATCACATATGATAATATGATCCAGTTATCTGGTGGCACTTCCAGAATTTAGCCATCTTATCTTTAAACATCTTTGCCAACCTCGCTGGCGCGAAATGCAATCTATAAAACATCTTATACAAATTTTCTTTGTATGCAATTGACATTGTTAATTTATAGTTCCTATCCCACAGTTTCTGCCATTTATCTAACTCTATTATATAACCAAAGTTTTTGCCCATATTATCATTGTCTCTTTTACTTGTTCTTCTTCCAATTTAATTCTAATAAGTAGCTGTATGTTTTCTTTTATCAATTTTTCTTCTGTCCCTGTTAATATCTTGTCTAATTCTGTTAGTTCATTATAAAAACCATATAGTTTAACATGTTTCTCATATTTAGAATGTGTCTGCACTTGTGAGTACCATGCCATATCAATCCCTTGATCACTCAATTCTTGTTTAGTTTTGAGTTCCCCCTTTTCATTCAGAAAATCTTTGTACCTAACAATATTTTCCATGTTAATAACATTTGGGTGAATCAGTGCTTCCATTGTTGAAAGCCAAACTGGTATCCTCAAGTAATGTTGTTCTTTAATTTTCTCCCACACTAACAATAACGCATTCCTAATATAATGTCTTTGAAAGTAACCGTGCATTTTATTTTTCCGATACCACAAGAAAGCATGCCAGTCCAATTGCAAATCATGCCCCTCCAAAGTCAATAGTCTTGTATGCCTCAATACAATCCATTCTTTCACCCATGTGAGTACTGCAGCCTGATAATACAATTCTGGAGTGGGAATTTTTCATTTTAAATGCCCAAATAAGGAGAGAGGGTTTTGCAAAATAAGTGGCTGGAACAGGATAAAGGCTGCTTTTCCCTCTGAACACAGAGATTTACGCTTCCATTAGCATAAAGAAAAAGTGAAAAGCAATGACACACAATGCAGATTTAGTATGCTGTGTAATTTGGTTTTCAGACCATATTAGGGACCTAGGAAACATGTTACACTGAATCAGGGCTATAATCTGTAGTGGCAGAGTGGTTAGAATGCAGTATTGCAGGCTAATTCAGCTCACTGCTAGGAGTTCGATCCTCACTGGTTCAAGGTTGACTCAGCCTTCCATCCTTCCGAGGTCAGTAAAATGGGGACCCAGATTGTTGGGGGCAATATAACACAAGGGCTATCAATAGATTCAAACTCAATGTAATTTGCTCTAATCTTGATTTAGGAAATATGACTTCTGCAATAGAGTAGTAAATGTCTGGAACCCTGTACCTGATCCTGTTGTTAGTGTTGCTAATCCCCATACCTTTTACCTTAAACTGTCTACTGTGGACCTTTCATGTTTCTTAAGAGGTCTCTAAGGGGGCGTGCATAAGTGCACTAGCGTGCCTACCATCCCTGTCTTACTGTCCCCATTTATGTGTAATCATTCTATGTGTTTATGGCTATGTTTTGCCTATTTATATCCTTTTATTTGTGCCAATTATTTTTCATGTGTCCATGTCCACGTCTATACTGTTTCTTGTTTCCTTGTACTTGTTGACAAATAGAGAGAGAGAGAGAGAGAGAGAGAGAGAAAGAGAGAGAGAGAGAGAGAGAGAGGGAGGGAGGGAGGGAGAGAGAGAAATATGCTGACTCTGTAAACTGCGTAGAGAGGGCTGTAAAAGCACTGTGAAGCAGTATATAAGTCTAAGTGCTGTTGCTAAATGCTAATGCTATATAATCCATGGACCTCAGCATTGCCTCCCCAGGATGGCTTCTCATGTGGGCTGGCAAGATGATGCAAGGAGGCTGGGCTTGAAAGAGAGGAAGTTGTTAAGTTGGGTGAATGAGGACGCAGCAAGCCAGAGTAGTAAGTGACAACAGCTCTTTATTATAGGGTGAGACTCCAGCAACTGACCTGGGGAGCGAGCTCCCTTTATATACCTTGCAGCTGTGGTGGTCAGCCAATCAGCTGAGGGTCAGTTAATTCGAACTTCCCGCCAAACAAACCTATTTACATAACACTCCTCCCCTCCCAGAAGTCACTTGGGGTGTTATTTGCATACAAAGTCTCTCAGGTGACTAGGGCGTGTGCGAGTCCTAGCTGACCTGTGCAGTTCAGTCGGAGGGGCAGCGTCGAGCAGGTCGGAGGGACTTTCTGTTTCTCCCTGCTCCGCCAATGAGGCCTCCGGGACCTCCTCGTGGGCGGCGACTTCTCCTGCTGTTGGGACTACCTCGACGGGGCGGCGCTGGATACCAGAGTCCTCAGCTAAGTCCTCCGCTCTACTCGGGCTAGTGGTTTGTGCTTCTGGTTGGTAGTCGTGGTCGGAGATGGGGTCGTCTGGTGTGTCTTCGGTGTCTGTGGTTACTCTTTTTCTTAATTGGTTGATGTGCCTGCGCCAAACTCTCCCGTCCCCCATGTCTACCCTGTATGACTTGGGGCCTGTGATTTCTGTGATTGTTCCGGCCTCCCAGAGTGGGCCCTGTCCATAGTTTCTAGCGTGTACCGGTGTTCCTATGGTGAACTCTCTAAGTTTCCTTTCCCCCCCTTGAAGACCTCTGGGGAGTAATTGGGGTTTAGTCTGTCTAGAACTCCCCGGAGTTTCCGCCCCATTAGTAGTTCGGCCGGACTTCGGCCTGTGGCTGTACAGGGTGTGGAGTGCTGGGCTATTAAGAATTTGTCTACCCTTTCCTGCCAGTCTCCGGGGCTTAAGCGTGAGAGGGCCTCCTTTGCTGACCTCACAAATCTCTCCGCCTGTCCGTTACTAGCCGGGTGAAACGGGGCAGAAAGGACATGTCTGATCCCAAGTCCCGCTAAGTACCCCTCGAACTGTGTTGCGGTGAACTGTGGCCCGTTGTCTGACACTAGGATGTCCGGTAACCCATGTGTGGCGAATAATTGTCTTAGCTCTCTGATGGTTGCGTCGGTGGTAGTGGCCTTCATTAGCTTGATCTCCAGCCATTTGGAGAATGCGTCTACGACGACCATGAAGGTCTGTCCATGGAATGGGCCTGCAAAGTCAATATGTATTCTGGACCAGGGTCCCTGGGGCCTTTCCCACTCCCTCAGGGGTGCCGTTGGCGGGTCTGATCTGGACTCTTGGCAGGGCTGACATCTCCCCACCCACTCTGTAATGTCTGCATCCATGCTGGGCCACCAGACATAGCTCCTGGCTAGCCCCTTCATTCTCACAATCCCCGGGTGCCCCTCATGCAACAACGTTAAAACCTTTTCCCTTAAGCGTGAGGGAATAACAACCCGATCGCCCCATAGTAAACAACCCCCTTGCATTGTCAATTCGTCTCGTTTTCCCGCAAACGGTTTAAATTCCCCGCTCCCAATCTTTTCCGGCCACCCCCTCATGACCCAACTTGCGACTGTCCGGATCACGTGGTCCTTGGTTGAGGCTCTTGCAACCTCGGCTGATGTTATGGGCCCAGAGTCCAAAACGTCTATCAGCAGGATGGGGATGCCGGGTATGGGGTCTTCTAGGCTGTCGGGTAGTGGGCATCGGCTGAGTGCGTCCGCGTTGCCCATGTTCGCCCCTGGTCGATGTACCAGGCGATAGGAGTATGCTGCGAGGAAGATGGCCCAGCGTGTCATCCTGGGTGACAGTGCTGCCGGGGTTGGTCGATCTCCCGCGAGGAGACCCAGGAGTGGTCGATGGTCTGTGATTAGCTCAAAATCCCTCCCGAACAAGTACTCGTGGAATTTCTTTACTCCCGAAACGGCGGCGAGGGCCTCCTTGTCGAGCTGGCTGTAATTTCGCTCGGCACTTGATAGAGTTCGGGAGTAATATGCGATGGGCGCTTCCAGGCCACTCGGGAGTCTATGGCTCAGGACGGCTCCCACCCCGAATGGGGACGCGTCACATGCTAGAACAAGGGGAAGCGTTGTGTTGTATTGAATTAAGAAGCTTTCAGCTGATAGTAGTTTTTTAATGCCGGCATATGCCCTGTCTTCAGCCTTCCCCCATTTCCAAATGGCTTTCTTGGTTAACAGTCTATGTAGGGGTTCTGCCACTGTTGCCTTGTCTTTGAGGAAGATGGCATAAAAATTTAATAGTCCCAGGAAGGCCTGTAACTCTGCCTTGTCCTTGGGGGTGGGTGCTTCTCTGATTGCCCTGATCTTGCTCTCTGTGGGGTGTATGCCGGTGCCATCTACCCTGTATCCCAGGAATTCGACTGAGGGGACTGCGATCATGCATTTATTGCGTTTTACTCTGAGTCCCGCATCCCTGAATTTCCTTAGGACCTCCCTCAGCCTTTCTCTTAGCTGCTGCTCATTGTCCGCGGTCATGAGCACGTCATCAAAATAGGGCACCACCCCGGGGATCCCTTGTAGAAGCCGCTCCATGGTACTTTGGAACAGTCCGGGGGCCACGCTTACTCCGAATTGCAAGCGGGTGCACTTGAAGGCCCCTCTGTGGGTTACGATAGTCTGTGCCTCTGCGGTAGCGCCATCTACTGGCAGCTGCTGGTACGCCTGCGCAAGATTGAGTTTTGCGAATATCTTGCCGGGGCCCAGGGAGTGCAATAAGTGGTGAATGACTGGCACTGGATAGGCGCTCTGCTGCAGGGCCTTATTAATTGTGCATTTATAATCAGCGCATATGCGCACTGATCCATCCGGCTTGACCGGTGTCACAATTGGGGTCTCCCATTTGGCGTGGTCGACTGGAACGAGCACCCCTTGTTTGATCAATTTATCCAGCTCAATGTCTATTTTGGGCTTCAGGGCAAATGGTACACGCCTGGGCTTTAAGCGGATGGGTGCGATGTTGGGGTCTAGATTAAATGAAATCGGGGTCCCCACATACTTGCCAAGCCTCTCGTCGAACACGTCCTGGAACTCCTGCATCAGGTCTTCCTTCAGGGTGCTTCGAACGTTCCTTACTCCGGTGAATCCCATGCCTAGGGCTCTAAACCAGTCCATGCCCAGGAGGCTGGGAAGGTTGTCGCTGACTATGGTGAGGGGCAGTTTCTCGGTAAACTCCCCGTACTGGACTTGGAACTCGCCTCTGCCTTCGACGGGTATGCGGTTCCCTTGGTAATCCTTCAGTCTACGAAGCTGTGGCTGGAGCTGTCGCTTGTGTGCGCTGGGGATGACTCTCTTTAAGTTTTCCCAAGACATGATGGATATCGGCGATCCCGTGTCTATCTCCATCTGGCACTCCCGTCCCTCGATCTCGACTGTGGTGTAGGTCTTTTCTCCAGGCGAGGTGCAGGTCCGTGCGATGCGAATGGTGTAGGCCCCAGCGTCTTCAAATTTCGCGCCCTTCTGGTTTCCGCCATCCCTGTTGGGCCTTCGGTGTGGCGCTGTCTCGGATTGGGCCGTTTGGCCACGTGGTCTGTAGCTTTGGTGTGTTTTCGACCTACAGACTCTAGCGATGTGGCCCCTCTTCTCACAGGAACGGCAAACGGCGTCCCTGAACTTACAGTTCTGTCGTGAGTGGGACCCTCCACAGCTGGCGCATCCATCTCTGGGCTCCCTCCGGGCTGTGCGGGACTGCTCGGTGCGGTAGACCTCTTCTTCAGACTCCCCCTCGCTCGCGGTGCTTACGGCCTCTTGATGCACTGGCGCCGTCTTCTGCGTTGTTTTGGTTAGGTGGGAACTCTTTAATCTCTCGGCGGCCTTTACTGACGACTCTTGCGCCCTGGCCTCGTCTAGCGCGATGAGTAGAGTCAGGTTTGACCTCGCAAGCAGCCTCCTCTGAAGCCGGCTATCTCTCACTCCGCAAATTAGTTGCTCTAGGAGCATCTCATCCAGGTCTCGGTACTCACATTGGGTTGCGGCCTTACGCAGGGCAGCGACGTACTCACTGATCGATTCTCCCTCCTGCTGGAGCCGTTGCCGGAATTCGTAGCGCTGCACGTACTTCGATGGCGTTGGTGCATAGTGGTCTTTCAGCAGGGTCTATAGCGTCGACCAGGAAATGTTGTGGACCGAATTCGGCTCCGACAATGCTTCGGCTGGGTCGAAAACCCTTGGCCCGCAGTGACTCAGGAACAGGGCTTTCTTCCGAACGTCCGGTAGCCCTTGCATGTCGTTTGCCACCATGAAGCACTCGAACCGGGACATGTAGGATCCCCACTTCTCTTCCTTGGGGTCGAAAGGCGCTGGCGGGGTGTAGGCAGACATCGTTTCGGGATTCTCCTGTGTTCCGCTCGCTCGCCTGGCTGGATTCAGATGCGGTCTCGGGTCCCCTTCTCTGAACGTGGCTTCAGCTCCTTTGAGTGTGGCTTCAGCTCTTTTGCGTGTGGCTTCTGGCCTCAAAATCCCACCCTCGTCGCCAATGTTAAATTGGGTGAATGAGGACGCAGCAAGCCAGAGTAGTAAGTGACAACAGCTCTTTATTATAGGGTGAGACTCCAGCAACTGACCTGGGGAGCGAGCTCCCTTTATATACCTTGCAGCTGTGGTGGTCAGCCAATCAGCTGAGGGTCAGTTAATTCGAACTTCCCGCCAAACAAACCTATTTACATAACAGAAGTCTTGACCTATTCCACAAGAGCCTCACACTCTGCATCCCAATAACTGCCTGGCTTATAGGAAGAAATAAAAAGTAGTGACTCCTTGTCTTTTCCTGGCTGGAGTATTCTGAGTGCACACCTCCTAATGTTGCCAAAGTTGAAAAGCATGGTCAAAAGCATCAAGAAACATTTTGAAACATTCCTTTTTGGAATTTTTGGCCACTCTCCCACCTTCCCTATCCACAGAATATAAAGAAGGCGGGAGCTAACTTTTATTTCATCTGCCGATATTGGGTAAAATCCAGGAACTTTGGGGCAGGGGAAAATATTGTCTCATGGGTTTGCTGGTGAGATGAGCTAACATAGCACCCCCAAAACAAGGACTTCAAGTGCTTTTCTCAACCCAATTGAGAAAGCCTCAGCTTTGAAATGGGCATGTTTTTCATGCAAAGCTTCTGCTGAATCCCTGAAATACTTTCTCATACTGTTATGACTACTAAGTCCAGATAAAAAATACGAGAAACCTGTTCCAGGGCTGGGAGGGGAAAGAAAGGGAGAGTGAGCCATGCAAGTCTCTTTCCCACATGTCAGAAAGGCTGGCTGGCTGGGCTAACCTTAATGTCTCAGGGAGGAAACCAAATACCTTTGCACATTGGAACTGCTTATAATGACTTTTGTTGCTGATGGCGCATGTTTCGATCTCCTTGTTAAATGTTGTTAAGCAGGAAACAGGTTTTGAGGCAACCGGGTCCTTGGGAGTTCAAGCTCCTGCCTCAAATGTTCTTACAAGATGCACAGTTGGCATCAGCTTACAGGAAATATTTAATTAGAAACGGAAGGCACTGGCTCCACTGACCTTGCATTTATATTTACTGTATATGGCTCATTACAATGACTTTTACCGACAGTTTACATTGGTGATTTATTTCTATTAACCAATGGAGAATTTGCAGGATTAAAGAAGATGCAAATAGATGATGGGATACCCAGTGCGAGGGCAAGGGAGTAGGAGAGGGGAGAGATCTTCTTGTAAAGGAGAAGACTGTGAGTCAAAGAGGGAGGAGAGTGACATATTTATGAGTCCAGTATCAGTTGCCTGCACCGATAAGCCATGGTCATTAAAGGAAGGAAAAGTCACCTTTGTGTGTATAAAATATGCACGCCGCTGAGCTTGAAAAGAGTGGGCAGGAAAGCATTGGGTAAATAAAGGATATCCCATGAAACATAATATGAAAATAAAATTACCTCACTAGGCAGGAAAATTCTCCATCCAAGTAGTGGAATTTAAGGGGAGTAGAACAAGTCAGATTTTTAATTTAATTTTTATTCTGCTTTTCTCCAAAAAGCTTCAGATTATACCTTGAATTCTGCCCATTTATAGGTCATTCATTAGAATAGATAAAGTTATACATACACACAACCCCTGAGGAGATCAGTTTTATATTCTTATATCAGTTATGTGGTAGTGAAACCGAATGGGAGATTATCATACATCATGTCTTGAAGCCACTGGTACATTACTTGATTTATGAAAGAAGATTTTCTGTATCTTACAATGAACATAGAAAATGTGAATGTTCATAAAGCAATTCATTGCAAGGCTCTTGAAGTCTAACTAGTAGACTGGCCTAAACTTTTGAAGTGTAGCCAGCTTGACTGTCACCACTGAGCAAATCACAATTCTATCTGAGCTTACACAAACAAGAACATAAAAGGTGACCATGCAAATGACTCAAGTACCTACTCGAGTAATCTCAGAAAGAGAACAATAGAGCCTGAACCTCTTATCCTTGTCAAGAAAGAAGATAAACCTAATTGCAGAGAGGATGACGAGCCAAAGAAATCCTTACTCTCAAGCTACATTAGAGAATAAGAAGAATAAGTTGATGATTAATGTCAGTTGGTGCAGCAGTCCACCTCTGTTGAGCTTTGCCATTGCAGTTAGTAGAGAAAGGTCTGCATATACTCTAGAAAAGCACCAGGGCATCCAATGATGCAAGCTGAAACCTGGCCTTTTTAGCTGATGATCCATTGCTTCGATCTAGCCATTCCTTTGGAAACCAGTTTCGAAATGGAATGCTTCTCCTTTCTCAAAACATTTTAATGCTTTGCCTCCCCCTCACCCCACATTTGTGTGTGGTTATTCAAAATTACAAATAAATGGCAATATAATGAACAGTTACAAATATCCTCCTCCTCCTCTTCTTCCTTCTCCTCCTTTTAGCCATTGTCTATCCACTGCAAGATGAAGGCCTCTTCTGCATGTCTTCAACCTATACGGTCCTGAGATTTCTTTAGCCAATTGGGCCCACAATATTTGCTGATGTTATTGATCCATCTTGTTTTAGGTCTCTTTCGTGGTTGTTTTTTTATCAAGTGGGATCCATTCTATGACTGCCTTGGTCCACCTATCATAAGTTCTTCTTGCTATGTGACCAGCCCATTTCCATTTCTTTTACTCTCTTGATAATATTGTATATTTTCTTTGGTTTTCTAATCCATGTGCAGGTCTTTCTATTTTGTCTTGTAATGCTGAACATGTATCTTTCCATGGCTCTTTGTGCCACTCATAGCTTTTGTATTGATTGTGGGTTAGTGTCCATGTTAGACCGTCATATGTTGGAGCAGGTAGCACACACTGATCGAAAACTTTTCTCTTCAGGCATAGGTGGAGGTTGTTCTTGAAAACTATGCTTAGCTTGCCAAATGCCTGCCAACCACGTTTAACATGCCATTCGCTTTCCAAAGCTGTTCAAGTTGTAAATCTACAACCCTGAAATTGCTTTTAAAAAAGAGAGTAATGCATCTTGCATAACAACGAAGTCAGTATTTTATTGAAGTCGGAGTTTTATTGGAGCATTGTTCAGGAAATGCCTGTGAAAACAGTGATAGAAATTAACACCTCTGCAGAAACTTTTTAAAGCAAATACATTGCTAAATTCTTCAGCTTTAGTCCTGTTTAAAGCCAATTCTGACTAATTCCTACTTTGATTTGATTAATAAGCAAAGAAAACAAAAAATATAGGAAAGTAACAGTAGGAATATAAACCATTATATAAATTGAAAGGGCTATCCTCATGTCCTGTAAT
The DNA here is from genome assembly GCA_022577455.1 of Arizona elegans. Classification (NCBI taxonomy): domain Eukaryota; kingdom Metazoa; phylum Chordata; class Lepidosauria; order Squamata; family Colubridae; genus Arizona; species Arizona elegans. The sequence goes on from JAKOOJ010000002.1 coordinate 39,385,249, forward strand.
CATGACATGGACATGTGATCATTTCTTATGCAATAATCTCATCTTGTTGCTTTTGAGTCTTTCCAGACCATATCTTGAAACAATTTAAAGTTGCCTTTTCCTGCCATTGAGTCAGTGTTAATTTCTGGTGACTGCTTGAGCTAGTCCCTTGCAGATTTCTGGGCAAGGTTTTAGAAGTGGTTTTTCTTCTTAAGGCTAAGAGAGAGAGAGACTAGTCTAAAGTCACCCAGTTGGCTTAGTAATTAAGGCAAGACCAGAATTCACTATCTTCTAATTTCTAGCATTGTTCCTTTAACTAGTATACCAATAGTCTTTATTTTTTAAAAAAATTAAATAAATATTTCCCATTTTTTCCTAACATGATCTTTGTTGTGGATATAGTCTGGAATTGCCAGCCCTACAAGATAGACCAGACTAGGAAAACAAAGTCATCAATGCTAATACTACTTTTATTATAAGATTATAGTAATACAATGTCAGCCTGAGTGTGTTTCCCCCCTCTTTCACTTTATCTTCATGGAAACTGGGGAGTGTCTTGGTTCTCAAGTTACAGTTCTGGCCCAAACTAGGATTTTTTTTTTTTTATCAGACTTGTTGTGTTTGTAGTTCTTTCTCTATCACCTGATCCCAAAGTTATTTCTTGTGTCTATTACAGGCATGTTTTACCAACAATGTAGCCAGAGATATGTTTGGGGAGGAACCTGCCCTATTCCCATGGGTGTCTTAGGCTGCTGCAGACATATGGCCATTTGGGAGGGACCAGCACTTAACTTCTGCAGTCATCTGCCCATATTATGTGTGATCCTCAGTTTCCACAGAAATTACTGGGTTATTCGTTTATTTCTTTTTTAATCCCATTTCTTTTGTGTGTTCCTTATAAACAGGAAGGAGTGCACGACCTGATTTTTTAAAATGAAGTCTCATAATTGTGCATTGTCCGTTCACTCACCACTGTGGGGCCTTCCATTGCTGCTACCAAGAGGGATTTTTGCTTTTCACAGTTTTAATGACTCAGAGGAACATAATTTTGCTAGTCCATTCCATCTCCATCTCCAGTTTTCTTTTGGTGCTGCTGACCACAAGGCTAGAAAGTATCATTCCTCTCTAGCAATAGTCAAAAATAGAACTCACATGTTACAGCTGCACTGTTCCCTTCTGCTACATCTTGTAGTATCAACTTTGTTAACTCTCAAGACTCTTTTTTCCGCTATATATTCTAAATCAACGGTGATCTATATCTATATCTATATCTATATCTATATCTATATCTATATCTATATCTATATCCTTGTGCACAGTCACTCACGCCCTCGTCACCTCTCGCCTTGACTACTGCAATGCTCTCTACATGGGGCTCCCCTTGAAGAGCACCCGGAGGCTCCAGCTGGTCCAGAATGCAGCAGCGCGGGTAGTGATGGGAACAACATGGCGCTCCCATGTAACACCGCTCCTGCGCGAGCTGCACTGGCTCCCGGTGGTCTTCCGGGTCCGCTTCAAGGTGTTGGTTATCACCTTTAAAGCGCTCCATGGCATAGGGCCTAGCTATCTGCGAGACCGCCTGCTGCTACCGATGACCTCCCATCGACCCATGCGCTCCCACAGAGAGGGCCTCCTCAGGGTGCCATCAGCCAAACAATGTAGGCTGGTGGCCCCTAGGGGGAGGGCCTTCTCTGTGGGGGCTCCCACCCTCTGGAATCAGTTGCCCCCGGAGATAAGGAGAATCCATGACCTCAATGCCTTCCGTCATTCCCTGAAAACCCATCTTTTCCAGCAAGCTGGGTTGGTTTAAGAAGAAATTTTTAAATTCTTTTAATTAGTCTGTGATTTTTTAACTTTCGGGCCAAAATTTATATATATTTTTAAATGTTTTAATATTTGTATTCTATGTTTTTTATCTTGGCTGTACACCGCCCTGAGTCCTCAGGGAGAAGGGCGGTATATAAATTGGAAATTAAAATTAAAATCTATATCTATCTATATCTATATCTATATCATCTATATCTATATCTATCTGTATCTGTATCTGTATCTCTCTCTCTCTCTCTCTCTCTCTCTCTCTCTCTGTGTGTGTGTGTGTGTGTATGGATGGATAGATAGATAGATAGGTAGATAGATAGATAGATAGATAGATAGATAGATAGATAGATAGATAGTGTGTGTGTGTGTGCACGTGCTGGTGTGTGCGCTTGTGTGCACACGTATGTATGGGGGTCTGTATAGGTATGTGTATGTATGTATGTATATGTATATGTATATGTATTCATTCTTTTGTGATGAGCATCAGAATTTCATTTTTTAATGCTTGCCAGTGTGTTCACAGAAAAAATTGACAATAAAGGTTATCTTTTCTTATCTTGAGTCCATTATCTAAGCTTGCACCTATTAGCCAAACTATTTTTGGACATGGTTTCAATGCTGTTTCAAAGGAACACTCCTGGTAATCCTCAATTTATGACCCTTTGTTTAATGACACTTACAATTACAAAAAAATTAGGGACTTAAAACTACTCCTTAAGGTTATGACCATCATATCACCTCCAAAGTTGCCTGATTATAATTCGGTTGCTTGGCAACCAGCTCACATTTGCGTCATGTGATTACGATTTGCAACCTTTCCAGCCAGTTTCCGACAAGCAAAGGGAATAAGGGGAAGTCGGATTTCTTAACGATCCTGTGATTTGCTTAATGATCACAACATTCGCTTTACAACTGTGATTTGTTTAATTACAGTGGTTAAAATGGTCATAAAATTAGATCCAGTCACAGGACAACTCACTTAGTAACTGCATGGCTTAGCGACTGTAACTGCAGTCCCAATTGTGGTTGTAAATTGGGGGCTTACCTGTAGAGCCGTGTGTGGAAATAGCTTAATAGACAGGTTGGAAAGGTGGACTTTGCAAACTAATAGCTAATTTCATAGATTGCTTAAACTTGGCCATTACACATCTATTCAAAATTGTGCCACCCATTTAGGGAGAGTGATTTGTGGTAGTTTTCTGATTGGCAGGTAATAATTGGTAAGAGGGAAAACAAAATCCATCAATCACTTTCTTTAATTTACTATACAATAAGTAAACAGAACACTATATGACCTCATTACTGTGGCAGAATAGAGTTTGGCAATCAGGGCAACAAGTTTTATGTATTCTTACCCCCACTGCCAAAAAACCAGTCTTCAAATGGTAAATAGTGTTATTCCTATTTTCTTCAAAGTTTAGAAACAGGTCATCCTCCCCCATATACAGGTCCAACTTGGAATCCTAGTGGATGATCACTTGAATAGGAGCCAGCAGTGTGCAGCAGCAGCCAAAAAAACTAATACAATAGTGGGATGTATAAAAAGAGGCATAGAATTGAGATCACGTGAAATATTAGTGCCGCTTTATAAAACCCTAGTAAGATCACACCTGGCATACTGCAAACACACCATACTACAAAAAAAGATTTGAGACTTTGGGAAAAGCTCCGAGAAAAGCAACTAAGATGATTAAAGGCCTGGAGACTAAACCATATGAAGAACGGCTGCAGGTTTTGGGTTTGGCTGCTAGTCTAAAGATGCCATCTAAACAATGGCAAGACAAGAAACAACATCTGCATCCAGTTCTGGTCACTATATTACAAAAAAGATGTTGAGACTTTAGCAAAGGTACAAAGAAGAGCAACTAAGATCATTAAGGCCCTGGAGACAAAAATATAGGAGGAACGCTTGCAGGAATTGGGTATGGCCAGGCTAGAGAAAAGAAGGACTAAGGTGACATGATAGCTGTATTCCAGTATTTGAGAGGCTGCCACAAAGAAGAGGGGGACAATTTGTTTTCCAAAGCACCAAAAGGCAGGACAAGAAACAATGGTTGGAAACTATTCAAAGAGAGAAACAACTTCGAATTAAGGAGAAACTTCCTAACAGAGAAGACAATTAACCAGTGGAACAGCTGGCCTTCAGAAATCGTGCATGCTCCATCACTGAAGGTTTTTAAGAAGAGACTAGACAGTCACTTATCTGAAATGGCATAGGTTCTCCTGCTTGAGCAGGGGGCTGGAATAGAAAACCTTCAAGGACACTTCCAGATTCTATTCTATTCTATTCTATTCTATTCTATTCTATTCTATTCTATTCTATTCTATTCTATTCTATTCGTGTTGACAGCAACAATAGATGAATACATAAAAGAATAATGGACAAAAGTTAATTTCTAATCATTTTTTAAGCTTTTAAGAACACAATCAATGAAAATCCAGAGTAAATTAGCATTTTGGGGTTCATATACAGTAGCCTGCATATGAATCCAAAAATTCATATACAGTATGCGGTGGCAGCCAAAAAAGCCAATGCAATCCTAGGTTGCATTAACAAAGGGATAGAATCAAGATCACGTGATGTGTTAGTAGCACTTTATAAAGCCTTAGTAAGACCTTATTTAGAATGCTGCATCCAGTTTTGGTCACCATATTATTTAAAAAAATGTTAGGACTCTGGAAAAAGAAAAGAGCAACCAAGATGATTAGGGGTCTGGAGGCTAAAACATACAAAGAGCAATTGCAGGAATTGGGTATGTCTAGCCAAGTGAAATAGGGATGGGGTGGCTCAGTGGCTAAGATGCTGAGCTTGTCGATTGAAAAGTCGGCAGTTCAGCAGTTCGAATTCCTAGTGCCATGTAATGGGGTGAGCTCCCGTTACTTGTCCCAGCTTCTGCCAACCTAGCAGTTCGAAAGCACATAAAAAATGCAAGTAGAAAAATAGGGACCACCTTTGGTGGGAAGGTAACAGTGTTCCATGGGCCTTTGGCATTTAGTCATGCCGGCCATATGACCACAGAGACATCTTTGGACAGCGCAGGCTCTTCGGCTTTGAAATGGAGATGAGCACTGTCCCCTAGAGTTGGGAATGACTAGCACATATGTGCGAGGGGAACCTTTACCTTTTAGCCAAGTGAAAAGAAAGACTAGAGGTGACATGAGAGCAGTGTTCCAATATTTGAGGGGCTGCCACAAAGAAGAGGCGGTCAACCTATTTTCCAAAGCACCAGAAGGCAAGATAAGAAACAATGGATGGAACCTAATTAAGGAGAGAAGCAACCTAGAACTAAGGAGAAATTTCCTAACAGTGGGAAAAATTAACCAGTGGAAGGACTTACCTTCAGAAGTTATGGGTGCTTCATCACCGGAGGCTTTTAAGAAGAAAACAGCCACTTGTCTGGAATTGTGCAGGGTCCCCTACTTAAACAGGTGTTTGGAATAGAAGACCTCCAAGATCTCTTCCAACTCTGTTATTCTGCCTGCTACTGCAAGCATATGGAGGCAGAGAGATTTCCTTCTTACTTTGAATTATTATTTTTTTCTACCAAGTGGTTACTATTGCACAATATATTTAATAAGGTTTTCATTTCTAAGAAGTTTCCTCTCACCTGCTCTAATGTTTACTCAAGAGATTTTTTGAACTATCATTTTATAACCATAATTGCTAAAGTTTTTCAATCTGTTTATAGCTAAACACGTTTGTGGAACACTTCACCTTGTTGGACTCTGCTTTATTCATTTTGCTTGCAGATTATACCAGATCTTTTGACAAACCATTTTTCTTAACTGATTTCTTTGTTGATTTAAAAAAAAAATAAAAAGATGAAAATGTCACTACACAAAAAGGAAGACAGACGAAATCAAGTCGTCAGTAATAAATAACAAAGCTTTTACTTAAAAGTTGCTTAGAGGACACTTGAACAAACAAACTCAAGCTTTCGGAAAAGAAACGAAATAATCTTTCCTTTTAAACTGACAGTATTTCGTTCCAGCAGGGTTTGAAATTTGGTTGCTACCCACTTTTTTTCCCCATAGAATGACAGAGAAAGCAAGTGGAGGATCAAATGGATTAGACACCGAGCAAAGCACTTTGGGGACGGAAAATGTTTGAAGCCAAACCACAGACCACATTTGTCAAGCTCTTAAGAAATAAAAATGAAGGATCAAAGCTGGAGCCTTTGACAAATATTAACATTTGTCACCTACGATTACTTTTGATGTACTTCTTTTTAAATTTGATAAAGGCAGCCAAGTTCTAAAAAAAAGGGGGGGGGAAAGGAATCTTTGCACCTTCAGAAAAATAATATAACAGCAATATCACTAAAGCAAGGAATCTAAAATGAAGATAAGGAACTCTGAAAACTCCTTCCACCCCAAATTTAGCCATTGATTCATACATTTCATGAAAGCCACATCTCTGAGCCTAGAGATATCTGAAGGTATGGGATTTGAAGTACAGCAAATCTTACTTACTTATTTACTTACTTACTTACTTATTTATTTATTTAAAAGTACAAGGAAACAAGTAACAGTATAGACATAGACATGGACACATGAAAAAGAATTGGCACAAATAAAAGGATATAAATAGGTAAAACATAGCCATAAACACATAGAATATTACAGATAAATGGGGACAGTAGGACAGGGTGATAATTATTCAATAATGATTGAGAATGACCAAAGTAAAGTTTCTCAATAAGATTTTTAAGGATTTTTTTGTTTTTTCTAACTCTCCAATATCTTCTTCAATTAATAACAATTAATTAAATTAATTAATTAATAACAATTTAATTAATTAATAACAATGCAACCTTTTGCATTTCTACTCAGAAATAAAAACTTCTACTCAAAAGAGTTCAAAGAGACTCATTCTTTATATGCTTATATAAGATGGTAGCCTCCCAGTGCCATCATAGAGACAAAACACAAATTACACAATTTCATACACAGAGTGTAGCTGATTTTAAAAAGACATTTTGTGGGTGCTCTATCTGGATCAGGATTACTGTGTATGACTTGGGAAGGCTTAAAATTATTTTTCCCATCTGAATTTCATACACAGTTTCTGTGCTGTGGGAGATCATTGTTCTGTTTTTAAGCTCAGAGGAGAGAACAAGATATTCATGTGTAGATGTACAGCATAGATATTGAACATATGTACAGGTTAAGCAGGCTCATGATAAAAATTGCTGTGGCCAAAGTATTAAACATTGTGTGTGTGTGATAAGCAACAAAATGAGTATTATCAAAATATTTACTGGAGAATAAATGCATTTATGATGTAGTCAAAGTATATTAATCAGATCAACAGTTCAGTAATTGACTACTGCATTTAATTCTAGTACACGTACTCAGGAATTTTTAATTCACAGACTGTACATTTATTCTAAGGATTTTATTAGTGCAATGGTTGCTTGTGGAGATATCTGGATCAGGATGACTATGCAAGTGGGGGGAGTAGCCCTTTCCTAAACTAGTTAATTTATAAATTTTGTCTAATATTCCGAGCATCTGAATGCTATAGGCTTTTCACAAGGCTGTTAGATCAATGAACTTACAGTATTTTGTACTTGTATATTACAGTCATCATGTTAAATATCAAGATCGACTTCCTTTATAAAAAAAAACAAAGTAAGATACACTCCCAGTAGACAGTTCTTTCTGTTTCTAAGATGAAAAGCTAAACGGAAAAAAAAAAGTTATTTCAGTCAATTGAGTATTTGTGGTTGGGCAGACTGAATATGAGGCAGAAAGATAGATAATTTCTAGGCTCAGAGATGTGCCTCAGCTTTGACCGGCTGGGCGCCAGTTCTATTTTCCTCACCCTCTCAATCAGGTGATTTTCAAGCCCATGCTGACATCCAGAGCAGCAGAAATCCAATTAGAAGACTGGGCTCTGCTCCTTGTTTTATGAGCAACTTGATCCATACTGAAGGATTTACAATATATGGTCTAGTTCCTAGGCATGGCTCTGCATTCGGTGAGATGCATAATGGCAACAATAGCTCAGCCTTAATTTAAGAAATCAAGTCCTTGTCAAGGGTGGTAAATCATCTTTAAAACAAACACTCTTAAAGTTTTCAAGATAAAGGTCGTTCCCTTGTAATGATGTGGTAAGATGGAATGCCATGAGGAACTGGGCAGGGATTCAAAGCAGTAAAATCACATTAGGTAAGATTATAGTGGCCTCTTGTTGCTGGGATTTCGGAGAATGTTGGCACCAGGATGACATGCCAGATTATCTTTAACAGGACAAGTGTGTCCAATACATATTCTCACCTTCACTTTTAAAAAATCTAACAATATAGCCTTGGGGCCTTTCTAACCTTTCACTGCAGAATTAAATTGTGAAGAAGGGACTGATGAGGGCTGATCGGAGTTGATTGGATACACAAAAGGGAATTCTGAAGCACTCTATTAATTGTAATGCAATTTCAAATGCTGCTGGATTGTTGTGAGCTGCTTTTGATCATATCTGGAGGAGAATTATCTCTTCCAAGCATTTTTTAACTTGAAAGAACAGAGGCTGTTAGTTTTTAAGTCAATGCAATATGTGCTATTGCTGAAATCTTCATCATGACCCAGTGGAATAGATAATTCAACAATGTGTTATGAATGTTATAAAGTATGAATGTGCAGGAAAACGCTTGGGAAAGTCATTAGGACTTTCAGGAACATCTACAAGGGATTTTTGTTGTTGTTAATGGAATTTCAGGTTTAAAAAAAAGGAGGGGAGATTAAATTCTACAGTGATGGCCACACCATCTTGCCTTTTCTGACCTGACTCCGTAGACATGACTATTTTCTTCAGTGATGTGTCTGAAGACATGATTTTGAGTGTGCTACTATAATGAACCAAATTATTAAAGCAATGTGTCCATAATGCTTGTCCCCACCCCCCCAGAATCTCGGAAAAACTTGAAAGAAGTATGCCTGCTCCAATTAAGCAGCAGTTGTAATTGCCAATGTTTGTAATATCTCTGGCTAGTCAAATCAATCTCCTTAAAAACTCTTTTTGACAAAGGCAGCATCTTACTTATTCTGAAAGACAAATATTTTTCCAGTAAAATAGGAAACAATTTTAACAGCTCTTCCTCACTACTTTACTTATTGTATTCATTTGGGTATGTTTAATAGGCAATGATACAGACAGATGTTTGTATTACATAGGATCAGGGGTGGGTTCTACTTGCCTTTACTACCGGTTCCCAACAGGGCTGCGCATGCGCTCTCGCTTTGCTTGTGCACATATGCGTTCTTCTGCACAGGTACAGAAGCATTTTGGTGACTTCAGGGTCAGTGGGCAGGGCTTCCCACCGGTTTTACTACCAGTTCTATAGAACCGGTGCGAACTGGGGGCAACCCACCACTGGATAGGATTTGCAAGTAAATAAAGTTGTAGGATCACCTATAGCTGGCCTTTCAAGCCTCTCTGTTGCCTTGCATGTATATGACATGTTCTGCCCATTTGTATTTTCATTTGTGTGCCATCGTTAAGGTTAGCTGTGGAGCAAATTTATGTATTCCACATTTTTTGAGAGAAATCTTTATTATCTACTTTTCCCTTACACACTGTGTTAATCACAGTTTCTTCTCTTTCAGCTTTGTCAGGCTCCACACTCTACAGCTGTAGGTCATTTGGTGATTTAACTATGGCGTTGATGGTGTTGATTCTTCCTTTAGTTTTTTCACCTGTTGGAAGATTAGTTATATGAGGTTAAAACTGAACATGTGCTGTTATTCAGCATGATACTTCTTGGTCAACTGTCTGCGTGGCATTGATCTCTTGGCCAAGGTGGATGTAAGAATTTATATTTTCTATTGGCTCATGTTATGGTTTTATTCCATGGCATGGGTAGAACTGGTTTTGCAAGCTTTGGATCGTTTTTTGTTGATCTTCAGGCTGACTGCTCTCCTTGCCATATTAAACTCATGAGAAAACTCTTTGGTTTTGGACATGGTGGCTGATTTCCTCTCCTACCTCACATTTCCTGGCTCTTTTTGACTTTATGTTTTTCCCCATTATTACCAATTTCTGCCCTAAGCAGCACCAGCTTTTCTTTTGTCCTTCAAAAATCTTTATATTGTGACACCTTCCTTGGGATATCACTTGGTCCTCCTTTTGAATCTCAGACTTTGTCAGTCTAGCAGTCCAATCTATGAAGATTTTTCTTCTTCTATAACATGGCAACTCATTTTCTAATAATTAGGCAGGAATGGGATATGATATAATTGGTGCTACATTTGATCCAGTGTGAATTTGACGCTGATATTTTTTTTCCTTTTAAATTTGGAAAGGCACTCTATAATCTATATACAATAGAAATTTTATCTGATTTGTGACCTCAGTGCTTATAATTTTTAAATACTGAAACAAAGCCAGTGTGATCATGTTATTAATGACCTCTCTTTTTGTTCAGATTCCTTTATTAATATTTGACTGATTCTGGATGTAATCTTGTGCCAGCTTGCTTCCAAGTAAACATAGAGGTGATTTTGAATGAGTTCTTTATCTATATTTTTCTTACTGAAAAGCTGAAAGGAAAGCAGTGGAGTAAGTACTTAGATCATACTGGTGGTTAAAACTGGTTGTACAGGTTTATGTGTCTATCCCTGCACAATGTTGCCCTTGTAAAGCTTTGTACTATAACAGGTGAACTTGGATTGCCCTTGTAGTGCAAAGTTTATTTCCTGGGCATCCCATTAAAATGGTTTCTTAGACTATTGTAAATGATAATTCAATAAATAGGAGCTGTAAAAAGATGTGATTTAAAATTATTCTCTTCAAGGCATGGAAAATAATTATAAAAGCACTCAGAAGCAAATAGCTTGAAGGAAGTCTCTGAGTATTTGCTTACACCTAGACAGACAGAATACAGTGAAAACTGAGCTAAAAGATTATTTTCCATTTAAAAATTATGGTTTATAGTAGAAGAGGTGTTGTAAAAGTTGGACCATGAAAAAACTAGATAAGAGGAAAATTGACTTGCTTGAACTATAGTATTGGAGAAAGTTCCTGAGCATTGCTTGGATGACAAAAGCGACAAAGGAACAAGTTTTTATCTTCTTGTAAGTTGACCTGACATCCTTGATGATGAGATAGGTGACATATAAATTTAATAAAATAAATAAATATTACCCACAGATCTTGCTTATACAAGTAGTCCTCATTTAATGACCACAATTTGGATTGGCAACTTGTTCATTAAGTGAAGCAATTCCTAAGTGAAATTGCAGCAATGTTTTTCTCTTGCTTTTGCTTTCTTTTGTTTTTATAGACCTTTGAAGGTCATAATGTGAGAACTGGTCACAAAGTTATTTTTTCATCACTATTGTAATGGTGAATGGTTGCTAAAATGGGCAGTCACTAAATGAGGATTACTTCTAGTAAGAAATACAAGGTACCTATTTTATGCATTGGGAGCGTGCTTTTTAATTTTTAAAAAATCTTGGAAGATGTATTTATTTATTTGAGAAATGGCTTCCCACATTTTGGTGCAAATGAAGTAATTGATTAAAATATACTGCTCAAAAAAATAAAGGGAACACAAGGAGAAGACATCTGAGATCTGAATGAATGAAATAGCCTTATTAAATACTTTGTTCTTTACATACAGTAGTTTATACATTGCTCAAACAACTAAAGGGAACACAAAACTACTGTATGTAACGAACAAAGTATTTAATAAGGCTATTTCATTCATTCAGATCTCGGATGTCTTCTGCTTGTGTTCCCTTTATTTTTTTGAGCAGTGTATATTCTTTTCTAATCATCTTGGTAATTTCAAAAGGGATCTGTTCTGTGAGATTTTATGGGATTGAGAAGGAAGCCAATTCATCCTCCTCATGGAACTCATTTTATGTATCAATACATTGTACTTCTTCTGTGTTTTGTAAACTAAGAGATTGGTTGATTACTTTTTGAAGACATGTAAATAAAACTTATTCACTGTTGGTTGAATTTGCCCAATTACAGCAAATCACCTTTTCCAAAGATGATTATCTAATAATGAATGAGCAGGGCAGGAAAAAAGAAAATATTTGAGAAATTATTTCATTACGGCCTTGCCAACTTTTTTGGAGATTTTGCATTTATGGTTGGAGGAAGCTAGTTTTAAGACAGCCTATTTCAATAGTTGCAGGGGAAAACTATGCAGGAAATTTTGGAAAGATAATGATGCAGACCGGTAAAAGAAAAAGTAGAAGTTAAATGTGTACATGATATCAATGAATGACAAATAACTAAATATGAAAAACAATCAATGCTACCTTAAATGACGGGGTTGCATCTACTTCATTAAGGTAGTAATGGTGTGGTACTTTCTGAAATGACTTTCCTAGATTCAAGTACTGCCCTAAAAACAGAACATGGTTGAGAAAGTGCTGCAACTTCAATTACAATTTGCAATAGAGAAAATTGATTATCTGGACCTCTTTTACTCAGGGTTCCAACCAAGGTATAAAATGGAAACAATATTGATTGCCTTCATTGGGGCTTGGATGGAGATAATATGTGCCTCCTGATATTTGATTTCTCAGTAGTATTTGGTACAATTGACCATTGTATCCTTCTGGATACTTCCAAGGGCTATGGGTTGTTGGCATGATTTTATAATGGTTCTGCTCCTTTAGTGAGACCTACTTTGATGTGTTTTTTAAAGACACCGAGCTAGAATTTGGGAGACTACAAGATCTAGTCCTACCTGGATGTAATGGTATCTAGCAATGATCTTGGGAGACAGAAAGGAGAGCTGCAGTCTGGACAACTGGCATGTAAAAGATCTCAGCTCACTGAAGGGAAGAGAGCATAGGAAGCATTTCAGAAGATTTTTGGACAGTAAAATGAAAGGAGAGAAATACTTTCAGACTTGCAAGATTCTGTTAATTTAACCTTACAATAAACCGGCCGCTAGTATTTCTGGTTGTGCTTCTTATCAGGACTACCTTGCAGGGCTAAGACTCAGGCATGAAACTAGCTTGATAAATTTGAACCAGTCATTCTTTGTTAGCTCTAGAGAGAATGCAATGGCAAACGACATCAGCAAATAGTTGCCAAGAAAACTGAATGGATTTGTCAATGTGGTTGCCAGAGGTCAACTCTGACTTGAAGACATAAATGGCAAAAAAATAAAATAAATGGTTATAGTGGTAGAGGAAAGGAAATGAGTGTTCCTTTTTCATTGTTGCATGGCTGAGTTATCTCACTTTTACTCTTTAATATCTACTGTATATTAAACTAATTGGAGAATTCATCTTTTGGTTCAGAATGAGTTTTCATCAACGTGCTGATGATACCCAGCTGTACTTCTCCACCAAGGCAAGATTGGAGATGCTGTGGAAGCCTTAACACAGAATCCAAAGGCTAGGGGATTTGGATGAGTACAAACAAACTGCAATTGAGCCCCAACAAGAAAGAGTTTCTGTTTATTAAAAAATCATATGGTTCTCTGCTTCAGTTTTATCTCTGGATGAGTGGCACTTCCCTGAAGAAGCAAGTCCATAATTTAAGAGCTCTCCTAAACTCATTGGTAATACTGGATTTGCTGTGAAAACCTTGGTTGGGAGACTTCTGTTCTCAGCTTCAGTAGGTGAACTAGTTACAGCACAATCTACAACTGATCATTACTAGATCATTGAAATACTTCTTAAATGAGATTGCATTGAAGACTACTCTGGAACTGCAATTCCTGCAAAATTAGCAGCCCACGTGTAAGGAAAAAGAGCTGTCGTGGCCACATTGCACCTGTGATAAGTTTCCAAGTGAAAGGGGCCTGCTTTATGCATAGTTGGCTTGTTCACTATTCCATCTATTCCTGAGATAAAAGTGCTGGAAGCCTGAAAAAGCCAAGGATGGCAGCAACTTCTATGGTGGCTCCCATCCCTGAGGAACAACTTCATCCAAAGATTGGTTGGCATCTATCTTGGCATCCTACTAGAAAAGTTTGGAAAAAATTCTAACAGATGGTTTTGACTTATAACTCACTGGAGAGTATAGTTGGTGCTATGGATGCTACCTCTATTATTTTATTATCCAAATAATTTTATTGCTTGGGGTTTTTTTTAATTTTAAAGTTGAATAAGATTTTATTGATTCTATTTGCACTGTAAATTGATGACAACCACAGATTCTGAGCATATGCTGTGATGAACCAATCAAGAGAGCTCTTGAGTTATTTTCATCAAGGCAGCATGACATGCCCCCAGAGGACCACACTCTTTGAAAAGGATACAAGTAGCAATTGCGTGCACAGGAAAAGCGTGCAAAACATTTCAGATTCAGACTGTTGGAAGCTCAAAACACTTCATTTTGAGTTCAAAATAGTTTCTTAGTCCAAATGTTTGCAGAACTGTTTTGAGTTTGGAACCCATCCAGAATGATCAGAGCAGCCTGCATTGAACAAAAAATAATTCTTTTTAACTCAAAATAGTAGTCCAGGACATTTATGTTCAAAATCTGCATCTTGTCTTTTCAGGCATGAAGAAGTGTTCAGAGGAGAATAATTACAATTGCCCAATCACAAGGCATTGCAGTGACAAAATGAATGTGTTATTTCCAGACCAGAAGTACTTCCAAAAGGAAAAATATATATTGTAGAGTGGAGCAATCAATGAACCAATGAACATAAAACTCATTAAATGAACATGAATTTCAGCAAATATGGCATGCTTTTAACAAATAATATACAGCAGATAATTTTTATCTCATCCAAATCTACCTAGCTACTTTAGGCATGTAATCCAGTCTGAAAACACTGGAACACCTTCTTATCTTTAATATATTTACACTCCCATTTTACAGATAGGGGACTACTAGAGAGAACACAAGTTGTATTTGGTTGAAATAATCACTGAATGAAAATGATTTGTGAATGCTTGCTGGAGAGAAGAAAATAAAGATCCAATTGCAGCTTTAACATTTTAATAGATCCTTGAATTTTTTTTTAAGTTGATATGCTCAGGGAAGTGACAAATTTTGACATATCTATACAAAAGCTATAGAAATGCTGTGGGGAAATAACCAACAAGAGCATTTTATTCACCTTTTCTTCGCACAAATGGGTTCTGTCTGTTTCTCTTTAAGTTTTTAAACTTAAAGTTCCCTTAACCTGCTCATTCAGGTTATGAGCAAAATTCTCTATGGATGCCTGTTTTCTCAAAAAAGTCACAAATAAAAGGAAAAAAAAGAGAAAAGAGAAAGAAAAGCTGCTTTAAGAGGCATTTGCAAAATTGGACAAGAATTTCCCAACCAGCTTGCATGTCTGAAAAGATAAGCTCTGGTCAACTGAGCCCCAATTCTTCTGTCTCCACTTTGTGATATGTTTTATGATCTCAGACACAGCAGATTGTTAGCCTGCAATGTTTGGAAATAGTAGATGATTAAACCTTCTGGCCAGGTGTAAATGCAACCTTTGTCTTCCTCAAGCTGTGTGAGAATTACCTCCTTTCTCAAAATTCCCACCTGGCATTGGCACCTTGAGCCTTAGAAAATAACCCCATCATATAGGGAAAATCTAACTTTACGATATTTCTAATTTATTAATGTATCAGTTTGGATTGTTCTGAGATTCAGGAAAAGTGCTGAACAAACTACTGGAAAAAAAAATACAAAGAATGTGCCCTCGGAGTTGTGTATCCCCTCCTCCACTAGGGAATTTTGTTCCAGGTAAATAATAAAAAGTGTAATGATTTACTAGGCTTTTAAAGTGAACTGAAGGTAAGTTTGCATTGCTTCTCCATCTGAATATTCACTCTGCCCCCTTCCCCCCCAGCCCCATATACACGTCCATTTTTGTCATATGACATTCTCCTCCTAATCTTAATGTATTTTTGTTCCTTAAGAATTTGGCAACATTTAGAATGTTACCTTGGGAGTCACAAAACAATGATGTTGTTTCATACAGAAATGTTGACATAGACGATGCAGAGTAGTTGCATGTGTCTGTGTCAGGTCTCTTTCATTTCAGCCTTCAGGTACCTTTAGTAGTTGCATGGCAGAAAGATCTTTGTTACTTTTTCCCCCCTCCTTGAAGTAGGAAATTCAGTTTTGGGAATATTGCATTTCTTGGAACTGCCTTGTCAAGATTGGAGTTGCACATGAGGAGCCCTGATTGTAGTTTTGGAGATGAGTCAAAAAGAGAAGGACTGGCAACATCATCTTTGATATGATAGGATAACGATCTCTTTCTGGGATGTTCTCTTTGAATACAAGCATATGAAAGAAATAAGGTTTTACCAGTAGAGATATGGGTATTCTGTGTCCAAGTCCCATCTCTGGCTTCGAAAGCAATTTCCAGAGTATAGGGTGCCAACATTATCATTCTTATATTGGGGTGGCTTTAAAGGGCAGTTTGTAGCTTGCCTTTTAAATGACCTTCAAAGCCCACAAGTTTTACAAGATAATCTGCCTTAGTTATGCCCTTTTTATACTTGTCCTTTTCATCTTTCAGTTTATCAGAGTTCTTTGTGCAGCCATGCTGGTTTCTTTTGCGATCTCTTATTTTTCTTCTTCATTGGAATTGTGCTAGACTGGGCTTTTATAATCTCATTTTTCAAAGTTTCTCAAGCTTCTTGGGTTGTTTTCCCCTTGAGGATTCTCATCCATGGAATCCTTCCCAAGCTCTCTTTACGTTTATTGAAATCAGCTTGCTTAAAGACTCTAGTTTGACTTTGTTCTGTTACTTGTGCTTGCATAATGTTGAATTCTAAAATTGTATGGTCACTCCCCGTCAAGTTTCTTGTAATTTCTATCATTTCTTCTCTGTTAGTGAGAATTAAGTCCAGTATGTCTGACCTTCTAGTTCCCTTCTCTACCTTTTGGGAGAAAAAGTTGTCTGCTAGGTTTGTCAGGAATCTGTTTGATCTTCCACTAGGTGCAGAGTTTTTCTCCCAGTTGATCTCAGGGTAATTAAAGTCCTCCATAACTATTGTGGAGTGCTTCCTACATATCTTAGTTAACTGATTAGCAAAAAGTTCATCTATTTCCTCTGTTTGGTTGGTGCCTTGTAATATATGCCTATGACAATGTCATTCTTTTTTCATTTTATAGTGCAAATGCATTGAAGATAATTTTCATCATTGTTCTGTTGTGTTTCTGTAGAGATGTAGTTATTTCTTATATATAGTGCAACTCCACCTCTTCTTTTATTAAGTCTGTTTCTTTTAAACAATTTAAATGGTTCTAGCTGTATATTCCATTCATGGGTTTCATCCCACCAAAGTTTCTGAAATGGCAACAATATCATATTTACCTTCATACCCTCATGTACTTGGATTTTTAATTCATCCTGTTTATTCATCAAAATTTTGTGCATTGGTATATAGAGATTTGAGTCCTTTTTCACTGGACCCTATGTTTATTTTCTGGCGAAACTGAATTGTGTCTGAGTTCCCCAGACTCAGTGTTTTAAATCTTCTGTGTTTTAAATCTAGAGTATCTGATTAAGTTCTCTCACTGAACATCTCTCTTATTTCCTCTGCAAATGAATATTTGAACGAGCCAGTCCCTCCAAACAGTCAGTATTACAAGGTTTAATTTCATATCTGAAAGAGTAAAAGAAGGATTGCCTCACATGGAAAACAATAGAAGCAAATGAGACCACTCTTAAAATGGCTAGCTGAAAGCAGACGCAAAATGGCTCCATGTTATATTTAGGCCACAATTTCCATTCTTTGTAGGACAATAACCTTATTAATTGTTAAACAATCCTTGTGAATGTTCATAGCTGAGAGAAATATATTTTATGCTATCTGAACAACCAACTGGGCATTTAGCCATGAGAGGTGATGGCAGTTGCAACGCAACATGAGTTTTTCATCTCCTCCAATTCTGCAATTTAGCTCCAAGTTTTTAATCTATTATTTCCAAGTAAGCAAAGCAAAACTAGGCAAATCTGAATGCTGAAAGCTGTCAGCTACATGAGCAATGTCAGTGGGAGGACCAAATATCACAGAGTTGACAGCCTGTCAGAGTCAGAGGATATATTTTGGCCCAGTAGTCAAGTTAGTGAACGTTCTCTACAGTTCATTGTGTCCTTGGCTCTTGTGATAGGAGTGAGGACATTAAAGGGAGCCAAGCCCTCCAGCTGAACTAGGCAGAGCATCCGTATATGTCTTTATTTCCTTCCATATAGCTTTTCCCTTCAAAAATGCACACCCAGAACTTTTCTACTTTTCTCCCTTCTTCCTTCCCAAATCACTTTTGCTTTATTCTTAAGGGGCTTATATACATGAGTTTAAACATTTGGTTTTTCATTTTGTCTTGGCAGTAGTACAAGATGCTGGGAGTTGTGCCATGCTTTCACTCCCAGTGAATGAAAAACGTGCATCATCCTGATAAGAGGGTGACTGTGGAACCCTGGAAGAGAAGCCAAACCGAGCCTGCATGCCCTAGGCTATCCTGGTTTGTGAGTAAAGAACAAATCCTAATATATCAAGCTGACAAGGTTTTCTTACAAGTTTAATGGCAGTTTCCCTTCTGGAACATACAGCAGCAATGAGATTCTTTGATACATTCTAGTTTGTTGTTTTTGTTTTTAGTTTACTTTATTGTCATTGCACCTCGTATAACGAAATTAAATGCCATCTTCAGTGTACATTATACATTTAAAAAAACCCACATTCTTCACATTCTACACAATTGAGTTGAAAACCCCTGATATTGCATTAATATTGCACTTATACAGTAGAATTCAATATACGGTAGTTACTGCTCTGGGATAGAAGCTGTTTTTCAACCTATTTGTCCTTATTTTTATTGTCCTGTACCGTCTACCAGATAGTAATAGTTCAAAAAAAGGGTGCCCAGAATGAGATGGATCTTTAAGAATGTTTTGAACTTTCTTAAGGCAGCAGGAGCTATAAAGCTCTTCCAAAGAGGAAGCAAAAGACTGAAGAAGACCATCTAGTCCAGGGATGACAGAATTGGAATACAATCATTTGGAATATAGCTCACACAATTGTTTGCCATTAGCTAATTGGTGGGACTGATGGAAATCACCCCGGTTGCTATCTCCATTTCTAATCTAATCCTTCTACCCAAAGCAAGAAATCTAACATCAATATCTCTCCAATAGATGAATCTCTAGCTTCCACTAAATGCCAAAATAATGTGATCTGGTACATTTATGACTAGGAAAGGCTTGAGCAAGTTGGTGATGGTAATTATGAATACACCTTTAATATTTTCCCAGAGCAAACTGGAGGGCTAAAAACACAACTCTCCAGATATTTCCTGGCCAGTCTTTTATAATCAACTACCTGGATGCCCATGCTTCACTACGAAACTATGTGCTCAGGCTTAATAAATTGACACTTACAGCCTGAAACTTAATGTAGAATGTGTAACTCCATAGCATCAGAGTGTGTTAATATAATGCAATTGGCAGTTGGAACAGAGGGGGAGGAGGAGTAGAATGTCCTAGCCCACAGCATCCATTGGTATTCATCTGGCTAGCATCCTGTCAGTGTGTGAGAGAGTTGAGGGGTGTTTGGAAACTCAAACAGTATTTGCTGTGTGAGCAAGAACTAGATAGGAAGGAGGCTGGGCGTGGTTTAGCTCAATTATTCTGTAGTAACACTGCTTACTGCTGTGAAAGTAAAACTGAAATTGAAACTCCTCTCCTCTGCTTGTGTTTTGCATTTGGAACAGATTTTTTTTTCAGGTGGGGAGGGGGAGTAGAACCCCTTAGCATCAGAGCGTGTTAATAATAATGTAGGAAATACTAATGCTCTGATAGTCATTTTGAAAAATCCTTTCTTAGTGAGCACCTAGAAGCCAAGAGGAACATACATGGCAAATTTCAAGTTTGTAGGCTTTACGGTTCTGGAGATTTCGTGATTACAGCATGAATGGTTTTCGCTTTTATATATATAGATTCTGGAACAAGAGTTCTTCAGTTCACAGTGATGCTTCAGCTCCAAGTTTTCTTTTCTGTGGTTCCCATGGAAGTTGGTCACATGGCTTCCCTAGTCACCTAGACTAGGAATTAGGCTTGAAGAACATACTCCAGGATGCTTTAAGTAGGAATAGCAAATAAAATCTCAACAGCAGCAAAAAACAGCATTAAGAATGCACTTAATGACCAATACTATATCTCTTAGGGCTGAGGTTTTTGTTTTGATTCTTTTAATATTGCTAATATAATTGTTTTCATATAACCCTGTTTAGGCACAAGAAGAAGCCAGCAATCCCTATGAAGCGAAGTTATTCATCAAAGGCACTCATGCTTTTCAGGAGCTGGTATCTGGTGTCTTCCGGGCTACTTGTTCCCAACAGCATTCACTGTGAATGGACGAGAACCAGGGGTGGGCTGCAAGGGGTTCACAGCAGTGGTGGGTTGCCCCCGGTTCACACCAGTTCTATAGAACTGGTAGTAAAACCGGCGGGAGGGTCCGCCCACTGACCCTGATGACATGAAAATGTTTCTGCACTTGCACAGAAGAGCGCACGTGCATGTTTGTGAAGCGCGTGCACACACGCGGCCCCATTGCGAACCAGTAGTAAAGGTAAGTAGAACCCACCCCTGGTTCACAGAGGTTCACGAGAACCTCTAGTAAGATTCTGTGCTGTTTGGAGAACCCCCAAATCCCATTCCTGGCTGGCCCCGCCTACCCCACCCCGCCTCTCCCAGGAGTCCTCACACAGCCCGTTTTCATGCAGGTAAGTGGAGGGCATGTGCAGAGGCTCAGGGAGGGGGAAAATGGGCCTACAGGAAGCTTGGGAAGGCCAGAAACAGGCCCTTTTTCAGCCTCCAGAGGGCTTCCGGAGCCTGGGGAGGCCGTTTTTGCTCTCCTGGACGCTCGAGGAAAGCCTCTGCAGCTGAGGAAGAGCAAAAACACCATCACCCCACCCTGGTGTAGGAGGCAGACTAGGCCACACACACCATGGCCATGCCCACCCAGCAACCAGGCAGAGACCCCCTTGCTAAAATTTTTGAAACCCACCCCTGACTAGGACCCCAGTTCACAGGCGAAAGCCTTATCTGACTTTTATATACATGTTTATATCCTGCTTGTCATGACACATAAGTGACAGCCATCTTAAATACTGACCACAAAGGAATATTGTTATTTTGCCATTCTTTCATTTACCGCCAAGCAACATATTTGTTCTCCAAATTATAGCATTTTGGAAGGGAGAAGAAACAAAGTTGCATTTACAAACAAAATTATATTATTACTTCTGAATTCAATAAAGATCAAAGTACTTGAATGTAAAAAAAAAAACCTACAGAGCACAAGGCTATTTTTTCTTTAATTTAGTAAACATATTTTAGTTAAAATAACCAGTTTAATTAAATAATTAAAAGAATCAGACATAACAAATACAAAAATATAATGATTGCATTTATTTATTAGATATATTTCTCAGCTTTCAATGAGCAACAATGTGGCACACTGCATTGCTTCTACCCATTTTTCGCTCAGAACAACATCATCCCTCACTAGTAGGTTGGGCTGAGAGAGAGTGACTGATCCAAAGTCACTTAGAGATCTTTCATGGCTGACGTGGGCTAAAACTTGGGTTTTCCTAGTCTCAGTCCAACATTTTATAGACAATTTAGATACCATAGACCATAAATTCTGTTAACTTCTAATAAATCACAAACAAATAAAATTATGTTTCTTGGGGTGGGGAGATGGCTTTGGAAAGTTTCACAGGAATCCTTGAACTCTCTGAATTTTTATTGAATTGTTATATATTATTGGTAAATTAATCTTCCTGCATACTTTTTTCAGTGATTGCTGTTTGTGATGTGGGTGCATGTGGATTCCCCCCTGAGTCTTTTTTTTAATGTTTGTCGCTTGCTAAAAGTAGCATTTTTTTTCTTCAAAGATTCAACTTTTTGAGAAGACTTTGTTCACAGCTAAGTAGGGAGGAGGGTTAAATACAGAAATAGTTTAAATATGAGAACAATCTTATAAAAGTATCTTACTCTTTATTAGAACTATCAAAGGAAAACATTTAGTAGAGTACGCAATCTGGTAATGCGGGCTTTTTAAATATATATATATATATATATATATATATATATATATATATATATATAATTATTATTATTAATTAATTAATTAATTAATTAAATTTCTATACCGCCCTTCTCCAAATAGGACTCAGGGCGGTGCACAGCCAAAGTAAAAACAGAGCATACAAAATTTAAAAACAGTATTTAAATAATTAAATAGTTTAAACAACCCAATTTAAAATCAATTTAAAATTTAACTCAAGCCAGCCCAGCTAGTTGAAATAAATAGGTTTTCAGGGCCCGACGAAAAATCCGGAGGTCTCTTATTGTACGTAACTCTGGGGGAAGGTTGTTCCAGAGGGTGGGCGCCGTCACAGAGAAGGCTCTCCCCCTGGGGGTCACCAGCCGACATTGTCTGGCGGACGGCACCCTGAGGAGGCCCACTCTGTGCGAGCGTACTGGCCGGTGGGAGGCTATTGGTGGCAGAAGGCGGTCTTGTAAGTACCCCGGCCCTAAGCCATGGAGCGCTTTAAAGGTGGTCACCAACACCTTTATATATATATTTAAAAACAGCATTTGAGAGTTGCTGTTAAAAATATGAAAGTAGTAAAAAAATCAACATTATTATAAATACCATGCAGCTTGTAAATGCCATTATCAGTGTTACATGGTTTTGGTAAATAAATTCAACAATAAATCTCTGGAGAATGCATTATTGTTCATATAATATTGAGACTGCATATACCAATATTGCCTACATCAATATTGCCAGTGGAGATGAAGCATAAGCAAATAGATAAATGTTCGGGGATGGGGGAATAAATGGAATTCAATTCCAGATTAGGCATACTGAATTTAAGATGGCACTCGCAAAAAGACATTGTGAAAGAAATAGTCCATAATGTTTACATGAAACTCAAGAGTGAAGAGTAATCTGGAGCAAAGTGCAACATCTAGATCAAAGCATTATTTGAAAATAGAGCTACATGGAACAGTGATGCAGTTTGGAAAGTCAATAGATCTCTTAATACACTAAATACATCACTGTAATGTGAGAGTACTAACTATTCTTTAAATTATTAATTCAAATTGAACATGAAAATTCTTCCTATTGCTTTTTCCAAAAAGGATGGCAATTTTAATATGACAGTCCTCTCCTCCCCTCAAAAAACTCCCCTCATTATCTGCTCTCAACTAATTTAATATAGCCCTCCTATTTTAATGGTAAATTATCTGGAGAAAATTCACCGCTGCTTTTTACAGTCTTAACAAATGTCAGAAAATGTTAGTTTATCTGAAAATTTAGGTCAGAATTAAAGACCCCAATCAAAATAATTAGAATATGCTTAACATAATGCAACAAAGAATATTAGAATGAATGAATTTATTGGAATGAATGAATGAATAAATGAGAAGACTGAAGACACAACTGATAAAAAAGTAAACAGAAAAGAAGGAGTGTATTGTTTCAAACAGAGCACCCAAAGTGCCAGATCTGCTGTAACATTTCATAGGCTTCTCTGTCTTCACTGAGGACATTTTTAAAAAGCATCTCCCAATATAAGAATAGCCAAGCTACTGAGCTGAACTTTTTAGTATTATCCTATAATTTCATAACTTTTGAAAAAGGGAGATTCTCATTTCATTTCCAGGCATTTTAGTTCTTACTTTATTGCCTTGAAATTGTGTGTTGTTGTTTTTTTTAATTTGATTTATATGCCGCCCTTCTCCGAAGACTCAGGGCGGCTTACAATGTGCTCAGCAATAGCCTTCATCCTTTTGTATATTTATATATTTATATTTATACAAAGTCAGCTTATTGTCCCCACAACTGGGTCCTCATTTCACCTACCTTAGAAAGGATGGAAGGCTGAGTCAACCTTGAGCCTTGGCGAGATTCGAACCCTGCAGTAATTGCAGGCAGCTGGTCTTAATAACAGCTTAATAACAGGGTGCCTTAAACCCCTGTACTACCAAGGCCGAACTGACTCATAATAATACTTCCAAGATATTGATTTCTGCAAAAAACCAGTAGTTGTCTTTAAGACTGCAACCTTGGAAAGATATCATTTGCTCCTGCAAGCAGAGTAGCAACAAGTCAGGCAAGGTCAGACATCTGCTACTTTCCCTACTTCTTATCCATAATGTTGCAATTATCAAGGTTTTACTGCTCACGAGCATCACCAAAACCTTGAAGATGATACAGGCTGACCAATCTTGTCTTCTAGTCATAACAACTATTCAGCTGCTGCAAGGTGAGGAATGCAATGCTGTTCTAACCAAACCAATATTTACTTCAATTTGAATGCTTGCTCCTCTGCTCTATATCTGAGTCAGAGGCACAAATGCTCAGATTAAGAACAAATACAAAAACCAAGACCTTATACAAATACTTCTAGCCATTTCATTACATTCTGATTTATTTTACTTTTGATGATCCATCAAAGAAGGGAAGAGATAGACTCACACAGACACACACACACACACAAACAACACGTGTTGTAAATTATTTAACGTAACATTTATTGCAATCTTTAAACATGATTGTTTCTTGTGCCTTCCTCAATTTCTGAAAAGGAAAAGTGTGGCATCACTATCAAGAATGCTTTGTATGTCAGATTTTCTCAGTAAAACACAATTCAGTCTGGAGTGAGTGAATTCTGTATTAGTTCAATCTTCTCTTTCCTGTAACATATTTTGTTGCCACAAAGACACATCACACATAAGGGGTGGTGGTGGTTGTTGAAGATGGAGGGGGAAATTACCACTGAGAAAACTGATCTATATCTGTCATAATGCTTTTTTTCCCCTCCTTCCTCTTTTCTTCTCTCTGTCCGATCCACTTATTCTGCTGAAATTCTGTTCATATGTTATTAAATTATCAAAGAATCTTATGTGGGACATAAGTGAGTTAGAAGCAACATTGTGTTTCTTTCTCTCTTCATTCTTCTTATTTCTTTAAATCTGTGTTTTCAAACATGGCAACTTTAAGGTGAGTGGACTTCAGCTCCCAGAGTTCCCCAGCCAGTGGGGCTGGGAGTTGAAGATAAAGATTCCAATTTTGAAAAACACTGATGTAAAGGAATTCTCACTGCTAAAATCAATGAAAAACCAGTTTGAGCATGTGTCACTGTTCAGAAAGATAAAATCTAGCAAAACTGTGGCCCTTTCTGCCACATATCCTCTTGTGGGATCCTTGGTGCTCTCTGAGCTTAGTTGTTTGCTTAAAGACATTTTGTCACCAGACTAAGTATCATCTTCAGTGCTTGAAAGGAATGGGGTTTGAAAGAACCAAGAGATCATCGAGGACTCCGTAGTTTAACCCCAAACTACATATATTCTCTTCCATTGGTACATATTCTTTTCCTCATTGAGTATTAGAGAGAATTTGCATTAGAGGACCTTGTGCACACTGGAAGAAGATTCTAAGGTCAAATTCCAACCCCCCTCCAAGTTCAGAATATTTTCAGCCTCACAACAGAGGCACCATCCTATAACTTTCTTAAGAGATCATACGATTAGGTTCCAAGGCTCCATAAATTGATCCTCTGCTTAAGGTTTAGGGCCATTTATTTGAATTGTGTATCTTAGTCCCAAACTTACAAAAGGAAACAAACACCAAGTTTAAAGTTAATAAAATTTCATGAAATCTAAAAGTGTTTAAAATACATTAATTGTGCAGTGCGCCCACATCTCAGTTCATAGTTTTTGATTCACTCTAACTCCTAAGCAAATAAGTAAATTAACTTAGCAGAAAACTAACAGGAGCTTTTTATATTTCTGATAAAATGAAAAAGAGAAAGAGGAGAACACAGCAGAATGACAGTTAATCTACTTGCATTTGGAAAAAATCTGTCAGTATTTTCCTTTCTACGTAAAACTTGGTTGGTTTGGGTGTTCAATACCACTCTGTACAAAGGACTTATAGCCTTCTGTTTCAATGGCTTATTGACATAAGGTGGGGTCTGGGGCTACTGCAGTGGAGGCAACTTCCTGTCACAGTTTCTAATAGTCATAAATCAGAACAATGGGGCTGCCTTTTTGTTCATAACACTAAGTATCAGGAGGAAATTTTTGAAGACCTTCACAGAGGAAAATAAAAGTAGTTAACCCTAGCCATCATAATAATTCCTTCTAATAGTGCTTGAATTAATTTTCAAAATTAGAATTCATCTGAAGTTCTTTTCTTTCTTTTATGCAACTATCACCAAGCTAGCCAGTCAATACTCAGAAAGTGTATCCGACATAATAATTGCATTTTGTAAAGAAAATTTAGTAGCTGGGTTCACACACCATTCAAAGCTATAATCTGATTTATTTGGTTCAATTCATTACGATAAGTGAATTCAATCTTTATAACTTTATAAACTATGGTTTATGTTTTAGAGTTATATGAACCAGGCTACTATAATATATTCAATAAATAACAAACCATGTAAATTATTATTTATTTATTAAATGTACAGTATATGCTGCTCATCTCCTTGAAAAGATGATTCTGTGTGGTAATAAAAGGAAATAGAAAATGTGAATTAGTGTCTCCATTATATTACATTTCCTTTCCTTCTCTTCCTTTCAAATGGTACCAGCAATGTCAGGATACTTTGAAGTTAATTCTAATTTTTTCAGATTGTTCCACATACCACAAATAATGGAAATTATTTTCAAATTGCTTTAAATAAATACTACTAAACCACTCATATTACACGACAAAAGAGAAACATCTGAAGAATCCATTGATTTGGTCAATTTTGGTAAGTAACTTTCATAGACAATGGTTTTTAAGCGCTATAATTTTATGTATTTATATGTTTGTAAATATTTTAGCAATATTTTTAAGGAGAGTACTTTCTACTGACTTTGCATGTTTTTTTTTTAAACAGCTAATCTCAGATATAAAAAGAGCATTTCTTACCCACTAGATCTTGGAAGAAACAGCATCAAAGAGTTTGAAACTTGAGTGTATGTGAAGGGCAATACCAATTTGATGAATTTTCATTACTTGAACATAGATTTCAGTTCCAAGTTAGGAGAAATGTATGGTTAGTAAGAGCAGATTGATATATTGATCAACTCTTAATGAAGGTCATTTTTTTTCCTTGCTGGAGATTTTAAAGAATTCCAGAATTCCTGCAACAAACAGTATGAGCTAGTCAGATGCATGACCTACAAAATGTTGCTGAATTACTGCTCCCAGTGTCTCTCACCACTGGTTAAGATGGCTGATGGTTGTAAATTTGACATTTTGAGAGTCATGAGTCCTCTATGCCTGATATAAACAAAGTCCCCTCGAAAATACGTTTTTGAGGAGACATAGGCTTGCAGAGATGTGATCATGAAGTCATTATACACCAGCCAAGGTTTATTTCAGATACAGAAGGTCTCCATTCTGTAGGTCTTCAGTACATGTACTGCATCTGAATGGCTTCTTTATTGGTTTCATTAAATGAATAAATTCTGGGGAGCATTACTTTATATATGGAAAGATTTTTCCACTGAAATTAATAGCAACTCACCCTCTGCCAAAACAAGAATTCTTCTGTACATCTGATATCTCAGTTT
Source organism: Arizona elegans (assembly GCA_022577455.1). Taxonomy (NCBI): domain Eukaryota; kingdom Metazoa; phylum Chordata; class Lepidosauria; order Squamata; family Colubridae; genus Arizona; species Arizona elegans. The sequence goes on from JAKOOJ010000002.1 coordinate 39,412,575, forward strand.
GTGAACTAAGGATATTAAGTTCAGAATCAATGTAAAAGACCTTTATTGTTTATATATAATAGCTAAATATTCAACTGCTGTGAGTTAAGACATTCATGAGAACAACTAAATTTGCCCTAATATTGTGTGTTTGTGTCCATGTTTGTCTATAGTTATAGCTATATTTATTCCATGGTGAGAGTCACCTATGGTGAAATGGACAGTTACAGTATATAAATCTGATTAATAAATAAATACTTGCTGTGTACAATTGAATTATAATTTTTTTGCACAAGAGTTAATTCACCTTGTTTTTAAACTTAACCTTTCCTTTTAACATAAAGGTGAAATAAAATTTAGCCCAAAATCTGGCCTGAAAATTCCCTGTAAAGTGTGTATTGAAGGAAAACAATGGAGTATCTTAATCTGAGGTGGGGGCAGGACTGTGATCCAACATTGAGTTACTATGGCATTCAGACAGTTCTATCTTCTTCTTTTGTAATGCCAGTATCAGCCTGCATATATACATGATTGGTGCTTCCTTGTGAGCTGAAACTCTCCACTATTATGCCTCCATGCAATCTATAAAGGGAGAATCTCTAATGTACACCCCTTTTTTTCTTTTTTACTTTCTCCCCTCACCTCTGCTCGCCAAGCTGTGTCTGTACCCAGGAATAAGAAGCTCTTGGAGTGTTTCAGCACTCGGTCTTTCTCCACTGGGTAAATAGACAACCAAAATATTCAGGCATCTTGGCCTTTTAGTGACCCTTCACCTGACCTATCCCTAGTCACTCTCACCAACAGTTTTATTTATCTTGGGTCCTTGGTGCTCCCAATGCTGAGGCATCACCTTCTCTGGCTGCATCTCCCAGTTCCACTGCAGCTATTTGCCAGTTACAGCTGAAAGGTATACAGTCAGTTATATGAGAAAAACAATGTTGAGTTTCCACTGCTGCCTTTGATATTCCTGTGGGAAGATGATAGCAATTCCAATGTGGTCAGGACCCTTAAGCCCTTCCATCTGTACTACTCCTCTCACTGCCAAGCCATTATCTCTGTTATCACGGCTTCTGATTAGGAGGCTGTTTCCCTCTCACTTAACACACAGAATGCATACTCCAGGGAAATCCTGGTGCAGTAGCTGGGTTTCCCAGCACAATAAGTGAATGCCTCCATTAAAATAGCCTTCTTGTAGCCTCCCAAGATGACGCCTTGTCCTGGGATGAGATCAGAAGCAGTGAAAGTATGATTTCATGGCTCAAGCTACAATTCCAGAAAGGATTACTCACAGTTAGAGAAATGCACAAAAGATACTAAATCAGTCCAGAAGCTGAAAAGTAAACAAGTCCAGATCCAATCAGTGTTTCAGAGAACAAAGGCAAGAAAATGATATCAGGTTATATTGATATATTATCAGTGAGGCTTCAAACCAACCAGTAGACTTTGTTTCCATTAATGAATTATCCATAGACAGAGAATTTCATATTAGAATCTATAGTAATCCTTACTCAGAATTTAATCCTGATCTGTCTTTAAGACCATCCAGGTGTATTAAGTTAATAGCATTTACTCAACTGTGGCCTCCAAAACGCGATCTGGCTTCACTCTCCGCTTCGTAAGCTTATATTTTCATGCCTCTTGCTTTCTGATGCCTAACCAAAAGGAAGCATCAATCATGTGGCCTTATACTGGTAAGTTTAGATCAGAGTCCTGGGCCATTGGAAATTCATTTTGGTCCAAATTTGTGGTGAGGGTCCATCTGGTGCAGAGGATCAATGGATCACTTGACCCTGTTTTCCCTTCTAAAAAGTCTTCCTCAGAAGTGTCACCCAAACTAATAGTCTAAGTTAACTAGATATTTTTTATAAACCTGTATGTATATTATTCTATATTATTTATGTATTAATTATTTATACATTATTTATTTATTATTCATATACATATATATTATTAAGTATATTATTATATATTACTGTATATTATTTTTTTTATACCCCTGTATGACCTCCCTTCAAAATGGGGGTAGCACTTTCTTTTTAAATAATAATTTTATTATACTACTATTTAAATGTTTCCTTCAATGAATAAAAATGGGACATGTCTTATAAAGTTGTCATTTAGTTGTCGGAACAGTTTCCTGTAATAAAAGTACAGGGCAACATAGACCCCAAATTCTAGTATTTTTGCAACATTACATTGATCTGAGTTATTTATGTGAAGAAAAGATCAGTTGTCTTCAGTAACCTGGAGGGCTGCTGCAAACATCCAGATGATCCCTAGAGGGCTAGAGTTATCCTCAACTCTTTATTGGAATCTAGTGGTCATCTAGGTTTTTGAAGCCCAAATTTTGTATCTTTAGTATAATATAAGCTAGCTCTATGATATTAGCTAGATGCTTTCCTTTCATTACAGTGGGTGCTTTACAGAGATGGTATTCAGCAGGTTCTGATCAGTTCTGGAGAACTGATAGCAGAAATTTTGACTAGTTCGGTGAACCAGTAAATACCATCTCTGACTGGCCCCGCCCCCATCTATTATCTGCCTCCTGAGTCCTGGTTGATCGAGAGGAAATGGGAATTTTGCAGTAACCTTCCCCTGGAGTGGGAAGGGAATGGAGATTTTATAATATCATTCCCCTGCCACGCCCACCAAGCCACACCCCATCCACCAAGCCACACCCCACCACCAAGCCACGCCAACCAAGCTACGCCACACCACGACTGCCACACCACGCCCACCAAGCCACGCCCACAGAACCACTAATAAAAAAATTTGAATCCCACCACTGGTGCTTTATCAGAGAATGCTTAAAACAATAACTTAGGGTTCATTTTCTTACTTTAAAAAGAAATCAATATGCATGTGATCCTGAATACATGTATATTAAAAATCCACTGTAGCTGTTGGTTCATATGAGTACATGACAATCATATTGAACCACAATAACTAATCTAAGTGTATGATACTGGATTGGTTATTGTAAAAAATCACAGAGAGGACCTTGGGAAAATTAGGCAGAGACCATAATGCCTGCAGAAACAGAAGTATATTTTAGGCCAGGGCAACAGGGAAAGTGTGAGAAAGAGGCTCTTTTCAAATTCATAAAGTGTAAGTGGGGGAAGAAGAAGAGGAGAAGTCAGTCAGGCTTTTATATTATTTTATATGTTTTATATTTCTATAGCCTATGTCAATAAAATAAGAGTTCTGATTTGTGGAGTCGGTTTCTTGTCATGGCTTACCTCACAGGGCTGACGCATCATTTGCCTCTAATACAGAAATGCTCTTTTTAAGTCCTCAAAAGCCTCTTTCAAGCTAGTTTATTACAGATATATAAGATGTCAAACCCCTTCATCCACATCAGCCTACGATTATGGAAATGGTGCTCAGAAATGGAGCATACCCCATGGGGAAAAATATTATTGTGTTTCATAAATGACCAGAGGACTCCCTGTCGATGTTTTGGCAAATGTATGGATTTTTCAAATAGTATGCTAAGGAAATGAATGGTCAATATTCATGTCTGAAAAAGTGAATTTATCTTTCTGCATTCTTTCCATATTCTATAGCCTCTAGAGTAGAGAGTTGCCACTTCATATCGCATGCTACCCACTATCCATAGATCTCCAACAGAGAGCAGCCTTAGCTTTACTTACTCTGTGTAAAGATAAGAGGGCAGGGAGGGAATATCATGTCAGGGAATGTCTGTTGTCTAAATAGTGACTAGAAACATCCCATCTCAAATACAGGCCCATTATCAAGCCCAGCTTAAATAAACTTCACTGTGCATTCAGTGATCAACCTCCCTCAGAGCTGCCGGCTCCATTCATCACTGCCACCTTTTCAAAGTGACTCAGTGATGGCTCATGATCATTAACCTAGTAATGGTGTGCTTTACATTAAAGTGAAGGCACATCAAACAACAGGCCCTTCCCATGCATAAGGTAACTAAATGATAGAATAGACATTCCCAGGCTAACAACATACAGATGCTAACAAAAAAAAACACCAAGGAATGGACAATAATGATTTGGAGACAGCAGACGTGCCTGCTATTTATGCCATTGTTTTCCTTGTTAGTATTATAATAATTGATTTTCTAGGTGAAAATCAGGATATGTAAGATTGATTTTGACAAGCATGCTGGGGATCAACCTCTTTATGAAACAATATCAATAATACGTTTTTTATGTTTATAACTGACATAGGTCCAATAATCTAATAATGTTAATTATATCATAGCTGGGGTCTAAAGAGCGCCAAAAACTTTTCTAAAGCATTTCTATACACATATAATTCCTAATTTAAATTTCTGAATCCAATTTCATTCTTTGCAACAAATACTCTTTCAACTGGTCTATAATTGATCAACAGCAGTGGAAGGCAGGGAGTTATTACAGATTGGGAGATGCATAGAATAGCTCAAAGCACACATTCCAGTAGAGAGAAGTTCCTTGAGGATGGGCTCCAGCACAAGTCTAAAAGCTCAGAAGACTAAGCCTCTGGTCCCGGTGACCGACCCAGACTGGATCTTGCAACATTTTCCTGGGAGTTTGCCTTCATTTGTGAGACTGAACTATCCTCAAAGTATTCTGAAAGATATGTTAGTGGCTTTGAATCTCTTCTAAACCTACCAAGCATATCTGCATATTCAAGATCCTTGTAGAGCGCTGTAGTTATCACCCTACTAACTGCATGTAACATTTAAATAAAATACATATCCTAGTTAACATTGATCCAAGATTCAGTGAGTATGGGATAATCATCCTGGGGAAGTTGTGTAACAGATCATTTGAGTTGTACTGTATAAAATGCTAGTAGAAATGGTAACACTGGTAATAATAGGGAATTAACTAGCAACCTTTTAGCTGAAAAGAAATCCTTATTTCAATACTTTGCAGATCAGCAATAATACTGGCAAGTTTTCATTATGATAAGGAAGAAACAACCATCTCTGGAGAGAAGGAATGAGAAAGAAAGAAAATGTATGTGAAAGAAAGAGAGAAAGTGCTTTGCTTCTTGTTCTTCAACTTATTTGCTGTGCATATAAACGTTTGTGAGTGAAAGATTCACTTAAATGTCTTTAGATCAATCCAGATAGCTAGCAGCTTGAAGGTTGGCAGCAAGATTTCAAATTAATTATGTGCTGTAACATTCATATAATGCAAGCCAAATGTGAAATCAACAAAAAGGGAGAAAAAATAGAGGCATTAAAGGAAAACATTCTGAAGTAAACAGATGGGCCTTACGTTCACTATAAGGAAACATTTTGATCTCAGTGTGATTAATAATTAAAATATATTACTGTGTGTGATAAGATGACATAATAGTAAGGTCAGCTTCCACAGGTCATTTCCAGCAAATTCAAAGCTACAACAGGCTTGTGAATCAATAAGTGGCAATACAAAAGTCAGTAAAGTTATTGAGCACATCCACATCCTCCACCATATTGCTTGTAGCCTAAACTGTGGTGGCATTAAAGAGAAAGAATGCAATCCTAAAGGAGGGAGGGGGGCTGGTTTGCCTCAACTAAGAGAGGAGAGGATTGGGCACACTTAAGTTGGCTTCTCTTGTGCAGGCCTTTTATGGGAGGTCTTCATGCTGTTCCATGTCTCAGATGCAGCATTTGAATTAGGCCAGCAATCTGGCACACATTGCTGTGAGCAGAACACGAATTGGTTGGGATTAGCTTTCCATTTAAGCTTTTGTCCACAGCCGTGTCTCGTAATGTGTCTGCCACAATAGGGGGTTTGTTCTCAGCAGGGGAGGAACTGCAAAACCAAGTGGGCTGGAGTTGTTTGTTTGTATTGTAGCACTCCGATATTTATTTCATTTCCCGCTCTCAACTTTCCATGGATTAAACCTCGCTTAAACAATATAGCCCACTTTGGCATTTGAGGCTCGGTTTAAAACAGCAATAAAGTTCTTAATTTCCTAAGAAATCCTCTTCCTTCCTCTTCATCCCTCACCACACCTAGAGTTTCTTTGGATTCGACCAGCCAGAAACCCACAAAGCATCTTCAAAGCAGGACTGGTATGGAAATTTCCCTCACTCCTTTCATCAATATAGAACAGTCTGAAAATTCTAGATAGCATCTGAAATTGAACCTGTCAGCCTTCCCCAGTCTGGCACTCTCCAAGTTGGAGGGCTTTAACTTCCAGAATTCCACAACCAGTGTGGTCATAGCTGAGAATTCTTGGAGGGCATCAAGGTTGGAGAGGACTAATCTAAATGGCTTTTCTTCCACTCAAGGCCCATCTAACTAAATTATTTCTTATATGTGTAGAAGTGGAAAAATGACTCTGATTCCCACTGCCCCATACTGGCTGAGGTTGAAATTTGTAGACCCAACACATTAGACAGAGAGGAAAAGGCACAGCAGTAGAGTAATCAAGAGACAGAAAGGGATCAAGGTGGGAGAAATAAGAGCATCAGCAGAAGGAAATAGAAATGATATAAACATCTTTGCTGAATTTAAAATCATGCTAGAGATCTTGATGAAACTCTATCCATAACTCTAGCAGAGAAAAGATGGCCCATCTCTGGAACAACCATTGACCAAACGCATAAAGTTTCTTACTCCACAGAGATAGTCTTTTTTCTTACTTCTAACAGGTAAGGACTTATATACATAAATACATTATAAAAATGAAACCACCCTCTTTCTGTCTCATCTGATGGAAGACACACTGCCTTTATTGTTTCCTAACCACTTCTAGTAATTCTACCACGGCCAATACTTGGCAGAACATCAGGGTACTGCTTTCCACAAATGATCAAATACGACTCCTGAGTGAACATCCAAAAGAATGGAAGGATTAAAACAAAAAGAATGAAACCTCCTCTGTATGAGCAGGTGACCTAAGCTCATGATACTCCCTTATATGTCATTTTACAAGGACAACATCATGTTATAAATGCAACTATTGTTAACCCAAGCAACCACCACTGTAGAGAATGTGAGGAGAGGAAATTGTGAAATAGCTCAACTGAGTCTTATTGTTTTGATGTTCACTCATCGATGTAATTTTTTTTAAAAAAAAAAAGATCTTGGTCTAGATGAACATGTTGTATTGAGGTGGGTGCCCTTACTGAATCCACCTGCAGTTGTCAGAGCTTTTACCAAGCAGATACAACCACAATAGTGAGTTTTCTAAAAGAATCCCTTGTTACTTTTTCATGGTGGCACAAACATGCCACAATAACAATTTTTTTCTGCCACGTCCACATGATGTTGTCTACTTTATCCTCAATTCTTATCTGAGCCAAATTGGGTCATCCTTAGCTGTTCCAATTTTCCAATAGAGCTTCCTGTTTTCTCCTAGCATAATTTTTGCCATGGACATAATCTGGCAGACAACACCAATAAGGTTGTGAGATCTAGCAAAATCCTACTGGCCACTTTATGCTCCTGCAGCAATGATCCCACACTCCTATCACTGAGAACTGTCTTCCATGGCCATTTTGGCTGGGCTGCAGGAGAGACTAGACTCCTAGATTCTGGAGAGTAATATCTCATTGGCATTTTCCAATGTAATTGTAAGGTCTTAAGTGAGTTCCTTGCAAACACAAATTTAGTACAGGGTTTTAGCACTCTTTTAAAAGTGCACTAAACCTCCATCAAGAAACAGCCTGCCTGACGGGTTATGAGTGTGGAGCAGATATCAGGAAATTTCTCTCCTGCTTGATCCCAAGCCCCTCCTCTATATCTGCAGCCTGTCAAATATACTATTATTGGATATGGTTTTAATGCTTTTTCAGAAGCACAGACCTATGTTCAGAAGGAACCCAACTGATAGATCATAGGAAGGCTTGCACCAAGCAGGAGCACTAAGAACTCCCTCCTCTTCATCTCCCATACTGTTCCATACTTGAAACCTGTTACAGTAGAAGGGAAGATAGTGAGAACACCACCATAGAAGAGGATATCTCCCATACCCTTCTGTGCCTCAGACCTCTTAGTCAGGTAGTTTTCCAGATGATGAAACCCACCATTCTAAGAAGTCAACTACCATAACCGTGCTCAAACCACATTAGGAAAAGTGATGGGTAATTCTTTCCTTTTATAAAAATTAACATATTTAAAAATGAAAACAGAGGTGGGGGGAAAGAAACGGAGAGAAGAAAAAAGGGAAAGAAAAGGAAGATGAAGTATGGATTTGCATATATGGCAAGACACAATAAATGCAGATATGAAAAATGTTCAGTTGGACCCAGATACCATGCTTGATCATGCAAGATGGTGCTTTTGAGCCAAAAAGCAGACCCTACAACTGCAGGAAAAAACGCTAGGATGATAATGATGATGATTAATAGGCATAAACCAAGTCAATTTCCATGTATGACTGGTATGGTGCAAGGAACTATTTAGGAACTTCTTAGGGTACAATTGTTCACGCTTGCTTAGGCAAGCTATCCTATGTGAATATGGTAGGATATAACAGCACCAAAGTTAAACAAAATCTAGAACTGATTTACCACCTTTCCTGACTTGACATCCTTCAGGTGTTTTGATATAACAACTCCCACAATTTCCTTCTTGCATGTCAGCTAGGAATTCTGGGAGTTGCTGTCCTATCACAAAGGGAAGAGTGATCTATAGCAGGGGTCTCCAATCTTGGCAACTTTAGGACTTGTGGACTTCAACTCCCAGTTGAAGCTGGCTGAGGAATGCTTGGAGTTGAAGTCCACAAGTCTTAAAGTTGCCAAGGTTGGAGATCCCTAATCTATAGCATGTTAATTGGGGGGGCGGAGAGAAACAACAATTCTTTCAGAGCATTCTCTATAAGAAACTCCTTGGTGGGTTTATTTTTGATTAAGATATTTCTGTCCCACCTTTCCAGTTCATATCCCAAAATGCTTAAGCTGGCTACATTTCCCTAGTTGTATAAAACATGAAATAAATAGCAAATTGTCTCTCAACTCTTGGAAGCAGTGTACAGCAAACCACTTCTTGCCAAGAAAACCACAGGGACTCATCCATGCAGTCACCATGAGTCAACCGTGATATGAAGTCTTCCCCCCAAAAACCCAAACCATAGAGCAGTACACAGAGCACATAAAAAAGGGAAGGATTTTGATTGTAACTGACACCATGAGGTTTTCATTCCCAGAATTAAAAACAGATCATTAACACATAAGTAAAGGTATCATCAGGAAAGCAATGGACAAATCAAAAGATGAAAAAAACAGGTAGGTTTTTTTTAATTAAGTTTTTCTTTTCAGCTATGAATTGTTGCCACAAGAGAAAGAAAGTAAGTGGATGGATAGATGGAGAGGCAGACATTGTCAAAGGAAAAGGATAATATAGTCTCAGAACCACCATAGGGAAAAAACACAATGATCTCCTATGTGAAACAGATTCCAGTGCAAATCATAACTAGATAACCACTACCACCTGTCTCCAAGGCCCCCTGTCCTCAAGCTATTCAGGATGTTAAAGTAAGCATCCAACACAAGAACAGTCTTCGGATAATGTAGTGAGTCAAATTCTAGATAAAGAATGAAACAGCAGCATAATGCTAAACATTTCTCTGATTGCACCTGCTGTCTGTGGGTACGTATCCAAGCAACATTTTTTCCTGGACTTCTGGGAACATGAAGTAAAACAGCCATCACTGCACATGCATGATATAGATGGCCTAGGGAAGCTTTTGAAGCAGCTGCACCATAGGTTGTGACCACCTTACAATTTCCAGGACCAGTGTTTTGCTCTCATTCATGGCTTCTGTGAAGTATAGATCAGCCCAAGTTTCCACGTCATTAAAGAAGTCACAAAAGTTCAATATTAAATGTAAATATGGCAACCAGCTGAGATAAAGCAATGAGTTGAGTCTAGCATGGGGTTGTCAAACCCACGGCCCATGGGCAGGATGCATCACGCATTGGCCACGCCCACACCCGGTTTAACGAAGGGGGGGAAAGTCCCGATACAACATGTGATGCCGCTGTGATGACATGAGTTTGACACCCCTGGTCTAGCAGCTTTAAAAAGACTCATTTTTATGCCTTGGATAAAACTTCTCATGAATGCAGTAAGAAAACAAGAGCCAGTGAATATTAATATCAACCTTGTGTCATCTAAAGCAATAGTATTTCTATGAACCTAGAACACAGCTTTATCAGTCCTCATAAATATTGATTGAATATACACAGATAAGGTCTGTTTAAACTGTCATCATTGTGATAACACATATACACAGAGACAGTCTTGAGTCTTAGTCATGGCTCCTGCTTAAAAAGCATCTTTAAAAAGTGCAGGCCTCATGAAGTATGTCATTTAAAGCATTCAGAGCTTCTGTGCCTGATTTGCATGGAGGGATATGGGTGGGAAAGTGGGAAGGGTTGTTGAGAATGTATGTGTTGTACATGTTTGTGGCACCAGCTTTATAGGTCAGTCTCTTTAGAGTGAATTTTGCTCTACTAAAGGTAAATTAGATAGATAGGTCCTTTTGGTAAACTTCATTCATAATGGATCAGCAAATATGGACAATTTTAAACAGCATAATCAATATTAATGCCCAATAGATCAAAATAGTCACATTTGTCCTCATATCAGTGGAAAGGACAGAGGACGGAAAAGGAACCTTGAAACATCCAATTTTTTTTTTTTCAAGTTCCTGCTCAAAATCAAATTTCAGTATAACAGGGCTTGGGAATGTGTGTTGTATTCCATTCTGTATCGTATCATTGTTGACCTAGGAATATTTGAATGCTCAATTTTTCAAATCTAGTGATTACAGTGACACCAAATGGTACTGAAGGGTAAAGACTCATCCAAGAGCTGCAGTTCAGTAATACACTTTTGAGAGATCCTGACTCTTGCTCAGAAAACATGGAATAGATAGGTACTATTGAACATTGGCACAATGGAACAACCAAGAATTTTCTTCTCCTGTCCTCCACACCCAACCATTCAAAGCCTGTAATGGGAGAGAGACCCAGAAACACTTTGCTGCAAATTCCATCATGAAGACTATATATTTATGGCCTGATTCTGCTAAAGGTTGCATGGCAAAACTGATGGGATTGCCCTCAATAATTTCCACTTTTTGAATTAAAAAAAGGCAGGGGAACCTGTTTATGCCATTAGTCTGAAGAACTATGCAGCCCAGGCCACACATTTAGACTGTTTGTTCTATACTATTTCTATTTCCTTTAGTAAAAAATCGTTTTTACTTTTTTGTGCAGGCAGACAAGTAGGGTATTTTTGTAAGTTTCATATTGTTGCTTAAAGTCAGAAAATAAGGATATTTCCCCAGGGTAATTTTTAAAATCCCCTGCCAATTTTAACCATTTTTATTTATGTTCTCCTTACCTATCTATTCAAGACATTGAAATGAATAAAATTATCTTAATAAACAATGCTTCTATTTTTCTTTAAATATCAAAAGGAAGATATAATTTTTAGAATGGTTTTAATGAAAATATAAATTTATGACACTTAAATAGCAAAATATTAAAAATGAAAATTCTGAAGGAAAAAAACAGGGGCAAGATCACCAAAAATATAGGAAACTGAATATGTTTTGAAAGAAAGCTGCTTTTTATTGATATGGAAAGGATAGGTTTGGAAAGCTTATAGGAACTTGATGACTCCAAGAGTAGGCTAATGCCATTCCCTGAATATTTATGGAGATTCTCAGTCATCCAGGTCATGGTTGTCTCAAAGGTGCTTTTTCAAAAGGCAACTGGACTTCATTTTCCTTGAAGATGTTTTGCTTCTCATTCTTGCATGAGAAGGAAAAACCAAGTCCAGTTGCCTTTTGAAAAAGGACCTTTGGGACATTCTCCAGATAGCAAAGAGACATTGCAAGTTACCAGTAAGTTTGTCCTCATTGCATATTACCTCCAGTTCTAAAATGCCAGGAAAGAAAATCACCTCATCAGTGTTTTTACAAAAGAACACGCAGCCTAAAAGTCATTATCTTAAGAGTTTTCAGAACATACTTCAAGGCAAAGAATAGTCTCCTGAACAGTTTTGCTTGTGACGAATTGCCCACCTGGTGAAATCAAGAACTCCCTCCCCTTTCTCTTGGCCCAGATGCAAAAGATGGAGCCCCATATTGAAGAGGAAGATCTCACTTCATTGGAACAATGATTGTCGAGTTCTAACTTACAAAGAAAGAGAAACAGAGAACAGAAAGAAAAATCTTATATGAGGATTTTGAGTTGTGGCAAGGGAAATTCTAGGGCTCTGATTTACTGTCAGGATCTTGAACCATGCAGGAAAAACTGGATAAGTTTGGCTGTGTAATGAGAGCAGTTTTTTTGTTAAGAAACTGTGCTTTGCATCAGCGTGCAGATGTTGGAAATGACAATTTTTTTTCCTTGTTAACCTTCCGCCGTGAATTGAAAACCTGGCTATTTATGCCTGAACTGATGGGGTAGTATATTTTAAATTTTTTAAAAAACTTTTTTATTTTTTGTGTATATTTGTTGTTTTTAACAGTCGCTTGGTCGATTGTCGTTGTGAGCTGCCCTGAGTCCTTGGAGATAGGGCGGCATACAAATTTTAATAAATAAATAAATAAGAAATATTGATGGATTAAGCTTATCTCCAAATTACTTTGTGCAATTTCCTTTTAGATTTGTCTTAGTTGGTTGCTTGGGAATGGTTCTTCACTGTCTCTAATCAATTTCATTTTATCCTTGTAAGTCGTGAGCAACTTTTCTTTGCTAAATTCCTTTGGATCTGCAGGATGATGTCAGGTGAGGAACTGAACCTGCTCCCTGCCTGTTATGTTTGCAAGTAAGGAAGAGGGGTCCTAGAAGGAAATTTCTATCTGATTTCAGCCACTATACTGTACTGCTGCCACTTTATGAAATACTATCTCCCATAGAAGTATGTGCAGCTGGTCACCTTGCTGCAGTTTCAGAAACAGCAGACATCAAACACCAAAACTCTTTCAACATGCTTTAGATCAGTGTTTCTCAACCTTGGGCGCTGGAGATATGTGGACTTCAACTCCCAGAATTCTCCAGCCAGCTCTGCTGGGGAATTGCACACATCGTCCAGCGCCCAAGGTTGAGAAACACTGCTTTAGATCCTAGTTGACTGGTTGTGGGTACCTATCATGGCTTTTATTTGGGGTTATCTCTTTTTATGATTATTTTTTTATATTGTTGTGATTTACTTATTGTGTTTTTAATTTTCTTTTTGATATATTCTGTTAAGAATCCTTTAGGTTATGCAGAGTGTTTAATAAACAAATCCATTCACAAGTGGCCTGATAAGAATGTAGTTTCACATGTGAAAGATCTTGTAAGTAAAGGCCTCTTTTGCATATCATTTGTCAAGGAGTAAAAAAAAAATAGAGGGAAATAGAATTGCTATGGAATTGGAATAATCTGTAAAAGGAAACCAGGCCGCCAAAGAACACAATGGCTGGACCCCATCAAAGCTGATACCAGCCAGAGCATAGAAAAGCTCAGAGAAGTTCTGCAAGATCAGAAGATGTGGAAAGACCTGGACCACAGAATTGTCAAGAATAGGACATGACTGAATGGACAACATCATTATCATCATCATGGATAATCTAACAAAAACAGTATTAGAAGGAAGGCGATTGAATTAAATAAAATGCACAAGAAACATTGTACTGATTATCCTGGCTGATAGGAGAAATGAAGAATTTAACATTTTTCAGCTTTGAAAAAGCAACATGGACAAATTTATTCAAGAAATTAGCTCAACGTTTTGCATTGATAGGATTTATCTTAGCACTGGAGTGCACTACCGCTCTCTAGTGGACAATATCACTAAATGCATAAGAGTCATGGACTATTTATTGAGTAATCCTGATCCTTCAGTCAAACTTGATCAAGTTCTCAGTATGTAGGAATGACATTTGATCATAGCCTTGATAACAGATTTTTCAGAACCAGGTTTTGCAGCTCAGTGGGATGCATATGCACTAGCAGGCACAAAGATGGGAAAAAGTAAATTTGTGGAAAGAAAACACAGGCAGGAGGAAGGTTTCATGTTCAGAATAACAGCAGCATTATAGTCCTCATGAAATTTGAGAAATAGCTTAATGAACAATCCTTAGTAATCAAGAACAAGATTCAATCTCTGAAAAAAGCACCAAGAAGCCTGGCACATTTTCATACTAAAGCTATGGTACATTTATTAACGGTCTTTCATTTCTACTGTGGTGTTACTTGATCTTGCTTTATCTTCTATAATTTGAAAGTATTTCCAATTTAGATACGCAATAGCTAAGTTATTCTATAATATTAGCCAAAAAGAGTTAAGAATTTCCAGTACCTTTTGTTGCCAGCTTGGGGCCATATGGTATGGTGACCCTATCTGATACTCAAAAGGCATGTAGGAGTATCCAGTGGAAATCACCTCATTTAATGGACCTTACCCATTAGCATTACAAACCTGAATGATTTCTGCTTTTAAACACAGCACTGTTCTCAGCACTGCTCTCTAAACCATCTGAGTTTCTCTTTTCAGTGGGCAGATTCAATCTGCAGAAGCAGAGCACCACACAAGAACCTTGTTTTGCAAATTAATAAGGAAACCCTTGAAGCTTGTAGATATTCATAACATGAGAATGGGTCAATATTTGCAAGCAATGCAACCTTAATTAGTATGTCAAATGCATACTTTTGCTTTTGCTTTTAAGATACCAGTATATGGACTTCAACTCCCAGAATACCCCAGCTAGCTGTAGCTTACTGAAAAATATGATATGGAAAACAGCTGAGAATGGCTTCAGGAATTCTTTCCAACCTCTTTATCAGGGAAGTTTTAGAGACGTATTTACTGATGGATCGACATATAGGTAGTCCTTTAAGTTTCAAGCAAAAGATAAAATACCAAAAACAAACCCAGGAGGGGTTAGAAAAGGAGGTTAATGAACAGGAAATATCAGGAGTGCAAGGATAAGAAAAACTTGAAGAGGTCACTAAGTGAAACTGTGATTGTGCTTACGATCTTATTTTCCTTTGCTTTACAGACCTGCAAAGATAAATGAGAGAATTGAAAAAAAAAATCATCATTGTTAATGGTTGCTAAATGAGGTAATTGCTAAACAAGGACTAAATAAATTATACGAAAATAAGTTGGGCATACAAGTAGTAACTGATAGTCTTCTTTTTAAAAAATTTCTGATTAATATTTATGTTGTTGTTTTCCTTGCATTTATTGGCTGTGTGGAACAATGTATTGTTTGCATGACAGGATCACATTAACTATAGTAAAGGGAAAATCTATGTTTTATCAGTTATTTTAGGATACACGTACTTGCCTTGGCTTTTTTCCCCTAAGGATCAGAATGACACAAGAGCAAGTAAAACCACAGTGGAATATTGTTTCCAGGAATTTTCAATAAATAGTCCCAGGTAAATCATTAAAATAGCAGATGAGAAGTATAGCGGCCTAGAGGTGAAGATGCTCGCCTCCCATGTTTCTCTATCAGGGCGCAAAGAGAAAATATCTGCTGCGAACTTCACGT
The DNA here is from genome assembly GCA_022577455.1 of Arizona elegans. Taxonomy (NCBI): domain Eukaryota; kingdom Metazoa; phylum Chordata; class Lepidosauria; order Squamata; family Colubridae; genus Arizona; species Arizona elegans. The sequence goes on from JAKOOJ010000002.1 coordinate 39,428,019, forward strand.
GTCAAGAAGGGCATCCGGCCAGTAAATGCTCAACTCCATTCAGTCGCCCCGACTTCACTCCGAATAAAGCAATTAAAGGGTCATAAAAAGAAAAAAAGTCATTGAAATAGCAGCACCTTCCCTCTCTATGTCAAGTAACAGATTTATATATGGCAGCCTATATATAGTATATGATATATGTGTATGTTATGAATTGCATGTGTGGGAAATGAGTATGCCTTGTTGCTTTCCACTATACATTGTACATCAAAGAAATAAAAACTGAAACTCCTAGTAAGCACATTGCACTTTTCCCATATTAGCTATGAAATAGTGCCAGGCACTTTGTAAGATTTTGCTGGTTCTCCCTTTCAGTTCCAATATACACAGCTGCAAAAAAGCATTGGCACAGCGTAAAGCAATTCTTAAAATGAGGGGTAATTATGCCCAAGAAGACAATTTGGGCATATCTGAGTGATTATATGTAATGAAGCATTTGGTAATAGCTTGTTTGTGAATTGAAGACTCACCGTTTATGAGTTTGGGACTGCTCCTACTGAGATGTAAAATATGAGAATTGGAGGTTTTTTTGTGAGCCTGGGAAAAAGGATAATGGGGTCAAACAGTTTAAGAACCATGGTTCTTAAGCACTGGAGTTGGCACATCACATCTTGAAGGAAGCACACTATGTTCCACATCAAACAAACCTTGATTGTTCTGCTGCCATTTAGTTTACTGTCAAAATTATAATATATATTTATAACATTTGGCTAGCCATTTCAACTTTCAACTTGCATTTTAATAAAAGTAAAAATTCAAATCCAACATCTAGTTTCATATGTTTTAACAATTAGATGCATTATACAAATGTTAACAAAATGTATTTAACTACTTAACTAAGGAATCTCAAGCAACCTCTTGCTTGAACATTATTAGCTTAACATAATTATCATGCAAATTAAAAGTTAAGATTTAATATGAGTCATATGTTCTATTTGAGGTCAATATAGCACTTATCATTCTTTCCAATACTGAACATCTTACATGCATTATTGTTTTTTCTTCCATTTGATTGTGTTTGATTCTTAGACATTGCATGAAGAAGCATGCTTTCTTCTGCCTTCTCAATATTAACAGGGAGAGAGCCATCCTAACAATATTCCAGAAACTGGAGCAGGACTGGATATAGACAGTAAGTCTGTAAGCAACAAGAAATCTGGCTACTGAATCTTTGGTAATTATCCTTTGAGGAGGGGAAATATTACTTTTATTATTCAACACATTATGCTATGTTTAGCATATTTTCTAACATAAACTTGATGTCCCAAATCGATTCAAAAAATTGTTTATATTTAGATATTTGATATCTCTGAATTCTTCTATAAATAAATACCGGTCTAAAAAATATTTCTGTATATATGCATCCTAATGTCTTTGGAAATAATTAACTTCAAAAGACTATTATGCAAGTCAGGAATGAATTTCCCTATCAAAACAAAAAGCATGTTCTAAAAATGTATAGTTTTGAGCATATTTGACAGAAAGTGAACGTAAAACAATTACAGCTATGTTGGTTCATGGGAAAAAAATAACCAAATTCTGTAGTTGGGGTAAATATTTTTATTGCAACCAAAATGCCATAAAAGGATATGCAAATGCTTGAATTCTCCAGAACTCTTTTTCAGATAAGATGTTACAAAAAAAAAAAAAAAAAAAAAAAAATAGGAAAGAGAAGCAAGAAAATTCAAAAATTAAGCTGGATGTTTTAGATATGAGATCTATACTTCATATGAAATTATAGATTAAATGGCAAATAATAATGGTGCCATGTGGCATCTAATATTCAGAGATGAAAAAAATGATTTTTCTACCTCTTTCCCAAGCCCAGCGGTAAATAAATTCCCAATCAAATCATGGCAAGGGCTATGAAGGAACAGCAATAAAGAAATATTATAGTCATTATAACCGCCAACTTAAAACAGTGATTTCTGTTTGGTTTGATCACTGATTTAACAGATTTATACTTCATTCCCAAACCAATTTCTTTGCTTTTATGCTTCCTTTTAAACTGATATAATTAAGTCCCAAAAGGCCAATAATTTTAAAGCAGCTAAAAGAAGGTTATGCTGCAAAATCATGTCATTCTTATCAATGTTTATTAAGAATTAAGCATAATATACTCAAAAGGATTTATTCCAAGTATTCCAAATTTGTATGTATGCAAATTTCATAATTATACCAATACAGAAATCTGGATATCTGGCAATTCTAAAAGTTAAGTGTTAAAACACTTTCATTAGCAAAAATATTGTCAATATATGAGACATTTTACTAAATGAATCTCTACAACTATATATTGGTGTAGTGTTCTAAAGTATATCAGGAAAAGATAACTTAAAAAAACCCTTCCCTCCAAGGATTGCAGAAATAGACAAACGTCATTTCTGGAGAGGGCAGAGCCAAAATATTAAGCCCAGAGATATTTTAGCAGGGAGATGCTGAAAACAGTATGTTAGTGTAACCCTAACAGAGGAATAACGTGCCTATTCCCAAGCTTATATGTTTTAAGAAAAAGAAATTTTAAAAAATGAAAATTAGAGATTCAGAGAGGCTCCAGGGCCAGGAAAAGTTGGTATAATACATGATCAACATTGCTACAATGCAATCTGCAGACATTTGCAGTAGCTGCAGCAACTAAGCATACAAAAAAAAAATAAAAAAAAAATAAAAAAAAATCCCACAACCTTGGCAAAGATTGGTAATTTCACCAAATAGCAAATACTCCCACAAGCAATTTTCTTAAATAATTTTTGTATTAGTTAAGAGGAAAAGCAATCATATGCTTGTGAGAATCCACTGGTGATAAATACAAGAACTGGCACTTTTGTCAGTTACAAATGTAAAAATCATGCATCATCTTTAGAAAGTAATTTAATATTTGGTGTTCCAAGTATATCATACTACAGAGTATTCAAAACAAATTGTTTTCTTATGTCCTTCCACATTTCTATTAAAATGAAGATATTAACGGAATTACCTCAAATTCCAGAGGGATTGATAGTAAAGGCAGATGACAAATATTGTGACATTTGCAAAAATAATGAATATTCTAGCTACAGTTGTTATATAATCTTGATATATATTTGCTTTTTGCAAAGTAGTTAACTAGACTTAGTATAATTTTTAACTAATTTAATATTCATTGACTTAAAACAAAATCTAAATATGACAAATTATGGCTGTAACCCTGTAGCCAGAATACCTCTTTAAAACAATAACTACCCAAATAATACGATGTATTTTGTCATTGTCCTAAACATTAGTTCATCAGGTGAGATTCAAAATAGTCTTCAAGCATAAGAGTTTGCTTGTGCAGTTCTCTTTTTATTACTAGTAACAACCTGTATTGTTTTCAAACACATCCGGAATTTCCCTGAGTTCTGGAGAAAGTATTTCTGATAGAAAATTATAGGAGGATCAATATGTCATGAGAATGCATGCTAAATTACTTTTGCTCTCCTTTTTCTTCAAAAAAACAAAGAAACCCACTGATCATGCAGAATTACCAGCTTTCAGATTTTAAAGGCAATACGTAATACTGAAATGCTATTTAGTTATTATGTCAAATGTTTTAATTCCTCAATTTAGCTAGATTCTAGGATTTAGCTTGCTGTAGTTTGACCGACATTATTACTATGAAAATTAGAAAATTAAAAATATTTGTACACAAAAGCAACTGACAATATAAAAATTAATATCATTGAAATTAAGAGTCTCTACGTGTAAAACAGAAATGCCAAGCTAGAAAATCAGGATTATCCCTTTAACATAAAGGGGTTCTGGAGAAGATATAAACAAATTGTGTTGATAAGTAATCCAATCTTACTTTAAATTTCTTCATGGTAGAAGTTGATTGTGCAAATAATAATCTGTGTTGTAGACATCAGCATTTACAATGTAACTCTTCCTGTAATGCTAGACATATCTTTACAACTACCTTTCATACCAATTTATGGGGATCCAAAAAGAAAAATGTAGTAATAATGTCACAAGCATAAGACACTTGACATTTTAATACAAAAGAATTCTTCGTTCAATAGCCTTTCGACAGATAGGACATTCACTCATTCGATCCCCACAAAGCTGACAGGTTCCATGACCGCAGAGAAAGATCATATTCTTCAGGCGGTCCAAGCATACAGGGCACATGGTCTGTAAGAGAGAAACAAAGAAATAAATGTTTCCTTGGATAGAACAATCATCAACTATAATAGTTAATCTTGTACACATATTTCCAGAAAACTCAAACTGCAGAAACAAATGGCAAATACTGAGAGTTAACATCATTCTACCTAAAAGTAGTTTAGCTTATATTTAATACACTATTTTAATATATTATTATACAGAACTTAGAGAACTATCAAGTAAGAAATCACCTAATGAAGGACTCACATTATACCATGGCGGTTACAACTGCTGAAGGTGACTATGCACTAAAGCAGAAATGGGCAGAGAGAATGAGGGATAAATAGATATGGGCATTATCATGATGGATACTTCCCCAAGCAGTAGCATCACGGTAGAACTTCCTCACTTCCCTAGTTCAAAAGAAATAGAGTTGAATTTAACACTGCTGTCTATTACGGCTTCAAAGGAAAGCCTCACAAGCCGTCTATTTTTTATAATATTTCAGATTGGTTTATTTCAAGAAAGTCAGTCAACGTTTTTATGTATGACAATAAGGTATGATGAAAGAACACTCTCCAGAATTTTTTTTTAATCTCAGGCAAAAATATAGTATTTACTGACTTTATACTTTAAAAGTAGGTATTTGCAAAGATATTTGTCCATGTAAAATAACATTTAAAATTTAATGGAAATAATGCCTCAAATCATTTACCTTTAATCTTGCATATCAACTGTACTTACTCATGCAAGTTCTACTTTTTAAATTTATGTCACACTATGCTTTTCTGAGTTTTAGTTTATATTTCTGTATATTTTATTCAAAAATAGTCAGGAAAACATCTGTTACATAAATAATATATATTCATTTACCCATTGAGTTAGTGTTGACTCCTGGCGACTGCCTGCACAAATCCCTGATGTTTTACGGAATCTAATAAATTTGAAGCATATTTTTCCCTCAATATGTGTATTATTTGAATTTTTCATTGTAGCACTTACCCTGAAAATACTCACATAATAGTTTTCTAACAAGTATATTATTATCATATTTGATTTAATTTACCTGTTCCTTTATGTCTTGCAACTGCTGCTGTAATTTCTGCACATCAGCATTGACATTAGTATTATCCTTATCCTTCTGCATTACAGGAATGTTTCCACTTGCTAAATAATGCACAGAGGAGGAAATAATGACAGACAATGCTTCAAGAATCATCATCATCACCATCTTCATCCAAAGTTACTTAAAATGTTCATCTAGCCTAGTTGATATATTTCCATTTGTGAATTTTAACAGTTTTTTTAAAGCTGATCATTACAAAAAGCACAAATATATGTATCCATCCTACATACTAATCTTCTGAATTCTGAACTTTACCATCAGAATTCAGCTTCAATGTGTGAATTTAAACAGATCACTACAAAAAGCCAATATTCATAATTGAGCTTTAAGTAGATAAATCTTTATTTTATGTATTTGTTAGATTTATATACAGCTTTCCTCCTCTTTTTTCCTATTGCAACAACCTGTGGGATACAGTTTGTTGACAAAGAATCATTGGTCCAAATGTCACCCAGTGAGTTTCTATAAATAAATATGGATTTGAACTTGAGTCTCCCCAATGCCAGCCCAGCATCTTAATTATTGCACTATATTGGCAATGTCTTCTAATCACTATCACTTCTTTGGAAATGATACATAAAGAAACAGTTCATGCATTTTTCTTATGAGGAAAGGCTGAAGGGTGTGAAGCTCTATATCCAAAGGGTTAGAGAAAAGAAACGTAAACTCAAATGCCTTCGTGCATTGCTTTTCAGTTTCTCAAAGTTATTAGGATTTAGATTCAACAGCCCTTTGATTTATAGGTTTCTTACTTAAGAATTAAGAATCAAATTCCAAAGACTTCTGGCAAAAACACTAGTATAGTTGCGGCTATCATGTATACATTCCATTATTGTTATTATTATGAAGAAGAAAAAAGGTAAGTTTTATACAAAGGGAAACAAGAATTTACTACAGTAAATTTGTGGAATAATAAACAACTCACTAATGTCATCAATGGTATCTTCGGTACCTTTCCCACCACAGCACATAATAAAAGGAACTCTTCGTTCTACCACTGCCCGACATTGCACACATTTTTTCATAAGGCTGGCACAATCTGCAAAGAAAAAAATTAAAACTAGTATGCCTTAATCAAACTTAAATTCAACTTTAATAGATAGAAAAAAATAAGTGAGAAACAATCTTAGGGAAAGAACTGAAGATAAAGATCTTTGCCAAATATAGCAAACTCGAAAATCAGCTTTTATATAATAACCACCCCTAATGTCAAATCAATTTAAATAACTTGCTGGATTCCCCTTAAGAAACAACTGTTTACGTACTTTCACAAGCACACATGTGTCCACAAGGCTGAAAGAGTACGGCAGCTTTTTTATCTGAGCATACAACACATTCTTCAATCTGTAAAAACAAAATTAAAGTAACTTTATAGCATTTAGTTCTTCAATTAAATGCTTGTTAGCTTGATATCTATTCTGGATGAAGTGGTAGGAAGACCTATTAAAGATAACATCTGGCATGTAGAAAGACAAATTTTCCTGATGAATCAATATTGTTTCTGCAAAACTAACTTTGCAGTAGTTTCAAAAATGATAAAGAGAAGATGATCTGTTACACACTGTATGTTTCCATGCTTTAAAAAGTGCCTCATTGAAGTTTCCTGAATAAACAGTAAAAGCAGTATGAGTGATGGATCGATAACTAGTTCAAGAGAATAAATCAAGTGACAATATTCAAAGTTGAGTAAATTCCCCAAATCCCACATGGCCCATCACTTTTAACTTGCTCATTGCTTATTTAGAATTAGGAAAAAAACAGTAAGGCAGGAAAATTTGCAAATTACCAAGGAAAGAAAAAGAGCTCCAATGTTTTAAACCCCATCTAGGTGAACTAACAACACGCTTACAAATATGGTTCAATGTACATATATGCATACACATCCCTGTATATAGTACTGTATACAGGTAGTTCTTGACTTATACCTTTTGTTTAGTGACTATTCAAAGTTACAACAGCATTGAAAAAAGTGACTTATAACTGATCCTTGCATTATGACCATAGCAGCATTCTCTTAGTCACATGATCAAAATTTGGTCGCTTGGCAGCCAGACAGGGAAGGCATATTGCAGATCCTGTCAATTAAAGAATTCCAACTGGTGGGGTCTAGAAAGGCAGCCTTCTCTACCAATGCCCTTGCCCTGTGGAATATTCTCTCTTTGGAGGTCAGGTAGGCCCTGACTCTTCTGGCTTTCCAAAAAGAAGTCAAAACAGGGCTCTGACTCTGAGGGGCTGACTGGTGCCCTGACAGCCCTCCTTCGCCTTTTAATTTATTTAACGAAGTTTAATCATCCTTGTCTCCTTTTCAAGTTAGAGAAGTTTTACCTAACTTTAATGATTTTATATGAAAAATCAGAAAATCTGTGAAGATATGTTTATCAAACAATTACAATTATCCCAACATGAACCTTCTATATGTAGAGACACAAAATCAGCAAAAAAACAAGGAATTATTATTGCTTTTGCTTAGAAGGACCTGGTTGTCATTTTGAGAAATGGGATGCTGAACCAGATGTTCTGGTTTCACTAAATTAGGACTATACATGCTAGATTTAATAGAATACATCATTAAATAAGATTATGGGGAGAAATACTGTTGTAAAGATAATTAATTCCTTCTGACAAAGGAGTTTAAACAATGAACAATTGGAATATCTGCTCTTTGTTTAAGCATTTGCTATAAGCTTCATTTTAAAGGTAAGGCATTACCCAATATTTGACCGTATTGAAATTATGAAAAAAATTAAGCACACACCTTTGTTCTTGATTGAACATGCTCTTTGCAAATGAGGCATTTCTTGACTCTTGGTGAACACAAGGAACAAGTAGCAATGTGCCCACATGGACCAAATAGAGTATCTCTCTTCATATCAGAACATACCATACATTCTTCTAGGGTTTCGGAATCATTGCTGATCATAGAAGGACTCCGGGAACCAACCTGTCCACTAAACACAAGCCTACATTCAGATATTTATGTACACATTGAATATAATATCCAAAACTAAGAGTATTATTAACATTTGTAATTATTTGTAATTATAAATTCAGGAAAATAACAATATGATCCTTTCTGACAATCTTACAGAAAGCATTTTAGAAGATGATGGCTGAGTTTGCAAATTTATCTGCCGACTTGGAAGCATATCTTGGTGAGGTCAATAGGACTTTACATCTTATTTGTAAACTGAGTTGCAGTTATCACCTGGCTCAGTTAAAACAACCAAATTATTCTGAAGATACAACATAAAACTACATAAAACTGCTTATACAACATCCTTAACTTGACAGAGAAATAAATCCTTGTTTGAGTTTTTCTGTTACATATTTAATTGTAACAGAAATAATGTGCTACGGCATAAAAAAAACTAATATAGATTCAAACTAATCAAAGTTTAGTATGCTGTATGAATGAAGCTGTTAGTTCTTTAACTTGGTCAGCATAAAAACAAAAATATAAATTTAAAGTATAATGAATAAAATGTTCCTTTTTTAAAAAAAAGGGGGTTGATCAAATAAAGACATGTATGTATGTATGTATGTATGTATGTATGTATGTATGAGCCATGGTGGCGCAGTGGTTAGAATGCAGTACTGCAGATTACTTCTGCTGACTGCCAGCTGCCTGCAATTTGGCAGTTCAAATCTTACCAGGCTCAAGGTTGACTCAGCCTTCCATCCTTGAGGTTGGTAAAATGAGGATCCAGATTGTTGGGGGCAATATGCTGATTCTGTAAACCGCTTAGAGAGGGCTGTAAAGCACTGTGAAGCGGTATATAAGTACTATTGCTATAAATATAGCAGAATTTGCCAGGGGAAATGTTTCCCATTTAATTTATACAACAATCATTCTAGTATGACAAGCTGTCTATTGACCAGAATGACAACAATTTAAGTAATTAAAATAGCCGTGAGGCAACTATAATTAAATTTAACCCAGGTTAAAGTAAAGCACTATCTATCTAATCTGTACAAAATAGACTATGTAGTGAAATGTAAGTATTGTAGAGTACTTCCTTGTAATACAAACCTGATTTTTTCTTTGTGGCATTTAGCCAATGCTTTACAGAGGCTAGGATCAGGACATAAGTCAAGGGGTGACTGACCCTTCTTGTTACGAATACCAAGGTCAGCTCCATTGGCTGCCAGGAAACAGGCAATAGATGCTGCACTTTTCTTCTCTGCTCCCTGAGTACCCAATCCCATTATTAACTGAAAGAAAGTAAAAAAAGCAACTTCTTTGAATTTGTATTCATGTACCTAAAATATCATCAAAGAGCAAATAAAAATAATACGGTACCTATGTGCAGATATAACTACTAGTAATAGGTTTTAGTAAATGCAGTTCTAGAATGCAATGTTGTACAAAATTAAGATATCTTTAATCTGGATTTCCTTATTTCTTTTGGGTCTCTAGGTACTTTTGGAAAAGTGCGACTGACATGCCAACACTCTCACAACATACTTATCTTGTGGAAGGAATAACAAATCATCTGCCACCTACAAATTTTTGTTTCAACAGAACAGACAAGTAAATTTGCCCAAATCATTTCTAAATAATTTCTTCCAAAATTATGTCTTTCAACATTTGTTACCTTCCAATAGGATGATAAATCCCAAACATTACAAAATGTATATTTGCAATGAAGGAGGACTGCTAAAAGATGCAAAATAGTTCCACAATTTTTCCTCATCAAACACACACCTTCTGACTCTGGGTTGCATATGCATACCGTATTTCCCCCCTTTCTTCTATTGCTTTCCTCACTCTTTTTCTTTTCTCCTATGCCTGCTTCTCTCCCCCACCCCCACCCCCGTCTTTTCTTTCTACTTTTCCCATTGTCTATCATCAGTCCACCACAAACCCCCACCATCTTTTTTCTTCCATTTTACTTTCGGCTGGTTGGCTGGCTGGCTGGCTGGAAAAAGAACTGTGACCTCTGGGTCTGAGCAATGCTCTCCATGTAAGCCCTAATATAATTTGGCAAAAAAGAAAAAAGAGAAAAACCATGCCTGCTAAGACTGAAGATCTGAAATTTCAAAACAAAGGTTATTAAACACTAGAGAAAGGAAAGAGCAGAAGAGGAGGAGGAGATGCTGACCTAATTTATGCTGAAAAATCTTAAATCTTATATTAACCTTTTATGCATTTTTCTCCTGCCAGCCCTTTGTCTGAAAGAGTCCTTTGTCTGAGAGTTTTCCTCATAGTCCAGACCACAAAACCCAATTTATGGATGCTAATACTACTTTTTTTTTTTATTATTATTATTATTATTATTATTATTATTATTATTATTATTATTATTATTATTATTATTATTATTATTAATTTAATTTGTATACCGCCCTTCTCCCAGAAGGGACTCAGGGCGGTGAACAGCCAAAATTAAAAAACATACAAATACAAAAGTTAAGATAATTAAAAGAATTAAATAATTGGCTACCCAATTTAAAACCCCAAATCCATAAAATTTAAAATCCCAGTTAAAAACCATTTAGGCTAGGGCCGGCTTGATGAAATAAAAACGTCTTCAGGGCTTTACGGAAGGTCCGGAGGTCCGGGATCAATCGTATTCCGGGAGGCAGCTCATTCCACAGGGCGGGTGCCCCCACAGAGAAGGCTCGCCCCCTGGGGGCCGCCAGCCGACATTGCCTGACCGACGGCACCCCGAGGAGGCCCTCTCTGTGAGAGCGTATTGGCCGGTGGGAGGTTATCGGTAGCAGCAGGCGGTCTCGCAAATACCCTGGCCCTAAGCCATGGAGCGCTTTAAAGATGAGAACCAACACCTTAAAGCGCACCTGGAAGACCACCGGGAGCCAATGCAGCTCGCGCAGGAGAGGTGTTACGTGGGAGCGCCACGTCGCTCCCATAATCACCCGCGCGGCCGCATTCTGCACCAGGGGGAGCCCCATGTAGAGAGCGTTACAGTAGTCCAGGCGTGACGTAACCAAGGCATGAGTGACTGTGCACAAGGAGTCCCGATCCAGAAAGGGGCGCAACTGGCGTATCATATTATAAGATTACAAAAAACCTTGCAAGTCTGAATGAGTCTCTTCCCCCCTCTGCCTTTACATTCAAGAAAACTAGGGGGGGGGGGTTGTCAAGTCTGAGGCGATTTCTCAAATTACATTCCTGCTTTGGACTCAGATTTCTCTTATCTGACCACTGTATTGATTACAAGCTGTTCTTCCTGATCTTCAAAGTTATTTTCACAATTACAACAATTCTGACATTGTTCATATTTTAAAATTCAGCAACTAACCTTCCTGCTAACACTACTATAATATTAATGCAACATTTCTCTGCAATCCTTTTTAATAACTCTACTTTAAACTAGTTATTGAATAAAAAGGAGTCAATAATAATAATAATAATAATAATAATAAATGTATATGCTGCTTGATCCCATAGATACTTTTTGCAACAGAGATGTCATCACACGTACTAAATACTTACAATTTACACATATGTATACACACACACAAAAAAAACAAACTGCAAATGTTTTAGATCACCTCTATTCAAATTAACGTCTTTAACTATAGGTATTAATGTTTAAAGATATCAAAATTCAATTAAATGAAATTGAAACATTTAAAAAAATTTAGTATAGCTTTTGCCATATACACATCCAGGTTTATTGTGGTATCAAATAGTATTTACTTACTGGCACAGAATCTTTAAATAACTGTTTTCAGAGAACAGAAAGCAGACCAAAGCAAAAGAACCTTTACAACAGGGATGTCAAACTCACAGCGCCACATTATCATCACATGACGTATCATAACTTTTCCCCCCTTTGTTAAACCAGGGGTGGGAGTGGCCAGCGCGTGACACATCCAGCTCGCAGGCTGGAGTTTGACATCCCTGCTTTACAGCCTACTGGAAAGACAAAATTTAACAGAGAAGAACCAAAACAGTTTTCTTACTGTATTCTTGGAGGGCTCCCAAGCTGTATCTACCTTGCCCACATCTTGCATGTCTTGGAGCTGGCGAAGCTGCGACAAAGTATGATGTCGCAGGGCCTCATGCAGGGGAGTATCTCCATCTTTATCCTGAATATCCAATTTAGCACCTGCACGAACTAGAAGCTGAAAGCAAATAAAAATTTCAAAATTTTGAATATCTTTTGCAATAAATAGAAATACATTTATTAAAAACACATTGAAAATTAAAAACAGCTCATAAACTTAGCTATTCAAGGCTATTATAAGTTTCTTCTTAGATTTTGCAGCCTATACTTTAAACTTTTCTTTTACTCTTATTTTCATCGATTGATATGCTCACTTAATATAAATTAGTAAATCATGGTTAAAAGAGTAAGTAGATAACAATGGATATCCAAAAAGGAAATTGCTCCAATACTCTTATTATTGTAAATACATGAAAAATTACCGACATGATCAATGCAATTTTCCACAGATATGTTGGTATAATGCAGGGGTGAAATGCTCCCAGTTCGGACCGGATTGCCCGATCCAGTAGCGATGGCGGCGGGTGGTTCGGAGAACTGGTAGCAAAAATCCCTGCGCCCCCCCCATGCCCAGCTGAGCCGCACGATCATCAGAGGCTTTTTTTTTAACTTTTAAAAGCATTTTTTCTACAACCTCTTCTGATGAAAAAATGCTTTTAAAAGTAAAAAAAAAAAAGCCTCTGATGATCGCGCGGCTCAGCTAGGATCATCAAAGGTTTTTCAAAGCATTTTTTTCTGCAACCCCTTGGCCGAAGAGGTGGTTAAAAAAATGCTTTGAAAAGTCTCTGACGATCCCAGCTGAGTTCCCTGATAGACAGAGAGACATTTTTTAAAGAGCCTCTCTGACGATCCCAGCTGAGTTCCTGATAGGCAGGGAGGCTTTTCAAAGCATTAGAAAAAATGCTTTTTTTTTTTTTTAAAAAAGTTGGCCACGTCCACCCAGTCACATTACGCCCCCCCCACCAAGCCACTCCCACAGAACCGGTAGTAACAGATTTTACATTTCACCCCTGGTATAATGGTATTATATGCAAAAACATTCAGAAACAAACTCAAAGAATATGGCAAGCAGATTTTAATAATGGCATTGAACCAACCTCTATTTTATAATCGGTATCCTGCAGCGTATATTTAATCCATATTCCAACCACTGCATTCCTCGCTCTCTTGATTTTCCAGATCCTTCTAATAATTTGGTTCTTCCTCTATGTTCATTTTCCATCCTCTTCTCTCTTACCATGATTATTACTTTTCCCTACTCAATCTCTATATTGTGGTTTTCCCCCCACTCAATCTCTATATTGTGGTTATTGAGTAATAGAATTTACTCATATATCTCATATGCATGGTGGATTAAATCAGAAATAAAATAAGCAATGTGTTTGATTTTTGATCAATATTTTATATATTGGTAATATATTTAAAAATAATTTAAGCATAATATATAAGTGGAAAAGCAACCAGACTATCATTTATACAGACCACATTTCCTATTAACTTCTCTGGAAAGAAAATAAGAGCATGAAAATGGAGAGAAATTCTCTTATTGCACAATCCTTTTAGAAATCCATTTAGAAATACACCGTACTACAGTAGTATAGTTGAGAAGTACATTCTTATGGTGCATTATTATTGCCTTACCCGCACTATTTGAGTGTGCTGTCTTTCAACAGCAAGGTGCAGTGCAGTTTGTTGATTTACATTCTGAATATCCAAGTTAGCTGTGCCCTGAAAGAGAAATCCCAAATGTTACTCATATTAATTGAACTGAACTATCAGGGTAACTTGCGAAAGAAAGTATATGATAGCGTAATTAAAAATACTAGACTATTATTTCTCCACTGTTAAAACCAACTAAAAAATGTTATATATTTTATGAAACTGAATTAATTTTTATATCTTTTCTATTTTGCACTTATCAATATTTTCCACGAATCAATATTTGATATGGAAAGTTTATGAAATGTTTCATTAGTTGTTTTCAAAATTTAAGAAGAATTTGATCTACTGAAATAACTTAATATTTTTCACAGTACAGCCACTCTTTGTTTAGGGCTACCTCATTTAGTGATCACTCAAAAATATGATGCAAAATCATTTTCTGACCAGTGCCTACACTTACCAACGGATTTTAGAACCTGACAACAAAAGCTTTCAGTGTGAAGTAGATTAAGGTCTGATCAGTTCGGGGCAGCAGTAGCAGCTGGTGGGAGAGTTCTAATAAACTAATTAAGTTTATAGGGCTAAGCTTGTTCACTTGAGGTTAGTACTTTTTAGGGAAGCACTACTCTGTGGAGAAAGCAGCATGGGAAGAAATACATTGTTTAAGCAATCTCTCTGCTCTGCAAGGGCACAAAAGGGTGTGTGTGTGAAAAAAATGAAAAGAAGGGGGAAAATGGGTCAGGCACAGGACTATATGAGATAACTTTATCTAAATGAGAAAGAAGCAACCAGTGATCTTTGCAGCAACTCTCTCTCTCAGTCACGTTTGTCTAGTGACCATTTACACCTGTGTGATCATTTAGTTACCATACTAATTTAAGGAATATATTTTGGTTATTAAATAAGGAGATAGTGTATACAGTACTGAGACAATTTATGTATAAGAATTTATGGGTGGACATAATCAACTTACCTCTCTGGTCAACTCAAACAATAGCTCAAACATTTGATCTGTCTTAGAACAAAATATAGCTTCTGAATGAAAAACTAATTAATAGTAATACATCAAACTAATATGCCATCTGACTCTGAACGACTCTGGCAGTTGAAATTACAATAAAATCAATAAAACATAAAAAAAAAAAGAAAGATAAAAGATAGCAAGTGTTATGGAACAAGGGCTTTCACTTCACTCTGGGTGAAGAGGGCTCTTTTAAACAACAGCAAAATAGGGGCAGAGGTGGGGAATTCAAATCGTAAGGGGAGACTTGTTCTAGAGGGCAGACACCACTATCGAGAAGGTGTATTTTTTAAAATACGTTTATTAAGAATTTTAATTACAATAATAAAAACTAATACAAACTAAAGTTAGAGAAAGAGAAGAGAATGGGGAAAAAATAAATAGTGCAGGAAAAAGAAATATAAAGAAGTGATTTCCAATCTTCATCACAAGTATAAGCAAACTTAACAAATCTTCACTCCTATAAGGTTAAATAGGTAATTCTTCATTCCATATTCCATCCTTTATCTACTATAAGCAAATCCATAAAATATCCCCATTTCTATCCTGATGTCAGCAAGAAAGTTCATAAAGGATTGTCAGAACATTGCAAAAAATGACTTATTTTAACCTGATCAAATAAATCAACTTTATATTCCTTCCTTTTTCTTTTAAGTCTTAATTTACATCAAAGAAATATTGTCAAAAAAGTTTTCTCTTTAATTCTTTATTCTATTACATAGATGTCTTCAAATTTTTAACAAGCTTCTTTTGTAGATCCAATAAGAAAATATTTTCCAAGTCATTTTCTTGGTTTAGCATTTGTAGTTCCCTTTTAATTTTTAAAACTTCAGTCAGTTTCTTTTGTATATCTAGGTTCAATTTCATAATATAATTTCTAGCCAATTTTTCTAATTAATTAAGCTCTTTATTTTATTTTTGTCTCCTAGGATACTAAGCCCCCTAAATAACTAACCATCCAATTTATGATTATTATACCCATATATTATGTCTCATATTTTGATGAGAAACCATTTATGAACATTGTTCAAGTATGATTTCCAATTATGTATCAATTAAAGGGTCATGCCAACCAGATTACAATTATGCAGTTTGCTAATCAGACTGTCATGGGATACTCTGTCACATACTCGTCTTAAATTAAGATGTATTATGCCTGTAGCTTTCCCAAAATCTAAACTGCCTGACCAAAAATGTGATTAATTAAATTAACAAGGACTTGGACATGATTGAATGGAAGGAAATAAACCCAATACAGTTCATTTGGTAATCTAGGATGCAATTTATATGACTTAAATTCATTCAAAATAAATGGGCATTCTATAGCTATTTTTTTATCAGTAACAAGTTTCAATTCTATCCGTTCATCTGGCTTTTCATACATGCTGTTTTGTTGGAGAAGAGTGAGCGTAGTGACTGAATGGCTCAATTTTCTTATTTTATCTTGGTTACTGGCTGTTATTTTGTCATTATCCTAAGCTTAGTGACTGGTATATTGTTCTATTTTCCTTTATTTTATTTTGAACATAGTTGAACTTTATTCATTCATTATATTTTCGACTTGCTTTAACCTAGATGCTTTCTATAGTATAACATATTTCATTTATTTCTGAGCAAATATGGATATTATAAGGTTCAGTGTTCTTTTCTTTGAATAAACTATATATTTCAATTATTTAACTAAGGGATTCATCTCACAAAAGTGGCTATATAAATTAGAAAAAAAGAAATATATGCATCTCCAAAATCTCAATAAAATATCCAAGTACAAGATAAGATAGCTGATTATATTAAAGCTTAGTTTCTGGAAACCTGTGCTACCTCCACTTTGCTATCACTAAGAGAATCAGTAGTAACACAATAAATTTCTTAATAATTAATTTTAAAAAGTACCTTTATTTGTATGTAAAAAATGGATTGTAAGCAAATGTATGCATCTATTTGTAACAAATAATACATTCTTTCTTTCTGGCATGAAATCAATTAATAGGAAATTTTACCTGATGTACCAAAAGTTCTGCTACTTCTACATGATTATTAAGTGCTGCCAAATGCAAAGCAGTGTATCCGTCATCTTTTTTTTCATCTACAATCCATGGTCTTGGAAGCTTAGACAGTAACACTCTCATTGCACTGAAACAGACAAAAATGTAAAGGATTATATTAGTATTAACTTCTAGAAGGAATACAATTTTCCATTTAAGTGTAACGTCCCAAAACTCAGTGATTATATTACCAGGAGTTTTTATTATTACTGAAAAACTGGTTTTATATGACATACTATCCATTCTATTAAACCTTAACATTCTTTCTCAATTAGATAATGTAATGAAATCCATGTTAGCTATTCTAGTAACCCACGTCCAGTTCTTCTGAGTTTTATTCATATTGTCTTATACATCACTATAAAGTATGTTAGTTTAATATATTTTCAGTACTAATAGCTATTATTAATCATTAATAGGGTAATGATTTAATTCCCCTGAACTTAATAGGGCTTACTTCTGAGAAAATGAATGTATAATTTCATAAGAAAATGCATTTTTCCAACTATCCTACTCAGTTTGCCACATGCAATATATACAGATATTTATGATTGCTTAGTTACCATGAGTGGGCAGCCTAGAAATCAGAGAAATAAATAAATAAAATCTAGAAATGGTATGCTTTGAAAATGGGAAGGAAGTCTCTATTTTCAACACTATCCTGTATCTCACATTTATTTACTCTTCCCCCTAGCCTCAAATATCATTACTTCATGTTTGAGAATTATGTTCCTGCAGTTCATACACCACCTGCTGTGCTTCAATCTACCATGCTGACATTACATACTTTCTTTCTCCAATTATATATGAATGGAATTTTGTATCGGAATTCATAGTGGCAATATGAGGTGTTGTACGTTTGTGTAGCTTGGGGGGCGGTCTGTATAACAAGTATGATGTGTGTGTACTTTTGTGCAGCTTGGGGAATGTGTTTGTTTCAATCTTCCCCTCTTAAAAACTTAATTTACCCTTCAAAACTATTCTTTTTAAAAGGCAACTTCAAATGCTTTTAAGTCTTCCTTTCTTTGCCAGACATATAAATCTTTTCACATTGATCACAATATAAGAGCTAGAAAAACTGAGGACCAGCAAACCTTGGTATAGTTTACTATTTAAATATATTTATATACTATCTCAAAAACATTTTTCAAGGTAGTTTACAGATAATTAAAACCCACAAATAGATTCATTAGAAAGATTTTTGAAAGCTATCAAAGTCTTTTTTAAAAAAAAAAAAACAAAACCAAACAGTTAATGGAACAATAAACACAGTGGGGAGGGGAGAATCAAATACCTACCACCCAATGTATCAATTCCATATATGGAGTGCCATAAAACAAATCCTTTCACTAGTAGCCATTTAAATAATGAAAATATGGGCATTGCTACATAGATTTATCAAGGTAAGGTAGGTTTATGAAAAAAAATACAAATCTAGAGATACATCTATTGTAGATATAAAATATTCTTTCTGGGTGGTTATTTAAAGATACTTAACAGAGGGATCCAATTACTTACACTCTCATGAGCAATGGACTACTAACTTCTGTATCTTACCAATCATCAGCTCTCCACAAAAAGAGCAATTAGAGAAAAGTTATACACTTGTAGAATGTTTTACAGATCTAATTGTTATTGTTATTGACATTTTGTCAAGGTAGAACACAAACCACATTTAATGTAAAAATGAAATTAGAAAAATTCAAAAAATGTTTTTTAAAGACGAGCACATTAATGTTAATATACACATATTCCTAAAATATGCTGTAGTTTTCTAAAATGCAAGTTGTAAGTTAAAATTTCAATTGTCAATTTAAAGTTAAAACTAAGAACATAGTTTCTGCCATCCTGATTATTAAAAATGTTTGATTCTTTACTCCATAGTGTATTTAATTATTTTTCCACAAAAGTTTTCTAAAGTTTTTGAAATGTTACTTCATTCTGAATTTCTTTTTACTATCTTGCTTTTATTTCTAGAAGAATAAACACAGTGACTGAGATATCAGAATTTGAACATCAGTTAAAAAAAATTATAAAAACTTAAATTGAAACATGCAACCCAATTTAATTTGATATCACAGATATAGAGACTGAGTAGTAAAACTGCAGGATGAGCCATCAACAGGCAGAGTAAAAGACAGAGGCACCGTTTGTTCCTGGAACAGCAACCAACAGTTGAGATACTATTTTTTGCAATGGTTGACTAAATATGGTCAGGGAAGAGAGAGTCAAAAGACAGCCTGGGAGTGGATGTTTCAAATGCCTGGCTGCCTATAAAGCTGAAATAGTTTTGCTAGTGCCCTGAGTAGCAAATGGATTCATGCTAAACAGCATGCATGTGGAAGTCCTGACCTCAAGAGCAGTGTTTGACCTCTAAAAATGAAAAATAACTACAAGCAACCTGTCTGGGAACTAAAATTCAAGCATGAAGAAATCATGTCCTCTATCTATGGAGAAAGAAACAATACTTGCTTGAGAAAGGGGGATGGATGAAGTTGTATGCTGGTTTTTTTTAATTTTTTACAATCTCATGAACATTTTTGAATTATTTTCAATTATCTAAACAAGATGAGATTATCCTTCTTCTTTGGGTTTTTCTAGCATCTACCTTGGATATTTGTGTTTTCTGTCCAGCAGGTTCAAGAAACTTAGTTCTATGCACAACACCTAAATGGTTAGGAAAACACAACAGATACCTTGTAAGATATGTGCTCATATTTTAATTATACTTGCTTTATAGTGAAATATGTATTCATTTTCACCTCTCTATTGCTTCCCCCCTCCCACATAATGAAGAGCTGAATCAGCGATAGAGTGAACATTCAAGATGAGATGGCTGCTGCTGATGTCTCTCTCTAGGTCATCCTACTGCAAATGCTGCATGATAAGCTTACAGGTAATAGAGCATTTGAAGACCTGAATTATTCTACAGATTTAAAGGATTAATATCTGCATGTATTTTTTAATAATTTGTGTATTTTTTATATTAATCTCAATTGCAGTTTAACATACTACTAGTGTGCTTAAATATCAAATATTTCTAGTATAAAGTGTTAATATGGGAAACAATCAGCTTTGAGTAATATCATAGCTTAATACTGTTGGACAAGAAATCTTGTCAATTGTATTTTAAGTATTATATCTACTAATAAGTTAGCATTTCAAAAAATATTAATTTTGCAGAAATGCATTACCCCATTGTTACTTTTACATTACCGGTATATTCTGGATCCATTCCATTATATATAAAAGGATAGGATAAGGCATGATTTAGTAATAAAGTACTTTTACTAAGAGATTAAAAATATTATTTTACAGCATGAGCAATATAATTTAAATTTGAAACAAGCAAGTTGTAATTGTTCTGCTGCATTGCTGTTTCTTCTTGTAGAATTGTGCTAGCTACTGCTAGTCTCTGATTTGCTCTCCATCAGCTGCACTAGGTTTTTCTCTTGAGCTGCAGAAACTGAACAACTGGTTTTCTTTGACATGATGAACTGGGGCTTTTTTCCCTAATTGTTGAAAATGTGTAAGTAATGGATGAATGTTGTTGTTCTGATTTTAAACATACTTTACAAAAGGATTTATGTATCATTTAAAATGAATTCTCTACATATTTTTTTTTTAATCCAATTTTTTTGCAACCTGATATTGGGGTTTTGTCTTATGATTAATACGAACCCAAAGATAAACTACAGTATCAGCCAACTAAACCTGTGAAGATATATGAGCTACTAAACTTACAACAATTTTGACATGAAAAAGTACATTTTAATATGAACTTTTCTAATTTGAAAATGTTCTGCAAAAACTAGTTCACATTGGTTTGAATTAAAAGTAAACGCCAAATCTTCACATTTGCAACTTATTTTCTTTCTTGGAATATAATCAGCTATTTATTCATCCATATTCTCATTAATTATAAAATACAACAATTGAGATTCTTCCCAAAAGCATACATCATTACAAAATAATCCTTTTTTTCCACTTCACCAGATACTAATATAAATATGATAAAACATGAGTGAAGACCAATGATAATGCAAGCTCAGAGTGGAATACAAGAATATATATTACCATTTCATGAAGGTATATAGTATATATTAAACAATGAAGTTTGTATAATCAAACTTTGGTGAAATCATGCTGTTCGCCAGGCTTAATAGCCAATAAAAAGCAACAGAAACTTAACAAGTACCCGAATCTTCATGAAAGAACAATGGTTTTTAATGTGTTTTAAATTATTGTACAAGTAAAATAGAGAAAGGTGTTAATTCTTAGTAATAAGGCCAGATACTAAGAAACAAGAGCAAAAATGTGTTTTTAAAATTCATCAGGAACAACTATTTTATACTTTAGGTTAAAAAGGGGACGAAATATGGTTCAGCTTTATCCAGCAGATAGCAGCTATGAAAACCTGCCCAGAGCACATACTTCTTTATGTACCCATATGAACATACAATATTATGGAATGTAAAGAAGTATGTACTTTTGGCAGGAGTGAACAACCAGTAAAAGAAAAATAAACTATATTTCACGTGAAAGACATGGCTTTTTAAAGTGAAGATAACATGTAAAAGGATCAAATGAATATTAGCATAGAAGAACATACTGGAGCGAGAGGAGAAATAATGGACAATTGTTTAAAGAACTGATAATAACAGTATTGCTCAATCATTTATTTATTTGTTTTAATTCAAAACCTAAATAAAAACACCTACAATGCAACATACAATGCAACAGCAAACAAAACCAATTACAGAATGATTTCTGGATCATAATTTTGAAGACCACAATAAGTATTGCTTCTGAACCTTAAAAAAACCTCCCAATGTGATCTCTTGTCTAACCATCCACATTAATATTAAAATGATCAATCAAGAATATTTCTTAGAATATGAACCTGTGAACATAAAATATGGTTAAACATAAAATATGGTTCAAAAAGTAGGCTTTTTCATGTATGCTAAAATGAACGTAAAATATTACGACAAAGACTTCTCTCTGTTTTTCTACCTAACTTTTCCATTAGAAATCCACCAAGCATTTATTGGCACATTGGCACCTTTGTTGCATTTGGCACAAACGTATGTGTCTAAAATTGCCTTGTTTCCACTGAAGATTCAGTGCAAGAGTTTATTAACTCTTGACTTTATCTCATTTTTGGAGGAGGGGGAAGTATCATGTACTCTCGCATGTTTTATTTATTTTTATCCTAACTTTATTATTTTTTATAAGTAACTCAAGACAGCAACCACACATAATACACCTTTCTCTTCCTATTTTTCTCACAACAACAACACTGTCAGGTGGATTAGACTCTTAGTAACTTGGTCCCTAGACTGGTGTTTTAACCACTGGAGTAAATTGGTTAAAGATAAAGAATTAATTATACACACACACACATGCACTGAGCTAGCACAGGCAAAGTGGGACTCTATAATCACTCCATGCCTTTAATTTTTCCATTTGCAAGCATGTCAATAGAATTTAATTGGCTTGATGTACAAGGAATGTGTTGCACCACTGAGCTGAAGCAGGGCCAGGAATTTGCTCTTTTAGCATCTTTTCAGGGACATAATTAGTCTACTGGCTGCTTAAAGCCCCTATTTTATTTCATTTTATGAAAAAAATCTGTGGGGAATTGTGCTGCTATTTGGCGGTGCTAGGCTGTGAGATATTAGAGCCTCAAAAAGAAGAAGAGATTGCTTGCAATAGGCTTTCTCACCTATTTGAAACCATTGCTGCAGCTGGAAATAAAAAAGGATGAATTAAATAAAGTTCCTCGTTATATTAAATGTACATTAGTCAAAATTAAATCTGAATAGTATATCATATTTATTTAACAAATATAGTATTATGTTTGATAGGGAAAATATTACTGTATTCTGTAACTGCCAAGGCAATCTTCACCCGCCTTTAAATGTTCAAGGTATAAGGATTTTTTTTGCCAGATGGTAACAGCACACATGCTAGAATGTGTGTGGATTAGACAATTTTGTATTTTCTTTTTTCTAACATGGTTCCTTTTTGTTTACTTTGCTTTGGTCTATGACTTAAAAGATGTTGTAGCAAGCAAATATCAATAACCTATATGTCAGAGTAAGTCTATATTTTGAAAGTTTATTTCATCAGATGAAAAGTAAATCAGCTTAAATTTGGCAATCTTTTCATTCCTATCTGCAAAATTAATTTAAGATGTTTTTTAAGGTAGAATATTTTTATTTCATTCTGTTCAGAGAATTGTACAGCTAAAAGGTCAGCATTCCCATTATTTAATATTAACCTAATTATTTTTAGGAGAAAATCAATACTGTTTAGGTAAATCTTGTTTTTAAAATATCTCATTATTTTAAAAAGAATTTATTTTAATCCCTCATGTTTAGTTACATGGAAGTTTTATTGGTTATACAAAGGATATTAGTATGTAAAATATATAATTTTCTGTCTGAAAATTCAAAGTAGGCTAAATGAGATTAAACTTTATAGTATATGACACCTAGGCTCTTAGGTGTTAGTTCTTAAGAATTTAACAAAACATTTGTTATTTAAACAGAAACTATTTTTTTTCTGCAAATAAATTGTTCTACACCTTCACTAAACAACTAATTATAATTCATTGAGTAAATGTGCAAAGCAGAAATAAATATTGGTATTGTCATTAAGACATTTTATTCTACAATCAACAGATTGATGATCAGAGAACAGCCTTCATTAGCAACAAAGTTGGCAAACCTGTCTGAATTCTATGAAGCACTGCCTATTTCTAATAATAAGTCATCTGAGCAATAAATTAAATATTAACTTCTGTAGGGTCACATTTTAAAAAGGATGGTTTATAAAGTGAATAACATACTTTGTACTTTTGCCCAAAACATAATTATACAGCAGCACTAAAGCAAGCCTTAGATAGAATGATGTATGCAGCTTTATAAAAACAAATCTTAATACTTCTTTGAACATTGTCAGTCATGCTAAAATGTCACCTCCCTTACTTATGTCAGCTGCTGAATTCTAACTAAGTACAAACTGAACTCTGGACATCTGCTGACACAGTTGAAATTCAGACATCTCAAACATTTGACTGACAAGGATAACAGATGCTGACATTATCAAATGCTGTTATACTTCTTTCCATGGTCACTTTTTGCCCTGATATAGCCAGTACATGAAAACTGCTGCAATCTAAAAGAATACTTGAACAGCTGGACCAGTGCAGTCCCATATTACTGACAAAAATAGATAAGGGTTTTAAATGTTCAAATTTTATATATGATAAATTTCTATTAAATCCTAAGCATAAACATACTGAATATTTAGAGAAATCTTTCTTTGCAATAAAAAATTTCATATAAGTTATGCATTATTACAGCCCAAATTAATCTTACCCCAATTTAGCATGGCTTAAAGTTCACAAGTCTTCAAATAAGATGCTGTTCTACACTTAAAAATAAATCCCATTTTATTAACTAAAATATATGCATATTAAATTATATGCTGAAGTATGATAACTATATGCCAAAAATGATGAAATCGTTTTTCAAAAACAGATGTAGATAGAGTATGTATAGAACTAACCTGTTAACAGAAAAAGTCTTTCAAAATATAACTCATTCTGAAAATATTAACCAGAGTTATACTTGAGAACAATTATAAAAACCTTGTGACACAGTTCTCTAATTCTTTTCAGTAAACGTCTGTAAAAATATATTCACATTCTCACCCAAGAAACGCAAATAACTAAGAAGGAGAAATTACTGCAAGCCATAACTGTTTTCTTCAATGGCTTAGATTTAAGTTTATTTTTTCTACTTTTAATAATATAAAAATGAAGCATTATAAACAAAAATTAAAAGTAAGGGAATATATGATTCCCCATATCTGATATTTATTTAATGGAAAACAGCTGTATGTTTCCTAAACTTCAATTTATTTATTTATTTACTGAATTTATATGGGCACCCATCTCATACAGATGGTTCTGGGCATCTAACAGTTAAAATAGGAATAAAACCAGAGTAAAAAAGAAGTACAATTGAAATTAGAAACAACATAAATAACATAACATAGCAGCAGAGAACACTCCTGACATCACACCTTCATTATAACCATGGCCAAGAAACTGGCTCACCCATACAATCAGGGTCCCAGGCTTGATGGCAAAACTAGGTTTTCAATGCTTTGCTTAAGCTGGTAAAATGGAATCAAATCACATGTTTAATGGATTTGGTCCCCTTCAACCAGCTGTAGCTATGTATTGATCACTACAGGACAAGTGCTTTTATCAACTGGTTTTTAATAATAGGAATATTAAAAAGGGAAACTTATACAAAACTGACCATCAGAACCTATTCTGGGAAGGTTAACATAACTTTGTTCCTTTTCTTTTTTTCCAAGTCATGTTTGATTCCTGAGGATTTTATAGATGCATTCATTTGATTTTCTTGGCAAGAATACTGAAGTGGTTTGCTATTACTTTCTTCCAGTTTTGACTTTTCACTGTAGCCTACAGTACAGCTATTTCTTAGCCATTATCTATCCAAATAATAAGTTAGTTTGATTTTGCTTAGCTGAATTACTAGATACTATGCTTCCAAAAGAAAAGATATGAATTAGAAATCGAACATGTACTGTAGGAATTTTACTCTGTGAAGACTCTTCTGTATTCTGAACTGACTGGAACAGAAGCTAATGTAATTTCAGCACTGCTGATGGATCATAATCTTCTACCTGAACTTTAAGAATTTTGGAACTAATTAGACAGCTGGTATGGCATGAACAGTTTTGCTATCAACAGAGGAAATAACCTGGAACACAGAAGGAAGACTTAGACCGGAACTGCTGTTGGTGGTCTACATTCACTCCAGAATTCACCATCTAAGGTGACTATCTGTAAAGGCTGAAGTTGCAAAGGGCAGAAGTATAGTTTAAAAAACATAAGATTGTATCCAAACACTGTTCAGACACTCTTAGAATGAGCAGGAAAAATCGTTTATCACATGGGGGGGGGGGGACAAACTTTTTTAACCCTGAACCTGACATATTAAATAGTTGGATTAATAAAAACTGCAGTAGTTGATCTTTGTTATTAGGGCAGCATCTTTTTCAATAAAAGCATTTTATGTATTTGAACTTTGTTCTTGAATCTTCCATTGCTAGGCTCATGACTGCATGTTTGCTTTCCTAGATATTCATTTCCATGCCCAGGATGAAACTATAACAAGAACTGGCCATTCTCAGGTTAGATAAAACCATTATATAAACAATGAATGATATTTCACAATCTCAAGTACAGGAAGAAAATGTTCAAATTTCTCTAGATGCAAAAAAGCAGAAGGAAAAACTCTAGAATTTAAATGGAGGAAGAGGGAGAGAAGGAGAAGGCGGCGATCTAAGTTCTGTAGTATATAGATTTTCTCCACATGTGGCTTTTATCTTTCTGCAATAAAATAGTTTACCTTGCACTGTTGTATTTGTGAGTTTATGGGGTTGTTTGTAGAGTCAATATTTATTGCTGTGCCTGCCATTAAATCTAGTACCATCTTACTCTGTTGAAAAATCTAGCATACATTAGTAACTTAAGAAAGCAAAATACCATTTCCTCAAAAGACCCAACCAGAAAATAAGCCCTAGCATGATTTTTTCAGGATGCTTGTAATATAAGCCCTACCCCAAAAATAAGCCCATTAAAATTGTCAGCCAGACTGACGCATTTAGTACCATATTTCCCCGAAAATAATACCTAACAGGAAAATAAGCCTTAATGCGCCTTTTGGAGCAAAAATTAATATAACAACTGGTTGTATTATCGCAGAAACAGAGGTATGAGGTAGTGATCACTAACTGAAAGAGTTTTTAAAAGAGAAAAATTTATCGTTCCCTATTAGCTATAGTAGTTTAGGGGCAATCTTCAGATTTCAATGCAATTTGTCTAAAAATAACAGATACAGAATGAAATTAGGTAAGAGAATTATATTTATGTTTTACTGTTCATTTTTAGAATTTTGGGTTAGACTTTGGATCTTTTCCCTTATGGCACACAGATGGGATCTCATAGACAATGTTTTTATCATCTACAGAAGCTCAAGATACAGTTAAAGCTGATTCTTCACTTTCTGCATATGCAACAAAATAAAGAATTAAATTAGTATCAACTAGAAATAGGTTGACAAAAATATATTCAACATCTTTTTTTTCCCATTAACATTGTCCTAAAACATAAATTAAGCTAGTGTCTGAATAAAAATACCATTAAATTACAAGACTTCAGTGAATTACTATTGGATAATGTATTTTCCCATCTATTACTTTGTAGTTTTCAACCCAATTCTGAAGGTCAGTTTTGAATTAATATGCTAACCCCAATCTAAAAAAACGTGCTGCCAAATAGATATACACACCTTTGATTCTACTATTTTCTTTCATAATTGAGATATCTGTGGAAGACATTTTTTCATCCAAATATAGAACTACAGGTTTCTGACTATTAGCATTACGTCGTTAACAACATTCACATTAACCATTACAGAATGATTAAGTGACAAATGTACTAGCCAAAGCTCTGGCCCATGGTATGCCAAAGATTAAGTATGCATCCAAACAACAATGAACACCATTTTCAGACATTGCAAATCACATATTGTTAACTATGGTTTCTAATAGATTTATTAAGGTGATATTAACTTACAAAAAGTAGTGCCATTTCTGAGAACAGGCACATATTCTTCTGGTAGTGCACAGTATTCAAATTCAAAATGGAAAAGGTGCTTTAAATTTGGCATGATCATCTCACTGAAACTTTCAGTGGCATTTTAAAAGTTGGGTCTTTTCCTGGCCTCGAAGCATGCCAAAATTATGCTACTGACAAGTACAACAGACACGTACATGCTAAATCCAATATACTTTTCTCACTTTGGAACTGAATTAATTGCTATTGTCTTAATCAAGTAGTATACCAACTTTTGGTATACATTAGTCAATTAGGAGAGAAACATGGGTAGAATTTCTAAATGAACAGATAGTTAATGATTACAGAATATTATTTTAAAAATTCAGCCAATAACCCTCTTTATGCATTCATTTCCATTCACTTTTGGACCAGAGCAATTTTAGTTACAACGACTTACCAGCTAGTGATGACATAAATTATAGCTTGTAAACTTAATTACAAGTTTTGGATTATCACAGGCTGGTTGAAAATTAAGCTTTTTAAAAAGTAGTCAGATCTAAAGGGAGTCCATGGCTGAAATCAGAAAATGTATGATGTGATAATGTGCTTCACAGGCACAAGAAGAATGCTAGTGAATTGGGCCAGTGGCCTGTCCAGTCTAGCACTCTGTATAGAGTGACCAACCAGATGCATTAGACCAAACACGGATAGGACAGTGATAGTCCTGTCCTTGTTGTTGTTGCTTCTCAGATAAATAGTATCAAGGTTCAGAAGACAGGATCAAAGACCTGAAAAAAATACCAGGGCCGTAAGCTGGTCTAGAAAGTCAAAAAACATCCCAGAGGAAGGGGCTCAGAATTCAATTTTGAATTCATCAGGAGTCAAGCTCAATTCAAGGGCATCTTTATCTTATCTGCAATCGCAAAAGAACCAAACAGCCAACAAGAATAGTAGCTACTGATGGAATTTATTTTAATGCTTTTCTCTTACCATTTTTAAAACTAAGTCAGCCATCATGTCTGATGGCAGCAAATTCCAAAGTTTAACCATAAGACTTGGGCAAAGCCTTTAAAAGAGATAAAATAACACGCATAAGCCCATATGAAGCATTTATTCACAAATCATTAAAGAAGCCATAAGGTTTGCAAGGCTCATGCAGCTGCTTCGAAAGAGGCAAAAGCAAAGCCAAGTGGTTTGTGTATGACCACACATATGGAAATAGACAAGAGCAGCTGCACAAGCTTTGCAAGCATGCTTTAGCAATTTGAAAAGAAAGGCTTTGTATACATGTCCACATGTTAGAAGCACTTCTTTAAAGGCTTTTCACAGTTCTGTTAATTATTCATTCCGTAAAGTAGTCAGTAGTGTGAGGGGAGAGGGGAAACGACAAGGGAGAGAATATCAGATAAAAGCCCCACTCCTTTTCTTCCTATGTTGCAATTCTTGTCACGTATCCAAAGAGGCGTAGCTTGTAGCACAACTACAATATTTTAACAGAAAGACAAAAATCCTGTGGAGGTGCTAAAGGTGGTGCTTTGTTTTATTAGGCTTAAACATCCTCCATAATTAGTTTCAATGGGTGAGTCTGAGTTTTAACATCACAACAGAAAAAGCAAAATGTTATACTGCTTCGGTTGGCTTTGACTTTGCATAATTGGTTTGTAACCTGTGTATATTAATTATAATATCAGCATTGTTATTCCACAAGCTTTTATCCCATTCCTCTGCCCAATTTAAACAGCATGCCTCAAATTCACTTCTTAGTCTGTTAGTAAGAAAGCTGATGGGGTAGAACTTGGGCATGTATTTGTTGTCACAATGCTGCTTCACATTAAATTTGCATGTTCACTTTTTTTTCTCTAGTCTTAATTTTTGCAAAATAAAGTAAATGTAATTCTAGATTGCGTCATGATGCTTTTACAGATTGTAGTTGCATGAGAACAAACACCTGATTGCACACAAAACAATTAACTATATGAATAATTTAGTATAACCTGCATTTGTTCAAATACTCACTACATCAATTCTATAGTGTTCAATGCTATAATTTTAATACCTCAACTACTGAGCTATAGAAAAATTAATGTTAAAACTCTTCTGAATTAATTTTAACATTTTTACTATAACACTATGCTTATCAAACATTAGAAGGCAGTAAACCTATACAATACCTTGGATTTCCCCTTAATGCAGCATGATGAAGAGCATTAAATCCATTGTTATTTGTAATAGTAACATCTGCTCCAGCTTCCAGGAGGACTGCTAAAATGTCATCACGCTTTTTGCTTATTGCGTCATGCAGAGGAGTATCACCCTCAGAATCCTAAAAATAAATATTAGTCAATTTATATCAATTTATTTCCCTCCCTAACCAGAGGTTCGCCTTAGCCGGTTGTTCCGATTCTGCACAGTTTGGAGAACCGGCAAATTGGATCACCAGCTGGTCCTGTTCCCGCCCGTTTTTTGGGCCGTTTTCAGGCTGTTTTTCCAGCCAAAATTGGCCCGAAAAACGGCCTGAAAACGGCCTGAAAATGGACCAAAAAAGCTGGCTGTAAAAGTAAGAGAAGCTGGGTGAGCCAGACCTAGACGTGTACTGGGTCCCCTCGTCCCAGAAGCAGCAACCTCATACTCTTCCCCTCTCTGCTAACTCCTTCTTCACATGGGATCGCCCAGCAATTGAGACTGAGAGGGAGAAGGGGATGGCGTTTCTATGTGGCACTCTCCCCTCAATGGTAGTGGCCGCTGCTCCTTTCTCCCTCGAGCGCATGGCGATCCCATGCGAAGAAGGGGGATAGCAGAGAGGGGAGAGTGCAAGGTTGCTGCTGGGATGAGTAATCTGGTAAGCGTCTTACCCAGCTTCTCTTCCTCTTGCAGCCAGCTTTCTCAGTCTAGCTTCTCTCTCTCTCTCTCTCTCTCTCTCTCTCTCTCTCTCTCTCTCTCTCTCTCTCTCTCTCTCACCCACACACACCCAAACAGGTAGGATCTGTCTTTCCTCCCGCCCCCCCGCCCTCACCAGAGATCCCTGGATTCCCTCCCCAACCCTGCCTGTCCCCATACAGGTACCACCCACACAAGTGACGTAGTTGGCCACGCCCATTCAGTCACATGAGCCACCCATCAACTCCCACCCATCAATGCCCACCCAGCCAGTAATTATGGCAGAGAACCGGTTGTTACAAAATTTGGAGCCCACCACTATCCCTAACTACATATCAAACTTCAAGAAAAAAATAGCTACATATGAAAAAAATAGTTGGTGTTTGGACAGAATACATCTGTATAATTTTGAATTGACTTGATCTTAAATTAGCACAACATAACAAAATTCTCTGTGTAAATGTTAAGATGCCTTATACCATGAAAGGCATCAATACAATGCTGTTTCCCCTAAGCACAGAGATATTATATTACAGATGGAGGAAAAGAATTGCCCTAAAATATTTTAAGCTTACTCAGTAATAATATCTTAAAATACAAGTGATTTAATATACCTTTTATCACTGACTATATAAACTAAGATTGATATGGAATGCTGATGAAGCATATTTCTGGCAAATAATCCCAATAGAAGGGGAAAGGCTATTGTTTCAGGCCATAAACTGTAGAGCTAGCCTCAAGCACAGAAACTATCAGACAGAACACCTACAGAAAATATTTATGGGTATGATCTATCAATGCAATAAGAAAACAGATGTCTTGAAAGCAATTTCAGAGAAAGTTCATTTGATGCTGCCTTTTCGAATAGAAAGAAAAATGCCACTTTAGTATCCCAATAAAAAACAATGTAAAAAAATCAAATTAACATACAACACAATATATTTCTATAGAAATACAGTTTAACTAAATAAATCTCCCCCATCTATGCAAAAGAAAACCCAGCAAAGTTCATTTAAAAAGAAATATCTTGATATAAGAATGTAATAAGAGCTTTGCTGAATTTAGCCAACAGCATATTTAGCTAGACACCCTGTTCTTTTATTAAGTTCTCCAGTCCCTCTTGACAAACATCTGCATCAATAGCCATTGGGTGGTAGCAAAGGCAGGTAAAACGGAAACAGACCAACAGTGTCACAAAACTAAAGGACCACAAAAGTATTCCTGTTTACAATGGTGTGCTTTTCTATTTAGAAATAATTAATCCTCAGATTTTATAGAAACCAAAAGCACTGCTCTTAGTTTATTCATCTACATCACATCTAATCTACCATCACCTTCAGTATATTCAACGCTTCCATACATCCTGATAAGAAGGATGGAAAGCTAAACATTACCATGTTCTGATATTACACTCCAAATTATAACTTGGAGGCTAACCCTATTTAATATTTCAAAGTTATGTATGTATGAAAAAATGCTCAAACTGCATTCATAATAAATAAATAAAAAGTAAACAGCAAGTTAAATTACCTGGAGGCTAGGATGGCAACCAAAGTCCAGTAATGTCTTCACAACTTGGAGATGACCTTTATTCACAGCAATATGAAGTGGTGTCTGTCTACGCTTATTGCGAGCATTGAGATCTGCACTGCCTCTATGTAAAACTTCTATCACAGCTCCTTCATCACCAAAGGCTGCATGATGAACAGCCCTGTCTCCATCTTTGTCCTAAATAATTAAAATTCAGCTGCATAATATTTTTGTTCTACAATTTAATGGGAGACTTTTAAATTGTTGTATATAGTTAATAAAAGGATGCAATGATATAAAGCATCAATAGTAGATGATGTGGGTGTATAGTTCTACTTCACATTGAGACAGAATTAACATATAAAATAGCAACAACAATAGCACTTAGACTTGTATATCGCTTCATAGTGCTTTACTCTGTAAGCGGTTTACAGAGTCAGCATATTGTCCCCAACAATCTGGGTCCTCATTTTACCGACCTTGGAAGGATAGAAGGCTGAGTCAACCTTGAGATGGTGAGGATCAAACTCCTTGCAGTGAACTGAATTAGACAGCAATACTGTATTCTAACCACTGCACCACCATGGCTACTGCACCATCATGGCTCCTAGCAACTTATTTTGCTGTTAAATATTAGTTACAAGTCATAGCCAATTGTTTATAAGGGAGAAACTTTACTTATGAACTGCTGTATTAATAACTTCTAATACTTCCTGGATGCAATCTTCAACCTACTCAATAACTCAATTTCTAGTGCAAAGAACCATCCATGGTACAGCAGTAGTATAATCTGTAAATTCCAAGTTTCTTCCCCTTTATAGGAAAATATCTATTAATCTCAATTCAGCAAAACTGGTTCAAGTAACCATAGTTAATTGGTTAACTAGTTGAGTGAGTATACCTGCATTTTATTGTCCTGACTTTATTTACACAAGGGAATGATTTTCTTTTTAAAAGTATGAAATCCTTAAATAACCCTAAAATAAGACCACTGGCTATTACCAAATTAAATCAAATGAAAGGGACCCATTCAATAAGCTAGTTAAATAATTATATAACTAGCAATAAAAGAAATAGCTTAGAAACAATAATTCATAACAATATTAGGCAATTTTATGTTTTAAAATATTTAACTAATATTTTAAAATATAATACAGACATTTATAATTTATAATGTAAAATAAATGCATTTTACTAAGTATTGTTAAACATTTAAGCTTTCAGATACCTCTGCTTCTACATCCACATTCTGTTTCAGAAGCAATTTCAAAATGTCAACATGTCCATTTTGACTTGCAGCTTGCATAGCAGTGTGTCCAGCGCATTGTCCATTCACCTAAAATATATTAATAAAATCAAAGTTTAAAATGAGACATTAATAATATAGCCCTGCTCATTAATAGCAGTATAATGTCAAGAATAAACAGTTAAAAGACAACATACTTACATTGTAAAAAATAATTTTTTGAGATCTGATCAATTGCCTTTCCAAATTATCTTTAATTTACTAAGTATAATAATGGAGCAAACATATCTTAGATCTATTAAAATATTTTAGGTTTATTCATACTGCCATAAATTATGAAAGAAAGACAGGATACAAACACATGAAGTATTAAAATATTAGTTTTAAAAAACCGAATTGGAAAAAAATTATCTGGGTGGCAAGTTGAGGGTAATTTGAGAAGATTGGAGTAATTACCTGTTTTTCTAAACTTTATATCACTCCAAAGCAAAATAATTATTTAGAAGACATGATGTAATGTCCACAATGTAAACATCTTAGAAGGCTAATTTTTGAAACATTTGAAGCAAAACAGTGCATTCAAAAAGCAATGAACCAAATGTTAAAGTGGGTAAGTCTTCCTATTTTTAAGCATAATTAACTTCCTATTTGCAACAGTAAAGATTGCAAAAGAAGTCTATCTTTATTTTGATTACAAAATGTTTTCTCTTTCCAAGAACCTCTAATTATTGATCAGAAATTCTTAATTCCCCTTATTAGGAATGATATAATTAAATACTCACATCCACATCAGGTCTTTTAAGCAAATCTTCCACTTTTGCTACATCTCCATTAGCAGCTGCTTTAACTAGCTCTTCATTAAGATCCCCAGATTCTTGAGTTTCAAATAATTTCTTCAGTAACTGGGACAATCTCTCTGTGAATATTAAGTGAAACAATTAATATTACCAGGTGTATAGTATCTGAATGTAGTGTTGCATTTAAACAAAATATTTTTTATTTAATACAAATGTAACAATCAATCAATATTCCAATATTATTTGAAGTTGCTTTAACATTTGCTCCTTGTCTAGATCATGACTGCATACTAACATTTCCTACAATGGAAACATTATGGTGAAATAGATATTCATGACTCTACCAAGATCAAGCTTAAATGTTATTTATCATCTGCTAGATAATGAAGGTTAGAAAGTTATTCCTGTTACAGGAAACGATAACAAAATACAAAGACCTACAATAGAGGCAATAGAAAGCAAAGGTAGTACCAATAGTAATAGACGCCTTGGGTGCTATCTCAAAACAATTGGAGCACCACTTGAATACCATCAGCATTGACAAATTCACCATCAATCAATTGCAAAAGGAGCTTTACTTGGAACAGCTTACATCTTGCAGCAAAAATGCCAAATCCAGTCTGAACATCTGGGTGACTTATGCAATGAACCATTATAAATAGAATAGTGCTCAACACTGTCCATATATACATCCAAGATATTGAAATGGATTTTGGACTTGACAAATGTGCTATCCTCACCGTTAAAATGTCAAAAAGTAATGAAAACTGAAGGAATGCCCTATAGAAATAACCTCAAGAGTCTGGATGAAGACCTGGGCATCCTTCAAGCTGATACCATCAAGCATACCAAGTCCAGAAAAAGGTTAGAAGTGAATACATCAAAAGAGTGAATAAGATCTTAAAGTCCAAACTCAAGTGGAGAAAATACTATCAAGGCAATTAACACCTGGGCATTTCCAGTCATTAGATACACAACTGGAATATTGGACTGGACTCAAGCAGAACTATAGGCCCTGGAAAGGAAGACCCCCAAAATAATGACAATAAATCATGCCTTCATCTTTGTAGTGATATTCACAGATTCTATTTACCAAGCAAAATAGGTGAACATGGGATGTTGGAAATACATCAGGTTGTTAAAGAAGAAAAAAAAGCATTGGAAGACTATCTCAAGGACAGTGAAGAAGATGCACTGAAGTTATACCAGGAAGGCTTTTGAGTACTAGAGAGACCAAACTACAAGAAAGACTAAATGAAGAACAGAAAACAGATATGGGAAGACAAAATAGCAGGCAAAGCAGATAGTAACAACACCTGGCAATGGCTAAGAGCAGAAAAACTGAAGAAAGAGGCAGAGGAGCTAATTCTAGCTGTACAAGACCAAACCTTAAGAACAAATGCATACAAAACCAGAATTTAAAAGACAGCAAGTACCAACTCTGCAAAGAAGCTAAAGAAACAATGGATCACCTGGTTACCTGCTATTAGACGACTTCACAGACTGACTACAAACAACAGCATGACAAAATAATAAAAATGATGCAGTGGAAGATTTCCAAGAAATATCATTTGTGGACAAGCAAGAACTGATGGGATCATAAAATATAGAAAGTTATAGAAAATGAAGAAGCTAAATTGCTCTTTACTTTAGAACTTTAGAATTCAAACAGATAGGGACCTGCCACATAACACCCCAGCCTTAATAACTATTGATAAGAAAGACAAAAAAGTCTGGATAGTGGACGTGGCCATATCTGGAGACAGAAGAGAACGAACTAGAGAAGGTAACAAAATACAAAGGCCTGCAATTAGAAATAAAACAACTATGGCAAAAGAAACCAAAGGTAGTACCAATAGTAATAGGCACCTTGGATGCAATCCTAAAACAACTTGAACATCATCAGCATTGACAAATTCACCATCAGTCAATTGCAAAAGGCAGCTTTACTCAGAACAGTTTACATCCTGGGACAATACCTCTCACACTATCAAACATTAACATTTGCTTATCTCAGTCCTTTGGAAGGACTTGATAAAAATGTCAAACCCAGTCTGAACATCTAGTTGACTATACTATCAACCATTAATATAATATTGCTAGGGGAGTGGGGAAAGTAAAGTTACAGAAATCTGTGAAGAATAAAAATGAAAATAGCAAACAAAAGATAGGTATAATAAAACTTAAAACACTTTATCATTTGAACAATTACTGTACAATAGGAATAAAGTTGTTGAATAAAAACTGATGGAGCCAAAAGGACAGAAAACAGAATATGTCACCCTTCTGTAATAATAACCTGTTTTTTTCTCTGCAGATCCAGAGACAAGCCCATTCAGGTAACTGGCTTTGAAAATGAGAACATAGTGCAATTGGCCTCCGATGCGTTATACTATGCTGTGGCTTTGTGGGTTTTATGTTCATTGGTTCCTTTTGTTCTATATTTAATTATCCATTAGTTGACCAAGGCTCAATTTATGAGTCAGGAGGTCATGTAAATTGGTTAAATAAATAAATAAAAACATAATTCATGTGTCTAACAAAATATCCAAGAGTAGGCTGCACACTGTATTTTAGAACTATTCTAAATGAAAGAGCTCTTAAAAGACAGCAACAAAAATTTAAAACTAAGCAACATAGCTGACTATAAAATTTCAATTTCTTTAGTATTTGTTAGCTTCTAACTTACCGCCAGATGCATTGCTTATAGCTGATCCTGCTGATGCTACCTTTGACACAGCAGCGGGATTATATGTCCAAGACGTTCCACAAACCTCTACTTTTAAGTCACTATCCGAGTAGATCTGCTGGACCCTTCCAACTTTACCTAGGGTCTAGATTAAAGAAAACCAATATTATTTATAATATTTTATTTATAAAATCACCATTTTGTATGGATATCTTATTCTATATTCCAATAAAGTTCTGTGAATGTTGACCTAATAATGAATGGCTGCAGATCAATCATTGGTATGTAAAAAAATAAGCTCATTTCTATTATCATTTCAATAAAATATTGTTATTATTTTCAATAAATTCAGTAATCAAATAATCCAACTCATTTTAGCTAAGTGATCTTCTACTGCAGAGTTCCCCAACCTGTGGGCCACAGCCCACTACTGGGCCGTGAGGGGTTTGCAACTGGGTCATGGAAACAGCCAGCGAGCCCATGCGCACGCACATCTTCACTTGCCCGAGCAACGGGCGAGTACTGTGTGTGCACTCCATTTGTGTGGCACGTGTGTGTCGTTTGGGCAAATGGAGCTGTGTGTGCTTGCCGGCCACTTGCACAAACCACCCCACCCCCCTGCCGGTCCACAAAGCCAGAAAGTTGGGGAAATCTGTTCTACCAGATGATTTTCACATTTTTAAGATACTACAAATTCATTTTTAAGATTGTACAAATGTCTAATGCTAGAAGATAAAACAAGATATAGTTGAGAGAACGAATGTTATACAGATAGTCCTCAACCTACGGCCACAATTAAGCCCCAAATTTATGCTGCTAAGATAGACAGTGAATTTTGCCCCATTTTACAATATTTTTTGCCACAGTTGTTAAGTGAACCATTGCAGTTAGTAACATGGTTAATTGAATCTGGCTTCTCCATTGACTTTCCTTGTCAGGAGGTTGCAAAAGACGATCACATGACCCTGGGGCACAGCAAACCATCATAAATATGAACTAGTTGCCAAGCATCCAAATTTTGATCTCCTGACCTCGGGAACATTACAATGGTTTTAAGTGTGAAAAACAGTCATAAGTCACTTTTTTCAGAGCCACTGAAACTTCGAACGGTCACTAAATGAATGATTATAAGTTGAGGACTACCTGTGATTCATATTCAATAATATTCATAGTCAATACTCAATAATGCTTAAAAGAAAGGTAGACTTAATATTTCTTTCAAACTTCATTTCAAGTTCATAACTACCCGTGATTCCCCAGAAATAAGACCGGGTCTTATTTTCTTTTGGGGCCCAAAAGAAACACTAGGGCTTATTTTCGGGGTGTTTTATTTCCCACCCCCCATGTACAGGAGGCCCACTTTTTCTGCTTGTTCGCAGTGGGGCAGGAGGCCATGTGGCACACTAGTGCTGCTGAGGCGAGGCAGGAGGGATGGATCTTCCCCATGAACCCCACACTGGCTTATCTCAGGGCCCTCACAGCTAAGCCACGTCCCGACACCTGCCTTGCCTCATGGCCATGGCACCAACACACTGTTTGGTCTCCTGCTTCATTGCGGCCCCAAGCAAACAGAAAAAGTGGGCTGGCAGCCATATAAGCTTCTGCTGCACATGGTTGCTGGTGCTGTCACCATGAGGCAGGTGTTAGGGTGTGGAGGGCCTGGCTATGGGGGCCCTGAGGTAAGCTGGTGCAGGGTGCATGGAGCAGCTCCACCACTACCCCGCATCCACGGCACTGGGAGCAACCAGACGGCTCTTAAGTGGGGCTTATTTTGGAGGTAGGTCTTATATTAGTTGCACGTATAAAAACATGCTAGGTCTTATTTTCAGGGAAACAGGATATTGCTTACTTGTGTCATAATGGTAACTGCTGGAATAAACTATCCAAGCAGAAAGTCATTTCGTCCCTATTGATTCATTATACCTGATTATCAATAAGATTTATTCAGAAAGAGAAACCTATCTCCAATGGACATAATTTACATAATTTTCTAAAATTTCACTGTCATTCATTGAAGGATTTCACTTCAGTCCTGAAATAAACTTATCCACATTTTAATTTCAAATTACATAACAACAAATATATTTATATAAACTTACAGGAAGCATTGCTTCAGCCCATTCACCATGTCCCCTTTGAAGCAACTTAATTCTTTCTAAGTCATAACAAACTTGGACAAGATCACCCACTTGAAATTGTGAAGCACCACCTTCAGCACCTTGCACACCATCTCCACTTCGGACAACATTGGCTTTAGTAAGAACAGCAGGGTTAAAGGTCCATCTAAAAAGTAAAAGTAACATTATTATGGCAAATGATTTTATAGTTTTATGAAAGCATAATTATTCACTATTGCTCAGTTTTGCCCCCCTTTTGCAAAAGATGCTTGATTCTGAAATATAACAATGCTTTTAGGATACAGATTATTACATGAAGTGAGAATGATTCAAGGATTTTTTTTTTTAAATCAAGTGATTTAATGGTAATCCAGTAATTTACAAGCCAGTTACATTAAGGTTTATTCTAAGTAGACCTACTGATACACTAGTAAATATCAAGTAGGTAGTAGAATAAATCTTATTAAAGAAGAATCATGATAGTTCTCAAGACAGGCTTACAAATCTTTCAAAG
This sequence comes from Arizona elegans, assembly GCA_022577455.1. Taxonomy (NCBI): domain Eukaryota; kingdom Metazoa; phylum Chordata; class Lepidosauria; order Squamata; family Colubridae; genus Arizona; species Arizona elegans. The sequence goes on from JAKOOJ010000002.1 coordinate 39,467,450, forward strand.
CACTATTAACTATGCAGTTAGGGTGAACTGACAGATATTTAAACTTTCAAAAACTTTTCACAGCTTTTATTAAAGCAAATTTAATAGTCACGGACAAAAGAAAACGTTTTACAAAATGTTTCAGAAAAAAAGCATAGGTTAAGAATAAATAGACTGATGGATGTAAGAAATAGAGCTGATGTTGCAAAAATATGTTTGTACTTGAGCTGATATTAATTTGCTTCTCAATTATCAGGTAGTTGACAACAAATACCAAGCTAACCACAACAATAAGCAGCAACAGCAACAGTAGCAAAAGTGTAAAAGAATGTATAGCTAGACTTGGTAAAGGAATGAACCATTAAGGGAGGAGAAATATCAACTCAGTCCTGAGAAAAAGGAAAACATAGGAAAAAAGCTCAGATTAATTCTGCCTTGATTTTGTTTAGTATAAAATAGGGCTGAAAGAAAATCTGAGAGGCTTTTAAAATTCTGTAATTATATCCTATAACAATAAAGTAGCATTCTTGAAATCCCTCTGATGTCTGTTTCTTGATCTTAATCTACTTCAAAAGGCCTGAATAAAAAAGTATTTCAAACCTGGAGAATGGAAATTAAAATTGCAAATATAATTCAATATAAACTAGACGGAAAAAACAGTATCACAATTTTATATAGAATGTACTGTATACAGACATAAAATAGCATCTTGGATTGTAATGACTGACTAGCAAAGGGATTTTAAGTTGTAAAACGTAACTAGGAAAACACTGACTAAATGTGTGACAACTGTGAAAAAAGATAAATTCATATTAAGTATTAGAGGTATTTTCAGAATTCAATGTAGTCTTTTCCAACTTAAAAAGAAACTTAACAAATTTGTTTTGACCTTACCAGAGCTGCTTTTGTTTCAAGTTGGAACATTCTGGAAAAGTTTGCTATGAGTTCAGACTGAATTGTTTTAAACCTGAAACAATTGTCTGAACTCAAAAAAGTGTCCCTACTGAAAACATTTTGCACATCTCATCTAACAATAATTTAAAAAATGATTTTAAAATATATAACTGCCAATATCACAGTATCACAAAATACACAGAAAAGAAAGGTCAAAGCAAATGTTTTTAGAATGAGAGCAATTTAACAAACTAATTGAACAGAAGGGTGATAGGATATGTTTAAACAGAAGCAAGAGAGCCTTGTGGAAGAAGTAGATTAATTTGGATTTCTGCATGAAGCAGGAGATTGGAATCAAGGGTCTAAACGGCTCCTTCCAACTCCATGACCAAGACACTAAAGATCTTCCCTCGGATGAAACATTGGAAATGTGGGAATTAAGCAAATTACTGTAATAAGTTGTGAAGAAAGTCAGAAAGAAAAAAAAAACTTTTTCTCACAATACTGGAAAGCAAGGTCATCCTTTAAAGCTAAATGGAAAAGGTTTTTAAGAAAAACACAACAACAAAGAAGTAATTATATCATTCAATGGCATAAGACAACCCACAGGCATCTATTTGACCACTATAGAAAACACAATGCTGGATAAACCTTTGATTTGATTCAGCATGCCTTTTAATTTAGTCTGATATTTGAAAAATAAAACTGCTCATATATTTTTAAGAATATAGTCATAAATCAGATTTTTAAGTACTCTAAGCTAAAACTGTCTAAAGGTATAGAAAAATGTTTCCTTGTTCTATGTAGTATGATCTCAACAAAAACTTGTTCATTACTAGAGGGAGGAGAATTAACTGTACAAAGAATTAAGAATACTGCTGCTAACAGTTTAACCTGGAAAGTCTTTGTGTACCCAATGCCTATAGGTAAGGAACTGCACAGATTTTCAGGCTGAAGCTATGAAAGTGCTGTTAGACTGTAGCAGGAAACAGAAATAGATCAAATATTCTTAAACAAAGACAATTGGGAGTTGAGTAGTTTTCTTTACAAAAGTATTTGGAAAGGGATGAAAACAGTATTCCAGTTTGAACTGTTGGTTAAGTAGTGCTCTTGACTAAAACCAACCTTACTTTATCATACTGTTAAAGAGGTTCTAAACTAAATGTTTTAAAGAGATACTTCTCCAGTCAAGGTAAACAGCAAATGTACAAAGTTTTACAAAAATAATCCTTATTGTATATATAAAGCAAAACTAATGAAGATACTTTTAATAATTATAATTTTGTTGCAAGACATAAGAAATGGACAAATGACACAGAATGCAGAGTGGAGAATCTAAAGATATTTAGATATATGTGCTATATTAATTATTATATTCCTGAAAATTCTATTTGAGGGGGTAATTTAAAGGATCTAATCTGTGCATAAAACATATCAAAAGAAATAAATGATGAATGTGTCACATTCTTATTTGTTATAGTATTTTGATGTGTTTATAACAAAAGTAATGCAGATTACTCATGGAATATAGATTTTTTACCCTGCTATTAATTAGTGGAAAAATTTCCTAGTAATACTATACAGCACAGATGTCAAACTCGATTGCATCACATGATGTATTGCAAGGCTGCCAGTTTGACATCCCTGCAATATAGGGCAGTGAATATAAAATAAAGCCCATGGCATATACCTGAAAGTCACTATGAATTAGTATTTCCATTCTTATTTAGAGATCTTGCATGACACAACAATAAATATAAAACACTAATTAAAAACTTGCATAATAAGAATGATTTGCTTTATAAAAAACAAATTAATATACCTATTCCCACTTGGATATTGTACAACAATGTCATGGTCTTCATCTATTCCACAAACTGTGCCAGTAGTTGTTAAGGTTTCAAACATTCCATCAGTCCATCCTCCATGCCCATGTTGCAATGACTGAACAATTTCTAAGTCAAGATCAATGTTCACTAAATCACCAATCTGTAAACCACCAGGATTTCGGTTGCCATTCTGTTCTCCTAAAATTAAGAATTTAAAGAGAATGTATGTTTTGGAAATTTCATCCATAAAAACATAATTCACAATCATATAATAGGATACATTGGTATTTTAGCAGTCTAATCTCAGTAATGTAGAAACATAGCAGCATTACATAACTAAAAGTGAAATCAGGGAATAGTATTACCACTTCATTTAACAAACTTATGCAATTATAGTCTGGAAAAATATGATAAATATTAAGTAAAATGTTCTCTGGGCGACACATAATGTTCTATCTTTGCATACGATTGCTCTAAAGCAGGGGTATCAAACTCAAGGCCTGCAGGCCGGATCTGGCCTGCAGGGTGATTAAATCTGGCCTGCAGGGCCAGCCTGGAAATATCAAAAAGACTGGCCTGCAGTGCCTCTGCTGGCCAAAACGGGCTGTGCAGAGGACTCGCAGGGCTTCCGCACAGCCCGTTTTTGGCCTGCAGAGTGTTGCTGGAGACTGTTCAGGTCGAAAATGGACCATGCAGGGGCCTTGTGGGGCCTCCGTGCGCCCTGTTTTGGTTGGCAGGGTGCTGCAGGAGGCGTCCATCCCATCTCCCCCTGCTCCCCCCGGCCAGCCCACAGAGAACTACAATGCTGATCCAGCCCTCAAAGAAATCCAGTTTGACTCCCCTGCTCTAAAGGATTCTGAATTCTACAGTGAAAGAAGACAAACTAAATCTGCCTGATGACTTGGAGGGGAAAGGTGCAGATAATCAGGTTCTTCTCTTTTCCTTAGTATGAAAGAAATATAGTGGCATAATGACAGACACTTTTTGTTAGGAGGCACCAGCATCAGGAGAAAGGGCAGGCTTGGAATCACTTTAAAGAAGTAGAATTTAGCAGCTCCAAATAAGTTCATAGTAAAATTACCCCACATTTTCATCAGATGCTAGATTCTGGCTGTATAAGTAATGAAACATTGCCTTTCTAATTCTTATATATAATTTCAGAGGACATTTAATTTGCAGCCTTGCTCTTCTGCATTCCTTGGCAGGGAGTCCAGCAATCACTGTATTTGTGAATCCCAATAAACAATACTCACTTATTACATTTACCTCCAAGAATTATGGTTCCTTACATAAGCAGGCATTTTTCTTATAACCACTGTTATTAATGTCATCAATCATCTATTAAATTGCCTACACATATATCCCTTTAGCTTTATGCACCAAGTATCAGAATTCAGATTCTGTATCTTACCAAGCACAGGACAGTGGTCTCGATAGAAGGATCCTCCTTTTGAATCCTGGACACATTTAAGGTCTGACTAGAAGAAATAAAAATTCATAGAGAGAATTTAACTCTGAATCAATATATGGATCATACGATTTAGACATTTATTATGACTTGATAAATGGTACTTTTAAAGCTTTCAATAATTCATAAAGAAATAACAGACTGATACTTTCCTATAGATGTTAAGTGTATTCTAAACTGTAGATACTATCTAGTAATTAGACTCTGTTTTAAGTGGGCATTCATACCACCGTTAAAATTCTGGAGACTGAAAAATCACAGTATGTTTCCTCAGATGTAAGTCTGATTATTTTAAGTGAAGCTTATTACCAGTAAACATGTAAGGAATTGTAGCATAACCTTTTGCCCTATTTGTTAAGGGCAAACAAAAAAATAGGAAATTCTGCCATTTATGCTGTAGTAAATCTGTACAAACTATTTGGAAAAGGACTGTTTTAAATTAATTCTCTAGCCTTGCAATTATAATTTGGGATACAGCCATATGAGCTGTGGTGGCACAGTGGTTAGAATGCAGTACTGCAGGCTACTTCTGCTGATTGCCAGCCACCAGAATTTTGGTAGTTCAAGTCTCACTGGCTCAAGGCTGACTCAGCTTTCTCTGTACACATTCAACAAATAGAAAGCCTTGTCTAACTTAGGCACATTCATCTCTTATAAAATCAGTGACAATGCTGAATCACAGTTTCCCCAAACATTTGGGAACATGTGTGTTTGCAAAGTCAAATAAAAATGCATAAAATAAGACAGTTTTGCAAGCTTATAGTGAATGAATGAATGAATGAATGAATGAATAGTCTAAAGAGTATCTCTAGTTAATATACCTAGCAACAAATTCTAATTTTTCTCTTGTCTAATTGTTCTTGCCATGCCTATTCCAAATACAGATATCTGGTTCTATCTCTGAAGCAATACCCATTGGACAAAGGTCATTCAAGGCATATATACTAAAGTAGGAAGCAAACAGGAAGAAAGCTGAGTTTTAATTTGTATCAACTGCAACTCAGGGAGCAAAGGGACAAGTGGCGTATACTCCAACTAGATGCTGCTACAAAGAACTCTGTTTTCTATCAAGAGACAAAAGTCCCAGAAATGTAAACTGGCATATGCAAGATGCAAAGAATAATGTCTTCTCCTTTGAATAATCTAAATACAACAATCTTAAAAACCAGTAAATGGTACTTCCAAAGTTCATAACTATACCACACAAGACAGAACCTCTGCATTTGCACCCGGCAATTTGGTAACAAGAGCAAAGGAAAAAATCAAAGCATGGGAGGAAAGCATGTACATGCATGGAACGCAGTAAGCTATTTTTAATTATAAACTATAAACTATATAGTTATGCTTGAACATGCAACACCATGAATTTTGACTGTAAAACTTTTCAAAAAGTGATTTTAAAATCAACAAAGCACTTTGGCTGATTGTGCTCTGTTTGTGTTGCAAGACTAACACTGATGGTGATAAAAGCTTATTTATACTAATCCGTAATTTTGAACAAAGTACACTTCTCCCAACATTTGCATCACACTATTTTATTACCAAACAGAAAATGGGAGGTTCTTGCATCTTGATTACAGTATCAACTTGTATAAAGACAAGCTCCAATAAAATCAATTTTCATAAGAAATGAATATTTTACTAATGCTAAAAAATGCCCATTAACAAGTATGTTCATGTTATGTAATGATTGCAGAAATAATGTACATGTGAAATAAAACAAAAGAAAATGTTAGCTGTAGCCCTAACATCACTGAAATCAAGATTACTCAAGCAAAAAAAATAATGAACATAATGCATTGTTTCATGAATAATCCAAATATTTTACTACCTAAAAGATGGAAATAAACACAGAACTGATTTACAGCAATCTCTACTATTAAAGATATTAGCTTTATTTTATAGAAATGTCACCTATTTAAAACAGGAAATATTATAAAGAGAAAGAAGCCAGTTTAAAAATTAGCCTGAAATCAGACATGCATATGCATTAGTTATCCCTATAGCTGTAGGAACAATGAAGCGCCTAACAGCATGCAAACTGACAGAAGGATAACACAAAAGAAAATAGCACAGCACAGGCCATTGTTATTACTTCAACATGAAATACTTCAGTTCTTTATATTGTTTTACTTCTTACCATGCCCTCAAAGCCAACTCTGTAAAGGTTTTTAGCTCCATTGTCCCATAAAACATATGCTGCACTATGTGGACTTGATGCACTCCAGTCTTGGATTTCAGTTACCTAGCAAAATAAAAAGGATACATGTTTACTACCAAAAATTAAAAAAAAATAATAAAATCATGATCATCCCACAATTGGCAAGAATCTTTATTTTTCTAAAAACACTGAATTGGTTATACCCAAAAAGTCTGCTAATAAATTACAATACAAATCATCATTAAAAAAACAACAAAGAACTATAAAAAGAAAACCACTGAAATAGTATTTGAATAATATTCTATGCCTTTGCACCAATGATTAAAAATATGAGGGACCAATGGAATTCTCCAAAGACCAGCAGGTAAAACAGAGACATCCCTCCTATTTTCCACATCAATTCCTTGTATTGAGTCATTTAGAAAGGACCCAATTCACTTAAACATGGTGCCCCAAGTCTTGTCTGGCAAGCTATTAGAAGAATATTATGGTTATAATCAGCAAACACTATAGTAATCAAAAACACAAAAGCAGGAATGCACTTTTTGTCTATTCCCTAACAGTCATCTGACAAGGTAAATACATAAACTTCTATCTTATAGCCAAAAAAACAAGACTGCAATGTGACCCACAACCACCTATGGGTTGCAAGGCCAAAGCCTAATCAAACTAGCTTAAGGTCAGTAAGGTTCAGTGAGTCTACTTTTATTTTTTAAAAGCAGTTATCACTATTGCTTCTTTTTAAGCATTAATATTTTCTATTAGTATTATATATTTTTACAGTATATGATTTAGGTAATGAAGCCCCACTCAAAACTTGGTAACAAAGAGTTGTATTTTTTGGAGGTCATGTTTTTTCAAGTAGTCTGTTCATAAGTTAAAAAGTAATAGATAAAAATTTACACTACATAATCAAAAATAAGCCAACCATAATATTCAAGAAATCCACTAAACCAGGGCTGTCAAACTCCTGGCCCATGGGCCAGATGCATCATATGTTTGCCACGCCCATGCCGTTTAGCGAAGGGAAAAGAAGTCCCAATACATCACATGACACTACTGTGATGTGAGTTTGACATCCCTGCACTAAACATTATGTCATTAAATTCTCTGAGGAAGATTGATTAGCATCTTTATCAAGAAAGAAGTATTACAGGTCATCATTGATGCAAATGATTCTGCCATAAAATACCTGTTAGAAATATACTATAGTCTGGTTTTATCATACCCATTATGAATTTTTACTACCTGTTCACCAAATAATTTTATTACACCATCACCTCAGTATACTACAGTATTATTACACTGTCAGTGAGTCACACTAGGATGAGTCAGTAAACATATATTTATATTTTAAAGGCATAGAGAACAGATAAAGGCTGCTAGTTAGAAGGAAAATCCAAAAAAAAAAATCACACATTCATTGGTAACAGAAGCCTCCACTAATAGGAACACATAATAAATATATTCTGCCACTAGCCATGAACTGTCCAGGAAACAGTAATGGTACTCTGAACTCTTACTTTGCCCCTGCGTCCATTGCCACCATCCTGATCTTCCCATTGCCAATCAACTCCTCGTACCACCCTGGCACCTGTAAAGATTCCTCTTGCAGTAATTTTCTTTGATTTACGGCGAGATTCCAGTAATACCCTAAGATTTAATATTAATAATAGATTAAAGAGATGCCCAATCAAAAATAAGTTATTTAAAAATGTTTGTTGCCAAAATCTAAAACTTGCTTTAATGTAAAACGGTACATTTCAGTTTTACATTAGTAAACATTTTAGATGCAGGAATTTTTCTAAATAATATAGTTTTAAATTAATCATATTTACTACCTTTCACTTCCAGGTGTGGTTATTCTGTAAAAGCGGTGTCTTAGATGATGTTTATCCCCATGATAACATACTGTGCATAAATCATAATTTGTACATTCCGCACATTTCCATCGAATACCAATTATTGGTTGCTGGCGACAAGTATCGCACATAGTCCCATCATGTTTAATACCTATAAATAGATATACAACTAACATAGTATTTTAAACAGAACATATGAAAGCAAACACAAAAACACAGTGTCTAAGCATTGAGTATATTATTATAATTTCAATTACTTTTCAAACCACACCCTATAATGCCCATATTATTCAATTTAATCACACAATAGCTTCAGGTACTAATTATCTCAAATGATCAAATATGAATGTATATAAAATACTGGGTCTATAATTACATATTTAAAACAATCCAATCTGTCAAGATAGGCAAATTCGCTACTCTTTACATATTAGAACTGACCAAACTTCAGTATCATTAAAATCTATATACAAATCCATTATAAAAACAGTCCATGGTTCTAGATACTATAACTTAAAAAAGAATATAGTTACTATAAATTAAATGGGCTTTTCTCTTCATGGCATAGAAAGAGAAAGAAAAAAACTGTAATCTCACAAAAGAATAGAACTAGGAGTCAATGAAAGAAATTAACAAGAAAAAGGAACAGGACAGCATCCCTAAAAGGGCAACTATGTCAGTTTGCTGTTTGAATCTGAATTATTCTCAGACTCATATGTACTAATTAATAAGTTACAAGAAATCTTCAACATCATTAGGTGAGTTCCATTATTATGTTGCCTTCCCTTCTATTTCAAAATTTAGAGCAGCGCCTACCAAACACAAATGCCTTATTGAATCTAATGCATCATTGAACTAGTCTGGCATTTCCTACCATTTCATATATTTTTAATTTCAAGAGAAATTACATAATTTCCAAATCAGCATTTTCCCCTACAGTTAAACTTTTCTAAGCAAATAGGTTATAATCTTCTAGGAACAGAAACCTTGAATCCCTACATTTGTTAAATTGAATTATGATTGATGAATTTGTTTTTACTCTGGCTACTATGTGTTTTTAGTTCTTCTGTTTTCTTTTAATATTACTAGCCACCCAGAGTTATGAATTTGAGATAGGCAGTCATATAAATTGAAATAAATGTGTTTGTATAATAAGCATATTTTGTAATGACTAAAACATTTAAGGTTTATTTCAGTCAATATATACGTGTTTAAATGATAAAGCCAACAGACAGTTCAAACTTTTTCCCACTAAACATGAATGTGGTATTTTTTTTAAAGGCAACATTCCAATTTAGAAATTATATCAATACAAAGTCCATATTTAAATTAACTTTTTGGGAAATGTTTTTATTATCTCAAACAATAAAATGGAAAATTATGTTACATCAAGTTTCAGTTTTTTACTAGATCAAACAAAATAATTGCCAATTTTAGGATATATTTTTAATATTACATAACAAAGAATACCTTATTGAAAATATGCAAATAATAATAAAAAGGGCAGTCCTGTATCTACATACAGGTTCTTCCATCCTTAGTTCTGGATGGGTCTGCACTACCTGACAGACCTCTTGTGCAATCTGGAGGTCCTCCTAGACCACGGGTGTCAAACTCGCTACATCTTGTTGCTGTCATATGACATTTTGTGACATTTTCCCCATTTGTGGAGCTGGGGTGGGCATGGCCTGCACGTGATGCATCCGGCCTGAGGGCCTCCATTTGTCACCCCTGTCCTAGATTCATAGCTCCTGCTCAAACAGCAGATGGCAACCATGGTTAAGACAGTCTTTGCACACCTTCGAGGATGTGTGCGCCAACTACACCTATTCTTCGACCACAATGCTGTTAGTAACAGTATCTCATACCCTTGTAACCTCTTATCTAGATTATTGAAACATGCTCTACATGGGGCTGATCCTGAAGAGCATTCAGAAACTGGTAAAGAATTGGAACAGAATATGACTGCATAGGTGGTAAATGTTGCCAGATTTATGGCACGTGTAACACCACTACTACTGGAATGCATTTACTGGTATGTTTCCAGGTGTAATTCAAAGTGCTAGTTGACGCCTTTAAAGCCCTACATGGCTTGGGACCGGGTTACTTGAGAGACTACCTTTTTCCAAGAATCTCTACTTGTCCAATTCAATTTAGCATATTAGACATGCTGCAGATCCTGTCAGCCAAACAGTGTTGGCTGGTAGAGACTAGAAGATGGCCATTGTCTGCAGCAGCCTCTGATTTGTGGAAATATCAGAGGATATTCAACTCAGACATTAGAATGGCCCCAACCCTATTAGCCTTCATAAAGCTCTAAAAGTCTAGCTGAGTTCCTGAGTTTGGGGTACTGAATGTGCTAAGTGCCCCATTTCCTGGCTTTATTGTTAGCTGGCCTAGTATCTCTGCTAGAATGCATGTTTATTTTGGATAAATATTTATTTTATTTTCTATTGTTTTTGTTTTAAAAGGTTAATATTGTTGCATATTTTTTGAATTGTAAGCTGCCTAAAGTCATTGATGGGCGGCTATAGAAATTGAATAAATAAAATATCAGAAGTGTCATTAATTCAGTAACAACTGATTTCTAAGAACCTTATATTTTTCATATTCCAATAATTATTTGAGAAAATAAGGCTGTCAATAATCCACATTTCCTCACTGTTGTAAAGCAGCAATGTAAATATAAATTTATTTCTCTGTTGCTGAATATGCTACAATGGGCATCTTCTCCAAGACTAAATATATCTTAAGCATTGGGATAAAACTTTCCAAACTTGGATCAAAAACTATTTTTTAAAAAATGAGTAACTCACAGTGACATAACGACTTTGTTACGAAGACAAAAGAAAAAGAACCCTCCCAATATTTAACTTCAACACTATACTTTTTTTAAAAGGATGCTGAAATTGTCTCTTGAAAAAAAGCATGACTACATTTGCAAGATGAAAGATGCTTTGCAGTACTCCTTCAGAAAAACCTTTTTATATTTATCCAAGTCAAAGTTGCAAAACCCAATCATACATCCTGTGTATGTGTGTCCCATAGAATAAAGGGGGTGTTTTCCCATTAAACTGAACTGAAGAAACTCCAAATCTTACTAAGAAGTTCCAATTGAAGTAACTTCTTACATAGAAATTAACCTCCAAAGGGGCAAACCTAGACATGTAGGATTTAACCCCCATTTCTTGAAGGCAGAAGAAAGGGACGGCTCTCCATCACCTGCATTTTCAATTGGGTCAATTTCGTTACACACCTCTTTCCTTTCCTATTAAGCCTGTTTTGATCCTTTTTAACATTTTCCGTGCCGACTACCGACTGAGCTCTTAACGTCCCTGTGCAACTTTTGGCCATGGGCTTCCCCGTTCACGCCCCCCTCTTAAGCAGGGAGTTCCTTAGCTATGATTAGCAGCCCTGCGGACAAACAAGGCCTCGACTGAGAGTCGCCAACAACCCTCGGCCGCTCTTGGGAAACTCCGAGTGGTGTCCCGACGGCGCCGACAGTCGCGCCGGCGGCAGAGAAGGCTCGCCGGGCCCTAAAACGGGTCCAAACCTTTACGCTTCTCCCCCAAGACCGCCCGTCCCCCACCCACCCCAGCGGGAAGCGCCCCGGCTCTCCGGCTTCCCTCTCACCTGTGGGCGCGCTGTCGAGGATGCGCAGGTCATAGGCTCCCGAGCAGCGGTAATTGGCGGCCGTGCCGTTGTCCCAGACCACCACCACCTCCTCGGGGCTTTCGAAACTGCGCACGGTGCCCACATGGCCCTCGCCGCCATCCTGCTTGCCCCATTTCCAGTCGGGGCCCCTCACGACGCGGGCACCGACGCCCTCCACCATCACTCGGTTGTTCCTCGAATTGCTCATTGTTACTCAGCTCGCCGGGGGCGTCCCTCGCGGTGCAGCGACGAGGCCGGAAGAGTCGCTGACGCCAATAACGGGGAAACCGAGGCCGGAGGGAACGCCGGAACAACAAAAGACCTGAAAAGGGAAGCCAGGCAGCCAGACGACCGGCCGGCCGGTCTCCTCCCGCGGGGTGGATGGGATGCGGCCTCCGCCAGCGGAGCGCAGCCTTCACGACGTACAGCCTTTCCCCCTCCCGCAACACCCCCCCCTCAAATGGTGTCGCCCAACCCGGAGAAGCTGGCCGCGCTTTATGCAGGTTCGAAAGGGGAGGGGGCGAACCTGACGCTTCGGCTGCTACATCCGGGCACTATGGCGGTATCGCCATCCCGGCCGCGGTAGTGGAGGTAGGGCGCACGGGGCTCTCCTGCGCATGTCCCGATCCTGCAACCGGAGAAGGGAAGGGCCGCATTCAGAACAAAGGAAGCGAGAGACTCCTTAGGGACCTCTAGGGAAACCAGTAGTGTATTGCATCGCTTAGGGCCGAACTTCTAGATTTGCAATGGGGGCGGGGGCTGCGCGAAATGTGACTGCACCTGAAAGCTCTCTCAAGCCTAAGAAGAGCCCGATGAATCAGGCCGGCAACAAGAGCAAGGACAACTGGAGGGCAATAGCTTTCCCGCTATCGCTCGCAAGCCGCTTTTCTGCCGGCGTTCCTTTCAGGACCGTTCTTAGGTAAATCGTTCGGTCAAGACGCTTTGTGACCAGGTGGCTGTGATTATCTCAGGATTTGTCTGTCAGTAACTACTCCTTTGAGTTGTTGGAAGCTCATCTCTGTGTTACAGGGGAATACATCTAATTACCTTGACTTCTCTTGGCTGCTTCTTCGATGCAACGTTTTCTCCCACGATTTTATAGCCTTCTTCTCACCTTGGGTTTAGAATGAGTACTGATGAGTGCTTCGCTGATAATCTGATTTTATTTCATTTCATATTAGATTTTCTTTCTGTCCAAAGTATTCTCAATAATCTTCCAACAGTTCTAAAGCAATGGGATCCTTCTGAGTATCAGGCTTTCACAACCTTACTTTACAACTGGGGAAACCATAGATTGACAAACATATCGTCAATGTGATGTGTCTACCTTTAACTCTTTTAGCCATGACATTATTTTTCCCAATTAGCAGAGCTGGCTTTTATTTATTCAGCATGCCTTTAACATTTTGAGGCTATGAAGTTAAAGACTACTGTTACTACAACTTTTACTCAGCCTTTTTGCTTTGCACTAGCACTAACTGTTAGTCTTTTTTTAAAGGCACCCCTTGCACATATGTGCTAGTCGTTCCCTACTCTAGGAGGCGGTGCTCATCTTCGTTTCAAAGCCAAAGAGCCAGCACTGTCTGAAGACGTCTCCGTGGTCATGTGGACGGCAAGACTAAACAACAAAGGCGCATGGAACGCTGTTACCTTCCCACCAAAGGGGGTCTTTATTTTTCTACTTGGATTTTTTATGTGCTTTCAAACTGCTAGGTTGGTAGAAACTGGGACAAGTAACGGAGCTCACCCCATTATGCAGCATTAGGGATTCGAACCACTGAACTGCCGACCTTTCGATCAACAAGCTCAGCATCTTAGCCACTGAGCCACCGCATCATTTTTTTAAACAAGAGTAGTTAATTGGTCTTTCACTATTCTGTAAGTTTCAGGCACCTAATGTATTGTTACTTTTAATGTCACGAAGCGGTTTGTACTTTCCATGAAATGTTATGAACTGTTCTTTATGTATAGTCACAGAAAACCTAACTTTATAGATATGGTTTATAACTCTTTTCAATACTCTTTATTAGCAACATTTGAAAAACACTTTAATGTTTTTTGAAAATATAACTATATTTGTTTCAGCAAAAGCAAAAAAAAACATGCAGCTTCTTAAACATTACACATTTTGACTCATGTCTATGGACTAGCAACTATGTACTAGAAAATTAAAATGTTAAGTTAAATAAAATGTGTAAATTAGTAACTACCCTGTTTTCCCCAAAATAAGACATCCCCTGGTAATAAGCCCAATTGGGCTTTTGAGCGCATGGCAGTAAGGCCAAGCACTTATTTCAGGGTTCAAAAAAATATAAGACAGGGTCTTATTTTCAGGGAAACACGGTATTTAGTCAGAATACAATTGCTATATAAAGTTGTTCCAGTGATCTTTTACAAGAATGGTAACTGATAATGTTATAATTGTTCAGTACATTAGTAGCTGTAATAGGACAGCCTAGCTGTCAACGGGGATGATGAGAAGCCATTAGCAGGTTATCCAGAAGAGCTCCTAGTCTTAACCAGACTAGAGCTGCCTCAGCAACCACAAAAAAATGGATGATATCATCTTCAACACACCCATGACCATCCAAAAAACAGTCGGGGGTTATCTTTTCCTGCTCCAGTTTTAAAGTGATATCTTTCAGCTCTTGCAGCATAAAACATGTGGAATTGTATCCAGTGTACTGTTCACAGTTAATAGTAGGGGTAGGGCTCTGTCCTCCTCACACTGGCCCCTGAGGCTGCTGCACGCATGCTCTCTATCCATCCTTGGTCAGAAATTTTCAGGGACTCTTGCAAACAACAATGGAAGATTGGGACAAAGAGGTCTCTCTCCCACTTCTCTTGCCAATCCTGATAGGAGACCCTATTTTTGACCAACACAATGAAACATAACTAATGACACAGGCTCAGTTTACAAAAAACATTGGGCTGAAACACATGGTAGTTGGTTTGTAGCTTAATGTATTGTACAACAGTAATCTATCTTTTGCAGTTTATTACAATTCTTTTTTACACCATAGACGATTCTATTTTCATTTTCTAATTATATTGGTTTTGAATGATTTTATATTTATTCCAGTTGGAGTTTTAATCATTTTTGTTTATTGTGGAGTGCCATTCAATTACTAAACAATTTTAATAGAGATAATAAATGGGGTAAATATTTATTGGCAGGATACATATTATATATTCAGATAATTCCAGGTTCAATACATAGAATTTCAAGTAAAAATTTGTATCTGCCTAAGCATTAGAAAAGTGCCTGCCAGTTAAAAATAGACAGTATAGGTCTTGGTACTATGAATTTGGTTAATAAGGCTATTATAGTTTATTTATTTGTTAAGCAATTTATTCTAATAGTCATATTCAGTGTGTTACTCAATGAACACTGTGGGCAGAATGTGTGTGTGTGTGGGGGGGGGAAATTTTGATGCCATAGGATAATCTTCTAACCTGCTTAAAGTCTGTAGAGATTCTCATTCATCCAGGTCATGGTTGTCCCAAATGTGCTTTTTCAGAAGGCAATTGAACTTTGTTTTTTCTTATTTTTTCTTTTGAAGACATTTCACTTCTCATCCAAGAAGCTTCTTCAGCTCTGAGAGTTTCTAACCTGCTTGTTGGTCTGGAAGCTGCTTGTTTGCTTCTATGAAAAGTACAGATGGACTGGTTTTTGATCTATTTGATTACCAGTCCTGTTAGTTTAAAAATATCAATATTATTGGAAATGGCTTTCAGTGATAGTGGAACAGTATATTTTGTTTGCCCATGGCATCTTGCAAGTGTTTGCTTGTAATAATGATCTTATTATAAAACTAGTTGCAGTAATGGATAGAAGCTCTGCGCTGATATTATTCATAGTCTTCTGAACAAAGGCCAGTATGATTATGGCCAGATTGCTAGGACAACAGAAAGATGTTTCATATATAAAACAACTACCAGTATTATGTACTAGCTTTTGAATTGAATAAAAGTTATGACACAGAACCAACTTATTTTAAACACAATTGTAATATTCATGTTTAAGACTACTGGCGTTCTCAGAACACATATTAAGGTCTAGGGGACTTTGGTTGCTCTCTGAAAAACAGAATAATGAAATTGGAAGGGACCTTGGTCCAGGGTGTTGGTCTAGTCCAACACTCTGCTCAAGCACAGACCATATACCATTCCAGACAAGTCTCTGTGGCTGCACTGACCCTCTGGAATGGGTTACCCACGGAGCTCCGGACGGCCCCCGACGTCCGCTCTTTCCGCTGAGAGCTGAAGACATGGCTTTTCCAACAAATTTGCAGATCTGATGGGTGGTTTTAATTGGATGGATTTTAAATTGATTGTCTGTGTAGTTAGTTTTATTGTTTTACTGTTTTTGTTGTATTGGTTTCTGTAAGCTGCCCCAAGTCCCTCGGGAGAAGGACGGCATATAAGTATAATAAAATAAATAAATAAATAAGTGGCTGTCCAGTCTCTTCTGAAAGACCTCCAGTGATGAAGCACCCACAACTTCCGAAGGCACGTCGTTCCACTCGTTAATTGTTCTCAATGTTAGGAAATTTCTTCTTAGTTCTAGATTGCTTCTCTCCTTCATTAATTTCCATCCATTATTTCTTGTCTGGCCTTCTGGTGCTTTGAAAAATAAGCTGACAGACCTCTTCTTTGTGGCAGATCCTCAAATATTGGGACACTGCTATCATGTCACCTCTAGTCCTTCTTTTCACTAGACTAAACAAATGCCATTCCTGAAGAAGGATTAAAGCAACAGGAGACTGGTAAAGTCCAAAAACAATGGCAAACAATGCTTTATTTTTTTAAAAAAATAAATATATTTATTCACATTTTTATATCGCTCATCTCACCCAAGTGAGTCTGTTGCCTATAATGTTGCCAAGAAAACTGCAGGGAGGTGTAGTCAACAGGCGAAATTTAAATTCTCCGTTTAGCATACTTCACTAATGAAAAACAATGCTGTTGAAAACCAAAGAACGTTTAGTTGCAAAACTATCTACCATTCCTCTTTTCTTTTTCTTTTTCTACGGCCGGGATTCCTATAGCGTCTCGCCCTCGTCCTCCCCGCCGCCGCGCTAAGGGAAGGAGGAACGGGGGCGGAGTAGCCTGGCCTATTATCCTATAAAGAAACGGGAGCTGCGGTAGAATTAAAGCAACCCTTGTACTGTTGCAACCAGCAGCTGTGCCGGTTTCGGAGACCGCCATCCTTACAGTTGCAACCATCTCTCTCCCTTAACCCGGCGTTGTAATGTAAAGTGGGGCCGCGATTTCCTCGACGCGTCTAGAAATGAACTTAGAAGAGCTATCGGTGTACTTGGAAAGTAGGGAGGGCCTGTTAGCCTCGGGGATCGGCTGGTCTCTGGTGCTGTGCTTTGGAGCGGCGTATGTCTGCTATTATCTCAGGACGATCGCAAAGGTAAGGCTTTCTGTTTTCTCTCGCCCTGCAATCGCCGCCTTTTAAAAGTGGTCCGGGAAACCCACCTGATGGCGGTCAGAAAGCGGGCAAAGGCCAAACGACTCTCGTCGCCAGGCTCTGACCTACTTCGAAAGGGACAAGTTATCCATAGTTATGAGCTAGGCCCCGAGGGCAACAAACGGTTTGGGTCTCGGCGTCTGAGAAAGCCATAGGCGCTTTAGGAGAGAGAAAGCAAGGGGCGATTTCCCCTTCCACATTTTAAATGAATGAAACGAAAGCCGGTTTGCTTTTTTGGTTTGTTTATCCTGTGTAACGTGCCTCGGTGGTTGCGCAGGATACACTGCAGAGGACCCGGCGCCAGCTTGTGGAAAGGGGAGGGCAAACGACCACGCAGGCAGAAAATCCAGGATAAAGACTGAAATAAATGGAATGCATTGTCCTCTCTTACTACAGTATTAACACTTTGAAATAAGGCCCCTCATTCATTGGTCTCAGATGTTTGGGGAGTGGCAACTCCCAGAATTTTAGCCAGAGGAAAAAGCAGCAGTTTTATTCAGAGGACACCAGACAGAACAGCTTAAAAACTCTGTTTTTTGTGTGAGGTATAGCTCTCCTATTCCTATGTAGCAAGCCAAAGGAATAAATTATTATTCATAGTAATATTACCCTCTTTGTCACTTTTAGCTATTCTCAACTCTTTTGCTGGGCAAGGTGAATGGTTGTGGGAATGAATTATTAGTCGTGCTAATTAAGTCTTAAAGAAATCAGGGTTGAAAATATTTGATTTTGCTTATCCTGCATTTTATAAAAAAAATAAAATAAAAATGCTGTTTGGAACAAAGGTACCCAAATTATAATACTTCCTGGCAGCAAAACTATTATGTGGAAGAGAAATTCTGAAAAGTCAAGATGGCAGACACAAAATTGCAGCAGCTGCCATATTTACCTTTTTGATCCCTTCCACTCCAGCAAATGTCCCTCTAGTAAACATAAAATAAGATGATTTAAAACAATATTCCATTTTCTTCTAAAATTAAGAGTCTTGATCTGGATGATCCTGCCTATAACAGGAGCCAATTAAATGTTTCCAAGTAGCCCCTAAGGAAGGCATTAAGATCATATCACTCATCTGTAAGTGACTGTGGCTTCTCTGAGTCTAGAAGGAGTATATGACCATTATGATTGGTAGCTATTAATAGTTGGCCTTTAAACAATTTTTCCCCAACCCATCCTCCTGAAATCTAATTTTCTGTTAACCTTAAATATTAGGTAGCATTCCATGGTTTCTGAGCCAGGCAGTTTTTCACTGGCCAAGTTCACTGTATTCTCTGGGGACCTGTGGTTCACAGTCAAGTAGATGTGGTTGGGCTGAGATCTTTGTCAAAATCCAAGCTGGATAAAAGAAGATGAGGCTGATCATCTGCCAGCATGCTCAAGAAAATTTGAGATGTTGGACAGCTCCCTTTGGGTCTTGCTATTTGCAGTTCTCCCTGATTGACTAATTAATCTGTTCAGCTCATAATAAATGTGGGCAGCATACAGTTAAAAACAAACCCATTACAATAAAAGAGAAAGAGAAGGTGTTTGCCTGCAGGCCAGTGTAGCCAGTACATTCAATACATTCTCTCAGAAGGCATGTATTTCCCAGTACAGTATCCTAGAAAGAACAGGGCCACTAGAGCATATTTAAAAGATAGCAGGATCAGAGCTACTTTAAAGTCCTTTCCCATCCCATCCCCACTACCCTTAGGCACTGGGATAAGTATTCAGCCTTATTACTTGGTTGATGCGGGGTTGAGATACAAACTTGGGTATCATCAACATATTTATGATACTGACCCTGTGGTGATGAATGACCTCACCCACTGGCTTCAAGTTAAACAAGGGAGGCAAATTGTGGGCCTCAGGCTCAGTCTTTCTATACTGGAAAAACACCATGACTGATGGTATGTAATGTCAAGGAGAACCAAGACAATAGGGCTGCTCCCATCTCAGCCCTGCTAGAGGTCATCAATAAGTAGAAGCTTGAAACCTGACTGAAAGGAGTCAAATAATCTCCTTCCTCTGAGGCTCTCTGAAGTTGCAATCTAGTTACGTCAACATTGCTGCAAAAAAAATGCATTAAAATTACAAAAGGATAATGTGGAAGGCATCTGGATTCTTATGTAGGTTAACAGAATTTGCACTGTGACTCAGATTACAAGCACACATACTGGAAGAGCGAGGGTTGTTTTAAAAGCCCTTTCTCAATTATTGTCTTGAGAAAAATGTCTCCTTTGTCTTCTGCAATGTAGGGGAAAATGGAGTGAATCATTATTAAGACTTCGCTTATGTGTCCACAGATGTCAGTAACAGCCCTACATGCAAGAAAATAAAGGAGAAGATATTGAAATTCTTCCCTTACAAAAACAGGCTGCGACTTAACTTACTATAAATCTTTCTCTGCATATTACACATTCCTAGGATTAAGGATCTTGGCATTTTTGCAATTTCTAATTCCTTCCTTCTATGTGCCTGGTACAGCCTTGGATATGTAAGAATCATGTAAGATAGTACATTAAGATATTTTACAATACCCACAGTTGCCATATTCTGTTAATCAATCAATCTCTCTCTCTCTCTCTCTCTCTCTCTCTCTCTCTCTCTCTCTCACACACACACACACACACACACACACACACACACACAAAATTATCTTTTATTTGTCCTATGTACATGGAACCTAAATAATGGTACATTCTTGGAAAATGTGTACTGTTACAAGTACATCAGTTATATACATAATTGCTTTACTTGCTGTACTATTCCTTTTTTTGAGCCTGTTGAGCTTTGTAGATATAGATTCGTTGTCTGTAAATTTAAAAACATTTTGGTATTGGGCATAAGGGACATAATCCAAACTGCATCCTTACAGGCAATTATTTCTGAAATTTGCAAAATGTTACCCTGCTTTGCTTCTGTTTATTTCAATGGGGACTTCAGCAAATTTCTTTACAATATTGCACTTCTGATTTGTTATTCCCAGTGCATCTCAGATCTGTTTCCAGAACAGCAACTTCATTGTGGCTCCCTGTAAATTTTCTCTAATATTGTCTGATGTTTTCTCCTTCCTAAATGTCTTTCTAGAAACCTCAGCTGATAACTGGCAATGAGAACTTGTGCCAATTTCTGCAGGACCAATGCCCGGTGTTGACAGAAATATACTACCCCACTGTATGGTGCTGGGAAGGCCATTTGCAAACACTTCTACGCCCTTTCATTACATCTAAACCAAACGTGCAGTATAGGAAGTAAGTGCTGTTTTCTTTCCTACATAGCTGTTCGTTCCAGAAACTATAGCAGTGATGGCTAACCTTTTCTGGACTGAGTGCCCAAAGTGTGCATATGTGTGCGTGAATGCGCGCACACGCATCCAAACCCCCAAAATGCAATGCATGCATGGGTCCCGCGCATGCACCCCCGTGCATGCATGTGCAACTCTTGCATGCGCCTCCCCCCTGCACGCACCCCATGCCCCCAAATATGCACACTCGGCCATGCATGCGTCCCCTCCCAGGCATGCACGCGCAGGGCCACCCATATGCGCCCTGCCCCCACGCATACAGGGCAGAGACCCAAAGACCAGTTGGTTGGCGGGAGGTGCACGTGCATGTGCAGCGGAGCTGAACGGGGATGACAGCTTGCATGCCATCAGAGAGGCACTGCATGCCACCTCTGGCATGGGTGCCATAGGTTCACCATTCCGGAACTATAGGAATGTCCATTCTATATATAACCAAGTGTATGCTTAAATCTTTCTTCCATTCCTTCCTTCTATCCTATATTTAATTATTTCCCTTTATGTGAGAAATTTCTGTCACTTTACAAATGCAAAGACGTGGCAACTTTTGGAGCAAATCTGGGAACTGATTGAGGGGGCTCATGTGCAGTCTTACATTGAATAGGGGCCTGGTTTTACACTGCATTTCTGTAAAGCTTTTTAATGTTGTTGTTGTTTTTCTCAGTGAACTTGTTACAGCTACAGATGGAGGACAGATTTTCCTGGACTGGTTTGATAATGACAATAGCATACAGTACCCTGATTCCAGCACCAGACCTACTATCGTATTGCTGCCTGGCCTCACAGGAACAAGCAAGGAATCATATATTCTTCATATGATTCAACAGAGCAAAACACTGGGATACAGGTATAATAATTTGGCCTTGACATTTCTGTCGTAATCCTGTTCGTGCAATGGAAACTCTGATTGTCTATAATAGATGCAAGGAATTGGAGACAATTTCCACCCCCGATTATGCTTTTAAATGCATGATAAACCCACAAATATTTATGGGCCCTTTTGGAAAAGATTCCCGGCAGTGATGACACAAAATAGCAAATTCAGCTTCAGGAGAACTAGGCCACATCAGAGACCCTGTTCAATGTAGAGGCTAAGGTACAAGGTTAGAAGTGGTGAAATTTGTTACAAATAAAATTAAATAAAGGGATAATGAGCCAAACAAATAGGAAACTGGCATTTCCATAGAATCTTGGAAATTGAATGAGATTCCTTGGCTTTCATTATGAAAGGCCATCTTGTTCTCAAGCCCTTTAAAATTTTAAAATAAAAGGCCACATCAAACTTATACACATTTTTCCATATCCATCTCTTGCCCCTAGGCATTCTTGTAAAGATGCTACATCTGTAGCCTCCTTAAAAGCCATTCCCATAGAGTTCTCTGGAGTATGAATCCTGAGGATATAAAGGAAGCAAACCTAGTCAGCAATCCTGATAAACCATGCTGTATCAACTGAGATTAGTTGTAGAACACGGTAGCTTGCCATCATACATGGTATTGGATGAGAAAATAGTTTTTGCATTTCTTTGTTTAGGGCTACTGTACCTGGACAATAAGAAATTTTAATACTCTCATCTAGTAACTATATGGATTTTTGCAACCCAGATCTTAGAGCTCTAATGTTAGAGCCCTCCTCCAGTATTTATTCTGACAGGACAGATATACTAGGACTCATTCAAAAACAAAACAAAAAGTAACATGCATGTAAAATAGCCATGGGATATCTGCAACTGTGCTTTTTTGTGTTGCTTACAGTCCTTAAAAAGTTCTTATGGAACTTCACACTTGTAGTTTGCTCCCATTCCTCTGCATGGAAATCTCCTTGTGTTCCATCATCCTAATTCAAAGCATGGATTACTTGCATGTTTGTGAAGGAATGTCATATCTGCTTTAACAGGCAAGATACTTTTTTAGAAATATGCTCTGGTAGGAGACTTTTGATAAAATAGATTTTCCCTGCCTCATTGTGACTTTACCAAGAATCAGTCAGGCCCAGACCAACAGCATTGGGTTCTGGAAAAATGGTGGCTCTCCCAATAGAATGGTAGGTGGAAGCCAGCCACAGGCAAATTGTCTCCTGACATGGTAGCATGGTGGCTGCTTTGCGTGTGCCTTGGACAGGCGTGGTTTTCAAATCCACTCATAAACTAATTCAGCTGTGTATTAGCCAGTACACAATTCATAGGGTTTTCAGTTGAGCCAGTCGAACCAAAGGCTAACACAAGCCCATGTTATCTAAAGGGAGGATCAAACTGATAAGGTTGTTGTCCTAAGTCAGTTTTTACTGAATATTGAATACTCCTGTTTTATGAAATAATAGAAAATACTTGTAGCTCGGGTTTTCGATTTTGGCAGTGATTTGCTCTCCAAAGATTGTTTCAATCT
This sequence comes from Arizona elegans, assembly GCA_022577455.1. Lineage (NCBI taxonomy): Eukaryota > Metazoa > Chordata > Lepidosauria > Squamata > Colubridae > Arizona > Arizona elegans. Next base: position 39,490,443 of record JAKOOJ010000002.1, read on the forward strand.
AGTTTCTGAACATTTTGTTACCAGACTAGGTAACACAATCAGCAGGATTTTCTTGTCCTATTCCTCTTTAGTTTATAAATGTCTTGTGTGCCAGTGCGGTCAATTGGAATAGGACAAGAAAATCCTGCTGATAATGTTACCAAGTCTGGTAACAAAATGTTCAGAAACTAAATTGAGACTGCTGTTTTATTTCCAGATCATTTTGTCACGTCAATAAACTTCATCTTGTGAAGTTTTTTCCTCCTCCATGCCATTTTGCAGGAATCCATCTGCAATGTTATTTAGAGCCGTGTGCAGGGGATCTTCAAAGTGAATTAGCCTGGAGTCAAATCCCAGGTTTTTCAGCAGCTGAATTCTCATCTTATAAATCTCACCACAAGTCCATGTATTTCTTCAGTGTACTTTATTCTTATTCTAAGTTTCATCTATAAACCAATGACTTTTGGGGGCCCTTCACCCTCATTCTGCTTATCAGCCAGCTTTTTACCATACTTCTAATGCCTCCTTCCTGCCCCCACCCTTCCCAGCAAAACAGCTATAGGTTTGCAAGACCTTTTCATGTATTGTCTCTATCCAAACCCTCATTGCCTACAATTGTGGTTTGGGCTGGCCATCCCAACTTCACTCTTACTCTTCCCTTCCACCTCCTGGCCTAAAATGCTCATCCCTTCATCCATCTTAAGGACCTGCTTGGCTTTTGCCTATGAGGGTGATTCCAACTTTGTTCCCTAGCAGTGTTTTCGAGAGACTTAAAGATTATAGTCTGCTGCGAACATCAACTGGATTGCTCCCATACAAAAACATTGTGATTGTTTGGGGTTCAGACATACTGAAAGGCAGAGAGAGATATAAATTAACAACAGCAGGCAAATTAAGAAGAGAAGGGCAAAACGATGAGGCATGGCATTCTGGGTGCAAAGAATGTTAGTATTCTCAGTCTGAAGCCCACTTGCACTATGGAATTGATCTTTTATTAGTAAAGAAGCACTTGCCACCCTTACTCCACTATAGGTATTACACTACAACATACACACTGCATTTTTCAGTGAAAGTTGAAAGTACCTCATCACCTTCATCAAAATTGGCTGCAGCATGTGCACCAGTGGCAAACACGTTAATGAGGAAGTCAGCTATTCCCTTCCTCCCGATCCAGATTTTCAGCCTTCTTCCTGTTCTTATCTATATGGCTACAGATGATTTAGTTTGGGCTACAGGAAAAAAATTTGGCAGATACAAAAAATGTACATCTGTGGAAAATACATGTTTTTTATTCCTTGTTTTGAATCTTTTGGCAAATCAAAAAATACCAATTGAAACAGCTTTCAGATATGTGGCTCTTCACTTCCAAGAATATTCAAATGAACAGTTCTGGTAAACAGTGCTCTTTGTTTGTCTTTTAAAGGTGTGTGGTTTTTAACTATCGAGGAATTGCTGGTGAAAATCTCTTGGTAAGAATTGCTCTTAAATAAAGTAAGAACATTGAGCAAATGTAATGTAGTGAGCATAACTGAAAGAACGTAACAATTCTTTACGTGTTGAAAAACTTAATTCCTTGGTGGTTATTCTAATTTTATTTTTATTTATAAAATTTTGAAACCACCCATCTCCCTCAGAGGGACTCTGGGTAGTATATAAATTGAAAAAAATGACAAGTATGATTAAGAAATCAATGTTAAAAGTGAATTAACAAGTGGGAAGAGAATGTTCATGGCATTAATCATCCCCACAGCTGTGTGTTCCTCTCTGAGCCTTAAGCAAGGCCGCAGTGTTTTTACACGAGTGAAAGGCCAGGAGAGTAAGATCCCACCTCACCTTTTGTGGGGGCAATGTTCCAGAGAATGGAGGCAATGGCAGAGAAGGCTCTCTTCCTGGACCCCGCCAGTTGGAATTCTTTAGCTGATGGGGTCTGCAATATTTCTTCCTTGCCTGACTGATGTAGTGGGATGAAGACAGTTCCATAGGTAGACTAGCCCATGCGATGTAGAATTTTAAAGATCAAAACCAACACATTGAATTGGACCAGGAAGCAAACTAGCACCCAATTTAGTTTGCATAGCAAAGGTGTTACACGCATCATTCTTTGGAAAGCCAGAATTGTACCAGTTGAAACTTCCAGATACTTTTAAAGGATAGCCCCGTGTAGAGCATATTGCAATAGTCCAAATGGGAGATGACCAGGGTATGAGTGACGGAGCAGAGAGCCTCCCTATTTAAGAATATAATACAATGCTTAACGCCTTGTAAGCCGACCTGAGTCTCCGGAGAAGGCGGCATATAAATCAAATTAAAAAAAAAAAGGAAGAAAAATAGTGCCATTGAAATAACAAATTGCATTACTTAAAACATGAAGGATGAAGATGTGGATTAACTGTATTGCTAAACAGAATACATTTAAAATGTGAAGGATGAAAAAATGAGTAAGTGACAAATTTATCATTACACCCATACAGAACATTGCCAGATTTGGAGACAATAATTCAGGTTTCCAAGTTTGCGAATTAAATTGAAGCACTAATTCCATTTAATACTATGTTCCTTAAGCTTTCTCAGAAAGAAGGCAAAAATCTCTCCTTACATATACTACATTCCTTTAGGCTGCATCTGCTAACGCTAATGTGGAATATAAAATGTAAGATCTGATAATTGTCAAAATATGGAGCAGAAAAAAACAATGGTGAAATAGGATTGGCATTGAGGACTAGCATTTTCAGCCAGTTGCCAAGCTTTAAATGAATTAAGGCAACTCTCCATTCTCTCTGCCTTTGCTGATGTTTCCACTTCGTTGCTTACTTCCCCAGAAGAAAAGGGCAGAAGGCAAAGACTCCTCATCACTGCCACAGATTAATTATTTATTCAAGAAACAGCAGCTGCGCCTTCAGGGTAATGGGATGGAAAGCCTGGGCTCCATGTCACCCAGAGGAGGGACGAGTTGCCTTTGCTGCTCACCAGCTGGGTGACATGTAACAGCTGTTCCTCATGCCTTTGCCTGCTCTCTGGGAATAGAGTAGTAGTTACAAGACCTGCTAGTTTTCTCTGCAATTAACAAGATGATGAGAGAGAAATCACCATATCCTAGGAGGAAATTCACCAGAAGGAGGCAAGAGAAATCTACCAAAGGCACCTAACTAACAGCATTCCCTCAACCCTTGTTTTTACTGAACTATAGTTTATTCTGAGAGTCCAGCAGTTAGAAGAGCAAGGCATGAATATAAATAAAATTTATGTCTCACCTTTTGAAATAGATTTGTAGAAAGTACAGGGATCAGCAGAAGACTGAGGGTTCTCAGTCCGATAAGCATTTTTAGGTAGCAGGAAGGATTTAATATATTTTACTATAATCTGCAAATTTTAATTGACTTTGTTTGTTTTCATCATCTCCTCCATGTGCCATAAATCATTTATTATATTGTTTGTATCTCTACAACCTATCAGGGATCCTGACTTAAGCTTGAAGGAGTTCCTTTGTTTGCAAGGCAAATGAGGATAAAATAAGATTTTGCAAGGACAGGATGCTTGCAGCGAGTGTCATATTTACAATTTTGAAGAATTTAACTTGTACTGTACTTTAGATTTTGATTTATCTTGCTAAATTGGAGTTGTAGGAGTTTCCATTGCAGACTTGAAAATGTTCAGTTTTCTTGAGCACATCTCATTATATTGTTCGAAATTTTTAATTTATAGCATGCAAGACAAAATGCAGCACCTGGATCTCCTCCAGAAATAGCCTAAATACTATGACCGATATTATTTAATCTTCAATGTAGTTGAAAGGAAGCCTATTAAATGCACGGGGAGCAATCATATGACCTATGTTTAAGTTTAGTACAATTTAAATTCAATCAGTGAGAGCCAGTTTAGCGTAGTGGTTAAGGCATTAGGCTAGACCAGAGGTCTTCAAACTTGGCAGCTTTAAGACTTGTGGACTTCAACTCCCAGAATTCTCCAGCCAGCATAGCATCGAGAATTCGGGAGTTGAAGTCCACAAGTCTTAAAGCTGCCAAGTTTGAAGACCTCTGGGCTAGACACTTTGAATTCTAGGCCCCTCTGGGTGACCTTGGGCCAGCCACTTCCTTTCAGCCTTAGACAGGTGGCAGTGGCAGACCACTTCGAAAAACCTTGCCAAGAACACTGCAGGGACTTGTCCAGGCAGCCTCCAAGAATCAGATACAATTGAACAGAAGAATATATATATACCAAGTAAGGGTATGGCTAGCTGATGAGAGCTAAATAGCTTGAAATAGATCTATACTAGTCTCCCTTTATTTCTTTATCAGCAAAATATAAATTTTAGATAGATAGATAGATAGATAGATAGATAGATAGATAGATAGATAGATAAAAAGATAGATAGATATAGATATTTTATAGTAGCCTTCAGCAAACGACATAAAAAGCTAAGTGGTCTGGGTTTAAAAGGACTGCATGTTCCTGACCTAGGGAAATATGTTTAGCTCAGATGTATGCGGTTTTGTTTAGACTAGCAGAACGATGTAGGAATCCATGATATCCGAAATCCAATGAATTGCTCTCACTTCAGTTCTCTGAGCATTTAGTTTTGCAGCACACCAACCACTACATAAATGTATGCTTTTAAAAATATAGGTTGCTTGGAAGCCCAGCAAATGCTAAAATGATAGTGTAAGTATAGGTAGACTTTGATTTAGGACCTCTACTGAGCCCAGAATTTCTGTTTTTAAATGAGACAGTTGTTAAGTGAGTTTTGCCTCATTTTCTTGCCAGTTGTTAAGTGAATCACTGCAATTGTTAAGTTAGTAACACGGTTGTAAAGTGAATCTGACTTCTTCACTGACTTTGTCAGAAGGCCACAAAAGGTGATCATATGACCCCAGGACTCTGCAATCGTCATAAATATGAGCTAGTTGACAAGCATTCAAATGTTGATTGTGTGACCATGAGGATGTTACAATGGTTTTATTAAAAATGATCATGAGTCACTTTTTTTAGTGCCATTATAACCAAAGTTATAATGGCATTGAAAAGTGACTCATGACCATTTGATAACAGTTGCTAAACGAACAGTTAGAACAGTTGCTAAACGAAAGAATAAATCAAGGAATACCTGTACAGTGCATCACATTAGAAACTACAGGGTCTAACTTCAGATAAATGTGTTTGGATTAGTCTCCATCCAAATATGTAATACATGAGAGTTAGGGCACCAATTTTTATTGAAAGAGGCATTTCTTTTATAATGTGAATTATGACAGTTTTAAGATGAAAATTAACATGTTGAGTCATCCCTAAACATTAACTAGGAATCAAATGTGAAGTTCTTCACCAAAATTAGGTCCATTCCAATTTTTTGCTCCTGATCTAAAACATCAATAGAGATTTTAGATGTAGCCATGTGTAGAGAATGATTAGCCAGCCTGGAAATTGTAGAATTTCGCATATATCACAGTTATCAGATGTCTTGTCTCTGGAAATGATTACAGGGGGTAAAGCAAATTTTAGTTGATGAAAAGCTTATCCACTTAGTTCATTTACAATCATAGTTCAAAATATAATGTACTGCAGTATAGTCAAATAAAGCAAAGTTGCTTGAGGGAATAGAGAGAGATACAAGTTTGGAAAAATATAGTAATAGAATTATAGATCATCCAGACAGAATTAAATTACTCAGCAATCAGTTATCAACCTCAAGCCTTCTCATAGCAATTATAATCAAGGTAAATGGGGTAACTTCTGCTAACAACAATCAAACATTCCTACAAAGAGATATATCTAGGTGATAGATAAAACTTTATTGTGATAAGTGATCAATAAAACAAATCTGTTTATTTTGTGTTCTTTACATTTGGTTTGTACATTTGTCCATACATTTTACTGTATATATCTATGTTTGTACAGGTAGTCCTTGACTGTTTGAAGTTACAGCGGCACTGAAAAAAGTGACTTATGATCACTTTTCACACGACCGTTGCAGCAACCCTATTGTCATGTGATCAAAATTCAGACACTTGGGAACTGTCTTATATTCATGACCATTGCAGTGTCCCAGGGTCATGTGATCACCTTTTGTGACCTTCTGACAAGCAAAGTCAATGGGAAAACCAGATTCACTTAACCGGCAAGAAAAGTGGAGCAAAATTCACTTAAATGTCTCACTTAGCAACACAAATTTTGGGCTCAATTGTAGTTGTATGTCAAAGACTACCTATATATACTTTCATTCATTTCTATATTCATTATTCAATATTCATTATTTCATTGTGAAATAAGTTTACCCCATCATCGGTTAATAGAGATACTGTATCTGTATAATTCTTTTGTGTATTGCACAAAATCTAGCACAGAACTTCAGTGCAAACCCTGTTCTCTTTGGATATTGGTCTTCTACTGCAAGTTAGATAATATGCCCCACATCTTTCTGAGAACTGAGCTAGTAGACAATATTTTCACGGTGTAAGGTACATCTCTATAATACAAACAAGGCAGCAACGTACTAATGACCATTTGAAGTTCATCATCTCCACGTGGACACCATTGATCAGAGCAAGGCACTCTCCTTAAACTTTGTTCAGAAGGAACGATGCAATTATATTTTAATGAGTTCACATGAAGGCTCTTCTCTAGCTTGTATCTATGAAAATTGTGTGTTGCTGCTATGAATATGATCAGAGAGTATATTCCTGTTTGGCAGTGAATTCTGTATAATTTAAACATCATCTTAACGTATTGTTTAATTATCTCTAAGCTTTTATATATCTAGACCAGGGGTGTCAAACTTGTGGCCCGCTGGCCGGACGTGTCACGCTCTGGCCATGCCCACCCCCATTTTAGCGAAGGAAAAAATTGCCATACGTCATATGACGACAATGTGATGCCGCGACTTTGACATCTCTGATCTAGAGGGATGATAGTTCATAAATCCAAATCAATAGTTTTTCCTGTACTACTTTGCTCCAGGATAATTGGTAGTTAGTTATCCAACAATATCAGTGGTGTTAGCTCAGATGGGGAAAACATTCAAGTCAGTAATTTAAACTGTGAAGCCAGGTTTGTGTTTTATTAATATGTGAAACTAGTGTATACATGGAATAGCCTTACATGTTTAGTTTGATAGCTTCAAAGTATTTATAATACATTATTTTCAGTCATTGGATTTTCTGTCTCTTTTGAGATAAATATAGAAAAATATACAGTGATAGATCAAGTATTTTTTTAAAATTGTATCTCGGAAGCAAAAATCTATTTTAACTGGATTTTGAAATTATTATAACTGTTAATATTAAAATTTCATTCTAAAGTAGAGGCATTTATAACCTATGAATATGCAGAATTTAATGCATAATTACATACTGTCAGATTGAGCTTGAAAAAATAATCAAGGCAGGTATTACAGTTAAGAATCCATAAGGGAACAGATGCATTATCCCTTTTTTTAAAATAGTCCCTGTTAAAACAAATTATAAATAATGCTTAAGGAAGACTTTGCACAATTACTTTAGGAGGGTACTTTAATTACTTAAGTGGGGCTCAATATATATTATTCCTTTTCAAAACAGTATAATTAATCTATAATTTTACAGCAATTCTATTTGCCATTTATGGACAGCTGTTTCAGAAAGGGATGTTGGATGACATTAAAAGACAAGTAATTTGCTCAATTACCAATTACTAATGAACTAAAATTCATGTTTCGATCTGACTCAAGATACAAACTGTTTATATAGTTTATTCTCCTTTAGGCTCACCCCCACCTCTCAAACTCTGTTTCTTGCTCTGAAATTTCTAGTACTAATATCTTTCATCATCATTCATTTATATGCCTCTGTCTCTACCTTCCTTAACTCCTTCCTTTTAGTCTTCCATCTCTCTTCTTCCTCAGGTCAAAATCACATCATAATAAAGCATAACAAAATACTTAAGATAAACAGCTCAAGTATCAACTTTCCCAACTTCAGTTCTGCCACTTGCAGCCTAAATGAAGGACTTTAGTTATTGCACTGACTTTAAAATATCACTACGTTATCTCATACCTATTTGCTGAAAATTGTATTTCAAATTTCAGCTCAGCCTGGATTTGTAGCTTAAGGTGTCCATAAAGGACTGAACTGTCCTCTGGGCTTCTCAGGTATTTCTACTTTGATTTAATTGCTACCTTGTAAAATAAATGATACATAAATACATCAGGGAGTGTAAAAGATATCCAGCTGGTTCAGGAATTGTTTCTGACAGTTTAGTCCTTCAGCTTTCTAATTGAAAAATAGAGAAACTCATTCCAGTTTGTTTTATGAGTTGATTTTATATTGAGTTAATGAGCATGCAGCATTTTGAACCTTCAAATAAAAGCTCATTTGATAAATATTAAGAATTGTATTATGCTTTAGTAGGTTATAAAATTAAATGTGGCAAACTCATTTAACAAAGCAAGTAGAGTAGATCTGGGCTGCTTCAAGTGAAAGCCTTGATCATCTACGAAAGGAGTATCATAGATAGAAATCTCGTCTGTCCTAGGGTAAGATAACTATAGTGCAGTCCTTTCCGTTGTGTCTGGGCATTTGTGCCTTGTTAGTAGTCACTGTATCTGACATATATATCTACAACTGGGTTAAGTTGCAAATGTCCAAAGTAAATGATATACATGCATTTTTTGAACAACTACACTGAGTTAGGCTCATGTAATGTATTAAGCCAGTGTTTCTCAACCTTGGTAGCTTGAAGATGGGTGGACTTCAACTCCCAGAATCCCGCAGCCAGCAGCGCTGGCTGGGGGATTCTGGGAATTGAAGTCCACCCATCTTCAAGCTTCCAAGGTTGAGAAACACTGTATTAAGCTAATATCAAACAAATCATACGATGCTTTGGATGATTCTTGAATCTATGCCTTCTTGAATAACCAAGATTAGATCTATTTATATTTATATTTATTAGCACATAATTTACAGAAATATACTAATGGCAGAAGATTTATTTTTCATCTTTCTTATCCTGTAGTTACCTAGACGTTTGAGAGAATCCTTGAGAGCAGCTCAGGAGGCAGCACAGGAAATGCAGGGAAAGGAAGGAATCAGCAAACATTTCTCTGTGGAATGACAACCTTCAACCTTCTAAAATGTCATTAGAGCTACCATATATCAGTATACTGCATGTATCGCACTCAATAGCATCCTGCTTTGCTTCAGTCTTATTTAAAGTTAACATAAATGATGAGTGTACTGTTTCTCATTTTGGGGCTCTTTGTAGACACCAAGAACATACTGTGCTGCTAATACAGAGGATCTGGAAACAATTATTGATTATATCCATAAGTTATATGCGTCAGCTGCACTGATGGCAGCAGGTGTTTCTATGGGAGGGTAAGTATTTTTGTAATGGAAGTCCCAAAATTGTACATGTATAATATTGGGGAATAACTTGATTCTGAAGAAGGCTATTTCCCCACACTCACTACAATCTTAGTGACATTTTATGACAAGCATATAAAAGCTCATTAGATAAATATAAAGAATTGTTTTATCACATTCTTTCCTTTAGAGGAGTACTATATAAGCTGACCAAAGGAAGTCACAAAAATCCTCATGAGCAATTTCCACTGGTGGAATCAAATCCTAAAACACAATTTAGTATGAAATTCAAATGTGAACACGTTGATACTAAAAATAGTTAATATTATATTACTAATATTCTACTGTTATTTCAACCTTGCTAACAGAGCAAACATATACTGGAAAATGCCTAGATTGGGTCTTTTTTAGAAACAGCATAGAATGGTATGGCAGATATACCAGCCTTTCAATATATGATATGGATTTCTGGATCCAACTTATTGATTCAATGCAACCTTTTGAGTTCCAAATTTGAAAACTGGCAATGTTCACCATTGAACCTGTGTCATAGGTTACAAAAGGTAGTGCAAATATTTGGGATAGGTACAAATACTTTGTGAGGTAATTTTTTTTTCAGACTTCTGTTTCTCTCCTGTTTATAGCATGCTTCTTTTAAACTATTTGGGCAAAACTGGGAAAAAAACACCATTAAAAGCAGCTGCAGTTTTTTCAGCAGGATGGAATGCTTTTGAATCTGCAGAGTCACTGGAAAAGCCAGTAAATTTGCTTCTTTTTAATTATTATTTAACCAGCTGTCTAAAGTCTTCAGTTACTAGGTAAGTGAAAGCCAAGAACATTTTGAAAAAAAATGTTACATTAGTATGGAATTCAATTCCAGTGAAAAATATGTTGTGTAAAGAATCAATTTCACCTAAGATCATTTGCCTACACTCTTAGATTGGTGTCTATTGCCCTATCCATGTAGAACATTATGTTGGAAGTTAGGGAGAAAAAGTCCTTTCTGATAGAAGTCTGCTACAGTAATATCTGATTCCAACCTCAATTCAGAATTGAATTCTTTAGGTGACCGTAGTCAGGCCATCATTTCAGTTTTTGCCTTAACATGCAGATGTTAAGATTCTGAAGATTAGTGGTTTCTCATCATTGTTTCCCCAGCAAAAGGAACCAAGGAAGGAAGAACCAGTTTTAGTCTCATAACTTTTTCCCCAAATTTTTAATTAGTTTATCAAAATATAAAATACAAAGAAAATTGAAAATAGTGGGAAAGTAGGGGAGGAAAAAGTGTAGGGGAAAGGGGAAAGAAAAACACCGACTTCTGACAGTGCAGTAGAATAATATAACATATAGACTCAACTCTTTACTTTTACGAAATAATATATACTAGCCAGTTCTATAACAACAAACCTATCTAATCAGCAACACCCAAACTCAAAGTTTCAGTCTTTTTCATCTCAATCACAAAGCCCAGAAACGAGTTTTAGTCTCATAACTGAATATCTTATTCTTGGGAGAGATCAAAACTTTTACCTTTAACTTATTTCTCTGAAACATTCTGGGATCTTCAATATTGCAATAATGCTGCTGCTGACCAGAATTTCAATAAAAAACATTTAGTGTGGTACAGGATGGCAGTTGAGCTATTTATTGTTGAACTGACATACATGAGTACCATTTTATGGCATGGAGCACAATATCTTTCAGGCATCCAGTGATTACATCCTCAAGGTGAATTGAACCAAAGTTATACATTTTCAGTCACTATAATTTTATGTCTTCATGCACAATTTATCCATGATTTATTTACTAAATTAGCATTTTTCCTGAATTCATTGGTCACAGTTGCTTGAACCACAAGCTAGACAATCAATATGTAGACTAGAACATTGTGCAAATTCAGATTTGTTTGACAGCTTTTAATTTGGTTTCTGTATTTTTTTTTTATAGACATCGGCAAGTATTTGATAAGCTATTTAACATGAATCTTGTAATGAAGGTATGAGTGAATCATTTGTTTCTAAACTTAATTTTTTATTAATGCAGATGTAAGTTCATAATTTTAATTCCATATTTCAGGCTAAGACTCTTAGGGAATTTGACAAACAGTTTACCACAGTCATGTTTGGCTATCCCTCAATTGAAGCTTACTATGAAGATGCCAGTCCATGTCATAAACTGAAGAAAATTGGAATTCCAGTGTTGTGCTTAAATTCCCTGGATGATGCATTCTCACCAAATCATGGCAAGTTTTATTTTTTGTTCTCTTATGATGCTCTTGATCGATCTTGAATTGACTGTCCTTAGAAATAAATTTGCATTGTATAATTGAAAAATCTTTACAGAGTAAGGCAGCAATGCAATAGGATACGGATCTGCCAACACAAAGATTGCCAAGTTTTGTTTCAATTAAAAGTATTTTATAAACTATACTTTATAGCCTTGTTTAAAAAGAGAAGTTTTATGTAATAGTTTATATCCTTACTTAAAAAGAGGGATTTGATATAACTTCCTGGAATCCAGTTTTTGATCCAGATGCAAAGTAGCCAATTATCATTCCTAATTTCTAGTCTTGTAATCCAAAAGAATGTTTAGATATTGTATATTTTTTAAAATTATATAAAAATTTGTTATGACCAGTACTTATCTTTTTTTTTATTGCAAAAGTTTTACAATTACATTTTCACCCCTTTTTTCCCCCCCCACAACCCCCCCAATCTTCCCAACGTCCCTAACCCACCCTAACCCTCCCCTCCCCCCAGACTTCCTAGTATACTCATGTCAGATAAAAGGAAAAAACCCTCCTTTGTATATAAAACTTGAACCCTTCCCTCCCCCTTACAAATTTTCATCTTCCTTACATTAACATTAATATTTCTATCTTAGTATAACATTTTGAAATAAATTTTCATCCTGATTACCTTAAAGATATTTCTATCTTGATATAGCATTTTCTAACAAATTTTCACCCTCAACCTTAAAAGTATTTCTGTCTTAATATAACATCTTCTAACAAATTTTCACCCTCAACCTTAAAATATTTCTATCTTGATATAACATTTTCAAATAAAAGCTATTTGGTACTTCCTAGTTTGGTATTTATGCTGAACGTAATTTATCCACTTCTTCCATTCCCATTCATACGTCTCTTGAGAACAATCTTTTAAATATGCTGAAATCTTCGCCATCTCTGCAAAACTGGCCATCTTCAAAGTCCATTCCTCAATCGTAGGCAGCGCTTCATTTTTCCAGTATTTACCTATCAACAATCTTGCTGCAGTTATCATATACAATATCAATTTTGTTTCACCCGATGTAAAACCCTTAACTATACCCAATAAAAACAGTTGTGGAGAAAATTGAATTTTTTTCTTCAAAACATTCTGCATGACCCACCAAATTTTTATCCAAAAAGCCTTAACTTTCTTACAGGTCCACCAAACATGATAATATGTAGCGTCTAGGCAATCACATCTCCAACATTTAGGCTGCACATTAGGGTACATACACGACAATTTTTTGGGGTCTAGATGCCATCTGTAAAACATTTTATAAAAATTTTCCCTCAGATTCTGCGACTGTGTAAATTTAACATTCTGAACCCAAATTTTTTCCCATGTTTCCAACATCACTGGTTCCTCAAAATTTTGTGCCCACTTAATCATGCAGTCTTTAACTAGCTCAGATTCTGAATCCCTTTCTAACAAAACATTATAAAGTCTTTTAATATGCATTGGGCCTTTCTCTTTTATGTGTCTAACTAATTCTTCCTCATACATCATAATACCAGTTTTTTGGTCCTCTTTCCATCTCAATTGCAATTGATTATATTGTAACCAGGTTAAATTGATCCCTTCAGCCAACAATGTCTGTAATGTCTTCAGCTGCCATCTGCCCGCATCTGTAAAAAGAACCTCTTTATATAAAAACCCCCCGAGTGACATTATATTTGTATTCCACAAGGTATGACCAAGATCCAGCCATAGCGGTATTTTATAATTCCATTTGTTTCGGTGCTTCTTCCAAACTCTCAACAAAGAATCTCTAAGTATATGGCTTTTAAATACTTTATCCACTTTACTGTCATAAAATAAGTAAGCGTGCCATCCAAGTTCCAAATCGAAACTTTCTGCGTTTAATATTCCAGTCTTTTTTCCTCCAAACCAATCACTTACTAAAGTCAAAGCTGTTGCATCATAATATAATTGTAGGTTTGGAAGTTTGAGACCTCCCCTTTCTGGAACGTCTTGCATAATTTTCATTTTTACTCTTGGCTTTTTCTCGTTCCAGACAAACTTGTTCACACCAATTTGCCATACTTTTAATTGTTTATCATTTCTGAGCACCGGGATCATTTGGAACAAAAAAAGAAATCTTGGCAAAATGTTCATCTTAACTGCTGCTATTCTTCCAAGTAAAGACAGCTGCAGTTTTTTCCAAATCTCCATATCTTTTTGCACCTCTCGCCACAACACCTCATAGTTATTTTGAAACAATTTCATATTTGATTCTGCAACCTGAACTCCTAGATATTTTACCTTTGGTACAATCTCAAAACCTGCCCTCCTTTCTAACTCCAGTTTACGATCTTGTGTCATATTTTTAACTACCATCTTAGTTTTTTTCTGATTCAATCTGAAACCTGAAACTTTACCATAGTCTTGTATAATGTCCTTCATCTGGATTATCGATTCCATTGGCTGTGCTAGGGTAACAACCAGATCGTCTGCAAATGCCTTTATTCTGTAATCCTCTTGCCTTATCATTATACCTTTCAAAGTGTTAGAGTCCCTTATTGTATTTAACAAGACTTCTAGTGTTAAAATAAACAACAATGGGGACAGTGGACATCCCTGTCTTGTTCCTTTTTCGATTTTAAACTCTGTTGTCAAGCTTCCATTAATAATGATCTGTGCCTTTTGCTCTTGGTAAATTGCTGAAACCGCCTGTATAAATTGGTCCCCAAAGTCCATCTTTTTTAAAGTCTTTAATAGAAAATTCCAATCCACTCTATCAAAGGCCTTCTCCGCATCCAAAAAAACCAGCACTGCAGGAATCTGTTTATTCTTCTCAAGATATTCCAATAAGTCTATTACTTGCCTTACATTGTCCTTCATGTACCTACCCTCAATAAATCCCGCTTGGTCATCATGAATCACCTTTTGAATTACTGGCATCAGTCTGTTGGCTAATACTTTTGCATAAATTTTATAATCCGTATTCAAAAGAGATATTGGTCTGTAATTCTCCGGTTTTTTGGGACCTGCTTGCTCTTTTGGTATCAAAGAAATATAAGCTGTAGTCCATGATGGGGGTACTTTTCCCCCTTGTTGTATATTACAAAATAAGTCTCTGAGTTGTTCCACCATTTCTGCCTGCAAAGTTTTATAGTACACTGCTGTCAGACCATCCGTTCCAGGAGCTTTGGCTGTTTTTAATTGTTTTATTGCTGCTATTATCTCCTCCTCTGTTATAGGATAATCCATTCTTTCCTTTTGTTGCTCAGTAATTTTTGTAACTCTTTTGTTGTCTAAGTATTTTTCTATAAGTCCATTCTGCACCTCCTCTCTGGCATATAGTTTAGTGTAATATTGAAGAAAAGCTTCTTTTATTAAATTCTGTTGAAAAACTTCTTTCCCCCCAATATCAACACTATCAGTAGTCCGTGTACTCTGTTTCTTCCTTAATGTGTAAGCCAACCACCTGCCTGGTTTATTAGCGTTGCAGAATGTATTATGCTTCGCATATTGTAAATTTGTTGCAACTTGTTCCGCTATAAGCATTTGGAATTGGTCTTTCAAAAGTTTTATAACACTAAGTATTATTTCATCTGTTGGATTTTTAATAAGTAACTGTTCTTTGTTCTTTATTTCTGCTTCCAATTCAAGTCTTTTCTTTTGTCGAATCAACCTATGTTTAGAGTTCATATATATAAGCACCCCTCTCATATAAGCTTTGCTTGTGTCCCACACAATTTCCATTGGGGTGCCTTTATTCAAATTCATTTCAAAAAACTCTTTCAAATACTTTTTAAGTTCTATTATATTTTTCTCATATCTGAACAAGTTTTCATTTAATCTCCAAGAGCGTCTCTCATTCTTGCATGTCTCAATTTCTATCCACACTGGGCTATGATCAGTCAAAGTTCTTGGCAGAATCTTTGTTCTTTTTGTCCTAACAAGTAGATCATCAGACAACAAGATAAAATCAATCCTGGAAAAGGATCTATGTCTGTCAGAGAAGAAAGTATAGTCCAGTTCTTTTGGATTACGTATTCTCCAAATATCTTTTAATTCCAGGTCTTCTTTCATATCAAAAAAAGTCTGTGGTAATCTAATTCTTGACTTTGCCAAAGTCTTTTTGTCTAATTTAGAGTCAATTACTCCATTCCAATCTCCCATAATTAAAATAGATCTGTAATCCCATTGGAGTATTTTAGTATGCAGCATTTTGTAAAAATAGTCCTGTTGTTGATTAGGAGCATAAATTCCTATCAAAAGAATTTGATTATTAGCAGAAAATAATTCAATTGCTACAAACCTACCATCTTGATCAGCTTCTATAAGTTTGGCTGTTAGTTTTTTATTTACATAAATAACCACACCATTCTTTTTTTGGTTAGTTGAAGATATAAAATGTGTTCCTAATTTGGAATTTTTCAAATAGTTTTGATCTTGAGCTGTAATATGCGTTTCTTGTAAGCAAATTATATCATTATTATGTTGTTTTAAATATGTAAATACTTTCTTCCTTTTTTGTGTTACATTCAACCCATTCACGTTCCAAGATAAACATTTAATCATCATCATTCTCTTTCTGGAGCGAAGCGCAGAACCTTAGAATTTCATCCGAAATCTTCTGTCCTGCATTCCCCACAGCCCCAGCTTCATCTCGTCTTTCCTGCTGTAACTTTTGTTTAAGTTCCTTGGCTTTTGCTCGGGTTATACGCTGGTCCTTAACTTCAGCCGCCCAAGCCAGCTCCAAGATTGGAGAAGGTTCCAGCAAGGGCTCATCCAGAAAACCTCCTTCAGCGCCCTTCAACTCCTCTGATTCCTGCTTAGATTGTTGTTGCAATTCTTGAGGTTGCTTCTTATCACTCTCTTTAATCTCCAAAACTGTAGATGTGCGTGGGGATGGTGTTCTTTCTTTAAAGATGTCAGTATAAAATTGCTCCGCCTTCTCCACAGTATTCAAGCAGTGTTTCTGTCCCTTATATCTCAAAATTATGCCAGTTGGAGCGTCCCAACGAAATGGGATTTGATTATTCTGCAGTTCTTTAACAAGAAAACCATATTCTTTTCTGGATTTCAACATCTTAGGTGGGAGCTCCTTGTAGACTGTAACCTTAGATCCGCTCACTTGCACAGAAGTGAGAAAAGATTTTTGCAGGATATCATTTCTTATTGCTCTGTCTGTAAAATATATGACCACATCTCTGGGCAATTGTCTTTGTCTGGCCACCCACGAGTTAACTCTGTAGATTTTATCTATTTTGCAAAAGACCATCTCAGGATCAGTTTTTAAAATCACAGCTAGGGCTTCAGCACAAATCTGTCTCAAATCTTGTCTCTCCTCTTCTCTAATTCCTCGAAGCCGTATAGCAAATTCCATTGCCCGGAATTGCATCATAACAATGTCATTCTCAACTCTCTGCATCTTGTCATCAACATCAAAAAATTTATGATCATTATTTTTCATCTTAGCATTAACTTCTAATTTAAATTCATCCACTTTTGACTCAACTTTCATAATAAATCCTGCCAGGCCAGACGCCACATCCGTTATTTTTTTGGTCACCATCTTTTAGTTCTGCTGCATTTCCTGCATAATTTCCTGTTGTGACTTTTGGATTTTTTCATCTATTTTATTTATTTTATCATCCATGTCTTGAAATTTCTCATCCAAAATATTTGAAATGAATTCTTTTAAATCTCCCATGTCCAGATCTTTTTTTTGAGCTTGTGACTGCGTGTTCTGTTTACGTGGGGGGGATCCCCCCCCCTGTTTTGCCTTCCTGCTTCTTTGAAGCCATCCTGCCACGTAAGCTGGCTTTTCTAAAAAGGGAGGTTCCGCCTCTTCTGCCACCTCCACAAAACCTTCTAAGAAAGTCCCCCAGATTTACTCAGGGCAAAACTATAGTGCAGCAAAAACAAGTAAAAGGGAGAGATTTTCCTCTTATTTCTGTTACAGCCGGAGCAACTTTGTAGCAACTTTTTAACTTTATAGAAGACAAGATAACTTCACCAATCCACACCCACTGATTCATTTGCTGAGCGCCATATTTTTTCAGTCACTTTCACTCATTCCGAAACTTTCACTTCAGCATAAAAAATCAGCAAAGGGCTAATACTTGCAGTTCAGAGTTTCAGGGTTCAAGTGGATTTCAAGTGTTTATTTGGCTTATTTCCTCGCTCTTTAAAGGTTTCCTGAAGTCGGCTTGTTCTGCGAAGGCAGAAGACGTCCCACGCCGCCCGGAGTCTCAGCAGGTTGTAAGGGAGCCGCGCCTGTTTCCTCCCCAGAAACAATTCCCTGGGGGGGTTGCAGGGGCTCTACCTGTACCCTGCTGCCTCTTCTTCATAAATCCTAGGGATTTTGAAGATTTCAAGCCGCTTCACGATCGGGAAGCGGCTCTACAAGCGGCGGGGGCGGCGGTGCTAAAAGAAGGCACCGTCGCCGCCGAAGACGAGGAAACCGGAAGTCCCTCCAGTACTTATCTTTTATTAATCTGTATCCTACATCCAAATTAGAATGCACTTAAGTAAATCATTAAGTTCCAGTACTTGCAAATAATTTTATGAGAGTATTAAAATATTCTTTTTCTTTCCCCGCTACCCTGTTTTATTTTTTCAGCTATACCAGTGGAAATTGCAAAACAAAATACTAATATAGCTTTGATCCTTACTTCCTATGGAGGCCATATTGGTTTTCTGGAAGGACTGTGGCCAAGAAAGTGCACGTATATGGACAGAATCTTCAAACAATTTGTTCAAGCTGTGTTTGAGCATGGGAGAAAAATTGTTACTCTCTAGCAATTTATCCAAATGATGGTTGCAGCACAGTGTCAGAGTAATTAACCTTAATGCAGATACTTAACACTTAATCAACCAGAAAATGAAGAAAATCCATGATTCAGAGCAAAATATGATTTTGCTTAAATATTTTTGCAGTATTATTGTTTTTGTCTCATATGCCTTTTAAAATATAATTAAAAGCACTCAAAATTGCACTTATCTAAAATAATTTTTTTTTAAAAAAAATTGATTTATATGCCGCCCTTCTCCGGAGACTCAGGGCGGCTTACAATGCGTTAAGCAATAGCCTTCATACTTTTGTATATTTACAATTAGATATTACTCAGGTGTTTTAATTTCAATAATTCAAATGTAGGAATCAGACATTTGATTACTTGTTCTAATGCACTTTATGTTCACAAATATTTGAGAGCACAGGAACAGCTTCTATGTGAGCTCAGGCAATGGCTAGGATATGCTAAATACATATTTTAAAAAGTAATAAAAATAACAGTTCAAGAAGCCATAGATTGTAGCAGTTATTGATTTTTGCATCTGTTGCACAATTACATTGTCAACTCTATGTTTAAATCTTTTAAGTTGTTCTAGGTGTCTTATTTTTAAAATTGTTATTAAATTATAACATTTATATTTATACCAGGTATTTTATCTTAAAATGCAGAACAGAAATAAACTGCTTTTTTAAAAAAACAAGAGCTAATTCTTACTTTTATAATTCATGCATTTAAGGCTTACATTGTTTTGTGTGATCGTGATTGGTAAAATATGGTTTATATGAAGACAATTTAGCTTTTCTTTGAATAAGAGTTGACAGGAACAAAGCAGTACTGTAAACAGTTTGACTCCCACTGGATTTTTTCCAGCTCTCAGTCCTTATGTTTGGCACTTTACAATGAACTACAAAATATTTACAACATCTTCAGGAAAAAGAAAAGTAATTCTTTATAATTTTAGGTCATTGAAACTGACTACAGTTGCTTCCTCCCAAAATGTTTTTATAATGTTTAGTGGGTTAAAGCACATGATACTGAAAAGCCATGTCAGAATTAAAGGGGGAGTTAACTCTAGTTGGCATTGGATGAATTAGATTCCTCTATTTATTCCCATCTTTCATTCATCATTCTAATAAAATCTTGAAACTGTTCAAAACCTGGTTCTATTATCGGCTTTTCCATTGTAGAAGACAAAACATTGGTGAGGATGAAAACTGAATGTATGTTGTAAAATCAAGCAGGGATTTGGAATTATGATTTCCTAAAATGAATTACAAGCTCATAATAAGAAAAAAAAATCAGAAACAGAAGGTTATCTGAAAGGCTTCAAGAAGGAATATTTTAAAATACTGTAGTTGTAACTACATTCCATTCCCTGAGTCTCATTTCTGAACTTCCCCCTAAAATAAACATATCATTTGTTAGATGCAATACGACACACTCTTATTTACATTTATTAATTAGAATGCATATACAACATTCTTACCTTAACTCAGAAGTATAGTTGAAATCTGAGTTTTCTCAGTGAAAGAGTTGAGTTTAAACTAGGATGAGAGTTTATTTTGGGCTGGGGAAAAATCCATCGGTAATGTCCAAAAGCAGTATTATAGTAAATCACAAATTCAAATTTCTCAGAATTGTCAGGTAAGATATATTAGACAAACTTAATCAAAAAATTCTATAAGGAGAAGTATTCTTAATTGCTTATTTTTTTTTCCTTCAAGGAGTTAACCATACTTTTATCAATTAGTATTGGACAAGTTATCTTCCAAGTCCAAGTAGTTATCTTGCAACCCCAAGGAAGTGGCCTGCTGTGCTCTTTTTTGCGGCTTGTTTTCAAGAGAAGTGTCTTTTACTTTGAGCTCAATTCCTGCTGATTTCATGACCCCCTCCCATTTCCTTTACAGTTCTCTAATTTCCTGGTGAGTGTCTTTCCCGTCTGAATATTAACCAGATCTGGCCTGTTTGCTTTTTTGAGATCACTTACCAAGATTCATAAAAACTGGTACTATACTGTATATTTTTAATCTTTCAAATTATGTTTTATCCTATTCAGCTTGTAGATAGAACTATTACATTCCACTTTTGATAGTTAACATTTTCCAATGTATCCCATACATTGCAAGCTTTCATTTTTCTTCTTATCACATTCATTTTCTTTCCCTCTAACTTGGTAATTTGGCAATTGTGAGATTGACAGACACCACAACCAGCACAAACGTGAAGTGGTTGCCAAATTGCAATCACATGACTGCAGGAATGCTGGGACAGCCAGAACTTCGGGGCTGGCTGTTAAGTCCCCCTTATTCACAGCCATCATAATTTTGAACCATTGACGAACACATGGCCATTAACTCAGAACTGCATGTAAATTTACTTTTTAAAAAATCAATTTTCATACATTTTGCATGAAAGACCACCTTAATTACGGTAGTACCATTTGTACATACAAGTTAAACAACTAAAGAACACAGATTTAAAAAATAAATTTAACTAAAGAACACAATAGAGATTTAAAAATAAATAAATTTAAAGAACACAATATTTTAAAAAAATCTAAACACGAGATTTTAAAAAAATAACTAAAGAACACAAGATTTTTAAAAAATCTAACTAAAGAACACAATAGAGATTTAAAAAAAATAAATCTAAAGAACACAATAGAAATTTAAAAAAAAATCTAAAGAACACAATAGAGATTTTTAAAAAATAAATCTAAAGAACACAATAGAAATTTAAAAAAAAATAAATCTAAAAGACAGTTTTGTGAAATAAAGGCCGTATGGCATTCAATCATAGTACATCATATTGTATCATTATTTAATATTTCTTTGCGGCAAACCAGCGCTCGCACCTTGCTTAAATCACGTTAGTCAAAAGCAGGAAGCTGAAACATTCCGAAGAAAACTGAGCATGCTCCGTAAGAGCCCTGCCTGTAAACAGAACTAGCTTTAACTCCTTTTGAAGAACTCTATGGTTCTCCAAGCGGCACTAGGAGCTTTTAATCACCTGCGCATGTGCAACAGCTACTTTCACAACTCCTTTCTCGGAAATCCGGTTCTGGCGTCACTGTTATTTAAGGAGACAAGCGAGTCTGTCAGGTGTCAGCTGCTCGCGTTCTCGGGCGGAAACTTTGTTGGTGTAAAGAGGGAGAGAAAAATGGCAATCGTTGACACACTTCTGGTTCCTCAGTGCAGAGCTTTGGGAAAAGAATATTTTGCCGAATTTCAAATGTGATGGTTGCCGCTGTTGATCTTTCAGTAAAGTAGTAAAACAGAAACAAAGCGGATCGATTTAAATAACATTGGGCATTTATTATAAGGATTCAATTTCATTGATTTATAGTAGGGGTCCCCAAACTTGGCCGCTTTAAGACTGGTGGACTTCAATTCCCAGAATTCTCCAGCCAGCATACCTTTGCTGGCTGGGGAATTCTGGGAATTGAAGTCCTCCAGGCTTAAAGTTGCCAAGGTTGGAGACCCCTGCTTTAGGGAACAGCAACAGTCTCTCGCGTCCCAATGAGCGGGAGAGGCGTAATTTATAAAAGGTTTGCGGCTTTTTAAAACACCCTGGTCTCCTTTCTCCCTCCCCCCCCGCCCCCGGCTCCTTCCCCGCATATGGGAGACCTCGAAATCTTCAACAGACAACCGGAAATCCATCTTGGAAAAGCGAATTTCAGGCTCGACTCCGCCCCACCCCGCCCCGCCCCCACCCCACCCCCGCAGCCCCAGCGCCGCCTCAATCCGGATGCGCGAGGCGTTCCGTTTCGCCTCTTCGTTCTTTCGTGCCGGCCGGGTGACATGGGGAGTTTGACGCGGCGCTGACGCGGAAGCTGAAACGAAACGGTCGCTTTTTGCGGCTACTTTGTTTCTTGCGCCCTCCCGCCTCCTTTGTGAGGCTCACCTGGGCCCAGGTGAGGCCTGCCTGGTGGTAAAAGGTGGGCTCGCTTATTATAGTGGACGAGGAGGGGCGGAGGGAAAAAGTGTGTGTGGGCGGGGGGGACGGACAGAGGAGGCCTTGCCGCGCCCGGCTCAGTTACTCCCTTCTCGCCCCTCCGTTAATGCCCGGTAAGCGGCGGGGCTAATGATTGAAGGGCCTCGGCGTTGAGCAACCCGCCTTTGAGGCGGTCCTTGGTGCTCTCTGAGATTGGTGGCTTTCTCGCAGACGCACCGATGTGGTTACCTAGTTCGGTAATGAAACGTCTGCGAGAAAAACCATTTTACACAATATTGGGCTACACAGGAAAGGGGGGAACCCAAAGGCAGGCTGAGCCATCCACCCCGTGGCTTCTCCTCCTCCTCCAGCCTCTCCAACAAAGGTAGAAGAAAACATTTGTGGCTGAGGGTTGGAACTCCTTGGTGCTCTCTGAGCTTGGTGGTTTTTCTCCCAGATGTTTCGTTACCGAACTAGGTAACTTCATCGGTGCGTCTGGGAGAAAACCCACCAAGTTCAGAGAGCACCAAGGAGTCCCAACTCTCAGCCACAAATGTTTTCTTCTGCCTTTGCTGGAGAGGCTGGAGGAGGAGAAAGAAGCCACGGGGTGGGTAGCTCGGCCTGCCTTTGGATTCCCCCAGTTTCTGTGAAGCCCAATATTGTGGAAAACGCCACTTTCTGAGGAAAATCTGTCAAGGATTCCTCTTTGGGGCCCGCAGGCCATTGGGGTTCCCTAACTGAGGTAGTAGAAAGGAATTCTTTCAAGGCCAGGGGTGAAATCCAGCAGGTTCTGACAGGTTCTGGAGAACCGGTAGCGGAAATTTTGAGAAGTTCAGAGAACCAGCAAATACCACCTCTGGCTGGCCCCAGACTGGGGTGGGAATGGCGATTTTGCAATATCCTTTTCCCAGGTGTGGGGAGGGAATGGGGATTTTGCAGTATCCTTCCCCCAGGAGTGGGGAGGGAATGGGGATTTTGCAATATCCTTCCCCCAGGAGTGGGGAGGGAATGAGGATTTTGCAGTATCCTTCCCTCGCCACGCCCACAGAACCAGTAGTAAAAAAAAAAATTGAATTTCACCACTGTTTCAAGGTGAGGGTTTTGAGGCATGTTGCGTTACTCGGTTTGCTTTTCTTATGGGATTGTAGGGTTAATCTCTGGTCCTTGTTTTAATCATAGCTTGTTACACTAATGTGAAGTCATAAACCATGGCTGCAGCCAGAGTGGTTGGTGTGTGCACATTCTGCTAAGTTCAAACCCTAAATGGCTTAACTTGACACTAGCATTAGAAATTCATGCTTCCTGGCTCTTCTCCTGTCCCCTGGAAGCAGTTCAAATGTTATTCTATCCTGTGGTTTGTGGAGGTGCAAAACCATGTATTTTGATGATTTAAGGCAGACATTAAGAAGGCTTTTAAAGCTAATTTCTGCTGTGGGTTGTTGATTTCAAACTGTTCTTGCTTACCTTGATCTAAACAATGTGATTTTTCCTGCCTTGGGATTGTGCGTTGTTTTCTCTGTAATATGCACTGTTCTACTTTAATAATAAGCCCAAACCTTACATACACTCCAAAATTGTATTACTGGTTCTCCATGATAAATGTGTAAGTTAATAAGTGTTCTGTAACCTGGCTAAATTTTCTAGGTATTTTACATAGTGTAAAATATGTGGAACCTGTGTATAATATGAGAAAGTGGCAGTGTAAAATGTAGGTAGCATCTTTATATGACCCTAACCCTAGATTGTTATCCAATATACACAAAATTGGAGTGTAGCCAGTTCTACATGTGTTGCATCAGTTATTCCCGGATTCTTACTCATTATTATATTAAACAGTTTACTATAGTAGTAGTATTGGCTTCAAAGTCTTAAATTTTCCTCCATTCCTTCAGTCCCATACTCATTTGCTTTAGGATTAATTGAAAACAAAATGGGTAAAAAGACTGCCTTTCAGCTAGAACTTCTTGGGAAAAAGAATAAGTTGAGTCATACGTGCATTATATGTATAATGTCTGTGTGATGTACTTAATCATGAAAAGACTTTTCATAGATGCAACTGTCTGATATTAGGTGATTTAGTATCCAAGTCAACTGTTGTCACAACCAAGTAAAGGAGTTTAGAATAAGCTTAAATTGGAAATACGTTACGAAGGCTTAAAATGGAAGACAGTCAGTAGATAATTAGAGGCTCTTCTCACCATAATTGGGATACCTCTGAGGTTTTTTTTTTTAGTTTATGAAATGCACATAGATCTTCGTTTCTTGGTACTGAAAGTTTCCAAGTTACAGAGAAACTTACAGAACATTCAGGGGATGTATATATTTCTTTAATGTATTTAGCACAAATATATTAAATCTCTGTTTGTTGCTGTTAAATGAGTAAGAAAAGTTGTTTATTTTTTTCTCCAAATCTTATATAATGGCAAAGTTACAGGGATTTAAAAGTAATTTCTGGGCCCATAAGCCTACTTAGAGGATGATGTAAAGTAAAAAAAGTAGATTTATGACCCTGATAATGTTAGATATACAGAAATGAACCATAACTGTTAGTATGCTGGTTTTTCATGATATGTGCAATTTAATCTTCACTGACATTAGAATATTGTAGGAAAAGCAAGATAAAGAACAATATGAACATCAAAGGATGAAATCTGACATATAATTCAGATGTTTTCGAAGTATATGTTGCATGCCCTAAAAATTGCAATGAAACAATTTTTTAATTAGACATCTGTGCTCAAAATTAGTGGCACTCCCACTAATATTTTATTGTTCCTGTGTTTATAGGATATATATAATGCTCTCTTTGGATGTAAATTCATAAGGAATGCATTTTTCACAGATCACTACACTTCTACTGAAGCAGAATTCGCTTACAAAACTACTTGTGAGTAAACCATGTCAACATGTTAAGCTTCTCATTTAAAATGTATTTTTCAAGCGTATAGTTCTAACTGAATATCCTTTTCTTTCAGAAATGGCAGCACAGAAAAGGAAATCTGTGCTGGTAGAATCCTCTGCTAAGCGCCGGAAATTGAATAAAAGTAATAAATCAGTTTCTACTAGCAAAGAAAGAAAACTACAGGATGCTAAATGCATATCAAATAAGAAAGCAGTGTCGAAGAAAGAAGTGCCCCAACACTCTGCCTCAACTAACAGGTCAGCTGTCAATAAGTTTATAAATAGAGCTTCTCTGCAATCTTCCCAAAATAAACAAACGCAAAGGAACTCCAAACAGACTTTAAATGAGTTAAAGAAGAAAACATGTAAAATGGTGTGCATGAAAAGAACATCCTTAACATCTTTAGGTAAATTATGTCCTGCACAGACATCTCTGAAATCTTCCAAACTAAAGCATGCTAATTCTCTGAATTTTTCAAAATCTTCTTGCAAAATCTGTTCTAGGGGGAAGAGAAAATGCAACATTGTCAAAAATAAAACTTCCTATGAAAACAAGAAACCGAATAAATCATCTGTAGATTCTAAAACACGTTCTACTGAAGCTCGGTGTAAAAGACATCCAGTCCGGTGTGGTAAAACAAGTCATAAAAACCTGCATTCGAAATCACGGCCGATCAAAGAAAATACCAGAAGAATTACAAAATCTGGAAAATATATTAATAGTGGTAACTTAGAGGTTCAGAATTCTAAAACTCCTTCTCTAAAAAAAACTGCTTCTCAGAACAGTGAAGCAAGATGGATTAAAACATCAAGTGAAAAGCCTTCTGATACTGACTACAGAAAGATAGGCAAAAAATCAGTGGGCACGGATTCTGCCAAAACTGTCAGAATTAGGCAAGAACAATTACCTGTCAAACAAACTAAGAAAGTATCTCAGAAGGAGACAGTGCAGGACCTTCCAAAGTCACAACATAGTGTTTCACATGGGCATCAAACTAGAAGATCGCCAAGATTGCAGCAGTCATCTGATGTTTCTACAATATCTTTGAGAAGCAGAAAAGTTAAAGAAACACATGCTTCTGTTACAAAGCAACGTAATCCGATGAAAAAGCTGGTACCACAACTTAAATATGAAAAGTTGAAACACGTCCATCAGAAACCAGGAAAGTCTGTGGAAGACAATGATCATCAAACTAAAAGAAGAAAAATATCGGATAATAAGAAAGCAGGTTGTTTCTCCCCCCAAAAACATGAAGTGGCTTCTGAAATCAGTGATTCAACTACGTCTCAAGATAAGCCAAGAGAACTGAGAAATAATTTTGAAAGTAATAAAGAATCTGAAAAGGAAGTTGCCAACACAATTTCCTGTCCTATAAATTCAGCTTGCAGTATAGTAAGCAAAGCAAAGTCAAAGCACAAAAATGGAAAAATCAGTGTAAAAGCAGATAGAGTTTTGCCAGTAGAACCTGTTTGCCAACAAGAGGATGTGGTAAAATCCAAAAAGATTAGTATTCTTGAACTCTGTGAAGAAATTGCAGGCGAAATTGAATCGGACACAGTAGAGGTAAAAAGAATTTCTACTAATCCTGAGTATGGAAAAGAGGTGGAAAAAAATCCAGTGCTGGAATTGCCACAGGACATAGTATTAAATGATGAGAAAACTAACCAGAACTCTCAATGTAAGCGGTTTTTTCCCAGCAGAAAAGGGATGTCTGTCAAATGTACTGTAAATGGCAGACATAGCACAGTCAACAAAAGTTCTAAGTGGACCAAAATAAAATTAACTAAGGTCAATCATGTGAGCCATAGTATCTCAAGTATTCCAAAGCTTGATGTTTTAAAATGTAATAATCCTGAGGAACAACAAGCAAGAACTATAGAAATACACCTTCCAGAAGTTCCAAGGAAATTTTTTGGAAACAATGATAGCACAGTATGTGAACAGAAGTTAAGTACATCTGATTTTGAAGGAATCCATATTAAAGATAGAATGCTACATGCTGAACAGTCCACTGTACAGAAGATAGAGAATGGTTTGTCTGAGGCAAAACATTGTCCTGGGCCAACACCAGATAAGGTAAATATTTTGTAATTTTGTGATATAACAGTATGTCTTTGTATTTTATTGTGGAATTAGTTTGTTTCATGGGACAATACGATTTACTTTGAGGATGAGTATAATGCAGTGCATTCTGTTTAAAATAATCCATTATGTCTATCATGCATGTATCATTATTAATTACATCATTTATCACTCATGCCCTAGTAATTTTGCAGCTTGACTATTACAACACACTTACATGGGGCTGAAGTTGGAGACCACCAAGAAGTTTCAAATCATCCAGAATAGAGTGGCATAAGCAATTATGGGCATGTCTTGGTATCCCCATGTAACACCTCTGCTTTGTAAGTTGTACTGGTTGCATCCAGTGCAATCAGCTTGCTTCTGGGTGTGATTCAAGGTACTGGTTGCTATCTATAAAACCTTACATGGCATCAGAACTGATTACTTGAGGGACTGCCTGTCTCTCATTGTATCCGTCTGACCACTTTCATCTTACAGGGTTGGCATGCTCTGGGTTCCTTCAATTAAATAGTATCATTGAGTGGGACCCTGGAAGTATGCCTTTTCTGTAACAGTGCTTGCGCTTTGGAAGATCCAGATTGCGTGCCCCCCCCCCCCAACTGCTGATGTCCAGAAGAGCGGTGAAGACCTAGCTCTTCACCCAGGCTTTTGGCAAGGGAAAGTGAGACCTCTCACCTAACTCCATCTGATCTCTCACGAGCAGGGTAGCACTTAAGAGCTAGGTCTTAAGTGATACTAGGCACTAAAAGCTAACTGTAAAAAGATGGTTTGAAATGTTTTGTCTACATTTTTTCATATAGGTAACTGAGTATCATGGGAAAGACAGCTAAGTTCAACACAATATAACTTGAGCTAGCTTTTAGATTTGAGATATTTTCTTTGCTAGTTCATTGGGAGCTAGAGATATCTCTAAAATAGCTTTTGTGCATGTACTACAGAGTTACCCTGTTTCCCTCAAAATAAGACATCCCCTGATAATAAGCCCAATCAGGCTTTTCAGCACATGGCAATAAGGCCAAGTGTTTATTTCAGGGTTCAAAAAAAATATGACATGGTCTTATTTTTGGGGAAACATGGTATTTACTATACCTCATGAAGCCATAGGTGGTATATGCAAACATAGCTATATACCAGTATGATTTACTAAGATTATAAAGTGCTTCAAAGGATGAAAAGTTTATAATGTTAACATGTTTTCTGCAACCTCTTAAAGCAGCTGCATCTTTCTCAGAGCCTGTTTAGATGCCCATTGCAGTGCTGTGCGATCTTAGAGAAAGGGACATTTAATTTACATTGAATCCAAATAAATGTTCCTGAATGCTTCAAAGAACCTTTTTGCTTTGAATCAGAAGCTCTGCATAACCCTAAGATTCCTTGAAGATTGAAAGTATTGTTTTAGAATTTCTAAATTCTTTGTACATTTGCACAAAGACTCAAGAAAACTGGTTAATATTCTCATGCGATAAATTACCTCTAGCCCAGTTATTGCATCAGTCCTTATAATTTATTGCATCTCATCTAGACAGCTCAATTATACAAACCTGGTAGAAGTTTATTAAAGTGAACAGGAACAAAAATTCAAATTTTTGAATTGGTAAGATCTGTTGTATGTTTGAATAAATGATTCTTATATGTATATCTTTAGAGTTTTAATTCAGAGTTCACTACGCCACCAGAAAATACTTCAGTGAAAATAATTTCAGAACAAGCATCAGTAGTGAAGCAAGTAAAAAGAGAGGCAACAGAAATCAAACTTCAAGGTAAACTTCAAATTATATTTCATATTAAAGCATCTTTAATTATGGATAAAGTAATTGATAGTTTAAATTCAAGTTTATGTATTATGATATATTTAAAAAACTATGGTTAAATAATCATGGAATATGAACTTAGAAGAAAGCAAGGGTAATCAGATGCAACTTTATTTCCATTAATAGGATAACCTGTGCTTAGAGGATTGCTAACAGTAGACCATAAGGCTTATCATCAAAATGCCAAAGTGAGGCTACTTATAGCTTTTTTTGAACTAATCTTACCATTGGCAATTAAATTTAACTGATTTGCTAATATATTGACCACAGTTTATATAACCATAAGCCAGAATTTGTTTTATCATCATATTTTCAATATGTTATGATATGTCAGAATGAATTAGATTCATAACAACACACAGGGCAAAATGTAACGAACCATATCATTGATCAACTTGGTATCAATTTTACTGCAGACTGGTAAAGTAATCAGTACTTGTTGAATCAATTCTTGAGGGGAGGGGGGTTCTTTAGCTTCAAGAAGAAAACCGATCAGACAAACTAAACAGGAATAAGATGGGATTCTAGATTTAGACCCAGTGACTCTAATATAATACAGGCATTAAATTGCTGCTGGAAGTAATGCATAGTTACATGATTTATAAACTAGTAAAAACATGGTGCTGCTCTACTCTCCCTAGTCAAAACTGAAATATTGAGGATTAATTTTTTAATGGAACCATCTTATTGGTTTGGCTTTCATAACTGCTATCTCTTTGGCAGTGTTGAGCTACAGGGTTTAGTGCCATAGTCTAGACAACAGCCTAGTCAGTCCCTGCACAGTTGCTGTGGTCTGCATAGTATTCCATATTGCTCCTAAAGATGCCAGCTTATAGTTGTCAATGAAAGGAAGGAAATCTGTTGCCTAGATCACATTCATTATACCCTGAAGCCCAATGTTGCTCTTTTGTATACTCTGTGTATATAATATAAGACAACTATAGTCTGTTACATTAAATATGCAATTCATAATCTATTTAACCTGTGTAGCTCTAAATCACATGAAGTGTGTGCCTTTCATTATATTTGTTTATGAGTTCAGCTTATGCACTCATAGGTAATATAAAACTGAAGGGGAACTTGGCTAAAGATAATAATCCCCCCAAGTAGTCTCTATTATATATTCATTGATAAATATGAAGTAATATGGAGTCCTTGGTTGTCTTTGAGTTTGGTTGTTTGATTACTGATGTTTCAAACAAACATCCAAGTTTAGGAACACCAAGGACTCCAAGTTAAACTCTGAGCTACATATATTCTCTTCTAATGCAGTAACAAATTGATTTATTGATAGATCCAGTTGGTAAACAGTTGGTTCAGATTC
Source organism: Arizona elegans (assembly GCA_022577455.1). NCBI lineage: Eukaryota > Metazoa > Chordata > Lepidosauria > Squamata > Colubridae > Arizona > Arizona elegans. The sequence continues at coordinate 39,520,831 of JAKOOJ010000002.1, forward strand.
CTGATAATAAAACCTCTGAGATAAATGAGAGCAGGTACAGTATTTTTAAAAAATATTTTATATTTTCTTATATTTTATGCTGCAATCTTTTACAAGTTTGTACTAAATTTGCCAGTCAGTTGTTAAGAAATATCCAAGTATTATCAACTCAGACTTAACATTCTTTCTTTAATATTCCCTTTTCTAAGGATACACCTTAGCTTCGGCTCAACTGGCCGAATAATCAGACACCTTAATCTCAGGCTGCTCTTGCTAAAGGACAGATCTCTGTGAAATGAGATGTTTGGGTGAAGAAACCCACAGACCTGGCATCTCTGGTTGGGTAGAATTAGGGATGTGGCCCTGAATGAGCTCTGGGTTACATATCCTACATCTGCCATGATGCCAAAGTTCAGAAGAAAGGCTAGCTGCAATTTTGGAGAGAGATTAGTGGGCCCAGCAGGACTGCACTGTAGATAATGGTTGCAAAGAATGATAAGTGTGACTGTTGGTCTCTTCCCAGTTATTGATCCTGAACACTTCCCTGGTTTGTTAGAGGAGTCAAGAGAGATGAAACAGGTGGGGGAAAAAAACCTAGTATAACAGTGCTACAATACCAAAACTCAGTACAATCCAGTGATGGTTCTCAACATGGGTTGAGTGTCTGATTCTCAACATGTTGAGAAAATGTGAATACTTCTGTATTATAATGGCATCTGGACTGTCTGCAGATGGCATCTGGACTGTCTGCAGATGTTTTGAGTGCTGCTGTGCAGGAGCTCTGCTTGTACCAAAAGGAGTTGTTTTGGTCAGTTCTGGGAGGAAAATCATCAAATCACAGGGTCACCTGTCACACTGAAGTGTCGGTGACTATTGATACTCAGTTGTATAACTATCAAGGCCAAGATAGGGATACTATTAAAATCTTGAACACAAGCAGATACAAGATTAAGTCTGGTAAGAAAAGATGTTGTTTGTTGGTTAGTAACTAAGTTAGTGAGTTCTAGGAACTTAAGTTCCAGTGATTGTACTGTCCCTGCAGGAGTAGATCTTGGATTTACAGATCCTGCTGGAGAAGCAGGTGGAAGCTCTGGTAGGGAGACAGTGTACCAGTTACAGCCCTACTTGAGCTGGAAAAACTTGGCTGTTGTAGCTTCTATTCTAGTTCTTGTGAGATTTGCACTGTTACAATGCATCATATGCTTTTTACCTTTGAAGATAATCTCCAAGCTGCATCAGATTGTGGCAGCCAGGATGTTAGAAGGAGATACCTATTTTGCAGCCACACCAATGTTGGCTGCCCGTAGGCTTCCAAGCTCCGTTCAGACAGTTAATTATTACCTAAAAGCCCTACACAGTACAACTCCAATCACATCAGAGGTCATTTTAACCAGCATGATTCTGCCTGTCTTGTATAGTTGAACAGGAGGGGATCCATCCCACTGAACATAAAACAGGTGTGGACTAGGATGCAGGACTGTTCCACAGTAGCTCTTGTCCTTGGAAGTACATTGCCCCCAGATAACTGTCTGTCTGTCTGTAAAACGTCTGACACTTCATAAGACATCGAAAACTTTACTTTTAAAACAGAAATTTAATACCTAACAATTTTCTTTGTGTAACTATCAGTAATATAAGTTAATGGATTTGTGCTGTTTTATTGTTAGGGGCTCAAGTTTTCTACATTGCCTGAGTCTTGTGAGAAGGCAATATTAAAATGAAATAAGCAAATATTCAATAGAGACTTTTAAAAGGCTGTGACTTTTGCACCTAATAGATAAGGAGAGTTTTTGCATGTTTTTGTTTTATTGTTGCTGTTATTATTACTTTGAGAGCATTTGCTCCATATATCCTCCTTTTTGATGCTGAAATGAAACAGGAACAGAATTGTTGTTCAAATAGGAAAATATCCCTCTATCCTGAAGAAAAAGGAAGGCATAGTTCCAACTTCCATCTTATAGATATCTAAGTAAAATACAGGTAGTCTTTGACTTAGAACCATAACTGAGCCCAAAATTTCTATTGTTAAGTAAGATATTTGTTAAGTGAGTTTTGCCCTATTTTATGACCTTTCTTGCCACAGTTGTTAAGTGAATCACTGCAGTCGATAAATTAGTAACCCAGTTGTTAAGTGAATCTGGCTTCCCCATTGACTTTGCTTGTCAGAAGGTCACAAAAGGTGATCGGTTGACCTTAGGACACAGCAACGGTCATAAATATGAACCAGTTGCCAAGCATCTGAATTTGGATCACATGGTCATGGGGATGCTGCAAAGGATGTGACTGAAAAATGGTCATAAGTCACTTTTTCAGTGCTGTTTTAACTTTGAACGGGCACTAAACAAATTGTTGTAAGTCAAGGCCTAGCTGTAATTGCTTCCATTTATGAAATAAGAAGGATTGGTGATGGAGTATTATGTCTTTTTTCCCTTTTGCTAGGAGCATATGTCATACCATCATGCAAACACCACATCTCAACAGATAAGGTTCACTTTAAAAAAAATTTAAAACCCAGCATGATAAGACAGGGTTCTTGAACATCTTAAACAAAAATTTATTCTTTGCGGACAATCAAGCTATTTGCAAGGATATTTGCAACCTTTTGCAGCTCAGAAAGGGATTGGCCTATTCGTTTACAAACTTTGCTTGCTGTAAAATGTGAGAAACATTTTTTTGACAGAAGCATAGCTAACTTATTCGATTGTCTTTCTTCCAGGAGCTTAAGATGTCTTGTATTGCACTCTGTTCTACCTGGATTTAATATTAATTCAGTTGAATTGTGTGGAAGGGAAATACATTTTTATTATAATACAGACATAAGCAGTAACTTTTGTGAATTATTTTTATTCATAAAGGGCATCTGTGCCAAAGACTCCATTAACAACAAAATGTGGTGGCTTTCTTACATCTGAAGAACATATTCAAAAATTAAAAGAAGCTGCAAAAGATGGCGATAAGCAGCTAATCATAGTAAGTATTGTGTATGATAAGTTACTGGTTGTTAATTGTGAAAGTAGAAAAATGGATTAAGTCTAATTTAATCTTGTTATAGTATAATTTTCCATTCATTGTAGTGAAGAAACATATTATATGTATTTGATGTACAGCAGATATTGCCATCCATTATCTTGGACTGAAGGCTAAAACATATAAAATGGTTGCTGGAATTGGGTATGTTTAGTTTAATGAAAACAACAACTAGGGGTGACATGATAGCTTTTTCCAATATTTATAATTGAACCTACAATTGAGCCCAAAATTTATGTTGCTAAATGAGAAATTTGTTAAGTGAGTTTTGCCCCATTTTATGACCTTTCTTGTCACATTTATTAAGTGAATCACTGCAGTTGTTAAATTAGTAATACTGTTGTTAAGTGAATATGGCTTTTCTATTGACTTTCCTTGTCAAAAATTCACAAAAGGTGATCACATGACCCTGAGATCAACTATCATAAATATGAACCAGTTGTCAAACATCCGAATGTAAATCACATGACCATGGGGATGATACAGTGGTCATAACTGTGAAAAATGGTCGTATGTCACTTTTTTCAGTGTTGTTGTAACTTTGAACGGTCACTAAACGAACTGTTGTAAGTCGAGGACTACCTCTCTTGATTTTCCAGTTCTTGTTTCCCCAGTTCTTGATTTCCCTGGACTAACAGAAAATAATAGAAAAATGTGCTATTTTATCATACATATTTTAATTGACAGGAAAGATCATATTATTTTTCTGATGTTTAATTAGCCCTGAAAATATTGCCATGACCCAACAAATGTATTTTGAATGCTCTTCATAGTTGCTATCCTTGATATTGAAAGTACTTTGTGTATTTTAATGACATGGGTTTGCAGCTATTTATGTTCAGTAAATTGTATTATTAGGTTAGGCAAGTTTGTTTCACGCGCTATATTTTAACTTCTAATATATAGGATGCAGGACAAAAACGGTTTGAAGCTATTTCCTGTAATATTTGTGGAATGCTTTATACTGCTTCAAATCCTGAGGATGAAACCCAGCATCTGCTCTTTCATAACCAGTTTATAAGTGCAGTAAAATATGTGGTAAGAATATTTTTTCTTTGCTTCCCAAAGCATAAAGTATTTTATATAGTCTCTCCAAAATTATACTTAAAGCAACAGCAAATCCACTTAGAAATGTTTTGTTAGTTTAAATAAAGTAACAAAACATCCTTGTTCACATTTCTCCTAACTAATTCTTCAGTGAGTGAATATTATATCATCTAAGTTACCTAATGCTGTCTGTACTGTATAGTGCTTTGGATTCAATTCAAATCCAAAAAGATGTTCAGAACACTTGGAAATCTGCCTGCCACCTTTAAAACAGTTGTCTTTTCCAGGAATGGCGTGTCAACTGCAGAAGGCATGCTTTGAAGCATTTTTGGAATCAAATCAAAAGCACTCTACAGTCCTATTGCACATGTATTATTTTATGCCTTTACATATGCAGTGGAAATAATATTGCCCATTGTGGTATTTTAGTATGAAATTTTGTTTGACTAGTAGAAAATAATTAGCTTTTAATTGCGCAGTTTATTTTTAAAAGCCATATTTCATATAAGATTGTTGAACTGACCATTATATGCCCCTGCAATTTATATTCAGAGTACTAGAACTCTGTTTTCTTTATCATATATGTTACCTTCCATAACTTGTATTGATATTGATAAGACCTCCAGGATAATCGAACTGAACTCTCCCAGCTGCTTCCAAAGTCTACCACACAAATACAGATCTACACTGATTCAAATCTAGCTGGTGATTTAATGATTTACAAAAGCTCTTGCTAGTTTCATGATCTTATTGACCTACCTGTAAACTATTGCCTACTTATGGAAGAAATACATTACTAAAGCTCTGGAGAGCAGGACTTTTAAAGGATCTGGAAAAGCAGTGGTGGTGGGACAGTAAAAAAATGTTTGAATAATTGGATGATCAGAACTTAAGGTGAAATTTGACCATCAATTTTTTAACCTCTTTGCTTTTCAGTTCAATATAGAATATTCCTTTTCTATTTTTTTTTTTTTAAAAATTGTTAGGCTGGAATTCAAAATAGAAAACTCAGAAACTAGAATACAAGTTGCTTCTTCTATAGTAGCATATATTAATATCGCATTACAATCCAAATGTATGCAATTTTTATTGATGCTGGTTTCCAGCTGAAACTGGATTTTTTGAAACAACATAACCAAACTGGGTGGATTTATGGAAAATAAGTTAAATATTTTATGTGATATTATTTTGTGTCCTTGTATATCACAAATAAGAATTTAAACTAAGAGTTAAATTCTGTTTCAATTTATTTGAAAACCTTAATTCTCAAATAATTATTGTTGCAGCCATTTATTTTTTTACTATAATTAATGTTTATGTCTTAAAATTATTCTCAACTTAAATAAAATACTTTAAACACCATAAAAAAATCTAATGCGATAAATTTAGAGTTCAAAGCTCAGTTCAACATAAAATTTTCCCTCATTCTTAGAACATCTGTGAATTAATTGCTGTAGCTGCCCTTGCAGATATATTTGACATGAACAGTTAATTATTCCTTTTCTTTTTTAAATAGGTTTTTTAAATTAATTGAATAAAGCAAAAGAAAAAGAATACACATAATTATAAATCAATTATGAAAGAATGATATGGCCGTTGCTTTGGAATAAATTGGAATAAATTACCAAACCCTTCTTTATTACCCTCTTAAGAGAAGGCTATAATATTCATATTTATTTGCCTTTTATTGTCCGAGTTTTTAAAGTCTTATATTTGTTTTTAATAATAGCTTTATTATTACAATATTTTTGTAAATTACCTAAAACCATTAAAGGAGTGGGTAGCATATATGTGGATATACATTCTCTAAATAAATAAAATAAATGCTAGAAAAGTATCATCCAAGTAACATTTTTAGGTGTTAAAATAATATTTTGGGACTCTAAAATTAAAATTACTTACTTTATGAATAGGTGGGCTTAGAAATCTGATGAAATGAAATGATCAAATGTAATTGTTATCACAAATGATACCAGAAAGATTTTTATTTGAATTATTGTGTTGGCCTCAAAAGATCAGGACCACAAGTGAAGTTCCAATTAAATTGATTTATTACTAATCATGCCTATGCACAAGAATCTATACAACTAGTTAGCACTATCTTGACATTAAATGAGGGTCAACGGACTTCAAAAAGAGTTGCACTTAATCTGTTTGTGACTACATAAAGAAGCTCTAAGCTAATTCCTCTTTGACCCCTCCCCAGGTTCTGCCTCTTCTCCTACAGATCGTTAGTATCACTTCAGCCTCTTTTCTTGGGTGAATGTTATAACAGTATGTAACAGTATGTAGTCATATACATATAACAGTATGTATATAAGTGTCAGTGGAATATAGTTAATTGTTTAATTTTTAGTGAGCTTTCTTTTTCTCTCCCCTTTTTAAAATGAATATAGGTTAGACTTTTGAATTTATTAGCCTAGTTATGGTATTTTGCTTTAGACTTCCTATAAATACCGCTTTAGTCAGCCTTTGCAAACAACATAAACTCTAATTTATGGATAAAATTAAGTCTTAATAGACTTAAGTGGCTTTTTGTTTTGTTTTTTCATGCAGGTACTGATCATTTATCACCATCAGTGTGGATCTGAAGAAGAGTTAATTACCTCATTTTTGAGTATGTTTAACTTCAGATACACACAGCATAGCAACTTTCCCTTTTAGGGCATTAGAAGGTAGCTATTCGTTTATAGTCTCATTTTTGTGACTATTAGTTATAATTAGCGATACAAATATTTCATCTTTTGAACCACTGAACCACTGCATGCCATTCAGTTCACTGAAAACCTCCTGGAGGTCTGTTGCATGCCACTTATCAAAATGTACACATATTTGTGGAGGTAACTGTGTTAAAGAAATGCTATATAGTGTACATATATACATACACCTACTTGCACATTCAACTCTGGATTGATTTTGGGGGAATTTGCTGAATGAACAAAATATGCTTGCCAATTCTTAATGGATGAATTTTACAATTATTCTGGTGGAAAACACTGGGGCTGCCCAATGCTTCATGTTTGAATCCAACAAAGTGCTGTATTGGCACCCCCCTACAACTCTTGAAAGCAGCTGCCTTTTCCTAGGTTTTTGTAACAGATATGGAGGGCATGTGCTACTATATGTTTGAAATCCTATGTGTCTAGAATCAACTTTTGTCCAAAGTATCACTCAGCCCTGAAAGAGTTATAAAGTGTAAAATATTTTCATGGAAGCTTTCTGTGGAAACTTTTGAGTTATACAAGCTATATGGACACGTATAACTCCATCAAGTCAGGATTTTTGTTTGCTAAGCAAGTGTGAATTATTTAACACGAGCTAAAAGTATAATTGTAAACGTTGTATTAATAGTATAAAAGCTTTGTGTTTAGCTGAGCATTGTTTTTTTCTTTTTAGGGGTGGAAAAAAGAGAGAATTTTGTCTGAGTATCCTGATGGTAAGATTATAATGGTCCTTCCTGATGATCCAAAGTATGCATTGAGAAAGGTAGGTGAAATGTCTTGAACTGTATTTTGTTTAATGGATGGGAAAAGGCTTTGCTAAGCTTTTTACAGTAGTTTGTTATTGTTAAGAATGTGATAATAAACACCTACAAATAAATTTTCTGATCACTGAAGTTGCCAAATACATACAAGACTTTCCACACTTTGATTATTTCAGCTATTGTTCTTATTGTATTAACGGGAGACTGGCTTGACAAGGAAATACTAAAATTGATGTGTCGGTAGAACCTATGAATTTAATTTTCAGTTGAAAGATCATAGGGGAAATAAGCCATCTTCCCTAGTGGATTTAAATGGAATTGTTTGCATGACATAACAAATTTAGTAGCAGAAACAAACCAATGTGTCTTAAACTCTGCAAGTGTGCAATGTGAGAGAGATTGATAGTTTACTTATTGTGTACTATATCAGCAGAATGTCGGAAAGTTTTGGCTAGAACAAACTTAGTGTCTCTATGATTGTATTAAGCTTGTTTACATAACTTTACTATAATTTGAATTATAGTCCTGTTACATTCAAGTATACTTTGTACATTCTAAAGTTTTCACTGTTGCAGTTTTGTTTTTCTGTTATGTACATTTTCTGTGTTTGTGTGGGTAGATGGATTAAATAGATTTTCCTTCCCCAAATAGGTTAAATTCCATACCCAAACATTCTAAATCTGTACCTATATGAACTGAGTTTTGAACAATTACACAAAAATACTTTTATGCTTTTTGAATGTGTGCTTGTTAGAGTGCATATTTTGTTCTTTTTAAAAAAATATGATTTTGAATATATTGGTTCTAAGGCTTTTTATGTTATTTATTTGGCAGGTTGATGAGATCAGAGAGATGGTTGATAATGATCTGGGATTCCAACAAGCTCCTCTAACATGCTCCAGAACTAAGACTCTATTATTTATTTCTAATGATAAAAAAGTAATTGGCTGCTTAATTGCAGAACATATTCAATGGGTGAGTAAACTGTGGATAACTATTGTCTTAGTTGTTATATTTTTCTAAAAAGTTTGTATATTTTTATTTAAAATGTTGGAACCACTGAGAATATTTCCTGTGAAAAATTAATCATTAAAATGAGGAAATTTCTGTTTATAACTTAAAGTGGGAAAAGTGGATGGAGATAGAATGTAAAAAGAAATACCAATTCTTAAGGTAGTAGTTATTGTAGTGACCTGATATATGTATCAGCGATGTCTTCTCAGCTGTTTGGCTTCAATTTGAAAATTGCAGTGCAGCACTTGGTTGCAGAAAACACAGCAATCCAAGTTCTACATTAGTCAGTTTTGTTCTAATTCTTAGTGCTACTGGTAAATCTCTCAAATACTGGTGCAAAATTCATTATGATTTGAAGATGGCTGCAAAGAGAAGCAAGTTTTTGCTGCCTTGTAATCCTTGTGTTGATTTTTCCTGCCATGCTTTTTCATCCATCGGAGAAAGATCTCTCAGCAGATCTGCATTTTGAACTATTTGCTGGTATGGTGACTATAGAAAGATGTTTCTTATATGGGAGAGGGGATGTATAAAGTTCTTCAACCATCTGTTGGAAAAGGAAGTGCATGTGGCAAGTGGATTTTCTCATAATTCTAGCCATCTCTTTTGTTTCAAATCACAAGGCTACTGAATATTTTTTTTCGGTAGTATTTATAGAACTATTCCAAGGAAAGTAGTTCTCTTCAATACATGACCCAATGAACTGGAAGAGCCTGATAGTACAGTGGACTAAAGCACTGTTATTAACATCGGCTGTTTGCAATTACTGCAAGTTCAAATCTCACCAGGCTCAAGGTTGACTCAGCCTTCCATCCTTTCAAAGGTAGATAAAATGAGGACCCAGATTGTGGGGGCAATAAGCCTACTTTGTATAAATATACAAAAGTATGAAGGCTATTGCTTAACGCCTTGTAAGCTGCCCTGAGTCTCCGGAGAAGGGCGGCATATAAATTAAAGCAAAAAAAAAAAAACTGTAGCTGCACTAGCTGGTTAGTTGGCATTTCCTTCTTGGACAGCTGACATAAATCATTCCTATAAAATTCCTTTTATATTGTAATGATCACATTGTGTGAGGCTATTCAGCAAAAAATGACTGGATGTAAATACTATATTTGGAAAGGAGATATTTAAAATAGGAATTTGTTATTAAAAATACGTTTACATTAAGATCAATCATAAAGAATGCTAACTGTTATTATTATTGTTTCCCAAGGGGTATAGAGTTATTGAAGAAAAGATTCCAGATATTAGTTCAGAAAACGATAAGCTCACTTTTGAAAGGCAAAAGGCCTGGTGCTGCTCAACAACTCCTGAGCCGGCCATCTGTGGCATTAGTCGCATTTGGGTGTTCAGCATGATGCGACGGAAGAAAATTGCTTCTCGGATGTTAGAATGCTTGAGGTAAGGGCCTTTTGCATTAGTGTGAACGATTTACAGGGGCACCTACATTACATTAAAAAAGGACAGGGAATTGCTTACATGGCATTTTAAATTTTCTGACATCCTCCCTGCTGTTGCCCCGACTATTATGGCTTAAGATAATCGGCTAGTCTGCATTCAACTTTTACTTTTATCTAAAGAGTAGTAAAATACCTCATATACTATTTAATCAATTGGAAGTTAACCAATCAGAAGTGAGAATTGTTAAATTGTTCACTACTTGTTATTTGGGAACTCTTTTAATTATGAGAACAGATGTGACTATTTCAGAGGTGTGATCATTTTAAGAGGAAGACAAGATTAGGTAGCATCTGAATACTGGCATTTGAAAAGCATTAAAATACATTGTATTTGGGGCAGTATTTTATGTTTGTTAGTTCCTTGAGTCATTGGTATTATTTGCCCAGTAGGAAAGTATATATTTTTAAAAAGTTTCTTTGCCAATTTGTCACAGTGACTTTTTTTATCTTGTCTTTAATCAGAAACAATTTTATATATGGCTCATATTTAAGTAAAGAAGAAATTGCTTTTTCTGACCCTACTCCGGATGGAAAATTGTTTGCAACACGGTATTTTGGGACTAGTCAATTTTTGGTATATAATTTTCTCTGTGGACAACAGCCTCAAAGTGGTAACCTTTATAATAAAAGGTAATGAGAAATCATTAACTCTGTTGCTTGATGTTGACCAACAGATTTGGACTTTTATTAGCAGTGAACTCAGGAGTAGTAACAACCAAAAAGATGATGGTTGTATTTTATTAAAACTGTAAATAGCACAGGTAGAATAATTTTGATATTTTTATAAAAAAATATGTATTATCTCTACTACACTAGCCATGTTTACATGCAGCAAATAATTTGTTCATAGTGGACTGTCAATTAGTGCAAGAACTATGGTCGCCTTTTAAGTATATTTTGAAGTTCACAATGTAATAGTATACCTAAGGCAAGGAGAAAGTCCGTCTGTATTTGGTAGAGGTGTGCATCTGAGAATCTCCATAGAAATTTCGACTGAGAATTTCCATAGAGATTTAGAGGTACAAAAGTATTCTGTATTCAAGATGAATAAAAACTAGGGTCTAATCGAAGTGTATAATTAGCTCACTATATATATTGAATGGAAATAATAGTTTAAAAAGAAAGATACTAGCTTCTTTTGAAAAGTATGCCTCCAACTATACTTTAGCAATAGCAGATTGGGTATATACTTTGTGGACTTCACTTGGTACTTTAGCCTAAACCCCTCTTATTTCAGAGGGTACATATAATGAAAAACTACTGTGGCCTTTCTTGACATGTATATAATGTAGATTTTAAAAAGAAAACATTTGATAACTTTTAAATAATCTACTAATGATAAATGTATTTAAGCAATGTCTTTGATATTATTGAGTATTAAAAGTTGATTGAAACACTGGTCTGGTATAATGATGATTTTGGGTGATTAACAGTTGCAGCATTTACATTTTGGTGATCACGAGTACGTAACTTAATATTTCAAAGAAGTTTTCAATCTACAAGTAGCTTGATTAGTTCAAAACAGTGCCTTATATAGTTTAATAGTCTAGTTCCAATGTTTTCTAGAAATGTCTCCAAATGGTCTGTTCTTCAGGAATACAATGGATTTTGATGCTAGTACATCTTCAGGTTCACTATATACAAAATAGGTTTGTGGTCCCATTCCTGGATAGTTGTGTGTGAGATAAAGATTTAGTACTGGGTGGGTAGTATGTAAGCCGTTTCCTACCCTGAACATATCACAGGCAGAATGACCACCTTCATGTTTAGTCAGAGCCAATACGAGCATCTTTTCATGAGAAGATATTGTCAAATAATGTAGATCCATTATTTATTAACTTGTTAATTTGAGGTTATACTAGACTCAAAATATAAGCTTACCTTCTAAAACTTAAAATCTGGAAACATTCTTAGAGCCTGCAAAAGAAATGCTGTAGCCATGAATTTCTTAACATTTTTCCTTCTATTGAACTTTTTTTTTAATGTATGTCATCATTTTACAGAATTGCAGTTAAAATGGCGGGATAGAACTCCCATTGGCTATTCTTAAGGTTGGTTCTAGGCCTTAAATCTTGGTGACACTTACAATTCATATTTCCTAAGGAGAATAGGAATAGGATCAATAGGCCTGCCACAATAAAGAGAGACAATAAAGTCTCTCTTTATTGAGGCAGGCCTATTGATCTTAACTGTAAAATTTGGACCATGTGAGTCATCAGTTCATGAGTTGCTCTGGTCTTCCTTCATTCAGAAAACAGTTTCTCCACCACTTTCTGAATCTTAGGGTAATTTTTGTCTCTTCTGTAACAGCAGCCATATATTTTGCAAGGCTTGTGTGTATGGTTTAGCAGCTGCTATGGCTGTCTTTGTAATTATGAAGTCTGAAATATGAGCCTTGAAAAAGGCAATAGCTTTTTAACAAACAGCTGTTTTTTTCTGTGCATAATAAAACTTGTGAATATTGTAGTATTGCTTCCTGACATACTAAGCATCTACAGTCACCTTGGATTAATGATTAACTAGTACAAGTTTAACTGTTATCTTATGTATTGGCTATTCAAGTAATTACTAAGTCGTTATATTAGTAATTGGTCAAAATAAAAATTCTGAGGAATCAACATAGTGTAAACCTAATATAGGAAGCATTAATTGATTAATCACGGTGCAGAATCTGGCAATAAAACAGAAGTGCATCTAGCTAGTTCAACAATGGAGAAATAATATGATCTCTGCCCTAGTCTATATTTAGATTAATACGCATATTATATGAATTGAATCAAGTGCCTGATAAAAGGATCCATTACATTGGTCTACACATATATCATTAACAATGGTAATATTAAATATTTGCTTTCCAGTAGCAGTAGATAAGGGATTTAAATGAACTACAGTAAAGGCTCTTGCATCCTTTAACTGGTTAATAGTAAATTACAATCAGGATTAGAGGTTAGTTCCCCCATGCACAGAGTGGACAACAATCACATTACTCTTTTTGATGCTTGATAAGGCTTGATGTCACCAATATGAACTCTACAGGACCATTTAGTCCTATCTAATCCCAAGTAATACCTTTCTTTCCATCAGCAAAGGGGCCTCTTGGGACATACTAAAATTGCAACTTTTTTACATTGAACATATGCCAGTGTAAAGGGAAATTGAAATATTCATATACTGGTTCCTGCTTATATGGATTTGTACCTTCACAGTATGACTAGGCTTCTGAAATGGATAAAAAAGTAACCTAGCATACTTTTATCTGAAGTGATATAAACAGCATAATATATGCCAGTGTTTTTCAACTATGGCAACCCTAAGATGTGTGGACTTTGATTCCCAGAATTCCCCAGCCCACATGCCGGGAGAGTTGAAGTTCATACATTTTAAAAATGCTAAGCTGAAAAAACACTGATTTTAGACGCTATTGTGTTCTGAAAGTGTAATTACTCAAAATAATTGTGAAACATTATTTCTAATTTTTCAAATTCTAATTCTAAACTAAAAAATGTACATCACTTACCCTTTAAAAAAAATAGAAGAACAAGCAAACCAAAACCAAATTAAAAGATTGATTGTATAGTGGAAAAAAGAGCCTTAAAAGTATTTCGTTCATGTGGACCAACAGAGAGTCTGCACTATATTAAGACCAACACTTCAAAGGTAATAACATTACTGAATTTAATGAAAGAACATTATAAACATACTATAGACACAATTGCAGACAACTTCAGTTAAAATAAATGTGAGGTAGACTGACTAGTGAAGCTAAATTCACCATGTTTTGGTTAAAAGAGTTTTACATCAAGGACTGCTTCAAATCTGAGGAACTTCCTATAGAGTGAGTAGCTCTATGTAGGAAACAAGATAAACAAGGAATTGTTGACAAACAAATGTGGCATCTACATCATCACACTGTTGATCACATACTTTATTTCTTAAAAGTTTATCTCAGTAGGAAACTGGTCAAGTGTGAAGCAGTCCTAAGAGAGCAACATTTACTCTATTTTTTTAGAGATCACATAAAGCAACTATAAATTACAGAAATAGAATCTGAGTCATTTTTTTAAAAAAAGTACAGATTATATTCAGTATAACCTGAGACTTGTCAATTATTTATATTTAACAAGCTCACAGGTAAAATAATGCTGGCCTTTTAATACATTCATATCATCACCTTGCTACAAGGCTTGTAAATGAAATAATATCATCATAACATTTGGTATCTTGCTCTGATCTCCTGTCCCCAGTTATCACATTCAGAATTTATTTCACTATTACAGAAAACTTAACATTGAGGTTGTGAAGACATTTACTGAAGAGGTTTCAAAGAATATTTAACCAAAACTCTTCTGTCTTTGCTTTCGTGAAACTATGTTAAACTATCAATTGTTCTTGTCCAATTTAGAAAATATATTTTAAGATCTTTCCACACAATCACACAAAACATTGCTTAGTAATAAGAGAGAATAGAGTTTTTATACATCAGTCAATGATAAACAAACAAAATATATTCCCGCACAATTTGTTTAACAGGGAGTGCACTAGTAAATTCTAAACAAAAACTTCACAATTTGGATAGCATGTGAGTTAAACACTTCATGCTGTGATTACAACTCAACAGTAGTAAAAACCATATGGTGCATCAAATACAATAAGAACCTGCTACTCAGGAAATACATTTTCTTGTGTATAAAACATAGTGTTTGCTCAGATATTGTAACCACTTACATTCTCCTTCAAATATGGCCCTAAACCTCGATTGTGTGAAAAGACACTTTATCTGTAAATTCTCAGCTTCTATTTTTATACCTCTTTATCAAGGATCAAAGCACCTGGAATTTTAAGAACATAGTGCAAACTTCAAAAATATAAAGAAGATTTCAAAAGCTTTCAATCTGCAAATTTGCAATAAAATGGCAACTCTTTGGAAACATTTACAAATTATGTTCAGCCTCATAAAACTACAATGAAACCTAAATTATCTGACACCCCCTACTTGTAACTTTTATGTAAATTTCTATTCCCAAAACGTAAAGGTACTTATTAAAGTATAAGGCAAATGTTATAAGGGTACCAAAAAAAGAATATACTAAAGTAAACAATTGTTCATTTGAAATATGCTACATTTATGTAAAAGTACAATAAAAACAATAGATTTGAAAACCATTACTTCCCTTTCAACTTCAATATATTATGTTTTTCATTATTTGTAAACAGCTCTTTCACAAGGTAAAAAAAGTTGCATGATTAACACTTTGTTCTAAATGCAATTTGGGCAGGTGCTTCATTGAGAGTTCCAGGTATCATCCTTTGTATTTAAACAGCCCCAAACAAATTACTATTTGTTTTCACCATCTTATGAAATAGGCTGCACAACTTTAAATATCTGTGCAAGAAATGTAAGATTTGTGTCCAAAGGAAGAACTACAGTAAAAGATCACATAGAAGAAATTGAAAACTGACTAACAAGCAGGAAATAAGGGGAATTCTGTCTATAGGTAGTCCTCGACTTACAACAGTTCGTTTAGTGACTGTTCAAAGTTACAATGGCACTGAAAAAGTGATTTATGACAGTTTTTCACAATTACAACCTTTGCAGCCTCCCCATGATCATGTGATCAAAATTCAGATGCTGGGCAACTTGTTCATATTTATGACCGTTGCTGTGTCCCAGGGTCATGTGATTAACTTTTGCAACCTTCTGACAAGCAAAGTCAATGGGGAAACCAGATTCACTTAACAACCGTGTTACTAACTTATCAACTGCAGTGATGCACTTAACAATGGAGTCAAGGAAAATCATAAAATGGGGAAAAACTCAACAACAGAAATTTTGGGCTCAATTGTGGTCGTAAGTCGAGAACTACCTGCATTGTTAACTGCAGTATGAAGACCTGATTGTACTAGACTCATTTAAAAATTCAGCATATTTCACAGCACAAAGTGCTGGTGCAAAGAACCTCACTTTTACACAACTTAATGCCTATTTAAAATTTAATACATCTCTTTCTGTCTAATTCAAACAAATAAAAAGTACAGGGCTTGATCCAGTCAAGCGCATACACGGTATTTGCATATGAAGGAGTTGTGCTAAACTCAGGAAAGCTCCAGTTCTCCCATTCCCCACCAAAGTACAGACATGTGCAAGCAGTGCAAGAGGCATTGTAGCAAGAGATGCTCTGGACCTACCTCCCATTTCCCTAATTCTGTGCCATCTAAAATCACTTAAGCTTTGGAGCAGAAGCATGGTGCCAAGGTGCCAGATCCAGACAGGACTTACTGCCCTGTTATGGTGCCTCCATTTGGCCATTTGCTCACACTGGCAAGTAGGGGGAACAGCTGTATGAGTCCCGCTGGGCCAGTGTTCAACTGCTTCAAACCCTATAGACTGGCCCACTTTTCCAGGTGTGTTTTAGATTGTTGGAAAGCATGGTGTCTGTTGCTGGTCCCAATTCAATGGAAAGTGATTCCTAAAGGACTTTTATAATTTAATTACATAATAAAATACTAAGCCCTGTTTTTCCTGTTCTATGCTCAGTCTCTTCATCACAGAATAGCAAAATGCTCTTCATAAAGCACAAAACTAACATTTTCTCTCCCCAGCATTAGAGAAAGCTGAAGCATGTGAGGCATCCACTGCAGAAACAATTCCAGGAATTTCAGCTATGCAAGAAACAAGAAGGTTGTTTAGCCATTTCAAAACAACATACCATAACACTGAGGACAGAAATCATTGGTGGAGCTTAAATATACTGAGGAAACAATATGCAAAAGCTATCTATTTAGGCTGGCTGAACAGATACTTTTCAAACCATGGTCAGTGATGATCTGAGTGCAAAAAGCAGGTTTGTACGCAGCCTCTCCTTTGGGATCCAGTTCCATATATATTGTCGAAGGGGAAAAAAATAATGTCACCTACACAGATTCTCTCTTCACAAAGGATCTCTGGATTTAAATCAATAACGCTACCCCCAAGCCGCATCTTTATATAAATGCCTGCCGTACATTCACTGATTTGTTCAGGCTTTTGAAGTAAACGTTTTAACTTTTGTGGAAACTTTGCCAAAATAGTTTCAATACATAAAAAAAATTACAAACCTTCACCTAACACTGCACAGAAAGTGAATAAAGATTATTCTTTCAAACACAAATACCTGTGTTTTGTAGTTTTAAACCCCTGAGTTTAGACCGTACCAAAAGTACAGATATGAAGAGAAATGGACAGCATTCCTCAGTACATCATCTTCAGACGAGCCCACTTGCCTTGTGTGTGTCTCATGTAACTCAAGCTGGCAGAGGCCGAAAGTAATTTCATCCCCCCTCCCCTTGAAAAGATTTCTCCATATCTTAGTCACAGTGGGTAGATCGTCTTCTAAATCAGTGACCCAGAAGGAATTAACTTGAGATCAATGCTCTTTCAATCATAAAATAAGAGAGAAAGAACTTCTAAAACTCGGCCTGAATTCAGGGAAATCCTTAAAATAGTGATTGAACACAAGTCTTGGGTTGCACTTTGCTCCACAGTGATTGTACATTAACTGAAATAAGGAAAAAGAAATAATTCAGATCATCGGGTTCTCCTGCATCCGGTGCCTTTGACTCAAGCTTATACATGGCGCCCAGTTAGAAAATAGAGAGGCTTGTCGTCAGAGCTGTTAGCTGTTTGGAATTCATCTCTCAGACGGAACTGCCACTCATCTTCCAGCTCTAACCGCACAATGGTTTGACGCAAGGAGCTCCTGTCTTGGCATATCACACACAGTGTTGCACCTAAAGTTAAAAGATGAAATTAAATAGCAGACAGTTTATACCACAGTTTAATTTCCACAACATTTATCTTCTGCCATTGCTCTCTATTGCTTGGAAACATTATTGCACATTTTAAAAAAGTAACAGTAAAGAGTAATAGTAAAAGAGCCCTGGTGGCACAATGACCAGAATGCAGTATTGCAGGCTAACTCTGTTCGCAGCCAAGAGTTTGATCCTGACCAGATCAAGGTTGACTCATCTTTCCATACTTCCAAGATGAGTAAAATGAGGACCCAAGTTGTTGGGGGTAATATGCCGACATAAATAGTGCAGAGTACTGTAAAGTACTATATGGTGGTATAAATTTATTCAGATTATGACTTAGATCATCATAAATTTCAAATCAAAGTATACAAAGTACTTCCCTGATTTTCCTACCTAAGAAAACATAGAAATACAGATATATTAATACGTTACAGATTTTATTACATCTATAGCGTTATTTTTTTGTTATTTTGTTTATTTTTGGAATCTGGATAAAAACGTATATGTTAAAAATATACTAAAGTAATACAAAATGCAAGGTAGAATCTCTGTACAATCAATCTTCTACATGTTATCAAAAGTCTGACCTCACCTTTTATCATTCACTGGGGGAAAAATGGAGCAAACTGACAGCCTATCACCTTTATTAATAATGCAAAGTATGGAGTTCTGGAATTCTTTCCCTCTCTTTACAGCAGTGGCTATGGGAGATGTATGCATTTTCTTCTATGTAGCAAAGAATCGTGTATCTCTCTGTGTGTTTCCCGGCTGTCATGTCTTGTATGTATGTATATGTACATTGGAAAGTTCAGGGCAGGCTGCACAGTGTCTCCTTTGGGTCATGGGACAAGGATGAAATGGTTAGCAACATTCCAGGAGAACTGCCCATCCACCTCTCTTATACAGAAGCATACCACATGTAGTCACAGTTCATTCAGTTTTCAGAAAAAGATCATGTTGATGGACAGAGCCCCTAGGCTCTTTACATAGATTTTTCCAGTATTTCAGGAATAAAAAATAAACAATTTCTAGGATATTAAGGAGCAGTTAATTCAAAATTATTTAATATGTTCCCAAAAAATAGAGAACAGACTGCGTTTAAATGAGTATGCATTTTGCTTCTGGCTTTTTCATGTTTTAGGGGTAAAGGATATTGGAGAATTAGAAAGTATAACTGGAACTGGAGGACAATGCTGTTTTTCATTACACTTCTACAACTTTGTCAAATAAGGGTTGTTACATTGCATAACATATAATTGCAATGTCTGTTCAGTCTATCCTTGTTAGGGACCAGTCAGCCAGTTCTATACAGAAATCACATTACCTTTCAGGAATTTGAACCTTTTAAGAAAGTCTGGTCCAACGAAGGAGTCACAAAGGTAGAGAAGAAGGCCACTGAAAAACACCCCTTCGCAGTTCACATTAACTGAATGTGGCCGTGAACTTACATAGCAAAGAGCTACCTATACCAGAAATGGGAACAGATACATACGTTTAAGTCTTCTTTCCTTAAAATGTTCTTATCTCAACATGAATATCTTATCAAATTAGCTTTAACAATCAGTGGTAAATTCCAAACACATTCATGTTTAGAATGTGGATTATCCTTTTAATAAATCATAACTGTTTCCAAAACAGACAAAGTGAGTTAAAGAAAATTAGGGCAAAAGTTGTTTAAACAGAAAAAAAAAAAAAGAGATGGGAAGCATCTACAATATGCCGAAGAGCATTACATTGTCTATCCAAACATTTTAAAAAGGTAAAATATCCTGGCAAATGGTTCTTAGCATCCAAAGTATTGATAAAGCAATTAAAAAGAGTAATATCAGTGCTTTAGTTTGACCAATAAAAGATAAAAGTCTCAAGACTGGAATTGTCTTGCCACATTCCTTCCTTCCAAAGAAAAGACTTTATTTCTCCTTAGTTGTAAAATCCAAAGTTTTTGGATACATACCTGAGGCCCAATATTCAAATAGCAATCCACAGCTAAGACAGGGTTTTTAAAGTTGTAGATGGCCTTTGGGAAAAGCTTGTAAGTGGCATATTGAAGGAACTTCTCTAAAAGGAATTGAGCTGGAGCTGCCAAGAGGGTGTGCTCACTGTCTGGAGCGCAAACATACTGAAGGGGTATTAGTGGAGTCAAACTTTCTGAGACCTAGACAGGAAAACAAGACATCCATGTGAAATAGACTGAGAATGTTTAGACAGTTCAGGGTACAACTAGCATTCAATTATCAGTTTAAAATGTTGCACAGAGTGGGAAAAAATGGAGCTAAACATGAACAGATCTTGGCACACTATCCCTCTCTGGACCTTCTCTTGTGGTAGTGGTTGTGTATGATAGATAGATGATAGATAGATAGATAGATAGATAGATAGATAGATAGATAGATAGATAGATTTGGAAGTGCTACCAAGCAACAATAACAGCACACATCAGTGATGCTGGACAAGGAGCACTTCCTATATAGGACGAGAGCCAGTTTGGTCTAATGGTGAAGGTACCAGGCTACAAACCGGAAGCCTATAAGTTCTAGTTCCACCTTCAGCATGAAAGCCAGCTGGGTGACTTTGAACCAATCATTCTCTCTCAGCCTCAATCTGCCTTGCACGGTGGTTGTTACGAGAAAAATAAGAGGAGGAAGGAATATTAGGTAGGTTTGCCATGTTAAGTTATTTGTAAAAATAGTAAAGTTGGGAAATAAACAAACAAGAAGGGGGGAACCACTAAGAAAGAATTAAAATATTCCTATAACAAGCATTCATATTTATACAGGGACTGTGTAATGATGGCAAGTCTAAATAAGCAAACAAACAATCCCCTTTAGGAAGAGTTTTAGTAGGAGTGTCCAAAACATTTCATATCTGAAACATTTCAACATTTACATTTACAGTAAATCGTGCCTAACATACTGAGCTATGAACATAACATGTTTGTGTCAAAAACAAAGGCCTCGTTAAGCATGAAACACTTCTGAAATAATCAGAGCTATAGATTGCCGCAATCTTTTGAACTCAAACTATTTCAAATTCAAAATCTTTTACAACCGCAAAGGTTTTTTGTGAATTTTTCATTATTATTTTTAAAAGCAGCCTTTATTCTAGGCCTGATTCCTGCATTGCACTACAGCTTGTTAGAAGCATTCATTGAAATCAGTCAGGAAGCAAGCAGCACATCTGGCAGCCGCAGAAGTAAAAGTATCTATCAAATATGTTTATATTTGATTTCTTGTTTACGGATCCAATGATTAGCCAATTTGAATAGCTGAATGATTATCAAGAAAGAAAGTGAAGGCCATGTGAGTAGAGAAAGACAAGAGCACAGAGCCACAGTTTGCCAAAACAGAGTTCCTGTACAAAACTAAAATATTTCATGATATATGTAAAGCCTACGGATGGAAAAAGACTAATAAGATTGTATCACATGGAGAAGTCAGCAAGTACAGAAATATAACCAATGTATAAGTAAAGCAATGGTTTGAAATGGAAGGAGACCAGAGACTATAAGTCATAAAACTCATTCAAACAGAACAAGAAATTCTTTTCCTCCTTTTCATCTAATAATCAACTAAGAGATTATAAATCTACAGAAGAGCCCATTAGGTGTGGTAGGTGTAGAATCTAGTGCCAATTGCACTGTTCTAGATAATCCAGTGAACAAGTTTGTCCGATAGTGAGAGGATCAGGACATGAACCAGCTGCTTTGTCATTTGGACACCTATACAAAGTCAAGTGGGACTGAAACCAAAGGCGATGCTTGAGGCACATCCATGTTGATGACTTAGAATAGGACACAATGCAAAGTAACACATTTCCTGGGCTTTCCCATAAGATAGTTGGTACCAATGGCTATGTAGGGATGGGGAAGAAAAAGTTGCTTGGTAACTCTCACCAACCTGATTTCCTTCCTCTCTCCAGACAATTCCCCTATTCTGGAAATGTGCAGATTCTAGATTGCTGGAGTGATTTTCTTTTGTTTTTCTAGAACTCTATCAAGTGGATACAAATGTAAGGGGAATGTTGAGGAAACCTAGTTCCTTTCTTAGGGAAGTTTTACCACAACAAATGTTTGTGAGTTGAACCAAGAGTATCCACTAATAGATTCTCAAGGGCTAGGACTAGGCATGATTTGTATGATTCCTTATTTTAGTAATGTATCTTAATGACTGGGAAAGGAAGGTAGGTTACTCCTTTTGTTAGAGGCCATAAATAATGATAATAATTACATTCATTAAGTTTGAATGTCACCTGATTCCTGATGACTCGCCAATCAATTGCAAATCAGTCAGATCAACCAGATCTTACCATGACCTAATGCCAAGCACTGAATGTATCACTTGGACCTGTTGTGGCCTGTCGGCCGCCAGCCCTTCAGCCGCCAGCCCTTCAGCCGCCAGCCCTTCCAACAGCCAAATCAGAGGAGGAGGAGGAGGAGGCGTGGGAGTCAGGTCAGCATCAAGGCAACCTGAGAGCTCCGAGGAGGAAAGAAGGAATGGAGCTGACTGAAAGAGAGACAGAGGCAGCACCTGGGCCATCTGTCAGCCCTCAGGTGGAGAGTCAATAGCCCCCAGGTCTGGAGGTGGCTGTTGAGGAAGAGGAGAAACAGCTGGTCCAGTGCCTGACACACAGATGGGGAGAAGGCAAAGGAGAGGAGAGCAATAGAATTCTGTGGGCTGATTCTTGGGAAGGAAGAGCCACCCTAGCTCTGGGGATAAAAGGCAGGGAGGAGAGATGAATCGATGTGGCAGACAACTATTCATCTTCCAGCTGGACGGACTTGTTAGCCTGGGGTGAGAAAGAAAGTTTTTGCTGCCGGCACACCTAATCAAAGAAATCTTTGAGTTAACTTCAGAGGGTTTGTCGTATTTGGGGAACTGGATCAGAACAGGACCACTACTCCTGGCCTAGACAGATCAATGATTTGTCCCTCTGAAACATTCCCCCATATTTATGACTTAATAAGGAAAGGGAAGTGGGGAGAAGAGAGGGGAATACAAAAAGCATCTTTTTCTACTCACCATGATTTTCGGTTTAATATCAAAATCTTTTTGACCGCCAACCTGGATATATTTTTTCATAAGACTGAAGTTGTTAAAACAACAGATAAGCAAGCCACTGCTGTTTGTTCTCAGATTAAAATCTACATCTTCACAGAAATACCTAAGTAAATGAACATAGATTTACATATGGTTATAGAATCTGATGCTCTCCAAATAAATTGATACTATAGTTCCTAGAATTTCTCTTTAATGTTAGATACGCTCATTGAGACTTCATAGGGCTGAAATCTTAGCTGGAAATCATAGGCTTAGGAAACTAATTAGGATTTCTAGCTTAGAATTCTACAATACAAAATCACAACAACAGGCTGTATATGTACAAATATTTTACAGTTAATGCTCCATATAATTTACACATTAAGATACAGTCACTTGCTTAGAGGTTTCACCTACATCGCCTCCCAAATAAAACACTTAAAATAATGTTAACCCAAAGTTAACATTACCAGATAGGAAGACAAGTGAATTTCCTTGGTCCAAATTCTGAACCTTGGATAGTAAATGAGTTCCAAATTAGAAAACAAATGAAAATATTCATGGAGAAAGTGCTTGGTTACAAAACAATTATCTCCCATGCTTGATTTCTGTCCCATACAATGTCCCAATGTCCCAAGCTGCCAAAGAGGGAAGGTATCAATTAGCACCAGGCAGAAAAATTATTTTATCTCCTCCTCCCTCCCCTACCTCTTACTAGTATTCATTTAACCTGATGAAACAAAATGCTGATCAAAATCTCATGGATGAAATAAGATGTTCTTGCACCTGAGTTCTCTACAAAGTGCTCAAGAGGAACAGAGGCAAACCTTCTGCCCTTCATTGTCCAATCCTCTTTCCAGCAGACATCAACCTCCTACTTTACCATGTTCCAAATAACTATTAAAGAAAAAATGTCATGTAGGAACTTGTCTCATTGACCTTTTTCAGGAGAGCAAATGTAGGCAAGCAAGGACAAGGAGAGAAAACATATGAAGAAATCCAATTTAGCACCATATTTGACTTGCATACTTTTACCCACCTGTTCAGATCATATTGCACATTTTGGGTCAGGTCAATGTTGAGCAGTATAAAATCATGTATGTGGCATCTGGAAAAGGGGACTTTGGGTGCTCTAGAATTCAATTTGCTGTTCCATTTCTGAATGCCCAATATTGCATAATGGACAATTTTGGGTGTGGCTTCAATATGCTGTAGGACACTCTTTAGAGATACGTTTTTACTGGTTGCGCCTTGATCCATACACTTACTACTGAAAGGCAAAAAGCCAAAAAACATGAGTAGATTGAAACACAGTGATATCTACAACACATACATGAAGATAACTGCTTAGGAAATAAACATGGAAAATGGTACAACAAATGCAACATTCTCCTTGGATCACTGTGAACCAGACTTAAGCTGCCATTCTACAGTCATTCAGTTTTTTAAGCTAATCAAGAAGTGGCTATTTTTATGAAGATATTAGTACTGGATGCTTTAGGAGACTTCCACATAGCACCATTTTCACTCCCCAATATCTCTCAATTGTTTTCAAGCAGATTGTGTGATTGTCTTGACTCTTGCAGATTTCAGCATGTAGAAAATAGACAAGCAACACCATAAGCTAATCAATGTTTTATATCTGATCAACAAAAGAATGCAAAAAACGATCATGCCCTCAATGCATCATTCCAACCTTTTCCATTTTGGAAGAACAAAATTCTCTTACCCCCTCTACTTCCTGGAAAAGGGAAACAAAATAAATTGCTTGCAACAGTCTCCAAATCATATTTTCAATTTTATTAAATCAAATTCATTAATGGACACATACAACTGCATTATAATATTGAATAATGGCTTTAAAATCAGAAAGATAAACTACTGAATACACTTGAGATTATCCTTAGCATATTGCCCTTTATTTTTTAAAAAGCTGTCAAACAGTAGATACAGTTAAGGTACTGAACAGTGTTTCAAGCATTTTAGTTACTTTGGTGCAATATTTATATGATGAACGTTTCCTAATAAAGCAAAGGTTCCAGTTTACTAATCCTATCCTGTGTCATAAAATATCCCATTTTAGATGCCTAAAGGAATATCTATTTCATGTTATCAAGTATCATCATCACAGCAAACTTGTCCTTTTTTGCCTTGAACCAGTGGATACGACATTAGGATTGATCCAAGATTCTGCGCCTAGTCATTAGTGCCACATCAGTTTTGAGAAACTTACCTACATTGTTCTTGGACAACATGACTGTTCCATAAGACACAAGAATCATCCATTACAACAATAAATGGCCAAACACACTGACGTTTAATTCCCAGTTCCTCCAAACGATTTCTTTCCAGTTCCAGGTTATGGTAAGAAAGCTCTTTAATTAGGAATCTCGCAGCACCTGAAAATAGGTAATAGGGAGACTGGTATTTCTAAATGTTTGAGTGGCAAAAATGAGCTTGCATGAAAAGTCCAAAGAGGAACAGATTCTAAATTAAAGCTAGATCAGTGTTTCTCAACCTCAGCAACTTTAAGATACAACATAGGGTTTTTTCTTTCTTTTTTTCTTAGTTTGTATTTTTAGTTTGTTTCTCTATTTTTTCAAGTTTTTTTAATTTAAACAATACAGCCAAAAGACAAACAGAGGTAGATGCAAGCATTTTGTATTGACTCATCAGTACCTACATTACAATAATAGAGTTATTGTATCAAATATACAATGTATCTTTTCTTTTATGTACACCAAGAGCGAATGCACCAAGACAAATTCCTTGTGTGTCCAATCACACTTGGCCAATAAAGAATTCTATTCTATTCTATTCTATTAAAATATAAGAGCTAGCAAGAGCATTAATTAAGCCTATAACATATGCAGGAAAGCAACCAATGGCAAGCTGCCTTGTGTGTGCAGAAATGACTTTATGTCAATCTACACCTCCTGTGGGGCTGATTTTAACTGTGTTGTTGTAATGTAGGTACTGATGAGTCAATACAAAATGCTTGCATCTACCTCTGTTCGTCTTTTGGCTGTATTGTTTAAATTATTAAAAGGGACTGTTTTAAGTTTAAAGATTGTTTTGTTAATTGTGCATTTATAATTTTTTTAAGAAAAAAATCTTTTTTAAAAAGTAATAAAATGTACATGAATTTAACAATAGAAATAGGCAAGCTTACTCTTAAAGATGCCACAAAGAATGGAAATTATTATTATTTAAAAGTTTACTGCTAACTAGACTGAAATCTTTTTATACATGTCCGTATTATGGATTTTTCTCTTCTTTCTGTCTTGCAAACAAAAGGAAAATACCCATATTCTAGACTCTTGTCCTACTCACCAACTCCTGCATTGTTGAACATGCCAGGTAGAACCAGCATGATATGGTTGGGCCAGTATTTGCGGTAAAGTGGCATTTCATATTCCTTGACCACAAGAAGATGGAGGTGGCTGATGCCTTCCATAGCATGATAAAGATTCAAGAGACCATGTTCATGACGTCCACTTGAAGGTGTAAAAATAGGACTCTTTACTGTATTCAAATTCTGCAGGATGACAAGCCAAAAGAAAAATAATGTGTTTCATATATGTGCTCATTGTCCATGATTTTAATGTTGCTTACTTTCAGGACTATGTGATATATGGAAAAATCATGCTGGGAGAATTCTGCCAATCAAAACACTCTTCTATTTTCATTGCTCTCTCTTTTCCCCATAAATATTGTGAAGAATAATTTTAAATTGTTATGTAATTGTATAACATAGTTTGTATATGTTGGCTTTATTTCTAAAAGAATACCTGGATAGGCTGAGATCAGTTTATAAAACTGAGAGATAGAAAGGAAGAGCTGATAGTTGCGTATCTAAAATACCTACTAATGTATCAGTAGTTTGAATCCAGAAAACCCTGACAGTGCACCCTAAATGTAATCTCACCAAATGGTAAAATCTCACCGGTAATGGTTGTGAGCCTCTATCTAGATTATGAGTGGGTGGGCAGAATTTTCAGAAAGCAGAAATTTTAACAATGATCTCTAATACTGTCATCCCTTCAAGTTAGGTCAGGAAACAAATGTCACAATGAATACCAGCTCTACTTTCTTGATATAGATCATACTATCAGAAAATGGAAAGCTTAACAGCATTTCTCTTTCCTAGCCTCTTATACTAAATAGAGATGAGGCTTCTTGAGCTTCTTTCTCAACCTTCCTGTTTTTCTGGGGTAAATTTATGTTTTCCGAATGGCTGCTGCGTGTCTTCCTCAAGGCCATCTTTATACTTCTCTACTAGTTGGGGAAGGGAGCTTTATAGTTCCTGCTTGTCTCCCAGCAACTATTCTCAATGCTTGCTGGTTTCCCATTAAAAGTAGTGAAAGAAATCCACAATCTTGCGCAGCAGTTTTTAGCCCCTATACGTCTTTGGCTTTTCATTTATACATGGATACGGACACACACATGGGCCTCAACCCAGAACAACAAGATGCTGCTTATATGGCTGGAAAATAAAAGATCCATGAGTTAATTGAAGGTAATGAAAAAGAGACCTAGTTCAGACTCTGGAACTGAGTATCAGCCTTTTAGATATATAGACTTAGAATTTAGACTTAGAATAACTTCATTGTCACTTTAAATGTACACTAATCAGCATACATTAAAATGAAATTTCATTGCATACAACTCTCAAAGGGCCACCACCTGCAATATACACTACATAAACATGAGAAAACAAATAAACACAAATATGCATATACCCACAAACCCACATGAATTATAGGACACAAAGAAACAACGCAGTCTAGTTCGGATGTATACATGTACATGGCGAGAAAAACAAATCTTGCGAACTTACCAGATGGATGCCATAGGGAACAAAGCTGTTACAGAATCTGATAATCCTGCTAGGAAAATCATCCCAGAGGGGAGCAACAGAAACAGACCATAAAGTGTGTGTGGGGGGTCTCTAACAATGCTTTGGGCTCTAAGCACATAGCGTTTATAAGCAGAATTCCTAACCAACATGAAGCGAACTTCCTATAATCTTCTTGGCTGTCCTTACCACTCTCTGTATGGATCTTCTATCTGAGGCACTGCTGCCACCAAACCAAACAGTGATGCAGTTTCTTAACACTCTCAATCGTGCCTCTGTAAAAAGTGGCCAGGACAGAAGGAGAAAGATGTGCTCTCCTCATCTGATGCAGGAATTGCAGACGCTGGTTTGCACAGTTCACTAAGGATGATGTGTGGAGACACCAAGATTGTTAGTTATCTGCACCCTCAGGTACTTAATACTGTTGACCACCTCTACAACAGCATCCTTTCTAAAATCTACAATAATCGCCTTTGTTTTATTAACATTTAGAACCAGGTTACTTTTATTGCACCAGTCCACCAGAGCCTTCACTTCTTCCCTATAAGCATCTTCATTGTCGTCCCAGATAAGACCCACCACTGCCGTGTCATACACATACTTCACAATATGATTCATAGCAGATTTGGCACAGCAGTTGTGGGTCATCAAGGTGAACAGTAGCGGACTCAAGACACAGCCCTGTGGTGGACCTGTACGGAGCTGGAGCTGGAAACTTTTCTTCCAACTCGTACAAACTGGGGCCTATCAATAAGGAAATAAATCCTTACTGAAATCAATACTTGCAGGTATCTATATAACTCACAATCTCAGTCAAAATACATTTCACTAACCTTATCAGACACAAGAGGAAGACGCATGCTTTCCAAATGTCTGCCCTGTTTGCTGAAGACAAAATAGTTTTCTTTGGATTTGGGAATGATAAAATGTAGCTGAATCTCTTCTCCTAACATTGAGGATGAGAATGTAAAGGCATGTAGGGTAGAATCAGACATCTGCATACAAGGGAGAAAAAGATATTGTAACGGACTAAAGAGACCAACTGGCAATATTAACCAGCTTTCTTTTGTGAGGCTATATTATCAAATGTTATATATGTGGGCAACATATTTGGATTACTTTTACGAAAATATTCTGCTGTTTGACTCATCTTCATTTTGTATCATAATTTAGGATAAGAATGTTTTCATATTGCTAGTAAAACTTTGCCCATAGTCACATACTAGGGAATTTTGGCTAAAGCTAGGTAATGCTTTCAAAAGAGATGTTTCACAAAACACAGGGATATGAATATAGCATTTATCTGCAATATAGATAAATGTTTCCAGAATCACATGGATACCACAGATACCTGTACAATCCCAGAAAATGACACAACTGCATTAATGAGTCATCAGTAGTGCTGTATTCATATTCCTGCGTTTTTTCAAGAACCTTTTCCATCAAAAGCTAAAGCATCTGCAGTATTTAACGTACAATAGCTTTTTCCAAAAGGGTAGAGAAATTCCTTATAAATTGTAAAACGCTTTCAATACTTTAACCACTATTCCATTCTGTTCTCATAAAAGCATCATTCTTAGAGGGTTTTTTCCTCAATGGGACCCTGGTGGAAAAAATAATGCTTGCTAGATGGAAGCATTGCATACCGGAGCTGAAGGATTTGTGTCCATATATTGATGGCACTGTTCACAGTGGTGGAAAGTATTGTAAGCTGCGTACTTCGTCAGCATCATAGAAACAGTATTACGCTTTATGGATTCTTCAACTTTGGTTTCTTCTGTGGACAAAGGCAATGAAAGGAAAACAGCTAACTTAACAAATCCTTAAAGTTATTTGTTAAAATACTTCAATAAATTTATGAAAAACTAGATAGGAAAAAGAAACTATAATTTAGTGTTCCCTCACCCTGCTTTATTTTTTGTAGTTGCTCTGTGTAGACTGGACTCATAAGAACATATTTGGGATCATGCACACTGAGATCAAAATTCATTTTCCTGACACTTTCAACGTCAGGCCACTGATCACTGCCAGCCTGGGCAATTTCATTTTCTTCCACATGATCTAAAACAAAATATGAATAACTAGTTAATACTCAGATCATAGTTTTGTGTTATCTAAATTCCTCATACAGATTACAATATTTTCAGTAAATATTACAATTACAATGTTACCGGTAAGTATATAAAAACTACAAAGTATTTTAGAGAAATTAGATAAATGTTTCTAAGAATAATATTTTATCATTAGGGAAAGTATCAGGGAGAATGTTGGTCAAGAATAATTTGATATGCCTACTTTTGATTTGTCATTACTCCCTCTACTTTTTTGTGCTAACATAAGGCCAAATTTGTATTACAAGAGTTGGTTTTCTCTTTTTAGAGTACTCTGTAAGCTTCACACATATTAAAGAGAACTGTCTTCAGAAATTAGAACAGAGGCTCTTAGTACTCACTGATATTAATATCTTCCTCATCATACACGTCTACCTCCAGCAATCTGATCAGCATTCGAAAGAGAATTCGTAGGAACTGCAAATAAGAGCCAGTTTTCCCAACCTAAATAATAATGATAAAAAACAGCTTCTGAAAATAATCCTATCAGAAAAGTGTATTCATTTTGTTCTGGGATCTCCTGCTTCAATCATTTCAAAAAAGAATAATTGTTCGTTCAAGCTGTGACAAACAAAATGTATGCATGGCAATACACTTTAGAGCACCAAGTATTTATTAAGTGGGGTTTCAGAATATTAATTTTTTAAATAAAAATTTACCTATCTTGTTGCACAATGAATTTTTCAAAAGCAATTGCTATGCCTCAAAGTTCTTTTAGATAAAGCTCTGAGATGTCAATAATTCATGAGCAGCTTATAAAATCAAATCATTCTTCACAGAAATCTTCTTTAATTAATATGCTTGCTTGCCCAAAATTTCATTGCTGTAATTTACTGAAGATTCAGTGATTTCTTGCAGGTAAGAAAATTACATGCCTACATTTGGACTTATTTAACAAAATAAAGATTCAGATTACAAAACCTTCACATGAATTATTTGATTCAAATATTATTATCTAATATTAATATTATTGAAATCAACTTCATACATAATCAATCAGCTCTTCTTCTCTTAGTGGAATTAAAATGCTCAATAACATTATTTCATTTATCCATTCTATTTTTCCTCACTATCCAATATCAAATATTTTAATCAATACAGGACTAATTCATTCATACAAATATACTATTAGTTGCTGGAAATTATTTTTATTTAATTCAGGTTTTTATCCATTTTTAAAAGAACAGAGAGCTTTTCAAATCATATGCCTCATGTAAAGTTTGCGGGGTATCTCAGGGCTCGGTCCTCTCTCCCCTCCTATTTAACATCTACATGAAGCCGCGGAGTGAGGTATCAGCAATACGCTGATGATACCCAGCTGTATATCTCTATCCCGCATCAATTCAGTGAGGTGGTGGATGTGATGTGCTGGTGCCTGGAAGACGTGAGGGTCTAGATGGGAGTCAACAGGCTCAGACTTAACCCAGACAAGACTGAGTGGCTGTGGGTATTGCCTCCTAAAGACCATGCTGATTGTCCATCCTTGGTTCTGGGGGAGGGGGGGAGAAATTGTCCCCCTCAGAACAGGCTCACAATTTGGATGTCCTCCTAGACTCACAGCTAAGATTAGAGCAACATCTGTTAGCTGTGGCTAGGGGGACCTTTGCACAGGTTCGCCTGGTGCACCAAGTGCGACCCTACTTGGATCAGGAGGCTCTCCTCACAGTCACTCATGCCCTTGTCACCTCACGGTTAGATTATTGCAACACGCTCTACATGGGGCTACCCTTGAAAAGTGTTCGGAGACTACAGTTGGTCCAGAACACAGCCGCAAGAGCTGTCGTGGGTGCACCTAGGTACACCAACATTACACCAATTCTCCGCAAGCTGCACTGGCTCCCTATTGGTCTCCAGTCACAATTAAAGGTGTTACCTTTAAAGCCCTACATGGCTCAGGGCCAGGGTATCTTCGAGACCGCCTTCTACCGCATAGCTCCCAGCGACCGGTAAGATCCCACAGAGTTGGTCTCCGCAGGGTCCCGTCAGCTAAACAATGCCGGCTGGCGGGCCCGTGGGGGAGGGCCTTCTCTGTGGCTGACCCAGCTCTCTGAAACCATTTACCTCCTGAGGTCCGGACCATCCCCACCCTATTGGCCTTCCGAAAAGCAGTGAAAATCTGGCTCTTCCGGCAGGCCTGGGGCCGTTGATCTCGCTGTTGCGATCTGGAGAGATCCGGCCATGAATGGTGTGAATGGGTTTTAATTGTTTTTAATGGTTTAACTTTTAATGTTTTATATATGGTTTTTAAATGCATTGTAAGCTGCCTTGAGTCTTCGGAGAAAGGCGGCATACAAGTTGAACAAATAAAATAAATAAAATAAAATAAATAAATAAAGTTCATCACTTATTTAAAAAAACCCTCTTTTCACTAAAATCTGTGGGAGGAACATGACAATAGTACGAGTCTAACATGAACTAAGTTGTTATAGTAATTGTGAATTACTACACATTGTAATTTTTCCTATACATCTATGAACTCCAGGCTTTCAGATAAGGCACCAAAAATGTTAGTACTTGCAAATGCTATCTGTGTACTGACATGAGTAGAATTTATTATCATTTGTTTAATAGACTTGATCACTGTGAATAGAAAATCACTGAATGATCAGGGACTTTAACAAATTAATCCATTCATTTTGAATTGCTGGAAAGGTATTACTAATCATCTCAGAGGTGTCATCAACCTTGGAAATTAATACTGTCTAACTAATACTCTGAGATACTCTCTTTATAGTGGGTGCCATGATGGCTCACGGTTAAGACATTGGGTTTCTCAGCTGAAAAGCTGATAGCCCAGATATGAGACATGAGTGCTGCACGATGGGGTGAACTCCCATTACATGCCCCATCTTCTGTTAACTAAGTTCAATAGCATGCACATGTGAGTAGATAATTAAGTACTGCTTCAGTGGGAAGGTTATTGCATTCTGTATTTTCATGCTACCTAAATGATGATGGAAGTGTCTCTCAGACAATGCAGGCTTTCTTGGCTAAGAATCAGAGATCAGCACTGGCCCCTTAAGTCAGTCATGACTGAATGGGGGATACCTTTAAACCTTGATTTATAAAATG
This sequence comes from Arizona elegans, assembly GCA_022577455.1. Lineage (NCBI taxonomy): Eukaryota > Metazoa > Chordata > Lepidosauria > Squamata > Colubridae > Arizona > Arizona elegans. The sequence goes on from JAKOOJ010000002.1 coordinate 39,553,707, forward strand.
AAAGTGATTTCTTAAAAGTCTTAAGTGAGGGCTGAAATTATTTCAGTGGATAATGTTCGGAGGATCAACTGTTTCCTGCTTTATATTGGTTTGCAAGAAGCTCCACTTATATTTTTGTGGACAAAATTTATTACAAATATTACATAGACCCCAATCTCCACCATGTTTTGATATAAAGAAAATAATATTTTGTATCCCTGACTATTGATTTCCCCTTGCCTGCAGAAAATAGATGTATGTAATCAACAGGCATGAATATGCAAGGACCAAAAGCTTCTTTTAAAAATTATTACTCAGCTGTAAAAGCTAAAAATATGTCCTATAGTATTTGATTGACACGGCAGACTTTGTGGGATTTGGGGCATTTGATATGATTATGAATCAGGAAAAAAATCCCTCAATTATGAAGGCAAGACTGAGAAGTAGAAGAAGGGCAAAACAATAGCTAAGTTGGAAACATGGAATCAAAACAATCCCAGAGATTTACCAAGAAGGTGAACATTTTTCCTTGCAATGACCAAGAGTCCAGTCCAACTCAATGGCACCGAACTAATCATACACGCTTGAGCTTTCTTTTCTCATATGGTAATAATTACTACCGTTTCTACTTACGCTAGGTATCAGAAATCTATTTGAAGCTGCACTTCTGCAGTAGCTCATACTCAATAGGAAGTAATACTGTGAAATTAATTGGCCATATTTGCACATATTGATAAACTGAGACTTGCTGTTTATTAGTGCCTCTTTCCACAAGTAACTCAAACAAACAGGTAGGATATATTATAGCATCGCGATGGCGAACCTATGGCATGTCGCCTGGCACGAGTGGCATCGCCCATTCCTCTTCTGGGTTTCTGGCAGGAATGCATACACGATGATCAGCTGGCCTTTGTGCGTGCAGCAGTGCCGGAAATCGGAAGAGCTGGTCTTGCATTTTCTGGCGTGAGCATGCGCGCCAGCCAACTGATCAGCCCATGCGCAGGTGCGGCAGTAACCGGAAGACTTGCTAGCCAGTGTGCATGCACGCGCCGGAAACTGGAAGTACCTTATCCAGCGTGTGCATGCCCCCTGGGCAGCTCCTCTTCCTGGTTGTGGCCCTGATGAATGCACACATGCTACTCCCTTTTTGGCACTTGGTGCCAAAAAGGTTCATTGTCACTGTTATAGCATCTAAAACCAGGCTCCAGAATACTTGTTTCCTGGTTATTACCTCCAAGTAATTTGGAATTGTCCTAATTTATAATTCTAGATTTTTCAGGAACAATTAACTAGAACTCTGGTTTAGATAGCATTAAATTTTATCCCTTCCTAATTATTTTTTATTAATGTCCATAAAGGAAGGACATAGTCATAGAAACAAGCAGCATGCACTAATTTGTTGCTCATTCTTACAAACATGCAGAAGCATGCAAAATTCAGTTAAGAAACACACAGAGTTAAGTAACCTGGTACCAGCTCTGCTCTGAATCCAGTGAAGATGCAACCACATCTGCTCTGAAGCATAGATTTCATGGCTTGATTACACACAGGTTGAGAGAGAAAAAGACCCAGTATAGTGTGCAAATGTCTGTGGAAGGTCATTGGTTTGGGCCCAACTGACATCAAAACAATCATAAATTTCACTCCAAGGATGTAGTGATTCACACTATAATAGAAGCATTTAATACTACAGCCTGAAATAAAAGATTCCAGGGAATTTACATGCTCCAAATAGCCATAGTTGCTTATAAATTATATTTCCCAAGTGTATTTTATCATTAATAAATGTGAATTACTAAACATTTTATTCTTTCTTATTTTGTAACAGCACCTTCCTTAATCTGCTTAGATGTTTTAGGAATTTCTACTTCCAGAATTCCTAGCCAACATAACTTAAAGATGGGGAATCTCAGGCACGTCTTCCCAACTCATCTAGAAGAAGCCAGGCTGGAGAAGTCTGTTCTGCCCCATAATGTCCATTTACCTGAGGTGGCCCTGTAAGAAGTAGCCGTCGTGGATGAAAACTCCTGCTGCTAGTGGTTTCACCATGGTTGCTGTAGTCTGCATGGTGTTGCCGTGCAGCAGTCCACTGTCGGTAATAAAGAGACTGCTCTTCACTGGTCATATCCTTATGAAGCAAAGGCCTTAGCGAGCTCACCCAAGACACATCGGCATGAGGTAACAAAGCAGAAGAAAAAGGTGTCTGCCCACTTTTCTGTGAACCAAGGAGGCAATAGGCAGCTTTTGACAAGATCACAATTCGGGGTAAGCATATGTGCAGTGTCTTGCAATTTTTCGCTGGCTGGTTAGGCCATCGGAAGGTCTGGCTGACCGAAGGGGAAGCTGATGACAATTTAGACGTGGTGCTGCTGGCTATCTGGTTGGCTAGAGAGTCACATTCTTGTTTCAAAGACTCCCCAGCAGCAAAACCTTCATCAACAGAGCTAGTAGCAACATTCTGGAAGTTCATAGACTTTGACTGTTTTTGAGACTTGTCTGTGGCACTAGAGGAGCTCACTCCATTTTCTGCTATAGAACCTGGAAGGTAGATTGAAAGGAAGGAAAAGGAAGGGCTGAAGGATATTCAGTAACATATAATGCATAATACATTGTCCTGCAACTTCTATACCAAAAATATCCCGCTTACACCTGGAGCTTTGTAACAGCACAAAATATCAGGAGAGGATAGGTATATAGACGTGAACAGAGAATGAATTCTATAATACACATTTAAGGACATGCAGAAGTAAACAGAACACATTATCACATTCCTACAATTTATAAAAGGTGTAGGATATCTGTCATCAGCAAAAATGCAGCAGGAATCAGCAAATGTTTAATATGCAACCATCATTCCACAAAATATCTTCACAAAGAAACTAATATTTTGAATATTTTTCTAAAAGATACATTACAAAGGGCCAGAATCTATGAAATATCACAACGCAGATTCATGCAAGATTTAAGTATCACAAAATTTCAGTCACGTAAACTAGAAATGTGTCATGTTGTCAAACTATTAGCGTACAATGTTTAGAATGACAAGGATTCATTTACAAGAAAATAATATCTTTTTTTTCATCACCCAGCCCTGTGATATTAAGAGCAACTAGAAAGCCAAAAATTAAATATAATTTCCACTATGAAGAAGGCACAGATAAAAACATTTTGTCTTTTGTCAATAGTACGTGAGCAAGACCTGAAAAGAGAAAATCTTACAGCAGCGCTTATTCTTATAAGCAATGCTTATTCTGTCAACCGGAAAATCACTGGAACACTGGGTTACTAAGTCTAGACCCAGGAAAGTTCTTTTTTATTTAAATCAGTGTGTATTCAACCTTTTAAAAGATGTTATAAGATCACAATAAGGCATTGGAATTATAATATGCCTACTTATCATAAATTGCCCTATGCCACTAGTTGGTATAACCTCATTCAGTATTAACTAAACATTGTCATTAAGAGCCATGGTAAGGCTGCCTGTAATTTGGCAGAACAAATCTCACCAGGCTCAAGGTTGACTCAGCCTTCCATCCTTCCAACGTGGGTAAAATGAGGACCCAGATTGTTGGGTGCAATAGGCTGACCTGGTAAACTGCTTAGAGAGGGCTGTAAAAGCATGTGAAGCAGTATATAAATCTAAGTGCTATTGCTATTAAGGAGTTAAAAACAGCGTGAGCACCAACCCATAATGTAGTTTTCTTATATGGCTTAGTGCAGTGATGGCAAACCTTTTTGGCACCAAAAAGAGTGCCCAAACCAGAACGTGCGCATGCACTGGAGCGCCGGAAACTCAAAGACTTTCTGGAGCTCCAGCACGCACAAAGACCAGCTGGCCAATGCGCATACGTGTCCTGGAAACCAGAAGAGCAGCTAGCGACAGCTCATGTGTCCACAGAGAGGACTCTGTGTGTACCTCTAGCACGTGTGCCATAAATTCACCATCACAGGCTTAGTGTGTTGTATATAATCAGCCAATTTGGATTTAATAAATTATGGATACACAAGCCATGATTTATTGTACTGTGGAACTCTTCATAATATCCTGGTTATTTGAAAAGATTAACAGAAGAAAACCAACTCCAACAAGTCTAATTTCTCCAAATTTCAAATACAATGATCTAAAAAGGAACATTTTATGAGAGTATAATTTCCACAGATTTAGGGCTATCAGGTCTGGGATGCAAAGATCCAGATGACCTTTATATGACAGTAAAGATAGCAAGTTTTGTGCATCTCTTTGATGCCCTCTAATGGTTATCTGTATTTTTGCAGTCAAGATTTAGTAGACCCAGCACCAGTGGTGTGTTGTTCCCAGTCCGCACCAGTTTGCAAGAACCACTAGTAAAAATTTGTAGTAGTTTGGAGAACCGATAATAACATTGGCTGGCCACGCCCCTGAACCGGTCCCCGGCCCGGTCACTGCTTGCTTACCCCGCCCACCTCATCAGAGGATTTTTTTTTTTAACTTTTAAAAGCATTTTTTGTACAACCTCTTCGGCCGAAAAAATGCTTTTAAAAGTAAAAAAAAGCCTCTGATGATTGCGCAGCTCAGCTGGGATCACCAGAGGCTTTTAAAGGCATTTTTTACCCTACAACCTCTTTGGCTGAAGGGGTTGTAGAAAAAAAAATGCCTTTAAAAGCCTCTGGCGATCCCAGCAGAGTTGCCTGATCGTCAGAGGCTCCTAAAAGCATTTTTTTCTGCAACCTCTTAAGATTGTAGAAAAAAATGCTTTTAAAAGTTAAAAAAAATGCCTTTAAAAGCCTCTGGCGATCCCAGCTGAGTTGCCTGATCGTCAGAGGCTCCTAAAAGCATTTTTTTCTGCAACCTCTTAAGGTTGTAGAAAAAATGCTTTTAAAAGTTAAAAAAAAAAAAAGTTGGCCATGCCCACCCAGTCACATTACCCCCCACCAAGCCACGTCCACAAAATAAGACACGCCCACAGAACCGGTAGTAAAAAATTTTAGAACCCACCCCTGCCCAGGACAAATCTTAATCAGTAAAATAAGAACAGGAATCCTGTCCAGGAAGGAAAGAGAAGATCTGAGTGGGGATTTGATAAATATTTTTGGGTCGTGGTTACATCAATATTTATTATTTGAGATTATAATTCTTGATAGAAGTACAAAGTGTTTTCCCCTTTCTCCACAAATATTTTATTCTAACTACAGCATGTTTGAAAGAGACTTTCACTGACTTCAGAAATCAACAGATATTTGAATAAAAACAACTCTAGTATTAGTTGTTGGCTATTATGTTCACTTTCTAGACAGGAAAAAAAGCACAATTAGCCAGGATTCTCTCTGCTATTCAGCTGGCAGCAATGACTGTGCCATCCCTGCTCACTGAGCTATAGTCAATAAAGGTCAAAATTAGTCCACATCAGAAAAAAATATATCTAATATTGGCTTAGAAAAGAAATATCATTTTTTTCATAATGCTAATTGGAAGAATGTTTCAGCCTTCCACTGGCATTCAAGGCTATTTGAAATCCTGCATAAAGAAAAAGATATCCACTACTAATATTATGCAGTTACCTTCAAACTATCTCAGACAAGAGGATTACTATATTTAGATCCCATTATAGCCACTTGCCAATTTCCTAGAAGTCATCTGAACGCTAGGTATGGTCCTATGTCTAGACAAGATAAAATGGCCATTCTAGGTGGTGGACTGGAACAGGCAGTAGCCACTCTACCCCAACACTTTCTGGTAAGACAGAGTAGAAAACTTGAGGTTTGAGATCTATAAGCAGTTCTTGAACCCTTTTCTGAGGTAGAGATTCCATCAACCTAAGTAATCATTAACTGGCAAGGGTTTACTACTATTTTAAGTGAAAAATACAAAAAAATATTCTGAAAGCCCTAAAGCAGAGCTTTTTAAATACCATTTTTAAAAGACTAAAACACAAAAGAAGAAAATGAAACTTACAAAATTCCTGCTTCAAACCTGGGAAATAAACTGGACTACCCACAGGTATGATATAGTCCTTTCCAGTTATGGCCCTCATTTGCCTAATACATATTAAAGGCCACCTCTGACCATTCAACGCAGCCTGTTGAAAGGACATTTAGAATCAGGCATTTGAGCTGACAAGCCACTCCAGTTGTGAAAGCCACAATTTCAATTTCGAACCTGAGGAGTATCCATGGTCCTAATAGCAATGCATGAGTAAAGGGACTACAGTGGCTGCCTCTTGCATGATGACATGGGTGACTCCCATAGCCACCTTACAATGTCTCACTCTCCTAAGGGCAGGCTATTGATTGGATGAGTGTCTCATTAATAAGTGAGGGAGGAAACTGTGACAACTCTGAGGATGGCTATAACACTTCCACTTTAACTAATGGCTCCTCTTGAACTGCCTTTGCATACCCATTTCACCTCTTTCATCTCCATCCCTTCCATTCTGAAATAATACGATCAATCTGGATCGTATGAAAACTTCACCTATATCCATTCCTTTCCATTTTCCACTTATCCTATTCTCTCCTAAAAATTACTGTTTTCCCCCCATTTTCTTATACCCTGCAAAACTTGCTCTGCTATATCCTGGATTAGCAGTGCCTCCAGGACAAAAGGCATTCACTACAAGCTATAGCACTGTGAATGATAAAATTAAGAACCAACCTGAAGTTCCAGTCACAGCACTGCTATTACTTTGTGGCCTCTCCAAGTCAATCAACAGCTCATCAGTATCATTCTCACCAATGCTGGTCTTCTCCTGCTCCTTTTCACTAAGGTCAAGAGCTACAATAGGCCCCCGAATTGCCTCCTTGGAAACATAGCAGCATGCTAGGCCTACTTCTTGTTCTAAGGCCGTGCGAGTTAAATAACTTGAATCAATCAGTCGAAGATCACAGTATTTCAAAGACCTGGGGAAAAAGCAATATAGAAAGGCTTGCTGGACGATGGGGTTATAATTCTTGTCATTTAAAGTGATAAGTGAACCATATGCACAAGGCAGAAGGGGTTGTTGTTGTTGTTTTTGAGTTTGTATTTTAACTTTGCTAATAAAATAAAAAAAATATTGAAAAGAAGGTAGGACAGACTTTTTATACAAATAAAATAAAATGCAAATGAATTGTAGTGCTTTATAAAATATGAACTTGTCAGACTAGTTTGGTTGTGATATTTAGGATATAGAGGCACTCACCATGATTTTTCAGCATTCTGTCAAACCACATTTTGTCTAATTACTAACCCGACTTTTTTTGTTGTTTAAATTAGGGTTTTAAATTACAAGGCTAGATTGGATTATTTTCCTCAAATCAATTAAGAAATTTAAAGTTTTTGATTAATATGTTTAATTAGGTTCTCTTCATTTAGTTTTAGGATTTGTGTGGAGAACAGATCAGGTTATAGGTCATATTTATGCAAAAATATTGAAAGTTCAAAGATATTTACAAACTTTTATGATGCTATTTACTATACATGTATGGACTTTCTTCCCAGAATCTTCCAGGCATCAGGATCATTACTAAAAATTCTGGGACTTGGGCTTCTGGTTTGCTTTTCGTAGCCACCAGACGGTCCCTTGGGACCGCCAGCCCCTTCGCCTGTAAAGAGCCGCCTTTACAGCGAAAGGCGGCTCAAAAAACTCCATTTCCAGGAGGAAATGTGAGATAGAGCAGGTGAGTGTAGGTAGAGATCTCCGCGTAGCCCCCAGAGTTTTTTTTTTACTCTTGGGGGCGAGCGGATGAGGCTCCCTATATCACTCGCCGTTTGCTCCGGGCGTTGGGAGACCTCTGCTTTTTTGCAGAGCAAGGCTATGAAAACAAGCTTTTCAAGACAATTAACAGATTAATCAAAGAGGATGAGATCTGGATCTGGACTTGTGACCCTAAATTGCAAGTATTAATACTTATTTTGCAAAGGATATTGAATAAAGTAAAAAAGATCTTTTAAAATGGCGACTGCCGAAACTGGAGCAGGGAAGCTGAAAAGGGAAAGTTCTTCCGTTTCTTACTAAGCCACAAAGTAGCGGAATAAATGCTCCTGGCTACATTTGAAGAAAAAGCACCACTTTTGTGTTTTCTCCTTCCTGGAGATTTGATTTGATACTGATCTTGTTTGGAAAGAAGCTTTGTTTTTTTTTTTCTTTTCTAAAAAAGTTTGCTTGTGTGGAAATATGGCGTTTAGGCTTACAAAGCCGGACAAACAAGCAGTGGGGGGGGGATTCCCCCATCCACAAACTATATGAACAAGTTCTTAACTTACAGTCTCAGAAAACTGATTTTAATATAATTGAATTTCTTCTGGAGGAGATTGTAAGAAGGGATGAGATTATGAATCAGAACTTTGAGAAATTTAAGCAGGAAACTAAAGAATTGGTGCAATCAAAGTTTGATATTTTGCATCAAAAGATTATAAAAATGGCTAATGGTTTCTCAGAATTTATGATCAGGTTGGATACAAATACTAATCTATTAGAGTCTAAAGTGGAGGAAATTGAGGACAATTTGGAAAATAAAATACAAAAAATTGAAAATGATTTGATAAATATTCAAGACAATAGTTTAGATGAAAAACCTGAAATGGAAGCTGATTGCAATGTAGAAAATATACAGCAACGTATTGAAAAGGAAGTTTTAATGATGCAATATAATTTTACTGAATATGCGATCAGACTGAGAGGATTACAGGAAAATAACAGAGAGGATTTAAGAAAAATATCTTCTGAAATTCTGGCTGGGATTTTAAAGGTTCAACCTGAGGAGGTATTTTGTAGGATCGATAGAGTTTATAGAATAAACTCCTGGATTGCAAAGCAAAGGCAATTGCCTAGAGATGTGGTGATTTATTTTACAGATAAAGAAATAAGAAATAATATTGTGCAGAAATCTTTTAAGTCTACTTTGCAACTCTTTGGAAGAAAGATTTGGATTTATAAAGAGCTCCCGCCTAAGATATTATTGGAAAGAAAGAAATTTGGTTTCCTGGTGGCTGAGCTTTAAAAAATAAATATTTTATTCAGATGGAATGCTCCAGTTGGTATAATATTGAGATATCAAGGAGAAAGATATCAATTAAATACTGTTGAAAAAGCGGAAGAATTTTATCAAAAAATTTTAAAAATGAATTTAACATCTTTATGCACAACACAAGACAAGCAGAAGGAGTAGAAATAAAGGAAAAATATCGAGTTACAGAGGCCTTTGCAGATGAATTGCCTTTGGATTCTCCAGATATCTCAGCTGGATTATTTATAAATAAGAGAGAAGTGGCATTGGATTCTAACGTGACGACTCACCAAGTTACAGATAACCATGGAAATCAACTAATTGATATGCAACTTACAGAAAAGAAATATGAGTCACAAAAACAAAACCAACAAGATCAAGTTATAAACCAGAATGAAAACCGATCAGTTGCTACACAACTTGCAGAAAGGAAATCAGGATGGAGATCAAACCCACAAAAAGAAAGGAAAAAAAGAAACAGGTCTCACAAAAATAAAATTTTTTAAATTAAGCAACAGCGAAGCCAGTTATGTGGTTAATATCATCCTGAGGAGAGTGACAGACCTCTGTAATGCCGTAATTTTGGGATGTGAAAAGGGCCTTGAATTGTTGGATTGGAATTATCTATTTTTGGTTTTCTTTTTCTTGATCAACGTATTATATTTATGCTGAGCCATAAGGCAAGAGAGTTATGCTGGGGCATGCAGAAGATCTGGTTGTTACCCCATTATGAGAATGGGAAATAATAATCCTGAAGAAAGCCACTATTACAGATATTATATGGATTACAATTATAAAGTCACTCGGGTGGTTGTTTTCTTTTTTATATATATATATATGAAGATATTCATTATTGATGGGGGCAGATGATAACTGAGGATTTTGAATATTCTGTTGCAACTGGGATGTTATGTTACCCTAATCCGGATGATGGAATCAGCAATCCAGTGGAAAGATATCAAAGAAGATATTATATGGATTATAAGTTTAAAGTTATTGATTTTGTTTATATAAGGGAATATTTTTAGTAGGATGGGCAGAAGAACAAAGATATTAAGAATTGTTGTGTATGGTAATTTTGTAGGAAAGTGGGTGGAGACAGGCTAGTGTATTGATTATATAGATTAAGAAAAGGGATGTTTAAGAGATATATTTATGGGAGTGGAGGAAATGGATAGAGTAGAACAAATGTAAAATTAGAATTCATGGGGCAGGCTGCTTTGAAATGTCATATTAAGTAGGATTTATTATATAGTTTTAAAGTGGAAGGTTGTTTTGAAATGTTATATTAATATACAGACATAAGTATGGGGGAGGAGAAAAAAAGGGCAGATTATTGATAAATTGGGAGTTATAACAATGTTACTGTGTTAAATTAGAAGTTATTACATAGTGTTATAATGGAATGTTATTTTGAAGTGTATGGTAAGAGGGGGAAGTAATAATATTAATAATATTACTAGAAGTAAGGGTCAGTATTTGGAGGAGGGAGTAAGGGGATGGTAAAATATTATATAATCTGTTATGTATTAGGTTTTTATTTTGAAGAAGTCACGGGGGAGGGGGGTTGGGGTGGTGAGGGGGGGTTAGGGAGGAGGGGGGGAAAAGGGGGGAAAATTTGTAATTGAAAACTTTTTCAATAAAAAAAAAAATTCTGGGACTTGAATCCCATACACCTAGGCAGCAACCATATTGGTATAAACTGGGCCAAATAGAAGCCTTTTTACAACTGGAGCATTGCACTTATAAAATACCCTCTGTGACACATCCTGAAACCAAGAAAAGCTATTTCTATTATCCAGATTATAGCTCATATCAATTGTATGAAAATTCTATCTGTATTACTGAATACATATGCTGGTTTCTTTCATATGTTATATTTAGATTTTATAACAAACTGTGCACTATGATCTTAGGGATTTGAAACTCAATCAAATATTTTTTCTAGTCAATGCTGTCTATTTTCACAGCTGCCTACAGTTACATGTGTTTTTTTCCCTTCAATTATAAGACAGAAAAATTACATTTATGATGTTGAAGATAACCAGATTGTCACCTAAAGAAAGAAATTGGAAATAATCTACATATTTTAGGAAGCTTTTTTATTTGCACTGTGGACTAACTCAGCATACCTGGGAAATGTTTCCCCTAATGGATCCTTGCCAGTTAAAACAACAATGCAAGGTAGACCTTCTAAATCTTGATAAGTATGAGGAAACCAATCATCTTCTTCATTTCCTCTCCATGCCTATGAGAAAGAATAACAAAAAAGCTTTCAATCTCATTAAGGTTGTTTCAGAAACCTTTTTTGTATGAAAAAAAAATTTTAGTGGAGGATAGCAATCAAAAAATAGAACATCAGTTTTAAAAAGTCTGTAAACAGCAGGAAATATATACATATTGAAAGTTTTGCATTAGAAATCTTCTACAACTCAACTCCCAGAGCAAAAACAATGAAAAGTAAACTATGGCAGTTTCATATATGGAAGATCCTTTCTTCCATGTATAAATAAAGTTACGACATTTTCCAAATCTCACAGTTTTTTTTTTTTTTAATTGCATCCTTTATTAGGATTCAGGCATACTGGCTGTTTTGAAGGTCACAAGACATGACTGAGAACCTTCAGAAACTCCATGGCAGACAAAATTATTTTTGACAGAGAATCTCTGTGCTTTCTTCTTTGCTTTCTGTGGTAGCTCTGGAGTTGGCAGGTATAAATGGGCTACATTCACACTAGGCAAGCTTATGAATTAGCATTATGCGTGATCTGTCTTTAAATCTCCTTGCCCTGTTTGGTAAGAATTTCATCTGTTGTAAAAACAAATCTACAAAAAATTAGGGGGGGGGGAGTTCGTAACTAAACTCTACACAAAAACATTCAATGTGTGATGATCTGTTATCAGAGTCTATCATTAGCACTTGAACAAATACAAGGTGATCAGAATAGTTTCATGTCTCTCAGTTAATATTCATAATTTGTGACCACAATTCTGAAAGGTAGATTCCTTTGTTTTATAAAATATATACAATGTCATTAAAGAAGAGAGAATGCCAGTATTATATCCCCCTACTATATCCTGCTTCTGTCCAATATCTCTATGGCTTCTCCATAAGAAGTTTAACAAAGAAATCAAACAATGGGTTGCTATATGCTTCCATGCAAGTTTAGCAGATTGGGCTATTAGTCACACACAAACAGGCCTTTGAAGCTAACCTTTAATCTTTTCACAAAGTGCTTGGCAATCATAACCTCTGAAGCTGGGTTCCCCAAAATGATCTCAAAACGATACTGCAGACCTAGTTTATCTCGTGCTTCTTGCAGCCTCTCTTTTGCCAGCATTGCCAGTTGCACAGAAGGAATCCGGATCACTAACATGTGCCCGCGGCCATTCTTATCCTTGCCAGGAGCAGTGATGATATCATCCATTATGCTGAGAATTTCTGGTGTGCTGTGGTCTCTTAGTGAGGACATGGTAGTGAGAGCCATCAAAGCTTCCAAATACTGCTGAATGAGGAGATAGCAGCGAATCACCATACTGTGCAGCCTGGGATACCTTGAAAGAACAGAGGTCATTTTGATATGAACTTATCTGGCATGAAAGATGATACTTCTGTTCTGGATAGTTGGAGTCCCCTATGCTCAGTTGTGGGCATATAAGCATTGTGTTTAAATGTATCTTTTAGTTTGAAAGGTTATAGTCATACAGATGATCTCTAGTAGACATAATCTAAGCAAATATAAGAAATTCCCACTAAAGTAATATTAATATATATATATTTATTAATATAACCGCCAACAAACATGGTCATACAGGCCGAAAATTCTAGTATTTGTATCCCAACACATCTAGTACTATAGGATTGGAAAAGGTGCCTTAGTATTTTCATAACTGAACTTATTACTGATTTATACAAAGAATACTGGAAGAACCCAAAGACTAGATTGTTTATGAACAACAGTCCTCTTAATGAATGGATGCTTGAAAGCAAACCAATAGTGCAATCTAAGCTAACACTTTGATTTATTATAATTGACAAGTTTACCACAAATTATTAAGTGTCCTTTTGGCAACTTAAGAGACAAATAAATTTATTATTACAAAAACTTACTGCCCCTTTAATCAGATGAATGTATGTATCTGATAAAGTAGTGATCCAGGAAACATTAACCAATAATAAATTTGGCAGTCTTTAAAGTAGGGGTGTCAAACTGGCGGCCCATGGGCCGGATGCGTCACACACAAGTCACACCCACCCCAGCTCCGTGAAGGGGAAAACATCATGATACGTCATGTGACGGCAACGTGACACCATAAGTTTGATGCCCCTGGTTTAAAGTGTTACAAGACACATTGCTTTGCTTCAACAGCTTATTGTTCTCTCAAAACTGTCTCAGTAATTAACTAAGTTTAAACCATTGAAAGATTATGTGGGGGAGCAATTTTCAAGCCTACTAATTATTTCTTAAATTTATTACATTACCACAATTTGGAGCAATTTTATTATTAGCCATTTTAAAAACCTTTTAAAAGTTAAATGTATGAGAAATTAATTTATAAGTAAATATAATAATGATAGATTAGATACATATTAGTCATTTTAAGATCTTACTGCTGAATTTAGAAAGCTAAAAAGGACTGGATCTGATTAATATTTGGCTAAAGACCCCTCCCCCCCCAAGTAAATACTAGGGCTGTGAGTTAGACTGGAAAGTTTTAAAAAATCGTATCCTTTTGGAATATATGAGAAAAGCATTATTCTTTTAAGGTGATCATGTCTTAAAAGGTAGGATCACTCACAATGTAATTTAAAGACAACCTCTAACAGCCTTCCTTAGATTTATACCAGAAAGATTTCAATATGAACAATATCGCAAGAATTTATCTAGATAGTATTAGCATTCTCACTGTTTCCCTATTTACATACTGAATTTATTAAATAAAAGAGACTGCCTGAGTGCTGAAACGTACAGTCCTAAGTACTATTCCCAAAGCATTTACCTCTCTAAGAGTGTATTCACCATTTTTTCAAAAATTTCATCACATCTCAGAAGAGGGCTTGTGATTCCCCACTGCAGAGACTTGCTGTATTCATTTAAGCCAAAGTACAATTTCTCATCTTCGGTTATTTCCTCCTGTTTGATACATTTTAAACAAAGTGATTCTCAGAATCAGATTACACTTAACCTACATTTAAAACATAAACCTTTTGTGCCTTTCCCCCTTAACAGTGAACAAAATTATGTCTGTATACATTAATACTTTCCTCCACTGTGAACAATGCAGCTATTAAACACAACCGGTTGTTTAGCTAAACTATCTTTCCCAGAAGAGCCACTGCAATTCCAAATAAAAGATTGTAAGATATACAACAACATAAAAATTAACACAACCCCAATCCTTCATACATATTATTCTAGAATTAACTTCAGAATAGAATTCAGAACAGAAATCATAACAGAATTAAAATCCAACCAAAGGAGAACCAATATATCATCAAACCAGTAAATGCTAGTAAATGCTAGATTATCTTCGTCTACATCATTTTTCTCATATGATGTGATTTATGCCTGCAGTTTTTTTCCCCAGGTATCCCCTTAATTTCTTCAAAATTAAGGAAATGGGTAAGAAAGGATTTTGAAGTAAGGATCCCTCTGTGGTCAAAGACTTAAAAAATATTCCTAGCTTTTTCTACACTGCTACATTTTGAAGTAAGTTAATCTTTTAAAATACTATTAGTTGAAAATTTTAGCCAGTATTTTATTTCTTTTCTTGTGTAATTCAATCCAGAAATCCAATTCATCACTGAAAGGCAAAATTTAAATTCCTGAAAATAAAGGTGGGACTCAATAATTTCTAGAATATCAAAGGCAAATCGAGGCATTGATAATCTGTCTGGTTACTAAACGGAGTACTGTATAAATGACCACCTTATGAAAACATTTCTTCCTTGAATGCAACCAGAATTTGATAATAAACTATCAAAATAAACCAAGAAAGCAATTCCCCTCTTTATTATCAGTGCATTTGAAGCCATGCTATTCAGAATACATTTAACATTTCCTAAGTATTTTATTTGTAATCTTTAGATCCTTACCATATTGCCAAACTGTATCCAGTGCACCTCATTCGCTGAGTTGATTCGGGATTGGAGAGTCTGAAGAGCAGATGGAAAAGAACTCACTTGGAGGACAAGGAGATTGAAAGCTTCAAGGACTTCTCTGCAGTTTATCACTCTATCAGCAAGTCCTTGACTAGGCTCTCCATGAGACAGTGAGCTTGAGATAGCACTGGGAAGAGAGTCAAAACACGACATGTCTGGTATACCAAAATAAAATAGATTAAAACAGAAAAAGCAAGATTCACTCAGTTCAAAAAGGAGCATCATCCATATCTTTTCCCACCCCTGTAGTATAACCACCAAAATTCACTTCTATGAAACCTGCAGCAGTGTTCCTGCTTAAATATTGGTACCAATGAAGGTTACCCTCATTTCATAAAAAATATTTCCACACATTTAGAACAACAGAGAACCAATTTTAGAAATATGTAACTCCTCATTCTGGTAACAAAACTAAATGAAATAATTACAGTTGTAACTGCCTCCTTCTCAACCCCCCCCCCCCAAAAAAAAAACCAAGTCATCTTTAAAACAGGTTTGATATAGTTCAATGACCAAAGGCATTTATTGCGACATAACTTATTATAAGCAATCTGAAAAGCACATCCTCACTATTGGTTTATAATATGAAGTCTTTAGCTTAGTTTTCAAATTATATGGCTATACTTCAATGCATTACCTTGTTAAATCCACGTGGGCATTGTCATGTACAAGCACAAAAAGAGTATATGGATTCTGTTTCACTCGTCTCATGAAACTATCAAATTTGGTTTGGACCTCATTGTCAAGCTGCACAACATATTTTTCTGCTCTTTGGTAAGCTGTTCCACTTTCTTCAAGCCCTAAGTCTACAAGAACACCTAGAAGAAGAAATGACAATTTTATTCAAAATTAATAAAGATTTTTTTAAGTGTCAAAGCAGCACGTAAAAGGTATGATTTCAATTATCAATCTATATATGCCTATAAAATCCATGCCGTATATATAGTATCATACATAAATGTGTACCCATTGTTACAAGACCAAAAATATTGTAATTGTGGCATATTGTTACATATTTACTCACTCTAATTACCTAGAAAATAATGAGAAAAATATTTGTGAACTAATGATAGATGAAAATTAATTCAAAAATTAAAATTTTACTTTTCTTACAGCCTCTTATCCCAAAGAGGCAATTCAACAGCTTCAGAGACTATTTTTTCATCTATGAAATCTTCTGTGTTAAATAGCCCTGTAGGTATTTGCACTAACACTTTGTACTACCACTTTGTAAAGCTTTAGAAAATTGCTTCGCAGTGCAATGTAAGCAAAGCATCTCTTTCTAAACAACAAAAACAGCTGTGCTTTTTGCAGTGCTCACCCAACTGCTTCAGAAGGTGCTCAGTTTTCTTCATATGATTCAGAAAGAGATGTTTTATTCAAGCTTTACTGAAATTACTTCAGTTGAGAGGCCTATGAAATTATAAATCATAAGAAAAAGTCCTAACAGGATTTTCATTGAACAGTCTCCTATATAGCTCTTCTATCTCCCTTTAGCAGGAAAAAATAGAATTCTGAAAAATAAGTTTCTGCTGGATTTAATAAGCTTCTTGGTTATTTACCTGATTGTCGAATCCGCTGGATGGTTTGTTGAACAAGGACCTCTGAACGAGGAACGACAACAATAAAATCTACTTTGTTGAAGTGGCCCAGATCCAGACTTTGGTTGCCACTATCTGCTATGGCACACACCTGTGACAAGAGCTTTCTGGCAATGGTGAGTTGTGGTTGATAAATCTGGAAAGTTTCAGTATCCAAGTCTAGGATAAAGTAGAACCATCATTTATTTTCTGGTCCAGAAGTTGGCACTGAAATCCACTGCTATCTGTGGCCCCAAAACCCAACGTCTCTTGTATTCTATAAGTCACTATTTTAAAACCAAAAATACATAACATTATAATATACATCCTAAAATAAGCCTCTTAGAATTAACCCCTAAAACTTTTGATTCCACTCATATGCAGCTGTTTCACATAGCTTTGTCCATCACAAACAATATTAGTTGTAGCTCCTGGACACTAAAACATGTCAGTCTCTCTTGTGATTTAGAGCAGCCTTACCTAATTTTGCACCTTCCTGATGTGAGCTCACCTTCCTTATTGTAGCTCCCAGAATTCTAAAATTTCTGGAAAGACTTCTAGAAGTCATATTCTACACACATCTAGAAAACAAGGATTAGGGAATGCTAAACTAGAGAAGTCTGATAATTGGTTTTCTCTTTGAAGTGAACTAGGCCTCGCTATAAGAATATACTGTAAGAACTGGACTAGAATTCCACTCTTCCCCGAAAAGGTTTATAGTTAGGAGAAAAACAGGATGAATAAATACTGAAATAATATAACATGACATATTGTAAAATTCATTAAATAAACAGCATAAATAATTTCAATGTTAAAACAATAGTCTTAATCTGTGCAGCTACAATGCTAGTATTTTTTAACAAGAGTGCTTAAAATCAAGAAATTATTTAATGTAAATTTAAAGCTGTCACCTACACATTTTGCCAATAGGATAAATATCATGCTATTATTTTAGAAAAAAATCCATTTGAACTGGAGAAAAACATGGCAATATTGGCATCCAAAATGCATGCAAACAGATATTCCTTTCCACTTTTACATTCATCAGCATACGAACTGCTTCCAAACTTGAGGAAACCACCAGCAGTAGTTTCATGATTGCAGCATCTGGCTCCTAAATTTTTTGTGGTTGCAATGTTTAAGCCGGTGATGCAAAATTATCCTGTTCATATGTATAGACTAATGTTTGACATAAATTATTTCTTATGAGATAATCCTTACCCAGTACTTGAGTGGAAACCATGGCAGCTGCTTCTTGAGATGATACACACTCATTAACATCTCCACTGAATGGAATGATGACGTTATCTCCCCGTCTCTGTTGCATCATCTCTAATAACTTGTCCAATTCATCACCTGGTAAAGAAGTCATTCGTAATATAAATATTTATTTATCTCATTAAATATTTTGTAAGAAATGGTGTGAAGTCATGTATTACTTTAAACATGAGGACCCACAGCCTCGTTTATTCTTGGCTGTTTCATTACTTCAAGGTATGAATCTGTGAATGTGGAGAGTATCAAGAGTGGATTTGCTCAGGAGGATTGTGTCAGCACTTTAAAGCCAGGTGTCTCAGTTAAAAGACCTACAACTTTAAGGCAAGAACACAATTTGTGAATGTGAAGTTTCACTCAGTCAATTTTGAAGCAATGTTTAGTTTTTATTACTGTCCTTTTGCCATGGCAATAGTTGGGTGACTTTAGGAGCCTCCTGCCAAAGTCAATTTCAAAGAGGATATTGTAGACTGAATGCATTAGACTTTAGAATCGAAGGATTGAAAATAATAATTGATTACCAGCATTGTTTGAAAAGAAAACATAAAGCCTATTGCCCTCCAATTTTTCTCCTGCCTGGGCAAAACACAGAAGCTTCTAGCTTGGTAGAAGTGATAATTAAATTAATAACATTTGTACCAAATAATTCATTTGTATTAAACAGGAGGGGGAGCTCTTAACATAAGATAACATTAAGAGGAAATAAGCTAATGCTTTTAAGAACTGACAAAAGTAAAATTATTTTCTTCCTATTATCTCTTTTTGTTTACTTTTGCACATGCACTCCTTCATAAAATTTGAAGACTTTTTGAACCAATTTTAAAATGACAGCCTGTGATAATCAGTATTAAATCTGTTAATTTCTGAGGTGAATATTTTTTTATTTGTAAAAATGGCCACATGATTAATTCAAAGTAATGGCAGACTGTAAGATTCACTCACCTAAAGATGTGTTTTTGAAATGTGATGCTAGAAAACTAACTTTTCCTGTAATGAGCTCGTAACTTATCTCCTTTAAAAACTCACTGGTGGTAAGCATGCTCTCTGCCAGAGCTCTAGACTGGTATTGACCTATGGAAAAAGCAAGGGGGGTGGCGGTGGGACAAAAGGGAAAAAAATCAAGACTTTGCTTAACATGAATTTTACCTTCCTGTGTTTCTTTTAACACTCCTCAGAAAAGCCAAGTAGCCTTATGTAATTAATGAAGACTGCTGTATATCTTTTATTTACCCAATCATCTTGAAAATCTAAAACTTCTGGATAAACTTGTTAACATTTTGTAATCTCTCATTATATAACAATGCTTTTTTTAAACTACTATTCCAGAAACCTATCAGTAGCTCACCTTTTAAAAGAGAAAATGTAACATTAACAAAAAGGATTTATTGATGGAAACTCTGTCTTCAGTCCCAACTACCTCAGATCTCACTCTACCAGCAAATGCTTTTTGCATTCTACTCTGTCATTAAAATACAAATTTGGTTTGTAGATTATTAATTCCCCACATCTCTGGGCCATATATCTGGTTGAATTAAATTACAACTCTTATAAGTATTCAGGTGTGGCTCTAATGTTTAAAATCCTAGATACATTCACATAGAAACAAGTTTTATTTAACTACTACATTATCAGAGATTTCAAGGAGGCATAAATTAGAAGCCTGTCCCTAATTTTATCCTCCCCAAAATACATCTTGAGGTAGGATGACACAGTATTACTGGTCCAAGGTCATCCGGTTGAGCAGGACTTGAATCTCCCTGGGCTATGTCCAACAAATTAACCACACACTGGTATATTTGAGTAAACATTGGTAAGATTGTTAAACCATTTAACACTCTAAATCTACAAAACAGTGATTGAAACACACAAATCTGTCTCTTTCTGTCACCATATTTGGTTTCTAACCTATATTAATAATAGCCAGTTTGATCTAGTGGTTAAGGCACCAGACTAGAAATCAGGAGACTGTGAACTCTAGTTCTTTCTTAGGTATGAAAGCCAGCTTGGAGACTTTGGATCCAGTCATTCTTTCTCAGCCCAATTCACCTCACAACTTTGTTGTTATAGGAAAATAAGGGGAGGGAGGAATATTAGGTTATTTTTCCACCTTGAGCTATTTTGAGTTATTTTTTTAAAAATAATAAAGGTGGAATAAAAATGTCTAAATAAAAAAAATCAAACATAGAGAAATGGTACAAAAACTCTCACAGCTCTTTAACTGCATTTAATGCCATTTGAGAAAGTCTGAATGTTTGAAAAACAAGCACTAAAAATAGCAACAGGTAACAGCAGAAAATTTTAACACAGACTATTCTGCAAGCAAGTTCTTCCCCATTCAGTAGATTAGTACATTGTGCAAGTCAGAGTGAAATCTACTTTTCTCCATATCAGATTATTTTGCCTGGAGGTTTAACATCTAGTATATTATTTTAAAATTAAAATGAAACCTTGCTTACTTGGGGGGAGAGGTGTTGTGTTCTTTGGTTCTATTTCTTACCAAAGAAATCTAGCACATATTATTGCAGGAAAGAGGGCACTTCAACCACCACAAAGACCATTCTGGATATGAAATCAGTTGGTGCCTGGAAAGGTACAAGAATTGAAGGGCTGGAGAAATCATTTACTTCCTCCATTCTCAAAGAGTACCAATATTCTTCCTACTATCAATGAATGTGGGGTGGTGGGGGGTAGAGAAACATATTTCTGGAATGTTTCTGAAAATCTGAATGTACCCATTTTACATTTCTAAGATAGTCAAAGCTAACTTCTGTGGAAGGTTTTTGATGGTTAAAGTTGATGGTATAACCCACACGCCAGGATACAGAACAGGGGTGGGTTCTAAATTTTTTTACTACCGGTTCTGTGGGCGTGGCTTATTTTGTGGGTGTGGCTTGATGGTCATGTGTCAAATATTTAGGAATTAACAGAGGTACTGGTCTACCAGGCTTTTAACTGCTTGCAGAGCTGTACTGATCTACCCATTTATTTTTGCAGGCACCGGTCTACTCATTTGTTTTCTTTTAACACTGATCAGTTGTAGGGAGCCCTTTGAAGCCCCACGGCAAGTGTTTAAACAGGTTTTTTCTCTCTAGCCATCAGATGGGACTCAGGAGGCAGCAATAAATTGGGGGTGGGGCCAAATAAAAGGTAAGAATAACACGGGGGGTGGGAGGCAGGGGGGCAGAACTGGTTCTGTGACATCATATCGTCACCGCTACCGGCTCGGGGGAACTGGGAGGAATCGGGAGGAACTCACCACTGATACAGAATAGTGTTATGTTGTTTTGTGAGTATTTAATGTTGTCTATTTATGATTTTTGTTTGGAGTTGGTAGTATAAGCAGGTTATTTAAAAGTAGATTTCAGTAAGCCTTCTGTCTGCTTATCTCTCTGACTGGGATCCAACAATTTGAAATTTGATTAATAATAAATAAATAGCACAGAAACTATATGTTTAAAACATACTAAGACACCAAATATTTTTATTACATTTCAGTAAAAATGTAGTTAAGATACTATACAAAAAAAAAATACCTACCTAAAACTATCACACAGAACTCACTTCCTCTGATCTTCGAAGTGCAGATAGCAACCACATAATCTGGCACCCTCTGTTGGTGCTTCATTTCAGTCAGTGACCGCAGTGTTTCAGAAATGCCTTCTGCCAAGGAATTCTGAGTAACCACCACATGTACCATGTCTTGGGAAACGCTAGCAATTAATTTAGCAAGCCATGGAAGTTGAGCTGGCGACAAGGAGATGCTCGGCACATTCATTTGTAAGGACTGTTCCCTTGAAGTAAATTCCTGCATAGCTTTCAGCATGATCTGTTCAAATTCTTCCCTGAGAGGTATCCTATCAGGACCTGCAATGTCATTAAATAGGGAATCAAAACATATAATAAGCACCTCTTCCATCAACCTAACTTGTCCTGTTACTAGGTCAGAATCCTACCAAAATAATACACTCAAAATAGATAGTTTCCCCATTTAAAAACATCAGCATCAGCATAGATTTAACTATTATCATAATAGAAAATTCAAAAAATAACTGTTTGGCAGAAATTAAGATGCTAGGTACAGAACAAGATGTCAACAGGTTACTTGGTTTGTCTCTTACAATGGTTCCCTCACTCTCTTCTTGGCAGCCATCTTTTTGGCAGTGGGCTACTGTTCCCACCTCAGTGGCATTCTAGAGCCTGCACCACGGGTGGGATCCTACCGGTTTAGCAACCGGTTTGCTGAGCGCGCAATTTGCAGAAAATTAAACTGAGAGCAAGGAAAACAGCTGAGGAGCAACAATCCGCTCTGCAGCCCTATTAGCTGGGCTTCGGAAGCAGAAATATAGTTAAGTATAATGCAGGGGCGGGCGGGCCCACCACTTGAAAGAAAGAGAGAACCGGTTTGTTCACAGCTGAAAGTTGGAACTAACGGTTCACCTGAACTAGTAGAATCCCACCACTGGCCTGCACTATATTGGATTGATAATGACTATTTGCAACAATGCTTGGGAAACAATTGAAACAAAAAATTCTTCTATTTCTACCATTCCAATAATTTTATCAGTGTTTTTATAGATAGCCAGTGACAGAAGAAGTCAGCAGTTGTCCCTTTGCCTTAATGCACAATCCACTAGGCTGCCTCCAATCTTGTGTTAGTACACTAACAGAGATAGAGATGGCAGCAATTCTACATTATCATCTTACAGAAGTGTAAGAAGAATGTGTATAAATCTGCTTGCCTGTGGAAGGTTCACTTATATAATATGAAAAAACCCTATTTTTACAGCTTTCTAAAGCACAGATGCATTGGATTACAATTCCCATTATTATGAGCTATTTTACTATGCCTACAATATCTGAAAGTTGCTGTAGTATAGTCTTCAAAGGGAAGCTTTCAGAAGAACAAATATCCAGATCTGGAGCTCTGTTATCGGCTGCAGATGCCTTCCAGCAGGCATCTGAAGGCAAAACAGAGGCCGGGGCGATGTGTATGAGTGGCAGCAAGCGGCTCCAGAAGGCGAGGCAGGTGTCAGGGTATGCAAGGCCTGATGAGTAGGGCAGCTCCACCCCCCCATTCCCACCCTAGCTTATTTTTACCTGTGTGCCGCACCCCTGCACTTCAGGGTGGGCAGTCTTAATTGGGGCTAATTTTGTGGGTGGGGCTTAATTTGATTGCATGCGCTCAAAAACATGATAGGGCTTCTTTTTAAGGTGGGTCGTCTTTTTGGAGAAACACAGTAGGTCTATTAAATAAACCTATAATGGATTTCAAATGATTTAGGAATTATTTAGAATTGCAAGAGAACAGAAAATTTCCCTGATGCTTCAGTTTGCTCAATGCCAAGAAAAACTTCAACTACTTATAAAATTCACCTTTTAACCCTTCAGGACCAGGGATTTTCCATTTTTAATATGTTCAGTTGCTTGTATAGATTAATTGATCCTTATATTGACCAATATAATTGGTCTATTATATTTAAGCCATAAATTCTTAATTCCTAAATATCCTAAACTTGCTCCATTTCCCCAGGTGTGCCTGCATCAATATTTTCCCCCTAAAATAAATTCTTAAAATAAATATATTCATGACAATACTTTTTGTAGAAATCCAATTTGATTCTGACTAAATACATATACAAAAACCAATGTATCAAACTTCATTTTAATTAAAAATACATCTTTTTGAATCTTTTCTACTGTGAAATCAACATTAGCTTTAAGTAAAATGCAATCGCTTTGGCTCATTACATCTTTGCCCATAATTTTTATTCCAAAATATTTGTCTTTCCCCCCCACTATATATGTTACTTATAAGAAAAGTACAGACAAATTTAAATATTTATCAATTCTAATTCTTTTCATTTGATCTCCTAACTTCCTAGCATTTAGAAAAAACTATCCTATGCTATTCACCTGCTGACCATTTACACTTCTCTGTTCCTACCATTTTTGCAGAGTAAACTCATTAACAATGAAACTTTATTCCAAGTCAATTCATTGGCATTGTCTGAGAAATCTTCCCCCAAAAATGGGGGGTTTTTTTGCCTTTCCCCACCTTTTCTCAGTTTCTCTCTCCATTCCTCTTCCCTTCTCACTAACTACTTCCTAACCATTTAGACCACATATGAAAGCAGTTCACAGAGGACTAATTAAACCCTCTAATTTAAAAATCTGACTTTTCCCCCAGGCCTTCCCTTAGTTTAGGTGGACCCCTTTAAACTGTGGAGAATGTGAAAGAATGGTTTATTGTTCCCTCAGACACCCATTCTTTTATATACTATTGTTGTTTACTAACATTGTAAAGCAACCAGAGTTGTTTTGGAGTTAAGTGACAGAGAAATTAAATTAAATTAAATTAAATAAATTAAAGTTAAATACTGTAGACAGTCTAGTTGAACTGTAGTTTCTCCATTCCCAGATTCTCTTATTCTTACATTAACTTGTTTACAATTCTCTCATCTCTATATTTGATCTTATTCCCAAATAATATGAAAAATATTAAACATCTTACAACAATTATGTCTCTACTCATCTCTTGAAACATAGGATCTTCTTTTTGGATAAAATGACATTAAAACAAAACTCCCATTTTATGTTATTTCTATTCTGCTATTATTATTTTTACAAATAACTGAAGACAGTGAACATATCCAAGACACCTTCCTCTTCCTATTTTCCCCACAACAATAATCCTGTGAGTTGGGCTGAGAGAGAATAACAGGCCCAAGGTCTCCCAGCTGGCTTTCAAGGCTAATACCATATTTTGCTTTTTCATCATTCTTCCGTCAAAGACTGACAACTTTTCTTTGTAACATGGTTGAACTAATATCTTGAAAATATAATACTTTATCTCTGTCCCAATTTATGTCTTCCAGCCCACAAATGTTTTGCTAAGTTCTGTCTCTCACCAGAGCATTTACAAATCTTAGTATTATAGCCCTTCCACATGTTTATCAGAAAATTTTATGTCTGATAGCTTTCTATTAAGCTTGCAATGAAATATACATTTTCTCAAAGTCTCACATTATTTAGTCTATTCTGATCCTGAATAACAGAAAATCCAAATAATGTCTGTAACTTTTCCAATATCAATATTTATTTTTAGTAATAACTTCATATGCTTTGCCAGCATTTTGGGCAACCTCCACAACTTGAGAAGACAATTCTTTAAGCTGTTCATTAACTTGTTCAAACATAACTGCCAAGTTTTGTCAGATTGGATGAGCTAACCTAACCCCTTACATCTTTAGTTTTTAGTTGAGTTCTTAAAATAGATTTCCCAATGGACAGTTTGAAAGCTTCATCCTGAATGGTGCTCAATTTTCCTTACATTTGTAAAACCATTCTCCGCCCCCCGCCCCCCATGTCTTTTTTGTTACTATAGTAGAGTGCCACTTCAGCCACTTCGGGATCAAACATGTAAGCCTTAGTTCCTCTTTTTTGGAATGACCTTTCTTTGACATATTTTTATTACTAGTCATGCCAGTTAGGTGATTGAGAAAAGACCAATGGATCATTTTTTCTGGTAGCTAGCAACAACCTCCTCCACTTTCTCATCCTTGGTTCTAATATTTAAAGAAACCTGAGCACACATTTAGATTTATCCCACCAAATGTTAGCAGATACTAAGCACTGCCCTACTGTTTGGATGTGATACATTATTACAGAAACTTGTTTTTTGTAAGGGCATTAAAATGAGTATTGTTCTTATTTTGATCAGAGGTCTTCAGAAGTTAGTTTTTCCTCACTTTGTCTCACCTAGCCAGTTGCATCAGGAGATAATGGTTCGTGAAAGAAATAGCTAACAGGTTGCCAAGGAAATGTTTCCATTATCAAATCAGCACATAAAATAGTCACTGAATATTGATTGGCACAAGAGAAATCAAAGGAGTAAGGATAACTTTTGCTCTCAGATTTTGACCTGTGCTCAATCAGATCAATACCCTAGCATGGATATTGGAATCAAAACACATTCTCAGAAAAGGAATTATATTTCTGAATGGTGCTCATCTCATCCCTCTTGGCCAAGGGAACCAGCATTGTCTGCTAGCTTCCCACTGAAGGGGTACCTATTAATCTACTCACATTTGCTTTCAAACTGCTAGGTGGGCAGAAGCTGGGGCAGGAACAGGAACTTACCCCGTTGGGCAACACTTGGATCTCAAACTCAGGCTGTTAGCTTTCCCGTTCACAAGCTCAGTATCTTTAACTGCTGAGCCACTGTGCCCCAACCCAGAAAGAGAAAGTACATATTATAGAATTTGATTTTGTTTCCTGTGAAACTTGGATTGCATATTTACAAGTACAGTAATTACCTGCTCAAAACTATGAACACTGAATTTTGCTACACATCTGATTGTGTAATATGTACCATCTAATATGAAAGAGAAAGTCCATATTACAAAACCAGATGTGTAGCAAAATTCAGTTGTGGTTGTGGTTTTGAGCAGGTAATTTTGAGCAGGTAATTAAGCAGGTACTTGTAATGTGCAATCTGAATTTCACAGGAAACAAAATTGTTAGTGTGCATGTAAAAAATGAAGCAACATGCAATGTATGTAAACACATGGAGACATCTATGTACTTTTTACATTGCTTTTATTAAAAGAAACCCCTCAAAAATACTTAATCCAACTCTTTAATCTTCATTTTCCACATTTTTTACTTGACACTGAAAACATTCTCCTGAGTTGTTTCCTGTGACGTTTAGCCTAAATTTGAGAAAACATTCGGTTATTTTGGGACAGAAGGGGAAGGAGGGAGTGGCCATTGTCAGTTACCAGGAATATAAAGTCCTGTTACTGGAACTTTCCATATTTTCCCTAGGAAAGCAGCCAGAATGTACAATATTCAATCAAATATTTAGCTTTTGATTTGTGGGTGTTTATGCTTTTAAAAATAATACTCATAGATAAATGCAGATGATACATTACTATATAAAGTTCAAGAGAAAATTTGTCTTCTCACCAGTATGGTTAAGATACTGTTAGATTTCAATAATTTTTATATCAACTGAGTTTTTCAGTTAGGGTTACGAGCCAAGTCTTATATATAGCCATATATTTTCGAATCCATCCCAATTTTCAATACTGCTTCTTTGATTTTATACCTTTCCCCAAGTACAGGATTCCCGGAGCAAAACTCCTGGAGCACCCAGTAAAATACTGAGAAAACATAAAAAATACTTGAATCTGCTGAAAACTGATTGATGGTTGCCTTGTGCAATTTTACAAGAAAGAAGATAGATACACAAAGCATAAAAAAAAAAAATTTGCTGTAAATAATGTGAAGAAGTGTGTGTTTTTTAAATGTTTAATTACACACTTTAACCATTCAGATCAAAATTATTTGAAACACTGTATTTCTCTTCAAAACAAGAACTTCATAAATTATTATTACATTTTCCCAGGAGAGACACTCTTGTAAAATATTTGAGAAAATTCTTGGCTAAAAAAGCATCCACGTATGTTTCTGCGTAAAATGTGCTTAAAAGGAAGATAATTTGTGTGCATGCGGTCATGTGCATTGCTGTCTGCTGCAGATTTCACAATACAGTTCAAGGGCATTTCAAGTATCCAACATCAACCATTAATGCTTTTACAAATAGAGATTAGCCATATTGGGGAGGGAATCTACTCAACAAGGAACACTGGTGCCATTCCAATGATGAGTCAGACTAATTTGTAACTAGCAAGCAATCCATATTGGGTTCTTACTATAATGAAGTTGCAAAATTTGAAAATGATAGAAAATTATCCTGAAACATATTTATTTGATTAAGTCCTTTCTATTTTCTTAATGGGAATTGTATGCAAATATACCTTGTGTAGAGACTGCCCTACTTGCTTACATTTTACAGGGTAGAATTTATCCAATAACATTTCATGTAAAGAAGCCTTTCTCTATGAAAGCAGATGGTTATAACTTGAAGTTGCCCCAAAGTAAATCAGAATTTTGAAACTTGAAAAAATTAAAAAGATGATAATGTACCTAGAATGAAGGCAGAATAAGTTCTGTCATAATTTTTGTGACACTTAGTCTCATAAAAAGTTTATTATTTGCTGATTTGTAGGAGATAGTATTTATGTACACCCAAAAAAGCAATATACTTTTTAATGTCTTACCTAGCCAGACAAGATACTGTATTGTTAAAATAATCATGTTCTCCACACTTAGTAACTGATTCCCAGTTAAACCAAAAAGATCCAAATCTTTGTTTTCCAGCTGAGGAATCTTGTAGGAATTCACTAGCAATGGACTTACTACAATGTCTCCAACATTCCCATAGAAGTAAGGTAAAGTGCCATAACCTTTCAAAAACAAAAAGACAAGTTCAAATTACTGCAGAATTGCTTTCCAATTTTTTTAATGTTATAAAATAAAAATTATTGTTAAGCAAGGAATCAAAATACACTTTCTCACAAAAATATGAAAAACTCTTTTTTAGGTGGGATGTAAAGATCATTACAGACTATTATTTAACAATGATAATTCGGACCAGCTACTCCATCGCTAAGCAACATAAACATAAAGTGCAATATCATGTGACCAGAGCAAGTTATGATGGAAATTGTTGCAGTTTCAGTTATCATTGTTAAAGAAAATGTCATATGATTACCATTGGCAACCGTCTTTGCTTGTTGAAAACCAGCAAGGAAGTCACAAATGGTATCACGTGACCAAGAGATACTGTGACTGTCATAACTGTGAGCTGGTTATCAAGTGCTCAAATTGTAATCATGTGATTGTAGTGACCCTGTGACAGCCGTAACTGTGAAGATTGGTAGTAAATCTTCTTGTTCAGTGCCATCATAATTTCAAATTGTTGTTGAACAAGGAATTATTCAGTGAGGACTACTTATATAAACCTAGATGACAAAGACATGTATGCATGTTAGGGTCTAACAAAAATGAAGAAGAAGAATGTAGTAATGATTGTAACATATAGATATCTTTCTCTATTAACAGTAGTATTAACATCCCTCCTAAATCTCAATTGTAGTTCATTATATCTTCATCCAATATGCAGTTTTTTAAAGTAATAATCACCACAAGATTTTCATACAGCCTGTAGATTTTTTCTGACATAATTGCAGATTTTATATATGTACAATATATATGTACAATACACACACACACACACATATACACACACTATATATGTGTGTATGTATGTGTGTGTGTGTGTGTGTATGTGTATATATATATATGTTTTCTCAGGTTTTCGCGGGTGTTTGTATGTAGGTCTTTGGTTATTCGGGTCTTCTCCCACGTAAAATTGGAAGTGTCTTGGTGACGTTTCGACGAAGTCTCATTCGTCATCTTCAGGCTGGTGTTCTCGGGTTCGTGCTTCCAGGAGAAGTATATACATATACATACACACAAACACATACACACATATACACATATATATATACACACACACACATATACACACATACTTTTTTCTAGGTATAGTTACCCTTTCTGTCTCAGTAACTTGACAATGTCTCAAGTTCAGAAACTAAAAAAGCATTCTGTTCTTTTATTCTTTTAATAGAAATTTTAAAATCTAACTCTAAAATATATACTCGAAGACCTCAATAGGTATTAAATTGATTTGAATGAGATTACTATTTCTTGGAAGGGAGAGGACAGAACTGGAAGCATAGCACAAACGACAAGCAACACTTAAATGTAGTGTGGAATATATGTAATATAAGTACAGGTACATTACTGTTGTGGCCTGCGCGGATTGTTGCTGATCCTGATGAGGAGGAGGCTGTTGTGGTGCTGCGCCAGCAGCCTGTGCAGCCAGCGCTCGAGTCGTACAGCGAGGAGGCTGAAGAAGATGTGGTGCCAGAGGCAGGGATTCAGTCAGGGCCTTCAGAACCTCCAGAGGCTCCTTTAAGTGAAGAGGATGAAGAGGAGGAGCCTCTTCTCAATGCACGGGCACGCAGAGCTGCCAAAAGGCAGGAATGGTTCCTCAGGAGGAGGTCTCCTCTAGAGTAAGGCTATGGGCTAATTGGCCACTCCCTTAGCCTATTTAAGAAAGAATGCAGCTGGTAACAAGCTGCAGGAAACAACTTTAGTTCGCTAATCATCACGTTGGGATGTCTCTGCAACCTTGCTTCTAGGCCTTCTGCCAACTCCAGTAAGACTCTGGCTATCTTATCTGTGGAATTCTGGCAGGCTGTTAAGAACACTTTATTAACAGCTGGCATTTGCTAAAACTGTGTTATTTGAGTAAACTAAGGTTTGTTCAGAGTTTGTGTGTGCTGTGTTCTTGGGATCCGTAGCTGGGGCAGAACAATTACACAGTCAATTTTCATCCCTTTGGGACCATAAAAAGAATTTTTTTCTCCAAGGAAAAGTAATTCTACCGAAATCATTTTTAAGCTTGCATAGAATGGATACAATAGGTTTCAGAATTTTAATCCAAAAATAAACAACAGTAACAAAAAATCAGGAAAGTAACAACTGTAGATTATTGTACTACATTATCTGAGAGCTTACCTATTAGAATCACTGGTCTGATTCCAGAGTTAATCAGAAGATTTTCAGGAACTATTACAGTCTCCCCTGCAGGGATGGGTTGAGGCTGTAAAATTCCAGTTAACATTGATTGCGGAACTGGGACAGATAAAAGAGGCTCTATAAAAATACAGAAAGGGGACGGATGTATTATAAAAAGGGTCATGCTGTGATTTGCCCTTATGAACAATTTAACAGTAAAAAACAACAACCATTCTTGTTCTGGAAATCATTAAACACAATAAAATTCAAACTACACTGCATTTTCTTTTGAAATTATACTGAATTCTTTCAAACCACTCTTTCCCTAGCTTACCCTTCCAAAAGATGTTACCTTTTTAAAAAAATCTAAGTTTGTAGTTAATGGAGGTGAATCAGAGAGGAAAGGATGCATACACAATTTCCTCAAAGCCAAATATTATAACAGAGCTGCTTACAAAAACTCCATTGAAATGTTACCTATACAAAGAATCAGATTCAATACTAATTTATAAACAATCACATGCAAATTAATAGTGAAACATTCTCACAGACTAATTGAATGTTGATTTATCATATCCTAATCACAGTCTATCAAATCAAAGCTTTAGACACAAAGGAGCCATAGAGATTTTTATAGATAAAGATGTTACTTCAAGCACTAGGTATAAATTCTGTAATTGCAAAGCTGAATTAATGATTTGCAATAATTAAGCACACAGAGAAAAAAAAACATATCTTTTTTTAAGCCACATAAAAAAATCTTTTTTGCTTTAATACAGAGTTTATAATTCACCAGGAGAAATATCTGCATTTTTTAAAAATCTCTAGTACAGATACTGTTATCCATTAACATTTTATTTCAAAGTAATCCCATTTCATCTAGCAAACACTTTGATGAATGATCCAGGTCAAAGCAAGGTGGGGGAAATACAACCCTGCTACCATCCCTGGGGTTTCCTGGTAGTTTTTAGACTAGTGCCTGCAATGTCCTTCTGGGCCATCTGGCAAAATCAGGCTTTGTTAGCAGTGCTTTACTGTGATCCTTCCTGTCAGGAAGCTTCCATAAGATGGTGCTGGGGAAGTCTGTTTAATAACTAGGTCAATGATCTATGTGTCCCACCCTGTGTCAATATCGGATCTCTTGAGAAGCTCATTTTGACCTTTTGCATGGGGTACCACAAGTATGTGGATGATACCCAGCCTTATAATTGTTGCCTTGGTAACAGCTCTTCTTTCTGTCCTTCAAGGTCATTTCCTATGACCTCTACATATCTCTCCTCCAGATGTGCTGGACTATAACTCACTATTACTGAGAATGAAGGAAAATGAAATCCAATCCATTTGGAATACACAAGATTGGATAAAGTTGTTGTATAGAGTAAAAAAGGCATGTGGAAGAAAGACAGCTGATGCGACTAACTATAATAGAGACAGCATTAAACAGCATTTATCAGTTTAATTTATGACCCATAAGAATAAAGGTTTCTGTCATGATACAGTATATAGATCCATGTTGGAATGATATTAGTCTATCTTATTTAATATGCATATATTGATAATCTACTGAGATGAAATTAAATACAATTTATACAGACATCAATTGGGAGACTTGGATTCATATCCACCATTTGGTCATGAAATTATTGGGAGATACTGGTACAGCCTAATTTGGAGATGGAAGTTCTTGTTCTCTAACCTGAGCTGCTGTAGCAAAGGCTAGTTATCAATTCCAGAAATTAATTAATTAATTAAGGTGGTTGTATATCACCAGGTCACTGGCTGGTCAGAGGTGGTATTCAACAGGTTCTGACCAGTTCTGGAGAACCAGTAGCGGAAATTTTGAGAAGTTCGGAGAACCGGT
Organism: Arizona elegans; assembly: GCA_022577455.1. NCBI lineage: Eukaryota > Metazoa > Chordata > Lepidosauria > Squamata > Colubridae > Arizona > Arizona elegans. The sequence continues at coordinate 39,586,024 of JAKOOJ010000002.1, forward strand.
AAATACCACCTCTGACTGACCCTACCCCCATCTATTCTCTGCCTCCCAAGTCCCAGCTGACTGGGAGGAAATGGGGATTTTGCAGTAATTTTCACCTGGAGTGGGGAGGGAATGGAGATTTTACAGTATCCTTCCCCTGGAGTAGGGGGGAAATGGAGATTTTACAGTATCCTTCCCCTGCCACGCCCACCAAGCCATGCCCACAGAACAGGTAATAAAAAAAATTGAATCCCATCACTGACACACATATATCAGAATCTTGCCTGTTCTTGGAAGAGGCCGGATGGCAGGAACAGGCACAATTACACCAGGAGGAGGGACTGGGGATCCAGGAGACCATCCTCGGTGTCGCTTTTTGGGTGGGCCAGAACTTGTCAGGGTAGCTAAGCAGAATTAATACAAACAAAGAAAACATAAATAACAAAAAGGATATTTACCTTCTATATGCTTTAATGTCTACCCCATGTAATAAAGCATTTTTATTGACAACTCTGACTTTCAGAAACTTTATAACTGCGGAAGTCATTATAGTAAAGTAGGTAATAACAAAGTCAAGAAGTTATTTTTTACTTTTTTTTCTGCAGATATATTTGAGCCAAGTGGTAACATCAGTGGCTTTGAGAGAAAGGGGAACTGAATGCAAAAAAACTACAAATATTTTTAGACAATTGTAAAACAAGCAATTGCACTGTGGACCAGAAGAGCACTGTAAGAAGATAACAAAGGAGGGGATTTAACAGGGAGGTAAAAAAACACACTATGGCAGCTATGGCAGCACCCAACTTTTTTGGACTTTCCTACAACAAAGATTATGTACAATATCTCTGAATATTATGCAAAGCAAGGATAAGCAAGATCAGTATTTGATATTTGGATAGCATGCTAAAGCTTTCTGTTCCACAGTTGACAAGTATTATAATTATCCCCAAGGAATTCATTTTCACCTTTTGTCATTAAAAATAACAGTTGGGACAGCTTTTTTTTAAAGCTATTCTGAGGGCTACAATTGACACAATTTTTCAAAACTTAAAAAAAAAATACAATACTTATATATGTTCAGAATCGCTTGTCTTCTTTGTTTAAAAAACAGAAGATGACCCTTTTATTTAGCTATAATTTATGAAAAGAAAAATGAAGAATGTTGGCTTGAATCCTAGTCACATGGAAGATAACTGAATTTAAAGGAAATGTATTTTAAATTGTGGAATAGTAAATTTACTTACAGTACATGTCTTATTTTGGAAGACTATTGGTTCTTTAGTCTTTCATAATCAAAGTTAAGGTTTTTTTTCAATATGGGCATTCTTTTTTACACTGTGTTACTAAGTAGTCTTGACAAACTTCAGTTTTTGCCATATTTTTCTATTTCTCAAAAAACTATATTGAATCTATTTTATTCTAATTAATCATTTAGTAAGTTTGAAAGACAGAACATACTAAAATTAAATTACTGACAGCACAAATAAAAATATATTTAATCATCTTAGTTCCTCTAACTGGCTTCAGGTAGACCCTTGGGAATTAATATTATTTCAAAATGTTTCAAGCTAAAATTGATCGAATATCTTAAATTAGAACTTAATGTATTATATTGTGATATTGTGTAATGTAATAAATAATAACATGGTACAAAATAAAGTGGTTCAGAGATAGGGATGGCAATAAGTCTAAAAAGTTAAAAATAACCAGTAGAATATACATTTTATGAGCATGTTTTTTTTAAAACTAATGGCTTACTTTACAAAATATTTTTTAAATAATGAGGTACTGGGGGAGTGTTCTGGCAACTTTAACTGCCAATTGGAGTTCTAATACAGAAAACATGCATTTTACAGATGAAATAGTGTTTCAACCTTTTATTTAGTGGGTTTATTATTTACAGTAATAAATAAATGAATTAGTATAGAATATAGGATAAAAGTAAAATCATGAGGCTAGTGATTAAGACCTAACAGTGAGAAGACTCAGGTTCTGCAATGAAGCTCACAGGTTGATTACAACCTCTTAACCATACCATCTTAGCTTTCGAGCAAAGATAAAATGAGGAAGAAAAGGAGGAAGAATAGAGGGAAAAATCTATTTAAACCAATTACATTAGATGAAGTGCAAATTATATATGTAATAAGTACATGAACTTAGTAAAAAATAACATTCCAATAGGGCAGTGTATTGTTTGGACTTTCCGAATTTGAACTACTAAAAAAGTAGCAATCACTAGATGGCAGCAAAGAAAATAAAGAAAATTTTAATTCTTTGCTGTCATCTAATGGTTAACTAGATTGTTGCAAACTAAATCTGGTAATCCTAGTGTTGGTAATACTTATCACAGAAACCTGATCTGACCGCAACATCATTTTAAAGTTGTCTTCACTAATTTGAAGCCTTTCTGATATACGTTGTGCCATTATATTGATTGATCTAGCTGAGAATGGTAAGAATTAAACATATTTGAAGGATACCAACAGGAAGACAGGTGAAGTATGAATATGTTTTGTTCCATAAAGACAATTCTATAGCAAATTATTTACATTTTGTGATACTTCACACATAACATTAACATACTAGAGTATAAGTAGTCCTAGATTGCAATGAGTTTGAGTGAAAATATATTACCTGTTGCAAATGTGTTTCCTACAAGTTGCCCAGGCAAAGCAAGTGGTCTCACTATGTTCTTATTCCGAGTCAAATCTTGAATTCCACTTAAATTAACAGCAGAGGAAGACTGTGCTTCACTGAATACCGAGGACTCTGTCAAAGAGATAATTGTAACTATTTTTTTAAAATCTACAATAGTCTTTGAAAATTTGTCTAAGATACAGTATCATCACAAGAGGGTATTTTTCAGATGCTATGATGAATTTTGAATATGTGTTAAATCATCATATTTATCATTTATAATATATTTCTCCAGTTATGGGTGTCACCTTGCTGTTTGTATGTATACTGAGAGCTTATCTACTGGAGACAAATTCCTTGTGTGTCCAATCACACTTGGTCAATAAAGTATTCTATTCTATTCTATTCTATTCTATTCTATTCTATTCTATTCTATTCTATTCTATTCTATTCTATTCTATTATCAAACAAGTAGGCTGAATCTTTGAATAATTGACATGTGATTATTACCATTATTTTTATGATACATTCCTGCATGTTTTTTCACATAATTCCACCATTTATGAGACAAATGGCTTAATCCTATACTGATACACTAAAAAAATTAAGTCCCATTTTTTTTCAGTGAGACTTGCTATTCAGTAACTGAGTTCAGAACTGCAACCTGAACTCCTAGATCTATCCAGTAGATGCAATATCCTATCAATACATATATAAAGAAGGAATAAATTGATATTCCAAAGAATATGCGGATGTGTTTTATTCTTCACTACTGTATATTCCAATAATCTAACACAGGACTGTCAAATTCCTAGCCCGCAGGCCGGATGCATCACATGTTAGACACACCCATACCCGGTTTAGTGAAGGGGGAGGAAAAGTCCCAATACGTCATGTGACGATGTGAGTTTGACACCCTTGATCTAACAGAACCAAATATGAGTATGCATTAAATTGAAGCCAGATTTATTTTTTTCACTGTATCAAACATGGTCACACTACTGTATAAGGTTATACAGTACATTTATCTTAATTCTCTTTCCTTTTAAATCATTTGGCTTATGTAGAATTTCCAAGGGCTGCTTAACTAGAGACAAAACACTAGAGAGAAGGACAAATACAATGATTAGAGCTATCTCTGATTGTACTATACAGCACAGTGAGTCCTAGCAAGCGAGAAAGAAAAATAGTAGATAAAGAGAATTTGTGTGATAATGCCTAGACAGAATTGGTATTAATAGGAACAGCAGTTTAGTTCAAGCATTCATTTCACCAGCAAAACTACTGAGTCCCTAATGCCTCTAAAATTACAGGGCAGATTTTTTCCTCTTAGTTCATCCAAGAAAGAAAGAAGTTCTGTATCTCTGTCCACCATACTAATGACTATAATGACTATAATGTATAATGAGTTTAATTATTGCTGTTACTCCTTTCAACTCTCTTAAGATAATGAAGCTAGGGATCTTTGAACTGCATCTGTGAGTTGGAGAACTCTACCACTCTTTTTCCCATGGAAAATATGGCAAACTAGGCCTTCCTTCCAGAGTTGAAACTGGAGGTAGGAAAATCAGCATCAAAACTGTACAGAACTTTGGAAGCAATTGGGACACCTTAGAAATACAGCATAGTTGTAGGCTTGTTCAATGGTGCATTTCCTATTTTTTTCTTATCTTTTGAACCTACTTGCTCCCAGGGAAGCCTGTGAGAGTGGCTTGCGCAATGTATCTAGACAATAATAACCGTGGCCCTGAATAATAAAGAGTGAGAACTTCCTATTTTGACGCTAGAACTTTGAAAACTTTTGAAATACTGTATGTTTCTCTGCAGATAAAATCCCCCTCATTCAAGGGACTGTCTCTGACTTCAAACAGACATGCAATTTAAAAAATCAAAGGAAAAGTTTAACTGTTTACTGAGGCAAGACTAAATGGGTGGATCTCTGTTCTGAATATTTTCATATTGCCCAATACATATTTCAAACCTGAAGCTATGGGCTTTCTTTAATGCTCCATTACTGTATATATATTTGTGCTGTCTCCTTTCTTCTTCCAGGTCTTTGCACTTTTTAGTATCTCTTTCTTCTTGTTTTCCTGAAACAAGCATTTCTGCCATTATCAATAATGCTTAATGAATGACTCTTAAAATTAAGGTACTGTAAATTCCCCCGTTATTCCTTCCTAGAATTCTCTTATTACTTAAAGTATGATTAAACTAAAATATACTGTTCCCTAATCAGAGGAATTCAAAATGTTATGCATAAAAGAGCCTTGGTGGCACAGTGGATTAAATTGCTGCTGTTAAAGTAGTACTTAGCTGCCAACTGCCTGCAATTACTGCGAGTTCAATTCTCACCAGGCTCAAGGTTGACTCAGCCTTCCATCCTTTCGAGGTAGGTAAAATGAGGACCCGGTTTGTGGGGGCAATAAGCTGACTTTGTATAAAATAGAACACCGCTCGGGGGGGCGAAAAAGCCCTACTAAGCAGGTATATACAAAAGTATGAAGGCTATTGCTTAATGCATTGTAAGCTGCCCTGAGTCTCTGGAGCAGGGCGGCATATATAAATCGAACTAATAAATAAATAAATAAATAATTCCCAGTCAGCATGGATTCTAGCCTTTCATGATAATGAAAGCTGTAGTTTAATATATCTTAAAGGTACAAGATAGTCCTGACGAAAGCAGAATCAATTACATGCGATAATTCAATCTATCCATTATGCAAAGTGTGCAGATAGAAGAATCTTGCGGAATTCAGCTTTATACGACACAAAATGTTGCTGACATTTTATGACAGACTAACCAACTTCAGAAATAAGCAGCTCCAATATACCTGAACTGTAGTTCCTGCTCATACGAATGTATATAAATGACTTCTTTGAGCCCATGTTACATTTTAACATGGACTCAATCTTCTTCTCAGCGCTATTGATATCCCCAACTTGTCAGAAATTGTTGTGACCTAACAGTGAACTTTTCCTTGGAAACAATGTAAACTGGTTTTCACCAGATAAATTAATCTGAGAAAAGTAAATAGGCTAGTCTGAAACTATACCAATCCCACTGAAAGTAGTCGGGGGGGGGGGAGCAGAAAAAAGATAGAAGGGACATTTCCTAAAAGCTGTGCCAAAATCACAGACCCTGGAAACAATAGATAGCTTTCAGGAATGAGGAGAGGCCAAGAAAGTTAGAAAAGGGGACACTGGGCAATTAGAGAATGGAGATGAAAACTCTCATTTGAAAAAGGACCAACAACTGTAACATGATTAAGTTTTAGCAGTACATGGAAATATAACCAAGGAATCCAGAGAAGAATCTTCTCCCATCACTATTTTCTAAAAAAATTTGCCTGGGTGCCTATCAGCATTTAATGGCAGGTTAGCTGACTATGCTTAACCAGCAAAGATAGAGAACAAATTGTAGTATGGCAAAGATTTATACCACCTTTACTCAATTTCTCACATGTATGGGAATTTTTTGGTTAGAGAGCAGTGCCCATGGAGACTTCACACATGGTTAGAGAGTTCCCAAGGGGATTTCTATCAGTCACAACCAGCCCCAGGATTGTTTTCTGAGCATAAAATGAGGCATAATCCAGATATCTTTCTCTCTCTCTCCTTAGATTTCTTAAAGAAAAAGTATAATATACTGCACATTGAAGATGTTTGATACAAAAAACTTTTAAAAAAAAACAAGAGGAAGAGAAGGCATACAATTTTAACTTTTGAAGAGTGGTGGCAAATATAGCCTACAAGGAAACCTCCTTTGAGGTCAGAGTCTTAGTCTGCTTTTAAAGACGCATAACAGTAATTCTATACTAAACTACAATATTTGCATCATTTCTAGACCTGAACCTATTTTCCTTCCTTACCTTCCATTTCCCCACCTAAAAAGTATGTAAGATTAAGAGACTACTTTTTAACAAGGTAAATATTTAGTAGACTGTTTGAAAATTACAAAGGAAATAATGGAAAGCTAATCAACATATTAATATTAAGCTCTCGGAAGATGACCTAAGCCAAAGACATATATCTGGAGGAAAGAAAATAGTATGGCCAAATTCACATGAAAGAGGACTCTAGTACCTTCAACAATTGTAAAGTACAGGGATCTACAAAAACTGCAATTTTCTTTGCCTCACAGGACAAAGTATATATTCAATTTTCTCCTCAAATGTGAATGGGAAAGGAGAGGATCTATACTGCTATCGACTCTTATATTTCCTATGGATATGATTAAAATTAAATTGTTGAAATAGCTTGCCATTCAGCTTTTAGCAGCACCTAATTAATCAATAATGTTTAATTATTGAATTGGAAGCTACTAGAAAAATCCTGGATTGGGAAGTAAAAAATCAAAATACTGAAATGAGGCAATAGGACTGTGATGGTGAACCTATGGCATGCGTGCCACAGGTGGCACGCGGAGCCATATCTATGGGCATATGAGTGTTATCCTAGCTTAGCTCCAGCGCGCCAGCTAGCTGATTTTTGGGCCTTCCGGTCCCACTGGAAGTCAGGAAATGGCCCGTTTCCGGCCTCAGAAGGGCCTCCAGGGGGTGGGGAAGGCCATTTTTGCCCTCCCCAGGCTCCTAGAAAGCCCCTGGAGCCTGGGGAGGGCGAAAAATGGGCCTGACAAGTCCACCGTGCCAAAAGCAGGAGGAGCGCGGGGGGGTTGCATGCGCATGCACGGGGCAGGGCGCATTGAATTATGGGTGTGAGCATGCATGTGCACAACCCCCTGCGTTCCTCCTGCTTTTGGCCCACGACGGCTGAAAGGTTAACCATCACTGCAATAGGAGCTTGTTGTTGCTAAAAAAAACTACATAGGAATTACTAGGAATTGAGCTTGACTCAAAGAAAATTTTATTTTACCTTTAGCCAGTCTTCTCCAATTCTTTCCTCTTCCCAACAAACTCAGTTCTGAGCTTCGTAATTATATTAAATAAGTTGTATTTAAATAATTGAATGCATCTAAATAAGATATTTAATGGCTGTATATTAAAAATTAATGCCCACATAAATGGATATCATTAGACAGGGACTCGTGGAAATCAAATTCACTGTATAAGGAAGTGGAAGACTCAGATACAGAAGCAAAGATATGGCCAGGGGTTTTCTGTGGAACAGATCACAATTTGCTCATGCACAAATTCCAAGTCAAACTAAAATGGAAGAATAAATCTACCAGTTTTTATATGAACTCAAACATATACCCACCATATTCAGGCAGGAATCTCTTTAAAGTCCTGAACTTACTGAGAAGAACCTCTGTATTATGGAATGAAATCAAATAGATTTTAAGGAAGAATGTGAATACTGACAAAAACTACGAAACAAAAGAAAGCAGACTGGATTCAGAACAATAGTGGAAATTACTACAAAGAAAAGAGAGTTCAAAGCCAACAAGGAGAAAGGTCCCAAGGAGAAACTTAAGAATTTCAGAAAACTTCTAGAAGAGACATTAAAATATCTATATCTGTATGTAGATATCTGTAGAGACATCAACAAGTATAGCTTTTCAAAAGATCTCTAAACTCAAAATTCTCAAATTGGTATCCTAAAGGATGCCAATGGACAAATAATAACTGAGTCAAAGAAAAATGGAAAAGTACATTAGAATGCTGTATTGTATGAAGGTATCTAAGATAGCTAATAAAAAGAGGTTAGGTCAGCACTCTAGACATTGTCAAGTCAAACAGCTACTCTGATGGAAACTCTACAGAGGGGGAGAAGGAGGAGAGTTCTAACCAAACTATACCAGCAAATCCTGAAAATGACCCAGTGGCCAACAAATTAGAAGAGGTGAGTCTACATATCAATACCAAAGAAAGGAAAATTAACAGACCATGAAAATTATCACATAATATATTAATTCCACACACTAGCAAAACAATATTACAACCATCCAATGCAAATCAGAGCCCACCCTGAAATGGGATACACCAGATGTTCAAACTGGGTTTAAAACAAGATACATTATTACTTATGCACAATGGGCAATTGAGAATGCCAAACAATACCAAGGTCAATATATGCTTTCTTGATAGAAAGGTCTTAAAATTGTATCAACCATGTCAAATTGTGGAATGTCTTTAGGAAGATGGAAATCCTAGAACACCTTATTGTTCACATATTAACTCTTCAAAGCAGGCCAGGTTAGGAAATAAGACTTCACAAGTTTGATTGGAATTATTCTTTATTCGTGTAGGCCAGTGATGGCTAACCTTTTTGCCGTTGCGTGCCAAAAGCAGGGGGAATATGGGAGGGTTGCGTGCGCGTGTGCCCACACCCATAATTCAATGTGCCCTATCCACCCGTGCATGTGTGCGTGACACCGCCCCGTGCTCCCCCAGCTTTTGGCAGGAGATAGCATGGTAGGACTGTTTTTTGCCCTCCCCAGGCTCCAGAGGCTTTCTTGGAGCCTGGGGAGGGTGAAAACGGCCTTTCCCACCTCCCTGAAGGCCCTCTGGAGGCTGGAAATGGCCTGTTTCCTGACTTCCGGTGGGACCAGAAGGTCCGTTTTTTGCTCTCCCCAGGGTCCAGAGGCTTTCTAGGAGCCTGGGGAGGGCAAAAACGGCCTCCCCGCCCCACCGGAGGCCAGAAACAGCTTGTTTCCCGACTTCTGGTGAGTCCGGAAGGCTCGAAAATCAGCTGGAGCTGAGCTAGGGCAATGCTCATGTGCTCACCGATATGGCTACGCGTGCCATCTGTAGCACGCATGCCATAGGTTCGCCATCACGGGTGTAGGCTATAGTAAAAGGCTATAGTAAAAGAATCTTGAAAGCCTCCCTATGTTTTGTTTTTTTCCCTCTTTTATCCCACTTGATTAGGGTATAGCCAGTATGAGCTTCTTTCAAATGTTTTCCCTGTTTCCCATGCTTAACAAATGCTTCTTTTTGTAACTCTTTCTGCATCATTTCTTCAAAGTCACCTTTATCACTCTCTACACCTGATGCAAACTTATACACAGAACAGAAAGTCAGAGTCAAGAAATGATATTACAGTCACATATAAAAAGACAAGCAGAGGACCAAACCATTCTTGGAACTGACAATGAAGATTGGTGGATAGCTTCTTCTTAGAACTGACAATTAATCAGCAGTCAAGAAATACGCAACAACACTTGGCAGGGTAGGAATGAAAGCCTTGGAAAAAATATTCAGATGTTGTGACATGTCTATACTACAAAGATCAGAATGTTTTTTTCTGTAAACTCCATGGAAACAAAAGTTGGACTCTGAAGAAGCAAAATAGAAACAGCTTTTGAATTACAAATATCATGGACAGTCAAGAAACAAACACATGTATCATATAATAAATCAATCCCAAGCACTCACTTGAGGTAAAAATAACCAGGCTCAAATTACCATACTTTGGGCACGTCATGCAAAGACTCAGCTCCCTTAAAAGGTCCATAATGCTAGGAAATCTGGAAAGAACGAGTAAAAGAGGAAAACCAGCAGCAAGGTGGAAGACATGACCGCAGTGATGATGGGTGCACTGTTGGGAGTCCTGGAAGGCCAGGTTGGGAACAAATCATCTTGGGAAGGTCTGTCTATGTGGATACATTGATTTAATGGCATGTAATCAAATCAATCAATAGTGAAATGATTCACTTGTCAGTGCAGGAAAACCTTTACAAAGAGGTTGGTTGCACTATGATTAATTTCATCTGCATGTCCACCTCAAAAGGCAATCACAAAAGGCAGTCTTACCCTTGAGAGAAAACCAACAAGGAGAACAGTTAACCTGATCTCATTAAAGAAGGACACATTATGAATTTTCCAGTTCTGCCATACTACTGACCTTTTCTAATTAATTAAATCAGTTCCTGAATGGGCCTTTGTGCTACACAACTTTTCAGCAAAAACAGCATTACCATACTAAACCAACCTTTCCGGTTTCAACCCCAACCATATTCCTAACCATACCACAGGAAGCAGGGGCATATCTTCATGTCCCTTCATCCAAGATAAATACATCATCATCATCATCATCATCATTATATTGCCATCTTTATTATTGCTACTACATCACCATTCCATCATTCAAGAAGATCATGTACATTATTAATCTGTAGAGATAATATAGTGCAAGTCTACTTCTAAGGGGAAATTATCTTTGGTTATGCATGTTGCTTATTGATGACTTTGAATAAGTCACTTTTTCTCAGCTCAACTTACTTTACATACTGCACAGATAAAATTAGGAACATCTGAGGTAAACTATGTGGTTTTCTTAGATGAATTATTATTAATGTAGGAGCTTTATGAGTTTTATAAATAGATATAAATCCAGAAAAATGCAAGGGCAGACTGCAATATATAATTAAATCTGAAAGCAATTAGCAGAAAATGACCATTTATGTTTACCTGTCCATTTTTTGACAATTATATAATAAAAGGACTCCTCCTCACCACCTACTCAAAATTATATTTGTGAAATAGAAAAGCTTGTGTGGGAGTAGATGGCTGGGAATGGATTTCTGTATAGAAATACTGCAGCTTATATTTGGTACTGACACTCAAAATAAATTCCTTAAATTTAAATGCCATGTTATGCCAAATTCTAGGTTGTATATCTTACTGTTCTAGTAAATAAAATCTGAAATATTTTCCACTGCTCTAATCCCTGGAAGGTTATGCCATAATAACCAGTTCATTTAAAAATATTGTTCCTGTGGTCAGTGAACTTGAGTAATCAGAGTTTGTGAAGGAAACTGCACTACCTTGTACTATCTTTGTCAGCTAGCCTTCTTTAACCTGTTGATTTTCTGGTATGGTTGGATGGTATCTCCCATCATTACCTGGGGGACAATACTTCTGGGCATCACATTGAGAAAGGCTATTCCAAACACTGCTCTATTATTTATTTATGGTTCTTATAATGTTATTCAGAATTTTTAGTGCTATTTACTTAACTTGTAGCTTTTTCATCGATTTGTGTCTAGGAGTATGTGGATCAATAATCAAGGACATATTTTTTAAAAAATCTCTGCCGCGAGTTACTCCCATAACACTTTTTGAAACAAAAAGCACCTCTTTTCACCAACACAACCTTGCTGGTGTAATTTAAATGAATTGCCAAGGATAATGTGATTGTTTTTTCATTGAAAGAGTACACTTCTAGCAGGGGGTAAAAAGGATTTAGCAACTCTGCCCTGACCAAAAAACACATATACAGAAGGTACCAAGTAAATAAAACCATGATCAACTGATAAGGAAAAGGGGAGTATCGAACTTGGCAGAAATAGCCAAACTACTTAGTTTACATATTATTACACATTATTCATTTCATTATTATGGAAGTCAAAGTTTTCACAAAATAGCATTCTAAACATTCTTTCCATTTGTGCTGAAATATTCTAAAGCTGGTTAAGAAGTTCAATAACACACAATATATGATTCCTATACTTTCAAAACATAATTAACCTCAGATAATCTAGTAGACAGTGCTAAGCACTTGTGCTATGTATTTTCTATTTCTTAACATTATTAAAAAGTATGGATAAAGTATTGGTAATTAATATTAATCTACTTCAATAATGAGGATATATTTCTACTGCAAAAATCTGTCAGTAGGTATGGATATTGCCACAGTGGTCTTAAAGAATAAAGACTTAAAATTCAAAAATTCAATGTGGCAACTTCATATTGGTATACAAATACAGTAGTGTTAAAATGATAACTACTCATCTATACACTTGCATATATTGTGTTTAAATATAGTTATTCCATTAAATTTATAATTGTGAATCAGGGCAAATTTATTTTTAATCCTTATTAATCCTAATACCAACTAAACACTTAAGCATAATAAAGATAGGCAGAAATTATCTCTCCCTGGAGAAATTTATTTTATTTATTTATTTTATCGTACTTATATGCTGCCCTTCTCCCAAAGGACTCGGGGCGGCTCACAACAATAAAACAACAAGACAATAAAATGAATACTAAAATAATCCAATTAAAATCCCCGAACAGATAAAACTAAAACTAAAACTTCCAGCAGATCAGGAGATTTGTTGAAAAAGCCACGTTTTCAGGTCACCATGGAAAGAGCGGTGGTCGGCGGCTGTCCGGAGCCCAGTGGGTAACTCATTCCAGAGGGTCGGTGCAGCCACAGAGAATGCCCTCATCCTGGGCGCCAACAGGCGACATTGTCTGGCCAATGGCACCCGGAGGAGGGCAGTCCTATGTGAGCGCACTGGGAGATGGGAGGCCGGTGGGAGGTGGTCCTGCAAGTACCCCGGGCCCATGCCATGAAGGGCTTTATAGGTAAGTACCAGCACCTTGAAGCGGATCCGAAGGACCACCGGCAACCAGTGCAGCTCGCGCAGGAGAGGTGTAACACAGGAGTAATGGGAAGCTCCTGTAACAACCCGCGCGGCCACATTCTGGACCAGTTGGACCATTCTGGGCCACCGGGTGCACCACAAGAGCAGCCCCATGTAGAGGGCATTGCAGTAGTCCAGCCGAGAGATAACTAGAGCATGAGTGACTGCGGAGGGCATCCCTATCTAAGAAAGGTCGCAACTGGCGCACCAGGCGAACCTGCGCAAAAGCCCTCCTGGTCACGGCCATCAAATGGTCAACTAAGGACAACCGCGAATCCAGGAGGACGCCAAGATTGTGAGCCCTTTCAGAGGGAGTAAGCAACTCCCTTCCCATCAAGAGTGATGAGGTCACTAGATCAGGGGATGCTGGTATCCACAGTCACTACGTCTTGGAGGGATTGAGTTTGAGCCTGTTCCTACCCATACAGACCCGTACCGCCTCCAGGCACTTAGACATCACGGAAAGGGCATCCCCGGGTTGGTCCGGGGTGCAGATGTAAAGCTGGATACCATCAGCATATTGCTGATACCTCACTCCGAAACTACGAATGATCTCACCCAGCGGCTTCATATAGATGTTAAAGGGCAAGGGGGAGAGAACCGATCCCTGAGGCACCCCACAAATGAGGGGCCTTGGGGAGGATCTCTGTCCCCCTGCCCAAATTGTGTGCGACCCGAGAGGTAGGAGGAGAACCACTGTAAAACAGTGCCCCCCATCCCCAACCCCCTGAGTCGTTGCAGTAGGATACCATGGTCGATGGTATCAAAAGCCGTTGAGAGGTCAAGTAAGACCAGGATAGAGGAATAACCCCTATCCCTGGCCCGCCACAGATCATTCACCAGGGCGACCAATGCAGTTTCCGTGCTGTGTCCACACCTGAAACCCGATTGGTACGGGTCTAGATAATTTGTTTCCTCCAGGAATTGTGGAAGTTGGTATGCCACCACAGACTCAACAACCTTCACTATAAAGCGAAGGTTGGAGACGGGACGAAAGTTGTTCAAGGAGGCCGGATCCAGGGCAGGCTTCTTGAGAAGGGGTCGAACCACCGCCTCCTTAAGGATGGCGGGGTAGACCCCATCCCTCAACGAAACGTTAACAATCACCTGGATCCAGTCTCCAGTCACCTCTCTGGTTGCCGCAACAAGCCAGGAGACACGGGTCCAATAAACACGTTGAGGCCCCCAATCTTCCAACAATCCTGTCCTCTTCATCTATGGATACAGGGTCAAAGTCAACCCAGATGTTGCCTTCAAGACTTGCTCCCATCTCGTCAGACCTTGCCCAGTTAGAGTCTAAACCCATCCGGATCTGAGCGATTTTGTCTTGTAGAAATTGAACAAAATCCTCAGCACTGCCCTGCAAGGGGTCCTCCCTCGCTCCTTGATTAAGAAGAGAGTGGGTCACTCGGAACAAGGCTGCTGAGCCATTTTCTGCAGACGCAATGAGAGCGGCGAAATAATCACATTTCACCGCTTCCATTGCCACAAGATAAGACCTAATATAGGTTCTTAACTGTGTTTGATCAGATTCAGAATGGGAAGATCTCCAACAGCCCTCTAGGCATCTCTTCTGACGCTTCATCTCCCTAAGCTCCACAGAAAACCATGGAGCTACCCGGCATCCCTGTCGGAGGAGAGGCCGCAAAGGGGCGATTCGATCCAGTGCCCTGGCAGCAGCCCATTCCCAGGCATCCACCAGGGTCTCTGGCAAATCGCGGGATAGGTATGTGGGAAAAGTCCCAAGTTCCATCAGGAACCTATCAGAGTCCATCAGGTGCCTGGGGCAGTTACGCCTCCCAGCGGTGAGGGTTGGTGGATAGAAAGTCTAGCTTAAGGAGGGAATGGTCGGTCCATGACAGGGGTTGAATAGAAAGTATTCCCCTACCCTGAGCATTAATCGACTGCCCAGAAATTGAAAAGTCAGACAGAAAGAATGTATTGCATATATAATAGCATGGTGATCAGATATAACTCGTCAATCCACCATTGGAAACAAATTTCCTTGAAGTTGTTTTCCCCTCTGTGATAAGAAAATGATGAAAGAATTTGAGGAAATACACCAGAGATTTCAAAGAATCACTGAAAATTCTGCGAATGAGGCTGGAAGAAAATACTTTAAAACCGCCCCTGGAAATATTTTCATTCTCTAAATCACAGTTAAAGATTAATTTAGTTGGTTGTAACATCCTTTCAAATTTTAATTCCAATTCCAATTAACATATATATTCATCAAGCAACAACAAATGAAAAATAGTTGTGTATTGAGATTCTACTCTAGATTTTATGAAAATAGTGGAATACTTAAACGGGGGGGAATCTTCCCAATGGTCTGAGGACAGATCACACTAAATACAGAATTATCCTCCATCTAAAGTTGCTGTTCTGCAGCTTTAGTACTTGAGGAATTCTACCCTTGCAAAATTTTATTTCAGTCCTATGTCCACACTGTAGGGCAAAGGCCTGAAGAGAGATATCTGCTCTATATATTTAAAGTCTCCACATAGGATTCCAAAATATGCAAGGAGCCTGTATTAATGAATGATGAACCTCCACTCAAACCTCCCACTAACCTATAAGCAATAGGAAGAGATAACCTGTCATAAAATCCTGAGGGAAGATAGTTTTTACTATACTTAAGTAGGAAGTCTTTGCAAGCCTTACTGAACCAAATATATAGAGCAGTGATGGCTAACCTTTTCCGGACCAAATGTCCAAGGCACACGGGTGTGAACAAGAATGCATGCGTGTGTGCCCAAAACCCAAAACTGCAATGTGTGCACAGCCCCTGCGCATGTGCCCCGTCCCCCGTGCAGACCCAAAGACTAGCTGGCTGGCTGGCTGGCGGGAGGCGCGTGCGCATGCCCAGCAGAGCTGAACTGGGGTGATGGCTCATGTGCCATCAGAGAGGGCACTGCGTGCCACTTCTGGCACGTGTGCCATAGGTTCGCCATCACAGATGTAGAGCAAAGCTTGATCATACTAAGATAAAGTATCCTTTGATGGTTGGCAACTATGTTCTTTCTTGACACAGACCACAGAATAAGTCATAACATAAAATCTTTTATTAGATAATAATTTCAGACATAGCACTCCCACCTAGATAGAGCAACCAGAAATTTTATGATTGGGGGCTTCACAGCTACAGAGGAATTGCGATGGCATCATAATCACTACTTCACAAGTGTCAGCTCTAGGATGCAATGGACTCTCAGCTCCTACCTGTCTGGGTGAACCCTGGCTTGTATCCATTGGCTGTTCCACTCTCAGGAGTCACAGATGGAGATGCTGAAGAACTAGGTTTAGCAGAATGGCTAGCAATAGAAGAGTGCCTGCTTCTACATTCTGCAAGTAAAGCAGCTATAGTACATATTTAAGCAGCCAGGTTGACAGTGAGATAATGCAGCAGGACATATATTGTATGCAAAAAACAAAACAAAACAAAACAAAATACAGTTATTGTGCAAACAAGAGTGTTAATTAAAAAGCAAAGTTCTTGGAATTTGTTAAAGATTATTTCTAGTTTAGAAACATTTAGAAAATTCATGCAGCAGCCATGACCCTAACTTTGTTATGGGAAATACAAGAATAATTTCAAAGAAAGCACACCTTCATACAGAGAGATTTTAAAATCAAATATATCTGATATTACCATTCTTCTCATTTCTTGTGCATGGGAGAAATGATAACATCAGGACAAAGGGCTCTTATAGAACTGCAACATCAGTATATTCCTCCTATTGACTACAGAAACACTTCTAGGACATTGCGCTAGACAAGCCTTAGTTACTGTTATATAATATATAAGGCTTTGCACAAGACATGGGGGGAGGTATACCAAGCACAACCACACCTACAGGAAAGTTTTATTAATTAGGCCATGACAATGAGAAACTGCTGTCATAGAAAACAGTCTAAACAGCCATAGGACTAGATTATAGGGTTATTTTCAAGATGTCCTTTCTTCAGGAAAAATGTGTGACAAGACTATCATGTTAAACACAAATTTTTGCAACTTCTGGAATCAATATCCACATATTCTCATCATCAACTGCTACATAGAATTCTTGGAATTCCATGTTTTACCCTATGTTGTGTCTGATGAACATGATATTTCAATTAGCTTAAGCCATAGGCTAACTTCTTTATCTCCACTATCGTCACACATTTCTTATGCTGTATTTTTACAGTTACCTATTTGGAAGGGAATTTCATTAAGGCAATTTATTTCCAAGTAAACATGCATACAGTTGTTATATTAGTTTTGATTTACCATGAACTGATCTGTTACAGACTGCATTAGACCAGAGGTAGGCAACCTGTTCCACAACATTTTTTTTATTGTATAGCGGCTAACTTCCAAAATTAAGCTATATTTTGGGAGTTAGCCTCTACACAATAGAAATAGCTGAATTTGGTGTGGGGTGGGGTGGGGGGGAATTGGAGGGGAACAATTATGCAATCTTCTACCAATTAGAAAAAATCACACCCTAGTATACATGATTCTCTTAGGCTTAGCAATCAGAAGCATTCGAATATATTTTGTTTTTTCACTGACATAAGCATAACTTTTACCTTTCAACCATTATTTTATGAGCTGCTTTAAGGCAAAAATTGTCCTATGTTCCTTATTAGAAGGGTAAGATTAAGAAGAAATGAAGTAAACTACTTTGCAAAAGAAAATTAACATGCTTTAAAGATATATTCTATGTCCTTTAAAAATAGTTGGATAATCCTAGATTGAAGAAGGAGTCCTTTAATGTGGAAAAAGGTCCTTCAGTGGCTGATAAGAAACACTTAAAACCATATATAACATCTTACAAACTAAAAAGCTAGGTTTACAATATGATATCATCTGGAAATTCCCTCTTTTAAGAAGAAGCATACCAAAACATTGTACGATTTAGCCATTCTAAAATTCAATTCTCTTAATGTTCCCCACACGCACTCAAGTACATCCAAGAAGATATTTCTTACCTTTCCAACATATAAGAGGTCCCTTTGACAACACACCTTGAGCATTTCTTATTAGGTGGTACTTTAAGTGCTTCTGCTTCTTTGGCTGAGTGGTGAGTTTCAAATTAATGTGGTTTGAAAATTCAGTGAAATATCGAAATCCTCTTTCTCCACAGCCTATACAATTTCCAGAAAAACCTGCAGGGTTGGAGAAAAGCATGATAGTTTTATAGTTTTTCTTGGATGTTTGACAATTTTGTTTCTATCCACGTTCTCTTCTTGGAATCTACCTGGCTTATTAATGTATTTCCCTCTGCACACTGATAGTTTAAAGAACAAAGAAGAATAATGAAATCTATATTTTCCAAGTATCATCAAACTTCCCTTGTTGTACCCATAGGCATCTGTTCTGCAAAATGTGTAGCATGCTATCATGACAGACGTCCCACCCTTTTGTTCTTGTTACAACTCTGCATAATATTAATGGCAGAATTTACTTTGTAGTGTTTTGTTACACATCACCCACCCCCTGTGGATGTCTATGCTTGAATTTGTGGGTTATATTCAAATTGTTAGGTGTCTAAATGTTAGGCTTCAACCTTTCCCAGGCCATCATCAATTGTTCCAATTAAGCTTAACGATCTTAGATTATTCCATCTTGCCTTCTTACATAACTACAAAAGTCATTGAGAAAGCTTTGAAGAAAAACTTTGGAGAAAAAGGACATCAGGATGCAAATGTCTCTTCTCTCCTCATTAGATACCTAACATCAACAAAGGCAAGTAACATCTCTAACTTTGTATCTCTAATTTTGAATAATAGCCTCACTTATTTTGGGATATAAACTATTCAGTGCTGAATGAAAGCTCCAATAGATTTTACCCAGAGGTAAATAGGAAATCTAAATAGGAAAAAACATTCCCATTCCTGTTCCAAAATACCAAAGAAGACCAAATTGTGGACACTGTTACAGAACGATAGTTGTTAGGAAAAGCAATTAAGACATTTAAGATCTTTTACAAAGACATCTTTCTCTACTAAGTGAATCAATTCCAAAGCTGTATTTTTTCCATAAAGAAATATCTCCTTAATTTTTTTAATACTACTTTTTTGCTTGAATTTTCAAAGTCTTTTTCTTTTGATATGGATAAATGATTTAGAGCTACAGGAGATGAGAATGCAAAATACATATACTTTCAGTTCTATAGAAATTCCTGATGTAAGAAATAATCCATATTGTCACTGCAAAGATTTTTTGCAATATAGTAAAGAATAAACCAGTAAATTAAAAACCAGTTTGGCAAGGTGGCCTAATTACATCTTGAATTGAATTCTCCTAGATAGTTAGGGATATAAATATTGTGTTTGATCTACTGTAGACTTTCTACTGATTTCAGAAAGGACTTTGCACAGCTATCAATATATTTTCTTAATTATTATAATCGAAAGTTAGGCCATTTGTTCAGCATAAAGATATACAGGGTAAATACATTCTCAACTGTAACATCTTTGTTAGTTGGTTGCTTTAGCTGTCACAATGGCAAAAGAAAACAATGCTATTGTCCATTTTTGTTTTTCTTTTAAATTATGGGTTGCATCCAATAGCAACAAAAAAATGGAAAACCTGTCAACGGACATACTTTCACCTACCAGTAGCTTCCCTTTTCCAGAATCAAATCTCTTCCAGATGTTTGGAAATAGAAGAGGGGGAATCAGCAGAAGCCTATCAATATAATATTGCTTATAGCCTCATATTGTCACACCGCTAGATTTAAAAACTTAATGTGGAAGTTAAAAGATGAATAAATTATAGTCCATAAATTTAGAAAGAGAAACTTTTGAACAACAACAAAAAAGAATACACATTTATATTTTGAAAATTTATCTCACATTTTCAAAGTTAATTCTGCTTAAAGACTATTTTTCTTGTTTAAATGCAATTTGAGTTAATCTGCTTCTAAAACTCCACAAATGTTGCCAAGAAAATCTGAAGAATGTGTCCTTGCAATTACCAAAAGTCAAGGCTGACTCAAAGACACAAAGTGTATTAATTTAACTTCCTCAATAGTTCAGTCTTCTGAGAGAAATACCATCTGCCACAAACTAAAAATGGGCCCATTACTAAAGAAGCAAAGGAAGAAGACTCCTTCCTTTACACATATTTGAAAAAAAAAATCCATTGCACAAATTAAAAAGGGTTTTAAAAAGTCACAGTTTTTACATTAATACCAGGAACAAAGAGATTGGAACATTGGATTACAAAGCAATTAAATGAGAGTTGAACAGAATATTTATCAAAAGTTTATGTGTAACCCAGTATAGAAATTCAGATATTCCACAGAAAGTATTTGCAAAACCTACGTTTTTACAGGTTCTCAGATTGTCTGCTTACTCATGGTTGAACTGGGAATTATAATACAATTTATTTAGAACAGAGGGCTGATTTAGAGGATTAGAAACTGATTGTTCCAAATGAGAGGAATTCACTCTTCCCTGAATCATTAATTTCCATGTGAACGTGAGCAAACTTGAACACTATAATCCAGCTGGCTCTTGTCTCAGTTGAATTGTTTATGCCAATCTCCAAAATCCTTGCTTTGTTCTATTATCTGTCTTTGATCTTGGACTAACCTATATACTTGCATTCCTGCCACAAATAGGCTTTTACAAAGTAATCTTTAAGCTACTGCTATAATTCTGATCTGATCCTGAAGAAATACCATCATTTCCAGGATGCTGAAAAAGAATGTGGTGAAAAAAGTTGCAGTTATACCTCCTAATTCCTAAAGGCTTCCAAAATCTACTTTCCATCTATCTATTAGAGTTCCATCTCCCGTAAACTCTAACCAGCACAGGCCAATTTTTGAAAATTATGAGAGCTGAAATCTAATACATCATCTGGAGGCTGGAAAAAATAATCAATGCCATACAAAATTTGTACAAGCTAATATGCATCTCATATTATGGCACTCATATATGGTTTAACAGAAAAAGCCATAATATCACTTTATTCATATTCCAAATGGGCAAAATCGGGGAGAAAATAATTACAGCCAAGCCCTGTCAGACAATGTTCAACCAGGCCATCTAAACCGATCACACTAAATTATGATCCAGTTCATTGCAGGGATTACAACAGCATCTCCCACCATGAAAATCAAAAGCAGCTATTACATAAGCTTCAACTGTATACAGGTAGTTCTCGATTTACAACCACAACCGAGCCCAAAATTTCCATTGCTAAGCAAGACATTAACTGATTTATCCAATTTTACAACTTCCTTTGCTTTCAATTGTTAAGTTATTCACTGCAGTGGCACAATAATATTTATTGTGTATTTGCCATTTTTTGGCTAAAAAAAGATCCCTGCATGCAATGAATCTGACATTGACATTGCTTGACAGAAGTTATCAAAAGGTGGTCACATGACCCTAGGACACTGCAACTGTCATAAAAACATGCCCATTGTCAAGTGTCCAATTTTAATCAGATGATCACAGAGATGCTGCAATACTCATAAGTGAAGGTGGAAGATTACTACTAATGTAATCTATTGAATCTCCTGTATGGATTGCCTCTCTGAGTATGTAGGACAAATGGGGAGGAAGCTAACCATCAGATCGCAAGAACACAACTTAGTGATCGGACGAGGAGATCCAAACTCATTGATAGCCTCACATTGTAATGAACAAGGACATACATTCAATTTCACTACTAATAATATTGTTGGCCGAGCAGGTACAAAGATAGCCAGGGAAATTATTGAAGTCTGCGAAATAGGCTCCTTCTCGGTCAACAAGAGTGCTGATTTATCATGAGTTTAGGAGGGGAGGACTTGACAGCATAAGGAAACAACAGCAAATGACTTTGTATAAAAAAGAACACTGCTTGGGGGGGGGGGCGAAAGCCCTACTAAGCAGGTATTTACAAAAGTATGAAGGCTATTGCTTAACGCACTGTAAGCCGCCCTGAGTCTCTGGAGAAGGGCGGCATATAAATGGAACCAATAAATAAATAAATAAATAAATAAATAAATAAATAAATAAATAAATAAATGGCAATCAACACCCCAATCAACCAATAGAGCCTTGGTGACGCAGCAGACTAAAGTGCTGTTAAATAGCACCAGCTGCCTGCAATTACTGCAAGTTCAAATCTCACCAGGCTCAAGGTTGACTCAGCCTTCCATCCTTTCGAGGTAGATAAAATGAGGACCCGGTTTGTGGGGGCAATAAGCTGACTTTGTATAAAAAAAGAACACCACTTTGTGCGGGGGTCGAAAGTCCTACTAAGCAGATATATACAAAAGTATGAAGGCTATTGCTTAATGCATTGTAAGCCGCCCTGAGTCCCAGGAGAAGGGTGGCATACAAAATTGAACAAATAAATAAATAAATAAATAAATAAATAAATAAATAAATAAATAAATAAATAACCACACCCAACCAGGCACCACATAAATACTATGCATAGAATAGTCAAAGCACACATTCTGGTAGTGAAAAGTTCCCTGAGGATGGGCTCCAGCACAAGTCCAAAAATTTGAAAGACTAAACCTCTGATCCTGGTAACCAACCCAGATTGGATCCACTCATGTGTGAAAAATGGTCATAAATCACTTTTTTCAGTGTCATTGTAACTTCAAATTGTCACTAAATGAATGGTTGTAAATTGGGGACCTCCGAGAGAATTGACGAAAAAGAAAGGCCAAAGACAGTCATTCTAATAAAGTATGTAACTTTCTTAATAAACTTTCCCTTTGAAGAAAAAAAATCCTTTCGATCTCAACCCTGTCTCTATAATGAGGCTCTTAAGGTTTGCTAATACTGACAAATAAATAGACTGCACTTAATAAAGTGCAAGATTCCAAACAATTTTTTTCTCTAATGAAAAAGCTTTCAGAAAGTATCTTAGAATAGTACAGGGAGAAAGCTTTGAAGTGAATCAAGCCAATATAACATACTGTAAATTCAGTTCACTGTAAATCTGTCATATTGTGAGGAACAATAAATGAATTCTCATTTACCTAAAAGTGCATTTTTTCCATGGTCATCTGGCAGAAATCTTTTATCAACAGCACAGACTAGAATATGCTCAGGAAGATTTGGAGATTTAGCTCCAACCAACAGGAAGCCTGGTGGGATATCAATCTGTTCCATACGCAGCGATACTAATCGCAAATCTTTGCCGGCTTGACAAAAACCTGAAAAGAAATGATACATCATGAAACAACCATTTAGAAAAACTTCCAAGTACACTGGTCACTCTGGGCTTCATATTTCTAACCCCTTCCCCTTTCACAAAACAGCTACCTGGTACATTAGTTTATCATGGGCAAAGAACGGCTCAAGCAATTTCAACCATTTGGTATACAGATGATTTACCATCTGGAATCAAATATTGTGGGTGTAAGACACTCCTGTGTCTATGTGTGTTCCAGCATAACTCTAGAATCCCTGGGCCGTTAAGGAAAGCGAGTGCGGCATTCTAGAGCGGCAATTGTTTGTGATGTCAGTTCCTCTGCAGCTTCTTCTGGAAAGCCAGCCATGATGTTCACCCTCCAGTGGACCAATGGGGAAGTGCCTGATGGATTTGAGGCAAAGTGCCAGGATCGTAGACAGGGTAGGAAAGAGGAGCACATGGGAGGGGTAAGGGAGAGGGCAGGGATGATGGAAATGGGAGTAGGGGGAAGAAATGCCCTTCCCAATGGCTTCCTGTCAGATAAATGCTTCGACGTCTATAAATATCCGGGCAACACCGGGTTATCAGCTAGTTAGATATATAAAACAAATGTAGGTTCATGAAACAAAATTATGCACTGTGTTGTGCTGCACATATTTTGTCTCCTCCTTCTTCCTGCTCCTGAAAAACAGTTGAAAAGATGCCTTCCTTTTCTCTTTGTGAATCAAATGTACAGCTGTGTACTATCAACCTAACAACATTACTTTCAATAGGATGCCATGTCTGGATGCAATACAGGTAAACTGCCTTATCAACTGGAAGATGCTGCTAAATTCCTAAATCCAAACAGGCTCTCCCAGCTGCTCCAAATTGTTTGGATTAAAGTAGCAGTAGTCTATAGCATCTCATGGCAACTTTGCTTTAATAGAGAACATTAGATTAATGAAAAATGAATGTGAGTCACAGGCTCATAGACATCTACAACCATGCACAATATTTTCATCTACAAAGAAAGATACATGGCACCAGGGGTGAAATCTAAATTTTTTTGCTACTGGTTCTGTGGGCATGGCTTAATTAGTGGGCAGGGCTTGGTGGTAAGGTGACTGGGTGGACGTAGCCAAGTCAATGTCACTTCTTTGCCCTTTTTTAACGTACAAAACACAACACAACACAGCTGGCTCACCCACAATGTAAAAGCAGCTGTGCTAAACCCAAAATGGCCCCACAACAAGCAGGAACCTCACACAGCCACAAAAAGCCCAAAAAAAAACAACTTTCACACTTGACACACACACAACACAACACAATACAACTAGCTCACCCACAATGTAAAAGCAGTTGTGCTAGACCCAAAATGGCCCCTGCAACAAGCAGGAACCTCACACAGCCACAAAAAGCCCAAAAAAACAACTTTCACACTTGACACACACACAACACAACACAACACAACTGGCTCATCCACAATGTAAAAGCAGCTGTGCTAGACCCAAAATGGCCCCTGCAACAAGCAGGAACCTCACACAGCCATAAAAAGCCCAAAAAACCAACTTTCACTCTTTACACACACAAAATTCCACATACAGCTTTGTGAGATTTTGTGTGTTTGTGTAGTTAGAGTGAAACACTACAGAAACACACTAAATCTCAGAAAGCTGCACAAATATTATTTTATTTTATTTTTATTTTTATATAAAAGTAGCTAAATTTAAAACTTCCTAAACTTTAAATGGCTAGGTCTAAAAAAAGAACAACTAAAAAAAAACCCAATTAACAATTTTTTTTTAAAGCTCCCAAAGGGGAAAAAAACTTACCCAATAGAATAGGGGTCTCCAACCTTGGCAACTTTAAAACTTGTGGACTTCAACTCCCAGAATTCCTCAGCCAGCTTTGCTGGGAGTTGAAGTCCACAAGTCTTAAAGTTGTAGATAGAGCTGCTCACCGATGAGCTTGACTGCAGACAGGGAGATTCAGTTGCTTGCTGACACAATGGATTGCAGGTATTACAGCGTTGCGACCAGCAATTAAGGTAAGCAAGCTGGGTGTGGGGGAGAGACTTTTTTTCTTTTACATGGCTCTGGCGATCAAAAGCTGAGTTGCCTGATTAGCAGGCATCTCAGCTGGGATGGTCAGAGCTTGGCTCGTCAGAGCCATTTTAAAGAAAAAAAGGCTCTGATGATCGCGCGGCTCAGCTGGGTATGGGAGGCGGGGGCAGGGATTTTTGCTACCAGTTCTCCGAACTGCCTGCCGCCATCGTTACCTATTCACCCGAGGCGGTCCGAACCGGGAGCATTTCACCCCTGCATGGCACTGTTTTCTGCTACAGATGGAAAACAGTGTGCCTGTTGCAATTACGGTATTTTGGTGAAGAGGAATTATTCAGAAGACACACTTTTTTCCAAAACCACTTCTCACTCATTCCTTCAATGTTGAAAATGCAAGGGCCACTTGCTTCTCAATTTAAAGCTGGGACAAGCAATTTTCCTTCACTGTGGATCACACATACAAAAGGGGGGAGGGGAGAAACCCTAGGACTGTAAGAAATACGATTGTTGATGTAGTGACATCACCAAAGAGGGAACAGCCAAATGTTCAGTCTGGGTTCATTTGGGGGAGGGTTTGGAAGTTCTAATGGAAAATAGCTGTTTGAATTCCTCCAGTCAAGAACTGATTCATGTGGCAACCTGTTGCACTGTCTTATAGTTCGTACAATACAGTTTACAAGTTCCTCACAATGTCTATCTTGAACTTACTTCTTTGTAGCTTTAACTATGTAGCATCTGCTTTTGCTATATTTGGTTGAATAACATTTTGAGGAGGCTATTGTGTTTATATAAAATATAATTAAAAAGTCACATAGCCTTATACACATATATGTCTTACTATTTGTTTGCTTACAATGTGCTCATCCAACATTATTTGGGGCATATTGTTTACCAGTGATTAAATGATTTAAATGTTCCTTATGCATGTAATCATCTTTTTAGATCAAACACTCAGCAGTAACAATTACCATGAACAATCAACAGTAGCAATTACTGCTATGGTATATAAGAGAGAATGGCTATGGCCACAGGCACATAGAGATGAAGATAAGGAAAGCAAATATCACAAGTGATAAGGAAGAACAGGGTGGTCTTAATTACAACCAACACTATTCCACAACTTTAGCTGGAAAAGTGCTGGAAGGGGCATTAACTGACAAAATGGTGTTACAAAGAGCAAAATAGATTTAATTAACTATAGAAATAGAATATAAGAGAAAGAACTATAGCCATTTTTATAAATTCTCTGAGAGAAATTCAAACATCCTAATGTTTTCATTTCAAGAACACTTCACTGTGCCAAAATCTATTGTTTACTGAAAGTAAAACAAAAAATCCATCCATCCATATTTGCTAATTCCTGTAGGAAAGACAAGTATTTTATTTTCTTTATGTGACTTCTAAGACACTAGATTTTTTTAAGTACATTTTTTATATATTCTTATTTACATTTTCTTACTAATTTTAACCATCATACATTCTGTAAACTATTTCTGACTGAGCTAGCACCAGCCTCTTTCAGGTCTCATCCCACCATTGTTAAGCTGCATCATATACATTATTGCTGTTGGATGCATTAGGTAGTGCTAAGGTATAAAAAACATTTCTTTTCTAAGCAAAAACTGGATGGAGGAAGTGCTATGGGATTGGAAATCCTTAAATTCTGTAACATACTGGGTCACAGAAATCATTGCAATATGTTGCAATGTCCTTAAAATTACTCTTTCTTATTAAAAACATTTTAGATCAGCAATAGAGATAAAAAGGAAAGCTAAACAAATTTCTCTTTAAAGAGTGTGAACCCAAAAGATTCTGGAGCAAGGTGTCTGCACTATCTGTTCTTTAATTTACAATATTTGTATTTGATTATTCTGTTAACTACAATTGAGAGCTGGGTCCTTGGATCCTTTGAAACTTAAGAAATATCAAAGGTGCAGCATTCATTAGATTATAGAAATTAAAGATTGAACAGTTCTATAAAAATGCAGACTGCTTATTTTAGCCAACATTAGCCAATAGCTATTGTGTTAAGAGAGAGTACATTATTATTTTCCATAACTCAATGAGTGTCTTTGCAATTGTGTTGTTTTGAACAAAAGACACATTAGCATTTTGAATTAAGGACTACAGCATGCGCTAAAAACAGCAGATAATTAAGGGATGCAAATTTACTTCTCTAAAGTAAAAACAAACAAAACAACCCCCCTTACATTCTTATTCCAAAGAAATGCAAAATACAAATCCCTGGAGCAATTCATTAGGCTCCATTTTCAATGGTGTCCATTCAATCAATCATTATTTGGAGTTTAAGAGCTTGCTGCTTTTCAGAATTGAATCAACATATCCATATCCTCTAATAAATTGCCAATAAGATATTTCTGTTTTCCAGAAATACTGATCTTTGCACTCTACAGTCATCTTTTAAGCAACTAAGAAGAAAAGAGTTTGGCCAACTCAGCTGTGAAAATATAAACAAAAGGTCTGAAATTGTGTAAAGCAAAAATTGTCTCTGTTCCCCTCTATCCCCCCTTTCTTTAACAGAAACAATTACCATCTCTTTTGTGAGGTACAGATCTGTTTTTGTGCTACTTTAAGATAAGGATTTTGCATTAGAAATGACATACTAAGATTTACATTAAAAATGCAGTTCACAGTCACTTCCATTTGGCATTTTCACAGTTGCTGAGTAACTCAGAACTCAGTTTGGCTCTCTCTCATGTTGCATTTAATAACCAAACCACATCATCAGTAATAAATAATACCCTTGATTTTTTTAAAAAACAATAAAAACAGAATATACATCTTATAAATGTATAAGTACATAAATGTATATGGTAGGGCCATATCTACTACCTAATCGATCAGTTCTGCTTCAATAACGCCCCAGACAAATCACGTTTTGGTCTCTACATGAAGTTCAGATTTTAAAGTCAAAAATCATTTGATCCATTACTGCAGTCTTTTCCAGAAAATCAATTGTAGATTTTGGACTTGCCATATTGGATTTTTAGGCCTACAAGCTACAATTGAGCAAAATATAACCAAACAAAACACAGGATGTTTACAGGAAAGTAGATGAGCTGGGTAGATGGAAACACAAGGCATAATACTTGCTGTTCTGATCCAAGAGAGGATTAATATTAATCTTACCAAATAGTTTTCTGCTGAACATATTTAGTACATCACTTGTTTTAACATGGCTTTCACAATTCCCATAGCAATAACCTAAATTTTTCATACAGCCTTGACCCCAGCCATGTAATTGCTATGATTTATATATATGATTCAGTATATGTCTATTTGGTCTCAGTAAATTCAGTGAAATCTGTTTCCAGGTAAGCATGTTTCATATTGCAATCTTAATCTAGTGCAAATAATTTGTCAATCTTTTAGCAAGAGAAATAAGGGTAGGAAAGCACAAAGGTCATAGAAGTGAATGAAGTTTAAAATGAAACTAGTCTGAAGAGAAGTATATATTTGTTGGCTAAAACAACCTCCATAGTACTTCTCAAGAATCTCACTTCTGTAAATAAATTTCTCTTCTGGTATATTTTCACCTTAGAACTCTCTACAACCTGAACTGCACTTTATGTGGAAATTTTCAGATTTGGGAAGTGGGAAAGGGACAGCTTTCTTTATTGAACAAAACATTTTCTTCCTATAAGTTGTTAAAATATATTTTTGCCTGGTACCACCAGAAAGACAAGCCAAATTGTATCTAAAAATATAATCTAAATTTCTAATTTTAATTGTAAAGTTAACCAGAATAGTGCTATTCAAGAAATAAATAGCCCATGTTTCATTTTTGGGTTAAGAAAAATACTGCCTGACTTATTCTGTATTTTTAGAAGATAATTAGAAGATATTTATAAGATAGTTTAGAAGAAAAAATTAATTTTCATAAAGGACAATGATTGAACAATATGTTGGATATTAAACATGTTAACTAAAATTATTATTAATATTTATGATATAGGATTTAAATAAACTATTCCTCCTGGACCACTTCTTACAATGCCCTTTAAGAATATAAGAATTTGAGCTATTTCCAATATTGCTTGTTGCTCAAGTAACATTATAAACAGATTCAGACTTTAATCTTGCATTTAGTTTGCATGCAAGCAAGTCCAATTTTAACTGAACAAAAATATTTCATCAAGGAGCCCTAGATATTATAACATGTCAAAAATTCTATTGAACCAAATACGGCTAGCTTCAAATTAGAAGTAGATATTATATTGTCTTTTTATGACTTTTTTTAGATTTTGTTACCAAAAAAAAAGGTTATACGTTCATATCACAAATGTACCCTTAGCATAATTTATTTCTTTCTAATTTTGGACAAAGTAGTATCTGCAGGGTATGACCCTTCTGTGAAACTAACACAACCATCATAAAGCAACTGCTGCCCTTTTCCTGTATGCCTGTGACATCATAATGTATAGCATATACAAAGGAAGCAAATTCTTTTCATCATTTGATAACTGCTCTGCCTCAGACACCTCTGATTCTGCTTTGAAATGTTAGATAGAGAAGATTTAAACCAACCATCAGTAGTGCAAGATCCTTCTGGGGCAGGTTTTTGTGCATATGGGATTGGCGGACTATTGGAATCAGACATGTCTTCATCCTCCTCATCTTCTTCTGTTTCGTTAATAGTCTGGCTGGTGGAAAAATCAAAACTTCCATTCTGTGTGTAACGATGCATCAATTCTTTGTCTAGCTCTTCCACTTTTGGTTTCACATCTGGAATGCATGATTATTATTTTTTTTAAAAAAAGGTCAACCACATATCCCTTTAAAAAAAATATACATCTGAAAAACTTCTTTAAAAAATAATAATAAACATTTTACATAGCATAAGAACAATTAGAATATGCCATACTTGCTTGGTTACCTTCCGGCAAAATAGGAGGCTGCTCAGGATCAAGGTAGAGCTGGGAGAAGATGGGCCGAGGAACTACACTATTACATCTGAGGGAGGCCTCTATGGAATTATGAAGAGCTTCTTCAAAACGGGCAGATTTCAGTTGCCCTGCATAAGAATTCCCCATGATCTGTTAATAAATAAAATAAAATGAAATTAAAATAAAATAATAAAAATAAAATAAAATATAATATAATAATAAAAATTAAATTAAAATAAAATAATAAAAATAAAATAAAATAATTAGGGTTTCATTCTTTTATTATGGAAAGCAGAAGTGATGTTTGAACCAGTATTTTGCAGCAGTCCACATTGCAAGGATAAAATATTAGCAATGGTAAAGAAACCATTAAAATACCATCTTGAAGAAGGAGTGTTTGTTCTTGATTTTGCCAGTCTGCTTTTCACTAATAGAGCTCCTTTTGGTCACTTTTTCTTTTACCTTTTACCTCTCCTAAGCATCAGTGTCAATTAAAATGGACCATGACAGACTTCAGGTGCAGCACAGGAAATGTTCAGATAAAAGTCAGTATGTAGAGATCTTCAAGGATAAATAGTTAAAAACATCTGTTTTGGAAGAATTTGCTTTCTACTCTATTTCATAGAAATGTGATAGCAATTTTGTTTTGGCTGGACTGGCTACATCCCCCAACTGAACCAACATCAAAATGTCAATGAAATGGAGGTCATACAGAGATCCACCTGGGAAAGCATAATTTATTGTTTCAACTTTAATTTCCTAGCTGTCATGAAGGACTATCATAAATTCCCAGTTGTCCTGAATTCAACAGATTGCTAGTTAACAGTATATTGTAGGGTTTTGGAAATAAATCAAAGAAATTGAACATAATTCTCAAACAAGAGAATTCTCAACAGAGAACTTGCTTAAACCATTGGTTTTAAAAATACTTGGAGTATTTCCTGCTCTAAAATTACTGTTGGATTGCTTTACAATAGGAAGTCTTCTATTTTTATTATTTTTTGTTCTAGAGTTCTAACTCTAATACAGAGGTCTTCAAACTTGGCAGCTTTAAGATTTGTGGACTTCAACTCCCAGAATTCTGGGAGTTGAAGTCCACAAGTCTTAAAGCTGCCAAGTTTGAAGACCTCTGCTCTAATACATTAATAAATTATTACTGAAATGAAGTAAATATTAAACCCAATGATAGATTTTAGCATAAGTTTCCATGCAATACAAAAAACAAACTGAAAAACCCAAATAAACTAAAACCTTTAAAATGTAAAATATACACAAACAGATTTCTGCTTTCTAGAATCAGAGAAAAATGAGTATTGTACCCTTAAAATGTTCCTGTCCTGAGCTTGAGAACCCTTCAGAAAAGAGATGAAGTAACAGCAGCTTACACAGCATACAATACATACACTCCAGGCTACAATTTTGTTTTATTTACTTAATTATATTTCACACTTCTTAGCTGCCCATCTCTTCAGTTTGCCATGGACTTCCATTGGACAATTTTCTCTGTTGCTCTGACCCTGAGAATCTCTTTACTGAGAGAGAGAGGGAGAGGGAGAGAGATGGGGGGAGAGAGAGAGAGGGAGAGAGAGAGAGGGAGGAAGAGAGAGAGGGAGAGAGGGGTGGGAGAGAGAGGGAGAGGGGAAAGAGAGAGGGAGGGAGAGAGGGAGAGAGAGGGAGGGAGAGAAAAAGATAGGGGGAGTGGGAGGGAGGGGGAAAGAGGAAAGGGAATGAGAGAGAAAGGGAGGGAGGGAGAGAGAGAGAGACACAGAGAGAGAAGGGGTAGAGGGAGAGAGAACGAGAGGGAGGGAGGGAGGGAGAGAGACAGACAGAGAGAGAGAGAGAAAGAAACACAAACACACACACAAAACACATAGAGCTCAATTAAATTTATGCATAACAAACAGCCTTAAAACAAACATTTCTTTCCTATATTTTTACAGCTTTACCCCAAAGTCTGCTGCAGAACTTTCTCAGTGACATACGCAATGAATTAAGATTAGCCCAATGGCTATTTGGGAGTTGAAAGTTAAATCCTTCAGATGACTGGAAAAATGATGAAAAATGCAATGGTGGTCTGAAAAAGCCCAGGAGAAAGACAAATGACTTAATAAAAGAAAAAAAGTATTGAAAAGGAAACCTGTGCCTATGAAGAAAATGTTATAACCAATATGCCATGAAAAAGACCATCTTGAAAAAAAGCTCAGAAAATGTTCAGGATTCAAGTTAAAGTAACTTCAGCAGATGCTTACTTACTTAATGGAATGCACATGAACACTTTCCATTAAAGTGTGTTAAGTTCAGTTAAGGACAGACTTTGCTATGCATTTCTAAATAGTTGCATTGAAGATACGATCTATTACACACCTCTTCTCATAATTAATGTCGTTTTTAGAAAGTAACCTAAGTCCAAATAAGTCTTTGGAACGTCAATAAGCTTATGGCTTTAAATATAATTCATTGCATTTGACATTGCAATTCAATGGCATGTGAATTACAGCAACATACTGTAACTGTAAGCCTGAAGCAAATTTTCCTAGTATTCTTCTAGCTTACTACCATAGCAACCCTAATTCAGTACTTGTAATGTTAACCCATGTCTTCAGTAACACAGTAGCTATAAAATCTCATTGTATAATTCAGTGTTTTTGAATTTGCAGTAGCTTTATAAAACCATTAGCCTTTCTTAAAATTACCAATATTGTAAGTCCTTTGAAAATCCACGAAATTTCTTATATATCTGGTTTATATCTTCTTTTCCATTTCTTCTCCTTCTTCCCAGATTATATAAATCCTTTCAAATTACTTAAAACCCCTACCTGTGATTAACTGATATCATCCATCTTCTAAACATTCACAATTTTATAGTAATTCTTCTGTCCGCAATAAATCATTATTTGTGTAAATGCAATCTATATACAGTACTTCTAAAACTCTTGTTATCATAAAGCAAGGGTGTCAAACTTGCATCGTCACGTTGTCACGTGTCATATCATGACTTTTTCCCCCTTCACTAAACCGGAGGGTGGGGGGGATGGCATGGCAGTGCATGACACATCTGGCCCGCGGACCATGACCCTTGTCATAGGGCAACAATTTTTGAACGAAGGTCAAAACAGACTAATTTACAGAATGTTTTCAAAATCTGGGATACATGATCCCCAAAGAAAATTTGAGACAGTTGTAGCTGCTTCAGTGCTATTTGGCTGCTGCTGTGGTCCGACAATTTTCATTTTTAATGATTTATTGGTTCGATTTATATTGGTTCGATTTATATGTCGCCCTTCTCCGGAGACTCAGGACAGCTTACAATGCGTTAAGCAATAGCCTTCATACTTTTGTATATACCTGCTCAGTAGGGCTTTCGGGCCCCCCTAAGCGGTGTTCTTTTTTATACAAAGTCAGTTTATTGCCCCCACAATCTGGGTCCTCATTTTACCTACCTCGGAAGGATGGAAGGCTGAGTCAACCTTGAGCCTGGTGAGATTTGAAGTCGCAGTAATTGCAGGCAGCTGGCAGCTAAGTACTACTTAACAGCACTTTAGTCCGCTGCACCACCAAGGCTCCTATGGCAGTGATCTGTGGCAGTTTCCCAAGCAATCTCACAATCCCATTCTCTCTGTATTTCCCAACAGAGCAGCAGCCAGTTAGTTACCTGCCTGCTGGGAAGGAAAGGAAGGGATGGAAGGAGGATCTCTCAAGCTCCCTTTCCAACCGATGACAACCCATTAGGATTCTCATTTACATTTTACAGCTCTTTTCAATTTAGCAAATACTGATCATTTGAACACTGTCCATTTAAAACACTTTTCTCAACGTGTATCAACGTCTGCAGTCAACTTTGAGTACTTATGGGCTGCACTTTTCAAGATTCTCTGCAGGTGTCTCAGTAAAATCTGAGGCCCTGGAAAAGTTCCATGGTCATTACCGATGAACTAACACTGCCTTCCTGGTTCTAACAAAGAACAGTTCTTCTCCCCTAAAAACAAGTTGATCAAGAAGGGAACAGGTGATGATGTTTCAGTGCCATGGCAACAGAGTTGCTACCTTTCACCGACCAATTCCAGTATATTCCACAGCAGCAGAAAGAAAATAATGCCTTTCTCATGCTTGAATAATTTCCTCAATTTCTTTCCAATAAACTAATTACAATAATGGAAAGAATATGAAAGGAGGAAAAAAAAGCAGAAATGCACAACTAACTCTCCCCTATATTTGAGACCAAAGATAGGACAAAACATTAAAAATATGTTATCCCAAAGGTGCTTTTTCAAGAGGCAACTGGAGTTTCTTGTTTTTCTTTGAAGACATTTTGCTTCTCATCCAGGACCTGGATGACTGAGAATCTCCATAGACATTAAACTATGTTAGCAACTTTTAATATTTATGATTCACAAAGAGATCTTAACAATCCAACAAAAACAAAAGATTTCTTAATACTCAAGAGAGTATTAGAAATTCTATTTTAAAATTTTACAATTCTCTTCTTTCCTGAGTGCTACTGTTTTCCAATTCAGTTTCCATTGAAAATTAGGGTAATAATTAACTACAGTAAAATGCATTATACTTATGCATATGTGTCTCTTCCATGTCCTTTGTCACACATAAAAAGGAATGCGTTTTCTCTCTCCTCTCACTGCCTGACTAATACGCCAATATTATATTTGCAATTTGTAGCTACAACAAGAACCCACGGATCATTTGGAACCTTATTATTTAAAGAAAATAAAGAAAAAGTTGGTTCCTAATAATATATGCATTCTTCATTTATTTGAATGTAAGACAGGCGTATTAAAAAATGAGTAATTTGCCTCAGACAAAAATAACCATTCCTATATTGGTTTGTACATTTCAATATTTTTTGGGCAAGTGCCAAAAGTTTCTTCCTTGTATTTTTAATCTGAAAACACGACCCCTCTATATTTGTCTCCGAGTTCCAGTTTAAATAAAACAATTGGGGACTGAAGATTTAGGGGCTTTCTAAATTGTTATCTTAATAAACTGAAGTCCTTCCTTTCAGCATATACTTAAGCTAAAATGCTTTTGATTATTCACTCTCATTTCATCTAAGACCAAAAAAAGCAAGCAAGTTCTGCTCCATTTTTTTTCCCTAGTAACAAATGCTTAATCTGAAGAGAGCTCAAATCTTATGAGAGTGGGTGAAATACTATTTAAAAGCCTAAGTCTGGAAAGCAACTTACAGAATGGTTTCCATTCTATAATTTGGTCTCCGTGTCTTTCACTGAATGTACTACCAAAGCTACAAACATTTGGTAACATTTCACTTAGACAAAAGCAGTCTTCCTTACTTAAATCAGCACTTTTTCCATCAGACTCATAAAAACCTTCCCACAACAGTGATTTCAAGAAAACTCTTTAAAGGTTTTAGGATATCCCTTCTTTTACTAAGTAACAAAATACACCCCACGGTGTCTGACCCCCACTCAGCTGTCTTATGACCTCTGCAATTGTTGCAATTTCACTTCAGGGGCCACAGAACTTAACTCCTATATCAAAAAAAGAGGACGGACGCTTCCTCTGAGCACCTGGTAAAACAAAATGCCAGCAGCACCCTCCCCTACTCCTAGGACTCAGATGTTCCCACAGCTGCCTTGGTGTCTATGTGGCAATCAGAAAACAACAATTAGGACATGGATGATGGCAATGACCCTCTTATTTTACTGGGTCTGAATGCTCTATGGGGCCTCCTGGCCTTAAGGATACAGCAGGTCATAAAACAGAAACAGATCTTCAGCCTCTGAGAAATACGAGAGGTTTTTTTTTTAAGAACAACAAGAGACAATAGGAGTCCAATGTTACAAATAAAGTAAGTCAAGACAGTTCAACTCATCCACAACAAGAACATATAAGTTAATTGACCTCTCTTGTTGAAATAATACACATTCTACATTTGCCCCTTTGATTTCTATACATTATATTTTACAGAAAAATTCAAAAGTCTCTCATGTGCATCAAGTGTTTGATTTAAATAAATCCTGTTTCAATCTATGAAATTAGTTTAGTTGGAGGAAATCTCAAAAGACATAACTTCTGGCCTCATCTCATTTATTATAGTTTTTCTGTTTCATTTCAAAACCATCCCATAAAAGGTGTCTAAGACTCAAAGTCATGGATATCTCTCTCTAAAGATCAATATTGTATCCTTTGTTATCGAAAGTACACTTCAACAGACTAAAACACTATTCATTCAGATTCACTGTTAAATTGGTTTTCAGACTTAATTTCTAAATGTGTGACTTATTGCTGTAATGTATGCTAAATATGGGTAAATAAAATGAAGTTTAAGGTATACAAGACTGATGAAGTGCTCCTGACTGGAAAACTCAGACCTACCACTGATGCTTGCTTTCCCTTTGAAGGAGCACATTTGTGGATTTGGGAATGCTCATTAATCCAATTCAAGTATTGGGTTTTAGGTTGGTGATAGGAACTCTGAATGCTTTGTTTATTTGGGTAGTATACTAATCATGACACCTTTCATTGTGGAACTTCTTACTTGTGGACATGTGTAGGACCCCTAACTTTTTATTAATGATATAATGCCATTACATTAAAACATTTTAAGTACAGGTAGTCCTCGACTTACAACTGTTCATTTAGTGTCCGTTCAAAGTTACAACGGTACTGAAAAAAGTGACTTGTGACAGTTTTTCACACTTAACAACCGTTGCACCATCCCCGTGGTCATATGATCAAAATTCAGATGCTTGGCACCTGATTCATATTTATGATATTTGCAATGTCCTGGGGTCATGTGACCACCTTTTATGACCTTCTGACAAGCAAAGTCAATGAGGAAGCCGGATTCATTTAACAACTGAATTACTAATTTAACAACTTCAGTGATTCACTTAACAGCTGTGTCAAGAAAGGTCATAAAATGGACAAAACACAGTTAACAAATCTTTCACTTAGCAACAGAACCTTTGGGTTCAATTGTGGTCATAAGTCGAGTACTTATGTACTAACTTGTAGAACTCTTTTAATAGTAGAGTACATATTTTTTCATAAATTTTAGTAATTGTAATATAATCTTAATGTTGCATGATTTCATAGAAACACACATTAACACAATTTTCAAGATTTGTGTATTTTATGACAATGGTACACAAAATATATTCTAGCACCAACAGGCAATTAGTAAGGGTATTTACAAGTGTTTTCTCTGTGAACACCTAGTTCTTTCCATTTTTTTCACTGGCAAAAATTTCATGATATTGTCAATAGATTTTGCCAAAATCTTGCAAGATTTGATGACCCCACATTTTAGCAACTGAAAAATATTTTAAAATGGAAATTTATTTTTATTTAATTTTGGAACTCTATAGATATCCCTCATTCTGGGGTGAACACAGACCAAGCCTTAAGTGGTGATCCTCAAAGGTTTTGATGATCATGTAGTAGAGCACATGAAATAAAAGCTGCGGGGTAGTGCTCTCAATTAAAAGATTGAAATTAACCATTTGAATATAATAGCTTCATAAAAATAGCATAATTATATCAAATTGACACAAATTATTTTTGTACTCTTGCTGCCATTGAAAATGTTACCAATGATAAATGCATTACAAATATGGAAACAATACTACCTTCTTATGTCTTTCAACCTTCTTTAAATACATTCATGATGGATGATTGTTCATAGTTATTCTGCTGCTACTTGATTCAGGCTGTTGAAAATTGTAGATACCTATGAAATAATAAAATAATTTAAAATTGTAGATGATTGATTTAAATCTTGATATAGCAGCAAATATTTAAAGACTATGGAAAAAAGACAGAGCTTCTTAACAGTATTTATTTATTTATTTATTTAGCTTTTATCTTGCCTTTATTATTCAAGATGGTAAAACATGCATAATACTCTTTTCCTTCTCCTATTTTCCCAACAACAACAAATCTGAGATAGTTTGGCAGAGAGAGATGGGACCCAAAGGGCTTTCATGCACAAGATGGGATGGGACTAGAACTTACAGTCTCTTGTTTGCTAGGCCAGCATCCTAACCACTACACCAAAGTAGCTGTACTATTTTGTTCTTAACTATTTATTATTGTTTTGAGCTTTGAAGTAATCCTCATGGAACTCCATAGGACTGCTAAATACATCTAAGGCTACTATACATATACTGTCAAAATACCTGATCATAAAACCTAACCAAACTGTACTGGCCAGCATTTTAACTTCCTCAAACAACTACAGTACTACAATAGAGAAAATTCTGCAATTTTTCTCTCACCATATTGGAAACAGTGAGAATGTTACACACACATTGAGAGACTTGTTTTGTATACTATTTGTTTCTTATTTTTATATTTTTAATATTTCAGCTGTGGTTTTTATCAGTACCACTCAAAGTCACTTTTGGTGAGATGGCCACTACACAAATTTGATAGAGAGAGAGCGACAGAGCGAGAGCGAGAGAGACAGACAGACAGACAGACAGACAGACAAAATTCCTCTTAATTTAGGGAAATGTACCGACACCAACTTGTTCGCCATAGAATAGTCTCTAGCCAGTTTGGGGTAATTAGGGGACTACCATTTGATTTCTTCTTTTTTTAATGTGTCCTAAAAAACCCTCTCAAATAAAAATCTATAAATAAAGCATTTTTTTCTATTTCATTTCAAAGTTTAAAAACTTTGAAAAAAACATCATTTACATAGGCTAGTCATATACTCAGGGAAGTATTAAACAATAATTGGCTCCAATGAAGATGATGGTAATACGTAGATTGCAAATTAAGAATATATTCTCTAAAATATTTTTCAAAACATGTTATTAATATAATAAGATATTTGATTCTAAAAAAAGTACTGATACTTCTAATATTCTGTGGTACCAACTTACCTTATTAATATGTGGAGGAAATATTTTAAGTTTGCAATATTCAATTGCATTAATCAATATTCAATTGATTAATTAAGCAACATTATCCATAACTTACACTGGATAATATAAAATCAAAAGGATAGTGTTATTTCAGATAATACTAACTTAGTAAAATAAAATTTTAATTCTTTTAAAATTTTAAAATCTTAAAAGTTCCGGAGTTTGCAGTATGTCTGCTTCTTTTTTTACTAATATACCTGGAACTCGTATTTTTAGAATAGTTTATAATATATATATAATTGCTGCAATTCTAAAACAGCAGAATTAAAAAGATGAATCCCTGGCATATGGGCAGTCAAGAGGAGAATGGGAAAATGAATTACATTGTAATCTGAGGTTACTTTAAAAAAAAACTTGTGTAAGTGATCTAACCACAAGAGGAAACCATTTTTTGTCAGTTTCAGCAACAGAGAAGTTTATTGAACACAAGAGTGGTTGCAGGAGTGGAGGAGAGCCAAGTTTTAATAAGGCTACATATAATTGGTTGTCATGTGGTTCACTAAATGCCACTGTTTTTATCTGCAAATGCTAAATGGTCATATAATGTTACCGTTCTTTCACATAACCTATTCTGATTTGGGAACTGAAAGTTCAAGATGTCCAGAAATATTTCCTTCTATAGGAAGCTTTTGTTTTTGGAAGGAGCTGCTGGCACTGAAACATGACCTTGAATGGCAGTTCTGCTAATCCAAATTTTTCTGGGGTGGGAGTGTGGTGATGGTGATGCCCTCATAAACAAGCTGCGCGACTTAGGTTCAATGCATTTTCAATGGTGCAATATTACACTGAACAAAATCTCTGATTGCTTTCTACAACATCCAATAATTTAACACAAATTAATTAGCCTCTCAATGAACAGAAGACATGTCTAGCACTATATTGCAGGAGATCCTTAGGAAATCAACACTTTCTGATTTGCAGGTTTCTTCAATTCTAATCCACATTAGGTTTTAGGAGAATCAACAGTGATGATGATCAAAGTCAAGCTATATAGTTTCTGAACAAACTGCGGGGAGACCTTGCAAAGGGTTTTTTAAAAATAATAATTAAAGTCTATAATCCAATTTCAACAGTCATAAAGGCTAAATCTGCTATTTTTGAAGCCACGTGCTGAACATTTCACCTGCTAGTAATGACATCTTTGTATTGTCTTCTAATTACACTCAAAGCTAAGACCTTTGGCCCTGAGCCACAGACCTCCATTCAGGCTGCACACATTCTCTTAAGCACCCTGAGCCTTTGTTGTCATTCTCAGTCTTTCATCTATTATTTACATTCATTGAGGAGGGAGCTACTCTACCATTCACAAAGCTTTAAAGCTTCTAATCATCTTAATTTCTTTGCCTTTTCCACTCCTGATTCCCGCCTCATGGCTGAACACAGCAAGCAAGCAAACTGATGAAATCATTTTCAAGCCCCTGGTTCTAATGGCAATCAGAGAAGCTTCTTGCAAGAAAAAGACACATTCTGCCATTTAGTCCTTAGCAGCAAATGTCAATCTTTTTAAAATTAAAGTAAAAATAGCTTTGTGTCTCCATTCAGATACATGCATCAAATGCATTCAAATAAATTGAAAAACCACATAGCTACTTTCTGAACTGCAATAATGGAGTAATGCTAAAATTTAAATCCTTTGATTTCTTAATGAAGAAATAAGATCTAATAGAATAATCCAACAAAATTTCAAATGAAATAAAGCAGCATACAACAAACAATATTTTTCAGAAGAAATACAACCATACAAAATGCTGCATTTTTTGAACCATAAAATGAAAGATTTGTAAATTTACTCACATCAATCACAGCCTTGAAAAACATGCTTTATCTACATTACTAAGTATTTTTAGTTACACCAACAGAAAACATCATATACTTCTTTTTCTTTGTATACTGTTCAAAGGATAACAAAATGCAACTTTTAAAAATGGATGGGGTTGCCATGATTTCAAAAGTCAGCTCTGATTATGACGGTTAGGGTTCAACTATGACAATCAGTGACCCATCTTGGTGTTTTCCTTCTAACAATGTTTTTTCTCTCTTCTGAAAGCCTCCAGCCCCCTTGTCTTTTCTTTTTTTTACCATTTGGTTCAACCAGCAGTTCACTTCAGACTCATCCATCTTAGGATGCTTCAAGTGACAGATGCTCTTAGAAATAACCATACTGCTCAGTGAACAAAAGATAACATCAACTCTAGGAAGTCAAGGGAGAAATACAACAGCCTTGATAGCATGTACCTACATCAGTCAATAAATATATTGCAAACCTCTTACAAATTGAAGAAATGAAGCAAACGCTTGAAAAGAAAACAATAAGGATAAGAATTACAAACAATGGACCTGGCAAAAATGGTGGTTAAATCCAGATTATTTCATTTAGAAATTGTGCTTAAAAAGTGAACTTCTGATTCTAAATCTAAAGTTCACACAGCAATTCCTAAAACAGAGGCAAAAAGATTCCTTCATTCCTTTCTACAAGGAAAATCTCTACAGATATTTCAACTGAGAAAGTGAAGCTCCAACAGGACAATAGTAATTCATATAATATTCATATAAAAATTCATATAATTCATGTAATTCATATAATTCAGCTGATTTGGAAGAAACCTTAAAGCATAAAATTAGTTATATAATAAAAGGAATCACAAAGGTGCTTTTTTCCAAAAGGCAACTGGGCTTTCTTAGATTTTTTTCTTTTGAAAACCTTTCACTTCTCATCCAAAAAGGTTCTTCGATGCTTGGATGAAAAACGAAATGTTTTCAAAGGAAAAAACCCCCAAAAGCCCAGTTTCCTTTTGGAAAAAAGTACCTTTGGGACAATCATGACCTGGATGATTGAGAATCTCCATAGACATTAAAAGAAACCATTCCACATCCAATGAGAGAATTCACATCTTCTCTGGTCTAACATCATTTACTTGTAAAGTAAGCCCCAACTGTTATTACACAATGTATGATTTCAGTAGAAAAAGTAAATACAAGATTAAGAAAAGGATGCTGTGTTGAGCTATAGATCACTTTTGTAACATAAGGTTTTATTAACATCTCCCAACAACAAACTAAAGAGATGCTATAAATGAAAAAATAGCGGATCCACTGAATCTGAATGTCTACCTCTTTCTTCTATACAAAAGAACTTACATTTGACCACATTATTTTTATCCAGAAATTTAGAATAATGTTTTCTATTTAAAAAAAGATCATTTATTTCTTCCAATTTCCTCCTTGTGACCTTGTTGGGACAGAAGAAGGTAGGAAGTGGGTACAAAAATCCCAAATCACGGTAGCTCATTCTTATAATAATAAATAAACTTTCACTGTCATATCTCAATGCAATAACTACATTTTAAGAAACTTCCTTCATATCAAACCCCATATGAAACAAGGAAGATTATAGCATAATTGAAACATTTCTTTGTTTATGGTTTGATAAGATGTAAAATTCAAGTCCAGGTAATAATTTGGAATCATTACTTTAAAAATACATAAACAGAAATAAATATAGAAGGCAAAGATATTTTTAATGAAGCTTTTCAGTCCAAAGCACTCTCTCTTTTATACACACACACACACACACACACACACCACAAATACATACACAGGGTAGTTAAAAGTTTCAATTATTACAGAAAACACAATAAATATTAAATCACAATCATCTTATACTTGGATGTCTACAAAAAGAAATGTTAGTTAGGCTTCTCACAACTTGCTATCATTGTGGAATGAAAAAATAATATCCTGATATTTTAGAAACTGGAAACATGAAAAATTATCACCTTATTAGCTTAAGTACTATTTTCCATTAAGCAGCTCAGATTTTTGGGTAGTAATGTATCTAATGTTGCTATGTGGTCACCTAAAACAAAGAAATCCTTGCTTTTTTTCATAAGGAGCTTTTGAAGCAGTTTTTCTACCTAGGCAAAACTTTGTAAAATAAATTTCCTTCGGCAGCAAAAACTATTGTATAACATATGGAATATGGTTATTACATCTTCCATATTTTAGGAATTCAGTCTACCTATCTGTAGCTATATACTACTATTAGCATTACATGTTTTCAGCTGTTTTTATGTCTTTTTTTGTTGTTGTTGTTTTAGTTTAGTAATGACCCAGAGTCCACTGGAATTGGGCAACCAATAAATTTAAATTTAAACAAATAAATAAATGTAGTGGCTTTCAAAACATGCCAAAGGAGTTTAT
This sequence comes from Arizona elegans, assembly GCA_022577455.1. NCBI lineage: Eukaryota > Metazoa > Chordata > Lepidosauria > Squamata > Colubridae > Arizona > Arizona elegans. Next base: position 39,629,175 of record JAKOOJ010000002.1, read on the forward strand.
CCTTCAAAAGAGATGTTTTTACTGTTAATTATCCTCCTCCCAAAAAATAGGGCTGCAAATAATCCTTCAGAATAACATGTGGGGTAGCACATCTCTTTGAAGGATTAAAAAATATATATGCTGAAAATAAGCTCCTTCAAAATTCACATGGAATGTACCTTGAATGAGTGATACCCTGATGTTTTAAAATATTAATATTATTTAGCTTTTATCACTTTTATTGTCAACAACAGGAGACAGATATAGAGACTCTCAAGAAAAGGCTGCAACATTAATTTCAGTATCAAGGAATATCCTGCCAAGACTGAAAAAATGCACATATAGTTTGAGTCAACTTTTAATTGGGAGATTTTAATTGTCTATTTTGGTAGTTATTTTTATTGTTTTTATCGTTTTAATTTCTGTGAGCCGCCCCGAGTCCTTTGGGAGAAGGGCGGCATATAAGTATGTATGTATGTATGTATGTATGTATGTATGTATGTATGTATGTATAAATAAATAAATAAATAAACAAATAAATAAATAAATAAATAAATAAATAAATAAATCTCCTGAGATGTTTTTAGTCTTTCTAATCTAGTCCAGACTCCTGGATTTTCTGGATTTTCTGGTGGTCGAGAAGCACATTCTTCAGTGCAGAATGAAGGCCAAATCCTGCTTACACAAATTAGTATTGAGATAAACGTTTGGCTTTTTGAGTTTTAAGAACATCTTGAGTTTTCAGAACTTTTTCGTAATATTATGGAAGGGTTTCTTAAGAAGCTACCATTTTTTTAATACAAATTTGCAGGTAGTACAATATTTCATTTTGCTTATTTAGCATATAATTCTGCTAAACTTTACTTTTGTTATCCATTTCTGATAACAATATTACATTTTATAAACATCCAAATAGCAAGCATGTTTTGTGATTCATAATGTCTAGAAAATACAACTGGCTGCTCAAACACATTTCCTCCTGTTACAGGAATCTATTAGCTAAGAAGCTGCAGGATAAGAACATGACCTTGAAACAACTCTACTAACCCATGTCTTAATGGGTAGATTTTTTCCTCCAAAGATCCTACAGAATTATCTACTTTTAAGGACAATAAAATCAATATGAATGCAAGGAAAAAGGTACATCCCCCATGGCAAGTTCTTAATGCATGACTGATCAAAAACAAAAACAAAAATCCCTGTAGCTTTCCAGATCACGGCTAGTGCCAAAATATCTTCTCTCTCTTGACAAAAATCCATCAAGTGAAACTCTGAAAGGGTTCACCCTTCACCAGCCTATTTGCACTTCAAAAACTCTTTAAGTCCCTTCAGCTAAACCCCAGGATTTAAAACGCTGCAAAAATAAAGACAGGGTGGGTGTCATTTATCTTCCTTTTGGCCTCTAGTCATAGCAGTAAAGTCTGCCAGTTTTGAAAGAAAAAAACCCATTTTGTTTTAAAGAAAACTTCCAGACTCAATCCTCACACAATTCATGCCTTTACATGTAATCTACAATTAAGAGATACAGTGTTCCTAAATTGGCTATTGAAACCCAAGGTTGCCTAAGGAGGACAGACAGTTACTTTTTTACTCCCATCACATCACCGAGCAGCACATTTTAATTCAAATTAATTTAAATTAACAACATACTAGCCAATATACAAAATGTATTTTATGATTTCTGCAGTATAACATGGATGGAGATTTAATTGGGCAAAAGGACTTTCTTAAATCATTGTGAGAACATTCTAACTTTATTTATGAGTTGTACGCTCAGTACTGGACATATTCTGCAATTATATGTTTGAGACTTTTTAAGTATAGCACATACATAACTTCTGTTGTTACATCAAAATCTAGGTCCAGTGATAAATTACTTTTTTTCATATATATAATTTTTATTAATATATTCTATACACAAATACACAAATAAAATATACAATCCTGCCACCATGGTATAATGTGATTACATTGTCCATAAGTATAAAGTCATTCCTTTATACATATATATTTGCCATCATATATATACATCATCATATATCTATTCTATCCCACCTTTTCTGGACCCAATCGGACCATACTTTCCAACTGTTATAAAATTCTGAATCTTTTTTACCATTGATCAATCTAGTTAATCTATCTGATTTAGCACACTCATTAATTTTATACATTATTTTCAAATCTATCGGTAAGTATTGATTTTTCCACTCCTGCGCATACGCTAATCTTGCTGCAGTAATAATGTGAATCAACAAGAACCATATATCTGATTTAACATTCAAAGGTTTTGCCCCCAATAGGAAAATCTCAGGCCTTAATTCCAAATTAATCTGTGTAATTTCCAAAATCCATTGCCGTATTTTTTTCCAATATTTAACCGCCTGCGGGCAGGTCCACCATTGGTGAAAATAAGTTCCATTACTGTAACCGCACTTCCAACAGCAGGCAGATGTCCCAGGAAACATTTTAGCTAATCTCGCCGGGGGAAGATGCCACCGGTAGACCATTTTATATATGTTTTCTTTATATGAGGAGGCCATGGTTAATTTCATATTTTTCAACCAAATCTGTTCCCATTGCTAGAAGTCAAGGGGATATCCAGTGATAAATTACAATAGCCATCAAATACAGTTATCATCAATTCTCATTGTGCTACTGATTTCAGTGAATTTATTTTTAAATAAAACTTTTTAGCTATTAATGATATTTGACTGAGATGATAAGTCCTCAAATTATACAATTGATAGTGAAAAACAGCACAGCATTTATTTCATTTAAATAAATGCTAAACTTTTCACACATTTCTTAACTCCCTTATGTTTTCAAATTAAAAAAAGCAATGAGATAAAACCGAATTAGGAGCTGCCCTATTCAAATATTGTCTACACAAACGAAAATCAAACATTTATTTCTAGTTTTCCCTTCATGCCCAAATTGCATAGCTCATCTACAAAACAGAATTTGAGGAACTCGGGTTCTTCTTTATTCAAATATCTTCTTTCTACCAGAGCTGCTTTACAATTCACACAACTGGATGGGGAATCTGTATGTACTTGCCAACTACTGTGGGGTGTAAATTTATCAAATATTTCCTGACTAGGATTTCTTCTCAATGAACTTTTATCTAGTACTTTCCAATTCCTAAATCAGGCCCAGATTAAGGTCCAAGGATGTTCTAAACCGAGCCCAACAATGGTGCCCTTTGACCCTTCTATTGCTTAACTGACAAAACATTTAGACTCAATAAGTAATGAAGGTGATATAAAAATTCAGCCTTCTTCAAGACCATTCTCCAGGCTATATCAAATAGAGACTTTTAAAATTTTTATTTAACACTAAATAGCAGCAAACAATATAAGCAAACAATTCACTCTTATAACTTAGGGCAAACTATCAATACTTTTTAATTCATTTTTAATCAATGTTATAAGAAAACTGCAAATACAAACATTTATTGAAAACTAATTTCAAGTGTGAGAATGAAAGAGTTAAAGGCATAATAATAGGAGGGGGAGCGGGGGGCAGTGGAGCCTTTGTGCTAACCCCTTCCCTTTGTCCCCTAAGTATGTGCTTACGTTGCTTAATGGTGAATAGGTTGCTTCCTTAAGTATTCAGTTTGTCAATCAATTATGTGCTAAAGGAAGTTTTGCTCCATTTTACAACTTTTATTTCCATAATTGTTAAGTGAATCATTGCAACTATTAAGTTAACAACATGGAATTTGGCTTCCCCTTTGACTTTGCTTGTCAGCAGGTCACAAAAGCTGATCACATGACCCCGAAACACAACAACTGTCATAAAAACATACCAGTTGCCTAGCTGTAAATCTATATGACTGAACATCCTGTAACATATGGTTTTATTTGATGATATGCTTTGAGTTAATTATGCTTCTTGATACTCGTTTTCCATGTATATTTTATAACAATTCTTAGTTCCTTATGTGATTTATATTTCTCCCCCTCCCCTATATATAAATTCAAATAAAACCATGTGTTACAATATGTTCAGTTTATATTACCATAAATTACAGGTAGTCCTTGATTTACAACAGTTCGTTTAGAGACCAAAGTTCACAAGGTTACAATGGCACTGAAAAAAGGAACCTATGACCATTTTTCTATGACACTTATGACCATTGCAGCACCCTTTTGGTCACTGATCAAAATTCAGAAGCTTGGCAACTGGTATGTGTTTATGACGGTTAAAATTCCTGGGGTCATGTGATCAGCTTTTGTGCCCTGTTGACAAGCAAAATCAATGGGGAAGCCAGATTCACATAACAACCATTACTAACTTAACAATTGCAATGATTCACTTAACAACTGTGGCAAGTAAAGTCGTAAAATGGAATAAAACTCACTTAACAAAAGTCTTGTTTAGCAACACAAATTTTGAACTCCTCGACTTATGACCAATTTTGTAGTCGTAGGTCAAAGACTATCTGCATTATGATTTCAATGCTGCAAAATTGGAGTATAAATTGTATGTCTAAAGAAACCCAAATGTTTCTTTAGACATGGTACCAATGCAGATATTAGACCTGTGATGGTGAACCTATGGCATACATGCCCATACATGATACGAAGCCATGTCGCCCAGCACGCACAGCCTTGCCTGTTTGTCTTCCGGGTTTCTGGTGTGCATGCACGCGTGATGATCAGCTGTCCTTCGTGCCAAAAACTGGTGTGCGCATGAGCGCCGACCAGCTGATTGTCGGACGTTCATGTGCACTAGAACCCGGACGTTTGGCTTGACTAGTGCATGCATGCAATGTTTCCGTGCAACCTTTTCGGCACTCAGTGCCAAAAAGGTTCGCCATCACTGTCACACCACTGTCTAGGAATGTCTTTACCTCACACTGGAATGGTTTCTGATCTGAGGCATGAAACTGAATGATAAGTCTTATTATAAAGTGTTATTGCAGGGAATCATTTCTTTAAGGCATCTTACTTCCAGGCAACCTAAGTGTTTTTTCTTTGAAATTGAAATTTCAGAGGCTGTAATCTTTGTAGTTTGGTATCCAATTCACTGCAACACATTAATTTCAGCTTCTGAGTTTAATAAAGAGATGATTCACAAAATGCAAAAGGAAACCAGCCCTATTTTACAAGGAACTAACCATAGTATGGTATTATATTGGTCATGGTTATATAAATAAAGTTGACCATTGACCAAAAAGTTTGCATAAACTCCTTTAACATTAAGCATATTTAATCATGGCTCGAGTTCTTATTTGTACCGCAATCCTAAACATATTTAACTGGGAGAATGTTCTACTGTACAGAACTTACTTGGTTTATAATTAAAATATTCACTAGATAGTACAATGTCATCCGAAAGTGCTTAACCCCATGTATCTTTTTTGGATTTAATTAAAAAGTGTCAGAGACCTTGTATTCTATATTATCCTTGATTATACTGATTTATTTGCTGGAGACCATTTGTCTAATGGATAAGGTTTGGAACAGCATGTTAAAGTACTTGCAAATATTAGGGTTTGCTTTTTGCTTTTGCAATTTTTACTAACAGTACTTGGTACTTAATTTTCATTATTTTCAAGCGGTGGGGCAGATATATGCTAATAATATTGACAATGGGCATTTTGATACTTTTCCAATAATTGCTGTTTCAATCTCTTCCCATTAGTTATGTGAATAATATGAATATATTAGAAATGAGATATTTTTTCTATCTTTTTCCTGTTATTACTAGGAATATAAATCCCAGAATTTACAGTCAGCATGTTATAAAATTGAAAACAAGTAGCATAAGCTACTTGGACATCAGTTTGGTTCAATATAACTCTCCTCATAAATGAATAGTCTTTATCTTCATAAGCCAACAGTCCATGATTAAGCCTCAAATAATGAATTTTAGAACATAACAAAGAATACTAAATGCAGCACATTTCCTGTAGTCAAGTACATTAGAAATAGGCAACCTGTACTTCTCCAGAAGGGCAAAACTACAAACTTTAGAAGCCTTAGCCAAATTAGCCAATCTGTAAGAGATGCTGAAAGCTGAAAGCCTATAGCATTAAGAGAGCTATAGTTTTCTCACCATTGATAAACATAAAGGATACCCATAAATCAATTGTCTTCTGCACTATCCCTATGGTACAGAAGTTCATTCTAATTCATCTTTTAAGAGTTCTAACAGAAATGCTTGTTTTGAAGCTACTGAACAAATGATGAAATTATGAAAAAATCTGCAGAATTAAGATCGTATTAAAACATTTTGCAATACAGTCAGGAAAAGAGGTTCCATGAAGCTCTCTTAAGCTAATTATCTCTAGAGCATGCAGCTCAAAATACCTTTATGAGTTCTAAGTGGTAAAATTAAGAGTGGGCAAACAAAAAAGGCCAGGTATAGTTATGACCAATAATTCTGTTCCAGAGGAAACATGCATCTGTTCAACATCCCTACAGAACAACCTTTCCATGTTATAATGCCCTTGTCAGTTCCTGGAAAGAAAGAAATCAAAAACTTTAGATCAATTCCTTTACTAATTCCAGACTGCTTTTGTTCTTGCCTTTTTTGTTTGACTCCACAACTGGTTGTTTTATTTTCTATATTCAGCCATTATTTACTGTTTCTCTTGACTTCGACAGCAAGCCCTGACCCTGGTTGCTGACCCAGTAAAACAGTCAGTACTCAGGAGGGAGATAGCACTCAAGAATTTCAAGAAGGCCTTTCCATGAAAGAAAGAATGAGCAAATGGATGCACTCAAGTGCTATTCCAGATGCCTTGAGTTTGATTTATGAAAGATCACTACCTTTAGAAACAATTACTGCAGATGCTTTCTTCTGCCTCATCCTGCTTCTCAACTATCAATTCCTATAAACATGCCATCTAATGCCCACATTTTTACCTTTGCAAGAGAAACCACTCTAAGCAGACTGTAGGCATCTCCTTTAAAAAGTGTTAGCCACAAAAGTTAAACTAGGTTAGTGAGTCCTCAGTAACAAAATACTTAAGCATCTTTGAGAGTCCTAAAAGCTGGTTCATATATAATCTAAAATACTTGAAGCTATATAAACAGCTAAAAACAGAATATGTACTTTTTAAAGTAAGATGATTCTATGTGAATAACTTATATATCTTGTAACTGCAACATCATTTTTAAAAACATTAAACATACATATTCATCACCTAGTTCCTCTTTGGAGTAACTTATTTATATTATTATGTCATTACAAAGGCTATTATTTAGACAAAAATACACAAGACATAGTATTCACCTCCTCCTTGGTGCAATAGCAAGAACTATTGCTCTGTGTTGGAATATTTTACATCTATAAATATAGGAAAAGTAATGTACTAATTTAAGAATCTTATTAGCTGTGTTTTACAAAACTAATAACCACAATCCAGCTGAAACTGCCTGAGAATATCATTAACTTTTTCCATGGGATTTCACCTAAGAAATACAGAAATGCATATGCCATTTAAAGTTACATACCCCACATTGAAACAACACATTTCTGTGGAATTTAATGTGTTTACAGTTTTCACTACTTCCATTTTTCCTTTAGAATTAAACTTCCAGAAGGATTTTATGTATGAGGCTGCTATATGTTAATAATTATTTCAGTGGGAATGGTTTCTTTCAAGTACAGGAGCCACATGAATCTAAAAGCAGAGCATTGAACTGTAGCTGGGATCTGGCAGCTGATTAACTTTTGGCTTGCATGCTGCGAAGACCGTTTTGTAAAATCTTCTCTGAAGCTGAGGGGCAAAAATGGGAGCTCCTACCTTATTTCACCTCCTGGAATTTCCCCCCTCTGCCTTAGGTTAAGGCACTTGATACATATTTCCTTCTCATGCCTTTTCTTCTTCAGGAATGGATGGAGGGATGGTTTTGTTACCCTGCAGAATTATCCTTTGTTTTTATTATAAAAGAAAATGGCGGAGAACACAGAGGACAGCTGGTACGGTGCTCAGCGGAGTTCCACGTTTCCCATTTCTCCATTGTCCAGCCCTTTCCTCTTCTTCCTCATTCATCAAAGTCCCACTGAACTGCCACAGCTATGGAAAAGAACCGTATAATAAGGCCTGAAGCCAGTGACTGCATGGAAGTGGCCTAAGTAAAAATTTGAACTTGTCCGGCTCTAATAATAATTTAAGCTTGATAGTTTAAACTGTTTTCCTCTTAAAAAATATTTCAGTTCGATTTTTTTCAATTATTGAGAAAAATGAGATACAATCTGAAAAATGAAATTGGTTTTAAATTAATTTTAAACTTTGTTAAGTGAACATTAGTCCAATAAACTTGTTAAGCTTCCCAATCTCTTTTGGGGGGGAGGGAGAAATGCCAATTCAACATGTTACAGAAAATCTGCATCACCATTACAATTGTTCTGCTTACAATTGCTCTGCTTCACCCGACATTAATTATTCTCTCCTATCTTGAGATGCCTGAAGCAAAAAAGCAGGGAACCTTTACATCTTAAACTACTATTTGTCAATCTCAGCAACTTTAAGATGTGTGGACTTCAGCTCCCAGGATTTGGTAGCCCAACTGTCCCAGCTGATAAATCCATCTTAACATTGCTGAAGCTGAAAAACATTGCTCTAGGTCAGGGCTGTCAAACTCGCGGCCCAGGGCCCGATTGCATCACACGCTGGCCACACCCATGCCAGGTTTAGTGAAGGGGGGAAAAGTCCCGATGCATCACGTGATGCCGCTGTGAAGATGTGAGTTTGACACCCCTGCTCTAGGTAATATGGCTGTGCAAAGCATTGAAGGACAGCCCTTCATGTGACAGTGCAAATCAACTACATGCTGTGGAAGACTGGCAAACAACTGCAGTGGGGGAGGAGGGGGGTTTTGCTTGCACCAATATGCTTTGCACAATTCAACTTTTACCTTCTTTTTCCTATCTCAGTATTGAAAAGACTGATTCTATTGCATCTTATTGCAGATGAATCCTCAGACTAAGCCTGGTGTCAGCAACCTGCGGCTCGAGAGCCTCATGTGGCTCTTTGGGCCCTCTGCTGTGGCTCCCTGTCGGGTGATCCCACCACTGCCTAGCCCCGCCCCTCATCCTCCCCTCCCTCCTCGCCTGGCCTGAGAAGGTAAAAGTGACGGCAGGGGATGGAGAAGTGGCCTGGGCAGAGAAGAGTGATACAGAGAGATGGGTAGAGAGAGAGACATCGAGAGGGAGGGAGGGGGGAGGGGGAGAGAGAGAGAGATGTCAAAAGGGTTTTGTGGTTCCCAATGTTTTTTAACAACTGGTTCTCTGTCCTAATGGGTAGGCATGGCTGGGGGAGGTCATGTGACTGGTGGAAATGAGTGATGTCGAGTTGGCATGCCCACCCAGGTTTTGTGGCTCCTGGTGTTTTCTTTTCTGTGGGAAACAGGTCCAAGTGGCTCTTTGAGTGTTTAAAGTTGCAGACCCCTGGACTAAGCTATTCATTACAGGCAGTTCTCAGTTAACGACAGTAATTACAGTTATAAAGAGCAAAGTCATCTGACTATGTCACTTAGACACATACTTCCATACAGGTGGCAAGTGCTGGCACTTTTGGTTGCTATTATTAAGCAAAGTTATTAAGTGCAATGTCACATGGTTGTCATTTGCAACCTCCTGTCAGCTTCCCATTGACTTTTCTTATTGGAAGCAAGCAGCAAAGGTTGCAAATGGAGAGCATGTGACCATATATATATATATATATATATATATATATATATATATATATATATATATATATATCAAACATACTTTTGTCAAATAATAATTTCCATTGTGAAGCAGAGTATGGGGCAAATAGAGAGAAAGATAGGCAGATCCAGATATTGAATTTCATGTATACACCTCTGCCTTCTTCATCCCCACCTCAAAAGCCATCATTGTTGGCTTCTGAGTTCTTCAGGGTGGTTTGGAAAATCGCCAGCATGCTACCGATTACATTTTCACCCCAGTTAGTTTAACCTTTGAAACATGTCAGTCAGTGGATAGACCACTAGGTAAGGTCAGCACAACCCTGCCCATGCCAGCATTCTCTCTCTATTTGCTCAGAAAACAACAGTGCATTCCACAAATCCTTCCCCATGAATGCAACTTGTAGCTATCTTCTTTCTTCCTGTAGGATACGGCAATAAATTATCCTTTGAAGTAAATGCATATTCATTTACACTTTTTGCCCTTTAAAAAGACCTTTGTCCATAATATTAAGAGATTTTATTAAAATTGTATTAGATGCTTTTTAAGGGTGGTTCTCAAAATAAATCCACAGCATGCAAACAATAAATTGTGGGAAGGTTGAATACAATTAAAATAACATAACGTTCATATTAATTTTAAATTTCTTTTTAGGTTTTTTTTCATACTAAAAGGCAATTTGTTTACAAACATGCGCTACACACAAACAAGCCTCGCATACTTTTCTGCCTAAATATTTCTGTGGATGGAAACACAGATCTAACAAAGGAGAGGTCAATTATTTATGTTTATTTATTTCCACTTTTATTATTTTTACAAATAACTCAAGGCAGCAAACGTATCCAATATCTTCCTTCTTCTATTTTTCCCACAACAGCAACTCTGTGAGGTGGATTGGGCTGAGAGAGGGTGACTGGCCCAGCCCACTTTCATGGCTGAAGCAAGAGCTGAACTCAGGGTTTTCTGTTTTCTATCCTGGTGCCTTGACCATTATACCAAACTTACTCTCATTATGCTTCTCATTATGGCTCTCACTTACACCTCAGTCCTTGACTGAGGAGCCTAGAATATAAATATACAGAATAACAGAGTTGGAAGGGACCTTAGAGGTTTTCTAGTCCAACCCTCTGCTCAGGCAGGAAACCCTACACCACTTCAGACAAATGGTTGTCCAATCTCTTCTTAAAAACTTCCAGTGTTGGAGCATTCATAATTTATGGAGGCAAGTTGTTCCACTGATTAATTGTTCTAATTGTCAGGAAATTCCTCCTTAATTCTAGGTTGCTTCTCTCCTGGATTAGTTTCCATCCACTGCTTTTTGTCCTGCCTTCTGGTACTTTGGAGAATAGGTTGATTCCCTCTTCTTTGTGGCAACCCCTTAGATATTGGAACAATGCTATCATGTCACCCCTAGTCCTTCTTTTCATACAATTTATTTGGTTTGCATACAAATATGATTAAGGGCACTTTACATAAACCAAGGTTAGAGAAGTACAAGAACATTATAAAACAGCAAATGGAGTATACTGCATAGAAGCATAGTTCTATTTACTGCACTAGTAAATCAGTAGTCCTATTCCCACACCAACCACATCCTCAATCTCACTAGCCCTCCTTCTACATATCTTCATTATCATTTCCACATCCTTCCACAGGTTGGGGACTCACATTTCGAAGCAGGGAGCCATTCAAATCAACCTTGTCCATAGTTTGAATCCTGGAACTCACTGCTCCTAGTCTTTAAGAGACTTCAATAATGAGGATATTTGGTAGAGAGCAGAATCAATTGGCTCATGGACACTCCCCAGCCACATCATGTGAAACGTTAAATACAAAAGTAGGAAAAGAAGATTGAATTGCTTGCTTTTCTGCAGGTTGTAGCATCTGGGGAACCTTTCTTGGGCCTAGTTAGCATGTGGATGGGGGACTCCTAGAGAAATCTAAGGTTTAAATTAGTTTGGGAAGTTAAAAAACACATCTCAGGAGGCAGTTTGTGTTTGCACTTTATATTTACCCATGCTAGCTCAAGCATTACATAATTTAATTAACTCCGTTTTATGGATTCATGTAACCCATTACAGCTTATTAGCTGTTTTGTGTAAATATTATGTAAAATATAGTTTTATATTATTTTACATTTTTACAATGAATTTTATTTTTTGTAAATGTAAAATTTTATCTGCTAGAAAAAAAAGCATATGTAGAAGTGGCATTTTAAGTAGTAGTTCAAGTAGCTCACAACAGTATTTCAATAACAGAGGTTATTAATATTCTTTCTGTATGCTTCTGAAGAGTGTACACCTAACACAGGCAGTAGATTCTCATTAAACTGAAAACTGTACATTTGAAAACAGACACAATGTTCTCCTTTAGAGAGAGCAGGGAGTTCTCAAAGCTGGCTAAAAGCAAACAATTTGATAATTAGGAAGTTCTTGTTTTCTGACAGAAATCTGCATTTTATTCAAACTCTAATTTTCATTTTAAAAAAAAGTTGCATTCTAAATGTACAGAATCTGGCATGGCATTTCTGATTTTTAAAAAGCTATTTTGAAATAGTGCATCTATCTTCTTTACGGTTTAGATAATTACTTCTCACTTAACATCTATTTTACAACCTGTTAGATACTTGCTTAATATGAATTCTTCTCTATTGCTAATTTATTGTAAACCCATATTCTTCTGCGTCATTATTCAATGGCATTATTTAATTTCACATTTTAAAATGGTAAGAATAGTATTGAAAAAGACAAGAAAAGTTTTCCCCCCTTCTCAAAGATTAAAGGATTTAGTTCTTTTAAAGATGCTTGGAATGGAAATCCTCCTTAGAATCAATCCACAGCCTTTTTTGAACAATCATGGATTGAGCCAAATAATGTGATGAATGTTTTCTAAATACCCTAAAAGATGCTTAGAAAACTGCAAGGTAAGGACAATTAAGTCTTTTTCTTTGGAGTTCCTGTCCTGTCACAGATCAGAAGGATGACATGCTAGTCTTCCCAAGTAGGGGAAATGTTGTGTGTGCATGAGCACAATTAATCTCTGGCAGCCTTGACAAAGAAGTGCCTTGACAAAACAGTTTTCTGATTTCCTCACAGGACAGTCTGTTTTGATCCATCTTTCCTGCTTCCTGATCTCTTCTTACCAACTAAAAACATCAGCAGATCTGCCTATCAGCTGAGACAGCGGGAGGGAGAAGCCTAAATGATGGATGATGCAACACTCTTCTGCCATTGCCATTTAATGGTAAGAAGCTATTGGTAGAAACTTACTTTACAGCAGTTAAACAAATATAATGGTTACCCAACCAACCATTGTGCTGTTTGAGCTAATCTAAAAGAACCAAGTGGAGGTTAGCTGATTATGCTAAACCAGATTCTAAATCCAGTTATATTTCACTGAAAGGACAGTTCAAACATATGCAGATTGGAGGAGAGTTACTGCTGCTATTCTTATGTTTCATAAACACATATTTTTACACCATTTTCATTTAATCGGTACTCTGCATCAAATCATACCACAACCTTTTTCAAACTATTTAACTGATTGAAAATGAAGAAAAACCGCTTCTTATTATTGAAAGGGGGGTAATGTATTTGAAATCTTTAGATACACTGAGAGAAGAAGGTATAATTTATACATGGTTTCAGTACGGTCAACTTCAAGCTAGATGGAAGGAAGATCAAAAAACTGGCTTTGTGCAAAATGAGGAGAATTTGGTAAAACAAATTAGAGATCAAAAACAAATGCATATTAAAAGGTTGTATAATGCTTTATTGGAAATAGATTCTGAGACGGAATTGGTTAAAGATTGTATGATTAAATGGGCACAAAATTTTCAAGAGCCAGTAATGATGGAGACTTGGGAAAAGATTTGGATTAGAAATGTGAAATTTACACAAGCACAAAATTTAAGAGAAAATTTTTATAAAATGTTCTATAGATGGCACTTAGATCCCAAAAAATTATCATGTATGTATCCTAATGTGCAAGCTAAATGTTGGAGATGTGACTGTGATGATGCAACTTATTATCATATATGGTGGACTTGTAGAAAAATCAAAGCATTTTGGATAAAGATTTGGTGGGTGATGCAGAATATTTTTAAAAAGAGACTGAAATTTACTCCACAGTTGTTCTTAATGGGTATAACTACGGACTGTACAGTTGCAGAGACTAAATTGATTTTGAACTTGATAACAGCAGCAAGATTGTTGGTAGCACAACATTGGAAGAAGGACTATTTGCCTACTATTGATGATTGGATATTGAAAGTAACTAATTTAGCTGAAATGGCTAAAATTTCAGCATATCTGAAGGATCACACACAAGAAAGGTATATACAGGACTGGAGAAGATGGATTGATTATATACAAAATAAGTATCAGACCAAAAAATATCAAATAGCTTATGAATAATTTCTTTTATTTGTATAAGCGCTATATAAGTGATATTAGAAGTATTATGTTTAAGAAATAAGATTTTATATATGGGGGGTTAAGAATTTTTTTTTAGGGGGTGTTAGTTTGATGAATGGTTATGCAATTTAGTTTATTGTTAAAGGTCAATAGAAATACCTTGTGTTCTGCTCTGGGAAGTCGGGGAGGGGGAGGGGGGTTGGGAGGGAGGGTTGTGGGGAAATTGTGTTTGTTTTAAAACTTTTTCAATATAAAAAAAAAGAAAATGAAGAAAAACGCAAATCCTGGGACATATATGCATTTGGCAAATGGGTGGCAACCTGAGAGGGAGATTAACAAATGTAGAGAAGAAAATAAAATATAAGTTGTGCCTTGCATATATGTTACCATTTCTTCTACGTTATGATCCTCATAGTTTGTCTTCCATTAACTTTTGGGAGCTAGTACTGGTAAATCCATTACAAGGAAGTGCACTTACAGGAAATTGCATTGCTTCTTATTGTAAGTGATTTTACTTTTGGTAATAGCACGTATCTGCCCAATGCAACTTTTTACATGTATACTGTAATCCAGATTTGGGTAATCAGTGATCCATTGGGGCCATTTCAGTGACCCATTATGACCATCCAAATCACAACATAGAAATAAGGACATTAATGTGCTTAACAGCATTGTTTTATTACAACAAAAAGTCTTCAATCGAAAACATTAAAAGTAAAACACTGATAAGGGGCTTAAAAGTCCAGTCCTTTTTGAAATGACATAGCTGTCTCACTACTTTGTCTTTTATGCTGGTCAATGGTAAAAAAAGAAAGAAATGTGTAACAAAAATTAAAGAGTGGCTCAGAAGTAATACTGCTTTCTCCTGTTATAAACTATCTTTGGGCATATAAAGGACAATGTAATATACATATTGTAGTAAATAGATCAATAAAATGTCTATATTCTATATAACAAACTCTCAAACTAGTATGTAACCATCTGGTACCCTTTGTAATATGTTTATTTAGGAAAAAAAACCTATGTAAAATATCTGAGTTCATTCAAAATATTGATTTTACGAAATTGATCTGTATAAAGTATTCTGCTAAAAAGTGGCAGGCAGCATGATCTAAATATGACAAAGAAAAAGAGGGTATATATGTATGGTGACTATTTCCAGATATTGGTCAAATTCATACTGAGTAAATATTATATTATTTACTAGCAATGTATTTTACTATTGTTTTATTAGTAAGACTCCTGGAATTTCAGCAATTGCCCTCATCTTGGCAACTACAGCTCTTGAATTTAGTTCTGTTTATCACCAGCCTATAGCTCTCACCAGCAGCTCTCTGTCACTGTTTGAAAAGAATAATGGGTTCCAACTGATGAAGGAGCCCTACAAACACAGTTCTTGATTGCAGGCATTCAGACTCAAACAATGCGAAATCCTAGAGTAGCTAAACAGGCTTCATCTTGCAAGTCATTCAGCAAAACTAAAATCAGACAAGTTCAAGCACTTCCAGGAATAGCAAGGTAGAAAAAATACATTTCATTAATTACTAATTAATGAAATTAATTAATCACTAATTAATGAAAAAATACATTTCATTAATTACTACATTATCTTTACACAAGGAATAGGTTTCACATATTATTTAGTTGACTAGGAAGTCCCAAAGGCAATTGGACTTTTTAATTTTTTAAAATATTTCGCTTCTCATCCAATAATCTTTTTCAGAATCGATTGATTGATTAGGAGCGAGAGGTGAGGTCCCATTCTCCACTCCTATACTGTGGAGTGCTATAAAGTATGTTAAGGATATTGGTGTTGTGTTACCAACCAGCAGAGTAAATGCACAAGGAAACGTTGCTTGAGAGCAATGAATAAGAGTTATGCAAACTGGTTTATCAAAAGCTTACTTTATAGTAGAAAAACAGTCTCATAGTCTTTAAACAAATTCCAAGTCTTTGCCAGTAAAATCAGTCCAGTAGTTACAGATATCTTCTTACCAAACAAACTGTTATGTATTGATACTTTTAAGCGGGAGTTTCAAACCTGCCTACGTTTCTGATTGGCTGACAGTCTCTCCAGGATTGTATATAAGGAGGACTGCAGCCTCTGAGTTTTTGCTGAAGTCTCACCATATATTAAAGAGCTGTTGTCACTTGCTTGCTTGTGCCTCTCGTCATTCCCGAACTACTTCATTGGCGACGAAGGTGGGATTGAGGCTACAAGAAGCCAACCAGTGAGACCACGAGCTTCAGCTAGGCGACGAGGCGAACCACAGGAGACATACCGGACATGTCTGCCTACGTTCCGCCCAAGCCTTTTGATCCGACCCGCGAAAAATGGGTCTCGTACCTAACAAGGTTTGAATGCTCGCTAGAAGCCAGCGACATGCAGGGCCTCTCGGCTAATCGAAAGAGAGCCCTATTCCTAAGCCACTGCGGACCGGACGTGTTCGAGATGGCCGAGTCACTGTGTGAGCCAACGCCGGTTCAAACAGTCTCATGGGACACCTTGATGGCAACTCTCCGGGCTCACTACGCTCCCGTCCCCTCCAAGTTCGTGCAGCGATACCAACTAAGGCAGCGCGTCCAACGAGAGGGAGAGCCGGTCAGCGCGTACATGGCCAGCCTGAGAAAAGCCGCAACTCATTGCGACTACAGAGACTTGGATGATGCGTTGCTTGAGCAACTGATCTGTGGTGTTCGGGACATTAGGCTGCAACGGCGTCTGCTCGCCAAGCCTGATCTGACGCTTGCCGGAGCCCTTGATGAGGCCAGGGCTCACGAAGCCTCCACAAAGGCCGCTGAAACGCTACAGCGTCCGCCGACCAGCAAAGACAGCCCCAAGTCTGCCCCGGTGCACAGAGAAGACGCCGGATCCAGCTCGGAGTCCGAGTCGGATGAGGACGTCTTCCGAACAGAGCACCGGAGAAAAGACACTGGCAGCCCCCGGCGAAGCTGTCCCAGCTGTGGCGGGCACCATGATAGACTGTCCTGCAAATACAGAGAGGCTATTTGCAGGCGTTGCGAGAAGAAAGGGCACTTGGCGCGAGTCTGCAGAGCCACTCTGCCCAGAAGACTCAAACCACGTGAGCGCCGCAGCCAACCGGAATCAGCGCGCCAGAAGCAGCCAACGAGAGAAGGCGGCGCGAAAAAACGGCGCGAATTTGAACCGCGAGATGGCCGCAGCATACACATCGACCAGGCCAGCACAACGGTCGAGGACAAAGTCAGCACGGTGGTCGAGATCAACGGAAGACCGTGTTCGATGGAGATCGACACCGGATCAGCTCTCTCCATCATGTCGTGGACAACCCTAAAGACCCTCCTGCCGTCGTTCCGGAAGGATCAACTCTCCAGACAGAGACTGCGCATCCTAGACTACCAGGGGAACCGAGTCCCCCTCGAAGGCGTGGGCACGTTCCGGGTCACCTACGGAGACTACGAAAGAGACCTGCCGCTGACCATCGTCACGAAGCAGCTGCCGAGCCTCCTGGGCATGGGGTGGTTCCGAGCCCTTGGCATGGGCTTCACCGGCGTCCACCTGATGTCCAAGTCAACCCTGAAAGACAGCCTCCTGTCCGAGTTCCAGGACGTTTTCGGGGACACATTGGGCAAGTATGTGGGGACCCCTATTTCACTAAACTTAGACCCCAACGTAGCCCAAGTAAGACTAAAGGCCAGAAGAGTGCCGTTCGCATTGAAACCAAAGATCGATGCAGAACTGGACAAACTGATTAAGCAAGGGGTGTTGGTTCCCGTTGACCATGCCAAGTGGGAGACCCCCATAGTCACCCCAGTTAAGTCCGACGGCTCAATCAGAATTTGCGCCGACTACAAGTGCACGATCAACAAGGCCTTGCAGCCGAGCGCCTATCCGGTGCCGATCGTGCACCATCTACTACACTCCCTGGGCCCCGGAAAAATTTTTGCCAAATTAGACCTGGCCCAAGCCTATCAACAGTTACCGGTCGACGACGCCACGGCAGAGGCGCAAACGATCGTGACTCATAGGGGTGCATTTAAATGCACCAGGCTCCAATTTGGGGTGAGCGTCGCACCCGGCTTATTTCAAAGCACCATGGAGCGCCTGTTGCAAGGACTTCCGGGAGTAGTCCCCTATTTCGATGACGTCTTAGTCAGCGCCCAAGACGAACACCAGCTAGGGGACAGGGTACGGAACGTCCTGTCCAGATTCAGAGAAGCGGGACTAAGACTTAAAAAGAACAAGTGCAGGATAGCGGTCCCCTCGGTAGAATTTCTGGGGTACAGGGTGGACGGCACAGGCATCCACCCTACCGAAAGCAAGGTGAGGGCCATCAAAAGCGCACCAGCCCCCAAATCCAAAGCTGAGCTCCAAGCCTTCCTTGGACTACTAAATTTCTACTCAATGTTCCTAAGAGATAAGGCCACGGTCGCTGATCCCCTTCACAAACTCTTAGGGAAGAATGTACCATGGGTCTGGGGGAAACCGCAAGCGGCCGCGTTTGAGGCAGTAAAAAAACTCCTATCTGAGGACAGTTTCCTGATCCAATACAATGCAGAGCTGCCGCTCGTCTTGGTTTGCGACGCCTCCCCCGTAGGAGTTGGTGCCGTCCTAGGCCATAGACTGCCGAACGGCCTAGAGGCACCCATTGCCTTCTACTCCCGAACTCTGTCCAGCACAGAACGAAACTATAGCCAATTGGACAGAGAGGCTCTGGCTGCGATTGCGGGGGTTAAAAAGTTCCACGAATACCTCTATGGCCGAAAATTCGAACTTGTGACTGACCATAGACCGTTGCTAGGACTGCTAGCAGGCGACAGGCCAACCCCCGCTGCCCTCTCCCCCCGTTTAACTAGATGGGCGATTTTCTTATCGGCCTACTCGTACCAGCTCGTCCATCGGCCTGGGCGGACCCTGGGTCATGCGGATGCCCTTAGCCGTTGCCCCCTTCCCGACCTGCTGGACAACCCAACACCGGAAACCTCCGTCCTGTTGTTGGACACGTTAACCTTGGGGCCCATCTCCTCCGGCGAGGTGGCGAAGGCATCAAATAGAGACCCTGTTATCCGGACTGTTATGGGTTGGGTTTTGAAAGGGTGGCCGGACAAGGTGGTCGGGGAGGAGTACCAAGGTTTTGCCAACAAACGAAATGAACTGTTTACGCAAGGGGGGTGCTTACTGTGGGGTGACAGAGTGGTAATTCCAGCAAAACTACGAGATAGAGTTTTAGAACTATTGCACGAAGGGCATCCTGGCATCGTTAGGATGAAGTGCTTAGCCCGCAGCTATGTCTGGTGGCCCAACATGGACCAGGTCATTTCCGAGTGGGTGGGGAAGTGCAGACCCTGCCAGGAGTCTCGCCCCGATCCCCCAGTAGCGCCCATCCGAGAGTGGGAGAAACCAAAAGGCCCATGGGGGAGGATCCACATTGATTTTGCCGGCCCGTTCCATGGCCAAACGTTTTTAATAGTAGTGGATGCCTTTTCAAAATGGCTCGAAATTGTATTAATGCCATCCACAACGGCCGAAGCGGTTATCAAGGCCCTAAGAAAGTTGTTTGCCACCCACGGCCTGCCGGATACCTTGGTATCGGACAATGGTCCCCAATTTACAGCAACCCTTTTCGAAGGCTACTTGGCCGGCCTGGGGATCCGCCATGCCCTATCAGCCCCATTTCACCCGGCTTCCAACGGATTGGCTGAACGATTTGTCAGGACAGCCAAGGAAGCACTGTCCAGATTAGACAATGGGGACTGGCAGGCCAGGATAGATCAATTCCTTGCGGTTCAGCATGCATCACCATGCACAGCAACTGGGAGAAGCCCAGCAGAGCTCCTCATGGGGAGAAAGCTCCGGTGCGTGTTGGACAGGCTTCACCCTAACTATTCGCACGAAAACTTTAAGGGAGAGACCTGTGGCTTAAGGCAGTTTCAGGTCGGGTCCCCGGTGTTCGCTCGCAATTATGCCAGCGGTCCTCTGTGGGTTGCAGGAACCATAGTGGGGATAACAGGCCCAAAATCATACACGGTGGATGTGGGGGTAGATAGACTCTGGAAGCGCCACATAGACCAACTGAGGAAACGGGTGGTTGGCGAGGCAAACATCAACGCAGACATGTCCGAGCCTAACTATGACCACTTCTCCAAAACAGCTAACTCAAGCCCGGGGCCGCGAGAATACTTAGCTGACAAGCCCTGGTTCCAGCGCCGCCCCAGCGAGTCGCCACTCCCAGCCGGGAATAACCACGCCCCGGACAAAATCCAGGAGGTTCCATTGGCGGAGCCGGGAGAGACAAAGAGTCCCTCCGACCAGCTCGACGCCTCACCAAACACTGAACTGCGCAGGTCAACTAGGGCGAGAACTCAGCCTAAGCACCTGCGAGACTTTGTTTGTACATATGTTAATTTTTGAGTGTTAGTGCCTTCTGGGAAGGGAGGGGTGTTATGTATTGATACTTTTAAGCGGGAGTTTCAAACCTGCCTACGTTTCTGATTGGCTGACAGTCTCTCCAGGATTGTATATAAGGAGGACTGCAGCCTCTGAGTTTTTGCTGAAGTCTCACCATATATTAAAGAGCTGTTGTCACTTGCTTGCTTGTGCCTCTCGTCATTCCCGAACTACTTCACAAACATTAGTTGGTTAAGAATAACAAACTCACTCTGATTCACAAACCACGATGGTTGCAGATCCATCCAACGATGATTAGCAGAATAGCAACTCCTCTCAATGGTAGCATCATCAGCTCCACACACAATGGCAGCTTATCATAGCAGCTTCATCATCAAACTGAATACGTTACAATACCTTGCTTAAATACTTTCACAACTAGTCATTACCTAATTACAGCATGACTCAGCATTAAAACCTTAAAGTTACACAATAGATATTCATATTAAAGTCACAGAACACATATATTGCCTGGACAACTTGTTAGGCTCAAACCATATCCTAACAAAGTACTTTTTCTCCTTCTGTTTAATATTTACATGAAGGCATTGGGTGAGGTCATCTGTAGCATGGGATGAAGTATATGCATGCTGATGATACCCAGATGAATCTCTCTGCCCCTGGTGAAGTCAGTGATGTTTCTCACATCCTATCTCATTGCCTGGAGGCTGTAGGGATTTGATGGGGAACAACAGGGATTGGCTCTACCCTGGCATGACTGAGTGAATTTGATTTTGGAGGGCATGAGGATCTGGGAATTTACTATGGGTACAATATGGGGATCATTCAGAACCTACAACTCAGGTGACTGTCATGACAAAGAAGGCCTTTGCATAACTTTGTGTTGTGCACCAGTTGCACCCACTCCTGGACAGAGAGACCCTACATTCAGTTATTCTGGTCACATGAATTACTTAATGCAGTCAACACGGGGCTTTCCTTGAAGAAAATCTGGAACCTTCAGCTGGTGTAAAAGGCAGTGGCAAGGGCAGCTATATCTAAACCTAGATCAGTGCCATATTACATCTTTGCTTGGCAAGCTGCCCTGGCTACCAGTTTGCTTTCTGGATTCAATTCAAAATGGTGGTAATAACCTATAAAGACCTACATGGCACGGAGCTGTGTTTTTGGCAGTGGTTTGCTCTCCAAGCTTGTTTCAATTTAGCTTCAGAATATTTTGTTACCAGACTAGGTAATATCATCAGCAGGATTTTCTTGTCCTATTGCTCTTTAGCTTATATATGTCTTGTATGCCAGTGTGGTCAGTTGGTTGTGACGATGTTATTTATTATCTATTATGCTGGGGCTATATTATTTGAGGGAATTCCTCTCCTTGATCACATCTACCCATCCCCATCAGGTCTGGCAGAAACAACATGCTGCAGTTCCCATCCATGAAAAAATGTCTTCTGAGACAGAACCCAGGAGAAGGGTTTTTTCTGCTATAACACTCACTCTTGGAAACATCATTGTGCCAAGATCAGACTGGCTCCAATTTTCTTCACCTTCTGAAAGGCCTTAAAACACAGCTTTGCCATCTGGCTTGGGAATTTGGTAATGGTGGTGTGAAGCATAGAGAGCGGTTATAGGTTGTCCTCATTTATTGACTGCAATTGGGATTAGCAACTCTATTGGTAAGAGACACCGTCACAAAATGAAAAATTCTGTGACAGCACCCAACTTCCAATGGAAATTCATCTGTTCTGGCTATGGTCATTAAGCAAATAACTTTGGGTAGTTAAATATGACATCACATAGCCATGACTTGAAACTCCCTGCTGAGTTTCTCGTGGACTTTGCTTATCAAAAGTTGGCTGTGAGGGTCTCAAATGGTGATAATGTGGCTGTGGTACACTGCTACCACCATAAATGAGCATCAATTCCCAAATGCCTGAATCACGTTCACATGACAGCAAGGACACTATGACAGCCACAACTTTGACTACCTGTTGAAAGTCTCCCTGTTCCGCACCATTGTAACTTTAAACAAATGAATGGCTGATGAGCACTACTGTATACAGTTAGTGATTTGTTCTCGCCTGCTGATTCTCGCCTGCTGTAGGGTTTAAACAGTTTTCATTGTTTTAATGTTATTACATTTTCTGCTTAGTTTTGGACTATTTTTGCATTGTGTTTGTATTTTTAATTTGGAAAGATAATCCAGAGTCATTTATGCAAGATGTAAAAAATATAAATAAATACTTATAGGGAAGCAACTGAGAAGACTCTGGATGAAACAAAGAGATCTATGAATCCTGAAAAAATTATATTGAATATATTGAATGTATCAAAAATTATATGTGCTTTGAAACACATGGAGAGGTACGGGGGGTGAGAAAGAGAGAGATGTACAGAAATCATTGCTTTTCAAACAACTCTTCTAAATCATTTGTGAAGTATGCAATAATATTTATTATTGAGCCACAGAGTATAGCCTATTCTAACTGAGGCTGCAGTTTTCCATAATAATCATTCATTGTTTGGGAATGTTCTTGCATGCTTAAATGATATTTGTGGTCAAAAAGCTTTTTTTCCCCACTTTAATCTGAAATGACATAAGCATTTTTCATATAGATTAGAATTCTTTATTGGCCAAGTGTGATTGAACACACAAGGAATTTGTCTCCAGTGCATAATTTCTCAGTGTACATACAAACAACATAATGCTCTGGTTACTTCAATGTATTCTTCCCAATACTCCTTTTGAAAAGTACTTGGAAACTTCGAATGGTTCACAATTGCACCTACCAAGAATGATGCCTGAAGCCATCACTATACATGTTAGAAGAGCACTGCTTTGTTTATACTAATTACCAATCTTTTTCTATGAATTATTCAAATCAAGAATTGGCAAGAAATCACAATCTTGTTCCAAGGCAAATGTGGCAGGTGAATAAATTTTTCTTCAAAGATTAATATAGATGCAGAATACTTCCTTTATAAAAAATATTTGGATTCTATTTCTTTAGAGAATTTCAGAACAATAACTAGCACAACAAACATTTGTACAGTTATATTGGTTTTTACATCTTTTTCATTATTTTATTGTGTTTGTGGTTGCAGTGCATATAGCTTTATTTTAAAAATATGTCAGCCTATTATATTACCCGATGGAAAGTTATGAATAAATTCTTTAATAATAAAAATACAAAACATGATTTAATTTTAGACATAACAACTGATGGAACAGAGGAAAAACTCTATGCACATTTAATCAAGAAATACCTCATGATGAATTTACCAGTAAAGTATCCACAATAACTTAAATGTGAATAGAAACATTTTTTTTGCATGTATACAAGAATAAAAAAAATTAAAAATATGTTGCAATGTCTTTTATATTCATTTTTCTCTTCTTGAATGAAAAATTACCTTCCTAATTGACTCACATATCTAATCTTTGCAGTTAACATTTCACTTCTCAGTGATCTGTTTCCAGAGAAGGCTAGTTAGATCAGAGTCTTTAGAAAGCTACATTAGCAGGCCCGGGAACAACAGCAAAAGTTTATGGTAGTCTTTATACTCTTTTGGAGAGACTGCCAAGAAAAGCACCCTGAAGCAAGATGTGAAGACTGAGTGAATCTTTCAAGTTTATCTGTACCATTATACCTTGACTATTTAGATTTGGCGCTTGCATCATAAAAATATTTGTTTTCCCTGCTTTCTGGTGAATGTTCTGCTTGATAGCTTTCTCCCAGAACCACAAAAAGGAGGCTAAGAAGTTTCATGGGAATGAAATTTTCACCTATCTGACAAATTTTCGCTTCACTTTCAAAGGTTAAGTTTAGAATGTCGTGTTTTAATTTCCTACGGAAGATTATATCCATATATAAATCAAGAATAGATCTCAGGGATTCTTCATATTTATAGAGATCCAGTTACTCTAAGATTGTAAGAAGTTGAAACATGTCCTCTTTCTTCACAACTGCACATTTTGAAAGGTGTTACTATGCACTGTTCTTATTCTTAATCTATTCCCAATCCTTGCCCACTGAGGGAGATTGATAGTTCACCAAGAATAATGACTTTAACAATGTGAATAAATTATTTTCTTTCATTTTACTGCAATAAACTCAAAGAGGAAAATAACCCTTCAAATTGTAATTTAAAGTAATCAAAATGAAGGTTCTCATGTAGGCAAAATAAAATCTTGCAACTGCCATCTGATCTGTCCATTCTGATATTATATATTATACACAGAAGTTACTGCAGAATAAACCCCTTCAGCACTTATTGGTAACAAGGGATCTTTTTTCGCTTCCATTTGAATTTCAATTCTCAAGAGGGTTAGGATTTAGCCCAGAAGGTTAACAGCAAGGAACCAGGCAAGTTGTTCATACGTGTGTAGAAAGTTAGCACCTACCCCTCTCCTAGAAGAATGAAATATTTGAGGAAATATTAAAAAGGCAGAATATTTCCCCTAAAAGAGAAATATAAATTTTAAGACAGAAACTCAGCCCCAGCTCCCTGCTCCCAGCAGATATTTTGGTTATCTACAAGACAAAAGACTGGGCCACCTTATCTACAAAACAATAGATCTTCACCCTCAGGACATAATAAGATTAGCTCTTTATCCATCTAGCAACAGAACTCATCACATAGCACCTTGGGAGATTGCATCACCCAGCAAGGTTCAACCAAGCCTGGGACTTCAGACAACCTACAAAGCAGTGGTGGGTTGCTACCGGTTCACCCTGGATCAGGCGAACCAGTAGCGGCGGCGGCAGGAGGCTCCGCCCACCCACCTGGACATCTCTATGCATGCGCAGAAGTGCCACAGTGGCCAAAGTTGAAACCCACTACTGCTACAAAGTTACCCCTCCATAGCCCTATGGGAGTCTGACAGCCAATCAGAATACATTTCTTTCACAGGAACAGGAAGCTCCAAGGTGGGGCCCAAGAGAGGGTATAAATCCCAACCTCAACCTCAACCTCAACCTCAACCTCAACCTCAACCTCCCTCCCTCCCTCCCTCTCTCTCTCTCTCTCCCAGTGTCTTTCTTCCCATTTGGAACTGAACCCAGATTTCTTCCAACACTTGTTGAATCATATACTTGTTAAATAGTCTTTTTCTGATAATTGGAGCAAAGCTGGCCCAATAACAAGTCATGCTGTCGATGCACTTATATTACCAGACATTGGAAGAGGAGAACTGTGTTAATCTATGGTGACAAAAAATCAGGAATCTGGTAAAATTTAAATCCTGTATCAATTTTACTATTTTGTGCATCTGATGAAGTAAGCTGCAGCTCATGAAACTTTATGCCTTTTAATGAAATGTATTGGTTGAATTAGATGCTATGAGAATCCTGATTTTTTTTACCACATTACTATAGTGTATTGACTCCATCATTTGGGTAAAAATAAAAATAGAAAACTGTTTACAGCTAAATTGTATTTAAAAGGAACTTTGGGAGAGTTATAGGGATTGGGTAATTGTGCAAAAGAAGGGGTTAATTCTTTACCCAAGATCTCCACTTCAGATGAAAAGCGCTCTCTCTTTCCCACTCTCTCTCTGTCACACCCACACCCACCCACACCCACACCCAGATATCCATCCCCCAGGGGCAATTTAAACTGGAGTATAAAGTGGCTTGAGGCCCTGCAATTATGTTTAAAATGTACATGGCAAATACATGGAGAGACGGAATTAACATCTGCCTCATTTAAAAGGCAGCTGTTTATTTCAGGATATGCTTCCTTAATTTAAGACAGGAGTAGTGAAAATCTACATGCAGCTTTCAAAGTCTACAGTGAAGGATTAATTCTATTAATGACATTCTTATTGCATGCACCACACCAATATAATGCCTAAAATAAACTAAGGAAAGGAGAGATGCTCTTCAGATGTGTTGGATTACAAAACCCTAAACACTGGATATGTTGGATAGGATTTTGGGGGATTATAATTCAAAATAGCCAAACAACACTGTTGTGTATTCTTGTCATAAGTTTTATGTTGTTTTATGTAGTTACTTGAAAGAAGTAGTGCAAGATTAGAAGATATGGAGAGACCTGGCCCATAGACAAGAGTCAGACATGACTGGATGGATAACATAATAATCATCACGTAGCTACTTAAAATACATTTGATTCTCTCGACTTAAAAACAGACTTAACCTTCAGAGTGCTTGCTCTAAATCACTAAAACATGGGCTTGCTCCTTGTTACCCAACACATTCTAAAGTCAATGCCACATTTTAAAAACATTGCAGATAATTTGATTTAGTCCCTCAGACAAACCACACGGCATCCATTCTGGCACCAAGCAAGACCCTTGACACTGCACACTGAACCTCAGTGGAAATGTGGGATCAGCACATTAGCAGAATTGAATATCACAAGTTCCAGGCAATAAAAACTTATTTTAGTAAAAAACAAATGCAAGCAGAAACAACAAAATATGCAAATATTTTCTTTCCAGCATGCCAGTAATCCAACTTTTTTCTTGGACACCATGAAAAAAGTATTTTCTTTCTTATGTTTCAAAATTGGACTCCAGAGAACTTGCAACAATGAACCATGCCAATTCTCTAGTATTTCCCCCTTCAATGTAGTCATACAGAATTCCTGTCTGATAAGAAAATAGAAGGAAGAAACAGCTGCTAATTGTTTACTCTGAAGTCAATGCCTTAGTTAAGAAATCAACCATGTCAAACAATTCATTGGGCCCAAGTCTCTTCATCCAAGAAAGAAAACAAAAGGCATGAAGGAGTTAAATAGCCTGCTCCCAGAAACAATGCCAGTCCTCCTCTCCCCACCACCCACAAGTCGGCTGGGCTTTGAAGAACAGTGCCTGTTCATGCAGCTCTGCCATTATTTGAAGAAATAAAAAAACCACAGTGAAACCTTGTCAGATCAACAGTTTGCAACAAGGACCACTAGAAGTTCACAGTTACTCTTCACTGCTGGTTTACACCGAACATGTGTTTGTCCAGGTTAAACAAAAAAAAGTACCCCACCCAATTAATTTTTTAACCCACAGCAGATAGAAAAGCCAGTTAACATTTTCAGCACACATCAATATTGTCAAATTTAAAAGCAATTTCATCTTCAAACTTCTTAGAATGATGTGGACTTAAGAAATTTCAGGCAATCTTCCTACACAAGGGGGTCTTAATAGAAGCACCATCAAATTCAATAGCTTTACATATAAAAAAAAGGCAACCAGGTGTTTTGATTGATTGAGTCTATTGGTTGAGGCAAACTATCCTCTGAAGAAGGTGTATGTATGTATATCTTGTAAAACAAGAGAGACAAATTAGATTCACACATTACACTAATCTTCAGTTTATTAAAATACTTTAATAAAGTAGAGTATAATTTGTTCTCCCAATATGCTAAACTATAAATCATGGTTTATAAACTACAGTAGTTGAATATACAAGAGAAGCTAAGTTAAAGTAAAACAAGCAGCAAAAAAGTTCACTATAGTATCTGTGTGTACTTGCACAGAAAGAGAAATAATTAATCTAAATTGGCCAATTTTATTCTTGCACTAGGATTCTTTAAATCCATTGGGAAAACAGTGGAAGCATATTACATTATCTCAATTTTATTAAGGAACTCTTCCTCAAGCTAACATTCCCTGGATGCGTAGCCCTATAGTTCTCAGCATCTTGTAAAGGTAGCATGACCTACTGTATATCTATGTTGGCTGATGAACAAGGAAGTTGAAGTCCAACATAATTGGAGAGCACAACGTTGGAGCAGAGTATTGCAGGAGTACACTGAGTAATTCCTATTTTTACTTTAAAAAAAACAAAATATTTCGACCGTAAGATGGCAACTGAAGTTGCTGGCTGTGTTAACATTCAAGTGGCAAAAAATATTATGCCTCAGATGTCAGCCTTTTTAGAAGCAGAGATTTTTTAATATATATCAAAGCCCTTTGATGTAAAGCAAGGGAGACTCAGAAAGCAATGTAAGCATGGAAGATGAGAGTAACCACAAAAACATTGATAAACATTTTTAACTGATTAAGATCAGCTTTTCCACGGCCATCCCTATTTCTTCCTTTAACTGAGATTTGTTTCTATACCAAGGATCCCCAGCCCCCGGGCCATGGCCTAGTACTTGGCCGTGCAAGCAGCATCCGGATGCACAAGCACATGCAACTCCATTTGTGCAAGGAACCATCCACCCCCTGCCGGTCTACAAAGTCAGAAAGGTTGGAGACCCCTGTTCTATGCCCTAAGTTGGCTCTGGCCAAAGCTTGATTCAGACTTTAAGAGTGCTGCCAACCCTGCTGTAAAATTTGACTTTGCCTCTTAAATATGCTGAGTGCATAACTATTTAAAAAGATTAGCCTTAGGGTAATATAATACCCATTTATAAGGGAATAAGCCCCATTAAATTTAATGAGTTAACTATGGATTTGCACAACTGTACTAGGGAATGATCTGACTCTCTTCTTGAAGTAATTTGCTCAAGAACATCTTTTCAAACCAGTTCCCGGATTAACATTCTGGCCTGCTTTCCCAGGGAGCAACTGCGATTGAACTGTACATGTCAATACAAGCAGCACTATCAACTGAAGTATTTAAGGTATCTAAATACTGTAAAGGAGGTTGGATTCTGAGATCAATCAACTGAGTTCAGCATATCAATTAAGGCATGCTGGGTTGCTGTAAAAATAGAAAAAGAGGATGTAAATTATTTCTGACCAGTTTTCTCTCTCCAGCCCTTTGTATTTCTGTTCCAAAAGTTTAGAGCCCTCCAGAACAATATGGGAAGCGATATGTAGAATTGTTACAGAGGACTCAACTAAAATTGCCTCTGTACTTCAATTCTTAGAGACCCAAAGTAAAGGAAAACCCTTCTGGAAAACAAAAAAATAAAATGACTCTGATAGTTACTAGCCAGTAACCTGTCACTAGGAACATTTGTAAATAACCTTTAAGTGTTTAAAGGTATTGCATCATAAAACACAGAGCATGTATTATATTTAACAGGACAGAATTCAATCTGATGAAGATTAAGGTGTCTGACTTCTTCATTCTTTAGGGCTTGTATTCTCACCACTGCAGTCAGTATTTTCAAGGGATAATGTTTTATTCAGTGTTGCCCAATCAATATATTACAAATGAATGAATGACAGGTGTTTTTGTGCATTTTCACCTCTATGGTGGTAGCCAGCTCAACTATTTCTGTTTGGTCTCTTTTTCATAAAGCAACCTAGTATTTTTTTTAGCCTTTCAAATACATCAGTCCTCTTAATAGTAACTTACAGTACAGTGGCTAATAAACTTCGTAATTCAAAAAAAGTCAAATACACGACAGGGGGAAGCCATCATATTTGCTGAGGTATTTTGATGAGTGGACATTTGTTTCTGTTCCAGAAAATCACAAGGTCCATAACCTTGGAATGAATGGGCAATCTAATCTTGATCAGCTAGCAGTCTTTGGATGAGTTCAGGAACACTACAAGCTGCTTTCAAAGCAACCACCTAAATCTTGAAAAAGACACAATTATTCAAAGAAAGGGTTTTGTTTGCATTCCTTTGCATAACAAAACACTTGTTTTGAATGCCTTTCAATCCTAATGGAATTGTTTAAACCTTAGATCACAGCTACTAAGCACACCATTCTCTCAAGGATAACATCAAGAGAAGCTACATTCCAAGGAGCTGAAGCAAGTGGTCAAACAACCAAAAGCCCAAGTGGAGGATTATCCATCCTATTCTCAGTTCTTTGCCACTATAGAAGCAGGAGTCTAGGATGGAGGAAGTGCCTGTTTGTTGGCAGGTTGAAATTAGCTCACTCCTATTTTAAACTAAACCTTTCAGGTCAGGACAACATCACCTATCTCTCACAGCAACTTGCATGTTGCCATCCATGTACACAAGACCAAACTATGAAGGGAGACGCTACGGGTAGACCAGCAATAACAATTGCCATAAAGCATGGAGATGCACTAATTCCTACCCAGTATTAAAGGATGCTGTTTTCTTGGGGCAACTGGACAAGTAATTCTTTTAATCTATTTAAATAATATTTTAAAATAAAAGTGTTTTTAATTGTGTTTAGAAATAAAAATCAATTGGCACTGATATATGCTAATTACCAAAACAATACCGTTAAGTAGAATTGTATATTACCCTCAAAACCTTTACATTTTCATAATATGAAAATATTTAGCAACATTATAGTTGGTTTGGTGAGCACTCATTTCCATCTATTACATGAAAAGAGAAGTTCATCTCTGTATGTATTGTATTTCTCAGATGTTATTCCAAAAGAAAATCTCACAAAATGTCACTATTAAAAAGGAGCCACACAGGATTATTTAATAGGAGGTCTTATTTGCTGTTTGAGAAGTTTGTTAAGTGACTTTTGCCCCATTTTATGACTTTCTTGCCACAGTTGTTAAATGAATCCTTGCAGTTGATAAATTAGCAACTTGGTTGTGAAGTGAATCTGGCTTCCCCATTGACTTTGCTTGTCAGAAGGTTTCAAAATATGTTCACATGATTCTGGGACACAGTAAAGGTCATAAATATGAACCAGTTCCAAGCATCTGAATTTTGATCACATCATCATGGGGATGCTGCAAAGGTCATAACTATGAAAAATGGTCATAAGTCACATTTTTCAGTGCTGTTGTAACTTTGAACCGTCACTAAACAAACTGTTGTAAGTCGAGAGCTAACTGTATTTGTGTAATTTTGTGTATGTACTGCTGTAAAGTGAACTTATGTAAATATGTTTTTAATACATTTGCATTTATGTTGTCCTAGATATTATTATTACATTTATATGCTGCCCGACTCTTTTAACAACTCCAGATCTTAGGTTAGTGTTGTCTGGAATAGCCAATATTGATTTTTTAAAGAAAAACTGGCTTCCTCATGCAACAAAAATGAATTATTCAAGAAATGATGCTTCTTGTGACTAGCAGTATTATAATAAAAGTTGTGTTTTTGTTTGTTTGTTTGTTTTGCATTTTGGTCCATGTCATCAATAAGTTTATGCTCAAGCCACCAATGTTCTGCTGTACAAATTGTTCTGATTTTGGATTATTCCTCTTCTGCATTTCTTCTGAAGAAGAAAAAGGAAAATGCATGGGATCATCTTTTTGCATGGAACCTTTTCTTCCTGTGCATGTAGAAGAAAGTGATGACTTAGCACTCCATGTGAGTGCTGCCTCTCCTTAGGGATATTTTCATGGAGTTAAAAATGCACATCTTTAAAAGAAAGACAACAGAAAAAGATATTGCAACTTTACAGACCTACAAGTCTGAAGGATTTATACTTGTGTTCTTTGCCATGTGGTTTTAAAACTTGGAATCCTTTTAAGTACATAACAATTAAACAGGAAATAACAAAGTCATAATCAGTAACCTTAGATCTTTTTGAAGTGCAAAGAAGCCAAATGACATCCTACTGGGTAAAACAACATCACACCTTTACAGAAGTGTCTGATTGAGGGAGAAAGCATTAAATGGCTAACCTATTGTACAGTGAGTATTTAGAAACCACGTAGCTTAATAAATAGATTCAAAAAGATTTATCCTATATTTCTTATTTGCATTTCACTTTTAGAAACATCCTTTTAAATAAATCCTATCTGAACCAATTTAAAAATAGCTTTAAGTGTGAACTTCAACTTTAAGTGTGAAAGCAATATAAAAATATTTAATTGTCTGTTTTCAAAAGAAAAGCCAAATGTAAAAAAAAGTGGAAAACCAATTCTAACTTCTATATTAGATCACTGTATGACTATGTACAGTTTTCTTAATATCAGAGTCTAATATTATTAATAGACATGATTTCACATTTTTTGAAGAAGATATCATCATCATCCAGCTTTAATGAAGACAATTATTTCAAGATAAAACAAGTAAGGCTATTTGCCACATTGTACTGCAGATAATAAGAACTGTGTTACTAATTGAAGCAATATTGATCCCCCCCCCAAATATTAAGCATATTTCTCCCAATATTAAGCAGTGGTGGGTTACTGGATTGGGCAAACCGGTAGCGGTGGCGGCGGGAGGCTCCGCCCACCACCTGGACGCTTCTGCGCTATTTGTCCAATTGATATGCCACCTTTCTCCGTAGACTCAGGGTGGCTTACAATGCATTATAGCAATAGCCTGCATACTTTTGGGGGGGGGGGGGTATATACCTGCTTGTTAGGGCTTTCGGACCCCCTAAGCGGTGTTGTTCTATACAAAGTTGGCTTATTGCCCCCACAATCCGGGTCTCAATAACTACTGATATTAAGCATATCATCCACAATATTAGTGAAGAAAAACTCACTGAAATTTAAAATTATGCAAAAGGATTTAAACTTTTTACTTATATTTGTACACATTCCAGAAATTATAGTTCAGTAAACTCCAGAATTTTAAAAAATATTATAGTAAATTAATATAAAAAATGAAATAGAACATGTACCTCTTCAATAGGGCAATATAGGTTATGTAGATATATAATTAAAATCTCCCTGTGGAACAAAAAAAATGAAAGAAAAATTTAGGATGGTATCCGATGATGCCAGAAACCATTAAAACCCTCCAGATCAGTTCAACTACTATACACATCAACTTTTGAATTACTGATCTTGCAGTTCAATTTCTCTGGAGGGAACAAAGCAGAAGCATGAAATGTAAACCGTAAAGAAAACATCATGTCATAATGGTTTGCTCTACTTCCCCATGCATGTAAATTCACTATTCACAGATCCTGTATTATGTCAACTTCAACATCAATTCCATGTTTATCTTTAGTTCTTCTCAGTTCTTTTGGTGCAAAAGAGGTCAGGAAATCAATGAGGTAGCATCCCTGAAAGCAGGCCATTCACTGGGCATTGAAAGGGGTAACTGCCCCATAAACTGCAATGATCCATTTCCAATTAGCATCACACAACAGAAAGTGACATACTTCATTTACATTAACAATTTTTACAGCCACCTTAGGTAAAAAGGGCAAGGGTAGGAAATTTCTTTTTTACGGCTCTAAAATGTTTTAGAATAAGATTTTGGCAAAATGTGTTTATTCTTGTGAGAGAAAGAAAAGAAGTTTTCCCCTTTCCATTTTAAGCTCTTTACATATGAAATCTAAAACATTTTAAAAATGAGAACCATCCATTAAAAAAAAAAAAGATCTGGATATATAAACTTATTTCATATATTTTACAAATATAGGAAAAAACAGTCCAAGAAATTAAAATAAACATATTTAAATTTAAAAGAATAAATTGTCAAATTCATAAAATTATAATAAATGTGAAGGACGAAAACCCAGGTTTTGTGCCTTGTGATTTTTAAAAATGTAACTTTCTTTCTGAAGGTTTATTGTCAGGAAAGGAACAGCAGAATATCTGCGGACTAAATTTTAATGGCTCACAGCAGCCATAAATTATTTCAAAGCAACAAAGGGTGTGTGAAGCTTTGAGCTTGGAACAGCTCTTCAGCATATTATAAACACAGATTATTTTCAATCATTACTTACTGTATCAATGTTTCAAAATCTAACACATAAAAAAATGCATGAAAAAGTAACCCATAACCATCGCTATCCATAGACAAAGGAGACAAGGTTCCTATAGCATTAGCAGATGTAAAAAGAGTAACAAATAAGATGCAGCAAATGATCTTCTAAGACTATGTTTCTCAACCTCTGCAAGGGCATGCTGGTTGGGGGATTCTGGGAGTTGAAATCCATACATCTTAAAAGTTGCAAAGACTGAGACAGACTGTTCTAAAGTGAGAACTTTACAAGTTATGATGTACAGTATATTCTTAATATTCTGATGTTGTATGGTCTATCCATTGCTCTTCTCTCTCTACACCTTTAACTGCAGTTCTAAAGTTCCCTCTGTTAAAGTACTGAAGTTTGCATATGACACAACAGTCATTGGTCTCGAATGAGACCGTAATGAGTCTGCATATAGGCAGGGGGTTGAACAACTGGCCCTGTGGTACAGCCGGAACAATCTGGAGCTGAACATGCTTAAAACTGTAGAGATGAGTGTGGATTTTAGGAGGATCCGTCCTATGCTATCACCTCTTACTATATTCAAGCACAGTATCAGCAATAGAGTCCTTCAAATTTTAGGTTCTATATCTGCAAGGATTTGAAATGGACACCTAACACTAGAACCACATTAAAAAGACAGAACAAAGAATTTCTTCCTGCATCAACTTGGGAAGTTCAGACTGCCCCAGGAGCTGTTGATACAGTTCTACAGAGGAATTATTGAGTCTGTCATCTGTACTTCTATAACTGTCTGGTTTGATACAGCAACTAAACAGAACAGTACAGACTCCAATGGATTGTTAGAACTGCAGGGAAAAAAAACAATTGCAATCAGCCCACCTTCCATAGAAGACCTGTATAATGTGCGAGTCAGAAGGAGGGTTGAGAAAATATCTACAGACGCGTCACAACCTGTTACAACATAAACTGTTACAAGTCCTCCCCTCAATATGCCACTATAGGGCATTGCATACCAAAATAACTAGACACAGGGACAGTTTTTTCCCTCATGTCATCACTCTGCTGAACACCTAATCTTTAGAGTATCGTCTTATGTCTAAGTGTATTTACCCATGTTGCAGGGCTGTAGTCTTATTATTATTGTCCTTCTTATTTTCTCTACTATCCTCCTTATTGGTATCCTTATTATGATGATTATTACTCGGTTACTTTGCATGTACACTGAGAACTTCTGCACCAGAGATAAATTCCTTGTGTGTCTAATCATACTTGGCCAAATAAAGTATTCTATAATTCTATAAGTTTCTTTATGACTCCATACCACACCTAAGTACTGTAGCAAACTACAACTCCTTTCTAATTATCAAAAGGGAATAACAGCAGACTACTTAGAGGATTCATGAAGCTCTCCATTTTCTTCTCCACCAGGAAAGTTATCCTGCTCATGACAAAAACCCAGCTCCTTACCAGTATAATGCAACAGCTTTTCTGAACATTTCAATAAAGCTTGCTGAGGAGAACAATTCATGTTCTTAGTTGCAAGGCAACGACTCCTTCCAAATCACAAGAAGTCATCTCAGCATTTTTTGCAAGCAAGCAACCAACCAACATGAATGCTTGCAAGTTTCAGGATTATAACATGGACCAGGCTTAGTTTTCCTAATATGTTTTTGCGTAAATCTACATTTGTATATATACTTCAAGTGTCAAGGAAGTGCTTTGCAACACAGAACTAGCAAGACAAGAATTCAGCTGGGAAAAAGAACAGCTTATTTTCACTCTTACAAGGAGAGGTAGCAGAAGTAGTGTTCTCTAAAAAGTAACAGTAGTGTGCAAGAAAATAATTGCAAAACAAGGAGTTCAGCAAGGAGTTGACATTGAATCACAGGCTGAAAACATCCCATAGTTCTAAATTTTCAAAACAAAGTAGCCAGAATCAATCACTAACATACTGATTTAGTGAAAAAAAATTATACTTAATATACTTAATAGAATTTATCACTTACCAGACAAGTGTGTTAACAAAGCAGGTGTTCTATAACATAACTTATCTGTTAGATAGAGTGACCATTCAATTCTACAGCATACTGTAGGCCTTTATCATAAATAAGACTCTGCCCTCACAATTCACATGTGCTTAGTAATCACCAAGAACACAGCATGTTGTGGCAGTAATCTCTATACATAAGAGAGAAAACTCATGCATTTCAAACTACATAGAGGAAAAGAGACCCTCAAAGCTACATTAAATTTGTATCAAAACACATTTCTCTATATAATACCAGCCAATGTTAAACTTCATACATTAGATTAACAGAAATTAGATCTGTCAATGACACATAAGAGTTTTCCTCTTATGACAAGAACTTTATTTTCTTGATTTGTTCCACCCAGTTGTCTCTTACCTCCCACAGTGTTCTTCTACACAAGAGGTATATTATGGCTTCATAAATCACAGGCACTCCTGCAAAGAACCTTGTCAAGGAAACAATAAATGCTAGATGGTTTTTTCCCCCTTCCTTTCATTATTCTTTGGGAAAATACAAGTTACAGTATGAAGACAAATTCAAAACACAGTAAGAAACTGTCAAAATATACTACTACAGCTCTTTGGAATAGTAATTCCTTTGAGCCCATTTCATTACTTCTCAACTTCGGAACCATTATATAGTTTTTATTTTTATTTACTTATAGACATCATATACCCTGCCAGAATTTATTGTAAATATCTATTTAAAAATGTTATCAACATTGTCCATTTGTTATGAAAATTCTTGATTTAATTATGTTAGTTGAGTTAGTTGAATTCTGGCAGCGTACATGATGGCCACATTTGTCTGAGTTCACTCAAAATGGTAAGCCACAATCACATTAGAGCCTAAAATAATTTGTAAAGTTCATCATTGTTCTCCAGAAGTAGCAACATGGGAAGCTGGTAAGGGCTAAATTCTTAATACTGTTGTTCATCCGGACCACACAGATCCTTCAGATTCATGAAGTGCCTAAGCAGCAGGTTACCTAAAAATGTATCTTAATCTTCAATATGGAGCAGAATGTAATTGTTCTTTTGCCCCTATCGAGTGACATTTGGGGGAGGGGGGGAGAGACACAAAGTGAGCATAAGAACAAGGACTTGTTCACTGTATCCAATATATATAGATAGAATAGGGTTACCAGATGAAATTTGACTGAGGTTTTTAAGGAAAAAGTTATACAACAAGCTTTGTGTCTTCATCCTAAATCCTTGCCAAGAGTTAGGTTTAACATAAAGTGCTGTGTGCTTGAACCAGGTTATCATGGATATGACTTGCACATTCGGGGGGGGGGGGGATTCCACAGAGAGCAAGTTACAATTATATGGAAAAATTCTTAAAATAAAGGGGAGGAAAACTGTGACCCTAAGCATATATGTGGCTCTGATTTTTAAAAAAAATATAATTCTCAAGTGATAGCTATAACTTGAAAGCCCTGTTCCCCTCTGTTGAAGCAAGAAACAGATATAAGCCTGAATGCAGGTATTTCATGTAAACAAAAAACAAAGAACCTTTTCAAAATTTCAAAGCCCTACCCCACTAGTCAACCCAAAATGTTATATGCAATTCTTGGCCATCCCAAAGATTGTTCCCTCCTGCCACATGGCACAAACAGAGCCTACTGTTTTCTCACTGACACTAAACAGGCAACACTAAGTTTGCATTCTGCCTGAGAGGGTGAAGGAAATATGGGATTCATAAATCAACAAGAATGTGCAATGACACACTGAACCAAATGGGACATGTTTAATTCAAACTGCATCTGTTCCTACACAAATGCTATGAACAATATTGTAATAGCTGTTATATAGCACTTTTTCCTTTACCCACCCATTTCAAGATGGAGGGAAATCTACCTTTCCTTAACAGTACTTAGCACAAGGCTATTTCTTATTACTGATCTTATACAATTTTCTTAGGAAATCATTAGATAGATAGATAGATAGATAGATAGATAGATAGATAGATAGATAATTTTATTTCTATACCGCCCCTCTCCCGAAGGACTCGGGGTGGTGCACAGCCAAGTAAAAACACAATACAAATCCCAATTAAATTTAAAAATTATTAAAATTATTACATTTACGGCCAAGATTCGTTAAAAACCCAAAAATTTAAAACTCCAAATTTAAAACTCCTTTACAAAGATAGCCCTGCCTGTCGGAAGAAAAGGGTCTTGAGGGCACAGCGAAAAACTTGGAGGTCAGAGATAGTGCGTATTTCCGGGGGCAGTTCATTCCAAAGGGCAGGAGCTCCCACAGAGAAGGCTCTCCCCCTGGGTGTCGCCAGCTGACATAGTTTCACCGACAGCACCCTGAGGAGTCCCTCTCTGTGGGAGCGAACTGGTCAGTGGGAGGCTATCGGTGGCAGAAGGCGGTCTCGTAAGTACCCAGGTCCTGAGCCATGGAGCATTTTAAAGGTGGTAACCAACACCTTGAATCGCACCCGGAAGACCACTGGGAGCCAGTGCAGCTCGCGCAGGAGAGATGTTACATGAGCGCAACGAGTTGCACCAATAATCAGCACAATATGAGTTGTGCTGTTCTTGGAATTGTGGGGATCAAAGTCAAACATGCTTTACATTTTATTTTGTTGCTCCTGAGTGAATAGCTTTTTGTATATGAAAGACCTATTTGAAATAGGGCTGATTTCACATTTGTACATGTTATGTCAATTTCTTTAAGCCCTAGAATTGCTTGTTTTCATAGTGAAATATATGTTTCATTTAAAAAAAAAACCTATGTAAGCATGAAGATCTTCTCAAGCATATATGTTTAATTCAAAATGATATTCTTTCATAGGACTAATATGTCCCAATGGAACAGAACTAAATGAAGAAATATTATAAACATTCAACATTTGAAATGGGCATTTTATCATGTAAAAGATGATATTACAAAACTGGAAGCTTTTATACTGATATCCTACATTTGTCTATGAGATTGAGAAAATATCTGTGGGGTTCTCCTCCCATTTATCCTTGCCACAATACCTCTGCTAGATAAGCTGGGCTGACAATCACTAAGGTCCAAAGTCACCACGATCAGTTGAAATTTGAACTAGAAAATCCTCTGTCCAAGTTCATGAGTTGATTCACTACAGTACACTTGTCTGTCTCTATACATCAAATATAATGGCTATATGATTTGTATTTGTTTTTGCACCCTACTACACAACATTTTTAGTTAAATG
The DNA here is from genome assembly GCA_022577455.1 of Arizona elegans. NCBI lineage: Eukaryota > Metazoa > Chordata > Lepidosauria > Squamata > Colubridae > Arizona > Arizona elegans. Next base: position 39,668,336 of record JAKOOJ010000002.1, read on the forward strand.
GTGCAGATTTTGCACAGACTTTCAGAATCTTTAGGAAAATTCCAGATACTATAAATAAATAAATAATTCCCAGTTGTGCTTGCAATGAATTTTAAGAACCATAAATGCATGATTCTTTAATTAGCAAACAGGGCAGGCAAGATGTATACTTTTCCTCTTTTAATACAATATACATTATTCTAAAGTGATTGTGTTGATCTTACCAATGGATAAAAAAGCTAAATTGTATCCTGGAATAATCTCCATAAATTCTATATGCCTTTGTCATAAATTGACCATATAAGGAGGAAATTAAAACCAAAAGTGTTTTTAGTCATGCTGAACATAGCAGTCTGTTCGTTACTTAGACTTTAGGCAAGCTCTTAGTTTCTATTTGAATTCATTCTATAGAACGGAACTCAAAAAGCCAAGCCAAAAAGAAAATGTATCTTGAAAAAAGAGAATCGCTTTTAAATTAGGCAACAAATGGCAGTGTGCCAGATGCTGTCTGCTCACGCTTTTATTGCAGCTCTAGGAGCAATTTGTGTAATACTAATGTGTGCAAAACAGCATGTTGTTTCTATCCCACATATCTCCTGCTCTCCTGGCTAGTTATGTCACAATGTCCCACAAATTGCCTTGAACCTAATTGCCAAAATGTTGAAAGTCAAGCTTTAGAAAATTGTTTCATGGATGTATGAAGAACTGGAAAATCACTGCTGCCAATTTAACCAGTGATGAACCTGAATTTTAGAAAGCATTGTTTTGCTAATATAGATAAACCCTGTGGATATGTCATATAATTTTATAAGGTCTAAGACCTAAGGCCAAATTGGCAGTTTGGTTTTTTTAAAAAAAAAACTTCTATATGTGATCAATTCAGATTTCTGAAAATGATTATTTATTCCTAACCTGGTTTTCAGAGTTAATACTTTCTGTAGACATCCCTGCTTCTGCTTAAGAACTGAAGCAGATCACTGAATAAAATAAACCAGATATTATACAAGATTTTTTTTAAAATGCTGCTCCTTTTCTTTCTGAAGTAGCAGGTGAGAAAATGGTAGTTTCATTGTTTTATAAATTATGAAAGAGCTCATAAACTGTATCTCTGTCCTGTTTGATCATTCTTTGCAGATAATAACTCAAATGATAACCTATTGGCCTTCCATAAGGCCTTGGAAACCTATCTCTTCCCCTAGGCCACAGCACTAGATAAATTTGTCTTCTAATAGTTCTGGAACAAGAATATGCTATGGCCTGGCCTCAATTATGCTTTCTCTTTGTGTGTGTTGTTATTTTTGTTAATGTTTTAATAGTATTTAGGAATCCAGCATCACTATTTATGAGTTGGGCAGCCCTATAAAGCATTTAAATGAAATGAAATAAAATCCACCACTAATCAGAGAGATAAAGCAGTGAAGACAACTTGACTTTATTATGTATTTTTTAGTCTGTATTATTTTGTATATACAGTAAAACAATGAGATTTTGATGCAGTGAATAAGGTGAAAACAATGAGATTTTGATGCAGTGAATTATGTTCACCAGCTTGAGTTATATATATAAAAAGTGGGATAAAAATATAAAATTATTAGTTCTGCTACTTTGATCTGTCTTCTAATTATAACTGAAAATATTTAAAAATGGAAATTAAATCCTCAAAGATAGACTAAAATCATTTAGTTTTGAGAGGAGATGGCTAAAGAGAGATATGATAATGCAGTTGAAATATCTAAAATGGTGGCAGACAAATGAAGCCCATTACATATTTTCTATTATTTTAGAAGGTAAGAACTTGAAACAATGGCCTTAAATTACAGAAAAGCAAATTCCAGTTCAAGGGTCATTTTACCAGTTGGAGATGACACACTTGCCTCCATTCACTCATGAGGGGATGAGTAAAAGATTGGACTAGATGATTTAAATGACCCCATCCAATTCAATGATGGTATGAAATAGAGAAAATAGTAATGTTGCTTATGTTCTGAAGCTATTTAAGAAAGTGTCACGCCACCTAAGAGTTCATACCATGCAATATTATATTGTGTACAATGACTGGCAACAGCTTTCCAATTTTTAGACAAGAATCTTTTAATCCCCTTTGAAGAATTTATGGATTGAAGCTTTATTGTATGTTGACAAACCAATAATTAAAGGGAACTCTTTTAATCTCTCCAGGGGCAAATTATGATCTGAGTATCTTGTGCATGAAAAAGAGTACATTTCTCCCAAGGTTTATTTATAATGTTTATGTATTAAATTATCATCAGCAAATTGCAACCCTCATAATTGTTTGAAACCCCCATTTTATATAGCTCAATTAAGCATAAGACTTAAATATGATTTTGGATCAGAAATGCATAATGCTTAACTATGGAACAGTATTAAATTGTTTATCAATTTATAAATGTATAAATTATTTATAAATCAGTTTACGTGAATTAGAGCATTTGTTTTATCATTAAAATTCATTAATAACTATATTCTTTCACAGTAATCTGATTCTGGGTGGAGCACAAACTATGTTGCATCTAATATAACTCTTTATATTATTTAATCAGAAAGTCCCAGTACCTAAACTTCAATTCTCAACACTCACATTCACTTGTTTCTTAATGTAACCTATTTAAAAGGGTTACATTGGCAGGATTGTTTTAAACACGAAAAAAGAAGAGCAAGAAAAAAAAGGAAATGTGAAAAAAGTGCTTTTTAAGTCAGCTCTAAATAAATAAACAGCATGTCTGATATAAAGAGATCCAATTGATTCATTACATCAATTTCCATTTTATTCCTTTTTTCAAAGGGCATTGTTCAAATTGCCCTAATTTGAAAGCAGCACAATAAGTGTAGGAAATACTTGACAATGAAGATGTAAAATCTCTGAAAACCAGTTACCTTAGTAACCCTGAGAATGTAGAAGAATAAGAATACACAGACAGTCAGAACCTCATTTCTAATTCTGCAGGTTTTAAGATGGAATACAGTCAAGCTTTCATTAGGTTTTTGTTTTTCTCAGCAGGTCCTTGGCTTTTGAAAGGAAACCTGAATGACAACTAAAAGCAATTTCAATCTAATTCTTGATTACCCAGACTGATAAGGAGAGCTTTCTCCAGTGTAAACTTCTCAGGCAAACCATTGTTAGTGGGCCCTGAAAAGCACCATTAGCCACAATTCTAAATACCAAATTATAATTAATATAATTCCTTTCCCTAAACAGAAGGAATAAAATGGCAGCCTTTTGTAGATACATCCAGTTAATATTTAACCACAAGTTCAGCAAAAAGCAAAGCAAACTGTGTTCCATTTGAAGGATCTTATTATCATACAAAGTCCTACATTCGTAAGGATCTTTGACATTTTAGAAGCTGAAAAGTAACTCAAGGAAATTTAGATGAACCTTGCAGGAATAGTCATATATACTGCAATAGAAAAAATGATATCAAGTAGAAAAAAACAACCATACCTTTTAAATATATTATTTAAGTCTTTTAAATACTTGCAATAAGATATGACACTTAGATAAACAAATTGTTAATCTGCAAACTTTCTGCAATTAAAGTCAAATTAAACATTGTTCAGTAATTAATAATGAAGATGACTTCAATGACACATTTAAAACAAGATAATGAAATTCTAGAAACCAGGATGGGGGTTTATGGTTAGAAACCTTTTATAGAGGCCGGCAGAAATAAAAATGTGAGGAACTGATTTTAATCTGTTTCAGCATCCTAAATACTACTATCTACTGTGTATGAGAACCATTTTGCCAGACTAGATTGGAATTGTTCTTCAGTAAAAGGTACTAAGAAAAAATTAAATAACAGTGTATAGAATTGAAAATACAATGTTTATGCTTCATGTAAGCAGAACAATTATTAAAATCTCACTGAGATCAGCTAAATTTTCTGCATTATCCACAAATCAATTTAAAGACTCAAAATACTAAAAATAGTGCCTAGAAACATTTGTAATTGCTTTGCAACACTTTAACACTAAACAATGTGCAAATTCACTGAAATGTTTTCTCAAAGGATACTAATTTATTTTTTGGAACAGAAATTAGACTCCTGTCTAATTGCCCAACATATGGTACATTGTTTTGAAATTACTAGAGGAAGCTGCAAGTACTATAAACCAGTAGCGGCTACTCTTATTTAATGATAATTTTTTTCCATTGCTTGGCAAACTGGGGCCTTTCAGATAGGCTGATTTTACATCTTTCAGAATTTTGAGTTAACACGATCCATATGAGTTCTGGAACCAATATGCATGGAAGGCACATAGACATACATTCAGCTAGCCCCATTTTAAAATAAATATAAAAGACCCTGCTTCTATAGTTATGTATCTACAGCTCAGCTTTGTAGATCTGGAATTTAAGTTTCAATTCTGTAAAAAAGTATGCTGAAATTTGTTATATATGGCTGTTTTTTAAAAAAAATACAAAGAAAATAACTCTAATATTGCTACAAATGATGTACTTGCTATGTTAATATTTGTTCCTAATTTCCCCTTAATAACATATTATGGTAAGATATTTTATAGGGAAATTACCTTGCTTCCCTCCTCTTTTCCTCCTGTAATTGCAGAGTGTCTGTTATTATTATCTGAATTAAAATATAGCTACCCATTGTTACAGAAGGAAGCATGGAGGGAGATACCACCAGTGGTACTTGGAATGGTATATAGGCACTAAAGAGAACCAATTGTTTGAGAGAAACAAAAGGGAATTCAATAGGAAGCCAACCTACTCAGGACAGATGGTGACTGATTCAGGTTTCACTCCCATCTCCACCCCACCTCCACAACAAAAATAAGCTTAGAAGGCATTGTCTGTTACTAAGCAACAAGTTAAAGAAAGCATAAGTCTTTTACTACATCTTATTTTCGCTGTTTCTCTCTGATTTAATGTAGGAAAACAATGTCATTCCTTAAGATAGTGAGATTTAGGCATTGAAATGAGCTCAGCTGTAAATATATCCAATCAGAGTTAGAATCTTAATTACTTAAAACAGATGAGCAAAGTTTAAAACCATGCAGTGATTTTGAAAACGTGTATTGTAGTCTATGAACTTTTATCTATTTGTAAAGTTTCAGCAACATGGACCAGGCCCATTTTTTTTAAAAAAGCAACAAAGGTGAAAATCTAGACTGCTTTGTCACATAAGTGATTCCATTCACCCATATCTAAAACATCCCAAAGTTCAAGTTTCTTTCCCTTTCTTATCCTATGCTTTTAGTTTCAATTCAAATGTAACACTAGAAAAAACTGACAAAGACAATAATTTAATCCAACAGCCATTTTACTTCTTTTAAAAAAATTAGTAACCTGGTACCCAGCTAGGCCTACACTTCAATACAGAAATATGAAAGGCCATTAGAACTCAAGACACACATATATAATTCTTTTTCATCATCTAATGATCATACAGCTCAGATTTAGTAGCTCCAGTATAATTTTTAAGGACAATGAAAAAAAATATTTTATTAGCATCGAAAAGGAGTCTATAGAAATTACAAACATGGTAAGTAGGTGTGTTTTTATCCTGAAATAACTCACAAAAAAATGGATTGAAAAAAAATAAAGCACTTATAAGGAATTTGTTAATCAAGGCAATCTAATAAAAGAATTTCTTTTGAAAGGGGAAGGAAAAGAGAAAAGAGAGCAATTCTCCCCAATCTTTACCAGAATTTTGCCAGCTGTTTTTTGCATTTCAGCTGCAGAACAAGAAACAGGAGATTAACATTTCTCGGCAGCCTTAACCTTTCTAATTTCTTGTAAGAAAAACCAAATGGCTCCAAAACGCAGAGCATATACACTGAAAGCAGCAAGAGGGTAAAATGAGAAAAACCTAGCAACACATAGTAATTTAACAGTATAATTTTCTCAGAACAAAATATGATGGCCCCTTTGCTTAGGCAGAAAACATGAGGGTGAGAGAAGCCAAAAAGACGAGTTTTTTTGTAGTAAAAGCCCTCTGGCTCAACTGAGATTAGAATCACGAAAGAGCAAACAGGTTTGCCTGACCTTGTTTTATACAAGTGGGTAACTACAAAGAGACACATTTAAATTAGCCACATGAATGACCTGCAATTAAAAAAAGATTTATAGTTATTATCTTTACCCCAAAAGTGTGATGGAAAGATCAATTTATTAACAGTAGCCAAACCTCAGTTCCTAATGTGGGCCTCTTGCTATGCCACTGTCACATTCTTTAACTTTTCAAAAGGAATGCCAAATAAATCTTTGCAAATCTTATTCTCCCTATCTGAATGTAATATCTACATATTGAGGCATGCATGCGCATGCATGCAGGCACTTTCTATCTAGTGATACTCAGATATTCAGACTAAAAGGCGTCAGCATCTCTAGAAGAAAGAAAACTAGTACCAAACATATGGTCAAATAAAAAACCACAAGGAAGATGGCCTTGACAACATGTGGTCCATAAAAGCATTACTTTTCCTAGGCACTTCTAATACATCTGCTGAATAGAGCCAATTTTGTCCCTCAAGGTTAAGACCAGATATAATCACATGTAGTATTTTGTTCATATACAATCAAAGATTCTACTTAAATAATGAGCAGGATACTTGATCTGAAGCGCATAAAATAAAGCCACAGTTATATTTCACACAGCAAACAGTATGGTTTAAAAATCCATTTCTACATGTTCCAAACAAAACCAAGGGGAAACAGGCTATAATCATCTTACTTTACATTGCTATTGCCATTCTAAGAATTATTATTAATGTCAAACTTTTAGTTGAACATAATATATTTAACAATATATTTTTCTTCGGTTTGAGCACACAGTGTGACAAAAATTGATACAGTTAAATTTGAAAACTTGAGATGCAAAATTCATAATGACTTTTGCAGATTCAGTTCATAGAGTTTCAAAATTGTAATTTCAGCTACATTTCTGGTAAAATACAAATTGACAGAGATTTCTTATTTTATTCTTATTATACAGCTACAATAGAATTATGAGAGAACTCTTCAGCAGAAGATAATATCTATTTGTTCTTATCTTCTAGTAAAAAGATATTTCCTACAGTGTTTCCTATCAGAGATACAGATAGGAATTTCATGGTGATTCTAACTTCCCGTACCCAATCAATTGCAATCTTATCTTACATCTGTTATGTGATATTATTATAAATACCAAATTTGATTAGATTTTCAAAGTTACCAAGAGAACTCACAGAGGGTCTTTAAGATTAAATCAAAAGGACCCTATACATCTACAAGACCAGTGATGCTGATAGGAAAAGTCAGCACTAGCTTAAATGCATATCTCTGAAGCAGTGAATCTATATAATACATTATATGAACTATTAAAATAACAATTTGTAGTACAATTGTGATCTAGGTTTTTGCTACAGTAACTATAAAGATATAAACTGAAATCTTTCAGATTGGAGTGTGAATCATTCAAACAAATTATTAAACCATAAGATATCAGAAAATCGCTAAGATATACTTTTGTGGAAAGAAGATACTATTGTCTAAATTATAATTTGGAAGCAATTTTGGATGGAATTTGTGGGAAATGTCTAAGTATGTCAGGGACAATATTTGATTTTAGGGCCTTGAATAGAACACATGAATTCTGGAGCAAAAATATAAATACAGAAGCAAAAGTAACAATACTTAATCTTGTTAATTTAATATATCTTCAAAATAGCTTATTTTGCATTGCTCTAGAGGCAACACAAGACTTTCCTCTCAAACTGTCTTGGTATGTTTGGAGAGCTGATTTAGATTGTTCTTTGTTTATCTCCCACTAATTTTATTTAAAATAAGACTAAAACTTAATTTTTAATTTTAATTTTAAAAATTTGGGACACTGTTCTTACTTGTGGCTGGTCCATTTGTCTATTGGCTCCTGACTCAAACTACTATCAGATCCTGAGGGCCAGGAAGTTGTTACTCAACATTTGCTACAACCTGTCTATGGAGGGAAAAGAGAACAGATGGACACAAAAAGAAAAATGTAACAAAAGACTGGCTAAGGGGCCAGATCTCTGAAGAATAGGAGTGTCCTGTAGCAGCACCAAGCAAATGCCTCCTCATCCTGCTATATGTTGGCTTTATGTGATTTTTTTTCCTTTCTCTTTCATATTACAACAGAGTAGTGCCACCACATCCTGCTTCTGTGCTTTTCAGGAGCACATTTCCATGGGTGGCTGATCAGTGATGGTGACAACTTTGTCGCTATACCTAAAATATTTTTTTTTCTGGTTCTGTGATCTCCTGATAAATTTCTGGCTGCAAGACTCAATATTCCCTCCCAATAGGATTTTAAACTCAAAAGTGACAGCATGACAAAAATGAACAACTATATGTCTATACAGAGAATATGGAGAGTGTCATGGCAAATTTTTATTTCATAGTGTAGTTTTCTGATGGAACTTTGGCCAATTAGGTTTTACCTCTCCTATTTGTCAGCTAGAAAAAATGTTAATTGGTTTATGGTGTTGGAAGAAGGTTGGCTTCATCCTGTGACAAGAAAATTCAACCTTCAATTTTCATACAGCTGGAGAGACTGGAGAGAGGAAATAGGGTATAATGCAGTAGTGGGTTCTACTTACCTTTGTTACCTATTTGGAAGTGTGAGCTCGCGGTGCTTCTGCACATGGGCAGAACCTTCTGTGTATGTGCAGAGTGTCCGTGATGACATCCGGGAGGGTGGGCAGAGCCTCCCGCCACCGCCACTATTGGTTCGCCCTGGTTAGGGGCAAACTGGTAGAAACCCACCACTGATATAATGGTGTAATGTAGAAAACCTTTCAGAAACACTGGCAAAATAGGCAGGAAAGAAATATTGAGTTATGTTATATACCCATGATGGCAAACCTATGGCATGCATGCCAGAGGTGGCACACAGAGCCCTCTCTGCTAGCATGCGCGCCGTTGCCCCAAGTCAGATCTCTGTGGCATTTCTTTGTGAGCTTCTGTTTCCCTGCAAACAGTGAAACAGAAGCTCACAAAAGAAAAAGATCTTACCTCTTGCCACACTGCCAGTGTTGGGATGCCTTGCCTCCTACCGGCCAGCTGGTCTTCGGGTCTCTGCTGTGCATGTCTGCACATGTGCATGTCTGTGCATGTGCATGTCCACGCATTTGCACATGTCCACGCATTCAGAACATACATGCACCTTTCAGTTTGGGCATGCACACATGCGCTGTTTGGGCACTCGGTGCCTAAATGGTTAATCATCACTGTTATATACCATATACAAAATTAAATAATAGCCAAAATTAATGATGCTAAAGAGTGGGAGATTCAAGGCAGATAAAAAGAAGCCATTCCACAGTGATGGTCAGCAATTTACATGGCTTAAGAAGTGCACCGGTTCACAGAGAACAAGGCTACTAGTCATGATGACTATTAGCAAATCACTAACTTTAGCAGTAACAATATGCCTATAACAATGTGCCAGTTTAGCAACAGGACAAGCTGGACATTTGATCTGACTCTATGTGCTTTCTTCTGCTTCTCAAGGTGTCTGAATACTGTATATTGATCCACATAGAAATCTTCAGGGACACTAATTCATATGTTCTTCATTGTAAGTCATTCTTTGCAATTTGATTTATTTTTCTTCTTCAACAACTGATAAAAACCTGGCTTTTGAGGTAGATTGTTCAATTTAGAACCTACTCCCTTGATCTTCTTGTATATTCAAAATTTAAAATAACTAATGAATTTTTATAGTTGCAAGTTTTACAGATTATTGAAACTGATTTTTTAATTATGATGATCTTGTCATGATTTTTAAAACTCTTTTAAGATCCTTTATAGCACACAGACATATAAAATTACTAACTGAAGCATTCTTGTGGAAATATTCAGATATCAGGAAACAGTTTCTTCCACTGTATTATCAAAGCCAGATATTAACTGATAACTGATATAAAAAGTTCTTTCTTTGGGGCAGAATGGTTAATATATTTAAATCTCATTAAAATACTTTTCCTCCACATGTTCTTTTCTTATGCCATTAACAACTGGAAACAGCTTGCCATCCACCTATTTCAGTGTCCCACACATGTAGTCTAATTCTCCTGATAAGCAGCTGTTCCCTTTCTTAATGTTATAAAGATTTAGTCAGAACTCACCATTTGCACTTGGAAACAATGAAAGCCAGTCTCAAAACTGAGGAAAGGAATCGACACAATTGTAACTAGAGCTGCAATCTTGCAAAGACATACTTGGATTAAGTACCACTGAAAATAAAACACTTGCAGGAGGGTTCATTGTTGTTCTTCATAAACTGAGATGCTACAGGTATTTTTTAATATGGAATAAACAAAGGCTAACTTCTTTGCCCAAGAATTGTGGGCAAAGTTTAGCAATTTAGGAGCAACTTGATCTTTTAAAAATAAAACCTTGCCGTTCATCCATTAAGCAAAGCTGTAATGTTTTGTTTTGATGTTAGAATAGGATTTTATTTAAACACATTCATTATTTAGTCTTCAAATCAAAATTTTGAAAACCCTGACATTTGGATGAAATGCAAAAGCAGCCAAAGTACAATTGAGATTCATCGGAAAAAAACTTTCTAAATTTCTTTATTCACTGTAGTGACAGGTCACTCGACTCTAATGACTCTGGGCAACAAATAAGTTAAAAAGAACATTTAATACTGTAAATAGCTGAAAGAAAGCAAAAACATGAGCCTAAAACATTAAAGTGTTAATAAAACTCCTCACTCCCCCCAGGCATATATTCCCTATCGCAACACCTGGGGAAAGAGCCAGGTGTTCAAGCCCATTCAAAGGACAAAAGAGCTGGAACTCGAAGCTCTGAGGGAATGGTGTTGCAAAAGACAGATGCTATGCCAGAGAAGGCATGTCACCTGGATGTCATCAGATGAGACATTTATAAACTGGGACTTGGCGCAATGCCCACTTTGTCAGATTTTACTAGCTCGACAGAGAGGCCATGAAAGATTTTATAGGTCACAATTAGCTTCTTCTGTAGGTTTCATGGTACTGAAATGCAGCATGCATAACAGAGTTATTACATAGATGTATAAAGTGTACCCTTAATCGTCCATGCTTTTACACTCCAAACAAATTGCAATTTCCAGGTATTCTTCAAAGGCAGCTCATATAAAGTGCATTACAATAATTTACATGCTGAGATGACTATGGCAGGAATCTGTGAGAAAGAATTCCTGTCCAGAAAAAAGCACAATTGGCACACCAGATATTGTAAATCTGGGCAAAGTCCCCCCATGCAATAACTGTCACATGCTCTTTCAAAAGAAATTGCAATTCCAGAAAGTTCTCCTAATTGTACACCAAGAGCCTTGGTAGTACAGTGGTCTAAAGCACCCTGTTATTAAGACCAGCTGCCTGCAATTACTGCAGGTTTGAATCTTGCCAGGCTCAAGGTTGACTCAGCCTTCCATCCTTTCTAAGGTAGGTAAATTGAGGACCCAGTTGTGGGGGCAATAAGCTGACTTTGTATAAATATACAAAAGGATGAAGGCTATTGCTTAGCACATTGTAAGCCGCCCTGAGTCTCCGGAGAAGGGCGGCATATAAATCAAATTAAAAAAAAAAAACTCTGTCTGGGAGAATGCTACCCTTTTCACAACTAAAGGTAGCAAAATCTTGGAAGCAGAAGAACCAGAAACACATAGCCACTCAGTCCTCTCTGGGTCTTAAAGTGTGATCCTTCCCATCCAGACCCTGTCATATTTCCAGGACAGGTACTGCCCTAGACAGCCTTCTACTGTCTAAGACAATACCTCAGACTTCTCACTTGGCTTCTTTATATCCAGATTTAAAACTGGATATTATCAACATTTTGTTGATGCTTAACTCATTAATGAATGATCTCACTTGGTAGCTTGTAGATGTTACACAGAACAGGAGACTGTGTCAAGTTCTCTAGTACCCCACAATTCAATGGTCATCAGTTTGACCTCTTCTGCCTCCCAGTATCTACTGTGGAGAAAGGAGGAGAACTATTATAATACTTTCCATTCCCAATCTATAATAATACAGGAACAATCTTGGGACATAGAAGGAAGAGCAGCAACCTAGACAACAGTCTTACAAATAAAATTTAAGTCTAAACAAGGAGGGGTGGTGAAAATGTCTCAGAAGGATCCTCCCTAGATTTCAGGGGAATAAAAGTGAAAGAATGGAAAAATTCTCTCAAGCTTGCAAAGTTTTATTAACATAAATTTACAATAAAGATACAGCAAGTACTCCTGGTTGTGCTTCTTGTCTGAACTACCTCACAAGGCTAACATTAATCCAATTGACTTTATTTGTTTACACGTAGACTATTCCTCACAGTGGCCTTGCCTTCTCTTTCCCCAGCAAAAAGCATGCCACATTGAACAAGGGTATTTATTACAACAGTGAGAAAACGCATTTGGTCTATCTGATTGTAGTCATTAATAGATAAGTCCACACAATTTTTTAGCAAACTAATTGGCTACTCGGTGGCTCAGCATATCCTAAAACATAATTGTATGCATACAATAAAAAAGGACTTATTAAGGACTAACTTGACCACTGTTTGATTTCAAATCTCTTCTGAGTACGTTTTTATAGCTCAGTCTCTGAGTATGAAAAGCACAAAGAATTGAGGACTTCTGAAATATACAGGTTGTAACCATTTCAAAAGATTCAGAGAAAGAACTATGTGTACATACAAATCTGGGTGCAATTTGTCATTATGAATTATGAGTAACAACAAATAACTGTCCAAGAAAAAATGAGCTGTATTTCATTACATTTAGCAGCACAACTAAATTTGTTTCTCTGTGCAACTTTTGCAGAATCTTCAAATCTGCTGCAAATGGTTGAGAAAGCAAATGTCCTTTTCCTGACCTGAAGAATAATGCTTCATGGGCTTTATTTCACTTTGTCTTCAACTGATTTTATGTTTTCATTGTATTAAGAAACACTCTGACAAAGTAAGTCTGGATTCTGATGCCACAGATACATTAGGAAACATATTTCCCAATTTTTAAATTAACAATGTAGAAAACATCATTCATTACTTAACTTTTTTCAAAAAGAACAAAACACAAACATATTGTAGACAAAATAATCTAGAAACTTTTCACCAAAGTGCATATCAGCAAAGGAGCATGAATATATTTTCCCAACTCCATGCATGAGGTATCTATTATTTCATATACTTTGACAAATTTTAAACAGCAGAGACTATAAAGCATTTATTTGAGAGCAATTGTTCTAAGGCCATTATGACAATTTATGCATTTTTCTGTCTCCTGTTTGTTTGAAATTAGACACAATAATTTCTATTTACTAATGTCTGGCTTATGGAAAGTGCTTTGGGAACTTCCAGATGGAAAAACTATGGGGGGACAGACAGGCAAAGGATATTGATCATAACCCTGACAGGGGGGCAGGAGTGGCTGTGCAATAAGGAACCATGTTTTCTGTTGTCCACCAAAATAATGAAGCATACAAAAACTCTACATCACCAAAAATGTGATGTATGATTATACTGTGAGGAAAAGAAACTCATGTTATAATGATTAAAATAAACTAAATGTAAAAAACCTCTAACAGCAAAAGATCAATCCAATAATTATAGTAAATATAGCCTATATAAAATTAATTCAATAATTAAGTTTATCATTAAATCTGTGCCTTACATACAGCAACGTATTATACAGTAACGTATTATATAATCTTTTCATATTTAGCACACAGAGACTTTTCAGAAATAGTTAACTCAATCCTGGATTCATTCCTAAAAATCAGGGGAGTAACTTCATTTTTAATAATATACATTAACTTCTGTTACACACCCAGACCTGATACAACTAAAGCTCTTCCTGAGATGAAAAATTCTGCTTTTAAAGAATAAAATTCAAGATCACATTACATTGGATCATTTACACATTGGATCCTTAGAGAGTCAAAAGGGCATGGACTCTCCGGGTAGGGTATTTTCCTATATCAGTCTTCAAGGACCTCTGAGGGAAGGGCATGACATCATTCCAGAGCATAGGCACTCTGGTGACTTTTTATTCTACCATACTTTTTTTTACTTTTTAACTCGCTCATCTGTATAAAATATCTAAGAATAATTAACTTTGGTTTGCCCCTAAAATATACATCTATCAATCACAATGTAACATTTCAATATCACTGATCCTTCCTCAGAGGCTTAATGCAAGTTTTAATGATTGAGATGTATCTATTGAAACATTTATCCATTGTGCAAGCAATCTTCTCCACAGAAGATTGCTAAAAATCAAAGAATTGCACCATGGGAAAACAACGCAGCACTGTGGTGACAAATTAATTAGGTTCAAGATGGATTCTTAGCTATCAAGAACAAAAACAAACACCTACTCCATTTTGTGATTTAACAGAAACCAAGAAAGTATACAGCAAAGAGTGCTTAGAAATATGCCCATATTATTAGATTATAACACTTATCTTGAAAATGAAATTGCCCACATCAATCAAACATTTAGAGAACATGTTCACAAGGACCAAGTTAAAAAAAAGAGCTTTCATATTTTTGTGACATTTTGGGTTCCAGTTGCTTTGTGTTTTGCCTGAGCAAGGTATTACAAGGAACTATTATTTAGTACAATAAACACAATCAAATGTCATAATAACTCACTATATAGGCATTAATGTTTATTTAAAAAGAAGTCCTAGCTCTAAATGGCAATAAAACTGCTTATGCACTCCAGAATTGCAATTTACTTCCTGCCAGCCCATTGGTAATTTTAATAGCTACAAAGTGGATAGATACTAAGAAACTGGTGGAGACTCATGCAGCCTATAACCGTTCTAGCTTCAGACCCAGTTTGAACTAACAAGCATCTAGTTTAAGTCATCAAACCATTTAATCATATTTACTCTGAACTATTTTTACACATGGAAGAATTAGCTGGATTTCTTTCACGGAGCTGACTACAGTAGACATAGTTGGTTAGGGAAGAAGTCCATCTACTTCTGTACAATAGAAGTCCCTGTTGTACAGGTACTCTTCAATTTATGACCAAATTGAGCCCAAAATTTCTGTTGCTAAGCAAAATAGTTGTTAAGTGAGTTTTGCCCCATTTTATGATCTTTCTTGCCACAGTTGTTAAGTGAACCACTGCATTTGTTAAGTTAGTAACATAGTTGTTAGGTGAATCTTGGCTTCCCTAATGACTTTGCTTGTCAGAAGGTTGCAAAAGATGATCACATGATCCCAAGGCACTGCAACTGTCATAAATATGACTCAAGTGTCTAAATTTTTATCACATGACCATGAGCCTGCTGCAAAGGTTGTAAGTGTGAAAAATTGTCATAAGTCACTTTTTCAGTACCATTGTAGCTTTGGTCACTAAACGAACTGTTTGTAAGTAGAGCACTACCTATCTAAGCATTCAAATGTCAGCAGGCAAATCTGGGCTATAGGAAATGACATGAAATAGTAGAATACAGCAAGGTAACTGAACAGCTAAGTTCAAACAGCATGCTAAGATAGCTTTTGCTTTACCACTGTGTGTTGAATCTAGCAGTCAATGCTTACAAGGCACAATGTCAGGCATTGCACAACACACTAAGCTAAAACCAATATTATCATTGTGTAACAATGTAAATCTAGCTGAACTGTCTTATCTCCTGGTGTTCTAAATGCATTTTTATCTAGAATGTGTTGGTTTAATTTCTATCTTGTTTCAATATTGATTACGTTCAGTTATATTGCATTTGTTCTATACTGAAAGCAGTTAAGCTATTCTATGGATAAAAGAGCAGAGTAAAAATAATTTAAAATGTAATAGCAAAAAGAACAGCAACATCTTCCATACCAACTCTTCTGCATAGCAACAAGGCCATCTGAAAATCAATTCAATTTTCTAGCTGCTGATTAAAGTTCTCAAAAATAGGAGAAAAAAAAAATCCAGCATGACAAACCTGCCAAGATGTGTTTCAAAAACCTCTTATCACATAACTTGAGTGCCTAGGCTTTTAATTAAAAAAAGCATTTATTATGAAAAAGTGTCAATTATTATAGGGCTGCATTCTACATACAACCAGACCCAACCAGATACAATCTCCATCATCCTCAAGTAAATGATATGATTTATACTCAGATTCAGCTAGAATGCTGGTTGAGATAGGTTGCTCTGTAGCAAACTGCAACTAGAGGATGTTCAAAGAGAATAGCTAATGGGAACTAATAGGGAGGTTGGGCTGAATATGGAGCTACCATCTGCATAACCACTAGGGTAATGAAACCAACATCTTTACCAACATTTAGCATTTATATCAAAGAGAAGGTAGAATTTATTCCAGTTACCATCATTATTCAGGAAAGGCCAACATCAAAAACAAGAATTTAGTTTAGAAGTTTATAAATGAAAAATCCAGGTGCTGATCCAATTCATCATAACTCTGGATGCAACTAGAAGATGTGATTTATACTCAGACATAGCTAGAACTGCATAAAGGGAATGTTTTGGAAGAATTCAGAATTTGACCAAGTAGAAGAATTACATTTCTGAACAGAGAAACAGGCAAATCTTAGTCATTTTTTTAAACAAAGGTAATGACTCCCCATCCAAATATTAGCAATATTTCATCAAAGAGAAACCAAATTTAAAAACACACTGAAAATTTAAAACAAAATATACAGATCTCAAACTATGGTCTTTTGAATAAAAAATAAAAATAGGCTCGCCTTTTTTAAAAAAAAAGTTATATATGCAAGGTTTTCCATTTCTTTATCTGGAATGCAATGAAACAAATCAACAACTACCATGAAAGTGAAATCCACTTCCAAATCCTAAAACTGCTCACCATCAGTGACGTCATCTGATTCTCAGGAAAGTGCTATTTCAAAGTATCAGGAGCGCTTTGAAGTAGCTCTTTCCTTGGAGACAATACCAGAATACATTCTCAGCAGGGAGTGCTTTTGCCAACTTGTTGCTGGGAACCAGCTTCAACTGTGGCTGTTGAAAAAGAACGTACAGGATGGCAATAGCAGCTTCCTATGAACTTAAAAAGCTTAAAAGGAACCTTACAGACAGCTGGAAAGTCTGATGGTTTCATATAAACTTGCAAAAATCAATTTCCGTGTATTACATCTTCCTAACTAGCAGATATACAGACCTTATGTATGGCCACATTCCATAGCTCTTAAATCCAAGTTGCTCCATGCAAACGTACAGTGAGGTTGGAAACTAATGTTAGGTAAACCCGCTTTGTTTTGCCATATCACAGATTAAATAGACTCTGGACTCAAATGCACCAACAAAATTAAAGAGCTTCCACAGGCCAAGAAGATTCAGTCAATCAACTTTCTATAAGCACCAGAGGCTAATGAAGCTTCAGATATCCTCAATGTACATGTGGTGAAGGGAAATCAAAAGGACTCACAATCAGAAATATTTTGGGGGGAGAGGGAGAGTGAAGAAAGGAAACCAAATTCCTATATAAGCAGCCAATGTTCTATGTAACTTTAAAGAACTGGTAGAATGTGTTCTTGGTCACAAGCTGTGCCAAAACGATAGACAGCTGGAGTTTGCTCCAAAATACAAAATGTTCTCTTCCAAATGTATACAGCTAGATTAACTGGTCATCAAAATGGTTTTTGCAACATCTTTCTTACTATCAATAATGGAAGGGGGAGAGAAATATTTTTCTTCTATTTTTTTTATTTAAGAGGGGGATTCTTTTTTTGAAAAGTGAAAATGTAAATTTATAATAAGAAAACAAAGCACTGACACATACTCCAAGCAAATATTTAGATCTGCAATAAATTGGTGTCAGTGATAGAAATATGATCTCAGTCACTTCTGGATCTTTAAATCATACGTATATAAATATTTCCACCCCTTCCTCCACACACACATATACACTATTCCAATTTCCCTGTCAACTCTAGTCTCCATCTCCACTATCTTTTCTATTTTCTTCGTTCTTTTTCAATAGCAATATAATAACTCTGTCCTTGATGAGAAAGTCCAGTTCACAAAGAGCTTTTACAGATAGTTCTTGCTTAAAGGCCACCTCTGGGACTAGCAACTCTGGCAACTCTGGCACTAAGCAACATGGCCATAAGCAAGATATCACAGGACCATTACAGACATGACATCCTCGTTTCCGCTGTGATCATTTAGCAAGAGATCACATCACATGACTGTAATGCACGATTTTAATTCTGAATCTGCTGAATCTGTTTATCCTGCAAATGGTGATCACATGACCATAAGAGGCTGAGATGGTTGTAAGCACCCATTGGCTGCAATGTGCCTGAATCTTGATCAGATAACCTTGGTGATGCTGCGATGCTCGGAAGTGCGAAGACCAGTCATAAACTTATTTTTCAGTGCCATTCTAACTTCCAATAGTCACAAAACAGGGTAGTCATTAGGCAGCCATATTATTTCAGGGATGTCCATGGAGGTAGTGCCATTCTGACTTTTTAAATCTACCTGTGGATATCCCAGTTTTATTTATATTGTTTTCAGGACAATTTTAAACAGGAAATTTTCTATTTCTATATCAGAATAGGGAAATTCTGGAAGGTGAAGTTCACACAACTTAAAGTAGCTGAGGCTGAGAAACACTGCTCTAGATGTTCACATCTTGAACACATCTTGAATAGCGCACTTCTTGTTTCCTAGTAGCCCCACATGGCTTTGTTAGTATTCACTATGGAATCACCAGCAGAATTAAAAGCAAACTGCAACAATGACAAATGACAAAGTACCTATGCTGATATGGTCAAGTAAATGCTGCCCTTACATATTAGCAATAACAATAGCACTTAGACTTATATACCTCTTCATAGTGCTTTACAGCCCTCTCTAAGCAGTTTACAGAGTCAGCATATTGTCCACAATGATCTGGGTCCTCATTTAACTAATCTCGGAAGGTTGGAAAGCTGAGTCAACCTTGAGCCAGTCAGGATCAAACTCCTAGCTATGGGAAGAGTCAGCCTTCAGTACTACATTCTAATCACTGGGCCACCATGGCTCTTTTTGTGTTCTAATGGCTGATGCAAATTTGGAAGTCATGGTATTTTATCTTAAAGTCAGATATCAAAATATCCATTACAGAAGCAGAAATAAAGTATCTGCTTTAAAAAAATACTAATTTAAAGGTCAATGATAAATGTATTCTCAATAAAACATCTCTATAAT
This sequence comes from Arizona elegans, assembly GCA_022577455.1. Taxonomy (NCBI): domain Eukaryota; kingdom Metazoa; phylum Chordata; class Lepidosauria; order Squamata; family Colubridae; genus Arizona; species Arizona elegans. The sequence continues at coordinate 39,687,481 of JAKOOJ010000002.1, forward strand.
TTACATTAAAACATCCATGGTAAGAACTAAAAAAATACTTTAAAAAATCTTAGTGTTAATGCAAGTTAAGAAAAAAATCCCATTAAACCAATACATTGTGTCCATAGCTTTAATAAAATAGCAAAACTATAGTTTTTAGTTTTCAGAATTTCTTGTTTAACAATCCCAAAAGCCAGCAAGACTGACTTGCAGTCCATGGCTAACTGATACATAACAGGAAATCAACAGTCAGAAGCAGTTTAGCAATTTGCCAATCTCGACCAGGCACAAAAGATCAACCTTGCTAAGGAGAAAGGTGGTTCCATTCCTGGGCAAGAAAGACCATTCCCTGGGGACCTACATTAAGGGACATGGTTTGTTGGCTTTGACTGGTAATGAGATGGTGGAGTAGGAACAGAAGGGGCAAAACAGGCACCTCACTTCCCCATTTCCCACTATCTAACTTTCTTCCTAGTGGCTTCCCTCCAACTACCATAGCTGGAAGATCAGGGGACAACAGAGCAAGTAATGCAAGACTGTCTTCTCAAAAGGTCTACCTGGACTTGACACTTGTTAGCCAGGGTAGAAGAGAACAGCACCTCCCTGATTTGCAAACTAAGGGACAGAAACAGATACCAACTGCAGTGGCAATGTACTGCAATAATTCTTCAAAAATTTAACCAGGAAAGGAAAACACCTGGCAGCATCCTCAGTGCACCCCTTGCCAGCTGCATCTTATGGCCTGTTTCTCCCACGCCAAGCACTTCAGAGCTGCAGGGGGGGTAGCAATGCAGCAGAGGCTGAACAACTCTCTTGCCAATCATGAATCCTAACAAGGTAGCTTTGTCTCTCACCTTCCATCCACAGAAGCCTTGCCAGACAGGTGAGGCTTAAAAAAAACTACATCTAGTTGTTGTAATTCAACAACACAAAAACCAATTTCTCATGTATTAATGAAAATTGTAGCCACAGTGAAATGCTCCCCCAATACAAGTCTTTAAAGCAATACAGCTCTTTTTATTTAATAAACGTATGTGTAACAGCATATACTGTGTGGCATTTTCTATTTTCTTCATTTTTACTCACTAGAGACATACATCAATGAATGAAAGAACTTCAGTGCCATAGCCCTTGAGCTAATGAATGAATTCTCATCAAGCCCTCCAACTCAGTCTGAATTGGAGACCCACTGAATTATGGCCTGATACTGCTTTTTGCAAATAACAAAGATTTGTATAAATATTTACATGCTTTCAGAATCAGTAAAGATTTTTTTAAAAAAATAGGATTTGTGAGAGATAGAATTTTAAGCTTCAACCTTGAGCACATTTACTAAAGAATTTCTGAGTAATCACATTTTAGGAATCAGTTACTAAGGGTTTTCACACATGTCTGGTTCATGACTAAGCCTAAGACAGGCATGTTTTAATTACAGTTTGTTGACTTTTGGCATTATGAACCCAAACAAGCAAACACATTATGGCTCAGCATAACATATGAATCCAGCCAATCCCCAATAAGTCAAAGTTAATAATCATGGAACTACTGTAAAAGGAACTTGAAGATCTCTCCTGAAACAGCACATCAAATCTGCTAAATTAATTGTTGCTCACAGTTCTTCTCATTTAAAAACTTGCCAAGCTTTCTTTCCAAAAAGAGGAAATATGAAGGTTATATTTATATCCTCACGCTTAGGGACAGAGAGGGAATTATTAGATTACACTGTAATGGGAATTATTCAATTCAAACTTCCCAAACTTGGTACAAAATAAAATATTAAATTATTTCTTAATTTTATAATGCAATTTGCATAAAAATTTAGTAAAACTAACTTGTCAGATGAATTTAGTTGTACCTTTCTCTGGAATAAAATATATGTGGAACATTCACTGAAGGCCATATTCAAATAAAGACTAAATTCATGCACTACCACTGTCTGCATTAATTTACAAGGAAGATTTAGTTAAGAAAGTTGATGATGCAATAACCTTGAGCAAATATGCTGGAGTTCTTGAATCCAAAACTGAGCATAGTCAAATGTGTATCTTGGACTTTAAAATCAATTTGGAGCAATGAAAAGTAAGATATTGTGATGGGAGTAACTAATGAGAAAAGGGAGCTCCAAAAGGCTGGGGATACGTAAAGAAGTGAGAGATAGCAAAATGACTGCAAACAATACCGTGAGGATAAATTAAACAGTATACATGCTGTTTAATGACTGTTTAGAGCCGAGGTGGCGCAGTGGTTAGAGTGCAGTACTGCAGCTACTTCAGCTGACTGCTAGTTCAGCAGATCAGCAGATCAAATCTCACCAGCTCAAGGTTGACTCAGCCTTCCATGCTTCCAAGGTGGGTAAAATGAGGACCCAGATTGTTGGGAGCAATATGCTAATGCTAATGCAATATGCTAATATGCAATATGCTATATGCTAACTTTGTAAACTGCTTAGAGAGGGCTGTAAAGCACTATGAAGCGGTATAGAAGTCTAAATTAAAAAAAAATGATGAAGAGGAAATGCTAACAGGTCTCAAAAAAAAAGCAAAACTACTCAACTCTTTTCCATCAAAAAACCTCTGATATGTTCCATCAAAAAATTATGAAGGGACAGAACTGGTTCTCAAAATTGACAAAAACATGCTCAGTAGTTACATCTTCACTTTGAAAATATACAACTCTCTAGAATTAAAAATGCATCCTAAAATAGTGAAGAACTAATTGATGGTCTGGTCAAATCTCTATGTATTATCTTCGAGAAACCTTGGAGAATTCATAAAAGTTCCAAGTGAATAGAGGAGGGTTCATATAGTAAACAATGAGGGACAATTCTTAAAAATATTTTGATTAAAATAGTTCTCTATAATTATGATAGGCTAATTTATGAACTATAGATCTCATTTTTCCCAATTTATTTGTTGATTGGTTTACTTATTTACTTACTATAAAACGACTCTGGGCAGGTTCAAACTTGATTTACATAAAATCAAGCTAAAGTTTTAGTTCTTTCCTTAGCAAATCATTATTGCTGACTGTGTAAATCACTTAGAAAGGGCTGTAAAACACTATGAAGTGGTATATAAATCTAAGTGCTATTGCTATTGAAATGGATGAGAAATTATCATAAGCCCTTAACTCAGGGATAGATGGATACCTTGTGGCTCTTCAGCTAACTTTAATTTACCTTAAAATTCCAACTTAATAGCATGTTATATAAATTCAAAAAGGTATTCGGTAAGATCACAAGCCTCCACCTCCATATTCTGACAAGCAGAAGAGCTCTAAAGTAAACAGATGCAATAGTAGAAAAAGGCTGAATCGAATGGCAAAATCTTTAGGCTATGAAAGCAAAAGTATCTAGCTTTCCCAACCATTGCTATAAATCCATTCAATTCATTGATATTGTATTCCTCTTTAATGATACTTCATCTATTATTAGGCAGTATCTCTAGCAATAGCAATAGCATTTATATACCGCTTCATAGTGCTTTTACAGCCTTCTCTAAGCGGTTTACAGAATCAGCATATTGTCCCCAACAATTTGGGTCCTCGTTTTACCCACCTCGGAAGGATGGAACGCTGAGTCAACCTTGAGCCTGGTGAGATTTGAACTGCCAAATTGCAGGCAGCTGGCAGTCAGCAGAAGTAACCTGCAGTACTGCACTCTAATCATTGCGCCACCGCGGCTCTCAGGACTAAGTGATATCAAAAAATTAAATGATAATTGATTCACTCTGATATACATAATCAACTCAGAGGTGTACATTAATGTGCATTTTAATCTAGTTATTGAATTTACTTGAAAAAGAATACCAAACACTTTTGATTCTGAATCAAGCAACTGATGAATAATTTAAATATAAGCCTTCTAGAGGCAGAAGCATTTTATTCCATGACTTCTACTATCACAAGATGTAACCTGAAGTATGCAAAATTTTAAATGAAAAGAAAGAAAGAGGCCTAACTACTGTCCATTCCAACTGGTGGCATGAAAGCATCTGAGCACAGAAACTATAACTGAGTTTTCCTGGGGAACTAGGTAGGGATAAAATAAGAATGCAGAGCTCAAGAGACTGAGAGTGCCATATAAAGTTAGTGGAACCTTCAACTACTGAAATCAGAAGCAGTGCACAAAGCTCCAGAACTGAAATTTGATTGTACAGGTAGTCCTTAACTTACAGCAGTTCATTTAGTGACCGTTCAAAGTTACAGTGGCACTGAAAAAAGTGACATGACCATTTTTCACACTTACGACCATCGCAGCATCCCCATGGACACGCGATCAAAACTGAGACACTTGGCAACTGACTCGTATGTATGATGGTTGCGTGTCCCATGGTCATGTGATCCCCTTTTGTGACCTTCGGACAAGTAAATGGGGAAGCCAGATTCACTTAACAACTGTATTACTGACTTAACAACTGCGGTAATTCACTTAACAACTGTGACAAGAAAGTTCATAAAATGGAGCAAAATTCACTTAACAACTATCTCACTTAGCAACAAAAATTTGGGGCTCAATTGTGTTCATAAGTCAAGGACTACCTGTATTTTGTGCAGCATGCAGTTCCTGAATTCACTTCATAATGGGTTCACCAGAGAATCAGTTTCAATACACTAACACAGAGACTACAAAATGTGCACTGTGTCACTGCCCAGTCACTGCCCAGTCTGTTGAGAGAAAAAGGTATATCTGATTAAATAGCCTCAGATGACAGAAGCATTTCCAGACCACAGTATATAACTGAGGTGTCATGGTAACAGAATAATCTGTTGTGATAATGAGCCTCTACAATGTTATGATGGATTTCTAAGAATGATATGCCACTGCCTTTCTGTATCAGTTCTCTTAGATGCTTCCCTCTGTTTAACACCAGAACTTTGTTTTTTTCAGGATTAAGCTTCAAGAGACTCATAATCTTCCTGATAAAAGTATCAGGACTACACTGGGAGACACACAGTCCCATTCAAATCTGAACCCATTGAAACAGTGGTCAGTATCACCAATGAACAAATGATACTGCAACTCATGGAATTTAATCTGTTCTCCCAATGGTTCCAATGTAAATTCTGAGCACAAAGGGAGACAGGAAGTATCCTTGTGTAATATCCATGAAGGTGGAACCCAGGAGATAAGGAAAAGGTACCCAGTGTTACTAAGGTTCAATCTTCCAACAGTAATGAGGTTAGTAAGGCATCACCAAGCATATGAACTGTTTTCCTACTTTTCAAATCCAATATTGTGTTATTATCTATACATCTACATGTTAGGTCATGTATAAGATCTCTGGTGATCATTTACATTTTAGTCATCCCTACTGAAATGGCTGCTACATGTAGGCTGTCCTTGAAGATCATCCAGAAGCTACGCTTGGTCCAAAACATAGCATTGCAAGGAGATATGGGCACTCCTTAATATGCCTATGTGACAACAATACTCTGTGAATTGTACTGTCTTCCTATTGGCTTCTAAGTGAATTAAATGTGCTGTGAAGCTTACATGGAACATGACAAGATTATTTGTGAGACCATCTTTTTTCCAATGACATCTGCCCATCTCATATGTTCCAATTGAGAAAGCATGCTTGGTCTCTTCGATGAAACAATGTAATCTAATGGGAGGCTAAGAGATATGCCTTTTCCATGGTGGTATTTATATTCTGAAATATTTTTCCCGAGTATACAGTTAACTCTGACCTTGTAGCAGCAGACAGAAAAGACTTTCCTTAGACATATCAGTCAGGATAAGTGTATATCAGACATTTAATAAATCACCTATTAACAGTTAACATAAAAGCAACACCTGTTTTTTGCTACTGTACGATTTTGGATTTTTTAATCTATTGGTTGGGGGGGGTGTTGTTTTTGTTTTCGTATACCAATCAGATTTGTACTGTACAAATTGGGCAGCCATATAAATGGCACATATGTATGTATGTATGCATGAAATAAATTGCATTTCAGTGAAGATGAATTCAATGGAATTAATTCTAAGTAACAACTAAGAATACTTTCACTTTCTATTAAGCCCCAAGAAAATTTTAAAAAATCATGCACTAGTGAAATAAAATGGTGAATAAAAAGCAGAAGATAAAAATCCAGTGAATTAAAAAATACCCTGAAAATTACCCAGAGTTTGTGTGCCACCATAAAAAATATCTTCACAGCAGTAACCTCACAAGCAGTTGAGACCTAAAGAATGAGCTCAAGATCTTAATTGTTCATGTGAACATCATATTTAGGAGATGTTTCCTTCCTCAAGACAGTTTCCTACCTTGAAAAGGAATTCCTTACTGTCAAGATGCAGCCAGTTATTTCCAACCAGCACATTTTCAGCTTAGCCACTGAAATTCTTGCTCCAAACTATTGACCAACCAAGCTCTAGCAGCATACTGCAAATATACCAGGACAAACAAAAGTAATTTTATCTGCAACATGCCTTGCAAGGCTATTACAATTGGTTTCCAAGGATAACTGAATCTGCCTGAAGGCCAAAATAAAAAAGGATTCTTATATTTAGTACAAATTCCACTAAACGCAAACACACCCATTGCCGAGAACTACAACTTTACCGTTCTGTCCATTGTCACGTAAGCTTCCCAACTGGTTCTACCTAGAGTTTTTTTAGAACTGTTAAATTTTTCTCTAACTGCATTCCAGTTATTTTCCTCATTCACAAATTGCCCCAAAGTCCCTGGAGCATTAGAAAAGTAATACAGCTCTTGCAAGGGGAAAAAAAGTCTAACAATGATCATATTGATTGCCTGAGTTCGTTCCAGATTCTAAGGTCTGATGGAATTCAGCAGGATACAAAAGTACTGACATGTTAGTAACAAAATCACCCAAGGCTGCTGGGTCTATCTTGTGCAAAGCGCAAAGTATCATCCAAAACAGTCCTTTGCTCTTAGAGAGAATAAGGTCCTCAGTAGCTTATTCTGCAACTTAACAGGTATATGAGCACAACTAAAATGGCTAAAATTATAACAATGATTACACAGTCCCAAAAAGAAACAAACCACGAACAACCACCACCACAACTTAAATTGCAGAATGGGATAACTCACCCTAGCCAACTCGCCACAGCCAACTTGCTGTGGGGCAAGTCAACAATTCAATTTAATTATTTAAAATAGTTTTAAAAATATTTTAATTTTTATCATTCACATTTTATTTTGCCCCTCCTTTGGCATCCTTTCTTAATGATTCTATTTGACTATTTCTTTGATATTAGTGTAACTCTTGTCCCGTGGTAAGTTGGCCATGGTGAGTTGGTCGTGGCAAGTTGTCATAGACCCCTTAGACTGTTCTTTGCTAATCTTTCTTGTCATTTGATAACCAAAGTGGTGGCCAAAAAGCCTGAGTCAGCCAAGCAGATCTTAAAGGCCTGGTGAAGAAATTCATTTTAAATCCATTACTATTACCATCTCTACTAGCCCTGATGGAGGTTCACCCTACTATAAGCGCTGTGTATGAATCCTCAAAATAGTCAGAATAGAGCCAGAAATGGAGAGATATGTGGATAGACTATAGGTAGTACTTGACTTACAACAATTCACTTAGTGACTATTCAAAGTTACAACAGCACTGAAGAAAGTGACTTATGACCATTTTTCACACTTATGACCATCGCAGCATCCCCATGGTCATGTAATTTACATTCAGATGCTTGATAACTGACTCATATTTATGACAGTTGCAGTGTCCTGGAGTCACGTGATCCCTTTTGTGAACTTCTGACAAGCAAAATGAATGGGGAAACTAGGTTCATTTAATAACCATGTTACTAATTTAACAACTGCAGTGATTCACTTAATAAATGTGGCAAGAAAAGTCATAAAATGGGGCAAAATTCACTTAACAAATTTGTCACTTAACATAGATTTTGGGCTCAATTGTAATTGTATGTTGAGGACTATCTGTACAAAGCCTAGTTATCTTTTCCAGATAATAGCAATAGCAATAGCACTTAGACTTATATACCGCTTCACAGTGCTTTTACAGCCCTCTCTAAGCAGTTTACAAAATCAGCATATTGCCCCAACAATCTGGATCCTCATTTTACTGACCTCAGAAGGATGGAAGGCTGAGTCAACCTTGAGCCGGTGAGATTTGAACTGCCGAACTGCAGCTAGCAGTCAGCTGAAGTAGTCTGCAGCGCTGCACTCTAACCACTGCACCACCTCGGCTCTTTCATAATGAAAACTGAGATCCAACTTACTCAAAATGAAGTGAATTAGAACTTACTGAAATTAATTCTGGCAAGTTTAACATTTAAGTCTTTGCTTGCATTTCATTGAGAACCCTGAGCAGATTGGCTAAACATTATGTTTCACATTATTTTCTTTGTTTTTAATCCCTTTTATTATTTTCATATATGACTCTAGGCAGCAAACAAGCCTAATACTCCTTTCTCTAAATTTCCCCCGCAACATCTCTGATGTGAGAGTGTGTGACTTGTCCAAAGTTACCCAGCAGGTTTTTATCTAGGCTATTTATCATTCATAGAAATCAAGTGAGCACCTTAATCTAGGCTCAGAACCTGGTGACAATGCACTGATCTGGCATTTCATAGCACTGTTAATTTTCTTTCTTTTTTATCCCTAAATTCACTGTTAGTATTTAGAATGAATAGTCTGTTTCCTCCCCATCAAAGAGAAATATGAAAAAAGTGAAAAACAAAAATTGCCAGGTAGCAATAAAAAAGAACAGCAAATAAGAAATCTTAAAAAGAATAGTGCATACAAACACCAGTTAATGGCAATAAAATATTCACTCGCTCTGTAATTTTCAGCCTATTTAATTGAAAGTAAACATCACTGAACTTCTTGTGCCTTCATAAGAGGCACTTACAACACAGTTAAGTGCCAGATGGAAAAAAAAGTGTCTTTGTATTCCATAGGATTTACTCAGATGACTTTGTGTTGTAAATTGGTTTCTCACGTGTGTAAATCAAACAGCTGTACCAATAACCAGTTATTTTATAAAAGTTCTATTTTATTTAAAAAAAACAGCCACTGCCTGGTTTTTATCCTACACTGACAGCATTTTAAACGAAAGTGCTTCAGACTATAGCTGAATGTGAACAAAATCCTTACTCAGAATTAACTTACCATGATTTATTCAATTATTACTCAAAGTATCTATTTTTCTGCAGACACATTTTAACTATATGCTTATCACATAGGCTGGGTCAGAAACATCTACAAGATTGGAGGGTTTTGTCACAATTAAAAAGCAGTGTTGCATCATAAACTTCATCCCTTCTGTATGTGTGGAATCACAATAGATGTACAAAAGAGGTGGAGCTTGTGTTACAACAGCATGATAATACCGTCATCATTTGCTCCCTTTCACAGGCCTGTGGATTCATACAATGCACAAGGCTAAAATGTGATTTGCTTGACTATAGTATAATGCATTGGGGAACACCTGCTTTAGGCTACTACATATTCTCAGAATCATGACTAAACACAGTGTACAAGTAAATATGTGTAGGACTGTGTTGTGACTCTCAAGCAACAATTACACTGCATTAAGGCATTGTTTCTTTAAACAATGTTTACTAAATAAATCACAAATGGCTACATTCACATTTTGATTATGGGACTTGCCCCTCCAGCCTTCCTCTAGAAACATACACAAGTGAGACTGAAGTCATACTCTCACTAAGCATAGGATTGTTTAAACAGATGCAGCTTTAAATACCTTATTTGAAACCAATAAATGATCCTGTCTGCTGTGTCACCAACCTTTGTAGGATTGCAGAAAATGGGGTATTAAAATATGGGTCAATATTTTAAAAATATACCAGAATCATCTTCTTAAATTTCACTAAACCATAACTCATTAAAACACAGTCATCTTGATCCTAGTGTGTTTTACTATGCAATTAATGTAAGGTTCAAGTATCCCATGAAAATACAATAAACTGTAATCCAGTTAAGTGTGGGCAGAAGCATTGTACAAACACACACAACGCTTTTGGGCAAGGAATCTGCAAGAACAGACTTGGATAATTAGGAAAGTGCACTCCCCCTAAATCAATTTGACTACCCATAATTTGGGTTTTACAACTTGTACCGTCTAAAAGCCTCAGCAATTCAGTGTTATTTTGTTTTTCCCACATATTTTGAATAAATGATTGGGTGAAGAAACTAACAACTCCTAAGCACTTTTTCAGCAAAAGCTGCGAAGGGGAGGAATTCTACCGCCGACTCCGCGCGATTTCCCATTTCATTCCTCCTCCGGTTTATCCCGCTTGGCTGAGAAGAGGCTGTCAACTGTCACCACAGCAGCACCTCCGCAAAGGAACCAAGGTGTCCAGCAAAATAGACAACGAAAGAGAGACGGCTTTCAAAGAAGACACCTATGAAAATCGTCCTCTGGCCAAAGCTTTCCACACGCTTCTTCCCCAAAGGGAGCCACTGTTAAGGATCGATCGAGTGCCCCCGCCTCCTCGGGCTGCACTGACAAGCTGAATGGCCAGAGGCACCCCTCTCGGCGAAGCGTCCTCTTGGCAGATGGCCGGCAAAGCCATTTTTTTATTATCATTATTCCCGTGGGGGGGGGACACGGGAGCGAAGGTTTCAGGCTAAAGAGCCGCCGTTTCGTAGCGAATCTGACACTCGACATGCAAGCTTTCTTCAAGGGAAGGACCCAGCAGGCTAAAGCAGGCCAAGATCTTTGCTCGGGTGCCTCTCTAACCCTTCCAACCTCCGCATCCCCCCCCTTTTTTTTTTTTGCAAGCTCCGTTCTTTCCAACTGGGTCAAAGTAGACCCGAGCACCAGAGGCGAAAGCAAACACCCGCACCTCGGCCAGAGAAAAGGAGGCATTTGGACGGACCGGCAACTCGTTTGCTGGGAATGGAAGGATCCTCGATTTCAGAGCCGTTCCAAGGACAGCACAAGCCCCGTTCCGCCACTCGGCCTGCGTCCCTGATATGAGTGAGAAGGGCCAGCCGCCGGCCCCACCCCCAAATCCCCCAGCTCCTCTCCGTTCCCCGCTTTAGCTGTTTTTATTAGCACTGGAGGGGTTGTTCAGCTCTCCCACATCCGAGTCGAGTAAGAAGAAAGAAGGCCCCGCCACAGCTAAAGCTCTGGGCGCTGCTTCTTACCGTGCGAAGTAGGAAGGAGTTCGGGAGGCAAGGAGAGCGCCGGATCCCACGTCGCTTCTTCCTGCAGCCCGCTCCCACCCACAGCCTCCCCACCGCACGGCTCCTCCGCAAAAGTCTCCGAAGGCGCTCGTTGCCCGCTTTCTCCTTGTCTCTCGCAAGCGCTCTGGCTTGGCTGGAGGACAAAGAGGAGGGGCAGCGGAACTGAGGGGTGGGGACTCCGGGACGATGCCTCCCCCTTACTCTGGAAGGGGAGGGGGAGCGAGCGCCGCCGGGGGCGCGCGGTTGTTTGCAGATTAAGCTGCTGCTCCCTGCTCCGAATTTCTCATTCGCGGTGGTGGGAGGTGGATGGGGCTCTCTTTCTAGCAGTCCTTCCAGAAGTCAACATGTTTTTCTGTCAGTGCTTCTGAAAGATGATCGCAAACTAGCCAGTCACATTGTGGCCTAGTCTGTATTGTATTAATTCAAAGTAGCAGGGCCATCGACTCTGGTCTGAAGTACTCTGGACTCCTTTTTCACCCATCTATCAACCGTCCAGCATTTTAAAACCTAGAGAAGGTAGCTGTAGGGCTTCCGAGAATCGTGTGAATCTAGAAAATGGGATAAATAATAGTTCTGTTAACCACTGTTAAGTGCCTGTGTGCTAACAGCCATGAAAAATGAGGCAAGAATTTAAAGAATATTGTGGATAAGATGGCAAGAGCCAGTTTGGTCTAGTGGTTAAAGTGTGAAGCTGGAAAGCAGGAGGCCCTGAGTTCAAGTCCTGCCTTAGCTGTGAAAGCCAGCTGGATGACTTGGTGCTAGTCACTTTCAGCCCAACTCAACTCACCAGTTGTTGTTGCAGGGAAAACAGGAGGAGGAAGATGTGCGCTCCACCTGGAATTGTTTGTAAAAAAAATAATATAGGCAGGATAAAAATAAATAAAATATTAGCTTTGCAATATCATTTATTGAAGTTAAGCAATAATGGGGGGGGAGGTAGATTTCAGCCTTCTGCAATAGACTGTGCTGTCCTCTTGGTCTGATTGTTATTTAGAGTAGAATTTTAGACATTCCTGAGGTAATGTTAAATTTTATTTTGCAAATAAACAAAATACAGTGGTCCTCGACTTAGAACAGTTCATTTAGTGGCCGTTTAAAGTTACAATAGCATTGAAAAAGGTGACATAACCATTTTTCACATTTAATGACCGTTGCAGCATTCCCATGGTTATGTGATCAAAATTAAGAGGCTCAGCAACTGACTTACAGTTATGTCAGTTGCAGTGTCCCAGGGTCATGTGATCACTTTTTGCTACTTTCTTATAAGCAAAGTCAATGGAGAAGCCAGATTTACTTAACAACACTAATACTGACACTAACTTAACAACTGCAGTGATTCACTTAACAACTGTGGCAAAAAAGAAATCGTAAAATGCAGCAAAATTCACTTAACAAATATTTCACTTAGCAATAGAAATGTTGGGCTTAATTGCACTCGTAAGTTGAGGACTACCTGTAAATACTTTTATAAAATAGGATTTGCTTTATTTCATCCCATGCTAGGGCAGAATTAATCATGGCATGATGTAAATTACATTGTGATGTTATTGGCTGTGTTCATACAACATAGGAAATTGTAAACTAACAGCTAAGCATGTTTTGCTGAAAATCAGAACAAGGCATGCTATACCATTCTTTTCAGAGGCCATGGCAACAGCATTCTCCAAAGTTTCCAGAGTAGAGACCTCCTGCAACTTAGAGCTGCCATCAGATGGGCATTTTTTCCTGAGAGAAACCTGGGGCTGAGGCAGAATGTTCATTTGACAAATATTGTACCATTTCAAACAATATTGAAGGAAGCGTGGGCAGAGACACCAGCTCCCCTTGTTCCCTTTTCCCAACTCTTAACAAACCATTGTCTTTTTACTGAGTTGAGGTTTATCATTAAATTACCAAATCATTTTTTTAACCATTTCAGAGGCTTATATGGACAAAACAGTACACATATGATCAGGAAGATATCACCTAGCTTATTTGGATACTAAACCTTTGAAAAGCCCCCTGCCCCAAATCTCTTTAAAACAAAATCTGTACAGAAAATCTCACCACTTTCCAAAGAGCACAGAGATAAGAATCCAATGGAATAACTTGTCCTAAAAAAGCCTGAATAAGCAGGAACACATTAAACTGCTACATGTTGTTGCACTAATAACTAAAGTATTAAGGTGCATAAATGGTACTCGGCTGGCTGAATTATTTGGATATTTGAGATATAAGCAGGTAAACAATAAGTAGGAGTAAAAAGCAATTCAAATCACATGCTTGGCATGGCAGCCATATTTCGTTAAAATCAACCTTGTCTTGCTATGAATGGTGAGGCTTCTCCCTAGCAGATGTGGTTAAGGTTGCAATCTATATTAAGCATACGTATTATAAAGGTGGGACAGACATTTTGAATTTAAACAAAACATTGGCTTGACAGAAATGTTGTGAGAGAGTTTGACTTGGTGGGCTCCTAATTAGTTTTCTGCAGAAAAGCTTTCAGGAGAAAAAAACAAGTAATGCATTTGGATCAATATTTGAGGAGCTGTCCATCTGAAAGCCCCCTGGTGATGGGAAGCAAAGCTTTACCAGAGGAGAAAACAAAACAAAACAATGGGAATCAGCCAAAGGGACCCAAAATATGGATGTTTCTTTAAAGTTGAAGAAAAGGGAGGGAAAGAAGGAAATCAGAGACGATGGACATTTGGTTGGTTGGACCACCCATCTCAAACCCCCTCCCTTCTCCTTTCCAACTTGTTTTTCAGGAACACCAGCCTCTAGCCTTGGGGATTGAGATATCAAAAGCTAAACCAGCAATGAACCAGGCTGCCTTGTGGGATTCCTTTGAACTGACAACCATACAAATAACTCTTGCTCATAACTGAGCAATATCTTTCCTGGCACTTGCCAGGACAAGGAAGATTAAAAGAGAAACAAATTAAACTGTAAAACAATCCGAAAACCTGTCCTTGAAAGTTCAGGTGACAATTTCTACAACTACCATTTGGAGCTGGCAAACTTTTGAAAAAGATTGATGATTATGGTATATTATATAGAATGAAAACAAGAATTATATTGCCAATTGTATAATTATGTTTATATTAATCTCAGATGATCCAATTACTACAAAATTAGTAACGTGGAAAAAAATTGTATTATAAATAAGTCCATTAGCTCCTGAAAATTTCTATGAACCTTTAAATAAGATAACAATGTGAAGAAATACTGACATATAATAAATTCCCCTTCATCTCCAAATCTGCTGAGTTGATCTCACTTAGTTAGAAAACTACATTTTCTCCTTCAGAGTCTGTTTGAGCAATCAAGCTCAAATAGATTGCTTGATTTCTCACTATTTGATTACTGAATGCTAAACATATAGACTGTCTTAAAATCTTTAATATTTTATGAAGTTATAATTAAAACTACTATTTGGGGTAATTCTTGAATCATTGGCATTTGAAACAGGAGAAATATTGTGTATTGGACTTTGTTTTTAGTTGTGTTAAACTTTAGATTTTTGTTTGTTTACACTAAGATATTGGCACCTTTTTATGCGTTTTAAATAGAGTTTTGCTTAGAGCTAAGAGCTGAGATGTAGAAAATTGAGTTTCATTTATGTTAATTAATGTTAATATTTTAGAGCTCTGCTTGGACCTTTTGCTGACAATTGGATACAGAGAAGATGCAACTTATTTAATTTGCTTATTAATAAGAGATGGGTTATGGGATGAACACTGCCATGTTTACATATGCAATACCATAGTATGTTGGGGGCACCTGCTTGTGCACAATAAGCTATTTTGGCTATCTTCAAAATTTGGTTTTCTTGAAATTGGTAGATGTTGGCCATTTGATTGGGATTGTGTTCAAATAACATACCAAATCAGCCAACCAGTTTGAACTAGAATGTGCAAATCTAGAAAATTAGGTTAAATCATAATCTGCAGTAGTTTGTTTTAGAAATAGCCAGTATGTTGGACTGAAGCCAGGAGGTTGATGAAGAACTGAATATTTCCCCCTAACAAACAGGATTTTATTACACTTGTTATGCTATTATCTTATACTAGTTTTGTGTATTGGCGTATGACCAATATAAAGTGTTAATAAATAATAATCTCTTCTTGGTCTTTTGGCTAAGATCAAAGGTAGTATCTGTTCTTGTCAGTTTAATATCTAATACGTTGCTGTACACTACCCAGAGTCACTTTCCATTAGACATATAAATTTGATAAATAAATATAACTGTACTCTACTGTACTTGTTACCTAAAGGTATTTTGTAAGATATCCAAACCAGTGGTGAAATTCACATTTTTTTTACTACTGGTTCTGTGGGCATGGCTTGGTGGACTTGGTCGTAGTGGCTTGGTGGGCATGGCAGGGGAAGAATACTGCAAAATCCACATTTCCTCCCACTCCTGGGGGAAGGATATTGCAAAATCTCCATTCCCACCCTACTCTGGGGCCAGCCAGAGGTGGTATTTGCAAGTGCTCCAAACTACTCAAAATTTCCACTACTGGTTCTCCAGAACCTGTCAGAACCTGCTGAATTTCACCCCTCATCCAAACCATTCCTTCAAAGATCTGAGTAAAAGGCTACAATTCCTAGCCATGTTCTCACTATGTTCTGAAGGAGATCCTAAGCTAGCAGCTTTCTACTCTAATTATTCTGCTCTAATAATCTTTTAAAAACCCTTGACATTTATTAAGTATACATTAACATACAACTAGAAGATACATATTTGTGCAAGCATTCATAACTGTGACCTTAGGTTCTATTATTGTGACCCATTAGTTCTATTTGTCCTTCATGGTAGTTGCCTTGTTCCACTATGCATTTTAGATTCTAATATTCCATTGCATTTTAGCCTGCACATCTGTTTTGGGTACCTTTCTTCCCAAAAAGGAGATTAACATAGAAGCCATTCATCCATTCTTCTTTATTTCTAATTTGGAGGCTAGGCCATGTCCCAAAAGTTGATCAAGCTGGAAGGACCTAAAAAGGACTTTAAAACACCCTCAATTAAAAAGTTTATTTCCTTATGCATCCAGTGAAGAAAATTATGGTTTCTGTATTTTTATCCAATTTCATTTAAAAATAAGATACAAAAGTCTTGTCATAGACCCAGCGTCTTGTCAAGCAAGAAAACCTCTATATTTTCACACATACTAGCCTAAACAGTGACTTTCAGATTACCGTTTATAGTATAGTGATCATTTTCACAGAGCATGCTCTGCTAGTAAAATCTGAGGACAATGGAGAATGGATTGTGAAAAAAATCCATGCCCCTCTTCACTTGGTGCAAGACTGAGACACAGATGTTAACAAAAGTGCACACATCTGAATCCTTAGATATATAAAAAAAGACCTGATAGCATCTGATATTATTGAAGAAAGAAATTCTGACAAAGATATGTTTCAGAATACTGTTACAAGTATGCATCAAGTTCTTTGGTTTCATAATTCAAGACCACTGCCACAAAAGAATGAAACAGAGTGAGAAGATAAGGCTTTCAAGGAGATGAAAGTTGAGAAAAGGTTCCTTACAACCAGTGTTGACATACTTTCTTTATCTGTCCTCCGTGACTCACTCTCGCAACATACCCAAGTTGAGCAACTGGCACGCAACAACTTCTGCTGATAACTCAGCTCATTTGGACGCCTTTCCTGTGAAGCATGTAGTGAAGGACAGAGAATAGATAGCTTATTCAAGACTGCTTTACATACTTACGTAGAAAGCACCATCGCAGTATCTACATTTGTTTTTTTATACAAGTTGCAAGTACCACTATGTCTATGTATAAAATCTGCCTTGACATTTCTAGAAAATGGCTATTTTTTCCATCTTATTCTGAACTGCTTGAGAATGTTTTTCAGATTTCTTTTGGTGTATTCCCCCCCCCCCATTTTCTTATTGGAAGGTAGCAATGGGTAATATTGCTGGTGCTGCCCTTTTCTCTTGAGTAACCAATGTTGAGGAATTCGCAGAGCAACCCTTGAGTAGCAAGGATATGCACATGAAAGTGACTGAAAGCAGTTGCGAATAAACACAGCCAACACACAGATATACTGAGTTGTGTTTACTTTCAGGTAATAGTAATAAGGCACAGTCCAATAAACAGTACAGGTCATACACAGATAAAGCAGTAGATAGTAAAACAATAGTCCAGGGATATTCCAATAACAAAGTCTTCTTACCAGTCGTCGTAGTCATACACAATAAACAGTTGCAAACAGTAGCAAACAGCACAGAGCAGTAACGATCAGCAAAGAGCAATAATGGTCAGCAAAGAGAAACAAACCATGTTTCTAGCTCCCTCTTAAGGACATTGGCTACAGAGCTAACCAATCAGGACACAGTATGATGCAATTCAGCAATACAGTCTTAAAGCTATTTTGAGGGTTTATATATTGCCAACCCAACAAGTTAGGTAATTATCATTTCCTAACAATATATATATTACATAAGATTTTTTTCTTTTAACATCCATTTCTTGAGTATCTTTCTACCACTGTGAAACATGATTGTCTATTCTCCTCAGATTGAAGTTCAATGGAAGGAGTTCTATCATGATCTCTTCTTTAGGATTTAATTGAAATTTGGGGTGCCTGCAGAGTACTGAAGATACCATAATTAAAGGTGGAAGATGCAGAAATAAACCTTGACCACAACACAATAATTTCAAGAATATTAATTTTACTCATTCATTCCACTTAAATTCTTTTCTTCTCTGGAGGAAATGCTCAATGATTGAATAGAAAAAAATCTAAGATCTTTTTTACATAGTACTAATGTCTATACTTAATTGGAACACTGATTAAACACACATATATATGAGTGAATAATATCTCTGAATCACATGGAATTTTCAAAAGTATTGTTGAGACCGTTGTAGTTGCTAAGTGGCCTGTATTACTTTAATAGATTAGCAAATATCAAAATAGGAATATTAAAAGCTGCCTTACCTCCATATTTTTAACCCATCCAGACCAATATAACAGTCTTTCTCCTGTCTCTCAGGAAGAGAAGGGTTCAACATTTTCTGTTCCCTAGTCCTGTAGGAATTGAACATAAGCTCTTCTGCAGCAAACCATGTTAAGATCAGAGAGACATGGTAGAGATCATACTTATCGGTTAAAAAGAGATAACAGAAATTTAGGAAGGGACAAAACCAGTCCAATACTCCTAGCCGTTCCTGCAAAAGGAGGCACAACTTTCTAGAATTCAGTACCATTTTGAAAAGACTTGCCAAACCTACTGGGTCAGTTGCTGAGATCACATTTAATTGTTACCCTATTATTAGTGGACTATAACGTGTTCTTGAGCAATGTGCTATTATGAACTGTTCAAAACCATGGTGAAGTTGCAGCTAGGACTGATATGTGAAAGTATCAGAAGGAACTTCAAAGGCCAAGTGGAAACTGCCCTTGTATGAATCCATGTATGTCTGTAAATAATAATTTTATAAAAATCCATTCTTTATTGTTTAGAGAATTATATGAACTCAGCCAATTGTTTATTTCATAAACTGCTTAAATAAACTCTAGCTGAGCATTGTTTAAACTTAAATAAGACATTGTTTGTCTTATTTTTTAGAGAAAGAAAAAGAATAATGTGTTTTCTTATAGAAACTGTAACTTTATTCCTCACACAATTATTGTAATATCTGATGCATAATATCCTTAACACATTCCTTTCTAAAAAATGGCTCTGCACTGCGAGGTAATCAGCACAATCCTCTTTCAGTTTACTTTGAAATTAATCTCACCAGCTTTAGCTTAATTTGCAAGAACATATGAATTTAATCTTATTTTGTTTCTTAAAATTTATAGCAAATTACTTTATAAAGTGTTAAGATATTTCACTTAATAGCTGGAACAGTAAAGTATATAATGGGCCAGAATGCATAGTTATAGTGGATTGGTTGGAGAGTGCGGGCTCCTGCATGAGGCAATGTACATTATGATTGGTTGCTGGGTGAGAAGGGGGAATTTCCCTCCCCCCCCCCCGCCTTTTTCTTCTGTGTGCTACTTGAGGATTTACCTCATGATATATTGATGCGCCTGACTATGTTGTTTGCTGTGTATATAGATGTAAAATATATTTATTTATATAAAACTACGACTTCGTGTCCACATATCTGGCTCCATTTGGACACCTGCTGTGCACTTCCCTGATATAAAGTGAGAAAATGAAGTTTGGTGAATAGACCATTGTAATGCTTAATAGTTAATGTTTTATTGAAACAGGAAAGAGAACCAGAAATAAGGTGCAGCATTATTTCTTGGTCTCTCTATGATTACCTGGAAAAAAATGACATAGCCTTTATGCGGCTTGGAAACAATCACATGGTTTGCAGCTTTAGATTCAATTAACAAATTGCAGTAAATAAGACATCATATTTGCATGGACAGGAGTAAAAGAGCTCAAACTAAATTAATGTCATACCTATAATTCTTTCTCCTCAAACTATATAAAACTAAGTATTAAAAATAAGATGCAAAATATTGGGTATTACTATCAATTATATGACCAAGAATAATTCATAAATATACACCCAATATCCTGCAGGAGAATAACTGTAGCCATTTTAAAAGGGGTGATACCAAGAGAAAAGTGAAGTTTATTTAATCTATGTCTAAATAATATGTATTACACAGAGTATAAATTCAGTTTATAAAATTGCTGTCTGTATTTCATATTCCCACTTTCTCCCTTATTATAAACCTCAATTCTGTGCAACTTTTCGTGCATTTCTGGGTGTTGCAACCAAAGTAAGAAAGGCACTTGCTTAAAAACTTTTGCACTATGTTATATAGCTTTATCTGATAACTTTTTCCCCTCCAGGAACTTGTCTAATTAGTAATGGATCCTGTTCATAGTATATCTCCTGAAGTTGCATGACAAAAATATCTTCCATATACACTTGTTTAAATTAATTCTAAATCAGGATCCTGTTAAAAAAAGTAGTTAGAGTGAAAAAAATAGCCTTGTGTTATGTCTCTGTTTTGCATGGGAACTTACCGGTCTTGCAGCCCAGTGGAAACTGCATAGGGACAATAATTTATGCGTTCCAGGTTGAGCAACTGCAGTTCTTTGAAACTGTGCCATCCCAAGGACTGCCTTTATCACTCCCATATGGAAGAATTATTCACTCAATCATTGCCTCCACAAAGTCCTTTCAAAACAACAACCCTGCCCACAGTCCAATGTACTTACATAGATGATCAAACGCAGATGAACCACCAACTTTAAACCTATAATTAGAAAGTGGGCAAATAGTTTCCTATGCATTAAGCTGGAATTGTAGAGAGATGGGATTTTTAAAAAACATATTTACAGTATTTTCATTTATCAATTAAGATAAAATACAGAAAAACTGTGTTATGCATAAAAATAGCACCAAACCACAGGCTAATTGAAATTTAGATGGAACTATATTTGTATTTCAGAATAATTCACAAAATGGTTCTAACAGAACCTTGACATGATCACAGAAAAGGCATATTAAATCCAGTGTTATGGGAGCAGTCTAGCTTTTTTTTTGTCATCCCCCCTCCAATTCTATAGAAATATCTAAGATACGTCAAAATGGAGCATAGCATTAAACTAATTTTAAAACTGTGTGTTCTTGCTTCAGAATTTCTTTTTGAAATGAATCAAGGCCCACCTAGTCTTGTATGAATCAGCCAAATATCAGGTGCTTCTGGAAGTTGGCCAAATGATTCATGGTCAATCGTCCAGTTTGTTTATTTGTGTCAGAACCAATACAATTAAAACAAGGCATACAATACAACATAAAATTTAAAATATAAAACACAAGATTAAAATACATACAAGTTAAACAGATCTTGCCCAGAAATTAACAACATTAATTGCATTGAATTGCACTGCAATGAGGTCTCAAGTGTACCCTGATCAGGACACAAAGGGCAGGTATACATATGTGTTGTTGTCTGCATGTCACCACAAAACCATCCACTATAAAATATAATATACAATACAAATATACAATCCCCATTGTTATATTACAAGCACAAATACGTGCCTGTGTAGTTGAGTTAGTCCTCAACCTACAATCATTCATTCAGTGATGATTCAAAGTTATGATGATACTGAACAAATGGAGATTATGACTGGTCTTTAGAGTTCCAACCATTCCAGTACTCCCATAGTCATGTGATCATGATCTGGACAATTGGCAACTGGTCCATATGACTGGTTCCAGCATCCCATGATTACATGATTGTCATTTGCAATTTTCCCTGCTGGCTTCCCCAGAAAGTTGGTAGCAATGCTGGCAGGGATGGTCACAAGTCACTGGGATAAGTCTTCCCTACCTGTGCACCCTTCCTCACACCCTCTGTGCTTATGCTGGCCCTTTATGCAGCCCCTCACACCCTTCCTGAACCATACCATGCCTCTTGCATACCCTCTTCCACCCTTATATACCCTTGCTGTCCCTCCCTTGCACTCTCACATAGTGTCTCAACCTGGCACCAGCTACTTACCTTCCTGCCAGACTGGAACTTGCAACTTCCTGCTGGCTTCTCCACTAACTTTGGTTATAGGAAGTTGGCAGGAAATTGCCTCACCTAACGACCAAGGGATTCAGTTAAGCATAGCAACTGGGCCAACTGCATCATTTAAAAATGGAAATTCTGGTCCCAATTGCTGTTCTACGTCAAGGACTACTTCTATCCCTAAATGAACAGAATCCACAGAGTAGCAATGAATAAAGTTTTACTAAGTACCTTTCCAAACAATTTTTGCTAGGAATATCAAGATTTTCAGAATTTATTTATTTAAATTTCAATACCACCTGACTCCTCAGTGAAATTGGGCGTTGGTACTTACTTGATACGCCCCTTCTCTGGCAGGCGGGCACAGCAGTCAGGATGGGCAGAGACACTGTGTGAGTTGTTAGGATCGAGTCTGCTTGAAAAACGAAGCCCCGCCTCTTCGCTTCCGCTGTCAGTTTTGAGACTAGGGTATAGTGCAGACTGGAGTGTCTAGAGAAAAACAGAAAATGACATAATGAAAAGAAAAAAACCCCTCCCCTGAGGAGCCATCACACGGGGACGGCCCAGAAGGGTGGGGCTGACTGCCGTGCCCGCCTGCCAGAGAAGAGGCGTATCAGGTAAGTACCAACGCCCATTCTCCTAAAGGCGGGCACGGCAGTCAGGATGGGACATACCAAAGTCCTCAGTCGTGTCAGGAGGGAGATGGCCGGCCCCGTATCTAGGAGACCTGAAGAACACCCTGAAGAACTCTCCTCCCGAAGGCTGCATCAGCAGAGGCGTAAGTATCCAGACGATAATGCCTGATGAAGGAGGTAAGGGACGCCCATGTGGCGGCGCGGCAAATCTCCTCCACTGATGCTCACGTAGACCAGGCGGCTGACGTTGCAGCGCTTCTGGTGGAATGTGCTGTGACTCCGTGAGGGACCGGAAGAGACTGAAAGTCGTAAACTGTCGAAATGCAGGCTCGGATCCACCGTCCCAGGGTGGCCGACGATATCTTGGAACCCAGTGATGCCGGAAGGAATGAAACAAAGAAGGAATCTGAGCGTCGAAAGGAAGCCGTACGGGTGATGTAAATCTTTATGGCACGCCAGACATCCAACTTGTGCCAGAGCCGTTCTCGACGATGGAGAGGTCGCGGACAGAAATCAGGAAGAATTAATTCCTGGGCCCTATGGAATATGGTATTCACCTTCGGAATAAACGAAGGGTCTAAGCGAAGCACCACTCTGTCCTGGTGAATAATACAGAGCTCCTTGCGAACCGATAAGGCTGCCATCTCTGATATACGGCGAGCTGAAGTGATTGCCAGCAGGAATGCCACTTTCAATGACAGAAACCGAAGAGAGACTTCCCGCAAGGGTTCAAAGGGAGCTTTCGTAAGGGCCCCTAGGACCTTAGGCAGGTCCCATAACGGGAATCGATGTATTGCAGGTGGACGGAGATTAGTAGCCCCCCGCAAGTATTGGCGAATAAGGGGGTGCATGGAAATAGAATCTCTTGAACCACAAGAAAGGACCGAAGCAAGTGCTGCCACCTGACGCTGGAGCGTATTGGGTGAGAGACCAGCGACAAAGCCCTCTTGGAGGAACTCCAGAACCTGCTTCATGGTAGCTGATGTAGCCAAAAGGTGGCGCCTCCGACACCAGAGACGCCAGGTAGCCTCATATATTCTTGTAGTAGATCCCCTCCGCGACGCCTGGATGACTGCTATGATCCCGGAGGAGAGGGGAATGTCTGTCAAGCTGAGCCGCTGAGCCTCCAAGCGGTTAAGCGCAGCCATTGTGGATCTGGGTGCCTCAGGTGGCCCTGTAGAAGCATGATCCGATCGGATGGTATCTGCCAAGGCTGATGTGTGGAAAGTGCTCTCAAGTCCGCAAACCATGGACGACGGCTCCAAAACGGGGCCAGCAGGACAACCTCCGCACGCTCCTGAAGGAGCTTCCTGATGACTCTTGGAATTAGGGGAATTGGCGGGAAGGCATAGAGAAGGAGGCCGGGAGGCCAAATGCTGCGCAATGCGTCCACCGCTTCCGCCCCCAGAGTTGGGAACCGTGTAAAGAACTGAGGCAGCTGGTGATTTGAGCCGGAGGCAAACAGGTCCACTGCCGGAAGACCGAACCACACTGTTAACTCCTGAAATAGGTCTGGGTGAAGACTCCATTCTGCTGGGTCTACCACGGTTCTGCTGAGAGAGTTTGCCATCCGATTCTCCGCTCCGGAGATATGTACTGCTTTGATCGAGGCCAGGTTGAGTTCCGCCCAGGTCCCCAGTTTGAGGGCTTCTCTCATCAGAGATCGAGACCGGGTTCCTCCGAGCCTGTTGATATGTACTTTGGCCGAAACATTGTCCATTAGGACGAGCACATCTCAGCCCTGGACCAGTTGACGAAAACTCTGAAGGGCGAGAAAGACGGCCCCAAGTTCCAAGACGTTGATGTTCATGGTCTGCTCCCGAGGAGACCATTGCCCTTGTGTGAAGTGGGACCCTAGATGGGCGCCCCAACCCGACAGACTGGCATCTGTTGTCAGGATCACTTGTTGCAGTTCGCGGAACTTGCTGCCTCTGTATATTGCTGCCGACATCCACCAGGTCAGGCCTTGGAGAACATGCGCGGGTAGAATGACACGAAGAGTTGAAGAGTCCCTGCGTGACCGTTGGTATGGCAGCAGGAACCATTGAAGGTCCCTGTTGTGTAGTCGTGACCACGGAATGATCCCGAAAGTATACACCATTTTGCCAAGAAGGCAAGACAAAGTGAGGATAGAGGTTGAGCGTTGACTTTGTACCCGGGATGCTAAGGATATTAAACTTGAAATGCGCTCAGGAGACAAAAAAACCTCTGAGGTGACAGTGTCAATTACAGCTCCCAGGTGTTGAATCCGGGTTGAGGGAGATAAATGGCTTTTCTTCCAATTAACTGAAAAGCCATGCTCCTGTAAGACCCTCAGGGTAACCCCTACATCCCTTTGGGCCTGATCCGGAGAGCGGGACAAAATCAAAATGTCATCAAGATAAAATAAAACTCTAATAGGGAGGTTGCTAATATAGGCCATAAGGGCCGCCATAACCTTAGTAAAAACCCTAGGGGCCGAAGACAAACCAAAGGGTAGGGCCCGGTATTGATAGTGATTCTCCTGATAAGAAAAACGAAGGAATTTATGGAATTCAGGAAGGATGGGGACGTGGAGGTAAGCTTCAGTCAAATCAATTGAAGCTAACAGATCCCCTTCCCTAATGGCCAATAAAATCGTCTGAAGGGAATGCATCTTGAACCGGCGATAAATTAAATGCCGGTTCAAGGCCTTAAGATCTAGGATGGGGCGCCAATCTCCTGATGGCTTCTGAACTAAAAATAGACGTGAATAAAACCCTTTCCAAATTCTGATCTAGGTACAGATTGGATAGCCCTGGAAGCCAGAAGATGTTTGATGGCGTTTCCCACACGGGCTCTCTTCATTCTATCAAGGGAAACGGGGCAACATATATACAATTGAGGAGGGGTTGATTTGAACTCAAGGGAAAGGCCAAATCTGACCACATTCTTAACCCAATTATCAGAAGTAGTGGTCTCCCAAGTGGAGGCAAAAACAGACAAATGGCCCCCAATGGAGAGAGAGTAAGGAACATTAACAAGGTCTCCGGAAGGGACGGCCGCGACCTCCCCATGGAAATCTCCTAGGGGGATACCAGGGCCCGTCTAACCTGGTTATCCTGGAGGGCAGGTCCCCTGGACTGATAGGAGCGCTGGTATCGCTGATGGTAAGAGCTGGTGTCTGATGAATGAAAGGAGGAGGGCCGAAAGGAATGCATCTGTCTGAAATCAGAATGTCGAGATAAGGGAGGCAACACTTTACGATGATCTCGAGTCTCGATCAGCAGTGGGTCCAGGGCAGCCCCAAACAGCTTGTCTCCAGCATTTGATGAAGATGCGAGGCGCCATTTATTTCTCACATCGGCCTGCCAGTGCTTTAACCACAGCAAATGCTGAGAAGTCACCATCGATCCAATGGCCTTGGCTGAGAAGCGTGCAGCATTAAGAGTGGCGTCTGCTGAAAACTCCACTGCCGCCAAGACCTTATTAATATCTTGGTGAGCCCG
Source organism: Arizona elegans (assembly GCA_022577455.1). NCBI lineage: Eukaryota > Metazoa > Chordata > Lepidosauria > Squamata > Colubridae > Arizona > Arizona elegans. The sequence goes on from JAKOOJ010000002.1 coordinate 39,713,218, forward strand.
GACATCTGAAGTCGGAATACGGCTCTGCAGCTGCTTTAACCAGAGTATGGACGCTCTGTTAAAAAAAGATGCCACTGAGGCCGCCTGTACAGACCAGGCCGAAGCCTGATGGCCTTTAATAAGTGAGCGCTCAGCTTTCCAATCCTCTGGACGTAAGGATTCCTCAGGAGGTCCAGAGACCAGAGACGGAGAGGTCAAAGCTAATACTGGGGCATCCACCGTAGGTATCTGTAATAGGTTGGAGTATTCTGTAGCCAGATTATAGAACCTTTTATCGAGTGAATTTGGTGAGGGGCCAGAGCTAGGAAATTTCCACTGCCTCTGTAACACATCCGAAAACAATTTAGACGCCAGAATAGTCTCGGCCGACACCGCGGGCTCTTCGAACAGATTTGCAGTGGAATTCACCTTATTGGAAGAATCCTTAGGCTTAGGAGTGGGGCTTCCCAAGCGGGTGATCATTTGTGCCTTAAATAATAAAGACCTGAACATCTGGGGGCAGAACAACCCCACAAACGAGGACTGGTTGGGCTCTAGCCCCTCATCCTCCGATAACTCCTGATCAATTATGGCTTCCTCTTCCAGTGAAAGAGAACCCTGGCTGTTCTGGGAAGGCAATCTTTGTCTTTCCTGCCGCTGGGGGTTCCCATCCAATGGTTGGGACCTAATTGAGCTGGCCTGATCCTCCAGGTATTCAGAGACCCTCGAGGAAACCCTCTCCTGCAATCCTTGGGCAATGCCCTGTCTAATAGAATCTGCAATCAGGGCAGCTAACGAAGGAGACAGCACCTGATCAGAATTAGAAACCACAGGAGTGGTATTCCTAACTTGGAGGGCTGATAAAGGCACATCCCCTTGAAGGGGCTGTGCTGGACCTGGAGCACTAACAGCCTGTTCCTGAACAGTTGGAAAAACTGAGGCTGCCTCAGTAGCCGAAGTGACATCCTCCTGGAGGGAACTATCAGGCGACAGAGGTGGCAGGCTTGAAGGCTGGTGGGAAACCTCAGTTAAAGGCCCTGAGGAAGATGGCACAATAGGGGCAGTTGATGATTTTGGAGCCGAGACCTGATGAGAGGAAGCCTTTTGAAAGGCACGCTCCATTGCCCTATGACGTCTCTCCTCATCTTTAGTGTGTTTTGAGGACGAATGAGGAGGCTTTCCAGCAGACCTGGAAGAACTAGTAGGCTTGGCCCTTTTATTTTGCTGCATGCCCGAGGGACCCTTCTCAGGATCGGGCTCATGCGCTCTCTTCCCCTTGCTCTTGTGTGCGCGGGAAGAGGGTTTCAAATTGGCGTCCACCATCTTGAATAGGGCGTCTGAAATGCCTGCCGAATACCAATTGCCCTCCAATAGCCCATTTAAGGCTCACTTACTGTGCTTGCCGCCCAGCCAAATGTTCGATCCAAGATCGCTAGCCGAAGGGCGTGACGCGATCGGGTAATTTAGTGCCGCAATTCAGGCCGCTTTCCTGCTGCAGGGCAAAGCCCGAGTCGCAGCGAAACGGAGAAAGTTGAAAGAAGTCTCAGGCGGCGAGGCGGGAAAGCTTTGCGCGCCTCCTTGCTCTGCCGGCCAGGGCTTAACCGCCTAGCAACTTGCGGCTGTGATTGGCAGCAAGCGAAAACACCGGCAAAACTGAAATTACAGGTCTAGCCACCTAAATCAGTAGGAAAAAAAAAAAACACAGCGAGTTCTCTAGACACTGCTGTCCTACTCGACCGAGTCGAAAAAACTGACAGCGGAAGCGAGGAGGCGGGGCTTCATTTTTCAAGCAGATTCGGTCCTAACAACTCACACCGTGTCTCCGCCCATCCTGACTGCCGTGCCCGCCTTTAGGAGAATGGGTGGCTTACAAATAAAAGAGGCCTAATGCATATAATAAAAACAGAGCTGAACAGAAGATGAAACACCCAATCTTAAATTAAACAAAACAAAACTAACCAGGGCTGGCTGAGGAATTCTGGGAATTGAAGTCCACAAGTCTTAAAGTTGCCACATTTGGAGGCCCCTGTCCTAGATAAAGAGCTTTCCAAAGGCATTTGACAATCTAAATTGGAATTTCCTCATATTGCAACTAGAAGCCATGGATTTCGGTGTCAAATTTTTACATATGATTAGAAAAGTATACTCCCTCCAAACGGCCAAAATTATGATTAATGGAGATATGACTGAAAATCTGGATATACAAAAGGGTGTGAGACAGGGTTGCCCTTTATCCCCACTACTGTTCATAATTTCATTGGAAATATTACTAAATGAAGTTAGGAAAGATGCGGAAATAAAAGGTTTGAGAACATGGAAAGAAGAGTACAAATTGCAAGCCTTCGCTGACGATGTGGTATTTATAATGGAGCAACCGGAAATAACAGGAACCAAACTTTTAGCGAAGATAGAGGAATATGGAAGAGTCGCAGGGCTTAAAATTAACAAACAAAAAACTAAAGCATTAACAAAGAATTTGACAAAGGTACAGGAGACAAAACTAGAAGACAAATTAGGAATACAAATTGTAAAGAGAATAAAGTATCTAGGAATCTGGCTTACTGCTAAAGCAATAACAATTAGAGAAGACAATTATAACAAATTAATGAAAAAAATTAGAAAAGATCTGGAAACGTGGAACAAATTACAACTGTCATTTCTAGGGAAAATTGCGTCCATAAAAATGAATATACTGCCTAGATTACTCTACCTCTTTCAAGTAACCCCAATCTGGCCAGGAAAGAACTTTTTTAAGGACCTTAATAAAATAATAACAAAATTTATTTGGAATGGGAAAAGGGCCAGAATCAAAATAAAGTGTATGCAAGATACTCGGGAAAAAGGAGGTTTAGGCCTACTGGACTGGGAATTATATTACAAAGCAGCATCGCTAAACTGGATAAGGGATTGGATAGACCTCAAGAATAAAAGCATGCTATTACTAGAGGGCTTTGAATTACAACGCGGATGGCACATCTTTTTGTGGGAGGGAAAGGACAAGCACCATGGATATTTCCAGCAACATATTATCAGAGAATCATTGTACAAAACATGGCAAGAGATTAGAAAACACTATACCAAGATTCCACGATGGTTATTGACAATGGAAGCACTAATATATCCCAATGCCATGGAGATAGAGAAAATGAGGAGTTATAAAGAACTACTGAACAGTGAAGGAGAATTACAAACAAGACAAAAATTACAAAATCAGGTTATAGACATTGATTGGTGGCCATACATGCAAATAGAATCAAGATACAAAACTGATCGGGCACAATTCGGATTCCAAAATGAACCAAATGAATTGGATAAAATATTACAAAGTACAGATGAGAAAATGATTACCAAAATTTATAAGTACCTACTAAAATACAAATTAGAAGAGGAGGTTGTCAAAGAGAATATGATAACATGGGCCAAAAATATAGGATATACTATTGAATTGGATAAGTGGGAAAATTTGTGGAAGATAAATTATAAGATGACATTGTCTATACCCTATAAGGAAAATCTTTACAAAATGTTCTACTGATGGCACCTCCCACCAGTGCGCCTAGCCAAGATGTTCCCAAATACGTCTCCAATGTGCTGGAAATGTAAATCACAGAAAGGGACATATTATCATCTCTGGTGGTCATGCCGAAGGGCAAAACAATACTGGCAACAAATTAAAACAATGATTGAAGAAATCACGAAACAAAAACTGGAAATGAGGCCGGAAATCTTTTTATTGGGAGTAATCACAGCACAATATACCAAAGAAATAAAATATCTGATCATTCATATCCTCACAGCAGCACGTATACTCTTTGCCCAACATTGGAAATCTGAACAGTTACCCACAGAAGACAAAATAATAGCCAAAATTACAGAATGTGCAGAATTGGATAAGCTCACAAAAGAAATACAAGAGAAAGACGATACTGATTACTATTTAGTATGGCAAAGATGGTACAGCTGGCTGGAGGCAAAAATAGGAATATAAAGATAATTTTCTACTATTCAATAGAAATGCATAGAAGTAAACAAGGAGTCAATTATATATATATACATATATAACCATGTAAACATGTGAATGTAGATATAGATACAAATAGAAATATGAAAATAACCCACCGTTGTAGTAACTTCTAAGAGTCAGTCATTGGACTGAATTGATGTTTGTCCGTTTTGTATGTTGTTTTAATGTATTTATGTTGGTTTGTTATTATTAATAAAAATATTTAAAAAAATAAAATAAAAATAAAAGAGCTTTCCAAGAGGATGGGAGAGGCAGACCTTGGAGAGCACCCACCAATCAAAAAAGACAACATGAGTTAGTTGGTTCAATGATCTTGTTCATTATGTAGCAGTTTATTCTTAAAAATATAGGTGTAGTGCAGTGGTGGGATTCAAATAATTTAACAACCGGTTCTCTGCCCTAATGATTTCTTCCAACAACCAGTTCACCCAACTGCTCAGAAAGTTAACAACCGGTTCTCCCGAAGTGGTACGAACTGGCTGAATCCCACCACTGATGTAGTGCCATTAACACAAGAACAGAGAAAGAAATGGAAGTGGACAATTAAATACATTTTGTATATTTTTGGCATGAGAAAAATATACAAATTACATTCAGTAAAATTATATTAAAGTCACGTCACACAGACCAAATAAAGGAGGGACATATAGAACTTTTCCAATATAGCTCCAGAATACACTTACCTCTATTCTGAGTTCAAAACACACCTCCAAAGTATCTCCTTCCTCAGCTGATTTGTTAAAACCTTCCTGCTCTTATATTTTGTTAGAATGGGGGATGGGCAACCTGTAGCCCTCCAAATATTGCTGATCTACTGTATGTTTCTCAATTTATCACTGCTTGGTTTATTTTGTGCCATCAGGTTATTGTCATTTTTAGCAACTATATTTTTCAGAATATGTATCCCCAACCTGGTCCTTAAAATGGTGGATTGATCACTGTTGTAATTAATTCCATCCACTTGCTGCTGATTAGGGTCTTTGAGTAATGAGTACAAAACATAATAATTTGATCCTGGTTATCTTTGCCTCAAATGAGAGTTCTTAATTTTTTTAATGTACATTTGTTGTTTTCTTCATTATCCTTGGATTTCAGGAGTCTTCTCCAACACCAAAGTTCAAAAGCATAAATATTCTTTTTATCCTGCTTATTTGAAGTTCAGCTTCCGTTTCCACAGTGTCATAGGAATAACTGAAAAACCACTGCCTGCATAATTCGGATCTTTCTAGGTATAGGCACATCATAGCAACTATATTATCATTTTCAAGGTCTTCTTTGCTGCTCTGCCAAATATTAATTTGCAGCATATTTCTTCATTGCTGGGTCCTGCAAGTTATAAACACAGTGATTAGTCTTCATCAATATCTAGAGGTCAGAGATTTCTAAAATGATTTATGAAATAATTTGCTTTAGAGCTAAAATTAAAGGAGAGTAGCAGATTTCTTCTAGGTAACAACCTGGCACAAATTCATTTCCCCCACCCCCAGAACTGATTTAAATTAGATTTTGTTTCGAACATCCCTAGTACCAGGGAGGCTATTCTGTAAAATAGGTACTGCTATGAGAAGCTGTGCATTTAGACTTCTATCCTCCAGTCCTTATGGCAATAAAAACTTATACTTGCTCCCTTTTAGAACACCCCAAATAAGCTTCAGGAGACAGCTGCAGATGGTCTCTGCCATAGAACAAGTGCATCATAATAGGATAATTTGCATTATCCACATTGCTTTTCACTGAGATGTGACAAAATATTGTTTTCAAGGATTCCAAATGGTCATAGAATACCATTTTGGCTAATAATAAAGATGGTCCTCCTTTCACAGTATGAATGTATCTTTTCTTTTATGTACACTGAGAGCATATGCACCAAGGCAAATTCCCTGTGTGTCCAATCACACTTGGCCAATAAAAAATCCTATTCTATTCTATTCTATTCTATTCTATTCTATTCTATTCTATTCTATTCTATTCTATTCTATTCTATTCTATTCTATTTGTGTCATAACAGAAGAATTATCATACATATCCTCTTAAAAGCATAGCAAGAGACAGCATTGCTCTCAAGTATTACTACTGGCGATGTAACATATCTGAAATTCACATGATACACTGGGCACAGAGTGACTGTTTACATGGCATACTGAACCAGAAACTATATTAGCACATTTTAGATTAGTGAATTATGTAAATCCTGCTTGTGTGCTTAACTAAAGGTTCAATATGTTATATAATTGCAGTAAATCAGATTAATTCCATAAACTATGGAATAGTGCACTCTGCACATATAACCACACTCCTTCAGGGCAAGCTAATGTCAGTGTCCATGTTCATATAATTTTTATGTAATTAATTTAAAAATTAGGAACCAAAATGTCAGTTTCAGACCACTACAAGGAAAGACTGAAATCAGGTCAACAATCATTTTATGAGTTTAGTCATTCACTGTTTTAAAAAAGATTTCTTTGTTCTATTCTTGAGAATATTTTACAAAATTGCTAAAAAATGTTGATGAGCAGAAATGTCAGCTCAGATACTGTACACTTTATGTTTTCAAAGTGTTTTTATAAAATTTTAGGTTTTATCAAATAAGTTTGCTACAATGATCAATGAAAAAATGATCAGGTGAAAAATGTAGTTCAAATGCTTAAAATACATCTGATTAATTATTTAAGAGCGTAACATAACAAGCACTTTGATTAGCAGCTGGAGTGTGTATAAATGATAAACTATATTGAACTTTTTGCCAAGAGAAATGCAACAGTAGTGACACCTTGTGGTAATTAAGCATATTACATAAAGGAAAGTGCAAAATGATGCATCAGTAAAAAATCCCAAAGTTGCTTTTTCAAGAAGCAACTGGACCGGGGTGGGTACTACTTACCTTTACTACCAGTTTGCAATGGAAGCGCACACATGCACTTGCTTCGCTCGCACATGCGCTTCTGCACATGTGCAGATTGTCAATTATGACATCCAGGCCGGTGAGGTGGAGCTGCCTGCCGCTTTTATTACCGGTTCTAAAGAACCGGACAGAACCAGGAGCAACCCACCACTGAACTGGAAAGTCCACTTGCCTCTTGAAAAAGTACCTTTAGGACAATCATGTCTTGGATGACTGAGAACCTCCATATACACCAGGAGAAAATATAATTAATAAAAGACAGTAAAGAGAAATTGGGATTTCATTGCAATCCCTAAATAAAAATGAGTAGTATCCATGAAATAGTGGCATTTAGGATAGGGATGTAATAAAGAATTTTGTAGCTCTGTAAAAATAAACTTATTGCAAACTTTCTATTTTACTAAACATTGCTTTCTGATGTCATTTTGCTGCTAATATTACTCTTACCGCCACAGCTGTAACTATGCAGAAACATTCACAACTCTATAGTCTCCTATATTTTGTTTTGGTTTTTTTATATATATGTGTGTGTATGTGTGTGTGTGTGTTTTGATTCAAGAATGAGATATATATATATAGCATCTACTTTATTCCTGAATCAAAACACATCACACTTCTGAAAAATTCTATTGCATATCATTTTTAAAAGTATTTTTAAATGACTCAGGTTTATTGTATGATATTCATTACATTCTTACACATTGCATGTTTTTATTAGAGAAACAGTAGATATTATTCAATCATCTGAAATAATCCATGTCATAGACTGCAATGAACAATTTTGTTAATACAATTATGCCAGTTTTGTCCATTAGCTTTAATATTTTCATAGAGACATTATAAAGTTCCACTGCCTTGCATTATTCATTTTAACTGCTCATATCATTTATTTTCTTAATATTTTCTTAATACGTAAGAGCTTGTATATGTATCATTATGATATGGTGGTTTTTGTCATTAAAAACTTGTTCCATAAATGCTCCACATGTATTTTTTCCCCCATCTTTAGTGTATTGGTATTTTGAGTTTTATGAGCAGCTATTTATTTTGTTATACATGTAAAAAAAAATCCATTCTTTCTCCTATGGGTGATATGCCTCTTCCTAATCTCAGGTCTGCTACTACAGGCCTGGGAGTTTGAGAGTTCTGAGTAGTATTTTATATACTCCTAAAACTGCATTCTTAGACAGAGTGCTCTGTTGTTGTTCCTGATATTTGTTGCAGCCACTCTCCCAACCGGAGTCACAGACCCAAGTTCTCCTACACCACTGGGACCATTTTGGCCTTTACTTACCATATCCTCTCTAGTTCTTCCTTCAAGCCCTGGTACTTTCCCAGTTTCTCATACGCCTTCCTGATGTTGCTATCACTTAGTTACGTCTATCACGACTGCTGTCTTCTGCTCCTTATCTACTACAATGTCTGGCCATTGGCTAGCACCTGCCTGTCTGTCTATATCTGGAATCCCATGGGATCTTAGCTCTTTTATTCCACAACCTTGTGTGAAACATTCCATTTGGACATGAGAGGGTATAATCCATACACTGCCCATGTACAAATGCCAGCTATTTAGTTGCACCATTCAGTGCATGCTGTCCCTGCCTGTATCTTATACCCTGCCACTATATGTTGGACTGTCTCCGAGTCCTCTTTGTGTAATCTGAACTCAGGTCTTGTTTAGTGTGGTAGACCCCTGCTCCTATGGATCTGATGCTTAGTTCCTGTTTTTATGCTTCTGTGATCAGAGTTGTCTTTAGTCCAGCCATTTCTAGCCCCTCGTAGGATTTTCTAATGTCTGCCAGTTCAGCTATGTGTCAATGGTACATCTCATGCAAGGTCTTATCTTCCGTGATCTTCCTCCCATATCTGTTGCTGCCTGAATTGTCTCTACACCTTCTCTTTGGGTACCATTTTATTGATGTTCTGGATGCTCTGGATTTTGTCTAGAACAGTGGCTTTGACATTTACCAGACCCAGCCTGAACTTTTGTTGGATGATGTAATCTCTGGGTGTTGGATTTAGGGTGAAAACCTCCATACTTTTTCAAGAGCTCCTGGGTCTTCACAGCAGATTCCATGGCCTGCTTATTACACTGGCAGGGTATCTGATTACTGGCAGTTCATACAAATTGATGGCATGGATCTTGTTCTTCCCATTGAGCGAGCTCTTAAGTCCTGATCTATCCTTAGGTGGTATGTGAATGACACTGTCTTTCTTGCCTTCTCTTGATTCCCAAATAATTGTGGGATACCAAGGCACTTGTATGTGGTCTGTATGCTGCTATGTGGCCTACTGATAGTTCCATCCCATTAGTCTTAATTACTTTCCGTCTCATGACCATCACCCAGCCATACTTCTCCAGTCCAAATGACATCCCAATGCCCTCAATGTAGATCCATGTCAGCTAGATCAGGAAGTCAATATTTTGTACATTTCTGGCATACAGCTTGTTGTCATCTAAGTAAAGAGGTTGGCTGATGGTAATTCTACTCTTTTTTTTTTATTGAAAAAGTTTTCAAATACAAGTTTTTCCCCCTTTCCCCCCCCCCCTCTTCCCTAACCCACCCTTTCCACCCAACCCCCCCTGTGACTTCTTCACAACAATAGGCTATTTCATAACTAGTTACATACATAATATCTTTCCTTTCCCTTAATCCCTTCTCGAGGTACTGACCCTTAACATGTTAAGCTTATTGAGTATTATTACAATTTAACCTTTAATCTTTTATATATATTAATATAACATTTTAAATCGACCTTCTCCCTGCATCCAAATTTAACATTTATTCAATTCTGTCCAATTCCTCCACTCCTCTAAATATATGACTTAAAATCATACAGTACAATTCTAGATATAATCCACTACCCACTTTACTAAAATATACACATATCTATATATGCATCCCATTTTATAAAAAGAAGAGAAAAAAAAAAGAAGAGAAAAAAATATATCTTCTTTAGTATCTTTCCACTGAATTGTTAAGTCCTCCACTCCCCTAAATATATGACTTAAGAATCCTTTTTCTTAAACTAATCAATCAGTAAACTAACCTATTTCAACCCTTCAATTCCTACAAAATCATGCAGTACAATTCTAGATATAATCCACTGCCCACATTACTAAGATATACACATATCTATATATGCATTCCATTTTGTAAAAAAGGAAAAAACAATAACTTTAAATTTATAATCCATATAGTATCTTCTTTGATGTCTTTCCTCTGGATTGTTAAATCCATCACCCATAATAGGGTAAAATAACATGCTGGTGCAACAGTTTGTTCAAAATCTCCAGTCATCTTCTGCCCCCATCAGTAGTAGATATCCTCGCATCTGTATAAAAGCAAAAACAACCACCCGAGGGACATTATAATTATAATTATAGCCATATGGTTATAGTTGTGGTATTCATCAGGATTATTAATTCCCATCATCCTACTGAGTAACATCCAGATCTTCTGCATGCCCCGGCGAGACTCTCCTGCCTTATAACTCAAAATGATTATAATATATTTACCAAAAAAAAAAAAAAAAAAAAAAAATTTTAGATGATTCAAATCCAACAAAGTGAGGCTCTTTTCACATCCCAAAATCATGGCCTTGCAGAGATCTGCCACAATCCTCAGGATAGTATCAGACAATTGTTCGCCTCCACTATCTTTTCAAATATTCATTCATTTTTTAAAGTCCCTGGCATCACTGTTGCATAGTTTAGAAATTGCTGTTTCTATGCGATCTATTTCTTTTCTTTTTCTTTTCCGGGTTGAATTTCCATCCTCGTTTCTTGCCTACCAATTGTTTGTCTGCTAGTTGATTTTCATTCTGCTTTATGTATTGTTGTTGTTGGGTTAGTTTTATCATCTCATCTTTCTTCTCCATCACTTGTATATCAACTGATTGATTTGCGCACTTGTCTGTGACTTGATGGTTCATCACGTTGGAGTCGGATGACACTGCTCTCTTATTTATAGACAGTCCAGCTGGGGTATCCAAGAAGTCCAAAGACAATTTATCCATCACAGCCTCTGTAATTTGATGTTTTCCTTTTGTTTCCAACTCCTTTTGCTTATCCTGTATTATGCCTAAAGGTGTTAAATTCATTTTTAAATTTTTTTGATAAAAATCTTCCGCTTTTTCAACAGTATGCAATTGATATCTTATTCCTTGATATCTCAATATTAGGCCAACTGGGGTGTCCCACCTGAATAGGATATTTCTTTTTTTTAATTCAGTCACTAGAAAGCCAAATTTCTTCCTCTCCATTAACATCTTGGGCGGGAGCTCCTTAAAAATCCAAATCTTTCTTCCATGAAATTGCAAGGTAGAATTAAAAGAGTTCTGCACAATATTATTCCTAATTTCTTTATCTGTAAAATAGATCACCACATCTCTAGGCAATTGCCTTTGCTTTGCCAACCAGGAGTTTATTCTGTAAATTCTATCAATCCTACAATACACTTCATCAGGTTGAACCTTTAAGATCCCAGCCAGAATTTCAGAAGATATTTTCCTTAGATCATCTCTATTATTTTCCTGCAAACCTCTCAGTCTAATTGCATATTCTGTAAAATTATATTGAATCATTAAAACTTCTCTTTCAATCCTCTGTTGTACATTTTCTTCATTACCAATCTTTTGGTCAGTCTCCATTTTAGATTTGTCTTCCGAGCTATTATCCTGAATGTTTATCAAATCCTTTTTAATTTTTTGAGTCATGTCATCCAAATTCTCCTCAATTTCCTTCATTTTAGACTCTAATAATTTAGTCTTTGCATCCACCCGAATCAGAAAGCCTGATAAACCATTAGCAGCTTTTAAAATCTTTTGATTCAAAAAGTCAAACTTTGATTTGACCAATTCACCAATTTCTTTAATTTCCTGCTTAAATTTTTCAAGTTGCTGGTTCACAATCTCATCCCTTCTTACAATCTCTTCAAGGATAAATTCTAATATATTAAAATCGGGTTTCTGACGCTGGAGAGTTGAAATTTGTTGGCGCAATTTCTTGAGAGGGGAAGTTCCCCCCCCATTTGTCCAGCTGTGTAAGTCCCGATGCCATTTCCCACACAGACAAGATTTAGCAAAAAAGAGAGAAGAAATAGAAAACAAAAGAACTTTCCCTTAAAAAAGGAAAAAAAAAACTTCTTTTCAATCAACAGCACAGGAGCGAGGTTTTATCTACAAATGTAGCCAGTGATATTTATTCCGCTACATTGTAGTAAGAAGAAACGGAAGGACTTTCCCTTTTAGCCCTTCTCCAGCCAGAGCAGACGCCATTTTAAAAGATTCTTTTTCCCTCTTTTCCTCTCCTCTTTTCTCTTAGATAGATTTTGGAAAGGTGAAATACTTGCGGTTCAGTATTAAGGGTCCAGCTCGCATTTTCTTTGAGTATTCTGTTAAATTCGCAGGCTTGCTCTTGACGCCTGGCTCTGCATAAGCAGAGGTCTCCCAAAGCCCGGAGCAGCGGCAGGGGATATGGGGCTTCTCATCCGCTCCGTCCCAAAAGTTAAAAAAAAAACTTTTGGGACTCTGCGGAGAGTTCTACCCACCCCTGCCGGCTCTATCTCCGTTTCCTCTTGGAAACGGAGTTTTTTCGAGCCGCCATCCGCTGTAACGGCGGCTCTGACAGGGAATGGAAGCTGACGATCCCAAAGGAACGTCTGGCGGCGGCCAGCAGCAAACCGGAAGCCCCTGGTAATTCTACTCTTGAACATGTATCCATATCCAGCCCTTGTGATTATCTGGCTGAGGGGGTTCAAATGTATACAGAACAGCAGAAGGGACAGCACATCAACTTGGTATATGCTGCACTCAATGGCCACTTGTACGAGCTCTTCTTGCGTTGACTTCCAACTCAGGATACGAAGAGGATGGTATCTAAAGAAGCTGGACTAACCAACTGTGGCAGGTCTTGATTTATTTTCTCTCAGTGTTAGTAACAAGGATAATACAAAAAGGCAATTCCTTCCTTTCTTTCATTTAAATAATTTATATGCTGCTCACTCTCTTTGTGGTTCTTGGTAGCTAATATCCATAAAACAATATTCCAAAATATCAACCATAACATTAATTAATTAATTGATTGATTGATTAGATAAGTCTACTATAACTGACTGCATTTTTTTTTTTTATTTTGGAAATGTTCTTCCCACTTCCTTTTCTAATTGTTTTAAGCAGATGCTGTTGAAAACCAGTAGGGAGAGCTGTTGTTCGTGCTGGATACACAGTACATGGTCATTGTCTTAAATACGGAAGGTAGACATTCTAAACTTACACAAACCAAAAGCCTCTCTCAGCCTAATCTTTATAGGTACTTCATTAAGTCTGAGGGTGCATGCCTTGAATGGAGCATGCATTTGTAGAATTTGTAGAAGAGGGAAAATAGAAAAATCTTTCATTTAAAAAAAAGTTTTTTCACTTTGTCAACATAGCTTCTTGAAAATTTTCAAGCTTATTGCAGTAATCTTTATTCTCTTACCAGAGATATGAACAGAACTTATTTCTTTTCATGGGGATTCAAACCAAAAGTTGATTTCATCAACAGCATTTAACAGTATTTCCAATACCTACATTTTTCAAGCTTTGTATAAAATAATCCAGTGCCTTTTTCACATCTTGTGCTTTCTATAGAAGTAAACTGCCAAATACAATAGGATTTGCTTCTTAGCAAATTTGCATAGGATTAAGTATACATTATGGAGGTATGATATAATTCCACATGCCTTCCTTTTTTTGAGGCTCCCAAATGTTTGGTCACTGTGGATTTTCTAGAACCAATAAATGTTTTAAAATCCACAATTCTGCTTTTCTTACATGGCTTCTTTTCTCCCCTCTCTCCCTTCTCTTCCAAATTTCTGCATTCTTTTCCTAATGTGGGTTCCTTTTTGTTCACCATAGTTGGACAGGATCTCTAAATTCTGATATCAGATTTCCAATTGTTGGAAGGAAAATCCATCTGCTTCAGTTCCAAGCTGGGAGAAAAATGCTGGAAACAACATGGAGGCTGATTGGAAAGAAAGTTTAATGATGAACAGAACTAACAGTAGTCCTGGGTCAGCTGACAAAATGGAGGTGAGAGTGGGTGGGTTTTTATACCTTCTTTGGACTTTGCATTTGAACTTCCTGTTCCTGTGCAAAAACATGTCCTTTAATATTCTATTGGCTGTTGTCAGATTCCTATGGGGTCATGTAGGGGTTATGTACAGTATGTAGGGGTCACAGTTGGCTCTATAGGCTTTATAGGCAAAAGAGGAAATGCAAATCTTAGGTGTTTGAGCTAATCTGGTCAACCTTTGTCTTATTGTTTATCTGAGTTCCCAGGTTTCTGTGACTTTGATGTTTGGGCTACTGTGAAGGGGCTTGTGTTCTGAAAGGATGTTGGGCAATTCCTATTGTGGCTAATGACTTTCGTCTTGTGTTGGATCTTGGGTGAGGGGCTGCTTCTAATCCTATCATTCTGCCTCTGTCTGCATGGCGTTTTGAAATATCCTGTTTTGAATGGATTTCTGCCTGCAGTATTTGTTTTGCTTATGAATAGAGCCATCTATATAGCTATCCTCTTTCAATAAGCTCTTTATCTCTTAAGTGCTGGCATCTGCTGTGGGCTATTAAGAAAGACTTGGGGGCTGCTTTCTGTGTTTAAGAGCATGTTACTACATTTCTCCTTTAGGAGAATATAATATTCTGCCTTTTTTAATATTTCCCAAAATATTTCATTCTTCTGGGGTGGGGGGGTTTCCCACATGTATGAGTTTTTGCATCACCCTTTCTGTACTTCTTTAACTTACTACTACCCAGTGGTTATGCTAAGTCACAATCAAATGGAATCACATTTAATCACATTCATTGATTAAATGAATTAATCCAGTTGTCCAAGTTCTTGTTAACATGATGAACCATAAACTACATAATAGCAGAGCTATCCAATCACATTTTAGGTGGTACGTTGCATAAATCCAGACATTACATAGGAGCACAGTCATTAGGCAGCATTACAAAATAAGACTCCCTTCCTGCTTTGCTGTGATTTTGCAGATTTTGCACAAATATACAAAAACTTTGTTGTCCTAAATTTTGCTATCTATAGTTAAATAACTTACCAACCTGATAAGTAAAACAGCTATTTATACAATAAACGTTTTCAATTTTCAAACTTACAGAATTAATAAACTCTAAGCAATACTAAGACTATTTTGGCTTTATTTATCAAATTTCTACATCCCTATATCTTACCTAAGCACCTAAGTATGATTCTGAAAACTATGATTCAAAGGACAGAAAATGTGAAGGTAATACAATTTCTGGATTTGTGAATCAAGGGCTGGAAAGCTGCCTAGAAGCCTAAAGCCTGACATATAAAAATGTCATTTACTGAGTTTTTCAAATAAGAGCAGCATAATTCATAAGTCACGCCCAGGCCACACCCACCCCAGCTCCGCAATGGGAAAAACGTTGTGATATGTCACGTGATGGCAATGTGACACCGCGAGTTTGACACCTGTGTCCTAGATTCTAGAAGATTTAGGACTGATTGGACTTACCTCCTTGAAGTCAGAAACCAAACTCTAACCTTGTAGAATGTAATCTGATATTCAGTCTTCTTCCAAGCCAATTCCTTGAAAAACTGACTTTGTAAAATCCCCCAAAGGGATATAATGGGAAATGTGAGGAAAAATTCCCAGATCTAAGCATATAGGGCTAATCTAATATCGTCATAAAATGTGTTCTAATTCTAGATCAATTGAATTTATTTTTTCCCATTGCTTCCATGGAGAAATGCTTTCAGTGTTTGGTTAATTTAGCAGAAAACATAAGGAGGATACTGTTTTTATCTAAATAAATTGAATAAATCTAGTAGGGTGTTAATTTGCCAGAAACTCTGCTCTTAAATCACTCTTAGCAAGACAATAGGATTCCTCCGCACAATACTTTTGGGTCCCAACATTTCACTGAAGAAATGTAATATATAGGTTCTAACTGAAATCAGTACATTCAAATCAGTTTTCAATTGACTTGTGCCTTTCTTTTCCACATAGTCAAAATTGATCATTTTCTATTTTTAGAGAAAGGAATTTTAAGTAAATATTTAAAAGAACTTAACCTGATTTACAATGTAAATAGTCTTTGTTTAAATATATTCCCCTTGAAATGTGATGTTGCTGCTCATGCATGAGTATGCAAGCTGATGTTTAAAACAAGCTCCTTGATCCAGGCTGACCTCTTCTTCTTTCTACTATTCTTAAAGTGGCTCTTTTCAACACAAACTAGAAAAAACACAGTCATAGAAAAACTTGAGCTTCCAGGTTCTTATTTTTAAAGCAAAAGTTTCTATTTTAAAACATGAACTCATGTCTTTATAAGAATGACATCAATTTAAATACATTGATTCAGTTTCCAATGCAATAATAAATTCCTTGGGTTATATTTTAGTCAGGTCAGCCAAATTTATAATCAAGCAGTTTTAAAAATGGAAAATTCTTTTACATTCTGGGATTAAGAATAATTTTCCTTATTTTGTGAGCTTGTACTAATGTTGTTTTGCCCAATATTCTGCCTTTCCTATGGATAGCTTTTTAAGGATCTTTGCCCAATACAATCTTTATTGGCTATTTCTAGGCCTACTACCTCAATTCATTATGCCTAGGGTTATTTAGAATCTAATAAATCATAAAAACCTGGACATTGGCTCAGGAACAAACTGAATAGCAGTCCTGGGGCAGTTTGGCCAAGGTCTTAGTCAGTTTGAAATATGCTGGTAGCAGAAGCTTTGAACCACAGTGTCCCAGTGTGGTCTCCCCCTGTGCACTGATCCCATGGTGCTTCTTGGTTTCCAAGGAACTCAGGAAATAAAATGCTAAAAGACATGTTTAGAGAATTGTTGAAAAAAGACAAAAAAAGTTGACTGAACATGAGAAAGAGCCAATATTTGGGATTAAATTGTGCCTCTAAAAGCAGCAAAGCATCATTATTCCTCTGCTGGGTCTGCTAATAGCCATCTAGCAGCCTATTCAGGATGACTCATTCTTTGCTTGAAAGGGACGAGCCCCAAGAATATACCAAGGGATCTTGCAAAACATATTCTAGTTATCTGATGTATAAAGTCATTCAGATCTACTTGGAGTTGCATGTTGACTAAGCAACTTCAGTTGAGGTGCTTCGGGCAGTGCAGGGGTGAAATCCAGCAGGTTCTGGAGAACCAGTAGTGGAAATTTTGAGCAGTTCAGAGAACCGACAAATAGCACCTCTGGCTGGCCCCAGAGTGGGGTGGGAATGGAGATTTTGCAATATCCTTCCCCCAGGAGTGGGGAGGGAATGGGGATTTTGCAGTATCCTTTCTTCCCCTGGAGTGGAGTGGGAATGGAGATTTTGCAGTATCCTTCCCCTGCCATGCCCACCAAGCCACGCCCACCAAGCCACGCCCATACAACCAATAGTAAAAAAAATTGGATTTCACCACTGGGGCAGTGTATTATTGTTTATCTGGAATGAGTTTGATCTTGTGACTCCTGATTAAGTGGACAGAGTCCTTCGGATAATGGGCTTAGCCATCAGTTTGTTAGATCTGACTCTACTCGGTTGTTGATGCTGCTCTAGAAGTGGCATGTGACTGATTCCATGCAGTGGTATCAGCCTCCTTGAAGAAGTGTTCCTCCAGTCTTAAAAGAGGTGGTGGAATGCTCCCAACACAAGAGGGCCATCATCAAATCCAAAGTTTTTCGTTCAGTCTTCAAGGAAAGGTCACTGAAAAGATGGTTGGGGAACAACTTCAGAAGAACCTTGAGGGAACAGATTATCTGAACCTGTTTCAGTCATCTTTCAGAACAGGATAGAGCATAGATAATGCAAAGATTGCACTTGTTGAGGATCTTTGGAAGGGCCAGGATGGAAACAGTCCACTGCATATCTAGATGCTTCTTGATTGCTCAGCCATTGTCAGTACTATAAATAATAGAATCCTTCTGGAACATCTGCGGAGTCTGTTGAAATACTGTGTTATTGTGGCCTTTTCCTTTCTCAATAATCAATTCCAATCAGTGTTGAAAGAGAGAGAAGTCAAGCCCACAGACCCTCACTTGTAGTGTACCACAGGGCTCCGCATTTTCACTTTTCCTGTTTAACAACTACCTAATGTCACTGGGTGAGATCATCCATTAGTTTGGAGTTTGGTATCATCTTTGTACAATGCATACACAGTTGTACATTTCAACCTCAGGTTGTCCAAGTGATGGTGTCCAAATTCTGATTCAGTGCTTGGAGGCTATGTGGATCTGGATGGGGGAGATACTGAGTAGCTGTGGGTATTTGGACTTTCTGGTCCTGGGAATTTTTCATCTCTAATCTTTAATGGACTAGTACTTTCCAACTCAAGACTGGTGCACAATCTGGAAGTCTTGAACTCACCGCTGCTGTTGAAAGGACAGGTGGCAAATGTAACAAAGAGTTATAGATTCATTTAGATGGCCGATTGCACCCATCCTTAGATTGGGAAACCATTTGAGAAAAATATTTTTTTTAAAATGTAGAAATAATATACATTTGTTTTTTAGTAAACACACTATTCCAAAAACATTTAAAAAATGGAGCAGGAAATATTTCTTATCCTATTTTTTTCTGAAAGTAAAATGTATGTTTTTAATTCTCAAAATCTTTATTTCAAAAATATTTCAAGTTTATCCTTAGGGCTGTACATGTAAAATTAAACTTACTCAACAATTACTTCCAGCTTTCATCAAAGAGTTTTTAATTGTGAGATTTTTATATTGCCAGGAAGTGTACAAACAAGTGAAAAATGTGTTTGTATGTGCTAACATGGTATACACATGTTCAGAGATATTTATGTCTAGGCAAATTATTTTAGACATCACATCCTAAACTTGCTTGGTTTTTTTTTTTTAAAAAATAGTTATTTAGAAAGAACTTCCTTCACCAGTCTATTTTCTTCAGCTTTCAAATTCTCTGTGGTCACATTATGGGCTGGGCCAGGAAACAATTTTGCAATCATTTATATGGTTAGGCGTCATGTATGAGTCAACCCTTTCTTGCATATTAAGAAAGATCCTTTCAGCTATCTCCATAATCTATAGCCATTAAATTGGTTTTTATGATTGTGTGTTTGTTAACATAAATTATTTTTCCCCCATACTCACTATACAAGATCAGAAGAGTGACTGTTTTTCAAATTCTTTTGCTTGGTGATTTGTTTCTATTTCTATATAAAAGTGTACACAAAGAGAGACTTAGTATAGAGTGATACTTTAATTAATACTAACTCTTCTGCTAATAAACCTTTGGGCAGAAAATGTGGAAAAACATCTAATATTTTTATGGAGAAAAACGGAGAATCAGGATAAAATATAGATTTTATAACGCACTGTAAGCCGCCCTGAGTCTCTGGAGAAGGGCGGCATATAAATCAAATAAAAAAAAAAGATTTTATTCTTTTTCCTGCTACTGTAAATATTTGAGGCTTCATTTTATCTGATCTTATATCTTTCACAATATATGTTTTTTTGTTTCACTTTTAATTGTATTTTCATATTTTTTAAAATAACATATTTATATCAAGAAACTGCAAACTGTCTCGAGAACAGACTAACTTGAAAATTCAGGCAGTAACAGTTTTACAGTATATCCAAACATCTTGTCTGTTCTTATCATGAGCAGCATTAAATTGGGTTTACTCAATTATATATCAGAGATCAGCCAAGCATGATGTTACAAATTAAAAAGATTAGCTCACTATATCATAGACCATTGGAATGATAATTGAAATTAGCGTTTATGATTTAATGCACCAGCTATGTTTAAGAAAAATATCTAAAGTATGTTCTAAAATGGGGTTCTTCAATAGTGAGCAAAGAGAATTCCAAAGGGGAAGATAACTATAGCTATCTTATATATCGCTTTACAACCCTCTCTAAGCACTTTACAGAGTCTACATATAGCTCCAAACAATCAGGGTCCTCATTTTACTGATCTCAAAAAATCACATTCGCGGATTCACTTAGTTTAGGGTTATGAATCCATGAATTCGGAGAGAAAAATGGAGATCACCAATAGATTCAGATCGCATGGGTATAGTTAGGAGGGTGCATACTTTTCGAGCGTGCCTTATCTACATTTCCTGGGAAAATCCCATTTGCGGAAAATCCACTTAAGGCCTAAGTGGACTTTCCATGTATTGCATTTTCCTATGCATTTTCCTATGAAATGTAGCTAAGGCACACTCAAAAAGTATATATGATCCTAACCATAGCCATGAGCTCTGAATCCATTGGCAATGTCCATTTTGGTCCGCGAATTCATGGAGACCTAAACCCAACCCTAGCTGGATTTTATCCAAATTCCCTGTTTCTCCAAAAAGACGACCCACCTTGAAAAGAAGCCCTATCACGTTTTTGAGTGCCTGCAGATCAAATTAAGCCCCACCCACAAAATTAGTCCTAATTAAGACCCTGCCCACCTTGGGGTGCAAGGGGCGGGGAGAGGCACACAGGTAAAAAATAAGCTAGAGTGGGGATGATGGGGTGGAGCTGCTCTACTTACCAGGCCTCACACACCCCGACACCTGCCTCATCTCTTCTGTGGCCACTTGCCACCACTTGCACGTATCGTCGTGGCCTCCATTTCATCTTTAGATGCCTGCCGGAAGGCATCTGCAGGTGATAATAGAGCACCGGATCTGGTGGCAAGCAGCTGCAGAAAGAAGTGGGCCAGCAGCGGGCTCCTGCTGGGCAGGGCTGTCGGTGCCATTGCCACGAGGTGAATCAATAATTAGAACCTCCAAAAAAGAATGCCTAGCCGTTTTTTCGGTCAAAAGAAAATAAGATCCGGCCTTCTTTTTGGAGAAACATGGTAGGATTTTCCCATGTATAAGAGCTGGGAGGATGGGTAGTTTTCAAGACTGCCTTATTTAGGTTTCCTGGAAAATACATGGGAAAATCCCATTCACGGAAAATCCACTTAGGGTTAGGGTTAGGTCTCTCTGCATTCGGAGAGTAAAACAGACAGCTGCAATGTATTCGGAGACCATGGGTATGGTTAGGAGCATGCATATGTATCGCACCTGCCTTAGATTTCAAGAGTGCTTTATCTAGATTTTTTGGAAAAATACATGGGAAAATCCCAGGCAGGGAAAATCCATTTAGTGTTAGGTTTAGGTCTCTATGAATTTGGAGAGGAAAATGGAGATCGTCAATGGATTCAGAGCCCATGGGTATGGTTTGGAGTATGCATACTTTTTGCATCTGCCTTATCTAGGTTTCCTGGGAAAATACATGGGAAAATCCCATTCGCAGAAAATCCATTTAGGGTTAGGTCTCTAAGAATTTGGTGAGAAAAATGAACATCACCAATGGATTTGGTTATGGTTAGGAGGGTGTATAGTTTTTGAGCCTGCCTTACCTGGGAAAATACATGGGAAAATGAAATTCGTGGAAAATCGCCTTAGGACCTAAGTGGACTTTCCGCATATTACATTTCCAATGTAAATGTTGATAAGGCAGACTTGAAAAGTGTGCACACTTCTAACCATACCCACGCACTCCAAATCCATTGGTGATGTCCCTTTTTGTCTCTGAATTTATGGAACTAACTTTAACCCTAAGTGGATTTTTCGCGAATGAGATTTTCCCATGTATTTTCCCAAGTAAACTAGATAAGGCATGCTGAAAAAGGATCTACCCTACTGATCATACCCATCAATTCCATATCCATTGGCGATGTCCGTTTTCTTCTCTGGAATCATAGAAACCTAACCCTAACCTTAAGTACATTTTCCACAAATGGGATTTTCCTATGTATTTTCTCAGGAAATATAAATTATACAGGCTGGAAACGTATACATACTCCTAACCATATCCATGGGCTCTGAATCCATTAGCAATGTCCATTTTGCTTTGTGAATTCATGGAGACTTACCCCTAACCCTAAGTGGATTTTACCCGAATAGCATTTTCCCGTGTATTTTCCCAGGAAACGTAGATTAGGCAGGCTTAAAAGCTATTCACCATCCTAACCATATTTTACTAGCAAACATACATAAGGCAGGCTCAAAAACTTTGCTCCTAACCTTACCGATTGAAAATGGCAATGTCCATTTTCCTCTCTGAATTCACAGAGACCTAACCCTAAGTGGATTTTTCATGAATGGGATTTTCCTATATATTTTCCCAGGTAAGCTAGATAAGGCAGGGTTGAAAAGTATGCACGCTCCTAACAATACCCATGGGCTCCGAATCCATTAGCAATGTCTATTTTGCTCTGTGAATTCATGGAGACCTAACCCTAACCATAAGTGGATTTTACCCGCATAGCATTTTCCCATGTATTTTCCCATGAAACGTAGATAAGGCAGGTTTGAAAACTATCCACATTCCTAATCATACCTATGGTTTCTAATCGATTGACAATCTCCATTTTGCTATGAGAATTCATGGATACCTAACCTTAACCCTAAGTGGATTTTACCTGGATACGGTAACCCTAACCCTAACCCTAACCCTTGCGGAACCCATTCTTCCCATTTGGCAGCAGCCACTTACCTGCCTGTGGCCTGCTTGTGAGTTGCCTGGGATTTGCAAATTCTTGCTGGCTTCCCACTGACTTGGTTGTGAAAGGTGGCAGTAGGTTGGTTTGCCTAGTGACTATAGGATATGGTTAACAATGGCAACCATGACTGCAGGGATTGCCATTGATAAACAATGTGTCAACTTCAAAATGGCTTGGGCCTGTCACAGCCATTTTCTCTGTATCTCAGCTTGAAATACACGTTGCAGGGAGAATGGAGCTTTCGAATGTCAGACCAGACATCAACAAATTACTATCTCGTGGTAACCAAGGTCATTCTAACAAGTGCTGGCCAGAGACTGGAAGAGGTTACCAAGGAGACACCAGAACACCTAATTGGACCTATGACAAGGAGGGAGGGAGATGTATAATCTTTAATTATACTGAAAGCGTGGGAAATAACCAGAGCTGATTTGTTTTTCAACTGTGTCGAAATGATGTACTCTATAAAGCAGTTCTTTGAGAAAGTTATAAGTTTCAGAGTTGCTGAATTGGCTGGGTTCATTACTTGGAATCTTGACACAATTCTGTTGTGCTTTGGTGATGGCAAGTCCAGTACCAATTGCCGTCATAAGTTGAGGACTATCTATGCAGTATTTCTACTCTGGTGTCTCCATGTTTACTAATCTTCTCTTCTGGCATAGGCTGATGCAGCCTAATTGAGAAAAAGTAATATTTTTTCCAACTTCTTATCGGTAACAGTGATCAAGAGGGCGAGAGATCAGATGCCTAGCTTGGTTAAGGTTAGGGTTTTAATATGCTGAAAGTGAAATTATATGCCACGCTGTCTGTTTTTTAAATAAAAGTGAAAAAAAATCTAAAGTGGCATTATACACTGAGTTTTTAAATCAAATTCTGAACACACAGAAAGCCTCAGTAATTGCAAACAAAAAGTCAAGATGTTTACATCAGGACAATTATATAACAATCTAAACACCCTAAATGGTTAAGAAAAAGGGTTGTTGTTAGTTGTGAAGTCATGTCTGACCCATTGTAACCCCATGGACAATGTTCCTCCAGGCCTTCCTGTCCTCTACCATCCTCTGAAGCCCATTTAAGCTCACACCTACTGCTTCAGTGACTCCATTCAGCCACCTCATTCTCTGTCGTCCCCTTCTTCTCTTGCCCTCAATTTTTCCCAGCATTAGCTCTTCTCCAGTGAGTTCTTCTTTTTCATTAGGTGGCCAAAGTATTTGAGTTTCATCTTCAGGATCTGGCCTTCTAAAGAGCAGTCAGGGTTGATCTCTACTAGGACTGACCGGTTTGATCGGCTTGCAGTCCAAGGGACTCACAGGAGTCTTCTCCAGCACCATAATTCAAAGGCTTCAATTCTTTGGTGCTCAGCCTTTCTTAAGGTCCAACTTTCACAACCATACATTGCAACTGGGAAAACCATAGCCTTGACTATACATACTTTTGTTGGCAGGGTGATGTCTCTGCTTTTTAGAATTCTGTCTAGATTTGCCGTAGCTTTCCTCCCCAGGAGCAACCGTCTTTTAATTTATTGGCTGCAGTCCCCATCTGCAGTGATCTTGGAGCCCAGGAAAATAAAATCTGTCATTACTTCCATTTCTTCCCCATCTATTTGCCAGGAATGGAGAGGGCCGGATGCCATGATCTAAGTTTTCTTAATATTGAGTTTCAAGCCAACTTTTGCACTCTCCTTCTTCACTGGCATCAAGAGACTCTTTAGTTCCTCTTCGCTTTCGGCCATTAGAGTGGTATCATCTGCATATCTGAGATTGTTGATATTCTCCCAGCAATCTTAATTCCAATTTTTGATTCATCTAGCCCCGCCTTTCTCATGATGTGCTCTGCATATAAGTTAAATAGGCAGGGTGACAGTATATAGAAAAAAAGAAAAAGGTAGCAAATACTTAATGCCCCATGTGATAGATGCTGCAAAATAACAATGTGTGATTTAGTGATTCCACAGAAGCAGTTATTCTATGGTATGCCCTTGAAATGCTAAATTAATAAAGCAAAGGGAAGGTAACAGAATTTGACTCTTGAAATAAACAACTAAATTTGGATATTGTTCAGTTGCTCAGGTAACTGGTACATATTATATTAAGTATATGCAAATTTATACTTCATGTGAATAATACAAATTAAACGATATTTTTTTTTAGATTTAGATTTTATTGAACTTCTCTACTGCCCTTCTCCCAAAGGACTCAGGGCGGTATACAGCCATATTAAAACACATATAAACCACAAAATTTAAGAACAATTTAAATACAAATATATAAAATTTGGCCCACGAAATTAAAAACTAACCAACACCCAATTTAAAAATTCCTATTAGGCCAGCCCGGCTTGTTGGAATAAAAGAGTCTTCAGGGCACGGCGAAAGGTACGCAGGTCGGGGATCATATAAACCTCTAGGGGCAGCTCATTCCAGAGGGCTCGTGCCCTCACAGAGAAGGCTCTCCCTCTGGGTGTCGCCAGTCGCCATTGTTTGGCCGACGGCACCCTGAGGAGCCCCTCTCTGTGGGAGCGTATTGGCCAGTGGGAGGCTAACGGCGGCAGAAGGTGATCTCGTATATACCCCGGTCCTAAGCCATGGAGCGCTTTAAAGGTGGTAACCAACACCTTGAATCACACCCAGAAGACCACTGGGAGCCAGTGCAGCTTGTGCAGGAGAGGTGTTACATGGGTACGCCATGTCGCCTCCATAATCACCCGCGCAGCCGAATTCTGGATCAGTTGGAGCCTCCAAGTGCTCTTCAAGGGGAGCCCCATGTAGAGAGCGTTACAGTAGTCCAGATGGGACGTGACGAGGGCATGAGTGACCGTGCGCAGGGCATCCCGGTCCAGAAAGAGACGCAACTGGCGAATCAGGTGAACCTGATAAAAAGCTCCCCTGGCCACGGCCGTCATATGCTCTTCTAAAGACAGCCATGCATCCAGGAGAACAAGTTGCAAGCCCTCTCTGAGGGGACCAAGATCTCGCCCCCAATAGTCAGCGATGGAACCAGCTGACTATACCAGGACGCCGGGAGCCACAGCCACTCGGTCTTGGAAGGGTTGAGTCTGAGCTTGTTTCTCCCCATCCAGATCTGCACGGCCTCCAGGCACCGGGTCATCATGTTAAGGGCATCATTGGGATGGTCCGGGGTGGAGATGTACAGCTGGGTGTCGTCAGCGTACTGGTGGAAGTTCACCCCGAAACCACGGATGATCTCACCCAGCGGCTTCACATAAATGTTGAACAGAAGGGGCGAGAGGACTGACCCTTGTGGCACCCCACAAACAAGGTGCCTCAAGGTCGATCTCTGTCCCCGTGCCAACACAAACTGCGTACGGTAGGAGAGGAAGGAGGAGAACCACCGCAAAACAGTGCCCCCCACTCCCAACCCCTCCAATCGTCGTAGCATGATACCATGGTCGATGATATCAAAAGCCGCTGAGAGGTCTAATAGGACCAGGACAGAGGAACAGCCCCTGCCCCGAGCCCTCCAGAGATCATCAACCAATGTGACCAATGCCGTTTCCATGCTGTATCCCGGCCTGAAGCCCGACTGGAATGGATCTAGATAGACAGCTTCATCCAGGTACTGGGGAAGTTGTCGCACCACCACACTCTCAACAACCTTCGCAACAAAGCGAAGGTTTGAGACTGGATGACAGTTCGCTAATACATCTGGGTCCAGGGAGGGCTTGGATATTTGGACAAGAAGTTAGCAACCTTTTATAATAAAAGTGATAAAGAGATAAATAAAGACAGAAGTCTTTTATTAATGAAAGTACAGTAGCACTAAAGTAAACTAAGGTTTTTCCCTTAAGATGAAATCAAAGGAAGTCTCCCAGTCCATGAAAATCACATATACATTTCCATCAGAAAAAGCTGAGATGCTTCCTGGATGTTGTCTTTTTGCTGCCATATATTAATCATTCAGATTTTTGCAGCCCAGATAGTCTACTACTGGGCTATTTTGCAGAGAAGACCTCCTGGTTGATGGCAGGATCTCTCTGGCAGCATCATTGTGATTAGTTATGCCACAAACCATTGATCACAAACTACCAACAGAAGGCCAATAAAAAACACCTTATGATTTACTTTGTTGGTCATTGAATTGTTATTTTCTCAAAACATACTCACTTGACAACCCCCGGTATCTTTTTTCTTGCTCAATTGTCCATCTCTCTAGATCTGAATTCATTAAATGGGAATTCCTCTCAGGATACGCATAATGAGAAACATCCAGGGTGCTGAAGAGGCACTGATCTTTCGTCTTTCGCTACCAATCCACAAGAAGATTTAACTACAACACCGCCAATTTTTCCCCCAAAAATGGCACGGAATAACACGCGCTCCGCAAAGAACCTATTCCAGAGGAGTAAGCTTATCCTCTAATCCTCCGCATAGGGAAACCATCCTTGGACAATTCTGAATTGGCTGCCATATTACTCGCAGGCCGCCGCCTAGTAATCACCTCAAGATTTCACGTGCACAGACCGGCCGTTAATTCTCGCGCTCTCCTCGGTGAGGCGTGAGAAAGAGGCAGTAGCGGATGGGCCGAGTCTACTGTAAAACAGGGCGGAGAGGCACTCGCGCTCATGCGCGCGCTTGCAGCCGCGGTCACAGCCGGCGGTGGTTCTCCTCCGGCGCATGCGCCCTTTCCTCCGGTCTTGCTTAGACTATTTGAACAGGAAGGCGGACATATTTGTGAGAGGGCTCCCTCCTCGATTAACTACTGTGCTGAGGCGATAGAGACTACCCTGAGGCTTTGTACTTTTTTGCCTTCGCTCATCTCTGCATTTGGAAGGAGCTTGCATTTCTCTCTCTCTCTCTCTCTCTCTTTTTTCTCCCCCCGCTCCCCACCCCCACCCCGGCGCCACGACGGACCAAGGTGGGGCAGCAGCCAGAGCAGCGGAACTCTAGCAAGCTGCACCTACTTCTCCGAGACTTTTGAATCCCGGTCCGCATCGGGAAAAAGAAAGGAAGAGAAACGCAGCGGCCGGAGAAGTCGCGGAAGAGGAGGGAAAAGGCAGCGAGGAGAGGAAGAAAGCATCTCAACCGTTACGCGGTGGCCGAAGAAAACTCGCGCATCTGGACAGCAAAGCGGAGGCGTCGGCTTGCTTTCCCCGACCCAGAAGTGGGGGCTAGCGGGGCCTCTCTGAGGCGGCTCGCCCGCGCTACCTCCGCCGTGGCTTGAGTACGAAATGAAGCCGTGCGCCGCCTCAGGCCCGAGTCTCGGTGGAGGGAGCAGCTGGATGACGCTCCGCTGAGAAAGTTTCCTGTTTTTCATGGTAGGCCTCGCGCTTTTCCTCCACCCCTCCTTCCCTTCTTTCAAAGCTGCTGCTGTGCAGCTAATGCCCAAAGAGAAGCCGGAGGAACCGCTACGCTGATCGGGGAAAATGTGGTTCCTTCGACACAGGGCCTCGGGCTGGAGACGAGAGCGCACCGGCGGGCTAGGGAGTACAGCCTAGAGACTCGCGGAGCGACAGAGAAGGCAGCTCCCCCAGGACGGAGCAGCGCCTCCCTTCCCGTTTTCGACGTTCGCTTTTGTCGCGCGACGATGTGTAACGGGGGGAGGACAAGGGACAACCCCAGCCAGACTCCGGCTCTTCTCTGAGAGGGAGAACTCAGGGAGACAACCCCACCCCCACCCCACCCCGTCCTCCAGATTTGATTTCCTGTGGATTAAGGAGACCGCCTCTTCAGCATTATGTCGACAGGAGAAAGCTTTGAGTCCCGGTTTGAAAAAATCGGGATGATGATAAAAGACCCCAAATCTGAAGTGAATTCGGACTGCTTACTGGTGAGTGGCATTGACTTCCTTTTTGGTTTCTATTAAATGGGAGGGGAAGACTTCCTTGAGGGTCCACCCCCCACCCTCCTTAAATACAAGATCTTGGTTGCCTTTTTATTTCTGGAAGTTTAAGTCTTGCATGTATGGATGATAGTGATTTGAAGAAGGCTACTAGAAATTTTTTGACCAAGCTTTTTTGTATCAGCACTCAGTCTAGACGGGGGCAGCTCTATTTTCTCAAATTAAAATAATTTATTCTTGTAGGCTTATGTTTGGGTCAAGGCCCACTATAGGGAGTCCTCGATTTATGACAACAATTAGGACTGGAAGGTTCATCACTAAGTGATGCAGTTGTTAAGCAAATTGCATCCAATTTTATGACTTTTTTGCTACCGTTGTTAAGCGAATCACCATGGTTGTTAAATGAATTCATGTTAACATTGCTTGTCCAAAGTTCCCTGACAAAGTTGCAAATGATGATCACGTGACTCCCAAGATGCTGCCAACATATATGCTGGTTGCTAAGTGTTCAAAATTTTGTCATGTGACTGCTGGGAGGCTGCAATGTTTGTAACCGCAAGGATTGATCATAAGTCACTTCAAATGGTTGTAAATTGAGGAGTACCTGTAATGTGTTGTGGAACCCTTTTGAGAATTGGAAATCAGTTCAAATAAGTCAAAGAAATTGAATTACCTCAAAGAGGTTAAGATGATTGTATGATTCATGTATTTTCCAACCAATAGAGTCCATGTACTGTCTGATACTGATACTGTTGTGCTAATATTAGGGATGTGTTCAAACATACTAAACTGAACATTTGGTTAGTTTGTGACTCAGAAGTGAACCTATGTAGTTTGTTTATGATTCTGTGGTTATTGATTCAGGCACTTGGTTAAGTAAATAAACTATATTTCAGTTAACCATGGAATAATTTGTGTAAATATAGCTGGGGTCAATCTTGTAGAACATAGGTTCCTAACCAATTAAGATTAGTCCAGGTAGCCAATGGTTTTCTATTCTACTAAAGAGACAGGTTAAATTGGTGTATGATGAATTGAATTTTAGGTTGCTGAATTAGTTTACACCCTTGTGCATAATTTCATTTTTCATATTAACCCGATGAATAAGTCTATATGGCTTATTTGTCCTTATTTTTTCCCATAATAAAAATGTAACTTTAAAATGTTTGATTACCGGTCCTCAAGACTATTAAGGTAGAGTGTGCAACATCAGGGTGTAATAGAACCCTTTCCAGTGTACAATACTATATAAAAAAAAAGAATTGAAAGCCACATGGCAGTGCAAAGTAAAGAATCATATTAACTTTATTTTGTGGTTAGTTTATAAACTTTATAATTGTTAAGGAGGACAAGTATAATTGAAAATAATTATTGAAGCTTAGTATGAGACTAGGCCATTGTTTTAATTGCCTTGCTATCCAATCACTGTATTCTACTTTTTTAAAAAATAAACTGCTTTTCTTTGTTTTTATCAATGTCTTGTCAAGTGTAAAGTGATACATTTTCTTTCTTTTATAGACAGGAGATATCCATCAGTGCAGTAACTGTAGCAGCCTACCGTGTATTTGGTATACACACACACACACACTTACTCTACAATGCTCTAGGTATTCCTGTTTTGCACCTGATTTTTATTTATTATATATGTGTGTGTAGTATATGTGTATATGTATATATAAAAATCAGGTGCATAACAGGAGTACCTAGAGCACTGTAGTTGATGTATCCCTTTTGCTGCCCTTGAAAGCTGCTTCTCCCTTATGGGGAAAGCTGGAACCAAAATTCCAACCATTTGTGGGTGGAGGATTAAGGAATTAAGTTGCCCCTTAGTTTAAAGTATCATTTTTCTCCTTAAAATCCCCTAAATATCCTCCTCAGATGTCCCTCCAATTTTGAAAAACAGCCATTAACATGTTGCAGAAAGCCTGGAAATGTCCTTGAAATGCTAAAAGTTTCTCACTGTTGGGCATAATATTGATATGAAAGCACTGCTTGTATCAGTTGTTCATAGTAAATGCTTTGTGTGTTAGGCTGATGATTGGGGCAGATTCATTTAACTGTTACTGTGTACCTTTTGAATTTACTTCATGGGAATGATATTTTTTAGCATAGTGATTGATGGTTACACTAAGTCGATAATCAAGAGTAACTACTAAATGTCTTATCAGTAATAGAGATGTGTATGGCCTGTAGTGAAGTAGGAAGATGCCTGATGTGAATTAGAGTTTTTGCCCAAATAGTTTAGTAGAATTTTCTATGTTTATAATTGGGTTAGATTCAAGATAGTTATCTTGTGTGTCTAATCTAGAGGAAATAGTATTTTAATTTGGGAATAGGGCTGTGTAGCACTTTGGTTTAAAACTTCCAAACTTGATCCAGAGTGTATGAGAGCACAAACATGCTTCTTGTTTACAATCTTAAACTAATGTGTTCTTTCTTTGGATTTCATGGCTGCGTTGGAAGACAATAATGTGACTCTTGGAAAGGACATAGATGCTTTAAATTGTTGCAAATAGGTGTAGCATTATTCAAATAACTTCCTTGGGGTTGAATTAGCCTTAATGCAGAGAGTATACTCTGATATTAAGCTAAATTCTAAATTGGTGGAAAAGCGATAGCAGATCACTTCTTACCTGATGCTTCTCTACCCTTGTTTTCCTGGCTCTTTTCCCCCTTCTCCTGACATTATTGGCTCTTTCATTTTGTATTTTGGAAACAAAAGTCTATGTACACGTATAGTCTATAATACATATGGTTGGGTTAATGTTTTCATTTTATGTATATTGTGTAGCTTTTGATAACCAATATTTTGCCTGCATCATTGTACATGTCTAAATAATGGAGTGAATTTATGGTGGTACTGTGAATAACAAACAGTGAAACTCTCAGCAGAATAAACCTCTATATTTGATTAAGGAAGCTGTCAATTCATCATTTAGCATGTATGTTATGTTTCCTGGCAAGGACCAGATGTAGCACTGATGCTCAGGTAAAGCCTGACACTTACTTACAGATCTCACCCCCATCTTCTATTTCCCTCCCCCCCCCCCCCGAAAAAAAAATACTGTTAATTGCTTTCTCATTTGTACCTATTCTGAAGTTTATATAAACTCTGCAGATTTTGGATCTTAAGTAGACTAACTTGTGCATGTCTTTCTTCTTTTTTTTAGTTTTTACTTATTTTAGCTTTATTCTGAGTTCGTAGCAATTATCTATACTTTACATATATCAGTGATTTTAACATAGTGCTATCCTTAAAAATGTTTAGATATTTCCATAATGAAGACCATACAATCATGATTAACATAATCCAATATTGAAACATCTATGTGTTATAGTCTGTTAAAATTTAACTAGCTTATAGACCACCTCTTCCATATATGAACCTATTTTATTGTTTAGATCTTGAGATATCCTTTTAAGGATCCTATTATTTACAGTATTTTTAGAAGAAATATTTACTAAAACTTTAAGAATATTCTAACTCAAAGTTTCTTTGGAAATTCAGTTTATTATATCAGGTCTGCAGACAGGCACTGGTCCACGGCATGCCAGCAACCAGGCCACACAAAGCCACATCCATGGGATGCAGGCAGCATGTGAAATCACGCCCCTTCTGGGCTACAGAAAAACCTCTCTCCACGGAACCGGTCCCTGCTGCCCAAAAAGTTGGGGGCCACTGTATTACACTAACAGTTACCTAATGAAATCAAAACAAATCAGTTTGGACAATTAGAATTTCTATAGTGCTTTAAAATCTAATATAACATTCTAAACTATTCCTAGAAAGTTCATATTTAAGTATTCAATTTCTGTTTCAGGTATGTTTATATTAACTATTTTAGTACTTTTATCTTAAATGCATGCATGCTTTTTAGTTGTTGGGTCTTAACGTATTTTCAGTACTCTAAAGAATTGTACTTCTAAATTTGAATTTGTGTTCCTTTAAAAAAGTGACAATAAGACTTCAATCCTATTTCTGGGAGGGAGTAATGTTAATGCAGTATCCAATGTTTAGGGTTTATAAATCTCTGTGCCCACCTACCCAAAACACTTCTTCTTTTACAAACAGTTAAAGCTAAAACCACTGACAGCAAGAAACACTTTTGACAACTATTTGTCAAAGTATTTTATGTCATCATGGCAGATAACAGAGAGTAAAGAAGTCAAAAGTTATGGAGAGATATACATAAGTAATTCAGTATAACAAGAATTTATATTACCTCCTTAGCTTCAAATGAAATAGTTTTTAATGGCTAAAGTTTTATGTGGAGCAGCTATTGGGAGTCCTTTTCTGTGAATATGTGTTGCATAGAAAATGAGACATGGTGTGGTAAAAAGTGCTTTTTTCCTAAAATTTCTATCAAATGTCATTGTACAAATATTGAGAGTTTTTTAAAAAAATGCACTTAAGTTGATGAAAAGAGTCCTTTAACTATAAGGAAGCTACATATAATTTTACCTGTAAAAATGTTACTTGCAACTCAGAATGTATTTTTGGTTACCATTTTACGAACAATTTAAGCCCAAATTATCATAAGTATCAGATGAAGTAAAAAATATTTTTGTAGGCTATAACATATCATAGAAGATGGTACAATGGATAATTGGTTTTGACATAGTAATAATAGTGCAGTAACATAACAGTAACAGTAAAAGTAACATAATAACCCTGACATTGTAATTTTTTTATGTCAAGGGGTTTTTTCCCAGATTAAAAAAAGATTTTCAAACACGATCCAAGCACCTGAATTTATTTTGTTTCTCCAAAATTATTTGCAGTTTATTTGTGGTATAAGCTAATAAGATTTCTCTAAGTTATAAAGTAGATAGATCATAAAACCAACTTAAAATACCTGAGGAAATATATCAACCTAGTACCATAAACTTTGTGGTAAAACTTTGTGGTTAAAAAAGTCTGCCATCAGAGAACAATACATTCTGGCTTCCTCAAGAAGCCAATGCTGGATCCGGCCTCCTTAAACAATTTTTGTCCTGTCTCTAACCTTCGTTTTGTAGCAAAGGTTGTTGAACCTGTGGTGGCGTACCAACTTCCACAATTCCTGGAGGAAACAGATTACCTAGACCTGTACCAATCGGGTTTCAGGCACAGCCACAGCATGGAAACGGCATTGGTCGCCCTGGTGAATGATCTCTGGCGGGCCTGGGATGGGGTTCCTCCATTCTGGTGCTACTTGACCTCTCAGCGGCTTTTGATACCATCGACCATGGTATCCTACTGCGGCAGCTCCGGGGGTTGGGAGTGGGGGGCATTGTTTTACAGTAGTTCTCCTCCTACCTCTCGGGCCATACGCAGTTTGTGTGGGCGGGGGGTCAGAGATCCTCCCTGAGACCCCTCACTTGTGGGGTTCCACAGGGGTCGGTTCTCTCCCCCCTGCTCTTTAATATCTATATGAAGTCGCTGGGTGAGATCATTTGTAGTTTTGGGGTGAGGTATCATCAGTGTGCTGATGATACCCAATTATATATTTCCACCCCGGACCAACCCAGGGATGCCCTTTCCGTGATGTCTAAGTGCCTGGAGGTGGTGCGGGTCTGGATGGGTAGAAACAGGCTCAGACTCAACCCCTCCAAGACTGAGTGGCTGTGGATTCTGGCATCTCCTGCTCTAGCTACCCCATCACTTTTGATGGGAGGGGAGTTGCTTACTCCCTCGGAAAGGGCACACAATCTTGGCATCCTCCTTAATTCATGGCTGTCCTTGGTGGATCATCTGACGGCTGTGACAAGGGGGGCTTTTGCACAGGTTCGCCTAGTGCACCAGTTGCGACCTTTCCTAGACAGGGATGCCCTCCGTACAATTACTCAAGCTCTCATTATCTCTTGGTTGGATTACTGCAATGCCCTCTATATAGGGCTGCCCTTGGGGTGCACCCGGAGGCTCCAGCTGGTCCAGAATGCGGCCACATGGGTTGTCATGGGAGCTTCTCATTACTCCCGGGTAACACCTCTTCTGCGCGAGCTGCACTGGCTGCCGGTGGCCTTCCGGATCCGCTTCAAGGTGCTGGTTCTTACCTATAAAGCCCTTCATGGCATGGGCCCAGGGTACTTGCAGGACCACCTCCTACCGTCCTCCCACTGCCCAATGCGTTCACATAGAGCTGCCCTCCGGGTGCCGTCGGCCAGACAATGTCGGCTGGCGACCCCCAGGATGAGGGCGTTCTCTGTGGCCGCACCGACCCTCTGGAATGGGTTACCCACCGAGCTCCGGATGGCTCCCAATCTCCTCACTTTCTGCGCTGGCCTGAAGACATGGCTTTTTCAGCAAATTCCCTGATCGGTTACGAGGCTTTTAATTTTGGGGATTTTAATTGGATTGGTTTTAGTATTTATTGATGATTGATGTTGTTTTATTGTGTGAGCCGCCCCGAGTCCCACGGGAGAAGGGTGGCATATAAATTTTAATAATAAATAAATAAAATAAATACACACAGTCTTTCCTTTTTTATGTATACCTTCACCAAATGAAGAACTTGAAGAGAAGCTTCATCTTCACAGGTGATAAGGAAGAGTTTGTGCTTCTTTGGATACAGGTAGTCCTCGACTTACTACCACAATTAAGCCCAAAATTTCATTTGTTAAGTGAGCTTTGCCCCCTTTTATGACATTTCTTGCCACAGTTAAGTGAATCACTGCAGTTGATAAGTTCACCTGGTTAAGTGAATCTGGCTTCCCCATTGATTTTGCTTGTCAGAAGGTTGCAAAAGATGATCACATGACCCTGGGACACTACAATGGTCATAAGTATGAACCAATTGCCAAGCATCTGAATTTGATCACATGATCATGGGGATGCTGCAAAGGTTGTAATTGAAAAACGGTCATGTCACTTTTTTCAGTGCCATTGTGACTTTGAATGGTCACTGAATGAGCTCTTGTAAACCAAGGATTAGTTGCATTTGGTTTGTAAGTCATTTTAAGGGCTTTGAAAATAAGTACTTCTTGAACTTATTTTTTTCTTCCTCACCTATAAATAATATCTAAGAAATTATATTTAAAAATAGGCTGATTCTATAACCCTAAAGGCTCCAAGATAATTTATTGGCCTCATATAACCTGAATCAAATATGCTGCTACTAATGAAAGATGTGGATGTATCTAAAATCAGCAGTACATTTTGTTTTGAATGAAACACACAATTATATATAGCACTATCATAGCTTGTATTTTAAAAATACAATATATAAAAAATAATATATAAACATGCTACACAATCTTACCTGTGGTTGTGTCTGCTATTGAATTCTCTAGTTTTCAATAACTATAGTTCT
The DNA here is from genome assembly GCA_022577455.1 of Arizona elegans. Lineage (NCBI taxonomy): Eukaryota > Metazoa > Chordata > Lepidosauria > Squamata > Colubridae > Arizona > Arizona elegans. The sequence continues at coordinate 39,748,765 of JAKOOJ010000002.1, forward strand.
GATATCTTCCCGGTACTAATAATAAATTGGTTTCATGGCTTTTAGCACATAATTTCTTCTTCCTTTTAGTACAATTTCTCTGGTAAATCTGGAAGATTTTAGTATCAGATAAATTTTCCTTCTACCATACCGTGTTTCCCCAAAAATAAGACAGGGTCTTATTTTCTTTTGAATCCCGAAATAAGGGCTTGGTCTTATTATACGGGAGTCCGGCAGAGAGAGTTCCCTTCGTGTGCTGCCATCAAGCCCCTCCCTTCCCCTAGAACGTGAGCACCAATCCACATGAGTGCCTGTCCCCCCCCCACTTGCGCGCCTCCCAGGTCTCACCATGTCGATGTGGCCAAAGCCGGTGAGCACCAGGTCCTTGAGTTCATAGCAGAAGCCACGGCCTGGGCCAGCTCTCCCTGCAGGCTCCAGCTCCAGCTGTACCATAGAGTGGGAAGCACGCTCCCAGACAGGCCGCTGCCCTGGCTGGGGTTTGGAAGCCACAGAGGCAGAGTTTGGGGGAAAGAAAGAAAGACTTCTGCTGCTTTCCTTGCATGCAGCCAAAAGCAGAAGCAGCAGAAGTCTTTCTTTCTCTCCCCCAAACTCTGCCTCTGCGACTTCCAAACCATAGCACAGGCTATGTGGACACGGCGACTGGGCGTGGGGGAGAGTGCGGGCAGGCCGCTACCATGGAGAAGGAGCAGGCGCTCGAAGTTTACGGTTGGTGCCACAGGCAGCGAAAGGGGGTGGCGCAGGAGTTTGCAGGGATGTGGCTGCCTTGGGAGGGTTGGGTGGGTGAGGGATCTGTGTGTGTGTGTGACAGAGGGGGGGCTTATTTTCGGGAGAGGGCGTATATTTAGGCCCACCCTAAAAATAAAGCTTGGCCTTATTTTCAGGACATGTCTTATTTTCGGGGAAACACAGTAGAAAAATGTATTCACTTTTATCATCATCTTATAAACATTTTAGAGTTCTGTTTACTTATCATCAGTAAATTTAATCTGGACTAAAAATCTATTTCCTAACATGTTTATGATCAGTCATCACTGTATTGTTCGTTTTACTCTCCAAGATTAACCTCTTCGTTCCCCAATTTTTCATAAAATTAGGACCAGGCTGTTCTCATAAAAGAGCCTGAAACTTTATGGTAACTTGGTTAATTGTTGGTTTACAATTAAGTATAATTTAAAAACACAAAATTTTGGAGAAGCTTACAATTAAATTAACTGCTTCTAAAATGTAACTCTTCAAGTCTCAAGCACTAACAATTAACCTTATTCATCTGTTCTATAATTTATGTCTGTAAAATACATTTATGAAGACTTATAAATTAATGATGTTTTGCATCATTCAGAGCAAGTAGTTTATATATTTAAAGCCACAAAAATTGCATGCTGTCTGCATGCAAATCATAATTGTGGTTTATTTAACCACAGTTTGTTCAATAAATAACAGTTGGCTGCGTTGCGTATACCACTAAGCAATTACCATTTTTACAAACAATGGCTGAATTATTAAACATGCTAAACCCAAACCAAATCTCATTATGGATTACATAATATGTGAACTTAATCATCTAGTGAGAAATGCAATAAAAATACAGATAGATGCTGTGAATAAAAACATAGGCTTCAGCACATCACTGGACTAACACATTCTTAAGGATCTTAACTGGATAAATCAGGCCATTTCATAGCTGTCTGGGTAACTTTGGGCCAGTTACTCTCTCTTAGCCGAATTTAAGTCACAATGTTGTAGGAAAAATAGGCAGAATTATTAGGTGTGTTCACTGCTTTGAGTTGGCATACATAAATACATGTTTGCTGCCTTGAGTTTTTTATGGCTATGTAGCAAAGATTTCTGTTCAGGCCACTGTCTCATAAAACAGTTCAATGAAAATGGTTATTAATATTAGTACATTTGTAGAGCTTGGTCAATTTTTCTGAGGCTATGCCTCAGTAAATCAAACAAACTTAATAAAGTATGTTTGAATACAGGTAATCCTCAACCTATGACTATTTGAAACTACAACAGCACTGAACCAATAGTGGTTATGTTCTTGATGTTCCACTTTCCCAGCATCCCCTGTCAGGTAATTGAAATCTGAGCACTTGGCAATCAGTTTGCACCCATGATTGGTTGCAGTGCCCTGAATCATTCCCTGCTGGCTTCCCCAGAAAGTCAATGGAGAATCTTGCAGGAAAAATAACAAATCTCAACAAGTTTCCTCAAGCACGCTTTCCCAGTCCCTCTGCACTTGCATCATGTGGGCACTTGTGTGTCTTCCCCAACCTGCGCTGGTTCCCATACACTTCATCTGTATGCTGCACACCGTCCCTGAGCCATGCTGCATCCTTGTGTGTCCTCTTTGTCCTATGCTACTCCTCTCATGCATCTTTCCTGACCATTACTGTATTTCTTATATACCCAACCTGCATCACATCTCTTCCACACCATTGTTGTATCACATCCTCTTGCACCCTCCCTTACCCTTGCCATACACATCCTGCCTAACTCATGTTGTGCTTCTCGTACACCCCTTGCACCTTCCTCTTGCCATGACTGTTAGCTAAATCCCTTGCACCCTTGTGCACCTGAGCTATGCTGCACCTCCCACTGTTGTGGCCTACCAGTGGCCAGTGGAGCTGGTGGCAGAATCAGACAGTGAGGGGATTGGAGAGGAACATGGGCCAGTCCTGGAGTCTGGGGAAGGCTCTGATGAGTGCTCTGCGCCGTAGGCAGAGATGGGGCCAGGGCTGTCTGACAGTTATCAGCTGCCTTTGGAGTCAGACATCAGTGGGGCAGAAGAACAGCTGGAGCCTGTTCCCAGTATGTGCATGCACAGAGCTGCCAGGAGAAGGGAACAGTTAAGGAACAAGGGTCGACTCAGGAGTAAAGCCACAGATGGATGGTGAATGGCCCCTCCCATAGGGAATAAAGAGGAGCGAAAGGGTAGTGGAGTTTGCAGGAGACAATTAGTTCATTTAATTGGTTCATGAATCTCAGAGACTTCTTGCCATGTTTTGAAGATATTGGCCTGGCAGCTCTCCAAGTTAGATAAGGTCTGTGACTGTAAATTCTCCCTTGAAAGACTTTGCTGGATGTGAATGAGAGGAATTCACAGTAACTTAATAAAAAGGGGTTTTTGTTGGGACAAGGAGTCTGCTTCATGCTCTTGGGAAGCCTAGGTCAGAACACTTACAGACTCACCTTTACAGTGCCCCTCCCATTCACTCCCTTGTTCTCTCACTTACGTGTCTTCTAATCTGGAATTTGCAACTTGAAGGTACATTATGAGTAGGGTGGATAAAAATCAATGATTTTTTTAAAAAAATCAAAAAAAAATCAGATTTTTTTTATTTAAATCGGATTTTTTTTATTTAAATCAGATTTTTTTGATTTTTATCGAATTTATTTTAATAAAAAACTTTTGGGGTAAAAATCTATTGTAAGATAGTTTTCTATTTAAGATACATAAATAATTTAGTTTATTCAGCATGAAATGGAGCTTAGTTATGTAGCATGAGGCTGTATATTCTGCAACACTGGGACTATAGGTGAGTCAACAGTGGGTCAAAGGAGTAGCAGAGATGACAGTTGCTCTTTAAAAATTATGATTTAAATCGAGTTGATTTAAATCAAGCCTTTTTACTAGTGATTTAAATCATGATTTAAATTGTGATTTAAATCAACTCGATTTAAATCAAATCCACCCTGATTATGAGAATAGTCTTTGTGATTGTCATGGACAATATTTCCTAAGAGTGAGCTGAGAGAATAAATACAGTAACTTTCTTTTAATTTTTCTGGCTCTTTTAGTAACTTTTAAATATCATAGATAATGGTGAGTTCCTGTACTTCATAAATTCGGGTGAAGGAATAATAATTCAGTATGCTGATGATATTCAATTGCATATATCCATCCCTTGTCAGAAAATAATGCATTGACAGTGCTGCCTGAGTGCCTGGAGGTTATAAGGTTCTGGATGGGAGGAACTGGCTCTGACTCAATCTTGGCAAGACAGAGTGACTATGGGTTTTTGTCCACCACCACCACCACCCGCAGGATCAGGTGATTCTTCATCTTCAACTCTGGAAGGGATAGGACTTCCCCAGACTGCGGCAATGCACATGAGTATTTAGAGCCCCTAGGTTTCCCCCTGTAATATCTCTGTTGTGCAAGCTACTCTGGCTTCCATTTCTTTTCTGGATGCAATTCAAGGTAATGGTCATCACCTTTAAAGCCCTGTATGGCACAAGGCCACATTATTTGTAGGACTGCCTTTCCTTAAGAACATCTACCCATCCAACCAGGTCAGATAGCGTGGGCATGCTCCTAGACTCTTCCTCTAAATATTGTCATTTGATGGGAGTTAGAAAGTGTGTCTGTTCTGCAATAGTTCCTGCCCTATGGTATATTCTGCCCCCTGAAGTTTGGTAGACCTCTACCCTTTCAACCTTCTATAGGGCTTTGAAGACTTGGCTTTCTTCCCAAGCATTGGGAAAAGATTAGATAATTGCACATTAGAACTGATCTGGCACCAAGTTTTTGTTGTTTTTAATTTTTTAATGGGTTGAGCTTTATAACTTTAGTATGATTTTATGTTCCCTTTAATTTATGATTAAGAGCCGCCCAGAGCTGCTTGAAAGATGGGATACTATATAATTGTTTTACATACATATAGTATTTGTGCTGGAATACACATAATACTTTATAGAAAGGGGCTTCGTTGAACTTTGGTCAACTCCCTAAGCATTAGTGTCGCATAATTCTGTAGTATTAGCTCACCATGTTTGTGAGGTGAAGTTGCACAGCTGCCGAATCAGTACCTGAGATATTTGAGAATTAAATGAAGACCAGTAAATACAGCTTTACCAAGATGGAAGTCTTTAGATGTGTCTTGATAGCCTGTTGTGGATGGCTTACTTCATTTCACTTTGAAAGTATTGTTCACTTACATATTTTTTAGTTACAGGTGTAAAATGTGTTTAAGGTCCTAATATAGAATAGCATGTGTCATGCTAACATCTTGGAAAACCTGCATTGATCACTTCTTTTATTCTGAATTCAAATTCTAAACAAGTTGGCACTCAGTAGTCATCAGATTAGGACTGTTAGGGAGTCTGCCCGTTACGTTTGTAAATCATAACTGTCATAAAGCAGGTTGGTCATGTGACTGATCTGATTTTATTATGTTTTGGTGGCAGTTAATGAAAAAAAAGGCAGTTGTAAAATGAACTCTGTAATCATTAAGCAAATGAATAGTTCACTAGGGGCACGGTTTTACCAAAATATGGAAGAAACTGCCAGTTTTGGGCAAAACTGTCATAAAATGTCACATGACCATGGGATGTTACAAATGACCTAAATGCAGCCGTTTTGCTGAGTCCCTGAAGTGTAGTAATATAACTTGGTGGAGAAGCGACTATTAGTACTTTGGATTCATGTCTTGTCCCCTTTTTTGAGTTAGTGATAATTTTGAATGGTCAGTAAGGTAGTAAGTTGAGGGCTACTTGTACCTTTTTTGAAAATGTCTTCTATTATATCAAATATGTATGAGCATATATGCATAATAATGCTAATTGCATTATAACATTAAATTAGAAGAATTAGAATTGAAGTATGTAAAGGAATGCTAATTGTGCCTGTATTCTCAGATATAAGGTAGATTCTTGTTCTTTATTTTTGAATTAGTAACAGAAATGCTCAGATGAGGATGTTAAATAGTACTCTCTCTAAAGTGTTGCCCCAGATATGTACTGATATTTTGGCACTGGGCTGTCACCTGGCATACAACCAACAGGAAATAAGCAGGCACACCATGGGATATACACTTTAAAAGGAATGTGCAAGGTTGCAAACTGCTTAAAAAACAAACCAAAGTCTTTAGTGTTATTAGAGTCTTGTCAGTGTTAGGCAGCAGCAACTAGAGGGTTCTAATCAACCAAAGTCACAGACTAAGCTTGCAGTAAGCACTTTTTAAAGAAGCATTGTGGTACAGAGAAAAGCAGTTCAGGAAGAGGTATCTTGTTTAGGCATTCTCTGTGACGGAGGGAGAAAAAAAAGGATTAGGAACTGGATAATATATCTAAACAGTTCGAGATCAGACAAAAGCTTCAGCTTCAGACAGGGACTGCTACTGGCACACTGATCAGCTGCCATGTAACTATCAGAAATCACCTTTACATTCTTTCTTTCTTTCCTTTCTTTTCTGTCCCTTCCTATTTTTTCCCTGGCTGTCAAATGGAGCTGATAGCTACTGTTCCTCACAGAAAGTAGAGCATAAACCTGAACAGAAGAATTTCCATTTCCACAGAATAGAAAGATTAATTTAAGATTTTCCTTTTAATTAGAGGAGGTGATGTTAACCATTCTATTGTCATCCCTTTTCTCCAATGAGTGTAAATACAAACATTCTCTTGTTAATTACAGGTGGTCCTTGACTTATGACCACAATTGAGCCAAAATTTTCTGTTGCTAAATGAGACAGTTGCTAAGTGAATTTTGCCCTACTTTGCAACATTTTTGTCACAGTTGTTAAGTGAATCACTGTAGTTGTTAATAACACAATTGTTAAGTGAATCTGGCTCCCCCCATTGACTTTGCTTCTCAGAAGGTTGCAAAAGGTGATCACAGGACCCTGGGATACTGCAATCAGCATAAATATGAGTCAGTTGCCAAGCATCTGGATTTTGATCCTGTGACCATGAAGATGCTGCAGTGGTCCTAAGAGTGAAAAACTGTCATAAGTCACTTTTTTCAGTGCCGTTTTAACTTTGAACGGTCACCAAATGAACTGTTGTAATTTAAGGACTACCTGTATACCAGCACTGGGTGAACATTCCAAAGAGTCTGGGAGTGAGGTAAAAGTGCTATCAGATTTGCTCTAGATTTGCTTTCTTGTGAATTGAGTTCTGGAAATCTCTTATCATTTATATTTAAACAGTAACTTGGGATCATATTCTTCTGATGTAGTAAAACGAAGGAAAGCTGAAGTAAAAGTGTAAGCATAGTCAACAAGAACTGCCTGATTTTTTTCCTTTTCATATACACTTCTAATTCTAATCATGTTCCCATGTATTTCTTGCAACAGAGTTAAATGTTTTGTATAGGTTAGTCATATCTTGAATTGTTACAAAAAATTGGGGCAAAGAGATCCTAAAACTTGCAAAGCATTTTTTTTTTCAATCAGAGAAATCAAATAATGAATAAAATTAGGGTTATGAACCCAATCTATGCAAATTTTAATGGGGTCTCCTCAACCTGGATTTGTATGTTTACATGTGTTTTATGGGTTGTTCGTATTTCCTAGTTTTGTTTGCTACTCAAAGTTTCTTTAGATAGAGTGGCTTATAAATTTGATTAATAAATAAAGTTCAGCAAGAATAGTGATAGTTTAGGAGACCACTGGGAACTCTATCAGCTGGGTGTTAAACTGGGTAGTTGAAAAAATGTCCCAGAAGGATGCATGCCACTTCCATCATAACAAAAGAACTACATGGATGTTTATGAAATTACTAGAAATCAAGCTTGATTTGAAGACTATAATTAATTCATTTAGTGAAAGCTGCTTGTTATTCTATGTGTAGCTGACAATACTCTATTAGAAGGCAGATATAATTTGTAATTGTTTTTGAAAACTTAAAAAGAAATGTAAAAAATATAGGTAGCCCTTGCTGAATGATCATTTGTTCAGCGACTGTTCAAAGTTACAATGGGGCTGAATCAATGGTTGTTATGAACTAACCTTGAAGTTATGACCATTGAGGTGCCCTGTGGGAATATGATCAAAAATTGAACACTTGGTAGCCTGCCCACATTTATGACCACAATGTGCACTTCAACTCCCTCCATCTATCTCCCCTGCGTCTTTGCTGTTTTGGTCACCCTGCACCCAGCAGCCTCCAGGTGACTTTTGCTGTTTTCTTCCTCCTGCTGCCAAGGGTAAGCTAGGCAGTGACAGTTTTCAGAGAAGCCAAAAGAACAGGGATGGAAGAGATAGATAGGCAGGGAAATTGAAGTAGTAGTGAGTATGGCAGGATAGGAGAAGCATGAGATCTTCACCTAATGACCTCATCCAGGACTACTAGAACTGCGGTCACATGACATTTGTGCTTAATGACTTTTGCCATGTACAGTAGAACTTCTGGTCGTGAATGCTTCTGACCACAACCAAATGTGGTTCTGACTAAAAAATTCATATTTTTTTTACATTCTAGTCCCAATTAGGTTCATTTAAGTGAAGACTACCTACAGTGAATTGTATTTTTAGTTATATACAGTAGAACCTCTGGTCACGAACATTTCTGACCACGACCAAATCGGGTTCCGACCAAAAAATTCAAAAATTATTATTTTTTTCACTGCCAATTTCCCCTTCCACGCCATTTTTTTTGTAAGCACCAAATTTCCAAAATTAGGTTCAGGTCATGACCAAATTGGTTGGTGACCAAAGTTATGGAATGAATTATGGTTGTGACCAGATGTTCTACTATATATGGAGATCTGTGCTGTTGCTTTTCCTGTATTTTTTTACCTTAACTTTTGCAAAATGCTTGTATCAGGTAAAGTGATGGGATACAGGTAGTCCTTGACTTACAACAGTTCATTTAGTGGCTGTTCAAAGTTAAGACGACACTGAAAAAGTGACTTATGTCCGTTTTTCACATTTACGACTGTTGCAGCAGTGCAGCAGGCCCCATTGTCACGTGATTAAAATTCAGATGCTTGATAACCCATATATATATGATGATTGCAGTGTTTTAGGGTCATGTGATCACCCTTTTCAACTTTCTGGCAAGTCAATGGGGAAGTCAGATTCACTTATCCATTTGACTAATTTAACAACTGCAGTGATTTACTTAACTGTGGCAAGAAAGGTCGTAAAATGAGGTAAAATTCACTTAACATATTTTTTACTTACCAACATAAATTTTGGGCTCATTTTTTGTTATAAGTTGAAGATTACTTGTATCATGTGAGATACTGGCAAGTATTTGAGAAGATATTTGACAAGTGGCTTGCAAAGTTTCCCTTTCAAATGATCAAATAGCCATTTCTATTTTAAATTTTAATCGTTAAAGTAATTCATCTAAACCAGAAGGATGTGCTTAGGTATTATATTGAGTCCTTAGGTTAGAAAGTCAGTAGCATGAATAACAATATTTTCTTCTTGTTGTTTATATGCAAAATAATTTTAACTTCCTTAAAAATGTAAATTAGTTTGAATTAATTTAAAATATTTTAAAATTGATCTTGTAGTAACAGTTATTTGTACTTTAGTTCTGGAATGTTGAAAGTATCTTTATATAACACCTTATGATTAAAAGACTCATTGACTGCAATTTCTTTTGTAGTTTTATATTTCACTGTCCTTCATTCTATTTTTTTTTTCATTCTATTATTATCACTCTGACATTTTGATATGAAATAATGTTGCTTGGTAACAAGTAAAAACATTACTTGTCTATGTCTGTAAAATTATAACTAGAACTTTTTATTTGGAAAAGTGAACTTCAAATGAATGTTAAAATTAAGAACACACAAAAATGGCAACATTATTATGTATTTATGAATATTGTGTCAATTAAATATATGCACATAAAGTCCTGCATAGGTTTGGAGATGTACATGTAGTACAATAAATATAGCATTTAAATTTCAGCATTTAGTTTTATTAGTACTTAATTACTTCTGCTGCGCATGCCCCAACATGGCGGTGCCGACCTGAGGCGCTGTCGGGATGGGCAGCGTTTTTGGTGTTTCGGGGTCTCCTGGGGCTGCCAGGACCATCGGCAGCCTACCCCCGCTTGGGAGAGTTCCTCCTCAACCCGTTGAGGGCTTTTTTGCCCTCCGAAATGTCTGAGGTGAGGTGAAGTGAAAGAACGCCGTGGGAGGCTGCAGGATGCCGCGAGGCGGATTAGGGAGGCTGGCCTGCAGCGATGCTGGCTTCTTCCCCACTCGCTGGGCGGCGGCTGTCAGAACGGCGGTGACGACGTGGCAGTACTGACGGTGCTGACGGTGGACTGAAGGTGGTCTGGCGGAGTTGCGGCGGCAATGGCGGCCGCACGCAGCGATTGGGAGGGGATGATAGCTGGATGAAGATGGCTGCAAAATGGGTGAGGTGGATGTTGCTGGATGCTGGCAGAGAGATGAAATGGAGGTCGCCAACTGAGGCATGGCATGGCTGAAACGATGATGGGGATGGATGGAAAGACCTGGGGTTGGAGAAGTCCGGTGGATGGCTCTGGGATGGGGCCTCCATGGGTGGCCTCTCCTCCCTCCACCCCCTTCTTTCTGGCCCTGTTATCGGCCTGGGAGTCAGCCTTCCTCCCCCCCCCTTTTGTGTACATCTATCCTCCTACAGAACTGCTGGGCTGCTTTTATTTGTACCCCGCTTCAAATCAAATCACACTGAATTATTCCCATTGAAACTCCCTGGCAGATGGGGACTTGGACAGTATTGTGTGGACCCTGAGGGAGCTGGCTGTTATGAACCATCTATCACCAGAGGGGATGATACCATCAAATTCCCTGCCTTTGGACATCTGGCCGGCCATTGTGAGAGGGTGGCCGGGAAACTTTTTCCCCTCTGAGTGACTGTATAAACCAACTCCTTCCACTGCTGTGAGAGAGCAGGAGAGCCTGGGCTGCTACTTATATGAAGACCTTCTGTCCTGGGTCTCTGTTGGACCCTACCAAACTGCCTTCCCATTCTGGTCTTATTGGATGAACTCGGCGACGGAGCTATGTGCACTGCGAGACTCCCCCCTCTTGCAGGTTTGGCCCTCCACTCTAGCGAGGGCCTACCTTGATGATGGGTTTTGGAACCCCGAGAGGTGGCATGGTGCGAGAAGGGGGTTGAGGGGCTTCTTGACTAAGATTTTAGATAGTATTTTAAGGGGAGGGATAATTTATGGGGGGTTGGGACTAGCCCGGCGAGGGACGGCGTTACAGGGGATGTGCGGTCCGGGGATGTGCGGTCCGGGGTTAAGGAGGGGGCCAGTGTCCATACTGTGGAGGGTTGTTCCATCAGTACTGTGGTTGGGAGGGGCAGATATGGTGGGAGCAGGGGGCCATATCATGTTTGGAGAGCGCGCACTCGGTATCTTCAAGTGATTGTGTGCTCCGGCCTCCAAGGCTCCTCTTGTTCCCTGGGTAGTCCAAATCCTCAGGGCCCAGGTGTTCGGCTGATGCTGTGCAAAGCCATGTCCATGGTAAATAAAGCCCCCCTCATTTGCGATCTCATACAGGAGGGGGGTGCGGACCTGGCGGGTGTTAAAGAGACCTGGTTGAGGCAGGAGGGGGGGTCCCCCTCGTTGAACTGTGTCCACCAGGTTTCTGCGCGTTCCATCGGCTGAGGGCTCAGGGTAGGGGCGGTGGGGTGGCGGTTATTATTAAAGAAGATCTGAGTCCGAGGGAGGCCACTGTTCCTCAGATAGCCGGATGTGAGTCCCTCGTGAAGTGGGGTCGTGGGGTTCAGATGGGCCTGCTGACTGCGTACCTGGCTCCCTGCCACGTAGCAGCAGCCCTGCCCGAGCTGCTTGATGTGATAGCCGGGGTGGCGGTGGATATCCCCAGACTTATGGTTATGGGGTATTTTAACCTGCCGTCCATTGGCGAGATGTCGGAAGCAGCTTGGGAGTTCATGGCTTTCATGACGGCTATGGACCTGACCCAGGTAGTTCATGGCCCGACGCACACAGGGGGACACACCTGATTTTTGTCTCAGGTCAGTGGCTGAATGATCTAGATATAGGGGATGTAGTCATCAAACCCTTGTCATGGTCTGATCATTCGCTCCTCCGCCTGGATTTCTGTATCGCTGCCCCCTGCCGCAGGGAGGTGGAACCGGTTAGGTGGTTCCGCCCCAGGCGCCTGATGGATCTGGATGGATTCCAGAGGGAGCTTGGGCCGTTTCCTGAGGTTCTGGCTCACGATTCGACCGAGGATCAGGGGATTAGGGTGGCCGCCGGAGCCTTGGATCGTGTCGTGCCTTTGCGGCCTCTGACCCGGTGCCAATCCCGTGTGGCTCCCTGGTTCTTCGAGGAGCTCAGGGAAATGAAGCGCCGGAAAAGACGCCTAGAGAGCAGTTGGAGGGCCAGCCGATCCAAATCTGACCGGACACTGGTGAGGTCTCATATTAAGACCTACCTAGTGGTGATAAAAGTGGCAAAATCTGAGTATTTCTCTGCTCTTATCGCGTCATCAGATAATCGCCCAGCCACCCTGTTTAGGGTGACCCGCTCCCTACTCCATCAGGGAGCAAGGAACAATCCCTTACATGGAAGAGCTGAGGACTTTGTGAAATATCTGTATGACAAAATCGCTCGGATTCGGGAAGGATTGGACTCTGACTGGGTAGTTTCAGGCGGGGTGACGGAGGTGGGCCTTGAGAATGTCATTTGGGAGGAGTTTGACCCTGTGGCTCCCGAGGACGTGGACAGGATTCTGGGCAGGCTTAGCGCAGCCACATGTTTACTGGACCCGTGTCCCTCCTGGTTGGTACTGGCCTCCCGGGAGGTTACACGAGGCTGGCTCCAGGGGATTATCAATGCTTCTCTGAGTGAGGGTAACTTCCCCGCCGCCTTGAAGGAGGCGGTGGTGAGGCCCCACCTCAAGAAGCCTTCCTTGGACCCGGCTGTATTAGCAAATTATCGTCCTGTCTCCAACCTTCGCTTTGTGGCGAAGGTTGTTGAGAGTGTGGTGGCGCGACAGTTTCCCCGGTTCCTGGAGGAAACGGTTTATCTAGATCCGTTCCAGTCGGGTTCAGGCCTGGGCACAGCACGGAAACGGCATTGGTTGTGTTGGTGGATGATATCTGGAGGGCTCGGAACAGGTTGTTCCTCTGTCCTGGTTCTGTTAGATCTCTCGGCGGCTTTTGATACCATCGACCATGGTATCATGCTGCGCCGACTGGAGGGGTTGGGGATAGGGGGCACCGTGTTGCGGTGGTTCTCGTCCTTCCTCTCCGACCGGTCGCAGTTCTTGTTGACGGCAGAGATCGACCTCGAGGCACCTTGTGTGTGGGGTGCCGCAAGGGTCGGTTCTCTCGCCCCTTCTGTTCAACATTTATGTGAAGCTGCTGGGTGAGATCATCCATGGTTTCAGGGTGAAGATAACCAGCTGTACATCTCCACCCCGGACCACTCCAACAATGCCCTTGATGTGATGTCCCAGTGCCTGGAGGCCGTGCGGATCTGGATGGGGAGAAACAGGCTCAGGCTCAACCCAGTTGAGGACCCAGTTTGTGGGGGCAATAAGCTGACTTAGTATTAATATACAAAAGTATGAAGGCTATTGCTTAACGCATTGTAAGCCGCCCTGAGTCTCTGGAGAAGGGCGGCATATAAATCAAAAAAAAAAAAAAAAAAACACCCATCCAAAACTGAGTGGCTGTGGCTTCCGGCACCCCGATATAGTCAGTTGGTACCATCGCTGACTTTTGGGGGTGAGTCGTTGGCCCCCACAGAGAGGGCTCGCAACTTGGGTGTCCTCCTGGATACATGGCTGTCTTTGGAAGAGCATATGACGGCTGTGGCCAGAGGGGCTTTTCATCAGGTTCGCCTGATTCGCCAGTTGCGTCCCTTTCTGGATTGGGATGCCTTACGCACAGTCACTCATGCCCTCGTCACGTCCCGCTTGGACTACTGTAATGCTCTCTACATGGGGCTCCCCTTGAGGAACACCCGGAGGCTCCAACTGGTCCAGAATATGGCCGTGCGGGTGGTGATGGGGGCGACTCGATGCTCCCATGTAACACCTCTCCTGTGTGAGCTGTACTGGCTCCCAGTGGTCTTCCGGGTGCGCTTCAAGGTATTGGTTACCACCTTTAGAGCGTTCCATGACTTAGGGCCTGGGTATTTACGAGACCGCCTTCTGCCGCCAGTAGCCTCCCACCGACCAGTACGCTCCCACAGAGAGGGGCTCCTCAGGGTTCTGGCGGCCAAACAATGTCGGCTGGCGGCCCCCAGGGGGAGAGCCTTCTCTGTGGGGGCACCGACCCTCTGGAAAGAGTTGCCCCCGGAGATACGGCGGATCCTGGATCTGCGCACTTTCCACCATGCCTTAAAGACGTTTTTGTTTCATTAAGCTGGGCTGACCTGACCATATTTTTTAAGTTGTTTTAATTTTAAATTGCTAAATTATGGGTTTTTTAATATGGGGGTGTTTTAACTGTGGGCCAAATTAATTTAATTGGTTTTTAATACTGTTTCAATTTTTGTATTTTCTGTATTTTATCTGCTGGCTGTTCACTGCCCTGAGTCCTTCGGGAGAAGGGCAGTATACAAAATAAATTTTAAAAAAAATTGAATAACCTGGCCATTAATATCATTTATAGCTTTATGATATTTTTAAGACTATACTAGGATATATCAGAATAGAAATATAGCTACTAGATGAGAAAAAAATACTCTTAAGTAAATGCCATGTGATTTGTGTAACTTATTTCATTGAAAATATGCAGGAATGATCTTGAAGAAATATGGCGTATATTTGTTCTTTTTATCAAAGACTCTTTGACAGAATTGTACTGCTTTACTCAGTAATCTTTAGTTGAAGACAGTAGATATATTGTTTTAAAGGGGTATAATTGACATATTTGGAATTTTGATAAGATATAGGCACAGTCACAAAATGGTTGCTTTGATGGTTGTGACCAGTCATAAATAACCATCTCATAGAAATTGGTAACACTAGAATGCAAGTATTCTGCCCCTGAATTTGAATGTGAAAGAACGGCAGAGCCTCTAAATAAGAAACTATACCTTTGAACTAAAGTTTCGGACTCATTCAGGATCATTCCTCCTAAAATTTGTTCTCTTACCCACACAGGCAGTACACAACTCAGCTCAGTCACTAATTTTTCTTTTAAGGTTCCCCCTCCAAACAAGATAACTATTGGTAGGAAAACTATAATCCTCAAATTCCTAATTTATGGTCATTTGAGCCCCCAACTGTAACTATAAAATAAAATAAAACAAAACATATATATATATATATGACCTTCCCAGAAGCTTCCGACAAACCTGACCTTCCCAGAAGATTCCAACAAACAAAGTTAATGGGGAAAATTCTTTCATATTGCTCCACTCTTAATTCTCTCTGCTAACTATGTTTGGTGAGCCTTCTGCAGCTTAATTTACCTTCTTGATTCCACTTCAGTAGATTTCTCTGCTGTTCCCATTTTATCAGAGAAAAACTTTATTGTTACTGCCTGTTATAGGAGTAAGGCTTGATTGAAATGAGCAATGAAGAGGAAGAATTGAGAGCGGAGCGGGGGGGGGGGGCGGAATGAAGATTCTCTGAATATATAATCTAGTTTCAGAAAATAATAAGAGAAATTCCAAGGAAGACAGTAGTGGAGTTCCATATGGTATTGTTTATTTCTGTTCTAGGCCATTTCATTCAGATTTACTTCTGTGAAAGAAATTAGAGGCAAAATTGGATTAACTCTTCACAAATTCTCAAGGAATTCTTTCATTCTCAACTTTTAAAAAGTTATGGTTGCAACTTCTGGTCATATTAGTATTAATAAGTTATATATTTAGTTTGATTGTGGTAAATACAGAGACCAGAGATGTGAAATGTAGTTTGTGAGTTGAAGACAATAAAGCATTGGGAAGAATATCAGAAAGTTACAGTGAAAAATTAGATTAGCAAACTACTCAGAAACTAGAAATACTACTATCAATTATAAATTATAAATACAAAGGGCACGTTTATTCTTAAAACAATTTGAAAGAAAACAACTGGTTATATTTAAGTGAAATAATGGATCAAGAAGCTATCTTTGCATGTTTTACAAAATCTAGTCTGCCCAAAAAAGGAAAAGATGAAAGGACATTTTTGCTTGGAATAGAGCCAGTCTTCCAAAAGAGTATAACTGTTTTTGCATGCTTCCAAGTTTTATCAGTGTGTGTGTGTGTGTGTGTGTGTGTGTGTGTGTGTGTGAGAGAGAGAGAGAGAGAGAGAGAGAGAGAGAGAGAGAGAGAGAGAGAGAGAGAGGACACACAAAAGATCAAAAAGCTGAATTGAAATAATTACATTCAGTTTTACTAAAATTTCACTTTTGTTATTAAGAATAAAACATTTTATAAGTTTTTTTATTGTATTTGTGATGTTTATATCTATTGCATAAAGCTATTTATCTTAGAAAACATTCTTGTATTTGATCTTTTTTGTATTTTAAATTAGCTTTGTGCATGTCTAGATTTTGAATTGACGGCAGTAAGAAAAATATTGCTTAGTATGCCATATGTGATGATTCCTGAACCAGTAGAATCTGCCATATTAGCATGAGGGAAATAGCCTATTACTGCTCATACCATAGGGACTCAGTGGCTAAGATGCTGAGCTTGTCAATCAGAAAGGTCAGCAGTTCGGCGGTTCGAATCCCTAGCGCCGTTTAACAGAGTGAGATCCCATTATTTGTCCTAGCTTCTGGCAATCTAGCAGATCGAAAGCATGTAAAAAGGCAAGTAGAAAAATAGGAATCACTTTTGGTGGGAAGGTAACAGCGTTCTGTGTGCTTTTGGCATTTAGTCATGCCGACCACATGACAATGGAGACGTCTTCGGACAGCACTGGTTCTTCGGCTTTGAAATGGAGATGAGCACTGCCCCTTAGAGTTGGGAACAACTAACACATATGTGTGAGGGGAACCTTTATCTTTACTCATACCATAGTTCAGTGGTGGCTAACGTTTTTGCCATCACGTGCCAAAAGCGGGGGGGGGGCAGGGGGAATTGCGTGTGTGTGGGTGCCCATAATTCTATGCGCTCCGCCCCAGCTCATGTATGTGTGACACACACACCCGCGCTTCCCTCGCTTTTGGCATGTGATGACATGGCACACCTGTTTTTTTGCCCTCCCCAGGCTCCAGAGCCTTTCTAGGAGCCTGGGGAGGGCGAAAATGACCTTCTTCACCTCCCTGGAGGCTCTCTAGAGGCTGGAAATGACCTGTTTGCCGACTTCCAGTGGGCCCGGAAAGCCCGAAAATCAGCTGGCCGGTGCGTTCATGTGTGCCAGAGCTGAGCTCGCATGCCCACTGATATGGCTCCGCGTGCCACCTGTGGCACGCATGCCATTGGTTCGCCATCACGGCCATAGTTAATAGCCTGATTTATCTGTTGCAATATTTTATATGAGGCTTCACTTAAGGAGCGGCAGTTCGATTCTCACCAGCTCAAGGTTGACTTAGACTTCGATACTTCTGAGATTGCTAAAATGAAGACTCAGATTGTTGGGGGCAATATGCTGTCTCTGTAAACCGCTTAGAGAGTGCTGTAAAGTGTGAAGTGGTATATAAGTCTAAGCGATATTGCTATTGCTAAAAGTATCAGTTGATATAAACCATACAGGAAATCAACATAACAGGAGCAATTACACTTTGATGGAAGATTTGTACTGGTTTTCTAAGCACGTGTTGCTAGTTTTTTTTTTAAAGTATGCGGTGTCTTGGCTTCATTTGTTTGAGGAATTGCTTTCTTAGAGATTGTTAAAGATAAATCATCAAAAGTATCCACATTCAGAGTTCATTTTTCAAGCATATAGTAGAAGATGAAAACAGGCCTAAAGACTTGGCTGTTTCAACAAATGAGCTGATTCTGATTATTGGGTTTTATTTTATTTGTTCCTTGTTTTAATTGGTTTTAATTAGGATTTTTCTCCATTATTATATGTTTTTAACTTTTGTTCACCGCCCTGAGTCCTTTGGGAGAAGGGCGGCATATAAATATTTGAAAATAAAATAAATAAATAAATAAAATAATACCTGGAGTTTCACTTAGTCCTTAATTTATACTTTTCAGAAACAAGTCGAGTTTTCTCTGTAGTCCATCTTTTTGCTTTGAATAAATTTATAGTTAATTTTAAACATTTTAGTAGAATTTAACTATTTCTTTTATATATTTTTTATGGCTGGGTACTTGAACACTGTCTAGGGAAAAAGGCAGAAATCAATCTCCCTGAAGTAATGACTTCTTTTTTGATGCTCATGTCCAAATTAATATTAGAATATGTTTTATTGCACTATTGGCATGATCCTTTTATAAATTTGTCTAAGCATTATTTTTTGTAGGAGAAATGATTCTGAAGATGTTCCTATTTTTAGAGTTCTGTTAATAAGTACTCACAGGAGAGGGCTGCACTTGCTAAACTGTAAAACATACTCCCTTGAAAATTGCTTTGGTCCTCATAACATTTTCTTTAGAAGAATTACCAAGAATTTTTATTTCATGAGTCATTTAACTTCTAGTTGGTTATAATTTTTAATTTGTTTCACTATTTAAAGAACAAGTACTATGGATTTAAACATGTTTCTATCCATAAACATAGGGTTTAATATGAATTCTTACATCTAAAATATGTAAGAATTTAGACTAAAATTATGTTAAAATATTTAGTTTAGAGCATGATTAAACAGGCACATTTATGCTTGAGATGTATTTTTTGTAATACTCATTAGTTGTGTTCTTTAAAAAAATATCTATTTTGTTCTTCAGGATGGATTAGATGCCTTGGTATACGATTTGGATTTTCCTGCTTTGAGGAAAAATAAAAACATAGATACCTTTTTAACCAAATGTAAGTATATTTATATATATTTACACATACACTGTACTGGATTTCTGATTATCTAATCTGTGTACATTTTACTTCTTTAATTTCTTTTATATGTTAATAATACCTGCTATATTTTTTTCAGGGGAAGAGAAATTGAAAGTTTTTGGAGTTGTATTCATAACCATTTAAGATTGATGCTTAAGCTTGATATTAAGATTAATTAAATAGAAGGATGCGTAGATAGTAGCTATGGATTGAGAACTGTGGAGTACACTTGTAGCCCAATGTGCTTAGCACAGGACCTGATGATGATTTTATGCATTCTTTTTCAACTAATCTATAATAATAATAATAATAATAATAATGATGATGATGATGATGATGATGCAGGCTGTGAAAACAGAGAACATTATAAAAACAAGAGAAACAAAGGCAGAATATAAGGAAAAACAGCTGGATGACAGATTAAATAGATGGAAAACCAAAGTTTTGCAAACCCAAACATCCACTCAACAGACCAAGTAATACTGTCTAAGAGCTCACTGATATTATATAATATCTGATTATATAAAGTTATAATAAAAAGGTATACCAAGGATGCTTTCTAAGGTTCTTGAAAAGAAAGCAAAATAAAAATAATAAAGTTGTGAAAAGAGAAACATTTTTTATGAGTTAATGCTGTGCTTATCTTTAGAAGCAGCATTATTGCTATGTAGTATTTATTGTTCTGATAATAAATGACAAGAAAATTTACAGAGGATAGGACTTTTGAGAATGAAGGTAGGTATATATCTTTCGAGTAAGATGATAACAAAAATTGACATTTGTGTAAAAAGTCAGTTTTCTTGTTTCCAAATGTATAAATATAACCTTGTAATAAAGCCTGTATAAAATGTTCATATTCAGAAATGTTAATAATAAAAATAAACCTATATGACAGCAAGATAAAACAAAATGCTGGAAAATGCAGAACAAATATTAGAATTTATAAATTTCAGCATTGAACCTTACATTTTGCAAATTTGTGTGAGCAATCAGGAAATTAAAACGTTACTGCATTTTTATGATAATTTGCAGTAGTTAGAAGACAACATTCTGTAATAATCCTTTCTAAGAATCTCACTGATTTGAGTTTTCAATACATTGATACTATTCCTTTGAATTTTGCATTAGAAAAAGTTATATCAGCAATTTCAGTCTATAGCCCCTGAACTGAAATGTTAATTTTTTGGGTATAATCTCATGCCAGTGTTGACCCATGTAGATTAAAATAGCATGTTACCAAATTTGGAGTTAGAGTAACAGTCAGCTGGGAATTTAAATTATTATAGTTTGTTCCCTCCTAGTAGTGCTTTAAAAATGCAGAGCCTCTAGTTTATATTTTCATGGTAATTAAAAAAAATAACATGAACATTAGTGAAAACTAAACACTAGAAACTCATTTTATGTTTCAACCAATTTTTTTGTAGAGCATTGTGAATAATTATTTGATGAGAATAGCAAAATGTTATAATTTTTTTTCTTTTAACTTTTTTAAACTTTTAACTTCTTTTATCCATTATTAAAGTTCCGTCTTTAGTGAAGTTATATTTGGCATTTGAATGTTGCTATGGGAATGAAAAGCAATAAAGCAATGAGATTCAAAGAAGATGTTTGTAGCCTGGTTAAGGCTGGGAAATTGTTTATTTAAACAATTTCTTATTTACATAAGAAATGACCAACAAATGGAATATCATTGCTATATGACACTGCCATATGACATTGCCATAGGTGTATGCTATAGGCCAATCAACGAACCAACCAAACAAAAGAGGAAATAGATGTAATTTGCTAGTCAGTTAACTAAGGTAGGTAGGAAGCACATCACAATAATAATGGGGGACTTTAACTATCTTGACATCAACTGGGAGACAAACACTGCACCGAGTGAAAGATCAAATAGGTTCCTGACAAACCTAGCAGACAACTTTGTCTCCCAAAAAGTAAAGAATGGAACTAGGGGATCAGCCATTTTGGACTTAATTTTCACTAAGAAAGATGAAATGATAGAAGGTGTTGAAGCTACAGGAACCTTGGGGTGTGTGTGTGAGTGATAATGCAATATTGGAATTCAGCATTATGCAAGCACAAGCAATAGAAAAAAGTCAAACTAGAGTCTTGGACTTTAAGAGAGCTAATTTCAATAAACTTAGAGCTTGGGAAGGATTCCATGGATGAAAATCCTCAAGGGGAAAACAACTCAAGAAACTTGGGAAATTTTGAAAAGTGAAATTATAAAAGCCCAGCCTGAAGAAGAAAAAATACAGCTCTCAAAAGAAACCAGCATGGCTGCATAAAGAACTCTCTGATAAATTGAAAGAAAAAGGACAAGTATAAAAGTTGGAAAGAGGGGCACATAACTAGGGCAGAATATCAGAAAACAGCCCGAGCCTGCAAAGATGAAGTGAGGAACACTAAGGCTCGCAAGGATTGCGACAAATGTCAAAAACAACAAAAAAAGCTTTTTTCAATATGCTAAAAACAAGAAAAAAGTCAAGGAAACAATTAGTCCATTGGTGGGAGAAAGTGACAAGAAGGTAACAAGCAGGGAGAAAGCAGAACTACTTCACTCTTTTTTTGCATCTTCTTTACACAAAGGGAAAAAAACAGTCCAACCTATCATAAACAGCACCATTTAAAAACAGATTAGGAACACAACTTAAAATAGGGAAGAAAATGGTAAGTGAGCAACTGTCCACCCTAGAGGAATTAAAATCACCAGGACCAGATGGATTGCATCCCAAGATTTTCCTACTCGCTGTTCAGACACTCCTCAGACTGGGTAACGATCACTCCTACTTGCTTAGCTGAGTGTCAATCAAATCCCTCTGGAGCTGGATCCACCTCACTTCCTGCTCCTTCCTCAGACTTTTTCACTCAGCCATTGCAAAAGCATTGAGTGTCTTTTTCTCCTGTTTCAATTTGATCTTTAATTCGGTTTATTTGACTATTTAACTTTAAATCGTTTATTTCCTTGTTGGAAGTGCTGCACGTTGCCTGCCTTCACCTCGGTGAAGATTACAGGCTCGCATCGGCGGTTCGGGGCTCCGGCCGCCGTTAGCAGCTTGACTTGGCTGGCGGTTTAATTTGCTGTAGTTTTTGCCGCCATTTGCCGCTAGTCGTTGCGCGAGGCAGCTGACTTAATTAACGGCCACAGATTCTTTCGGCTTGAGTCCCTGCCGGCTGGCAAACTCATTAACCTTTTTGGGGGCTTATTACTGCCTGAGTCAGCGCTGTTTCAGTCCGGCCGTAGGCGCTGTGTTTCGCCTGGCTCAGGACTCGATTGGGACATCGCCTCGCGGGCGCCATTTTGGGTCTGTCAACTCGAACCGCGTTTTTGGCTGCTCCGTGGGCATAGCGACCTGGGCCTTGGTTTCCAGGGTCGCTACATTGCCAGCAGGTGTGGATGCTGTCCAGAACAGACCTGTGACTGCTAACCCTGGGAGAGACGAGTCTGAAGCCTTCAGGGAAGTACACATAGTTTATTTTTCTATATAAAAAAAAAAAGGGGGGGGGAGTGGAATATTGCCTGTTACCTTACCATTCTGGGAAGGAATTAATTATCTGTACATAGCCAATCAATTCAAGCTATATATAAATAATAATAATAATAATAATAATAATAATAATAATAATAATAATAATAATAAATAATAATATTTATATATATATATATATATATACAATTGCAATTCATTTAATTTATACTGAGGCTGCTGGCGATTGATCTAATCGAGGACAGGGAGGCAGTTGCACCTTCCTCTGACCTAGATAAGAGCCCCTCTCCCTCTCCAGTGCCTTCCCCCAAACAGGCCAAGGGAAAAAGGGCTAAGAGTTCTAAACATGTAAAGCCCTCTAAGCCTGCCAAGCCAGATAAAGCTGCCAACGTAGGCACAATGCATTAGAGAAGCACTTTGCTAAGGCAAGACAACAATCTCAAGTCTCTTGAGGAGCCACTTCGTGAGGTTTTATGCCATGAGGCGCCTTGTGACCCTTTGGTCCCACATAATGAAGAAAATCTGGCTAGTGAATTGGGGGAGATTATCCCATCTACTTCTCAAGGGTTTCCACGGTCTGCCTCTAATCAGCCCCTCGTTAGCACTAGATCTAGTTCATCTAGCATGGCTAGCCTCTATTCTCAGTCTTCTAGGCTTGTGCCTGAAGCTACCTTTACACCCACGGCTGCAGGCTTCCGTCCTGAGGAGGGTACTGCCTTTGGACAACCAGTTGATTTTCAGTCCTTTTTAATCAAGCCATGTACCATATGTTTCAAAGTGGTGCTTTGGTTTCCAAGGTTGCTAGATTGGTGGCAGGCGTGGACGCTGTCCTGACCGTACCTGCAATTTGCAACTGCCTGCAGAAAGGTGCTCTGAAAGCCCCACGGAAGTACATATTGCTTGAATTAAATTACTTTTCTTATTAAAAAAACAAAACAAAACAAAACAAAACATATAGACATATATATATATTAAGATTTATATTGCTAATATTCAATCATTTCTATAGAATTGATTAGTGTCTATCTACAATTGATTAGTAGATAAATTATGATTCATTGGGGTGATTGATCATGGATGACAGGGAGGAAGTTGCTCTTTCTTCTGATATGGACAGTAGTCCCTCTCCCTCCCCAGTACTTTCCCCTAAACAGCTCAGGGGGAAGAAGTCTAAGACTTCCAGACAGGGGAAGTCCTCCAAACCTGCTACAGCAGATAAGGATGCCCAAAGGAGGCACAAGGCATTAGAACAGCAGTTTGCTAGGGCTAGACAACAGGCCCAGGACCCTGGTCAAGGTCCAGTTCCTGAAGGCTTGAGCCACGAGGTGACCTGTGAGCCCTCGGCCTCTCATAATGTAGGTTTGTTGGCCAGTGGTCTGAGGGAGGATGGACCATTGACCTCTCAGGAGGTTCCAATTTCTGCGACTAATCGGTCAGGCCTAGTGTCAGGTCTCGCTCATCTAGTTTTGCAAGCCATTTGTCTCAAGCTTCTAGGTCAGGTCCTGAAGCTACTTTTACACCCATTGCAGCCGGCCTCTGTCCTGAGACGGGCCCGGGCTTCCCTCAGCCTGTGGATTTTCAGTCCTTTTTTACTCAGGCAATGTCACATATGTTTCAAATGGGGTTGCAGCAAGCCACTGGTGCCTTCCCTGCTCCTACGTGTCCTACTACTTCTGCCTTTTCTATGCATCCCCCTGGTGCACAACTTCAACAGCAATCTGTTGCTTGTAGTCTTGTGCCTGAATCAGCCGGGAGGTCGATTTCCTAGATGACTTTGAGATGTCAGAGGATGAGGAAGAGATTCAGGACAAGCCGGCCTTTCCTTCTTTGTTTCCCTCTCTCCCACGCAAGGCAAAAGCTGCCACTAATATGGATTCCACGCCTCTTCAAGGTTTCTCTTCTTCTGCTCCATCAGGCCCCAATAATAACTTGTTCAATCTACCTCAGCCTAATGAGGACTTTGTTCCCTGTCCAGATCTTTTCTGCCAGGATGTACAAAAGCCTTGGGACCGCCCGCCTCGTTGTCAGGTCCGAATTCATTTGATCGAAAACTCTATGACTTGGCTCCTGCGCTGGATGCTCTCCTGCAGTTGTCTACAATTGATGATCCAGTGGCGAGTCTCACATCGTCTTCCATCCTGGTAGGTGAGGCGGGGGATGGTCTCAAGTTTGAGGACAAACGAGCCGAAATGGGCTTTCGTAAAACACCAAGCGGCGGCTTGGGCCATTCGTGCTGCAACCTCCTCATCATTTTTTATTCGGGCATCGCTGGTGTGGTTGCGTCTATTGAAGGAAGTACCAAAGTACCTCAGGTTTGCGTTTGGAGACCGTCACTTTCAATATCGGGTCATGCCATTCGGCCTGTCATCAGCTCCGAGAACATTTACAGAGTTGCTAGCAGCAGTTGCGGCGTCGCTCAGAGAGGTTCCAGTCCGCCTGGCATGCTACCTCAACGACATTTTGATCCTGTCGTCATCGCCCAAGCAGGCGACCCAAGACCGGGAGCTAGTGGTTCACACCATTCAAAATCACGGGTTCTCTTTGAACTTTGCAAATAGCCATCTGTCTCCCACGACTCGCATTCTACATCTCGGAGCAACGATAGATTTGAGTCTTTGTGCGGTCTTCCTATCTCCCGACAGACAAGTCAGCATAAGGAATCTGGTGTCCCAGGTCTTACGCCAGAGGTCGGTCACCTTACTCACTCTCTCCCAACTTCTGGGAAAATCAATATCGTGCATAGACATTGTCCCTTGGGCGCGTTTCCATCTTCGTCGCCTCCAATGGCTTCTGCTCCCTTACCAGAGACAAGGTTGAGCAGAGTCTCTTCTCAAAGTAACAGTTCTGGCTCCAGTTCGCCTTTCCCTGAGGTGGTGGCTGTCTCCGGCCCTCAGCAAGGACTCCCCCTTCCTGGAACCAGATCGGATGGTGTTGGCCACGGACACAGGCCTCCAAGGCTGGGGGGCTCACCTCAACCTTCAGTTAGCCCAGGGGGTCTGGTCGTCGACAGAACAGTCGCACAATATAAATTAGCCAGAGCTCAGAGCGGTTCGCCTCGCCCTGCCGCACTTCAAACACCTTGTATATCGCCAGGACATTCTGATTCTAACGGACAATGTGGCCACCAAGGCCCATATCAACAAACAAGGGAGGGCCCGCTCCTGGACACTAATGCAGGGGGCGGAACGTTTTTTGTCATGGGCGGAGCTCCACCTTTCATCGATAAAAGCCGAACACATTTCGGGATCTCTAAATCGGGAAGCAGATTGGCCCAGCAGAGACAAATAGATCACGCCGAGTGGAGGTTGGACCCCTGCCTGTTCCAGGACCTCTCCAGGAGGTTCGGTCTGCCCTTCGTGAACCTGTTTGCGACAGCTCACCACACCCAATTGCCGAGGTTCTTTTCCCGCTACCCATCTCCAGCGGCGGAGGGTCTGGATGCTCTTCGGAGTCCATGGCCCCGGGGGCTTCTCTATGCCTTCCCCCCCCTTCCAGTCCTCTCCAAAGTCATTCGGAAGGTTATTCAAGAGCGGGCGAATCTTCTGCTGGTAGCGCCATATTGGCCTCGTCGGGAGTGGTTCGCCGACCTCAAGAACCTGTCAGTTGAACCGTCTTGGAGAATTCCACTCGACAAGGTTGTGTTAACTCAAGGGGCCGGCCGTCATCCGGAACCAGAATGGCTTCGATTAGCCGTGTGGCATTTGAGCGCATAAAGCTCTTCTGGGACAATTTGTCTGAAGACGTCATCTCCATTATTCAGGCAGCTCGAAGACCATCAACGATTCGTATTTATAACGCCTCATGGGCTACCTTCACGAGATGGTGCGGAGTTCATCACGTGGACCCCACAACTGCGTCTGTTCCGGACATTCTGCGTTTTCTGCATGCGGGGTTCTCCAAGGGCTTGGCTCCTGTGACTCTATACCGACAGGTGGCGGCTCTGTACACTGTCCTGTCCGGGGAGGCTCGAGTTCCTTTGTCTCAGGATCCCAGAATCCGTTCCTTTCTCCAAGAGGTCTCGAACTTGCGACCACCGCCGATTCACCGCTACCCCACTTGGGACCTTATCTTGGTGTTGCAGGCCTTGACGGGTCAACCGTTCGAACACATTGCTTCGTCCAGCCTACGCTACTTGTCTTTTAAGATGGCCTTTTGTTGGCAATTACTTCGGCGCGAAGAGTACCCGAAATTGCAGCTTTGTCCATGAGGAGTGATCTCTGCGTCTTCTATCTTGACTGGGTTGTTCTACACCTAGACCCAGCTTTTGTTCCCAAAGTGAACACTCGTTTCATCGAGCCCAAGAACTCGTCTTGCCTAGCTTCTGCCCGAACCCGTGTCATCCTGCTGAGAGGCGATGGCATACTTTGGATGTGCGACGGGCATTGAGAAGATATCTTAAAAGGACTGCCTCCTTTCGCAGGACTGAGGCTCTGTTGGTGTCCTTCCTTCCCTCCTCCCTGGGTCAGAGGTTTTCTTCGACTACAGTAGGCAGGTGACCCAAAGCCTGTATATCTAAGGCATATGATTTAAGGGAGGCCCCTGTCCCGGGTGGTATACTGACCCATTCTACCCGTAGCACCGCATCATCAGCGGCGTGGACTACCCAGGCTTCAGTAGATGATATCTGCCGGGCGGCCTCATGGTCTTCCCTCTCTTCCTTTGTAAGTCACTATAGGCTGGATAAGTTTGCCTCTGCAGATGCTGCCTTTGGCAGAAGGGTATTACAAGCTGTAATCTCTCCACAAGGCCAGTCTCGGCTTCGTTCCCTCCCTTTTCTCCTCTAACTTGGGTATGTCCCAGTCTGAGGAGTGTCTGAACAGCGAGTAGGAAAATGGTCGTTGCTTACCTGAACGACCCTTTTATACTCGCTGTGAAGACACTCCGTCCCTCCCTTATCTTCACCGCGTCTGGCCTTGGTGGAGGTCTGCTTTCTTTCCCTCTGTAGCTGTCTGCTTCCTGTGTCACTATCTGGCGGAGCTTCTTCATGGCAGTCCTAATGCTCTTGGACCAAGTTGTCTTGGTGAAAAGTCTGAGGAAGGAGCAGGAAGTGAGGTGGATCCAGCTCCAGAGGGATTTGATTGACACTCAGCTAAGCAAGTAGGAGTGATCGTTACCCAGTCTGAGGAGTGTCTTCACAGCGAGTATAAAAGGGTCGTTCAGGTAAGCAACGACCATTCTGAAGGAACTGGCAAACATGATCTCAGAACCACTGAACTATATCTTTCAAAGATCCTGGAGCATTGGGGAACTGCCAGACTGGAAAAGACCTGATATAGTTCCCATCTTCAAAAAAGGGGAAAAAATAGATCCAGGAAATTACAGACCAATCAGCCTGACCTCAATACCTGGGAAGATTCTGGAAAAGATAATCAAGCAACAAATTAGTGAACACCCAAAGGCAAACAAAGTAATAACCAAAAGCCAACATGGGTTTGTCAAAAACAGATCATGCCAGACAAATCTTATTGTAGTCTTTGACAAAGTGACAAAATTAGTGGACCAGAGGAATGCTATTTACTTGGATTTCAGTAAAGCATTTGATAAAATAGACCATAATCGACTACCTAATAAGATAGAAAAATGTGGGTTAGACAGGATTACCATCAGATGGATTCATAACTGCCTGACCAACTGCACTCAGTGTGTAGTCCTCAATGGAACTGCATCTATATGGAGAGAAGTATGCAGTGGGGTATCCCAAGGCTCTGTTTTAGGCCCAGTACTCTTCAACATTATTAATGATTTGGACAAGGGGATAGATGGGGAACTCATCAAATTTGCAGATGATACCAAGCTAGCAGTAATAGCCAATAGTCCAGAAGATAGACTTAAGATACAGAAGGATCTTGACAAACTTGAACTTCGGCCGCTATCTAACAAAATGAAATTCAGTGGTGAAAAAAGTAAGTTTCTACATTTAGGCAAGAAAAACAAAATGCACAGGTACAGTATATGAGGTACCTTGCTCAATAGTAGTAACTATGAGAGGAATCTTAGAGTCCTAGTGGACGACCATTTAAATATGAGTCAGCAGTGTGCTGCAACTGCCAAAAGAGCCAATAGGCTGCATTAACAGTGGGATAGAATCAAGATCACGTGAAGTGTTAATATCACTTTATAATGCCTTGGTAAGGCCACACTTGGAATATTGCGTTAAGTTTTGGTCGCCACGATGTAAAAAAGATGTTGAGACTCTAGAAAGCCTGCAGAGAAGAGCAGCAAAGATGATTAGGAGACTGGAGGCTAAAACATAAAGGTGCTGGAATTGGATATATCTAGTTTAATGAAAAGAAGGACTGGGGTGACATATAGCAGTGTTCCAATATCTCAGAGGTTGGCTCAAAGAAAAGGGGATTAATCTATTTTCCAGAACGCTGCTACTACACTCCAGCATAGGTTAAACCCTCATTTCTGCCAGCAACTGAGAGAACCTTTATTAATTTAACTTCCTACTCTGTGCTCTCACCACGCCCCTTTTGCACACAGCTCCCCAGGCTTTCTCTCAGTTGCTGCCAGACTGAGAGGGTTTTTCTCTGTGCTCTGAGTTTAGCGTTAGGCCTTTTGGTTATTTTTGATTAGCCCCTTCTTTATTTTCCGGTGGAGTTAAGTTATTATTTTATTCTTTTCTTCAAAATAACTGTGTGGATCGTTGCTCCCTGCCTGTCAGCTGGTTCGTGCCCGGGGAACCGGGTCGTCCCAACCGCCGTGATTACAGCTGCCGGCTTCTGTCCCTGCGGGGCAGAGCCGGCTGATTTACAACTGCTGGTGAGTCAGGGGCTGGGAGATTCGATTCCCGCCTGCCATTTCCTTCTGCGGCGAGGGCAGGGCACCAGCGCAATTTGGAGCCGGCGATTAGCGGGAGCGCTACCGCCAAGGATTTCGTCCGGCATCCGTCCCGTCAGGCTTCTGCGGGCGGTGCTCGGCTTATCGGCCCGTTCGGATCCCGGGCGCTCACCCCAGGGCGTGGCAGTTAGCGGAGGGTGCAGCGTGGCGAAAGAGTGCTCACCACCCTCCTGAGGCACAGCATACACGTAGGAATCCCCTCCTTGTGGTGTCTGGCATGCAGCACCAAGGGGGTTGAGGTCGAAGCCTTCTGGTGTGCGCGTGGGGGGACGCGATCACAATCTGCGCCATCATCACGCGGCCGCCATTTTGCTGACTCAGGTGGCCGCCATTTTGTATACTAGCCCATTGTGTATAAGGGCTGCTGCTGGCTGTTTTAGAGCCTATTGTTCCGTGCCGTGAGGCCGGTCTAACTAGGCTCGGAAGCAAAGAGAAGGGGGGGGAGTATTAGCAGGCTAGCTCTCCTTCAGCCGGCTCGCTGGGAGGCAGGTAAATTGAGTGATTTAATTTGGAGAAGCCTGCTTGCTCCGCTGGACTGTAGTGACACAATCTGGTTGTGGTCCTTGTGTAATCCTTCCCTGCGGGGTGGTTGCATGCCGCCCCAATCTTATTTCTGTATATACTTTAATTGATTAATTATTTTTTTTTAAAAAAAGCCACGCCTTATTGACGTAGAGATTAGCTGGCTGTGCTTGCAAGATGGTGGATTCTTCGTTTTCATCAGATATTGATCGGAAGACCAGCCTGGTTAGATCGACTAAGTCCCAAAAAAAGCAGTTGGGCAAGCGATCCACTTCAGCTAGCCACAAGTCCCGTGCATCTAAGACCTCCCCTACGTCCAACAAGGATGAACTCAGACATCATAAGGTCTTGGAGAAACAGTGTGAGAAGGCCAGACAGGCTTCAGCTTCCTCTTCCAGCCGGGATGCGGGATCTGCCCATCAGTCCGCCGCAACACCTACTTGTCCGGAGTGAAGGGCGGTCCAACCTACCCCTTTAGCTTTGCAGAGGGGCGTGTCTCAGTCATTGCCGGACGTTTCATTGGCGGGACTGGAGTCCTTTCCGCCTCCTCGACGCCTACCTTTGGCTACCTTCACATCCACGGCGGCGGGGCTCCATTCAGATGATCACCCTCCTCTGCCGTCGCAATTTGATTTCCAGTCAATGCTCTCTACGACGTTGGCCTCAATCATGGTGGCAGGTGCTCAAACAGCGGCCCATTCTGCGTCTGAGGGTACTTCTGCCGGCACGTTGGCTTCTGCAGGATCTCACAGGACACGCTCTCCTTCTCGTCGAGTGTCCGATTCGTCTGAGACTTCTGACCAGGAGGAAGAGGGCCCTGAGGAACTTGAGTTCTCGGAAGATGAAGGCCTCCCACCCGAATCTCTGGCCTTCACGGGTTTCTTTCGTCCCACCTTGTTCAAGTCCCTCCTTCACAAGGCTCGCTTGACAACGAATTTGGGGTCTGTGGGGGCCCAACCCCCGGAGTCTTTGCCTGAGGCGGGCCCGCACGATGCCTTGTTCAAGCAGGTCAAGCAGGAGAAGGACTTTATCCTGTGTTCTCAACTCTTCACGGACGTGTTACAAGCGCCTTGGAACCAACCTGGGTCGTCTACCGCGCCCAGTAACCTGGACAAGAAACTGTTTTGTTCGGCACCTGAGTTGGAGGCAATGTTGGACCTGCCCACAGTGGATGCTCCGGTGGCAGGCCTCACTTCACAATCGATGGTTTCGTCTGATCCTCTTGAGGGACTAAAATCTTGAGGACAGGCGTACTGAACTGGCTTTCCGGAGATCCCATCAGGCCGTAGCTTGGGCCGTCAGGACTGCCATAGCCATTTCGTTCTTTAATCGAGCATCCCTGATATGGCTACGTCAGCTTCAGGAACGTCTTCCCCCTGAAGAACGTCGTTTACATCACGATGTCAATAAAATCATCGCAGCCACAGAATACTCAGCAGATGCCTCTCTGAACTCGGTCAAGTTTGCCTCTCGGGCTCTGGCGACTTCCATCACGTCGCGACGTCTGTTCTGGCTGGAAGGCTGATGTCAAGGCCAAGTGGAAGCTGGCGGCGGCTCCGTATAAGGCTCCCAACCTGTTTGGCGCTTCATTGGATCCGGTCCTTGTCGAGGACAAGGACAAGCGTAAGGTTATGCCTTCTTCCTTTCGCAAGCAAGATAGGTGCTATACCCCTTACGCACAGCGTCAGCCTTTTCGTTCTTATTTGGGGCAGGGAGGCCCCTCTTCTTACAGACAGCAGTTCCAGCAGTCCGACCGGTTCACTGATAGACAGCGTTTCAGGGACGTGGCAGGCCCCAGCCCATATCAAAGCGTCCCTACCATGGGGCCAATTCGAAGCCCTTTCGTAGGGGCAAATGACTCACCGTTTCCCGGTCCGGTGGGCGGGCGACTCCAGGCCTTTTGCCACCAGTGGGACCGTTCCACTTCGGACGAGTGGGTACGGCGCACGATTTCAGAGGGCCTCTCAATCGGGTTTTCGGATCGCCCTCCTCGACGATTTCTCCGGTGTCCTGTGCCTCTGCAGTTAGACCGTCGGACCCAGATGGCGGAGGAGATTTCGCATTTGCTGGACATCAGGGCGATAGAACCGGTTCCGTTGGACCAACAGGGGACCGGATTCTACTCGGTCCTATTTTTGGTTCCGAAATCTTCGGATGGCGTCCGGGGGATTCTCAACCTCAAAGATTTGAATCGCGCGGTGTGCTACTGGCGGTTCAAGATGCACTCGCTTCGCTCAATCCTTGCATCAGTTCGCCCAGGGGACTTAATGCAGTCGGTGGACCTGCGAGAGGCTTATCTGCATGTTCCAGTGCTTCCTTCGCATCGACAGTTTCTACGCTTCGAATATGCGGGCAAACATTACCAGTACTGTGCGATGCCGTTCAGTCTTTCTTCGGCTCCCAGGATTTTCACCAAGCTGGTAGCGGTGGTGGCAGCGACGCTCAGTGCCGTTCCGGTGAGAGTTCTTTGTTACCTGGACGATGTTCTAGTCCTTTCCTCCTCCAGGCCGCAAGCAGTACGAGACATGGAGCGGGTGCTCTTGAGCTTCAGGGAGCACGGCTTCACTATCAATCTGGAAAAGAGCCACCTCGTCCCTCCACCTTGATTTTACATTTCGGAACAGTTATAGACTCTGGGAGAGGGCAGGTTTTCCTGTCAAAAGACAGAGTAAGGAGCATCACGTCACTCCTGGACCTGGTCTTGACCCGGAGGTCGGTGCCCCTATTGACATTGTCCCAGTTGCTAGGGAAGATGGTGTCGTGCTTCCGCATAGTACCGTGGGCGCGCAGACACTCTCGCCTGTTACAATGGCTCCTGCTCCCCTTCTAGAGGCAGGGTTGTTCCAACTCGGCGAGGAAGGTGCTTGTCTCTCCGCAAGTTCGACTGTCGCTGCATTGGTGGAAGTCGACTGCCATTCGGAAGGGCTGCAGCTTTCTGGAACCGGACCGGATCGTGATAACCACCGATGCCAGTCTCACCGGGTGGGGGGCCCACCTGGGTGCACAAGTGGCTCAGGGACAATGGACTCGGCGGAGCGCGCTCACAGTATCAATCTGCTGGAGCTTCGAGCGATTCGCCTTGCCCTTCTACACTTCCGGTCGCTGATTCGCCGCCGTCATGTTTTGATACTCACGGACAACACGTCGGCCAAGGCGCACGTGAACCACAAGTGGGGGACGAGGTCACGGAGTCTGATGTTCGAGTTGGAGCATCTGTTCAGCTGGGCGGAGCGACATCTAGCGTCAATCCGTGCGGACCACATTTCCCAGACAGCCAACAGTCGGGCGGACTGGCTCAGCAGGGAAGTGATCGACCAGGTCGAGTGGCAGCTTCTTCCCAGTCTGTTCCGAGAGGCCGCGCTTCGCTTCGGACGGCCAGTGGTGGACCTCTTCGCCAGCCCGGCCAACGCCCAGCTTCCCAGGTTCATCTCTCCCTTTCCATCGCCACTCACGGAAGACACCGACGCTCTGCGATGCAGCTGGCCGGTCGGCCTTCTGTACACATTCCCTCCCGTGCCATTGATTCAACAGGTGGTCCGGAAGTTGCTGGTGGAGAAGGCGGAGTTGTTGCTGGTGGCCCCTTACTGGCCATGCAGGCCGTGGTTCGCGGACCTCGTGGAGCTTTCGACGTCGGATCCGTGGCTGATTCCTCCTCACTGGATTGTCCTGTGTCAGGGGGCCATACAACACCCCGAGCCCCAGTGGCTCCAGTTGGCCGTCTGGCATTTGAACACGTTATCCTGAGGAAGGGCCGTTTGCCAGACGAGGTGATAGGGACGATTCAAGTGGCCCGTAGACCATCCACAACGAGAATTTACGAGGCATCGTGGAGGGCCTTTTGCCGCTGGTGCGCGGCGGCCCACGTGGATCCGACTTCTGCAACTATACAGGACGTTCTGGGCTTTCTCCAATTGGGGTTGGACAAAGGTTTGGCTCCGGCGACTCTACGACGTCAGGTGGCGGCCCTGGCCATGGTGCTGTCATTTCCTCCGTACATGTCTCTGTCGCATCACCCATGGGTGAAAGATTTTCTACAGGGAGCTACGAACCTGAGGCTGCCCACAGTTCACCGTTATCCGTCTTGGGATTTGTCTCTGGTGTTACAGGCTCTTACCATTTCGCCGTTTGAGCCGCTGGGTTCTATTTCGTTGAAGTTTTTGTCGTTCAAAGTCGCCTTTTTGGTAGCCATCACTTCGACTCGGCGCATATCTGAGATCTCGGCTTTGTCCATCCGGAAGGACTTGTGCATCTTCCATGCTAACACGGTTGTGCTTCGGCTTGATCCTGCATTTACCCCCAAAGTTAACTCCTGGTTTCATTGGTCCCAAGAACTGGTTCTCCCGGATTTCTGTCCGTCGCTCAAACATCACCGTGAGGTTCTTTGGCACACTCTGGATGTTCGCAGAGCTTTTGCGGTGTTACATACGCAGGACGGAGTTGTTTCGCAAGACGGAGGCTCTTTTTGTTTTGTTTCATCTGGCTTCTATGGGCCAGAAGGTGTCGCCGGCCATGATTGGACGTTGGATTAAGGCCTGCATTTCCTCTGCGTATGAGAGGCAGACGCGTCCTGTTCCTGCGAGAATCCAGTCTCATTCTACTCGGAGTGCCGCTACTTCGGCTGCCTGGGTGACCCAGGCGTCGGTGTTGGACATCTGCAGAGTGGCCACTTGGACCTCCTTGTCGCCGTTCATTCGGCACTATCGTATTGATGCTTACGCATCTGCGGAGCGTCCTTTGGACGGAGGGTTTTGCAGACCGTGGTTTCTGGCCCCTCCGGGGGGAGTAGTGTATTGCCCGACCCTGGGAATTAGGCTTGGGTATGTCTCTATGCTGGAGTGTAGTAGCAGCGTTCTGGAAAATGGACGTTGTCTTACCCGAACGTCCTTTTTCGGAACACTGCGTATACACTCCATTCCCCTCCCAATTGTTCTGATGTTTGTTTGTGGTTTGGTTTTTCAGGTTGGTTTAATAAAGTTTGTTTCTGATTCACATGCTGTGTCTTCGTTCAAGACTGGGGAGCTGTGTGCAAAAGGGGCTGTCAGGGCATCAATTGATCCCATGTTTGGCTCTGGGAAAAATCACCCTGGTTTAGAGGAGATGGATCGTGGCTTATTCCAAGTTGCAATATTCTGATAAAGAAAAACGCGAAGGAAAGTTTCTAATAAAACTCATTTATTTGTTATAAAGAAAATAAAACACCTCACTAACTAAGAAAAGTTAATTGCTACATTTTTGAAAAATAATTCTTGCCGGCTATCTCAGCCGGACCTTGCTGGAAAGAGAACAAAGGAAAGAGTGTGTGAAGCAAGTGAAGGAATGCGGACATGCGTAGTAAAACACTGATAAGGAACTTGGCAAACTACAGTAAGTCTATTAGTCCAAAAATAATGAAGCTCAGCTGGGAAATAAAAAAACGCTGTGACATTCCCCTTCTTTGCCAGTTGAGCGAATATCAGTACATCATCAAATAAGGCACATCTTCTTACGCAGATACTCGTGTTGAGCTGCTGGGAATGGTTTGTTGAGCATATCAGCAATTTAATCATGTGTAGATACATATTGCATTTTGACAAAACCTTTTTTCACTAAATGTTTTATGCTTTGGTAACGAATGTCAATGTGTCTGGACCTAGAACCTGTGAAATGAGATTCAGAAATATAAACCACCGATTCATTGTCTTCCATCACGGTGATCGGTCGGATCGGGTATGTCCAGATATCTGTGACTAAAGCATCAAACCAAGTTAGAGAATTACATGCATCTGAAACACAAGCATATTCAGCTTCAGTAGATGAACAAGAAACAAAATTCTGTTTACGTACTTGCCAATAAACAGGACATCCATTTAAGAACATCATATAACCTGAAGTACTTTTACGTGATTTCTTATCACTTGCCCAATCAGAATCTGCATAACAACATAATTCTGCATAATCAGTATGTGTTGGTTCTAACAATAACTTCAAATGTTTGGTGTATTTTAGGTATCTCAATAATTTCTTAATGCATGTCCAATGAAACTGTTTTGCCTTACCTACGTGTCGAGATAAAAGATTAACACTAAGTGCAATGTCGGGTCTGGTCCAACTACTAATGTATAACAGTGACCCAATGACTGAACGATAAAGTGTTTGATCCTCGAACTCAGGACTTGCTTCTTGTGTCAAGTTGTGAAAATCTGTTTGCATGGGTATCTTTGTTGTGTTAGCATCCTTCATGTTGCAATGGTGCAAAATTTGTTCAATTTTATCTTCTTGTGAAAGACTAAATCCCTTCTGTGTTTTTTCAATCTGAACACCTAAATAAGTGCTAATATGACCTAATGATTTCAATGTGAAGTATCTCTGCAAAGCTTTGGCAAAAATTTCACTCATTTGCTTATTTGGACCAATATAAACAATATCATCAACATAAACAAGAACTATCTCATATGCATTGTTGGATCTTTTTGTGAACACGCACTCATCAGTTTCGGACTTAATAAAGCCCATTGAATTTAGTTTGTCAGTAAGACATAAGTACCACATTAAACCAGATTGTTTCAGACCATAAAGACTTTTGTTTGGGAACCAGGTATCCCCTTCTTGCTGTCGGAATCCTGGAGGACTTCTCACGTAGATCTCTTCATCTAGGTCTGCATGTAGATAAGCCGTGTCAACATCAAACTGGAAAACTTCTAAACCAAGGATAGTTGCAGTTGCTAAAGCAATTTTTACACTCTCAGTTCTGACTGTCGGTGAGTAAGTATTTGTGTAGTCCTCAGGATAACGTTGAGCGAAACCCTGAGCTACAAGTCTGGCTTTGTACAATGACTCACCATTTGGTTTCTTTTTGATTCTGTAGACCCATCGAGTGCCAATGACCTTTTTGTTTGCTGGAGGTTTTTGCAGGTGTAAATACTTTAAGTTTCTTCAGACTGTCCATTTCAACCTGCATTGCTTCATACCATTTGTCTTGTTCTGAATCAGGGAGCTGCTTGATTTGTGTGAAATTATCAGGTGGAAGTGTAACATTGCAAATCAAAGGCAAGTTGCCAAGAATATCGTTGTGGAGGGATTCCTTTTGTGACCCTCTTGGAACGTCTCGGAACAAGTGTCCAGTCTTCTTCTGCTTCGTCCTCGTCCTCACTTTCGTCGCTAGCGTCAGCATCCGCGGCTTGCGAAGACGGAACATCGGGTTGAGGAGAATCAGTGGAATCTTGATCATCAATCTGCGTAGCATCAGCGGTATCATCTCTAGGAAAATAAACTCCAGGATCATTGGAATGAATCCTGGACCAGTCAATATCTTCCTCAAAATTTGCAGATTGGGAAATCACAATTGCATGTTTAGAGTCAATAAATTTGCTCCACTTTGAATTATCATCAATACCCATAAATCTCAGTCTCTTTGCTGTTGGACCTCCTTTTCTTCTTTGAGCTAAGGGAATGTTCACCATAGCATATGAACCAAAAATATGGATGTTTTTAAGATCGGGCTTGTAGCCATATAACATGAAGAAAGGAGTCTGATTTATTACACTGCTCCAAGTACGGTTTACAATGTAATTTGCATACTTGATAGCTTCACCCCAGTATATCATATCAAGGTTGGCGTCTTCTAGGAGACAACGCATCATGGTTTGCAGTACCTCTCCGTTGTGAGCCGATGTGTCAGGGGCCGACATCTGATGAACAATTCCATTCTTACGCATCCAGTCCTGGAAACGCTGAGACATGAATTCGGCACCACGATCACTCTGGATTCTGGCAATGCGAACTTGGTGTTGGGTAGTAACAAGGGTTGCAAAGTCTTTAAAGATCTGAAAAGTCTCTGATTTTTCTTTCATAGGATATACATATCCATATCTAGAGTAATTATCAACAATTGTTAGAAAATATTTTCTACCACCAAATGATGGCGGGAAAGGACCAACTATGTCAATGTGAACCAAATCAAAAATGCGTGTTGACAGGCGTGTAGCGCGTTTGGGAATGGCTGCTGCTTTGGATTTGGCCTTTTTGCATACAGCACAATCCAGAAACACCTTACACCCCTTTAGATCCAAACCTTTTGCGAACTCCGGCATCTTCCTAAGAACACGGAAACTGGCATGCCCCAATCTTCTATGCCATTTATGGATACACCTGGAATGCAAAGGTTTACCTGTTAGTAAATTCTCAACATTAACATTTTTATGGGAACCTCAGGCTTGCTCTGAGCAACCTGTTTACCAATTCTATTTTTGTTGGCTTTAGGAGCCTTAGGAATAGCAACAGGATCTCTCACTTGAGCATCTCTCTCTGGGCCTGTGCCTTCCCTTTTTGGAGTTTGTATACTTGCCTGTGTTTGCGGTTTAGGCTTTGGCTTTAAGTAATAAACACCACCAATTAATATGGTTTCAGCAACAATATCTCCATCTTTAACTATGTAACTTGCTTTTTCAAGGTGGTGAACTTGGAACTTTAACATTCTAGACAAGTGACACTGACTAAGCAAATTACTGGTTGCTGTTGGTATGTAATAAACATCAGGAATGAATGCATCGAGCTCTTCAACATAAACAGTTCCTTTTCCTTTGACCTGACAAGGATGATTGGAAAAAGAATAAAGTTCATGTAATTCTGGTTCAGGCTCGTGCATTTCTGTGAAAAGTTCCTTTCTGTAGGTAACATGCAATGCTGCACCACTGTCCAAAGTCCACAGGAGTCGTCTGTCGTACTCTGGTTGAAGTTGTGGATCATTGGTTAAAGCCAATGTGGCGAGTGGAGTTTGTGGATCACGCCGGGGACCACGACGACCTTGTCTTCCGCCTCTGCCTCTGCCTCTGGAATCTGTTCCTCTGGGCTGGTATGTGACAGGAGCTGGAACTCGTTGGGGACAATCCCGGGTGGCATGTCCCACACGATCACAGGTGTAGCATCTTGGCATTCTTGGAGCATAGGTCCTTCCTCGGAAGGGGCGCCTAGCTGGAGCTCTTGATGCGGGTGGTCCTCTCAAATGTGGCGTGGCCAACATGAATGCCTCTTCTTCAATTAAAAGTCTACAGACATTGTCCACTGTGCGTTGAGCAATTGGGACTTGGTTAATCTTTGTAACAGCATCTTTCCATTCATAGTTCAAAGAGTTAATAATGATGCTGATCATTTGAATATCTTCAATGTTATGGCCTCTTTCTCTCAATTCTGTTCTGAGACCTTTCAGTTTGGTCAAATGTCCTCCAATTTGTTCACCAGGTTTCAATCTCGAACCATGGAGTTCAGACATGAGTAAACATGAAGATTCAATTGAGATAGGCCTGTAGCAATTTTCCAATTCAGCCCAAATTTGACGGGCTGTTGTATTTGGTGGAAAAGTGACCTGCAGTTCAGTATCCATGGACATCAATAATGTTGTACGAGCTCTTATCTCTAGATCTCGTATTGCAAAATCCCATGGTTGTGCAGGAGGGTTAAATACCATACAGTGCGTGCCTTCTCTGAGAAGCAATAGTGTAATCTCACTGACCCAGGCTTTGTAATTGTGTCCTGACATTTTTAGTTTTGACTCACCAGTTAGTGGAGAGACAGAAAATGCCTGGTAAGGAGCCTGCACTTGGTACGCTGGCTGTGCTGGCAGAAATTCTTGTGGTATTTGCTGTGCCTGTTGTGGACCTAAAAATGGTCTTGGTTGTGCTATTGGGGGTGGACCAGGAGGTGGCCCTATTTGCACTTGTGGCTGGGGCACATATGCAGGCATTTGTAGCTGCTGTGGCTGATGCACTGGAATCTGCTGTATTCCAGTTGCCATTTGTGCTCGATCTGCAATATTGGCATGACCTGCTGGAGATGCAGTCATTTGCCTTTGCTTCATAAAACGTGCCTGTGTTTCATCTAAAAAGACACCAACACCGCCAGGGGGTGTTTGAGTTTGGGCCTGTGGAAACACTTGTGGCATTTCAGCTTCCTGTAGTAAATTACTTTTGCCAGCAGATGGTGCTGCACCTTTAGCTTCGGGCAGCTTTGCAGTTACAAGAAATGATTGCGTGGCAGGTTTATATGTAACTTGATCAGGGAGACTTTCATGTGACGTATGCAGGGCCCTCTGTCTTAATTGGCCTGACACAGAATCCACCAGGGGGAGTGTCTTTGGCTCCGAGGAAGAAGACAATATGGCGCTTTTTGAAAATCTTAAGTTATCTTCCTTATCTTGCTCAAGCATAGATATAGCCATTTTTGCCTGGGATAGCTGCTGTTCATAGAGTTTTATACGGTCACGATAGGCTTTCATAGCCAGCTCATCCAGGGTGAGCTTAGAGCTTCGAGGAGAATAATGAATTGTTTCTCTCTCTGCGTGGGAGGAATTTTGCTCAGCAGTTTGCTTTAGCCTTGCACCGAGCGTTACAAATTCAGAAGGTTCTGGGGAGACAGGTTGAGAGCTGGCATAATTAGAAGGGGGAGTTACTGACCTCAGTCGTAGTGCTTCTCCTTCAAAAACAGCTTCTGTCTTATCTGTCTCCATTTCTGTTCCCACGGCTTTTTCTTGTTCCAGGCGTGTGGCTGTAGTAAGGGGCTGGAAATCTGAAAATCTCCTGTCTGCCACCTCTTCGTTGGAAAAATCAATCAAATCATTTACGAAGAGTGGTCTTAGTTTCATTTTGCCTTTTTTCTTCTGTTTCGGCATCTTAGCAAAATAATTAGCGTACCTCAGTAGCTAAAAACTAATTGCCTATGCGCTCTTATCAGAAATAACAAAACAAGGGAAAAAGCCATAAATCAACCGTCTGAGAGCTACCAGATGTCAGGGCATCAATTGATCCCATGTTTGGCTCTGGGAAAAATCACCCTGGTTTAGAGGAGATGGATCGTGGCTTATTCCAAGTTGCTATATTCTGATAAAGAAAAACGCGAAGGAAAGTTTCTAATAAAACTCATTTATTTGTTATAAAGAAAATAAAACACCTCACTAACTAAGAAAAGTTAATTGCTACATTTTTGAAAAATAATTCTTGCCGGCTATCTCAGCCGGACCTTGCTGGAAAGAGAACAAAGGAAAGAGTGTGTGAAGCAAGTGAAGGAATGCGGACATGCGTAGTAAAACACTGATAAGGAACTTGGCAAACTACAGTAAGTCTATTAGTCCAAAAATAATGAAGCTCAGCTGGGAAATAAAAAAACGCTGTGACAGGGGCGTGGTGAGAGCACAGAGTAGGAAGTTAAATTAATAAAGGTTCTCTCAGTTGCTGGCAGAAATGAGGGTTTAACCTATGCTGGAGTGTATACGCAGCGTTCTGAAAAAGGACGTTCAGGTAAGACAACGTCCATTCTCCAAAGCACCTGAGGGCAGGACAAAACGCAATGGATGGAAACTAATCAAGGAGAGAAGCAACCTAGAACTAAGAAGAAATTTCCTGATAGAACAATTAATCAGTGGAACAACTTGCCTCCAGAAGTTGTGAATGCTCCAACAATGGAAGTTTTTAAGAAGTGATTGGACAACCATTTGACTGAAATGGTATAGGGTTTTCTGCCTAAGCAGGGGGTTGGATTTGAAGAACTCCAAGGTCCCTTTCAACTAACTCCAAGGTCTATTCTATTCTATTCTATTCTATTCTATATTCTATATTCTATATTCTATATTCTATTCTATTTGAATATAATTGAAATCATAATGTATATTTTTATATGTAAATTTATTTCAAAGACCATGAACATTCTTTTTATAATGAACCTATTATTACAGTATTTTTTAAAATATTTTCTTCACAGACAAAGACACAATAAATAAAGTAAGAGATCTCCGTATGAAAGCTGAAGATTATGAAGTAGTAAAAGTGATTGGTAGAGGAGCATTTGGAGAAGTTCAATTGGTAAGTTATTCTATGTATGGAGATTTTACAACTAAGACTTCAGTTTTATTTTAAAATAGCAATTTCCAATGAACAGACTATTCTTATATGTGATAGATGTTTGTGTCAGTTTCTCTGTTGCAAAAATCTGGGAAATTGAAAATAAATATTTGCTTTGTATAGTTGGACCTTGCTCCTGTCTTATTAATACTTTATTAAGTGTATCTTTTTCTGAGTGAGTATTGAAAAAAAGTGTGGTTTCTTCTAAGAGCAACTGGAAATACAACAATTCTACCATTAATTTTCAGTACATTATTTGTGAAAATTGTCATTGAATAAACTGACTAGTTTTATGGCAGTAAATAATAGTCTAAACTGACATTTTCTTACCAATTAGTT
Source organism: Arizona elegans (assembly GCA_022577455.1). Taxonomy (NCBI): domain Eukaryota; kingdom Metazoa; phylum Chordata; class Lepidosauria; order Squamata; family Colubridae; genus Arizona; species Arizona elegans. The sequence continues at coordinate 39,790,425 of JAKOOJ010000002.1, forward strand.
ATTGTAGAGTGACATGATTTGTGCATGGAAATATAATTTGATTATTGGCTCATTCTTGCCTAATTTTTGTGCCCTGTATAAACTTGTAAGCAAGCAAAATAGACATGATTAGTTCAACTGAAAAAAGAGCAACAAAATTACCAAATAAACCACAACTACTTTGTCTGCAAAATAATATGTCTCTCCTCCTTAACTATAAATCAACCAAATTATAGTTAAAGTAGACTATTGTTTAGCATGCTCTGTGAATTATATATAACAAGCAAGATTTATCCCATCTTTAAATATATACTGTGGAAGAATAATTTTTGGTTATTATGTTTGTTTCCATTCTATTTTAATTAAGCTATTGTTACAATATAATATACAGAACAAACTACTATGTTCTAATGTTGCAAGAGATACATTTTAGCAAGTCATATTATAATTTTTAATCTATATATATGAAGTTCTTATCTGAAATGAGAGATTACATTTCCAGTCTGTACTGCAAGTAGAGATTCATTATTTTCAGTGGTTTTATTTTAAAACCTTAATTGCTGTGAGAGGTACACTTTCCTGGAGGAAAGTTTTCCTCTTGGTTATGCCTTTCTCTCCTTAATGTATAATCTACATAAATAATGGCTTCATGCTCTTCCATCAGTGTTTTAAAATCACTGACGTTAGCAACTATTTTAAAATCTAATTATAGTGTTGGGAAATAAGGCATTTTGTGAATAGACAATAATAGTACATACCTTTAGTGAAAAAAAACACTTGAAAGTTGTATACCCATAATTGGTTGCCCTATCTACTTTTAGTGTTCATGCCTTCTGCATTACTTACTACCATTGGATTGAAATAGGTTATTCTATTTCTTTCACCTTAATAGGTCTTTAATATATGCAGTAATAAGCAATATATCAAATTAAATTTGAAGGTACTTATTTTGCATGGTATGTATCATTTTATAATTTTGTTATGGTTGCTATAAATAAAATTAAAATATTTTGTGTAATGAAGGATTTGGATTTTGTTGCAGTAGTGCTAGCATAATGCAATGTAGTTAATTCTCAAATATATTTATTAATACAACTTATCTCATTTACTCTCTCTAAAATAAATTGGGAAATTGTTTAAACCTTAGACATTTTTGATATTCCAGATGTAATAAATACAGAGAAAACTACAAATTAGCTCTATAGATAGGGACCGTAAAATAATCCAGTTATGAATGGATTTAAACATAAGCATTAAATTTTTAAACTTATTGCCAAACTCATATGTAGGAAATGTTATACTGGTCAGTTATAAAAATTTCATGGCTACCTTTACAAGTAGAAACAGTTTTGGCCAACAACATTTCAAAGTATTTAGTTGTAGAATATCTATCCTTGAAATGACAACATTCAATAGCATTGATCTTTTCTAGACCTGTGGAGTGTGGGACAGTTTCGCAGAAATAAGTAAATCAATAATGCTAGAGAAGAAGAGCTAAGACAACAACAGTGTTCCATGAAATGCGAAAGAGCTTTCCTTTTAGGATGATGACTAGGTACATAACCCTAATCTTTTAACATAGTTAATGGAAATAGAATGCACTCATACTGTTTCATACTTATATTATTTTTTTCATATTATTTGTTTTAAAGGTAAGACACAAGTCATCACGAAAGGTCTATGCCATGAAACTTCTCAGCAAATTTGAGATGATAAAAAGATCAGACTCTGCATTCTTTTGGGAAGAAAGAGATATCATGGCATTTGCAAATAGCCCTTGGGTTGTTCAGGTGACTTTTATTTGAATTCACATTGGTCAAGAATTATAACATTTGTCTTGAATAAGTGTCTAGCATTTTGTATAGATCATATATAATTTAATGCCATGCTAATTTACTGACCTACAATTTTAAAACTCTCCTTAAATATATTTGTATTTGAATAATTATTCATTCCAATAATTAGGATAACTTCAGTGCAAATATTTTGCAGTTGTAGTTTGAAAACAAAAAATAATTATGCATAATGCTAATTGATAAGTAATTATAAAAGATAATCTGCTTAGTTGTTCATATGAGTCATTTTTCTTATGCTTCTGCTGAATTATGTAACAATAGGTTCAGTATTTGGCCTGGTTTAAAGTCATATCCCAATTTGTTCAAACAAAATACACATGAATACGCAGCCCTTTTCATCTCTTTGCAGTTAAAAATTTTATAACAACAATTTTTTGTTTTATTCAAGTTAGAAAGTTATGCTTACCAAATCTGGATCCAGATAGTATTTTAATTTATCTATTAAGTAAATAAATATTTATTAATATTTTAAGTTAAGTATTAAGTTAGTATCTATGACTTTCATTGCTGTGGTTAATTATGGACTTTGCTGGTTAAAATTGCAATCTGTGCAAAGGGAAGAGTTAATAAGTTGCATGTGAGAGATACAATTACCTGAATGCAGACTGTAGTTGGGTATCTTTGCTTCCCTATAGCAAGCTTATTATGTGATAGTGAAATCCAGTTCTTGCCTGCACATGCACACACACACACACACAAACACACACACACACACACACATAGTTCTCGACTTATAACCATGTGTTTAGTAGCCATTTGAAGTTACAACGGCACTGAAAAAAGACATTACAGTTTTTCACACTATATTATTGCAGTAATTCGGACCCTTGGCAACTGGCATGCATTTATGATGATTGCTGTGTCCAAGTGTTATGTGATCACACTGTTCAACCTTCTGACAAGTCAAGTCAAGTCGATTGTGAAACTAGAGTCACTTCACAACAATATTATTAACTTAACAACTGCAATGATTTACTTAACTGTGGCAAGAAATGTAAAATGGGAAAATGGGAATTAAGGGAAAAATTCACTTAACAAATATGGAAATTTTTGGCTTAATTGTGGTTGTAAGTTGAGGACTACCTATCCATATTACAGGTGAAACTCGAAAAATTAGAATATCGTGCAAAAGTTCATTTATTTCAGTAATGCAACTTAAAAGGTGAAACTAATATATGAGATAGACTCATTACATGCAAAGCGAGATGGTTCAAGCCTTGATTTGTCATAATTTTGATGATTATGGTTTACAGCTCATGAAAACCCCAAATTCACAATCTCAAAAAATTAGAATATTGTGAAAAGGTTCAATATTCTTGGCTCAAAGTGTCCCACTCTAATCAGCTAATTAAGCCATAACACATGCAAAGGTTCCTGAGCCTTTAAATGGTCTCTCAGTCTGGTTCAGTAGGAATCACAATCATGGGAAAGACTGCTGACCTGACAGTTGTGCAGAAAACCATCTTTGACACCCTCATAAGGAGGGAAAGCCTCAAAAGGTAATTGTAAAAGAAGTTGGATGTTCCCAAAGTGCTGTATCAAAGCACATTAATAGAAAGTTATGCGGAAGGGAAAAGTGTGGAAGAAAAAGGTGCACAAGCAGCAGGGATGATTGCAGTCTGAAGAGGATTGTCAGGAAAAGGCCATTCAAAAGTGTTGGGGACTTTCACAAGGAGTGGACTGAGGCTGGAGTCAGTGCATCAAGAGCCACCACACACAGATGGATCCTGGACATGGGCTTCAAATGTCATATTCCTCTTGTCAAGCCACTCCTGAACAACAAACAATGTCAGAAGCGTCTTACCTGGGCTAAAGAAAAAAAGAACTGATCTGTTGCTCAGTGGTCCAAAGTCCTCTTTTCTGATGAGATCAACTTTTGCATCTCATTTGAAAACCAAGGACCCAGAGTCTGGAGGAAGAATGGAGAGGCACTCACTGCAAGATGCTTGAACAGTGTGAAGTTTCCACAGTCTGTGTTGATTTGGGGAGCCATGTCATCTGCTGTGTTGGTCCACTGTGATTCATTAAGTCCAGGGTCAACGCAGCCATCTACCAGGAGATTTTGGAGCACTTCATGCTTCCTTCCGCAGATGAGCTTTATGGGGATGCTGACTTCATTTTCCAGCAGGACTTGGCACCTGCCCACACTGCCAAAAGTACCAAAACCTGGTTCAATGACCATGGGATTACTGTGCTTGATTGGCCAGCAAACTCGCCTGACCTGAACCCCATAGAAAATCTATGGGGCATTGCTGAGAGAAAGATGAGAGACATGAGACCGAACAATGCAGAAGAGCTGAAGGCCGCTATTGAAGCATCCTGGTCTTCCATAACACCTCAGCAGTGTAACAGGCTGATAGCATCCATGCCAAGCCGCATTGAGACAGTAATTGATGCAAAGGGGCCCAAGCCAAGTACTGAGTACATATGCATGCTTGTACTTTTCAGAGGTCCGATGTTGTTCTGTGTACAATCCTTGTTTTATTGATTTCATGTAATCTAATTTTCTGAGATTGTGAATTTGGGGTTTTCATGAGCTGCAAGCCATAATCGTCAAAATTATGACAAATCAAGGCTTGAACTATCTCGTTTTGTATGTAATGAGTCTATCTCATAAATTAGTTTCACCTTTTAAGTTGCATTACTGAAATAAATGAACTTTTGCACGATATTCTAATTTTTTGAGTTTCACCTGTAGTTTTTTATCAGTTGATATATTATAAATATAAACTCTACATTTACCTGTAACTTTCTTTTTCAAAAAGAAAATAGCAGTTGATAGGAATGTAGCACACAGTGATTCTAGTCTATTATCTTTCATAGTTGTTTTATGCATTCCAAGATGATCGTTACCTTTATATGGTGATGGAATATATGCCTGGTGGGGATCTGGTAAATTTAATGAGCAACTACGATGTCCCTGAAAAATGGGCAAGATTTTATACAGCAGAAGTTGTTCTTGCATTAGATGCTATTCACTCCATGGGTTTTATTCACAGGTAAGTGTCTTTTAAATAGCCGATATTCTCAACATTTAAATTGTATTAAACATAAGAATATTTTGAAATTTTAATTTATAATACTACTGGACTATTTACAATGTTAAACTAGAGCAGATTTGAGGTAATCGGCACAAAATTAAATTGTTTCATCCTTTCTGCAATACATTTGAAAAAAAAAAAAACGAGTCTTACTATATGTAATTTATAAATCTTGTTTTGAGGGCCACATAATCACAATTAAAGGAAAGCATTGTAAAGGCGCTTATAATTCAGAATTGACTCATTTTCCTAGCCATAGCTTATTTCTGTTCTTCATTTGAGATGAGGCTCAGTGATGTTCTTGTTTAATAAATAAAAGTTGGTCTGATAATATTTCTTTTACTGTTTTCAGAGATGTAAAGCCTGATAATATGCTGCTTGACAAATCTGGTCATTTAAAACTAGCAGATTTTGGTACCTGTATGAAAATGAATAAGGTTAGTAGATAAAAACTACTAATTAGCTTTTAGCTTGTGAAAAATCACGGTACTCTGAAAAACAGACATCAGTGTTTGTTTAAATTAAGAATTTTAACTGGAGTTCATACTTAATTTTAAATTTTATTTTTCAGAAAGATCTAAGAAATCATTTTGCTTCATATACTTTTAAACAATCTTTCCTTTTTTTATAGGAAGGTATGGTACGATGTGATACAGCTGTTGGAACTCCGGATTATATATCCCCAGAAGTATTAAAATCACAGGGTGGTGATGGTTATTATGGACGAGAATGTGACTGGTGGTCAGTTGGTGTTTTTTTGTATGAAATGCTTGTGGGTGAGTATCAGAAAAATATTGTGTAAATTAATTACATTACAAAATAAACTGTTTTTATTGTCATTAATAATAATTTTAATTACTGTGTATGACAGTAGAGACCAATCCTAATAAGATTATTTGAATCAAATCTCATTGAGTTCTGTGATTCTATAGTCACTTTTTTTTCAAAATTCTATGACTGTTGAATTTCATTTGCTGTTTATTCATCTGGGATTGTTAAAATTACATCATCTGCAGTACCTTGTGAGTAGCTAGAAGATGTTTCTATTGGAACAGATTTCAGAGCCAATTGTATCTTTTAAGAAAAAAACTTACTTGAATCATCTATTTTACCCGTGTGTCATCCTTATTTTCCTCATTTTTTCCACTACATCTATTACCCCAGTTTCTTTTTGTAGCTCTTAGAATGATAACACTTATTTAGAGAAGTGGGCATGAGGTAATCTTGGGAAATACAGAATATTTCTTTTCAATTGCAGAATATCTTTTCCTTTTTGTGATTTTGATATGATAATACTATTTTGAGCTTTTAAACAAGCATAAAAAACCACTTTTTCTGGCTGAATAGTATTGAAATGTTGCCAGAGTGTGCAACCTTATCTTATTTTATTAGTTTTAACAATCAGTTGTGTGACTTATAATTTTTTCTTTCTTGTTTTAGGGGATACACCTTTTTATGCAGATTCTTTGGTTGGAACATATAGTAAAATTATGAACCATAAGAATTCTCTTAGCTTCCCTGATGATAATGATATTTCTAAAGATGCAAAAAATCTTATTTGTGGCTTTCTAACAGACAGGTAATATATTTAGAATTATTCATCATTATATAAAATACAGGCGATGTTCCTGTAACATATCAAAAATTGTTTTACCCACAAGTTTTGAAGACATTATAGTCAATGCTATTTCTTATTTTGTTTTCTTTCTTTGAGGTACTTATTCGATATTTCTGTGGATTGGATCAAGTTTTGATATAATGGAATAATTTAACTATAAATTGTTCTTCATGTATTAACTAAATCATAATCACATTATATTAGCAACAAATGAGCTTCAAACAGTGTATTGTTTTAAAACAAGTCATAATTAAATTTCTACAGATACTTTATTATTGTTATTCTTCAGGTTGTTCAGCTTTCTGTGCAAGATCTTAAATAAGTTTTCCTCTGGAATTCCTATCTTGAGTATTTGTACTTTAGACCTGTAACATTTTTATTTACTTTTCCTGCCTTCCACCAAACTTTATCCCCTGCTCTGATTCTTAAAATGCACCAGAAAATTTTCCAATAATTTGAAAGATTTGGAAAGAAATGTTTTATAGCTATGACATGCTCAGCCAAATGCAGATATAAATAATGATGTAATGATTACTGATTACCTGGAAAAATTGTTTTGATTAAAGTCAGATAAAAAGTTAGTGGAGGATTTGTATAATTCTATATAAACATTTGCAATTCCTGTAGTATCAAATAAATGTTTCCGATAGCAAACATGCTTTTTACTACTGAGAATGGGGGAAACTTTTCCATTCCATATTTACAGCAAAGAAACTGCTAATGTTGAAATAAATGATCTTTTTGCTTTAAAATGGGCTTTGAGTTACATTTCATTTGTTTACAAATTATTTTCATGTGTATGCAACATGTGTAATATAATTTTAAAATTATTTCACTTATACAGGGAAGTTAGATTAGGAAGAAATGGTGTGGAAGAAATCAAGCGACATCCATTTTTCAAAAATGATCAGTGGTCTTGGGAAAACCTTAGAGACAGTGAGTAATTTACTATATAAAATCTTCTTTTCTTGTAATATAATTTTCATGTGTTAGATTTTCTTTCTAAATGTTGAAGGAATATAATTTTCTACATTACAAACAGATAAAGAAAAACAGTTGCTGACCTGCTTATTCAAAAGGCCAAGGTTCACACAACATTCACAAGGTTCACAGTGTTTTACTCTAGAAAGTTTATGTACCTCCAATGAGATCTTGCATACCTTTTGTCTTCCTCCCTCTTCAATTTCTAAATATGTTTTCCAAATATTTGTTTGTTTGTCTGTTTATCATATTTCTGAATCTCCATCTCCCTCAAAGAGAGACTTATGGGGTACTGTGATATGGGGTATTGTGGGCTGCTATTGGGGAACCTTAGCTGAGCTGGGCATTTAAAATTTATTGTGTAGTTCTTTAAACAGTGGCCCCGAACCTTTTGGGCACCAGGGACTGGTTCCATGGAGAAAGGTATTTCCCCAGACTGGAGGCGTGTGGTTTTGCATGCTGCCTGCATACCGCAGATGGGATTTTGCTTGTTTGCGTGGCTCGGTTGCTGGCATGCCGCATACATGGCCTGGAGGTTGGGGATCCCTGCTTTAAAATATACAAAAAATATAAGTACTTGTCATAACAAACCCTATAAAACATTTTAAAATATTAAAAAAAAACAAAGACAGATATCTTTTATTTATTAAACATAGAATACATCTGAAACATTTGATTCAGGATAACAGTTTCTAACCTAGTGGTTAATATTAAATCAACTTATCAATTTCATAAAATAGTTTTGATTTTTATTTAACAATAATTACAAAATAATTTTTAACCATTCTGAGTTTTTCCTTTGATTTTCTATTATCTCAAAGGTTATGCAGTACATTGCAGTATTATAATTAAAATAGAAACATTTAGTATTTTGAGATATCAGTAATTGCGACTATTTTAAACAATAATATATATGACATCTATAATTTACCTTTGCTCTTTAATTAATAAAACAGTAGTAAAATCTTTTACGTTTTATAGAAAATACTACTATTATATATGAAAATAACTGCTGTGATAAGTCAGTTTATAATAGTTCTGTCCCAGCTAATATCTAAAATACTAGAAATATTTGGCAGAATTGAGATACTCAGATCAGTAGTTTGTTATGAGCTATTGTGGAACAGTTTGTGCCTCTTAATGTTACATAATTTTTGAAACTTTTTAAGTTTCTGGGGAATTTATGCACATACTGCTCAAAATATAATAAGGATTTCAGCATTGTATGATCTTGTAAAACAACTTCTTTTTTTCATATCTTCATTCCACATATACATGTTAATATACTCATTTTTATACAATTATTAATCTTTGTTCTTTTGGGGGGGTTTTGGGGTAGCTGTAGCACCTGTTGTGCCTGATTTAAGTAGTGATATTGACACTAGTAACTTTGATGATCTGGAGGAAGACAAAGGTGAAGAAGAAACATTTCCTATACCAAAAGCTTTTGTTGGCAACCAGCTACCTTTTGTAGGATTTACTTATTATAGTAATCATCAGTAAGTATATGTAGATTTAATATATTGGCTTGTCAGTAAAAGTCATGAGGATATTTATAACAGGAATATAGCAAATATAACTAAATCACTGCAGTCATTAAAAACTGCCTTGTGTTAGCATATTGATACTGGAAACGTTTACCATATTGCAGCTGTATTTAGTTTAGAGGGTTATTATCCATTCTGTAGAGATTATTTTTGCTTCTGATAACCTGACTGCATTTTGCTTTGTGTGGGTGTTTTCAATGAAATAAGCCAGAATATTCAGGTAATAGTTGTTCTTATATTGCAGTCTAAAAAACACCTACCAGGATCAAAGCTATGTTTGGTAAATGCAACAAAAACTAATAAAGAAAGAAAAAAAATTAAAGAAGGTATCTGCTTATTTGGAAAATCAAGTTGCATGTGTTTTAGTAATGCTGGAATGATCTCTAATTCACTTCAGAAGAATACTTTGGAGCACAGATGTAGCACTGTCTGCACTCTAAAGCACCTGCATTTTTTCCTAAAATTATGCAGCAACTATAGAGGGCATCCATATTTAAGAAAACATTAGGACAACACATTTCCCAGGTTCACAAATAAGCATATAAGAACATGAATATATTACTATAAAATCAATAGTATGATTTTTAGAAACAGCTCAATCATACGTTATCTGTAATAGTAACCTCTTCAATACTGTATATTACTTTAAGCCAGGATATTGTGACTGGTATAAAATGCTTCAATTTTAAAGTGCACAGTACAGAGAAATTGTAAATAAATAAATAAATTGAAAAACAACAATGGAAGAGAACTTTTGTCTTTTGAATGTTACATGGTGAATGTAGTCTAGTTCTAGTATAAATAATGGCAGAGAAACAACACACTTACACTCACGTAGTACACAGCTACAAAGAAGACTTTATGATTTGTATAATAATAATATAGGACAAAGAGACATTTTTCATTGATTGCTGACAGTCTTTGCATTGTTAATTGTCTAGTATAGAATCTTCTGAGCTTCATAGTAAATAGAATTCTATAGTTTTTTAAGCTTTGGAAAAACAAAGGCATTTTTTTTATTAAGGATGTTCTATTTTTTGAGAATAAATATTTATATTTCTTTTTGTGTCTTTCTAAAACTTCTAAAATTGTGTTTGTAGGTATTTATCCACCTGCACAGCTAATTCGAATGACAACAGAACGAGCACCAACATAGATAAAAACTTGGTACATTTATTTTTTTTTAAAAAAAATATTTTTTCATTGGTTAAATTTATTCTACAAGTTGTTTATGTTCTGAGAAATGTCCTATTTTAAATTAGATATAATTATATAATATGACTTAAACAATAAAAATGAAGTTCATTTAAATGTTAAAATTAGATACTTAAATTGTGTGGGGTTTTTTTTGTTTTACATAAATATTATAATTTGGCTAAACTAAAATTCATTTTCTTTAATACTTGCCATAAATTGAAATATGTTGAATAAAGTTTACACTATTACTCACAAATTACTCACTTTCACAAATTAAATTCCCAACTTTCATTTCAAAATATGGCTGTTTCCTTTGACGGCCATCAAATTGATTAGTGTAATAAGAGCTTCTTATATTCACTTCCTGTTTCTTAAATAATAAGAATTTTATAAAAATTATGAAATTTAAAAGACCCAACTTTTAAATAATGTATGAAGTTCAAACCATGTGTGAAAATTCAAATTCAAAAATGAGGATGTTGTTTTTCCAACCATGGTTTCTCTGTGAGTATTAAAATGCAATTGGTTTTAGTAGTTTCATGCACTCTTTGGATAGTGCTGGAGGGCACAATAACAACTGATTATCTTTTCCTGCACTGAAGAAACCAAACTTCAAATATTCACTAAAATAAATATGCATCCAAGAAATTTGTACTAGACTCTACATCATTTGAACATTATTTTTCAAATAATAACAAAATTATTATTTTTTCCAGAAATGTTTTTCAAATAGGTTTCTGTATTCAAAACAAATGACTATTTAATTTTTATGAATAAAATCTTAAATAAACATAAAAATAAAAGTGACCCTCATTATCAGCATTGTTGGATAACCTTGGTTTTAGCTCTTTTAAATATTTTATGGATACATAAAATGTTAGGCGGACTTTTTTATGTGTATAAAGGCACTATTAAAGCTGACATTGTTCAGTCACAAGCCTTTTAATCAGAGGCAATGTCTCTGTTCCTTTTTCTGTCCAATCCCAATGCTGGTAAGATCATAAATTATCTTATTGGAGAAGAAAAAAAATGAAACTTCACAATCCTCTTTTGGCTTTTTCAAGAGTATTGGTAGAGAAAATCATTCTTTTGACATATTCTAAAGACAAGGTTTGAGGCTCCCCCCCCCCCCTTTTCATTAGGATCAGTACCAACCTGCACTCTGTGCTTTGGAAAATTAATTAGATGTGTTTCTCCTTTACCAAGACTTTTTAACATACAAGTATCGGAAAACCATTCCAAAACTGTTGTGCCTTACATATTTAACTAGTTCTATAAAAGTATAACATTTATAATTCATTTTGTATTTTGTACTTATAGCTGGAATCTTTGCAAAAAAATGTTTATCAACTTGAAGAACAGCTACATAATGAAATGCAGCTAAAAGATGAAATGGAACAAAAATTCAGGTAATATATTTCATTTCTTTCAGAATATCAAACATAATTTTATGAAATATCACTTGTATGACACGATAATAGCATTCAACATGTTCATGTATGTCAGCAAACATGCAACAGCTGTGAGGAATTTGCCAAACTACAGACTGTACTTTTGTCATTTCTTATTCCCACAGGGATTATTGACTTTAGATCTATTTAAGAGCAATAATTTTGAAAACAATATTATAAAAATTGCTTATGATAGCACAGACTCTTACCTACTAATATTAAGAAGGATATTAAAAGGAACTTTGTGGCATTTTGGTGGCAGTAGCATTTTTGGTATTAAAATTTTAATGGTTTGATATGTATTTGATGATTTGACTATATTGATCAGCTGCATATGAAATATTTTGTCTTAGAGGCAGTAAGTAAAATTCAGCTCTCATATTTTTTATAGAACATCAAATATTAAACTAGACAAGATAATGAAGGAACTAGATGAAGAGGTAAGTGTTTGAATTATTAGACTTTCCTTATTGATTTTGTAAGAATCAAAATCAAATCAAAAAGAAATTACATTATACTTAGAAGAGATGAGAAGAGATTGCCAATACAGTGGTCCTCAACTAGTCTGGCACCAGGGACTGATTTTGGAAGAAAAATTGTCTTTCATGGACCAGGCGAGGATAGTGGTTTCGCGAACAACCTAGATCTAATGCATGGGCAGATAAAACTTTACTTGCTCGCCCGCCGCTGTGTGGCCTGGTTTCATGGCCTGGGGGTTGGGGATCCCTTTGCTAATAAGTATTTAGGAAAAACATATCAGCCTAAATTAGACTATCTATCAAGACACGAATGGGCCTTGATTTTTCCTAGGCTGGCACATTCAACTTCCTTCTTATGCTCCATAATCAAAATCTAATGCTTCAGTCACATTTTTTGCTGTTTAGTATAAACAGCATAGAAATAGCTAGTTTTAAAAGTCTTCTAAGTTTAGGTTTTAGGTTTTATTTGATTTATATACCGCCCTACTCCCGAAGGACTCATGGTGGTGAACATAAATACAAAATTTAAAAGCAAAATAAAACCAAATTAAACAATTTGGCCCAAGACAGATTTAAAACACCCCAATAATTAAGAACAGATTAAAATTTACATTTTAAAAGGGAAAAAGGGAAAGTTAGGCCAGGCCAGCCTGATGGAATAAAAAGGTCTTGAGAGCGCGGCGGAAGGTGCACAGATCCAGGATCCTCCGTATCTCCGGGGGGAGTTCATTCCAGATGGTAGGTGCCCCCACAGAGAAGGCTCTCCTGCTGGGGGCCGCCAGCGGACATTGTTTGGCCGACGGCACCCGGAGGAGCCCCTCTCTATGAGAGCGTACCGGCCGGTGGGAGGCTACTGGTGGCAGCAGGCGGTCCCATAGATAACCAGGTCCTAAGCCATGGAACGCTCTAAAGGTGGTAACCAAAACCTTGAAGCGCACATGGAAGACCACCGGGAGCCAGTGCAGCTTATGCAGGAGAGGTGTTACATGGGAACACCGTGTCGCTCCCATAATCACCCGCGCGGCCGCACTCTGCGCCAGTTGGAGCCTCTGGGTGCTCCTCAAGGGGAGCCCCATGTAGAGAGTGTTACAGTAGTCCAGGCAGGAAGTGACAAGGGCATGAGTGACTGTGCGTAAGGAGTCCTGATCCAGAAAGGGACGCAACTGGCGAACAGGCGAACCTGGTGAAAAATCCTCCCGGTCACGGCTGTCAAGTGCTCTTCTAAAGACAGCCGTGAATCCAGGAGGACGCCCAAGTTGCGAGCCCTCTCCGTGGAGGCCAGCCCTCAATAGTCAGTGATGGCACGAACTGACTATATCGGGACATCGGAAACCACAGCCACTCGGTCTTGGATGGGTTGAGCCTGAGCTTGTTTCTCCCCATCCAGATCCGCACGAACTCCAGGCACCGGGACATCACTTCAAGGGCATTGTTGGGGTGGTTCGGGGTGGAGATGTACAGCTGAGTGTCATCAGCGTACTGATGGTACTCCACTCCGAAACCATGGATGATCTCTCGCCCAACAGCTTTACATAAATGTTGAACAGAAGGGGCGCCCCACATATGAGGCACCTCGGGGTCGACCTCTGCCCCCCTGCCAACACAGACTGCAATCGGTCGGAGAGAAGGAGGAGAACCACCATAACACAGTGTCCCCCACCCCTAACTCTTCTAACCGGTGCAGCATGATACCATGGTCGATGGTATCAAAAGCCGCTGAGAGATCTAATAGGACCAGGACAGAGGAGCAACCTCTGTCCCGAGCCCTCCAGAGATCATCAACCAACGCGACCAATGCCGTTTCCATGCTGTACCCAGGCCTGAAACTCGACTGGAACGGATCCAGATACGCCGTTTCATCCAGGTGCTGGGGGAGCTATTGCGCAACCACACTCTCAACAACCTTCACCACAAAGCGAAGGTTGGAGACCAGACGATAATTTGACAACACTGCCGGGTCCAGGGAAGGCTTCTTGAGGAGAGGCCTCACCACCGCTTCTTTCAAGGCGGCGGGGAAGTCACCCTCACCCAATGAAGCATTTATAATCCCCTGGAGCCAGCCTCGCGTCACCTCCCGAGAAGCCAGCATTAACCAGGAGGAACATGGGTCCAACAAACGTGGTCGCATTTAGTCTACCCAGAATCCTGTCCATGTCATCAGGAGTCACAGGATCAAACTCATCCCAGATAACATTCTCAAGACCTGCCTCAGTAATCCCCCCTGAAACTACCCAGTCGGAATCCAGGTCTTTCCGAATCTGAGTGATTTTGTCATGCAGATACTGTACAAAGTCCTCGGCTCTACCCTCCAAGGGGTCCTCCCGCAGTCACTGGTGGAGCAAGGAGCGGGTCACTCTAAACAGGGCGGCCGGGCGGTTATCTGATGACGCAATAAGAGCAGCAAAATAATTACACTTTGCTGCTTTTATCGCCACTAGGTAATTCTTAATATGAGATCTTACCAGTGTCTGGTCAGATTCAGAAAGGCTGGCCCTCCAACTGGTCTCTAGGCGTCTTTTCTGGAGCTTCATCTCCCTTAGCTTCTCAATAAACCAAGGAGCCAGATGAGCGGCGCCGGGTCAGAGGCCGCAAAGGCACGACTCGATCCAGAGCTCTAGCGGCCACCCTATCCCAGGCGGCAACGAGGTCTCCAGTTGAGGCATGAGCTAGAGCCTCAGGGAATGGCCCAAGCTCCATCTGGAACCTATCAGGCTCCATCAGGCGCCTGGGGCGGAACCATCTTACCGGCTCCGCCTCCCTGCAGCAAGGTGCAGCGGTTCGAAGGTCAAGACGAAGGAGAGAGTGATCCGACCATGACAAGGGCTCGGTGACTATATCTCCTATCTCAAGATCACCCAACTACTATCCAGAGACAAAAACCAGGTCCAGCATGTTCCCCCCCCCCCCCATGTGGGTAGGGCCATGAATTAGCTGGCTCAGGTCCATAGCTGTCATGGAAGCCGTGAACTCCCGAGCCACCTCAGACGTCTCAGTCACGGACGGCAGGTTGAAATCCCCCATGACCATAAGTCTAGGGGTGTCAACCGCCACCGCTGCGCTGACGTTGAGTAGCTCGGGCAGGGCTGCTGCCACGTGGCAGGGAGCCAGGTACGTGATCAGCAAACCCATCTGTACCCCATGGCCCCACTTCACAAGGAAGGACTCACAGCTGTCTGAGGAACAGTGGCCTCCCTCGGTCTAAGACCTTCTTTAATAATAACTGCTACCCCCCTCCCCTCCCCTGTGACCTCGGCTGATGGAATGCATGGAAACCTGGTGAGCACATTTCAACGAGGGGAACCCCCCCTCCTGGCCTAACCAGGTCTCTTTAATACCTGCCAGGTCCGCTCCCCCCCTGAACAAGATCACAAATGAAGGGGGCTTTATTTACTACAGACCTGGCATTGCACAACATCAGCCGAAGGCCTGGGCCCTGAGGGTCTGTGCAACCTGGGGAACGAGTGGAGCCTTGGGGGCTGGAGCGCGACACCGCTCGTAAACAGCGAGCGCGCGCTCCCCTGACACAATATGGCCCCCTGCTCCCGCCATATCTGCCCCTCCCACCCACAGTATTGATGTTAGAAACACTATCTGGATAAGCTCTAACCTCCCCCCCTCGACCCCCACCAAGTGCTGGTTTAAAGATGTTTTATTTTAAACAAAATGTAATTTACAGTAGTTTAGTACTGCAAAAAAAAAAAAACACACCTCTTTTCAGCATGATGGAATATTGGTTGTGATTCTCACAGCCCCCAGAATGTGAGAGTCAACATTTCATTTGTGGATTTTGATGGATTTTAAGATGCAAATTAAGTATTTTAAGCCTTATTCAGGCTTAAGATACCTTTTGTAGCATTGAAATTTCTAATCGCCGTTCAGAACTATTTTTTTGATACATTTTCAAAGTGGTCATAGTTATTATATAAAAACTAATACTAAATTGCCTATATATCAGTTTATTATAATTTAAAGTAGCAAATGTATTTCATTGTGTTTCATTTATTGTAAAAATCTTTTGATTAAAATAATCGCAATTCTATATTGTAAATATTCAGATGAATGCTTAGCTGTAGAGTTTTATTGCTAAATATAACTTACAGGGAAATCAGAAAAAAAATTTGGAATCAACAGTTACTCAAGTAGAGAAGGAAAAGATGCTCTTGCAACATAGAATTAATGAATATCAAAGAAAAGCTGAACAGGAGAATGAAAAACGTCGAAATGCAGAAAATGAAGGTAAGCTGTATTTTTATTTTGTATATTACAGTAAGAAAACTTCATACAATCATAGAGACTTCGGAGGTATTCTAGTCCAATATCCTGTCCAGGGTAGACTTTCACTATCATAAATTTCCATATTGTGTAGTCAAGATTGATATATAATGAATTTGCATTTCTTTTGTTAGGCATGGTCAAATTTTGTCTTACCAGTACTGGTAGTCCTTGACTTACAACCACAATTGAGCCCAAAATTTCTGTTGCTAAGCAAGACACTTGTTAAGTGAGTTTTGCTCCATTTTACATCCTTTCTTGCTACTCTTGTTAATTGAATCACTGCAGTTCTTAAGTTAGTAACACAGTTATAAAGTGAATCTGGCTTCCCCATTGACTTTGGTCGTCAAAAGGTTGCAGAAGAAGATATTGTGACCCTGAGATACTATAACCATCATGAATACATACCAGTTGCCAAGCATCCAAATTTTGATCATGTGACCATTAGGATGCTGCAAAGATTATAAATGTGAAAAATGGTCATGTGCCATTATAACTTCAAAAAGTCACCAAATGAGTTGTTGTAAATCAAGGACTACATGTACATACCCCAATCTTAGATTCCCTCCCACCAAATTTCAGCAATATCAACGATGTCATATTTGCAACATATCCCCCCACCCCTTCTACCTTGGTACTGAGATTTCATCTCCTTTATTTTCTTCCCCATTCTCTGAGTATTAGGTTACAGTCATTTGAGCCCTTTAGTACTGTCTTTCTTAGGGTTTGCCTGCTTATCTTCTGATGCATTTCTATGGCCCCCTTCCTTCTTATCATTTCCTTTCTTGTTATAAGGTTTACTGTTTTGAGTGTAGTTCTGGGTATTGGTCTTTTACCCCTCCATGGTTAATTTAAAGTCTGCCAGATGACCAAAGTCAGTAAGATGCCTTTGAAACATGTTTTTCTCAATCTTTGTGAGGTAAAGCATATCTTTTACAAAAGCCTTTTAGTAGATAATATATCCTGGTTTAGGAATCTATGGTTTTGTTGATGACACAATTCCTTGGACTAACGTTTCAACTGTAGAATCCTCTGTTCTTTCCTCAGACCATAATCATCAATAGAAGGCATGATTGAAAATTTTTTTTTAATAAAATGGAAAGTGTTTGCATTTTGAACATTTTATTTCCGCAATTTACCTGGAAATATTAAAATGTATGTTTAAAATGTCTTTCTTTGCTTTTAGTGTCAACATTAAAAGATCAGCTGGAAGACTTAAAAAAAATTAGTCAACACTCTCATATTACAAATGAAAAAATTACACAGCTGCAAAAGCAAGTAAGTAATTTTGCATATATTAATTCCCTCTGGTTTGCATACTGCTGTCCTTCACAAAAGCCCTAAATATCTAGAAATAGTAGTGGAAGTTTGGAACCAACTTCTAGCAGAGGTAGTGGATCAATCATCAATAACTGAGTTTAAACATGCTTGGAATAAATATATGTCCATTGTCTGACTAATTTTTTTTTAAATTAAAAACTGAAATGACAGACTTGATGGACCATTAGGTCATTTTCTGCCATCAGTTAAATGTGTTTCTATTTTCAAGAGACCCTGGATCTTAGGATTTTATGATGTTACTAGTTTGTTGTGATTGTTTTAATTATTTTAATGATTAATTATTCCTAGACAGTTGTTTTTCTATTTTGTTCTTCTGTTATTATACTATGGTTTTAACTTGTCCTATGTGTTACATTGAGTTGCCTGATTGTACTGTTGTTGAAATTCATTTTTTCTCATTAATCTATACTCACTATCCCATAGTGATAAAGTCTGTAAATTTATTAAAAAGAAAAAACTGAAATATCACATTGGCATAAGAATTCAGTTTCTTTGCAACAACACTTGAAATTTAGCTCAGGTGCCTCCATTTCTCTTGATTGTTGATTACATGTTTCTACACCTTGATTGGAGCCTCACAGCTGACAATGCATATTGTAGCAGAGCAAAAGTCATGAGGTCAAAGGAATGGCCTGAAGAGTTCAGAGACAGGATTATTGGAAGACACAGATTTGGGGAAGGCTACAATAAAATTTCTGCTGCATTGAAGGTTCTTAAGAGCGCAGTGGCTTCCATAATTCTCAAATGGAAGAAGTTTGGTACAACTTGTCAAACTGAGCAATCAGGGAGAAGGGCCTTAGTAAGAGAGGTGACCAAGAACCCGATGGGCTGAGCTCCAGAGATCTTATGATTGGATAGAGTTCCAGAAGAACAACCATCACTGCACCCTCCACTAATCTGGGCGTTATGGCAGAGTGCCTAGATGGAATCGTCTCCTCAGTGCAAAACACATGAAAACCCAGTTGGAGTTTTCAAAAAAGCACCTGAAGGACTCTCATACTGTGAGGAACAAGATTCTCTGGTCTGATGAAACCAGGATTGAACTGTTTGGCCTCAGTTGTAAACATTATGTCTGGAAGAAACCAGGCACCACTCATCACCTGCCCAATATCGTCCTAACTGTGAATCATGGTGATGGCAACATCATGCTGTGGGGGGTGTTTTTCAGCAGTAGGGACTGGGAGACAGGTCAGGGTTGAAAGAAAGCTGACGGGAGCAAAGTACAGGGATATCCTCAATGAAAGCCTGTTCCACAGTGCTCAGGAACTCAGGCTGGGCCAAAGGTTCACTTTCCAACATGACAATGATCAATCAAGACAACACAATCAAGATAGGAGTGGTTTAGAGACAACTCTGTGAATGTCCTAGGTTTGGCCCAGCCAGAACCCTGACTTGAACCCTATTGAACATCTCTGGAGGAACCTGAAAGTTGCCACCATCCAATCTGACTGAGATTGAGAGGATTTGCAAGGAAGAATAGCAGAAAATCTCCTAATCCAGGTCTGCCAAGCTTGTTGCATCATACTCGAAAAGACTCGAGGTTGTAATTGCTGCCAAAGACGCTTCAACCAAGTACCAAGTGAAGGGTCTGAATACTTATGCTAATGTTTCAGTTTTTTATTTTTAATAAAATTATAAACATTTCACTTTGTCATAGTGTAAATTAATGAGAAAAAAATGATTTTCAACAACTATAGAATCAGGCTGAAGCATAACAAAATTAACAAAAGTGAAAGAGATCTGAATAAATTCTGAATGCACTGTAACTAAATCTCTTTTTTTAGGGTACATATGAGCCATGCTCATTTTAAACTAACCTCTATTTTTTTTCCTAACTCCATTGCTCATACAGCTTGAAGAGGCCAATGATTTGCTGAGAACAGAGTCAGATACTGCAGCAAGATTAAGGAAAAGTCATACAGAAATGAGCAAGTCAATAAGTCAATTTGAATCATTAAATAGGGAATTGCAGGAAAGATGCAGAATTCTGGAAAACACAAAATTACAGGTGGAAAAGGATTATTTCCAGCTACAAGGAGCACTGGAAGTAGAACGAAGAGATAGGAGTCATGGATCAGAAATTATTGGAGAGCTACAAGGTAATAATTTTACCATAGTGTAATTATAAAATGTATAAAGTTTTTTTTCCCTGATAGCTTGAAATATAAATAACAATTTCAGACTGAGTTACGTTTATTAATGGTGAAAGATAAATAAATATAAATGCTCTTATATAAATGTAAAGACTACATATGTTATGTAAAACTAAGAATTTGTAGTAGCTATTTTTTTTGCAGAATTTCAATACATAATGAACGAATAATATGATCTCATTCTTTGTTTTCATATCTGGAAAATAAGATATTAATTAATTAATTAAATCTATATGCCATCTCACCATCAAAGGATTCTGGTCAGTTTACAATGACATAAATAACTATAAAACAACTGCGTTTAAGGTTAAAAACATAAAACATTGAGGATTGAATAGAAATAGCATTACTGTACAAAAGAATTTATCATGCCAATTATATTTATTTATTTATTTATTTATTTATTTATTTATTTATTTATTTATTTATTTATTTATTTATTAATTAAATTTATATCCCGCCCTTCTCCCCGAAGGGACTCAGGGTAGTGAACAGCCGAGAATTAAAATGACATACAATATAAAAGTTAAAATAATTAAAAATAAATTAAATTAAACGGCCACCCCAATTTAAAACCCCTAGCGATACACTTAAAAACTAACCCATAAAACCTATTCAGGTCAGGCCGGCTTGCTGAAATAAAAATGTCTTCAGGGCCTTACGGAAAGTGCGGAGATCCGGAATCAGCCGTATTCCAGGAGGTAGCTCGTTCCAGAGGGCGAGTGCTCCCACAGAGAAGGCTCTCCCTGTGGGGGCCGCCAGCCGACATTGCTTGACCGATGGCACCCTGAGGAGGCCCTTTCTGTGAGCGCGTATTGGCTGGTGGGAGGTTATCGGTAGCAGAAGGCAGTCTCGTAAATACCCTGGCCCTAAGCCATTGAGCGCTTTAAAGGTGAGAACCAACAACTTGAAGCGCACCCGGAAGACCACTGGGAGCCAGTGCAGCTCGCGCAGGAGAGGTGTTATATGGGTGCGCCATGTCGCTCCCGTGATCACCCGCGCGGCCGCATTCTGGACCAGTTGGAGCCTCCGGATGCTCCTCAAGGGGAGCCCCATGTAGAGACCGTTAGCGTAGTCCAGGCAAGAAGTGACGAGAGCATGAGTGACTGTGCATAAGGAATCCCAACTCAGAAAGGGGCGCAACTGGCGTATTAGGCAAACCTGATAAAAAGTCCCCCTGGCCACTGCCGTCATATGCTCTTCTAAAGACAGCCGTGTGTCCAGGAGGACGCCCAAGTTGCGAGCCCCCTCTGTGGGGGTCAAAGACTCGCCCCCAATAGCCAGCGATGGAACCAGCTGACTATACCAGGACGCCGGGAGCCACAGCCACTCGGTCTTGGAAGGGTTGAGTCTGAGCTTGTTTCTCCCCATCCAGATCTGCACAGCCTCCAGACACTGGGACATCACTTCAAGGGCATCATTGGGGTGGTTTGGGGTGGAGATGTACAGCTGAGTGTCATCAGCGTACAGATGGCATCGCACCCCAAATCCACGGATGATCTCACCCAGCGGCTTCACATAAATGTTGAACAGGAGTGGCGAGAGGACCGACCCTTGTGGCACCCCACAAACAAGGCGCCTCGAGGTCGAACTCTGCCCCCCTGCCAACACAGACTGCGACCAGTCGGAGAGATAGGAGGAGAACCACGGTGCCTCCCACCCCCAATCCCTCCAGCCGGTGCAGCATGATACCATGGTCGATGGTATCAAAAGCCACTGAGAGATCTAATAGGACCACAACAGAGGAACAACCCCTGTCCCGAGCCCTCCAGAGATCATCAACCAACGCGACCAATGCCGTTTCCGTGCTGCACCCAGGCCTGAAGCCGGACTGGCACGGGTCTAGATAGACTGTTTCATCCAGGTACTGCGGGAGCTGTTATGCAACCACACTCTCAACAACCTTCACAATAAAACGAAGGTTGGAGACAGGATGGTAGTTAGCCATAACAGCCGGATCCAAAGAAGTCTTCTTAAGGAGGGGCCTCACCACCGCCTCTTTCAAAGCAGACGGCAGGAAACCCTGCATAGGATATGCATCCTATGTTATAGACATATTAGACATGAATTGTTGCAATAAGCTACAATATAGCAGCATAAAATAGAGAATCCAGTCTGGCCTTTGGATATGTGTAGAATGCATCCAAATGTCCCTGTAGAGACAAAACTGGAAGAAAAGATATATGCTATTAGAAACATGTGGCTATATCACTTGCAATTTGATTTTAGATTATATTGTGGCCACCTAGAAGTACAGAAATCAACTGTACAACATATAGAAAGTTGGAGGAGGAAAAAAGAAATTTTTGTAATGTTTTTGTTTAAGGAATGAAAGTCTACTTCCCCAAAGAACTCTGTGATTAAGTTTTAAATCCCATGGGAAAAAAATTCAAACAAAAATGATACTATTTATTTTTTTATAGCTCCCTATAATAATATGAAAAGTTGTACTTGAGTTTAACATAATATATTGTTCTTACTCATTTATAAATATTTTTTTTTCAATAAGACAGTATTTTATCCTCCAGAGGACATCTTGGCTATGTTAACTTTAAAAAAAAAATTAAAAGCACCTACCATTTTGCAAAACAAAACTATATCCCTTGCATTGTATTTAGTTACAAAAATCTTTGTGGATCCTCATGGGAAGGTAGAGAACATCCTTGAAACTATCTTAAAATATGTGCAGTAAAACTAGATAAAATATGTTTGTTTGTGATTCTAAAGAATTTCCACGTCAGGCAGATTATGAATGAATCCACTGTCCCAATTTCAGATGTGTTTCTGGCTGGGAAAAAAAAATGTAGCCTGAGCTTTCTTTGAAGCATTTCTGTCTTATATAAGTTTTGAACATGCAAAATTGATTTATCTAAAGCTTTTATATTTTTGTACACTGCTTAGAATCCCACAATATAAAAAGAATGTTCACAAAAAAATGGTATTTCTACAAATAATGATCATAGTGTAAGAATAAATACTTTCTCTCTTATCCTGCCTTAACTACTTTTGGATCTCTTTATCTTGTACAAATAGTTAAGAAAATCTATTTTTGAACAGAACCTAAATCATAGAATTAAATTCTATGATTTTATTTTTTACAGATATTAAGTATTCATCATAAATCCTTTTTACTGAGGGTGAACAATAGATGGTGGGTTAAAATAGCTTTCTGAGGAATAGGTACTTAATGTCTTTCTAAAAAAACCTTTTATTTGTGCTACTCTACAAATGTGTTGGGAAATTTGTGAGTGTAATCTATTTGCATCAATAAATATAAATTCTTCAAATTTATAAAGACTAGCATTTTTATGCAAATATGAATATTCCATATCTGCCAATTTAATTAAATGTGGTCACTTAGACTTTCTTGCATACATTTCATTTTCAATATTTAGTTGCATATATGTGTACCCATATGAAAATATATGTTTACAAATTTTCAGTTTAATGAAAGTTGAGAACATAGATGGTAAACAATTCTTGTCCATCTAAAGTCATAGATACAGTTAAATATATTTAATTAATTCTGTAGCTCGGATTACATCTTTACAAGAAGAAATCAAAGGTGTGAAAAATAATCTTGAGCGAGTAGAAGAAGAAAGAAAAAAGGCCCAAGACATGCTTAATCATTCTGAAAAGGTAAGGTAACTAAGTAATGAGGCACAAAGTCTTATGTATTTTGGAATAGAATTGTATATTTAGAATAAAAAAATATATCTGCGTATTTTTAGAACTAAAGGTAAATGTACATTTGAAAATATACAAATACATAAAATTCAGTAAGGCAATGAAAGAAGGAAGAACCAGAAATCAAATTGAGACCTGCTGCTAAATTATAATTATTACTAAACGGTAAGCCATGCAACACTTTGGATTTGTGGGAAAGATAGTTGTAGTATATTGGAAATGGACATAGTACCCACTTGCACCTTATTGAAGCAAGTGTGTCTGCAATTCTATAGTCCGAGAAAAGAGAGTAGCTGCCATAAAGTGTAACCACCCCTCCGAACTTCCGTTTTGGTTGGCAAAGTGCTGGGTGAGCCCGCCCCTCCGAACCTCTGTTTTGGCTGGCAAAGTGCAGAGTGGAACGGAATAGGCAGAAATATTCCAGAGCCTCTGCGGTTGTTCCTAAGGGTGAACAAAATATAAGAGTGGTGCAACATTCGTAGTTTCAGAACTAGTTCATAAACACTAGTTCATAAACTAGTTCATAAACACTAGGGGGCGCTTATCAGGTAACTTCGAACGTTTGCTAAGGGAACGCTTGTAACCCAGGGATTACCTATATTCTTTTTAAGTAACTCATACTACATTCAATTTAAAATCATGTTTTTCTTGACTTACCTAAGTTTTGCTTTCATTTAAAGTGGACAGAAGCAGGCTCTTACAGCCATTTTACTTCTTTTGGAAGGTGATCCTGATCTATATTTTAGCTCATTTATTCATAATTGACCCTACATCCTTACTTCTCTGCATCTGTTGAACAGACTGCACCATTTTTATTCAGATCTATTTCATCTTTCTTCTCTTAGTCTCACAGACATGCATTTTTTACATTTTCTTTCATATTGTTTACCATTTATGCATCTTATATTTCAATTCATACCTTTCCATATGACACAGTCATCACCCAGTGATCCTATACATATTGACCTCTTCTATCCACCGTGGCTTTTATTATTTAGCAATCTAGACAAATCTATCTATTGCATCTGTGCCAAATGCAATATTACCTATTAACAGGATAATCCTGGTCCCTTTGACATATTTTAGTTAATATACTATAAGCAAAATCAACACATAATTTTACTCCAAGTACATTTCACTCTAAGCATGCTAGAGTTTAAAAACTATCATTCAAGTT
This sequence comes from Arizona elegans, assembly GCA_022577455.1. NCBI lineage: Eukaryota > Metazoa > Chordata > Lepidosauria > Squamata > Colubridae > Arizona > Arizona elegans. The sequence goes on from JAKOOJ010000002.1 coordinate 39,815,204, forward strand.
AGTATATTATTGCCCATATCCCACAGGCATTTTACTGATACAGACTCAGGATCCAGTAGATTTGTATCAAATAAAAATGTTTGTAGGAAGAAGAAAGGTACTGGAATAATGATAAAATATGAATACTTGTCATATTTTGTATATCTGACACCATTTTATACAAAATATCTTGCAGGAGAAGAATAACTTAGAAATAGATCTAAACTACAAACTTAAAACGATACAACAACGTTTAGAGCAAGAAATAAATGAACATAACATAAACAAAGCTCGGTTAACTGACAAGCATCAGTCAATAGAAGAGGCCAAATCTGTTGCTATGTATGGTAAGTTCTTAAAGAATTAGCAAGAATTAATATATATAATTATATATTAATATATAATTAGTGTTTATATATTTCTCTCTTTAAATAATTGGTTGCATATTCCTTTCAAATCTGTGTAGTTTCCTTGGCAACCATCTAGTTTGCCACCACCTTCTTTTGGGATTTCCCCTCCCCACTTCCCCCGCAATTCCCTATCTGGCCTGAAGACCTTTGGTTTTCTGATGATTTCCCATTAGAGCAGGGTTATCAAATTCGCGGCCCACAGGCCAGATGCATCATGTGCTGGCCCTGCCCAGTTTAGCGAAGGGGAAAATAGTCCTGATATGTCACATGATGCCGCTGTGACAATGTGAGTTTGACAGCCCTGCATTAGAGACTAAGCTAGGGGTGTCAAACTTGTGGCCTTCAGGCTGGATGTGTCATGAGCTGGCCACCTCCACCCCTGGTTTAACAAAAGGGGGGAAAGTTGCGATACGTCATGTGACAACGTATCATCACGAGTTTGACATCCCTGGACTAAGCAGTCTAAGCTGCATACTTTTCTGGGCTTGCTGTAAATTCCGCTTTGGGAAATTTCTTTTAGGAAATGGGATACTGGGGGTGTCAAATTAACTTTCAGCATGATTCATCATAGTTCTGGAAATGCAGTAGATTTCTACAGAATATTAATCTACTATTGTAGGAAAGTCTCTTTTACCAGAAACGTGGCTTGGTATAATGACATTGGGAGATGGAGCGAAGAGACGCTGCTTAGGGAATGATTAGATAAGAGAGGCCATAGCACACATCTGTATAATGGGCAGAGAAAGAAACTTGGAAAGGAACCTTACCTTCTCGGGATGTAAACGAGACAGCAGAAGATTTGTATTATCATTCTGACAAAATTCTGTTAATGTAGCTTTACAACAAAGTAGAGTTAAAGTGTCTGGTCATATTTCCTATTTGTCTACCTGGGAAAGCTGATCCCTGCTGAGATGTGGAATAGTTATTTTCTGTTATTTAATTACAAAAAAATCTAGGTACCAGTCTCTGTTTCTCATATCATTAATAAGTTAATGATATGAGATAACAAGAGAGAACAGCTGGCCATTATGCATGCATTATTTCACCGTATGTAATCTATATGAATTAGGTATATCATTATAGTACAGGTAACAATTCTAGGAGATTTTTACTCTAGATATTAATATAGCTATTCCAAATTCTTAATATTTTCTCTCACATCTCAGTAGGATATCTGAAAGATCTCATGAATACATTCTTTTTTTGCTTTTCTAATGTACTTTAAGGTATTTCTCACTTAGCAATCACTTGTTCGGCAATTATTCAAAGTTATGATGACTCTGAAAATGTTACAACTGGTCTTCAAAGTTACGGCTCTATTCCTGTAATCTACATAATCATAATTCGGGCGCTTGGTAACCAATGCACATTTATGACAGTTGTAGTGTTCCATGGGCCACGATTGCCATTTGTGATCTTCATAGCCAGCTTCCAACAAGCAAATTGGGAAGCTGGCAGAAAATCTGTAGTCAAGTGACATCACATTTAATGATCCATAATTATTTGCTTAACAATTGAGCCAGAAATGAATTGATGTTGTGACTTGGGTTTAGTGACACATTGGTACTAAATGCAGTAAGTGAGGACTACCTATATTTAGTTTTTGTTGTCTGTCTTTTCCCCCCATAGAAATTGAAAAAAAGGTAAAGGAAGAACGAGCAGCAAGAGAGAAGGCAGAAAATAGAATAGTTCAGATTGAAAAACAATGTTCCATGTTAGACTTTGATCTGAAGCAATCACAACAGAAGATTGAGCACCTTACTGAACAGAAAGAGAGACTGGAAGATGATGTAAGACAGTAATTTCTATATTCATGTGAACATTCCTTTTATGCGTACATGAAAAATTACCTTATTTCTATGAACCCAAAAATCTCTGTAGCTTCAAATCCACCACAAAATTAATTTCACAAATTATTTATTTATAAACTTCCCCACACCTAGGGCTCTGGGCATAATATTCTAAAATCTTTCCTGAATCTTAATTAAGCAGTTTTAAATAGAATTGGAAGGCCATTGACAGGTATATGAGACTTCTTATGAAACTACTTGAACCTTTGTTTTGATACATTGTGAAAAAAATAAAAACATTAAAACTTTTTTTAATGATAAGTTCTACATTAACTTTATCATACCCAAATCTCAAATCTTGTTCTATCTCTGATAATCTTTCTCAGCGTTGGCGCAGTGGTTAGAATGCAGTATTGCAGGCTAACTCTACTCAACTGCCAGGAGTTTGATCCTGACCAGCTCAAAATTGACCCAGCCATCCATCCTTCCAAGATCTGTAAAATGAGAATCCAGATTGCTGATCCTTGAGCTGGTCAGGATCAACCTCTTGGCAGTCAGCAGAATTAGCATGCAATATGCATTCTAACCAGTGCACCACTATGGCTCTTACAGAATAGAGTTCATTGTAATTTGGAGGGGTTGTAAAAGTTCATCCAGAAAGTATTTGTAATAAAAAATGGTAATCCATCTGGTCTGTTTAATTTTCCTGGTTAATCAGATGAGTTGTTTTCATACTTCCTCCTTTATCTGAATCAGAGGAAGTTTGGCTTCAGGCATTAGCTTCTGGGCGCCAATCTCATCTGTGATGTTGTCTTCCCTGAAGACAAATAGAACTAAACTACCATTAATTTTCACCAGAAGTCTCAAAATATTAAAACTTTGGAACTTATTAAGGCAAGCCCTTGTTGCTGTATATTACATATTCATATAGAATAGAACTCAAAAGGACCACATAGTTTTCAGATGTTGACCATTTCAGGCCAGAATTCCAGATGTCTGAAGGCAAAATGCCTTTGAAATTTATTTTTAAGTATATTTTGATTGAGATAATTTAATGCAAAGAAAAAAATGCCATAAGTATTGTTTTTGATCTCAGATATATATGTAGCAATCCAAAGCTTAAAATAATGTTTCAGAATAGGCATGGATTGTGCCTGCCAGCAACTTTTTAAAAATACTACCATCTTTTCCTGGGCTCACATGGTAGCCATGGAAGAAAATACATGCTTAAGTTAAGGGGGTGCCAGAAGGATACTACAAGGTGCTTCAAAGCAGTTTTAAGTGTTAGCACCTCCTTAATTCAAATATATATTTTCCTGGAATTGTACATTTACAGTGTTAACCCAGGAACCCAGTGTTAACTCCGACACCTGCTTCAAAACCCTTTTCACTTCAGATTCAAATGATGCCCATCCTTATATAAGTGAATTTAATATAAGGAATAGAAGTTTCTTAATAATTAAAACATTTTCATTCTTGGCCTGAAATTGGATAATGCCAAAATAAGTATGTAGAAATAAATACATTTTTATTGTGTTTTTAGGTTAAGAATCTGACACATCAATTGGAACACGAGATAAATAAAAGAGTGATGACACAGAATGAACTGAAGATGCATGCTATAGAAGCAGATAGTTTAAAGAGTTCTGAGAAACAGCTAAAACAGGAGATCAATGCATTGTTGGAAGCAAAACGATTAGCAGAATTTGAGTTGGCTCAGCTGGCTAAGTAAATTACATTTTTTATTATCAAAAAGAACTATATTGTAAAGGACTGCTTTTAGTAATGCAGTTTATGCTATGTTTTATTGACGTTTGACTTCACTATATATAGTTATGCAAACATCTCGTAAACTATCCATGAAAACAAATGGCATAAATATTTTAAACTTGTAGACTTCTTAAGTTGCCTGTGTTCTGTTCAAATAATACTTTTATTACTTGATCTACTGAACACCTAATGACTAAGAGTTCAGAATAGAAATTCCTTTACTTTTTTTTCCCCTCAAAGGCAATACAGAGGGAATGAAGGCCAAATGCGTGAACTACAAGATCAGCTAGAAGCTGAACAATATTTTTCTGTAAGTGTTCTTTATATTGCACAAGCATTTAATTATGTTATGTACAACTTGCATCAATCTATTAATAATGACCTTCACTTTTAGATAATGGGAAAAGTAATAAATGGGGGAGGAAGAACAAGAAAGATATACAGCTGTTTTTTAATTACTGTTTGACATTAACTGTTTTGTCTGCTGTCAAGCTAAAAAAATAGTAAATATTCATTTTTCTTCCAGTCTTTTAACCATTCTGGACTTGCCCTTGTTGACATTTTGGACACATGTATTAGATTAGGCTCAATAGTATACTTTGCTTGACTTTCTGTGCCTAAAACCCCACCTTGCTATATTGGCACCTGTATTTTAGATTTCCAATGTCTCTCTTTCAAGAGACAGGTTTGTTTAAAGAATTGCTGTAATAAATCATTTTTTTCACTAAATATCCAAGAAATGACTTTTATAAATGCCTTCTTCCACTTTCATTATTATTTTTAAACAACTGGCACTCTCAAGAGAAAGGCTTATTGTGATTGATTTGCTTATGTCTGGCCTATATATCCCAAAAATCTCCTTAAAAACTCTTCTGAAAATAGAAAATCAGTGCACTAGACAAAGTAGTGAAAAAAGAATCTTATTGTATAGTGTTTTTTCTTTTTTGGTTTTGCAGAATTTTGATTGTAGAAAAAAACAAAATTAGCATTCCCATCAGTGGCTTAAATTGTACATTACATTGCATTTCACTGCACAGAAATATAGCACAGATCTAAGAAGAAACTGTCCCATAGTTCAACAACTACTATGCCCTGGCCTTGTTTATTATTTGAGATTGGCCTGATCTTTTTTAAATATATGAATGATATTCCCTTAAATGTATCTTGATGATGAGAGATAGAGAGTGAATTTGTAAAACTAACAGCACTTGCAGTTTATTCTGAAATGTTAATTTTGGTGTAAAAGCTACCCAATTATAAAGTAACTATTCAGCTCTTACTTTATAATAAAAAGAGCCCAAACCAATTAACATATTTATATTAAATCATTGCAATATTTTAATGTGTTAACCCTTCTATATGTCATTTAAATCACAATGCTTTTTTTAAAAAAATCCAATTTGGGAAGGACAGAAAGGCCTAATTAGAAAAGACACTCTATAGATCTTGTTCTTATTTTTTGCTTGACAGCATTGATTAAAACTTCATTAAAGGGTGAAGGAAATATTCAATCTGGCCTTTCCAAATGGAAAGAATTTCTTTTATATCTCTTAGGTATGGAAAACTGTAACAGAGTTTTTGTTTCATCTCACATCTAATTGTTTCCTAATTTTCAATTCACCAATCAAGCAGGTATTACTGTTTTCAAGCTAGCACTCATGAATCTCAGATTGACTTAACCGTTATTTTATTCATCTAGAGCATTTCCCCCTCCCCTCACTATAAATGGTTCTTGACTTACGACCACAATTGGGAAGATAATTTCCATTGTAAGTTGTTGTAGTTGTAAATCAAGTCCAGCCTATTACATGACAACTTTTATGTGATCATTAAGTGAATCTAATTTCACAAATTGGCAAAAAAAAATCATAAATCTTGTTTATATGGGAGCAGGATGCTGCAGTTGGATGTAAATGTGAGCTGGTTGCAGAGGTGGGGCAACAGTTGTAAGTGCAAATATAGGTTTAAGTTGCTTTTTCATAACTTTGAACTGTCCTTAAACTAATTATTGTTAAGTTGAAGATTGCCTGTACTTGTTTGCTGTACAAGGTAGTCCTTGATTTGCAATCACAATTGAGTCCCAAATTTTTGTTGCTAAGCAAGACAGTTGTGAAGTGAATTTTGCCCCACTTTACGACCTTTCTTGCCACAGTTTTTAAGTGAATCTCTGCAGTTGTTAAAATAGTAACACGGTTGTTAATTGATTATGCTTGTCAGAAGGTCACAAAAGGTGATCACATGATCCAGGACACTACAGCCATCAACACCCAGTTGCCAAGTGTCCATATTTTGATCATGTGATCATGGGGATGATGCAACGGTAGTAAGTGTGAAAAAATAGCCACTTTTTCAGTGCTGTTGTAACTTTGAATAGAACTATATGAATGATTGTGAGTTGAGAACTATCTGTACTAGACAACTTGAGAGGAAATACTTTGAGTAAAAATTACACTGTTATCTCTTTGTTGCTGGCTTCATTATACAATTCTTTAACTTCTTTCATTTTTTTCAAACATGTTGTAAGCTCTTTGAGAGAGTGGTTGTAAAAACTTGATATAAATAATACACAAATATAGATTGAATAATACCGGTATGTAGCTCTTATCATCATCCCAAGTTTGACTAATAAATGGAAATCTCTGGATTGTAACAATGTCTAAATGATAATGGTGCCTTTTTAAAAAATTTCCAGACACTTTATAAAACTCAAGTTAAAGAACTCAAAGAAGAAATTGAGGAAAAAAATAAAGAAACGCAGAAAAAAATACAAGAACTGCTAAACGAAAAGTAAGTCACTTTTGTGGACAGTGTCCTTCCAAAATTGAGATACTCTAAGCAACATTGATATTGTTGATGGAATATGTATGTATATATGTATTTTTTACATTTTTGAACCACTCATCTCCCAGAAAGAGAAAAATCTTTTTTATCACTTGGAAACAAAAGGAATATGATAATTTTGTGGATTGCTGCCTATATTTTAAGGGAAAAAAAGACTTCTTAAAACAAACTATGTCAAGTTAGCACATTTTCAAAACATTAGCTAGAACAAAACATTATCTTATTAAATATAAGTATCTTTTATAATTGGTTGTATTTTAAAATGTATCTAAAAAGCAGCTTTGTTGGCTATGGAAATGTATGTACAGTATTCAGTGAAACAAAAGTATAAAGATGTTTGTACAACAATATGAGATGTTTGTTTGTTAGTCCCAGCAGAAATAAAAAATTCTGATAATTCAGTATGCAAGGATTTTTTTAATCTTACATATTTTTTCAGTAACAATAATGATCTCCTCTGGAATCTGATAGGGATTGCAATTTATTCCTGTAATTGCCTTGAACTGAAACATAGTAGTTTGTATAATGTACAAGTCACTGGCCCGAAGTTAAACAATGCTGGGCTCACACCTTATCAATCTGAGTCAAACAATCTCCATTATGGCTTAGCATAATTATCATGATGGATTGTTCACAAATTATGTCTAAAACAAACCATGATCAAACTATCAAGGACTTTATAGCTAAATAAGAAATTACATCCTAAGTTGAGCAACTACATTGCATTATTTCTAAAAGAGCAATGTAATATTTTGCATAATTAGTATTTTTTAAAAATAATAATTTTGTGTTGCAGAGAAGCTGTTGTTACACAGTTAGATCTGGCTGAAACAAAAGCTGAATCTGAACAATTAGCCCGAGCTCTCCTTGAAGAACAGTATTTTGAACTAACACAAGAGAGTAAGAAAGCAGCATCACGAAATAGACTAGAAATTACTGATAAGGACAATATTGTCAGTCGGGTAAGGTATATTTATATTTTTTGTATCATGAAGTTAATTTATTATACTGTGAGAAAGAAATGTATCTTTTGTAATGTCACTACATACTGAGTGATCACTATGATGCATGCTTGTTTTTCTTACAAATCTTCAGTAGCGTGATGGATGAATGCATATAGCTAAATAAGGATGAGGTTTCCTTTAATGAAATATGAAACATTTTCTTGCATTAGAAATCACAGAATTATAGGTTAGAAAAGATTTTGGAGATTTTCCAGCCAACTCCCTGTTCAGGGCAAGAATCTCATACCATCTTATATACATCCATCCATTGTTTGAAAACCTCCAGTGATGGAGTCTTAGTAACTACAGAAAGCAGACTATTCTATTGCTTAATAGTTCTTTTAAAGCCCAACATACCCAGTTTGTTTATAACTTTCTTCATAGAATGTTATCTCTAGGCTCCATCTTTGTCCTTCCCCTATATCCCCCTATATTCTTGTATTTTGGCAACCAGAACTGGAGACAATACCCAGGGGCAGTCTGACCAATGCAACATAGAGTGGAACTCTCACTTCCCATGAACTGGAGACTGTATCTCTGTTGATACTGCTTTAGATTCCATTAGCTCTTGAGGTGGCTGTAGCACATTGCTTGTTCATGCTTAATCAGTAGCTATCAAAGCATTTGGATCCTTCACACAAGTACTGGTGCTGAGATAGAAGGTATGGCCAATAATGCATCTGGTTTTCCCTGCTTAAAGTGCAGAATCTACATTGCCCACAACTGAACTGTTGTTTGTTAAGTAGGGCCAAGTACCAAGTCTATCATTTTCTACCTCAAACCTGTTTTCTTCCCACCAAGCTTCCTGTAATCTGCAAACTTAATGAGTATCCATTTGATCCCCTTATCTGTGTCACTTATGAAAATGTTAAAGAGCACTGGGTTTTGCTCTACAAATCATGAATAATGGCTTAGCAGAATTTGTAAACTGTTAGTGAGTTCATAGCTAAGTAAGAAATTGTCTCCCCAAGCTGAATATTACAATACATTGTACTATTTTCTAGTGTAGTGTTTAAAAAGTAGTTAAGACTTGTGAGAAACTGTACACAGTTAGCTCTGGTTGAAACAAAATCTGATTTTAAACAGTTAGCTTGTGCTTTCCTTGAAGAGTTGAATGTTGAATCTGAATACTCTACTAGATCACTTCCTCATACTGACATAAAACCATTTAGGACCCTAACTGGGTATGGTTTTTCAGCTAGCTGCAAATTCATAGCTAGTGGCATCATCCATCCCACATTGTTTTGTTTCATTAAGCAGCTGTGGCAAACTTTTGTGAAGTATGAGCGTACTGTTTGATCTGTTAATCTATGCACTTTGTCAAAAGAAAAACATGTTTTCGTGTCCCCTTTTTTAACAAACACACAATGACTTTTCTAAGGGCTTGCAAACTGATCTTTTCTAGAATTTTCCCAGTTGCAATTTCAAAATGATTGATCTGGGAGCTTGTGGGGTTTGCCTTTTTTTCTTTTTGAAGTTTGATAGAAATTTATTGGTGCATTCATATATACATAAAGATTAGAGGCCTCTTGACTACGAAATAAGAAACCCTGGGCAGCTTATAAATAAAAGAGAAAAACAAATGACCCAAAAGAGATCATGAGTGGTCTGAAGAAAAACACATCAGCCAAAAAAACCTCCCCTCAAACAGGAGCTCAACTATCATCTAACCCCAAAGGCTGGAGAATGGCCAGGCCTTTAATAGGTTCCTGAACAAGATCAGGGTAGGAGCCATTCCAGATGTCATCAGCTCTTTTCCAATCTTTTGGCACTTACCTTGTACTCTTAACAGTTTTCAAAGATTACAGTCAGTGGTACTGAGATAAAATTTGCCAGTTTTTGACAGTTTAAGTCTGATTGGTCCCAAGGATTCAAGTTCATCAAAGCAGCTACTTGTTCTTTCACCCATTCCTTTCCTATTTTGACTTAGATTTCTGTTCTGCTTCCCCAGCGAAGTTTCCAGCAACTTGGATTACTATTTTCGTCAGGTGTATATAGGAATTAAATAATTCAATCTTTCCCCTTTCCTTATCATCATATTGCCATTTTCTCCAATTGGTAAACCAACTATTTCTTTAATGTTCTTCCTGGACTCATATCACATCAGTTTGACTGTGCTAATACAGAATGTCATCTTAAATTTAGTATTGGTATTAATATATTTTTGCTAATATCTACATGGGTAAAAGAGATGTTTAAGCTAAGTCAAATTTAAAAATAGGTTATGGAAAGATAAATTGCCATTAGCCATATAGTTGTGTCCATTTATTCTTTAATTCCATAATAGAATCAGTATACTTCTATAAAATTTCTATTTCTTTTCCTCAACAATTAGTCAAATGCAGCTGTAGTTATTGTTTTATTTTCCTTTAGCTTGAAGAAACAAATAATACATTAACCAAAGATGTGGCCTTTCTAACGAAGGAGAATTCTGAGCTAAATGGAAATATTAAAAAACTTGAAGAAGGTATTTCATATTTTCAGTGACATTGTTTGGAAGAAGGCCAACACCTTTTTAATACTATCTTATACAGTAATAGAAATGGTCTTTCAACAGTGCAGCAGTAGAATATGGTTTGGTATTCTATAGATATTTGTAAATAAGTCTATGTAAATTAGGAAAAATGTGAGATAACTTGAAAACACAATGAATTGTTGGAGTATATATATTTGAGTGATTATCAGAATGTATGAGAAAAGGTATAGGGGATCTTGTTTAATTTTTTTAAGGTAAAAATAACATTTTAGGGAAGAAATTCATCAGCATTTTAAAATTTCTTTCAGAAAGTGCCTAGTGATTCAGGCAATACTTCTTAATGGGATGGACTCTCATGTTATATAATCTGGGGGGGAAAGTGAAAACAGATGCCTTATTAACTTACTGAATAGCTTGCATTAAACATTAGAATTATGTAAAATCATCTGTGGTTATTTGAAATGGGTGTCATCTTCACATCCACACATGCTCAAATCAGCATAGGAATATTCTTGAAACAGTTTCACTAACCATTTTGAAGGTTTTGCATCTTCACACTTTGAGTAGTGAGTTTAAAGGAGTATTACAAATGGTTGAGATGGCCCTTTTAAAAACAAACCCTCATAATTTGTATTTGTATTTTTCTTGTCTCATTTCCACTTTTACTTTGTTTTGTTTTATTAATTTCTAATGGTTTTGATTCCTTTGAGTTATTTTAATAGAAAATGAAATAAAGCTTCTTATAAACAGATTAGAACTCAAACAGAAAACAGAATTTAAGAGTCAATAAAATACAGGTTCACATGACTGCAGAATGCTGCATTGGACTGCATAGTAACAATTCCATGGCCATCATAAATTTGGTCAACTGGTTGTAAGTTGAGGACTATCTGTAATGACTTAGACAGTCATCCTATATATTTAATAATGGGAACAATATATTTTCTCTCAGAGTTAAGCATGTGCTGTAGGAACTGATTTATTTTTTCATTGTTTGTCATATTGCATGCACATGCAATTTATACATAATTTTTGAAAACCAAGAATGGCAATACCTTAAGCTTATCAGCTTGGACATTGTGTCAGTTGATATACAGATCTTAATCAGCAAAGAAAGTGATTCTAGTTTTTTGATGAATTGCAAGTAATAATTACATAGTTTAGACATAACTCCAAACTGTAGTTCATTTGCTTTAAATACCAGTTTTATGTTTCATGTATCGTACAAAACTAAACACATTACCATCACAGTTGCTAGGTTCACAAAACACAGTGAGTCAAACATTATATTAGGAATTAGCTTAATAAGTCAACCAAGCCTGCCTGTCTATTTAAAAGCTAAGCACTTTCCATCCTGTATAATTCTGGACTGAATATGTAGGGGCAGGACTCTGTTCTGTTTCTATTAAGATTTAACAAAAGAGAGAAAGTGCATGTGATACTAATGCAATAAAAACCCACAAATTCTTAATTCTTAATTTTTTTCAACAAGAGTATATATTGAAAAAAGAAGAGGAATTCAACATAATTAGAACACAGTATGAAAAAAATTTGAACAATGAAAGAACACTTAAAACACAGGTGAGTGTATTTTGGAAAGTTGATGGAGGTGTCTATTTTAAAGGACAGCTATTTTAGGTTATTTATTAATTAATAAATTTATATGCAGCCCATCTTGCTATCCAAAGTGATTCTGGGTAACTTACAATAAATATATTACAAATATAAAAACTATTTAAAATTCCAAGAGTTAAACACAGGGTAACAAAAAAACTTAAGGACTCATGCAGAATGTGGGGCATTCTCTTATCACTACCCCAACTACTGCCAGCCTAGTGGACCTCTATTGGGGTCCTAAGTAACAAGCCAGGTTTTAAGGCCCTTCCAGAAGGCCAAAAGAGTGGGGGCGAATCTCACCTCCAGCCACAGAATGCAGGACCATAATAGAACAGGCTTTTCTCCTGGACTCTGCCAGTCTTGGTTGATGGAATCTGCAGCAGGCCCCTTCTGCCGGAATGAGTGGGGTAGGCTGATCCCATTGGAACCAGACAGCTCCTCAGATATCCTGGGCCCATGCCATCAACACTTTGAATTGGACCTGGAAGCAGATTGACAACCAGAGCATCTCATGTAACACTGGTATTACATGTGCAACTATAGAGATCTCCTAAACAGTTCATGCTGCCAAATTCTGAATCAATTGTAGCTTCCGAATATTCTTCAAGGGTAGCCCCATGCAGAGTCCATTGCGGTAATCAAAACAAGAGATGACCAGGGCATAAGTTACTAAGAGCATGTCCTCTAAAATATAGTGCTTTGGTTCTTTATAAAGAATTTTGTTTTTCTGAATTTTAATTCATAGAATAACAGAAAAAACCCTAAATATATTGGTCAGCCTTAGGGAGCCTACCACATTTCTTTTAATTGTGATTTCAGAAAATGAGTTTTGCCTTTTTAATGTATTTACAGCCTTCTCATAAGCATTTGCCATCATTCTCAATAATTAAGATACCTGTATAGAAATTTGTGACTCAAAATTAGTAATTAGATCAGTAATGAGTTGTCTTTCATACAGATACATTGTTTTCTGGGTAGTAATACATATGGTTTCTTTACATCAAAGTAAAACTGAGAAATGCTGTTGATAGTGAATGTATCTGAGATAGATCAATGGTCGGATGCAATAAAAGGCAGATTACTACATTTATGAATATTTAGATGACAAACATTTAGAGACACTAATGCTTCCACAAGAGCCAATTTGTTGTAGTGGTTAATACACCCAAGCTAAAAATTGGAAAATAATTAATTCTAATGATTTTTTAGGTAAACAGCCAGCTAAATGATTTTGGTCCAATTATTTTCATCTCTAGGAAGAAGGCAATGGCAAACTACTTCCAAAAATGTTGCCAAGAAAACTTAAGAGAGCTGCCTAGTATTCTCCAGGAGTGAATACTGACTCAAAAGACACTTGTACAAAAAAGTGCTTCCTTAGATAGCTCATGGTTATTCATATGAGTTAGAATAGAACACACTTAGGCCTATAAATGTGTTCCAGATGGATGTGAGATTTATATTTGTTTAATAACTAAGTTTATGTTGTGAAATGTTAACATTTGAAGTTGTTTTACAAAGTAAATGGTGAAATGGCTTCCAAGAGAAGATGTTAATTAACCCAAAGTAAAGCTATTAATTATCTGTTGTGTCTTTAATAGACTAAGCTGAGGATGGTCTTCATAAAATATTCAGGTGGAAAAATAATATTTATTGATATTTATTCTCTAGATAGAAATCTTCTGTACTTACTTTCCAAGGTTAATTTGTTTTAATGGGTCTACTTTTATTTTCTCCTATTTAATATGCAATAGGCTGTCAACAAATTGGCTGAGATTATGAATCGAAAAGATTTTAAACTAGATAGGAAGAAAGTAAATATGCAAGATTTCAAGAAAAAAGAGAAGGAAAACCGAAAGTTGCAGTTGGAACTTAACCAGGAAAAGGAGAAATTTAATCATATGGTAATAAAATATCAAAAGGAGCTTAATGAAATGCAAGCGGTAAGACTTTTTAATATAATTATCAAATAGATTCATTGATCATATTCTCTTTGAAGCCCAAATTATATTTCAGATTTAAAAGATGGATAAAATTCAGTTTGTTCAAAAATTGTGGTTAATTTTATTATTCACTGAAAGGGACAACATGTGAAAATATAACTTCTGGGTTAATGAATCTATTAAATATTGCAGAATGCCTCAGAGTGAGGAGAACAACCTGAAGGCTGAATATGTTATTGATTGGTGGGCCCCCATTGTTAAATCACTCTTAGGTTGATGTTACTGTAAATAAGATCTAAAAAGAGAAACCATTTGGCATTTCTCCAGCACAGTGTTACTCCTCATAGTCCTAATTTCTTATTTACAGGCTAATATGCTATTGGGGAAAAAAGACATACAAGAAGAATTGGAACATTCTTCCTTATTGTACAGTCTTCCCCACAACAATTGCAGCAGTAAGGGAGACATGAGTAGTACCAGCAGGAAAAGAACAGTGGCTATTCATTTCAGAAAAGGCAGTTTGATAAGGCAACACAAAAATTAAGCATAAGATAAATGTAGAACTTAACAACATTCCACCATTCCAATGTCATTTCTCTTCTGTTGACAAATTAAAATAGCAAGCTAGATAATTACTCCAGACCTCTACTAATTTTCTTTACCATCTCTCAAATGATTTTCACTTTTTTTTAAGATTACATTACATAATTTTCTTGTTTAACAATTCTTAAACCATCAATTTGCTTATATCCATGTATTTGTTGTTCAGCGGATAATTTTTGTTTTCTTCCATTTGTTTGCCTCCATCTCATAGTTCCACTGTTGGACTATCTGTTTTTATCCTATCCATCAATGTATTGACTCAGCCACTTCTATCCTTTTTATCTCTTTTTTGTAATCGATTGAAATACATGTTGTCATATATTCAGAATAGAAGAAATACTATGCCCAAACTATTTGGAGTCTTTGACACAGTAGAAGCCTCATACCTGATTCTACTTGAATTGGGTAATCTCTAAGGAATTCCAATTCTACATCAAATAGAACTTTAAAGGTGACAATAAGCATTGTGAGCTGCATATGGAAAGTAAAAACTGTCAAAGTAGAGATGTCACATGGATAAACTTAAGCATGTACCCAACCAGATTTGGAGTTCAAGGAGAGCCCCTTGTACAATGTCATCAATACAGACATGATTTGATGAGAGGTACCATTATTAAAGTCTTTCATTCCTGGCATACAAAGTTAACTGTCAAGCCTTTGACGGTTATTATTTTCCAACCATGACTTTCACTAAATCTTATTAAGATTTATTGAGAAGAAAGGGATTGAGTTATAAGAATTTTATCAATTAAACTGTTACCTGTATAAAAGCAGAATGTCCCGAAGTACATTATAGCAGATCTTTCTCTTAATTGTTTTCTAATTTCAATCCTATGGAAACTATTCAAATTATCCATAAGAGCATGCAATGTCCATCAATTTTCCTTGCTAAGTGGAGTCTGTCAACATCGCTGCATGGATGAAGGGCATGATTCATTGCCATTATTTTTCTGGTCTTCCTATCCAGAGATTTAGTTTTGCTTGATTCTAGTTCCATCCCATAACCAAGCTTGAATTCCAACTGAAAAGAGTCTAGATCAAATGTGTCTAGCCCACAGACTGCATGAGGTTCTTGACAGCTAGTAATGTTGCCTCAGAATATAAAAACGGTTTAAAGGAAGTTTGTTATTTATATACATTAATTATATTTATATTTTATGCATGGACCAAAACAATTCCTCTTCACTCAGTGCTATCCAAACAAACAAAAGGTTGGACACCTTTTGTTTGCTAGATTATCTAGGATCTAGATAATCTTTTTAATCCAGGCCTTCTGTAGATAAAGCCCCATCACTCTCTCAGCTAACTTCCTTAAAAAGGGAAGATTGGAAATAGGCCAGCTTCCATAATGGTTTCTTGAGGAGACAGTGTACACTTTAAGGTCCCTTTGTTCAAGATAACTTTCACTAAGCGGATGAGACATACATCTAATCAATATGTGATAGAGCTAACATTGTGAGAAACTTTCCACTTCCTCAGGATCCACAAGCTCAAATTAACCCCAGTTAATTTCACATGATAATTTTTTGTCATCTCTGCCGACTCTGGGCTTATAGCTGAATATGAGCAGTGTTATCCTCCAGATATATGCAAACTTGTTTCAGTGGCCTAGAAGTTCATTTTCCCACCTAATATTTCCCAGCAGGGATGAGAAAAGCCTTAAACAATATGCTCTACAGCTCTCCATGAAACTGATATAAGTGAAAATTTGTTTATGAATATTGACTTTACTATTAATTATCAGTTGAATAAGTATTGGAAGAATGGTTTATCCCAATTTCTGTTGAATACAGCAACTGGCGGAAGAGTCCACATACAGGAATGAACTTCAGATGCAGCTGGACAGTAAAGAGAGTGATATAGAACAGTTGCGTAGTAAAATTTTAGACTTGCAGCAGGGCATGGACTCTACTAGTGTTGCCAGCCTTCAGGCTGATGAAACAGATGGAAGTGTTACAGGTAAGAGAGTAACTCTTCGTAATTCTCCATCGTGTTATACCAAAAATACTATCCTGTTTAGATAAGATGTCAACTTTTAAATATTAGTTTTTCTCTATTTATATTTTATACATTTGAATGGTAAACAAAAATAGATTTTATCATCACAAGGATATATGAATTTTTATGTTTACATTAGTATTTTGGACAAACACATACACCTAATAATTATTCTTGGTATCCAGCTTATCACGTTCATATCACAGAGCCCTTAGTTCAAAAACAGTAACTTGAATTTGGATATATTATATGTTTTGATATTTTTTTATGTGAGAATCGAGAATTTCATCAGCTAATACTTAATTTTTAATTAAGCTTCACATCATAAACTTGTTCTTTCATTTTAACATTCTCTTGTCATTTAAAATTGAATAAATTGCTTTTCTCTTATTCCTTATATCTAGCTGATTCTTCCCACATTCCTTATTTATTTCTCTTCTGTTCTTAACTTCTGTGAGTAATGGGACAAATGGGGTCTTCTTGCTTGCTCTTTTGCACTTTCATTGTGGCTTTCAATTACTATATATTTATGCAAAATATTTAATTGCTCCCACTCTATTATGAAATTAGGAATATAGTTTTTGTAAAACATCTTTATGCTGAAACAGTTGCCCGTTGAGATCCTGTCAACTAAGTTCAAACATATCCATTGAAAGTGTTGGATGTAAGTTTTATAACATCTTCACAGGTTTTGCGATAGTGCCATGGTAAATGAATTTGTGACTAGGCATGAAAAAAGCTTCAATCCTTGTTCTTGTTTAGCTAAGCTTACTTGTTGCTATTTTATTAGTCTGTTTGATCATTGCTAATGGCTGCATGAAAGCAAATCCTTTCTTTATAATTCTCTGTGAATAAAATGTTAACCAGTATATATTGGTTTTTATACAGAATCAAGAATAGAGGGCTGGCTTTCAATACCAAACAAAGGGAATATTAAACGTTATGGGTGGAAGAAGCAGGTACACATTGACTTGTCTTTCATAAGCCAAACCAAGTACTGATTTTTGACTTGAATTCAGATAAAGAAAAATATGTGTTTACAATGGGAATTAATAAATTCAAATTCAGATATGAAATGTTACAATTGCAGAAAAGAAAAACAAGAAATTATTATATGAAATCTTGTCTGCTGCTAAAATAACTTTATTTACAGTTTATATTTAAATATTTTTATAATTTATATTTATTATACCATGCAGAACATGAAATTATTTAACCCAGATATGAAAATATTTTGATACTAATGTATTAAAAGTGTTACCAAAAGTGTAATATGACTAAATTATTTCATATTATATTATATTTGTATTTGCCTTTCATTATAATATGCAGGCGATTAGTTTAAGTTTCTATGGATGTTCATATTACCAGACCTCACACCTTCTGTTTGTCCAGAAAAAATTATATGACTTTTATCACAAGCAAGCATAACATAGGCACTGATAGCATCTTTTCTTTTCCTTTTCCACCCCCAGTATGTTGTGGTCAGCAGCAGGAAGATTCTATTCTATAATGATGAACAGGATAAAGAACAATCTAACCCATGTATGGTATTGGATATAGAGTACGTTTTCCTAATATCAATTTGAAATATAAGTGAAATAATTTTGAAGTCTAAAAAGACTGTAGGTGTAATATTCCTAATAATTTTCCAAATATTGCCTCTAAACATTATCTCCTAACCTTCTTTTGGATTCTGTATAGTATTTGTTTCCACATAGTAACAAGATTGTTACTCTTGTTAATCTTGTAATTTATACTTGATTATTTTTGGTTGTATAAACAACTTGAGTCAACTCTTAGGGACTCAACTCTTGAGTCAACTCTTAGGGATTCAAGGTGCTGGTGATTACCTATAAGGCCCTACATGGCTTAGGCCCGGGATATTTGGGGGACCATCTGCAGCCAGCAACAGCTTCCCATCGCCCCATGCGTTCCCAGGGGCCTTCTCAGGGTGCCGTCGGCCAGACAGTGTTGGCTGGCGACCCCCAGGGGGAAGGCTTTCTCTGTGGGCGCACCTACCCTTTGGAATCAACTGCCTCTGGAGCTCCGGGTGGCCCCCGACCTCCGCTCTTTCTGCCGCGACCTGAAAACATGGCTGTTTCGTTTGGCCGGCCTGGACTGATAGGATTTTAATTCTAATTTAATTTTAACTTGTTAGTCTTAATTGTACTTTTAACGGTTAAATTAAGAGATTTGGATTTAATTTTTTAACTTTTTATTAGCTGTTTCTTAACTGTTGTGAGCTGCCATGAGTCCGGCTAGAGATAGGGCGGCATATAAATCTCATTAATAAATAAATTAATTAATAAATATAGTTAGATTTTCCTCATGGTTTATATTGATTGAGCAGAAATAGTGTTTTTAGAAGATGACAGAATATTCTTCTTATAGTATTTTGTGAACGAGTAATATAAATAGGTATAAATACATGTAAGTATTTAAGGGTGTGTGTGTATATTATATTATATTATATTATATTATATTATATTATATTATATTATATTATATTATATTATATTATGTTATATTATATGTATATAAATATATAAAGGGTGTGTGTGTGTATGTATGTGTGTATGTATATATATATGTGTGTGTATATATATATATATATATATACACACACACACACAACTTGTAATTGTGAGGCTGCAGAAATATAGAATTTATACAGTATCGAATTTATGATTAAAATTTAACTGGTTGTCACAGAAATTATATTGACATTGTAGACATGTCACCAAATGCATTTTATCCAATATCCACTCTACTCTGTTACCAAAATCAGATTGATCATTATTATTGGAATTCTTTTGTTTTAAGAATTTTTTTTGTTTATTTTTTAATAGTCTAGATTTTGTAAAAATCTTCTAAAATTAAAAACTTCAGCTGTATATTTTACTTTAATGCAATATGGTGAGCCACTGCAACTATAATATATATGTTCACAAAATAAATTGTTCAAGAGTATAGATTACATAAAGATGTTTACATTCATCACTATAAAAATTTCATTGGCATTCTTTTTCTACCAGAAAAAGAATGTTATGTATTTTTTTCATTTATGAATACTATGTGTTGATCAAGCAGTGTGTTGCATGGCATCACCTATTTTTGCAAGGAATATTACATATTAATATGGAATATTAACATTAAATAGTCGATGTTATATTATTAAACTAAAAGTTAAATTTGCCTTATACTGAGAATTATTATTAACACTATATAATTTCATTTTAGTAAATTGTTCCACGTTAGACCAGTTACACAGGGTGATGTTTATAGAGCCGAAACTGAAGAAATACCTAAAATATTCCAGGTAAAGCGTTTGCGTATTTGTTTTTAAATATTTGTTACTGTTTGTTCATTTAGTTAATATGTATTTATATACCCAGGGACTGACACAAACCTTTACATTTTTTTGTTTTGTTTTGCTTTACTCAGATCTTATATGCCAATGAGGGAGAGTGTAGAAAAGACTTGGAAGTAGAACCAGTGCAGCCAGCAGAGAAGACAAATTTTCTGCATCATAAAGGGCATGAATTTGTCCCAACTTTATACCATTTTCCAGCCAATTGTGAGGCTTGTGCCAAGCCTCTATGGCATGTATTTAAGCCACCCCCTGCAGTGGAATGTCGGCGATGCCATGTTAAATGCCACAAAGATCACTTGGATAAAAAAGAAGAATTAATAGCACCATGTAAAGGTATGGCATGATATGATTGTTTTTAACTATTGTTCAATGTGCTTCTAACAGTTTCAATACAAGGTATGCATATATGAAGTTCTTGCTGAAATTGTTGACCTAAATCCTGATTAATTTGCTTAATTTGGCTGGAATCTAGTGTATGTGTTTGTTTGTGTGTGTGTGTGTGTTTATATAAATCTAATTGAGATAAATCTAATTCAGATGGTGTGCTGTTTGTTTGGATCCAACCCAATTTTTACTTTGCCCCATTTAGATTCCTAAAATCACCTCATATTTCATCTCGGAAACAAATATGTGCAGATTTGGAATATGCATTAAAAGTTAATTGTTGCCTTTAAGGCTGCTATTGTAAATATATTTACAAGTCCATGAATGTAGTTCAGGGTAATTTGAAATAGACAACCAAACAATTCTTAGAATGAATTAATCTATCTAGAGTCATCTTGTAGGGGAGATAGCGGCATAATCAATCAATCAATCAATCAATCAATCAATCAATCAGATGTATATATGTGTTGGGCCTTTTCTGCTTACCTTCAACACTCCAGTGTACTATCCTGATTTCTAGTTAGGTAGTTCATTAGGATGACAGAGTAAACTAAATATATGTTTCAAACGAAGCAGAATACAAACTTAAAACTGAAGCTACACAGTTGAAAAAATTTGTTTTGATCCATCATCAAAATAGCATTTTTTTTGAAAATAGATTCTGTTGCAGTTTTTTTTTCCCAAGGGTAGTCTGTTCATTGTTGTCTCAATCACAACCAAATCCATCATAATTACATTTTAGCTAGCAGACAGTAATACATATCCATATGTCTGCCCTACTTTAATGAGAGGAACTACTGTGTTTTTTATCCCATTAGATAGCTAACTGCCTAATTGGAATATATTCCTTAGGAATTAAACTGGTCTGTTTCCAAAGGGACAGAGGAGTTGTATGGTTCCAGTGACCCTCCGACAAAAGTTTCACATAAACTGTAACCAAATATAACTTTAACATTTTGAGAAAATGCTATGCCCGTCTGGAATACTGAAAGGATTGTATTGCTATTGCTGATCTTTGCACCTGCGAAAAGCTACATCCAAATATTTAAAGATTATAACTTGCTCTATTCTCTGATCATTTAACTATCAGGATGAACTCGTAAGTTGCTGTGCAAAAATTGAGATCTTGATTTTACTATAATTGATCTCAAGTGCTTCTTTATAACAATACCTAGTAGGTAAGTTTCTCAGATGAATCTTAGGCTTTTATGACTCAGCACCAGACTGTTAATGAAAGTCAGTAAGTTTTTTAATAAAATAATTCGTTTTGTCTTTTATAGTCTGTGTATTTTAAATGCTGCTTTTGTGCATCACTACAGACTCTCATTGGAAGGAAAAGCAGATAGTGATGATAATTAATATAGCTTTGCAAGCAAAATGGTCTATATATATTTTTTTCTCAAAACAGTTTGGCTCTGTTTGTTTTCTTCCCAATAGTAAGTTATGACATAACTTCAGCAAGAGACATGTTGTTGTTGGCATCCTGTCAAGAAGATCAGAAGAAATGGGTTTCTCATTTAATAAAGAAGCTCCCCAAAACACCACCATCTAGTTTTGTTCGTGCTTCACCAAGGACTCTTTCCACAAGATCAACAGCGAATCAGTCATTCAGAAAAGTTAAAAATACTTCTACAAAAGCTAGGTGAGATATAAACAGACTTACATTTTAATCTTTTTCTAACAAAACCAATTATAAATAGATTTTAATACAAAAATATCAATCAGAATGATAAGTATATTAGAACGTTGTCACAGTGATATAGATAAAGTCATGGTCAGTAACAGGAAATATTATAAAATTAAATACATGAAATGTTTCTTCTGTAAATATTTTGCTAAAGATAAATTAAAAACCTATACTGGGAATACAGAGTCTTTTGTGTTTTCATGTGAAACCAGACATTGTGGTTTGTAAATTATAGCTTATAACTTGGGGTAAATAACTCAGTTATTTAAGAATCCATATTAAAATAAATAATGGCTGTACAAGCAATGTGCAGTATACAAACCCAGTCTTGGTATACCTAGTATGCTTTCAATCATATATGTAATACAAATAGTTTTCAACTTTTCAACCACAATTGAGTCCAAACTTTCTGTTGCTAAGCAAGGCATTAAGTGAATTTTGCCCCATTTTACAACCTTTCTTGCCACAGTTGTTAAATGAATCACTGCAGTTATTAAGTTAGTAACAGTCATTAAGTGAATCTGGCTTCCCATTGACTTTGCTTGTCAGAAGATCACAAAAGGAGATCACAGGACTCGGGAATACTGCAACTGTCATAAATATGAACCAGTTGCCAAATAGCCAAATTTTGATCACGTGACCAAAGAGATGTTGCAATGGTTGTAAGTGTGAAAAATGGTCATAAGTCACTTTTTTTTCCAGTACTGTTGTAACTTTGAAAGGTCACTAAGTGAAGTGTTGTAACTTGCGGATTACCTCTATAAGGTTTAAATTATTATTTCTATTTATAAATAATGGTTACTCTTACATGGATACATGAATTATGTGAACTGAAATAAGCTCATTCATTCATTCATTCATTCACTCACTTACTCATTCACTCATTCACTCACTCACTCACTCATTCACTCATCCATCATATGTGGCCAAGTCTCTTATACAGAAGATCCTGGATGTACCTGGTTTACATCAAATTGAAACAACTTTATAAAACCACAAAAAACATGCTACAAAAGGCACATATCCTAGGTCCCATCACTGATGTTTTTTGATAGAATGAACCTGGAACATACTCATCATATCATATCTTGTGGGATAGGCAGCAATAATTGGAAATAGACAGTTTCACAAGTAGCCTGTCATGTGTCATTAAGGACTTTATGGGTGATAATCAGCTTGAATTGCATCCAGAAACCTCTGCACTTGTGAACCACTGGAATAAACACAATTTCTGCACAAGATGCATGAAGACCCTCCTGAGTATGAGTGCCACCTGCTTTGCTCGAGGATGCAACCCCTTCGAGAACTAATCCCCAGTTCTAGGGGACATTAAAACTCACAGAAAGTCTCTTGATTGGATAAACTAAACCCTGTTGTCCCACAGCCTGAGAGAAAACCATATGCTGACAGAAAACCTTGATTGTGTTATTTAATTGGCCATGAATAGAGACATATAGCAGATTATCATCAGCACATTGATGAGACTTAACCTCATTCTGATGGATGGCTTCACCGAATAGATATCAAATACATGTGGGAGTGAATAGAACTTTGAGGACATAATGGAAAACAGGGTCTTGAGCCTGGATTTTTCCTTACCCAGAACCAACAGGAATTGGCCTTGGAGAAAGGAAAACTACCACAGTATCATGACTCTTATTCCAAACCCTCTAAACCTATCCAGAATGATACCATAGTAGATGGTATTGAAGATTGCTGATCAAAAAAGATCATGATGCACCATCCCCATCCCAAACCACCATAAATCATCAATAAGTGTCATCAGTACTATATTGGTATGATACCTAGGTCCAAAACCCAACTTAGAAGTCTCCAGATAATCTTTTTGTGCAGGACCTCTGAAGCTGCAGCCAACCTTCTGAACAACCACTTTAGAAAGGATAGGTTGGAGATAAAACAAATTTTCTTCAGTATCATTGGATCCAGCAATGGCTGCTAGAGAAGGGGGTGTTCAAATGCTGATTGGATTATCTTGTCATCCAAAGATTTTATCGCCACATGCATCCAACCACGTTTCCAAGGAGGCCTTGGTTAGTCAGGAGGGCCATGGATTTAATACAGAGATTTATAGCCCCAAGAACTCTGTCCACTTTCTTAAGAATAACAGTCTCACTCTCTTCCCATATAACTAAGATAGACTGTGCCATAGTCAACTAACTCCATAGGATCTGTCTAGTTGGAGTTTAGTTCAAAGTAAATTTTATCAACCTTATACTTTGAATAAATCTCAGAAGTTCCTATTGAAATTTCCCTGCCCCCTCTCTTCTCAGGAGGTCCTGGCTCACCTTGAACAGAGCCAATAGCCATCTAATTGCAGGCAGGATAAGAGTGTAAAAATCATTTTTACAGGTAATCCTTAATAATGGTTTTTTACCCATTTTTGATTAGATTTATTCTTCATCTTCCTCAGGTGGGACTCTAGGCATCTTTTTGGTCATTTCAGACTTCCTGGGAAATCCAAGGGGCTCTCCAGAATCCACAAACAGGGAGAGTAACCTTATTCCACTGTCATCCTCTAATTCCAGGCAATGACTAAAGCCTTAGTCAAACTGTGCATTCCTCTAAAATGCAGGTGCCTAGGGCAATACAATCTCATAGGTTATTCCCACTCTGGTGGGGAGCAGTTGTGGAGAGTTCGAAGGCAATCGGACCACTCTGATCATGAAGAGACTGATGTTAGCATTCTCCACCTTCAGTTCGCTTCTTTACTGGGTTGGACTTGCTTAAAGTCCATGGTTACCATGGTGGCTATGAATTCCCAAACTACTACTGAGTTCACACCAAGAGAAGGCAGATCTAAATCCTCCAGTACCATAATTCTAGGGACCTGCTCTGCCAAATTACCAGCTTAAATATCAAAGCTGCTCTGCTACTAATTATTCTTGCCATAATCTTTTCAGTTTCTTTGAAGTATCATCTCTGCTTTTACAATAACAAGAGATACCATCTTTTAAAAGTCATTTTTATTCCATTCTTTGATTCCATCTCTTCCATCATTCTTTTTGCTTCATTTGCACACTGGTGCAGTTTTTATTCAATCATGATTCTTATAATACTGATTCTGAAATCACAGAAGTCATGCAGTTATTTTTATTTCGTTGTGAAGGTTGTGCTAAGGATCAAGTTTCTCAACTTCTTTCTTATAGCACAAATGCTTTTACTTTCTTTAGTATTATTTAGTTCTAAGACATTAGTGCATACAGTATTCAATTAAACATTCTTCAACTGTAATTTCTGTAACATCCTTGAGATTTAATACTGTAGATTTCGCTGTTTATTATTATTTGTCAGGGAGCAGGACTATTCATAGATACTTACACTGATATTTTAAAAATTGTCATCTTTAGATATAAAACTACTGAAATAATTAATACTAAGCCAAATATTTATTACCTTACTAAAATCATTATTGCTACTTTTAATTCTGATTATTTTAAATAGAATTTGCAGTGTCTTTAGCATTTTCCACCTGTTACTAGGCAGAATTCTCACTGGTTTACCTATCTAATCCTAGACATGATTTTTCATCATATAGAGTGCTATATCGCTTGAGATAAGCTAGGTGCTATGCATAAATGAAGTTTTGACTCTGGCAAAAATATGTGGAATGAGTGAAAATCCATATGAAATCTGCATGTCTCTCAAACATTCTAAGAGAGTAGGGAAAGGCTTAGGGATAAAAAAGAGCAGAGCAAAACTGAACTTTATTTGGCCAAGTATGATTAGACAAACAAGGAATTTGTCTCGGTACATAAGCTTTCAGTGTACATACAAAACAACAGAGCAATAATAATCATAATAATAATACCAATAAAAGAAGGTCATAGAAAAGATGAGAAGGATAATTGTAGGATCTAATCTGGGTTGGTCACCAGGACCAGAGGTTTAGTTTTCCAAGCTTTCGAACTCATGCTGGAGCCCATTCACAGGTAACTTCTCTCTGTATCTATAAAATCATCTATACTTTTCTAAAAAAAATACTAACCAGATCTAACAAGATTCTTTGGAAACAATTCATTCTTAGCTCTTTCATCTGTGAATCTCATTATTCCTAGGCATTTTAAAATCTTGATATTTTAAAATATCTTGTTTCTGCATTATTTACAAAATCTAAAACTTCAGTTTAAAGAGAGATATTTTTTCTTCACTTTGCCAAAACTATTCATTTGTTGTTGTTTCTCTTTCTGCTTTTGTTTCCTACTCCTCATGAATTCATATTTTGGATTGATCTCCCATTTTACTGTTTCAACATTCAGATCACTTCTCCTTTTTTCACAAAGCATACAGTTAGCATTCAAGGCATATGGCAATTATCATGAAATGTTAATTTCTAAATTTCAATAGGTCAAAGGAATATGGATCTGTGGGGGACATTACTCATTCAGAGAATTCAAGTTACTGGTGAGTAGCTTTTGCTTTTAAACCCACTGGTACTTGTATCGTGTAACAAAAGTAAGAAAGCAAAATTACTTTCATCAAATAACGAAAAAACTTTCTCAAAGTAAAAAAAAACACCCTCACCCTAATATTTCTTAGACTCTTGGCGTTGTTTTTAAAGAAATCTATTACCTTTGCTTCCATTGGTCCTTTTATATCATATGCTCAAAATCTTTGGCATGCTATATTCTTTTTTATACTGTTTGAAACAGAACAGTATGTGTATCTTCAAAACAATCTTAATTCTACTGTGTAGAACATGGCATGGTGATGGAATCCTATTTTGTGAAAAGTACATTTCTCTTAGTACTTTTTACTGCTTCTCTATCTTATGGGTAAACGTATCTTTGTTATCCACAACCTTATCTAACATTACAAAAAGTTCATTGTAATTCTGATCAACATACTAAGGGCATTGCTTAAAATCAAATACGTTTCATGGGTAATGTAAATTTGAAAAAATATTCCAAGTCGATCAAATTAGTTTTGATTATGCCAATTTTTTGTAGGTAGAAAAGAAAAAAGTCAGTACTATTATATCATTTGTAATTTGAATGTTGGACTTGTTTCTTTTTCCTCAAGAAGTTTAAAGCATTTTACCTGAACTTTCAGATATTTTTCTACTCAGACATTGCTTTTTAAAAACTGTTCAAATATTTTAGTTAGTACAGACTAGGATGCAAATTCATTGAGGCAGGCCTTCCAGTTTTATTCAAAGCTTTGTATAATCTTCTTGCACTTAAAATCTAAAAAAAATGTGTCTGAAAATTGAACTATACATCCAGCCATAAATATTTTAAATATTACATTAGAGATGGATTTATTCATTTTTCTTAAAATAATTTTAAGTCTTTCTTGCCCCTTTCTCTTCCCAATTCTGCCAAGAATCATGTTAACCTTCATTTGTTATTCTGAATTGTTTATCCTGGTATTATAAGAGAAGCACAAATTCAGGTATAAAATTAATCTTATTAAACATTGAAAAGTAAGTATCTTTCCATAGAATACCAGGAATCAAGGTATACTAAGTCAAAATTATACAAGATAATTTTGGTACGTTCTGGTAATTTTAATATGCAAAATTGAAAGAAGGGCCACCTGCCCACAATAATGAAAATACTTTAGCACGACATTGAGAAATAGACACATCTTGCTTTGGCTCAAATAACCCATTGGGACAATTACTAATACTTAAATTTTTGTATTGAAAAGTGCCACCCAATTGGAAGAACATAACCACAATAAAATGGTTTAGAAATGAAATTTAAAAGGGTGTTTTGTTATTTATACAAATAAGCAAAAATAATAAAAAATCTGGCACAACTGTTTGTTCCTCCTTTGAAAAGTTCCTGGGAACAGAAGTTTCAAAGTTTAATATTATTTATATCCCATATTTATTATTTTTTATGAATAACTCAAAGAGTGGTGAACTACTCTTTCCTCCTCTTTTCCCCCCATAATCCTATGCGATGGGTTGGGGTGAGAATATCAGAATAACAGAGTTGGAAGGGACCTTGGAGGTCTTCTAGTCTAACAGGAAACCCCATAACACTTCAGACAAATGATTGTCCAGTCTCTTCTTTAAAATATCCAGTATTGAAGCGCCCACAAACGTCTTAAAGCAAGTCGTTCCATTGATTAATTGTTCTATCAGAAAATTTCTCCATAGAGTTGGTCCCAAGGATTAGTTGTTTAGTTTAATTAGTTTCCATCCATTGGAAGATTGACTTTGGTGCAGTCAGCCACCTAGCTTTCATGCCTAACGCAGACATAGAACTCACAAGTCTCCTGATTTGTAGCCTGATGCCTTAATAAATTGACAGAACTGGCTTGATCTTAAATATTTGGTAATTTAGTTACTATGCTATGTCACTTCTTTATCAATAATTTTATCAGGTGGGAGTCTATTAATAACTTTAAAAACAACAAGAATGAAGGAATCACAAAATCATGCAAACTCTCTAACTCTCATAACTATTAAGGAAATGCATTAACTATGAAGAGGTTCTGGTTTTCCCAATTACAAATATTGCTCTTATGCTTTAGTTTAAAATGTAAAATTTTTTCTTAAATCTATAATGTAATATGAAATGATATAAACATCTGTAATTCTGTTTTTTTGTCTTGTTTATTCCAGTTAACAATACATGCAAGCTTCATGGATCTGACATGGTGCAGTCTGAGAATGGTGGATTTTTTCACCATATAGAAGTGTTCAGACCGGTTGTTCTTTCCGATACAACTTTCACAAGCTTCAGGGCTAAGACTGCTGTTACTCACTCCTCCTTGCTTTGGCATAAAAAGCTCGCTGAGGGTATCTTATTGCGGGTTTGCCTTAAGGTAGATTAGATTAATTATTACTATGTAATGCAAGTAAAAGCAAATAAAGCTTAGGATTAGTGCTGCCTTTAGAATTCCTGGAAAAAAATAAATGCTTGTCAATCTTAATGGAATGTGGTAAGCTTTTCTCATATCACTGAGAATCAGAGAACTATTTACCCTATGAGAGGGGTATTTATATTGGGATAAGCACACAGACTCGAATATAGAAAGAAGGTATCTCAAACTGAGAGAAGCTGAAATTTTCATGGAAGACTCGAAGTTGTGCTAAAGCAGCAAAATTTGCTTGAAAACAAAGCCTTATGTAATCACTTGAAATTCAGTGCCTTTTCTGTATTGTTATTAATGCTAATCATTCGTGATAGCTCAAAGTATTACACAGTTTGCTTTACAAAATATTAACTTCACATATTGGTAAAGGAGGAGAAAATGAGTAATTAAGGTAATCTATGCATTATTGCCAAGCCATACAGAATTGTTTTTCAAGTGGCGTTAGAAGTACCATAACTATTAAAACAACCAAGTTTGGAAGTGTATTTTGGTTCATAATTGTTCCATAATTTGTATAACATGTTTCATTTAACAATTTGAAGTGTGAATCACAGTAAGCATACACATATGTATATGTATGCTCCGTTTAACATGTAAATTATTGTTAGAATATTTTTATTGGTTGTTGCCCTTTTAGTGCCTTATTCTGAGAATTCTTTTACTGCCATGTCAAATGAGTTTAGAAATTTCAAATACCTATTGCTGTGTCAGTAGTTTTATTGATTGAAGTACTGTA
This sequence comes from Arizona elegans, assembly GCA_022577455.1. Classification (NCBI taxonomy): domain Eukaryota; kingdom Metazoa; phylum Chordata; class Lepidosauria; order Squamata; family Colubridae; genus Arizona; species Arizona elegans. The sequence continues at coordinate 39,844,664 of JAKOOJ010000002.1, forward strand.
GGCTCTAGATCCATTTTCAGTTGTACAATCTTGAATAAAACTGTTGGTTACCACAAGATAATTTAATCTTAATACAAATAGTAATAAAATTTTTTACCGTGAAAACAATTTAAATTTCTGTAACATGTTAAAATTCCAGGTAATACAGGAATTGAATACTTTTTAAATTCTTGTCTTGTAGCAGGAATATTATTATGGTATTAACCGTATGATTTATTTTATTTCTTAACCAAATACCTCTTTAGTAATTTATAATGGCTTTGCAGTTATGTATTAAATAAGAAGCACTGGAAAAATGATTCGTCTCCATGGCGATTTGCATGTTTCAAGTGGTGTTGAAAGCCTTAGTAATAGATATGTAATAAGCATATCTGTTAATACAGCAGTAATGACTTGTGCTCATTTAATACAAAATAAAACTAATTTATGAATAATTATTTTGAAAATGACTGTGGTATTTTTCTCCAGAATACAGTTCCTAGGAAGTTTTGTTATACTTTACAGATGACCAACTGTTAGCATATTTAAATCTGATGCAACTTGATAATTTTTTAAAAAATAAATTTTTATAATGTCATACTACATTTTAATACAGGGTAAAGTAGTAGAAATCTCATAGGATATTAAAGAACTTGTTTTGATAATTAAATTGTTAAATCCATTTACTAGCACATAATGATTTCCATCAGAAGCCTTATACCAGGTACACAGCTCTTACAATATTATATTTCCATGAATTTTAATTTATGCATAAATCATAATTGTTAATAAAAATATGTTACATTGACTTCTGCACTCTGGAAATCAGTGATATTGCTCTGTTACTATATACAAATAATATGGATTCTAGAAAAGCTTAGGTGAGTAGTAGAATTGAGAGAAGATTGCCAGTGGATGCTGAAAAGTTAAAAGAGGTTAGGAAGTTAAAATGTAGTTAAAGAAGGCCAGAAGAATTTGATTTTGTCAAAATGGTGTGAGAAAAGAGGACAGGAGTAGGAAGGCAAAAGACTGTGGTATGACTGACATGTAGTGGGAGAAGGCATAAAGATCAGCAAGTGGAAAGAAGGAACAGGGGAAGATTCATGTGCTTGAGATAGAGTATAAAGCCAAAGAGATGGGACTAACAGGCATAGAAATTTAAAGTTTTGTTAACTGATTCAGAGCTTGGAAAAGGGTCCATAGAGTGCTTAGACAGACTGAAAGGTCTAGAGTGAAGAAGAAAGTTACTTTGAGAGGAAACTGAGAAGATAACCTAGGATATGGTTACTGAATTTGATTGTTTCCTGGTTAAAACCAGTGGAGTGAAAAGGTATGGAATTTGAAATATTTTGAGCTTGAAATGCTCTACAATACTCAAAATTGAGAACAGCTGCCCAAGCTGTTGTAGAAGAGTTCTGATCTCTTAAATGGTACCATTTTGAGTTGGAAATATTTTGTCAGAATAATGGCTGAATGCTTCTAATAAGGTTCAGAACAACCATTTCAATCTTGAATTGTTTTATATTTTAATTAAAACTTTTAAAATTAAGGATTTTTAAAAAGAAAACGTACATACTGTTTCCATGAAGACAGAATAAGTTTGAATTGTTTTTTTTTAAAAAAAAGGTATGAATATTACCTGTAAATGTGCAATTTTCAATGTTCTTACCACTATTAACAATTTCAGTAAATGGGATGAGTGATGCCTAACAGGAAGACAGAAATTATCTAAATTATACCCAAATAGTAGCTTAATAACACCAGAACTGACATAGAATTATATATTATAGGGAGAGGTATATTGATGCAGAACAATACTAGCCCATCTATGAAATGTTGCCATGCATTCTGGAGAATTATGCCTAAACCCAAAATTTAGGTTACTCAATTTGTTTAATCTCCAGGGGCTATTTTATAATGTTGAAGAATTCATTCCTGTGATGTGTAATTGTAAACATCTAATCATGCCTGGTTGTGAATTTGGTGTCCTCCCTGCAGTGTCAGTAAAATATGTGTTTTAATGCAACAATTTTAACTATATAATGTATCAGATTCTGTATTTTTAGTACTGTTAAATTTTCATTTGATGGTTTGTTCTTTGGTATTCCTCAACCCATATGTATATATTTGCCACTTTATAAATCCATTTCATAAATCATTTGGAGTAGCTGTTGCCTGTAAAACATTATGCTGCAATAAAATAAACCAATGAACCTTTGAATTGCCAAAAAAGTTGTTTTAGTGCTCCATGGCTGTTTCAGAAGTGTGCTTTCAATAATTAGTGTGGGGGGGGGGACTATCCAATATTACACATTTTATCTTGTTAAATAAACCCATAGTAGGCATCAAAAACAAAAACCAAATTTATTGAAAGTTTTGTTTTTTTAAAATTTTGCAATGGATTTTGGGAGGCGGGGGGAAGGAAAGGGAATCCAAGGTGGCCAGTTGGGGAGCAAAGCTGTTTAAGAACATTCTTTTTTAAAAACAAAAGACAAGGAAACTTTGCATTTGCAATCAACAACCTTTAAAAGGATTTGCTTCTGCAATAGGCGTCAGCAATGTAACATATTTATGTATTTATTTTCCTGTATATTTTATCATATTTATTATTTTTTTCACATTGAGGAGAAACTTGTTTGGGGAAGAGTGAAAGAAGAGTATGTAAGGGTGAATGGAAACATTATTCTCTAGGTCTAGGATATTGGGTATGCTTGATGTTTGAGTTACTTATAAAAATAATAAAGGCAGGATAAATATAACATTTATATAGTTCTTTTTGGGGTTTCCCTACTGCCCCTATTAAAAATGAACTGTAGTAGTGTTTATCTGTGATCATATCAAATTGAGTACAATCCTCAACATATTATCACAGTTGGGATCAGAATTTTCATTGCTTAGCAAAGTGGTGGTGAAATGAATTGTGCTCGATTCTGTAATTGGTTTTTGCCACAGTTAAGTGAATTATACGGTCATTAAACAAATCCATCTCCCCATTGACTCTGCTAGTAAATGACTGGGAAGTCATAAATGATTCTGTTTCCTTGACATGCTCCAACTGTCAGATGCAATGCAAGTGCTCCAATTTTGATCACGACTGTAAGGATGCTGCAAGTTATTTTTTTTAATGCTTTTGTAGCTTCAATTGCTAAATTAACAGTTGTAAATCAAGGATTATCCATACCACAGAAATTACATTCAGCTCTACTGTGGTTGAGACATTTCAACCTTGCCTATACTTGTTTGAATTAAGTGTTACCAGAGTGGTATCCTTTAATGCATTTAATTTTGCAAGCATTTTACTTCAACAAAGTTCTCATTGCAGTGAGATATTCAAAAGAAATTTGCAAATCACTGGGGCTATACTGTTTCATAATTAGCATTTTCTAAATTAGTCTAATATAATTGCCAAAGTCTATTGAGATGCCAGATAGCCAAAATGCTATTTTGCATTACAGGCCAGATTTTGTAATCTAACAAACAAAAGCCACAGAAATTACAGTCATCAAACACCAGATTTATAAAAGGGTCACTCAGCATGTTGCTATTATGTTCTGTTGCATAGTTCATGCCATGTTATGGTCACTAGAAGATAAAATAAAAACTTAATTGTAGTTTATGGTAATCTGCGAAGTGGTTAGATACACAGGAAAAAAAAATCACACAGGATCGATTGCCGCTTTGTTTTCATGTAATGCCAAGGAAGAACAATTTAAGTTAATTTAGAATCCGTACGATATACGGATATAAAATATAGATTAATAACAATGCAGCTTTTTATGAATTTTCTGGTTCCCGAAGGAGTTGCACTTCAATTCTCATCACCACCCCCAAACCAGATTGTGAATGTCCCCTTAACACCACTATCTTTTTTAAAAGCGGGATAAACTCTTTTAATTTATTTTAAATAAATAAATAAATAATTTCTCCGCCCATTTCGCTAGATTAGGCTCTATTCTGTTGTTTTAGTGCAGAGGTCTTCAAACTTGGCAGCTGTTAGACTTGTGGACTTCAACTCCCAGAATTCTCCAGCCAGCTATGCTATTAGCTATGCTGGCTGGAGAATTCTGGGAGTTGAAGTCCACAAGTCTTAAAGCTGCCAAGTTTGGGGACCCCTATAATTTAGTGGCACTGTTAGCCGGAACCAGTAAAAAGAAAGACTGACAGAGCAGAGGAAAAACAACAACAAACGGGCGGGAGAAGCCTCTGTCTCAAGTGCAACGCAGTCCAGCAGCCTTAAGCCCCGTTTCCTTCCTAGTAGAACCTCCAGCAGCAGAGCCGAGGAGGCGGTGCCTTTTCCGGAGCTGCGTGCGCAGCCCTCCGCGCTTGCAGCGTCATCCTGAGGGGCCGGTTTGAATAAGACCCCGAGGGAGGGAGGGAGGAAGGGAAGGAAGGAAGGAAGGTGCCGCGCTGCTATAGCTCCGTCTCGGGTCTTGAGCTCGCTCGTTTCCCCTTGCTTGCTTAGCCCGCCAGCCATGCCGCTTTTCACAGGTGAGTCTGGCCAGCCGCCTCTCGCGAATGCGGGATTCATCCCCGCCTTTCCGCCTCCCGAGGGCCTAGCTCGGCTTCCCCCAACTCAGGCCTCCGAAGCTCGAGGGGTCTTTGCGCTCTCCTGCCCTTCGCTGAGGCAGGCGGCGGTGGGGAAGGAACGGGTCCGCCCGACCGGATCCCTCCTCCTGAGCAGGGCTTTGCCGGAGGAAGGCCGGGAGTAAGACGGCGTGCTTTGGTGCCGCCCTGTCATTTGCCTTGATAGTAAAAGGTGGAAAACATCGACGGGAAGCAAAGGGCAAGCAGCAAACACGGCAGCCCGAGGCGTGGTTGGTTGGTTGTGTGTGTGTGTGTGTGTGTGTAAGGGCTCCCCCTCTGCAATCGTAACATTGCCCAGGCCTTGATTTTTTTCCCTGGCTGATTTTGAAGAGGAGTAGTCCTCAGTCATATTAGAGCCCGGATTCTCCTTTGGAGAAAACCTGCAAAACTTGAACAGAGTAATTTCTGTTTTTTTTTTCCCCCATGCTTACAGTTCATTTGAAGATTAGCAAGGGTCGTATATATTTAACAAAATAGGGAATTTGATCTGATGCAAGTCATACAGCAGTGAAAAAACTTTAATACTTCTGTCATTCAGCTGCCTCAGGGACTTGAGCTCTTGTGGTTCTCATATATTTGTGCTTTTGTCTTGTAAAAGGTAAAGATGAATTTCTGTAATAAAAATAGCAATGATGTTGTCATTGGGACCTAATGCATTTGTTAATTCCCAAACTACAGATAGTCCTCAACTTACAGCCATTTGTTTAGTGACCATTTTAAGTTACAGCGGCATTGAAAAAAATAACTTATGACCACTATTCACACTTAGGACCATTGCAGCTTCCCCATGGTCATGTGATCAAAATTCAGATGCTTGGTAACTGATTCATATTTATGATGATTGCAGTGTCCCAGGTTCGTGTGATCAACTTTTGAGAACTTTTGACAAAAATCAACGGTGAAGCCTGATTCACTTAACATAGTACTCACTTAACAACTCTAGAGATTCTCTTAACAACTGTGGCAAGAAAGGTCGTAAAATGGGGTAAACTCACTTAACAGCTGTCTTGTTTAGCAACAAATTCTGGGCTCAATTGTGGTTGTAAGTTGAGGACTACCTGTACTTGTAGAGTCCAATGGTCTAACTTTTGTTTTACCAAGTAGTATGTTACCAGGCATAATAAGCCACATAGTCTCCCAGAGAAGGAAGAGTGTAAAGTGAGGGAAGGCTTGTTTAGGGAATTAATACTGTGTATGTCCTGCAATGAATTCTACTACCTATAACAGTGTTGGCGAACCTTTTCGGTACCGGAAACTGGAAGAGCAGCTGCCAGGTTCACATGCACGTGCTGGGAAGATGATCTTCCGATTTTCGGTGCTCGCGTGTGCACCGGCCACCTGGTCTTCCAGTTTCTGGCATGCATGCGTGCCCACAGAGAAGCTGGCCGGTGCACATGTGCGTGCCGGAAACCGGAAGATCATCTTCCCGGCATGTGCATGTGCACCGGGTGGCTGATCTTCCGGTTTCCTACACTCCTGCGTGTGTGAAGACCAGCTGGTTGGCATCCTGGAAGCTGGAAGAGCAACAGGCAATGGCTCGCATGCCCAGAGAAATGGCTTTGCGTGCCCCTTACGACAGAACTGTGTCGGATGAGAATCATAAAAGAAAGAAAAAGGGAATTGTATTCAATCCATGTTATTTCAACTCCTATAATGTAGGAATAGCATATGATGCATGCTTCCTTAGAAATTGGTGTTATCAGTTTTAACAATATGTTGTATGAATGTAAATTTGGTATTCCAGTCAGGGCTATGGCCAAAACTGAGGTATAATTTTTAGGAAAGGCATTCTTAATATAAGTTTGTATGACTTTATTGTTTATAATTTATATGTCTAATCATTGCTGCCAAATCAGGAGTTCTGTATAACATGTCTAATTTTTAGTATTAATTTTATTAGTTGTGTTGGTGTTGTACCTCAAATCCTTGTTTTTCAGTTAATGTAAAATGGGGCAAAGAAAAATTCGATGGAGTGGAGCTGAATACAGATGAGCCTCCAATGGTATTCAAAGCACAGCTTTTTGCTTTGACTGGAGTTCAGCCTGACAGACAGAAAGTGATGGTGAAAGGTGGAACTTTAAAGGTAGAGTTGGATAATATTTTATCACAACTTACTATTGTATGTTTTACACATTTAATGTATCGAGGCAATAATGAACATACCAGCATAAATTTATATTCTGATAGAATTTATGAATTAAATATAATATCAAATTATTTTTGTACATTTTCTGAGGAATTTTTGGCCCTTGCTATGAGATCTAACTACCTTTGGTGATTTCCTCTTTAGCTGTTGGTGTATTTGTTGAATCTGTTGAGTCATCTTACTATTATTGGGAAACGTTTACGTTTATTTTCTTTCTTTCAAATAGGATGATGATTGGGGTAATATCAAAATAAAAAGTGTAAGTATTACACAGTCGCATTAGATATTTATAATGGCTTGGATGTTTTCTATGCATAACAGCTTCACAGAGCAGGATTTACCTCTTCTCTGTGGCCTCAATTGTGAATGATTCAAAGTATGATGGGATTGGGAATGGAGAACAGTAGAAGGAGGATTCAGTTGGCAGATAGTGTCTCACTTTTTAAATTCTAAGTCTACAGTTACAAAGAGTTAAATACTGCTTTTAGTACTGTGGTATATTTACATGTATCTAACATCTTTTTGGAGACAGTCGAAATTAAAAGTGAGAACCCAAATGTGATTGCTGATATTATTTGATTTTTGTAGTAGGGGAACTACTAGAAAAAAGAGGAGTAAGTTTTCAGCAAGTTAAAGGTATAGTAAATACTTTGGTTCCTTAAGGAACAGAAGGGTACATATTAATACTTTGTACTTTTTTTCAAAAGGTAATAAAATAATCATAATTTAAATTTGTATGTGCCACAACTGCTTTTGAACTTTATTTTAAAACTAACTTCTTGAAGACTAATATATCTGATTATATTTAATTTTTTTAGAGTATCTGCTGATAAAACTTCTTGCACCTTTTCTATAGGGGATGACCTTATTAATGATGGGCTCTGCTGATGCACTTCCTGAAGAACCAGTAGCCCGGCCTGTCTTTGTTGAAGATATGACAGAAGAACAGTTAGCCTCAGCAGTAAGCCTATATTCTCATTATGTTCACTGTTTTGAATGCTGAGAAATGCATGACCTCAAATTTAATGAGAAGTAATATATTATATATAATAGAGATCCACTTTGGGGTAGTTGTTCAAGCATCAGGCCAGAACTATGAGATCCTGAATTCTAGTCTCATCTGAGCATAAAGCCAGCTGGGTGACTTTGGGTTGGTCACTGTCTCTCAGTTCTAAGAAAAGCAATGGCAAATCACTTCTCAGAAACCTTGCCAAGAAAACTACAGGCAATCTATGAGAATAAGACATGACTGGGGTTGGGCGGGGGGAATCTATATTATAAACATACTTAGTTTTGAAACCAGAAACTGGGATCTTAAATTGAAAAACATTGTTTTTCTCAAAGAGTGCCTGTCTTTGCTTTTTTTGAGTGAACTGAATTGCTTTGAAAGGTGATGGTTGCTCTGTGTTTAAATCATTGCCATTTGGTGAATGTAAGTAAGCCCTTGTATTAGTAATTCTTCGATTTGTACTAAATGGCTTATCTTATGCAAAAACTAGCTTTTCAAAGGAAGTATGATTTTGCTCAAGTAAAAGTTATAAAAGTAATTCTTATGGCACTTTTGGGAAAAAAAGAGTATTCTCTCTCTCTATAGCTCCTACTCAGTGAGCAGGTAGCAGCTGCAGCTAGAAATCCCTTCCCAATCTCCAATTGATGTGCCAGTTGTACATTTTCCTGGATAGGAAAGCCCTACAGCCACTTATATCCTGGTTACTTCACAGCTTATTACTGCATTGCTCTCCAGCAATGAGGGTAGTCATGATCATGTCTCTGTATATCCATCTGACTCCCCTGCTTTGTGAGCTGCATCAGTTGCCAGTTTCCTTTCAGGTGAGATTCAAGATGCTAGGTGTTATAAAGCCCTACGTAGCATTGAGCCTGGTTACTTGTGAACCACTTATCTTCCATAGTATCTGCCTTATTGATTCTATCCAATGAGGTTTGCATACTCTGGGTTTCTTTGATTACTGTAAATGTTGCTATTTGTTAGGATTTCAAAGTGCTCTTTCTCTGTGCTCCATTGGGGTTGGCTCTCACTCTTGGCATTTAGCAGGGCCAAGCTTTGTGCCCAGGTTTTTGGCTAGGGTAGTTAAAGCCTTCTGAGTTATATATGTTTTTTTTCCTTGTTTTGCTAACTTTTTGCTCTAGTTTTTATTGTTTTTATTGTTATGTGGTTTTATTATTTTTCTATCTTTTTGTGAACTGCCCAGTCATTGGGAGGTGTATCCACACACACATCCCATTTGCCCAGTAATTTTAATACTGTTTTGAAATATAACAATTTAAAATTACTAAACAAAAGAATAGCTGGCTAACCAAACATTAAAATTCTGAAAGAATAAAGTATTATTTTCCTTTTTCAAAAGGGGATTAATATAGGTGGACACTGAACAGGCAGTTTATTTCTGGAAAACATCTTTCAAATATTTCTGGATAGTCTTCAAAGTGTGTTGGAGTCACTGTCATCCAAATTAAATAAAATAATAGTCCAAATGAGACGCAACTAAGGACAGATATCATTGTGGCCAAATGCAGCATTTTTGGAACTGATACAAAATACCTTGTTCAGTAAAGAGATTTCATGCTCAAAAACATTTCTAAAAATACAATATTTAATATAAAGCAAACATTTTTAATATTTCTGTGACAGATGGAATTACCGTGTGGCTTAACAAATCTTGGGAATACTTGTTATATGAATGCTACAGTTCAGTGTATTCGCTCTGTGCCAGAATTGAAAGAAGCTCTTAAGAGGTAGGTATCATAACTACAAATAAAATGTTAATTTTTTAAAATATGAAGTAGTATGAATTTTAGCTAGTATTTTTAATAGGAAAGGGAAGCTAGAATAAGTAACAAAGTAATAAAGTAATAAAATTCATTTTTAATTTTAGATTTCAAATGAAAACAAATTGTTGTGGTAGAACTGTAATAGGAATCTAATATGTGTTGAACTCTATTCTTCAAGTGGAATTGAGAGTTCTGTATTTAGTTCTGTATTTAGAAAAATGCTTCCAATTCCTATACTATTTATTTCATAAAGTTTTAACATTTTATTTTGATTGAGTTGATCAGTTTCAAGAAATATTGATACCAGCTCGTTAATTTTAAATGTACCATTGCTGTAGTATACTGGAAAGTGAAGATACTAAAGCATTGGCAAAATTAACCTAGCATATCCTTAAAATTGTTTTTTCATGCTTAATGTTTCTGTTTATTAAGTTTATATGCTGCCCATCGCATTCTACCAAGCATCTCTGGGCATAACTATGGTTAACATAGCATCTTTGAAATATAGGAATATCAAGGATTATATATGTAAAAGAGAGGTTTAGAGGTGTTCTCACTTTAAAACATTTTAGATGGGTGAAGAGCTTGGTTAAGCAACCTTTTATGGAATAAATTATCTTGGTTTATATCCAAAAATGCTTCTAAAGAAGCAGAGGATGTTTTTGCTCACACAGTTGGCCTCCCCAGTTCCTACCTTTTCTGTCCTTATATTGCTTTTCCATACATATTTAGTTGTTTCAGAGGATTCCCTGAACTTTAGGGGCAGCATTTTAGGAGCTACAGTGGGCTGCAATGGAAAAGGGAAAAAAAGGAAACCCTCTTTTTTGAATGGAATGTAGATGTAAGCTACTGACTCTTTGTTTCATGTTTCATGTATATTTACAAATTATTTGAATCCCATCTTTATTATTTTTACAAGTAAATGAAGGTGGCGAGCATATCCAGCACACCTTTGTCTTTCTATTTTGCCCACAACAACCCTGTGAGGTGGTTGGGCTGAGAGAGAGTGACTGACCCAAGGTCACCCAGCCAACTTTACTGGCTAAGGAGGGACTAGAACTCAGAGTCTCCTGCTTTCTAGCCTGTGCCTTAACCCCTAGACCAAACTGGCTCTAAACATAATATACCGGTAAATTGCTGGGAGGCAGAGGCCAAAGGGTGGCGGCCGATGGGTGGGTGGGGCTTCGGCAACATTTGCTGTATGAGACGCACAGACACTTCCACCCACTTTTTTTGGGTGGGGAGTGCGTCTTAAACACCGAAAAATACGGTATATATATCTTGTTTCCCCCAAAATAAGACATCCCCTGATAATAAGCCCAATCGGGCTTTTGAGTGCATGGCAATAAGGCCAAGTGCTTATTTCAGGGTTCAAAAAAATATAAGACAGGATGTTATTTTCGGGGAAACACAGTAATAAAATATACCTAATAGAAACAGTTGAATTTGTCAACCAACAGTACAAATGGTTTAAAGCTAAATTTTAAGAAACTATCAGTAGAATTAAGAGTTGTATTAGAGATACTGGAGAAGGCAGTAAAATAAGATATACTAGTGGGAAAATGGGTAAGGAATTTTCTCCTTCTTTCAAAATAGCAGATCTTTTTCTTTAAAAATCTAGTATTGGGACAATCTAATTAAATAGTTGATCAGAATTATATTGAAACACACTTCTTCAAAATCATATGGTAAATATGGAATGTGTACAAGATGTAAAGATGGTATCATTTGGATATCTATAATTAGAATTTAGATTTAATTATAAAGGGAGGACAAGGCAGTCAGTAGATACTAGTACAGGTGGCCATATATTTCCTTTAGTAAAGACAAGATTTATTTCAGTTGCTGGAATATCATATGGAATATGATATCACTATTACAGCCATCTCCACCTCATGAGCTTTCTATGATATATTGTTGACCACTGTAGGAATAGAATAGAATTATAGGCAGAGATGGTTTTGGTCTGATCCATACAACTAGTCTTATTTAATGCGTACAAAGTAGTGAGAAGCACACAAGGCTTATTAGGTGCAACCAAATTTCAAGTCACATATTCCTTCTTTTAGAGGTAGTCCTTGACTTATGACCACAATTTCATCCAACATTTTGAGATAGTTAAGTTAGTTTTGCCCCATTTTATGACCTTTTCTGCCACAGTTGTTAAATGAATCACTGCAGTTAGGTTAGTAATATGGTCGTAAAGTGAATCTGGCTTCCCTATTGACTGCTTGTCATAAAGATGATCACATGACCCTGGTATACTGCAACTGGCATAAATATGAACCAGTTGCCAAGTGTCCAAATGTTGATCATATGACCATGGGGATGGTGCAACGGTCATAAGTATGAAAAATGGTTATAAATCACCTTTTTTAGTGCTGTTGTAACTTTGGTGCGCTAAACAAAAAGTTGTAAGTTGAGGACTACCTGTACTTTGTGATAATAAATGAATAATTGAACTAATAAAATAATCCTAACTAAATCGTTGAATATGTCATTCCTTATATGAAGGCATGATCTACAGTTAATGCAAAAAATTAGGCATACTTGGTCAATTATATCTTTCAGTGAAACCTTAAAACAACTAAAACTAATATAATCTACATGTTTCCAAGTTAATATACCTTCCTCCAAATTTGAATATGCACTTTCTATTTATGTGCTGCTAAAGTGCGCATTCAGTTATGATGGTAACCAGCCTATTTAAGGCTTCCAAACTGTAAGAATTCCAAATCTTCTTGAGAGTCACAACTTAACAACTTTCTTGGTTGTGGTCAAAATCTCACAGATGAATCTCAGCTTCCAGATAAAAGCCATTTTAACTTTATTTCTATATTGTGTTGAATCTAAGACCAAACTAACTATATGTTTTAAACATTTTTAGATATGCTGGTGCCTTAAGAGCTTCAGGGGAAATGGCTTCTGCTCAGTATATTACTGCAGGTTTGTATTTCAAGAGCAAAGCAGTGTTTTCTGATATTTAGCTACCTCAGATAAAATGGCCAGTATGTTGCTCAGAAGATACTTTGTTTTTTTCCTAGCACAATTTAAAGTATTTGATAGATTTTGAGTTTTAGTTACCACCTTTTGAATTGTAGCCAAATATTGATCACTGTTAAAAAAAAATTTCCTTTTGAAATTTGCAGCTTTTTAAAATCCAGAAATACTTGGAACACTGGAAAATGAGTGCTGCTTGTTTACTTTATTGCCCTTGACCAGGATATTATGATTTATGCCATTTCATTTAAGAAAAAACAAATCAGGAACAGTCAACTATTGAATATGCTGTTATCAGATTTTGGGACGGTATGTTCATTGGCTACTCTGTAGAATTGTTTGTTTCTCCTTATTTGGCACTGCTCTAGCTAGATCTCTTGAATGGATGCAGAATATTTGATTAGTTGGTTTGTTAGGTTAATCTTGCCCAATATGTTTGTTCATTCTTTCAGTGTAATGTTAACAAAAATGTGCAGGGAAACATTGTTTTATCTGTTAAGTTATTGAAATTTTGCTACATTACCATGCAACATTCAGCACAGCCTTAAAGATTCAGAAGTCAGTTGCATGTACAGAACTTATTAGATGATGGGCTGAATGTAATTGCTAACAGGAATATACATAAATTTGTTTTATATATATGTTGTGGCCTTATGCTAGATTGAAGAAGAACTAAGTCAGATATGTGATTATAATTAACTTTCTATATTAGTTTTACAGTACATGTAGTTCTCTACTTACGACCAGTCACTGAGCAACTAGTTGAAGTTAGAGCAAACCTTGAAAACAGACTTATGTTCTGAATTCAAAATGCTGATGTCTCTTCCCCACCCACCCCTAGAAATCATGTGATCATATTTTGATCACTTGGCAATCTAGCAATATGTTTGCTTTATGACTGCCGTGTTCACTTGACAACTGCAAAAAAGATTGTCAAATTGGGCAGGGTCATGTGATGACCTGCTGTATAACCATCACAACTGATGACCACAATTGCAGGCTCAATTATAGTCATAAAGTGTGACTATGTGTACATGGTCATTAGCCTATTAATTGCATTTTGTTCCACTAGAGTCTCACTTTGAAAGTAGATTGACATGACTTACTTTTGTAATGTACAGTTGAAGATGCATCTATTATATGCTGTCATGGCTTAGTCTTAAATGATTTACATAAAGTAAAGATCAAAGATAAGCAGCAACTGTTCAAATTTGCAATGATACAGAATAAGAAGGATTTATATTGATCCTTGGAGTTCTGGTCATTGCAACATCCCTGCTGTCATATGATCATGATTTCCGATGTTCCTTGCCTGCTTTCCATGAGGAAAGTCAGTGGGAAAGCCAGCAGGAATTTGGAAGTTGCAATCATTGGAGGTCCATTCTTAGTGGCTTAATGGTCTTCACTTAACAACAACAACCAGGACTGCTGCAATTAACATTGCTAAGCGACATGGTCATGTCACATACTTTTATGACTGCATTGATTAACAACAGCAGTTTCTGTCCCAATAGCTGCACTAACCGGTATAAAACTTCTCCATGCAACAATATAGATAGTTTCACTTGCATGATATAATCAATTATACAGTATTTTTTAAATAGACTGATAATGCATTTCTATGAAATTTATTGTTTTTTGTTTTATTTTTAAGCTTTAAGAGATTTATTTGATTCTATGGACAAAACTTCCTCCAGTATCCCTCCCATCATTCTTCTCCAGTTTTTACATATGGCCTTTCCTCAGTTTGCAGAGAAAGGAGATCAAGGCCAATATCTTCAACAGGTAGATACTTTTTAATTTCTTTTTTGTAGGCTGCATATTTTATATAAAAATGTATCTCTTATTTTACCATTTCCATGTGCAGCTAGGACTAGAAGCTGCTAAGGAATCATAAAAATATAGCTATTAATTACCTTATCAGCTTCTAGTCCTAGCTGCTAAAGAAAACATTTTAGAATAAACAAAGTAAGAAAGTGTTTCTCATTTGTTGTTTATATGCACCTGTATGCACACACGTGTTTGTGTTTTTATATGATGTGCATATATGATACATGCTCAACATACATTTTTGTTAGATTTCCATGATCTAATTTTATCTTTATCTTATTCCTTAGGATGCCAATGAATGCTGGGTACAGATGATGAGAGTACTGCAGCAAAAGTTAGAAGGTATAGAAGATGATGCAGTAATGGAAGTAAGTCTTTACTGGAAATAACTGAGACTAACTCTGGGCTGCAGCTGAGTTTTTATAGTCAATAATATTAGCAATATGTAACAGCAATAAAAGTATGATTTGATTGCAAGTAAGTTGTTGAAAGTGCCTGAATCAGAAGTTAATCTTTTTATCCCATAACCTTTTTGAGAATCTGAAACCTGTGGATCTCTTCTCTGAAAAAAATATATTTAAATTCATAAAAGAAAATCGCATCCAGTCTTAACAACCCTTGACGTAACAACCACAACAACTTATTAGGGTCAATAGTTAGTATGCAGTGAGTTGAAATACATATAGATAATATCAGATTATTCAGGGTATGGGAAAACAAGATTGTGAAAAATTCCAAAGGGATCTCTTTAAATTGGGTTAATAGTTAGCCAGATGACGAATCTGGTTCAGTATAAATATAAAATTCCATACTGGGCCAAAATAAGTTCCATACACTAAAAGGTTTGAATGTTTGGGAGTTTTTCTTAGAAAAAAGATGACCAAGTAAGGAGGTAAGCAAGATATGTGAAAACCTGCTTGCCATAACAAGAATGGATAGGTAAAAGTTTTTCTTCTCAAAATGCTAGGACTGTGAGTCATCCATGTGGCAAAAAGATTAAGAAGAGGTAAAAAATGCTTATTAATAAAGCATATAATTAATCTGCAATTAATTGGTTAACATGATGCAGACATGGTTGCTTGCTTAAAAGGAAATGGAAAAACTCAGAGGACAGGCCTGTCAGGTGGAATTAGTTTTAAAGATTCAGTATTAGATCCAGGTTAGCATTTATATGCTAACCAATATAAACTGCATGGAAACAGCAGGGGAAGAGACATAGGCCATCTCCAGTTTGTTAGAAGTGAAACTTTCTGGTTGGCCATTGTGCGAAACAAAATGCCAGATTAGTTGAGCCGTGGTCTGGTCTAACAAGCTGATCTTTCATTATGTTCTAACGAGTTCCTGATAGGTGCTGCATAGATCTCTGAAGCAACTTTGGAAATCCAAAATACTGGTTTTATATTGTGCAAGCTACTAGTTTGAACTAAAGCTGGTTGGAATATCTACCCAAATGACTTTTTCTAACCAGTTTTGGATTTAGAATGCTTGACGTAGAATTGAACAAGATGTATGTTTCCCAGGCTTTGTTCAAAGTAACCCATTCATATTTTTTCTCTTTGACTACCTTTAGGTCTCTATCTTGTTTTTAAAGTACAACAGACAGATTTGTAAGAGTAAATTATAAACAGTTTGTATTGTTGCTTACATATTTGTTTACTTTTACAGACTGAGACTTCAGTTTCAGAAACGGCAGCAACGGCACCTCCTAAAAAGAAAAGCTTAATTGACCAGTTTTTCAGTATTGAGTTTGAAACTATGTATCCTAAACATTCTGGAATAACAAAGAATGCTCATGATAATGCAATTAGTATATGTAGGATTTGTTTTATACATTTTACTTACTAAAGAGATAATCCTCACTACGAGTGTATTCTGTAATTGGTAAAGTACGTCTATAAATTATATTTAAAGTTGTTTTTAAAGAAAGGTTTATGCCAGTTTATAAAAAAATTCAATACTTACCTAAAGAACTGATTAGTGTCATTAAATAATAGGTGCTGATATAAGAACTGTTGTTTTGTTGCAGCAATTTAAGCTTTCTGAAAACAAGATAACTTTTTGCAAATCATTAAGTTCAATGCTTAGTGGTAGTTCAGTACTTTTCATATTTGGTCCTTAATATTTTGTGAAGCATGAAATGCACAGAAGCAGAAGAGGAGGAAGTCACAAAAGGAAGAGAGAATCAACTCCAGCTTAGTTGTTTTATCAATCAGGAAGTTAAATATCTGTTCACGGGTCTTAAATTGGTGAGTTACTCTGTTATCTTTATTCAAGCAGTTTTTGCAGCATTGTATTTAAGGGGGTTTATCTTGGTCCACAAAGAGTTTTCAAGAAGAAAGAGATTTGATCATGAAATTTAAGATTGTTGGACTTTTCTGATATTTCATTTTCTAAGACATTATGTAACAGTGAACATTCATTTAACATATATTTCTTTCATTTTTTGAAAACATGAAGTGTTAAAATAAGAATTAAAAATTGAAACGTGGAATAGTGTTCTAAATATACTTTCCAATTTCCAGTTGTATGTTTCATATA
Organism: Arizona elegans; assembly: GCA_022577455.1. Lineage (NCBI taxonomy): Eukaryota > Metazoa > Chordata > Lepidosauria > Squamata > Colubridae > Arizona > Arizona elegans. Next base: position 39,861,531 of record JAKOOJ010000002.1, read on the forward strand.
TTTTAGAGAAGTAATTAATATACAGTCTCTTCCAAGACAAAAATGTGCTTTAGAATGTGTTTTCAACTCCTTGAATCAAGGTTGTCCTGAAATTACATTGCTGCTGTGAAAGCAGCTACATAATCCTGGGGAAAAAATAGCACCTGTAAGGACTTCTTCACAGCTGCCTTTAAATCCAAACTGTTGCCCCGTGCCATATTCATTTTGTAGTATAGGGAAGAGGAAGATAAAACTTTGCTTCCCCAAATGTTGCTAGACTTACTCTCATTATCCTGGATGATGTGGTCATATTGACTGGAGCTATTGAATTTTGAATCCAACATCCAAATTGTCCATCCCTGCTATACTACTTCTCCTCCCGTCAACTCGCTCCATGTATTTCCTTTTGGCAGCAAAAAGTAATCAAAATTCCACTAGATGAATGCAAGTTGCATGAGCATAAAAAGCTTTTTGGTTCTATGCTATTGTGTATTCCTTCCCTCGTTGCTTGAAAAATGCTTTCAGATTTCAATAAATCTCGGGCATGTTTTTTTATTCTTAATACATTTATCATTTAAAGTGCTGCACAGAATTTTAAAAAGGACATATGAAATGTCATGCTTAATTTTGCACATATTCTAATCTTTGTTATCTTCTTCAATATATTTCTCTTATAGCGTCTTCAAGAAGAAATAACTAAATTATCACCAACATTGCAAAGGAATGCCCTTTATTTAAAAACGGTGAGCATACCATTGTAACATCCCTTTATAGTAATGGAGCTCTACTTATGATCCGCCATTTTAAGAGTTGATTATATACAAGTGAAACAAGATTTAAAATCCCTGAAATAAAAATAGATGGACTTTTGTTATGACATAGAGATTGTCATAGGGCTTCCTTATTCAAACTTCTTTGTCGTAATCAGTTGGCTACCTAGAATCACTTCATGATTGTGGTAGGGCACAAATTGATAAATATGTACATATATAGCAATGTTTTGTAAATAAAATATATCTCCACAATATCTATATTCAGGGGATAGAAAGAGAGTAGTATAACACAAACAGAGATAACTTGCATTGTTTATGCCATTGGTTTGAAAACCTGTGCACCCCCTGATATTTGTTTTGTCTTTACGGTAAACATTTTTTCATGCATTTATGGCTCCTACTTTAAATTGCTGTAGCTTTTCATGTTCGCTGATTCTAGTGAATGTTTTTCTTTTAGTCCAAGATAAGTCGCTTGCCTGCATACCTTACTATTCAAATGGTTCGGTTTTTTTACAAAGAGAAAGAATCTGTGAATGCCAAAGTTCTCAAAGTAAGTACATTTGATACTAAGTTTTGCACCTGATCTATGTAGTATAAATGCTCTATTTTATACATTTAACAATCGAGGTTTAACTGAGTAAAATGTATTTGAATAAGATAAATTGTATAAGTTATGATATGGCCAATTCTCTGTTCATAAAATATGCGTTTGAATTTGGGGGTTGGAATCAATAAAACTTGATTTAAAAAAACAACAATCAAGGTTTGACATTCAGCTGCAGCGTAATTTAAATTAAAATATGCTGATTTACTTCTTTATACTATGAATGGAAATGAAAACAGAATCAGTCCAAATTGCATTGTATGCATTCATGGTGCTTTTGCTAAAGCATTCTAAAGATGATGTAGAATAAAGTGCATAGGACACTGGAAAATATTACATAATCTGGGTTTTTCTTTTTTTTAATTTCCTATTTATGGCTATGGAAAAGTAAGCACAGAGCTCATGTTTTACAGTTTAAGAGTCTATATAAGTGGGAGTTGAGAAATTCCTGAGAGAGAGTGCTAATGGTACAATTCTGAACTAAATGAATTCATAGTCAGATATGAAATGGAGCAGTTTTCTTTATTCCTGAGGCATTTAAAATATTAAATACTGAGCCTTAGTGTACATACAGTGGGGCAAAAAAGTATTTAGTCAGCCACCAATTGTGCAAGTTCTCTCACTTAAAAAGATGAGAGAGGCCTGTAATTGACATCATAGGTAGACCTCAACTATGAGAGACAAAATATGAAAACAAATCCAGACAATCACATTGTCTGATTTGGAAAGAATTTATTTGCAAATTATGGTGGAAAATAAGTATTTGGTCAATATCAAAAGTTCATCTCAATACTTTGTTATATATCCTTTGTTGGCAATGACAGAGGTCAAACATTTTCTCTAAGTCTTCACAAGGTTGGCACACACTGTTGCTGGTATGTTGGCCCATTCCTCCATGCAGATCTCCTCTAGAGCAGTGATGTTTTGGGGCTGTCGCTGGGCAACATGGACTTTCAACTCCCTCCAAAGGTTTTCTATGAGGTTGAGATACTTTTTTGCCCCACTGTACTTCGTTTAAAATCTTAGATTATTGCCAATATTATTTTAAACTGAGTGGAATTAAGATCTGAGACAGCTGATTTGCTTCGTATGATGATTTACATGATCATGAAACTCTTTTAAATTGCTATAGGATGTTAAATTTCCACTTATGTTGGATGTATATGAACTATGTACGCCAGGCCTTCAAGAAAAGATGGTCTCATATCGATCAAAATTCAAGGACCTGGAAGACAAAAAAGTAAACCAGCAACCAAATAATGTAAGTAACCCATTAACTTTGATTAATCTTTAAATTTCATTTAACAATATATGCGTTTTCTTTACAGGTAGACCTTAAGTCAGGTCCAGTATTATGAAGCTTAAACTTATAACCAAACATCATTAAGACTGCTAATAATCATGTTTTTAATAATATTTGTAGTAAAAAGACTGACATGGAATGTAAAGAATTATTGAACTGTATCTTTTTAAAGAGTCCATGGTCTAATAAATTATTGCATCTGCATTTTCATTTGTAAATTTTCTAAAGTTCACTGGATATAATTATTATTTTTAAGTTAACGTTAATTGTTAAGAGAAGAACAATTAGATATATGTACTCTAGTAATGTCTTTGATGTTATTTTTTAATCTGGAAATTTGAAAGTCTATTTGGGTTGCAGCCTTTTTCAGCAGGGCAAAACAGGCCCTTTGTATTTTGGCCTTTTGTGAAGAAATTCCATGGGGATGATGGTGAAAGCTATTCTTGCCAAACCAAACTGTGCAGCCAGCATCACCCTCAGAGATGAGGTGGGAATCCCTTGAACAGATATTATAATTGGGAGGCTGATGATCTGTTATTGACTAAAGGATTCAGTTCCTCCACTCTGGCCTATTATCCCTTGTATTGGCAGAGGACATTTTCCTATTTGGAGGGATGCTTTACAGTCCAAGCTAGCATGTTACTAATCCTCAGATGCATTGCTTCATACTCTGGGTTCTGAAAAAGCCAGTCATGTGCTTTTTTTAAAAGAGAGTTGATAGGTAGAATCAACTGGGGAACAATAAAATACTACATAACAGCAAAACCATCTCTCATTTTCCATAAAATAAAGGAGAACTTCTTTCAGGCATAGCATGTGTTAGTGCTCCTACTGGGCAGACATTCCAAAATCCCCTTATCTGAATGAGATTACTTTTATGGTGCAAAACTTAAACCTTTGTCCATGTACCTCTGTATTGTAATTTCTATAGGAACATGAATAATTCTCCTATTTTGCTTCTTCTGCAGCATTGTCCAGAGTAAACACATATTTCACATAAAGTTCCTACTTTCTGATATATTAATGGTTGTGTTATCAACTATCAAATACTGCATCCCTAATTTTTATGTTTTCATGGTTTTTATTGGATCATTATTATAAGAATAAAGTATATATGAAAAACCTGTGCCACACAGAAAGAAAACTTGATTTTCTTTTCTTGTGATCCCCTTTCTCTTGGTATTCCACATTTTCTGATTCATATATGGTAGCACTTAAAGTAACAGAGCAGCCACCACCACTACCTGAGCCTTAAACCTTCAGCTTTTCATTTTACGAATCATTTCCGAATAATATATTAAAATTGTCTTAGAATTTTGCTTATTTTTAATGCTATATTTATTAGTTACAAAATTAACTCAAATCAACTTCTTCTGTTTTATTTTCAAGTCTAGTAAAGGTGATGGCTCACAGAAGGAGATTAAGTATGAACCATTTTCCTTTTCTGAGGGTAAGTAGAAAGACATTTAAAAACAGTAGATATTTTTACTCTGCTTTATCTTAAAAATTGAAAGCAGATATATTATTTAGGAATACCACTTAGTGAATATCTGAAACTATGATTGAAATCAGTATGAAGATAAATTATATGCTATAGTACTTTGAATAGTACATTGTTACAGCTAATAAAAGACAGCTAAATCTAAAGGAATAAACTACTGGCTATAGAACACAGAAGTTAGCAAATTAGGTATAATTTTCATGTTAAGTAAACCAGAAGACTCAGTAGCTGAAGAAGAAAAAATGAGTTGTCTACAATGTACACTGAAAGGATTGTAACAGCCACTATGTAGGGCAGACAGGCAGAAAAGTAACAGCACTTCCATGAACACAAACTAGTGTACAGTCAGAAGATACTATGAAAATTGCTTAATTTCACAACAGATGGTCAGATTCAATCAACATTTTAACTGAGAAGCTATGAACATCCTTGTTCAAGCTAAATTAAAAAAAAAACACTAGGGAATTCCTGGAAGCTTGACACACTGACAAAGCAGTCATAAGTAAACACTCAGAGGTAAACCATATTTACATACCATTTAAAAGAGACCATAAAAAAACCAAGAAGCGAACAAAAAAACTACAATAAATCCCTCTCCATCAACCAACACTCAGATAAGCAGGGATTAACACTTGACAAACAAACAAGCAAAAGAGAATACCCTAATTTAAAGGACTACCAAGGTTAAAAAAGCCCCACCAAAACTGTATATAAATAGGAACAAATCCCATCCTAAGAGCATTGATGCTGTCAGGTAATGAAACATCTGCAAGTAAACAACCAAATTCAAGAAAACACCAAGGATCCTACAGTTCATTCCTGAGCTACATATATATTCTTCTATTGATTAAGAGACCACAAGTCGCAATTTTTCATGTTTAGTATAGAAATAATGCATTATTGTAATTCAGCAAGCTTTTAACTTCAAATTAATTTTGAATCTCAGAAATGGCTAATACAAAATGATGGATTAAAATAAATGTAATGCTTCTATTTTATAAAAATTCAGTGTTGAATAAAATTATTACATTTATTTTAATCTACCTTGAAATGTTTGTGTCTTAAATGTTTCATATTTAATCTGTAGTCAGCTGCAGGTGGTGGATCTGAAGAAAAAATGATAAAAGTAGCAATGCTAGTATTTTGTCAATTCTGTTCTATGCAGTTGTACAACTTTTAACACCAAGCACTCTGATTAACTCTGTACCTATAGGGGTGATACCTATAAATATCTATTATGAATTTATTTCAATGGCTTCTCTACCTCTAGTGTCTGATTACACTGAAATACATGGAAGCAGGCCATTCACTGATTGTTTGCTATTTAATTTGTGGGAGATAATGAATGTTTTGGAAGCAATGATCTGCTTAAGCAGTGAGACTTTGGGACTGCTTAGAGTTTAAGAAAATTAAAAGCATCCAGCAATCTTTTGAAAACCAAATGCACAGGTATGGTATAGGTGGTACCTGGTTTAGTAGTAGTAGTAATTGAGAGAGTGATTTTGGAGTCCTAGTGGACAATCACCTAAATAGGAGCCAGCAGTGTGCTGCAGCTGCCAATCCTAGGCTGCATTAACAGAGAGATAGAATTAAAATCACGTGAAGTATTAGTACCACTTTTAAAAGCCTTAGTAAGACCATACCTGGAATGCTGCATCCAGTTTTGGTCACCACATTACAAAAAAGATGTTTGGAAAAAGTGAAAAGAAGAGCAACTCAGATAATTAACCTGGAGATACAAACATATGAAGAATGGTTGCAAGAATTGGATATGGCCATTCTGGAGAAAAGAAGGACTAGGGGTGCTTGAGCAGGGGGTTGGATTAGAAATCCTCCAAGTTCCCTTCCAGCTCTATTCTGATTAATTGATAGAATCAAGATCACATGAAGGGCTGATAGCACTTTGTAATGCCTTGATAAGACCAAACTTGGAATATACTACATCAAGTTTTGGTCGCCACAATGTAAAAAAGATGTTGAGACTCTAGAAAGAATGCAGAGAAGAATAAGATGAAGATGATTAAGAAGATGATTAGGTGACTGGAAGCTAAAATATATAAAGAATTGGGTATGCTGGAATTGAGTATGTCTAGTGTAATGAAAAGAAGGACTAGGAATGACATCATAGCAGAGTTCCAATATCTAAGGGGTCACCACAAAGAGGAGTCAACCAATTCTCCAAAGCATCTGAAGGCAGGAGAAGCAGCAACGGATGGAAACTAATCAAGGAGAGAAGCAGCCTAGAACTAAGGAGAAATTTCTTGACAGAACAATTAATTGGTGGAACAACTTGCCTCCAGATGTTGTGAATGCTTTCAACACGAAGTTTTTAAGAAGAGATTGGACAACCATTTGTTTGAAATGGTATAGGGCTTCCTGTCTGAACAGGGGAGAGGGTTGGACTAGAAGACCTCTGAGATCCCTTCCAACTGTTATTCTGTATTCTGAAATGGGGATTGGAACATGCAAAGTTGAGAATACATTTTATTGATGTATAGAAATCATTGTCCCAAATGTATTTTGTGGGATTAATCTGCTTCCCATGTTCTGATTCTGAAGGTGTGAGCTTCAAAATAAATAGGCTGAGACTGATTCCGGGCTTTATTATTTACTATTAATTAATTATTTGGATTAAATTACGATTTTATTGTATTTGTTTCTTAACTTGTGTTTGCCGCCCTGAGTCCTTCGGGAGAATGGCGGCATATAAATACATGTAATAAATAAATAAAATAAATGGATAACAATATGTAAAGTATTTACTATTATATCACATTGTACCATCTTCTTTGCCTTCTCAGATATTGGTTCCAATAATTGTGGTTATTATGAGCTACAGGCAGTGCTAACTCATCAAGGACGATCTAGTTCTTCTGGACACTATGTATCTTGGGTTAAAAGAAAACAAGGTATTGTAGCAATTTTAGAAAATAGCCAAGTGATAGGATAAGTTACTTGGCAGCCTTCCTTGAAAAATTAATTTTGCACTGTTGATTATTTTATCCTGCCTTTTTAATATATAAATCAAGGTGGAGACATATCTAAGACTTCCCCCTTCAATTTCTCCACAACCTTTTAAGTGGATTGGGTTGTGAGAGAATAACATGCCAAAGGTCACCCAACAGGCTTTCATGCCCAAGCCACTTCGCGGCTTTCATACCCACTAGAACTCAGAATCTCCTCCTTTCTAGGCCAGCACCTTCACCACACTGGCTCTCACATTAATGTCATTTAAAGTGTTATTGACTATGGGTTTTTTTCTCCCACAGATGAATGGATTAAATTTGATGATGACAAAGTCAGCATTGTTACCCCTGAAGATATTTTGAGGTTATCGGGCGGTGGAGACTGGCATATAGCTTATGTTCTACTTTATGGGCCACGCAGAATTGAAGTAGTGGAAGATGAATCTGAACAGTAGACTTCCTATATACATCTGTAAGGTGTGAAATAAATGTCTTAATTCCAGACTCACAGAAACTGCAAAATTGGATCACTAAAATACTGCCATTTGGTGCAAAAAGACAGCAAAACATGTTTAAAACTAAGGCCAATAGCAAACAGCCACTTACTAGGGGTAGGTTGATAACATTTGAAAATAATTTTAATACTGTATTGCAAAAGTTGATATTTAAAACAATGTTAACTATTAATGAAATTAAGTGAGCCTCCTGCTCGTCTAATTTTTTAGGAAGATATTTATTGCACACCTATTCATACCTTTGTTAACTCCTGCATGGTTTCTACCAGTTCAGTAGCTGTCCATCCTTTTTATTGTGTCAGAAAGATAAAACTCAATTGTTGCCTCAACATGTAAACTCAGTGCTGCTGCTCATAGCCTGTGGAAATATGGCTACAATCACGTATTTGTCCAGCCTGATGTGCCAACTCAGTCTGCTCTGTTGCTGGCATTTTTGACTCCAAATAAAAAGTGATCAGTAATGATGGTGCTTCTTACATAAATATGGTTGGCATTTGTGTTCTATCTAAAACTTGTGTCTGTCTCTTTCCATTCAGGTACCATACTTTCAAATGCATGGTGATCTGGCAATCAAAGAGTTGAGAGTTACAGGAATTAGCATCTGAATATTGGACATTAAAATTTTGCCATCTAGGCAGGGTACTGAAGTTGGCCAATAATGATAAGTGATTATCTAGAGGAAGATACAGAAATCTTAAAATATAAAACAAACCAATATTTTAAAAAGTGTTACATTGAAAATGCCTATTGAATATGAAGGAATAGAACTTAAAAAAGATTTCAGTTGCATTAAGCATATCTTTGCTTAATGATATGAACTGGAGCTAATTTATATTAAATAAACCAAATAAATGCAAATTTTAGTAAATTTGAAAAGATAATCCTGTTAAAAACTTCCCTTTCTGTACAGCAAATTAAATAGTTATATTTTTCTTAAAGCAGATGTAGTCTGTTGAGCTGTTCTAGGTAAAAAGTTTGAAAACATATACCCCTTAAATTCATAGTTCCAATCTTGCTCTGTTCCTATGGGAAATTTTCACTAATGTGTAATCTGATTCCGTTTTGTTCCACTGTTTTGCTCAGAGGAGTAAAAGAAAGCATTGCAACTGAGCTGAAACCTCTACAAATAAACCTGTTTATAAGTAATGTTATCAGCATACCTGCGTTGTATGCTGATAACATTGAGAAATTACAACTGAACACAAATAAATTAGAAAGTTGTAAAGTTTGGTATATCAGCTAACTGTTTTCATCCAGATATAAAGAGAATCTGCAATTTCCAGCTGAATCTTTAAATAATTGTCTTTTTGTAGAATTTCCATAAGCACTTACTAAATGATGTTTATAAATTGATCCAATGAAGGAAAGTCACTGAAATAATGGTCCTTGCTAAAGATGGCTACAAACAAAAAGGCTGTGCCCAGAAACTGAAGATACTGATTTATATACTGCTCAAAAAAATAAAGGGAACACAAGCAGAAGATATCCGAGATCTGAATGAATGCAATAGCCTTATTAAATACTTTGTTCGTTACATACAGTAGTTTATACATTGCTCAAACAACTACAGGGAACACAAAACTACTGTATGTATTTAATAAGTATTTAATAAGGCTATTGCATTCATTCAGATCTCGGATATCTTCTGCTTGTGTTCCCTTTATTTTTTTGAGCAGTGTATATTAAATCTCAAAAAACAAACAAACAACAACCCTACCCAGTCTAGCTTGCTGACTTTTTTTCTCAAGAAGTGAATCCTAATTCCAGTGATCAGAGTTAGTGGCACAAAAGGAAAACGTATGAATGGTCTCTTGATCCTTATCACTCTTGGACTAATATTAACAACACACATAATAGGACCACAAATATTGGAAAGAATGCAAGAGAGAAAATAACTATTGCTTACATACAAAAAAAACATATGGGCATTAGCACACTTGTGGTACAACCAAATACAACAAGAACTGTAACCAACTTTCCTTAAGGCAAGTTTCAACTCCAAGCCATATGGCTTGGGATTTTTTTACTGGCAAATGAAGCAAATGGTTTCAGGATTTCTATTTGAAGACTCTAGAAGCCTTGGAAGAACAACAGATGGTGATGAAGGTGATGGTATAAATGGTTTAACAATGTAAATACCTTTTTAGACAAGAGGGCTTAGGGGAATTAGATGTTTTCACGATATTTTTAAACTACTTTAGATAAACCACATTTGATACTAAACAGGAATGTTTTAGCTGAAGAAATATAGATTAGAAATATTTTTAATGAATGGAATAAAACTCTAATAGCTGAACTGTCTTGGTTAAGAAAAGAGTTGCTTAATAAACTGCTACTATCTAACTTCACTCTTAACCTCAAAAGCCTTGAAAAGGAGAGACTGGAAATACAAAAGTGGAGAACAAAGACAAGCCTCATATGGGAAAAGGCAGCCAAAAATGCCATGATTATCCTATCCTATCCACACAAAAAATAATATACATCAGGGTTTCTCAACTTCAACTATTTTGAGATGTGTTGACTTGAACTCCCACAATTCTCACAACCAGCATGCTGGGTTGAGGTTTAGAAATACTGATTTGGATCTTACAATTTTGACTGGAAAACAGGTTCATGAATAGCAAGATGAAAGCCATTAATATGCCCCCAAACTTCTGAGGGACAGCATACAGCACGGTGTCCAAGTCAATCACGTCACATGATGTATCGTGAATTTTTTTGCCTTTGCAGAGCTGGGGTGGGTGTGGCCTATGCATGACTCATCCAGCCCGCAGGCCATCAGGTTGACAGGCCTGGCATACAATATCATACCACCTCCTCACCATCTAAATCTAGAGATCAAAACCACTACCATTTAATTTTTTAAGATCCAATTACAATGTCATCCAGCAGACACTTATCAAAATAATGGTTCTAAAAGATAGTACAGTTGCCATCAACAGACATAGTATGTTATAACCAAAGCACTGAAAGAAGAGGGCTTTTTGCAGTGTGTTCTTTATACTGAATTTCTTTGCATCAGCATTACCTACTTCAGCAGTTAACCAGGGTAGTAGACAGAAGTTATTCTTCCAGATGTTGAACAAATTGAAATATACACTGAATTAAGTTTATAAAAAAAGCCACAGAATTCTGTGAATTAAGTAGGATGTAATTGGTCTTTCTTCAGCATCGAGATGTTTACATTAGGGTGAAAAGTTGAGTGCTTTTACAGCTCATTTCACTTAAACACAAGGCCAAACTAGAACACCTAGAAATATTTTCCTCCAACAAAATGCTTTTTAAACAGATTTACCTGAACACTTGACATAAGTGATAGGTTCACTACTCCTGAGTTTCAGGGAGTTCTATCAAAAAAACAGCACAATTTGCCAAATGAGAAGAATATCAGTGTCCTCTTCAATACGCCACTTTTTTTAAAAACTGCAAAACATTAGAATCAGAATCCCAATGTTAACCAATTTACCAATTCGCTTTTTCATTTCAAATCAGCATTGTGCCTGATTTTTTAAAAAAAGCCTGACCCAGAATGATCAAAACTAAATATTAGTTGCAGTTCTGCTATCAACATCATTTGGAGGTACTCCATTATAACAGACTATATGAAAATCATAGCCTAACTGTAATGTAGTCCTTGTTGATTTTCTATACACAAAGCTTGTTAGCAAACAAACAGCAATTGCCTTTGCCAGCTCTTCAGTAAAGAAATTGAGTGTGTGCTTGAATATAATTTGAGATTGACCCCTTAAAACACGCTCAGTTATATTAAAGAAATCTCTTTTATAGCACACACATGAATATATATTTTCTACTTTTCCACATCTTAAGGATTTCAGAGGAATGTTTGTTTAGTACTAATTCTTTGCAGAATTTTAGACAATTATGTAATTAAAAGATTTATTGTTCATCAAATTATACTGCCCTATCAAATATTACATTCAGGAACAATAGCCATTGTTTTAAATAAAAAGCCATTTTCAAATTAGCTGTTTTCACTGTCATTGGATAAGCTTTCAGAAAGGTCATTCAGCCCAGCTTTGTTCAATGCAGTAATCAAATTTTCCATAGTAGCGTGGATTCCTTCTTGATCTTGCCAGGTAACAAGCAACTGCTTAGCTCTCATCTTTAGATCTTCACTATCTGATTCAATCTGCCTTATATCAGAGTCTTTCATTTCCAAGTATGGAGCCAGGACTTTCCAATATTCACCAAGTCTGTTAGCAAATAATTCTATTTGTTCTCCTGTTACAAGCTTATCCCGTTGAACATCTGGACCTAAAACAAAAATGAGCAAGATTTAGACAATGCTGTTCAATAACTGGGCAGTAAACTAAGCTGTTCCTTGAACTGACCGTTTTTCATTGGAAGTTCAAGATAATAGCGAAAGTTTATCTGAGCATGAGTAAATGGCAAAGTTTTATTTACTGTATTTTTCACACTATAAGACCCTCTGGACCATAAGGCGCACCAAGCTTTTGGGCAGGGGGAAAAAATCTGTCTCTGTCTCCCAGCAATTTGCCTCCTTGCAGCAAACAATCTGTCAGTTTCAGCACAGCCTGATTTAGCACAAGCAGCTGATTAGTGGTTGGATTGGTCTCCCAGAATACTGCCGATCAACTGTACCAGGCTGCAGGGAACGCCGCCGCCCATCGCCACCTCTATGTGCCCCATTTTCAGCCTCCGCATGTCCTATTTTCAGCCTGTTCTAGGTGGTGAGGATTGCTGCCACCTCTGCCTATTGCCTGGAACGGGCCAAAAATAGGATGCATGGAGGCAAAAAACAGGACAAGCTGAGGCCAAAAATGGGGCGCGTGGAGGTGGCGATAGGTGGTAGCGATGGGCGGCGGCAGTGGCAATACCCGCAGCCTGGAACAGCTGATCAGCGGTATTCTGGGAGGCTGATCCAACTGCCAATCAGCTGTTCATGCTAAATCAGGCTGTGCTGAAGTTGACCAGGCTGTTTGCTGTTTGCTGCAAGAGGCAAACTGCTAGGAGGCAGAAGCCAAAGGGTGGGGGCCGGCGGGTGGGTGGGGCTTCGACAACATTCGCTCTGTAAGACGCACAGACATTTCTACCCACTTTTTTTTTGGGGGGGGGGGGGAAGCACATCTTATAGACCGAAAAATAGGGTACATTCTAATGCATATAAAATGTTTTCTGAAAACATGCTTAAGAAATATCTGACTCTTAAATCTACTGCACAAAAATAAAGATATTAACAATTAGTTTATTTTTATTTATTACATTTAGGAACTGCCCAGCTCTCTCACAGTATTAATTAAATTAATTAATTAAATTAATTAACTAATACTGCTAAATTATATTTCAAGATAATACAAAAAATAATGTATCCAATTTTTAGCAAACACATTGTCAGTAATTTGAAAATAAGTTGTCTATATGAACACTGAAGATGTTTTCCTCAAATATATAATGTATTAAGATATTTCAACAACACAAAAAGAGACAAAAAGGGTAGTGGGGAATTGGCTCTTGGCTTGCTTAGGACTGAATGCGCTCATTTATAATTCATTTTAGAAATAACTAATAAATAAAATTGAACAGTAGACAGAGAAGTCATTTCTAAAATAGATGTTACTGATAAGGGACCATACTGAAAACCAAACCTAATTAACTCAGGTCTATTCAAAAGTAAGAGGGACTGAGATGCAGAGGAGAAAAATTTCAGTTGGACTAAGCTAGAGAATATGGCTATTCAAATTAGTAATAAGAAAATATAGAGTGCCAAAATTTAAAAACGCAATAGAGCAAATGTGCAGCTAAGCTACTGAAGAAAATGTGAATAATGAAACATTAATTACATTTATACACTCACTAAAAACTGAACATAAATTGAATATAAAATAATCACACGAGAAACAGGGAAGGAAGGACTCATGCAAATCAATTTCAGCAGTAGGAATACATGTCTTATAAACAACATATGATAAAGATAACAGGTACCCGTTTCTCAGATTGGGAAGGAGAAAGAAATTGAAAGTTTGAAGGTGTTCCTATGATATTTGCTCTATGTCATGATGAACCATAACATTTTATTTTATTACTGAATCCTTAAAATGGAAATTAATTTTCAAAGATGATGCAACTGCTCTTAAAGGAATGCCATTTTAAAAAATAATAAAAAAAGTTACAGGTAGTCCTCGACATTTGTTTAACAATCATTTGAAATTACAACCATGCTGAAAAAATTAGTTAAGACCAGCCCTCATACTTCTGACCATAACTTCCCCCCAGTCACATTATCAAAATTCAGGTGTTGGCAGCTGGCATATATTTATGATGGTTGCAGCATCCTAGAGTCATGTGATAGCCATTTGTGACTTTCCAGGGGGCTTTCAACAAGCAAAACCAATGGGATCAACCATTTTTGCTTAATGATCCTGCGATTCACTCAACAGCAGCAGCAAAAAGGTTGTAAAATCAAACAAAACTCAATGACTGCATCGCTTAGTGATGGAGGTTCCAGTTCCATCTGTGGTCATAAGTTGAGGACTACTTCTATATTAAATCTGAAAAGCGTTTCAAAGAAGAAAGTATTATGAATATTTGAGAATGTGCCATGTCCAACAGTAATTGCTGGATGAAATGTCAATCCGAGAGGTCATCCTCAAAAGAAGCTATGAAGATGCAGCACAGCACATATCTTTTCTGCTTCTAAGATACATAAATGTGGGACTCTTTATTTTGAACTGCAATTCAGAGCATAAATAGAAACTTGGGGAGAATGTTCTGTTCACACACTCCTTTTTGTTTTTCAGTGGATGTCAAAGGAAACAGTGAGAAGCCCAAGAATCCAGCCTTACTTTCATTGTTTTCTTTTAATAAAGCATCATTATCTTCCTCATCTTCATCCTCGCCTGTTTTAATTTCTTCAGAAGGAGGCTATAATGAGAGAATTGAATATCACTGTTATGTGTTTTGTCAAAAAAATGTTGCATGGTGGTATCTTGACCACATGAAAGAAAGTCTGAAAACATTTGGAAACATTCCCCCCCCCCATTTCCCCTTTATACTTTATACATTCATTTTGGACAAGTGAATGTCCAAATGATCTTTTCATGAAAAAACAAGAAATGGGGGAGGAAGGGCAAACTTTCAGGGAAGTACAATAATAATAATAATAATCTTAAAAGATTATCACCATTATCTAAGGAAAAAGATAAATAAAACTACTTATTTTGTACTCTTCTGCAGAGCTCTCTATTCACAAACAAAACTTGACAATTGTATGGAAAATTAATGAAATTGTAGGCAAAAAACCCTATCACAAAATATGGTTCCAATATTCTTGTTACTTCTTTAAGTGTCAGATGAATAGTTGATGAAAAGAGATATCCAGCACTAAATTTTGGTCATTTATACCATTTGGAATAGGATAGATTTGGGGGGGAGGGGATGAAGTAAAGGAGAAAAAGTAAAGGGTAAAGGAACTTCCTAAAGCAGTGGTCCCCAACCTTTCTAACACCAGAGACTGGTTTCATGGAAGACAATTTTTCCACAGACTGAGGAGGCAATGGTTTCGTGTGCAACCTAGATCCCACACATGCACAGCTGAAGTTTTGCTTGCTTGCCCACTCTTGCCCAGTCTAACTCCCAACAGGCCATGAACCAGTACCAGTCTGCGTCCCAGATGTTGAAGACTCCTGTCCTAAAATATTTCATTTTCCAGAGTACTAAATCACATCAAAATGCAGAAGCCTTCATGTAGTCTTTCTTGTAATATAAATTTTCCTCTTGTGTTCTTCTAAGATAGCTAGTATGTTAAAATATATATTTCATGCATCAGATGAATAGCAAAGTTGAGCAATGTTAAGTTGAAACAGATAGCAGAACTTAAATAGAATATGCTTTGTTGACTTTCTTAATCATGGTCACTACACTATTCTGAATTTATTAAATCTACTATGAATGTTTATATGATTAATTACAGAATGAGAGTGGAATCTATCCGAATCTGGAAGTTAAGCCACTGTATTTAGTGGAATTTACTTCTGAGTGGATAGATTTACAGCAACAATTCATGTTAGGAAATTAAATACTTCAGTAACAAAAAGAGAGGTACTATGTTGGCTCAACACACTCTATTTAGAAAGTTTATTAGAACTGTTTTGCTTCTACTTTAAAAGCATACACAAAAAATAAAAATAGAATTTTTTTTTACAGACATCATAGCTATTTTTATATTTTTATATATTAATTTTTAAAATTACAACAACACATTCATTGTATACATAGAATCTTCAAAATAAGTATATGCATTAGACAATATTACTTACAGGTAATTCTTTAGCTAATTTGATGACCATATTTTCAAGATATTCCGGTAAACTTTTAAACTGTTGATTGGTTGGTTGAAAAAAGTGAGGACTTCTTCTTGCTAATAGTCTTAATGCTCTCCAGCCATAGTTAGAATTATTCACAACCCTATGTTACAAAATCAAAATTAGATTATTTGATAATTAGAAAAAAAAATATTTTATTACATCAAAATACAGGTAGTCCTTGTCTTAGACCACAATTAAGCCCAAAATATCTGTTGCTAAGTGAAACATTTGTTAAATGAACTTTGCCGATCTTTTGTAAGTTGTTGAGTTAATCGTTTGTCAGAATGTCGTAAAAGGTGACCCCAAGACATAAATAAGACTCAGTTGCCAAGCATCTGAATTTTGATCACATGACCATGGTGATGCTGCAATGATCCTGTGAAAAACAGTCATAAGTCAGTTTTTTCAGTGCCATTGTAACTTCAAATGGTCACTAAATGAAATGTTGTAAAACAAGGACTACCTGTATGTTTTGAATATATGCCTGAACAAGCAGAATTATGAAAAAAATGATTTGTGGAACATACTTAAATTCTTTATCAACCATGTTTTCAGGATCTGCCTGTTCTATAGCTTCTTCAAAAAACTCTTCCAATGTTGGCATATATTCTCTAGAAAATAAAGGCAAAATAAGTGCTTTATTTGGAAGGAAGAAGTGTTTATTAAAACTATTACCTCCTCTCTAAAATAGCAATTAAACTGTTAGTTTTTCTGCCTCAACTTCTTTATGTTTAGAGTGAGAAATCCTGTGCATGAGCAATTCAATAAGTTCAATTCAATAAAGCAATTCAATATTGAGATTATTCCTCTTACACTATATAGCCTATCATAAGGCACATACATTCATTTGGGGAAAAAACATTTCATTCAGATTAAATTATCAAAGATATCAGAATTAATTACATTAGAGTAAAATTAGTGCAAGTTGGAGAACCAATCCAATTTCCAGGTAGCCCTGTTACTGGACAGAAGCTATGTCCAACACTGTTTTCTCTGTCAGGAGATCAGAGGGGAAATGTCTCTTTGGCTCTTCTTTGACAGAGAAAGGCAATGCACACAAGAAAATAATGAACAATCACTTCCTGCCTCATCCTACATAGACTTCCTGTCAGCTGCGATTGGAATTTAATCCTTGCTGGGCTTGGGCCTTCCTCTACCTTTTCCAAAAAGAGAAAGTTACAGGACAGCTGAAGTGTAATGCTAAATGCAGGTATATCAAATGCTGACACTAACAAAAACAATTCAAATTACACAGAAGGAATTTGAAAAAGTTGTGCAAATGCCTTGCATAAGAATCTGTGGGCTAGAGATACTCTACCTTTAATCTAGCAAGTTATGAAACTTGATATAAAGGTTGCAAAAAACCCCAAACCCTATTGATAGATTGAATTAGCATTTGTCTATTTTCAGATAAGTACCAGGCTACAAACCAGGAAATCATGACTTCCTTAACTGATCCCACAGGGTTGTTTTGGGGGAAATAGGAGCACGAAGGAGTATTGATTATGCTTACCACCTTGAGTTATTTATAAGTACAAGATATATAGCCAAGATATAAATAAATATGCTACGTCTTGCATTGTATTACATACTTTTCCCCAAGAAGCAACCTTTGTTGATATATAAATAACCCAACCACCATGAAAAATATAGATGGGAATTCGAATCAATTACATATGACTAGATCTTGACAGAATCCAAAAGATTAAAAAAGAAAATCCTTCACATAATATGCAGTATTTCATCCATGGGGAAGGAAGTTAAAATTGCAATTATCCCATCCTGAGAGTTATTCAAGTGCCATTCAAGTGCCACACCCAATAAAAAGGGGAGAAAAGTACAAAATAAAAAATAAACAAAAAAAAACCCATAAGTGATGTTTGGGGATTTCCTGTTTCCTTTGATTGTGGTATAAGGGCATATCTATTTTTTTAGCAGGATCCCCAATTTACAAATCAGTTTTGAGGAGCTGTAAAATGATTAGCAAAACCATCTGCCAATCCCAGAGATCTGTAGCATTAATGTCCCTAGAATATTAGTTTAGGAAGCACCAGTGTTACAAGAACTACAACTACTCACCGATTCTCAGATTTACACGCTTCCATGTTATCAGGGCATAAATTCCAGAGGCGAGTTAATTCTTCGCTATAAACCAAAACACATAGCATATTACTATTTCTTATATTTTGTGATTCATATGCCAATTATTTCTGAAGACAACTACTCTTCAACAAAAGGCATAGGCCTATGTATGTGTTTGTCTGCACAGATATGAGAGATTTTATACCACTAACATTAGCATAATCAACGTATAACTATACTGTTATTCAAAACTTTCTATATAACAACTAGCTTAGCACAGACAAGTTTTTAATTTAATGCTCTCATGTTTCTAAAATAAGATATGATTTAACAAGCAATTCTAATATTGATAAAGTAAAAATAAATCTGTGTGAGATTTATTTTTATTTGTACATTTCTATCCCGATTATCATTAAAAGTAATCAAAAACAGGTACAATTTATTTTAAACAGTACTTCCAGCCTTGCAATGTCACTTTGCATCATTTAATTTACAATACAAAAGTAGAAATAAATTAATAAAGAACTGAACATACTTTCCCATTAGAATTTTTTTGTTAGGTCCTTTCCCTAAGAAATCTTCAGGAGCTGGTCTCTTTCGCACAAAAGGTCTCACTGGCTTGGAATCACTCTGTCTATAAAACAAGAAGATATTGGACTTAAGAACTACCGTAAGTGTAGGGTTTATACAGGTGGTCTTCGAGATATGACTGTAATGGAGTCTGCAGGTCATTAAGCGGAAAGGGGTGATTCATGAATTGAGGAGGCCCTTGGAGGCCTAATGTAGGCCCAGTCTTCAAAGCCCCTTGAGACCCTGCAGGTTTTAGACCTGAATCCCACCCCTCCAGGTCCCACACCCTCCTCTTCACTAGGCTGTGTGGCAGCCTCACAGAAGCAGCTATCGTTTTGGCATGCACCCCATGAATGTGCCAAAATGGCTGCCACTTGTGCATTTCTATACAGTTTGTGTCAAGGAACTGTAGGCACCAAGGCCTGCGAGGTCAAGAAGCAGGCTGAGGGGGAAGGGGTCATAGAGAGGACCATAGAGCCATTACAGATAATCTTTGACTTATACAATTGGGACCAGAATTTCCTTTGCTAGCATGTTAAGTGATTTTATGACCTTTCTTGCTGTATCCAGCTTCTCCCATTGACTTTGCTTGTCAGAAGCTTGGGAAAACAGGCACAGAATATGTATAGGAACAGGGAAGTCTGGATAGGAGGACACTGATGGGTGCATGTGCAAGAGCAGGAAAGCTGGGGAAAGAAGTTGTGGGGTGTGAGCAAGAGCAGGGAGGCTGGGAAGGAGGGCCCTGGTAGCCAAGTACATGTATACAAGCAGAGGAAAGCTAGGGAAAGAGGGTGTGAAGCAGGGGTGAAATCCAGCAGGTTCTGACAGGTTCTGGAGAACTGGTAGCGGAAATTTTGAGTAGTTTGGAGAACCGGTAGCGGAAATTTTGAGTAGTTTGGAAAATTGGCAAATACCACCTCTGGCTGGCCCCAGAGTGGAGTGGGAATGGAGATTTTACAATATCCTTCCCCCAGGAGTGGGGAGGGAATGGGGATTTTGCAGTATCCTTCTCCTGAACTGAGGTGGAAATGGAGATTTTGCAGTATCCTTCCCATGCCACGCCCACCAAGCCACACCACACCCACCAGGCCACGCCCACAGAACTGGTAGTAAAAAAATTTGGATTTCACCACTGGTGTGAAGTGTGTGTAAGAGCAGGGAGATCTAAGAAGGATGACATTGGGGGACACATGAGCTAATGAAGGGGGGAAGAACAGCACTGGTGGGTGTGTATTACTGAGCAAAGGAGGGAAGAAAAGTACAATGCAAGAGAGCAAAGTGAAGAAGGAGAGTGCATGGTGTGTGGGAACGAAAGAGGAGGGCGTGGTGTGTACAAGTGAGTGAAGAAAGTCTGGGATGGGTGCAGGAGATTTACCCAAGTGACTTGTGACCTCCCCTGCAAGCTTTCCCATTGACTGTGCTTGAGGGAATCTAGCAGGGACTGCCGACAAATAGCAGAGGTGCTGGAACAGCCATAACTTGAGGCACCACTCATAAATGCCTTCCTTTAGCACTATCATAGCTTAGAATAATACTAAATGAATGGTCATAACTCAGAAACTATCTGCAATGTTGATTAAAAAGAAATGTTTATATACACAACCTTTCTTTCACAAAGCTTGGACAACCCTCATTTTTCCATGAATTCCAATTTTCTTCTGTGTTTAATATATGCTGTAAAAACAAAAGTAAAATCAGTAAGAAAAAGGGATTTTTAGAAGCAGAAAATGAGAGTTAGCAAAAAATGTAGCTTTTCTATCTTGCTGTACAGTAGAAATGCTCCACTAAATGTAAAATAAATGTTAAAATCATTAAATATATAAAGATATATTAAAAATTCAGAATTAAAAAAGAACCCAGTGGGAGAACTGAATTCAGGGATCTCAAAAGCATGAATTTATTTTTAAATGATTACTGTGAGTAGGAGACCTGGTGCCAAAGAGACCAGATTTACTTTAGAGGAATTATTACAATTTATGGTGCTTATCTAAAGTCTGACAGCCAGTCTGGTGTAGCAGCTAAGGCTTCAGGTTAGAAACTGGAAACCATGAGTTCTAATCCCACCTTGGGCACAAAGCCATCTGGGTGATGCTGGACTAGACTTTCTCTCAGTCCTAGGAAAGAGGCAATGGCAAATCACTTCTGAAAAACCAATGCCAAGAAAACTGTAGGGATTTGTCTAGGCAGTCTCTGAGAATCGAACATAATTGAACAGAAGAAAGAAAAACCTAAATTTAATTGAAATTTTGAACAAGGCACTTACCTCTACCATTTTGGAGAACCTTTTTCCATCAGGTGGGTTTTCTGATAGAAGCTGTAATTAGAAAAGCCACAAAAATCAAACATTGCGGCAGAGCAGCTAAAAATGTGATGCTCAGCAATAAAGCTAGAATATAATATGGAATGTGTTCAAAATAAAATGTATGAAAAATTTATTCCTAAAAGCACTATTGTAAAATTAGATGTACAAGATGATTAATTAATCTGACCTGGTAAACTTGTTTTGTGGTAGCTTCAATCCACAGGGACTGTTCATCAGTCAGAATAAAGTTTGAACTAGGAAATAAGACACATATAAATCAAAACATGCAGAGTGCATTTGATCCAGATTTTTCTTAAGTAGCAGCAGCAATAGCCTCAATTGAGCAGAGTTCCATACAAATACTCTCATGAGGGAATTAGCAAGAAATTTCACTAATTACTTTACTGCATCACAGCCAAGCAACACTCTATGTAATTTTAAGAGGTGTGGATGAGGGATGAATCAATGAAATTTTCTGCCTTCCTGCTATTGATACAGGACTGAAGTCTTATCTGTAGGAGGCATTTTGCTAAGTCTACTGATAATTAGTTTTTGTTTTTTTTTAAAAATGATTGTATACTAGTAGCTTCTGTTTCTCTCTGAAAGACAAAAAATATGATGCTTGATGCAACCAAAACTAAGAAAATACTAACCTCACTGGTTTTAATGGAACATATTTAAATATTTAATTTTAGGCTGAAGATGTATGCTCTTTTTCACATTTTCCTGGTTCTTAAAGCAAAATAAATAATCCTTACTTTAAAATGCCATTCTATATGAGGCTTGTTCATTCCAATCTTTTTCCAGCACCAGAACTTTTATTATAGTAATTTAACTGCTAGATTTGTTAGACTCCTAGGGTTGGAAGGGACTTTGGAGGTCTTCTAGTCCAACCTGCCCCTGCTCAAGACAGGATACCAGGGATGGGCAATTTACTTTCCCAAGGGGTTGCGTGAGAAACTGGAACTGTGGCAGAAAGCAGAACTGCAGGGAAGGTTATGTTTTCTTTTTACAACTAGTTATCTCTCACTTGTATTCAGTTACACTTTTAATTTACTGCATTAATTTACTTCTTATTTCTGTGTCTACACCAAGAACATCAATGACCTGAATAAGCAAGATCACATTCAGAGAATAGAATAAGGAGGCAGCCCAGGGGTCAAATGTATACAGATTTCTATAAAAGCAGTGCAAATATGAATTTCAAATCATAGTAAAGAAGTATTGCAAAGTCTAAAAAATTAAAATACAGTAATTAGTGGATATTTTCCAATGTACAGTATTTAGAAGCAGATTTATACAATCAGACAATGATAGCAGTGAGTTGGATCACATATATTAAAGAAGTAAACAAGTTTAATTAAATGTATTTAAGAGACTTTACCAGCTTACCTTTTAAACTTTACCTGCCCCTTTAAATACTGAAATAATATTAAATACTGCAATAGAATATGGCGGCGAAAATTGCTGTCACTCAACTGTAAATCCATTAACTATTAAAGAGAGAGAAAGAAATAAACACATAGACATTCTTCAGTTTTCTGTTTTTAATAATACAAAAGTAAGTAGAATGAAATTAATGGGATAAGTACCGTGTTTCCCTGAAAATAAGACCCTGTCTTATATTTTTTTGAACCCTGAAATAAGCGCTTGGCCTTACTGCCATGTGCTCAAAAGACCGATTGGGCTTATTATCAGGGGATGTCTTATTTTGGGGGAAACAGGGTACAATTAAAATGGACGAAATCACACAAGAAGTTTGCTGCAGTGTACTGGTTTTTGGAATCAGTACACTGGGTGCATACATAAAATATTAAATTTAAGTATGAAACTTAGATTTTAAAAAATGAACTTTTCCTATCTTCATTTTAAAAGAATAATCAAATGTGAAAAATTTCTTTAACTGATTCTTAAAGGCCACAGTTGTACTTGTGTTAGGAAGCTCACTTTATTAATCTTATTTGTAAAAAAAAAAAAAGTTACGTTATTTCTGAGAAATGAAAGAGCCTTAGCTAAGTACACATTGCTGAATACCTGGGGGGCCCAACAAAACTCCAGGGACACACCTGGCCATCACAGTTATCAATAATCTTAATCCCAATCACGTACTAATCTTGTAGCTAATGGGTCAAGTAGTTTGTGAATAGTTTTTTTTCATGCTTTACCCAAAATGACAACTTCCTTCCAGGATGGCTTCTGCTTTGCAATATTAAATCCAATCAAAATACAGGGGTTCCTTTCTTAACAATCACTTCTTCAGCAACAGTTCACACCTACAATGGTAGTTTTGACCACTCCTCATATCTGTGGCTGTCGCAGCATCCCTGCGTTCATGTGATTGCGATCCACACTCAGCTCACAATTGCAACATCCCAGTCTCATGATTGCCATTCTTTCAATTGCCAACTTTCCTTTCAGATTCCCACAAGCAAAGTCAATGGGAAACCTGCAGGTTGCAAATGATGACCATGCAATGTTGCACTTAAATGTTGTGGGATTTGCTTAATGATGGCAACTATTAAGTATTGAACTGTTGTTTCTAAGCGGCACAATCATATGACGTTGTGCTTGACTATCACATTGTTAAGCAACAGAAATTCTGCCCCACAACTGTTAACTGAAGACTACCTGCACTTTCCTTCAGCATTTTTATTCTTCATTGCTAGTTTAGAAATAATAAGTTCTACACCAAATGTCTCTGGAGATTCTCAGTCATCCAGGTCATGGTTGTCCCAAAGGTACTTTTTTCAAGAGGCAACTGGACTTTTTGGTTTTTCTTTGAAGACATTCCGCTTCTCATCCAAGAAGCTTCTTCAGCTCTGACTGAGTGATGGGAAATGGAAGAAAAATGGAAGACATCCTTCCATTTATCACCATCCAGTCAGAGCTGAAGAGGATGAGAAGAGGATGAGGATCTTGGATGAGAAGCGAAATGTCTTTAAAGAAAAACCAGAAAGTCCAGTTGCCTCTTGAAAAAAGTACCTTTGGGTTCTACAACTCCAGTAATTTATCTTTCGTCCATCTACTCTGTGCAAGCAGAAAAGCCCAGAGTTCCAAATGTCTGCTCTTTTCCTTCAGCATTTCCTGAGAAATCCAGAGAGACTACTCGCCAAGAGAAATAACAAAATCCTGATAGGTGAAGGGAGTTCAGTGACAAGACAATCAGATAATAATCCATCAATATTTTCTGCCAATTGAAGAACTAATACAGTGGTAACGATTAAGACAAAATTCCTCTTGCAGTAAAATCTAGTTTTAGGGACAGGAAAAATATACCTTTTCACTTGTAAGAAATTTTGCAAAATAAACATGCTCTCCTCCAGTTTTCAGCTCTTCTAATTTTTTTCTTGATGCCTGAGTGTCATCCAACTTGTAGCTCTCAAAGACAGTTAATACTTCTTCTGAGTACTTTTAAAAGAGATCACATAAAATGCAACAATTAAATTATAGCCTCAGACAGAAGTGAGATTTGATGAGATGCAAACGATGCTGGTCTACTCTCTTTTATTTCTATTACCCACTGTCCAAGAATGCATTTTATATACAAGTACATTAACAAATGGCTTCCAGTAAAAGAAGGCTAGAGAGCCATTACAAATAAAATCCCCTCAAATTGTCATTTGCACTGTGTTGTCTACAACTCTTAATTAATATTCCTTCAATGCATTCTAAAATATGTATTAATAGGCACTGTATTAAGGCATGAAAGCTGTTGGGTAACTTTGGGCCAATTCCTTTCTTATAGCCCAACTCACATCAAATGGTTGTTGTAGGGAAAATAGGGGGCAGGAGTACTGGATATGTTCAACCTTCTGAGTTATAAAAAAGTGGCTTAAAATAACAATAATTCTTTTGCTTGGAATTTCATAAGTAATACGTATTTATATACCCACAAATAGAAATGAAATATAATAAGCACAATACCTTAAGAAATATTTTCCATGAGACCTTTTCATAGCACTGCACAGGATTTCTGAAATAATCTTGAAGTGACCAAAATTTTCTGTACAGATTATAATCTATTGGAATGGAACTGACAAAAAAAATATTTACAATATATTCATTCATAAATATCTCTGGCTATTATTGAAAATAAATTTGGTACATTTATTATTTAAATACATATATACATACATTTGTTGTCCTACTGATATTACATAAACACAGAAACGAGAACTTGTTCAATCAATAAACATCTTTGGTTCTCAATAAACATGGCTATGACCAATAATTTCCCCTATTTAATAAGATTCTACTAGACTTTCATAAAAATAGTAATCTACAGCAAATGTAAAAGTTATAGGCAATCTTTTTAACAGATATAATTCCAATAGATTTTACAACTGGAAATTTAAATTTATCTCTCCTTACCAACTTGTAGGAGCTTCATCATCTCCCATTTCACCTTCTTCCACTTCCATTCCTTCCTCTCTCTCCTCTGCATGCTAAAGTCACAGAATTAATTTAACATTAATTTCCATTCCATCAACATGAGTAGAAAACTTCTATTCATTCAAAACAAAACACTAACATTTTGGGCAGTTACTAATAGAGGAAGAAACAAATTATATCATGATACTTATTTAAAATTGGAAATGTTAATAATCAGTAATTTGCTGAAAGACTTCAGTGGTTGCTCAAACAGAACAGACCATGAGTATTTTTAAAAGGAACACTGAAATTGATTTCACAAATTGGAAAGTTTTTTTTTTTCACTTCTGCATCTCCACTAAAATTTGTTCCTTAAGCAACTATTATAATTCATGATTTTGGTGCAATATAAATTAAATAATAGACTGCGATGATACTTTATGCATAAAATCACTTCATGCTCCTTCTTTTGAGAGAATTACAGCCTGCATATTATATCTACACTTTCCAAGTTTTTCATATTGTGTGGATAACAGAGAATAATAATAATAAAAAAAAACCTTCTGTCCAAGGGTGCTGTCTTGCTCACTGGTATTAAAAACTGTGATATTTTCCAAATTAAATTGACTTTGCAAGTTAAGCCCTGTAGGGGGGAAAATTTAATCAGGCAAAATAATCTGAAATGATATTTGCAAATATCAGTTTTCTGAGCAGTTTATAAATAACCATACAATATTTCAATTTTTAAAAATGCAGACAATGGTATTTAAGAAAATTTGGAAAAAAACGTCCTGTATATGGCAAATTACAGACATAAAATGATATTGTAAAATTAGGACCAAACTGGGTTTGAAATACATGTGATGGGTTAATCTGTTCATTGTATTGCTGTTTATGCTTAAAAATATTTTAAAAAATATTTAAAAAAGAAACTTACCTGACTTTTCTGAAAGAGGAAATAACCTGGCTAAGAAGAGCTGAATTCTTCCACAAAATACTGTATTTTGTGATTTTGACAGTCTTCTTAAAAGATCTTAATGATATCAAAGAAAAATGTATTTAAGTTTCCAACATTTTAAAAATGTTACAGGGATAGACTCTGGTATCAAACAGACAGCAGTACATATTTTCCACTAATACAATCATGCATTCTCTTTAATATCCTGATT
Source organism: Arizona elegans (assembly GCA_022577455.1). Taxonomy (NCBI): domain Eukaryota; kingdom Metazoa; phylum Chordata; class Lepidosauria; order Squamata; family Colubridae; genus Arizona; species Arizona elegans. The sequence goes on from JAKOOJ010000002.1 coordinate 39,888,011, forward strand.
TTTTATTTATTTTCCACATGGAAAGAACTGAACTATCTGGAGTAATCTTTGAGTAAATATTCTAAAGATGATGGTGTTACTAAATTGCATATGTACACAGTTCTATATCCTTTTCAGATAGATATATTATAGTTCAAATAAAAATGCAGTTATGTCAAGCAAAAAGTGCTAAATAAACCAATACAGAGTCCTCAACTTACGACAATTTATGTTGCTAAGTGACAAATATGTTAAGTGAGTTTTGCCGCATTTTACAATCTTTCTTGTCACATTTGTTAAGTGAATCACTTCAGTTGTTAAGTTAGTAACACAGTTATTAAGTGAATCTGGCTTCCCCATTGACGTTGCTTGTCAGAAGGTTGCAAAAGGTGATCACATTATTTATTTATTTTATTTTATTTTATTTATTATTATATTCCTATACCGCCTTTCTCCCATAGGACTCAAGGTGGTGTACAGTCAAGAAAAATATAGATACACAAACATCATAAAATTGCTAATTAAAATTATTATTATAACATAGTTTGGCCCAATTAAATAGAACCTAAAATTAGATAACATTTTAAAAACATTCACATGTTCATATGTTTAGCCCCGCCTGTTGGAACATCAGGGTTTTTAGGGCATGGCGGAAAGCATGGAGATCAGGGATATTTCATATCTCAGGGGGCTGTTCATTCCAAAGGGTTGGAGCCCTCACAGAGAAGGCCCTCCCCCTGGGAGTCGCCAGTCGGCCTAATTTGACTGACGGTACTGAGTAGTCCCTCCCTATGAGAATGAACTGGTCGGTGGGAGGCTATTGGTGGCAAAAGACGGTCTCGTAGGTACCAAGGTCCTAAGCCATGGAGCGCTTGGTGACTAACATCTTGAATCACACCCAGAAGACCACTGGGAGCCAGTGCAGCTCGCGTAGGAGAGGTGTTACATGGGCGCAACAAGCTGCACCCATAATCACCCGCGTGGTTACATTCTGGACCAGTTGGAGCCTCCGGGTGCTTTTCAAGGGGAGCCCCATGTAGAGAGCATTACAGTAGTCCATACGGGAGGTGATTAGGGCATGAGTGACCATGCGCAAGGCATCCCGATCCAGAAAAGGACGCAACTGGCGGATCAGGCAAACCTGATAAAAGGCACCCCTGGCCACAACTGTCAAATGATCTTCTAAAGATAGCCGTGAATCCAGGAGGACACCCAAGGACATTACCCTGGAACATTGCAACCATCATAAATATGAGTCAGTTGCCAAACATCTGAATTTTGATCACGTCACCATGGGGATAATGCAATGGTTGTAAATGTGAAAAATGGTCATAAATCACTTTTCAGTGACATTGTAACTTTGAATGATCACTAAACGAACTGTTATAAATCGAGGACTACATGTAATGTTTCATTACAGAATTATGTCAGATCTTGATCAACAACAGTAGGACATTAGTAGAGTTTTAACACGCAGCATTGAAAATTACACTGAAGGCTGCATCTTCATTGGCAATGCTAGAAAAAAGGCTACTCACCATTGCACATTCTCAGTAAATAATTCTTTCCCGCAGAGTAAAACGTGTTCTAAAAATAACATATAATTCAACATAATTAGTTGATATTTAAAAAACAGAATGCAGTTAATTACATTAGAAAGATAATCGGAGTAGGATTATAAATAGTCTCTCGTGCTATAAAATATATATTTCAAGCAAACAGGGAAGAATATGTTCATATTTATTAAATATTTACAATAGGCCTTTGTAGTTACAGTGCAGTAGAAACACTTCACACAAAACCACAGAACAAAATATATCTAAACATTCAGTTTCAAATCAAACTGTAATTTCAAGGCAGAATAAAAATAAAATGCATTGAGATTTTTCTAAATAAGAATAAATCAATTTATTTTTATTGATAATTTTTTAATGAAATACAGACAGAGCAGGAGTTGACATGCATCACACTGAGGTTATACCAATGTTGTGCATCGTGGGCAAAAAATTATTAGCTCAAAACAATGGTTGAAATACAGCAAATCAAATAATGTTCTTTTGGTCAATCACCAAATCACATACTTACATATCAATGGTATTGCCCAACCCTAACCTCACAGAACAAATGTATTCCAACACAGTTAAAAAGACTTAAAAATAGTCTTATGCCAACTATGCATTTTTCTTTTTTAATCTAACAAACTATTATGCAAAATTTGGTTTTCTTTATGTCTCTGTGTCGGCATATTTGTGGAGATGAACTGGCTAACAAAAAAGCAGATTATAACACATCATAAAATCAGGATGAGACAATGTGCTTCAGAAAACAGAATTTAGAAGGACATGTTCTTTTGATTCAACCTCCCCAGAAATGCAAAGGCAAATTCTTTTCTTCCAAGGAATTTTCTTCTTCCTGAGTAAGGTATTTTACCAGTAGGAATAACCAAGCTGCAGACAAGAGCGCTTTGTAAAACTTACCGTATTTTCCGGCATATAAGATGACTTTTTAACACATGAAAATCATCTCAAAAGTCAGGGGTCGTCTTATACGCCGGGTGTCGTTCTCCTGTAACCAGGCAGACCAGCCCAAAAGACTCTAACGAGCCTCGAAGCTCTGACGATCCCAGCTTTGCCTGCTAATCAGGCAACTCAGCTGGGATGCCAGAGCCATGTTAAAGGAAAAAACTTTTTTCCTTTTACGTGACTCTGCAAGCTCTGACGATCCCAGCTGAGTTGCCTGCCAATCGGGCATCGCAGCTGGGATCGCCAGAGCCATTGATCCAAGCTCTGACGATCCCAGCTGCGTTGCCTGCTAATCAGGCAACTCAGCTGGGATCGCCAGAGCCCAGAGCCCTGTAAAAAGAAAAAAGTTTTCCCCCTCCAGCTTGCTTACCTTAGCTGGTAATCGCAACGCTTGCCTTGCTTCGCTTGCCTGAATCCATTCCATCAGCAAGCCACTTTCTGCCTGCAATCATGCAGGCAGGAGTTGTGGACTTCAACTACCAGAATTCCTCAGCCAGTAAAAACAAAGCTGGCTGAGGAATTCTGGGAGTTGAAGTCTACAAGTCTTAAAGTTGCCAAGGTTGGAGACCCCTGTTCTATTGGGTAAGTTTTTTTCCCCTTTGGGAGCTTTAAAAAAATAGTTAATTGGGTTTTTTTTAGTTGTTCTTTTTTAGACCTAGCCATTTAAAGTTTAGGAAGTTTTAAATTTAGTTTTCATATAAAAATAAAAATAAAATAATATTTGTGCAGCTTTCTGAGATGTGGTGTCTTTCTGTAGTGTTTCACTCTAACTACACAAACACACAAAATCTCACAAAGCTGTATATGGAATTTTGTGTGTGTAAAGTGTGAAGGTTGATTTTTTTGCGCTTTTTGTGGCTGTGTGAGGTTCCTGCTTGTTGCAGGGGCCATTTTGGGTCTAGCACAGCTGCTTTTACATTGTGGGTGAGTCAGTTGTGTTGTGTTGTGTTGTGTTTGTGTAAAGTGTGAAAGTTGTTTTTTTGGGCTTTTTGTGGCTGCGTGAGGTTCCTGCTTGTTGCAGGGGCCATTTTGGGTCTAGCACAGCTGCTTTTACATTGTGGATGAGCCAGTTGTGTTGTGTTGTGTTGTGTGTGTGTAAAGTGTGAAAGTTGTTTTTTGCGCTTTTTGTGGCTGTGTGAGGTTCCTGCTTGTTGCAGGGGCCATTTTGGGTCTAGCACAGCTGCTTTTACATTGTGGGTGAGCCAGTTGTGTTGTGTTGTGTGTGTGTGTAAAGTGTGAAAGTTGTTTTTTTGGGCTTTTTGTGGCTGTGTGAGGTTCTGCTAGTTGCAGGGGCCATTTTGGGTCTAGCACAGCTGCTTTTACATTGTGTTGAGGCAGTTGATGTTTTTTAATTTTTATTTGGTGTGTGTTGGAAGAGGGGTAGTCTTATATGGCGAGTATAGCCCAAACCCTATATTTTAACAGGAAAAGTTGGGGGTCGTCTTATACGCCCAGTCGTCTTATACGCCGGAAAATATGGTATATCTAATTCACCCTCCCAGCAGTTTTATTTTGGGGAGATGGTCCTTTTGGTATCTTTGAAAAATCATTTGTGGTTTTAAATACTAAATTGAATACTTTATACTAAGCTAAAAAGGTTTATAAAGTACCACAGTGAGTTACAAGTATGTTTTAATCCATGAATCAAAAAAATCTTGTTATATTTTTAACCACAATTTTGAGAGATCATCATAGTCCACTTACAACTGTCTAAGAACTTCTCTAAGTTATTTGCTAGTAAAATAAACAGTACTAATGAAAGTCACTCTAAACAACCATTCTGGGTTAAACATCCAAAAATGTTGGATTTAGGAATGGTATTAAAGCTGTGCATCCAGTGCAGTCACAAGTAATCTCTGGCCAGTGGATTTAATAAATGAACGTTCCCAACTTTTATCTCATTTTTTTTCAGAATCCCACCCAGTGCTCAATAATGCTTCGTTCTTAAGTATTTGCACTTCTTTCCTGCAATTGACAAATGACACAATTAAATACTTAATCATTTAATACAGAGTGATCAATTTGTATTATTCAAAACAGCATATCTGTTTGTTTTACATAATTCTTGCATGCTAACCAAATTATTCACCTATTAATCTATTACAAAAATGAACTTTTATAACTTAACAAATTCCATGATACTTACCGATTTCCACGTGGTAACATTTTTTTCCACAAAGGTGAAAATTCTGTCACACTGATCCAAAGGAAGGCAATCCAAAACATCTCCCAAGAGCACAAAAGGGGTTGATGCAGTACAAATACCTTCATGGGAGAGAATCTGTTTGTATGTCTGCCAAAATGATTTCTCTTTATAAAAATTAATGGACATTTTTTCAAGGATCTTGCTTGTTACCAATAATACAGAATTTGATTTTCATTTTATTATAAACTGCCTTTAAAAATAATGTAAAAGTAGTCCTTGATTTACAATTATTCATTCATCACTCATTCAAAATTACAGTGTTGAAAAAATAGACTTTATGACCCATGCTCAAAGTTATGGCCACTATAGCACCCTGTGGCAATGTGATCAAAATAGGTAAGGTGCTTAGTAGCCCACTTTCACTTATGTCTACTGGGCACTACAACTCCTACCTATTCCCTCCCATCTATGCCCTTTTGGCTGCCCTGCACAATGGCACTCTTCAGCAGCAGCACCAGGGCTGTGGCTGAAGTTGAAGCAGTAGGGAGCCTTCAGCAGTTTCACCCAGCTGCCATCAGTCCCAAGATTTTACTTTAGCTCCAGTGCTGCCACTGCAACTGAGAAATGGTGCCTTAAGCCCACAGCCAGCCACGCTCCCTTGCGTTCGTGTTGGATGCACCAAGGCACTTCTGGATGGAAAGAATTAGCCAGTGACATCACTGTTGCTCAGGGGACGTTCAATTGGGAGTTCCTTTCATGTTCCTGTTACTGTGACCACCAAAGTGGTATCTGTTTATTTATTTGCGACTGCACACTTTTGAACTATTAGGTTGGCAAGAAATGGACTGAATGACAGGTGATCATCTCTCAATGCAGCAGCCCTCAGGTCTCAAATGGTGCCATGCTAGCATCATTGCACAAAGCTCTCATTTTGCTGAAGGCCCCAGGTCTCTACTTCAGACCCAGACCCAGTGCAGGGCTGTCCAAAGGGCATACATTGGGGTAGAAATAGGCAGGTGACTTACTTTAGTCATTAAGTGCTGCTGGGGTGGGTGGAGCAGTTGTGGCTTTGCACTTCATTGCAGAACCCTACAGCACCATATTTACATGCAGTGTGTGCCAGGCCTTCCAGGGGCTCCCCCACTCCCCTGCAACATCCCACAGACCTTCTTTGAGAATCCTTTTAACAACCCATGATTCTTGGTTAATGACAGCTAGCAATGCCAGGATTGTGGTCACTAAATGGTGTATTCACGTGACATCTTGCTTAATGATTGAAATTCCATTCCCAATTGTGGTTGTAAGTCATTGTTATAAGCCATTCTTACAGGTAAGTAAAGCTATAGTAAAGCTAATGAACATTAGCTGAACATCTGATTGAAGCTGCAGGTCAGTAGCTTTAGCCATACACTTTAGCTTGTTTATAATCTGCAGAATTAGAAAAAAATTATTTTCTAAAATGTTAAAGTAGCCTAAAGTCAATGGCTAATGCTACTGAACTGCAGTTGCAACCCAAGCTGTGTTTAATAGACTGTAATTTTATTTAATGGAAGCAATTAACCTGTAATCCTAGATTCAAACAATTCATTCAAACTCAGGTGTTAATTTACATTCTGTATTGTTAAAAGGCAATGTAGGAAGATATAGATTTTAAATATTCCACCATGCTAGCAGTGGCTACCTCAACTTGTACATCTGTTACCATTCACTGTGACTGGAATTATGGGACTAAACTATACTTCCTAATAATTTAGCAGTACTAAACAGTACAGGAACATCAGACTGCTCAGCTGTGATGCTAAAAATTTTACCATCACTAACCTACATGTTCTGTGTAACATTTGATTAATGGATCATTGAGATCATATAAATGCATCCCTCACATTGAATTTAATTTAATGGCATTATCAAATATTATAAACATTCTAATCCCATGATAATTTTCTCTCTTTTCCTTAAGAAGAATATATTCTTCCTTAAGAAGAATATGTTGTGACAATCAATTACACTATTACATATAACAGATTACATATACCAAATTGGCATTGGACAAAAGGTGGAAATAGTACTACTTCCAACTGGCTTGACAAAGTGAACTGAATTAATAAAGATATTTTGCATAATGCGATATTTATGTATGCTTTGTGTTAAGTAATATAAATAATATGAAACAGTTTTTAATTAATGCACATTCTGTCATGACTTTTGATTTCAAAGCACTTACAAAGAAAAATAGACTCACCTTCTATGACCCCATTAATAACAAGTGAAATGATAGCCAGGACATTTTCACAAGAAGCTTTATTTATCTAAAAAAATATAAAAACAGCCATCAAGAGTGGAATCATATGACACTTGAAACAGAATACAGTGCACTATCTTTATGGTCTGCATTGGAAAGTTGATATCTATTTCCCTTGTGGTCTTCACAAATTCTTGGGAAAAAGTATTTTATTTCCAGGAGTAAAGGTGGTGAGAAATCTTAGGGTCATGTTGGAGTATAGACTAGATTTTGATTACAAGTCTCATGAATTTTTCACTCTTAATGGGATTAATGATATCATTAATGGTATTAATGATAAGAATCAAACAGTTTAATCTTATCTTGTCTTGCTCATCGCATACTGATAGTCCTTGTTTAGCAATCACAATTGGAACCAGAAACTCAGTTGCTAAGTGAAAAATTGTATGACCACAATTATGTTTATAATTTTATCTCAACTTTCCTTTGCTTTACATGATAGAAGCTTATGACTCCAAATCATGTAACCTCAAACAGTGGAGAAAGTTTTCAGAACTCAACTCAAGAGGAAGCTGGGTAAAAGGACAAATCTTACTGCCCCTTTCCCCCACCCCACTCCCCTTTTGAAATATCCCAGATCTGAGATAATTACAAGATGGGAAATAAAGTTTGTATTTTGTATTTACATTTATTAGAGAGGAAGGATTATAAGAGATTAACCAGATACATAATAGAAAATACACACTGAAAAGAATGTACTGTGCTAGCTGTTTACTTAGCACTTAGGAGGCAAAAAAAAAGAAAAGTGTGAAACTGATTAAGGTTTTGTCAATTACAAGTAGCAGCTGCCAGCCAGCTAATTAAGGTCACAGAACTGAGTTTGTTAACTTCCCCTTAGGGAAGTGCTCTGAAAAAAAGAGATTGCTCGTTTAGGCATTCTCTCCATTCTATGAGGGGAGAAAAGAAAATAATATAATAGGTCAGGCAAAAGACAACACAAAAGGACTGTAATGGCAAACGTGACTGACTAAGACACTGAGAAGGTCATAAATGCAGACATTGGTTACAAATTTACTTTTTCATAATGGTCATAAGTTCAAATTGCTACTGCCTGAGGCAATCACTATGCAAGGTCTACTTGTATAACATCCTTGATTCCAACTTTAATTTCATGCAAAGTAAATAACATGTATGAACAGTGTTTCTTTGGGCCATAGAATCTGTGCAACTAAATATTCTGAAGCCAGGACGCTTCTACGTATAAAGATATGTAATTAGAGATGTTCTCACCTTGGCTAAAGAAATGGGAAAGTGACTTCCGGTTTGCTGCTGGCCGCCGCCAGACGTTCCTCTGGGATCGCCAGCTTCCATTGCCTGTCAGAGCCGCCGTCACAGCGGAATGGCGGCTCGAAAAAACTCCGTTTCCAAGAGGAAACGGAGATAGAGCCGGCAGGGGTGGGTAGAACTCTCTGCAGAGTCCCAAAAGTTTTTTTTTTACTTTTGGGACGGAGCGGATGAGAAGCCCCATATCCCCTGCCGCTGCTCCGGGCTTTGGGAGACCTCTGCTTATGCAGAGCCAGGCGTCAAGAGCAAGCCTGCAAATTTAACAGAATAACTAAAGAAAAGACGAGCTGGACCCTTAATACTGAATCGCAAGTATTTTACCTTTCAAAAAATTATTTAAGAGAAAAGAGGAGAGGAAAGAGGGAAAAAGAACCTTTTAAAATGGCGTCTGCCGTGGCTGGAGAAGGGCTGAAAGGGAAAGTCCTTCCGTTTCTTATTACTACAATGTAGCGGAATAAATATCACTGGCTACATTTGTAGATAAAACCTCGCTCCTGTGTCTTCTCTTGCTGTTGATTGAAAAGAAGTTTTTTTTTTTTTCCCTAAGAGAAAGTCCTTCTGTTTTCTATTTTTTCTCTCTTTTTTTGCTAAATCTTGTCTGTGTGGGAAATGGCATCGGGACTTACACAGCTGGACAAACGGGGGGGGGGGGAAACTTCCCCCATTAAGAAACTGCACCAACAAATTCTAACTCTCCAGTGTCAGAAACCTGATTTTAATATATTAGAATTTCTCCTTGAAGAGATTGTAGGAAGGGATGAGATTGTGAACCAGCAATTTGAAAAATTTAAGCAGGAAATTAAAGAAATTGGTGAATTGGTGAAATCAAAGTTTGACTTTTTGAATCAAAAGATTTTAAAATCAGCTAATGGTTTATCAGACTTTCTGATTCGGGTGGATGCAAAGACTAAATTATTAGAGTCTAAAATGAAGGAAACTGAGGAGAATTTGGATGACATGACTCAAAAAATTAAAAAGGATTTGATAAACACTCAGGATAATAGCTCAGAAGACAAACCTAAAATGGAGGTCGACCAAAAGATTGGTAATGAAGAAAATGTGCAACAGAGGATTGAAAGAGAAGTTTTAATGATTCAATATAATTTTACAGAGTATGCAATTAGATTGAGAGGTTTGCAGGAAAATAATAGAGATGACCTAAGGAAAATATCTTCTGAAATTCTGGCTGGGATTTTAAAGGTTCAACCTGATGAAGTGTATTGCAGGATTGATAGAATTTACTGAATAAACTCCTGGTTGGCAAAGCAAAGGCAACTGCCTAGAGATGTGGTGATCTATTTTACAGATAAAGAAATTAGGAATAATATTGTGCAGAACTCTTTTAATTCTACTTTGCAATTTCATGGAAGAAGGATTTGGATTTTTAAGGAGCTCCCAACTAAAATGCTGATGGAGAGGAAGAAATTTGGCTTTCTAGTGACTGAGTTAAAAAAAAGAAATATCCTATTCAGGTGGGACACCCCAGTTGGTTTAATATTGAGATATCAAGGAGTAAGATATCAATTGAACACTGTTGAAAAAGCGGAAGATTTTTATCAAAAAATTTTAAAAATAAATTTAACACCTTTAGGCATAATACAGGATAAGCAAAAGGAGTTGGAAACAAAAGGAAAATATCAAATTACAGAGACTGTTGTAGATAAATTGTCTTTGGATTCCCTGGATACCCCAGCTGGTCTGTCTATAAATAAGAGAGTAGTGTCATCCGACACCAAGCTGATGAACCATCAAGTCACAGACAAGTGCGCAAATCAATCAGTTGACATACAAGTGACGGAGAAGAAAGATGAGATGATAAAACTAACCCAACAAGAACAACCCATAAAGCAGAATGAAAATCAACCAGCTGACACACAACTGGTAGGCAAGAAACGAGGATGGAAATTCAACCCGCAAAAGAAAAAGAAAAGAAATAGATCTCATAGAAAAAGCAGTTTCTAAACCTGCAACAGTGAAGCCAGGGACTTTAAAAAACGAATGAATATTTGAAAAGATAGTGGAGGCGAACAATTGTTTAATACTATCCTGAGGATTGTGGCAGATCACTGCAATGCCGTGATTTTGGGATGTGAAAAGAGCCTCACTTTGTTGGATTTGAATCATTTACTCTGGATTTTATTTATTTATTTATTTATTTGGTAAATATAATTATTTTGAGTTATAAGGCAGGAGAGTTATGTCGGGGCATGCAGAAGATCTGGATGTTACTCAGTAGGATGATGGGGATTTAACAATCCTGATGAATACCACAACTATAACTATATGGATATAATTATAATGTCACTCGGGTGGTTGTTTTTACTTTTATACAGATGCGAGGATATTTACTACTGATGGGGGCAGAAGATGATTGAAGATTTTGAATAAACTGTTGCACCAGCATGTTATTTTACCCTATTATGGGTGATGGATTTAACAATCCAGTGGAAAGACACCAAAGAAGATACTATATGGATTATAAATTTAAAGTTATTGTCTTTTTTCTTCTTACAAAATGGAATGCATATATAGATATGTGTATATCTTAGTAAAGTGGGCAGTGGATTATATTTAGAATTGTATTGCATGATTTTGTAGGAACTGAAGGGTTGAAATAGGTTAGTTTATTGATTGATTAGTTTATGAAAAAGGATTTTTAAGTTATATATTTAGGGGAGTGGAGGATTTAACAATCCAGTGGAAAGACACCAAAGAAGATATTACATGGATTATAAATTTAAAGTTATTGTCCTTTTTTTTTTTTTTTTTACAAAATGGAATGCATATATAGATATGTGTATATCTTAGTAAAATGGGCAGTGGATTATATTTAGAATTGTATTGTAGGATTTTAAGTCATATATTTAGGGGAGTGGAGGAATTGGATAGAATTGAATAAATGTTAAATTTGGATGTAGGGAGAAGGTCGCTTTAAAATGTTATATTAATATATATAAAAGATTAAATGTTAAATTGTAATAATATACTATAAGTTTAGGGGAGGAGAAAAAGGGCAGATTATCGTAAAAATGGGAGTTATAAGAATAATATGCTAAGGGTCAGTATTCTGAGGAGGGAGTAAGGGAAAGGAAAGATATTATGTATGTAACTAGTTATGAAATAGCCTATTGTTGTGCAGAAGTCACAGGGGGGGACGGGTGGAGAGGGGGGGGTTAGGGAAGAGGGGGGAGAAAAAGGGGGAAAACTTGTACTTGAAAACTTTTTCAATAAAAAGAAATGGGAAAGTCACAAGTGAAGCAATGTTAAGTTGCTTCATTAGTTTGACACAATATAGTCTAATAGAATTTAAGGCTTACTGTAGCTAATATAAATGCATGAAAATTATTGATTCAGGAACAAAATGCATTGTTCTTCTTCTGTACACCACTCAACTGCCTCATGGTCATGCTGTTGATTCAAAAGCTGCAGAGGTAGATCTCTTGAACTAGACATAATTTGAAGTGTTCTGGACATTCAACCTTGTTTTGAGATCAAACCACACCCCGCACTTCCAGAAGCTTACTTCCAGAAACTGGAAAATTATATACAGTTTAGAATGACATCACTCAGCTATTCAATTAACTTTCAGATACACAGTTAATAAAAAATTACTTACAATTTCTTCTTCCAGAGCAACTCGGAAAGCTTGATCCAGTGTTAACTTTTTTTCATTTTCACTAGAAATATATAAAAATATTAGATTGTTTTGCTAAAACTTTCAATTTCAATAAAATACTATATATATTTTTGTTATGACAACAAATAAAATTGAAATTTACCTTCCAGGTACCTGGCTGAATGCATTCAATAAAGGCTTAATGGTTTTGTTTTTTAGTGCATCTCGAGTAGAATTCTAAGATAAAAATGAGAAATAACTTATTTGATATCAGATATCAATATATGTTTTAGAAAATCTACATCAAAGTTAAATTTGAAAATGTAATTCAAGATGACATAAATATTATTCTCCTAGGACTTACCACACCTCAAACTATGGAAAGTGTTCCATTTTTTTATTGTTCAGCATATTTCTAAACACACACTAGATACAATTTTCTGTTGGGTTCTGTAGATAGTCCTCAAACCGTTTAGGACATAGACTGAATTATAGCCCACAAAAATGATGACAGACTGCACTCCTGTTTTGTGAGGACAAGCCAAGAGCCTTCATTTATTATTTTACAGTATCAAAACACTCCAGTTTTAAAACCTGCGTGATGTTGTAAAATAATAAAGGTTCTCATCATGTCTAAACAGAACAGAAGCGCAACAGTACAGACAACTGCATCAGTCCAGTTGTCTGTACAATGATGGCTTGTATATCAAAAGCTCAACACTTATCAGAACTTTCTTCCAGGGTTGGGACTCTCTTTTTATGGCCTTTGTGTTGCAAGTACTGCCCAAGGTGAAGTAGCCAAGACCGAAGTGTTCTTACCTAGTTTTACCTTCCCCAACTTCCAAGAGCAGCTCTATCAACTACTTCTTGGGGATGTCATACTGGGTTGATGTTGAATCTACACGTCTATTTTAAGCATCATTTCCAATACTGGAAGAGCACTTTGTGATAGGAGGTAAAGCTTAGTTAGGCTGAACAGGAATGAATACACTCCTTCTCTCTTTTTTTCCCTTTATATGAGAGAGAGGGAGAGGGAGAGAGTATCTCCATTCTGAACGCTGAACGAGGATGAGAAAGCCACCGACGCCAGTCTGAAGTCGACAGAGAAGCAAAGGACGCGAGAAACGGGACTGGGCCCATCCTTACTCGCGCTCCCAGTCGGGAGGTCTGTAGTCTCCCACTTACCATGAAACGCAACCGCGCCTCCGGCAAGCTGAAGAGCGTTGGCGGCGACATCCTTGCTCCTGACAGACGCCACCGGTGACGCATTCTAATTGACGTCATCCCACGGCGCTCGGAGAAGATTGTATTAGGTGCGCGAGCGCCCCTTGTGCCCGACGTAGTCCCCGACGTACACTGGGATCCTCTGCAGCCGAAGCGGCCGGTGTTTTAACGCTAGCGTGCCGGTTGGGGGAATTCTGGGAGTTGAAGTCCAGGCATCTTCAAGTTGCCAAAGTTAAGTATCTCGGCTTTACAAGTTAAGTTAAGAATCTTGTCTTTTCTTTCCAGCATGTCGGCCTGTTTCTGGACGGAGGGAGTTATTCGTAGAAGTACGTTAAATATATATTTATTAGTTTTATCTAAACCGAGGCTGTTACTTAATAACAGAGATTAGGTTTATTGCGTTTTGTGAAAATGTGTGGCCAATTTTATGTATAAGACAAAAAGCAATTGCACAAGGACAATACAATTAGCATACACCAGGTTTGACTGGGGGTGCATGTGGTACAACACGAAGAAGAAATATGTACACTTCAGCATAAAAATAATAGTCAAAAGTATAGGAATGCAGTGAACTGGTTCCCATTAGTGCTTTATTTGACCCAATAAGATCCAATCGTATCATATCTATCCTATATGCAAGTGATTTAAATGGGCGCTTGCTTGGCTTGATTGAGATTAAATACAGTTTGGCATTGAGGTCTTGGTTAAGCATTAACGTAATGCTTTCATGTTGAGCATCCCTGGCTTTCCTTGGCTGTCCACTGACGCCAGTTATTGTGATTAATGGTATTAATGGTCCACTGATGCCAGTTATTGTGATTAATGGTATCAGAATCTGGATTATTTCAACATGGGACCTGGATCTAAATCAATATTTTTAACCAGTCATATTTCTGAGAAAGAATTTCTAAAATTGCTGTTTTTTTATATAGGTGGCATGAGAAAAATATTTACTTACACTTGTGCATTAAGTACACAGGCTTTTATCTTGCAAGTTCTTTCAGACATCTCTCCCTCCCTAATCATATTAAGAACAAGTTCAGGACCATTTTCCTTCTCCTTGTATTAAAAAGGATGCTTATAAGTATTTTCATTCCTCATTTTGCCTGTTCATATAACTGAAAGCTTTGAATGCTTCCAAACAAGGATATTAATTGTGCAATCCTACAGCTTTGTTCAAGAACGCACTCTTAACTAGAAGTGTCAGACACACTCTACTGTTGGTAACCCATACAGGTTTTCCCACTGTGTTTTTATTCTGCAAGGAGAGGAGAGGGAAGGGAAGGGCAGGAGAGCCGAAGGGGAGGGGGGCGGGAGGAGTGAGGGAGGGAGGGAGTAAGGAAGGAAGGAAGGGGAGAGGACTGCCTTTTGACTGGAAGTACTAGGAATTGTCAAAGTCAGGGCTCTGGTTATCAAAATTATTCTGAAAATTAAATTTCATTTTCTAATTTATGGAAAGTAACACTGAGCAAGGTTCTACAGTTCTACAGAAGCAGTTCTCTCTTCACAGTAATTTGAGGATTGAATACTGCATTGCAGTGGTTTTTAAATGCCTTGTGGAAAGGCAAAACAAATGCACTTATATTTATATGCAGAAACATTTTAATGAGCGGTCTGGTGAAATCAACTTGATTTTTGATGGCAAAATGAAAGGAGTGTTGGAATATTTGTCTTCAAAGATATTTGTCTTTTATTTATTTTCCCACTTTCTGGTATAAGTCTGTTTTGTTTAATTTGCTTATGTCTAATAGAATTACTGTATAGCATTATTGTGCCAGTAGGTGTCAGAACTAACACAGAAAATAAAGGTGTGTTGTTTGTTTTGTTTTCCAGCTTTCACTAGGTCACTGGTGCTTGAGGCATTTCAACTGCAACTTCCTTTCCTGCTAGACAAATCAGAGTTTGTGTTGGAACAGCAATTAAATGTAACCAATGCATTCAGAGAATTGGGGGAGGCAGAAATGCCAGGGCTATTTTAAACAGCAACTATATTATTGTTAATGCTTTTTTAGCAATGGTACACATACTGTATTTTCCTATATTAATCTGAATGAAAATCAAATTGACTAGGCATGTTTCCTGCCATATTTTATAACTTATTTTTCACTATTAGTATTCCATTTTAAAATTTGCTCATACAGACAAGACTAATTCTTAGTGATTCCATTCGCTGCTCATTTCTTGATTCATTTTCTGCTTTGCTCCACTTATTTATGTGTGATCAACAGGCAAGAACATCCCTTGGGTAATAAGTGTTTTAAATTTGAAGGCACCGCTAAAAAATGCTTATACAGAAAAACTTTATGAAAACTAGTGTGTGAAAAATCCAAACGCTGAATAGCTCACACACAATGTTACTTTGTCAAATTTACTAAAAAAAACAACTTTAAAACTTGGTATGCTTAGCTTGGCTAAAAGAGAATAGTATGACAGCGCCAGCAAGTAGAAAACTTTGTAAACAGTGTTGTTTCCAATAGTAAAACACTATTTTCAAACCAGAAGTATTTCATTTCATTTTTATTGAACATTAAAGTCAGCAATATGAAACAGAACACAAATATGACAGTCACTTTATAGGGGAGATGGGTGGCATAAAAATTTAATGAATAATAAATAATAATGAAGAGACCTTTGCCCCCTGCTACAATACTTTTAGATAGTTACATCTAGTCTGTATGCTATCTATATGCTTTTTAGAAAATGATCTTTATTCCTGAATTTACTGATTGGAAAATTGACAGCAAACGTATTTTGTCATCCATCAAGCTTAATGTTTATGGTGACCCATTTCGATTTCTTATTTCCTGATTAGATTATCAGTGTCAATATCAAAGAGTAAATATTTCCTCTTTAATCAAAACCAGCCATATTTTTAAAGTCAAACTATTGATTTTAGTTGCCGAAAATTAGAAATTTTTACTTCATTTCTTTCTGTCAGGACTCTGCATCCAAGAATCTATTTTTAACTCTTTCTCCCATACACTGATCAGATTGCCTTATTACTGGTTATTTCTAAAGTGCCTGAGACAGACCAACATACAGAATTGTGTACTTTATATTTCCAAAGATATGTTTTGAGCAGTTGAAGCATAAGCCATGGTTTAGAAACAAAGAAACCTCCCATTGATTGTTTGAGCTGCACAATATAGTGATGAGAAAAAAGCTGCTCATATTGGTGTTAGAAAAAAAATGTATCACCAGGAATGGAGACAAAATTGTGATGATCTCTGGCAAGAATGTGATTGGGTTTCGGACCCTCATGGTACTGCAGTCTTCAATACCATAAGTTATGATATCCTCCTGACCTGTCTCAGAGGATTAGGAACAGTGGGGAACAGAGTTTTGCTATGGTTCTCCTAAATGGGTGTTTCCAGTACAGTAGATGGTGATGATGGCAAAGAGATTGAGTTTTGGGCTCCTGTATTTATTTATTTAATTTATATGCCACCCATCTCATTGTACACATTTATTATTAGATAGATAATAAGGCTAGGATGACCAGCAGCAAGACGTTTTTCATTACAGTGCTAATAGGACCAGGATTGGAAGACATGAATGCCCAGGTTGGCAACAGGCCATGTTGGTAGACAGTATTTAAGTCTTTTAACTTTTTAGCCAAGATTTAACACCTTAAGAATTCAGGGGGGTCTGGCTTTTTAGTAAATATGGTTGCCCAAGATTGATTGACCAGAACTGCTACATAAGACAGAATGAACTGTTAAAATGTGTTGCAGGATAATACTACAAGATTACTGGAAGATAAATTCAAGACTAAATGTACTCTACTTGCAGTTTACCCATCAGCAAAACAACTTCTTCTCAAAAATGGAGATCAGAAATGGGGCACAACATGGCTGGAGAACCAACACAAGTGTTATAAGCAACATTCCTATATCATATTATTATTCCCACACTAGCAAATTTCAGTTTATACAATGATTACACAAATGGAACATTTAGGCAAGTAAAAACGTTCTGTTTTTTAAAACAGAATGTCTTCGAGTTATTTATCATATAAATTGGCAAGCCAAATTCATTGCGAAATTACAAACAGATTCCTGAAACTCTTTAAGTCATTTCCTTTTGGGCATAGAAAGAGTGATTACTCCCACTCCCACATTACTTAGCGTAAGGCATTTTCGTGCTTCATTCTAGTCACTACATAAACAAAACCAAACACAATGTTCTCGGTAACACTAGAATAAATATCCTTAGGTTTCATTGTTGTTAGGTCAACTGCATATTTGGACCACACTCAAAAAAGCAAAGTGTTGATTCTCCAAATACTTATGTGCCATAGTTAGTGAAATCTGTTCAGCTGCATTGCCAGAAATCATGCTGCATGATTTAAAGGCTCATTATTCCCAAGATGCTCAGTAACAGGATCAGAGCCCAATGATACTAAGAATACCATAGGCAGCTACTTCAGGACCCAAGAAAATGTATAATGTTATTTCTCTGAGGTATGTCGCATGTTTATTTTAATAAAATCAAGATAATATGCAACGATCAGTATGCAAAAACCTCATTAGCACATACTAATTTTCAAAAATCCTAAATTGACTTTCAGTGCCATTATAAATATTATGATAGCTATTTATATCTATACTTGTACCTTAGGAAGTAAAGGTGGATGGGTAGCCTGTTTCCCCCACCACCATCACCAGCATTATCCCCATATTGGGGAGTGGGGGTTGGCTGAGAGAGTGATTAGTCCAATGTGAGTTTCTATGGAAGAAGATTAGAACCCAGGTCTTTCCTTTCCTAGTCTGTTATATGGCCCACTGCATTCTACTGGCTTTACTTGTCTTAGACACCAGTCTTGCAACTTGATCAGGATCCAATTAATGCCTGCTTTAAAAATAGAGTAAGAAGAAATGTGTGAACACAGGTTAAAAGCATTTCCAGTCAGAACTTTCATGTATTTGTGTTCAGATACGAAATGCCGACACCATATAGGAAAGTTTCAGGTCTACTTTGGAATATGTATGTATAATTTATAAAAGGTGAAGGAATGCCATCTCTTCTGTATATTGTTTTTCTCATGCTGCCTGATATAATTGCCTGACGAATTAATTATTCAGTAACTCATAAGATTAACCAATTTTTTAAATAAAATAAAAAGAGCCATATTTTCTAAGCAACAGTTAAGGCACTTTAAGTATCAGGAAGAGAAGCACAGCTTCAAAAGAAGTACAGTACATTAGTAAACGAGAAATTACGATTAACTTGTTTCTTAGAATACAAATGATACTATCCTTTTAAAACATGTCTTATATTCCCCTTTTTAAAATTGAAGACTCTCATTTTTCTTATAGATATAGCTGTTTAGGAAGTATGCTACTATTTCATTCCATAAACCTGAACCATGGAGCTTAATTTATTATTTTGCGACGCTTTGAAGTGGCGTCAGTACTGAAAAAAGTGACTTACAACCAGTCCTTGCATTTATAACAGTTGCAGAATCCCCACAGTCACCTGTTCAAAATTCAGGTGTTTGGCAACTGGCATGTATTTACAACAGCTGCAGCATCTCAGGATGATTTGATCACCATTTGTGATCTTCTCAGCTAACTTGTGACAAACACAGCCATTGGATGAATTTGGATTTGCTTAACAGCAATAGCACTTAGACTTATATATCGCTTCCCAGTGTTTTACAGCCCTCTCTGAGCGGTTTACAGAGTCAGCCTATTGCCCCAACAATCTGGGTCTTCAGTTTACTCACCTCGGAAGGATGGAAGACTGAATCAATCTTGAGCTGGAGAGAATCGAACTTCTGGCAGTGGGCAGAATTGGCCTGCAATACTGCATTCTAACCACTGCGCCACCACAGCTCCTAATAACCTAGTGATTCATTTAATAGCTACAATCATTCTCTTTACAATTGTGCCCCCCCCACCAAAAAAAAGTCATAAATTCCGGTGTGACTCATTTAACAGCCACCTTCCTTAGCAATGGAAATTCTGGTCCTGATTGTGATCGTACATTGAAGTCTACCTGCATATACAAATTGCAATTTTAAAGTTAGTTGCACATTATTACAAAAATGTGTGTAGGTGGGAAATGACTATGACAAATTTGAT
This sequence comes from Arizona elegans, assembly GCA_022577455.1. NCBI lineage: Eukaryota > Metazoa > Chordata > Lepidosauria > Squamata > Colubridae > Arizona > Arizona elegans. The sequence continues at coordinate 39,907,170 of JAKOOJ010000002.1, forward strand.
GAGTTTCCAAGACAAACTGCTTTTCCTCTCAGCAAGATGCCTCTGATGGGAAGAAGTCATTAGAATCATAACACACTGCTTTCAAACTGTGAGAGGGGGTTTTTTGGGGTTTCTTTTTTTGGTACTGCCAAACACATTGCTGAATATTTTCCATGAACATCATGGAACTCTGCATATTCCAAATGCATACAATTAATATATTTTGCCCATTAGTTTGTAATTAGCTGCAGTCATATGTGCTGATTATAGTGATGAGTGATAAAGCATTCCAGGCAGAGAGTAAAGTGGCTGCCAGCAATGAGATAGCATATTTTAACTTTTTATTATGTGTAGCACAACACCAAAGCTGCCTGATATAGGAAAAAAAAAAACCCTGCAAAAATGCTTCTTCTCTGCCAGTCCCTAGTAGATTAACAACCTTTACTTTTCTTATGAAACTTCTTCTGGGAAAAGTTTCTTACAAATTTTAAAATGGCAAAAGTTAAGAAGGAAAACAGTTGTCATCTGCATAGACAAACGTTTCAGAGGATATAAATCTATTTAAAAATTCTCTACCCATAAGGGCTGGCAGCTTTATTTCTAGCTGAAAATACTTGTAATCTTAAAAGCCTTGTTAAGAGGATATTTTTCAGCAGGAGGGGGCAAGTATGAAATGTCATGAGCAATCACATTCCTCAATAATATTGGGAAGGGAAGTATGATTGCTGCTGCTAAGCTGTAATGTTTGCACGGAACGGCAGTTTTAAGTTGGAAGAAGGTGAGAGCAATAGAAGCCATTCAGGCAGAGGACTTGAAAACAAAATAGTGATTTAGCTTGGAACTTAGCTGGGAGAGCTCTAATTAACTTTTACTCTCCTATTTGGTAAACGTTTAAACAGTTCACTTAGTGACCACAGAGTAACAACAGCACTGAAAAAAGTGACTTATGACCGGTTTTCACACTTTTGTTGCATCATCTCCATGGTCATCTGATCAAAATTAAAATGCATGGTCTATAGACAGATAGTCCTTGGCTTATCGATCATAACTGAGCCCAAAATTTACATTGCTAAGTGAAATGTTTGTTGAGTGAGATTTGCCCCATTTTACGATCTTTCTTGCCACAGTTGTTAAGTGAATCACTGCAGCTATTAGGTTAGTATCATGGCTGTTAAGTGAATCTGGTTTCCCTGTTGAGTTTGTTTGTGAGCAAGTCACAAAACGGGATCACATGATCCTGGGATACTGCAACTGCCATAAATATGAGTCAGTTGTCAAGCGTTTTAATTTTGATCACATGATCATGGAGATGACGCAACATTTGTTAAGCATGAAAACTGGTCATATGTCACTTTTTCAGTGCTGTTGTTACTTTGAACGGTCACTAAGTGAACTGCTGTAAGTCGAGGACTATGTGTATATACTTTAAATTTCTTTTTATGATTGTTCTACCTACTCCTAAGATCTCAGAATGCCATATTTAGGAGGAGTCCGGTAACAGCTTTTCTATCAAATGTTATCAAGAGGCACAAGTGCATGGAATGACTAAACTGTGCAGATGGTGCCTGAAGGAAGGTGATTGTGAAGGTGCAGGTTATATACGAGACAGAATGAGATCTTCTGAGAGAATTTGAAATCTGTTAACATGTGTGAATTCAGTAATCTTTCAATTATATTCTCCAAGTGTCTGTCTTCTTTTGATTTTTTCTCTCCAGAAATGGCTATTTTGAAATCTCTAAGATTGACATCAAAACTCAAAATAACACATAGCTACTTGGAAAAAAAAAAAGGCCACACATATCAAGTCATCTGCCTATACAAATATGATCGTTCATGAACAATTAACATGAAACATGATTATCTTTTTTGAAGCTGTTATGCAAAATCTTCATACATATCAATTTACATTGATACAGTTGCATTGCTTTTTTCTTGCTATGTTTTAATATTTTTCTATGTTCTACGTACACAAACACATATTCTTTTATTCAGAATAAGATGCCGGCAAGTTCTATAAGAAGTCATCTTGCAAGGTTATCTGAAATGAGTTTGAGTCTGCTTACCTAATTAAGTAAACAAGACTCTTTGAAACCATCTATGTTTTGTATTCCTGCCTCACCTGATTAGTGAATTATTTCAGGGTTGTAACAGGCGGGCTGAGTCAGTCTAGTACAGTGGATCCTTGGGAGTAGCAGTGGTGAATCTTCCTTTGAGGAGAGTGATAGTATTCTCTTTCTCAAAGCCATATTGCTGTTCCAACTGGGGGGGGTTGACTTCTTGAGTTCTCCACTGTTTGTTGTGGGTGCAACAAACCTCATTATGTTTACCATAATGATTTCATCTCATTTCCTGTTATGATCTGACTCAAGTTTAATACTAGCAGGACATACAGTACTGGCTCTGGGTACAGGATCCAATTAAATCCATTAAGTTTCCATCTTTGTTTCTGGCCAGGACAGAACTCCAGCATGCAAAATTGACTCATAATCTAGAGATCTAGTTATATTCACAGTTCCTGCTCAAAGAACAGATGGCGACCAAGAGGTTTTTACCCACTTCCAGCTTGTCTCCCTTTTATGGCAATTTCTGGGTCAGTAAGCTATGCTAAGGGGCTTTGTCACCATGTCTTTTATTATTGCAATGTACACTACCTTGGGCTGCATTTGGAGATCACAAGCTTCAGCTGGTCTACAATGTAATGACTTAAGTAACTTGATTTATCTATGCTGCTACACCTACATTTAGAGAGCTGCATTGTTTGCTATTCAATTATTGGCCACATTTCAAAATGCTAGATATCACTTTTAAAGTCACATACAACTCAGGAGCTGGCTATTTATGAGACCATCTAATCCAGGGCTGTGAAACTCGTGGCCCACAGACCAGATGCGTCATGCACTGGCCACGCCCACGCCTGGTTTAGCAAAGGGGAAAAAAGTCATGATACATCATGTAGTGCCACCGTGACAATGCGACTTTGACACCCCTGACCTAATCCAAGTATCAAACTCCCCCAAAAATGATTGCTCAGGGTGTCAATCTCTAAGGACCATTGTGATTGGGGAATACAGGGGCAGCTCTTCTCTGTCACTGCTCCCCTTCTCAAGAGATTAGAGCCCTACCCTTGCTATGGTTCTTAAGGGCCATTAGGATCCAGTGCTTCTAAAGCGCCTCTGAGAGTCTGATATGGATATTTGTCCTTGAGGAGAGGACAGTTTTGACTGTCCCATAGTGGCTATTTTATGATTTTAATCATTTTGCTGGACATTGGGAGTTTAAGTGGTTCTGAGTCCTTTATGACAGGAGAAACATGTAAGTCTCAGCAAATAAATAACTCACCCAATATCTAGTTTCAAACTAATTGAGAATTTGCTTTGGTACCAGTGAAGGAGATACAGAAGGATGTTAGAGATAGAAAGAAAAGGTTTGTACATTATTTAACTAAACAGCACAGATCACAGCAACAAATTATCCTAATGTGAAAAACATTTCAGGGGAAACGTTAATTACTTTGATGTATTCATTGTTTCAATATTTTGAGTTTACCAACATTCTTTTTAGGTATCCAGTTGTGTCCAAATCTGCAGCAAAATGATTACAGATGCTTATCTTAAATATAAATGTTCACAAACAATTATAGTATTAATTTTACATACAAAAATAATGTAAATACTATTTATGCCAACATGTGTGACTTGCCTTTTATTTTCACTGTAATTATATGTTAAGCACAAATCATTACTGAACACTGTGGAAGTACAGAAAAGTACTGTAGTATTGTAGCATTTTTGCCTGCTGATCCACCAAATGAGATATGTTGCATTCAGATATACAGAACTCTTTCCCAATGCCTTGGATTTTGCTTTTTTCTCTCTCTCTTCTCCAGAGCAACGCCTTATTGACTATCAACAGGAAGGCAACCGTGGCATGGAATAGTTAACCATTTTCTGACAAGTTCTTTTCCATGTGGAAGAAAAAGCTGCAATTTGGAGGCGTTAAACTGGAGCAGAAAAAAGTCTAATCAAGAAATGGCAAAGTCTACTGGTTCCTGTCCCCCCCTGCTCCAGTGGGTGGGTACCAAAAAGGTATTACGAAAAAGTTGCACACGTCTATCAGAAATATCTATTTTTGTTAAAAATTTTATTAGACTTAAACTAGTCCCCAATGGTCTGAAGCCCATTACAGCAATAGAAATTGCCTACACATGAAGAAAATAAGAGGAACATAAAACATATTTTATGTTAGGTCATGTTAAGCAGCTAATACATTAAGCCCTGCATTATAGCCAGTAAAAATTCCCAGGGCTTTCGACAAAGCCTTTTTTTTATTATTATTTTTAGCTCTCTGACCACTTGATTATTTTAATTGGAATCAGGAAGACTGAATCAGGAATTCGCTATACAATATGTAAAGTATGTAGTTTACTAGTCAATGTTATCACTTCCTTCAAGTCTATTGCTAGACTTTCAGCTGCCTGGAGTTCGGTCAATGGACCATTTTGGAAAAACAAACATGTTGTCCTTGGATTGTAACTTTGTGTATATTTTTGTATAATGGACTGCAAATGCCATCTAAAATCAATTTTAAAAGTTATTATACATGAGTAATTTATTCCAGACGGTTATTTCGAGTGAATGATAAGTAGTATCAATGGTGTTTTCTTTGATTTCTATTTACTATATTCATATAAAAAAGCAATTAAATCAATATAATAGGCAACATTTTGTACAAAAATACAGAATTTTAAAAGCTTTAAAAAGTATATTCTATATTACTGATCAGAACTGGACTATATATATTTATATATAAAATTTATATAAATTTATACATGTATATTTATATAAATTGCCAATATTTGGGAATTTAGCAAGTGGCTGCTTTGTTTACACAGTAGCTTTGTATTTTTTTGTCTTCCTAGAGTAGTAAAGTCATAACTTGTAATCAGCTTGCTATTTTCTAGTTCTTACCAGAACATACCTTCTGCTTAAAGACTGAAGAGATCTACAGGAGTTTTGTCCAATTACATTTTCTACCAACATGTTTGTGCAACAGGTTGTAAAGCCCCTGAAAAATTAGAAAATGTGGAGGACAAATTGTGCTGATGAAGTTTATTCATCAAAGTTCTCAGTGCTCCTTTTCTTATTTGAGTGATGGTTCAGTCCCAGATTAATTTCTTTGCAAAGAAAATGTCAGTCTCTTGGCCCACGACTTATTACAATCCTGGAGGCTGAGCTGCAGTGGGAAAGAAAAAGTAACAAGTGTTACAAAGGTAAAACCTGGCTTTAAAATCCAGAAACCAATGCCAAAGCTGTAAGTTGCAATGGTAAGTACTGCTTTCCAAATCTGTGTCTGACCATAATCAGTCAAAATGCAAATAGTCTGACAATGGTAGGAAGATATTTAATGTGAAAATCAGTGTATACTAATTACAGGTGATAAAAGAAAGATATTCAGTCCAGGGGTGAAATTCACTTACCTTCCCTACTGGTTCGCAAATGTGCACGCACCGTCATCCGCGCATGTGCAAAGCTTTCTGTGCATGCATAAATCCTGCGCATGCACAGATGTTTAAAATTGTCATAAAAAAGCGACGTCATTATGTCCGCACGGGTGGGCAGAGCCTCCCGCAGCCGCTGCTAATGGTTCACCCGAGCCGGATAGAATTGGATGAATTTCACCCCTGGTCCAGTCTATCTACTTACTGTCCATTGCCATTTGTCAATTAATCACAAGGGCAGACCAGTCAGTTTCACTCTTGAAATGCAGAAGTAGAAAAAAAAACCTTTCAATCCATTGATTTTTCTCTACAGATAATCTCTCCCCACCCCCCACCTCCATAGTCTTATTAAAAGACAATTTTGGTCCTAAAAATCACCTAAGTGTTGACTATTGTTAACATAATGAAATCTTGGGTTCTTTGGAAAGATTGCCATACCACCTGAGAAAAGATTTGTCTTTATTTAACACATCTTAATTGCGTTGTATAGTTGCTTAATCATCTGAGGCCAGTTATAAAGTGAAATGTTGTGCTGTTAATCATGTTGTAAGGTAATTGAAGAGGGGGCAAGGGAGGGGATCCAATAGGGATCAGGACTGAAGTGCTGGCATAAAGGTCAGGGGAACTAATTCTTCTTGTATTACTTCATTGTAGAAGTTATTTACTTTGTAGGAAACACCACCGAGTAAACACAAATAGATTTCTAAGAATTATTTTTCTAGCTGTTATACAGAACACATTTTGGTGGCAGTGACCACTTGTTTCAGGTATTAAAAGCTGCTGAAATTTAAACACACATTCTAACTGAAATTTAAATTCAGAGTAGCATATAAATTTAATAAATAAGGAAGGCTGATTCAAGAGAGCCCTATGTTTGCTGTATATTTCTCACTTTCTTTTCTGAAGAACCTCAGATGAGCACTTTATCCTAACCCCAGCCTCCTTGTATAATGTTAGGCTGAGAGAGGGGAAAAAGCAGAATAATTTGTCCAAAACATCCAATGAATTTTATGGTAGACCCTCCCCCCCACCTCAAACCTTTCTATTAAATTAACCTAAGAGTTGTATATTAACAATATCTATATAATTGATAATAACAAAATGCAAAGGTAGAGAATTGTATCTCGTTTTTCAAGGTTTCATTTTCATGTAAGTTACAGAAATGTTTAATGAAAGGGGGAAGCTGAGTAATAACACTTGACTCTTCATCCATTGTCTAATAGCCTTTAAAAAAATCTTCGGAAACAATAGGTCCAATTGCTTATAGCTTTCAACCTGCATTTTTTAGTTCTGAAATTACACTACTGTCGTTTTGGTGTTAACTGGAAAAAATAAATTACTGCATTGCTTTTCTTCAAAATTAGCTGGGCATGTTTTAGAACACTGATTGCCAAAGGTATGTAACCTAGTAAGAATAGCTGTGTAAACTTGTCAGTAGTTTAAAACTCAGTGCGCTGAACGTCAGAAGCAGCTAGGGAGAATATTTATACACAGATGCTAATAAGGATTGATCTCAAGTTCTCTTCCAAGACCTTCTATCTGTAAGAGTAGGATATTCAATTCCCTCTTGTCCCAGCTGCAGAAATTTGGTTGGTAATAAACCTTTGTAATAAATGCGAATGCATTTGGTTCAAAGCTTACCATACCTTTTTCCACATCTTGTTCACAAATAAAACTATTAACATCTTCACAGTGAAAGTCATTCCAGAGCCCAGCATGGATTAATCCAGCACAATCTTCTCCTGGCCCATGGCCATGTTTCCAGTTATCAGGCTGTCCAGCACTCCAGTTTCTTAAATAAAAAAAAAAAAGATCATTTCATAACCAAGCCATCACATGACAGTGTGACAGAAGAGATTTATAATAGCAAAAACAGAACAAAAAATAAATCTCTCCTAAAGTAGAAACCATACTCCTTAACAAATAGTGCATGACTTTTTCTGGAAATTGAAAACAGCTGGGCTTTAGAGATGGGAATCAATTGGACAAACTGCCAAAGCTCAAAAGTCTAAAATTAGACCAAAAATTCTGTTATGGTTTTGGACTGAACATAGACACATTTACAGAGTGTAATCCTTCAATGGGGTTGTATTTGTTTGTTTCATCTATAGCTGCAGATGAGCTACTAAGATATAAATACATCTTACTGTTAGATTTATATATGCATCTCCAAATCAAAATCAAATCAAATCAAAATATAAAGAATAGTTTCTTGCTATACAATATTTAGAGAGAAATGCCTAATATTATCATATCAGAAACTCAAAACACATCAACAATCATATATTGCAAGAACTATCTTATAATAAAAAAATAAATTTGCATAATTAGAGCTACTAGATCTGGATTGCAAAACTCCAGAGCAGAGATTCTCAATCTGTTTATTGCCATCTAATAATCCTTCAGATTTCTGAAGCCTTTGTATTTATTTGGGGATGTATCATCCTCCTAGTAAATTATCCTTTGGGTGGATTATGAACAATCACTTTAAGATTTCTTAAGGTCCTTAAAGATGCAGTGGTTTAAGTTACAAATGTGGAGATTTCATCAGGATAAGAAGGAATTAACCAAAGATGCCAGTAACATTTCCTTAAACTAAGCTGCAATGCTCAACAGCAGTCAAACAGAGAGACTGGAGAAAAGGTAATAATTTCATTCAGTGGGAATGACAGGTCTTAGTCTACTTGATTTGGTGCTGATCCAGTGTATACCCTGATTCCAGTTCAAAAGAGTTTGGTTGATATTTAGCTTCAACGACAAATGAAGGCGTAAGTTTGGTACCAGCAATGATTTACAACTGATGCAATACGGAAGTCTTATTTTCTGTAATCAGCCAAGTAAAATTGACCCTTTATTGTTGTCCTTCTTCCACCCACACATCTATATAAAAGTTGTTTTAAAAAAACCTCTGGTTTCTCTGGCCTAGTTTGCTATTAAGACTGTAATAAGCATTTTAAGGTGCTTAATGTGCCTTATTATCTTCTTTTATTAGTTATTCAGTATTTTTTTTCTGTCAATAAGCCTTTTGAAATCAAAGAAATATTAATCTGAACCTAAAAGACAATGCCCTTTATAAGGTTGCTGCACTGTTTCCTATTGGCAGATGCTAAGAAACAGCTTTAGCAGAAAACTGTGAATGTCCTTCCTGCACTCACATGTATTCTGGTAGGGTACCATCCAGCCATCGCCATTCATCTTCCTTCGCTGAGTCAGTGAGACCAATCCAGAAACTGCCTTTTGCAATAACTTGTTTTTTCAACCATTGCTGTGTACAGAAGAAGAAATCGGTCACATTATTTCACATCCCAGGGTTTTGGCTCCCTTAAACTATTTTAGCCTCTTGAAAAGTGTGACTGAGCATAAACATGGGTTTCTGGGCAAAATGAAACCTGGAACTATTTTTGAGTGTATCTCATTTGATCTGAGCACCTTTTCCAACACATTCTTCCTTTCACGCTCCCAATCTCAGTCCAATTTCCTTTTCACCATCCGCCAAGAATGTCTTTTTCCCAACCAATTTTCTGGTTAAAGAAAGTGCGCTGATAGTAGTAATAGCCAGCTATGGCACATGAAGTGAAGAGAGGGATGGAATGGAATGGAATGGAAATTCTGCAAAGTAGAGTGTGAAAAATGCTACTTCCACACGAACTGTTTGCCACGTGATGGGCTCTGCAGCCAGAATGAAAAGGGATTATCAAAGAAACTCCCTTGTTCCTTTCCCCTGCTTGCTGTCACAAGAGCATCAGCTCAATAAATGCTGACCAAACATTTTAATTTGTCTGCCTCAATACAAAATGCTATCTTTTATTATATTTACAGTGGCTCATTGTAGCATGATGTGGATATTAATGCAGCTGTAGTTGCCCTGGAATCAGATTTGAAGATGTCTAATAAAGAGCTATTTCAAATAAATAGATTAAACAGTTTGGGGCTCTGAGGCTAGGGAGAAGGGAACTTGGAGGCTAAATGGGAAGGGTTTGTTTTATAACTTAAATTAAAATCCAACATGTTACCCCCAAAAGCATATAGAAATTACAATAATTGTCTCATCTGGAACAATATCCTGCCTTATTTTCAACAAGACCTTTTGGATGTTCACTACTTCTATTTCTGGGGTTGGAAATATTACTCTCAACGATACCATTGGTTTATGTTTGCATGCACACTCTGCTTAAGCTGACATTTGGGAATCTTTGATTAGTCTTCATAGGGTCAACCTACATATTGCTTATGTTGCCTTCAACTTTGTTTTGTCATGTAGTGAAGCGTGGCTACGTAGAAATGTCATTTTATTAAAATGACAAGATGGACAGGAAGAAGGTATGCAATCCTTTTCCAGTCCTGCCCTCACCTCTGTTGAGTCAACCTCCTAGCCTGCATTTTGCTTTAGAGAGAATCATTTTGGGGGGGAGGGGGAAGCCGCCATAGGCGAGACAATATCAGCAAGTAAGTAAGAGTAAGAAAGAGTGATAGATCTTCTTCTCATGGACTGCTCTGAACAAACAGATGGCAGCATCTGACAGCTCCATTTCAAGAAAGAAAAATCAACATGGATTTTCAGCAGAATATTCAACCTAGGTAACAGAATCAGCATCAGCTCCTATAACAAGTGATGGTTGGTCTTCCGTGCAAATACAAGTGGGAGGGGCAACTCAGTTGTTAAGGAAAATAGTTGCTAGTGAAACTGCAACTGTGTTTACTTCAGCTTTCCTTTGCTTTACAGCAAGTAAATGCAAGGATTGGTCACAAAGTTACTTTTTCATCACCATTGTAACTGCAAATGATAATAAAGTAAAGCAGTTGCTAAACAAGGACTACTTGCACTTTTGGTCAACTTTTTTCAGTAAGACTCAAATCCCCTGATCATCCCTCCTGATTATCTTTAGTTAGATGTTTACATTTATGAGACATTAACATCTATAAAATGAATGAAGGCAAATATATGTGTCCCAGGGTAATGTTGGAGAAGCCAATCTGGGTTGGTCACCAGGACCAGAGGTTTAATCTTCTGTAGTCACACACATTCTGGTGAGAGACAAGTTCCCTGAAGATGGGCTCCAGCACGAGTCCGAAAGCTCGGAAGACTAAAATTTTGGTCCCAGTGATCAACTTAGATTGGATCCTGCAATGTATAAGATACTTTCTGACTGTCTTGTCTAACCTGTTAACCTGGTTAACATCATTGTCAACTGGCATGGCTGGAAGTAATGATGTTCCATATTTGTTCTTTTGTACTATTTAAATCTAACAGCATGCTAGCTAGGATTTTATACCTGTTCCTCTTTGCTATTGATGAAAACCAAATGAGATGATTTCTCTTCGCAGAAAAGTTTTGCATCTTCAAAAACGGCTCTTTCATTTGAAAAGTAGTAGCAGTTGTCTGAAAAGTTCTTCCAGTAAACAGGACAACCTATAACATGAAACACTCGCATATAAACGCTCAGGAGAATGAAAACATAATCTTAAGGCTTTGCACACTTTGAAAATGTGCTATATGTTAAGGCAGCCTGATCTTTTTCAAGGCTTTAGTATGGCCCAAAAAAGATGCCTATGTTTTAAGACTCAACCCATTAAAATCAATGCCACTATTAAAATAATAGCATCTTTTTTTTCAAACTCATACAGAAGCCTGAGAAAAGATGCACTAGTTTTAAATAAGCATCAGAGACACACTGTGCTCATGTGAAACCCAAGAGACAACTTCTGATTTACTCTTGAAGCACTAATAACCCTAGTAGATATAGTTTTGAATAACATTATTGGAAGCCAAGCAATTTGAAAAACTAATTATCTATTCAGAATATTGTTGAAATGGAATTTCCGTTATTGAGGCTTGCAGCCATCCTTTTCTATCAAATTGGCCTTCAAATCATTTCTAGTTTATCATAAAGAAAAAAAGGGCTCAGTTTAATAATATGATTGCAGGATAAAATTGAAAAGCATCCAAATTTTATTCATGTATCAAAACCATTCTTCTAATACCATTCTGGGGTAACTTTCTATGCAAAATTTGAAACAAGTATTAACAATGAAATTTGAACAATCCTACACAATTACTTATCAGGTTTTAACAGGAATACTGGCAATATACTATGTTTTGCTCACTTTTTCCATATAATACATAACTTTTCCCATTATTACAAGAGACAAATATTGGTTCTCATATATCGGTTCTGCAGTAACATAGAAATTTGTTTTGTGAATTAAAAGATAAGGGAGAAGAAATAAAGTTCAATAAACTTTAGATATCACTGAATCTATATGACAGTTGAAGGAAGAGAAAGAAATTAAAAGATGGGAAGAGGAATTGGTCAGCTTGAGCTTATAATTTTTTTACATATAATAGTACAAAATACTAGGACTTATAACAAGGATCAAAATTACTTATTGTCTTCTTAACATTATAGAGAGAAGCTTTAGAAGACGCGTGAGAAAGACAGACAAAAATGTGCTTCATGGCCCCAGACCATCTCTCTGTGTATAATGTTATAGATTAAATGGCTGAATCCAAGCACTAACAGCTCTGAAAGAGAATGTGAAGAATTCTGATGGGGAAAAAAGGTAACAATTGCTTTTCTGTACCTCCTTAGAAATCTTGGATTTAAAAAACATGATGTTCATTTCATGCTAGTTGGAGGCTTGAACAGATAAACTTCCATTGCAATGTGTACACAGAGTACAGTCCAATCCAATAGTCAACATCCCAGTAGTTTCAAACTGTACTTTTATATATTGGTAATAAATATACAGTGAAGCATGCAGACACATAGCGGGTGTATTAACAGCTTACCGTTAATTTCACTTTGTAGTGCCATAGCTATTCCTGGACCTGGTGGTCCGGGAGGACCAGGCTCACCTGGAAGACCACGTAGTCCAGGTACACCTGGGAAACCAGACAACCCACGAGCACCAGGTATCCCTGGTTCACCAACAAATCCTTGAAGACCTACGGGTCCAGGTGGGCCTTGTGGGCCAGGGGGTCCATCTTTGCCAGGTGGTCCAGGGAGTCCTGGATCTCCACTAGGACCAGGCAGCCCAGTCTTCCCAGTTGAACCTCTCTGGCCTTTAGATCCAGGTGAACCTCTGGAACCTTTTCCACCTTTTTCACCTGGTGATCCAGGTGGGCCACTTGGTCCCTTTTCACCTTGAGGTCCTGGAGGTCCTTGTTCACCTTTGTCTCCTTTTTGTCCTTTGGGCCCAGTAAGTCCAATTGGACCTTGGGGTCCTCTGTCACCTTTGGACCCTCTTGGACCTGGAGGACCTACAATAAAATGAATATGTGGAGAAAGTCAGAAGAATAATGAAATAATTTAATGTAATAAAATTAGTAAACTGCAATACCTCTTAGTACTAAGAACATATTTCTACTTTAGATTTTAAATCAATTTCTAAGTATTTTTAACAATACTGGGCTCCTTCAAAGAATTCAAGAAAACTTAATCTATAAGTGTGCCTGTATCATAAGACAAAAAACTAAAACTAGATAGATGTTTACAGCTTCCTTAAAAGATTAAGGAAAATGCCCAGATTTGTTCAAGTTGTTTAATTGTGTTTATGTGATTGTTGTTGTTGTTTATATGATTCAGTATTGCATCAAAGAATGTCCAAAACCTTACCAAGCATTCCTCTTATTTATATTTTTGTTATTTTAAACAAGCATGAGGGGGATTCAGTGTCTATATTTTATTTTTTCTTGCTTTTCTATTCATTACAGTCACAAAACAAAGCAAATTTGACTAAATTTCCAAGTTATGGGAGACATATTTATAGAAGAAAGTTTAAAAAATGGTGGAATTATCATAAAATTCATGTTCAAGGAAAATTTGTATTAGGTAAAATAAAAAAGTATTAAAACTATTGGAAAAGCTTTAAAAAATTCTAGATCTTTTCAAGTTATCTAGCGTGCAAAGATATCTAGAGATCTCAAAAAGAGTAATCTCCATTTCATGAAACCAAGGAAACTATCAGTTTTTGGAAGTTGCACTAAATAAAAAATATCTCATTTTCATGAAGTTGTCAAAGAAAAGAAAACTTCTGCTTACAAGAAAAAAAAACTTTTGCTAAGTGTCTTCACAACATTGGGCTATTTTTCAGATAGAGACACATTCTACTTATGACATAAGCATAATACAATATATATATATGATTATAGGATGGTGAAAAATTGTAATGGAAACTTTAGAAATATAAAATATTTACATTTCTCTTCCAGAAATGGGGAAAAAAATAGAACACCAATAATGATTGACAATATATATGAAATAAAGGCATACCAAACACTAAAGATCAGTTCTGATGCGATGTGCATTTCCTATTTTATTTGTTTTATTTGTTTAATTTTATCCTACCTTCATTATTTTTATAAACAATTCTAAGTAATGAACATCCCTAATACACCTCCTTCTTCCTATTATCTCCACAAAGACAACCCTGTTGGGCTGAGAGATAATGACTGGCCCAAAGTACTTTCCTGTTAACCAGGGGTGAAATCCAGCAGGTTCTGACAGGTTCTGGAGAACCAGTAGCGGAAATTTTGAGTAGTTTGGAGAACCAACAAATGCCACCTCTGGCTGGCCCCAGTGTGGGGTGGGAATGGAAATTTTGCAATATCCTTCCCCCAGTAGTGGGGAGGAAATGAGGATTTTGCAGTATCCTTCACAAGCCACACCCACCAAGCCATGCCTACCAAGCCACACCACGCCCACCAAGCCATGCCCACAGAACCAGTAGTAAAAAAAATTGGATTTCACCACTGTTCCTAACACTTTGGTGATTTAATGTAAAGTCTTCATATATTTCAGTATGCTTTTCAGCACAATGACAAAAAATCCACTCCTGGATTAAAAGTTTTCATTAAAGCTCTCCCCATGTGTCAGAGACCAGCACAAGGACTGTAAAGTCCTTTTTAGAAGCTGGGCTAAAGGGAAACATTCTTGTTAAGACAGCTATGATACAACACACATATGCAGACTAGGCTATGTCAGGAAGTTCTGTCTAACTAGTTGCAGTCTAATGCAATGATCTTTTATTATAGGGAGATGGGGGAAAAAGAGGCCCGTTAATAAGATAAAATTATTCCACCTTCCAGCTTGTAACATAAACCACTGATTGGTAACACCAAGGCAAGATTATCTGAGTGTTATCCACCAAGAATGCAAGTTTAGGTGGGTGTGGATTGGCTGGAAGGTATAAGCATTAAGTGTATAGAGCTAAATTGTAAACTATTTAATGATGACTCCTCAATGCAATGAATATTCAGCATTTTTATTAATTATATGGATGAGGAGATAAATGGAACACTTAAAATATCTTCTAAATGGCGCATATTTCCCTGGAAGATTAAAATAAAATTCAAAATAATAGGTTAAAAATATAGGCTGAAAATAATAGGACTGTGATGGCGAACCTATGGCACGTGCGCCACAGGTGGCTTGCATAGCCATATCAGTGGGCATGCCAGCTAGACTCCTAGAGAGGCTGGAGAGCTGGAGGCTGGGAACAGCAAAAAATGTCACTTCCTGTCCAACTGGAAGTTGGGAAATGGGCTGTTTCATGCCTCCGGAGGGCCTCCGAGGGGATAGGGAAGGCTGTTTTCACCCTCCCCAGATGCATAGAGAAGATCTGGAGCCAGGTGAGAAAGAAAAACGGGCCTACCGGGCCATTGCGTGCCAGGAGCGGTGGGGGGGGGAAGAGGGGGTCGCGTGTGTATGCATGGGGCGGGGCGCATAGAATTATGGGTGTTGGCACGCACACACGTGAACCTCCCCCGCCCCCCCCCTTCCTGGCACAGGATGGAAAAAAGGTTAGCCATCACTGTAATAGAATATAGTTTAAGAGAGAAATAATTGAAATTATGCATTCAGGAAAAGAATTCAAATGCTGAACTACGGGATGGGAAACAGCTGGTTTACCAGTATTGGAAAAGAACTTGGAATAATAGTTTTACATTCCAACTATGAGTCAATAATATATGAATGCAGATAAGAAAATGCAATTTTAGGCTGCATCAAGTGAAGTATAGTTTTCAAATCACGGGAAATATGACTTCCTTTTCTTTCCTTTGGCAATCCCACTAGAGTATTTTGTCCAGTTCTGGACATCACACTTTAAAAAGGATTCAAGTGAATTGGACAATCAGAGATTAGAAACCAAGTATTATAAAAGAGAGATTGAAGGAGCTAAGAATGTTTGGGCTTGATGAGAAAAGATTGAGTGGGAATATGATAGCACTCTTCAGATCAGATTACAAAGGTTTAGGATGCTAAACTATTCTCTGTTATTCTGGAGAACCTGATACATTTTACCTAGACTGATTAAAGTCTAGGTTTTTGGGGCCAGTCATCAGCTCAATACTTCAGCAAATTGTTGTGGGGAAAATGAAATAAAAAGTGCTACATACTTGAGCTTCAAAAATAAAGGCAAAGATATAAATATATAACAAATATATAGCAAAGATATAAATATATAACAAGTAAATAAATATCAGCCATTGATGATACTTTAATTTGGATTCCTGCTTTGAAGAGTGGACAGACTTGATCACCTAAATAACATTTTTCATCTATGATTCTAAGATACTTCAACGTAATGAGTAAACCAAAATGTCACATCAAACCAAACATATAATGGACCAATTTTACCTTGCAGCTATTTTTTAAATTGAATTATTTGCGGAGTACTGTTATAAAAACTAATACAATGCAGTATTGTTCTATTTACTAGAAATTGGCATCTTAGACAATACTAATTCATTCAATTATTACATTTTGTTTTAGAAATTAGTTCCAAAAGAAGAGTCAGATAGAGGAATATGAATTTAAGAATAGCAAAAAAAAAAAAAAAAAAAAAACCCAATCAGCGATAACCATACTACGTTAATAATACATTTCACATAATCTGTATTTTAACTATCTAACAAATAGCTTGTAGTCTACACCAGTATTTCTCAACAAGTGGTATCCAGTACCATAGTAGTTTAAGACACACATTTCCCTTCCAAAATCATTAAAAATGCAAGTGAGGAAAATAGGGCAGAGAAGGAAGACTAGAGAATTGCTAGTCTTCAACTGAAAGTATTGAGGAACCCCCAAAGGTGTTTTTTCAAGAGGCAACTGGACTTTCTATTGAGCGGGGAGGGATACAACATCATCTATCTCCAGTCTACAACACAATCCTTTCAACAGTTCCAAGAAGGCTCCACACTCATTTGAACTACTCAGGTGACCACAGAGATTTTTTTCTATGCTGCTTTGAAAATGTGTCCATATTTCAACCCTTGTTCAACTGTTCTTCCATTATTATTAGATCTTCTTTAACTCTGGAACCATAACTAAATCTTATGCTATAAATTCTATAGTTAAACTTCATGTGTTTCTTTATATAATATGATATGAGAAAAGAATAACTCTAATAAACCTGCAAAGCTGACCTACTGTTTTTTCTTTCCCTTCTATTCCCTTTTCCACCAACTTTTCAGAAAGCCAGGAAGTGGAGTGATGTAGTCATCTTATTTATTTTCCTACAATGCTTCTGAAATCCATAAGGAGCTGGTAATCTCAGGTATCCTATACAATTTGAAAATCAATACCAATATCAATTTTGGAAAAGTCATCCAATACATTTCTTACCTTGCAGTATTGTGAAATTTTTAATCAGCTGACCATGTTTAGAATCTACCAGCTTCATCTCTTCCATTATTACTGATAAATTGGCTACTTCAATATCTAACCGTGTCCTCATCACATCCTGCTGCATCCTTAAAGTAGTAGCATCAAAACGAACATTAGCTAATGTGTTGTTCATAAAAATCAGCTCATCCATATGCTTACTAAGAGTATCTGTGCACGTTGTCCTGGCATCGTTGAGATTGCTGGTTAGTGTCCGTAAGTGATGAGCAGTGTAGCTAATATTACTAATAATGTTGACGATATCTGTCTCAAAACTATGAAATTTGTCTTCTTGCTGGTTAAATTTGGCAGATGTTCTGTTTTCATATTCTTTATGGTGTTCTTGGAGATCCTTCAAACTTTGTTCATTGGCTTGAGCAATAGTAGTGATATTCTCCATTTGTCCACTGAATGAATTTAACTGACTGCTCACATCCTCAAGTGTATCATTATTAGCTTTGGTCATAACTGAATTATTAGCTGCTAATACTTGTAAAATCTGCACTTTCTCTTTAAGCCAATCAGTATCTTTCCGTGCTTGGAGGGCAACCTGCTGAAGGTTTTGAAAGTCATTTTTGATTCTTTGGATAGCCTGACTTGTGTCATCCACCGATCTCTGCAAAGCACTGATAAGGTTTCTTTGCTGAACCTGGGTCTGATTAAGATTATTTAGATTCAGTATGACAACATTATGTGAGTGCATTTGGCTTTGCAAGTTTGTTTGAATGTTATTAGTGTCTTGTTGGAGATCACTGATGTAGCCATTGTAAGCTTGAAGAGTTTTATTAATATTGTTGATCATGAAAGAGTTGCTGTCCAAAACACCATTCATTTGACTTTGCCTGTCATTTAACATGCTACCAGATTCTTGTAACTTTTCCAGTGTCTCTTTGTTCTTTGTGGTTTTTTCTGAAATCTCATGAAGTTGCTGGCGGAGGGCTAGGACATCAGCTTTGAAACTTGAAAGCTCTGTGTTTGTGGTCATGGCTTTCTCTTCAGCTTGATAATCTGAAAGAAGCAGGAAAGTGATAAACATTCACATTTGTTACTTAGCAGAACAGTTTAACAGAGTTTACTTCATTATAAACAGGAGGATAAGCCAATACATAAACAAACTTATTTGGGGAATTGCTAATGAACATCAGTTTGCATTGGGGAATTCTGAATTAATACAAACTAATTTCTATTTACAAGGCTGGTGGAAGGGTCACTGAAACATAGAAATTAAAGGCATACAAAAAGCATATGAATTCCCTTTTATTGAGAGACCATCAGTAAACCTAGATCAGTATCATCTGTTTCATTCTCAGAAGCTAACCATGGTCTCAAACAAGAAGAAATCTGTGCTGTTGTATGTTTCTAGAAGGATGAAAACTGTGTTTGCCAATATCCCAATCACCCAAGAGATTCATCTTAGCTTCAATAGACTTAACACATACTTAGGTGGTTTTATAGTGAGTAAATGCATAATTTGTATATGCATTTATTCAGTATGGCACTGTATAAAGTGTAAGATTCAGAATTTGAAAGTTTAAAGATGAACCATTAAAAAATTAAACTAATCTTTTAGAGAATCTATTACCAGCTACTGTAAAGAAATTACTACTGGTTCCAATTTTAGTATGTTGACAAAGGCATAGTCCTATGACAAAGGCATAATAATTTCACCATTTACTTAACCAGTTTATTCATATTAATTACCCAGTTTCTTTAAATCACTCTTCACTTCTAAAAGCTTCTCACTGCATCGTTGGCGTGAATCTTCCATGTCACCAGAAACATTGTCCATTTTTTCTACAACTAGAACAAAAGAAAACAATTTCTTAGCAGTGATCATTATTGATAAAAGACTGAAAGATGTAATCCAACAATCTATGGAATGAACATTCAGGCTCTCCATTCCCAATTACAGTCAGGTCCAGAAATATTGGGACATCGACACAATTCTAACATCTTTGGCTCTATACACCACCACAATGGAGTTGGAATGAAACAAACACAATGTGCGTTAACTGCAGACTGTCAGCTTTAATTTGAGGGTATGTACATCCAACTCAGGTGAATGGTGTAGGACTTACAGCAGTTTGCATATGTGCCTCCCACTTGTTAAGGGACCAAAAGTAATGGGACAGAATAATAATCATAAATCAAACTTTCCCTTCTTAATACTTGGTTGCAAATCCTTTGCAGTCAATCACAGCCTGAAGTCTGGAATGCATAGACATCACCAGATGCTGGGTTTCATCCCTGGTGATGCTCTGCCAGGCCTCTACTGCAACTGTCTTCAGTTCCTGCTTGTTCTTGGGGCATTTTCCCTTCAGTTTTGTCTTCAGCAAGTGAAATGCATGCTCAATGGGATTCAGGTCAGGTGATTGACTTGGCCTTTGCATAACATTCCACTTCTGTCCCTTCAAAAACTCTTTGGTTGCTTTTGCAGTATGCTTTGGGTCATTGTCCATCTGCACTGTGAAGCGCCGTCCAATGAGTTCTGCAGCATTTGGCTGAATGTGAGCAGATAATATTGCCCAAAACACTTCAGAATTCATCCTGCTGCTTTTGTCAGCAGTCACATCATCAATAAATACAAGAGAACCAGTTCCATTGGCAGCCATACATGCCCACGCCATGACACTACCACCACCATGCTTCACTGATGAGGTGGTATGCTTAGGATCATGAGCAATTCCTTTCCTTCTCCATACTCTTCTCTTCCCATCACTCTGGTACAAGTTGATCTTGGTCTCATCTGTCCATAGGATCTTGTTCCAGAACTGTGAAGGCTTTGTTAGATGTTGTTTGGCAAACTCTAATCTGGCCTTCCTGTTTTTGAAGCTCACCAATGGTTTACATCTTGTGGTGAACCCTCTGTATTCACTTTGGTGAAGTCTTCTCTTGATTGTTGACTTTGACACACATACACCTACCTCCTGGAGAGTGTTCTTGATCTGGCCAACTGTTGTGAAGGGTGTTTTCTTCACCAGGGAAAGAATTCTTCGGTCATCCACCACACTTGTTTTCCATGGTCTCCCAGGTCTTTTGGTGTTGCTGAGCTCACCGGTGCATTCCTTCTTTTTGAGAATGTTTCAAACAGTTGTTTTGGCCATGCCTAATGTTCTTGCTATCTCTCTGATGGGTTTGTTTTGTTTCTTCAGCCTAATGATGGCTTGCTTTACTGATAATGACAGCTCTTTGGATCTCATCTTGAGAGTTGACAGCAACAGATTCCAAATGCAAATAGCACACTTGAAATGAACTCTGGGCCTTTTATCTGCACATTGTAATTGGGGTAATGAGGGAATATCACACATTTGGCCATGGAACAGCTGAGAAGCCAATTGTCCCATTACTTTTGGTCCCTTAACAAGTGGGAGGCACATATACAAACTGCTGTAAGTCCTACACCGTTCACCTGAGTTGGATGTACATACCCTCAAATTAAAGCTGACAGTCTGCAGTTAATGCACATTGTGTTTGTTTCATTCCAACTCCATTGTGGTGGTGTATAGAGCCAAAGATGTTAGAATTGTGTCGATGTCCCAATATTTCTGAACCTGACTATATATGTTAATATGCCTAAAGAAACCAGAGTAATTTTCCCACTGGCACCAGTACTTAAACATAACTATATGTTATGAGATTGTTAATGCTAATAACAATATTAGCAATAACAATATATGTTTATTATGTACTTTTTAAAAAATGATGCTACCGAAATAGCATGCAACAAAATAAAACCATATAATATGGTCCATAAAAATGTTTAAAAGAAACCAAAAAAACCCCCGAACCAGACAGAAATCAAGCAATAGCAAAAGGCAATTATGCTAAATTAAAACTAACAATAAAATAAGGGATACACATAAAAGCATGTAGAAATACATGCTTATTCATACTTTTAGTGAGATACACAAAGAGGAAATCCAGAAAATTTGATCTAGGAGGACATTATAGGTTTACTCATACCACCTATATGACAGGGACACCTGTCTCTTGTGTACTTTCACTGAATCTCTTAAAAATAGAACTGATAGAAAAACCTTGAATACTTAATGTATAGGGAAAGCCTTCAAATTCTGTTATGGAAGGTGGCTGAAGGCAATGCAGATAGTCCTCGATTTATGACCACAAATGAGCCCAACATTTCTGTTGCTAAGTGAGACAGTTATTAAGTGAATTTTGCCTACTTTATGACATTTCTTGCCACAGTCGTTAAGCAAATCACTGCAGTTGTTAAGTAAAGAACACGGTTGTTAAGCGACTCTGGCTTCCCCACTGACTTTGCTTGTCAGAAAGGGATCATATAACCCCGGGCCACTGCAACCGTCATAAATATGAGTCAGTTGCCAAGCAGCTGAATTTTGATCATATGACCATGGGAATGCTGCAATGGTCGTAAGTGCGAAAAATGGTCATAAGTCACTTTTTTCAGTGCTGTGGTAACTTTGAACAGTCACTAAATGAACTATTGTAAGTGGAGGATTACCTGTACCTGTATTAATGGGACTTTATTGTTTTTCAATTGTTCATTAATACAAAACAAAAAATGCTAAATTCCTTGATGCCTTCCAGACAGAAATGTAGAATTGAAATCACATATAATAATTTAATAATATGAATAAATACATCAATTGAAATTTGCAGTTATTCTGATGGAGGGAAATCTGACGTGTGCTGATATTATAATAAAACTAAATGTTGCACATGAAAAGCCTGTTGAAAAATGTTTTTGCCCAGTGGATTCTGTACTTTTTGAGACACTGTGGCTAATCTTAACTGTTTAAATGTCACATCACTGTGAAACTGTGGTGGAGCTTTTTTTTCCTTTTCTTTTACTTAGTTGCAAAGTATGAGAATTATCAGGTTTGTTTGGCTTTTCAGATCTCTTTAAAGCATGCTGCTGCCGGCTGTCATCCACAATGGACACAATGGGGCTTGGAGGCTTCCCTCTGGCCCACAGAGGAACGGGTGTTCACAGGGTACCTGGTTGCAATTGTTAGAAATATTGAATTTTACATTTGACTTAAGTCACAGGCAATTTTTAGAATGAAAGTACACAATACAAAGCGATTGAATTAAAAAAAAAAACCTAGACAACTGCATTTGGATGAAAAAGCGATAGAAAAAGGCAAAAATAAATAAATAAATAAATCACAACACAATAACTGTAAAGCTGTCTGTTAGGCACACTTAAAACCTCGTTGAATATAGTGCATTTTGTTTTTATTTAATAAGACAGAATTTGGCAGTATTGTAGTTTTTGATTTATTACTGGTCTTTTACTGACTGTTCTAAGTTACACTGGACCCCCCACCCACCCAAAATGTACTTATGCCCTGGTTTTGAAATTCTGGTGGCCAGCACCGTCTCTCATAGTCTTGTGCATCTTTTGGGTGCTTGAAAATCAGGCTGCAATTATGATGTTTGCAGCATACCCCAGTAATGTCACTGCCATTAACAATGTTTTTGATGACTAAATTGATTTTGAACTTAATATCAGCAGCTAGGCTGCTGGTAGCTCAATATTGGAACAAGGACTCTTTGCCTACTATTGAAGAGTGGATATTGAAAGTAACAAACCTAGCAGAAATGGCGAAAATCTCGGCGTACTTGAAGGACCACACGCAAGAAAGATACTTATCGGAATGGAGAAGATGGTTTGATTATATTCAAAATAAGTATCAGACAAGAAAATATCAAATAGCTTATGGATGAATGTTAGTATTAGAAGTATTTGGTTATCTGTAGTGGAGTTAAGGTTTCAGTTGGGTAGGTAGTACTTTGAGGATAAGTAGATTAATCTAGTTTATGTTTGATTAAATGAAATATCTTGTATTTTGCTCTGGGAAGTCGGGGGGAGGGGGGATGAAGGGGGGGAAAGGGTGGGGGGAACAGGGGAAAAATTTTTTTTTGTATTTCTTTTTTGTAAAACTTTTCAATAAAAAAACAACAACAATGTTTTTGATGGAAACCGGCATTTACCTCCAGTTTGTGACAAAAAAAACCCACTCCCCATAGCAAACAATATGTTTGCTTATCGATTGTGGCATTCACTTTATGACCATCATGTTTGATTTATGGCTGCCATGTTCATTTGTGACTGCTATGTTTGTTTTAAGGACTTTGCAAAAAAGAAAAAAAAGTAACTTTGGGTCAGTCATGTGTTTTACAACCATCACAAATTATGACCATAATTGCTGGGCTCAGTTACGGTCGTAAGTCAAGCATTACCCATATAAACAAAACAACAAATTTACAATCAAAAGTCAATCCAAGGTAGAAGCCAAATATTAAACAGAAAGTAACTACTGGAGAAAGAGGAATATTTTTTTTACAAAATAATCTAAGAAATTTCAGACAGCGAACGGGTAGCAGCAGCAGCAGGAGGCTCCACTCATTCATCTGGACACTTCTGTGCATGGCAGAAGCGTTGCACGAGCGCACACACGCACACACCCACAAGCGAACCAGTAGCGATGGCTTTTGAAACCCACCCTGACACACACACACAACTTTGCAACCATTGCAAATACATGCCAGTTCCAAGCACCCAAATTTTGATCACCTATCTGTTGATATGCTTCAACAGTCAAAAATACCAAGACCTATCATAAATTACTTTTTCGGTGTCATTTCAAGCAGTAGCTAATAAAATAGTTAAATTGAGGACTATCTGTAATATGGAGAGTACCTGCCAGTATTGGCATTTTGGCCAGAATTCAAACCTTGCTTTTCCATATTTTTTTCAAACTGGGATCTCTAATAAAGAAAAGTAACGTGCTGTTTACCTGTATTTCAACAGATAGGTAATATATGCAGAGTATTGACACATTCAGATTTCCCATTACTATTGATGTTTAAATATTATCCATGTTGTGTGTGTATCCATCCAGTCCTTAAACTGAAATCAATGAATAAGCTACCATATGTTTGAAGTACAGTCAGTGAAATTTAACTGAAATACTGAGCTTTTGTTATATACCCGTTTTCTAAATACAAAAACATTGTGAAAGACTGATGTATGAAATAGATTGATGGAAAAGAGCAACTATCTTTGTTTCTCCTAAACTTTAAGAGTTGCTTACATTTTTATAATTTAACAATCTGAGATTACCGTAGTAATCTTACCCTATTTAAGTAATTATTTAGGATGACGAATTAACTGATAGTCTAGCATGGAAAATAATGATTACAATTACACAGATGCTTTCATCTGTGATATATTCTGAAATCACACTGATTTAATTAATCAATTACTTTTTTGTGGTCAATTTTTCTTGGACACAGTACACAGCTACTGTTATAGATATGGAACTTACCTTTGTATCCCAAGACCGCTACTGTTATTGCTAGCAAGGCACATAATATATATAAAAGTATGATAGAAAATTTCAGTGCCCAGTTACTTTTACACTTGGTGCATTGTGTTCCTTCTTGAATACCTACAAAATAAAATTAAGAAATATAATTAAATTAAATTATATTTAATTAGTTAATATGAAGATCTTTATTTGCAAGCCTGCATAAGGCTAAAACTAAATGTGGTTTATCGATAACCCATAATCAGTTAATTTATTGGTTTGATAAGAGACAGTCATGCATTATATTCAATGTAAATTCAACCAGTTAATTGATCAGTCTATCTATCTATTGATAAACAAATATAGGTATTGATACATAATGTTCAATATATAAACTGCAAACACATAATTTTATTTATATTTTATGTTTCTAGACTACCCATCTCCCTCAAATATGGACCATGTGTGAGTTTATAGTCACATATTCTTTTGCATACCAAAAGTTATTCCTCCTAAAAAGGTATGGTAAATTACTATTCTTTACACTGTTTTTAAAATATTGAGGTTCCCAAATGAATAAATACCACACATGCTTTTTTTAATCTTATGAATAAGAGTTTTGATTCAAGCAACTAGAAATAAGAAACATGCATGGGTTTACCTAGAATTGTAATTTTCAGAAAAGTTTCTGTTCTACTTAAAACATTCAAACTATAAGTTAACTACTTACCTAATAGTTAAAAGAAATACAGAATTAACCAACCAAAAACATTAGTATTGGACTCTAGAATTGAATATATGCTAATTTGGCTGAATTAGGAGCAAACAATAGTAACAACAAAAGAAAAGACAACTGTAAGAAGGACACTTTGTGCCCTGTTGCAATTTATTTGTCCTTCTTATGGTCACATATTGTCTCATTTCTGTTGTTGTTACTTTTGTTTGCTCCTATTAAAATGAAATATGTCCGTCCTGAATCATCTCTGCAAATGTAAATAAAATGAATGGAATGTAAGTGAAACTGGAGTGGGCCTTAGTCTCTGACTGCTTTTGTTAGGAGGCAAAAGCTGTACAGTGAATTTCCCAATATTCGTTAGTAGATCAAAAATCCATAAGAATATTCTGTACTCTTGAAGTGATCATATTCTAAATTATGCAAAACCAAGTTTAAGCTTAATCGGACTTTTATCTGTTCACATTGGTTTGGTTTGGGTCCTTCCTTATGTAATCTGAGCAGCCAGCTTTAATGATGGGCTGCTTCCAATCCTTTGTCACCAGTTGAACATACCAGAGTGTCCGGGTCATTTCCGGATGCTGCACATTTCTCCCTGCTGACTTAAACAACCCTTAATAAATATCAGATGGGATACAATGAGTCTTCTTTCACTAGACACACTTTTCAGTTTCCTGGTTTATTATAATGCAAGATCTGTTTTTTCTTTGTCCCTGTTGGGAAGACATCTGGCTAAACAGACCAAAGCTTAGTACAAAGGGTGTATCCAGCTGATACACATGTTTTGGGGGACCCCCTTT
Source organism: Arizona elegans (assembly GCA_022577455.1). Classification (NCBI taxonomy): domain Eukaryota; kingdom Metazoa; phylum Chordata; class Lepidosauria; order Squamata; family Colubridae; genus Arizona; species Arizona elegans. The sequence continues at coordinate 39,933,143 of JAKOOJ010000002.1, forward strand.
CTCCAGGAGCCAAGATGGTCACAAAAAAACAAGCTCGAAAGACATCCTCCTGTTACTAGCCTTTGTAGTATTTGTTTTTCTTGGATTACATTCCAGTGACTGGGGACTTTGTTCTCAAATGGGGGTCTCCATCTGCAGATTTTTTTGGGGGGAGGGAATTTTACTACTAAGGAATGAAAAATGAAAAATGAAAAAAAAATTTTTTAGTAAGACTTATCAGTAATTCCATAGGATTGAATGTAATCCTATGTCTTTTTTTCTTACTGAATAATTGCTTAGAGTTTTCCACCAAGCTATTTCTTTATTATCTTGGGTGAAAAATCTGCTCCTCTTTTCCATAAAAGAAAAATTGAAGTAAAATTATCCAAAGTACTTTTGAAATGGGACCCATATAGTCACCTATCTTACTAGAAGTTATTTGAGGCAGCATACAACAATTAAATAAAACAATATAAATACAATAATAAAAACGTTCATTATAAAAATAAGCAATCTTTATTAAAAATTAAAATATGATTAAAAATTTAAAGTATATACAAATGGGGAGATATATTGCAATCATGTGTTAATCATATTAGGGGAGTCACCATAAAATGTCACCAGTTTCCGTCAACTCCCAAATTTGGAGGTATAACCAGGTCTTGAGGGGCTTCCCAAACATTAACAGAAGTGTGTGTGTAGAATATTTCTCAAGATGGGTGCCACGGCAGAGGAAGCCTACTTTCTGGGACCCATCAAATGTTAAGTTCCTCAAAGATGATACCCAAAGCATGTTCTTGTGACAAATCTAATGCGCTCCCTCACATCCTGGTCCCATGCCATGAAAGGCTTTAAAGGTAAAAATCAGTACTTTGAATTGGACCAGAAGCAAATTGGCAGCCAATGCAGCTTTTGTAGGAGGTGTGTGACATGTGCTGTTCTGGGGGTATACATAACTGCCTTTGCCACTGCATTCTGCATCAGTTGAAGCTTCCAGATACTATGCAAGACCAAGTCCTGTGGAAAAATCAGGTGGAACAACAGCTGATGACTTCTTTCTATCGGTCTATGATAGAAAGTGTCCTCACATACTGTATGACACTATGGTACGCTTGTCTAATAGCTGCGGAAAGGAAGGCACTATAGAGTGATCAGTTTGACACAAGAAGCCATTGGTTGCCACTAGATGACATCGCCAGGTCTCGCTGTTTCAGCAGAGTAAGGAAGATATTTAGGGATGATTCATACCTTGGTCAGTGTCTCTTCGCACTTCTACCATCGGGCAGAAGATATCAAAGTATAGCCAGCTGGACAAACAGGTTTAAAAACATCTACCCATGGGCTGTCAGACTCTTAAACACAATCATGGAAACATATGACTAGTCTTTTTTCCCAACTGTATAGGGATTATTCTTTATACTATTTATGTTGTTTTGTATTTTCTGTTATGGGTTGCACCAGAGAGGTGAAACCAATTTTGTTATATACAGTATATGATGTACAAGACAGTAAAGGCTATACTATTTTACTACAATAGTCCAATCTCTTTTCCAGGTAAGACCCAAATCTAAGAAGTCAGTCTGGCCTTTCCTTTATCAAGGTTGGAAAAGATCATGTCAAGCAAAACACTCACACAATAAACTATAAAACTGAAATAAATAAAATTCTCTTTAGCAGGCAGTGATGCATGCAGCATCAGTTAAATCCAAGAATGATAGCCTCTGTAATTAATAAAACTGCTCCATTATCTCTTATCTATTATTTCTTCCACGAAGTAAAATATCTTTTTCTTCTTTATTGGAAAGCTGTAGGTGTGCGATACAGAGCTGCTAATCACAATTAAACTATATGAAACTGTTTAAATTATGCTTAAATTTCCTATAAAATGTGAATTATCCAATCCGTTATAAAAAATAGCAACAAATCATTTAAGTAAAGATTTTTTCTATGGTTACATCTTTATAACTGCTCTATCAAAGTTCTATTTTTTCCAAAGATTTGAAAAGGTTAATTGTTTTAATTGGTTAGCCAGAAGTGGTTCAGAGACTTTTTTTTTCTATATCCTACCTTCTGCCAGTATCTATACTACATAAGAATACTTTAGAGTTATTATAAAATAAACGAATTAGGATGTTTTCTTAATTTTGGACATGCAAAGAAACAGGGCTTTAAGCATAGATGACACCACTAGATGTCAGCCATGAACACTAAAACAAAATGGCTGAAAATCTTGTAATTGTTGGCCAGAAAGTGGCCAACAATTACAAGTTTTTTGTGTTGCGTGAGATCCTCTGAGATTGCAGTAGTTTAATTTTTTTCACTTTTTAAATTAGCACCCATTACATCATAACAAACTTTTATTATGATCAAAGACCAGCATAAACCCATATGAGGCAGGGGTGAAATGCTCTCGGTTTGGACCAGATTGCCTGATCCAGTAGCGATGCCCCCCCCCCTCCCCATGTCCAGCTGATCCGCGCGATCATTAGAGGCTTTTTTTTAATTTTTAAAAGCAATTTTTTCAGCTGAAGAGGTTGTAGAAAAAATGCTTTTAAAAGGTAAAATAAAAGAATCCCTGACGATCACAGCTGAGCAACGCGCCACAGCTGATCACCCCCCCCCCGCGCACTCTTCTCTTACCACATGCCTCCTTTTGGCATGCACTCCGTGTGCACACCTCACATTTGGTGCATGGTGTGCACTGCGCATGCGCAGCCAGCAAACTGGTAGTAAACCGGTTCAGATTTCACCACTGATATGAGGCAAAATAATGCATTGCTATCCATTACCTAAAAAGCTTGATAATTTCTGCTAAGAATTAAATTTCAGGCTGCAATAAATTCAAATATTTATCTTTGAAACAACTTTGAAATAATGCTTCTACTGAACATCTAAGATATTTTTAAGACATTATTTTCACAAACTCTTAAACCCTTGAATACCTTGCAGCCTTAATTTTTAAACTAATCCGCTCCTTCCTGCACCTATTGTAATTTTCCAAATTAAATGAGGCTCTATTCAAAGTTTAAAAGTTTAAAAGATAGAAGATTTCACTTAAAAGCATTCACAGTAATACTGAGCTGTGATGTGATAGACAGAGGAACTTTCAGATGAGATCCTCATCATGAAATATGAAGTCATATGTTATCTGAAAATCTGAGAAAGACAGAGAGAAATCTTTTACGAAATTGTCTATGGTTTAGAGCATGAAGAGTAGACTTTCTATTTTGTAGAGATTCTGCTAAAGCCAGAGGAAAAAAACCACACACTATTAAGAGCTCCTTAGCAAAAAGTTAACTACTATAGAACCTTCCTGGAGTTGGGCAGTTAATAACTGTGAATGAATGAATGAATGAATGAATGAATGAATTTCCTGCACAGCATAGCCATCTAGCTTTCTGAATTTCTATAGGATATGTGAAAGTATTAGTTCAATTTTTCCCTTAAAAGAAAAGAGAAATATCTCTCACAGAATTGTGAAATCATCAGTTACATGTCTTCATTAATTCCTTCTTTAGTATCAGACATAATAAAGAATCCACAAAGGCCTCCATTATTCTCAACAAAGGGTTTCAACAAAGGAAATATTTTTGATTGCATGCAATGTACACAAAACAAGTAAAGATTGTCTTTAACAGAGTGCAGCTCCTGGTGACTATTAAGGAAACAGCCCAGCATTTTTCTTGGCAACTGTGTGGAAGCTTGCCATTGCTTTCTTCAGGATATTTTTTTTCCAACTCCAATCTAGCCAACAAACTTTTTGATAAAGAGGTAAAGAATCCTCATTATCCAGCTTGATCATAATCTTTATAACACAATCACTTGGTTTATGGTTTTGTTTTTGCTCATTGCAGGCTCAGGGATTCCGAATGAATTGTTAAAAATCCTAATTACACACTTCAACAGCCATGGGCATGTAATTAAATGGAACAATGTCATACTGTGATTAACAACAAAATACAATATTTTAACTGACAAGAAAAAGAAGATAATTGCAAAAAGGGAAAATAAATACACACATGCAAACCTAACAAGAATTTTTCCCCTGTAGTATTAGGAACTGAAGAATGCTTTTGGTTCATTTTCTGGCAATTTTTTTCAGCAATATATCTGGCCACAAAAAATGGACTAAGACTCTTTAATTGCTGGAGCTTATTTTCTTCCTTGTCTTCTACTTGCTGCCTTTGTAACTGTTAAAAATAAGTAATTACAAGCAAAACCACAGTAAAGAAGCAGAGGGAGGGAAAATATACCCAACAATAGCAAATTCACACTTCTTCCCAGTACATATAGAAAAAGGTAGGTTTTTAAGAGAAAGTTTAAACGGTAAGCTTTGCTATATCAGCCTTTTTATTAAAAAATACCAATATTATGTTAAAAAGCAAACTTCATTAATTGAATAAACGGAATCCACAGGATAGGACTAAACATGTCATAATGATACAATTAAAATTCTGTCCATTTTTAAAGCACATCACATACACCACACAGACACAAAAACAACTGGCAGACTTTGATTGCAGCCCTGCAGCTGCCATACTGACTTTTTTTAACACACCCTGCAAATACTCTTGTAATGAGAGATGTAGGGATGGAACCAAATACTTTTTCATCCCTGTGCTTGCTTTTGCCAAACATTACTGTTCCTCTGTAACTGTAATGTTCGAAACTTGTTTATGAGCAGCCCTCTTTATAATACACCACCAGAGTATAATGTAGTGGCAGCTCAAACACCTGGATAGATCTGACCTGCTTTGGACTTTTCCAAATAACAAGTCAACCTACTATGACCCATAAAAAGTCAACCTTTGTGACTTTACCTCTAATTAATTGACCTTCTAAACCCATGATGGCGAACCTATGCCACGCGTACCAGAGGTGGCACACAGAGCCCTCTCTGTGGGAATGCGTGCCATCACCAGCTGCTCTTGTGGTTTCTGGCACACGAGTGCTGGTAACCCGAAGACCAGCTGGCCAGTGCGCAGGTGCGCGCCGGCCACCTGGTCTTTGGGTTTCCAGTGCTCCAGCACACACGAAGACCAGCTGGTATGCGTGCACCAGATACCCAAATACCAGGTGGCTGGTGTGCACATGTGCTTCAGTCAGATGGTCTTCGAGTTTCCGGTGCTCTGGTTGCCGCACATGCTCGCACCCATGCACACACATTCTGGTTTGAGCACTCGGTGCCAAAAAAGTTCACCATCACTGTTCTAAACATAGAGGGAAATGTTCACTAGTCACCTAAAATTCTTTCTCTCATTTAATTTAATATTTCAATTTTGAGGCTGTGTGACTCCACAGCTATTCTGAGTGGCTCACAATTAAAAGAGAATTAATAGGAACACACATCTATCAAAGAAAGAGAGTATAAGAGAATTACCCGTGTTTTTTTGCCCTTGTCATATAAATTTAGATACATCATTTTGCCATTGTTTAAATGGTAAAACAAAACAAGTATTGTCTGAAACAAAGCACCATTCTTGACAAAACATTCATTTTTATCCCAGAAAATCTCCCCAACAGTGGCATTTTTAATTTCTCTCATCTTTACATGTGTTTCTTTAATTTCACTCCATGTCTTAAAAGAATCAGTGGAACAACTTGCCTCCAGAAGTTTTGAATTCTCCAACACTGGAAGTTTTTAAGAAGAGATTGGACAACCATTTGTCTGAAATGGTATAGGGTTTCCCTGCTTGAAGAGGGGATTGGACTAGAAGACCTCCAAGGTCCCTTCCAATTCTGTTATTCTATTCTATTCTATTCTATTCTATTCTATTCTATTCTATTCTATTCTATTCTATTCTATTCTATTCTATTCTATTCTATTTATTTTGAAATCTGCAATTCTTATTTATCATACTACCAACAAATGTTATTTTTTTCTCAATCTTAAAATTCGATTTCTCTATTAGTTTTAACTTCTAGTTTCGTATTTTTAGTTAACAACTTTGCCCTCTGATTATTATCGGTAATATTAAAACCTGCTAATATACCAAAGTCCTTTCATTTTCTATTAATGCTTCAACTCCCTCTAGTGGATCTTCTAAAATCAATACCAAATCTTTGACAAATGTCCTTAATTTATAAGAACATTAATGCAGCTTGTTTTTCATTATTTTCTAAGTATTCTGGAATATTCTAATTCCAGATAAAATATTTCTAATATTATCTTACTGCTGTAGTTTAGGGAAAAATCCACACTGACCTTCATGAGTAAATCCTGTAAAATTATTTTAATTATTTTAAACCTTTCAGCATAGTAAACATAGAAAACAGTAAACAGTTTATAATAATAGTAAACAGTTTATAATCCTTATTCAAGAATGATATGGGTTGATGGTTTCTTGTTAAAATAAAATCTTGTCCCTCTTTAGCATTAATGTTATATTATCAGGAATCTCTCTATTCTGCAAAACCATATTCATCATTTGTTGTAAAGGTTTTTAAACCTCATCTTCAAAACATTTATAATAAGATCCAGCAAACCATCTAGGCCAGGCTCCTTTTCAATTTTAGTCTTTTGGATAGCTGCACACAGCTCCCTTATTATTATAGTTCCATTCAAAATTTGTCTTGATTGTCTGTAGACTTTAGTAAATTCTATTTGTGCAAGTATTTATCCACTTTTTTCTGAAGAAGCTTCTTTACATCTGTATAAAGAGGTATAATATTGATGAAATGTTTTTCACATATTCACATTATCTACTATTACGGTGTGCCCTTCTTGTACCTTTAATATCATTTCTTTTCTTTTTCTTTTTGAAACTTATATGACAATCATCTCCTTAATTTATTTGCAAATTCAAAATTACTTTGTTTTGTAGAATTCCGTGATGGCGAACGTCTCTGTGGGCACGCGCACCGTCGCCCCAGCTCAGCTCTAAGTGGCGTTTCTTTTGTGAGCTTCTGTTTCCCTGCAAACAGCAAAACAGAAGCTCATGAAAGAAAAAGATCTCACCTCTAGCAGAACTGCTGGTGTTGGGATGCCCAGCCTCCCGTCAGCCAGCTGGTCTTCGGCTCCCTGCTGCGCAGTTTGGGCATGCATGGGCATGCGCACACAGTTTGGGCACTCGGTTCACCATCACTACTATAGTTAATAGTCATCTGTCTCACTGTAAATATACATAATTGTCATCCCTGGAATTGAATTTTTCTTCCCCTTTTTTTTGTCTCATCCAAAATCATTTGCATTTTCTCTTGCCTTTTCTTTTTAAATTCACTATAGCATTGTTTAAAATATTATCTTACAAAAAGTTTACTTGCATCCCAAACCATTCTTGCTTCTATGTCTTTAGTAAGATTATTCTCCCCCCACAAAAAATCCCCTTAATTTCTCTTTACACCATCATTTCTCTCATCCAATAATGCCAAATTTTTGAAATGCTCCTCTGTTTCTCTATTTACAACTTCTGTCTTACTTTCCAAAACGTCTACTTTTGTCAGCAATTTGTTTTTAACACTTGCCATACGGATTCTTCAGTTTTCTTAAATTCTTCTTTCAGATCTTTTTTCAACCTTGCAAATCCTTCCATTTCCTTTTTAACTGCAGTTGTTTGTTTTTGTTTTTTTTACTAAATTGTGGGATGATTGGTGCTCTCCAGGCTTGGTGGTTTCCTTGTAGATGCTTCATTACCAAACTAGGTAACATTATCAGTGCTTCCAAATTGCTTTTGGTAATGCTATTACCAAATTCTTCAAAATTTTCCCCCATCTCCTTAATTTCAAAAAGAAGCTACTCACCAAGAGCTTTTGAATTTCACTGCAATTAGGAATATCTCTTTTTGATTGTAAAGCAATTAAATCATAAAGTGATTAAGAATGTGAGGCTTTTGCTAATTCAGGGATATCAAACTCAATTTCATTGAGGGCCGCATCAGGGTTGTGTTTCACCTGGGGGGGGGGGCGGAGGGGCATGGCCAGGGTGAGCATGGCCAGCTTGACATCACTCGTGTTGGGGGCACCTGTGGTGGCACTCTGCCAGCAAAAAACGAGCTCAGGAGAGTTTGACACCCATGTGCTAATTCAATTTTCATGAAGGCTGCACAGCAGTTTAGGATACATTGTAAATCCTTCACTTCTCAAGCTGCTTGAACCACAATCATCCACAGATCAGTCACAAGAAACTAAATTCCTGCAGTTTCCTTTCAAGGAACTGGGAGCACAAGTAGGTCATTCTCCAGTTTCTCTTTTTTCCAGAGAAATTTCTATCTGCCAGAATTGTGGGCTAGCTGGCAATTCCATTGTTGTGTGGCCTCTGCTTGAGGAACCATTCGCAAACATCTAACTGACAATTACACTTCACTCAGAAGCCTACTGGGTGTATTTTTTTTTTAAAGAAATCAATAGTTTAAGAACTTTATATTCCACTTTTTCCATTAACAAAGTATATTTTTGTGTTCATTCCCACTGAATGAACTGAGTTAGGAGTTCAATGAAACATATATAATATAAACAAGACAAACTTACAGAGAACATTTACCGTATTTTCCGGCGTATAAGACGACTGGGGGTATAAGACGACCCCCTACTTTTCCTGTTAAAATATAGAGTTTGGGCTATACTCGCCGTATAAGACTACCCCTCTTCCAACGCACACCAAATAAAAATTAAAAAACATCAGATTTGATTTCAATATGGTAATTTTAATTCAAATGCTTATGCCTTTCCAAGAATCTAGTACACCAGGATACAGTGGCCTTAAATCTGTTGCTGTGATCTGGGTTAGATTTGGCCCACTGAAGTGCAAACAAATGTATTTTATTTCGTGTCACTACATAACCATTTTGGCGATGCTCATTCACCATGTCTGCTACATGTTTTTCGAGTTCTGGCCAATGTGGGGTGCCTCTTCTTAATGCACACTTACCCCTTGGCATACTCTTTAACGCTTTTACATTTGCTTTCCAGTCCCGAACCATCTTTTCTGTTACTCCATATTGTCTTGCAGCAGCACAGTTATTATGTTCCATGGCAAAGTTTACAACTTTAAGTTTAAAACTGGCTTCATATTTCTTTCTTCTTGCTGGTGGAGTCATGATGGGGTCTTGACTGTTATATTTGTATACTATACTGTATGTACTGTTGCTGTACTGTAGAGAAAGGTAATGGGCTACGCTACGTGTAGTGGCAAGAGGGCTATTTTGTACCAGGTTTTTTTCCTTCACCCATGCAGCCTTGTCGAGATCCGCACAGCTTCATGAATCTGAGTTGCTGGCACTGACTGATGACGCTAGGGGAGTGCCGACAACATTGACAGAAAGCTGTGCCGATCTAGTCAAGGCTGCATGCTGCTGAATGCTGGAACCAGCTGGCTGCTGAGCAGAGCTTCTCCCAGGCATCTAGGGGGGTATTACCGACGCTCCGACTTCTCCAGCTGACCCCCACTGATGGCGAGCTCCACCAGTCTGGGGAAGTCAGAGCGTCGGTAATCTCTCCCTGGATGCCTGGGGGAAGCTCCGCGCAGCAACCAGCTGGTTCCAGCATTCCAAGGCGATTCCAGATCTTCTTCTGCCATTCAGTAAGTGAGGATTCACAAGCATCTGGGGTTTATTATTTTATTTATTTATTTACTTATTTGTCAACAAGTATAAGGAAACAAGTAAGAGTAGAGACATAGACATGGACACATGAAAAAAAATTGGCACATTGTCATTGGCATCCTTCAGTCTCAAGAGACTATGGTATCGTGCTCTGAAAAGAGGTCCTAAAACAGCATCTAGTGTGATTAAAAGACCAATTCGAGAGTGGCAATCCCTTCCACACTGAGGGCAGATACATTCTGTCCCCTGCCCAGCCCCCAGATTTCACTGGTTCCGAAATCCGAAATTTTATTTGACACAAATAAAAGTATATAAATAAGCAAAACATAGCCACAAACATATAAAATGAGTACATATAAATGGGAACAGTAGGACAGGGGCGGTAGGTACGCTGGTGCGCTTATATACACCCCCTTAGGGACCTCTTAAGAAACATGAAAGGTCCACGGTAGACAGTTTAAGAGAAAAGGTATGGGGTTAGAGAAACTAACAACAGGATCAGGTAGAGTGTTCCAGACATTTACTACTCTATTGCAGAAGTCATATTTCCTACAATCAAGATTAGAGCGAATTACATTGAGTTTGAATCTATTGATAGCCCTTGTGTTATTACGGTTGAAGTTAAAGTACTCATTAACAGGTAGGATGTTATGGGAAATAATCTTGTGTACTAAGCTTAGGTCAGAACGTAAATGGCGTAGTTCAAGGCTATCCAGGCCTAAAATTTCAAGCCTGGTGGAATAGGGAATTTTATTTTGAACAGAGGATTTGAGTACTCTTCTAGTAAAATATCTCTGGACCCTCTCTAATGTACTGATGTCTGAAATACAGTGAGGGTTCCAGACAGTATTAGCAGGGTTAGGCAGCCAAAAGCAGAGTTCCTTCTGCCATATCCTTTTGTACATGGCAAAAGTGGCTGTTAAGCAATCGATGGCCAGTCATCTTTTTCCCGATATTGAATTTGAGACATCCAACTAAATACACCCAGTACTGGGATGATATGCGGGCTCCAAGCTATGGTCATTGAAATTATTAAATGGTTTTATTGGCAAAGATTAATTGGAGTTTTAACTCTGTCAATATAACAGCCAATTGTGGAGTGGAATTTGGAGGGAATGTTATTTTTATAATTGCTCCAATATGGACCTATTTTTATTTATATATTCACATTTAAAATTATTATACTTCAAGTGGTATTGCAATACACATAGTGTGAAGAGGACTTTGATCACATGACAATTTTCTAGATTTCCAGATATTAACTCTTGAGGGGCAATGTGTGAGCTGCCCACAATTATGTTTAAGATTGGCAGCCATTCCAATATTTTAAATAGATAAATAAAATTAGAAAACTTTTTTTTGGCGATAGATTTAAAATGAAATTAAATTGAAAAGCTCTTCATGTGGAACCTCACAGCGTTTCCCCAGAGGGCTGTTTCTTTAAAATAAGAGAGAACATTGTAAGTAAAACAGGAGATAAATCAGGCATAAATACCGTATTTTCCGGCGTATAAGACGACTTTTTAACCCAGGAAAATCATCTCAAAAGTCGGGGGTCGTCTTATACGCCGGGTACCCGAATCTGAGTTGCTGGCGCTGACCGATGACACTTTGGGAGCGCCGGCAACATTGAGGGGAAGCTGTACTCCAAATTAGTTCCAACCTACAAGAGGTGCCAGGCAGTGCGCGGCCCACGAGAAAGGAACGCGTCCCCACTCTACCCCAGAATTCGGGTCACCTTCCTTTCTTTCCCAGCAGTCCACGGTGAAAGCGGTGCCGCGGTTGACCTGGGCCAGCGCCTTGCACGCCTGGCTCTGCGTCTCCATTATGAGAAGCTCCATGCGACTTCGCATGTCTCCGCCCCAGTCGCGCAGCTCTCGCAATCCGCTCACCGGAGGAGCCATGAAGTGCTCGCACCGCCTTGCCAGATCTTCCTCATCCTCCTTTCCCCATGGCTTTTCCGGTTGTAATTGCTGCTGCCGCCGCCGAGGCTTGTCCTTCATCTCCGCCCGCCGCACCAGACCCAGCCCGGCCAGCGCCGCCGTGGCTCCCGCAGTCCAAGCGGATCGGCACCCGGGCTCGCAGGCGAAGGGTGGGAGTGCGCAGTGCACTTTCCTGGCTTGGCACCGATCTGGATGGCTGCAGAAGGAACTGGACACCGGCTGTCATGTCTTTTCTGCTGTGCGGGATTCAGCACCTGGGCTCCCGGGGTTTAAGCCTCCGGGCCAGCCCGCGCTGCTCCAGGATGTTCGCTTCGGGCTCCTTGGAATCGCTGCCGGGCGGTTCTTCCCGTTGGGGCGATGGTGGGTGGCAGCGATCGGCGTTGCTTGGACTGCGGGAGCCACGGCGACTCCTTCCCCACGAGGTATTGCTCTGCATTTCACCACCTCTTCCAGGCTCGCAGCCACCCACCATCGCCCCAACGGGAAGAACCGCCCGGCAGCGATTCCAAGGAGCCTGAAGCGAACATCCTGGAGCAGCGCTAAGATACCTTCCGGGGTGGAGGGGTGTGTGTGGAAGAATAGGTGAAGCTAAAACGGCTTTCTCGTTCATCCCGGTGTCGGGAGAAGCGGCTTGAGGGGCGCCCGAGCTTTTAATATTTTAACCTGGGCTAATCGGGCGGGGGAAAGAAGTGCTCTAGTCTGCTTGTTCCAATGCCTTCGCGATAAGCCGGCAGAATCAAAACTCTTTTTTTTCTTTCTTTCCCTCTCTCTCTCTCTCTCTCTCTCTCTCTCTCTCTCTCTCTCTCAGCGGCTTTGAACCCATGGAATTGGGTGGGGGAGAGGGGGAATGTTATCAGCAACAAACAACAACAAAAAGTGTGTGTTTGTGGAGAGGGGAGGTAGTGGTAAAGGCGGCAGACCGGTTTTTTTTTTCCCCAAGCCGATCTCTTTCGCGGCGTATCCAGCCCGACCCCATTCAGAAGAAAGGCTGCAGCCGCAAAGAAACGGGGGGGAAGACATCTGCACCTTTTGTTACATACACACACACACGAAACCCACAGTTTTCTGGCCTCTCGCGCAGATCTGTTGTGGGGTGGGGTGGGTGGGAGCCACATAACTCCGGGAGGCGAAAAGGGGCGCAGGGATATTTCCAGAAATGAGCGAAATAATGCAATCCACGCAGCAACGCCCATATTCTCCCATTCAGATTCTACCTCTGGCTGAGAGAAAACTGCCTTGAAAGTTTCTCTGCCCCCCCACCCTTTAAACCCAAGACCCTGCCTCGTTTGCAGACTAGAGCACTTCTTTCCCCCACCCGATTAGCCCAGGTTAAAATCTTAAAAGCTCGGGCGCCCCTTAAGCTGCTTCTCCCGACACCGGGATGAACGAGAAAGCCGTTTTAGCTTCACCTATTCTTCCACACACACCCCTCCACCCCGGAAGGTAACTTAGCACTGCTCCAGGATGTTCGCTTCGGGCTCCTTGGAATCGCTGCCGGGCGGTTCTTCCCGTTGGGGCGATGGTGGGTGGCTGCGAGCCTGGAAGAGGTGGTGAAATGCAGAGCAATACCTCGTGGGGAAGGAGTTCGCCGTGGCTCCCGCAGTCCAAGCGACGCCGATCGCTGCCACCCACCATCGCCCCAATGGGAAGAACCGCCCGGCAGCGATTCCAAGGAGCCCGAAGCGAACATCCTGGAGCAGCGCGGGCCAGCCCGGAGGCTTAAACCCCGGGAGCCCAGGTGCCGAATCCCGCACAGCAGAAAAGACATGACAGCCGGTGCCCAGTTCCTTCTGCAGCCATCCGGATCGGCGCCAAGCCAGGAAAGTGCGCTGTGCACTCCCACCCTTCACCTGCGAGCCCGGGTGCCGATCCGCTTGGACTGCGGGAGCCACGGCGGCGCTGGCCGGGCTGGGTCTGGGGCGGGTGGAGATGAAGGAGCTGCCTCGGCGGCGGCGGCAGCAACAATTACAACCGGAAAAGCCATGGGGAAAGGAGGATGAGGAAGATCTGGCAAGGCGGTGCGAGCACTTCATGGCTCCTCCGGTGAGCGGATTGCGAGAGCTGCACGTCTGGGGCGGAGACATGCGAAGTCGCATGGAGCTTCTCATAATGGAGACGCAGAGCCAGGTGTGCAAGGTGCTGGCCCAGGTCAACCGCGGCACCGCTTTCACCGTGGACTGCTGGGAAAGAAAGGAAGGTGACCCGAATTCTGGGGTAGAGTGGGGACGCGTTCCTTTCTCGTGGGCCGCGCACTGCCTGGCACCTCTTGTAGGTTGGAACTAATTTGGAGTACAGCTTCCCCTCAATGTTGCCGGCGCTCCCAAAGTGTCATCGGTCAGCGCCAGCAACTCAGATTCGGGTACCCGGCGTATAAGACGACCCCCGACTTTTGAGATGATTTTCCTGGGTTAAAAAGTCGTCTTATACGCCGGAAAATACGGTATTTATGCCTGATTTATCTCCTGTTTTACTTACAATGTTCTCTCTTATTTTAAAGAAACAGCCCTCTGGGGAAACGCTGTGAGGTTCCACATGAAGAGCTTTTCAATTTAATTTCATTTTAAATCTATCGCCAAAAAAAAGTTTTCTAATTTTATTTATCTATTTAAAATATTGGAATGGCTGCCAATCTTAAACATAATTGTGGGCAGCTCACACATTGCCCCTCAAGAGTTAATATCTGGAAATCTAGAAAATTGTCATGTGATCAAAGTCCTCTTCACACTATGTGTATTGCAATACCACTTGAAGTATAATAATTTTAAATGTGAATATATAAATAAAAATAGGTCCATATTGGAGCAATTATAAAAATAACATTCCCTCCAAATTCCACTCCACAATTGGCTGTTATATTGACAGAGTTAAAACTCCAATTAATCTTTGCCAATAAAACCATTTAATAATTTCAATGACCATAGCTTGGAGCCCGCATATCATCCCAGTACTGGGTGTATTTAGTTGGATGTCTCAAATTCAATATCGGGAAAAAGATGACTGGCCATCGATTGCTTAACAGCCACTTTTGCCATGTACAAAAGGATATGGCAGAAGGAACTCTGCTTTTGGCTGCCTAACCCTGCTAATACTGTCTGGAACCCTCACTGTATTTCAGACATCAGTACATTAGAGAGGGTCCAGAGATATTTTACTAGAAGAGTACTCAAATCCTCTGTTCAAAATAAAATTCCCTATTCCACCAGGCTTGAAATTTTAGGCCTGGATAGCCTTGAACTACGCCATTTACGTTCTGACCTAAGCTTAGTACACAAGATTATTTCCCATAACATCCTACCTGTTAATGAGTACTTTAACTTCAACCGTAATAACACAAGGGCTATCAATAGATTCAAACTCAATGTAATTCGCTCTAATCTTGATTGTAGGAAATATGACTTCTGCAATAGAGTAGTAAATGTCTGGAACACTCTACCTGATCCTGTTGTTAGTTTCTCTAACCCCATACCTTTTCTCTTAAACTGTCTACCGTGGACCTTTCATGTTTCTTAAGAGGTCCCTAAGGGGGTGTATATAAGCGCACCAGCGTACCTACCGCCCCTGTCCTACTGTTCCCATTTATATGTACTCATTTTATATGTTTGTGGCTATGTTTTGCTTATTTATATACTTTTATTTGTGTCAAATAAAATTTCGGATTTCGGAACCAGTGAAATCTGGGGGCTGGGCAGGGGACAGAATGTATCTGCCCTCAGTGTGGAAGGGATTGCCACTCTCGAATTGGTCTTTTAATCACACTAGATGCTGTTTTAGGACCTCTTTTCAGAGCACGATACCATAGTCTCTTGAGACTGAAGGATGCCAATGACAATGTGCCAATTTTTTTTCATGTGTCCATGTCTATGTCTCTACTCTTACTTGTTTCCTTATACTTGTTGACAAATAAGTAAATAAATAAATAAAATAATAAACCCCAGATGCTTGTGAATCCTCACTTACTGAATGGCAGAAGAAGATCTGGAATCACTACCCCCCTCCCTTCCTCTCACAAATGTTATTTAAAGGCATAAGAATTCATAAGCTGCAACTCATTTCATCAGATGCATAGAATGGCTTGAGCAATGTAAAATGTATTAGTTGTGAATGAAAGATGATGGATGGATGGATGGATGGACAGAGAGATGGACAGATGGATAGATAGACACACAGACACAGACAGACAATGTATGAAACTGTTTTGTTCCTTTTGGTTTATTATTTTAAACACAATAACAATTATTTTTAAAAAATAAAAATAAAATGTATTACTTGGAAAAGTGCCATGAAACTTCTATTTTAGGAGAGAAGGGTTACCATAAAGTATCACATCTCTTCTACAACATCAGCTTTTCAAAAAATTATCTTCTCACTGGGAGGAGACTGGTTGAAAAGCAATCTCAGGAAAAGGTGGAAAGAAAAAAAAAATCAAAATTGATTATATTTCTGGATCAGTGGTGGGTTGCCCCTGGTTCTTTAGAACTGGTAGTAAAACTGCCGGGTGACTCCACCCACCAACCCTGATGTCATGCATGCGCAGAAGAGCGTGCGCACGGTCCCGTTGCAAACCAGTAGTAAGGTAAGTAGAACCTACTCCTGTTCTGGATGTTATCGGTTTTATTGACTAATATTTATTATATTGTTGAATATTATATTTCATGTACTTCAGATGTAATTGGGGTTTTTAATCTCACACTAGAAATTATCGGGTGAACTTTCTGACCACATTTATTTTTCATAGTATTTTTTGCCTAACCATACCAAACTTTTGGATTATAGAACAATGCAAACAGGTTGTAAAACAGCATTTTCCTTATTAGTACACAATGAGTACTGGTTTCATGTTGCAGCAAGACATACAGTACTTGCTTAGAGGTTAAAATACACTTTATAGTAAATCATCTCTAGCACTGCAGAATCACACACAATTTCTTTTCTACTTCATAGAGTATAAACAAACTGTTGTCTGCAGGTAGAAAAGAGATGCTACTTTGCATATAGGATCAATTTTGAGAGTCAGTTTACAGCCATAAAAAAGTTTTTTGGAATTGATTTCCTAATATGGTTTACTTGGTAGGGTTGACAACATGCTGTTAAAGAATTGAGGCATTAAATCTTTTATATAAATGATTTTTAGAGTGTAATTGACAGGTTGACAGATCACTGGTGGTCTCTAAGAATCTACCAAGAGTCCACTATAGATCTCCACAGGTGTGGGCTAGAGTCCACTTACCACCTCATTCCCTGTCTCCTTGGTTGGCAAGAATGAATAGGTACCAATCACAAATGGTAATAAAAGTAGCAACATCAATATTAATTAAGTATATTGATAGATGAACAGATCGATGAACATCAATATTAATTAAGTATATTGATAGATGAACAGGTTTCAAATGGAGATATTGACTGAATTGTGCAACATGGAAGATATTTGTACACAAACTCATAAAAAAGGAAATGTGACGATTATGCAAAAATAGAATTTATCAAGTTGGGAGTTCTCCACTTTTCCCTAGCCCCTTATTACTTAAGATATTCTTGACTAGCAAATTTATGCTAAGAGTTTTTATTATATGCCAATTATATAAAATAATTGACGCAGTCCAAAATAATTATCAAAAATAATTTAGTGAAGTTTAATTAGACATCCTCTGCATTGTCTGAATATTTATTTAGTGGTTCCCATGTCAGAAAATATGAGAAAGACGGGGGGCGGGGAGAAGTTCCAATTTATAGGATGTTAATTAACAGTATTTTGTGAGACAACATGGCACAAATGCAGTAAAAATCTTTGGTCTGCATAACTGTTTTATGTGAAATTACAAACAAATGTTTAGTAAGTTTGAGATGATAATGGAAAGAAATTTCTGCCTTTTAAAATATACTGAATTATGGAATTTAATTCCTCTTGATAGTTTACATATAAAGTTAAAATCTCTAATAGATAGTGAAGAACCAACTTTTTACATGAAATAAAATGCCCTTTCAAAATTTTATGAGATTGGATAAAAGCAAACTCATATTTATCAGTTTTTTGAACTGTATAGTTTTAGGAAAAGAGAGATATTTTTTCTTGAATATGTTCCCTTTATCCTAATGGCTACCTAAATACCAAAAACAGTTATAACTGAAATTATACCATGCCTACTCAAATCAGACCCAACTACTGCACTTTCCTACCTCTTTTTTCTTTTCTTTTTTTGAATAGCACACTTCACATCTGCTTGTTATCAGTAGCTATCTCACAGCATGCTTCTGAATCATTTTGCAAATTCAAACCATATGCTAAGCCTGCTGAGGAATTAGCCATGACTGGGCTATTTACAGGACCTCTATGACCTGAAACAACACCAGATGAAGGAGGAAAAAATGACCAGAATTTTCTTTCAAGGGTTTTCCCCACACTGTCACATTTAATTACTTCTCAGTTTTCTCCCCCCTCCCCCTTCCCTCCCCCCTCCCCCTATATATATGTACACACACACACACACACACACACATATATGTTGAATATCAGGGTGTGTGAAATTATGTCATAAAACTGCAAAGAGTTTCTTTACCATGCAGTCATTAAATAAAGTTCAGGAAGCTTGTCAGTCACTCCTTCTGTTCAGATGGCTAAGTTCTTAAAAGCCATAAATTAATTTTACCTTACATTTCTCTCTGAAGTGGCAGGTGGGCCCAAAATATGTATTTTCACATACCTATCAATTTCACCAATAATTCCGTTAAAATAGTCATTCTCCCAACAGACAAGATTGCCATGTTGTTTTGGTATATACACTATATATTTAAAAAGTCAGATTTGTATCATATTGGAAAATGTCACTGCGGCATCATCAAACACAAACTCTCTGTGGATATTCATGAATGAGAAAATCCACTCTCAAAAATACACATCTCCTCTTTGTGTGAATTTGCTCCATCTAAAAATAGAATAACAGACAGTTTTCTCAATTTCTATAGGACAACTTAGACATCAATTAAGGGGAATATACGTGTCCCAGGATAATTTCAGAGACCCAGATCAGATCCTGTATTATCAATTAAATTCTTTTGCTTACTGCAATATACAAATTCATTCTGAATTTCTAGTATTGAACAAGCAGGGAAGGAAACAATTGAACTAGGAAAGACATAATCTATTTATATATATCTCAAGATTTTTCAAGTAAACACAGGACTACTTGTATAATTAAGCAAGTGTAAGCAGTATTCATTTTCATAATTCATAATCCCAAAAGAGGGGTTATGGTCTTGATCAAATGCCCCATTTCAGTAGAAAATAATCTTAAAGTAAAAAAATAATCTTTTTAGCCTTAAAGAATGTTTTTTATCAACACAAAATGCTGGTTTCAAAACAAAATGAACTAGTATTTGTTTTATTCTATTTTTAATATTATGGTGTCCCTCCCCACCCCTCAATCTAGAAGGGGTAGAATACGGTCTCTGGCTTCTTAACCAATATAACAAGAATTGGTAGCTTATTGCCAGGTTTGCTGGGCTGTAACTCCCATTAGTCTGAAAAAGTACAACCTATAGCGAGCAATGCTGGTAGTTGCACTCAGCAACATCTGGATGGCCAAACCATAGCCTATAACAAATGAATTATGAATCAATGTAATTTAGAAACAAGCTCTAGATGGGGATGATGTAACTTTCAGGTGCTGCTGATATATTACTCCAACATCTTTCAACTCCATCAGCATCTGATGTGTGACTTAGAGTGGTTTTAATCCTTACTCCCCACTGTGGACCTAAACTTGATCCAACCCCACTGTGCTTTTTATTGGCATCAGGAGAAAAATTTCTATTGACTTCTTTTCCTCTAGTGCAAAAATCAGGTATAAAATCTCAGTCTAAATCAAGACCATAGTAGGAATTCAGAGGAAAGGATTATTGTGTTTGATCTTTACATTTGTTCCTTTGTTTTTAAAAGCCATTCATAAAATTGCTAATTATGGGTGGTGCTTCATTAATCTGAATGTGATAGAGCAGACTGAATCCTGTGGGTGCCTCATGTATCTTTTAAAACTTTTTAAAAGATTTACTTTCGGACATATTAACGAATTAATACACAAGAAAGATCTTTCCCCTGCCGGATTATTTAAAATGATTTGACAGTTCATTCCAGAATGCTTTCATAGCCTGTGGAATTGAAGCAAGAAGAAGAAATCTCATAATTTCTACCAGAAAACAAACGAACAGCCATAGGTCTTGAACTCAGTTCTTGTGCAATGTCAGAATTTGATACTGCCTCATCCAAAGCAAATAGGGCTTCAAACTCCAGAACTGCAGACAGAAATGTTTTCACACATCTCCCTCTGCAAACTATATTGTGGATCACTGTGTCAAATTCTACTCAGAACCTGCACTGCATTTAATTTCTGATCCTGAACTTGCAGGTGCTCATCAAATAATCATAACCATTATGGAAGCAGAGAAAATGGCTGCTCAGGAACTTGAAGAATTTGCAGATCAGTCTCAGTGTAAGAAGTGACTGTTGTTCAGTTTTACTGGGCTGAGAATTGGAAGGGGTCCAAAATCTAAGTTTATTAAGATAGGCAATGTACACATAACAAAAGCAAACAAGGAGTTCAGCAAAACACAGGAGGGCAAAGTTAAGAAGGAAGGGCAATTCAATTACAAAGACACTGAGACTCTGTGTTATAGCAGGAAAGAAAAAGTTTCTGTAGGTCAGGTGATAAATAGGAAGTAAAGGAAAAGGTAGATAACAAGAATCTAGAACTTACATGAATTTTTCTTTTAAATTTGGTTTATATGCCGCCCTCCTCCGGAGACTCAGGGCGGCTTACAATGTGCTCAGCAATAGCCCTCATACTTTTGTATATTTATACAAAGTCAGCTTATTGCCGCCACAAACTGGGTCCTCAATTTACCTACCTTAGAAAGGATGGAAGGCTGAGTCAACCTTGAGCCTGGTGAGATTCGAACTTACAGTAATTGCAGACACCTGGTATTAATCACAATGCTATCAGTCTTCTGAGCCACCAGGCCTTTTCTGGACCAATTTCTGTCATATGCAGTTTCAAACTATCTCTACCACCGTTTGGAACTTAACAAAAAAATGAGTGAGGTGAAGGAGATTTAAAAGAAATAAATGAATGGGCTGTTTCACATAATACATGACTCATTATCATAAAACAATAGTGATAGCAGTGAGCAAGGAAAGCTTTAAAGAAGCCGGGCTTAATTCATGGGAAGCAGGTCTACCAATGGCTATTACTTTGAAGGCTCAGTGTCACCCCTGGGTGGGAGCAGTAGCTGTTCCAAAGAGAAGATGATCAGAAGAAGGGCATGTTTTCATCTCCTGCTGTGAGCTTCCAGAATCATCTGGTGTGAGAAATAAAAATGCTGGATTAGGATGGTCTTTGCCCTGATCCAGAAGTGGATTCAGCCAGTTCGGGTGAAATGGTAGTGGCGACCTGCAAGTTGAGGTGGGCCTGCCCACCTGCCGGGCACAATCCCGTCCTATATTGCTGTGTTTTTGACACACATATGTGCGGACGGCGCGTGTGTGCGAATTGCCGTGTTGTTTGATGTCGCATGCATACACAGACGGCACACGTAAGCGAATTGCCATGTTTTGTGATGCCGCATACATGTGCAGATGGCACATGCATGCTCACATTTCCAGTGCTGAAATGTGAAACATGAAATATGAAATATTTCTGGTGCTGGGCGAACTGGTAGCTACAGTATGTGAAGCCCACCGCTGCCCTGATCCCATAGGGCTATCCTTATGTTTAGTAGTATTGAGAATGGTAACTTTAAAAAAAGCAACTCAAAGAAGAAAGCCACAGAGAGATCAGTGGTGGGTTTCTACCGGTTCGCCCCGGTAGCGGTGGTGGCAGGAAGGTCCGCCCACCCACCTGGATGTCATTACGGACGCTCTGCGCATGTGCAGAAGCGCTGATCGCTCGCTTCGCTTGCGCACGCACACAATTCCAAACCAGTATCAAAGGTAAGTGAAACCCACCACTGAGAGAGATCTATATTTTCATGTACTATTTTGAAGTAAATAAGTAAAACTATGTTCAATAAGTAAAACTTCAGTACAATAAAATATTTTGAAAAATTTTGAAAAATGGAGGTAAGATAGCCATTTTCTTTCATAACAACATGGAATGATATAACGTAATTTATGTTCCAGACATCTGCTTCTCTCTTTTGTCATTCCAGGACCCCCACCATTCTGTTCTGTCTCTTTGAAGAAAGGTTAAACCATCACCATACACACAAGACATTCTTAGCATTCCTAAAGAGTTCTCTCAATCCAATTCGTATGGATATATTCAGTTGCATAATTTAACCGCTTCAGAGCTAATTGTTAGCATACTTGAAGAACTTCTATGTGCAGAGCCTTTCATTTTGGCCTACCAAGGTATTGGATTGTCTATATTTTAGCTCACTTGAGCAAGGTGAACTTGGGAGTTCCTATCAGCAAAACATCCTCTACTTATAGTAGCTCCTCAACACTGTGCACTCTTCAGCTCCCATATGGGAGAAAACACCGTTGAGTATGTACTGTGTCCACAACAGAAGCCTACATCACGCCCACTAAGGGCAGACTTGTAAATCTGGAGGAAATAGCACTAGCACTTAGACTTATATATCACATCACAGTGCTTTACATACAGAATCAGCATATTGCCCCCCAACAATCTGGGACTTCATTTTACCGACCTTGGAAGGATGGAAGGCTGAGTCAATCTTGAGCAGGTGATACTCGAACTGCTGGCAGCCAGCAGCCAGCAGTCAGCAGAAGTTGCCTGCAATACTGCATTCTGACCACTGTGCCACCACAGTTCTTTTAAATAAAAGTTATTTGACTACTCACAAGAAGGATCACTGACTTTTTTCTTCACATATATTAAAAGAAGGTCTGCATAGGCAGAGAATACATAAAAGTTTTATATCTTCTGTTCCTAAGTTTTAAAAGAGTGATAAATCCCTCCCATAAGATAGGAAAAATAGTGAATATTTTACTAATATTATGATGAGTCCTTTTCTTTGCTAAATAGACTGCATTTGTCTTTCAATGGAAAAATTGTTAAACTACATTAGCACTCTGTATTTGTGTGAGTCCTATCATAGTTCCAATTTCAGTTGGTTTTGTCAATGAAATCCGGTGTTACAGCAATATTATCGATTTTTGAGTACAACTCTATTTCTTTCAAATCTCTAATTTCTTTCCTAACTGGCCGCCTCACTAGTTCTTTTTTTGCAAATAAGGAGTAAACCTTTCGTTTCCCATATTCTACAGAATCCTACTTCAATTCCCAGAACATCTTAAGATGACATGTGGATTCTACCTGGTTTACTCTTTATGCTTTGTGTATGCTAGCAGTTCTATCCCCTTGATTTGATTTTCTCCCCTTTTCCCAATCCCTAAAAGCAACCACAGTAAATGTGCTGCTTCCTTTCCACATAATCTATAAGACTATTTCCTAGATTCCTGGATTCTACCAGCAGCTCACATCCAGATCCAGCTGTCAAGTTTGTTCATCCCTAAACATGCATTTCATCCTTTCACCTTCCATTCACTCTTTTTTTTACTACTCCTTTCTATATTCCTTTTGAATGTTTTCAGTGCTCTTCCTAAAACAAGGTGACAGAAAGGCAAAATGCTTTGTACTCAAAAATGTTCATCCTGAAGTTTACATATAAATCATTAGTATTTTAAAGCGGGCATAATTTTCAGGATTTTTGCTGTCACAAAACAGCAGAGTCTTTTGCATGCCTTTCAACAAACATTCATTCTTGCAACATACCATATACTATCTACTATCTTTCTTTTAGTATTTTCTCATGTTAGTAAATTTACTAACAAAGTATACAAAATCGTCTACTCGTTCTAGCTTGATGTTTTTCTTTCAGATGCTTTCTTGCTCTGCACTGATGATTTTCCCTAATTTGGTAATGAAACATCTGCAAGAAAACCACCAAACTCAAAGAGCACTAAGGATCTCAAAGGCATGGTTGTTTTCCTAGCCCTAGAGGGTAGGAGAATATTTGAACTCACATTGTTGGTGTATGGTATCAGTCTTTCAAGATAGGCCAGGATAGGAATCAAAATCATGCATGCTAATATAGGTACCCTGTTTCCCCGAAAATAAGACATCCTCTGATAATAAGCCCAATTGGGCTTTTGAGCGCATGCGCTAAAATAAGCCTTCCCCCCTGAAAATAAGCCTTCCCCGAAAATATTTACATGTAAATGCGGAGCTGGAAATCAGGTAAGATGGCAAGAGAAGCCCCATCCACATGTCCCAAAATAATAAGACCTCCCCGAAAATAAGGCCAAGCGCTTATTTTGGGGTTCAAAAAAATATAAGACAGGATCTTATTTTCAGGGAAACACGGTAGTCCTTGGATGACAATGGTAATTGGGATCAGAACTGCCATTATAAAGTGCAACATCATGTGACTGCATCACTTAGTAACAGCAATCCTGGCAGTCCGCATTGCGATCATTAAGGAAGATCTGTGGGTCATTAGGCAAGGACTTCCTTGCAATTTCATGCCAGCTTCCAACAACCAAAGTCAGTGGGAAAATCCCAGGAAACTTGCCAGTAGGTTGGTAGGCAAGTCAGTGGTAACTGCGGGGCAGGGGAATGTACATGAAGAGTGCAGCAGAATGTTGGGGTGGCTGATGTAAAGGGAGTGGGGTGCTTCAAGATTTGGCATGCCTGCTGCCAGAATGAGTGACTTAACCAAGCAATTTGCAGCTTTTCCTACTGGCTTCCCCATTGACTTTATTTCTGGGAAACTGGCAGAGAAGGTCACAAGTGGTGATCATGTGATCATGGGGCACTGCAAATCTCATAACTACAAATTGTTTGCCATGTGTCCAAATCATGATCATATGACCAACAAGGTACTGGGATGGGTAGAATTTTGAGGACCGGTTGTTAAATACCACTCATTCAGCTCCGTCAACTTTGAACAGTTGTTGAACAAGTGGTTGTCAAATGTGGATTACCTGTGCTACTTTTATTATAAGGTTCTAGTAACAGAATCTTGCAAATCTGAATGTGCTCCCCCGTCCCCATCCCTTTATCTTCATGAGAGTTAGGGAGGTCTTGCCTGAGTTGCTTGCAGTACTCAGGTTACACTACACAAATCTAGACTTAGATTTCTTTTAGCTGACCATTGTCTTGGTTGTGGCTTTTTGCTGTGTTCTTCTAAGTTATTCCTTCTTCCCATTACAGTTTGGCAATCACTTTGTGTTTTGGTTAATCCTTATAGTATTGTACTTATGTTATATTTTACATCTTTCTTTGTTGTTCAGAATTGCACTAGTGAATAATTAACCATACTGTAACTTATTTTTGAAGAGATGGGCATACAAAGAATTGTTAAAATTCATAGACTTTTTAAAATAATTGTGAAAATCTAGAACGCAATAAGTAAGAAGACATGAATATCATATTGTAAAAAATGAAACAGTATTCCTTATTTAGGAGAAAAGGGTTGATTACTTTTGTCTGTTGTTTTTATTACAGATACTTGAAATGGTCATTTCAAGTTGGTATTCCTAAAGTTTTTATAAGACCTTCTCTTACAGACCTTCCTTTTTTCTTTGAAGGGGAAAGTCTAAAAACCACATTTCACTGCTCTGTAAAGGATGGACAAGCCAAAATATTATTTACTTTTGGTCAGTTAAATTTCATTAAGGTAATTATGTGGAATTTTTCTATTATCCTGTCTCCAGCATTTAAAAACAAAACAAAAACAGAATTATCCTTTCATATCCCAAAATGGATAGCCACAAGGTATCAGGCTAGAAACAATGAGACTGTGAATTCTAGTCCTGCCTTAAATAAAAAGCTAGCTGGGTAATCTTTGGCCAGTCACATTCTTTCTGCCCTAGAAAAGAGACAATGCAAATCACCTCTGAAATCTTGCCAAGAAAAACTGCAGAGACTTGTCCAGGAAGCTGCCAGGAGTGAACATTGATTCGAAGATACACACACACACACACACACACACACACCAAACCTATTCCCATTTGTTCCGATGTGCATCCTTCTAGATACAACTGAACATAATATGTTGCTTATAATAAATGCAACAAAATATTAAAAAACAAACAAGAAATATTCCCTCATATACATCCAAAAGATTTTCACATATATGCAACTAACATATTTTCTCACATATGTCAGTGCATATATTTTGAAACACTGTTGATATATTACATTTAAAAATCTATCTTAAAATAAAAATTATGTTAAAACCAAAGAATATTTCCATTTCTTATTAATATTTTCTGAAATGATCTATGAGCACTTACAACTCTCAGTATCCAATTCCCTTCCCACAAAACTGTTTTATATAAATCAGATATCTTTAATTTGGAGGTGTGCCTTAATGTTCTTTCAGCAGTCTGAAGTCTCTTTTCCAAAACCTCTTTTCAGCGCTTCATTTAACCTAAAAATGCATTTCTAATAAAACCAGATGAGGAATAGCAGTCCAAACTGAAAACAAGATTCAGTCAATGCAATTACATATTTTATTATTATTTGGCAAGTTTGAGTTAGTGGTTGATTTCTATTGTCTTTTGACTACCTTCCACTGGCCTCTTCCAGTAAGAAAAAAAGGCTTTAAAAAAGGCTTTATCAAAACTAATAAGAATACAACCTCTCCACAAAAAATAACTCCTCATTCTAACTGTAATGTATCTTGTTCAGATATATTACACTTACAGACTAAGAATTAATATTGCTAAAATTTCAACCTCAGAAACCATATTTTTTTGAAAACTGTTTAGTAAATACGGCTTGATACAGTTATCTAGAACCATAAAAGATCTAGAAACCTTTCAACAGAGCAATTTACATCTCAAGGTCCGACAGCTTCTACTATCAGAATGGGGTAAAACTCCCCTTTGCTTGAGTGTAAGAATTTTGATGGGAATACAGTGTGCCTGTCTCAGAAATGGAGTTACACCTAAAGAGATGCAGCTTTTTAGATATAAATCTAAAGTCATTATCTGGAACTCATAAACTATCTACACCAAAGATTTATAGCATCAGTTATATGCAGCGATATTTAATATTTTAATTTAATATTTAAATTTATATACCGTCCTTCTCCCGAAGGACTCAGGGCGGTGAACAGCCAGAAGTAAAAAACATTGAATACAAAATATAAAAACAATTTAAAAATGAATTAAACAATTAGGCCCGACAGTTAAAATCCCCCATTAAAAATCCAAATTAAAATACACAATTGGAGAGATTAGGCCAGCCCGATTTGACATTAATATGGACTGGTTTTATCTAACAAAGTCCTAGATGGAGATGCTATAAATCACTAGCCTGAATAACCTCTATCACTACATCCTCCCCTTCTGCTATTTCATATATGGCTGATGTGTTCTGGGAAAGGGATATTAAGGAAGAGCGGTGAAAACAAAAACAGTTGCATTGTGAGTAGCTAGAACATTTTGTGGACATCAAGCATAAGCTCTATGATTTAATATTATCGTGCAGAAGGCATGGGCTGAAACGCTATATCCCAATACTATCACAAGAAATATCTCTGGTCTTTTGTGAGAAATTTGTCCAATAGGAGGCAGACTAATAAATACTGGTCTTAACTGAACAGGTCCCCTACATAGACACACAAAAGAGCTATGCCTTTACCATGCTAAGGAAACAATATTTAAGAATACAGTACTGGGTGGAGCTGAGTTGGGGAAAATGTATTTAATTTCTACTAATTGTCATCAGGTGTAGTCCACTGCATCATGGATTATCATTTTGGGAGTATGCAAGAGATAGCAAGTGTTTAAGAAGAGAAAGATCCCCATGATATGA
Source organism: Arizona elegans (assembly GCA_022577455.1). Lineage (NCBI taxonomy): Eukaryota > Metazoa > Chordata > Lepidosauria > Squamata > Colubridae > Arizona > Arizona elegans. The sequence continues at coordinate 39,960,446 of JAKOOJ010000002.1, forward strand.
GAAAACTATTGTTGATTGAGTTCTAAAATTTCTTGGTGTTGAGGTCATGAGATTGACGGTTAAGCCTATTGACATGGTAAAAGGCAAATTGTAAAAATAATTTTGACAAGTTGAATATAAAACTGATTTCTAACATCCTAGCATATCTATATCAAGAGGGACAACTATTGACTTAAGGTTTTTAGTGTATTAGCCCATTAATAATAATAAATGGTGTAGAAGGATAGGAAGAATTAATCTTTTATGGGACATCTGCCAATATGTTGTTCTAAACTGGAGCTAATAAGCTAATAAAAAATAAAAAGTATGGATGAAGGATAAAGAATGCAATAATTCTTGCAAATTATTAGAACATTCAAAATTAATGTTTTTTTTTTAACTTCAGCATATTGAAATTATACAAATCTCTCTTCAGGCCAAATGCATCTTTATGTGTCTCTATGCAGAAATTCCAATGTATATACAAGTGCATTCCAATATCAGGGGTCTTGACAGTAAAATTCTTTAAATCACTTTGCTTATTTGAAAAGAAGAAATAGGATCAAGACACCGATTCTTTTACATATGGTTTTGGTTTGCAAGCAGATCATTTCTAGATTTAGTTTAGCCAGCATATTATGGATAAAAAAAAATGGACATTTTTCATGTTTAAGAAGTATAATCTAAGAATTTGTTACGATAACTTGGTTTAAATGAAGATCATATTGTATTCTTTAACAGGAAGAAGGTCTCTTCAAATCTACTTGAAAAATCAAAAGAATATCTACATAAAAGGAAACAAAGGAGAACTTGGATAAATGAGAATTTACAGGATCTCCCTGCTATAGGAATATTCCTGATGTGTTAAAATGAAAACCACTATTTCAGGGCATGTATTTCATAATTTTTAAAGAAAAACTCTTCACAACATTTAAGAATCTACTATTCATAAACTAAAAAAATTGTTTAATTTGAAAGTGCACAAGCACCCTTCCCCAAAGCTATAGTTGTTGATTAAAGAAGAAATAAAGAATACTCTAACATGAATTGAATTAGTTTATGTTCTATTAAATGTAAATTTAAATTAAATCAATTTAATTTTTAATGTAATGCCATCTTCTTTTGAGAATGTTATTTTTGGGTAATCAAAGGCTGTAGTTTTCAGCCAAGTAAAGGATGTACCAATATGTACATCCCTTTTTAGCTGAATTTAGTAAAACAAGATTATGTGGTAAGCAATCAGAATGAAAATTCCCATGTGAACATAGTATTTTCTCTGGGAGGAGAGCTTCCAATGGTACTAAATATTTCTGGAAAAAATCATTTATGAGAATCATAAATCATAAATATAATAGGATACCAAAAATTCAGATTTCATTATCCCAATTCAGAAATTGTGGCACATATGCATTAGGATTCTGTGGGAGGATCAACCTCAATGGACAGAGTTTGCATCTGGAATGAAAAATAACAGATAGATGTGCCAAAAAGTCCAGCCAGCAATAGAAAACCATGTTTGTTGCTCTCCACAGTTGATAATGGAAATTATATCAACAAAAAATGGTGAGAAGTAGTTTTCTGTAGTTGCCTATAGTCTTCCACAAATATGTTCCAAAAGTTTGAGGAATTTTAGAGAACACTGCGAAGTGGGTGGGACAATCAATGGAAATCAGCTGTTCTTCTCCTGCATTGATAGAATTATTAACTGGAGTGAAGGACATTCCATCAGCAGACAGATACCAATAAGGTGGTTCTATAAGACGACGAAAGCACTGCATTATTTTAGATGATAACCATTTAATCACATTTTCCAAATTATTTGCATCCTGATGAGACTTGAATTTAACAGTAATTTTAAGGATTGGTGGCTAGGCTTGTTTCCTCTCCATTTTCCTTTTCTGTTGAAAAGTACACACTTTCTTAGTACTGATATTTGTTAGCTCTTCTGTGATAATTCTGACTAAAAGTCTATTTTTTCTTTAATTTAAATACTTATAAAGTGCAAACCTGCCATGAGTTTGTCCGAGTATGATAAATGTGTTCAGGATCTGATTGAAATGTATGAATGTAATGATATAAAATATGAGGAATTTCTTCCTGTGTTATATTTAAAAAGAGATATAGTAACATTGTAAAGTTACATGGATTTGAATTTGTGTCTGGATTAGATTAAATGCTATTCTTTGGAATTTCACAATTGGTGAAATTAATCTAAGTGGTCTAAATTGATGGGAGAATGACGTAAAAATGAATTATGAAACTGGTAAACCAGTTTCATGATTCATTTTTACGTCATTCTCCCATCAATTTAGACCACAAGTTATATGTTCAAAGCAATTCCTCATGAATCTTGGTTCTTTTCTGCCAATATTCATATTAAAACTGATTATTTTTTTAAGGAGGAGGCAAATTCAATTGCAATTTATTGCCCATTATGATTATGAAATTCCAAGCATTTATAAGCAGGAAGTATTATGTTGACTTTGCAAAACCGATAGTGCTGAAAACTATAAATATTCTTTAAGAACTTCCTTTTTTAAAAGCTTTTATCAAAAATGTATATATGCTGTTGCCTAGAAAAGCCTAAATATCCCCCTTGTTATTTTGAAATGTTGGTCCTCATGTTTATTATTGTATGTCTACATTACCAAATAAGTAATAAATATTTTTAAAAACATTATCTTTTGTATTTTTATACCATTTAATTTTTATAATGTTGAATACAATTGATTAAAGAGATTTAAAAGTGAATAGGGACATTAAAAATTACTTTGCCCAGTAGCTCCTTTATGTCTAAATAAAGTTTTATTTCATTCTAAGTACATTATATAGCTCATCATTCTTGATACAATTGAAAGTCCTTCAAGCAATGGAACATATGCTTTTATTTTGGTTTCTATATTATCCGGCTTTCTCAAATATCCCCCATGTATCAGTAATAACGTCTCTTGTTTCTCAGCCTTTTTGTAATGCCAGCTTGAACATCTGGTATTTCCCTTTCCATATGGGATGGTCCTAAGCAATATTTCTCTAGCATGTGAAATTAAGGATATTCTAGTGTAGTTCGCCCACTCTGTTAACTTTCTTTTCTTTGGCATTGGTATGTAGACTGACCTCTTGCAATTGGTTGGCCACTATGACTTTTTCCAAATTTGCTGGCATAGTTTGGTTAGAACTTTTATTGAGTTTCCTACCACTTCCCATATTTCCATAGCTACTCCATCTATTCCTATAATAGGTAACGAGAGGAGTTTTTTATGCCTTGAGCAGTAAACAATCTTCTGCCTGAAAAGTGTCCAATTCTAGTCCATTTCAATTTACTGGTGCCTAAAAGTCAATGTATACTCGTTGCATCTTTCACTGTGTTAAACTGTTCCATGTTCATGCTTCTTATATTCCATGATTTCCAGCTTCAGATTTTCTTGTCCTATATGGAAAAAGTAGTAATTAGATGCCCAAGAACTTGTTAACTATTATATTGTTTGGTTTTCTGTGAGCTCAGTCATTAGTCATGACTAAACACTCTTTGTACAGGTAGTCCTTGATTTATGACCACAATTGAACCCAAACTTTCTGTTGCTTAGCAAAAAGTTGTTAATTAGATTTGCCCCATTTTCAACCTTGCCACAGTTGTTAAGCGAATCACTGCAGTTATTAAATTAGTAATACAGTTGTTAACTGAATCTGGCTTCCCCATTGACTTTGCTTGTCAGAATGTCACAAAAGGGGATCGCAAGACCCTGGAACATGTGCAACCGTCATAAATTATGAACAGTGGTGGGATTCAAATAATTTAACAACCGGTTTTCTGTCCTAATGATTTCTTCCAACAACCAGTTCACCAAACTGCTCAGAAAGTTATCAACCGTTTCTCCCAAAGTGGTGCGAACTGGCTGAATCCCACCACTGGTTATGAACCAATTGCCAAGCATCTAAATTTTGAACACATGACCAAGGGGATGCTAAAACAGTCATAAGTGTGAAAAATGATCATAAGTCGTGTTTTTTCAGTACTACGGTAACTTTGAACGGTCACTAAATGAATTGTTGTAAATTGAGGGCTACCTATACAACAAAAAATCCTAAATTCTTCCTCAGTAGCATGCCGAGTGCCATCCAACCTGAGCTGATGATCATCTGGCAATATATTATCAATAAATTGTCTCTCCATCAGTGATGGGTTTCAAAAGTTTTTACTATTGGTTCTGTGGGTGTGGCTTGGTGGGCGTGGCATGGCTTGGTAGGCGTGGCTTGGTGTGCATGGCAGGGGAAGGATACTGTAAAATCTCCAATCCCTCCCCAATCCTGGGGCGCCTGGTGGCGCGGCAGACTAAAGCACTGTTATTAACAGTTATTAACATCAGCTGCCTGCAATTACTGCAAGTTCAAATCTCACCAGGCTCAAGGTTGACTCAGCCTTCCATCCTTTCTAAGGTAGGTAAAATGAGGACCCAGATTGTGGGGGCAATAAGCTGACTTTGTATAAAAAATATACAAAAGTATGAAGGCTATTGCTTAATGCATTGTAAGCCACCCTGAGTCTCCGGAGAAGGGCGGCATATAAATAAATAAATTAAAAAAAAATACAAGGGAAGGATACTGCAAAATCCCCATTTCCTCCTGATCAGCTGAGACTTGGGAGGCAGAGAATAATGACGGTGGAGCCAGTCAGAATTTTTACTACTGGTTCTCCGAACTACTCAAAATTTCCGCTACTGGTTCTCCAGAACTGGTCAGAACCTGCTGAAATCCACCTCTGCTCTCCATATGGGGTTTGGGTACTATACACGACTGATTTCTCCACTGCCTTTTCCCACACAGAATGGAATAATGACTTTGCCATTGTTACTAAAATGATTGCCTGCTCCAGGGGTGAAATCTAAAATTTGTTACTACCAGTTCTGTCGGCATGGCTTGGGGGGAGGGGGGGTTAATGTGTTTAGGTGGGCATGGCCAACTTTATTTTTTTTTACTTTTAAAAGCATTTTTTCTACAGTTGCAGAAAAAAATACTTTTAAAAACCTCTGACGATCAGGCAACTCAGCTGGGATTGCCAGAGGCTTTTAAAGGCATTTTTCTTTCTACAACCTCTTTGGCCGAAGAGGTTGCAGAAAAAAATGCTTTAGAAGCCTTTGACGATCCCAGCTGACCCGCGTGATCATCAGAAGCTTTTTTTTTTTTTTACTTTTAAAAGCATTTTTTCGGCTGAAGAGGTTGTAGAAAAAATGCTTTTAAAAGTAAAAAAAATAGCCTCTGATGATCTTGCGGCTCAGCTGGGCATGGGGTGGGGGAACGCAGGGATTTTTGCTATCAGTTCTCCGAATCATCGCTACCGGATCAGATGATCTGGTCCGAGCCGGAAGCATTTCACCCCTGGTCTGCTCTCACTACTTTCTATACATTGCTGTCCAATATAGATCGCTGCATATTTTAGCTGGGCAGCTGGGATTATATATAATTTGGGCATACACTCCTGATATTCTGAACTCCTCCTTCCCGGTAATAGACCCTATACAGAGCAGCACAATAGATTGTTAGGGGACCTACCCAGTAGTGGGTTACAAATCCCAACGCTACCAGTTCACTATCAGGAGTGTGTGAGCGCATGGCGCTTCTGTGCATGCGCAGAGTGTTTTTGATAATGTCTGGGTGAGTGGGCGGAGCCTTCCACTGCCGCTGCTATCAGTTCGCCTGAACTGGGGCGAACCGGGAGCAACCCACCACTGGACCTACCCCATCTCCTCCCAAACAGATGTCCATTGAAGATGATGCTTTAACAGCTTCCACTTGACCACCTCCAATGCTAGGATGAAGAAACATAAACAGATTTTATACACCTTAAGGCTGCTTTTGAAAAATGCTCGAATAAGGGAAGGAGACAATTTTAATATCAGCAGAGCAATGGAGAACCTAAGTCTGCTTTATTTGTGTTCTGGAACAAGATGAAGGCAACATCATATGGGAATTGTTGTATTCAAAAAAATTGCTGTGCTGTGGTTAAATGCAAGAGGGGATTTGGCTTTTCTGGGGGCAAGAATAGAGTTTTAAATTTAGACAGAGTGTGTATGTGTGCATAGTTATGTTCAGTTAATAGGCAGAGCCATGGTTAGGATAAATAAACCACTTAGAATGATTTTAATTATAATGATCTTCAAGATCTGAGCTCACACGCCACAGAAAACCAAACAATATAATAGTTTAACAAGTCGGGCCTGGTGGCTCAGCAGACTAAAAGCATTGATACGGATTTTAAATTGATAAGTTTTAAATTACGGGCCAAATTTATTTAATTATTTTAAATCTATTTTTAACTTTATGTATAAATGTTTTTATTTTGGCTGTTCACAGCCCTGAGTCTGAAAGGAGAAGGGCGGTATAGAAGTTTGAATAATAAATAAATAAATAAATAAATAAATAAATAAATAATTGTGATTAACACCAGCTGTCTGCAATTACTGTAAGTTCGAATCTCACCAGGCTCAAGGTTGACTCAGCCTTCCATCCTTTCTAAGGTAGGTAAAATGAGGACCCAGTTTGTGGGGGCAATAAGCTGACTTTGTATAAATATACAAAAGTATGAAGGCTATTGCTTAACGCATTGTAAGCCGCCTTGAGTCTCCGGAGAAGGGCAGCATATAAATCAAAATTAAAAAAAAAAAAGTCATGCAAAAATAGTTTATTGAGTTTAAGAGTTATACAGGCTTATGGACTTAAATTCCCCCAGAACTATCAGCTTGCTGAAATAACATGTACTATAATTATTTCCTGCAGAAAGAGCCTTGATATTATTCTACAAAAATGATAAATTATGATCAAGATAAACTTCCTGGGCTGCTTATCTTCTTTCTTCCAAAAATAAAAAAGTGTGAAGATACTAAATATTAATTATCTGGAAGGACTTTCATTCTGTTGGTCTTAATGAAATAGTCAGCATTTTTATAACTGTTAGTTCAGCTATCCCTGTTTAAATCCATGGTTAGCTAAGGACTCTTGCAAAGTGACACATGACTGGGTTTTGGCGGTGTTATATTCAGTGGTGGGATTCAAGTAATTTAACAACCGGTTCTCTGCCCTAATGATTTCTACCAACAACCACTTTGCCAAATTGCTCAGAAAGTTAACAACCGGTTCTCCCGAAGTGGTGCGAACTGGCTGAATTCCACCACTGGTTATATTCCCTCTTTGAAAGAAGCGGTGGTTCCACCAACTCTTAAGAAGGCAATTGTTCACCCTCTTCTCCAGAGGCCTTTGCTGGATGCAACTATTCTGCACAATTTTTATCCAGTCTCTAACCTTCCCTTCTTGGAGAATGTTGTGAAACATGATTGCACAGCAGCAACAGAGGGCTTTGGAAAAAGCAGATTACCTTGATCCCTTAAAGTTGGGGTTCAAACCTGGGTATGGGACCAAGACACCATTGGTTGAACTTCTGACCTCTGGCTGAAGCAGGATGGATGGTATGTCCATCCTATTTCTTTTTGACCTCTTAGCAGTTTTCAATATTATTGGTCGTGTTATCATTATGGGTAAAATTTTGATCATGTGGACCATATGGATGCTACATTGGTTATGCTACATTGGTTAGAAGTGCAAGAACAGGCTGTAAGTCACTTTTTTCCAGGGCCATTGTAACTGTGAAAGGTCATTAAAGAATGTCTGTAAATTGAATGTCTGTGCAATATCAATCCACTTCTGAGTATATAACATAAATAAATTTTTCTAAATTATGAACTTATGATGTGATTTAATTAAGAAACTGCAAAAGCATTCAATGGATAAGCATAACATTACTTCCTTACTGGAAGACTGAATATTGGCATCCAGTTTGGAGAAGATCAATCTTCCCTTCCCATTGCAATATCTAATAGCAGAACTTTCTTGAATCCATCAGCTATAATTAAAGATTAACTAACAATGACATATGCACAAACAAGCATTTGCAGCGAGCTGCACAAATTGGGACTGCAGGGATAGACACAATATAGAACAATCCTGTCTCTTTTGATGTAAGAAACAATGGGATGACTATGTTTCTTTATGTTTATTAGGTCAGGCAAGAACTGATAAATTCATGGCTTTTACAAGTGCAAATCATATAATATGACATTATATATGTGTATGAACCTCAAATATGAAATCTCAAACTAATGTTTATCTATTTATTCTGGCCTACTCTAATTATGAAACATACAAGGACCAAAGCAATTAAAAACTGTACTCTTGATAAGATATGAATAGACACTTCACACATACTCATACACACAGAGTTAAATTACTTGCCTGCCACCAGAATCAACTGGAACGAACAACAAGTACAACTAATGCTGCCTTAGTATGTTCATCTGGCCTGAAACTAGAATGAAAGAGCTCTAGAATAGATAATTCACTTCCTATAAGGCAGTGGTGAAATCTAAAATTTGTTACTACCGGTTCTGTGGGTGTGGCTTGGTGTGGGAGGGGTAATGTGATAGTGGGCGTGGCCAATTTTTAAAAAAACTTTTAAAACCATTTTTTCTACAACCTCTTCAGCGAAGAGGTTGTAAAAAAATGCTTTCAAAAGGGTCTGATAATCCCAGCTGAGTTGCCTGATCGGCAGAGACTTTTTTTCTTTTAAATGCCTCTGACGATCAGGCAACTCAGCTTGGATCGTCAGAGGCATTTAAAAGCCTTTGATGATCCCAGCTGAGCTGCGTGATCATTAAAGGCTTTTTTTTTTACTTTTAAAAGCATTTTTTCGGCTGAAGAGGTTGTAGAAAAAATGCTTTTAAAAGTAAAAAAAAAAGCTTCTGATGATTGTGCGGCTCAGCTGGGCATGGGGTGGGGGGCAGAAATTTTTGATACCGGTTCTTCGAACTACCCGCCTCCATCACTACCAGATCGGGCAATCCGATCCAAACCGGGAGCATTTCACCCCTGCTGTAAAGGTCTGTGGAGTTGTAAAGGAGACAAAAGCTAAAAAAATGGAAGGTTGTAAACCAGATGAAAATTGTCCAGTTCTGTTGATCCAGAGATAGTTTCTTGAGGAAAGGGCAGACTTTACCTTAACAGTTGGGGGAAGCAACCCCTCTGTCAAGGATATATTTACTACCATATGCACCTAACCACATGGCAGCATCCTAGAATCTTTAACCAACAAGGAACAGAATGGAATTAACAGTAGTCATCCCAGCAGTGTCTTGTTTATGAAAGCCCCTCTCTCGTTATTTGGGTTCCAGATCCTTTACCAATGCACTTAAAATTCTTTGCCTTTTGGTTATGCATAGTTTGTATGTATGATTGTGTACAGCCTGAAGTAGTAATGAATTGTTCAGTTAACAAAGGATCCGAGACCCAAATAAACCAAATACAATAGATAATAAATCAATTTAAGAAGCACAACAATAAATAAGAAGTACTAATGAACTTGCTTAATTTAAGGTCTACTAGCATACTAATTTAAGAGTTAGAAAACAGGATTAGTCTATAACATGGAAAGAGAAACCACAGAATTTGAATCAGAAGAGACACAGAGTTTATTTTTGTTGCATTCAAGTCGACTTACAACCACAATTGAAACTAGAATTTCTGTTGTTAAGCAAGGCAATTGTTAAGTGAGTCCCGCCCAACTTTACAACCTTTTTGCCATGGTTGTTAAGTGAATCATTGCAGTTGTTAAATAAATCACAAGATCTTTAAGTGAATCTGGCTTCCTCCATGACTTTGCTTGTCAGAAACTGGTTAGGTAGGTTACAAATTGCCATTACAAGACCCTAAATTGCAAATATATGCCAGATGTCAAGCACCCAAATTTTGATCATGTGACTTTGTTGCACAACTGCAACAATTGTCAGTGTGGGAACTGGTTTAAGACACTTTTTTTCAATGCCATTGTAACTTTGATCAGTCAGTAAACGAATGGCTGTAAGTCAAGGACTACCTGCATGACACTAAGAGTGTGTTATTGGAAAATCTGTAATATTCTACTGAGCTCGCAGAAAGAAATGGGGATGGAGTGGTATTTATACCAACTGTTCTGAAAAGAACTCGTATAATTTACAACCCACTAAACTTGTAAGATCACTCTTCTTCCAACGCTATTCTGGTTTTGTTTGGAAATCTTGCAAAAGACATGGTTCAAAAGCTCTTTGCCTAAGTTCAATATCAGTACAATTTACTGGAAATCCACTGGTTATTCTTTATTGCTTAATTTGAAAAGAAGCAATGTGAGTACCAGACTTTCCAAACAGACAAAGAAATATGCTGACATGTTACACTGATTCTCAGTGGTGGTCAGCTCTGGCAGCCTGAGAACAATCAGATCAGACCAGAAAGCATCAAAGCCCTGCCAGATGTCCATCTCTCTGACAAAGAAGAAAGAAAACAAACAAACAAAATTAAGCCAGTAGGGAAGGTATAATTTTCATACACCCAACAAAGGAGCTAGAAAACTGACACTACAAAGGCAGCCCTAGAGTAAATTATCACTTAGGTTTATAAAAGTAAATAAGCAGGGAGACTATCATCTCCAAGAAGACAGAGCAGTTATAAACATTTCAGTTTTGATCCAGCAGTATGGTACAGCCAAAAGTTACATATAACATTGTTAGGTCTATTGCTAGCTGAGATATGGTGGATGAGGCTGTAAAACATTAATTACGGTACCTTTCTTCATCTATCTGCTGATCACTTTGAGTTTCTTCCTAAAACTCTCCCTTTTAAATTTTTAAATTGTTTAATCTGTTTTACAAATTGGGTGTTTTAAATTTGTTTTCGGCCAAAATATTTAATAATTTTAACGGACTTTTAATGTTTGTATTATCTGTATTTTATCTTGGCTGTTCACTGCCCTGAGTCCTCCGGGAGTAGGGCGGTATAGAAATTTGATAGATAAATAAATAAATAAATAAATAAATAAATAAATAAATAAATAAATAAAAGAAAGATGGTAGATTCAATTAGAAGACTCATTCTAATTTCACTCATTCTGGGTTAGATGAGTGGAGAAATCCATTTTTTTTAAACTACCGTTTCTGTGGGCATGGCTTGATGGGCATGGTGTGGCTTGGTGGGCATGGCAGGGGAAGGATAGTGCAAAATCCCCATTCCCTCCCCACTCCTGGGGGAAGGATACTGCAAAATCTCCATTTCCATCCCACTCTGGGGCCAGCCAGAGGTGGTATTTGCCAGTTCTCCGAACTACTCAAAATTTCCACTACTGGTTCTCCAGAACCTGTCAGAACCTGCTGGATTTCACCGCTGGTTAGATGCTTTCCAAGGCACAAATTCCTTTTTAAAATTATTATTGAAAATATGGCTTGGAAATAGAGTAAAATCCTGATAGTCCAGATCTCTATTCAGTGGTGTTTCAGATTTAAGCAACATTTTATTTCAGAATTCCAAAGCTATCCAGTCAACTGACAGAATTTACATCATTGGCCTCAAAAAGTGTAATTAATTTTACACCTTTATTTAATTATTTATTTTAATTAATTTCAATAACTAATTAATTTTCAATTATGTAATTACACAAATTAGATGTGTAAATCAAATGTAAGTCAAGTCAATTGTATAGAAGTAGTCCTTAATTTACAGCCATTTGGTTAAGTGACTATTCGAACTTACAACGGCGCTGAAAAAAGTTACTTATGACCACTCCTCGAACTTATAAACATCACACCGTGGTGTGGCAGGCAGTGGTGGGTTTCAAATTTTTTTACTACCAGTTCTGTGGGTATGGCTTTGTGGGCATGGCTTTGTGGGGGTGGCAGGGGAAGTATACTGTCATATCTCCATGTCCACCCCAGTCCAGGGGAAGGTTACTGTAAAATCCCCATTTCCTTCCAATTTATTTATTTATTTTATTTATTTATTGTTAAATTTGTATACCGCCCTTCTCCCTGAGGACTCAGGGTGGTGAACAGCCAAGTAAAAACATAAACTACAAACATTAAAATACGATTAAAATATATATATATATATAAATTTGGCCCCATGATTAAAAACAATAACAAACAATTAAATACATTTTAAAAAATGTTAGGCCAGCCCGGCTTGCTGGAAAAAGAAGGTTTTAAGGGCAGGGCGGAAGGCACCGAGGTCTTGGATTCTCCTTATCTCTGGAGGCAGCTGATTCCAGAGGGTAGGCGCCCCCACAGAGAAGGCCCTCCCCCTGGGGGTCACCAGCCTACATTGTTTGGCTGATGGCACCCTGAGGAGGCCCTCTCTGTGGGAGTGCACAGGTCGATGGGAGGCCGTCGGTAGCAGCAGGCAGTCTCGAAGATAACAAGGTCCTATGCCATGGAGCGCTTTAAAGGTGATAACCAACACCTTGAAGTACACCCGGAAGACCACTGGGAGCCAGTGCAGCTCACGCAGGAGAGGTGTTGTATGGGAGCGCCATGCGGCTCCCGTGACTACCCGCGCAGCCGCATTCTGGACCAGTTGGAGCCTCCGGGTGCTCTTCAAGGGGAGCCCCATGTAGAGAGCGTTGCAGTAGTCCAGGTGAGAGGTGACAAGGGCATGAGTGACTGTGCACAGGGAATCCCAATCAAGAAAGGGCCGCAACTGGCGAATCAGGCGAACCTGACAGAAGGTCCCCTTGGCTACAGCTGTCAGATGTTTCTCCAAGGACAGCTGCGTATCCAGGAGGACTCCCAGATTGCGCGCCCTCTCTGCGGGGGCCAAAGACTCGCCCCTGATAGTCAGTGATGGAGTCAACTGACTATATCAGGATGCCGGGAACCACAGCCACTCAGTCTTGGAAGGGTTGAGCTTGAGCCTGTTCCTCCCCATCAAAATCCGCACAGCCTCCAGGCACTGGGACATCACTTCAAGGGCATCGTTGGGGTGGCCTGGGGTGGAGATGTACAGCTGGGTGTCATCAGTGTACTGATGGTACTTCACCCCAAAGCCACGGATGATCTCGCCCAGCAGTTTCACATAAATGTTGAACAAAAGGGGCGAGAGGACCGACCCCTGAGGCACTCCACATATAAGAGGCCTCAAGGTCGACCTCTGCCTCCCTGCCAACACGAACTGCGACCAGTCTGAGAGAAAGGAGGAGAACCACCGTAACACGGTGCCCCCCATCCCCAACTCTTCCAACCAGTGCAGCATGATACCATGGTCGATGGTATCAAAAGCCGCTGAGAGGTCTAACAGGGCCAGAACAGAGGAGCAACCCCTGTCCCAGGCCCTCCAGAGATCATCTACCAATCGGCTGAGACTTGGGAAGCAGAGAATAGATGGGGGCGGGGCCAGTCAGAATTTTTACTACCGGTTCTCCGAACTACTCAAAATTTCTGCTACCGGTTCTATAGAACTGGTCAGAACCTGCTGCAACCCACCTCTGGTGGCAGGAGAAGGATACTGCAAAATCTCCATTCCCACCCCACTCTAGGGGAAGGATACTGCAAAATCCCCATTCCCTCCCTACTCCTAGGGGAAGGATATTGTAAAATATCTGTGCTGTAGAAGACTCACACCCCCCCCCCAAACTATAATGTGTATTATAGTGGGCAGGAGCTGTCCAGCAGCCTTCTTCCCAATATATCTGGGAGGATATGTGCATCAAAAGGACACACACACACACACACACACACACACACACACACACACACACACAAATCTATAGGAGTAAAACTGTGCTGAGGTTGAACATCATAGGACCAGAAGTTTCCCATTGTATGGAAGAGTTATACGAGTCATCCTCATTTAACAACCACAACCGGGACTGGCAACTTGGTCTTTAATCAAAGTGATTGCTAAGTGAAATCATGCTTGTGGTTATGATCTTAATTCAGTTTTCAATTGCTTTATGTGAGACTGATTGTAACATTATTTTTCATCACTCTTGTTAACTGTGAATGGTCATTAAACAAGACAGTCTTCTGGTTCGTAGCCTAAGGCCTTTACCATTGCTGGATAATTTATGGAAATGTCCATCAAGTTTCCTTGGCAATGATACAGAGATATCTGCCACTGTCTTCATCCCAAATTTTTTAAAAATTTCCTAAGGTAATCTAGCATTTAACCCTTAATGAGAACAGCCAAGGAGGACAGGTGCTCTATACACAGGAGATTGACATCTCTGAGAAATCTGCTGGGAAGCTACCATACCTATTACTATCCTTTGTAATTTTTTTCAGGAATTTTCCATATAAAATAGAACAAGTTTATAGAAGATCATGCTTAGTGAAGTCTCCGCTAAGAATTATTTGCCTTGTCTACTAAACAGGACATTTTAAATATAAGCAGCATCAGGTTAGCCTGGTAAGGTTGGCAAAAAATGTAATACAAGATATTCCTCTTTTTACAACAACAATTGAGCCCAACATTTCTGTTGCTAGGTAAGACATTTGTTAAGTGAATTTTGCCCCGTTTTATGTTTTTTCTTGCCATAGTTAAGTGAGTAACTGCAGTTCTTAAAGTAGTAACACAATTGTTCAATGAATCTGACATGATCTTGGGACACTTCAACAGTCATAAATATGACTTAGTTGCCAAGCATCTGAATGTTGATCATGTGACCATGCGGATGTTGCAAGGGTCATAAGTGTGAAAAACGGTCATAACTCACTTTTTTCAATGATGTTGTAACTTCAAATGGTCACTAAGTGGAACTATTGTAAGTCAAGGACTACCTGTATAGTATCCCAAATTAAGGCATCCATTTGTCTTAATAATGAAAGTAAAAGACAGCAAACTGTCCATTCTTCCCAAAGCATGCGCTGACAGCACAGTTTAAAACATAAATTAATAAAAATATGTTTTGGGATTCTGAGAGCTCATTAGGAGTATGTAAAAAGCCGGAGGTGAAGCCAGCAATTCTTGGCCTGCTGATACAGATCTAGTAGGATAATTCTTATTTGCTGCAGCTCAGAGGGATATTCAGTTACAGTGGAGAAATCATAACAAAGACAGGAAACAGATCAGCACTCTCTGGATTTAACACCCTCTCCAGGGACCTTGTTTTTAAACTGCAGATGTTTTTAACCTTGTCTTAAAAAGCAGTTGTATCGTCTGCCCCATTCTGATGAACTTAAGAATAGTATATAAACTGAAGCAATTCGAGTCACAGCAGAGAGGGAGGCTGGCTTAAATGCCAATTGGGAGCAACTGACCTTTCAAATAATATCCTCCATCACTGTAACTATACATTATTAAAGAAAATGTCCAAAACGCCAACATACACATTTTGCAATAATGGGAAAAATCCCAAAAACCTTCAGCAGCATTTTGCTTGGAAACAGCAACTGGTTGTTTTTTGTCATTTCTAAAGAAATAGTTTTCAAGTGAAGGAAACATTAGGCTCCTCCATCAACCACAACTGTTTCTATAACTTCAGCTTGTCTGTGCTCTGTGGCACTTTGTTCTTTGGTTTTGCTGTCCTCAGCAGTTTACACATCAAACACAGGACAGAAAAATAATACTTCATTCTGTTTTATTAAACCGCATGTCAACAAAAACCGAATGCTGATGATTGAGTTAAGCATATTTCAGCAGAGAGATATAGGCAGCCCTTTTATGAACTAGAATAACACTGAAGTTCTGGAAGTATTTACTTATAAATAATTTTAGCCAACTTACATAAACATTTGTCAGATTCCATCAAAGAATTTGCATGTGAAATTTGCATTCCGTGGGGGATTTCCAGTGAAGCATGCCCCTTGCAGGCTCGAGCCAACTCTCCTGGCTCCTACACAGAGCTGGCAAATCTGTGACTTCTTAGATCCAGGAAGTTGTCAATGCTTCACTATGGAATGGATGATGCCGGCAGCTTTGAAGGAGGTTGAGGGGTACTCATTCCTTTATAGGTCCTACCTGGATATAGTAGTGTTTGATAATTGTTGCCCACTATTCCAATCTTTTGGGGGAAGATCACTAAGTCTGTGGTAGAAATTGATTCAGTTGCATAGCATCCTAAAGGAATTGGATTATCTTAATCTATTCCATCAGGTTCAGGCAGGGGTGGGCTGCTGGGGGTTCAGGAGATCCTCTAGCTAAGATTCTGTGCAGTTTGGGGAACCCCCAAATCCCACTCCTGGCTGGCCCCACCCTCCCCTCCCAGAAGTCCCCATGCAGTCCGTTTTGGATGCAGGTAAGTGCAGGACGCATGCAGTAGCTCAGGGAGGGCAAAAAATGAGCCTACCATAAGTTTGGGAAGGCTGGAAATGGCCTCCAGAGGGCCTCCGGAGCCTGGGCAGGCCATTTTTGCCCTCCTGGAGGCTCAAGGAAAGCCTCTGGAGCCTGGGGAGGGCAAACTCCCCCTGCCATGGTGCAGGAGACCAACTAGGCCACGCCCACCATGGCCACACACACCCAGCAACAGGGCAGAGAACCCTTGCTAAATTTTTTGAAGCCCACCCCTGGGTTCAGGTCTGAGACTAAGATGAAGACAGTTTTGAATGCTAAAGTTGATTACATTTATCAGGGCCTAGATAGGGTCTCATACTTGATCTAACTGGCCTTCTCAAAGATTTGATACCATCTATTAGAGTTCCTGCAAGGCCTGCTCTATTTTTGCAACAGTTCTAATATTAACTCAGTGGGTAATTCCAGGTATTGCTAATGAGAGAGAGTGTCCAGTGTCTGCTTTCCTGTGTAATGGATCTGTTTTCTCTCTCCTACTGTTTAATATCTTTATGAAGCTACTGGGAAAGTTCATATGGAGGTTCAGGCTATAACACTTTCAATACTGCCACTCCGAGGCCAGTTGAAAATGCCATCAAAGTCTTGTTTGGATGTTTGGGGGATGATGGGGCCTAAATGGGAGGAAGAATGCTAAAGCTGAACCTATATAAGATGGCATTGTTGTTTGTACAATGTGATTCTCTGCCAATTCTCAAAGGGCTTGCATTGCCTCCAAGGATACCTGGCCCAAATAGATGGTGCTGAATGGGGAAATAGAGGCTGTGATGTTCGATCTGCTGGTAAAGGTTTTTAAAGGTTTTTTTTTCCTTAACCTGCTTTATTATTTTTATAAATAACTCAAGGCGGTAAATATATCTAATATTCCTTCCTCTTTCTCCTTTTCCCACCACAATCCTTTGAGATGGGTTGGGGCTGAGAGCGAATGATTAGCATCCAGATGGCTTCCATGCCTATGGTAGAACTAAAACTCAGGTCTCCTGGTTTCTAACCTGATATGGAAGGACCTTGTTATAATAACTCATGACCTTACCATTACCTGAGTAGACTTCTGTAATGCACTCAACCTGAGACTGTGGTGGAGGCCACCTGAGATCTGCAGTAGCCAGAAAGCAGTGACCTATTTGATGACTGGAACACAACACCATAGTGTTGTATATCCCTATTTTTCCTGGCACCAAAATATCTTCAGGTCTGTTTTTGGCACCCTGAATTAACATGTCCAAGGAGATTCTTTTGGGAGCATCTGCTGTGGGTAGCCCAATTCCAAGAGGTGTGATGGGCAGTGGAGGCTTGCTACTGGTTCTCTCCAGATCGGGTGAACTGGTAGTGGCGGCGGTGGGAGGCTCCACCCACCCACCCAGACCTTCTGCGCATGCACAGAAGCATTGCGCGTGTATGCAAGCGCACGCACACCCACAAGCGAACAGGTAGCAATGGGTTTTGAAACCTGCCCCTGGGGATGGGTTAAGGAGATAAAATCCTGCTTCACTGTCATTGCACTTATATTTTGTAATAATTCTTGAAGCTAGGTTAGCCTGTTTTGTATTGGCTTTCCTGAAGTTGGTGAAAATTGGTCATTGACAATTACTTTATCTTTATTATCTTTATTTGCATAGTGCTACATTATTGTCATTTCTATTGTTATAGATATTACGTTATTTTTCTCTTGTGTATTGGGGATTTATGTACCATGGACGTTTTATCATATTGTATGAATGTTGTAAGCCACCATGAATCCAAAGGGGTTTAGCTGCCTATTATTTACATTTAATAAATAATAATTTCACAAAACCAATTAAAATCACTACTGGCTATTTTATTTATTATTAGTTGTTAAATGTATACCATGCCATATCTTTAGAAACTTAAAACAACATTTGGAGATCGATATCATCAATGAAGAATGCCAGACAACATCCACAGGAAAAATGCTGTTGGAAAAAGAGGGAAACATTATTTTAAGGTAGGACAGCGAAAGGTGGTTTTAGGTTGTTTCTGCTTTTAGCTGGGAATCAAACAAATGCACGAGGATTTATTTAAAAATGGTCAGAAGAATATGTTTGGTGGATGTGAGCATGAACCCTAAGCTTTTCATGTTTACAAAAAGAAAAAGGAAAAAGGGTGAAATTCAGTTTAATCAGTTAAAAAAAAATTAAACACACCAAAGCTTGTTAGGTGGACACATGCATATAATTAGATTTTGTATTTAATTTTAAATGCAATCAGAATTTTTTAAAAATATAGCCACAATTAAGGTGTTAAATCTTTAATTAAAGCATTGACTGGCAGTAAAGATTTTCTTCCTTAGCCAAATTTTGTCTTAGAGGGAAATTTTTGTAATATTGAATAATTAATATATAGGTTACATCAAGGCAAGCTGGTGCTATAGATGTTGTAATCTTGGACAGATTAGACATTAGCTATTAGGATTGTACTGAACTTTGTTGTGTCAGAGCTTGGAATCACCATAGTAATAAAATAGCAACAAATAACCATAAATCTGAACACTTTTTAAAATTTAGAAATGTGAAGAAATCTCTCTCTTAGCTGAAAGTTGTAAGAAATCATATTCAAATTATGTATCCAAATCAAATTTATTTATTTATTTATTTATTTATTATATTTCTATACCGCCTTTCTCCCGTAGGACTCAAGGCGGTGTACAGTCAAGAAAAATATAGACACACAAACATCATAAAATTGCTAATTAAAATTATTACTTAGTTTGGTCAATTAAATAAAACCCAGAATTAGATAACATTTAAAAAAAAAAAATCATTCACATGTTCATATGTTTAGCCCCGCCTGTTGAAACATCAGGGTCTTGAGGGCACGGCGGAAAGCACGGAGATCAGGGATATTCCGTATCTCCGGGGGCAGTTCATTCCAAAGGGTTGGAGCCCTCACAGAGAAGACCCTCCTCCTGGGAGTCGCCAGTCGGCATAATTGGACTGATGGCACCCTGAATAGTCCCTCCCTGTGAGAACGTACTGGTCGGTGGGAGGCTATTGGTGGCAAAAGACGGTCTTGTAGGTACCCAGGTCCAAATACTGCTGGGCTAACCCATAACTTTCTATGCTGAAGAAAAGCAAGTTTTCAAAAGCTATAGCATTTTCTTTAAAAAGAAGAATTGAGAAGAAACAAACATGCATTTAAAACATGCTAGCCACATTTCTATCATGTAATACATTTGAGCTTGTATAGGCAGAATGCCACATATTTAAAAGAGCATTGTGTACATTAGACATTCTTTTGTGACAACTAGAGTGGCAAAACGCATGTATTTTTCCACTTATTGCATCTGCAGAGACTTGGCGAGAAGTCTTTTTAACATGATCCATTCGCTGCTAATGAGAAGGAGCTGCAAGAAGATGTACAGGGCCTCTTTGAAGAACATTCTTAGTAGCTGATAGATAAAATTCTGAGCACTTTGAGTGGGGGTCAGAATGAGTGGGCCCAGTAAGAGGGAGATAGGCATGATCTTGTATGGTTATCCGGGAGGAGTTTGTTTCTGTAACAGTTGTGGAAGTGTATAGATCCATTAATCTTCCCACCTGTTTGTTAAAAAAATTCATGTTCGTCCTTGTTAGTGAAGAAAATACTGCATGTGTTGTACCCAGATAGTGTTCATTTACTCTTTAAGGAATGGGATGGTTCAGGCTGCCTTGAAGGTGGTGATTGTGTGCCTGCTATTCAAGAAATTATTGCAGAACCCAATAGCCGAAAACAACTTTCACCCAGCCTCCAACTCCTTTCTTGGGAAGTTGGTTGAGAAGATGGTCAGGCTGCAGCTTCAGATGCACTTAGAAGAAGTGAATTATCTAGATCCATTTTTGTCAGATTTCAGGCCAAAGAATAGTACTAAAATGGTATTGATGCATTTGTTGATGGCCTCTAATGATAATTCTGATGAGGTGGTATAACAATTCTGGCTTTCATTAATCTCTCAGCAATCTTCAACACCATCAATCATGGAGCAGAGAGAACAAAGTCCTTAAGTTGCAGGGTGCAAAACGGCTTGACACATATACCTCTCTTGTTTAACATCTAAATGAAACTGCTGGGTGAGGTCATCCATCGAATTCTGATAATTTTCAGTTTATATCTCAACTCCTTGAGATGATGCTATCAAGATTTTGTCCTAGTGATAGAAGACTGTGGGATCTGGATGGGGAGGAATAAACTCATCCTAGTAGCTGTGATACATGGATCTTTAAATCTGGGATCTTGAATCTCTAGTTGCATCCCCCACAGATGGAACTGAAATGAAACCCTGGTAGAGAACCAGAGATATGACTTTTGGAAATCTAGGCAGGACCAGGTCCAGTTACATAAACAAGAGCATACTTTAAGCCTTAGAAACAGTAAAAGTGTGAGAAAGAATGTTCGATGGACTCCTTCCTCATTTATTAGAGTGTAAGAGAGAAAAGGGAAAATTCAAGACTTTGTTAGAAGCCTGAATTGATAAAGTATAGTTCCAGACAGATATGTGGAGTCTGTTCTGTAATCTGGCCTCTCTCAAAAGGCTGACTGGATCTTCCCGGACTCTCAGCTCTTATTCAGAGCAGATAGCAGTTGTACCTTGGAAGATCTTCACACCAATTATACCTATTTCTATAACAGCAGTCCACTCTTCATGCCTTGGTTACCTCAAATGTGGATCAATATAATGTGTTCCACATAGGGCTCCCTTTAAAGACCATTCAGAAACTTCAGCTAGTCCAGAATATGGTGGCTCAAGCAGTTAAGGGCATATTTTGGAATGCCCATGTAACACCATTGCTTCACAAACTGCACAGATTACTGGTAGGCTTCTAGGTGAAATTCAAGTGCTGATTATCACTAATCAAGCTCTATATGGCACAGGGTCAAGTTACTTGAGGAAACCTCTCACACCTATGATTTCTGCACATCCTGTGACATCAGATAGAACGTGCATGCTCCAGCTATCATTCATTAAACAAAGTCAACTGATGGGACTCGGGAATCATGCCTTTTATCACAGTGCTTACTCTCTGGAAGAATATCCACCCTTATATATGAACAGTCCTGCTGTTTAAAATGTACCTTGAAACCTGGCTCTTTCTCTAGGCTTGGGCTAGAGTTAGACTGTGAATCCTTTCTGAAAGCTTTTTATTTCAGTTCAACTATGTTAACCATCTTTTCCGATGTTGTTCTATTTCTTTGGTTTTCACTTTGTATGCTGCCCACTGCTGTTGAGAAGTTGGATGGCTTCAGAAATGTGAATTATAAACAAAGATTTCAACAGTAGTTCACCGTTGACTATCTCCTATATTCATAGAATGACTTTTTGTGAAGAGTGATGTTGGCTATCAGAGTTTAATGATCATGGTCTAGATAACAGTTTTCCTGAAGTTTTGTCTGCAACTATGGCTGACATCTTTAGAAACAAGGTAGTCTGCTGGTCAGATCAGCAACTGAGGAGTGTCTGTCTTGGCTCCTGTCTTTATAGCCAGGAGCCTTTTTTATTGGTCTTTATCCAAACTGGTTTCCAGTTGATGCAGATTGATTCCTAATTGGTCTTTGTTTATGATTCTGACTGATTTTGTAGTGCTGATTCTCAATTTCCTGCTTCTTAGTTTGTATTAGGTTCTGATTGACTTATGTGAAACATTAGGTGAAGCTTGCAAATGTACCAAAGCTTATTTAGCTAGGAAGGGTATACATTGACAAAATTTCAAAGCAAGGAACAGAAACTGTTGAGGAAAAAATGGAATAGGAAGGTCAGGAACTGATTTGAGACAACCTTACCATTCTCTTGGCAAAGAAGATATCTGGCATCTTGTCAGTCTTCCACTATTTACTCTCCTAGTTCTCAGACTCAGATTATCATTATCATTTAGTGAGTTTTTTAGTTGTGATTCTGGACTGCGCTGGAATAAGCATTTTTGATTTTGAAAGACTACTTTTGTGGTAGAATGCATAAGTATTTATAAATGTACAGTTCTGAAGCTAATGGCCTTTTAACTTCTAACATTATCTTCTCTAATGATCATTGAAAATCTAACAGTCTCCTCAGTAGAGGAGCATATGTGAAGACATTAACATTCTGAATAGAAAAATATTTAAATATTTTTAAATTTTTATCATATATGTGTGTGCAATCTAAGAAGCAATTTTTCTGACATTACCATAAAATATAATGCAAGATATGATTAACATGGAGACTTTACTGATCCAAAATTTAAAAATTATATGATTAAGATTATCTGTGAAAATTTTTATGACACTAGATAATCCTGCAAATACTATAGCATAAGCAGCAAATATAATCCTATATCTCAAGCAGCCACGTATCTTATCAAAGCCTGTTATAAAGAAGAAAAATCTGGAATAGTTGATCTTTGCAGCTGTAGGCAACTTGAATTGTAAACCTTCATTTCATTTTATGAGAGCAAACAGCTGTGCGTTACTAAGGACCTTGAGCCTTGGCTCTGAAAAGATGGGAAATTGAAAGAAGAAACTGGTTTTATTTAATTGCCTAATTCTGGAATTTCCATAGATTAATCTTACCCACCACATTTCTTGTTTTTGTTAACTCTTTCTTTATGGGTATGTGGGAGTATATTATCATCCTAGCACAGGGGTATCAAACTCGCAGCCCACGGGCTGGATGCATCACACGCTGGCCACACCCACGGCCGGTTCAGCGAAGGGGAATAAAGCCGCAATATGTCACATGACGACAACATGACCACCGAGTTTGAAACCACTGTCCTAGCATATTTGTGTGTCAAGATGTCAGACATTTCCCTGGTTCAGTCAGAAATCATATAGAAGCATGAAGCTAATGATTGTTTCAATCTTACAGTTGAAAAGGATTTTTTTCTTCTTTATTTTGGAAACATTTCTTTCCTTTGTGCCATAAAATCAGTGAGATTTCCTCCAAATACCTGTTTTTTATTACATAGTCCTCCAAAAATTGTGATGCTATTCTTGTTAACCCAGCAATGACATATTCCTAACATCAATTAGAGGATGTATTTTCTCAAAATAAACAGAGAACGTTCCAAAATTGTAGGCTATCTACATACCAAATGTACAGTTCTGAAGAACAAACCACTGCAGTTTCTTTGAATAATTCAATACACTTTTACATCAAAGAACAACAATCAAAATGTCTAAATTTTATACCAAGTATTTTTTCATGGGAGCACTAGCTTGAATTTTTTAACTCTAGGGAGGCCACTGAAAATTGAGAGTTTTTACAAAGTGGAATGTATTAGTTCTCTATTCATTTTTGTTATGTTAGTCTTATTCCAGCTAATATGTAATGCTGGGATTTACCTGTAGACCAGAGATTCCCAATGTGAGGCCCACACTCCACAGGGGGGGCAATTTGATTTTTAATCAAAGGTAGGTAGATTTGAGGAGAAAGGTTGCTGTACAATAAAAAAGATGAAAGATGAAAGGGAAGAAAGGCAACTCCAAACAAATATAAAGATATTAAGATAAAGAATGAATTGTTAAACTTTAAAGAATAAATGGGGGCAATTTGAACCTTGTTTAAACCAAGTTAATGGCCTTTTAGGCTTCCTCCGGGTAAGTAGAGTTCACTTTTTGAGTAAAGTAAAAATTATATGTCATGGGGGGGGGGGGGCGCGGTATCAGGATTTTAGAGATGCTTAGGTGGGGCATGGCCAAAAAAAGATTGGGAACCACTGCTGTAGACTATATTGCTTTTTTAAATATTCATTTTTTTGCAATTTGTTTTATTTAAAATAAAACAAAATTGTGACCTGCATTATCATATAATAGGGCAACAAGATACAGTGGGATTTTGAGAGTCAAATCTCAGAGTAATCATTTTTTACAAATACAAGACGTATTTCTCAACAGGAAATGCCTGCCTTACAGAATGATTAGTGCTGGTGGCAGTTTCCTGAAGAAAAACAATGCACATACATTTCTAGTTTGTTATCTAGAGAAGATGACTTCAAAGAGGCTTCTCTGTGACTAATGGCTATCTGGGGGTGATAAGAAAACAAGCTCTCTCAAGCACTTCATCAACCTCATCAAACCAGAGAAACGATAACTCGAATCAGCAAATAGTTTGGTTTTGCCAAGTGTGTATAACACTCTGTAGCACCAGTGGGATATGCCTCCCATTCTGTCATAGAACAGCATACTCTTACACGCAGCAGAACTATTCCCAAGCAGATAAAAAATCACCAGATCGAATCAAGTCAGTCATCTAAATAGCACTGCATTCTTCCATTTGCTTGCAAAGCCCAGCTATCACAGGAGCCTTTGAAAAGGGCTTCAAAGGAAGACACATTTCTCCATTATTTTCTTTTTAATCTTTTGGTTAGAAGAATATGGCACTGTAAAAAAAGTGATTTTTGTTCTAGCTATCACGAGTACAATAGTATTGTATTAGAGCTGTGCAAATTATTTGGAGGAGCATTTTACAAAATTATCAAAATGTTCCTTTGAAGCTAGTGCTCAAGATGCCAAGGCACTACAGCATATCAGAGGTTTGCCAGAAAGTTCAAGGCCCAGTCCATGATTTCTGGATATGTGATCACATACATACAGCTGAATTTAATTACTGTCAGGAATGTGGTTTAAGGCACCAGGGTAGAAACCAGGAGACTGAATTGTAATCCTGGTTTAGGCATGAAAGCCAGCTAGGTGATTTTTAGCCAGTCACTCTCTTAATCTCTGTCTTTTGATTTCTAGTCTGGTGCCTTAACCATTAGGCCAAACTGGCTCGATTGCCATCTAATTTTAGGATAAATTTGAAGATTTTTGCTCGGGGACTGTTGCAATATTTTCAGGATCAGACTCAATAATTAAAGTAAGAATAGTATGTTTAAATAAAGCTCTGTTTAATCACAGATGGCATTCTATATTCACTGAATATTCACAAATAGAAGCACTGAAAAATGGCATACAGCTCCTTATATATACAAGGGGAGGAGCTAGATATAGGAGTGGTTAGACATACATACATTAAGCAATGGAAATAAGTTAACTCTTGATATACTGTACAGATACTATTTACATGATGGAGAATAAAGCATTTACTTGTGACAGGGACTAATTACGGAATTTTAGGTAAAACAAAAAAAAAGTGGTATCTGCTAAGATTAGCAACATTTCTGTATCTCATTTCTGTTCAATCCAAGTTATAATTTTGCATATTGTCCTCTATTTGAAAGATCACTTAGTTGAGAAGGGTGATGTATAAAGTTGATAAAAAAACATATTCAAGCATATCTATTCTAACCAGCAGTGTTATTCAGAATGCAAGTAGAAATAGATGAACTGTAGAAATATAACAAAAATTTATATAAAATATATAAATTCTAGTGCAGATCTTAATTCATAAGTTTATTTTGTCAAGCATATATAAGATAACAGGTAAAAGTATAAACATAATTTGAATACATGAAAAGAGTAAGTAAAAAGGAATATTAGGACAGGGACGGTAGGCACGCTGGTGCACTTATGCACGCCCCTTACAGACCGCTTAGGAATGGGGTGAGGTTTACCTTTTTTTTTTTTTTTTTGCTTTAATTTATATGCCGCCCTTCTCCGGAGACTCAGGGCGGCTTACAATGCATTAAGCAATAGCCTTCATACTTTTGTATATTTATACAAAGTCATCTTATTGCTCCCACAATCTGGGTCCTCATTTCACCTACCTTTGAAAGGATGGAAGGCTGAGTCAACCTTGAGCCTGGTGAGATTTGAATTTGCAGTAATTGCAAGCAGCAGATGTTAATCTGTTAATAACAGTGCTTTAGTCCACTTTACTACAGGCTCTTTTAGTTTTTATCTATTATTTGCTCGTGTATTGTTGTGGTTGAAGCTGAAGTAGTCATTGACAGGTAGGACATTGTGGCAGATAATTTTATGTAGTATGCTTAGGTCAGACTGAAGTCGGTGTAATTCTAAGTTGTCTTAGATAATAGATCACACTGTATCAAACATTTTTCTATTTTTCTCAGATAGTAACTCAGAAAGAAAAATCTGAAAACCAGAGATTTTATTTCATTAAGAAATAAAATTAAGAAATTTCATTAAGAAATGGTTCTTTCACAGGAAAGTTAATATACAGCCTGATGCTGTCCACTTGCTCTGAAATTACAGTCTCAGTAGCAATAGGCTACTTCTACTCACATAGTTAAGAGTAACCTTGTTATTGAATTTATATCAGAATTCATATTTTTACTATTGTTCACTTATAAATTCTGTCCTTTGGATAAAATAATTCCAAGACTGTGCAAAATATAAAATATACTGTGCATCATTGCCAAAAACATATAAAGAGGCTTTTAAAAAAAACACATAAAAGACAAGATAGGTACAATCTGAAGAAGACTCAGAGCAACATTACAGTCCAAACAACTGTAAAAAGGAGCTGTTTTTATCTCAAAATATTGCCAACTGGGGCCTCTCTCAAATTTTCCATTATGTGCCATTCCCATTGGAAGGGACTACAAGTAGAGCTTAATCAGTCTTAAAACTCGAGTTTAACATTACTGGGGAAAGCATTCATTATACATTCTTGGTTTTTAAATTGTGAAAGGATTTACACACACACTCTCTTAAACATTTTAAGAGAGCAATTTAATATGTTAATGGCTGGGCAAATAGCAATCAGCATACAATATGCCAGACATAATACATTATGTAATGCCAATAAACCTGGGAGATGGCTGGCTTACACGATGAGGAAAAAGCAAAAATCACGTACTATAGACAAGATAGAATTTAGATTGCATGATTAAATCGGCACAAAATTTTCAAGAGCCAGTGATGATGGAGACCTGGGAAAAGATTTGGACTAGAAATGTGAAATTTACACAAGCACAAAATTTAAGAGAAAACTTTTATAAAATGTTTTATAGATGGCACTTAGATCCCAAAAAATTATCATGTATGTATCCTAATGTGCAAGCTAAATGTTGGAGATGTGACTGTGATGATGCAACTTATTATCATATATGGTGGACTTGTAAAAAAATCAAAGCATTTTGGATAAAGATTTGGTGGGTGATGAAGAATATTTTTAAAAAAAGATTGAAATTTACTCCGCATTTGTTTTTACTGGGTATAACTACGGACTGTACAGTTGTAGAGCCTAAACTGATTCTGAACTTGATAACAGCAGCAAGATTGTTGATAGCACAACATTGGAAGAAGACTTTTTGCCTACTATTGATGCTTGGATATTGAAAGTAACTAACTTAGCTGAAATGGCTAAAATTTCAGCATATTTGAAGGATCATACACAAGAAAGATATATACAGGACTGGAGAAGATGGATTGAAAATATTCAAAATAAGTATCAGACTAAAAAATATCAAATAGCTTATGAATGAATCTTTAATTGTATAAGCACTACCTGAGTGATATTAGAAGTATTATATCTAAGAAGTAGGATTTTATCTATGGGGGTTAAGAATTATTTTTTAGAGGGTGTTAGTTTAATGGTTGGTTAAGCAATTTAGCTTATTGTTAAAAGTTAATAGAAATACCTTGTGTTCTGCTCTGGGAAGTCGGGGAGGGGGAGAGGGGGGTTGGGTGGGAGGGTTGTGGGAAAACTGTGTTTTTTTTCTCTAATAAAACTTTTTCAATAAAAAAAAATCATTGGACATATGTTTTATAAGAGATATAGTGATTTTCCAGAAGAATGGGGAATCAGTATTTATTAGGAAGTTACATAATATTTGAATGATATTTTATAATGAATGGTTTAGGCATTACAGGAGCCAATATGTTCTTGGAAATGAGGTATGTTGTTTTTCCTGCAGTCGAAGTCAAAGGCCCATAAAGACCCATGATAAGTGAACAGTGAAGGATTGTGCCTGCAGCAAATTCAACTGGCTAACAAGGGATCATGAATGAGGTGTCATAGTCTGGCTGGACACCAAACCATAACAGGAAAAAACAAAAAAAATGTTCTTAAAATTGGAAAAGTTAAATGCAACAGTGTTGGTCAAATTTATTCTACAATTGTAAACATCTGAGATTTATTTTCCACAGACAGACTGGTAGCTTGAAAACAGCTTTATAATAATTAGATTTATTTTTTTTATAAACAACCTAATATCCTTTTCAGTTATTATTCCAGTAGCGACATATGGCCAACTACTATTTTTAAAAGGTCATGTTGCATTTTAACTATTACATGTGGACTCAGCAGATCTAAAATAATGCAAAATATTACTTTTTTTATTGCCATGCTTTTAAGTATAATTTTCATAGTAACTTCATTATAGTCCAGGTATAACAATGTAAAAAGCATAAAATATATAAAGCTCAGCTACTAAATATATGGTGTATTAATAGTTAATAAGTATATCCTTAATAATATTATAACAAACATTATAAACAAACTAGAATCTAGCTAGCTTGTAATTTGGGCTGCTGATAGAGAAACATAAACATTATCTGAATTATTAGAAAGAGACATAAAAAATAAAATTTATTTCCTAGAATTTCCAGAATTTCAAAGTTTGGGATTGCCACTACATTTATGCCCATTTGTTAACAATGAAACAACACAGAACATTTTAGCATGTTAGTCTACGGAAGTGCTAAAGGAATGCTTCTCAAAAAAAAATCTGCTCTTAGAAATTCCTTTTTGTCCTATGTAAGTAAAACCCTTCTAGTCAATTTAAATGTCCCTATTGTAATTGGGTAATGAATGTATTTGTCGTTAGCCAAAGAAAAACCATTTTTATCCAATTGTGGGCAATTTATCTCATCTTGGGAAGCTCTGTGCTAAATTTTCCACCCACATATTTACATGGGGAAGATAAGATACTCTTAGTAGATACTGATTGGTGCTATTGAACATCAAGTCAAAAGGCTATATTTTGTATGTTTAATGAAAACGCAAATCACTTAATTAGGCACTTTTTAATGATATAGCAACTCATCCTGCTATTCAGAAAATGATAATTACAAATGTTGGATGATAGTTACTATCATAGTATGATATTAGTTTTGAACAGCAAAAACAGTAGAAGCTTTTACATAAATAAATAAATGCTCAAAAACAAATCCTTCTCAAAAGCATATTTTGTACAATCACCAGTGAAGTAACCAATGTACTTTATCAATCTCCCCACTACACATTTCTTGCCTCTACTGGCAAGGAATGTTTTAAAGTTTTGACCATGTTTCAACATATAGAGAGAATTCATTTGGGAAATTGTTTTGTCTATATGACAAAATTTGAAGGTGCTGTCTAACTTACCAAACCTCTTATAACCAAAGGACTGAACCTCTTCCTCTTCGGCAAAATCGTCTGTTAAAAAAAAAAGTTATGAATATCAATACTGTATAAATGTCAATATAAGAAAGATTAGGATACATAATTTAGATATTGCTATGTATTATAAATATATATAAAAATACATCCAGAGCTACTAAAAATTTCGCATAGAAACTGCATTTAAATGTAACATTTGATACAAAGTAGTATGAAAAATATTAACGTTAATCCCCTCTTTTAATGCTATTTATTTCCTGGCTGGTTGTTTTAATCGGGAAGCTCTGTTTGTCTGATACACAAATATATCATCTGGTCACAGTCAGCAGTCTGCGTATGGAAATTATTGGGTGGTCCAATATGTAGTGTAATAGAACAGTCCAGGTTTTCTTACAAAACAACGTTTTAAAAAGAAAACTACATTTGGCTTAAAAGAGTTTGTTGTTGCCAACTACAGTAATACTAACAAAGAAAAATATTTAACCCCATCCTAGTTTGGATGAGGAGAAAAGGATCACAGATTAACAACAGAGAAGACCTCCTAGTAAGATATTTGGAAGTTTCTCATTCATTCACAGACATTCTTCTATAGTTTTTTTTTTTTTAAATAGGTGCAAATAAAATTATGGCCAATAAAATTGCCAAGTTTCCATTTTACTGCTTTTGCCGCTATTTATTAATATCTACATCTGATAGGCATTATGCAAGATTCATGACTCTGTTTGGAGATTTGCACAGGAAGTTTGGAGAAAAATGTAAAATGATCTGAAGAACTGCCTTAAAATACAGAACCAAAAAATGTAAACTAATTTAACTACAAAGAAGGAAAGCCCACCTACAGCAAAGCCAGAGTAAAAGAAAAAAAAGATTGGGGTCTTATTTCCTTTAATGATTTGTTCACACATGTATACATGAATACCTATCAATACCGAAATCCTACTCTTTACTTGAATCACTCCAAGCAGATCGCAGTGGTTTAAAACTCCTTTTACTAATATGTTCCCCTCCAGATGCATTGGGGCACAATTCTCATAAATGCAGTCACTGGGGCAAGCCACAACTGGGAATCCTAAGGGCTACAATCTCAACACAAGTGGACATGTATGAAATGGAGTTGATTCAGTGGTGAAATTCAGCCGGTTCTATCTGGCTTGAGTGAACCGGTAGCGCCGGCGGCAGGAGGCTCCACCCAGCCACCCGGACTTCATCACATCCCATTTTTTACTGTCTATGCATGCACAGTATGCATAGTGAAGGTAAGTAAATTTCACCCCTGAATTGATTGTGTAGATTGGTTTCTATGGACCCTCAGGCTGCCTAAGAGATGAAGAGAAAGGGATAGGAGTAGGGAAGAGGGGGAAAGGGGGAAAGGAAAGGAAAGGAAAGGAAAGTAAAGGAAAGGAAAGGGAAAGGGAAGGGAAGGAAAGGGAAGGGAAGGAAAGGAAAGGAAAGGAAAGGAAAGGAAAGGAAAGGAAAGGAAAGGAAAGGAAAGGAAAGGAAAGGAAAGGAAAGGAAAGGAAAGGAAAGGAAAGGAAAGGAAAAGAAAGGAATAGGGTTTGCGTCAGACAGACAATTTTCTATTCAGTAGCTTTATCAATTGATTAATGGTTCCAGGATATTTTTCTGTCCCCCCATCCCATTTGAAAATTTCCACCATAGATTATAAAAATATATCCATAATATGAAAGGTAGTTTTGTGTAATGGTTAAAGGTACCAGGCTAGGGACTAGGCTTAGTCCTGCCTAAGGCATGAAGCCATCTGGATGATTTTGAGCCAGTAACTAACTATGAGAAGAAGACAATGGCCAACTATTCTGACAAAGAGTGCCAAGAAAACTACATGGATTTACCAATATAATTGCCAGGATTCACGAATTGAGAAGTATAAATAAATAAAGGAAAACAATTTTAATTTAAGCTAAATGTGGTGAGAAAAGAATAACTAGGAAAGGAAATGGAGAAAAACCATGACCCAATGGGGAATTTCTTCAATGGGCTGGCAGCATTATATAAAAGCAAGACTTCCAAATGTCGGTTCCTGCCATGAGCTCCACAAAATGTGGAACAATCAACTGCTTTTCCTCGCATGATACCAACAACCAGACCCACTTTTGTAGTCAAATGTGATCTTGAGATTGATAGTCTAAGGCCTGAGGGAATATATCTTTAATTATGGAAAACTCTTATGATGATTTTTAATTATTTTTTTTTTTAATTTGATTTATATGCCACCCTTCTCCGAAGACTCAGGGCGGCTTACAATGTGCTAATTAAATATGATGCAACATTTCATTGTTATATATGTAAGCTAGGAAGTTCATGTTCCATTTATGAGTCCCAAGATTTGTTGTCTGGATTCCAAAGAAGTTTTCAAAGATTCTGAGAAATTCAATATTAATGATTTGTGAGCAAAACCGGATAGTCAATTATTCAGGAAAAACAATCAGGTTAAGACGAATGCTAAGGCTTTTTCATGCCAGCATAAGCTTCACAAAGCCAGACAACTAGAAGCTAAGGTGGATGCCATAACAAACAGATGTGACCCATAATCAGTAACAAAAGGATCAGTTGCTTCCTCAGGCTGTATTGGACAAACACTACACAAGCTTTCTGGCTGGTTTCAAGCACTCCGTCCTCTCTATTTGAACTGGATCTTTTAAATGATCTGAGCCTCAAGTAGAAATAAAAGTATGAAAGAACAAAAGGAGTACCGTATTTTTCAGACGCACCTTAGTTTTTGGGGAGGAAAATAAGAAAAAAGCTGATTGGCAGGTGGATCAGCCTCCCGGAATACCCCCGATAAGCTGTTCCCAGAGGTGAATTTTAGCAACAGGTTCCTTGGTTGTGAGCTCTGGCCTTGCTTTTTTTTGCTTTTCTTTCTGCCTCTGAAACTTCTGAAACTCTGTTTCAGAAAAAACTTTTTCCTGTTCCTGAAAGCCTCCGAAACAGAGCTTCAGAAAAAAAGCATCTGAAGCTCTGTTTGGGGGCTTCTTTTCTGAAGCTTTGTTTGGGGGCTTTTTTTCTGAAGCTTCATTTCTGATGCTTTTTTCAGACTCTGAAACCTCCGTTTGAGAAGCTGGGTGAGGCTACATTCGGAGTATAAGATGCACCCAGATTTTCAACCTCTCTTTTGGGGGAAAAAGGTGCATCTTATACTCCGAAAAATATGGTAATTGTTAGAAGGAACAATTCGCGATGTTGTAAAATGTCTTGACTGGTCATTAGATCTAGATTCAAACATTTATTCAGCTATAACATTCACTGGAAGTTGTGTAACATGAAAAAAGTAAGTGTGTACAGAATATATACAAGCCATCCTCAATTTACAACAGTCCACTTACTGACCATTCAAAGTTACAACGGTACTGGAAAACGTGATTTATGACTATTTTTCAGTTACAACCTTTGTAACATCCCCATGATCATGTGATAAAAATTCAGACGCTTGGCAACTGGTTCATACTTATGACCATTGCTGTGTCGCAAGATCATGTGATTTCCTTTTGCGACCTTCTGACAAGCAAAGTCAACGGGGAAACTGGATTCACTTAATGACTTGGTTACTAACCTATCAATCACAGTGATTCACTTAATATATGTGGCAAGAAAAGTCATAAAGTATGGCAAAAAAACTCACTTAACAAATGTCTCACTTAATAACAAAAATGTTGGGCTCAATTGAGATTGTAAGAATTATCTGTATTTTCTTCCCAAACAATAGCTGCAAGCAAGACTAAGAGAAATGTACTTGCATAGCAGAAGGAATTAGTTCTAGATACAAAAATAGGTGGTTTACAAGTTTTAAAATCAATTTTTAACTCAGTCTAACTGCAAGTTTTTATTATTCAGCAAATTTTCTATTGAACAACCAAAGTTGTTTAAGTTTATTACATACACCTGTATTAAACCCTCATGTCTGAATGTAATCTTCAATTAGGCAAAACAGTGCATCATAATGCAACAATTTTTGAATCAACATTAAAACATTCACCCAAATTCTAAGGAAAATCAATGGGGAAGCCAGCAGACAGTGGAAGACGCTCCCATTGTTTTTTGCCTGCCCATGGTTATTCTGTTTCTCTGTTTAGATGTGTAAATATTCCTGAAACATTGACCATATGGATCACAGGTTCCTTAAGGGGGTGGGAGGCTAAACTGACTTGCCAACAACACAAGGAATAGCAATCAGAATGGATGGTGACCAGCAAACAATGTCTGATTGTAAACTTGCATCTGTATGGAGTCTGCACTGTTAGCAGAAGACTTATGAAGTATGTCATTAGAATACATTTACAGTCACCTATGTGGTTACATAAGAATCCAAATCTGACTCTCTACAGTTCTAATTCAACACTAAATTCATTGACTTAATATTTTCCAGGTTGTTTTTAAGCAACGTCTTGAAAATTAATTAATACGTTTCCATCCCCAAAAAATTATTTGTATCAACAAAAAAAAAATGTGAAGTAAAAATGGCATAATTTCTGTACTGATGTTACATGTCTATATAATGTAGTATATATGCCCAAACATAAGTCATTGAGCTCAAGAAAGAAAATTGGAAGCTAAGACCTATCTTTTATACTCACATAGATTTAAATCCTTTTCTTTCTCTGACAGTTTGTCAGTTTTTGGATTTCAAGATGATTTCAGTGGGACTGTTAGAATAGCACTGCTAAGCTTTATTAATGTCATTCTTGGCAAATGAAAAAAGGTTACGTTCTTGTAAAATATAAATAACTCAAACATGATTTTAACAAAAAGTACTCAGAAATTGAGAACTGCTAAAAGAAAATATGGCCCTTCAATTTTTCCTAAATTTTATCGCCAACTGCTTTTGAAATTTTAATCACATCTACATGAGTAGATCTTAAAATTTAGTATAAAACTGGTGCTGTTCTGAAGGAAATAAAGTGTTTCCTGGAGGTTTCAATTAAGTTAATAATGAAAAATTTGAATTTACTAAGCATATTTTAAGAATATTTAACTAGCTTCTCAGTATAATTGATTCTTATTGGGAAAAAACTACAGAGGAATTCAATGATTCAATTATAATTTATCTTTGTTGTAGTATATGTACCAGGAGAATTTTCTAGCTGTGTATGCATACATATACGATGGAATTAATTTTCTATTTAAAATTCTCAGTAAAGATTTCAGTCTGGTTAAAATTAAGACATATCATTTATGTTCAAATATTTCTTCCATATTAAAAAAATATTTATTTTCATAAAGCCAATGACATTCTTGCATAACCATTATATTTAAACTTCAGTTTTGCAGCATAATTTTTGTACAGACATTTGCCATACTTGCATAACCAATATTTGAGCCTTAATAATAATGCACTGTAAACATAAATTAAAATATTTCAAAAATTTAAATGATTGATACAATGGTGATAAAATGTCATGTACAGGTAGTCCTCATTTAGGAAGCATAACTGGGACCTGCAAATAGTTAGGCAAAGTTCACTAAGTGAAACCATAAATGTCTTTATGATCTTACTTCAGCTTTCCTTTGGTTTACAGTTCTGAGAAGGTTGTAAATACAAAAGGTTGGTCATAAACTTACTTTATCATTACTATTGTAACTGAACTGGTCATGGAATGATCCAGCTCTGATTAATTTTAAGAAGGACTTGCTGGAGAGTCAGTAAAACAAGACACCCAGAGAGCTTTGAAGAGCTGTTCCAACATTGTATGTCAATCAATGCATTTGGAAAAGTTGAGACATGGAGGAAGTAGTAAGAAAAGGAAGCATTACAGACTCTCTTCATTCTTGCCTCATGTCTATGACTTGTTGGACACCACTGCTGCAGAACCCATGCAAACAAGATCAGTAAAAATATCTCTCTTCCCAGCAGAGAAATAGAGAAGGAAAAAATTTATGTCTCTACTATGGAGCCTTCAGACATCTAGCCAAGATTTGCATGGCTACAATACAGGCCTATGTGTCAGTTGTAAAGGGCTATACCAGTAGAACCACACAGCAAGTGCCCAACTCATTCCGAAGACTTGTTTTCAGGAAATCTAGCAGGCTTCCCTCTCAACTGAATGGCCAGGGTGGCCTCAGACAATCAACAAGAGAACAGGCAACTGACAACAGACAAATTTTATTCTCTATTTTAGTCACTCTTCGTTCAGGCTCAAGTTTGGAAATGCAATATTCAGTTATTATAGACTTGGGAGCCACCACCAATTTCACAGATGAGACCACAGTGCAAGTTTAACATTTCCCATGAAGTTATTAGAGAAATCTATGTTATGGAAACGATTGACAGGAAAGCTTTTTGAACTAGGCCTATTTTGCAACATGATACATTTTTGCAGCTGACAACAAATTATCATCCAGAATCTTTGCTACTCTATGTCTGTGATATGTGCACACATTGTGGGTACTGATTGGCTGCAAACCCACATTACAGATGCTTACTGAAGCAATGAACAAGCAATGAGAAAGTATGTAGTGTATTGGTGCTCCCTAAGCTTGTTTGTTTGCTTGCAGATATTTCATTACCAGACAAGGTAGCACATTACTTGCTGGTCAAGTATTGAAATGTATTCAAGCAAAAAAGCTCAGAAGGCACCAAGAGACTCCACAATTTCTTTCCACCCTTAAGATGTCAACAGCACTGTTTGCAAGTTTCCCCACTCTTATTCCTCTCCAGTCACTGAATCATCTTCCATCTTGGAAAAATACAAAGTTTTTGATGGTTTTGAGGAGGAGGAGGAGGAGGAGGAGGAAGCAAGAACACTGCCTCCTCACTGAGAGTGTAACATCAATTTGAATCCAGGAGTACAGATCCAAGTTAAGAGCTCATATCCTGTGTCAGATGACAACCTGAGAAAAGGTTTTATTCATCCTTCAAAATCTCTAATATTTATACGGGCATTTTACATACCCAACTGTTGATTCCTGCAAAATTTGCTTACATAATATATTCTTCCGTAGGTACATCTCCCTTTCAGGCAAGTTATGGTCACTACCCCCCACATCTTGCCCTCTAGAACTTCTAAATCTGCTGTTTTTTGTGCCTTAGAGTTTCTGCAGGAAAAGCAGGCCGCTCAGTTCATCTTAAAGAAACAGCTAGATTTGGCAAAGTTTGCATAGAAGCATGCTGTAGGCACACATAGGAAAAAGGGTGCTCAGGTTGCAGCAGGAGAATTAATGTGGCTCTCCACTAAGCTTTTACTTTTTTCCTACCCCAAGATTTGGACTCAAAGTTCATTGATCCCTTCCCAATTACAATTACCTGCTTCCACGGTCATTGCTTGTGACTGAGGCTCCTGCTCTCTGAATTCTAAATCTGTTCTTCTCCATTTCTGGAGGATTAGGAAAGTGTCTAAAAAGCAGAATGCATTCTAGAGTCTAAGTGCAGGAGGAGATACTTGGAATATCTGGTTCACTGGGAGACGGGTACTCTGAACATGCAAAGTCATAAGAAAGCACAACAGATACCCGTAATGAATGCCTAGTACACAAGTTTTATCTGAAATTCCTTCAAAGTCCCAATACCATGATTGCCACCTTTATCAATAGACAATGAATCTCCAGATGAACACTTGTCATGGCAGAGTTCCCAGTTCAGGCTACAATGCAATAGTCAGGAACAGGGATCTCTGACTGTGGTAGCAAGACTCATCTAGTGACCTTGGGATGCCAGCAAACAAGGTGTGTGTGTGTGTGTGTGCACGTGTGTGTGTGCGTACGCGCAGTGGGGATGAGTCTGTAGTTGGTTCTCATAACACCATACCAGCATTTTCTTTGCAAGATAGAGCAGAGATTGAAGGTAATGGGGAAAGAAATGTGGAGGACCTCTAAAAAAGGTGTCCACAACTGTTAAGAAAACATCAATTTAGCCCTAGTAAGAAGCAAGAGGTGAGAGAGAAACTCAAGATTATACTGCTTTGATACTCTTTGATATAAGAGAGAAGGAGGAATAAATTCTGTCAGGCTTTCAATATATTCCTATAAGAATAGAATTTTAGTAGTTCTTATGGCGTTCTGTTTCTTTATCTAGTCTATTTCAAAGGGCTGTCAGGTTTAGTATTGAGGATTCAGATGACATTTTTTTTTTGGTTCAAGGATGTAATAATTCCAATGCAGTAAACACAATCCCAATGATTTCTGTGCAACTAGCTTCAAATGGCAAAATAAATAAAATTCTGAATTTCACTGTTGGCTCATGCTACTGGAACATCTGAAAATGGTAATTCCATCTCTGGATATTAGGATGAACTTAGCTTTTGAAACCAGATCAGATATTTCTTCCTGAACTACATGGAAAAACTGCAGCCTCAAATTTGTGTAGAAGATAGCATACCACATTCACTTGTTTCTCAGATTTTTCTGAACCAGTCTTGCATTCAGCATTAAATTTATTGCATTCACAAGTAAATATCATCCTTAAAACAACTGCAACTATATTATGGGTCTTTGTCTTTTGCACTATGTGGGTAATTGTTTAGGATATTTCTAGAAAACATAAACTAAAAGTTATTTTAACATTGTGTAAATATCAGAGTGATCTTCTGGTGCTGGCAGAGTGGGTATGTTACTTTATTATGTTACAAATGGCATATAAATGGTATACGTTTGTAACAAAATGTGCATATTTTTATGATTACATTGTTGATCAGGAAATGAAATCATGAATTCAGCAAACTCAAAGTGCACATCATAGTTTCTAATTATTTTTTAAAAACAACAGAAAGAAGAGACACAGTTATATAACCCAACTATAGCTTACTTTAAAAAGTCACATATTAAGTTTAATATACTGAACACATTAAATTAAAGCCATCTAAGTCAAAGGCAAGTTAAGTTTGGTTTGTCATGATGTGTGAACTTAACCAATATGTCATCATGGTCTCTAAAAATATGACAAGACATAACTGTGGTGGTGCAATGGTTAGTGTGCAGTACTGCAGGCTACTTCTGCTGCCTGCTGGCTGCCTGCAATTTGGCAGTTCAAATCTCACCAGGCTCAAGGTTGACTCAGCCTTCCATCCTTCTGAGGTGGGTAAAATGAGGACCCACATTGTTGGGTAAACAGCTAGAGAGGGCTGTGAAGCGGTATATACTGTAAGCCTAAGTGCTATTGCTATTGACAACTTACAAGTTTTTTTTTCAAGCTCTACACAAGCCTCACCTGAAACTTTTTTAAGAACTTGCACATCATCCTAGCAACCATTTGTCAATGGACAAGCCCTCTCAAATGGAAGCCAACATGTCCTCAAAATTCCACATCTCCAACACCCCCAAAGGTTGGAGCCCTTAAATTTGATAATGGCAAAGTCAACATAAGATGAGTAGAGAGAAAAATCTTAGAGGAGTTAATAAGAACAAGATTCCCAAAGCTCTTTAGTAATCCAGCTAGGGGTCTCCAGGTTTTATTGTTTTCAGTTTAATCTCTCTGGTCCACCTATCCATGTGTGCTCTAGTAAATGTACACACATAGAGTCTGCATCATCAGTTTCATAAATACAAAGGGATGCTGAATTCAAATTTATTTATTTATTTATTTGTTTGTTTGTTTGTTTGTTTGTTTATTTATTGCGATTTATATGCCGCCTTTCTCCCTAGGGACTCAAGGCGGCTTACAAAATGACAACTTCAATACAAATCACAATACAATACCAAATTAAAATCAGTAACCCAATTAAAAACGATTTAAAATTATACCAGTGTACCCCCAAACAGATCAGTTTAATTGGCGGAAGAGCCACGTCTTCAGCTCGCGACGGAAGGAAAGAAGGTCGGGGGCTGTCCTGAACTCAGTGGGCAATCCATTCCAGAGGGTCGGGGCTCCCACAGAGAACGCCCTCCCCCTGGGGGTCGTCAGCCAACATTGTTTGGCCGACAGCACCCTGAGGAGGCCGACTCTGTGAGAGCGCACAGGACGATGGGAGGACAGCTGGAGATGGTTCTGCAAGTACCCCGGGCCTAAGCCATGAAGGGCTTTATAGGTGAGCACCAGCACCTTGAAACGTATCCGGAGTGCCACCAGTAGCCAGTGCAGCTCACGCAGGAGAGGTGAGTATCTAGACGCCCCCGTAACTACCCGCGCAGCTGCATTTTGGACTAGCTGAAGCCTCCGGACACATCCCAAGGGCAGCCCCATGTAGAGGGTGTTACAGTAGTCCAACCTAGAGGTAACAAGGGCGTGAGTGACCGTGGCAAGGGCATCCCGGTCTAGGAACGGGCGCAACTGGCGCACAAGACGGACCTGTGCGAAGCCCCCACTGGTTACAGCCGTCAGATGGTCATCTAAAGACAGCCGAGAATCCAGGAGGACACCCAAGTTGCGGACCCTATCGGAGGGAGCAAGGGTTTCACCTCTGATCATTAAGGATGGAACCTCCAGATCCCGGGATGCCGGCATCCACAGCCACTCAGTCTTGGAAGGGTTTAGTCTAAGCCTGTTCCTCCCCATCCAAACCTGCACCGCTTCCAGGCAGTGGGACATCACGGAAAGGGCATCCCTAGGGTGGTCAGGGGTGGAGATGTAAAGCTGGGTATCATCAGCATATTGATGATACCTCACCCCAAAACCACAGATGATCTCACCCAGCGGTTTCATATAGATATTAAAGAGCAGAGGAGAGAGAACCGAGCCCTGAGGCACCCCACAAGTGAGAGGCCTCTGGGAGGATCCCTGACTCCCCGCCCAAACAGACTGCAGACGGCCCGAGAGATAGGAGGAGAACCACTGTAAAACAGTGCCTCCTAACCCCATCCCCTTGAGCCGCTGCAGCAGGATACCATGGTCGAAGGTATCGAACGCCGCTGAGAGGTCAAGAAGGACCAGGATGGAGGAGCAACCCCCATCCCTGGCCCGCCAGAGATCATTTACTAGGGCGACCAATGCCGTTTCCGTGCTGTGGCCACGCCTGAAACCAGATTGGTAAGGATCAAGGTAGTCAGTTTCCTCCAGGAACTGAGGGAATTGCTGTGCCACCACGGACTCAACAACCTTCGCTAAAAAGCGAAGGTTGGAGACTGGACGGTAGTTGTTAAGTACATCAGGATCCAGGTTAGGCTTCTTAAGGAGGGGTCGAACCACCGCCTCTTTAAGCGCAGCGGGAAAACCCCTTCCTTTAGTGAAGCGTTGACAATAGCCTGGATCCAGTCTCCAGTCACCTCCCTGGCTACCAAAACAAGCCAGGAGGGACAAGGGTCCAGTAAACATGTGGAAGACCCCAGCCTACCCATAATCCTGTCCACGTCATCCAATGAAACAGGCTCAAACTCAACCCAGATGTCTCCACCGAGACTAGGCCCTGTCACCTCAACGGACTCTGTCCAGTCGGAGTCTAACCTGGTCCGAATCTGAGTGATTTTATCTTGCAGAAACTGTGCAAAGTCCTCAGCACGGCCCTGTAAGGGGTCCTCCCTCGCTCCCTGATTAAGGACAGAGCGGGTCACTCTAAACAGGCTGCTGGATGATTTTCTGCAGATGCAATAAGAGTGGCGAAATAGTTACGTTTCGCCACTTCCATCGCCACAAGATAAGACCTAATATGGGTTCTTAGTTGTGTTCGGTCGGACTCGGATCAGGAGGATCTCCAACCACCCTCCAGGCGTCTTTTCCGACACTTCATTTCCCTGAGCTCCGCAGTAAACCAAGGAGCCGCCCGGGATCTGCGTCGGAT
Organism: Arizona elegans; assembly: GCA_022577455.1. NCBI lineage: Eukaryota > Metazoa > Chordata > Lepidosauria > Squamata > Colubridae > Arizona > Arizona elegans. Next base: position 40,001,465 of record JAKOOJ010000002.1, read on the forward strand.
CAGAGGCCGCAAAGGCGCGATTCGATCCAGGGCCCCCACCGCAGCCTGTTCCCAGGCCGCGACAAGGGTCTCAGATGAATTGTGGGCTAAGGAGGCGGGAAATGACCCAAGCTCCATCAGGAAACTTTCGGGTTCCATCAGGTGCCTGGGGCGGAACCATCTTACTGGTTTAACACCCCTGCGACGGGGGATGGCGGAGGAAAAGTCGAGTCTAAGGAGGGAATGATTGGTCCATGACAGAGGGTCAATAGATAGAGTCCCCTCCCCACGATCATTTATCCACTGTCCAGAGAGAAAAATAAGGTCGAGTGTGTGCCCTCCAATATGAGTTGGGCCCTGTACAATCTGAGTCAGGTCCATGGCCATCATGGAGGTCATGAACTCCCGCACCAACTCAGATGACTCACCAGCCGATGGCAGATTGAAATCTCCCACAACCAAAAGGTTGGGGAGTTCCACCGTCAATTCGGCTAAGACATCTAGTAGTGTGGGCAGGGCTGAGGCCACGCAGCTGGGGGAGAGGTACGTGATCAACAGCCCAGACTGAACTCCAGAGTCGTGGCTGGTGTAGTATCCGGAAACCTGGGGGGCACAAATCCATGAGAGGGACACCGCCCTCCGGCCCCAGCCAGGTCTCAGTGATACAAGCCAGGTCCGCGTCCTCCTCATCTATAAGATCTCGGACGAGGAGTGTCTTGTTCACCACGGACCTGGCATTTAAGTACACCAGTCAGAGTTCAGGGCTCCGCACTCTGTCGCCGTCAGGGGAGCAGGTTGAGCTGAGGGGGCAGGAGGGCGCCACCGCTTGAACGAAGCGGCGGCGCCCTCCTAGCCCCCCCCATCTCTCGACCTCTGCGTCTCCCAACTGTCACAAGGATTGGAAGACCCTCTGTCCGCTGAGCCTCTTTGTTCCCTCCTCCTCCCTCCCTCCCCCACAGCCATCCAACGGGCCCAATTGCTAAACCATAGGAGCCGCCCCTGGCTCAACCCTTACCACCCGCCTCCCGGGTCCCCTTAAAATTTGATTAAAAACATTAATTAAAATACCCCTCAAACCACGCTTAGAAGCATGCCACCACTCGGGGTTCCAAAACCCGTCCTTGAGGTAGGCCTTTGATAAATTCGAAGGCCATGTCTGCAAGAGGGGGGCATCTTGCAGAGCAAGGAGGGTCGCCGAAGTGTAAGCCATAATAAATATGAGAAGTGGATGGAAAATAGCAACAGGAAACTGAGATGATAAACAAGAGGGATAATGATGGTAAAATAGGAGTCAACCCAGGCCGGCATAACCACCGCTCTCTCACAGCAGTGGAGAATCCAAGGCTGCAACGAATGAGTCCCGCGGAACCAGCCGCAGCCACCCTCTCACGGTGACTAGGTGGGGAATATCCACCGGCGGAGTCATAGAGCAGTTCCTAGGAACATGATGCAGCAGCAGTCCACCATATTGACTCCAACTTGAAAGTTTATTCATTAGTCAGGGACAGGTTGCATCCTCTGACTCCTAAAAATAACATTAAGTCAAGGGGAAACATAAGTGCATCTGTTCATATCACTAAAGGAACAACACAGAGAACTTTCTTAATCTTTCTTTGGTAGATACTCAGCCCCTTTTGGGCCTGGAAAGCTAAAAGAAAGCATATTGTGGCCTCTTTTGGCCAAGAAACCAAGAGCCCCCAACAAGAGCAATTCCATCTGGCTGCAAAACCATATCATGGTAGTTGATAATTCACTGTTTCACTATTGCTCTCTAAAGCTGTCTTTTCTTTGCAGATCTTTGTTTTTTTAGTTATTAAAACTCAAGACCAAGCTAGTTTATTTTTAAAATTTGAGTCAGTAGTAATTATCAAAATGCTGTGATAAAATTGTAGCCAATAACATTAAAAATGTTTGTGTATCCATTTAATCACAACTATATTCTTGCTTTCATTTAGTAAACATGAAACAGCTGTATTTTTTGCCATATAATGTTTACATTTCTAAAAATTTATCCTGCTTTACATAGTAGTTTTACAGTCTCTGCTGATATATTTCATTAATAAATTTACATGATAATGCAACAAACTTAGATTTCAGATTCTTTTCCACTATAATCATTTGGCTTCAGTTGGCAACCATTTGTAAAATCACTATATTGTGTTGTATAATTTTTTTCCACCTAAATGATAGGAAATGTTTTTTCACTCATGAGAATTTTCTCATCGTTTCCCTTTTTTTTGGTCAGCCATTTATGCAATAGCTGAGGAAAAAGTTGAAATTTGGAAAAGAAGTTGAATTTTTCAAGAATGAAAGTTTTCACTATGAAATATAATGGCAGAAGGAAAGGAGTATTCTTCATCAATAAAAAGTTGGTCACGCCCACTCAGTCATATTACCACCCACCCACCAAGCCACGCCCACAGAACCGGTAGTAACAAATTTTACATTTCACCACTGATAAAAAGGTATGCTGGATTAGTTTTAATCTAAGGCAGGGGTGTCAAACTCAAGGTCTGGGGACCAAATCCACCCCTGCCCCCTGAAGGTCAAACATAACCCTGATGTGACCCTCAATGAAGTCGAGTTTGACACCCCTGATCTAAGGCTTAAACTCTGCTAAATTTAAAAGAATCCAAGAACAAAGAGAGGGTACCAGGAGAGATAACCAAATTAACTAAATTAGGATGTAATATTATGAAATAATTATATTCATTTTGGCACCACAGATCATTTTCATAATACTTGATTAACCAGTTCATTTGAAATTTTCACTGAAGGATGTTTTCATAAAGTCCTAATTTTAAAATTGTATTAATATTATTCTGGGTATCTTGGAAAACATTCCAAAACTATTGGAAATGTTTAATGCAACAAGACATTAATTGTGAATCCTGAAAGAAATTGGGAACACTACTATAGTTAGCAAAAATCTCAAATTCTAAAAATTAAAATAGCAATAGGACCTAGACTTATGTACCATTCCACAGTACTTTATAGCAGTCGCTGAGCAGTTTACAATGTCAGCATATTGCCCCTAACAATCTGGATCCTCATTTTACTGAGCTTGGAAGGATGGAAGGCTGAGACAACCTTCAGATGGTCAGGATCAAACTCTTGGCAGTGGGCAGAATTAGCATAAAATTTGATCAATTTAATCAAATTTTCTGATTTGATTAAAATGTATCTGATTAAATTGCTCAAGAGTGAAATATCTTACCAGTTCTGCTATCTTACTCACACCTACATATAACTGAATTGAAATTGACTAAGTGGGGTACCTTTAAACAAGCCTGTATAAACCTAAATTAACACAGCAATTATTTCAGGCAGAGAGTAACACTTTCCCTTAACAACTGATCTGTCTGCAAGTGGCATCTCATTTCAGTTTATCATGTGTGCAAGCTACATAAAAGAATAATACCAATCACTGAGCAATGTTTTTATCATGTGAAGATCCACCATGATCTACATTATATACAAATGCGTGAATCAAGTAAAATTCTTGCTGGTATTACTGTTTAGCATTTGGAATAAAGAGCAAAAAGATAACATTTCCCCCCTTCTTTATTTCCAAATAAGGCCCTGCAAAAAAGAGCTTAACCTTCACTTTTTATGAAAATAGCTCATGAAGTTATTAACTAAGCAAACATGCAATGTTTTTCATTTGCTAATGTCATCACATTGATCTTGGTAAGAGCCTGAAAAATAAATATGAGCCCCCGGTGGTTTTACTGATAAAAATAATTTTAATTTCTAATTATCTTAAGCATTGTGATAATTATTACGTCCTCATTACCAGATGATATTCAAAACTTACTTTCATGTGTGTGGGCTTAGTTGAACTAAATACTATTCCCTATAGGCTGCTTCTCTGGCAAAAAACAAAACAAAACAATGACTAAACTGAACAGTGTTTTTATTGGTCTCTGGAAAAAACAATCACTGTTCCTGCCTTCTTGGCATCAACAGCCCCATACCACACTTCAAACAGCATGCTAGGATTCAGTCAGTTTCCCTCACATCCATCCATGTGCGTGTTTATCCACATAGTTCCTAAGATTATTTCTGAAAATCTACACTGGAAAGCTCAACAACTATTTCCTGTACCCGTGAAAACATTCGATCCCAGGGTGTACAGAGATTTTTGCTTACTCTGCAGATTACTTGGAGTACTATTACTTTCATTAATGAAATGTACATTGTAACATATCTTTTTTATTAAGGTCCAAAATGTGCCAAAGAGAAGATTAATCGGCGAAGTTGAATGACACAAGCAATGGGACCTGAAACTCTTTCCCCTTAATGTGTGATTCAAAAGCTGGTGGGGGAAAAGCAGAGTTGTAAACTCGAGCTTTCAGTATATGCAATGCACAGCAAAGGCCAAATATTTTTCCAGTCTATAGATCTTGAGGGAAAAAATGCCAAATATATTTCATAAGGCAGTTAAGCCTCTACTGGAATCTAATCACTGCCAGATGTTTAGAAGAACATCACGAAATGCTGGCAACCCCCCACTGGTCTCTCCCAAAACTGCAGAGGCAAGTTTTAAAACATTTTTTTAGATAAGTGGCCAAGAAATATGTGCTACAGAAAGCAGAATTCGAGCGGGTGAACACTTTGCACCCCTGGACAGTCTTTTTTTTTTAATTTAAAAAATAAACCCCAAAGAGGGGTCTCTAAACAACTTACAAGAAGCTGAACCTGGGTTTTTCTTTAAGAACAAATGGCAGCTTTCATCCTTAATGACTAGCAATCCACCCAGCTTCAGTTTCTCTCACAAACACACACAAAACACAAACCCTCTTGCAAAAATATTTGCTTTCACAAGAAGCCCATATTCACTGCTGACAAGCCTCCTGCTTTTTCACAGCCGCCCAGCAATTTCCAATACCTATTTTCTGAAATAGCCACCCACTCATGGGCTTACCTTTCATGTTGGCACACCAGGCGGTCACATAGAAAACTTAGATGCTGGAGGAATTTGCTGCTGTTAACACAAAACTCCTTATTGGATTTCCATGCCGGGTGCCCGAGATCTTCTGATCAGGAGCAAGGATGATGGATGGATGAATGGATGGATAGAACTCTTGACCTCTCGCTCAGCCCGTCTGAAGGAGTCCGAAGTTTACACTCTCGTGACTGGCCTAAGCTCAGACGACCAGCCTCTGCTGCCCCTCCTCTCTGCTCAGTTTTGGAAAGGAGAGAAAGCTTTTGGCTCCACAGTCGTCCCCCCCCCCGCAGCTCCCCTTTCCCCCCCGCCTCTTTCACGAGCTGGACTGTAAAGTAAGGCAAAGAAGAGACTGTAATAATAAACCTCCAGCGAAGTTTGAATGAGGAGTAGAAACTTCTTCCCTCTTCTCCTAAATCAGCCTCCCAAAAGCTCCAGATTGTCCTGAAAAATTCCTGCACAATCAGCTGCCTTCCCTCTCTTCTTTCCTTCCTTTCCTTTCCCTTCCCTGTGAAGTTGACTCTTCTCGGACAGAGAGCTCTTAAATGTGAAGCCAAAATGTTTTGGCAGAGACCTAGGTGTATAGGCTCTCCATAGAGGCAAAACACTTTGAGGATGGAAAACAGAAAAGCTCAGCAGCCTCAGCTCGACATTTCAAGCCTTCCAAAATCTGGTTCCCTTCCCAGGATGCAGAAATCTCTGTTGAAGAGGGCTGTTTGTTCTAAAAGAAGATAAATAATCACCAATAACACATGCAGTTTCATTCTGGTTAAATCAATAGTTGTGCTGTCCCGAATTTTGTGCACCAGAATAGGTTTTGACTTTGGAATATTCCAGTTTCTTCCAGAACATTCCATTTTCTTCCTGGAACAGACCCACCGAGATTCCAAGTGTGGCTTGTGAGTTTCCAGACCTTTATCATTAGGAACAGAAAGGAGTCTACAGAACTTCCTGTTCCAGACACATGAACCATTTTCAGAAAGCTTGGTTTGCCTTGCCTGCACCATTATGCATATCCCTAATGAACACACTGCCCTTACAAGAAAACATCGTTGGCTTGTGTGTGGTTTGCTGTGTTTTGAAAACCCAGGTAATTGGGATAAACCTGTACAGAGTTTTAAGTCCATTCTGCACTATATCATCACAGTTTGACTACTATAAAACTTGAAATAGTGGACTCTAGAGCAAATAACAAATAATGACTGCCTACAGAATAAGGAATAAGATTAAAACAATAAATTTAAATAAAAAAAAAAAGAATAAGGAGTAAGGAAAGACTCTCAGTCTTATTTCACCAAAGTGGGAGATAAAATAAGTAATGGGCACCTTCTTCCCCACACCTGACTCATATCCTTTATGTTGGGTACAGTATATTTCTCTGGATGCATGAAAAAAAACCTAAAATACTCGTTTCACCATTATTTCAACTACACATAGCTTGTGTTTAGTGACCACAATTGAAACTTGCAGCTTGGTTGTTAAGCAAAATGGTCGCTAAGTGAAACCTGTGCTTATGTTCTTATTTCACCTTTCCTTTGCTTTACAAACCTTCAAAGGCCGTAAATGAAAAGATTGGTCACAATGTTATTTTTGTATAACAGTTGTTTAATATGGATCCAGTCGTAACTGTGAATAGTCCCTAAACAAGGCAGTTGCTAAACATGGATTAGCTGTACATCCTTGCTGACTGAAAATTACTTCTGCTTAATTCTATCCTGTCATATTATCTACGCAGTCTGAGACATCATGAACTGATCTCACACTGAAATAGAACTTTCCTGTGGAACTGACCTCTATGAGTCAAAAAAGTCAAGATGGTGGCCATGACCATGAAATTAAAGCCCACCCCTTTTTTACATGTAAGATGCTGCAGGCACCTGAAATGAGAGACAAATTTCTTCAAAATACATGTTTTGTTGGATCCAAATATGTGAGCCTTAGAGTTCTTCTCAGAGCAGGACAAAGCTGTTCCATTTTTCTGTGTGTCTCTCGAGAGTCTCTTCTACAGGATCAAAAAATACTCTGGTACAGTCTTTTTCAATCTTTTGCCTTGCAAACAATCCCCCAAAACTCTTAGTTCCCATAACTCATTGTCTGATTATGCTGGCTGGAATTAAGAGGTCTGTAATCAATCATTTCTGGAGAGCATTAGAATGAAGAAAATGGTGACTATAAGTACATGAATACATGTGCATGCACAGACAGACAGACAGACAGACAGACTCACAAACAGTTTAGTCAACTCTTCTTTAATTGGTAGACTGTATTGGAGCCCGTTCCCCCCCCCCAAATACCATAATTAAATCTAGCATTTTGTTTTAATTTTTTTTCTTTTTTTATGTACCCTAAGGATGTCATATCGAATTAATACACCTGTGAGTGCATATTTGTTTAATAAGGATACAGTATTTTAGGAGTTTTAAAAACTTTTAAAATGTTAAGAATCAAGCCCTTAATAATTTACCGATGGACCCTTTATAGCTTTCTCAACCCCCCAAAAAAATATAAATAAAATGCTCATGTTCTACATGCAACATAAAAAAAAAACACAAGTAGATGTTCTCTAGAATGTTGGAATCCAATTCCTACAGCCCAGAAATGTTTGCTGAAACTAATGGGAATTGAATCCAAAACATCTGGAGAATCTCCAGTTGTGTATCCCTGAGGTAAGCAGAAAAGGTTCTGCAGCTTGTTCACGGTCTCTAATGTATTCATATGCTATATTGGTCTTTCAATTTCAGTTGTTCTTTTCTGGAGTTTGGGGGCCATCCTAAGGTATAATGTCAACATTTTATATGATATATTCTTTTAAATTCCAAATTCCTTTATTCTCATATCGAATCTTTTGTGCAGTTTATTTTAAGACCTGCCATAGTGTCATGCTATATACATGGCTTCCAAGCTTGGTTCACTCTGATTGTAAATTTGTTTTTTTTTTAATCTAGAATCCATTCCATTGCGAAAACATGTGCTTTAATGAAGTTTTATTGTGGTTGCATGTCCAATAGCATGATGATTTACACATTCCTTTTTCTGGAATATTTAAAACCTTGGGCATTTCTACATTTAAACAATACTTCTAATACTTTACACTTGAAATTGTCCACTTTGTCTCTTCTGGTGACCTCAAAATACAGAACACACAAAAAATACTCTAAGAATCAATGTGATAAGCATCTACCCTAATAAACCGTGATCTAATTATCTGGTATTCTGAGGTTTTCCTGGAAACTGTGATCCTGGGGTTGCTGAGCAAGTAAATGACAATCTGTTGGCTATTTGGAATTCCTGTACCAGATTTACAACAATTCTTGTTTGGCCTTCTCATTTTCGAATGCTGTTGTTTGCACTCTATTTCCAAAGTCATTTGCCAAGAAAATAGAAAATAAAAAAACTAGCTGCTCTAGAGAAAAATTAAACAGAGTTTCAAGTAAATATCCTGTATAATTGTTACTATAAAATTTTTCAAGAAATCGCAAGGAATTGTGTTACAAAATGTATAGAACTTATTGCACATTAAATATGGCACAGAAAGACTACTTTCATGTTAAATACTCAGGGGACTGGGAGGAACAGAAATAATGACTTAAAAATCTTTAGAGAATTGGTGATTATGCAAACTAACGATGACGAACTCATTTTCTCATAAACTGTCAGAAGTTTTAGTGTTATAAGTAATATTGCTAAAGAATAATTATGTTATTGAGGATCACCAAAAACAGAGATTTGCCAATGATTTCAAATAGCCTTGGATGAAGTATTTGTTGATAACATTTACAGCTGACTGTTGGGAAACTGAATGATAACATAACCCAAAGCTTGTAGCACTTGCTCTGAAAAATAAAAACTTAAAAAGAGAGGGATTTTTACAATTAAGACTTTAAAACATATTTGAATATATTGTTTTATTCATGAGGTTATAAGAGAAACAAGATAAATTATCAGCATAAATAAGTTAACTTTTATTAATAGAAACTATCTCCAATGCAGGCAAGTCATAATTATTATATATCATATGACCGAGGGGTGGGTTCTATTTACCTTTACTACAGGTTCGCAACGAGGCTGCACGCACATGCACAGAAGCATTCTGATGACGTCAGGGTCAGTGGGCGGAGCCTCCTGCTGGTTTTACTACCGGTCCGAACCTGTGGTTGTACGTTGAGGACTACCTGTACTGTACTGGTTTTGTGTGATCATGTCAGATTTTTCCTACTATATAATTGAAGCAAGAAGAAATGGGGCATGATACACCCAGAAATGGCACAGTGAAAGTTGTGTGTGTATGCATGCATGTGCACATGTGTTCATGCACATGTATGTGCGTGTGCTTCTCTTCATCATTGCTGAATCTATACATCCATCCAAAAACATGCTTTATGATAGTGGCATCTATAACAAGTCAAAGTGCCATCGAAATGACAATAAATGCATGACTATATTGTTAGGCTAGGATGTGGCATTTGCATGATGATGGCATCATGCAGAGGCTGTACAAAAATAATAGAATATATGCTATATATATTCTATATATATAAAGCACTGTTATTAACATCAGCTGCCTGCAATTACTGCAAGTTCAAATCTCACCAGGCTCAAGGTTGACTCAGCCTTCCATTCTTTCAAAGGTAGGTAAAATGAGGACCCAGATTGTGGGGGCAATAAACTGACTTTGTATAAATATACAAAAGTATGAAGGCTATTGCTTAACACATTGTAAGCCGCTGTGAGTCTTTGGAGAAGGGCGGCATATAAATCAAATTTTTAAAAAAATTGTAAAAAGGTTCTTTGAGAATTCTATCATATAGAAACTTGATAGATATTTAGAGCAAGCTGCTGAAATAATCAGGAGGTGAAATTACAGAGAATGAAGTTTCAGTCTGCTTCTGATGTTTGGAGATCCTTTGTAGCAGCTCTGTTTTCAGTCTTGCTTCAGAAGGATGGAATAGCTTCTTCCAGCCTTCGAAATATTTTCTCTGCTGTTTTTCACTGAAAGAGAAACATATTTTTTTAAAAAAAACAATACTGGTCAGACAGACTTTTGTCTTCAGCTCCAATTTCAGTGGGCAGGCAGAACTCTACAAGAAACAATAATAAATAAGTTTTGAGACTGATTATCATTCCTTTCATCTGTTACAAAGATGTTCTGCATCAATCTGAATTTAATATTGGGGACTATGAGATAGGAGAGATGATACAGGATGACAATGTTCTAGGAAGAGTAAAAGTCTAATCTACTTTGAATTGTTCTGGATTTAATTTTACTAAAACTCACAATTCATTGAGTAGATGTGATTTCGTGGTCAGCTTTACCACTTTCTTATAATGAGGAGCCGGAAAGCATTCAAGCATTTTGCAAACTGTTTAAAGAGAGAACTGATCACATGATGTTTCTGTCAATATCTCTGTAATTTTATGTAAATTACTGTTTTCCAAAATTCTGAGGCTTTGATGTTTGGTTTTCCTGGCAATGATAACTGCTTTAATAAGTATTTCTTTTTCTCTTCTTTGACCATAATTATTTTGGAGAAGCTTCAAAAAGAGCTGACATTTAAAAAATAAAATAAGTTGGGGCGGGGGGGAATGGCTCATACTAAAACTAACCGGATTGGAGTGGAAGTAGTGAACAATTATTTAGCATTAAATTCAAAGGGGAACTCAAATTTAGATACTTGCAATAGTTTGTTTGTTTAACTTAACTCTTTGAAATCTATAGATTCTTCTTTTTGGCCTCTTCACTCTTTTGCTTTTGTATTTCTGAACTATGACTGTTTGTATTTGTATATGCTGATCTAATGAAGTCTTACTGCTTACATACTGCTATTAATACAGGCTTCCATTTTCTGGGCTTCTCTGCATAGATAATTTTCCATATTGAGGCCCGAGGGTTATATTAATGGATTTTTTTTTTGTCATGGTGTAATGCTTAAATATGGTGAGTATTTGGCCAAATTGACTACATCTGGATGTATCTAGACCAGGCATGTCCAACCTGTGGCCCATGTCCAACCTATGACAGCTAATAATACAGCCCCACAAGATCATAATAAAAATATAAAAAATATAGGAAGTTTGCTATATAACTATAATTATATATTTTATAGGCAGCCCAAGACAATTCTTCTTCACTCAGTGCAGCTCAGGAAAATCAAACCGTCAGACACACCTGATCTAGACAGCTTTGTGAGCTAAAAGGGATGGCTTTTCCAGGTTGTCTTCAGATATCTTTAAGACGCAACAAGATGGTAGACAGACAGTGATTTTCACATTGTAAAAAGCTTTTTCACTCAGAAACCTGTCTGATAAGTCAATAAGAACTAGAAGGGATCCTGTTGCTTATTCCTTTTTGTGCATGGGCAACTTTAAGCTTTTGTGTGTGTGACTTTGAGTCAGTGTTTATTCCTGGCAATTACCAGGACTACACCTTAGAATTTCCTTGGCAAGATTTTCCAAAGTGATCAGCCCTTGCTTTCTTCTAGGGCTGAGAGAGAGCAACTGGCCCAAGGTTACCGTGCTGCGTTTTTGCCTAAAGTAGGAATAGAACTCACAGTCTTCTGGTTTCTAGCCTGATGCCTGAATACTATATCAAAATGGCTCTGAATCTTAATCATAATTTAAAACAATGTGAATGGAAGCTTTGAGTCCAAGTTAAACTGCTTATTTTGGCAATCGCTCTTGGCAATCTCCATATAGACTACAGATCTGCCTCTAGATTTTGTGAGTTTTCATTTCAGTACCTGTGTTATAAATACCAACGTGGTCTTAAACAAAATCTCATATCTCTATCTCATCTACGGTATGGTACAACTCTTATACTGCATTGAAGTAAAAAGGAAACCAACTCTTGAAAGTATTTTATAATACTGTATCTTTAATTTTATAACAGATGAAATTTCAATATAGCATGATAATGAAATCATTTTTATCTGTTGTTTTAGAAAAGCAATGCAGTGTGCTTTATTTTTGCGTATGTGGATATGCATGTTGATTTGTATACATATTTTAAAGCTAGCCTCAGAAAATTAGTCATATTTATTCAAATGCTTAGAGACACAAAGCCTCACAAATAGCATTTTACATATTGGCTTGTGCTTTTCTTATTTCATTAGCATATCACTGGTTTGCATGTGTGTGGGCAAAGAGGATCAAGAGTCAAGAAAATTCATTAAATTCTGTGACCAGAAACCTCACTGTAAATTTTGGCTAAAAGAACAAATGGACCAAATTCTTTTGCATTTTCAATCTCTATAACTTGCTTTTGACTTAACTTTTTTTTATTTATTCTGGCTTTTGTTATGTATGACCCGATGAAAGATACAAGGAATAAAACTATTCTAACAGTCTGACCTTATCTTCAGAATATACCAGATGAATGATAATGGGATCATTCTTAAACGCTCTTGTGACACCACCAGTAGTCACAAGATTTACGTAGGCAAAGTGATAGTCTTCTATCACATTGAATTATGCATGAATGATATTGGTTACAGTAAAATTGTAGAAAACCTGAGTAATAGGTAGTATAGTTAGAATCCAGTGTCATTGATTGGCCCCTGGCAGCACATCACTGGCTATAACATCATGGCATTCTTGTGAAAGAGTTAAAACATTCTCCTAAATAGTATTTCAACAAAATGCAATCAGTTTATAGGAGCATATGAAATACTGATGCACAGAATTTATATTTCCAGATAGATGCCTTAGATCAGGGGTGTCAAACTTGTGGCCCGCAGGCTGGATGCGTCACACGCAGTCCATGCCCACCCCAGTTCCGCGAAGAGGAAAAATGTCACGATACATCACGTGATGGCAACATGAAGCCGTGAGTTTGACACACGTGCCCTAGATCAACATCACACACTCACCAAATGCCTTTTAAAAAGAATCTCTACACAACAGGAGTACAGACATCCAATACAAACCTTAATGATATCATGAACACCATGCCATCATTGCACAAATGTTGTGAATTATGTGACTAATGCAAATTGCATCATTTGCATAATAATGTCACCACGAACAGGAAGTCACTTGCTCCCACTGGTCTCTGGACCCCATGTACGTCTATAAACAGGAATTCTGAACTTCCTTCTCCATTATTCCTCAAGAAAAGAGTTAAGCTTTGGATAGGTTTTTATCTATTCAAGTTATGGGGAGGTAATGTCTATTACAATATTTTGAAATAAATCTATATACAGTATAGTTCAAGTAAACTGATTGCATGTTTATAAAAATCAATCAATAATATTTTAAAAATCTATGTCGATAACATACAGTGGTCTGAATGGGACATATCAGTGGAGATTAAAAAGCCTGGGTTCTAGACTAACATCAGAAAGACTCCATTTAGCACCTTCTTTCCAACGAGAATTCCAAAGTGGAGGATATAAGCTATCACTGAAATGTCTCTCTTCAGTTTTCCATTGCATTTCAGATGGCAGAAAAATTTGGAGAAGAGCTTTTCATTAAGATTTTAAAACATGGGCAGACTCATAAGAGGAAAGATACAACATTGAAGGTACAACATATCTAATCTGCATTTGTTTTAACAACATATACTTCCTCTTGATGCTCCCTCAAACTTAATGTGTGTGGTGAACTATAGAAAATTTTCCTGTTAGAAACTTAAATTGCAAAATTTTTCCCTTGAAGAAACAAATGTTAGTATCTGATCCTTAAACAGAAATCTAAAAACAAGACTTCTGTATTGGATTTGCAAATATAATTTAATTATTAATATTTGCAACATTGGCATCCTTCAGTCTCAAGAGACTATGGTATCCTGCTCTGGAAAGAGGTCCTAAAACAGCATATAATGTGACTAAAAAGGCCAATTCAAGAGTGACAATCCCTTCCACACTGAGGGCAGATACATTCTGTCCCCTGCCCAGCCCCCAGATTTCGCTGGTTCCGGGACTGCCTCTTTGCCTCAGCCTGCCGAACAAGTATTTCTTCGAATTGGAGAAGGCCATGCTGCGTCTTTAGCCTCCAAGCTGAACGATCGGAGGTCAAGGTTTCCCAGTTGTTAATGTCCATTCCCAGGCCTTTAGTTCCCTCTTGCAGATATCCTTAAATCGCAGCTGTGGTCTATGAGCTTATTTTGCAAGCTTTCCAGCATAATCTATAGTTTTGCTATGTTGTTATTCATATTATGTTAGTCCCACAGGGTGAATGTTACCTAAAATCCTTTCACCACTTCAACTGAAGTATAGAAAAGGCCAGGATATCAGTATCAAGGAATTAATAAAATCAATTAATTAATATTACAAAGCTGATTAAAAATGTAACTTTCATTTTTTTTTGAATTTTTTGAATTCTTGTAAAAAATATGTTAATAAGAACCTTTCATGGCAATGTTCAACACAACAAAAATGCAACTGATTTTTTTTAACATTTGGGTGGACATAACTCATTCGTCAATTTTTCAAATACTTATTTCAGTGTTTTGAGATTACAAAAAGTTGCTACCTATCTTAGTCTTATTTTTAAAGAAAAGAGTTTCAACTATTCTTAGTTGAAACTCTCAGGAATGGCAAGACTGATGTTCCCAGAAATACCAGCCAGAATGGCCCTTAGTTGGCAATGTTGGAAGTTATGGTTCCAAATTATAGGAGGGGACTAGGTTGGAGAAACCTATCTTAAGGTTTTGCAGCACCCGTTGTATTTGGATGCCAAGAAATGGCAGCTAGAGAATGGAGAGACAAGCTGTTGTGGTCTGCCGGCAGCCTGCGGAGCTGGGAGCAGAGTCGGACAGTGAGGAGTCTGGGGAGGAACATGGGCCAGTCCTGGAGTCTGGGGAAGGCTCGGATGAGGGCTCTGCATCGGAGGCAGAGATTGGGCCAGGACCTTTGGGGAGTTATGTGCTGACTACGAAGCCTCCAAAGTCTGACATCAGCGAGGCAGACGAACGGGGAGCCTGTTCCCAGTATGTGCGTGCGCAGAGCTGCCAGAAGGCAAGAACAAAAGAGGCGACTTGGGAGTAAGGCTTGGAGATGATGGCCCCTCCTAAAAGACATAAAGGAGGAGCAAAGGCATGTGAGCCTTTGCAGAAAGCAACTTTGTTCGTGCTGGTCGGTTTAAATTCTGAAGCTCTGTGTTTGACTCTGTGTTTTGTGTGGCCTTGCAAAGCTAATTGCCAATTAGGTCTTATCAACCTTGTCCCAAAGGACTGTGGCAGACTTCTGTCGGACTCTTTACAAACTATTTGTGACCCATATGTGAATGAACAGAATGAGAATGAACAGGCTGTGAATGAACAGAATTCACAGCCGTTGAAATAAAAAGAGGGTTTTGGGGACTAATTGTGTGCTTTTTACTGTCTCAGGAAGCCTAGGTCAGAACAGCTGTCTTGGAAATTCGGACATGTAAGATGATATAGGTACGTAGAATTCCTGAAAGTATTGGTCTATGGCAGGGGTGGGTTCTACTTACCTTTACTACTGGTTTGCAACGGGATCGCACATTCTGCGCATGCACAGATCACTGATGACGACATCCGGGGCGGTGGGTGGGGCCTCCTGCTGGTTTTACTACCGGTTCTTGTGAACCGGGGCAACCCACCACTAGTCTATGGGAATCCTATCTTGTAATCCTTGGATTTCTTTATTCCATTCTTTCTACTGATTTAGATATGATTGGTGAACTATCAGGCCTATCAGGCCCTAGAAATTGTCCAACTTTTCAGAATCTGTTGGTGGCCACATCCAGAAATAACACACCTGTTTTTCCAACACTGGGAAAAAAATAATTATTAAGAGCAAGTAACTGGAACTTAATCAAATAGTATGGTTTCTCACTAAAATCCTTTTGATTAGTGTCTGACTAAATGTTGAATGTCTAACTACAGTATACGGTGGTCTTGCTTCTAGCTTTCTAGACAGAGAAACTAGTCTACAATTTGCCTACTGTGCAAAGTTTGTTTACATTGACTTACATATGATTATTTCATCTACCTTAAAGCAGAAGCTCACACCCTGTGTTTGTGCTTGGCATGCATTTTTCTTTTGCAAGTAATGAAGGCCAGCATAAATGTAAAATAGTGAATGACATCCTAGTGTTACCTTCAAAGGCAAAAATATAATAATGAATAGGTAAGTAAAGTGCCTTTTGATCATTTGCCTCTAATTGAGGGTTCATTGTATGTCAGACATAGCATAATCGTGAGATGAAAACCCATGCAGAATTTGAGGTGGGGTAGGGAAGCCTTAGCATTTCACTTGGTAAGCAAACATAGATATAGCATATCGTGCAATTGTTCAGCTGGGTGAGAAGGATTACTTCTGTCAGCAAAAGTGGCAGAACAGCACTTATATTGAACAAGCGTACAAAATCTTTGTAAGTCTTCTTTGGATGATCCCCCAACATCTCAAGACAGGAGCAGGGGTGAAATGCTCCCGGTTCAGACCGGATCGCCTGATCCGCAAGCGATGGAGAAGGGTGGTTCAGAGAATCGGTAGCAAAAATCCCTGCCCCCTCCCATGTCCAGCTGAGCCGTACAATCATCAGAGGCTTTTTTTTTTCACTTTTAAAAGCATTTTTTCTACAACCTCTTCAGCTGAAAAAATGCTTTTAAAAGTAAAAAAAAAAAAGCCTCTGATGATCGCGTGGCTCAGCTGGGATCATCAAAGGCTTTTAAAAGAAAAAAAAACCCCTTTTTTTCTTTTAAATGCCTCTGACGATCCAAGCCGAGTTGCCTGATTGGCCAAGACTTTTTTTCTTTTAAATGCCTCTGACGATCCAAGCCGAGTTGCCTGATTGGCCAAGACTTTTTTTCTTTTAAATGCCTCTGACAATCAGGCAACTCAGCTTGGATCGTCAGAGGCTTTTAAAAGAAAAGAAGTCTCTGCCGATCAGGCAACTCAGCTTGGATCGTCAGAGGCATTTAAAAGAAAAAAACACTTTTTGGATCATCAGAGCCTTTTGAAAGCATTTTTTTACAACCTCTTTGCCAAAAAGGTTGCAGAAAATATGGTTTTAAAATTTTTTTTAAATTGGCCATGCCTACCCAGTCACATTCCCCCCCCAAGCCACGCCCATAGAACCAGTAGTAACAAATTTTAGATTTCACCAGTGAGCAGGAGGCTGCAAAGTGTGAAGCAATAATTCAAATGCAATTGTAAAAGCAGTTCCATTAATGTAAAATGGGAGATCCCACTAAGAGGTTAGGGGAAAAGAATAAAATGGAGGAACATATACTTTACCAGGTGCTCACATTTCTGTCTCTAAGCCCAGAACAATAACACAACTGTGTGCAACATTTCCCTGATGTTTGTTTGTTTGTTTGTTTGTTTAAACAAATTATAGTCCCTATGAGAAAAAGAAGAGCAAGTTTAGTGCAGAGTGTAATATATATAGGAAGAAGAAATGCAGAAAACATTGAAATGCAATAAAAGGGGCTGTTCTAGATTATATAGCTACTACAAAAGTACAATAACTAGAAGTCTGGCTTTAGGAATGGAAGTAGACCAGTAATTCAGCCGATTCTATCCGGCTCAGGCAAACCGGTAGTGCTGGCGGTGGGAGGCTCTGCCCATACGCACGTATGTTATCATGTCCCATTTTTGACCCTCCACGCATGCGCAGAACCTTCTGCGCATGCATGGAGGAAGTGCGCGTGCTCACATTTGCGAACCGGTAGTGAAGGTAAGTGAATTTCACCCCTGAAATAGACTCCATGGAATTACTTGGTCTTTAAAACAACTGGTTTCCAGGATAAAAAGGCACACTTCAATGATCTCACCCTATTGAAAGAAAAGCAATTTCTTCATCTTTTATTATGCATTTATACTATAAAGCATACAATAAATTACAGTAATTTTAAAAATGTTCTAAAATAATAAAACAGCAAAAACAATACATATTATAAGAGATAAGAATATATAAAATATTTTGCCTATGGTAGAGACTTAAAATCAAAGGTGAAAATGCCTGGAAGAAATGGAACCACTTAGTCTGGTGTTTAAGGACATTAAACCCTCATCCGTTTCTCCTCCTAGTCCTCTTCCTTTACAAGATGGTGCTGTAGTAACAACACTTTCTTTTTCTTCCAGTATTCACCCTATATCTTTAAACTATTCATTCCTTCCAGGTAGGTGGTACTCTTCTTAGTACCTTTCCTAATTGATTCAATGGGAATAAGGCAAAAGAAGAAGTATGCTTGAACGAATTCAGAGAAGTCAATTCTCAACAAGTACCAAAACATCCTAATGAGATCTTCATTCAACAGGAAGCTCACCCTAAAATTTCTGACGAAGGAGGCTTTTCATAATAAAGCGATCCCACATTCTGGCCTCTCCTTTGATTGATGGATCACAGACTCCATTAGACCAGTTCCACTACTAATCACCACAAAGTAACATTTCCTTTCACAGCATGTGTTATAGCTGCTTTTGTGCAAAATTGATGGATGCTGTGTTCATTCTGAGCGCCTAGCTTCATTTAATCTCCATAGCAGTTTGAAATTCTTCTTATTCAGAAAACGCGAAGGGCATTCATGTTTAATCCATAGGCTTAAAAAAATTACACAGCCACTTCCTTGCCAACGACACCTAGCACGAAGGGCAGTCACGCTTATGAGGTTATTAACATAATTATTTCCTTCAAACTTTGTGTAACCGTTTCTTCTCCTATTTTTCTCAAATCATTAAGCGCTGGCTATTGAACTGAAAATCTTATCATTAAATCTTCCCACCTACTAGTAGTATTTGGGACAGCCTTAAGGCTGTTTGAGTTGATTCTCCAGTTCCCAAAATCAGAGATTGTTTTATTAGGAAGTTTCAGTACCAGAATGGGTTCAGAGAATAAGTCTCCCTTGACATTTTAATGCCTCCTGCCTCTATTTATTGCTTTTCAAAATTCTGAAGAGAAATGTAGTAATATAGCAGGATGAAGACTGACACAATTAGACATTATATTTATTTTTTAAACAGCTCATGCCCTGGTGACTTGAGGGAAGGGGAGAAAGCCCACATTTTAGAAAGGCAGAAGAGCTAGTATGCCTGACTAAACAGTAATTACTAGCAGCCTGGCTACTTGTTATATAAACTTTTGTGTCCCTTACCTCCCAAACAGTGATGATCTCCCCTTACTAAATTCCTTTAAAAGTTAATACCCTGACTCAAAATAATCTGGAAAATAAATGAACAAGATTTTTTTTTCACCTTAAATGGTCATATCAGTTCAAATACATTCTCTAAATTCATCCAGAGCCCATCTGTTGAAACAGGCCACAGTGCAATATTGTTTGTTCATAACACCTTCCCAGACATAATTAACTCAAGGCAGAGAAGTTTAAAGTTCTCCTCTGTGCAACCATAGAGTACCATGCTAACTTCTCTAAACCTTGGTTTCATCAAGTGTGTATGCATGCCAAAGACCCAATAACTGCTTGCACATAAAGCTGTGAGAGATTGCAATGATCCTCATGCCCACAAAAACATTTATATTTTTCCTACTAAAACATCTAAATGAATTAATGATCAAGATTGTTAGCAGGTGTTAGATCGGCGCAGGAAAGGAAGACGTGACCAGCTCGTTACATTAGTAACCTTTATTGAGTACAAGAAACAGTAGCAAGACTGGCCGTGCGCTGCCGGAGCTCTCCTTATATTCGCTCCGGCAGGCGCACCGCCCCCTGACAGGGATTCAAACTTTCCCGCCCGGTGGCTGGCAGCCAATCCGGGCGGATGTCCTTATACGGACATAACACTCCTCCCCCCTAGTCCAAAAAAAACGTTCAGCGTTCGTCAATAAACGTGACGTAGTCCCGCAGGTACGTAGGATGCCTAGGCACCCTACTTGACCTGCGCAGTCTCATTTCTTCCGCGTCCCCGCCCTGGACGGACGGGGTTCCTGTGGCTCCTGGCTCCTTCCCCGGAACCGGGCTCGGTTCGGCTGGCGAGTGTGCGGGGTCACCCTCAGCGCCTCCGGCCGGACCGCAGACCTTGGATGGCTGGTTCTGGTGGTCTTCCTCCTGGCCTGTGGATCTTTCGCCTCGGCGGTGCTGTTCGGTTCCGACCCGGGAAGAGCGTCTGAGTCTCGGTAAGACCCCGGCTGTCACTTGCTCTTCCTTGGTCTCCCGGTGGCTGCGGTTCTGCTGCGGCCCGGTTCGCTGTGGTCCGGAGGGTGGTTCGGGCCGGTGCCCTTGGGTCTGGTCTGCTCGCTGTGGGTGGTGTTGGCCCGGGTAGCGGTGTCCGACCTTGCAGGGGTGGCGCAGGTCTCCTCTGCCGGGCTGGTGTTGGCCTTCCCCGTCGGGTTGGTGGTGGTCGACCTGGTCGGGGTGTCGTTGAGGGGATTCCTCCTCGGGCTGGTGGAGGTCTCCCCTGCCGGGGTGGCGCAGGCCTCCCTGGCCGGGTTGTTGTCGGCTTTCCCTTCCCCCTAGTCCCTGGTCTACCACCTGTTGGTGGTTGGGGTCGTCTGGGTTGGGTTGTTGTTGCCGGGTTGTTTCTTGCGTTGGGCGGGGGTCCCTCTCGCCGGGGAGTCGTGTGCCACCCTCGCCCATGTGCTGTGGTGTGCCCATCTGCGAAGGTCCCCGGTCTACTCGCCTTGCGTTGAGGTCTCCCTGGTAGGGCTGCCGTGGGTTGCCTTCACTGATAGGGTGCGGTGCTCCCCTTCTGGGCAGGTCCCGGTCTACCTGCGGGCTGGGTCGGGGGTCCCTGGCCTTGTTGTGCCGGGTGCCCACCTGGTCGGGTTGGTATTGCCATCCCCCGTGTGGTTGGCCCCGGTCTATCTCGCTGCACTGCCGACGTGACAGTGCCTGGTAGTGTGCTGGGCCGACCTCGTCGGGATGGCGTTGCTCTGCCTCGCAGGGGTGTGGTAGGCCTACCTCGTCTGGGTGTTGTAGGCCTACTTCGCCGGGGTGTTGCAGGCCTACCTCGTCTGGGTGTTGTAGGCCTCCCTCGTCAGGCTGGTTTTCGTGTGCTCCCCCCCACCTTTTCCGGAGTTGGTCGATGTGACGTCTCACGACCTGTCCATCTTCCAACTCGACGGTGTAGGATTTGGGGCCGGTTGTGCTGGCAATCTTCCCCTTTAGCCACTTAGGCGAGCCGTTGAAATTCAGCACGAAAACTGAATTTCCTTTGCTGAAGGCGCGAAGCGGGCGGCTGGCGGTTGCGGTCACTTCCGGGCTGTATTGGGGGTGCAGCCGGTCCAAGGGTGACCTCAACCTTCTGCCCATGAGGAGTTCGGCCGGGCTCTTGTGGGTGGTGGCATGCGGCGTGATGTGCTGGGTGAGGAGGAAGTTGTCGATGCGTTCTTGCCAGTCTCCCGGGCCCATCTTGGTGAGGGCTTCTTTTGTGAGCCGGACCATCCGTTCCGCTTGTCCGTTTCCGGCCGGCCTGTACGGAGCGGAGAGGGCATGGCGGATGCCCAGTCCTGCCAGGAAGGACTCCATGGCCAGGGATGTGAGCTGGGGGCCGTTGTCCGAGACCAGCACGTCCGGTAGTCCGTGTGTGGCAAACAGGCGGCGCAGGGCTCGGATCGTCGCTTCTGTTGTGGTAGATGCCATGGGTACCACCTCGAGCCACTTGGAGAAGGCATCTACCACGATGAGGAGGTGTCGCCCCTGCATCGGGCCCGCGAAGTCGATGTGGACCCTCGACCAGGGGTTGCTGGGGGTCTCCCAGTTCGTGACTTCAGATTGCGGCGGTGCGGGGCGGACTTCTTGGCACGGGTCACATCTGGAGACCCATTGTTCGATGTCTCTGTCCAGTGAGGGCCACCAGACGTAACTCCGTGCCAGGGCCTTCATGCGGACGATGCCCGGGTGCCCGTTGTGCAGTGTCTCCAGCGTCCGCCGTTGTAGCGTGCTTGGGATCAGCACCCTGTCTCCCCATAGCAGACAGCCCTTTATGGTGGACAGCTCCGTCTGTTTCCTGGTGAACAGGCTGAACCTCTCTTCCGTCTGTTTCGGTGGCCACCCCCTGAGGATCCAGGACCTTACTTGGCGGAGGGTGGGGTCTCTCTGGGTGTGCGCGGCCACATCTGCGGAGGAGACTGGACAGCTGGCGTCGTCATCTATGTGGAATAGATGGAGCGTGGGGGCTGGGTCTTCTACCGGGTTCTTCGATGGGCATCTGCTGAGTGCGTCGGCGTTTCCTATGGCTGTGCCTGGCTGGTGCACAAGCCGATAGGAATAGCCGGCCAGGAAGATGGCCCATCTCGTCATCCGCGGGGACATGAAGGTCGGGGTGGATTGGTCGCCTGCGAGGAGTCCCAGGAGTGGCTTGTGATCGGTGACTATGGTGAAGCGTCTTCCATAGAGATATTCGTGGAAGCGCTTCACTCCTGCCACGATGGCCAGGGCTTCTTTGTCCAGCTGACTGTAGTTCCGCTCTGCGCCGGACATGGTTTTCGAGAAATAGGCGATGGGGGCTTCCGTGCCGTTGGGCAGCTCGTGGCTGAGGACTGCCCCCACCCCGTATGGCGACGCGTCGCAGGTCAGCTTGATGGGGAGCGTCTCGCTGTATTGGATGAGGACGCTTTTGGACGTCAATAGTCCTTTTATGGCTCGGAATGCCGCTTCCTCTTCCTGGCCCCACTTCCAGGATGCCGATTTCCCCAGCAGGCGGTGAAGTGGCTCAGCAACTGTGGCTTTCTGTTTTAGAAAGATTGCATAAAAGTTGAGCAACCCAAGGAATGCCTGAAGCTCCGTTTTGTTTTTTGGGCTTGGAGCTTCATGGATTGCTTCCACTTTTGATTTGGTGGGGTGGATGCCTGTGCTATCAATGAGGTAGCCCAGGAACTCGACTTCCTGTACTCCTATGATGCACTTGTCCCGCCTGACCCTCAAACCCTTGGCCTTGAATCGCTGCAGGACAAGCCTGAGCCTTTCAAGGAGTTGAGCTCTTGAGTCACCGGAGACGAGCACATCGTCGAAGTAAGGCACCACCCCTGGAACGCCTTGGAGGAGGCGTTCCATCATGGATTGGAAGATGCCGGGGGCAGCGCTGACTCCAAATTGGAGCCGGTTGCATTTGAATGCCCCCCTGTGCGTGACAATTGTTTGAGCCTCCGCCGTTTTTTCGTCCACTGGCAGTTGCTGGTAAGCCTGGGCCAGGTCCAGTTTCGCAAAAATTGATCCAGATCCCAGGGAATGCAGCAGGTGTTGCACCACTGGGACTGGGTATGCGCTCTGTGCCAACGCCTTGTTGATGGTACAACGGTAGTCGGCGCAGATGCGCACAGACCCATCATGCTTCAGTGGGGTCACAATGGGAGTCTCCCATGAAGCATGATCGATCGGTTCCAGGACGCCCTGGGCGATCAGCTTATCCAGCTGCTCATCTACTTTGGGCCACAGGGCAAACGGAACTCGGCGGGGCTTGAGCCTAATTGGGGTGATTCCCTTGTCCAGATTGAAGGAGATTGGCCTCCCCACAAATTTCCCCAGCTTACCATCGAAGACTTCCTTGAACTCTTCGATGAGGTAGTCGAGTTCGTCCCTGCCAATTTGGTTGATGCCTTCGATTGAGAGCCCCAGCAGCTTGAACCACTCCACTCCTAGCAGGTTCGGTCGGCTGTCCCTTACGACAGTGATGGGGAGCTTGCCTTCGAACTGCTTGTAGGTGACCCGGATGTTGGCTCTTCCTAGCACTCCGATGGGGTTTCCCCCAAAGTCAACGAGCTTGGAGTGTAGTGGCTTCAGCTCTCGCTTGGTGATGCTGGGTTGCAGGCGCTTCAACTGCTGCCAGTCCATGATGGAGTAGACCGAGCCGGAGTCTACCTCCATTTTGCAGGGTGCTCCTTCCACGTGGATGGTCACATGGAACTTGGTGGCACTGTCTGATGTCGTGTGAGCGATGGTCGTCTGGTGGACCGCTCCGCTCCGGGGAAATTCGTCGTCTCTGCGTCTGGAAAGGCCAGAGGACCGTTTGGATGACCTCTGGTAATCCTTCCGATTCTCGCGGGGACGGTGGCTGGAGGGCTCTGGGGTTGGTTCCTCAGCTCTGCAAGCTTCGGCGATGTGACCCCTTCTGTTGCAGCGTCGGCAGGTCGCATCTCTCCACTTGCAGGTTGTTCTGGCATGGTCCCCTCTGCAGCTGGCGCAGCGCTCCCCTTTGTAGTTCCGTTGGGCGGTTTCCCGCCTTGGGGGTCTGGATACCTTGTGGACGGTGGACTCTCCCTCCGACTCGGATCCAGCCGTGGAATCCTCTGTTGATGATTGCTCTGTGGAGCGAATCTTGTGGATTCCCTTAGCTCTGCTTACTGCGGCAGCTGCTTTCTCCGAGATTTCGGATGCGGTGGCTTCCTCCACCACATCCTTGAGCACGAGCTTCTTCCTGCTCAGGAATTTCTTTTGCAGGCCTCTGTCCCTCATGCCGAAGACCACGCGGTCAGCGATGGCATTGTCCACGTGGTCGAACTCACAGCTGGCTGTGATCTGGCGTAGGGCCATCGTCTCACCTTCCTTCTGGTCCCGTTGATGGAAGGTGAAACGGTTCGCCACCGGTGTTCCTGTTGGGGCTTAGTGGTCCTCCAGGATCTGCAGCAGGTCTGTCCATGGAACTTCTTCGATGTCTCGTGGTGCTACGAGATCGATTGCCATGTCGAGGACCTCGGAGCCGCAGTTGGTCAGGAAGATGCCCTTCTTCCGGTCATCATCGGCATCCCTGATGTTGTTGCCTCTCAGGTATTGCCGGAATTTCACTACGTAGGATTTCCACTTGTCCTTCCCTGGGCGGAAAGGAGCAAGGGCTGGCAAAGTGACTTCAGCGGATGCCAGGCCTTTGGAAATGCCTACTGTAGTTCCCGGTGCCGGAGTCTTGTCTTGTTGGCTTGGTGCCGTGAGGTTCGTTCTTCTCTCAGTCCTTCGTCGCCAGTGTTAGATCGGCGCAGGAAAGGAAGACGTGACCAGCTCGTTACATTAGTAACCTTTATTGAGTACAAGAAACAGTAGCAAGACTGGCCGTGCGCTGCCGGAGCTCTCCTTATATTCGCTCCGGCAGGCGCACCGCCCCCTGACAGGGATTCAAACTTTCCCGCCCGGTGGCTGGCAGCCAATCCGGGCGGATGTCCTTATACGGACATAACAGCAGGAAAAGGAAAAAATAAATTGGTTACTTTGCTCAGGCTTAAAATAAGACGTATTTTTATAATTTGCGCATTGAAACGGCACTGAAGAGCCTTCCTTTGATGTTGTTTAAAGGTGAATTCAATAGTTATGACAGCCAAAAGCAATAGTCAAAAGCAAGGAGGAGGTATCTAATTAAAGTTGCAGGAACCTTCTTGACATGAGCTGTGATTATGTAAACACTGTAGAAAATACTTTGGCTCCAGTGATACCCTCGGCACATAATATGGAGCTGCATTAAGTGTTTTATGAAATTACCATAACATTTCTATTTCAAGTTCAAATGACTGCTAGGGAATTCCTGGAAGCTTGGCATTCTGACAGATCAGGTATCAACAGACCATTTAAACTCCATCTACATACCATTTAAAATACAAGCCAAAGTCAAGGAAGAAAGCAAAAAGGACGAAGTACATTCTCATCCAGATAACTAGGAAACAGCACCAAATAAACCAGCCTAATCCAGTGATGGTTAACCTTTTTGGCATTAAGTGCCAAAACTGGAGCGTGTCGGAGTGCCAGAACCCATAAGAGAGCAGCTGGCCGGTGTGCATGCACGCAGCAGCCAGTTATTCTTCCGGGTTCTGTTGCACATGTGCTGCTGGACATCTGGACCAACATGCATGTGCACCAACCAGCTGCTCTCTTCCGGGTTCCAGCACACGAATGCATGCTGGCCTACTGATCTTCATGCGAAGATGACCTGACTAGTGCGCATGCGCGTTCTGGAACCTGGAAGAGAGCAGCTGGCTGGAGCGCATGTGTGTGATGGAACCCGGAAGAGCAGCTGGCGCCGGCACGCGTCCCCACAAAGAGGGTTCTGTGTGCCACCTTTGGCATGCGTGCCATAGGTTTGTCATCATAGGCCTAATCAAAGAACCATCAAGGAAGAAACTGTACCCCTAACAAAACTGGAAGGACAAACACTAAAAAAACAACTAAAAATTTCACTCTTCCATGTATGGATGAAATTAGCAAGCCTGGTAATGAAATATCTGCTAAAATAAAGCCAAGTTCAGAGAACATCAAGAATCCGACTCCCACACGCACAGAAATCTGACAGAGCTTTGATTGTACCTTCTGGGCCACCATCTTGATATTGTTACCACACACTGCAGACTCTCTCACTGCTGTTAGGGCTGCAGAAAAGCAATGCCTTCAGCAGTACTAAAAAAAGCTATATGAAAGCAATTATTTGTTGTCCAAGACAGTGGTGGGTTGCCCCGGTTCGCACTGGTTCGATAGAACCGGTAGTAAAACCGGCGGGAGGCTCCGCCCACCGACCCCGACGTCACCAAAATGCTTTTGTGCATGCACAAGACAATAGTGAGGCATAATAACAGTTTTTTATTATTTAGATAATGCAGTCTATTTGTTCTCATATATCTGGAATATGTATTGATTTTATGTTATATATTTTAGCATATATGGAGCTTATTTCCTGCATGAATTGGAAACAGGAATCTCTAAATTTGCTGCATTCTCCTCTAAATGATAGCAATAGCACTTAGACTTATATGCCACTTCACAGTGCTTTTATAGCCCTCTCTAAGCAGTTTACAGAGTCAGCTTATTGCCCCCAACAATCTGGCTCCTCATTTTGCCGACCTCGGAAGGATGGAAGGCTGAGTCAACCTTGAGCCAGTGAGAATAGAACTGCCAAACTTCTGTCACCTGGCAGTCAGCAGAAGTAGCCTGAAGTACTGCATTCTAAACACTGCACCATCACGATAAATACTATTTCCTACTGGAAGCTTCTGTAAAACAAAACTAACTGCGAATTTTGGTTATGGACTAACAGTCTACTCTGAATGCCACCAAAGAACAAAGTCCAGGTAGAAATAACTACAACTACAATTTTCTTAGTTATGCACCAACAGTGGAATTCCTTCCCCTTTGAGATAACTTCATCTTCTTTGGCTGCTTTCAAAATAAAGTTGAAAAATCAGTTTTATAAATATAAACAAGAAACAAGATTCTTGTTTGGATCTTCATTTATATTAGCTATACTTGATGGACATTTAGTAATAGCACTTGTTGTTAAATATGTGATTTTGTTAATTATTATAAGTGTTTGGTATTGCAAGTGCCTGATATAAACCCATGAACTGAATAATATCCAGTCAGTATAACAATGGATTTCAGTGTCCCCATTGTGCTAGATTCTGTACTTCCAGATTGTGACTGCAGAACTAGCTTGGTGTCCAAAGATGAACTGCAGAATAGCATGTCTCCTTCAAACCTAAAGGTCTACCATATACTGTAAATATCAATTGTTTTCAAATTTTTCATGTGGGATAAACTATTGTAGCTTGTGAAGAATGCACATGTAGAATGTACATGTAGAATTGTGACACTCTGTCAAATTTTTTTTTATGACTCTGTAATCCCTTTATTCAGGGTGGATTTGGGGCAACTGAATGGATCTGAGCATTTACTGGCTGGATGCCCTTCCTGACACCTATGCAGTGTTTGCATCTTGTTACATTCTGTCAATAAACTATAGAAATATTGTTTTGAGAAGATTGGCTAAAAATGTTAATTTGAAATTACTGCAGTGCATTTCCCTTGGTTCATAAAAATACATTTATAAGAACCATGAAGTAACATTATATGTTTCCTAGATCTGCACTTTAAAAATATCTGCAACTAACTCCATAGATACATTATTGGCAAGAGGAAGACAATATATTGCCTAAAAACAAATTTTGGACTGAAAAGTCCTGTAATGGCACTTCAGTAACTGGTGCTGGGAATGAATGATGACGACTGTGCAATGAATTCTGCATACATCATTTCAATAGGAATTGTATCACAACTATAACATCTCAAGGGTTCCATAAAAAGTCTGAGTAGCACCATAAAATCAAAAGTTATACTTTGTTTTTGAAGACATTGTTAAAAATATTAAAGCCAAGAAACACAAATACATCTGACTTTCTTTGTTTGACCCTACAGGAAATAAAAAGTAATCCAGAATGTATACCAATATATTTCATTTTCTGTTATTTACTAAGGGGTTTTCTTTGGCTTTCAATAGCCTTCAGACAGATTAAGAGAGTTGGAAGGGATCTTATAGGTCATCTAGTCCAATCTCCCGCTCAAGCAGAGACCCTACACCATTTCTGACAAATGGCAATCCAATCTTTTCTTGAAAGTCTCAAGTAATGAAGCTCCCACAACTTCCAAGGCAAGCTGTTCCATTGGTTGATTGTTCTCACTGTCAGAAAGTTCCTCGTCATTTCTAGGTTGAATCTCTCCTTGGTCAGTTTTCATCCATTATTCCTTGTCTGGCCTTCAGGTGCTTTGGAAAACAGCTTGACCCCCTCATCTCTGGCAGTCCTTCAAGTATTGGCAGACATCTATCATGTCTCCCCTGGTCCTTCTCTTTACTACACTAGCTATGCCCAGTTCATGGAACCGTTCTTCATATGTTTTAATCTTCAATCCCCTAATCATCCTGGTTGCTCTTCTCTGCACTTTTTCTAGAGTCTCAACATCTTTTTTATTCAATAGATTTCATGAATGAAGTATGTCATTTACTTCAATAATATGTTTATTTAGCTATTAAATTTTGTGATACTAAAATATCACATACTAAAATATACATTGATCAACCTTCTTTTTCCAGCAAGCCAGGCTGGCCTAACACTTTTAAAAATGTTTTTAATTGTTTATTATTGCTTTTAATCATGGGGCCAAATTTATATATATCTTTTTAATTGTATTTTAATGTTTGTAGTTTATGTTTTTACTTGGCTATTCACCGCCCTGAGTCCTCAGGGAGAAGGGTGGTATACAAATTCAAAA
Source organism: Arizona elegans (assembly GCA_022577455.1). Classification (NCBI taxonomy): domain Eukaryota; kingdom Metazoa; phylum Chordata; class Lepidosauria; order Squamata; family Colubridae; genus Arizona; species Arizona elegans. The sequence goes on from JAKOOJ010000002.1 coordinate 40,030,270, forward strand.
ATAAATAAATAAATAAATAAATAAATAAATAAATAAATAAATAAATAAATAAACCTGGACTTTTCACTTTTTGTACAAAGTGGTTTCAGGAGCAACATTTTAAACTTAAAATTATAGGATTCAGTGATGTCACAGGAAATTGGCAGTGCCATGGACAGATAATAAACTTTTTGGCTACCGTTTTCACCAGATAATTGTCTTCTTCCCTTTTGTAAATATAATTGGATTTGACTTGAAGAAAAAAAAATCTACAAATACTATACATTCCTTTGTCGTTAAAGGAGAGCTTTGTTAGTTGATGTAGGAACTCTTAAATGTCTTAAATAATTTTGTAGTGTGTGGTAGGAAAGGAGGATTTCATTGTCAGTTTTTATTATGTTATTCCAAATTATTGTGCATATGAGAGTCAATATTAAAAACACAAGTAAGAGTGGGAATCATTCTCAGTCTGATGCCCTCCAGGTGTTCTGAAACTGCAGGCTTTGGAATGTTGGGAATTCACTGCACAAACTTTCTAAACAAACATCAGAGCCAAACACCGACCAGTTATGCAGGCAGTAAAATGAAGAGGATTTTTGCAATTTGTACATCCAAAGCCATCATCCTTGGTTGAAAATTTTTTCACTTGATTAGAAAATTGAAGATGAGTTTGTTCTAAGTATTCCTAATTTTTTTCCTAATATGCTAATTTTAGAATTTATTCCAAAGCAGAGTATTTTCAACTGCTATCTTATACACAGCTGGGTAAGAATGGACCTAAGTTACAGGTGATCCTTTAATTATATTTGATGGGAATATCTGAGGACACCAGTATTAGAGGTGATACATGTATACATGGCTAACTCCACAATATGTGTAGTATTCTTTGTTCTAGACCTTGTGTTAATCCCAGACTATGGGATTTCCTGGGAATTTGGACTGAGATCACTTTTTGGAAAGGAGCCAAATCTTATGCTTCAGGAAGTTTCACTAGGTAAGAAAGGTTTCAATTATTTTTACCAGATTTTAATTGCTTGTGCAATTTTTATTAGGCAGTCTGAATGCCCTGTGGCTAAGATAGTAGGATATATACATAAGCCATGTGTAAATTTTTCCAAATAAAACATTGCATACTCCTATGTAACTTTGTTACTGAGTAAGCACCCATTCTCCACTACTATTCCTAATTTATGTAATTAATATTAATTAATATCCATATTCTTATTTGATGGCATATTTTAGCTATTAAGTAACTGCAATATTCTGTTATTGTTTACCTTATTTTTTTTTATTTATGTTCTGTGTTGTGAAGTCCTCTGCATATATACAATACAAATTGTTACATATATATGCACATTATCTATAATGCTAAATATTTCCCAATAAAACTTGCTATTAAAACATTTTTTTAAAAAAATCTATCAAATGATGCAAATCTTAACTTTAAACTAGTTGCTATGTTCCACAAACACAAATGGAATTTTTCAATAACTTTTAAGCAAGGGGGGAGGTCTTCTAAAAGTGGCAATATTATTGCTCCATGTCAAGTCTGTGATTATTTATTTGCAATTAGAAACACTGCTGGCTGTCAAAAGGACAAGTCAGCAAAATCAGCATAGCAAAGAAATAGTTTAACTCCATGAAATGAGAATTCCTTAAATATTTCAGGACAGTGATATATACCAAATTCATATTTATTGGGATTTGCTTTTTATGTTTTTGGATGTTTTAAATACAATCTGATTATTTTTTTCTTATTCTCAACAGCATTAAGACAACAACAAGAAAGCTGTTATTTCAAAGTAGAATTCAAGAATTCTACTTTGAAGTAACAGCTTTCTTTTATCTATAATAAATTGACACATATAAGAGATTTTTCTTTTAAAAAATCAGAAGTTTCCAGAAAAAAATACAACAAATACTTAATTTCAATAAGTAAACAAATTTTCATAGTGAATCAGTGATATATACAGACTTGAAAGTGAAAACATACAAAAAAGATTTTGGCCCAATATCCTGATTATATGGGATACATCTGGCCTTTGATAAAAGGGAAAAAATGCATTTGCAATTAATTTACAGTATAATTTTCCCCATGTAGATAATAGCAAAAAATGTTAATAAAAGAGATAATAAATATTGTTTACATTTTGCATATATGCATTTATAAATAAATACACAAATAAATAAGGAAGCAATCAGTAATAGGAGAACTAGAGCAATGCACATATAAACATTTTATATGCTGAAGGCTGCTTTCCAAAAATATATAGATACAGGAAAAAGAAGTAGCAATGTCAGCCCAAAATTAAATGTATTTAATTAAAATTAAATTAAAATGAATTAAATGATATATACATGTGTGTGTGTGTATATAATATTATATTACGTTCATGTCAAAATGTAATTTGGTAGCAACTTGCAGAGACCCTCCTGATTATTCCTTTGATTCTGCACATTTTAAACATAATTTGATTGATTTTGATTTAAAACCAACATTTTTTCCAGTATCTCAAGGCAACCCTATTTGGAGATTTCTTTTAATTTTATCCCTGCAACAGGACTTGAAACGGACTTTCTTTAGCCTAAAGAGCATTTATATCAATGAAGGATGAAATTCTATCCTTCTGCAATAAAAACAAAGGCTAGAGTAAGAGGTAGAGTCATTGTGATACTAAAATAAATGCCACAACTATTCTGTGAGCTTGCTAACTTGTTTAATTTCTGGACATTGCTTGTCATAATTTTGTATTGGTTAACTGAACATAGAAATAAAATCATTTGTCCTATATAAATTCACCTTTAGAATATACAGGTAGTTCTCGATTTACAATCATTCATTTAGTGACCATTCGAAGTTACAATAGCACTGAAAAAAAATGATTTATGACAATTTTTCGTACTTATGACCATTGCAGCATCCCCATGTCATGTGATTTACATTCAGATGCTTGACAACTGGTTGATACGGTATTTATGAGGGTTGCAGTGTCCTGGGGTTATATGATTATCTTTTGTGACCTTCTGACAATCAAAGTCAATGGGGAAGCTAGATTCATTTAACAACGGTCTTACTAATTTAACAACTGCAGTGATTCACTTAACAAATGTGGCAAGAAAAGTTGTAAAATGGGGCAAAACTCACTTAACAAATTCCAACATAAAATCTGGGCTCAATTGTGGTCATAAGTTGAGTACTATCTGTAAAAGGGGATTGGTGAAAGAATGAGTATTGGAAAATGAACAGGTGAATGAACCTTTAATGTTGTGTCTGACATTATTAGGTTCTATCAAACTTTTGTAATTATGTTGCCGAAATAGATTTGAGGACAAAACTATCAAAATTGTGCCTCTATTATAAGGTTTATAATGGTTGTTAAATGGAAGAGGAGAATCTGTATACTGTAGTAATATAAAATAATGATATGACTGTAAAGAAGGAAGGACCGTTAAAGAAGAGTGCCATTATCTTCTGAGATTAATTGCCACCTTAAAATCCATTGAGAAGTTCAAAAGTCTTGAACCCAATGCTGCTTACGTACTGACTAAATGAACTAAGACTTAACTAGCACGTATTGCCAAGGTCTTCATAAGAGCTGCTGGGGATTTGAAGGTTGTCTCCAAGTCCAAAGTCATGGAATTTGACTAAATCCACCACACCCAAAACATTCCTAGCAAATTAGCTCATATAAGAAATTAGAATGAGAATGTTGTGAGGAAGGATATATAAGACTCCTATTATAAATCAGTTCATACATTAAGAGGGCCAGTGTGGAAATGGTATAGTGAATCCTATTTAAGTTGATATGTAAAATGATATGTACTGCCTTATGCTTAACTGCTTTTGAGGCAATGTGACTCAAAGCAAAGTGGTAGATTGCATAGGGGAATGAATCCTAGCCAGTGAAAGTGAGACTCAGATTCATGCCATCCTTTCTTCTAGCATCCTCCTAATTGTCCTTTATTAGAAACACATGAGGACAAGGAACGCATTCCTAAAGCACAATCTGTTCTGAATTTTAACATGACATTGGGCAGAATTAGTAATGGGAATATTATGGCAGGGTTAATAGTTGGGTAGCTGTCTCTAAACACTGCTCTGAGCTATATACCTCATATAAAGCCAAATTAAAAGCATGGAGGTTGGCACCACCATCCATATTTGAATCTAGAGCCCATTTTCTAAATCTGGAGCCAAGGGAGCATTAATAATATAGCACAAGAGCCTGACTGAATATGCTGGTAAGTGGGAAAATGAACAGCTAGCTTCTAAATAGCCTCTGCAATGTAAAAGGTACTGCCTCAGACCTGCCTATTGGCCTAAGTCACCTCCACATTTACTGTTTTTTTTTAAAAAAAAAATGTGTTTCTTTCCACTAAATGATTAATCTCAAAATAATACAATCATGGAATAAAATCTAAAAAGAGCATATAATTAGAAACATTTTATGGTAAACAAGTTTTATTAGAGTTTTTCTTCCATCAGAGTGTTGACCGAGTCACATCTTATACATTTTATATATATCAATCTTTATAATCTATTCCAATCTTCCCATTTTTTCCATATTCATCTCTTTTATATAATTCTTTATCTCAAATTAATCATTTTTCACATCTTGTTATTTCAGCTTCTACCATATTGTTCTTTTTTTAAAGTCCATTTTACATATTTCCAATTTCAGCCATAATATTCTTTTTCCATATTTCTTTATCTTATCTTAATTTCCTCTTAATACATAAACAGTATCACCATCCATCCTTAATTCCTAATCTCTTACAATAACATCAATTCATTATCTTATTTCTCCATTACAAAATATACAGTATTTCTCAAAATCCCCATCCCACTTTTTAATATTTCAACTTTATCTCTTAATTTAAATTGTCTTCAAAATTAAACCAAATTGCCATTTCACATTTCATCTGCTATTCTGTTTTACTATAAGCAATATACATCATCATATTCAAATCTTACATTAAAACCCTTTAACTTAGTTGACCATCCACAATTAATAATATTAATACAGTTTCTTTAAGTCTACTAATATGTACCTTATTTCCCTTCCTCCTTTCTACTAATCTTCCCTTCTTTAACCATTTTCTCTTGGTCTCTCCAAAATTCCACTTCTTGATAATTTTTTCCTTTTATTCCATTCTCTTAATTTCTTTTTCTTTTTTTTTCTTTTTATATTTATTATATCTTTTCTTCTGAATCCTTTTTCTCACCTTTAGATATATTATTCGAATAATTCTCCCCAAGCTTTTTCCTAATCTCTTTCCACTCTTTCCCTCTTTACTCTTTGATTGATTCTTTTTTTTGGGGGGGGGGATATTCCCCCCATCCACTCTTTTTTTGCCAATGTAAATTCCACTGAAATCATCTAACTGCTTTTTTCATTCAATTCCTTTTTCTTCAATATTATTTTCTTGATCCTCTTTTATGCTCTCTTTTACCACCTTCTTTCCTATTTCCTGTTCTGTGTATTCCAACAAAATTCCTGACTTTTTATTATTTAGTGATTCACGCATATTTTTGAACATCTCAATTAATTCCTCACACATCCAAGACTCCATATTGCCAATTTAAGGAATTGTTAAAGCTTTTGAGTTATATCACTTTTAATTAAAACTTAAAATCCATATAGTCTCTTTTTGTTTTCAAATAATGTCCAGTTCAAATATTTATCCAGTCCACTCCAAGTTAAAGATTTGTTATCTTCTATGCATTTTCAAAAATACATTCTTAATGCATTCCAAATTAGAATAAGTTATGTTTCATCTGGAATTTTAAAAAATTATCTTTTAGCTACCCACATTCAATACGTTATGTTTCTTAGTCCATTTTGTGTCATTCTTGGTGATAAGCAAAAGCCTAGATCTGGTGCATATTACTGAAATTGACTTGGTTATAGGTAGGAAAACCGTTCAACCCAGTTGAGTAGAGATCACACAATCTGCTTGAGCCAAGTTGATTGAACTGCTCAAAGCACATAATACAAAGTTCTGCCCACTAAGAGAGACCAAGACAAGATTTATATAACAATCCTGTTTACAAGAAAAAGCCACAGAGACCACCTTAACTCATATTTACAGGATCCCTGTATGTTTAATTTTTGGTTTGGCTCAGTAGTAAGACGCTGAGCTTGTCGATCAGCAGTTCAGTGGTTCAAATCCCTAGTGCCGCATAATGGGCTGAGCTCCTGTTACTTTTCCCAGTTTCTCCCAACCTAGCATTTCGAAAGCATGTAAAAATGCAAGTAGAAAAATAGGGACCATCTTGATGGGAAGGTAACAGCGTTCCATGCATCTTTGGTGTTTAGTCATGCCAGCCACATGACCATGGAATTGTCATCAGATAGCGCTGGCTCTTCGGCTTAGAAATGGAGATGAGCACCGCCCACTAGAGTCAGGAACGACTAGCACGTATGTGCGAGGGGAACCTTTACCTTAACTTTACCTTGTTTACTCAGCAAGTGAGTACTATAATTGTCAGTGGTTGATGTCTTCTTTTCCAGTAATTAGCTCTTGAGTTTGCAGTTTCAGTCCTCTTAGCCCCTATTTGAAATATAAAAATATTTCACATTTTTATACAAAAATATACAAATATTTTATACAAATATATACAATTGTATTTCTATTTTCAAGCATTTTGCCAAATACTGAAGTATATCTACAACCATTTTGTTTGAAGAATGGGAAATGTTAGCTATTTTCCAGGCTTAATGTATCTTCAGATTCCTGCCTGCTGGCATTAGTTATTTTTCTCCTTCAATAACAATGTAGATGTGTCAGAAATTGGCCTGGATGGGTTTCAGGTCCTAACGTAGCTGTGATGCCAAGGCCAAAGAGAGGTTGCTGTTATTATTTCTGAGATAGTTAAGGTTAAAGGGAACATAGCTCTGGCAGTGATCAGTTATTGCTGTTTTTGTATGAAGGTTGCACTGACAAGATGTGAAGTGCTGGTGCACCAACCACCGACTAGCTCAGCAGTGATTTTGTACATAATCCTGAATCTGATTCCAAAGCTCTCTAGTCTTGGGCGATTTCACCTCCATGCACAGTCAATAGAAAGGCACATACTTGATCTGGTCTTTAGTTTGGGATGGATCATCTGAGATTGGAAGATATGAATATCTGTCCTTTGCCTCATCCAGATCACTTTCTTATCAAACTTCAGTTCTAGAATTCTCCAAGGACTACAATTTTTAGACTTCTAGGTGCCTAGTAGTTGCAGAGGATTTTCAGAGGACATTTGGGGCATATCCTGATAATTTAATAATGAGTCTGTAGTACAGTGGACTAAAGCACTGTTATTAACAGATTAACATCTGCTGCTTGCAATTACTGCAAGTTCAAATCTCACCAGGCTCAAGGTTGACTTAGCCTTCCATCCTTTCAAAGGTAGGTGAAATGAGGACCCAGATTGTGGGGGCAATAAGCTAACTTTGTATAAATATACAAAAGTATGAAGGCTATTGCTTAACGCATTGTAAGCCGCCCTGAGTCTCTGGAGAAGGGCGGCATATAAATTAAAGCAAAAAAAAAAAAAAAATTGGCAGAAAGCTCCATTATATAGAAGAGAATATATGCAGTTCAGAGTTGAAAAAGATGTCTAGAGTAAGGGTGGCTAAAAACATCACATGACCGATCAGTGGTAAAAGCTCATGTTTCAGACCACATAGTGATGATAAAAATGATAAAATGTTGGATATCCATCTTCAGATTCCTGCCTGGTGGCACTGTTTAGAATAACTTCAGCTTTTTGGAGGAAAAATGCTGATGCAATATGCTCCTAGGCACTGCTACCCTGGAGTTAGTTGTAAATGGTATGAAAAACATGAAATACTGAACTGCCTATTTCTCTGAGACTCTGAGGATCAGATTAAATTCTACCAGGATTAAATCCTAGATATTCAGGCAATCAGTTGTGGCAGTTGTATTGCTGGGACTGTGCTCTCCTTAGAATTAGTTGGCGCATGACTTGCAGTTTCTCCTGTACTCTCAATTCCAATTTAAACATCAGGAGGACACCATGGCCTTCAGTTTAAAGTGGTCAGGGAATAGTAACTCATGCTCTTATCCTTTGGTTGGAATACTGTAATATAATCTATTTAGGACTATTTTTGAGGCAATCTGGAAACTGCAGCTGGTATAGAATGCATCAGCTAGATTCCTGATGGAATAATTATGCTAAAATAATAATCATTCTGAGATTCCTGTCCTAGCTGAGTCTAGTCCAAAGTGCTAATTATCACATTAAAGCAATTTAGAGCATAGCAGTCATATATATCACCCTATCACTCTTGCCTGTCCTTGGTTTAGAGACAACGTACAATTATTGAAAGTCTCAAATACTTTGAAATATTTCACATGATCACACACTAGAAAAAACTTTATAAAAATGTGGGACTTGGCTATTTATTTCTGTTGTTTAACAATGGGAAAGTAACTTACATATTTTTGTAATCGACATGTCATGTTGTTTTTGGACTTGAAATGTGGGATATTTTGTCACAGTCAGGTTATGTTAAATAAATAAGAGAATTCTCCCACTCATCTGAATCTCCTTTCTCTCCTTAATATTTAGATTCCACATATCTCCTAAAAATTATCCATTGTATATGCTCAGAATTTTTTATGCGTTCTTTTCATAGAACATGTATTTTAGATGGTGGTTTGATTTTCTTGTAGTCATATTAATTACCATATTAACTGAAGCTGTACAAAATTGCTGTAAGATTTTAAATATTAAAATTCCCATCCAGTCATCTACATCAGTGGACCCAAACACTAGGGACCAGTTCCATGGACAGAAATTTTTCCACGGACCAGAGGGAATATGGTTTCATATGCTGCCTGCATCCCGCAGATGGATCTTTGCTTGTTTGCATGGCCTGGTTTCTGGCATGCCACGGCCAGATGCCAGTCCATGGACCGGGGGTTGGGCACCCCTAATCTACACTGATGCAGAATTAGTTCTAAGATCAATTTACAACTTCCAGGAACTTCAGCTGGAAGGCTCAGTGGTTATAAATAAGGGACATTATAGGCCAATACATGCCAAGACCATCACATTGAGAAAGGTGAAATTGTGTATATTAAGGAGACATAACGGAGATTTTTGTGGTTCTGGCAACAGATTCCACTGTCCAAGTTCCACACTTTTCCTGTGAAAGAAAGAAAATTTGGAGATCCCCTCCCCTTTACCCAAAGAAACCTATGAATTTATGTTATTGAATTTAAGTTTATTAAACCATATCCAATAACTTCACTATATAGTCACTTCCTGATTCCTACATTAGAATGGCATTTTTTTATAGATTTTTTTTTCATTAAACAACTATCAGTACCCTGTTGTTCACCATCAATCATTACATTTTCCTATTGTGAGACTAAAATTAGAATAAATACTTGAATATGTGTTAAGAGATAACTTGTTTAAGATTAAAAATTGCCTTCTATCTTTCACACACATATAAGAAGTCGACCCATGGAAGTATATACTGTATTTTTTTGGTAGCATTGACAGGCACAACTTATCCAATTACAAAGGCCATTTGCTGAGAACTGCAACAATGAAAACCACCAGGAAAAGCTTCAGATCTACCCACGGCTCTTTTCGTTGAGAAGTATATGCAGCCCCTATAAGATTTGTGGTTCAGCCCAGAGATTTCAAAGGTAAAAGAAAAAGAAAGAATGTAAATGAAATGAAATTCACTTTTTGTTTTTGTCCCTCCTGCTATTTTTTGACCCTATAAATGGTTTCAGACACCTGCCATACATGCCTCTAAATATGCTGATAAAACATTCTTGGTATGTTTTTGTTAGAGAGGCCATCTTTCAAACAACAGCTATATAACGGGAACAGATCTAACAATTCTATCTGTAACTGGTCCTGCTCATAGCCTTACCTAAATTTTTACTTTTATACTAAACACCAACAACAACAACTTTAAACATATATGAATTGGATTTTCAAGGAATGCTTTACGACAATATTTTGGATTTATTTTTAGTTTTAAATATAACAAATAAATATCAATAAGTCTAGCACGCAGCAAGAAAGTAGTCTATTCTTTTTTCAACAGTCACGTCTAATGCACCCCCTTGTGTTTATTTTTTGATGCATATATAAGGCAAGAGGCTGAGATTCCAGAGAAAAAGACATTAGAGTTTAATAAGCAAAAATCCATTAATACGATTAGATAAATAGCTCATGACAAAATCTGTGATGTTGATAAAAATTAGAACAGCAGCCTACTCTTCTCTTAACCTGAAGAGAAGCCATTAATATTAATGGTAAATATGATTTTCTGGCAACCTATTTTTGCCACTGAGTTTAATAGCAAGTGTATTTTTATTAGTAATAATTTCAGTTCCCAAATGTAATACAAGTTATATGGTTATATATATATTTATAAATACATGTTATATGTAGTATTTTGTACTGATATAATTGTTATATATACTATGCATTGGTGGAACCTTTAAAAATTATTTCACTGAGCCAAATTAATTTATTAGATCAACAGGATTTGGAGAAAAAAATAAGATGGATGAAGCAAAGATACTTCGAAAGGGCAAATAAACAAGGGAGGTGGCTCACTTACCGTCTAAATAAAGAAAAAGAAAAGAACAGAATTCATAATTTGAGAGATGGGAAAGGCAATTGGATTACAGGGGAAGAAGGGAAGAAAGTAATTGTACAGGAATTTTATACTAATTTATATTGTAAGGAAGATAAGTCTGAGCAGGAAATAAAGAAATACTTAGAGGAATCAGACATACCCAAAATACCAGACTTATCTAGGGAAGTATTGGATGAAGAAATTACGGAGGGGGAAATTGAAAGGGTCATGGGAAAACAAAAGACAGGGAAAACTCCCGGTACAGATGGCCTACCGATTGAATATTACAAAGCATTTTGGGAAACATTAGGTACGCATATGACTGAACTATTTAATGGGGTAATTCGGGAGGGACAGATCCCGAAATCATGGACAGAAGCACTAATAACTCTTTTGCCAAAGGACAATAGTGACCTATCTCAGATTCAGAATTATAGGCCCATTTCACTTCTTAACGCGGATTATAAATTATTTGCAGCGGTTTTAGCAGAGAGACTTAAAGGGTTTCTTAACCAATTTATACATGAAGACCAAAATGGTTTCTTACCAGGCAGACAGATTAGAGATAACGTAAGAATAGTTATGAATGTTTTGGAATATTACAAAACTCATACTGATAAACAATTGGCCCTGGTATTCATGGATGCACATAAGGCCTTTGATCGTGTGAATTGGAGTTTTTTAATAGGTTTACTGCAACATATGCAATTTGGAGAAAGATTTATTCGGGCAATCCGTGCAATTTATTCGAAGCAGACTGCTAAAATCTCAATTAATGGTGATGTATCCAATCAAATTGATATTGAGAAAGGAACTAGACAAGGGTGTCCGCTTTCCCCGTTGTTATTTATTCTGTCATTAGAACCCTTATTGAGGGAAATTAGACGTAATATGGGGATAAAAGGTCTTTATATCCAAAATCAACAATATAAGGTGCAGGCTTACGCTGATGATTTAGTATTTATATTAGAAGATCCGTTGATATCGGGACCGTGTCTGACCCAGGAAATAGAAAAATATGGTAAGGTGGCGGGATTAAAAGTCAATAGGGAAAAAACTAAAATTATTGCCAAAAACTTAACAGCAAAGCAAGGGAAAGAATTAGAAGTGAATTTGGGGTTCCAAATTGTAAACAAACTAAAATACTTAGGCATTATTATATCAGCCAAATGCTCCACGATCAAAGAGGACAACTATTTGAACCTTCTCAAGAGAACAGGTCAGGATCTAGAGAAATGGAAGAGTATGCAGATATCCCTACTAGGTAGAATAGCAATTATAAAAACTTATATACTTCCGAAATGGATATACCTATTCTACACAGCACCAGTTAGATTGGATAACAATTTTTTTAAAAAATTAAATTCTTTTGTCCTTAAATTCATTTGGCAAAATAAAAAACCCAGAATTAAACTTAAAATGCTTCAAGAACTTAAAGAAAGAGGGGGATTTGGTGTTCCAAAATGGGAATACTACTATCAGGCCGCAAACTTAGTCTGGATCAGGGATTGGATATTGTTGAGAAGAAGGAGGTTGCGGATTTTGGAAGGTGAGGGGTTACATCAAGGATGGCATTATTTTCTCTGGCAAAATAAAATCCCAAAGCACAGGTGTCTTGCAGGACATTATGTGAGGAATATTCTAATTGAGTCATGGAGGAAAATTAAGGGTAAATTTTACTTTTCAGTCCCCTCCTGGCTGGTCCCACTCGAAGCTATAACGTATAGGCCTCTATATAACAAAGAAAATCACCTCTCTTACCGGGAACTTTTGGACCCCCATGGCAGTCTGAAAACAAGAAATGAGTTGGAGTTGCAGGGAAGACAACTGGATTGGTGGGCTTATGCCCAAATTTGCTCGAAATTTAAAAAAGATAGGGAACAAGTTGGTATTAATTTGAATCAGGATGAACTGGACAATATCATTCTAGGAAAAGAGGATAAAATGTTATCAAGGATATATAAACTTTTAATAGACTATTGGATAGGGGATGAAATAGTTAAAGACTCTATGATTGCCTGGGGGAGAAATATTGGTTATCCAATTGATTAGACCAAATGGGAAGAAATCTGGCTCAAACATATGAAACTCCTGTGGGCAACATCATATAAAGAAAATGTGTACAAGATGCTGTATAGATGGCACCTTCCACCTGCCCATCTTTCTAAAATGTATTCAAATCTCTCACCAAACTGTTGGAAGTGCGGGGAGATCGGCACCTATTTCCACATGTGGTGGACCTGTCCCAGGACGAGGGAATTCTGGAAAACCATACAGGCATGGATTATGGAAATCACAGGTTATAACCTAATCCTGAAACCAGAGTACTATCTACTGAACATTAGGCCAGATAATATAGGCACAAATATATGGTGTCTGTGTGTATTTATCACCACTTCAGCAAGAATATGTTTCGCCCAACATTGGAAGGGGAAAGATCTGCCGGCTGAAGATTTGATTCTGGAGAAAATTTTGGATTATGCGGAAGCCGACAGACTGACTAAAGCATTGCGAGATCAAAAGGACTCCGTATATTTCCAATGTTGGGACAAATGGTATGTTTGGTTGAACAACAGACACCCAAAAAGTCAAGTATAACCAGGACTATGTTTAATATTTGTTAAATTTGACTGAAGCCTACATACCGTAGAAAGTGTAAATATCATGTAAAGTTTCTGTCGCGATCATTTGTTTGACTATTTTTTTTTTGTTTGATGTACTGTTTTAAATAAAAAAAAAAAATAAAAAAAAATAAAAATTATTTCACTGAGCTCCCTATAGAAAGAGACTTTAAAAGTATGTCTTAATTTTAGGAGAAAACATATTACAATATTCTTTAATTAGAAAACACTAAATTTCCATTTTATATATTAATTTGCATAGTTGGACTATAAGCTATTAAAAATTGTGATTCTGAATCTATTAACTTCACCTTATTACAGAAATGGAAAACTTTATTACTATTTCTAGTCTTTTTATAATTTGGAAAGTTATAATTAATTAAACTTTGAACGGGCTGCCACTTTTGCAGAACTTCCTTTGAAATGGCTTGTTCATAGACTTTTGTCAGTAAAAACCTCCCCTAAATATGGAAAAGAGTTAACTTGTTCTACGGGATTCCCATTCAAGTATCAGTTTTATATGATGCAGCTCTTGCCAAATACCACTTTGGACCTAGCTTTATTACATAATTATAATTAAAGGGTTAGATACAGTACATAGTTTCTGCAGAGAACAGCAATAAAGTGATTAGGGGGCTGGACATTAAAACATATAATAAACTGTTGTAGGACCTAGGTATTTCTAGTCTAACGAAGGACTAGGGGTAGCAGTCTTCCAATAGTTGAGGGCTGTCACAGAGAAAAGGGATCAACTTATTCTCCAGAGCACCTGAGGACAGGACAATAAATAGTGGATGGAAACTTATCAAGGAGAGAGCCAACTAAAGAGAATTTTCCTGTCAGAAAGAATTAATTAATATGTAATTGCCTCCAGATGTTGTGGATGCTCCATCATTGAAGGTTTTTAAGAAGGGATTGGAGAGCCATTTTCCAGGAATGGTATAGCGCAGGGGTATCAAACTTGCGTCGTCATGGCATTGTCATGTGACGTAGCGTGACTTTTTCCCCCTTTGCTAAACCGGGCGTGGGTGTGGCCAGCAAATGATGCATCTGGCCTACGGGCTGTGAGCTTGACAGCCCTGGTAAAGGGTCTTTGGCTTGAGCAGGAAGTTGAACTAGAAGACCTCCAAAGTCCCTTCCAACTCTTATTCTTATTTATTTTCAGGCTTACTTCAGCACGTGCCATCAAAAATATATCCTGCATATAAAAGGATGTTAATAAATTGCGTAAAGATCTTTAAGTATCTGAGGAGTGGAGAAATTCTGAGAAAGCACTTACTTAATGAAAAAAATTTGAATATATAATACATGCTTCCCTGACAGTTAAGAAGTGGTTATTTTCTGTATAAAAGAATTTATTGGCTTCGATATGTACCGTACTACAAGTATAAGCATCCAGGTCATGGTTATCCCAAAAATGTTTTTTCCAAAAGGCAACTTGACTTCTTTTTTTTAATTAGTTCTTTGAAAATGTTTAGCTTCTCATCCAAGAAGTTTCTTTAGTTATAATTCTGGCTCTCATGTTTAGCTTGACTAGATTTTTCTGCAATATATTTTTATTTACGGAGCCAAATACTGCATGAAACCTTATATACTGCATGGGTTGGCAACTGTGCCCCTTTTACAATCTGTGGACTTCAACTCCCAGAATTCCTGAGACAGCCGCTAGCTCAGGAATTCTGGGAGTTGAAGTCCACAGGTTGTAAAAGGGCCACAGTTGCCCATCCGTTATAGGATATAGACACTTATTTTTAGCTATACATTTCACTTTAGAATGATATCTAGTGAAACAATTATGTATGCTGAATTGCCTAGATCTAAATGACTGTTCTTCTGTTAATAAATTCCTCTCAACATACAGTCCTCTATTCTAATCTATTGTTTTTAGCATACATCTTGGCTACTATATCTAGGAAGCTTCCTATTTTTTGGGATGTCCCTTATTATCTTTTTTATAAACATAATTTCTATAATAGAAATTTCTCATTATTTTGGAATGCAACTATTATTTATGTAGGAATACAGCCCCATAAATGGCAGTGAGGGGATAGTGAATAGGTGACTTAAGAGAAGAACTTAATCAACATAGCGCCCCCCCAAAGATGGAAAATATAACAAAAAAGGACGAAGTAATAGTTAAGTAGCACTATCATGACACCAGCATCTATTACTGTACTATTACTGTACACTTCTAGATCATGTGAAAAGCATTTTAATGACAAAAAAATACAGTGGTGAAAGTCAGAAGATCAATTTCATGCATATTGTACTGCTTCCCTTAGAGAAATTAGATTGTAGGGGGCCCTGCTATTTTTTTAAAATAGACTAAAACTAATGCTTTGGTCTGAACGACGAGTTAGCTTTTAAACGACTTTAGAATCGAGCTTAATCTATGTGTTGTGAAGAGGTAACAGGAAGTTTGTAGTTTGCAACAAGCAGATTCACATCTTTACGTTCCACACCTTTACGTCCTATATTTGTAAAAGTACAACCCACTTTAGAATGGGTTGAGAATTAATATAGCCGAAAAGCAAACAGCTGCCATAAATTTTATAGCTTAAAAATGCAATCATCAACTTGAGTCAATTGGGATATTCTGGATAACAATATTTCGCCATATTTGTTAGCTTGATTTGTTAAAAAAAAACAAAACACAGCAAGCAAGGTGCTTGCTTCGGTCTAAGCCCTTTCTCATACTTCCTCCCCCTATTCCTCCAAAATAGGAATGGAGAGGAAGCACGTGGCATTCAAACTCTATTCACAACAGTAGGTGGAACTGGAACCTGGAGGAACGGGAGAGTCAGCCAATAACAATCCAGGCTCGGGGCAAACACACTCCTTGGTTTCCTCCGATTGGCTTATCGGAAGATGGGCGGGGAACGCGCCAAATCTAACGCTAGAATTTCGGTCCCGCCAAGAAAAACCCGCTTTGCTCTGCTAATTCGAAATGCCGGCCGAGCTCGACGTGCAGGGAAGCCCCGCGCTCCCCCAGGAAAAGCCCCTCGCCGCCTCCGGCTCTTGCCCATGTCACGGAGAGATCCAATATCTCCAGCAGGTCGAGCAGATCCTGAACTTCGGACACAAAAAGGAAGATCGGACCGGGACAGGGACGCTGTCCATCTTCGGGATGCAGGCGCGGTACAACCTCCGAGGTGAAATTTAGCCCATTCCATCCTCTCCTCCGGCTCCGTGCGCCTGTGGCTTTCTTTTCAGGAATTCGGGGGTGGGCGGGAAACCGCTGCCGGTTGTGCAGCCTTGGCGCTGGTCTTGGAGCCTCTCGGTCTCAAAAACGGTGAAATCGTCAAGTCCCTTCTCGGGGGCTTTAAAGCAGGGATCTCCAACCTTGGCAACTTTTAAGACTTGTGGACTTCAACTCCCAGAATTCCTCAGCCAGGTTTGCTGGCTGAGGAATTCTGGGAGTTGAAGTCCACAAGTCTTAAAGTTGCCAAGGTTGGAGACCCCTGCTTTAAAGGACACCGAATTCGCCTCGGATGGTAATCTAACAAAACAACAATACTGTGCTTTTTATAATCCGTGAGCAAGAAAGAAACGGAGACCACCAGACCCGAAGTGGTTGTGGGGAAAAGCCAGAGGAGACAGCAGATTTCGAGACCGAGACCAGCTCGGTGTCCTGATTCCCATATCTTCAGTTCATAGCTCCTTGCTTAGCTTCTGCCTAATTTGGCGCAAATCTATTAGGTCCGAAATTCTTTGCTTAGGAGCACTTATGTGTCACTAACATAGAACTTGTCTCAAGCATGAACTTTTCTCAAAACAGGAACGATGGAGAAAGAGCAGTGATTTCCCCCAAGTGGCACACCAAAAAAAATTATTCAGTTATATATTTATCAGATTATAGCCCACGTTTTCTTTTGGCAGAAGATATGGTTTAAGGAAGTGCTTCTTATAAAGGTAGTCCTCGATTTATGACCACAATTTAGCCCAAAATTTATGTTGTTAAGCAAGGCAGTTAAGTAAATTTTGCCACATTTAAGTGAATCCCTGCAGTTGTTGAGTCAGTAACACAGTTAAGTGAATTTGGCTTCCCCATTGATGTTACTTGTCAAAAGATCACAAAAAGGGATCCCAGGGAAATGGGAGTACAACTTTCAGTGTTGTATCTTCGAACATTCACTAAACAAACTGTTGTAAGTCAAGGACTACCTGTATTTTCTTCACAGCAGCAGCCCTGTAAAATAGTTTGGGCTGAGAGCGTTCAAGGACACCCCGTACTCATGGGCTCTAGCTTCTATGACTGTCAGCTTTTTGAGGAAGTGCAGACAAGATATCAAAGTCACAAGTACTGACAGTATTGTAAGGCTACAGTACAGAATCTTGCAAATCTGGAAGCACTTCTCCTTGTCCTTCGATAAAAAAATAAAAGTCTGAATACTATATGTTAGTATTCCAATATGATGAACTGATTAAATATTTATCTGAATTATGTTTAATGGCTCCAAATTATGTACTAATTAACTTTAGAAAATGTTCAGTTAGCATATAACCCAATATCTCTAATTTTTTTCACTTTCAGATGATTTTCCATTGTTAACAACTAAAAGAGTATTCTGGAAAGGAGTACTTGAAGAACTACTTTGGTTTATCAAGGTATAATGCATAGTAATGGTTTCAGTCAAATTTTGACTAGACCCATTGAAATAAATAGAAATTGAGGTTTATTATAAATGCAAATAATAACGCAATATTAATTCAGCCATAAATTATTCAGAGAGGATACAGATGAGTCATGTTAGTCTTCTACTGGAAGCCTACAGAGGTCTGTGAATAGAAGAGTCTTGGGTGAGATGTATCAGCCTACAAACCACAAAAGGGATGGTACAAACGTGGAGATAATTATTCAACATTATCAATAACAAATCTCTATTATAGCCTTTAGACAAAACCCCCTTCCCCACTATACAGCAGTACAGATATCTAAAATTATTGATGAGGCTAACAAATAGGAATATGTTAAAATTAATATAACAATACAAATCAATAAAGATCACCAAGAATAACGCTAATCTTCAGAATAGGTAGAACAAACAAGAAACAGAAGCACAAAACTGGACAACCTGAAAAGAATACATTAGAGTCTTGATTGGATAGAAGTGACAGATAAGTATCATGTTCTCTACAAGTTAATTCTTTAAAATATGATACCGGTACATGCACGTCTCACTTCTAAAAGAGAAACATACTTTAGACTTCCAGATATGGTGAACTGAAGACAGTTTTTTGCAAGCAGAGTCAACAACTAAAGCAGAAAACCAAGGAACCTATGATTAGACCAGTTCCTTGGAACTTCTATGGATAAGGAGAAGACAAGAGATTGTCCACATGTGCTCAAATGGTTGCTTCTTGCATGGAGCCCACAGAATATTCCTCCATGCAAGAAGTTTGTGAGTTTGAATGCTGGCACACAACAGAACTATTCATTTTGCTCATCTAGCAGTAAATAAAATAATTAATCAGGGTGGAGACTTAAAAGAATCCTAAGAGGAATATACCTTAAATGCTATTTATTTTTCTTTGAAGATCTCACTGGATTAATTTTTCTAATTTTCCCTCTGCCTTGTGAAAAATAGAGCCTGAAACAACTTCAGGGTTAGTCTGGTTAAAATCTATTGCCTATTAATGCATTCTAGTAATATTAAAAATTTTAAAAATAAAAATTACTGAATAAAGTAATGCAATATATTGAATCTTGCTAAATATTATGAATATAATGTATGATACCGAAACAATTTTCCTATTTTTATTTCAAATCAGTTTTAATTTTTTCCCTAGAATTTTAAAATCATTTGTTATTTTTAAGAAAATATTCTTAAAATTGTAGAATAAGAGAATTGGAAAATATAATGCGTACAAAGTAATTAACAAGCAAAATTGTATTTTGACTAAATTTAATAACCTTTGTAGAATAAGAACAATATAAAATTGATCTGTCAAGGAAAAGCAGTAGCTTCACAATCACTGAAGTGCGTCTTGTTTATATAAACATAAGGACTTGCAAAGATGTAGCATATATATGAAGTAATATTAGACAATCTGAGTACTGAAACTGGTACTCTGAATATTTACTGCTTTACTGAATTGTCACAGACAGCACTTAATATTGGGAGATGTTTTCTTCCCCAAGTGTTTGGAAGTATTAGAGCTTGATATTGATCTATAAATTTAAAAAAATTACAAGAAGTCTAAAGAGTTTATGCTGAATGCTGATAAATGATTTCTTTCTCATTACCCACAGGGTTCTACGAATGCAAAAGAGCTTTCTGCTAAGGGAGTTAAGATTTGGGATGCCAATGGTTCTCGGCAATTCTTAGACAAACAAGGATTTTTTTCTAGAGAGGAAGGAGACCTCGGTCCTGTTTATGGCTTCCAGTGGCGACATTTTGGAGCTGAGTACAAAGATATGAATACAGGTAAACATGGCTGAATATTTGCTTTCATTTTCAAGTATCCATAAAAATATACTTTAGGATACTAAGGATGTAATTGTTAAAACTGGCTTGATTCCAAAAATGTACAGGTAATCTTCATTTAACTACCCTGATGGGTCTGGCAACTACCACTAAATGAAGCAGTTGCTAAGTGGAAAATCATATGACCATGACTGGTTTTTGGCTGAAAAAAGACAAGACTGTTCAGTTTCACACTTTTGGCTTTTGTTTGCCTCCTAACCATTTCTGCTCCTTGGAATGCTTGAGTGGCTGCTTACTGTCTTGTATACATCAAAAGCAATATGATTGCGAGCAGTGGACTTGGAGCCTGTGGGTTGCTACACAAATAGCTTACTTTCTTGCAAACCTTTTGTCTCCAATTAATATGCTTTGAAAGGGTGGAGGAGAGTAAGTACAAGTCAGACAGGACAACACATACTGATGCTATAAAGTTCATATGTAGGCTGTAAAGGTATTTTTTTAGTAACTTGGTAACGGTCACTAAACAAATGGCCATAAACGAGGACCTATATTAAAGTACATGGGGGCATGAAAAGACAACTGCTTTAAAGAGTTGCTGAAAGGTATTTCCTATTTATGCCTCTATGTCTTAAATATCTGTTTAGAATCAACTCTATAATAATTATAAAATAATGTCTTCATGTTACATTATGTATTAAGCAGATTTCTGTTTCAAGAAGATTTGAATAATTTGTTATTGGGAGTAATTAATTTGTAAAAGTTAATTTTCATGCCAGTAGTTATGTAAATAATACATATATTATTGGTCCTGTCTCATTTAACCTAGAGTAAACTACTGTTTATTTCTACTGTTAATAAAGTACTTTGATAAATATGGAGTAGGAAATTTAATTAATAGGTCAAATTTCCCCTAGAATTAAAATGGATTTATACTATCACCAGTTATTAAATGGCTTACATTTCTGCCCTTTTAAGCAGATGACATCATAAAAATATACTTTGTATTCTGTTTTCCAGACTATCTAAACACATTTGTGCTGATAGGCCATGACTGATGCTTCCTGGGTTTATATAGTAGACATTTTCAGAAGGAACTTACAATTCTTAAATATTGTTGTCTTTAGTGGAACAATCTCATAATAAATAAGATAAACAACTATTAAGAGTGAGATTAGTTCTTGTATTGAAAAGTATTATAAATAAGCTTGTCTTCACTTTTTTGTAGATTATACAGGGCAAGGAGTAGACCAACTACAGCAAGTAATTGATACAATCAGAAACAATCCAGATGACAGAAGAATTATAATGTGTGCCTGGAATCCTAAAGGTATATTATGACATATAATGCTGAGTCATTAAAGATTGTAGTTATCCATGATAACTCTTGTTATGGAAAAAAATCACTATCTTAGAAAACAGCTATCCAAAATAATTGCACAAGCAATTTATTTTTTAAATACATTTTTAAAATTTATTTTTTTCCCTTTTCTTTTCAGATCTCTCTGCAATGGCTTTACCTCCATGCCATGCTCTCTGCCAGTTTTACATTTTAAATGGTGAACTCTCTTGTCAGTTGTATCAGCGTTCTGGAGACATGGGACTGGGAGTTCCTTTCAACATAGCTAGTTACTCACTTCTTACTACAATGATTGCCCATGTTACAGGCCTAAAGGTATCCTTATCTTTTAAACCATTTCCGTAGGAAGTAAGGAAAAACAAACAAATCTCAGGGTGAATACAGTTTGGCAAGGAGTGGAACTCTAGCAATATTTTCAGACAGACAATAGGAGAGGTAAATTCTGGCAGCACGTTATACTACTCTGAAGAGTGAGAGCTTAACAGCATCAGTAAACAGACTGGTGTATAGGAAATAATGACAGTATGTTCAGAAAAACAAAACTTGTCTAGCAGCATATTTCTTTTTCTGTTTATTCTTAATTCATCACTAAATAATACTCTTTTTTTTATATAGCCTGGTGAATTTATACATACATTAGGAGATGCTCATATATATTTAAACCATATTGAACCCTTGAAAATACAGGTAATTATATCAGTTGATTACTCTCATATTGTTGTTTTAATATCTTTAAAATCATGTGTATTGGATACTCATTTCCATCAGGACCTGGATGAAGTATAACTTAAATCTGTCAGTAGTGCTCGACATTATCAACAATTCATTGCAACACTGCAATCGAAGGAGATAACATGTTAGCATAATCATTACATAGATAATATTTTTCTATCTCCAGCCTAGGTTAGACAGGAGATGTAGTGAGTCTTCTGTACTGCTCTCAGGATTTGAGTCGGTCAAAATAAACAAAAATTGATTCCCAATAAAACTGAAAACTGGCCTAGAAATCTTTAGGTTCTCTGGTGATCTTTTCTATATCTGGAAAGGGTTGTGCTACCTTGGAAGAAGCTTGTCTGACCTTCTGTAGCTTCGTGGGTATCCTGGATTAATGGCTACTGCCAGAAAGGAGTGTTTGGCTCCATTTATGTCCCATTACTTTGTGACTTTTATTACAAGGTGCTGTATTTGGGCCTACCTTTGAAAACCACTTGGAACCTTCAGTTGGTGCAAAATGCAGTGGCTTACAATTTAATAGGGTAGCAGTTTTACAGCTGTTGAATTGCTACCAGCACATTTTCAGGTACAATTATGTATAATGTTACCCTATAAAATAGATTTACTGTTTTAAATCAAAACTTGTATAATTTACTAATAAAAAGTATCTTCAATAAGCAATCAATTCAACACTTAATTGAACTCTATACCATGTAATATATACATATATATATATTTAAATTTCAGCTTCAGAGGCAACCAAGACCTTTCCCCAAGCTCAAAATTCTTCGTAAAGTTGAAAACATCAATGACTTCAGAGCAGATGATTTTGAGATAGAAGACTATCATCCACACCCAGCCATTAAAATGGAAATGGCTGTCTAATGAACTTTTTCTGCGACTGTTTTAATGTTCGGCCTGGAGTTAATGCGTTTAAGCATTATTTGTATTCATATCACTCAAAAGGTCAAAAACAGTTTTTTTTAAAAAAAAATGTTCAATTTTGTATGAAGCTTGAATCTGAAGTAGACTGTTATATACGCATCATGCACAGAGCATATAAAGAGTTTATGTAGTTTGGAATTATCCAATAAATCATATGTGTTGTAATAAATGTTAGCTGAAATCTTAAGGGAAAGATGTACTGCATCATTCATTTTTCAAGTTAACCTGGAAAAGTTCTAGTAGGAAAATACTGTAGAATAGAAAAAGCAACATAACAGCTTGGGGAAGTAGACAGCAACTTTAAAATAAAATGGATTACGGTAATTTTACTGATGTTTTCCAAAATGGCTGAAAAAAAATAAAGAGAATTACCCAGATTGTTGGTTTTATAGAGCTGCCCCGTGCATACTTACACAAAAGACCATCTGAGCTGTAAGATTTGGGATAAGATTGAATAGCTTCTGCCCTACCTAAAAGCTACATTTTTCTTTCCAAGCAGTGGAAGCAGATGAACATTATTAAGACAGGTTCTCCTAAGAGTAATAGCTGTCTGTTGGTTTATTTATTTATTAGTTAGACTTCTATACCGTTTCAAAGTCTTTACAGCCCTCTAAGCGGTTTACAAAGTTAGCATATTGCATATTAACATATTGCCCCCAACAATCTGGGTCCTCATTTTACCCACCTTGGAAGGATGGAAGGCTGAGTCAATCTTAAACCGGTGAGATTTGATCTGATCTGCTGAACTAGCAGTCAGCTGAAGTAGCTGCAGTACTGCACTCTAACCACTGTGCCACCTTGGCTCATAAACCACAAACTGCAATTCTGTGCATTTTCCTGCAATTTGCAGGGAATTTCCATTTTTGCTACAGATTGGCAGGACCTTCACTGTCATCTGTCCAAACTGTTGATCCAATTCAGTGGTGGGTTCTAATCAGTTTTACCACCGGTTCACATCGCACAAGCGCATTGACTAAAAAAACAGCTGAGGCACGGCAATCCACTGCCGCGCCTTAGCTGAACTAAAAACAAAAGAAATGTAGGTATAGCGGAGGGAGGACCCAACTGACGTTCAGAGAGAACCGGTTCGCTCTCCTATCAAGATTTCCACTACTGGCTCTCCTGAACCGGGGAGTACCGGTAGCAACCCACCACTGGTCCAACTGCTATTCTATGTTAAATGTTCACCAGAATTTAAATATCTAGATTCAGTCTTTAAACTTTATTTTCTGTAAGGAACAGCCACCTTAGAAAACATTGCATCACGACATGCAGTTAAACTTTACTTGGAACATTTAATCTTGGCAGATGCATTTTAAAGTGCAATCTTCCATTACATAATCCTGTAGTTCTGGAATAGCTTGAAGACAGATGAATCATCTTAACTTCTTTAAACTTAGCTATTAAAAGCTGCCTATTTTTAAACTGATCAAGGACATTCATTGGCAATACAATCTATTTTTGTTTTGTGTGAACAGAGGAAGCTTTCTAAAAGCACTTATTTGACTCATACATCTTAATATAACATCCATGTAAAAAAATAGCTGAATTTTATCTTCATTTGGGGAAAAAATGAAATATGAACTTGTTTTACGTTATGTTATGAACACAAGGACTTTTGCCAGATTTCTCCTTGTGGAAACAGATATTTCTGTACAGAATCTTCTTTCATTTCAGAGGAATATCCAGCCTCCTGAAAGAAAAAATTCATATTTAAATATATAAAAATAAACATGCCCTACTAGTATGTGCTCAGTATGGCTAGTTAATGTGGTACATATTTTAATAACAATATGAACTAAATGCATTATTGATTAAATTTGATTCGTCAACAATTCTTGAAAGTTATATAGAAGGGAATATTTAATGTCTATATTTGTATTTTTGCTTCAAAATCAAGCAGGGGGATGTTATTTTTCTGTAAAACCACTGCTCCACATTAGGCTAGGCTAAGAAAGGAAGTTGTTGTAGTCCCCACTATTTGATGGTGAAATGGAAGGCTTCAATTTCTCACTTGCTTCAAGGTAGTTGAAAGTATTTCAGTAACTAATATATAAAGATTATGAGGCATATATGGATGTACAATTACGAGGCAAATATGGATGTACATGCTCATCTGAACATCCTTTAGGAAACAGTCTGACACAAATTGGTAGATAGTGCTTTGAACAGTGTGGAATAGCAGAATTGGAATGCTAAGAAATCTTGGAACTGACTCTTGCTGCCTTACATTTTTATATAAAAACAGGGTGAAATCTCTGAAAATATTTTAAATATTGAACGCAAACAGTACCTGGGGTGGCATGTAAGATGCATTCATGATTACTACAGGATACTTGAAGTGTTCATGCAAGTGATCTACATATTCACACATCCTAAAAAGAAAAAAAATGAAATATATTTACTATTCAAACAAACTTGCATTTATTAAGATTTGCTATCCCACCTGTAAAAATATACAGGTTGTCCTTGATTTATAACTATAATTGGAAACGGATTTTTGGTTGTAGGCTGCTTTGGTTGTTAACTTATGGCATCTCCATGACTGGATCCAATTTTACGACTTTTGTGACAAAAATTGAGTTAAGCAAATCACAGTGGCATTAAGCAAATCAGTCATTAAGTGCAAACCCATACTTCCATTCTTCACAAATCATAACCATACTACCCTGGGACACTGCAATCAGTGGTAAAGAAGAATAAAGCACCTGTTCTGGTCCATTGTAATTTCAAGTGGTTGTTTAAGCTGTAAATTGTAAATTGAGGACTACCTGTAAATACCAGTTAGATGAACAGTGGAACTTGCCATGGCTGGTAAGATTCAATCCTGTTTCCATTTTAAATACATTTTCAAAGTTATACAAAGAAAGGGCTTTATTCTGAATCTTCTCTAATCAGAAATTATTTTTTGTTGCTTGATCATAGCTACACACAAGTACTTGCTTTAAGTGTTTCAAGATACATGACAAAATCTCTTACCTATTTTCAAGGCTGCCAGACACTGAAATGTAGTCAAATATTATTAAGTGCTGGACCAACTCACAAAGTCCGACCCCTCCTGCATGAGGACATACTGGAACTGGGGGGAAAAAGATGTAAAATTTATTGATAGTTTTTTCCTCAAAATCCCTGCTCAGACTAGATAATCCTTTCCAATTGGCCCTCCATAAATGGGAATGACATTTTCATTTGTCATGTCTGCCCACACTATCTAGATTGGAGCTCAGCCACATGCTGTTCATTACTGTTACAGAAATATGTAATTTGTTTTCATACATAGTTCACACCTCTGAGCTTGCTTTTATTAAACCAGGCTTCTGGATGAAGCCAAATTTTCAAAATAACTATCTCAGCTACAAAGAATTATAAAACGTGTTACTTCTTGTGCGTCACTTTGTTTCTTAACATTTCTCTGTTCTCTCTGTTTTCAGTGTTATTGCAACATTTACAGGAGTCTTACTTTGAAACTTCTTGGCCATCAGCAATACAGACAAGTTTTCATTGACACTTCCAAGCCTACAACTATCCACCTGGAGATAGCTCAGAGCCTGGGCCTGTAGGAACTGCTTGAACATCACTCTGTTATGGCACTGCAGATAATGAAAACACATACTGTCTTAACTCAAAACACTGCATGATTAGAAAATGCTTATAAAAAATGTTTGATAAATCCAAGTAACCTAGAGCAGGGGTCGTGAACCTTGGCTACTTTAAGCCTGGTGGACTTCAACTCCCAGAATTCTGGGAGCTGAAGTTCGCCAGGCTTAAAGTTACCAAGGTTGGAGACCCCTGACTTAGAGCATTTTATTCTGGATACTTCTCTCTTTATGTTCCAAAAACTTACAGCCACTGCATATCTCCCAAATATTTGGACTCTGGATGGGATAGAAAGTGATAGTTTCCACTCTCTAAAAGTGTAGTATTCCATAAAACCAGTTAGTTATACAAAAGCATGGAGACATGCTAGTGGTTAAAACAGTCCATTTAAAAGTCATTTTGAACTGTAATTAACCCCATTTTAAGCACATTAAAATTAACACATTTACAGCCTATGGACTTTTTCTTAAACTTATAAACAGTATAAACAAGTGTGTTTATGGATACTCCAATAATAATCAGCATGACAAAATAGCAAGATATAAATTGACATGGTGCATTGCAATACAGGTAGTCCTTGACTTATGGCTGGTTGCTTAGTGATCATTTAAAGTTACAACAGACCCCTTCCAAGGTGCTTACAATCCAGTTCCAAACACCACTGGCTACACAACACCCTATGTGACTACATTTTGGGCACATGGCAACCAGCCAACATTTAAAGCCATTTGCAGTATCCCAGAGTTATGTGACTGTGATGTACAACATTTTTATTGAAAAACGGCATTTACTTCTGGTTTGTGGTAACAGGTTTGTTTAATGACCCACTGCAAAAATGTTGTAAAACTGGGTTGGTCACATGGATGACCTGCTTTATAAACCATTACAACTTACATCTATAATGGGCAGTTTCTATTATGGTCATAAGTCAAGGACTACCTGTATCTGCAAGAAATACCATTTGTCTGCAAGGAAAAATAGACAGAGTAAGTAGAAGTGAAGAAGCTGAAATATTCTGTGACTTTAGAATTCAAACAGAGAAGCATCTACCGCACAATACCCGAGACTTAACAATTGTTGGTAAGAAAGACAAAAATGTCTGGATAGTGGATGCTGCAATGCCTGGAGGCCAGAATAGAAAGACCAAAGAAAGATCTGGAAGAAATACCAAAATACAAAGATCTGCAAACAGAAGCAGAAACATTGTGGAAAAAGAAAGCAAAGATAGTACTAATAGGTGCCTTAGGTGCAATCTCAAAACACCACTTGACCACTACTTGAATACCACCGGCATTGAAAAAATCACCATCAATCAATTTCAAAAGGCAGCTTTACAGCTTACATCCTGCAGCAGCAATTCCTTTAATACCATTTAAAAAAAACACACATCTCCCTATATGCTCAGGAAGACTCAACAGCTGGATAAAAATGCAAAATCTAATTTAAACATCTAATTGACAGTGATATCAACCATAATTTCCAAATAAAACTTTGATTAAATATGAATCCTAAAATAAACAAAAATAGCTTGCTAAAGGACAATTTTATTGCTGCTTCCTCTTGTTCTACATTCGACATAAATATTGCAAGACCTACCCAGAAGGTAGAAGGAGGAAAGTTTAAGTCATGAATTTAAATATTATTCTGAGTATATACCTACTGAGCATGGAGTCCAGCAGGGGTTACTCGTGTGTAAATAGATTAAATACTGATGCCATCACATACATATCTGTGTGATCATACATGAAAATTTTTGTCATTAAAAAATGCCGTAAAAATGCATTATCATGATGGCAAAAGAAATTATTTATTTATTTATTATTCATATTTCTATGCGCCCACTCTCTGAGGACTCTGGGCGGCTTACACCAGTAGTGTCTCCTGCTGGAGCTTTACTTTCAGTGAATATGTAGCCATTTCCGTATTTTCATGGTCACAAAATTTGATACAAAATATGTAATTTGTTACTGTCATCTTCTGCAATCTTTCCAACTTCCCAATCTAGTCTATAATTGTAAAATTTCCGACCCGAGACTCCTCAGAGCATTTGAGATGAGCCAAGGTTGGTCAGGTGCTGCCCCCTACTGTAGTCTATTGTCATTGCACAATATTACAGTATTCCTGTACTAATCATAAAGCGGTTAAATTCAGCTAATTTCAACTGATAGGATACAAAGCTGCTCAAATCAGCTGGGTCTGGAAAGGGATTCTTCGAAGTCATGGGGATCAGCTCCTTCTCTCAAGGAAATATTTCAGCCATCCCCATCTATCAGACTTCTATGACAGATCTAACTAGTCAACAATGAATATGGATCAAGTATATGGTAATTATCTCATTTCTGAGAAACCTATCCACATTTTAAGGTTAAATTAATTGAATGGTATTTAAAACACACACACACAAAATCATGGTTGAATCCATACTTATTATTTGTTTCTTTAATATATAATGGCACCAAGTAGCAGCAAACTTCTGATTTTATCAGAACTATCAAAACAAAATTTCTCAAACAGAATTCAAGACAAATGTAGGTAAAGAAGCTATGGTGAGGTATCAGAAAGTTATCTTGTCAACATTCAAAATATATAATTAAGGATTTGTAAATAAACTTACTTGTTCTCCTGTTGCAACACCAATCCCTAATGGTGCTAATGCCTAAAAAAAAAATTCCACAGGTTTTTAAGCGTGTTCAAATAGTTATTCACAACAAATAAACAAAATGCCATTTCTGCAGTTTGTCCATATTAGAAGAAAGTTGAAAGCATCAATAGAACTGCTAATATTTTTTTGTTTTGAAATTAATCCATTAGTTGATTATTTAAGTATTACCATATTTTTTGGAGTATAAGATGCTCTGGACTATAAGACGCACCTACCTTTTTTGGTGAGGAAAAGAAGAAAAAGAAATCTGCCTCTGCCTCCCAGCAATTTTGCCTCATTGCAGCAAACAGCAAATGCCTGCTTTACTTTCATTTTCATTTTCAGCATAGCTTGATTAGCACAAGAAAAAAAAATCTGCTCCCAGCAATTTACCTCCTTGCAGCAAGCAGCAGAGGCCTGCGCAGCAATAGTCAATGGCAATTCCTGCAGCCTGAAACAGCTGACAGTCGGGAGGCCAATCCAAGCGACAATCAACTTGTGCTAATTAAGCTGTGCTGAAGCTGAAATAAGCTGTTTCTTCTTGCTGCTTGCTGCAAGGAGGTAAATTGATGGAAGGCAGAGGCCATAGGGTGGGGGCCAGTGGGTGGGCGGGGCTACATTTGGTGTATAAGACACACCCACATTTTCACCCCCTTTTAGGGAGAAAAAGGGTGCGTCTTATACTCCGAAAAATACGCTACATAAAGAGAAAGCATGTGAGCATAAAGAATGCACTTAAATCATAAATGACTTAGTTATGTATATTAAACCAGCATGAAATCAATAGTTCTTACACAGTACTGTATTTCTACTATGGTGCACAGATAAGCCCCTTATACTCTAATGAAGTTTGAATATAGTATCTATTTTGTATATAATTGGGACATTAGATACAAATATATTAAAAATACATGATTCACAAGAATAGTGCTGATTGACCAGATCATGTATGTAAATACATTTCAGGCTTTTATTATAGTCTAAAAATATGAAAATCATTTAAATTTAATGAAATACTTGTTGAGTAGTGAAAGGAACTCTTACCAGGCATATGTTAATAACTTTTGCTAGAATCCTGAAGTTCCAATGTAGCCAATAAATCAACATGGCTTCTGGTGGATAGCAAGTCTATTAACTGAAACCATGTCTCTTACCTTAGCAATTCTTGCATGCCCCAGAATATCATCAGGAGAAGTTGGTTCCTCAATCCATAGCGGTTTGAACTCAGCTAGTTTAGTGACCCAGTCTATGGCTTCTTCCACCTCCCATCTTTGGTTAGCATCCAACAACTATGAATAAATACAGTCTAAATTCAGGATGGTGCTGTTCCTGTAACTATAACATTAAGACAGGTGTAAAGTGACATAGGCTTAAGGCAAATTTCCTACTGCTAAGATGGTCAGTGCCCTAAATGACATAGTATCTGTTGGCTAACATTACATTTCATTTTTTAAAAAAAAACAAAACCAAGGTTACATTTAGCAAACATGCCGAGACCAAAATCAAATTCCTCTATATAATTCTAAAAAATTCACAGCACTAAAAAGAAGACTTGACTAATCTGTTTCTAGTAAGATTTTTTTTTCTATTTTTCAAATTCTAAAATATTTGGCATCATACAAATGTACATACATACCAGTGTATTTTCAGGACCAATCATTTCTCTGACAAGTTTGCATCTCCGAATGTCATCCTGGAGATCTTTTCCGACTTTCACTTTGAACCTAAGCACACATTTGCAATCAAATATGAACTATTTTTCAATAACTGACAAACCTATGACAATTTTACTGTAGAAAAACATTCACTTGTATCATTCCATATTATCAATATAATCAGAAAAAAAAATGAGTGGGAAAATTCCAGTGAGGTTGGAAATAAGAGGAGACTTTCTAGAAATTCAAGGAATTTGACATTACATCAGGATTAGTTTATTTTAAACTTGGGCATTTTGAACTTCTACAAATCCTTTCCCAATCCATCCAGGCCAGGGGTCCCCAACCCCCAGTCTGTGCCATGCCAGAAACAAGGGAAGGCCCATCTGGGAGATGCAGGCAGCATGTGAAACCACGCCCCCTCCTATCTGGGGAACAACCTCTCCCCATGGAATCGGTCCCTGGTGCCCAAAAGATTGGGGGCCGTTGATCCAGGCAATGTAAAATGTGCCTAGTAAAATGATTCTTCACAGAAACATTAAAGGGAGTGTCCTAAAATCCTCAAATCTTTTCATGCTCAACCAGAGTTTAATTCCTGATGATTACATGGCCATGGAAACACCATGGAAGTATTTTTTTTTAGACGTTTCTTTTCTTTAACATCTCTACACCCTGCAGCAGTGTTTCTGAACTTCAAATCAAGGTTCAAGTCAGGGGTGAAATCTAAAATTTGTTACTACCGGTTCTGTGGGTGTGGATTGGTGGGGGGTGGTAATGTGACTAAGTGGGCGTGGCCAACTTTTTTTTTAACTTTTAAAAGCATTTTTTCTACAACCTTAAGAGGTTGCAGAAAAAAATCCTTTTAGAAGCCTCTGACGATCAGGTAATCGTCTCTGGTATCGCCAGAGGCTTTTAAAGGCATTTTTTTTTCCTACAAACTCTTCGGCCGAAGAGGTTGCAGAAAAAAATGCTTTTAAAAGTAAAAAAACCAGCCTCTGATGATCGCATGGCTCAGCTGGGCATGGGAGGAGCCGGAGGGATTTTCACTACCAGTTCTCCAAACCACCCGCTGCCATCACTACCTGATCAGGCGATCCAGTCCGAGCCGGGAGCATTTCACCCCTGGTTCAAGTTCTATTGATTTTTCTGTCTGCCTATGCAATGGAGTGAGTTAGATCAGATGTTCTCAACTTCAGAACTTTACGATGTATGGACTTCAACTTCCGGAATTCCCCAGGCACTAGCTTGGAAATTCTGGAAATTAAAGTCCACATATCTTAAAGTTAGTGAGGATGAGAATCGCTGTACTACATCCTTGAGCTATCTTGTGACCTTCCTTCCAAGAATTAATCAAGTCCAATGCTGTGTAGCTTGAGGTCAGCCAAGGTTGATTTGATGCTGCTTGGCATCTTAGCTCAAATCTTTATAAAGATCTGAACGTAATGCACACAGTTCTGTTGTCCCTGATAAAATCTGAGCAAAGAGCACCAACCCTCTCACTGTGTCCATAAAGAAGGGAGTGGAGGGGTGGAGGACACTGGCAGAAAGAGAGGTTGGTATCCAAAGCATGTTGATGAATTGAGCCTGAACTCTTAAGATGCCTATTTAGCTTTAAGAATTCAACATGAACAAAACTAAAAATCAAACTCAGCCAATGGAAGCTTTAGCATTCCACTGGCTGAGTTTTTCCTTACAGATATTGGGGAATATTTTTCCTTACAGATATTGGGGAAACATTGTTATATTTTGCCACTCTACTGACTCAATGAGCTGAGTCAGCATAGAGTTGCCAGCCAGAGCCCTAATACAGCAGATTCAATTTCTGTAATAGGCTCTTCACAAATTAAAGGTTATTGTGTGTGTATGCCAAAACCTACAGATGTATATAATGTTTCCATGCTTGTTAATATGCCATATATGCTTTCAGGTAAGCCCAAAATTGGCTTTGGCTTATCTGTGGATGAGCTTATCCACAAGTATATAGTTTTCTAGAGTACTCATATCCCCTGCGTGTTCTTACATAAAAAACCCATCCATGGGTAAGCCAATTACCAACTCTTTCATCAAAATACCACGAAAAATGTAGGTCATCTTATTTGCAGGTGGCCTTTTCATGATACTTTGATGAAAAAATTGTTGAGTCGGCTTATCCACAAGGACATACGGGTATGTCACTGCAAGAATCGATGGTGTGGATAATCTGCTTTAGATAGGAAGACAATCATCCATTTGATCTTTCTATCCCAGCAATTTTGGATAGTTAAAGCCAGTGAGTTTTAGTTGTTATAGGCAGGATTAAGGGAGAAACCAGTTCAAATATACATTCAGTGATACCAGCTTAGCGAATGACTATAGACCAGTCTTTATTTCTCTGGGTAGTTGCATTTATGGAAAATGAAAAGAACAGCGTATCTGCTGTCAAAAAAAAAGGTCGGGGGGAATGGAATAAAGAAGTATTACTTAGGATACACCATTTTCAAAAAGCAGAATTTCTGAAGTTCATTGTGAAAGTACTCCTGGTAAAATTATAAAAAGCACTGTTGTACATCCTATCAATTTCAGAAAGAGAGTCAGTACAATGTAGTGTAGTGTTTAAGGTGTTGGACTAACGATAATAAGACCCAGGATCGGTCAGTTGCAGGAAGGAGTTCACTGAGTGACTTTGCCCATCATATCTCTCAGCATCTTCTACTGTGCTTAGAAGAATGCACAAGAAAAACACTACTGTACCTGGTCCATCCATCCTTCAGAGCTTCAGTGCATAGCTGCCAAGCAAATTACATCAATCAGACCTCTAGCAAGTATAAACTATCAGACAGACAGACAGAAACACACACATAAGATTCATTGGTCACTTGGCCTTTTCTAACCAGCTACGTTCCAGTGGCATCTACCCCAACCAGCAAGACTAATGACTGGGGTAACTGGTCTGTGGCTCAGCCAAGTCATCTGAAGAACAATCATTAGAGAAGTATTGATAAGAGCTCTTGCTTAAAAAACAAGAGGTGTGGGTGGAAGTAGCAGCTACAATCCAAGATTAGAGAGGGTAATTGCTTCATCCCTGTTGCAAGCAGAAACTGGGTGCATACATAAAACTGTAAAAGGAATATGATTTATTTCATAAACTCTGCCTAATAAGCAAGTCAGTCAAATGGGACAAATAAACAGAATTAGTTTATTCTCTTGGCAAATGCTAGAACTGAAAGTGGCAAAGGCACAATGCGGCAATGCAGATTTCTGATAACTAACCTTACAACAACAGCTAATGAAGCTGTTTTGAAAGAATTTTAGCCAGTCCTAGTCAACAAGTAATACAGGTAGTCTTCAACTTATGACTATTTGTTTAACAATGGTCCAGAATTATGAGGGTCACATGATTGCAATCTGGGAACTTGGCAATGCGTTTCCACTTACAACCGGTTGCCAAGCACCCGTGACCATCATCTGCAATCTTTTTGGCAAGCTTCCCCAGAAAATCAAGGTGAAGCTTGCAGAGAAGGTTGTAAGTTGCTGCTGCCTGCCAAAAGGACTCTCTGTTGTCTCTGGGGATTGACTGAGATGACTGCCAATGAAAGCTGAACCTTTCTGGCGGGATGCAGAGATGGAATTCAGATACTTAAGATTTGAAGAGCCAAAATCCAAACAGAGAGTGGAGAGGCAGGGCAGAAGGTAATGACCATGGGATGCCTCAGGCAGGGAGGGAGATCCTGGAAGGGCTAGTGGAGATTGCATGCGGATTTCTCTTCAATCAGAGGCTGAAAATGCTGCTTGGATTTCAGCAGGGGATTTTCAGCTTCTAAATGGAGCCTCCCGGGCTCTTCCCCAATCCCCCTGCACCCCTTACCTGGGACTGCATCTGCTTAATGACCCTCAAGATTGCTTAACAACCACAACAGGGATTGCTTGGATTATGGTTGTTGAGCAAAACAATCACATGACATCTTACTTAACAATGGAAATTCCGGTCCCAACTATAGTTGTAAATCGGAGACTACCTGTATCGAGATCAAATTCTGCTGCTTTTTTTTCTGGCCTGTGCAATGCAGTAGATTATAGGATTCTCTCTTTTAGTAGGAGAGACTATTATTCCACATGGTAACAGATTAGACTGGTTTCGGGCTATTTGCTTCTGACCTTGCCAGAATTAATTCATGTAATCTCTTTCTTAGGTGGACATTCTGCTCCAAAAATGTTATTATGAGTGTCAAGATGGCACAATAATAAACCAGTGGTAACCATCTCCAACACATCCAAGCCAACCAGGGCAGGGGTGAAATGCTTCCGGTTCAGACCGGATCGTCCGATCTGGTAGCGATGGAGGCAGGTGGTTCGGAGAACCGGTAGCAAAAATCCCTGCCCCCCCCATGCCCAGCTGAACCGCACAATCATCAGAGGCTTTTTTTTAACTTTTAAAAGCATTTTTTCTCCAACCTCCTCAGCCAAAAAATGCTTTTAAAAGTTAAAAAAAAAGCCTGATGATCGCGCGGCTCAGCTGGGATCTTCAAAGGCTTTTAAAACGATGCCCTTGAAGTGATATCCCAGTGCCTGGAGGCTGTACGGATCTGGATGGGGAGGAACAGGCTCAGGCTTAACCCATCCAAGACCGAGTGGCTGTGGTTTCCGACGTCCCGATATAGTCAGCTGGTGCCATCGCTGACTATTGGGGGCGAATCATTGGCCCTCACAGATAGGGCTCGCAACTTGGGTGTCCTCCTGTCTTTAGAGGAGCATGTGACGGCCGTGACCGGGAGGATTTTTCATCAGGTTCGCCTGATCCGCCAGTTGCGTCCCTATCTAGATCGGGACTCCCTACACACAGTCACTCATGCCCTCATTACTTCTCGTCTGGACTATTGCAACGCTCTCTACAAGGGGTTCCCCTTGAGGTGCGCTCGGAGGCTCCAACTGGCGCAGAATGCGGCCGCGCGGGTGGTGATGGGAGCGACATGGAGTTCCCATGTAACACCTCTCCTGCGCGAGCTGTACTGGCTCCCGGTGGTCTTCCGAGTGTGCTTCAAGGTTTTGGTTATCACCTTTAAAGCGCTCCATGGCTTAGGACCTGGTTATTTACGGGACCGCCTGCTACCACCAATAGCCTCCCACCGGCCAGTACGCTCCCATAGAGAGGGGCTCCTCCGGGTGCCGTCGGCCAAACAATGTCGGCTGTCGGCCCCTAGGGGGAGAGCCTTCTCTGTGGGGGCACCTATGATCTGGAATGAGCTCCCCCCGGAGATACGTAAGATCCCGGATCTGCGCACCTTCCGCTGCACGCTTAAGACTTTTCTATTTCATGAAGCTGGCCTGGCCTAAATCTTCCCCCTTTTAAATGTGGAAATTTTAAATGTGGAAATTTTAAATTTTAAATTTGTCTTATTTATAGGGTCATGGGGAAGGCGTTTTAAATTGGGGAGCCATTTTGGATTTAATGTTTTAATGTTTAACGTATTTTAATGTTTATATTGTATGTTTTTAATTTTGGCTGTTCACCGCCCCGAGTCCTTTGGGAGAGGGGGCGGTATAAAAATCAAATAAATAAATAAATAAATAAATAAATAAATAAATAAATAAATAGATAGATAGATAGATAGATAGATAAATAGATAAATAAATAAAAGAAAAAAATCCTTTTTTTCTTTTAAATGCCTCTGACGATCCCAGCTGAGTTGCCTGATCGGCAGAGGCTTTTTTAAAAAGCCTCTGACGATCAGGCAACTCAGCTGGGATCGTCAGAGCCTTTTGAAAGCATTTTTTTACAACCTCTTTGCCAAAGAGATTGTAGAAAAAATGGTTTTAAAAGTAAAAAAAAAAAATGGCCACGCCCACCCAGTCACATTATTCCCCCACCAAGCCACGCCCACAGAACTGGTAGTTAACAACTTTTAGATTTCACCACTGAAGCAAGGGTACATGTCACCATTTACAATAGAGCTTGCTTTTAGAATTTCCCCCGCAGTGCTAATTCAGTTATTTTTTTGTGGCATATTTGTGCATCCCAAAGCTGAAATGAGAATAATGTGGAAAAAACAAACCTGCTTTAGGGAGCGGTCCGGATAACCTAGCCAGGCACATGATGTGGTATAAGATGGGTAGCCATATTTTAACATTTGTTCTTCTACAAATATATAAAATAATGCAAACAGTTAAATGTGATTTCCTTGCAACAGATTTCATACCCTGGAAAGCCCTTATTCCCACAATGTGATATGGTAATAATTCAGAAAATAATTCAGAACAAATCAAACCCTCGATTTTCACAAAAAAGTAGGGCTACCAAAAAAACATGATTGCTTTCCCAGCAGGTGGATGTTATTTTTTAACATCCTAAGACCATCCTAAGATACATAATAATACATTAATTAATTATTGATTTGACAAGGAAACAAATACTTTGATGCTTACCCCGTTCTTTTTTTCCCGCCAAACCAGTTTGAAGAATCGCTAGTGAAATGAAAAAAATAAAGTGTAAATCAAATCCAAAACAGATCATTAATTTTGTTTGGTTTTTAAATATGACCTATTAGAGGAAAAAAGCCGATACAGATCATTTTGCACACAGATAGACTTGTACATTGAAAAAGCTTGTGAATTTCCCTGAAGCACTGAGGGCTATCATTTCCAGGTTGCAAATATCCAAATGACTGCTAGATGGCAGCAAGTAGTTAGAAAAAAACCCCAATTATCTTTTTTTGCCATCTGCTATACAGAAATAATATAGAAAACCATTCTACAAGGGCTGTAAAGATTGCTGAGTTACTGTATACTGAATACTGTAATTATTGATTGAGATATTTAGTTTTTGCTAGTTTGGTACACAAACAGACCCCAAAGTGTCAAGACTGCAAGTGTCATCTTTCAAATGCTGCTACTGAACTGGAATATTTAAGGTGACCAAAGGGGAACATGATGAAATATATACAGTAAGAACTGCAGTATTTAATTAATACATTTAAAAGTTCAAGCATATCCCTTCCAAGTAAGATAAAACAGCTTGAATTTTGAGGCCTATTAAAACAACTTACAAAAAGCTTCTTCTTCTGTTAATGCATCAGTAATGTATCTGAAATCTATGCAAGATAACAACTGCTTGGGGTCCTATAAAGAAAAGAGAAGGAAACCATGCTAAAATTAGCTAGAGAAATGACAGAATGATACATACCAGGGATGTCAAACTCAAGGCCGGATCCGGCCCATGGGATTCTTAGAGTTGGCCCACAGGGCCACCCTGGAAACAGTGAAGGACTCGTTCCGCGGTGCCTCTGCCAGCAAAAATGGAGTTTAGGAGGGCCACCTACAGCCCTCCTGAGCTCCATTTCCGCCTGTGATGGCCTCCTGCATCCCTCTGCCAGCAAAAATGGAGCTCAGGAGGATGTCAAGCTGGTCACACCCACTCATCCCGAGGTCAAACACAACCCTGATGCAGCCCTCAATGAAATTGAGTTTGACAGCCCTGATATATAGTGTCCAGTTTTGCTTAGGCTTTCACAGCAGGGGGATATAGTTGTTACAGTATGTCATAAGATTTTATAGGACTTCAATTTGCAGTAGAGGGTCTGAACCCCATAGAATAGCATCTTTCTATCCATAGCTGCAGAATATCAGGGTAGGATGAAACCAGTCATGTAGCTCCCAATAGTCAATGTAATTATAAAATGCTACACAGGACACACATGGTGTATAGAGAAACGCTCCCCCTCTAAGAGAGGTGTTGAAGTCATAGAGAAAACGGGTGCAGACTACCTGCACATGAAGGATTCCAATACAGAACAGTGCCTCCTGGTGGTCAGTGTAACTATTAAGACTAGATACAACGCACAAATGTTTTCACTTGTCTGCAGGGGTAACATCCATGTGCAAAAACTAGGCTAAGTCAGTAAGCTCTTCCTTAATTGGAAGTGATATACACATCCTCATTAAAACACAATGGCTTCAACTCACACACTAAGTAACTCAGAAGAACAGGAACAATGACTCTTCCTATATAACACGGTCATTCTTCTGTACGATATCTTATCTATATATGGCTAAGCCTCTCCTGTTTGCAACCTTCAATTGGGTGAAATGATGCATCATAGGACAAAATGTTTGAGCAAAGGCATTAGCTCATTAACATGGGATAATGTACAGAACACGTCCAAAATTTAGGAACCATCACTTCTATGAGATTGAAATTTCACAAAGTTTGTGAAATTTCACAAAGTGGCTGCTTCAAATGCTGCCATAGTGCCACGATCAGTTGCAGAGAAGTCATCGTCATTTCCAAGGTTCCCTGCCAGCTTTCCTCAAGTCGATGGGTGAACTGGCAGGAAAAATAAACTCAATCATGACAGCTGATGTTCTCTGCCAGCTTTCCACAAGCAAAATCAGTGGGGAAGCTATCAGTCAGCTGCAAATTGGAGGCCAGTGTGCAGGTAAGTGGCTGCTGCCAGGTGGGGGAGATTGTAAGGGGGTGAGTAAGAATGTGGTTAGGGTTGGGGATGTGTGAGTGAAATGGCACAGAACAGGGAGGGTGTCTGAGAGTGCCTGAGTGCTACAACAAGGGTCAGGGAGGATGCTCAAGGATGCATTGATGTGCCACGGTGGCGCAGTGGTTAGAGTGCAGAACTGCAGGCTACTTCTGCTGATCACCGGC
Organism: Arizona elegans; assembly: GCA_022577455.1. Lineage (NCBI taxonomy): Eukaryota > Metazoa > Chordata > Lepidosauria > Squamata > Colubridae > Arizona > Arizona elegans. The sequence continues at coordinate 40,069,464 of JAKOOJ010000002.1, forward strand.
TGCCAGCAGTTTGGCAGATCAAATCTCATCAGGCTCAAGGTTGACTCAGCCTTCCATCCTTCCAAGGTTGGTAAAATGAGGACCCAGATTGTTGGGGGCAATATGCTGACTCTGTAAACTGCTGAGAGAGAGCTGTAAAGCACAGTGAAGCGGCATATAAGTCTAAGTGCTATTGCAGGTCAAGGAGAGCGCAGGTTGCGGACAGCGTGCGAGAGTTCACAGGTATCTGACATCACATAAGCACAGAGAGAATAGGGGAAGGTATGCAGATGGGGGAGACTTACCTGAACAAATTATAACTTCCCTGCCAGTTTCCCCATTGACTTTCTTCCCACAAGCAAAGTCAATGGGGAAGCTGGCAGCAAGTCATAAATTGCTCCTACTCGCATGTTTTTTTACCTGCCCAAAATCATTCTGTTAGGTAAATTTGTTTAGGTAAATAAATATCTCTGAAATGATAACATAACTGAAACAATGACCCAACAGGTCACAGGTTATCTAGTTACAATTATTTTCAAAACTGCATCATAAAAGCATTATATTAATCACTTTGAGATTCCAAGATCAGAAAATAAATAAATAAATACAGGTACATTAAAAAAATATAAAATGTCATCTGATATTCATGAGTGATTGTTTCAGGCAGAAAAAAAGTTTTGAACAGAAATCCAAAAATAAACCTGTGTACGAGATTATCTACCTTCAAATCTAAATTTAAACATTTTAAAAAATGTACAATATTAACAGTTTAGTTAGTTATGATGTCTAGTCTGACTGTTCTCAATATATTTAAGCATGCTAACTCAGCATCCAATGCTCTGAAAGAAATATATTATTTTTAAATAATGGCTTGATTTTTTTTTCTTACCATGTCAACCAGCAGTTTCCAGAGAGGCTTTAAAAAAGGGGGGCAGGAGAGAGAAAGAGAAACATTATGCAATTCTTAAACATAGAAATAACATTTTAAATTACCAAAAAAAAATATTAATAATTATAACCGTATGAGACATAAAGCAGGCCAGTTCACAAGCCAGCTATAGGTATGTTGTTGATCTAATCTCTAGAGCTTGCATAGTAAGCTGTGCCTGATAAAATGTCTATTACATTATTCAAGGTGCCAGCTTTGAACTACAAAGTACAAATACCATGAAATCAGAATATCTAAAAGCTGCTTCCACATAAATTTATTTTAAGTTTATTCTGTAAAGTTCCTTTCCTGTAAATATCTGGCAGGTTGTGACAGATGAGAAAGAGCTACTCCTCTAACACAATTTCATTTCTGGAATAAACTTTTTACTTCTACAGACTTGGCACACTTGTTTATAAATTTGGGACAATGAGTAAGTACGGTGTGATTCACTCATTTAGCATATGTGTTTGATTGTTGCTACTTTGAATTCTGTTTTGTTTGTTTTTACTTCATCATATTACCATATGATGAAATCCTGCCAAATACTTGCGAGAAGGGCAACTTGTGGCTTGCCAGAAGTTGCTGAACTATTATTTCCACCGCCACAAGTCAATATGATCAATAGAGACAGATGCTAGGACTTTGTAATATACATAACAATCTTGAGAGAGTTCTCTGTTCTTTGTCCCTGGTCTAATCAATTAAGTATCCTCAAAATATGATAATGTTCTACAGTGAAATTTTGAGGAGGCTCACAATGTTCTGGCAATTACAGCAGTTCTACCTACTCAACCAGCCATCACATTTTTACTAGGTTGATAAATGAAAGACAGTTTTAAAAAATCTATTTTTATTTTTAAAAAAACCTCACAATACAAAACACCAAAAATAAATGATAAGTGAAAGACAATTTGGAGGGGAGGAAGAATTGGATTTTTATTCCAAGTTGAGCATATGTTCAAAGGCACTCTTTGCCTTCTGACTATGATTTGAAGCCCCAAGATAGAGACAAAAATATATACAAGTTTTATATAGTTTTATTTCAAAATAAAAAGATCACACTATTGTAACTTACTATATAAGAAGAAAGTGATAACATAAAAATAGCACTGTGAAGAGAAGTCCTAAATGACTCAGACTACATTCCTACACTATTTGTAATAATTGGATGATATGTAATTTTTACAATTTAGAAAATATTGGTTCAAAACCACAGAAAAGCACAAAAGCATGATTTAAACAATTTAACATATAAAGTACTTAAATCTAGCGGGGTACATTCATGTTCATGAAAAACAGCACTGCAGGACAGGATGAAAGAAAGAAAGAAAGCAGTATTTATTCAAGACAAAGAGTGATACTTCTTTTTACTTGTTCTAAATCTTTACCTTTCTTTCTTGTTTGGCCCAAAGATCCCAGACAGCGTTCAAAATGGCAGCTGTGGCCAAATGCACAGCTCCTTTCTCGGGACCAATCTATTAGCAAAACAAAAACAAAATCTGTGTTATTAAATTTTATGACAGCCAAGCACAAGTGTGAAAGGTTTCTATCATTGCTATTATTTGTGGATTAACTGAACTATACATTAGCTACACAAGAACTTGCCTTACAGAATTACAGCTCTGCAGGTCTATCATCCTTGTTTAGCAGACATGTTGCAAATGTTTATTCGTAAGGAAGCACTCAGTGAGAGTTAAATAAATTAAATACTATTCTATTACAGTGGTAGAATATAACTATGCAGAATTTTTGTTTTGCTGCCTTTGAATCAGTGTTGACTCTTATGACTGCCTGGTCTAGACCCTGAAGTTTTCTGACAATGTACATTATGTACGGTATGTTTTTGCAAAAATGAACAAGCCCAAAATGTGTCTGCACAAATCTAAGTGTCTTAGAGTGAGTGAGTTTTGGATAAGGAGGTTCTTCCAAAACAAAAACCTTTGTTTTGAGAGTGAGGAATTGAATAGGAGGAGGAAAAGAGTGACTAAAAAGCCAGCTTATAGCTAATAAAAACATTTGGTTGGAAAAAGAATCAGAAAGAAAGAGAAATGAGACTATCTTTAGGCTATATGTTCTTGATTCTCAGGAACAGGTTGTAATTCTTTAGAAGTTCACAGAAGGAAGGGAAGGAAGATGGAGATCTGCAGGATCATCTCAGTGCATTTTCAAAGTGTCTTCCCAAGAAGTAAGAATGTTTCAGGAATAAAGGATTACTGATCAAGTTTAGGGCTACAATATGCAGATCAATCCCTTTCTGATATTCATCAGATCAATGGGATTTTCTTTCAATTTTGACCCTGATATTAACATTTTTCAGAATTTGTCAGAAGCTGATGGGAAAAATAGGAATGGAATTCAAAACTGCCAAAGTTGGAAGTGTGGAAAGTCACAAATTCTGTGATTTAAAAATGTAAATGAGTAAGAAGTTGGGTGACAAAAATACAAGAATTTAAGTAATATTTCTATCTTAGATCATTCTAATGCACCATTTTCTTTGAAAGCCCTATTTTATGTAGTATTTTTTATATAGCAACTACATAAAATCAAATTATTTTCTCTTCTTATGTTCTTAAAGAACACCTACATGCATATATTAGCCTTGTTGAAAATGCTGTAAGTTATCTTACCCATCGGAGCTGCCCATCACTGGTGAGCTGTCTGTAGAAGCCTCGAAAATCACTGATTATGTCATCCAAATCTTTATTAATGATATGAATTGACAGTGCATGGACTGCACTGATAACTGAAAGAAATAATCACCATCTGGAGATTACTACAAATGCAGTATTATCTATTTATTTAGAATATGGTGAACAATGAAAAAGAAACTAAAATATATAAAAAAGAAATAACAGGATTGTAATTTATGAAACTCTTGTTATTGGGTATATTAAAGTAACACACATAGATACCAAAGTTTGGCTCCAGAATCTGCCTCTCTTACTATAAAAATAGAAATATTAACACTGACACAGTGAGGTCAGTGTTAATGAGCACTCTAGGAGTGTTTTTCTAGGCACACACAATTCAATTCCAATAAATGTCAAATGTGGTGGGGAGGAAGAGGCAGCTTGTTTTAAGGACTGCAATATCAGTATTGTAGGTATGTTGTAGTGGAGAGAAGGTAAGCAACAAGCAGATCAAGGTAAACTAAACTATTACATTTTTAAGGCCCAAATCTACAAATATTAATTGCTTACACAGGTCAGAACATGATTTATGAATATTGACTGACAAACCAAAATGGGGTCATCATAGTGTCAATTTGGGTTTCTTAAATAAATCATGACATAATGTGTTGTATTTAAACCGGCCTTTGACGAGGAAATGGAAACACATCAGAAAAGTCTGTCCTGAAGAGGGTCTTTTCCAAAAAAGAAACAAAGGCGTAAAGGCGTTATTTCATTTTCATGAGGACACGGTTTGTGGGGGCAATAAGCTGACTTTGTATAAAAAAGAACACCGCTTGGAGGGAGGGGCGAAAGCCCTACTAAGCAGGTATATACAAAAGTATGAAGGTTATTGCTTAACGCATTGTAAGCTGCCCTGAGTCTCCGGAAAAGGGCGGCATATAAATCGAACCAATAAATAAATAAATAATAAATGGTATATTGGGGGAAGCCAAGCCTGGGTTAGCCTAAGAACTTACCCACTTCTGTGCCTTTTCCCAGCGTAAATGTAAAGCCACAACCTTTCAAGCCATCGGGAGCATCCGTTTCTATGACCACGTAGGCTGCGGAATAGTCTGGATCTGGATGCTAAACAGAAGAATCAATAAAGGCTCGGCATTGGGAAAGCAGCGCAACGCGCACAGGTCCGGATTTACAACTGAAAACCGGCGTAATCCAAATCACGTTAAAAATCCAACAAATGGAACTTGCCTCAAGTTAACTTCCAGGCAAGCAGGCCGCGATCGGGGGAGGGGGGTGGGGAATGCAGCCGGAGCTCCGTTTAACTGGGACAAAGAGCCCCCGAAGGCCTGTCTAGACGAGAACAGCGCGGAAGAACGAACGCTCTCTTGCAAGTTGCCGTAGAAGTGGGTCCAAAGTTCGGCACCCTTGCGCACCCGAGGCCGGGGCTGCTTGCCCTCCCCGACGTTCAGGCCGTCTCTCTGCCCAGCTCCGCTGCGCTTACCATGGCATCTGACCCGTGTTGAGCCAGAGACGTGGGGAAGCGGACGTCGCTCACAGCCAGAGCGCGGATCCTCCCTCTCCCCATCCCGCAGGCAGCGCTCGCCACTCGAGGAAGCGGGACAGCGACTCTCGCGCTCAGGAATGGCTCCTTGGACGCCGATTGGCCCGCAGGAAGGGCGTAGCGAGCCGAGTCGCAGCTGGAGAAGGGGAAGGAGCAGAAGGAAGGGAGCGCCCGGGTTGCTTGCAGCGCAAGCAGTGGTCTATGAAAACCTTTATAAATGGGCAGCCCTAACCTTTTTAAAGGGTGTAGAGCCGCTTACGACTTCCAGTAACCATATGAATAAGTGCAGTGTTTTGGGAGGGGAGAGGCGCCTAACAATAATTCAAAAGTGGGTTGGGTTCTTTTTTAAAAAAAATATTTTTCCCCACTTCATTTTTCAATGTTGGGATTTCCGAATGGCGTGTCATCCAAGCCTCAGCCACATTCAATCCTCTTAGCTTTTTCTAGTTTGAGATAATGTTAAGAATACAAATCCTAGCGGGTGGTGCTCATCTCCAATTCAAAGCCGAAGAGCCAGTGCTGTCCAAAGACATCTCCGTGGTCATGTGGCCGGCATGACTAAAGGCCAAAGGCGCATGGAACGCTGTTATCTTCCCACCAAATGTGGTCCCTATTTTTCTACTTGCATTTTTTACGTGCTTTCGAACTGCTAAGTTGGCAGAGTCTGGGACAAGTAACGGGAGCTCACCCCATTACGCAGCACTAGGGATTTGAACCGCTGAACTGCCGGTCACCTTTTGATCGAGAAGCTCAGCATCTTTAGCCTAGACCAGCGATGGCTAACCTTTTTGCCATTGCGTGCCAAAAGTGTGGGGGGGGGGAGACACGCACGTGTGCCCACATGCATAATTCTATGTGCCCCTCCCCCCTCATGCTCCCCCTGCTTTTGGCACACGATGGCATGGTGGGCCCAGTAGGCCCATTTTTTGCTCTCCCCAGGCTCCAGAGCCTTTCTAGGAGCCTGGGGATGGCAAAAAACAGCCTTCCCCACCCTTCCTGGAGGCTCTCCGGAGGCCGGAAACTGTGTTTCCTGACTTCTGGTAGGCCCAGAAGCTCTGAAAATCAAGTGACCGGCGCACGCATGCATGCCGGAGCTGAGCTCACGTGCCCACCAATATGGCTCCACGTGCCACCTGTGGCATCCGTGCCATAGGTTCGCCATCACGGGCCTAGACATAGTTGGCTTTAAACCGACCGCCAGAACGTCAAACCGTTCCTCACCTCCTCTCCTCTTCTAAAGTCATCACGGGTTTATCTGAAAGGGCATGGCCAAAAGGAGGTCCTTACTGTTACTAATCCTTTTTCTCAGGATTTTGCTGACACAAATTTACAGGATGTTAAGTCCAAGTTAATTTTGGCTAATAACAGTAGTATTCATAGTGCCACACCACACTCTGTCAATTAAAAATGTTACTGTAGAACTGTAGGTTCTGTAGTTTAGTTCATAAATTATATATGAATTAATTTTCCCTATGCAATTATGTCAAATTTAGGCTTAATTTTATTGCATAATAATAGTATATATTCTGGCATAAGTATGTGTTCTATAATATTGTAAATAGTAAATAATAAATATTGTAAATTATATTTTAGAATTTTAAATTGTTGAAACTTTTGGAAGGACAAGTGTCCTGAATACCAGTTTCTTTTCATAGCTGATAAATACTATTTTGGGATCCATAACAAATTTAGAGCGATGTTAGAATGTTAACATGTATCATGCTAAAAACATAGTGTTGGGGATGCATTTATATAGAGTTGCTGAAGAAAAGCTATTCCATTTCAATTCCCATACAATATTAATCAATTTTTCTGCTTTAGTAACAGAAAATGCACTAATTTATTAAGCTTTGGGAAGTTTAATTATGCAAAGTAATAAAATATTAAAAATATTTAAGCTTGTCAATATAGTATGATAGGAAAACCAAACAAAAGGTTACCACACAATGTAGCTTCAACAAAACTGATACACAAGGCTTGCACTACAGTTTCTATCAGAAATGTTACACAATAGTTTTCAATACAATATAAAAATCATTCTGAACTGATTAACAATGATTACAGTACAGGAAGTGCTGAAAATCCAATAAACATAGGAATTGAAAACGTAATAAATTTGCATTTATATTCTAAAAATTGTTCTAATAATTCTACTTTTTTTAAAAAAATACAGTGTTATTGGAGATGCTGGGTCATGCTGTACAGTATTGACAGAAGAATAAGAAGGCATGGAATAAAATTCACAAAAAACAATTTGAGGTTATATTGGACTTTTCCATTGAAAGTTCCAACGAAACAAGGAGTCATATCAGAAAATTGTGGCTCCCTTTATTTCTAACTGAAAATGTGCAGAAATTGTGCTTATTGCTCCCAGTCCAATAAAGGACAATTAATTTAGTAGGAAAATTACCACCCAGTAAAAGGGGCTACAGTACTTTCCCAACAGTTAACCAACAAATCACATAGCTCAGGAAGAGGAAATTCCAAGACCTGTACTTGAAATTACTATAACATTGTTATAGGTAGCTCCTTCTCATCCCTACCCTTCACTTGTCTTCAAGATTGGTGAAACATACTTCATCATTTTTAAGATTTTTTTTTTTTTGGTGAGGGCCCATTATACAGTATCCACCAAAATTTCTAAACAGAGACACTTAATCCCAAAAACCAGGAGATGTATGCATATCAATTGTGTTTGTAAAGTAACAAAGTGCCTTATGCACACATTTACAATGTTAGCAAAAATAACAAAGTGCCTTATGCACACATAATGGTTAGTGTTTTCCAATATTTAATGGAAGATGCCAGTGCATTTTAAAGGAATAGCATTCCAGTTTCATACAGGGGAAAGAGACTTTCTGGGAAAGAAGAAGTGTGCTTATGCACACTGTCTGGCTTAGATCCTTCTGCTAATAGATACCAGTTAAACAAATTGAGAAAACTTAATCATGCTTTATTTAATTGCTTCTAGGCCAAGATTTTTAACTGCTTTATATTTTCATCAGCCAAAAATGAAAATTAGGAATAATTTCTGATTTCAAATTCTTGATTTATGATTCTGAGCCTGTTATTCACTTAGCAAGGTTAAATAAATCAATATCAGAAGTTTCTTGATTTGCTTAGTTTATACTGACAGAATAAGCATCAGTATCCATGCAATAATAAAGCATGCTTGCTTTGGCTTATTTTGATATGCAAACCTATCCAGAGAAAGGACTAAAACAATTTCTAATATTTCTAGGGCAAGGAAAAAAAATCGTGTAAGTGAATCATGGCACCTGCAAAAAGATGTATTCTGTAGACTGTTGAAATCTACTAACAAATACAAAATAAAACAACATACTTCAGATTATTCTCTAAAGATCAAGAAGTATAAAAAGAAATGGAGCAGTGCTATGCGTGTCAACTTGTAAGTCTCATGGAGTCAATTACATTTAGTTAAATTAAACTTAGTCTCAGATAAGTATATATAGGATTGTTTCATTTCAAAGCAACTTGGAACTTATCACGTTATTTTCTTAAAAAATAATTTTGTAATTAGAATTTTAAAAGTAATCTTGTGAAACAAATTCAACATCATGTTTTATAAAAATAATCACACTTTTACATGTATTACTATATATAGAAAAGTGTTGTGTTGAATTATTTGCTCACATTAAAATCTTGAGGTAATACACTATAAAACAAGGAAAAACAAACATGGAAAGTATAACGCTTAAAATACATATTTTTCTTCAATAAACTCATTAAATTACTGTTTTTTAATTTCCTTACTATACATTTGTTACAATGATTTGTTGCATTTTTAATTAAAATCCAAATAACACCAGACTAGTTTTCTGGCATATGCATTATTACATGAACACAACTGCACTACCCATTTCAGAATATAAAAGAAATTACAATCCTGTATTATTTGCTACATAGAGCCCTTTCAAAATTTCTAGTTATGGGATCTATAAATGAGAAAAGAAAATGCCACTTGATTGCACAATTTTATAAGTTTATATAAGTTTCATCAGAATAAAATATTTGTGGTTTTTCTGGTAGCAGTAATAATCATTTTCACAGAAAAGCTTTGAAGTGCAACATTTGTTTCGAGTGGAAAATTCTAAAATGCCAAGAGGATTTTATTGCTTGATATGATAGAGGTTATGATAGCTCCTACTCCCCAGTTTACTTGTGAGTAGTGTATGTGTGCAGTTTTAATATCATTAGCTGAATTTGGCTTAGGTGCAAGGTCTGTTCCTATAGTTTAAAGCTATACATAATGGCTACGAAAAGTCCAACTTCTCCCAAGAAATGCAAGGAGGAGATGGATTCAGTCCACTCTAATAACAGCTTTTGGATCTGATCCTTTTGTAAAGAGTTTTATGAACCACTATGCAACCATTTATTGTCTAGTTGACTGTGAATCACTGTGCATTATTAGAAAAATGGGCTACTGTCCAGCTATCATTATCCCAACACTTACTACATTGGGGTAAATCAGGAATTCTGACAACTCTGAACTGCAAAAATGGGGAAACAATTCACACCAATCCCTCCATCATTTACCTCCATCAAAGTATATTGTGGGGATAGCATGATGTTCCAGAACAGCATGAGGGGGCTATGTCTGCCAACATAGAAGTTCATTTCATTCAGATCTAGATCTAGATCTGATCCATTGATGGGCTCTCAGATCTTACAATATTTTTCATAAATACTTTGACAGAGATACATAGCAAAGAGAAGCTGTGCAATCTAGTGAATCCCTGAACATTCTAATTGGTGAATTAAATCATAAGCATTTGCCACTTTACTTCCTTTTTCAGATGTGCCTTCTAAAAAAAAATTAAAACCCGAAACATGTTTCACTTTGAACTTTGAAACACTATATCTTGAAGGTTAAGATGTTAACTTTTCCCTCTGATTGTATTTTGCAGTTTCAGGTTTAACATTGTATTCTAGTAACTTAATTACAAAATGAATTAATGGTTTATGAAGTTAATTTCATTCTTAATTGAACTATGTAGGAAATAAAATACGCTACTTTCCAGTTATGATATATTAATATAAAGTTTCAGCACAGTGCAACATGCTTTTCAGTTCCATTATTGAGGTCTAGTATTTAATCAAGTTTATCATAAATTACTTGCTTTAAAAGTAATTTTTTTTGGAGTTGAAGTTGACTCCTGGTGTCTTCACATACATGTCCATATAGTTTTCTTGGCAACAATACAGGTTAATTTATCATTTTCTTCATCCATATTTTTTCCATTTTCCTATCTAGTCTACAGCCACAGTATTCCTGAAACTAATCAAGTCTAACTTCTGAGCTCAGAGAAGGTTGGTCAGGTGCTGCCATCTGCTGAGAGCTACCCTAGGAAATGAAGAAAACTTTATATTTAAAGCCCTCTTAACTCTAACATAATAGTACTGTTGGTCCCATAAGCTATTTTGTTATCCTTTGACCATTTCCATTCACAAGTTTATTTAAATAGCTGATGTTGTCTTTAATAATGACTTAAATGTCAGAAGAAGAAAAAAGAAGAAATCAGCAGCTCCACTTGTTAAAGCAATGCTAATTTTACCGCCCATTTTTTTCAGTGTATTTCTTTTGGACCCTGATATAATATTGGAGAAAAATATATCATTGATACATTTAGGTATAACACTTTAAAAAGTGGTTTTGTGCAACCGTATTTCAGAATTCCAGTTTGCCAGCTAACAAGAGCATGCAAATTGCAATTTGCCTTCTTTTGAGTTCTTCCAATTAGCAAGGAATTTTTTTAAAAAAGTACTCTACATTTGGCATATTTGTGCATGGGATGTAAGCCATCAATTTATAAATTGTCTCCAGGCTGGTACTGTGGTTCTGTAGCAGTAAAATAATCTTCTAAGAAAGACTGAATGTATTCAAATGTTGGCCTTTCATCGGGATCTTTCTTCCAACACAGTTTCATTAATTCATGGAGAGATTCTGGGCATCCCTGAGGACAAGGCATTCTATATCCACGTTCCACTTGCTCTAAAACTTCCCGATTGACCATTCCTAAAATTAAAAGAATAGCTTTAATGTTTGTATTTTTTCAAGTTGAAAGAGAGTTTCAAAAATCTGACACTGTTTACTTGGAATGTAAACAGGTTTATAGGTTGTATTCACGGACAACATTAAATATTTTTAAAATCATGATTTGTTGAACTATTCCAAACTATAGCTTGTTTGGGGAAAGTCCAACTATGGTTTGAAATTAGAGTTTATATTTGGATTTTTGAACACAATAATGGTAAATGTCAATTTGTTGTTTCCCACTATATTCCCAGTGTATTTTTGTACCTCATCTGAGACACTCCAAAGAGATGCAAGGTAACAGTAGAAAGAAAAGAAAAAAGGAAATAAAGAAAATAAAAGAAACTAGGAATAAACACAATTATTTTGCTCATCAAAGGTTAGCTTTGACTTCTTTAAAAATCTATGGTAAAAATGATATGGCATAATGTCTTTTACTTATAAACACAGTGAATTTGATGTTTTAAAATAGTGTGTCTCTACATTTTTAAAATATTGAATTGCAGCTTCTGTAACATGGTTTACATTAACTGTAGTGTTTTCTTAAGTATTGTATGAGGTAATGCAATTTATTTCATCAGAACAACTGATTGTAAATAACCCTAAGCATAAATAACAGATTGTGAAATTATATAACTAACATGATACATTAGTCATGGTTTTTCCTCCTCTTACCTGGGTATGGCACACGTCCCTTTGTTACAAGCTCTGTCAGCAAAATTCCAAATGACCAGACATCAGATTTAATTGTAAACCGACCATATAGTGCAGCCTCAGGTGCTGTCCATTTAATTGGGAATTTGGCCCCTAGATAATACATACACATTGAAAATAATGCATTTTAATATTATAACTTATAACTATTTTAAAAATTATTTTGATGGTGCTATCTATATCTATTTATCTCTCTCTATCTCTCTATCTTTATATCCTATCTATCTATCTATCTATCTATCTATCTATCTATCTATCTATCTATCTATTTTTCTATTTATATCTTATCTATTTTTCTATTTTCTATCTATCATCTATCTATCTATCTATCTATCTATCTATCTATCTATCTATCTATCATATCATATGGGAAAAGGATAATCTGATAGTCTCTTCTATTGTTGTAATAGCATCCATTCTATTAAATATAAGAACTAATCTGGAGATTGGAACTCTTTCTGCTGGAAAAGAACTGCAAACGTATCTTTGTTGTACTGAAAGAGAAAAGTCTAATTGAGAATACATGTGGGAGTAGAGCGTGGGTGACAACAAAGTGAGTAATACTTTCAAATTAACATATGTTTAATGGTACTTCTCCCAAGGCTGAGGTTGTTCTGCCCAGATAATGAAGAAAATCTATGCATTTTAGCATGCAGGTTGGTAACTACTGTAAAAAAGTTGCCATTGTTAATCTGTGTATGTGGAGAACTAGCACATAATTGTTCTTTCTATTATGCAAATGATTTGCAGGATGTACATAAACAAGTGCAGCTTTCAGCACCTGCCTATAATCTGAAGTTCAGATTGTACTCTTTCTTTATAAACTGCTTGGCAAATAACCTTGAATATGAATCACAGTATGTTGCAAAGTTTGATAACAAAATGAAGCCTTGTTCAACAACAATTTTGCTTTTGCAGAGATAAGGATTTATTTTAGCAAGTTATATTGTTAATAAATCAGTTAAAAAATTCAGAAAACTATTTTAGAACAGATAGCAGTGTATTGAATAATCCACTTTAGAGAATATCCAGTTTCTATTACTAATGACTATAGTAAATGGAAAAAATAAAGATCATTCATCTATCTCAGAAAGTATTAATACTAGTAAAGCACTTAGTCAAACTAGAACATAGCGCATAGAATCATAGGGTTGGAAGGGGCTTGAGGTCTTCTAGTCTAACCCCCTGCTCAAGCAGAAAAACCTATAATATTTCAGACATAAGCTGACTTGTGTTGATCAAGAATTCAGACAATACATTATACATACTAATAAAACAATATTTACTATACTGGATAGTACATAAAGAATATTGTAAATACCTTGTCTAGCAGTGTATTCATTGTCTTCTATTAATCTTGCTAATCCAAAATCAGCAATTTTGCACACCAGATTATCCCCTACAAGTATATTAGCTGCTCGAAGATCTCTATGAATGTAGTTCATTCTTTCAATGTACGCCATGCCATCAGCAATCTTATAAAAAAAGTATCTTATTAACAAAGCAGTATTCAGTCAATGAAATACTTAATACAAAATCATGAAAATGATTCTGAAGTTACATGTTACAAACACAGTAGGAGATTTACAATGTTTAGATTTCATAACATGTAGCAATATTATTTTGTAACAGAATTAATAATCTTAAAATTAGAAAAGTCTACACATTATTCTTTTTGTTCTGTGTGTATTACATATGCATGTTGCACTTGTGTAAAGCAATTTTCTAGAACATTCTCAAGCTGATTTTTTTGGTGGAGGTTCATGCTTAAAGTGTCTGCTTACATTGAATTGCCCAAAATTCTCTTTCCGGCTGTCATGGTGGTAACCACTCAAAACTTCTCCTTTAGACTTTCTCTACACTATTTTGCACATTTTTTTCCTTTTGTTTTTCCTCCTTTGTCCTTTCTACTTTTGATGTTTTTGCTTTGTGTTTTTCTTCATCAAGACTTGACTTCTTAATCTATGATCCCTTGGCCTTTTTTCAGCAAACTACTAGTTTCAGGAATAAAATCCTACTATTAGTAATTAATTCTCAGTTTTTGTTTGCAGTTCAAGGGGTTACTTGCCCACTTGCCATCACTGTTTTATCCTTCAGATACATCTCACTTGATGATTTCCCCAAGAGTAAGTTTTGTAAATAAATCAAATTGCAGAAAGTAAATATCTACCTTCTACAAGTTTGTTCATGGGACAAAGTTTACATTAGTCTCTGTTGTTTAATACCTCATCTGGCTTTAACTCCCTTATATCTAAAACCAATTTTCTCCTATGTCTATTTTGAATTTAAGAGCCATGAATTTTTGACATCAGGCCATTTGATCTTGGTGAAAATAAGAAAGTGAATCAAACTTGGGAAAACAATGAAGTGAAAGCTGGAGAATTCCAGTCTAAATTTACCCCATCTTCTGCTGCTCTATGTTGGTGACATTTTTCATATCTGCCTCCACAGTCTCCTACTGGATAACTGGGAACTTTCTTTGGCATTGATGTAGATGTTATCCACATGCTTCAGTTTCATTCTCTTTTAAAGTGTTCGAGTGTGGTGCATTACTGGCTTCTATTTCAGAATATGAAACTTATTTATTTGCATTTCTTCTTTAGAATTTGGGGGATTGTAAGGTATTCTTCTGTTCTTCAATCTGAAATGAATAGTCATTAAGTGAGGACTACCTGTAATATTTATTTAGAGAGAATTGCACATAGGATCCACTCTACTTGGCCAATTCTTTTTAAATTTCAACACAATTTCAACCTAACCTAAATCTTTGTGTCTTTGAGGGAAAATCTAGCCTTTGTCTGATGCAGATAGTGTGGTATATATGGGGGAGCCTGGATTCAATCTAGTTGGAGTTTATTTGCATTCAATCAAGTGGAATAATTCATGCATCCGGCCATGTTTCTTTATTATTACTGACTAGTCAAGGTTGAATAATTGTATTTTACTTATTTGATTTTGAAACAGCCCAATTCCTTTGTTAGACAGACCAGCAAATAAAGCAAGAAGATGAGAAGGAGAAGACGATAAAGATAATAATGACTGTTGAAATAAACCAAGGGAAAAGTACCTTAAGAGATTTAAAAATGGAATCAGATAACCTGGAAGATACTTTTGAAAGGGAGATAGGGGCTTGGGTGGACACTCTGGAGACCTGGCAACTTAGGAGGATAGAGATGGGACAAATATTCAGATGCTATGACTGATGGCTTAAAATGATGCCTTTCTTTGGAAACAATCTGCTATGCCTTTTTAACAGGGTAGAGTGGGCTGTCTGAATTACCTAAAAGCGGTAAAGTGCCAGTGGCTGTGTTTTCCTCTGGGGAATTAGTTTCATAATTTCTTTGAAAAGAAATTTCATAATTTCTTAAAAAAGAAAAACCTTCATATTCACTAAAATTATTTGGTGATTATCAGTATTTCACAGACATGATGGTGGATTTCTCGCATTCTATACTTTTTTTTTAATTCTCAAATTATACATCAATTTGTCACCACTATTTTCTGGTTATCAACGTTCACCCACAATGGACAGACTATTTGCTGCTCTCTCAACTTATCTCCACTATTCAACTCTTTAACTATCACTTCATTACATGGTTACCCTTTAAAGTAACATTTTGGACAGTTGTTACATCTGCAAAATATGCCAATATTCTTTCGAAGCAAACTATTTGCTTATAAAGAATTGCCTCATTGTACATTGTGTAGCTAAGCACAAAGCTACTTTGTGTCTTAATTCTACCTTGATTCTGAAAATATTTTCTATCGCCCTTGTGAGAACATTGTTTTTTTAGCTTTCCTCCCTTATTCTACCAGCCACATTGAAATAATCATTTAGATCTGAAAAGTAGTTTTGTTTTTACCTTGACAGCATGAAATCATTTCATTTGACTCAACCATCTTTCATTTGCTGCTTAACAAAAGTTTCCCCACTATTTTATTGAAACGATTTGTTTGACAAACTACATCTGCCTGTGACATTTGTTGTTTGTGGGCAATTCCCACAGGGCAATTACTGCAATGGCTGAATGACATATTAAGAGCTTCCGTTATGTCTATACCATCCACATTTGTGAAGCCTAGATTATAGCAGTTTTAAACTGCTATTATTGAACTCATTTTGATGTGATCACTGATAAGATAGCTCTTCTCCTATACATTGTGTTCACAGTAGGTTAGAAGTAAATAGCATGAAATGAGATTATTATATTACCATAATAATAATCTTTCCCCTTTTTAAATGGAAATTTTAAATTTGGTTTTAAATTATTGGGGTTTTAAATTTGTTCAGCCAAATTATTTAATTCGTTTTAGTCTATTTTAAATTTTGTATTTATATGTTTTATTCTATGGCTGTTCACCGCCCTGAGTCCTTCGGGAGTAGGGCGGTATACAAATTCAATAAAATAAATAAATAAATGAATAAATAATAATTTATTTATTTATTTATTTATTTATTTATTCATATTTGTATTCCTCCAATAATGAGGAATAAGTAGAAACTATGTTACTTGCCCAAAAGAGAGAATTTGGGAGCCATTGCACTGTGCACAAAAAATTGAGTTCACTGTAAATAGGGCTTGCATTTGGCACATAGTAGACACTGGAACTGAGTACTGGAATCATATTGGTTTTATTAGTTTTGCAGTAGAGACATTCATTGGAAACCTACATTCTTGAATGCTTGTCTGCTCCTGCCATTACTTACAAATATTTCTGAAAAAGGCCCAACACTTATAATCCATAAAAACCCACAAACGATAACAAAAGGTTGCTTACATGTCACCTATCATGTTGATTCACCACGTTACCCACTGCAGGGATATTTTCTTTCTTTGACCATACTAGCAGTCTGAGGGGTTCAGTTTGGGCAGACACTTTAGATGAGGCTTTTCCAAGGTGTAACTCCCTTGGGGAGGTGCAGACAAAGTCCAGGGGACATGTGAAGGACCTTTTAGTTACATTGTTACAAAAAATCTACCTTTCCCAAAGTTTCATTGTATTGTTTTCATTGTTTTTTTGTATTCATTTGGTGTTTGGATTTTTAGGGGAGTTGTGTATATTAAAGTTATACGAAAAGGAAGGTGTAATGGTAAAAACTTTAGAATTTCCTGCTTTAGGGAATCTTTTCACCCAAAAAACTGAACTAGAGAATGTTCCAGAATACCCTACGATGCAGGCACAAATCTATACAGATGACCACCTGAAGATCTATGGTTATAATCAGACTGTTGACAGAATGGTCAATCACTTTTAGCCTTTTCTATATTACTCAATGGTTGTAATATTGGAATGTTTTAGTAATCAAAGAACATATTTGAATAAGTACCTGGGCAGCCATATCCACCAGTTGTGGAAGCTTTAAATATTTCCCTTCTCCTTCCTTAAGAAAATCTAGTAAGCTTCCTACAGAAAGACATAAAAACAGCAGTGTTTCCTTTAATTCAGTTGTAGTAATGGTATCACAACACTTTAGTAACAGTTCAGTTTCAAAATCTACACTTACTTCAGGCATAGTTAAAATAAAATTCTATTAATATCAATATAAATAAAACAAAAAAACAATACTTATATGGTTACAATATACTATTTTGGAATTAGTAGTAATTTTGGGCATGTATAAAATAAAACATATTTAACCAAATCCTTTGGATATATGACAATGTTAACCGATATCTCCAACAATTTAAATGTAATGGCTGTATACGTGAGGTCCCCTCATTCTCCCAAGAGCAGATACGCAGTTTTGTGAGGCAGGAGTTTGTCTTAATTTGTATGGTTTATTTGTTTTTATTTATTGATTTATATCCCACCTTAATTATTCAGAAGTGACATATGCAAATAAATATGAATTCAATATTGGATTTATTTTCTATGTCATGGGCATAAATCAAGTAGTGTTGCTTCAAGACATATAAATGTACACCTGGATTAGAGATAAGCATCTATTCAGGGCTTGGGGGAGTAGGAATATTAAGATTTCTCTAAATGTGTAAGCAGTCTCCACAACATGGCTGCCATAGGAGTATTGCCTATTCAGTATAAGTCTGCAATGGAAGGAAGTAGTCAATGACAAAACATGCCTTTACTAGAAAATAAACTGATGAGAATAGTTTCTGTCACTTTCTCACCACCAGGATACGGTTTCCAGCCCTGTTTTTTTTTATTTCTGGCAGCAAGTACCCATTGTTTTAATTTATTAAGAATACTTTGGGGCCTATATATAAGCTCATAACAATTTTCATTGTTAAATGAGACATTCGTTAAGTGAATTTGGCCCCATTTTACGACTTTTCTTGCCACAGTTGTTAAATGAATAACTGTGGTTGTTAAGTTAATGTCACGGTTGTTAAGTGAATCTAGCTTTCCTCTGATTTTGCTTGTTAGAATGACATAAAAAGTTATCATGTAACTCTGGGATACTGCAGCCATCATAAATATGAATCAGTTGCCAAGTGTCTGAATTTTGATCACGTGACCATGGGGATGCTTTAATGATCGTGTGAAAAATGGTCATAAGATGCTTTTTTTAGTGCCATTGTACCTTTGAAGGGTCACTATACAAACTGTTGTAAATCGAGGATTACCTATATTTTTAATCTCTCATATTTTAAGTCCTATCAATTAATCTGTAAAAGACCATTTTTCTTGACAGGTACAACCTGTCAATGTCACTTCGTGGATGTAAAGAGTGCTACATATTGAAAAGTTTGCACATTTTCCAATACAAGTTTTCTATTCTTCTTCTTCTTCTTCTTCTTCTTCTTCTTCTTCTTCTTCTTCTTCTTCTTCTTCTTCTTCTTCTTCTTCTTCTTCTTCTTCTTATTATTATTATTATTATTATTATTATTATTATTAGTAATAATAATAATATACGCAAATATCTTTATTTCACATAATTTTAATTTATGTAACTATCTGATTCTATTAATGCCTTTTATATATGCCTGGCAAATGCTTCCTGAATATGTTTCTTGTTGACTGCCAGGAAAGGTATTAAGAAAATAATAATATAAAATGATAGTTTGTCTTTTTTTTTAAGGGGAAAAATTTATTTATTTACTTATTTAATTAAAAAAATCTGATTGCCACCCATTTTAGAACCATAATTTTGTCTCACAACAATTATATAAAACCAATATTATACAAAAATAAAACAACCCCTCCCCAATAAAAACAGAAAGGAAGAAACCTGGTGCCATAACTAAACTTCCTAGATACAGCCCACCACACTGCGTTCTAACTCTGATTTAACTGTTCCAGTGGGATAAGAACCAAAATCTACAATGAAAGCCCTGGTAGACACTTCTAAATATCTACCATGATAAAATACTTTTCTCTCTATTCTGCCATAATAATTCAATAGTAAATCCATACAATACTATTGTTTTCCTATTTGATTTCAATATAGAGGTAAAATCTACCTTTTGTCATGAATTCAGTGACAATGTAGATAGGCTCCTCAGAAACTACAGCATAAAGTGGAACAAGTTTATCATGCCTTAATTTCTTCATGATCTGAGCTTCTTGTAGGAAAGCTTCTGGCATCATTGTACCAGGTTTTAGAGTTTTGATTGCAACTTTTGTTGTTCCGTTCCATGTACCTATGTAATAAATGCATTATATTATCAGTTACAATACAAAGATTTTCAGTGGAATATAAATTTTGCAGCAGGGTCAGTATGTGTAAAATAATCCATTAAAAAATGTTGAACAGAATTTATTTATTTATTTATTTATTCATTTATTTATTATTATTTATTATTTATTATTTATTTATTTATTATTTATTTATTTATTATTTATTTATTGCGATTTATATGCCGCCTTTCTCCCTAGGGACTCAAGGCGGCTTACAAAATGACAACTTCAATACAAATCACAATACAATACCAAATTAAAATCAGTAACCCAATTAAAAATGATTTAAAATTATACCAGTGTACTCCCAAACGGATCAGTTTAATTGGCGGAAGAGCCACGTCTTCAGCTCGTGACGGAAGGAAAGAAGGTCGGGGGCTGTCCTGAGCTCAGTGGGCAATCCATTCCAGAGGGTCGGGGCTCCCACAGAGAACGCCCTCCCCCTGGGGGTTGTCAGCCGACATTGTTTGGCCGACGGCACCATGAGGAGGCCGACTCTGTGAGAGCACACAGGACGATGGGAGAACGGCTGGAGATGGTCCTGCAAGTACCCTGGGAGTTACAGTAGTCCAACCTAGAGGTAACAAGGGCGTGAGTGACCGTGGCGAGGGCATCCCGGTCTAGGAACGGGCGCAACTGGCGCACAAGACGGACCTGTGTGAAAGCCCCCCTGGTTACGGCCGTCAGATGGTCATCTAAAGACAGCCGAGTATCCAGGAGGACACCCAAGTTGCGGACCCTATCGGAGGGAGCAAGGGTTTCACCTCCGATCATTAAGGATGGAACCTCCAGATCCCGGGATGCCGGCATCCACAGCCACTCAGTCTTGGAAGGGTTGAGTCTAAGCCTGTTCCTCCCCATCCAAACCCGCACCGCTTCCAGGCAGTGGGACATCACGGAAAGGGCATCCCTAGGGTGGTCAGGGGTGGAGATGTAAAGCTGGGTATCATCAGCATATTGATGATACCTCACCCCAAAACCACGGATGATCTCACCCAGCGGTTTCATATAGATATTAAAGAGCAGAGGAGAGAGAACCGAGCCCTGAGGCACCCCACAAGTGAGAGGCCTCTGGGAGGATCCCTGACCCCCTGCCCAAACAGACTGCAGACGGCCCGAGAGATAGGAGGAGAACCACTGTAAAACAGTGCCTCCTAACCCTATCCCCCTGAGCCGCTGCAGCAGGATACCATGGTCGATGGTATCGAACGCCGCTGAGAGGTCAAGAAGGACCAGGATGGAGGAGCAACCCCCATCCCTGGACCACCAGAGATCATTTACTAGGGCGACCAATGCCGTTTCCGTGCTGTGGCCACGCCTGAAACCAGATTGGTAAGGATCCAGGTGGTCAGTTTCCTCCAGGAATTGAGGGAATTGCTGTGCCACCACGGACTCAACAACCTTCGCTAAAAAGCGAAGGTTGGAGACTGGACGGTAGTTGTTAAGTACGTCAGGATCCAGTTGAGGCTTCTTAAGGAGGGGTCGAACTACCGCCTCTTTAAGCGCAGCGGGAAAAACCCCTTCCTTTAGTGAAGCGTTGACAATAGCCTGGATCCAGTCTCCAGTCACCTCCCTGGCTGCCGAAACAAGCCAGGAGGGACAAGGGTCCAGTAAACATGTGGAAGACCCCAGCCTACCCATAATCCTGTCCACGTCATCCAATGAAACAGGCTCAAACTCAACCCAGATGTCTCCACCGAGACTAGGCCCTGTCACCTCAACGGACTCTGTCCAGTCGGAGTCCAACCCGGTCCGAATCTGAGTGATTTTATCTTGCAGAAACTGTGCAAAGTCCTCAGCATGGCCCTATAAGGGGTCCTCCCTCACTCCCTGATTAAGGAGGGAGCGGGTCACTCTAAACAGGGCTGCTGGACGATTTTCTGCAGATGCAATGAGAGTGGTGAAATAGTTACGTTTCGCTACTTCCATCGCCACAAGATAAGACCTAATATGGGTTCTTAGTTGTGTTCGGTCGGACTCGGATCGGGAGGATCTCCAACCACCCTCCAGGTGTCTTTTCCGACGCTTCATTTCTCTGAGCTCCGCGGTAAACCAAGGAGCCGCCCGGGATCTGCGTCGGATCAGAGGCCGCAAAGGCGCGATTCGATCCAGGGCCTCCACTGCAGCCTGTTCCCAGGCCGCGACAAGGGTCTCAGATGAATTGTGGGCTAAGGAGGCGGGAAATGACCCAAGCTCCATCAGGAAACTTTCGGGTTCCATCAGGCGCCTGGGGCGGAACCATCTTACTGGTTCCATACCCCTGCGACGGGGGATGGTGGAGGAAAAGTTGAGTCTAAGGAGGGAAAGATCGGTCCATGACAGAGGGTCAATAGATAGAGTCCCCTCCCCACGATCATTTATCCACTGTCCAGAGAGAAAAATAAGGTCGAGTGTGTGCCCTCCAATATGGGTTGTACAATCTGAGTCAGGTCCATGGCCATCATGGAGGTCATGAACTCCTGCACCAACTCAGATGACTCACCGGCCGATGGCAGATTGAAATCTACCACAACCAAAAGGTTGGGGAGTTCCACCGTCAATTTGGCTAAGACATCTAGTAGTGTGGGCAGGGCTGAGGCCACGCAGCTGGGGGAGAGGTACGTGATCAACAGCCCAGACTGAACTCCAGGGTCCCATTTCAAAAGGAGGGATTCACACCCGCCAACCTGAGGAACAGTGACCTCCCTAGGCCTAAGACTTTCCTTAATAACTACCGCCACTCCTCCGCCCCTCCCCTGGAGTCGTGGCTGGTGTAGTATCCGGAAACCTGGGGGACACAAATCCACGAGAGGGACACCACCCTCCGGCCCCAGCCAGGTCTCAGTGATACAAGCCTCGTCTATAAGATCTCGGACGAGGAGTGTCTTGTTCACCAAGGACCTGGCATTTAAGTACACCAGTCGGAGTCCAGGGCTCCGCACTCTGTCGCCTTCGGGGGAGCAGGATGAGCTGAGGGGGCAGGAGGGCACCACCACTTGAAGGAAGCGGCGGCGCCCTCCTAGGCCCCCCTCTCCCGACCTCTGCGTCTCCCAACTGTCACAAGGATTGGAAGACCCTCTCTCCGCTGAGCCTCTTTGTTCCCTCCTCCTCCCTCCCTCCCCCCACAGCCATCCGACGGGCCCAATTGCTGAACCGTAGGAGCCGCCCCCGGCTCAACCCTTACCACCCGCCTCCCGGGTCCCCTTAAAATTTGATTAAAAACATTAATTAAAAAACCCCTCAAACCACGCTTAGAAGCATGCCACCACTCGGGGTTCCAAAACCCGTCCTTGAGGTAGGCCTTCGATAAATTCGAAGGCCATGTCTGCGAGAGGGGGGCATCTCGCAGAGCAAGGAGGGTCGCCGAAGTGTAAGCCATAATAAATATGAGAAGTGGATGGAAAATAGCAACAGGAAACCGAGATGATAAACAAGAGGGATAATGATGGTAAAATAGGAGTCAACCCAGGCCGGCATAACCACCGCTCTCTCACAGCAGTGGAGAATCCAAGGCTGCAATGAATGAGTCCCGCGGAACCAGCCGCAGCCACCCTCTCACGGTGACTAGGTGGGGAACATTCACCGGCGGAGTCATAGGGCAGTTCCTAGGAACATGATGCAGCAGCAGTCCACCAGGATTCATAGTTCATCAGTCTGTAACTCCATAACTCTGTCCAATACAACGAGACCAATAAGGCAGTAATAGGGGTGAAAAGATAAGATGTAACACTTTACGGTATGAGAGGAGCCAGGAGTCAGATAGCAGTTCAAATAGGGGAGATGACAAAAGTCCCAACAGACAACTGAAGATGAGTAAAACAAACAGGCCGAACCAGGCAGGAACAGTCCGGGGGGGGGGACAAAAAAATGGGGGAGGGAGAGACCCCAGGGAAGAGCAAGATGGATAATTATCACTTCCCCTCCGGCCAATTCCCTGCCCCCCAGATCTTCTTCAGGACCACCCACCCCGCAGTCATAGCCTGTCCTCTCTGGGCAGTTACAGCCCAGATCTTCCCGGCCTCTCATCTCCAGTGTGACATTCACAGCCATCAACAAGGCTGCCACAGTACCCGCTGCCTTAATCTCAGCAGATTCATCGAGGGGGGGGCTAACGATCTTACAGCAGCCATAGCGCCTGTAGCCTCCCCCGATTAGATGTAAAATCGCCGAGTGTCTGCAGCGTTTAATAGCGCCGATCTGGCCGATAAAACTCCAACGGCCTCCGCGAGATCGCAGGGGCCGACACCGCCCTCCCAGCGGCGCCCAGCTGATGCAATCCTCTCATCGCCATCCCTGGGTCATCCGAGAGCCGTCTTCTGTCGGAGACGGCTCATTTGAACTGTCAAAGGCTCAGCATATCGGGCAGGGGGCCGATGAGTGGAAAAACGGCCTTCCCCCGGTTTCCTGTCGCAACTCTTTCATCCCAATCTCAGCCGGCACTTCGGGGAGCCGCCATCTCGCGCATGCGTAGGTAGATAGATAAATTTAAAAATAATTTGTGCCTTTAGCCTATTGTTTATAAAGGATTTAAAGTAGTATTGTTTATAAATGATTTAAAGTGATTCTCTAATTCTTAGGCAGATGTTTTCCATTTCAGCAATCTAAAATCTTTTTTTAAAATCTGGAGATAGTAAGGTCTGGAACTATTATGCACAGAACACTTAGATTTAATTATAAGAGTTACAGTTTTCCCCATGTAACACTTACCCATCCAAACTTCACCAAAGCACCCTTGGCCTAGCTTAACTTCTAGCCGCAAGGATTCTCTAGGGATTTCCCAGGCGTCCTTTGCTAAGCCCTGTGTCTGAGGTTTCACAGTTGGACACACAGTTGTTAATTTATGACACAGGCCGTCAGCATGATCTAGCAATCGGAGAAACATTTCTTATATAGTCACATATTTTAAAGCATAGCCTTCTCAGAAATATATGCATCAGGTTATAATTTATTTCTAGGATCAGTTATAACATTTAGAACCTACCTGTATAATGTTTGACCAGCTTTTGTAAAGATTCAAATTGTGCTCTTGTTGTTATATAATATCCACCATTGTCAAGTTTTCTGATTTTATAGTGTTTCACATTATCACCTCTAATCTCATCCCAGTCACGTATAGAAAGGGAATAAGCACCTGGAAAAATAATTTAATATTTGATTCTGTAAACACATTTATTAAAAAATTACAAATTCATTATAATTTAATTTTATTCAGTAATATAGATACCTTTTGTAGTTTCACTCTCTCGGACTAAAAAAATACCACGTTGATTCCCAGGATTTAAAAGTAATCTTTCTGCATCTTTTCTGCCCATTTTACCAAAATACCATCTACAAAATTGAAAGAGAAATATGTTCAAGAAAAGATTCAGTTGAAATATTTGATTAACATAGCAATGGTATTAAATTGTAAAGATGAGACCATGGAGCATTAATTATAACAGGGGCTTTCCGTATAATTCCATCTTTGTACTTTTAAAATATATGAGAAACCAAAGTTGTTTCTAAATGTGATATGATCACCCAGATTCTTCCACAGGCAAAGATATGATCTAGTACTTTTATTCAAAAAACAAACAAGACCGTGTCTCATCTATTCCATCCAAGATTCAGTAACAAACTAGTTTTAAATACATGGAGCGGTTCAAAAGCAGATATTCCAAAATACTGGTTTAAAATTTTGAAGAAAAACAAGACAAGTCAGTTGGACTAAAGCAACTACAGGTGAAACCAGAAAGTATTGTTTGTCATTTTGTTATTCCTGTATGTTTTCTGCTTTAAATGTGGTTTTGTTAATTTTTTAAAATTACCAAACATGCTAAGCATTGTTTCAGTGGGAAATACTAGATTGCATTTGAGTGACAATAATGCCATATAAACAAGCAATAAAAGAAACCTGCATATCTGAACTTGCTGAGTTACAAAGGAGATTTATTTATTTCCTTTATTATTTTTATAAATAATCCAAGGCAGATAACATACCTAACAACCTAACTTTCTTCTCCTATTTCCCCCACAACAACAACAACTCTGTGAGGCGGGTTGCGCTGGCAAGAGTGATTAGCCCAAAGTTCCCCCAGCTGGCTTTCATGGCTAAGGCAGGACTTGAACTCATGGTCTCTTACTTTATAGCCTGGTAATCACAAAGTTTATAAGCAATTCTGGGTCAAGGCAACTTTATTTGTTATTTTTGTTATTTTATCAGATTTCTATACCGCCCTTCTCCTTTCGGACTCAGGACAGTGAACAGCCAAAGTAAAACATTTGTACACAAAAGTTAAAATAGATTTAAAATAATTAAATAAGTTTGGCCCATAATTTAAAACATTTCAAATTAAAACCAACTTTAACAATATGCGTAGAAATTCCATGTATTTCTAAGCTCAGAAACTAGCCAGAAGATTTAAGCAAGCAACTTGTGGCAATGTAAGGACTAACTTGCAACTAAACTTTGCAAAAAGTATACCAAGCTTTAAAGGTTGTATATCTTACACACACCATAACACCCAATACAGATTTGGAATGTTTTCGACAGAAAACTGTTCCATCAGAATATACTGTGAAGTCTCTATGATGTGGAGGTGAGACCTCTTCATATGGAATATATATGTAAATATATTTTTTTTGATAAATAAGAATGAGAAATTTTGTGACTTTTTGCAGATCTATTATTTAGAGAAAGAGAATTTATTAGGTTTATTTATTTTTTTCAGCTTCCAATGAGTGTGGATTTTTAAAAATGTTTAATGTTATATGTTTGGGTCTTCCCCTCCCCTTTTTTGTACAGAGTTTTTTTTGTTATTGTTACTGTTGGATGTATGGGTTTTTTTCTAATTTGTTTTCACTTTTGTATTTTATTCCCACTGACAAAACATTATACATACATACATACATATACATATATAGATATAGATATATAGTTAGATATTTAATAGACTGTGATGCGTCAATAATTGTACCCGTATGAACTCATATTAACACATATGAAATTGAACTATTTATTCTAAAAATAATCTAAACATACATTTTAAGAATGTCTCCTCTATATGAAATATAATATTTTAAGATATTAATTTTATTTAGTTCATGTAAGTGCTGTAATCGAAGACCTCCTGTATCTAATAATTCTTTTGAATAGACTTATTAAATTATACTGAACGCCATTGAATAATTACAAATAAAAATGATTAAGAACATTATAAAGTCTTACTCTTCTGCTTGAATGGAATCTGCCGGAGCCACATAATTGCTAGGAATGTAGCCACTCTTTCCTGTTGCAATAGATCTTGCTTCCCACCAGTCTCCTTCCCTAAGGGGAAGGAAGGACAGGAAAAAATGTAATTAAACTGAATATATATGAACAATAATAAAATCATTTTCAATTATGAAATATTGTGAACTGATATAGCACCAACATCATCTTAGCTTAGATGTCTGTTTACATCTATGAAATAGCACACCAGCTAGACCTTAATATAATTGCTGTTTGTCCTATGTAGGAAAATACAGAAATACATTCTTCCTACCATACAGTAGGAAGAACCGTTTGTTTTCTGCCTCTAATAAACATGTGATAAATAAAAAACAGAATAACAGTTGGAAGAGACCTTGGATATCTTCTAGCCCAACCCCTTGCTCAAGCAGGAAACCCTACACCAAATGGTTGTCCAATCTCTTCTTTAAAACTCCAGTGTTGGAGCAGCAACAACTTCTGGAGACAAGTCATTCCACTAATTAATTGTTCTAGCTGTCAGGAAATTTCTCCTTAGATCTAGGTTGCGTCTCTCCTTGATTAGTTTCCATCCATTGCTTCTTGTCCTGCCTTCAGGTGCCTTGGAGAATAGATTGAGCCCCTCTTCTTTGTGGCAACCCCTGAGATATCGGAACACTGCTAATATGTCATGCCTCGTCCTTCTTTTCATTAAACTTGACATACCCAATTTATTTATTTATTTATTTATTGGTTCGATTTATATACCGCCCTTTTCCGGAGACTTAGGGCGGCTTACAATGCGTTAAGCAATAGCCTTCATACTTTTGTATATACCTGCTTAGTAGGGCTTTCGCCTCCCCTCCCCCAAGCGGTGTTCTTTTTTATACAAAGTCAGCTTATTGCCCCCACAAACCGGGTCCTCATTTTACCTACCTTGAGAGGATGGAAGGCTGAGTCAACCTTGAGCCTGGTGAGATTTGAACTTGCAGTAATTGCAGGCAGCTGGTGTTACTTAACAGCACTTAACAGTGCTTTAGTCTGCTGCACTACCAAGGCTCTGTCAATTCCTGCAACCATTCTTCATATGTTTTAATCTCCAGTCCTCTAATCATCTTTGTTACTCTCCTCTGTACTCTTTTTAAAATCTTTTTTATATCATGACAACCAAAATAAACAGATGGATTTAAACAAAATTTCCCAAAACTTCTAATCTTTCTCAAATATTACTATTGTCAACAAAAAATGGACATCTTACAGAAGAATAACTGAAATACAACATTCTCTTAATGAGATGAAAAACGATCATATTCAACGAATACAGTTCCATTTTTAATATACTGGAATCTCTCTGCTACTAAAATTGGTATTAATTAATTAAATATACTTCTGAAAGTGCATTATTGCAAATTGCCATATAAAAGGCACATTAAGGTTGCATGTACAGGTAGCCCTAGACTTATAATCATTTGTTTAGTTTGAAGTTACAACAGCACTGAGTAAAGGGGCTTATGACCATTTTTCACACTTATGATCATTGCGGCACCCCTATGGTCATGTCATCAGAATTTTGACACTTGACAACTGCCATGTATTTATTATGGTTGAAGTGTCCTGGGGTCATGTGACCTTCTGACAAGCAAAGTAATGGGGAAGTCAGATTCAGTTAACAACTGTGTTGCCAACTTAACAACTGCAGCTATTCAATTAAAAACTATGGCAAGAAAGGTGGGCCAAAACCCACTTACCAATTGTTAATTTTGGGTTCAATTGTGGTCACATGTTGAGATCTATCTGTATGTACCTATCTTAGAAGTAAAGATAAAAGGATTATTATATTAAAGGCATGTGGTATAATCCAATTTACCTTTATAACTTCCAGACTGATCTATTTTCTAGAAAGTAAAGAAGTAAAGAGGATGACTTTGATGGAGATATGCAAACTCTTTTGCCAAAAAAGTAAAGCATTTTTAAAGGCCACAATGTCAAGACAGCAGCTCATACAGACACTTCCCTAATTCACTGAATTATAAGAAGATAGAAGAGATACATCACAGTCAGACTTGTAAGATTGATACCAGCCATACTAGGTATATGAGATCAAAAAAATCAACTCCACTGGAAGGCTAAAACTAATTTATTGAGATTGGCTATAATAAATGAACTTTGCAAGTCCGATTATGTTGTATCTCCTCCTCCTCCTTATAAGATCATTTTTCTTACTCTCTTATTCGCTTATTACTGAAGGCTTGTCCCTATCAGTAACAATACTATTAGCATATGTGGAAGAATGTGAATGGCTAATAGTGTGTAATTAATAGCAATAGCACTTAGACTTATATAGCACTTCACAATGCTTTACAGCCCTCTCTAAACTGTTTGTAAAGTCAGAATATTGCCCCCAACAATCTGGGTCCTCATTTTACCCACCTCGGAAGGATGGAAGGCTGAGTCAACCTTGAGCCTGGTGAGATTTGAACTGCTAAACTGCTGGCAGCCAGTGATCAGCAGAAGTAGCCTGCAGTACTGCATTCTAACCACTGAGCCACCACTGCTCTTATTAAGTAATTAAGTCCACAAGTTGACAACAATACTTACGTATTATTGATTATCTGAAAGCGTTCACCTTTCTTGAATGAAAGATCATCTCTAGTTCTTGCTTCATAATCGTACAAGGCCACAAAAACAGTTACACCCCCTTAGGAAAACCCAAAAATATGGCATTAATAGTTTTTCCTAGACAAGAGAAATAGATACAAATCAGATTATACATGTACTATACAAAAGCATTTCACCAATTTTATTTTGAAGAAAATAGGTAAATATTCTTACTAAAAAGTGAGGAATGTTTACAGCTTTAAAAGGAAAACATTTCCTGAACTTATTTATTGATTTCATAATGGCCTAGGTCTGCAACTACATTCAAGGCAATCTATACATTTGTTTAAATATATTAATATTACTAAGAAAAACTTATTTAACATTTTCATGGTTAAAATAACTTCAAACTAGAAAAGTTGCTTTTCATGTTAAAGTTAAGAGACTACCTGTGTTTGTATGTTTATAGAAAACATATGAATAGGATATTCGGATGTGTTCACATTCTTATCATAGACCTTCCCAACTCCTATATGTCAACAAGAAAGGTGTATAGCAGTGTTTTTCAAATTTGGTAATTTTTAGATTGGAAGAATTTCCCAAATTCTCCAGACAGTATTCTGAGAGATGAAATCTACACATCTAAAAATTGCCAAAGTCTGAAAAACACTGGTCTAAAGTGAAGGTATATTGCTTATTAAACATAGCTACAATCGTCAATAGGATTGCAAATTCTAATTCTATTGAACTTCAATACTAATGCATAAAGTGGCCATCAAAGTCTGCAAATCTTTCTTGTTGTGGTTAAGAATGGAGAATCAAAGCCAGTATAAAATCCACTGTTTCCATTTTATCTCCATGTGCACCTTTTCACCACTTTTTCCATAAATGCTAATATTTGTATAATGGATTCCTTTTCAAAAAAAAGCCCATGCTATTGATAAGATTATTTTATGTCTAAAAATCCAATAAACAAATCTCTATTAAAAATTAGTAAGGTTTCCAGAATTAGCATTTATATTCAAGCACTAAAATGCTTTCAAGCAGTTGGAAGAAAATAGCAACATAAATTTGCACGAATATATTAATCATCTTTGATATATTGTGCAATGTTAATTCTGGTTTTTGCCAATAGAGACTCTGAACATGACTTGGCAACTGGAAAATGATGAACTACCTGAAGCATTTGAAATGTATGTAGGTGTTAACGGCACTCTTTCTTCTAATAAATCTTCCATTAATAAATATTTCTGTTGCAACTGCTTTTTGTAGTTTAGATTAGAATGCACGCATGCG
Organism: Arizona elegans; assembly: GCA_022577455.1. Classification (NCBI taxonomy): domain Eukaryota; kingdom Metazoa; phylum Chordata; class Lepidosauria; order Squamata; family Colubridae; genus Arizona; species Arizona elegans. The sequence goes on from JAKOOJ010000002.1 coordinate 40,100,058, forward strand.
TGCACACACACACACACACACACACACAAATCTTCACATAAAAATATAAATAGGAATATTAACCCAAAATAAGGGTACTGTGATATGATATGAACCTGATTCTAGGCCCAAAACAGAGTATATTTTCCTACCTGAAGCTCCTACTGGATTTAACCTGACCATGGATTATTAACAGATTACTCTGTCAACTGAACTCATATAGTTTCATGAAGAAAACATTGTAAGAAACCACATAACTTGAAAACTATGCAGAAAATAATGTGCTAATGTATTACTATACTATGTGTAATATATTAATATACATTACTGTTCATTAATTTCTCACACACATTTTACACTATTAATTCTGTTAGCATTTTTCAAATTAAAGGAAATCTACAAATGTTTAAATTAATTTATAAACTTGGATTTTACTGATTTATAAAGTATAACCAACATTTGTATTGTATAAACTCAGTAACTTCAGTGTCCAGGGGAAGAATGGTGGATTGAGGATGTCTCTGCAAAAGTTGATCACACATCAAACAAGAAGAAACCAGTAGACTGGTTCCATGGAATCTTTCATGTGGGAAATTGCCCACATGTGCTGTCCCTTGCTAGGAGATCAAAGGAAAATCGTCTCTTGCAGGTGTGGGCATTGGAGATGGTGAGAATAGCCATTTTGCTTGCAACCATGTTCAACACCTTTTAATGGACACTATATTTGCTAGCTTTACTTTCTAGTCACTTTTGGAAATTGCTTATTAACTTTAGAAACTTCTGGAAAGTGACCTATGTATCTTTTTTTTATTAAATTTACAAAAAAGCTGGCTAAAGAAGAACTCTGTATGATGGGATAAAGAAGAAATGGTAGAGAAATCAAATCCTATGACAATCGTATGAGTGAACTAAAGATTAAAATTGTTAAGAAGTAAAATTAAGGAATCTAAGTTAGTTTATTTTATCAAGGTTAAAAAAGGCCCGTTGTTATTTCTGGAATCCTTTATAGATTTCTGATAACACCAGGACTGAAAAGATATTTTATGGATTTGCCTACAGATAAAGGAAGGGATATGGGATAAAGAGATAATTAGTCATTGGCTTGGAGAGGATGAAGAACACAACATGTGTTTATACTTGTTGTGATGAAGGTTGGAAATCATTTGAATTACCTTTAAGTAACTCAAAGCAGCGAACATACATAATACTCCTTCCTCCCCTTAATTTCACTACAACAACAAACCTGTGAGGTGAGTTGGGCTGAGAATGTGTGACTGGCCCAAAGTCACCAAGCCTAATGCAGGACTAGAATTTAAAGTCTCTTGGTTTCTAGCCAGCAGGTTAACCTCTCCGCCACACTGACTGTCAACAACTAGATGTCCTGAAGAATTTGACATACTTTAAACAACATTAGTAGTATGAAAGATTCTCAATACTTCCTCAGAGGTATGCTAAGTGCCACCTGACCTGAGAGACCCATCTTCTGGCACTGTAATCAGCAATCACTTTATCTTGTCCACCCTTGTGATTTACTTGGAAAAAATAAAAGGAGTAGTTTACTGCTGCTTTCTTGATACAATATGAATTGATGCTTTTGCTCTAGTCACTAAAAAGATCATCTACTTCAGGCATCTTCCTGTACTGTATTGCTGCTGTCCAATATATACTGTCCGCTTGCTTTAGTTGGGTAGCTGGGATGATTTTCATGCCGTGGATGACCTTGCTAGGAGTATTTATGCTTGGTGTAAAATCAGGGTATTCTTCACTCACCCCTCCCAGTAACTTCCCCATGCCCACAATGTAGTAGCAAAGCAGGACCTGAGGGAGTATACTTCCACAAAGCCCCCTAATTGAAATGCTCACACATTTCCATCCCTAAGCCTGATTCGTATCCCTAAGACGGGTTTTGAATTATCAGAAATTCAATATACACTACAAACATTCCCATTTAGAAATGTTTTGGCCGCAGTTAGATCAAAACATTCATATGGAAAGACTTAATTATCTAATTTGAATTTTACTTAAAGCATTTTTGGTGCCTGTGTTTGTAAAGACCAAAACATTTCACTGCATGAATTTTTTCTCTAAACACTTACATCGATTATAGATGATCATTTCTGTAAATGGACTTCTTATTACTGCTACCATAGCACAACTTCAAACCAACTATCGTAAGGTCCGTGTGTGTGAGAGAGAGTAGTAGTGGTGGTAATGGTAGTGGTGGTGGTGATGTTGGGAAGTTTGCCACAGCTTTTGGAAGCTTTGTAATTTAGTAAGAAGATTAATTAGAGGTGGATAAAGGTGTCTCAAATGAGAAAGTAATTCCTTGAGCACAAATGCATATTCAGGTTGTTACCAGAGGTGTCCACGAATTCAAGTCTGAAGTGGTTTAGAACACTGAGCTCCCTGCCTTCTATTCCATGCTTGAGATTAGTTTACTGCATGCTGGAATGCTACCTTCATTATGACATAAATCATGATTATTGGGTGCCAAAATGTTTTGTTTTCAGATTTCCCCCCCCTAAGTAACTAGCAGGTTTAAATCACGCCTTTATTTTTTTGTAGTATCTAGAAGTAGTGAAGCCAATCAATATTCCTACATTTTTCAGAAAAAAAAAACCAAATGATTTCTTACACACATTTGTATAAAATAAATTAGCAACAGACTAAATGAAAGGATGCAATTTAAAATAGGGAAATGTCAAGATTATTGTTCATATTTTTAAAACTTTTTATGATTTTAAGGTGAAATGAATGAATTTCATTTTCTATATTACTGAACATTATGTTATTGGGATATAAATACAAACATGACAAAATAAAATGATAAAATACCCTAAACTTTTATTTACAAAGAAAGACTTGAGGTATTTTAAAGGGATGAACACTTGTTTTTGACTTTTCCATCAAAATGTATGGAACGTCTGTAAATGGAGTCGATTCCCATTGCACTTTGTAAAAAACCGATTAAAAATGCAATACCTGCTGGATATAACAGTGAGTGATGGCAATATCTGCCGCCTTTCATCACAATACTTCTATGCCAAAGGTTGTTGAGAAATTGCCACAACACTACATGTTTATCCAATACTACCTCACCTTAACATTTAGTATAGTGATATCTTAGGTCACTGTATGAATATTACTCCCTGCTCAAGATAAAAAGGTGGCTAGCCAACCATCAATTTGAATCGTATATGACACTGAGGTAACTGAGGTTCTTTAGATGGTCTGGTGATCTTGTTTTTTTCTTATAATTAATTTCTTATAATTAAAGGAATCATTGGCTCCATCTTAGTGGGGATTAGTATTAATGGAATCTACACCCAGACATGCATGATATTCACAGAGGTACTGTTCTGCCAAAAATCTTTAAATTCTATGACTTTTCAAGTTTGCACCAATGTAAAACTTGTACATATATAATTCATGGATGATCCTGAAGAATCCGTTACATGTATAACTAATCAGCATCAGTCCTACATAAAACCTGGGAAGTTGATAAATGTCACTGTATGAATATTACTCCCTGCTCAAGATAAAAAGGTGGCTAGCCAACCATCAATTTGAATCGTATATGACACTGAGGTAACTGAGGTTCTTTAGATGGTCTGGTGATCTTGTTTTTTTCTTATAATTAAAGGAATCATTGGCTCCATCTTAGTGGGGATTAGTATTAATGGAATCTACACCCAGACATGCATGATATTCACAGAGGTACTGTTCTGCCAAAAATCTTTAAATTCTATGACTTTTCAAGTTTGCACCAATGTAAAACTTGTACATATATAATTCATGGATGATCCTGAAGAATCCGTTACATGTATAACTAATCAGCATCAGTCCTACATAAAACCTGGGAAGTTGATAAATGTACTAAAGAGAAGTCAACCATTAGTACAACTATTGGGACTGTTGGCGCAGAATGTTCCTTTGTACAATTTTATTTATGTATTTATTTTTTTAATAATCTTTTGCATATTGCTTGGAGCAAATGGAGCATATGGTTTGCAGCAAAATCAAGCTTTTCTCTAATACTGCTTGATTTTTGTACAATCTTACAATAGTTTTTTTTAAATACATGATACATTTTAGACTAAATCACGTGCAATCTTGTTTCAGTATTACTGAAGGATTTTTTTGCTATTTGATGGTAATTTTAAGACCATGCTTACCTATTAGACCACTAGGATATGGACATGGCACTGGAGAAAATGAAGAAGATGCTCCTCCAAAAGGTGTCATACCAGATGACCCACCAAAAGGAGTCATGGAATGGCTATTAAAATTAATCGATGATCCTTTTACTACAGGTGACTGATTAGCTTGGGTTGAATCAGATCCATAATTGCTGACAGGGGAAGTGATTGTCTCTGGAGTATTCTCAGTTCTATATTTCATGGTAGGACTTTTGTCTTCCTTGCTCTTAATGCACCCCATGGTCTTTTCTGTAGAAAAAACAAAGGATAGTATTGCATATGAATATTTCATTATTGTTTAAACTGTTCACTAAATATTTATAATAATTTAGAAATCTTTTTAGATTGAAATATATTTGCTCTTTAAAACAAGGATTTTAAACACCTCTGAATATTAGTCATATTCAATTGATTTCATAATTATACTGCTTTATTACAGCCAAAACTCAGAAACATAAATTGTGCTAAAGATATGTTACAAGGATGCTTTTCAAAAGGCAACTGGTTTTTTTCCTTGAAAATATTTCATTTATCATCCAAGAAGCTTCTTCCGTTCTGACTGAGTAGTGGGAAAACTAAATATAATAAACTAAAGTAAAACATGGATAACATCAAGCTTCTCAGCAAATAAACTAAGGTATAATTTAGGAAGACCTTGCATTACATGATGCTTTTCATTGCTACTGCTCAGTATCTTAATACAATCCAGTTGTAGATGATTTGAAATACAAAAGAAGTTAATATAATAGTTGTCTATTCTTCCAGCATACAGAAAAAGCAGCGATAGGTGATATAAATACCAATAAAATAACAGATGTTGGACTTTTCAATATTCCTGGTTCTTGGGAAACATGTTTCTTGGTAAAAATCTTAGAAACGCTGTTAAGGGTGGGATATTATCCCAGCCTAGGAGAAATCTTTCCTTATTTTGGAAAACGTAAGGAGAAAAAAACTGGTTGTTGACCAAAGAACCTTTGCCTCAAATTGTCAAGTCTTTATTTTCATTATTTAAACTTTGTAAAAATGTTACTTGGCATGGTCATACCCTAATAATCAATATATACGGTAAATCCTGCTGATTACCCACATGTCATTAGAGTTTTTTCTACACAATAATATTATTCCAGCTTGATGGAAAATCATCATCCATTATTATTAGAAGTAAGCTGAGATTAAGAACTGAAGCTTTAGTGAGTAGTTTAACTTCAACTTCCATGACTTGCTTTCAATTTTAGGCATTCATGTTTCTAATCAAAGAAGAGCATTAGCTGTTACTCTGGATCTAATGAGTAAAAAACCCTAGAAGTTTGGTCTGAAGTATTTCAAAAAATTCTTTCCAAAGACCCACCTCAATTCTGCACAATACTTGGACCAAGGTTTCAATTTGGAAAAAAAAATCAATACTAGGTGGTTCCTTTAATAATAATAAAAAATAATTCCTTTATGGCTATTGAAGATTTTGATACTAGTAGGCCCTCCAGTTTCCTTCAGGATAGAAAACCACTCCCAAGAATTTAAAGATATGAACCTGTTTAATTGATTTCTCTCTATATTCCATCTTTATATTTTGTCCTTGCTGGAAAACTCCATCATTTTATATTTTAATCCATTGAAATTAGAGTAGTTTTGATAACCTCTTTTTTCTTTTTGCTCTCTAAAGCACAAAATGATGTATAGTTTGACAATGCCAGAGGCCAACTAGACTAATGCTGAAAATGATATGCCTGATGGTAATTAAATTGAATCCAGGCACTGATTTGAATTATATGCTGAATTAGAATTATATACTTACAAATTTAATTAGCATTTATGAGTCAAGCTCACTCAATTGTTTTCTTTCAATAGGGAAACATTACATATATGAAAATTTAAAAAACAGCTTGCAGGAGAATTCATAAAACATAAAAACTAAAAGATTCCTGGAGGACTTCCGGTTGGTGACTTGCAGCGATAGGGTGTTGAGTGAGTGATCGCTGCTCCTCAACACCTCTTATCACCGCGTTTTGGGGATCCCTTTGGGGCGTGGGACCCGGAGAGTCCTACGGACAAAAGAGGAAGCCAGGCGAGTGGGAAAGTGGGGTGCGACCATTTCCCGCTAGACCGGGCAGCTCTGTCGATCCAACGTGGTGAGTCGGCCATTTGATGGCGGGCCTGAAGCTGCAATAGCCAGCAAAAGACGGGAAGCTAAGAAGGAGATCAGAGGTGCCGTGTCAGATTTAAAGCCACATTCCCATACCCTGGAGTGATTGAGCGTTGAAAGAGGAGGTTGGTGGAGTCAGGAGAGGATTGCTTGGTTCGGTGAGAGGCGGCGACAGAGAGGGTAGAGCAGATCGCAACTACGGAGACCCGACAAGCCGACTAGAGATACGGAGGGAGCAGATCGCCTTTATAAAGAGCTCTGGACGGTGCGGTGAGAGGGAAAAGAAAAGACTATCGGTGTGGTTGGTGCTGTGTTTGGCGAACGAGGTGGAAAGTAAACAGGAGAAACTTGTGATTTGTTCTTGAGAGCTTCAGCGAAACAGGAAGTGTGCCCATTGAATTGAAAGAGTGAGACAGCAGAGGACTCACAAGGAGACGCTCTATCAGTGAGATTCATCATTGAGAAGTGCCGGAATCCAGTAGAGCGGCGAGGTAAATGCTCCTCTTTTTGAGCATTTGTGATTCTAACACTTGAACTTCGACTTTTAAAATTACTTTTAAAATTACTATTAATTAGAACCGTTAATTGTTAATAAATATAGAATATAGAAATATAGAAATTAAGTATTGATTCTATCTAATAGCCATTAGACCTATTTATAAATAAGGACTTAGATTTGTATTTAATGAATTAATTTATTATATCTATATATATCTATCTAGTCATATCTATCTAATTTATCTAATCTAGAATATTTAGTCCTACGGGTAGTATTTAGTAATTTATTTATATTAACATTTTATACTAAGGCTTGAATCTAGATATATAAGAACTACAGAGAGAACTTATTAACTTATTAATTTATTTATATTAATATTTATATTAAGGTTGAACTTAGCTATATAAGAATTATATAGGTAGTGATTGTTGTTTGTTGGAAACATTGAACTATCCTATTATAGTAATTTAGAAATTAAGCATTAACTGAAATTTATTAAGAGTTTACTGGGAATTAATAAAGGAGGTTAACAAGGATTCAAGATAGTGCCCCGGAGCAAAAAGTGGCAAGTGCCACTGGATGATTATTTGGTGAAAGATAAGAGAATATAATAAGAGACCAAAAATCGCTTTTGAAAGAAATGGCAAGTCTGACATCAACAATTGCAAAAACTGGTAAAAAAGTGCCATCCATTCCCACGTTAGCAATGTCATCTCTAGCCACCCAGAAATCAGTAGAAGGTCTCCAGAAAACAGATAAACCCCCAGTAACCCCAACGCTGCAAACGGTACAATCGTCTCTGCTATCAATACAAGAAACCATGCTTGCGATGCAAGAGAAACTTTTGAACAGTCATTCTGAATTAAAATTAGACATACACGCACTTGATTCCAAAATGAATGAGATTCAAATTTCTATTGCCAGTAATGAGAATAGAATTCAAAAAGCAAAACAAAGGATTGAAAAAAACGAGAAGAAATTGGACATAGTTGATCAAACTCTGTTGGCGCAGAATAAAGAAACAGAAGACGCCCTGATACAACTCGAGATGGATAAGGCCTCGTTTTACCTTCGATTCCAAAACATATTGGAAGACAAAGAAGAGGACCTAGGAGACAAGATAGCCGAGTTGATCGCAGAGACTCTTCAACAAGACAAGCAGGAAATAATTCGAGAGATTGACGAGGTGTACAGAGTTCAAACAAATTACGTGAGAAGAAACAGGCTTCCTAGAGAGGTTCACGTTCGGTTCGCTAGAAAAAAAGTGAGAGACATTCTGTATAATATAGCCCGGGAGGAAAAAATTATCTATGGGGGAAAAGAAGTGAATATCTTAAAACAAATCCCAAGGAGAGTGAGGGAAAGGAGAAAAAACTACAGATTTCTGACAAATCAACTAAATAGGAGAAGCATAATATTTAGGTGGCTCTTGCCAGAAGGAATGTTAATATCATGGCAAGGGAGGAAAATTAAAATCGACTGTTTAAGTGCTGCCCAAGACTTCCTAGGTCAATTAAGGGGAGGAAAAGAGGAAGAAATTAGTAAGGAGGAAATCGAAACAGCGAATACGGAAGAAGAGACATCTCAAGAACAAAGCACAAGGGAAGATATAGAAGAGGAGAAGAAAAAGGAAGACACAGAAGAAAAAGGGAAAAAAATCAGACCAGTAAGAGCAGTAACTTTAAAGGTAAACAAGAACTAGAGACCAGAGACCAACATCAGGAATGAACGATACAAAGATCATATCGTTAAACATGAATGGCTTAAATGATTATAAAAAGAGAAAGATAATATTGTCGAAATTGGCGAAACAGAATCCCGATATAATCTGTATTCAGGAGGTGCATATAAAAAAAAGATGAAGCCAATTATCTAAATTATACCAAATTTGGTAAAGTATTTCTTTCACTAGCCGAGAAAAGAAAAAGGGGTGTTGCTATTTATGTCAAGAAAGGAATAGAAGCAGAATGTAAATATAAGGATGAAAAAGGGAGAATACTAATAGTAGAAATAACGAGAGGTAATTCTAAGATGTTATTGGTAGGGGTTTATGCCCCAAACAAAAAACAAGGGAAATTCTATCGGAAATTGCATGAACAGCTGGCAAAATGGGCACATAATGAAATATGCATGCTAGGGGACTTTAATGGAATTGTTGACCCAAATAAAGATTATAAAAGTGATATAATTAAAAAGAATAAAAGATCTCCCTTACCAAAGACCTTTTTTGACTTGGTGGACGAGATAAATCTAATAGATATGTGGCGTACTTTACACCCCCAGGATAGACAATTTACATTTTACTCAATGCCGCAGAACTCTTGGTCTAGAATAGATATGGTCTGGGCTACCAGGAAACTGGGCCTAGAAATTAAAAAGGTTGATATGTGTACAAATGCCTGGGCAGACCATAAGTTTCTTGAAGTTAGTTGGTACCATGATACCAAGAGAAAACAACAGAGATGGAGTTTAAGGACCAACCTGCTAAATGATAAAGAGTTTACACTGAAACTGAATGAAGAAGTCAAGCGCTTTTTTATAGAAAACAGGAACCAAGAGACAGCCAAAGAAATTGTTTGGGACACCATGAAGGCTTATGTGAGAGGGATAGCCATCTCATATACAGCCTTCAAAAATAAGGAAAAAAGAAAGACCAGGGAAGAGCATACCAAAAAGCTATTGCAAACTGAAGATGAACTCCAGCAATGCCCGGGAGATGAGGCGATTAAACAACAGTGGTCGATGGCGAGACACAGACTGAATTTATTGGACCAGGAGGAGATGGCACAAAAAATAAAAAGATCCGGACTTCCGGTTTGCTAGTCTTCGGTGACGACGGTGCCTTTTTAAGGACCGCCAGCCCCACCGCCTGTAGAGCCGCCTCGCGATCGAGAAGCGGCTCAAAAACTCCGAAATCCAGAGGATTGAAGGAGGAGAGATAGCAGGGTACAGGTTGAGCCCCTGTAAGCCCCCAGGGAATTGCTTCTGGGGAGGAAACAGGCGCGGCTTCCTCCCAACCTGCTGAGACTCTGGGCGGTGTGGGACGATTCTGCCTTCAGCAGAACAAACCGGCTGCAGCAAACGTTTAAAGTGAATGGAACCAACCTTAATAAGCAGCGGAAATACTAACTTGAACCCTGCAACTCGGAAATCGCAAGTATTAGTGCTTTGTTGACTTTTTAATTCAAGAGAAAATACGAGCGAGTGAAAGTGATTTGGAAAAAATATGGCGCCCAGGACTAGAGTTAATGAGCTAGCAAGAGTGGATTTGTGAAGTCGTCTTGCTTTGCTACAAAGTTACAAAGTTGCTACAAAGTTGCTTTGCTTGTAATAAAGAGAAACAAGAGAAGAGGGGAAAAAAGAAAAACTCTTTTTTTAATATCTGACTTTGCTTTATTCCAGTTTTTATTTGATTAAACCTGGGGGACTTTTTTAGAAGTCTCTGTGGAGGTGGAAAAGGAAAAGGGACTTTCCTCTTCAGAAAATCTAGCTTACGTGGCAGGATGGCCTCAAAGAAGCAGGAAGGAAAGACAGCAGGGGGGTGATCCCCCACACACAAACATGAAACGCAGCTTCCCCCTGCTCAACAGATACAGACTCAGAAAAAAGATGTTGATTTTGAAAATTTAAAAGAATTTATTTCTAAAGCTTTGGATGATAAATTTCAAAAATCCCAACAGGAAATTATGCAGGAAATTAATGAAATTATAGATATGGTGAAACAGGATTATGGCAAGGTGACTAAAAAATATCAGATGTGGCGTCTGGCCTTGCAGAATTTATTATTAAAGTTGATTCTAAAGTGGAAGAACTTAAATCAGAAGTCAATGTTAAGATGAAAGACAATGACTATAAAATTTCTGATGTTGATGAGAAAATGCAAAGAGTTGAAAACGAAATTGTTATGATGCAATTCGGGGCAATGGAATTTGCCATAAGGCAATTAAAGAGGATGACAGACAGGATTTGAGACAGATTTGTGCTGAGGCTCTGGCAGTGATTTTAAAAATTAATCCTGACGTGGTTTTTTACAAAATAGATAAAATTTACAGAGTGAATTCTTGGGTGGCCAGACAAAGACAATTGCCTAGAGATGTGGTCATATATTTTACGGATAGAGCAATAAGAAATGATATCCTGCAAAAATCCTTTCTTACTTCTGTGCAAGTGGGGGGCGCACAAATTGGAGTTTACAAAGAACTACCACCTAAAATGCTGAAAGCCAGAAAAGATTTTGGCTTTCTTGTAAAAGAATTGCACAAACAAGAGATACCATTTCGGTGGGATGCCCCAACTGGCATAATTTTGAAATACAAGGGAGAAAGACATCGTTTGAATACTGTGGAGAAGGCGGAGTATTTTTACACTACTATTTTTAAAGAAAGAACACCATCTCCCCGTACATCTACAGTTCTGGAGATTAAGGAGAGTGATAAGAAGCAACTTCAACAAGAACCGCAAGAACAGTCTAAGCAGGTGGAGTTAGAGGAAGCGCAGGGTGCTGAAGGAGTTTTTTTGGATGAGCCCCTGTTGGAATCTTCTCCAATCTTGGATCCGGTTCGGATGGTTGAAGTTAAGGATCAGCGCATAACTCGTGCAAAATCTAAGCAACTTAAAGAAAAGCAACAACAGGAATGACAAGAAAAGGGAGCTAAGAGTGCTACACAAGAGACTGGAGCCATGGGGGGAGTGAGACCGAAGATTCCGGAGGATATTCGGTTATTCTGCTCGTTTCTTCAGAAAGATAAAGATGACAATTAAGTGCTTATCTTGGAATGTGAATGGGTTGAATTCAGCACAGAAAAGGAAGAAATTATTTGCATACTTGAGACAATTTAATAATGATATAATTTGTTTACAGGAAACGCATATCACAATTCAAGATCAAAAATATTTGATAAATTCTAAATTAGGAACACATTTTATATCTTCAACTTTGCAAAAAAAGAATGGTGTGGTTATTTATGTAAACAAAAGATTAACAGCTAAAATTATAGAAGCAGATGAAGATGGTAGGTTTATAGCAATTGAATTGCTTACAGTAAATGGCCAAATTCTTCTGATTGGAATTTATGCTCCCAATCAACAACAGGACCATTTCTATAAAATGTTACATACTAAAATACTGCAATGGGACTATAGATCTATTCTAATTATGGGAGATTGGAATGGAGTAATTGATTCTAAACTAGATAAAAAGAGTTTGGCGAAATCTAGGATTAGATTACCACAGACCTTTTTTGATATGAAAGAAGACTTGGAATTAAAAGATATTTGGAGAATACATAATCCAAAAGAATTGGATTATACTTTTTTTTCTGACAGACATAGATCTTTCTCTAGAATTGACTTTATTTTGTTGTCAGTTGATCTACTTGTTAAGACAAAAAGAACGAAGATTCTCCCAAGAACCTTGACCGACCATAGCCCCGTGTGGATAGAAATTGAGATGGGCAAGACTGAGCGACGTTCTTGGAGAATAAATGAAAACTTGTTCAGATATGAAAAAAATATAATAGAACTTAAAAAGCATCTGAAAGAATTTTTTGAAATAAATTTGAATAAAGGTACCCCACTTGAAATTGTGTGGGATGCGAGCAAAGCTTATATGAGAGGGGTACTCATTTACATGAATTCTAAACATAGACTGAATCGACAAAAGAAGAGATCTGAATTGGAAGCAGAAATAAAGAATAAAGAACAGCTACTTATTAAAAATCCAACAGATGAAAAAATACATGGTGTTATAAAACTTTTGAAAGACCAATTTCAAATGCTTATGGCGGAACAAGTTGCAACAAACTTACAATATGCGAAGCATAATACATTTTGTAATGCCAATAAACCGGGCAGATGGTTGGCCTACACATTAAGGAAAAAGCAGAGTACACGGACTATTGATAGTATTGATATTGGAGGGAAAGAAATCTTTCAACAAAAATTAATTAAAGAAGCTTTTGTGGACTATTATACTAAACTATATGCTAAAGATGATGTGCAGAATGGATTTATAGAAAAATATTTAGATAATAAAAGAGTTACAAAAATTACTGACCAACAAAAGGAAAGAATGAATTATCTTATAACAGAGGAGGAGATAATAGTAGCAATTAAACAATTAAAAATAGCTAAAGCTCCTGGAACGGATGGCTTGACTGCAGTGTATTATAAAAATTTGCAAGCAGAAATGGTGGAATAACTTAGAGATCTGTTTTGTAATATTCAACAAGGGGGTAAAATACCCCCATCATGAACAACAGCTTATATTTCTCTGATACCAAAAGAGCAAGCAGGTCCAAAAAAACCGGAGAATTATAGACCAATATCTCTTCTGAATACTGATTATAAAATTTATGCAAAAGTATTAGCCAACAGGTTGATGCCAGTAATTCAAAAGGTGATTCATGATGATCAAGCGGGATTTATCGAGGGTAGATACATGAAGGACAATGTAAGGCAAGTAATAGATTTATTGGAATATCCTGAGAAGAATAAACAGATCCCTGCAGTGCTGGTCTTCCTGGATGCAGAGAAGGCCTTTGATAGAGTGGACTGGAACTTTCTACTAAAGACTTTAAAAAAGATGAACTTTGGGGATCAATTTATACAGGCGGTTTCAGTAATTTACCAAGAGCAAAAGGCACAGATTATTATTAATGGAAGTTTGACAACAGAGTTTAAAATTGAAAAAGGAACAAGACAGGGATGTCCGCTGTCCCCATTGTTATTTATTTTAACACTAGAAGTCTTGTTAAATACAATACGGGACTCTAATATCTTGAAAGGTATAATGATAAGGCAAGAGGATTATAGAATAAAGGCATTTGCAGATGATCTGGTCGTTACCCTAACACAGCCAATGGAATCAATAATCCAGATGAAGGACATTATACAAGACTATGGTAAAGTTTCAGGTTTTAGACTGAACCAGAAAAAAACTAAGATGATAGTTAAAAATATGACACAAGATCGTAAACACGAGCTTGAAAGGAGGGCAGGTTTTGAGATTGTACCAAAGGTAAAATATCTAGGAGTTCAGGTTGCAGAATCAAACATGAAATTGTTTCAAAATAATTATGAGGTGTTGTGGCGAGAGGTGCAGAAAGATATGGAGACTTGGAAAAAAACTGCAGCTGTCTTTACTTGGAAGAATAGCAGCAGTTAAGATGAACATTTTGCCAAGATTTCTTTTTTTGTTTCAAATGATTCCGGTGCTCAAAAGTGATAAACAACTGAAAATCTGACAAACTGGAGTGAATAAGTTTGTCTGGAACGAGAAAAAACCGAGAGTGAAATTGAAAATTATGCAAGATGTTCCAGAGAGGGGAGGTCTTAAACTTCCAAACCTACAGTTATATTATGAAGCAGCAGCTTTGACTTTAGCAAGTGATTGGTTTGGAAGGAAAAAGACTGGAATACTGAATATAGAAAGTTTTGATCTTGAATTTGGATGGCATGCTTACTTATTTTATGACAACAAAGTGGATAAAGTATTTAAAAGCCATATACTTAGAGACTCTTTGATGAGAGTTTGGAAGAAGCACCGATTCAAATGGGATTATAAAATACTGCTATGGCTGGATCTTGGTCATATTATGTGGAATACAAATATGATGTCACTCGGGGGGGGGGGTTTATACAAAGAGGTTCTTTTTACAGATGCGGGCAGATGGCAGTTGAAGACATTACAGACACTGTTGGACAAAGGGATTAATTTAACTTGGTTACAATATAATCAATTACAATTGAGATGGAAAGAGGACCAAAAAATTGGTATTATGTTGCATGAGGAAGAATTGGTTAGACATATAAAAGAGAAAGGTCCAATGCATATTAAAAGGCTTTATAATTTTTGTTAGAAAGGGATTCAGAAACTGAATTGGTTAAAGATTGTATGATTAAGTGGGCACAAAATTTTGAGGAGGCAGTGATGTTGGAAACATGGGAAAAAATTTGGGTTCAGAATGTTAAATTCACACAGTCGCAGAATCTGAGGGAAAATTTCTATAAAATGTTTTATAGATGGCATTTAGACCCCAAAAAATTGTCGTGTATGTACCCTAATGTTCAGCCAAAATGTTGGAGATGTGACTGTTTAGATGCTACATATTATCATGTTTGGTGGACCTGTAGGAAAGTTAAGGCTTTTTGGATAAAAATTTGGTGGGTCATGCAGAATGTTTTGAAGAAAAAAATTCGATTTTCTCCACAATTGTTTTTATTGGGTATAGTTCAGGGTTTTACTTCGGGTTTAACAAAGTTGATATTGTACATGATAACAGCTGCGAGACTTTTGATAGGTAAATACTGGAAGAATGAAGTTTTGCCCACGATCGAGGAATGAACTTTGAAGATGGCCAGTTTTGCAGAGATGGCGAAGATTTCAGCATATTTAAAAGACTGTTCACAAGAGACTTATGAATGGGAATGGAAAAAGTGGATAGATTATGTTCAGAACAAATATCAAACTAGGAAGTATCAAATAGCTTTTATTTGAAAATGATATATCAAGATAGAAATATTTCAATGTAATGAAGATAAAAAAAATTATAAGGGGGAGGGAGGGGTTCAAGTTCTATATAAGTTTTATACTAAGGGTTTTTTTTTACCTGATATGAGTATATTGTGTGGAAGTCCGGGGGGAGGGGAGGGTTAGGGAGGGTTAGGGAGGATGGGAAGTTTGGGGTGGGTTGAGGGGGGGGGAAAGGGGTGAAAATGTAATTGTAAAACTTTTGCAATAAAAAAAATAAAAAATAAATAAAAAATAAAAAGATCCAAACATTATTGTTTTGAGAACGCTAATAAGTCGGGGAGATGGCTGGTGTATAAATTTAAAAAAGAGAAGGAAAAAAAATCAAATATTAGTATTAGAAGACTCTCAGGGTAACCTTCTGACGAAGGAAGAAGATAAATTAGAAAGCATAAGAAAATTTTACGAATGCCTATACAAAAACGAAGAAATTGAGTCAAACAAGGTAGAACAGTATTTGTTGGAAGCCAGCTTACCTCAAATCACTGAAGAAGAAAAGGAAATGCTGAACGAAAAGATCACTATAGAGGAATTAAAAACTGCCCTCTCTAAAATAAAGAAGAACAAAACCCCAGGCCCAGATGGTCTCCCTGGGGAAATATATCAAAAATTTGATGAAGCCCTGAAACTAGAATTATTAGAAATATTTAATGAGGCCCTAGCTGGTATAACAATACCAGATACCTGGAGGGAAGCGTATTTGACGCTCATACTGAAAGAAGGTGCCGACCCGAAGCAGATATCTAATTATAGACCCATCTCATTGCTGAATGCAGATTACAAACTGTTCATGAACATAATTGCGGAGAGGCTCAAAAAATTTTTAAATCAGTGAATCCACAAAGATCAAAACGGTTTTCTACCAGGAAGACAGATCAGAGACAACTTGAGAATAGTATTGAACACCATAGAATTCTATGAACAACATTCTGAAAAACAGCTGGCCCTAATGTTTGTCGATGCCCAAAAGGCGTTCGACAATTTGAATTGGACTTTTATGATTAATCAAATTGACCTAATGGGATTCGGGACGAATTTTAGGAAGATGATCGAGAATATTTACCATAAACAGAGGGCAAACATATTAGTGAATGGAGACAAAACTCAGGTATTTCAGATCCAAAAAGGAGTGAGGCAGGGATGCCCCATATCCCCCCTACTTTATATTATGGCGTTAGAGGTGCTACTTAGAAAGATCAGAGCCAATAAAGAAATTAAAGGATTAAAGATCAGGAAGGAAATATTCAAAACCCAAGCTTTTGCAGACGACGTAGCCCTCATAATAGAAGATCCATTAGAAACTGGTTTAAAACTAATGCAGGAAATACAGGATTATGGAGAAGTGGCGGGCCTTAAACTCAATAGGAAAAAAACCAAAATAATAGTGAAAAACATGACAGATCCACAAAAGAAGGAATTGGAAGACTTATTAGGCCTCCAGGCAGTTAAGAAAATAAAATATTTGGGAATATGGATCACTGCGAGATTCTCCTCATTAAAAGATGACAATTATATCCCCCTACTGCAGAAAATATATCAAGACCTTGAAAGATGGAAAAGGCTAAAACTGTCTCTGATTGGTAAAATAGCAGCGATTAAAATGAACATCTTACCTAAAATTCTGTTCCTATTTCAAAATATCCCGATAACCTTAGATAAAAAATTCTTTCTGGACCTGAATAAACACATTAGAAATTTCCTATGGGAGGGTAAGAAATCGAGGATCTCCTTTAAGATACTCCAAGGGAAAAGAAATTTGGGAGGATTCGGGCTCCCTGATTGGGAAATATATCAAAAGGCGGCAAAAATAATTTGGATCAAGGAGTGGATCAAGCTACAAAATAGGAGAATCCTGACATTAGAAGGACATGACCTATTAGAAGGATGGCATGCTCACCTGTGGGATACAAAGAACAAGAAAAAATCCTACTTTCATAAACACAAAATTAGGGAGACTCTTATTCGCACGTGGGAGGACATTAGACAGAGGATTTATACTAAGGTACCCAACTGGCTTTCTATTATGGAAGCGTTGGCGGCCCCAAACAGGAGAGACGATTATAAATTAGGCACATATAAGGATATTCTTGATGAAGAAGGGAAGCTCAAACCTTTGGATTTATTGAGGGACCAGGGTTTCAACTTGGATTGGTGGAACTATCTGCAGATTAATTCAATATTCCAAAAGATAGAGACAAATTTGGTATAGAAGCTAAATATGGAAATTTTGATAAAAAGGGCGTTGGTCTTACCTGATACGCCTCTTCTCTGGATGACGCCCACGGCAGTCATGCCTGGGTACTGACACGTCTGGCAGCCAATAGGACCGAGTCTACTGAATTTTGTAACCGCCCCTTCCTGGACTATCCAGTTTTGAGGCGAGGTTGTGCAGTAGCCACCCACCCACCAGAACCAGGGACGGCCGGAAAGGGTGGGGCTGACTGCCGTGGGCGTCATCCAGAGAAGAGGCGTATCAGGTAAGACCAACGCCCTTTCTCCTATGAGACGCCCACGGCAGTCATGCCTGGGACATACCAAAGCCAGATGTCTCCTAGGGAGGGAGAGGCCGGACCTGCTGTAGAACTCTTCTGCCAAAAGCCGCGTCAGCCGATGCGTAGGAGTCGAGGCGGTAATGCCTTATAAACGGAGACACCGAGGCCCAAGTGGCGGCCCGGCAAACCTCCTCCAAGGGAGCTTGCGTGGACCAGGCGGCAGAAGTGGAGGCGCTCCTGGTAGAGTGTGCAGTGATGTTCTGAGGAACAGGAAGAGAGTGAGCCTCGTAGGCTGACGCTATGGTGGCCCTGATCCACCTCCCTATAGTTACTGATGAGGCACGGGAACCCATCGAAGCCGGTTGAAAGGAAAGAAAAAGAGCCTCTGTTCTACGAAAGGAAGCCGTACGGGCCACATAGATCTTGAGTGCCCTACGGACGTCAAGCTTATGCCACACGTATTCTTGGTGACGACGAGGAGAAGGGCAAAAGTTCGGGAGTGTGAGCTCCTGCGCTCTGTGAAAGATGGTATTGATTTTTGGGACGAACGCTGGGTCCAGGCGGAGAACCACCCTGTCCGTGTGGAAGATACATAGGTCGGGACGTACGGACAGGGCCGCGAGTTCAGATATCCGCCGAGCAGAGGTGATGGCCACCAGGAACGAAACTTTAAAGGATAAGTACTTCAGGCTGACGTCCCGCAAAGGCTCGAACGGAGGAGCAGTCAAGGCAGAAAGGACCTTATTCAGGTCCCAAGTGGGAAATCTATGAACCACAGGTGGTCGCAGGTTAGTAGCGCCTCGCAGAAAGGTCCTTATCAGAGGATCTTAGAGAGAGACATAGGTGAAGAACAGGTAAGAATTGACGACAGTGCGGCCACTTGACGTCGGAGGGTATTAGGGGCTAAGCCCGAGACGAAACCGTGGTGAAGGAAGTCCAACAGCTGGACCACTGTGATCTTCTTGGGAGAAATGCCTCGTCTGCGACACCAAGCAGTAAAGGCACGCCAGGTGGAATCATAGATCCGGTGGGTAGACGGACGGCGAGCAGCTTGAATGATGGAAATGGCGTCAGGTGAAACTCGAACCTCGGTTAGGAGGAGCCACTCAGCCGCCATGCGGTCAGCTGGAAGGACTGTGGATCCGGGTGGAGAAGGGGACCCTGGTGGAGGGAGATCAGATCGTCGGGTATCCTCCAAGGCGGGGAGACAGACAGAGATACTAGGTCGGCGAACCATGGGTGGCGAGGCCAGTGAGGAGCCAACAGCAGGATTTCCGCCCGTTCCATGACTAACTTCCTCACCACCCTGGACAGAAGAGGAAGAGGAGGGAAGGCGTAAAGGAGTTGTCCTGGAGGCCAGGGATTCCTCAGCGCATCCACTGCTTCCGCTCCCCGGGAGGGGAAGCGAGAGAAAAAACGTGGGAGCTGATGGTTGTTGCTCGAGGCGAACAAGTCCACCGTAGGCCGACCGAAGCGGATGCACAGATCCTCGAAGACGATGGGGTGGAGACTCCACTCAGCAGGGTCTACGAAGCTCCGGATGAGAGAGTCCGCTTGGATGTTGGCTTTCCCCGAGATGTGTTCGGCTCGAACAGATGAAAGATGGGACTCGGCCCAGAGACCCAACTGGAGGGACTCCCGCATCAAGGCACGGGACCGGGTCCCCCCCTGACGATTGACGTGAGCCTTGGCCGAGACATTGTCCGTCAGGATGAGGACGTCCCGGCCAAGGATCAGCTGCTCGAAGTTGAGAAGAGCAAGGTAAATGGCTCTCAATTCCAGGACATTGATGTTCATTGCCTGCTCCGCTCGGGACCAGAGGCCCTGCGCCATGTGGGAGTCCAGGTGCGCTCCCCAACCCGAGAGGCTGGCGTCTGTCGTGATGACTATCCTGGGAACTTCCCCGAACGAAGAGCCCTGGGAAATTGCTGACGACGTCCACCAATTGAGCGAGTCTCGAACTTCCGGGGACAGGGAGATGTTCGCGGATGATGTGTTGGCCCGTCTCCGTTGGTAGGGGAGAAGAAGCCACTGCAGCTCCCTGCTGTGGAGGCGAGACCACGGCACGATGCCGTAAGCAGAGACCATTTTGCCCAGAAGACTTGAAAGAGCCAGCAGAGAGGCGTAGCCCCGCCTTTGGAACTTGGAGGCCATGTCAGATAGGCTGGCCTGGCGCTCCAGTGATAGGGTAACCTGAAGGGTATCCGAATTAATAACAGCCCCGAGATGCTGGAGACATGTAGAGGGGGACAGATAGCTTTTGGACCAGTTAATGGAGAAGCCATGCTGTTGCAAAATGGGAGTGACTGAAGCTAGATCCCTGGTAGCCTGGGACTGAGTTTTAGAAAGAATGAGAATATCATCTAAATAAAAGAGGGCGCGAATAGGGAGAGAGCTAATATGGCCTATGAGGGCAGCCATAATCTTAGTAAATACCCTGGGGGCAGAGGAAAGGCCAAAGGGTAAGGCAGTGTACTGGAAGTGTTGGCCATTATATGAAAATCGGAGGAATTTGCGGTGGGAGGGGAAAATGGGCACATGGAGGTAGGCCTCCGTTAGGTCAACGGAGGACATGAAATCTCCCTTCCGAATGGAAAGCAGAATGGTGTGGAGAGACTGCATTTTAAAACGGCGATATGTGATATGCCGATTTAGGGACTTTAAATCCAGGATGGCCCTCCAGCTACCAGATGATTTTGGAACCAGAAAAAGACGGGAGTAGAACCCCCGACCCCTTTGGAGAGAGGGAACGGGCTGAATAGCCTTAATGGCCAGTAGATGTTGGATTGCCTCCTGAACCCTAGCTCTTTTGACAGGGTCCAGGGAGACGGGGCAACGGAGATAGTGGTTAGGGGGTGGGGATAGAAATTCAAGTTTAAGACCAAATTTGACTGTATCCCTTACCCAAAGGTCTGATACAGTAATATTCCATTGGGCAGAGAAAAGGGACAAACGGCCTCCAATCAAAGAATCAGGCAAAGCCTCAACGGGACCGTCTAAAGGGACGACCCCTCCCCCCACGAAGGGCAGGCTTCGATGCAAACCTAGCCCCCTGTCTGACCTGGTTTCCGAACTGCTGCTGAGACCTGGAAGGCAGGGATCGGTGAAAACGGTGTTGGAAGTAGTTTGAATCAGAGCCTCGAAAGGAAGGACGAAACGAACCTTGAGAACGATAGTCAGCTCGACGGGTTATGGGAGGCAGAATTTTGCGATGGTCCCTCGTTTCTGTTAGCAGAGGATCCAGCTGGGAGCCGAATAACTTGTCGGAAGAGTATGGAGAAGAAGCCAGGCGCCACTTATTGCGGGCATCAGCTTGCCAATTTCTAAGCCAGAGAAGACGTCTCGATGTTACAGACGTACCCATGGCCTTAGCCGAGAAACGAGCGGCGTTGAGCGTAGCATCGGCAGAAAATTCCACCGCCCCTAGAATTTTATTGATGTCCTGATGGGAGCGGTGGTTGGAAGCCGGAATGCGGTCTTGGAGCTGACGCAACCACAGAATGGACGCTCGATTAAAGAAAGACGCCGCAGAGGAGGCCTGGATAGACCAAGCAGAGGCCTGGTGCCCTTTGATGAGGGTCCTCTCGAACTTCTTCTCCTCAGGACGTAAATAATCTTCCGATGGCCCCGTCGGGGGGGAAGAAGAGTATAAGGCCACGACCGGGGAGTCGACGGCCGGTATTTGTAGAAGACTGGAGACGTCTGGGGCCAAGTTATAAAATCTTCTGTCCAAATTGTTCAATATGGGCCCCGAGCTGGGAGACGACCATTGACGCTTCAAAACCTCTGAAAACAGTTTAGGTGCAGGGATGACCTCAGATTGAACTGTGGGCTCTTGGAAGAGAGCCGAGGCAGGATCCACCGGAGCCGGAGGAGCTGAAGAATCCGAAGAACCGGTACCTAGACGGGTGATAGCCTTTGCCTTGTAGAGTAAGGAACGAAACATGTGGGGCTTGAAGAGGCCCACGAACGCCGGTTGATCAGGCTCTAGACCTTCGTCTTCTGAGAGATCTTGGTCAGGCAAAGCCCCTTCCTCAGAGAGGGAGTCCTAACTGGCCGAGTCGTGATCGAAGGTATCCTCCGGTTCGGCATGCGAATGATGAGGCCTAGCCTGAGTGCTCCTATGATGGTTAACAGGATTAGGAGCGACAGACAGATGCTGTTGCAGGCCCTGGGCAATTCCCTGGCGGATAGCCTCGGAGATGAGGTCGGCCAAGGAGCCCTGCATCTCCTGAGGCAATTGAGAAGGTAAAGTAGCAGGCAGAGAAGTAATAGCAGGGGAGGTAAGGGCCTGTACATCCTCGTTTGGAGAAGGAGGTGGGGGAGCCTGCCTCAGGGGCTCCTCAGATGTAGATGGAAAAACAGAGGCCACATCAGGTGCGCTGGCTGGGTCATCCTGAACTGAATGATCAGGAGATAAAGAAGATGGAGGCCTGGGATGAGGGTCAGAGACTGTCACGGATGGGGCTGGAGGATCCTGCGCCGCCTTAGAGTGCGCCTTTTGAAAGGCCTTTTCAATGGCCTTGTGGCGCCTATCCTCATCCCTGGAAAATGAAGCCCCTTTTTTATGGGAGGCGCGGTGAGAGACCGTGGCCTTGGATTTGGTCTTGTGGCCAGTTGAGGGACCCTCCTCAGGATCCTCTTCGTAGCGTCGTTTAGACCTCGAGTTGGGGCGATCCGAGGGCTTGTCATTAACGGCGGCCATTTTGTAACAATGCAAAGGCGGGCAAAAAAATGGCGCCAAATTCCACGACAGGGAGAGTAATGAGGCCCAAATACCTTGAGGAGGCTTGATCGATGCAGCTGCTGGCCCAGATTCTCGCTAGCTCACAGGCTTGACCACGAGAAGAAAACGGATCGGAATAGCCGCGCCGCGCTCGTCAGCTGTGAGTCGGCAAAATGGCGTCCTGATTGACAGTCACAGAAGGCAGAGGTCCGTCCGAAACCGGAGCTGACAGGCCCGGCGAGAAGAGGCAGGAAACAGGCGCGGAATCGAGCGTTGCGCCTCTCAGCTGTAGATCAAAGGCTGGGGCGGCTAGAATCGGCGCTGCAGTATCGGCTGGGCTAAATAACGCGGCGGAGCAAGCAAAGCAAGCTCGTGCGCGTGAGCAAGGGACCTGCCGGCCGGCAGTCCAAGCAGCTGTAGAGAAAGCACTCCAAATGCTTTGAAATTTAGTTTAGAGTCCAAATTGAGAAACGGAAAGGTAGCAAGCCACTATTAGAGCAGGAATAAACCACAGACACGACTGTCCAAGTGCAGACCGAGTCGAAAAACTGGATAGTCCAGGAAGGGGCGGTTACAAAATTCAGTAGACTCGGTCCTATTGGCTGCCAGACGTGTCAGTACCCAGGCATGACTGCCGTGGGCGTCTCATAGGAGAATTATTTGGGGAATAGACAAGAAAATGCTAACAAAAATATATAACTTCCTATTAGATGAGGATAGGGCAGAGATCATAGCAAAAAATCAGCTTAATATTTGGGAAAAAAACCTAGGATACAGATTAAATTTTAACGACTGGGAGATGGCCTGGAATAGGAACTATAAAATAATGAAATCGGCAACATTTAGAGAAAACCATTATAAAATGCTACACAGGTGGTACCTAGCACCGGCTAGGTTAGCGAAAATGTTTCCAAATCTCTCAGCCACATGTTGGAAATGTGGAAAAACGGTCGGCACCTTCTATCATCTATGGTGGACCTGTCCTGAGACCGAAAAGTTTTGGTCAAAAATTCGATACTGGCTTTGTGAAATAACGGGACAGGAGATAGTCCTAGCTCCAGAAATTTTCCTCCTGGGTATAACCGAAGATGGCCTCAATAACAACAAAACGCAACTCATAATCCAGATTACAACCGCAGCTAGACTAGCCTTTGCGAAATACTGGAAAAATAAATCCATACCCTCAGAAGAAATACTAATAAACAAAATCCTAGAGTGCGCAGAAATGGCAAAATTGACGAGTGAGTTAAACAATGAGGAGAAATCTAAATATTATGAAGTATGGGGAAATTGGTACAATTGGTTGAAGAACAAGATAAAAACATGATTTTAGTATATGACTTGTTTTGTACTCGAATTCGAGTTATATTGCATAGAATATTGTATAGCTAAGGATGAAGTTTATTTAAAGTATGATTCACCAAATTGTATAAACACTGTACCTCTGAAGGAGATAGAGATTGTATATTTTCTTTTTATTATGGAAAAATTCAATAAAGTATATTTAAAAAAAAACAACTAAAAGATTCCTATACGGTACTTTTGTGGATTATCACCAACATGTACACTGATATATAACCAATAGATAAATTGATCTATTAGATAATTTTTTAAGATACAAAATTTTAAAAAACCCTGCAAGAAAATAACCTAGAAGAGTTATCTTTATCTAGCAGCTAGCAGGCTGTCAAGGAGCTACATGAATTTTCGTCATTATTTGAAAAACAAATGCAATTTACACAATACACTATTCAAATCCTTAGAAAGGGAAGTTTCTTACTCCCACAGATACTTCTTTTCAATACAAGAATACATCAGAAGTTAAGTGTTGTTAAGTTTCTTAGAAAGCAAAGGGATACATACACATCAGAATTCTATCAAAGACTGAAAAATATTAGTAGAAGAAATATTGCCCCTCAAACGCCCCCCCCCAACTATAGGGACAATTTATTTATATACACAAATGTATGCACATTAGTGCAATTTGAATGATCATCAACTTATAAATTGTGATTAATAAATTGTGACTAACGTAAGATTAAAAACATTGAAAAACACTTTGAAGAACATAAAAACCACAAAACCACAACACTGAATGAAACTAAACCACAGGGGGCTTGCTGTTCCAAAGGGTAGGTGCTGCAATCAAAACAATAGGTTTCCTGCATGTCAGTAGATGACCTGATTCATAGAGTGGACTTGAAGTAAGCCCACTCTGTTGTACCTTGAGAAAGAGTTAGGAACAATAAGAAACAAATAGACCTGCAAAATAACCCTGCTTAATGCAATGAAAGACTATACAGTGGTAATCAGCACCCTGAATTGTACCCAGATGCCCAGTGAGCTAGTGCAGCTTTCAAAGTAATAGTGTTAATTGGCAATCAGCACCCTGAATTGTACTCAGAAATCTATAATGAGCCAATGCAGCTTGCAAAGTAATGGTGTTAATTGATAATCAGCACCCTGAATTGTACCCCAGAGCCTATAGTGAGCCAGCGCAGTTTGCAAAATAATGGTGTTGATGGTGTAGCATACTCATAACTGCACATAATACTGCATCTGGACCAACTGTAACTTCAAATAGTCTTCAAGGGCAGACCATATAGGGCCCATTGCAATATAGGCAGTCCTCTACTTACAACCACAATTGAGATAAAAATTTCCGTTGCTAAAGTAAGGCAGTAATTAAATGACTTTTGCCCATTTTATGATATTGTTTTGCCAGTTAAGTGGATCACTGCAGTTGTTAATGAATCATGTGGTCATTAGGCGAATCTGGCATCCCCCATTGACTTTGCTTGTAGAGGGGACACGATGGCTTAATGACGCTGGATGTGCTGAGCAATTGCCAGGACTCTGTAAGTCTGAGTCCAGCTCCCTGGGACAGGTTGAGCTCCCATCACTAGTCCCTAGCTCTTGCCCATACAGCAATTCAAAATTATTATTTGCAGGTAGATAAGATAGGTATGCCATTTTGATAGTGGGAAACTGCTGGCTGGAACCGGTGCTGGAACCGGTGCTGGAACTGCCTGGATGCATTGGCAGAGAAGCAGTGGAGGAGACCCATGGATAAGTCAACTTCTTCTGAGAATGTTGCAGGCCAGTTGGTGTGAAACTAGTTTGCCCTCTTGTGGTGCAGTGGTGCAACAAACAGACTAGTGACTGTCTGCTGCCAGGAGGTCTACCACGTGTATAACACTGTAGCCTCCCTGGTCTTGTATGCCATAAACTAAATAAATCTGCTTGTTGGAATGCACTGGGAAGATTACAAATGGTGATCCATCCCATAACCCTGGGACAATAAACTGTGGTAAATATATGCCAGTTGCCAAGTGTCTGAATTTTGATCACATATCCATGGGGATGCTGAAATAATTATAAGTGTGAAAACTGGTCATAAGTAAATTACTTCTGTGTTGTTGCAACTTTGAACAATCACTAAATGAAAAGTTGTAAGTGTAGTCCAAGCAGGACATAACCAAGGAATCAGTGGGTGTGAACAGATCTTCCTGATCCAAGAATATTCACAACTGATGCGCACTGATGGATTTGTACAAACTCTCTTGGCCACTGCTGCCACCTAGTTTTAAACAGTGCAGAGAATTCAAGAGGATCCTCAAACTGCATACCAGTTCTATCTGGGGAGTGCAATCCATGCAGAACTAAAAATGGAAGTCTTCAGATCAAGGCCCCCCAAATCCCTCAACTACAGTCTTGAAAGGGTTAAACCAAAGTTTATTCTTCTTAATGAGCCATGGTGGTGCAGTGGTTAGAGTGCAGTACTGCAGACCACTTTTGCTGACTGCCGGCTGCCTGAAATTTGGCAGATCAAATCTCACCAGGCTCAAGGTTGACTCAGCCTTCCATCCTTCCGAGGTGGGTAAAATGAGGACCTAGATGGTTGGGGGCAATATGCTGACTGTGTAAACCACTTACAGAGGGCTGTAAAGCACTGTAAAGCAGTATATAAGTCTAAGTGCTATTGCTAATCCAAACCACCATAGCCTCCAGACACCAAGAAAGTATCTTAACTGCTTGGTTGGCCCAGAATAGAGATGCATTTCTAAGTATCAATAGTGAACTGATTATTTTTAACCCTGAAGTGATGACCTGAGTGGCTTCTTGTAGCTATTAAAGAGGAAATGAGAGGCTATAGAACTCTAAGAAGATTCATGAAAGAGGGATCTATGGCTAGACCTTTCTCTCTATCTACACTGACTGGGATCAACACAAAAGGATGGAGAATCATTTCACACCTAACTCAGAAGCCAATAAAAATAATACCATGAATGATGGTATTAAAACCTGTTGAGCAATCAAGGAATATCAGAATGGATGCACCACCCCTGTCCAGTTGCAACAAGGGCTATCTACAAATATAACATGATTCTAGGCCATCCATGTCCTAGGGCCCAGCTAACATTTTCTCCAGAATCCTCTGTATCTGCAAAGCAACCATCTTCTCAATCACTTTCCCTAAAAGAAAAAATGGAAACTGTTGTAACATCATCCAGCACTATTGGCTTCAGGGATGATTTCTTGAGAGGATAGATTATTGTTTCCAAAAGTCAGAGGAACCACCCATTCTGTCAAGGACACATTAAACACTGCCCTCAAATCCTGCCCAAGTTTCTCTGCGTCCCCTTTTATACCAAACCAAATCAAGGCAGAGTTAATTTTGAGTTTCTTTCTCGAGTTTGCTTCAATCTGTGTAATGTAGTTGCAAATCACTCCTTAATTGTTGTTTCATACCTTCCCCAAGGTCATCTCTAATTTCATTTACATTGACAGCACACACAGTCTCTCTGAATCTAGCTGTAGGGTGTAAGAGACTCAGTACCACCATAAGAAAGTCTCATGACAGCTGCTGAATGCAGCCAGCCCTCCAGAGAATTCACTCTTGCTCCCACTAAGCCCTGTCTCCTGGGTCACCATCGTCACTACTGTTTAGGTGGAGCTTGGGAATCAGATCTGAGACCCACTGCTGCCATCACCATCTGAGTGAGCATCACAACCAGCTCTGTAGCCATCATCAGGGCAGCGCTACCAGATATTCCTCAACCCAGGGGTTGCCATGTGCCATGAAACTGAGCACTGTTGGGGCTTCAGCTGCTGCCACTCCACTTTTAAATCACTAAACAATTATATCCATATAACCTTGTTTATGCCTAGATAAAATGTCAGCCACGGGGAAGATTATTTACCATGGCCATCCAAAAGGCAGTCTCTGTTAAAAACAGCCATGGCCTGCAATTTTTCTGATTTAATTATGAGCAATCTGTGATATCCAAATACATTTATTTAGTCCAAAAGAACTGTTTCAATTATATTGTTATGCATCTACTTTTGTTTATAATAGCTTGTTGCTATGCAGTATAAATATAATTATCAATAGATACAACACAATTCTGTAGTCAGAACTGGTCAGCCTGAGGAACTTTAGAATTTGGCAGAAGGATTTAATCTATGATATCATCAAAACTCCACAAGCAAATATTTCAGCCACATTTGCACATTACATTGATTGGAACATTTAGCTATTTTTTGTTTTAAGTTTTTCCAAAGCTTTAGACACTTTCAATATTTTGGGGAAAACATTCTTGTTGTTTCTCTGGAAGAAATTGACACGTTATAATGTAATACTTTATTTGACAATAAGTGCAATAGCAAGACAAAGATGAAAATGTCTTCAAATATTCAAAGGGTACATAACCACATGGCACATAAAAATATTTTATTCATATTTATTTTTAGAATATATTTTAAAACTTGACAATTTACTAGGAAGAATGTGAATGAGAAAAACCATGAATCGCAACTATAAAATATTTTAAAACATGTAAAATTGTTCGGAATCTTTTCACTAGAGTAGAATGCCTTGCCAGTCCATAGTTTAAACATTTCTATACACAGGTATTACTTTTCCCTGTAAACCTTCAGCAGTCATTTTGAAAATGTACATAGTTACAATTTGGAAAGTAGATACAGGTTAGCGACACAAATTAGTATAACAATTGTTATAAAGCATATGCTTAATCCTCTCACTAAAAGTTAATGGAAACATAAACTAACCCTATTGCACTTTTCCTTGGAGGCAAATTCTACTGAATTGAATGGGAATTAATATACACCAAGTGCAAAAGTTTTCAATCACAAATGCTTACCTTTGCCTGAATTGTATAAAATGAACTTTTTTTTGCTTTTGTCCTTGAAAATGACATTTTTGAAAACAATAACAATAAACTCACTAACTTTAGGGATTAGTATTAGAATACAAGCAATGACAATTTACAAAGAATGTGCACAGGAAACATAAAAAGAAAAAAAGGATGCTTTTGTTTATAATATTCCCACTTCCTATCCTGTAGCATTCATTCTTCTCCTCTGCATGTCAGCATTTCGACCTTTCCTCTTGTTTTATTATCTCCCATGTACCAGCAAAGCAAATGAAAAGCAAATGACAACCACAGTAAGTTATATACAGGAACACAGGCAGTTTCCTTTAATGGTCTGTCACTTCCTTTCCCAACTAAAAAGCAGGTATAGGAAAGTCAACTCCGTCATGCACATTAAGAAAAGCAAAACATCTTGTTTCCATTTTTGATTGACAGACTCTGATAAACAGACTTGGGTTTGTGGTTTTTCTCTTTCCATTCTGGATTCAGTATAGAGAATTACATCAGTCTAATAAAACATTATCTTTTCTCTGCTGCACTTGGCTTGGTGTAATAAAAAAAAATCTAGTAATGGTCTGATATTTTAATACTATTAAAAAGCAGCACTGCTATTTGACAAAGGGAGGGCAGGCAAGACATGAGAGCTTCAATGTTTAGCTCAGTTACCATGTCTAATCACATCCCAGTACTATTCATATTCTGCATGTGAACAACTGGTGAGACACATGTAGTGGCTTAAATGCAGAAATCGTTTCTGAAGGAGAATGGATTAAATTTCATTTTTTAAAAACAACAACACAACACAATTTTCAAAGATGTAAGCATAATGTAATGAAATTATTCTATTCATATTTGGTTAAATAGTGGGTATTTATCAATTTAGAACAGCCCAAAATTATGCCAACACCAGTTGACAGTGTCTTTTTACAACTTCTTTCACAGTCATGCAAAGTTAAATCAATTTGGCACTCTTTCTGCTAACCAATTGTGTCCTTAAAGTCTAAGAACTATTCATTGAGCTGAATTGCTCTATTAAGGACTGTTAGTTGGCATGGGGAATACTGAGTTGACTGACAATGTGCTTCAGTCACAAAGAAATTGCAGCAAGATTTTCTTTAAAACACAGTTGGGCTCTATTTAAATGAAGCTAAGTAAATAGAGAATGTTTCCGGAAGAGACTAAAGGTTTGGTGGCCTTATGGCTTAAATCATATTTGAAAACAAAACCAAATATGTCTATATTTTATTAAAAAAAGGTATGAACCTTTATTAAAAAAAAGTATGAACCAAACATGTCTATATTTTATTAAAAAAAGATATGAACTTAAATACTGTATCTTCAGTTACCCTTTTGCCTGCTTTTTTTAAAAAAAATGAAGCGTATTTTGTATTATTACCAATTATAAAGAACTCTTTACAAAATTGTAGATTGTTAAATATTCTACTACTTTAGCAATAATGCAATATAATGCACAGCAACTCAGAAATAAATCTCACAAAATTAAATGGGGTACTCACATGTAAGTAGATTAATTCCTATAGAATTTATTATCTAATCAACATGCAACCTGCAAATATGCAACATTAAATACACACAAGATATGATATATGATACTGGTAAATTAGATATCTCTTCATTAATAATTTCACTTCACAGAGACACCATACACTATGCAAATATATCTAATATACTGAAGGAGATTGTTGCATGATCCATTTCTGGAAAAGCCATCTTTAAATCCAGAAGAACTTGGTGATTACCGAGTAGGGATCTATTGCCTCTATTGAATAAAGTGTTTACAGAAGTTTTACTCTATATTGCGGTCAACCCTGAATTAAACTGATTATTGAGAGCTGAGATGCACAGTTGCTGACTAATTATATATATTGTGATAGAAAACTATTCAATGGAATAACCTTATTAAGTGCTTTATTTGAATTAATTTTAATTATAAATTTACACTGAATTAAATAAATAAAAAATTTACTGAATTACTGAATTATAAAAATACACTGAATTACTTATTTGAGTGTAATCCCTGATAACTTACTCAAAAGCCAAGTACACATATTAAAGTGATTACATGCTCCTGCACTGAACTAAGTCATTTTTAATGTGGTTTCAATCAAATTTTAGGAATGAAAGCTACTTACATAATGAATTTTAATTGCCCTAACAATTTTAAATATCATGACACTAGTATTTTAGTTACTTTTTCTCAGCCAAACATAACTCACGGGATTGTTGTGGTGATAAAAAATTGAAAAATAATCCTCATATAAGCTGCTTTGAGTTCCTGAAGAAAAAGTGAGATATAAATATAATGAATAAATAAATAGTATGTTTTTGTATTAATAATTGCTATGCAAATTAGACAGCAAAGGTGACTAACAAGCAAGTACTGGAGCGTGTAACATCAGAAATGTCACTAGAAAGCAAAATCACGAAATTGTGTGTCACTTACTTTGGCCATGTCAGGTGGGGGAATTCACTGGAAAAAGCAATTATGTTTAGAAGAATTAGTAGTAAAAGGAAACCAGGCCATAAAAGAACAAGGTGGCTGGATGCTATCAAAGCTGACAACAGACAGAATATAGAAAAACTCAAAAGAAATAGTGCAAGATCAGAAGATGTGGGGAGACATGTCCCATAAAATCACCAAGAGTCGGACCAACTGAATGGATAACATCATCATCATCACCATGGAAATTAAAGTTTGGTTGATTGATTGCCTTTTTACTGATACACTGATTCAAGACAACAGCAATATTAGGCATTTTTAGACATTTTTCTGTCTTACATCACTAATTTGAATTTCTAAAGGGTTCAGATCCTTCAGTATTGCTCAGTCAACATAGTGTTGCAGTGCTTTAAACCCCAAACAAAAAAGTGCAAATAACAAAACTTTCCTCAAATTTTTTTTTCATGTAAATCACAAAGTCCATTATATGACCAGCAGTAGTAACCAGAGCATTTTTAACTGTTCTTCCAAGGAGGCTTTTTCCATGAGAGTTAATTGTAATAAGTGATGGCATATGAGCATCAAACTATGGGACACCATAACTCATTTGCTAGTTCCTGTCAGTCATGTACAGGCATAGATCATACTGCTTTTATTTTTTAATACCGTTTAGTAAAACCTATTCAGGTTTTAGACAGCTTAAATTTAACCCTGATGAACTCTTCTGTTATCAGGACTCTGAATTTGTAATCGTTGGTCTGTTCAGAGAACATAGATATGGAATTGCATTAAATTTTACTGGAAACTGGTTAACCCATAAACATCTGATTGGTTGACTGGAACATCACGTCTTCAGAGAGTCTGTGTGGTTGATTCACTTCTAATTGGCATAAGATCTTTATGCATTAAAGTCCTCTTCTGTTGCATAGGACAAAGCATCTTAATTAACAGGTATAATAGTCCTGCTATTAAATTGTGGGTTTTTTTAAGTGATGATCAGAAAGATAGTAAAAGCCCAGTGACTTTCTTCCACTTGGGTCAATATATAGGGAGTTTCCTCATACTACAGGCTTGACTTTTGCGGACTTCCTCTCTTTTGATTCTGTCATAATTATGCTTGCCCAGGTATGCAAAAATAAATTGGGACTTCTTTCATGATCACTAAACTTGTATAATGAGCTAATAGGAGTTACCACCATGCAAGGGGAGTTATTATTTCTTTATTGTTTTTCTAGTTGCTGAGTTCCTGGTTGGCAAAAGGTTTCTAATCTCCTCAGCCTGGCTCCTAATAGAGCCTATCTGTTTACCTATTGTGTAGGTAAAATGACAAATATGAGAAGTTGTACAATGAAGTAGCATAAGAGGGTTTAAATCTGTCTGTGCAAAAATTCTCCCCCCGCCCTAAATTTGGTGATTTTATTATGTGCCATGAAATGATATAGAGGATACCATTGTATGTGTCAGTGAAGCAGTATACTGAATGGCATGTTTTCCTGCCACTACATTCAATGGATTTCATCTATGTTTAATTGGCATGGGTGCATTAACATACCATATGATTTAGGAGGGTCAGTACTGTTGCCACAGCTCTATATAACTGTCTATAAAGATTCTCAGTCATCCAGGTCATGGTTGTCCAAAAGGTGCTTTTTCAAAAGGCAACTGGACTTTGTTTTTCCTTGAAGATGTTTCGCTTCTCATCCAGGAAGCTTCTTCAGTTCTGACTCAGAATTGAAGAAGCTTCTTGGATGAGAAGCAAAACGTCTTCAAGGAAAAACAAAGTCCAGTTGCCTTTTGAAAAAGTACCTTTGGGACATCTATTATAAATATTGCCTTCGACTTTGTGCTTTACTTTCCTCTTAATCATGCAGCAGCTTTTATGTTGGCCATTATGTTGGCCGTATGACAGACATATTGAATTGGTCATTAGGTTTATAAGCCTATTGCTTTGACTTGCTAACTGGGGAGAGAGTGATCAATATGCATTTTTAATTCAGGTGAAATAGTTCTATCTTCAGAAATTTCATCTATCAAGGTAACAGGTAGTTCTTGGTTTATTAGCATAATTGGAACCGGAATTTTCATTACTAGATGATGTAGCTGTAAAGTGAGATATCACATCACCACATCACTTATTAATGGCAATCCTGGTTGACACTCTAACTCCAGACACATGGGTGGGAAAGTGGAAGGAGTCCCAGGTGTGCTGTGGGGAATGGGGGAGGCCATGGGAGTCTTGGTGCCTGATTTCTGGGGATGCTGCAATGTGGTGTGAGCTCAGGGAGGTTAGAGAAAGAGGGTGTGATGTGTGTGCATCCCTATGTGCAAGCTAAGAAAGTCCAGGAAAAAAATATGCTGTGATTAAAGGACTTCATGATATGCCACAGCCCTAAGACCGCAAGAAAGTTCTGAGTTGCAATGCAGAACAGTGTGTCAGCTTCTCTGGAAATCTCAGCTGCCCATCAGTGCAGCACAAACCTGCTATATCCCAGGAAGCCCAAACAGTATGGGCCAAAGCCAGCAGACCTCAGGAAATTCAGAGGGACTTCTTGGCATGTTAGGATTTAGGAACTGTAAGAAGCACTTGAGCTGCAGCCCAGCATAAAAAGTGGTGCTGGAACAGCAGTAAGTTTGGAGAGCAATTGTAAGTCACTTCATTTAGGACCACTATAACTTCGAATGGTCACTGCATGAATGGTTATAAGTCAGGTACTATCTGTATTACCATTCACAATCTGGTGTTCCCCAGCTGCATTGAAGCTTATGCTGGCAGAGGATAATAGATGCTGTATAGCACTTTAGTGGGTACAGAGTCAGAAAGGGTTTGGAATCTGATCCTTCTGCTTGTCTTTGAAATCATGCAAGAATAATTAATTTTCTTGAGGTGATATTTTTTTTAGATAAGAAATGTTAATATTTCATTGCTCTTAAAGTTGATTTTGGTGAGTAATACAATAAAAACAATTTATTCTATACTAAAAACAAATAAACAAGTCTATTAAAAATATATTATATAATTCTATATGTAAACATGGGGACATGTTGGGCTGTCATTCATACTTATAGGGAGATTTCTATCTTTTCAGACATTTTCTATTCTTTGGGTCCCCCATTTCCTTGACTTGGACTTAAATTATACTGTTACATTCTTTAGACACTGGCAGCAAAGAAGAGGGCACCATTATGAAGTTTCAGTGATTGGATTTGGAGGTTAGCATAGCTTCTGAGAAAGAGAAAAAGAACCCTAAAAATAATGCCATCATACATATTCCAAAGCTGATTTGGCTCACAAAGTATCTGTTAAGAGAAAGGGAATTGCTCTTTCACTATTTAAAAATTAGCTGAAGAAAAGATGATCTTCTCTGAGCCCAATTCCTCTACCAAACTAAGACCCTCAAAATGAAAAAGGAAATAAAAACACTCTTTATATTTAACTGGATGTAATGACTCCTTGCCATACAAATTATTAAAATGTAGCAGATTCTATCATAAAGATGGAGCAATTTCAAAGTTATTTATAAAATGAGTATCTCAGAGGATATCACCAGTATTGAGATGAATAAACACTCTGTTTTATTGTATCAATTAATCAGCCATTAAAAGACATATTTTACTGTTATAAACCAGAAACTGAAAAGTAACCTGACAACAGGAAAGGCTACTGACACTATCAAGACCCTGAGAAATTAGGCATATTTTCTAGGATACCTATTTCTGATTACGAATTCACCTGTAGGGGAAATTGTGGCAGTCCTATCTCAAAATCTATAGAAATGCCCAAAGGAAAAAGGAAAATTTAATTTTCCAAGGCAAATATGGGATGAAGAATAAATTACAGGTGAGAATAAATTATTCAAATGTAGCTAACTAAATGTTGCTGGCTTGGAACATAACAGATCATTGCATACCTAGAATTATCAATGCAAATATCAAATCATGTAAATTCTCAAACAAAATGAGAGTAGGTAGGTAGCTGTGTTTCCAAGACAACATATTGCTAGAAATATGCAGCAAGGTTGAAGCACTTTAACTCAAAATATTTCTCAGATTAAACGAAAGACCCAATACATTAAAATAAAATAATGAAATGGTTAAATAAGGCACAAATGAAAGGAATGAATAGACAAAATGTGATGTTTAATATTTTTATGTTGGAAAGTTTATTAGATGTTGCATTAAAATAAATGGAAATGCTTTCAAATACATGCACTTAACCAGTATAGATTCTCCAATCTATAACAGTATTAAAATTCCTCTGCTGTGTCAGTGATTCTTAAGCAATAACTCAGCCTAGGATGCTTACCAAACTTCAAAAGTACTGTTTGTTTCTTGCTTTTAAATGAGAGACTTTTTAAAAGTGTCATGTCATTATAGAATATAAAAAACAATGAAAACTTTCTAAAATGTCTAAAAGTTTGGAATTTATACAAAAAATGAATACTTAAAATTCATTGTTCTTATGATATTCTTTTATCAAAGTAGTGATATAAAATTGTAATTGTAACAACTGGGAAAACACTGGCCTTGTTCACAGGACACACACTGGAAGTAAGAGGTGGTCACATGAACTTTAAAAGTAGTTAGCATCCCAAACAATGAAGCCTAATGGAATTCAATGTGGCCCCAAACAGAACCGTTTGAGGCTAAATTCCTCCTACCTTTAGATCATGTTCTCCTGGTATCATGCAAAGAGGCTTAATACATACTTTGACCTATGCTTTATTTATACAACAGAACTGGTCTGGATTGGATGATGCAGTGATTTATATTCTGGTTTAGCAAAAACAATCAATCATATTCTTGGCTTAGGATTCTGATTTGCAAGGAGAATCAGAAGTTCTGATTCAGACCTGAACACAAAACAAGCTAAGGCTGGAAATTTTGCATGTTAGCTGCTATCATTGGTAGCAATCCAGGTGTAAGATTTGCTTGTTCTTTAACAGGCTAAAATTCTAAATAATTCATTCTGTCCAAATCAGTGCATTAACTGAAGAAATTTTGACATTAGATATTTCACCTCACAAGAATATAATAAGAAGTATAAGTGTATAGTGGTTAACTAGTTTAAAATACCACGCCCAACTTCACAGTTGATTAGAAAGCTTTAAATTGTGAAATTATTTATATAAATTACATGATTTATAGCACTTGGTAAACAATTCTATCTTTTTTCATAAATACCTATTTTAAAAAGGATCCCGTGTTGCATTTTGGCAGTAGATTAGGCTTTTTCCCCCTAGAAACACTTAATTCATATATAAATGCATATTGAACAGTGATTTTTCAGATTAATATATTAATTGTGGGACTAAGAGACTTATTTAAAAAAATCTTTACAATATTTAAATTGGGTTTAACTTGAAATCCCCTTATATCAAATCAGAGAAAAGGACCCTCTATCTCAGTATTCTGCTACACCAAGCAGAAACATCTCTAGGGTCTGGACTTTGTTTATACAAATTGTGGATCCTAGCAAGGTATCACAACACTGTTTTAGGAATATAGATGTTCTAAACAAATTTGAGCTTCTAAAGTACTGATGGTTTTATTAAGCACAAAGAATTCCTTGAATTTATTTTAGGTCTGCTCTATATCACATTAATGGAACATTTTCTCTACTGCTTTACAAAGTGTAATGTGTTAACTTGTTTTGACTTAATTCATTCTAAGTTACTTTGACTAATAATTTAATTTGTAATATTTTATTAGATAGTATGCCTTATTTAATACTGCTTGAAGTTAGTATAAACAAATAATTTAAGCTCTCTCTTTTAAGATATGCAATAGGAGTCTCTTATAAAATGTACATGGATTCCCAATACATATATTAACCATAATGAGGCTAAAGCCAAATCCCATAATTTAAAATCCAAATATACATAGGATATGTAATGAGATACTCATTCACTTTCCTAGGTATTTAAATGTGTACTTTTTTTAAAAATAAAATATAAAGTTTGCCAAATTGTTTTGATAGTAATTAGGTGAAAATGATCAAAATGTGTCAGAAGAAATTACACATAGAAATTAACAGAAATCTATGCAAATCCTGTATATGTTGTA
Organism: Arizona elegans; assembly: GCA_022577455.1. Classification (NCBI taxonomy): domain Eukaryota; kingdom Metazoa; phylum Chordata; class Lepidosauria; order Squamata; family Colubridae; genus Arizona; species Arizona elegans. The sequence goes on from JAKOOJ010000002.1 coordinate 40,137,323, forward strand.
TTGTGCATTGTCTTTCCAACCTAAAGTACAGTATTTCCCTAATTGTCTATTTTCCTTGTATTATCGTACAATATAAAGCATTTACCACAACAGAAAAAAAAGGCCAAGACTTGAAGGAAGTCCAAGGTTTTTTTAAAAAAATTTCACATGAAAATTTAATGATTCTTAAAACCTGGCTCAAGTTTCTCACTTAATTGGTTGGCAAATAAGCTACATCTACATTGGGACCGAAGTTAAGAAATCAATGCTCAGTTATTCTCGATTGCAACGCTACTTTTTGCTCCTTTTGTTGCAGCCCGACTCCGCTTAAAAACGATTTACTGCCACAAACCGTGAGGAACGACCTTTGTATTCTTAACAACACAGACACAATTTGAGACGATCTACGTATAATTATGGGGCACGAATTTATCTAGTCGGAAACTTAAACTGCGTTCAGGAAAAGTGAAAATGAAGGAGAGCAACGAACGATTTGAAATGGATACCTGAACCTCGCTGTATCCTATTTCCTCCTCTCTCTTTCCAAAGAAAACAAAAGGGATTAAAAAAAAAAAAACCAAACAAACCCGAATGCAACAACTTGTCGGGGAAGTCGATCACAACGACTCCCGCCCTCCCCCCCCACCTTTCCCTCAGACTAGCAGGAACAAGCAAAGCAAAGAGAAAACAAACGGGCCACCGCAAGAGAAAGGGGGAAAGAAAGAGAATCCCAGGGCTTTATTATTATTATTTTTTTAGGACGAACCGCCGAAAGGAAAGGAAGCCTTTGAAGTCTTTCCACAGCGCGCGAGGCCGGCACGCGCAATCGCTCCTGGAAAAAAATCGCTCCTCCGAGTAGAGGAGGGGAAACTTCCAATTAAAAAAACAAACAAACTTTTTTTTGTGGGGGCAGAAGGGAGACTTTCCCCCCTCCCAAAGCTGCTACTTGCAGGCGCGGGGCTGCTACGAAGCGGACCGAGAAGCTTCCCCCACCGCTGGAAGTGGGCAAGAGCATGCGGGGCCTAGCGCTCTCCAGGCGCCGCCGCCTGCGCGCAACAAGAGTGGTGAGGGAAAGCTCGGGGAGGAGAGGGAGGAGGAGGAAGCGCTGGAAACTCTCCTCACCTGCTGTCCGTGGGCCACTCCGGGGGAAACCGCCGAGTCCCCCCCTTGCCCTCCTCCTTGCAGGGGAGAGGGCGCTCTCGCTTCCGCTTCAGGACGAGCGGAGTTGGTCCGGCGGCGAATCTCGCTGTTTGGAGAGGAGAGGTGGGAAGGGAGGGGGACCCGCGTCTCTGCTATACTCCTCGGGCTCAGGTACAGTCCGACGTGCTCAGCCCTGCCACAACAGCCCCATAGCCTCCGGCCAGGGACTCCCAGGGAAACGGCGAGCCCTACCGTCGCCTCCAGAGGCCGTACCGCAAGCCCAGGCCGAGAGGAGAGGGAGGAGCCGGGATGCTCGCCCTTCCACACGCGCACCAGGAGGCGGGCGACGAGGCGTCGGGTCCCCTTCAAGGCAGCCCCAGTTCATCATCCCGACCTAACATGGCGGCCGCCGGAGACCCGAGGAGGGGAAGAGGGAAAGGGAGAGGAGGGGGTGGCGGCGGCAGCTGTTGCTGAGAAGCAACTCCGGCTCCCCCGACGCGAGGCGGAGGCAGCTCCTACTTTCGTAGCTTCAGTTCGGCGGATCTCGCCGACGACCAACAGCGCCCCCTTCCTCTAGGAGCCGGCAGCCCTGACCTCCCGCTGCCGGGGGTGGATGGGTGGAAGACAGGACCGGCAGGGAAATGGGAATTTCTTCCAAAAGGAGAGTGGGAAGGGAGCAGGCGATTCTGGGGGCGGGGGGGGGGGGGGAGAAAAAACACCCGCGAAGTTTCTAGGGCAAGTTTCGTTCCCAATAGCAGCAGTGTTAAACTTTTCAACACGTGCAAAATGCTGCCCGTGTGAATCCGCATGAGCCTCTTCACCTTAATGCGGTGTGTGAGGGTGAGGGGCTAGACTGTTGAGAAAATAAACCTTGCTTCTTAAGTCTGGCTCGAGGGCCCTCTCGAAGTTCGTTGAGCAGTTCCTTCCAATGCAACTTGTTTTCTTCTAAAATTAGTCTGTACAATAGAATGAATTCAAACAGTTTAAGTGATTTATTTCAGGGGTCTCCAACCTGGGCAACTTTAAGCCTGGTGGACTTCAACTCCCAGAATTCCCCAACCAGCTGGTTGGGGAATTCTGGGAGTTGAAGTCCACCAGGCTTAAAGTTGCCCAGGTTGGAGACCCCTGATCTATTTAATAAAACAACCCCCACCCTGTCTTCCTGACAGATGCAGTCAGGGGTGGGTTCTACTTATCTTTACTACCGGTTCGCAATGCGCAATGGCCGATGACGACATCCAGGGCGGTGGGTGGGGCCTCTCGCCGGTTTTACTACCGGTTCTTGCGAACTAGTCTGAACCGGGGGCAACCCACCACTGGATGCAGCTTATAAATACTAGAATTGTCTTGCTTAACCATTGAACAATCATTTACAACCTGAGACTTCTCAGTAATGATTCTGAAGAATGTTCTGCTAGTATTCCTTTCAAATAATAGAAAACTATTGAAAAAACAATCAGCTACTAACATATAAGCAATATTAGACTGCAAACTGTCTCTTAATGTGGCATAATTAGAGGCATTTCTAGACAATGCTGTTGATGTTGTGCATTTGTTCTTCATTTGAAGAATGTTATGACAGCACAGTAGTTTTCCAATTATGATATACTTTTTTACCACAAGAAGTCTTAAGAGAGGTTAGGCTCCTCCCATACTACCCTGTTTCTCCCAAAATAAGACATCCCCTGATAATAAGCCCAATCAGGCTTTTGAGCGCATGGCAATAAGGCCAAGCACTTATTTCAGGGTTCAAAAAAATATAAGACAGGGTCTTATTTTTGGGGAAACACAGTAGTAGATCTTTACACTACCAACCAACTTACTACTCTTCTGTAATAGTACGGTAGTATGTTGGTTGGTAGTGTGATCAACATGCTGTCTTTTTACAAAGCCCCTAAATAAAAAAGTGTTGGCTTTGTTCAGCAGTCACAGCTGCTATCTTGACCTTTTTTTGCTCTTCCCATAGATGCCCTGTTGAGATTTTTTAATTAAGGCATTTTAAATCACAGATGCTCAGAGATGTAATTCATTTCATATAATTTATTATAGACATTTGAACCTTACCAATTGACGAGAAAGAAAACATTTTATTTATTTATTTTATTCATATTTATATGCCGTCCTTCTCCTGAAGGACTCAGGGTGGCTCACAACAATAAAACAATAAAACAATAAATTAATGCTAAAATAATCCAATTAAAACTAAAAACTCTCAACAGATCAGGAGATTTGCTGAAAAAGCCATGTCTTCAGGCCACCGGGGAAAAAGCGGAGGTCGGGGGCCATCCAGAGCTCAGTGGGTAATTCATTCCAGAGGGTCGGTGCGGCCACAGAGAACACTGTCATCCTGGGTACCACCAGCCGACACTGTCTGGCTGATGGCACCCGGAGGAGGGCAGCCCTATGTGAATGCACTGGGCGGTGGGAGGCCAGTAGGAGGTGATCCTGCAAGTACCCTGAGCCCATGCCATGTAGGGCTTTATAGGTAAGTACCAGCACCTTGAAGCGGATCCAAAGGACCACCGGCAACCAGTGCAGCTCACGCAGGAGAGGTGTAACACGGGAGTAACGGGAGTTAACATGGGAGTTAACATGATTAGCTTTTGACAGTAAAAGTGTATTACTAATTAAAGAAAAAGTGTATTACTAATAAAAGAAACTGCTAGACTAATGAGATGTTAATTCAAATAACAGATTTTTTTTAGGAAAGTTGGCAGATTTATGTTGAAGTTTTAATGAGATACAATTGTGCTTAACAGTTTGAGAACCCTTTTGAATTTTCAGTACTTCTGCATGAATATGATCTAAAATGTTTTCTGTTCTCCACACAAGTCCTAAAACTAGATATAGGCAGTCATCAATTTAGTCATAATGGAACCTGCCCATTATGGTTTAATTTAATTTAATTTAATTTAATTTCCAATTTATATACCGCCCTTCTCCCTGAGGACTCAGGGCGGTGTACAGCCAAGATAAAAAACATAGAATACAAATATTAAAACATTTAAAAATATATATAAATTTGGGCCGAAAGTTAAGAATCACAAACTAATTAAAAAATTTAAAAATTTCTTCTAAGCCAACCCGGCTTGCTGGAAAAGATGGGTTTTCAGGGAACGACGGAAGGCATTGAGGTCATGGATTCTCCTTATCTCCGGGGGCAACTGATTCCAGAGGGTGGGAGCCCCCACAGAGAAGGCCCTCCCCCTGGGGGCCACCAGCCTACATTGTTTGGCTGATGGCACCCTGAGGAGGCCCTCTCTGTGGGAGCGCACGGGTCGATGGGAGGTCGTTGGTAGCAGCAGGCGGTCTCGGAGATAGCTAGGCCCTATGCCATGGAGCGCTTTAAAGGTGATAACCAACACCTTGAAGCGCACCCGGAAGACCACCGGGAGCCAGTGCAGCTCGCGCAGGAGCTGTGTTACATGGGAGCGCCATGTTGCTCCCATCACTACCCGCGCTGCTGCATTCTGGACCAGCTGGAGCCTCCGGGTGCTCTTCAAGGGGAGCCCCATGTAGAGAGTGTTGCAGTAGTCAAGGCGAGAGGTGACGAGGGCGTGAGTGACTGTGCACAAGGAATCCCGATCAAGAAAGGGCCGCAACTGGTGAATCAGGCGAACCTGATAAAAGGTCCCCCTGGTAACAGCCGTCAGATGTTCCTCCAAGGACAGCTGCCTATCCAGGAGGACTCCCAGATTGCGAGCCCCTTCAGTGGGGGCCAAAGACTCGCCCCCAATAGTCAGTGATGGAGTCAACTGACTAGTATCGGGATGCCGGGAGCCACAGCCACTCAGTCTTGGAAAGGTTGAGCTTGAGCCTGTTCCTCCCCATCCAGATCCGCACAGCCTCCAGGCACTGGGACATCACTTCAAGGGCATCGTTGGGGTGGCCTGGGGTGGAGATGTACAGCTGGGTGTCATCAGCGTACTGGTGGTATCTCACCCCAAAGCCACGGATGATCTCGCCCAGCAGCTTCACATAAATGTTGAACAGAAGGGGCTCATGTCTCTCATTAAGCAAGACGCCCATGTGATTACCTTGCTTATCAACCCCCATCTTTGCTCTCCCTGCTGTAGTTATTAAGCAGAACACGGGGTGCTTTGGGTAGGAAAGGCACTGGAAGACCTAGTACAGGACCATTACCTGAGGCACCCCATACTTTGCTTCCCACCCCTCAGGGTCCTACAGGCCTGGGCATACTTCCCAGGCCCACTGGCTTTCAAACCGTCGTCCCCATCCTGTATCACCGGTTAGTCATCTCCTGTAGGTCTCATTTTGGACAATATAAAGATAATTTTGGTGCCTGATGGTGCAGTGGTTAGAATGTAGTATTGCAGGCTAACTGTGCCCACTGCCAGCAGTTTGATTCTCACCAGCTCAAGGTTGACTCAGCCGTCCATCCTTCCATGGACAGTAAAATTAGGACCCAGATTGTTGGGGGAAATATGCTGACTCTGGTAAACCACTTACAGGGGGCTGCAAGGTGCTATGAAATGCTAAATTTCTAAGTGATATTGCTACTTGCTCATTTATTCATTGATGAAAATGAAAAAGCTACATAGTTGGGGCAAAGGTATGTGAAGGTGTTATCAGTTCATTTAAAGAGAAAATTAGGGTCAGGTATTTCAATCAATGCAATGATAATCAAGTGTCATATAAAAAGTCCTGCTTTATTTAAAGAACAGTATTCTATCAAAATCTGATTTTCAAATAAAGGAGATTTCTAAGGACCTTCAAAAACATTCCCCAATATTTAAGTGCAGTTATTGCTGCCCTTGTGTGCCCTAGGGGTCACACTAATTACTTTTCAAAATAGAAATTTTGTTAAAGATTACAATTGCCACGGCCCTGTTTCAGGTGATACAAGCGGTCTTGGGTAATGGGGCCTTCAAAACCTTTTGCAGAAATTATTCGTGCAGAATAATTTGTTCAGCCTCTGCCAGACAAAATGGAGGAAGATGACTGAAATGGTGGTTATATGACAGCTTCGGAGGACCCTGGATGAAGTGAATTATCTGGATGCTTTTCAGTCAGATTTCAGATCTGGGTATGGAACAGAAATGGCATTAATTTTGCTTTTGTATGAATGGCAGGATGGTGGTCCTGCATGCATCCTTGTCTTACTTGATCTCTCAGTTGCTTTCAATACCAGCAACCATGGTATCCTTCTGGACTGACAAAAGATTGGGGGTGGGTGGCACCATGTTGGACTGGTTCATCTCTTTTCTATGGGGTCAGTTTTAGTTGTAGTTAGGGAGGATAGATCTTGCCTTTTACTGTCTGCTATGTGGGATGCTACAGGGGTCATGGCTGTATCCTCTCCTATTCAACATCTACATGAACTTCTGGGTGACCTTATCTGTCACCAAGGTTTGAGGTATGATCAGTATGTGTATCGCCTCTATACCTGGTGAATTAACCAATGCAGTGTACATCCTATCCCAATATTGGGGGCTGTAAAGGTCTGGATGGAGAACAGTAGGCTTCAACTGAACCCTGGCAAGATTGAGCAGCTTTGGGTTTTGAGATACTGGGGTTGCACTGCCCAAACAGGTTCTTTGCACAACCTGCAGGTTGTCATGGACTCACAATTCCTGCTCGAGGACAGATAGCAAATATGCTAGGAGGACCTTTGCATAATTTCATATTGTGTGCCAGTTACACCTGTTCCTAGATCAAGAGGCCCTATTCATGGTCACTTATGCCCTAGCTACTTCCCAATAGGACTATTGGCAATGTACCAGTGGTGGGTTCCTCCCGGTTCAGCGTGGTTCCCCCGAACCGGTAGCGGTGACGATATGATGTCACCGAACCGGTTCTGCCCCTCCCCGCCCCCTCACCCCTGCGTTATTCTTACCTTTTATTTGGCCCCACCCCCAATCTATTGCTGCCTCCTGAGTCCCAGCTGATGGCTAGAGGAAAAAAAACTGTTTAAACTCTTGCCGCGGGGCTTCAAAGGGCCGCCCTACAGCTGATCAGTGTTAAAAGAAAACAAATGAGTAGATCGGTGCCTACAAAAATAAATGGGTAGACCAGTGCCTGCCAAAATACATGAGTAGATCAGTGCCTTCAAAAAATAAATGGGTAGATCAGTAAAGCTCTGCAAACAGTTAAAAGCCTGGTAGACCAGTACCTCTGCTAAATCCTAAATAATTGTCACATGACCATCAAGCCATGCCCACAAAACAAGCCACGCCTACAGAACCGGTAGTAAAAATTTTTAGAACCCACCCCTGCAATGTACTCGATATGAGGCTGCCCTTGAACAGTACTCTGAAACTTCAGCTGGTTCAAAATGCATTGATGAAAGCAGATACTTTTGTGATAGTGCATATGTTATACCTCAGTTGTGTAAACTGCATTGGTTACCAGTTTGTTTCTGGATCCAATTCAAGATGTGGGTGTTTGAACTACTTTCTTAAAACATGGAATTTGATGTCTCATGAAAAGAGCTTTGGCTCTATCGAATCTGGGTCACAGCAAAGAGAATAATTATACAAAACTGGAAAGAAACTTATTCTTCTGAGTTTAAGGAATAGTTAAGATATCATTTTATTATCTATTTCTGAAAAGCCATAATAGCTATTAATATTGATTCTTTTAATTTCATTTATATAGCATTTACAGTATATACTTACCCATCCCTAAATGATGTACAAAGATTAACAAAAGCTGAAAATTGAACATGATCCACCAGAAGAAAAATAAAAGTAACAGAGCAGTGTTTCTCAATCTCAGCAACTTTTAAGATGCATGGGCTTCAATTCCATATTCAATGCTGTTTTTTTCTAAACAAAATAAAATATCTCCTCAATCCTTATATAGGCGATACACACCCACACCCACACACACACCTGTCTGGGTCAAGTGCTTTTGTGTCTGTCTTGAGTCTGGGTCAAACCAATTGGGTGCAGAAAAAAAAAAGAACCTGTGATGCTGTGACATGACAGCAGTACACATTGTGTCGGTACTATTTAAGATGAGTTTTGTGGCATCATATGCTTATTTATGTCTTGCTGATTTTAACTGATTTTATTCCAGATGTGTCTTTGCAGATTATTCTTTAGAACTCCTTTGTTGTTAAATGAAAGTTAACATCACAGTTATGTCTAATGTATTTCATAACAATTCTTCTATAACTTGACAAGGGAAAAAAAGAATTAACATGCTTTCTTTAATCCCTGGCAGCATCTGTTTCAGACTGTTTGCTCCTTAAGTAAATAAAGTTTATGTGTGCTCTTCTAAGGCGGTGTTTTTAAATGGAAAAAAATCTCTGCAAACTATTTTTAACCATAATATATACATGATTGAAAAGCATTTGTGCGCCCTTGGTTATTAATACTGTACCTTTGTCTTTCACATTTGTTTCATAAATAGTTACAGCAATAAAACGGATTACATTATATAAAGCAAATGTATTGCTGTTTGCTAATCTTTATCTCTTGATATCCCGTCTCCGTTTGTTGGCACAAGACTGTTGCTTATGGTTACTTAAAATAACTATTCCTTTGTTTAGGTTGTTTCTTGTCTTTTAGGGGCAGTAATATGATTGTCTTGCAGTTCTGTTAGGAATTGTATTGCACTGTTTATCTTATCCATCTGGAATACATTTGTTTCCAAACAATTTAAATAATAGAAATTAAATATTTGAAATTTTACTTCTTCACACATTTCAGTGATTTATAGTCAAATGTGCTAAAAATAGTAGAACCTTTCTATTTTTGACTAAAAAAATTATGTTGAATGTAAATTATGAAAAAAATAGCTATAGTGAGATAAATACATTTCCTGTTATTGCTAAACTTCAAATTTTTACTATGTGAACAATTGCTATCAAATTAAAGAAAAAAATGGAAGCAAGTTGAAATGCCTCTTCCCATACTTTAGTTCATGAGGTTATTTGGATCCTGGAGGTTTGAGAAATTCATTTGCCTCTTGGGATAGATTTGATTCCCTATTACTTCTTTTTAAAAAATGAGCAAATGAGGCATTTAAAATAATTTCTGCTGAATTTGTTAAGCTAAATGTTGTCATTAGAGTTGTTAAGAAAACTTAGTCATTTTCCTATTGGAATCCCTTACCATATAGCAGTGGTTCTCAACCTTCCTAATGCCGTGACCCTTTAATACAGTTCCTCATGTTGTGGTGACCCCCAACCAGGGGTGGGTTCTAAATTTTTTTACTACCGGTTCTGTGGGCGTGGCTTATTTTGTGGGCATGGCTTGGAGGTCATGTGACTGGGTGGGCGTGGCTAGCTGGTCATGTGACCGGGTGGCCATGGCTATGTGTATAGGGACTACTCAGAGGGCTGAAAAAAGTCATTTCTAACAGGTCCTCGCACTTTTGACTGGTCCTCACACTTATGACCATCCTCACATTTATGCCCGTGCAGCATTCTTAACAATGTGTCACTCATTTCACAACTGCTTCTCTTCACCATGGTGACAAGATAGGGCAAAAACGCAAAATGTGAGGACAGTCGTAAGTTCGAAGACTGGTCAAAAGTGCGAGGACCAGTCAGAAATAACTTTTTCAGCCCTCTGAGTAGTCCATATGCATAAAAGGATACAGCAATAGAGAGGGATGAAGAAAGGGAAGGGAAATTAGAGTAGGAGAGAGAGGAAGAGAGGAGGAGAAGGAGAAAGGAAGAGGAAGTAGGGAGGAGAAGAAGAGGGTGAGGAAGAGAAAGTAAGAAGGAAAGAAAAGAGAGAGGTGGTAGGTTTGAGGAGAAAGATTGCTGTACAATAAAAAAGATGAAAGGGAAGAAAGCCAACCCCAAACAAATATAAAGATATTAAGATAAAGAATGAATTGTTAAACTTTAAAGAATAAAAGAGAACAAATATGAATAAATAACAATAATTAGAAACACACATACAAACATACAATGTATTTTCTTTGAACAGAGTATTTGGCCGGTTCATAAATTTAAACAGTGTTTAGTCATTTCAATTAAATTTACAATTTCTATATTTCCTTTTTGCCATATTTATTCCTCATCTATTTTTGTAAAAAACCAATATTACCCTTCATCCTCATCTCTAATCTTAATCAAATTCAATTTTTCCCTTCTATTCTATATTATACCCCTTCCCATTGTCATCTATTTTTATATCCATCCTCACATTGGTTAATTATGTAATATTACAGTTGTTTAATATAAATTCAACATTTTAATATAAATCAATTAGTTATATAACTACCTTTTTTGTATATTAATCAATATGAACATGAATATTCCAATTATTTCCATGCAATCCAATTTCTTACAAGTCAATTAATTATATTTACCAATAATAATAAACCAAATAATTTCCCCCATATATTCCTCCAAACCACAACTTAACCATTTCTGCTTTCAACACAATATACAATTAATAGTATCTCAATTATTACAATTCCCTAGTTAAATAGAGCTTTTTTTCTTTTGTGTTTTAAAATCTCCTCTTTTTCCCTAAATTCCTTCACCTTTTTTGGTGAGGAAAAAGAAAAGAAATCTGCCTGCCTAATTTTCCAAGTTGCAGCAACAGCAAAGCAGTTTCAGTTTCGTTTTTCAGCATAGATAGGGGAAAAAAATCTGCACTCTTTCCGAGCAAGCAGCAGAGCCCTGAGCAAAACAGCTGAGAGCAAATCAGCTGGGGGTCGGGAGCCGATCTAATCAAGGGCTAATTAGCCTATGCTGAAGCTCTGCGGGCCAATAAAATTACAAAAAAACACCGAACCATTTGTTAAATTGCTGGCTCCCCCGCCCCTCGCCCACCACTATTTATTGGCAATAAACAGTGGTGCGGAGGGGCGGGGCAAGCCAGCAATTTAACAAATGGTTTGGCTGCACCACTGGCTATAGGGCGGCCCTTTGAAGCCCCGCGGCAAGAATTTAAACAGTTTTTTTTCCTCTAGCCATCGGAGGCAGCAATAGATTGGGAGTGGACGGGGTAAACGAACGGCCGGCGATCCAACAGAGCAGAGAGTGAGGGTGAGTGAAGGCATGGGGGGGGTGAGAGAGGGCTTTGGTGACCCCTGTGAAATGGCCGTTCGACCCCCAAAGGGGTCGCGACCCCCAGGTTGAGAACCGCTGCCATATAGTGTAGTGTCGAATTTTTTTTAAATTTTTGCTTTAATTTATATGCTACCCTTCTCCGGAGACTCAGGGCGGCTTACAATGTGTTAAGCAATAGCCTTCATACTTTTGTATATTTATACAAAGTCAGTTTATTGCCCCAACAATCTGGGTCCTCATTTCATCTACCTTTGAAAGGATGGAAGGCTGAGTCAACCTTGAGCCTGGTAAGATTTGAACTTGCAGTAATTGCAAGCAGCAGATATTAATAACAGTGCTTAGTCCACTGTACTACAGGCTCTTTCAAATTAATTTTTAATCCAAGTTCAGAGTAGTAATCTTTGCTAATATAAGCATGGCTATGAATGCTGTGCTTCAAGCATATACCGTATTTTTTGGTCTATAAGAAGCACTTTTCCCCACCTCAAAAGTGGGTGGAAATGTCTGTGCATCTTAAAGAGTGAATATTGCGGTGGGGGGAGTGGGGTTGGTGCAGTGCTGATCAGCTGTTCTAGGCAGTAGGGATTGCCGCCTCCGCCGCTGCCTATTGCTGCCTATCGCTGCCACTGCGGCAGTTCACAGTGGCCTGTGTGGCGCCAATCATGGCGATCAGCAGCGAACAGGCTGCGATGAACAGACTGCAGTGGCGGCAAATGGGTTGCAGTGAATGGGCTGCTACAGCAGCAAATGGCTGCAGTGAATGGGCTGCGGCGAACGGGCTGCGGTGATCCCCGCCACCTAGAACACCTGATCAGTGGTATTTCAGGAGGAAATCCAATTGCCAATCAGCTACTTGGCAGTGAAGTCTGCAGTGTTCCCTGGCAGCGGCAGCAAGTCAGCTCAATTGACCGGTGGTGGGTGCAACGGAGCGGAGTCCTGACGAGCCATATGCTGGGGCTGCGATAACATGCTAAAGCTGACCAGGCTGTTTTCTGTTTGCTGCAAGGACGCTAGCCAGATGAATACCAGATGGATGCTGGGAGGCAGAGGCAGATTTTTTTTCTTGTTTTCCTTCTCTAAAGCTAATGTGCGTCTTATAGTCCGGAGCCTCTTATAGTCCGAAAAATATGTTATGTTAAAAAGTTTCAAATAAACATCTTTATAGTATACAAAAATGTGTGTATCTGAAAACACAGGGCTTTTACTAAGATTTTTGTTTACCCAAAATATACAGTAATAAAAAGAATTTTGTAGTTTTGCAAAAAATGATACATAAAGTATGACATTAAAAGAAGATACTTCTTAAAATATAGTTAAAGTCTATATTTTTGTACCAGTTGTAAATATGGAGTCTTTATTTTTGGAGTTAAACTCATTCTCGAAAGTAACAAATTCATGTATGAAAATCTGTGTTTTAAAACTAATGTCAGTAGAGGCACCATAAAATTAGGGTATTTGCCTTTTGATCCTTCAGTAATTTGATGGGAATGTTCATAGATCCAGTTGAGTATTTCTTGGCTAGATTCACACCAAAACAGGAATTGTATGTTGTGGTGTAACTAAAACCAGAAACGTTCAGTGTCTGACTGCATGTTTGACCTGCCCATAGCCTTCAAAATAATATTAGGGCTATGCTGATTAAACATCTGCATTGTGTAGCTGGAAACAAGAATGAGAACAAGAGCAGTGTTCATGGAAATTTAGTCCTCATTGAGTAAGAATGTAACTACTGAGACAATCCGGGCTTCACCAGGTTTTCCATATGCTCAAAATATTCAGGATTTGAATTTTCTAGGTTTTAAAGCAGAGTAACTTGTGATACATGCTGCTTTTAGATCAACCTCCATCTTTGGGGACCAATAAGCTAAAAGGCATACCTCAATAGCATATTCTGCAAAAATATTCAGACAATCTGTTGTTTCTATCGCGACTACTGTACTACCATGTTTCCCCGAAAATAAGACCTGTCTTATATTTTTTTGAACCCCGAAATAAGTGCTTGGTCTTATTTTTGGGGAGGTCTTATTATTTTGGGGCAGATGGAAGAAACCAGAGGAAATGGCGGGGACCAGTTGTGCAGGCATTTAAATATTTTTGGGGAGGGCTTATTTTCAGGGGGGTTTATTTTAGTGCATGCACTCAAAAGCCCAATTGGGCTTATTATCAGGGGATGTCTTATTTTAGGGGAAACAGGGTGTATCTATGGTTTGTTACAAATTTGCATTGTGTTTTCTTAGGTTTGGGTTTCACTGTCTTCACATTAATTTCTCCATCATAACTTGATGTTACTGCTACCACTACTGCATATATCATCTATGTCTTGCAGCTTTAGAAGTATTTGTTTTATTTACTAAGTTTATTTGCTGCCCATTTTGCTTTGAAGTGACTCTGAACAGCTTACATTAAAGTATCACCATATCCAATTATACTAATTTATCTAAATTAAATGGTTCTTCGGCGTCGGGGAGTTTTGAATTGCACTATTTCAGCTAAACTAGAGGGCTATTTTTTTTATTATTATTTCAAGGGGTTTTAATTAGTCTCTTCTCCCTTCTCCCAAAAATCTCTGAAATAATCTGTTCTTTTACTTTATTCTTTCAAACCTAGTAATGCTGGGGAAAATATTTAAAGAAAATCAAAGCTGTTGGTACCCTATCTCTAAGGGTGCAAACTACACCTTTGTATCCCTCTCTCTATCATCAGTAATATAGCTATCTGAAAACAAATAGAACTGAATCAAATTCAGCTGGCACTGAGGGAAAATTGAGCAAAAAAAGATTGAGTTTAAAAATAGTCTGGATCTTTCTTAGAGCTGTGGAGAGAAATGTTCCACAAAATTTTGCCCAGTGAAACAAACAATACATTAAAAGGTTATGGTATTTACCTAGTTACTTACCAAACACATCTAAATTATATTAAGGTAACCAAAATATCTTTCAATCCCCAAGGCATGTCACAACTTTTGAGCACCCCTAATGTTTGGAAATTGGAAGTTGAAAAATTTGACACATTCTACTAATAGTGCATCCACATAGGAGAAGTTGAACAGCAGCTACGAATGCTGCTAACTCCTCCATTCTTCTTACATTCCTTCCTGGTTATGTGACCCAAATCAGATTACCAAGGGCTGGAAAAAAAATCCAAGAGTTGGGCTTTGCATTCTTTCCCTACATTGTTTATTGTAGCGTTCTTAATTAAGGGTTAATTCCAGATTATACCTTGCACTGCACTCTCTTCCACATGGATAGATGCTTGTTTCTAACCTGCTTCTGGTTAGACAAAGGCAGCTAAGGAAAAGTCTAGTTTGTCAAAGAGATTAGGTTACAGAGAGCTTTCTTTGTAGTTAGATTTTTATTATTCTAATCCAGGTCCTCTGTATATAAGGACTAAATGCATAGGGAGCAAACGGAATAGCAGAAAAGCCTCTTTTTCTAGTGATATCCTTTGAACTTGGATGAAGTCATTGTTTGGTCTACCAGAAGAAGGAAGAAAATTAATAATGAGCAAAACCCCCCACATTGCTTAATAGAAGTTTCTCTTCTGTATTAGTGCAAAGTACTATCAGATTCCAGTACAATGCCTTTTTAAGGAAAACACTTGCACACATTTATCTACAAATAGGTTTCATGTCCTAGTTGATTTATGGAAATGCTATGTAAATATTAAGGTTAAGTGGTTTCATGTCCACAGCTACTTTCATATTTGTTCCTTGATTATTCTGAATGTAGATGATGTAAATGGTTGGGTTAAAAATGATGGAAAAGGAAACGATACAAAGGAACAGAAAGGAAAGAAATAAGGTCAGAAATACCCTCTCAATAGAGTCAGAGCAAGATAGAATTAATGTGTGTAAATTGTAATAAACTCTGGTCTAAACATTCTAATTTGGAAATAGGAAATACTGTAAGTGAAATCAGTTACATGATGTACATATTAATTCACTATTTTTAAATGCAAATATGATTGTCTGCAATCTGAAACAATCTGGATTGCAGGATTAATAAGGCTGGGTAGATGCTTTGGACTCTTTTTGATATTGTTTTACACATTCTAATAATCAGCTACTGTACAGCTTTATTAGAAGCCAAAGTCAGCTTTTATAGGTTACTCTTGTGACCATCTGTCACTTATGGAGTCCAAGTTACTACAATAAATAACGAGACCTGAGCTTTTCATTAGGACTTTCATAAACAGCTTTATGGAGAATAACTGCTTTTTGTGATTCTTAAGAAACATACCATATTGTTCTTCCTTCCTGAGAAGCTTTTACTTCAATGTCTGATATTTATTGATTTTATCTCAGCAAGAAAATAGGGTTTGATACCTTATGGGCTTTTTCTACAAAGACGTACAATTTCTATTTTCAATTTGTGGTGATTTTATTTGATAAATGGTTATCTTCACCTTTTCATTTTGAAGGAACATTATGCTGCTGTCATTTATTCCAGCTCTTTCTTCACATTTTCATTCATTCAATCCTAAATTGCCATGAAAGTTGCATTCTCTCAGGAATAGCTATATCAAAACAAACACAGCAATAAACAATCTGAGCTTGGTTGTTTTTCTGCAGACATTTCATTTCCTGCAGACATTCACTAGGTATCTCAGACAACACCAAAGTCTCCACAGTTCAACATTGTGCTACATTATCTTCTATTAATAAACTTTATCTTGCAAGTTTGTTTTTTATGTTCCAGCTAAATTTTCATAATTTTCATAATCAGAATAGTAGGCCACATGTTCATCCTACCTAAGTAATTTTGCTTTTGTGCCTCATTTCCCAGAATCTTAGCTTATTATTTCAGTCCTAATACTTATCTATAATGAAATATATTTAAATATGTTAACTTATATTCAGCACTCTTTCTCTATTTTTCTTGGTGTTCCCATGTACCTGTAACCTTCTAAAAGTAAGTATGTTCTATTTATGGCAAAAAAAAAAAAAAAAAAACCCTCCTAATAGCAAATGACAAATGTAATCTAAAATTTGGCATTAGATAAAAAAGGTTCCTCCCCCACCTCTGGCCAAAACACATCACCTTCAAAATCCTAGGTGTTTTGAGGCCTGGCTATCTTTGAGGTCATGCCCTCCCTATATAATGTGCACACCCAAGGCACACTGTTGATGATTTCTACTGAAAATTCCCACTCTGTGGGAAGTGCAGTGACAAGCGCTTTGAGGGCAAACATTCTCTTCAGGAAGTGGAGCATGCCTTTTCACCAGACATAAGAGTTGCATTCCTACTCCAAGGTTTCAGGAAGTTTTTAAACATCTGAATTGTACTGTGGTGTACTTGGGGACCAAGGAAAGAATGCGGGGGTACCTGAGTCGGGAGGAATGTGGTTATAGCAGTAATAAGATGTTCTGGTTTTATGAAACAAGACTATATTGAATTTATGTTAATAATATTTAAAGTTCCTGTTTGATTGATTTGATAATGTTGAAAATTTTTGAATTATTGTAGAAACATTATTATTGCTGGCAAACTTTCTCAGGCTGCAAAGTTCATAAAATCCTGGAGCCTGGATCAAAAGGTGTTTGGGATTTTGAATATTAGCTGACAAATGTCAACCTTTGCACTGTACCATAAAAAAATGGCAATGAGAGTCTTTGTAGAGCAGAGTTGAAGTGAGAGTAGATGGATAAATATGCTTGGGGTTTTTTTCCCTCTTTAGTCACCTGCAGAGATTTTTTCCCTCTATCTCATGCAGATGTAATTTTCCATCTGTCTTGCAGAACCCATTCAATTCCTTGTGGAACGCTAGACTTCCACAAAGCCTACTTTGAAAAACCTTTATGTAATGAATGAAGATGCTTGGAGTTGCATTATTGAAGTATTTGCATTAAGTAAATAATCCATATAATATAATCCAAGTTCCCCAGTTCTCAGTTCATTATTGTATTTACAAATGTGAAGCAGAACACCAAAAAAAGTCAACTCTGCATTATAGCAAACTACTGTCCAACCTGTGTTCAGCTTAGAAAACTGATATTACATATGCATAACAATTGATTCAGCTATCTTGAAGCCCTGCATCCCTAAAATTATTTTAAGAAAATTACAAATGCTATTTCCATGTAGCAAATTCCAATGTTTTTAATAATATCTTGTATTCTGTCCATAATCTAAAATTGGTCAAAATGCCTTCTTGATATGTGTGGGTAGGAAAACACCCTGGGAAGAGGTTTATATCTGCCAACTTCATAATTGTGTGTATGAAGTACAATAATTCTGTAAAAAAAAAAAAAGCCTGATCAGGAATCATCCTAAAGTTCTGATCATTCTTTTAGGCAAAAGAAACTAGAATGCCCAATTGTTAGAAAAAAGGATAATTCTTCTAATAAATCTTTCAGGTCTTGTCACTGGGATTACACGGTACCAGTCTGTTCATCAGATTAATTTTTTATTTTATGATTTTAACAAGATCTAGAAAACTTGTTATTTAAATGGAAAAAATATATTATCATTAAATATTTCTAAACTGTCAAATAACATTTTCTGTCACTCTTAGTGGTTTTGCAGAATACAGTAACTAAAAATACATTCCATTTAGAAATATTTGTAACTGCAACTTTTTGATTTTATGTCATGATTTATGAGCAGTTAATTGTGGTTTATTTGGTTGCAATACAACAGGACCTTTTCCTGCAACCTCTGAGAGAGGCATAGATGACAGGAATTAATTCATCTGCGGTTTAAAACATTACGTAAAGGAAGGAGAAGCACATTTTCACAAATGATAAAAATACAAATTTGCTATTTTTTCAATAGGTTTTTATAAAGATCCAGAGCAGATAATCTAATATTTTATAATTTCACTGAAAAAAAAAACAAAAGAGGGGGTTTAAACCAGCAATGACATAGCACCACCTGCTGAATGGAAATGGAAATTAAATTCATTCATAGAGGAATCTGATCTTTGTACATGTGGCTTAAAATTGCAGCATTAAAATGCATTTATAAAAGTTGTAGATTTAGTGGGGTTGGAAAAAAAATTAAAAGGAAAAATAAAATTATCCTAAAATAGAAAGTAAAAAAAAAAACATTTGTCTCCGTTAAAAAAATAACAAACCTAAATTAGTATCATGAAGCATAAAAGCCAGACAACATATGGTCAGAAGACAAGTAGAGGCCCTTAGCCTGCCAGATGGCCATTAGGCTAAAAAGAAACAAGTGGCTTAACATTTGTTTCACATTTGTCAAGAGTCAAATAAAAAGTGGTACACATACTTTGATCTCAACTTCTTCTCCCTGCCTCAAATCTTAAGACTTCAAGGGCAAGGATGGGCAGAATTTTGATGGCTGCAAGTAATACTTAACATGATTCAATGGACCAAGGATGACAGTGTTGGGGCAGTGCCATAAGAATAGGCATCGGTTGGCATCTTGTTTTCCTCTTTTGGGACGGGTGAGGCAGAATTGGGGAGCAGAATGCTTTACTTTCAATACTAGGTTAAGCCAATTTCAGGGCTTACAGTAAAACTGGGGAGGGGGTAAACTGTATATTAACTTTCAGTAATAATAGTCTTGAATAGGCTCCCAGGGTTGCAAAAAGGCTGCCCATCGCCTATCCCTATAGGAAGCAATATTTTATTTTTGCAGCAATAAGTAACCTTTGGGATGATGCCAGAAGCCCATATCCTGGGCATGATGCGGTGAACTGCCAACACTGTTTGGAAGGTGTGTACAACTTTGTACACCACTGTATACACCCCATAATATTTAATAATTATGTTCTAGAGCAGAGGTGGAGAACTATAGCCTGTTTATAACTTGTGGACTTCAACTCCCAGAATCTCTGAGCCAGAATGGCTGGCTCAGGAATTCTGGGAATTGAAGTCCACAAGTCATAAAAGGGCCATTGTTCCTAACCCCTGTTCAAGAGGATTTGGGAGGAAAGCTGCTATCTACAGTTCAGTGATTTGCCACACAGAAGCATATTCACAGACACCAGCAGGATCTAATGGGTTGGGCCTCACAATCTTTTTCTGCCTGTTCCATTTCTCATGAGAAAACTATCTTCTTTTATATAATAATATATAATAATAATAATAATAATAATAATAATAATAATAATAATAATAATAATAATAATAAATAATTGTGGGTTATTCAGAAGGTGTTTTATTTTTATAGAAAGGAATACTTAGGTCCATTTCCTGTGAAACTTTCTCCCAAGTGTAGTCCATTGGTACAATATATTAGTTTTATGGTGTTTTTTGTAAGCAGCTTTAAAGGTATGCTGTGTCAAAAAGATATATTTGGGTTTGGATCGAAAGATTCCCTGCAATGTTTGGAAAGACTGCAGTATCAACAAATACTGCTAGAAGGACATGCCTATTTTTGCAGAAATAACTGAAATAGTTTTACTATTATAGCTCTAATGTGCAGAAATATCAATAAATACAAAAAATACAATAACAATCCAAATGGAAGTACATGGAAGTCTAAAGTCATAAATTCACTTTAGATACTGGGAATCATTGCTACATACCGTATTTTTCAGTGTATAAGACGCACTCACCTTCCCAAAAGTGGGTGGAAATGTCTGTGTGTCTTATACAGCAAATGTTGCTGAATCCCCACCACCCCAGCCCACAGGCTTCGGCCTCTGCCTCCCAGCAATTTGCAGCAAACAGCAAACAGTCTGTTCAGCTTCAGCACAGCCTGATTTAGCAAGAGCAGCTGATTGACAGTTGGATCTGCCTCCCTGAATACCACGTATCAGCTGTTCCAGGCTGCAGGGATTCCCATTGCTGCCTATCACCGCCTATCACCACCTCCGTGTGCCCCATTTTTGGCCTCCGTGTGTCCAGTTTTTGGCCTCCATGTGCCCCATTTTTGGCCCGTTCCAGGAGCAGGCCAAAAATGGGACATGCAGAGGCCAAAAATGGGGTGCACGGAGGTGGCAATAGGCTAAGGTGACCAGATTTTAACATTGGTAAAGAGGGACATTGTGGGCGTGGCTTATTTTGTGGGCGTGGCTAGCTGGTCATGTGACTGGGTGGGCGTGGCTATGTGAATAGGGTAAGGTGAACAGATTTTAACATTGGTAAGAAGGACACCATTGTGGGCGTGGCTTATTGTGTGGGCGTGGCTTGGAGGCCATGTGACTGGGTAGGTGTGGCTAGCTGGTCGTGTGACCGGGTGGCCATGGCTATGTGTATAGGGACTACTCAGAGGGCTGAAAAGTCATTTCTGACAGGTCCTCACACTTTTGACTGGTCCTCACACTTATGACCATCCTCACATTTATGCCCGTGCAGCATTCTTAACAACCATGTCACTCATTTCACAACTGCTTCTCTTCACCATGGTGACAAGATAGGGCAAAAACGTAAAATGTGAGGACAGTCGTAAGTTCAAGGACTGGTCAAAAGTGCGAGGACCAGTCAAAAATAACTTTTTCAGCCCTCCGAGTAGTCCATATGCACAAAAGGACTAACCAGAGGGCTGAAAAAAGTCATTTCTGACAGGTCCCCGCACTTTTGACTGGTCCTCACACTTATGACCATCCTCACATTTATGCCCATTGTAGCATTCTTAACAACCATGTCACTCATTTCACAACTGCTTCTCTTCACCATGATGACAAGATAGGGCAAAAACGTAAAATGTGAGGACAGTCGTAAGTTCGAGGACTGGTCAAAAGTGCGAGGACCAGTCAAAAATAACTTTTTCAGCCCTCTGAGTAGTCCATATGCATTAAAGGATACAGCAATAGAGAGGGATGAAGGAATGGAAATTAGAGTAGGAGTGAGGGTAAGAGAGGGAGGAAGAGAGGAGGAGAAGGAGAAAGGAAGAGGAAGTAGGGAGGAGAAAAAGAGGGTGGGGGGGAAGAGAAAGTAAGAAGGAAGGAAAAGAGAGAGGTGGTAGGTTTGAGGAGAAAGATTGCTGTACAATAAAAAAGATGAAAGGGAAGAAAGCCAACCCCAAGCAAATATAAAGATATTAAGATAAAGAATGAATTGTTAAACTTTAAAGAATAAAAGAGAACAAATATGAATAAATAGCAATAATTAGAAACACACATACAAACATACAATGTATTTTCTTTGAACAGAATATTTGGCTGGTTCACAAATTTAAACAGCGTTTAGTCATTTCAATTAAATTTACAATTTCTATATTTCCTTTTTGCCATATTTATTCCTCATCTATTTTTTAAAAAAACCAATATTACCCTTCATCCTCATCTCTAATCTTAATCAAATTCAATTTTTCCCTTCTGTTCTATATTATACCCCTTCCCATTGTCATCTATTTTTATATCTATCCTCACATTGGTTAATTATGTAATTATGTAATACAGTTGTTTAATACAAATTCAACATTTTAATATAAATCAATTAGTTATATAACTATCTTTTTTGTATATTAATCAATATGAACATGAATATTCCAATTATTTCCATGCAATCCAATTTCTTACAAATCAATTAATTATATTTACCAATAATAATAAACCAAATAATTTCCCCCATATATTCCTCCAAACCACAACTTAACCATTTCTGCTTTCAACACTATATACAATTATTAATAGTATCTCAATTATTACAATTCCCTAGTTAAATAGAGCTTTTTTCTTTTGTGTTTTAAAATCTTGAACTCCCCTCTTTTGCCCTAAATTTCCCATTGTTTGCAATTTTTTGCACCTACCTTTTTTGGTGAAGAAAATGAAAAAGAAAGAAATCTCTCTCTGCTTCATTTTGTCACGTTGCAGCTTTACTTTCGCTTTCGCCTTTGTTTTCAGCATAGCTAGGGGGAAAAAAATTGCTCCAGGAACTTTTTGCAGCTAATTAACCTAGCGGAAGCTGTAGGGGCTGTTTTTTCTATTTTTGCAGGCATGGGTCTACTCATTTTTTTTTAACACTGATCAGCTGTAGGTCGGCCCTTTGAAGCCCCGCGGCAAGAGTTTAAACAGTTTTTTTTCCCTCTAGCCATCAGCGGGGACTCAGGAGGCAGAATGAAAAATCGGGACTTTTTTAAAACGCCGCGGGACGCGGGACAAATTGCTCAAAAGCAGGACTGTCCCGCCAAAAGCGGGACGTCTGGTCACCTTACAATAGGCAGCAGCCGTGATGGTCAGCAATGGCAGCGATGGTCAGTGGTGATCCCTGCAGCCTGGAACAGCTGATAAGCGGTATTCTGGGAGGCAGATCAAACTCCCAATCAGCTGCTCGTGCTAAATCAGACAGTGCTGAAGCTGTCCAGACTGTTTGCTGTTTGCTGCAAGGAGGCAAATTGCTGGGAGGCAGATTTTTTTTCTTGTTTTCTTCCCGAAAAGCTAGGTGTGTCTTATAGTCCAGAGTTTCTTATAGTCTGAAAAACATGGTACATATTATTTCCTGAATGAATTGCATCTTTCATGCAATCATAATGGTGCGTACATCTTGGGAAACATTTCACGGAACAGGTACAGAGACATAAAAATCAGGCCTGTTGGGCATATCCTCTTCTTAGAACAAGCTGATGAACCTATACACTCAGAGACCAAGAAATGCAACCTAGGGCCAGTGAAAGCAGGACAGATGGAGCCCTGACTGCTTCAAACTTGAATATAGAAGATTTTGTCCTGTTATTTCCCTCCACTGATGCCCCCCAGACCTCAGAGACTCTAGTGGTATTCTGTGATGGGGTGCCTGCTTGCAAAGGAAGACAAAATATGATCCTAATAAATCCAAATTTCTCAGCTTCACCTGCACCGGATAGGACTATAGGGCCTCTGCTGAGGCAAATTCTGTAATACTTACTTTGAAGCTCCGCAAACATTCTTGAGCCCAAACTAGAGTTTACTCTCTCTTGGAACTTGACCATTATCCTTGGATTGAGAATTTGACTCTCAGATTGGTTCACTGAGGAACTGTGTTTGCCTGTTCCTACTCAGCTTTCTGTCTATAGTGCCAGGAGTGAAATCCAGCAGGTTCTGACAGGTTCTGAAGAACCAGTATCGGAAGTTTTGAGTAGTTCAGAGAACCGGCAAATACCACCACTGGCTGGCCCCAGAATGGGGTGGGAAAGGATTTTGCAATATCCTTCCCCTGGAGTGGGGAGGGAATGGGGATTTTGCAGTATCCTTCCCCTGCCATGCCCACCAAGCCACGCCCACCAAGCCACACCATACCCACCAAGCCACGCCCACAGAACCGGTAGTAAAAAAAATTGGATTTCACCACTGTATAGCACCTTCTTTCTCAAATGTAGCAACTTTGTGAAGTTCATTATATTAGCTGGGGACCTCTGGGAACTGAAGTCCAAATGTAGCAACTTTGTGAAGTTCATTATATTAGCTGGGGACCTCTGGGAACTGAAGTCCACATTTCTTTAAGTTGCCAAGCTTGAGAAACACCACTCTAGACGGAATCTGAAATCTGATTTATGACGTTATGACAAAGTATAACCAACGAGATTTCCTGATTTACAACTGGTCTATTTACAGCCCAATAGACTGTAATAATCAAAATGAAGAAGAGATCGTGCAAACTGTATACAATTATTCACAGATGACATGAAATATATTTGTATGATAAATGTGGGTCACAGTACTTGTTTGACATTATTATTATGTTAGAGGCAATCCAGTCTGTTTCTGAGAAAAATTATCTCTATTCCCTGCTATTTGTTTATAGCTCAGAATTGATACTCATGAATTTCTGAATCAAACAATTTTTTTTGGTGAGCTACAGTGCAGAATCCCCGATCTTTTGAGCACAACTTTATGAAGGGTCACAAGCAAATTTGAGGGAGAAGATGAAAATTCTGGAGAATTTTCCTTGACCCCTACTCTGTGGTCTTTCAGAGTTTGGTACTTGGGACCAGCATTTCTGTCATAAGTTCTTGTGATCATAAATCAAGGGACCATGTGACTGGACCTGATTATTTTTGACTATTGTTTACAGTGGTGTTTAAATGAATTGTGTGGTCATACAAATCCATTTTCCCACATGGGCATTTTTTAAAATGAAAATTGACAAAATGCATCAAAATTGCAAGCTGTGGGATGCTACAATTGGTTGCAAATGTGAGCCAATTGTCAAATACAGTTATGGGATTGCAGGTATGTGTGTGTGTCATAGTGGGCTGGTCCCAGTTTGCACCAGTTCGCAAGAACCGGTAGTAAAAATTTGTAGTAGTTCGGAGAACTGGTAATAACATTGGCTGGCCACGCCCCCGAACTGGTCCCCGGCCCGGTCGCTGCTCGCTTACCCCGCCCACCTCATCAGAGGCTTTTTTTTCTTACTTTTAAAAGCATTTTTTCTACAACCTATTCAATGGAAAAAATGCTTTTAAAAGTAAATAAAAAGCCTCTGATGATCGTGCGGCTCAGCTGGAATCATCAGAGGCTTTTAAAAGCATTTTTTCTACAACCTCTTCAGCCAATCCCCCCACCAAGCCACGCCCACAAAATAAGTCACGTCCACAGAACCGATAGTAAAAATTTTTAGAACCCACCCCTGGTGTGTGTGTGTGTGTGTGTGTGTGTGTGAGAGAGAGAGAGAGAGAGAGAGAGAGCTTTTATGACACTTGAAGTACTTTATAGGCCCGTGATGGCAAACCTATGGCACGTGTGCCACAGGTAGCACGCGGAGCCATATTAGTGGGCACGCCAGCTCAGCTCTGGGGCACATGCACATGCCGGCCAGCTGATTTTCGGGCCTTCTGGGCCCACCAGAAGTAGGGAAACTGGCTGTTTTCTGCCTCTGGAGGGCCTGGAGGCGGCTTGGGGAAGGCCTGTTTCCCACTCCATTGGAGGCCCTACGGAGGTTGAAAGGGCCCATTTTCCCGGTGGGACAGGAAGTGATGTCCCCAGCCTCCAGAGACTCCTAGAGAGGCTCCTAGAGACTTCTAGAGAGGCTCTGGAGGCTGGGGATAGCAAAAAATGTCACTTCCTGTCCCACCGGGAGTCAGGAAATGGGCCGTTTCAGGCCTTTGGAGGGCTTCCGAGAGAGTGAGAAAGGCTGTTTTCACCCTTCCCAGATAAATAGAGAGGATCTGGAACCAGGTAAGAAAGAAAAACGGGCCTACCAGGGCATTATGTGCCAGGAGCGGGGGGTTGGATGGGGTGTTGCGCGAACATGCACGTGGGCACGTGCACACGTGACCCTCCCCCACCCCCCCCTCTCCTAGCACGTGATGGCAAAAAGGTTAGCCACCACTGTTATAGGCTGTAAAGGAAACAAGGAAGTTATGAAGCCATGGTAAGTTTGAATGGTTATTAAACAACTTATTGTAAGTCAAGGACTACTTAAAAGATGAATTGAACAGCAGGGACTTTATACAGGTGTTTGACATTAGTGTTTCACATCCACTAATATAAAACAATTATAAGCTACAATGCTTGAATACGATAGGCATTCACATTTGTTATTATATACAAAAAACCGCCACACCATTTAGCACATGGTTCTCATTTGTCAGTTCTTTGCATCCATCATTAAACCTGAGGTATTAGCATTAGGGAAAGAATAAGTATATTTTACAAAAACTAAAACATAATATGAATCATACATTGTCTGGAAGGCAATGACTGTCCAGATGACAATGATCTCAAGCAGTATTCTAGTAAACATTTGATAATAAAATAAAATCATCCTTGCCAAAGAGAAATGATGAGACTTTGGTAGCCTTGTCATTTCTCTTTGGCAAGGATGATTTAATTTTATTATCAAATGTTTACTAGAATAGTGCTTGAGAGTCTGAGTCTGGAATAGTTCTATGATTTCTGCAATTAACTTTATTGCTGCAGAATCCAATCTGGATTGGTCATCAGAATCAGAGGTGTAGTTTTTCAAGCTTTCTGACTTCTGCTGGAGCCCATCTTCAGGGAACTTCTCTCTCACCAGAACGTGTGCCTATGTGTAGTACTTATGTGGTGCCTGGAGGTGTGTGGCTTTTTAATTGTTGATTGTTAATGGATGGTTATTAAGTTGTTGGCTGTTGTTTCCTTCTGCTGCTAATCCTCTGGCTCCTAAATACCTGATAAACTGTTGGTAAATCAGCACTCCTGTTGACTGACAGGGACCCCACTTCTCAGGCTTCAATTATTTCCCTGGCTATTTTTGTACCGGTTCGGCCAACAATTGTAGTACCTGTGAAATTGAATGCACGTCCTTGTCATTGCAATGATTGAAGCCAGGGAAATGGGCCCCTTGTCACTGAACAAGAGTGATGATTTACCACCAGAAAAGAAGTTTACATTCCCCCAACCCCACCATCCCTTGTAACCATTGTCCCTAAAGCCACCTTTCAAGCCTTATAATCAGAGGTGAAATCTACTTACCTTCCTTACTGGTTTGGAAGCGCAAGCGCTGTGTGCGAGCCTCGCTTTGCTCATGCATGTGCGTGTGTCATGTGCACACGCACACCTTCTAAGCATGCACAGAAGGTAAAAAAAAATACTTCCTGGTTAAAACCAAGAAGTAATGACACCAGATGGCGATCGCTACTGGATCGCCAAACCACAAAGAAAAATCGCTACCGGATCAGGTGATCCGGTCCAATCCGGGAACATTTCACCCCTGTTTATAATCCTATTTCATGTTCCTGTTCCAGCCTTATAATCCTTTTTCATCAGCAATGGGATGTCATATCATCAGGCAGATTCAGAAATGGATTTCAGCTCTGTTGGGAATGTGCCCTAAATCAAACTACTAGTTGCTCTACTTTAGTACAGTGGAGGTTATGCCTTTACAGAGTTTCAAACAAGGTCTTTATTAGGTTTAAGTGGAGATTGTCAGGGATTGAAATTCTACGCTTCTCCTTTTTTATTTTATCATAGGAAGACCAGGCAGGCAACTGAAAAAACAGATCCCTTGATTAAAACTTAGACAAACAATTCAGTGAAGTTTTGCATTTTTTCAAAAAAATATTACAAATTGCTGACAGAATTATACACTTTATTCAATTTCTTGACAAAATAATACAGATGGTTCGCTCAAAGACCAATTTATCAATAAAGGAAGTATCTGCAGATGTAGGTGCTCTTATGTGTGGGTACGGGTGTATTTAAAAATAGCAATTACAAATTGGAATCAATAGAGGAAGAAAGAGAAAAATCAAATTAGTGTGCATTAATATACACATTAATCAGCAAGCAATTCTGTTCCTTTTTCTTTTAGCAGTGTGAAGTACAGGTGATTTTTAAATGATCCTTCAGGCCTATGTTCAGTTCCCTGTGGAGAACTACTATCAGGAAATGAGACCTCCAGCTGTTAAAAGAAAGAAAAAAAATACATATTTAACATCATAGCTTCTCAGAGAAATGGTAAGACTAGAAATATCCATGGCATGTGTGTGAGTGAAAATCTGCAAGGTGGCAATGGCAACATGATGCCTACCAGCTTGTATGTTTTGACATCCCACCCCTCCCCCACCAAGATGCCCCTTGGTAAAACTTGGGAGGGTGTGTATAACACATTGACAATCTGGTGCCTGCTGAAAATAGGATTGGTGAATATGAAATCTTCCAGTTATTGCTGAACTGAAGCTCTTATAACCCCGCATTCAGAGGGATGATGGGAATTGTTCTTTCATAACTGTTGAGGAGGAATATTTCTACCTATGATTCACAAGAAAGTATGTGGGCTAATTATGGCAGTGTGTAATTTCCAGAGCTCTCTGGTATCATGACTTCTAAAATAGTCTACTGCTTTATTGCAGTATCATAGCTAGAAGTGGGGTAACGATGTAGGGACGAACCCTTTTTGCTAGTAGTGATTCCAGAGAAAGCAGAAGACAATTGATAATGAGGCATCCAAACTAACTACAGTCTTTCTTCCTCTAGCTTACTGACTTTTAAAGGAGAATATTTGCAGTTTAGGTTTGAAATGAGGGGTCTTTGGTGCTGTCTGAGCTTGCTTGTTTTCTTGCAGACGTTTCATTATCTAGGTAATGAAACTAGGTAACTTCATCAGTGCTAGTGATATGCTAATGATCAGCCAGCACTGATGATGTTACCTACTTAAGGGTAATGAAACCTCTGCAAGAAAACAAGCAAGCTTAGAGAGCACCAAGGACCCTTCATTACTGACTTTTATTCCACTTTAACAGTTAATTCCCAGAGAATGTGCAACACCTCTGTGGTTAATATATAGTTTTCCTGAGCATCCCCAGTAAAAGTGGATGATGAGGGGGAAGTTGCTTAACATCATCTGTGTGATATGGATGATAATAGCAATAGACTTATTACTGCTTCACAGTGCTTTATAGCCCTCTCTAAGCTGCTTACAGAGTCAGCATATTGCCCCCAACAATCTGGGTCCTCATTTTACCGACCTCGGAAGGATAATGCTTTTCATTAATTCTTCTCTGGAACAATATATGAGGTATTTAAGAAGATGTAATAATACTCAGTCCAAAGAAATGAAATTCCACTAGAACTTAGATATTCTTAGGTTATCGTGACTCAGGCAAAAACATATAGCCTTATTTAAAAGTCTTTAAAAGTACTTTCTGAGTCTGTAGCTTGGTTTCCAGATGCCATCTTGTGGTTGAAATGATCATTTCAAACTTTCTGGTCTCCAGCCATAGTTACTTACGAATCACTGATGCAAATGGAAAACATTTCTTGGGTATTTATTACCTTTTATATCCAGATGTTGTCCCCACAGGCTGGAAATAAATGAGATGACTGCTACAATCTTGCTGATAAAATGGAGCAGGTTGTTTCATTAAAGACATAGTTGTTTGATCCTGTTGTTTGACTTTAATTATTGCAGCAAAAATGTGCACCATGACTGCACTAAAGCAATATCTCATGCCTAATCAATAGTAAAGGCATCTGAATGCAGCTGTTTAGTAGAGCTGCTCCTTTTATTACAGAGAAATGCAGGCATTTAGCATTCTGCTCAAAAGGGGAATAACAGAACCCTGTTATTGCAGCAAATAAAGTGAAAATACAAGTAAAAAACTCCTATCTGTAGGTCACCAGGATGTCAAAAACATAATGATTATCACAGCGTGGATCAGATGTGAGTGGTAACCTTGGATTATTTTATCATGTACACCAATTCTAATTCTATCCATTCTAAACATTTCCATATTTAAAATGGTCCAGATGAATCACGATAAATTTTCACATTACATTTTACAGCTGGAGTGCACAAATGTGGGGTTTTGACTATTGTACCAGGGTCCCCAATTAAAAATGTGGGTAGTTCCAAGGCAATAAAATAAATATGATCAAGACAAAAATGACATTGAAGTTGAATTTAATGTAAATCAATTGAAATACAGTTAACCTAATTATATCTCCATAGCAACACCTAGCTAGCCTTGGTTATGCTCAGAAAACTAGGCAGGATAGGTCTTTGTTTCTGTTTGGATGAGAGACCTGAACTAGAAGTTCAGGCTGGGAAATTAAAAAGAGGTTGTGGAAAAACACAATGGCAGACATCTTCCTTATTGTTGGCAAGAAAACTGTATGGTATCTTATTTTCTATAATCTCTCCTGATGATTAAAACTATAAATTACAAATTCATTGTTTTCTTTTTTATGCAAAAAATCCATAAGGGGTATAGTTTACTTCTTTGGTATAATTACAATTTCTTTTTTTTTATTGAAAAGTTTTTAAAAGTTTACATATATATCCCCCCCTTCCCTCCACCATCCCCAACCCTCCCCCTCCCACCCACCCCCTCCCTACGTCCCAGAGCAAAATACAGGGTATAACATTCAACAATCATAATCTAACATAATCTAATTAATTATAACCTCTTACATCCCTCTAATACTTTAACTCCCCATTTACCAGATTAAATGTGAATACATAATAACATCTCTCTATCTATTCATAAACTATTTGAAATTTTTTAGTCCGATATTTATTTTAAATATAATCTATCCATCTTCTCCATTCTATCATATATTTCTCATTTGAATAGTCTTTCAAATACACTGAAATCTTTGCCATCTCTGCTAAATTTCCTACTTTTAATATCCATTCTTGAGTAGTTGGCAAATTTTCCTTCTTCCAATACTGAGCCACCAACAATCTTGCTGCAGTTATTAAATTCAGGATCAAATTAGTCTCTATAACCGTACAATCCGTGATTATACCCAACAAAAATAACTGTGGAGTAAACTTTATCCTCTTTTTAAGAATATTTTGAATAATCCACCAAATTTTTATCCAGAATGCTTTAACCTTTTTACAAGTCCACCATACATGAAAATAAGTAGCGTCATCACAATCACATCTCCAACATTTAAATTGTAAATTCGGGTACATACAAGCTAACTTTTTGGGATCTAAATGCCATCTGTAAAACATTTTGTAAAAGTTTTCTCTCAAGTTTTGCGCTTGTGTAAATTTTACATTTCTTACCCATATCTTTTCCCATGTTTCCATCATTATTGGTTGTTCAAAGTTTTGTGCCCATTGTATCATACAATCCTTAACTAACTCTGTTTCTGACTCTGTTTCTATCAATATATTATACAACCTTTTTATATGCATTTGACTCTGGTCCCTAATTTGTTTTACCAAATTTTCTTCACTTTGTATGATACCAATATTCTGATCTTTTCTCCATCTAGCTTGTAATTGTACATACTGAAACCAAGTTTGAATTACCCTTTCTTCCCTTAATACTCTCAAGGATTTTAACTTTAATATACCTCTCTCTGTGTTAAGAATTTCTTTATATGTAATTACATCCTATCTTTGTTCTATACTTATATTCTCTATCGTGTGTCTGGGTACTGTCTTGTCATTTAATTTATATTTATATTTCTTCCAGACATGCAATAAAGCATTCCTTAATATATGACTTTTAAAAGTGCTATCAATCTTCTTAACATACACTAAGTAAGCATGCCAGCTGTAAACCAAATCATATCCTTCTATATTCAATATTTGGGATAATTACAATTTCTGAATACCGGTAGTCCTTGCCTTATGACCACAATTGATCCTAAAATTTCTATTGCTAAACAAGACAGATGTTAAGTGAATTTTGCCCCATTTTATAATCTTTCTTGCCACAGTTGTTGTGAATCACTGCAATTGATAAATTAGTAACATAGTTATTAAGTGAATCTGGCTTCCCCGTTGACTTTGACAGAAGGTCACAAAAGGTGATCACCTGACCCTGGGAAACTGCAACCCCCATAAATACATGCCAGTTGCAAGTGTCTGAACTTTGATCACATGACAATGGGAAGTGTGGGAAACGGTCATAAGTCACTTTTCAGTGCTATTGTAAGTTTGAATGGTCAGTACATAAATGGTTATAAGTCGAGAAGTATCTGTACTCAATCTTGGAGAAATAGTCTCAAAATCTGGCAGTGTGGATGGGATAGTGTATTCCAGGGGACTGGTAATGGGAGTGCCTGTTGTGGCCCACCAGCGGCCAGCGGGGCTGGTGGCAGATTCAGACAATGAGGAGGTTGGGGAGGAACAAGGGCCAGTCCTGGAGTCTGGGGAAGGCTCTGATGAGTGCTCTGCGTCGGAAGCAGAGATGAGGCCAGGGCGGTCCGACAGTTATCAACTGCCTTTGTAGTCAGATATCAGTGGGGCAGAAGAACAGCTGGAGCCTATTCCCAATGTGCACATATGCAGAGCTGCCAGGAGAAGAGAACAGCTAAGGAACAAGGGCCGACTCAGGTGTAAATGGACTATTCATCCATTCTTAGTCACATCCTGGGATATATGGTGATATTTTTGAGTCTGTCCCTTAAATGGAAGACATCCACAGAGAAAGCAGTTCTACTTGCAATGGCTGCCATATGACCCTATTTATTTATTCATTGATTGATTGGAATAATTTAATATAATCCAATAGGAAATTCTTTCAGATGCAGCTATCACGGCAAACCTCATAAGTTTGAGAATTAAGTATACCTAACTGGCCCTTTTCATCTAAAAAACAGAGAATATCCAAAACAGGAATTGTTCCAACATTTATCTTTGTAGATGAACTGTAGAACATATGATAAAACAATATTGGGAGCAATGCAGCGAGTAGTCTGCACGATAACCACCTCAGTTCTTCAGCAAAAATTTAATTATATTAGTTTTGAAGATGGATAATGGTATCAACTTTATGTCAATATTTATAAATTATGTCTAGACTTAATCTATATCTCTTCTTAATCAAGTTAAATTGCTAATATAATTTGAATGCTTGTTAGGAAGACTTTAAATCTCATTAATCTCATTGAGTATAATTAAATTAAATTTAAATGTAAGTATAATTTAGTCTGGATCCAACCCTTTGTTGACTTATTCTGTGTATTATTTAGTCTCAATTATAACTTTCATGTTTATTTTAAATTTACCAAAATAAATACCCTAGTGACCTAGTCTCTATTGAATGTTTCTGAACTTTGAACATGGAAATTGCCATGAGGCAGAATAAGTCATATTATCTCTAATTTGCAAAAGCTATATATTCAGTCTTCCTGCTTTAATGCAACTCCAGAAGTATTCCACTAGTTTTACAATCAGTACAGCTTGCCTATAAATATAAAAAAGGAAAAATGTCAGATCCTTCATTCTACGGAAAGGCAGCAATATTATATTATGCATATTCTGAGATTATTGGCATTTCACCTTGAAAAGACTGCTGAGAGATGAATATCTAGTAAGATCAAGTAGGGTTCAAGAAATTTGACCCTTGCAGATCAATTGCTATTTTCAGAAATTTAATATCATGTCTGATATTGAAATCTTATCATAGAATATCTATTATTTCCTACCTAGATGTGGTATTACCTGCAAGGAGAGGAATATAATTTGCATGGGTAGCTGGAGGAAAGAAATTGTGCTGGTGCTGTTTGCCATGGGATTAATAGCTTCTCCTACAAATCAGTTTTAAAGCTATTTTTCTAAAAAAAAAACACCCAAAAACTTAAATTGTTTAAAAATAAAGTATTGGTATTCAGAAAACAAAGCAAATGGCCCCATTTCTATTTTTCAGTGTCATCTTTAAATCGGAAAAGTTTAGCAGCAGAATGTATTTTTTGATAGAAAGGAAGTTGCTTTAATCTGTCAGAAAGAGCTCACACATCAGAGGTAGGTTTCAGCAGGTACTTACCAGTTCTGGAGAACTGGTAGTGGAAATTTTGAGTAGTTCAGAGAACCGGTAGTAAAAATTCTGACTGGCCTCGCCCGCATCTATTCTCTGCCTCCCAATTCCCAGCTGATCAGGAGGAAATGGGGATTTTGCAGTAGCCTTCCCCTGGAGTCGGATGGGAATGGAGATTTTACAGTGTCCTTCCCCTGCCACGCCCACCGAGCCATGCCCACCGAGCCATGCGCACCGAGCCATGCCACGCCCACCAAGCCACACCCACAGAACCGGTAGTAAAATTTTTTGAAACCCACCACTGTCACACGGTATGAAGGGACGTAATATTAAAAAACATTTAATATTTGGATTAGACAATAGACAATTTAAGACCATAGGGTTATCCATTACAGTAGCAAATATTAAGAGAGTTATTGAAAGCCAATATTTAGCTTAATAATTTTTTTTATTTTGTTTATAGTATATATTTCCTGCTACAATCCCAAAAGACTCTGGCTAACATATAACATAAATGAAACAGCCATAATAACAAGACCATAATAATAATAATAATAATAATAATAATAATAATAATAATAATAGTAACGAAATCCAAAGTGTATCTATAAAGAAAAGCAAGAAAAGCACCACACATGTGTTCACAGTAGAAACAAAGTTAAGTTGACGTTAATTAACTTTTACTCATTGGCAAGATAAGTTTGTAGGTTCAGCTGGGGAGAATGTGCCATAGCATAGAAATTATTTCATAGGACACCCACCATTACAGTCACCCATCCTGGTACCCCCATGAGGGGAAGGAATTTTCAGCAGGCCTTTGCTTAATGAATAGAACAGGCTTAGAAAGTATACATAACATTAACATTATTTTTATCTAATTTTCCATTTGTTTTGACATTTCTTAAACACAAACGAGAGAATGTCATTCTCAAGACAAGTGCCAGTGCAAAAGGGGAACATCTTTGCTAACTGACAATTAGAGTGGTCATGTGTATACTATTTGTGTGCAGCACTTCATACAAGTTTTTATATAAGGTGTTGGTACTTCCTGGCTTTTTTTACACACAGGTAATTAATACCAACAAAATTGATGGAACAAACAACGTATTTGGATGGAGGTGTAATGGTGATCCTAGAATGCTAGAACAGGGCCAATGCATTTAAATAATAAAGTTGTTTTTGATTAGAGAGTGGAAGGAAATTGCTCAGCATGGCAACATTTCTCTAACAGAAATCAATGCCTACAGAAAATATAGATTCAACTTGAAAAACAGGAAGAAATGAAGTGTTTGGCAAATAAGTGTATCCATTCTGGTTCTGGATCATTGTGTCTTATATGATGTTTTCACATTTGCAGATGTGATGGTCATGGTTTCTTTCATTTCTATGGTTTTATCTATAGCACACCCTTTTGAAAATAGTGTCCTATAGAACTTTAGGATTACTGGATTTTTATGGGTATGTGTACTTTTCAATTTTTTAAATCCACGTTTGATCTGATAGATGAATTGTTGGTGAATAAAAATCAGTGTGGTGTGTTGAAATAAACAACAGTCTTATTATTGTGCATATGTTGCATTGGAATTTTGATACTTAATTATTGTGAAGCGAATGAGGCAGATTTGTAATCAATCCTTTATTTTACTAATCTTATTTATAATATGAATTGTTTTTATGACAACTTCCAAGGTCTCTTCCAATTCTGTTATTCTGTTATGCCTCTTATGGTGGCATCTTTTGTCCATGTCTGAAATGGCACAATAAAATATTTATTAAAAATAGAAACATTCATTTATCTCTTTTATAAGAAGAATAATTTTTTTCTTTGTGAAAAGCAATGATTTTCAGTTAGATAACAACAAATGCATATTTTACTGAGAATTACTTTTCCCTGATTAATGCAATTTTCTTCTGTTTCTTAGGTTTCCATAGAATTATTTCAAATTGACTCTTATAGATTCCAAGTTTCATATAATTAATGTCACACCAAATCAATTCAACTTTTAAAAGCATTTACAACAACATCATTAAAATTTACGATTTTCAGCCTTTATCATGAATATGCATGGGAACATTTTCCCCTGGTCTAGTGATTATGTCTTCCTTTGCCAGAAGCATAGATATTTGTCAGTATAGCACTATACCATGCATTTATTTCAGGACAGATAATTGGTTTAAATGTTGCTGAAGTCTAAATCAGTGGTAGGTTGCCCCCGGTTCAGACCGGTTCTATAGAACCAGTAGTAAAACCGGAGGGAGGCTCTGCCCCCCCCACCCCAAAGTCATCAAAACGCTTCTGTGCATGTGCAGAAGAGCGCGTGCACCTGACCCTGTTACAAACCGGTAGTAAAGGTAAGTAGAACCCACCCCTGGTCTAAATCCTAGTATAGCAAAGGTAGCTGCAAAGTATAGTGAGAAAGGTCAAGATAGGCAATCAAAGATGTTTCTTTTTAAGCAGAGGTTCAATTACACATTAAAAATGAGCAAAGCTTCATCTCACCATCATGGCCTCCATCCTGGCTTTTTTTATCATACTCTGTACACTGGCCATGTTAGACTTCAATAGCATCCTTTTCTGCATCTCAGATCTAGTCCATGGAGCATCATATTTTTTTTTGCTATTTTTAACATATTCTTTACTTCAGTTGCTGTACTATTCTGTACAATTCTCTTTTCTAATAAAAACTATAATAATCTATCATATTTTTAAGCTGAACATTTTATTCACATTTTGAACACTGAAAGCAAATAAAAATTATGAAATAAAAAAATAACTTCACTACTGTTAGTACATACCTTTCCTGTTTGAATGTTTTGGGCAATAGAATATTATTCTAATGTGTTTTTAGGGAATCATCACATTTAATCATTCTTGGATCTTGGAGGAAGGAAATTGCATAAATGAAGATCATCCAACTAAATCTATATTTTAATAATCAGGCATTATTTGGGTAATACAGACGATAGATTCAGAAAAAGAAATGGCTTTTAAAATGGAACTGAACTACAACATGAACATTTTAAAATGCTAGCTTGGATTGAGAAATATTTTTTGATTTAAGGGTCAGATTCTTGAAAGACTGATTTAAGGTATATTGCATTAAGAGACAATACTAGATAAGATTGAAATCTTTTGGCTGAGTGGGTGAAATTATCATTCTGCCTTGTCAGGCATCTTTTAATAAAATTTGAACTCTTCCCAACTTACCCCCCCCCCTTTGGATTATTCTAACTCTCTTTCATTTCAGCATATTATAAGGAAAGGACCAGAGATGGGTTTCAGCAGGTTCTGACCAGTTCTGGAGAACCGGTAGTGGAAATTTTGAGTAGCTCGAAGAACTGGTAGTAAAAATTCTGACTGGCCTCACCCCCATCTATTCTCTGCCTCCCAAGTCCCAGCTGATCAGGAGGAAATGGGGATTTTGCAGTAACCTTCCCCTAGAGTGGGGTGGGAATGGAGATTTTACAGTATCCTTCCCCTGCCACTCCCACCAAGCCATGCCCATCAAGCCATGCCACGCACGCCCACCAAGTCACACCCACAGAACCGGTAGTAAATTTTTTTGGAACCCACCACTGGAAAGGACAGATCAGATTATTCTGCAATTGGGTCACACATCTTTTTCATGTGAAGAATATCATAATCCTTAAGTTATCAAGTTTATTTTGAGGGTTTTTTAAAAATTTACTAAGTACAGAAGTTAGGCCTAGCTTGCTCAAAAGAGATCCTTTACACCACTCCATCATTAGATTAACCTTAAATGGATCTACATTTGAATGTAGATGTTGGGAAAATGTTAAAAAAGAGAGAAAGGGCTAAGCAAATGTATTAAGACAGTAACAAGGAATTACATATTTTCAATTGAGGCTTTATCTTTGGAGGAAGAATCGAGTTGTTTTCTACACTACCCGATGCCAATGCTTTTGGCCCAGGTAATATCAGGTTTGCAAAGTTAGGATTCTTCCTGCTATTCTCCCCCATTCATCATGGTCTTTGCCAGAATGCTCATCCTGAATTCAGCTGTGTGGATTCCTAATTAACAACTTGCCCGTAAGGTACTGACCCTCACTGAACTCAACTGTCTTCTTCTGAAATGACTAAGCTCTCTCCTGCATTAAAGATGTAAAAGGCCACAAATTACTTTCATGGTCTTTGCAGCTAAGAAGAGGTGGCAGGGGAGTAATAGTGTGGGGCAAGGAAGTAGGGAGGAAGAACCATTGCTTGGTGAATAACCATTTCAGCTTTTGGGAACCAAACTTATTTATTCCAGAAGCTCTCTCTGCCTGAGAGAAGAAAAATATTCCGTTATTTTTTAGTTACCGATAGGTATTTGTACTGTGTTATTGAAACAAAGAACTTTTTCATCTAAAGAGCTTGGAGAAGGTTAATATTTTTACGATTACTGAATGTACAAATAAGCCATTCTTGGAGTGACAGACAAACTTAAGGTTTCAAAGTCTTACATTTTACCAAATTCTACTTAGGCAGATGCAAAATAGGAAGTTGAGAGAGACACATGCAGCCGAAGGTTTAAGAATCTAGCATCCAGTATTCTTGAGAAAATGTTTGTAATTTTTTTTTTAAAAAGAGTAAATGTAAAAAAAATAAAGAAGGAATCATATGGAAATATCATACATGCAAATTAGAGATAATAAATAGTAGGGGACTTCCGGTTTGCTGCTGGCCGCCGCCAGACGTTCCTCTGGGATCGTCAGCTCCCTCTGCCTGTATAGAGCAGCCGTTACAGCGGATGGCGGCTCGAAAAAACTCCGTTTCCAAGAGGAAACGGAGAGAGAGCCGGCAGGGGTGGGTAGAACTCTCCGCAGTGTCCCAAAAGTTTTTTTTTTAACTTTTGGGACGGAGCGGATGAGAAGCCCCATATCCCCTGCCGCTGCTCCGGGCTTTGGGAGACCTCTGCCTATGCAGAGCCAGGCGTCAAGAGCAAGCCTGTGAATCTAAAAGAATAATTAAAGAAATGAAGAACTGGACCCTTAATACTGAACCGCAAGTATCTCACCCTTTCAAAAACTATTTAAAAGAAAAGAGCAGAGGAAAAGAGGGAAAAAGAGCCTTCTAAAATGGCGTCTGCTGTGGCTGGAGAAGGGCTAAAAGGGAAAGTCCTTCCGTTTCTCATTATTACAATGTAGCGGAATAAATATCATTGCTACATTTCTAGAGAAAACTCGCTCCTGTGCTGCTCAGAAGTTTTTTTTAATGAGGGAAAGTCTTTTTGTTTTCTATTTCTTCTCTTATTTTTGCTAAATCTTGTCTGTGTGGGAAATGGCATCAGGACTTATACAGCTGGACAAACAGGGGGGGGGGAATTTCCCCCCTTAAGAAATTGCGCCAACAAATTTCAACTCTCCAGCGTCAGAAACCCGATTTTAATATATTAGAATTTATCCTTGAAGAGATTGTAAGAAGGGATGAGATTGTGAATCAGCAACTTGAAAAATTTAAGCAGGAAATTAAAGAAATTGGTGAATTGGTGAAATCAGAGTCTGACTTCCTGAATAAAAAGATTTCAAAAGTTGCTAATGGTTTATCAGGCTTTCTGATTCGGATGGAGGCAAAGACTGAATTATTAGAGACTAAAATGAAGGAAGTCGAGGAGAATTTGGATGACATGACTCAAAAAATTAAAAAGGATTTGATAAACATTCAGGATAATAGCTTGGAAGACAAATCTAAAATGGAGACTGACCAAAAGATTGGTAATGAGGAAAATGTACAACAGAGGATTGAAAGAGAAGTTTTAATGATTCAATATAATTTTACAGAATATGCAATTAGATTGAGAGGTCTGCAGGAAAATAATAGAGATGATTTAAGGAAAGTATCTTCTGAAATTCTGGCTGGGATCTTAAAGGTTCAACCTGATGAAGTGTATTGCAGGATTGATAGAATTTATAGAATAAACTCCTGGTGAGCAAAGCAAAGGCAACTGCCTAGAGATGTGGTGATCTATTTTACAGATAAAGAAATTAGGAATAATATTGTGCAGAACTCTTTTAATTCCAATTTGCAATTTCATGGAAGAAAGATTTGGATTTTCAAGGAGCTCCCGCCCAAGATGTTAATGGAGAGGAAGAAATTTGGTTTTTTAGTGACTGAATTAAAAAAAAGAAATATCCTATTCAGGTGGGACATCTCAGCTGGTTTAATATTGAGATATCAAGGCGTAAGATATCAATTGCACACTGTTGAAAAAGCGGAAGATTTTTATCAAAAAATTCTAAAAATGAATTTAACACCTTTAGGCATAATACAGGATAAGCAAAAGGAGTTGGAAATAAAAGGAAAACATCAAATTACAGAGGCTGTGATGGATAAATTGTCTTTGGACTCCTTGGAGATCCCAGCTGGACTGTTTATAAATAAGAGAGCAGTGTCATCCGAACCCAAGGTGATGAATCATCAAGTCACAGACAAGTGCGCAAATCAATCAGTTGATATACAAGTGATGGAGAAGAAAGATGAGATGATAAAATTAACCCAACAAGAACAATCCACAAAGCAGAATGAAAATCAACCAGCAGATATACAATTGGTAAGCAAGAAAAGAGGATGGAAATTCAACCCGAAAAAGAAAAAGAAAAGAAACAGATCTTATAGAAACAGCAATTTCCAAACTAAGCAACAGTGAAGCCAGGCGCTTTAAAAAATGAATGAATATTAGAAAAGACAGTGGTGGCGAACAATTGTCTGATACTATCCTGAGGATTGTGCCAGATCTCTGCAAGGCCATGATTTTGGGAAGTGGAAAGAGCCTCACTTCGTTGGATTTGAATCATCTAATTTTTTCTTATTTACTTTTTTTTTCTCTTGGAAATATATTATAACTACTTTGAGTTATAAGGCAGGAGAGTTTTGCTGGGGCATGCAGAAGATCTGGATGTTACTCAGTAGGATGACGGGAATTAACAATCCTGATGAATACCACAACTATAACCATACGGATATATTAATAATTATAATGTCACTCGGGTGGTTGTTTTTACTTTTATACAGGTGTGAGGATATCTACTACTGATGGGGGCAGAAGATGACTGAAGATT
Source organism: Arizona elegans (assembly GCA_022577455.1). NCBI lineage: Eukaryota > Metazoa > Chordata > Lepidosauria > Squamata > Colubridae > Arizona > Arizona elegans. Next base: position 40,177,535 of record JAKOOJ010000002.1, read on the forward strand.
TTGAACAAACTGTTGCACCAGCATGTTATTTTACCCTATTATGGGTGATGGATTTAACAATCTAGTGGAAAGACATCAAAGAAGATATTATATGGATCATAAACTTAAAGTTATTGTCTTTTCTCTTTTTACATAATGAAATGCATATATAGATATGTGTATATCTTAGTAAAGTGGGCAGTTGATTATATTTAGAATTGTATTGCATGATTTTGTAGGAATTGAAGGGCTGAAATAGGTTAGTTTACTGATTGTTATAAAATGGGATGCATATATAGATATGTGTATATTCTAGTAAAGTGGGTAGTGGATTATATTTAGAATTGTATTGTCTGATTTCAAGTCATATATTTAGAGGAGTGGAGGAAGTGGACAGAATTGAACAAATTTGGTTGCAGGGAGAAGGCCGATTTAAAATGTTATATTAATATATATAAAAGATTAAAGGTTAATTTGTAATAATACTCAATAAGTTTAGGGGAGGAGAAAAAGGGCAGATTACCGTAAAAATGGGAGTTATAAGATTAACAAGTTAAGGGTCAGTATTCCGAGAAGGGATTAAGGGAAAGGGAAGATATTATGTATGTAACTAGTTATGAAATAGCCTATTGTTGTGAAGAAGTCACAGGGGGGGTTGGGTGGAAAGGGTGGGTAAGGGAAGAGGGGGGGGGGGGAAAGGGGGAAAAACTTGTATTTGAAAACTTTTTCAATAAAAAAAAAAATAAATAGTAGTCCACTAGGATCACACTTAAACTCTGAATTTCACAGCCTGTTTACAAGGTTAAAATGGGCTTGAAGTTAAGTTTCCTTTGGTATGCAAATCCAAACCATGTTGTGGCAACCAAGCCATCATGATCAATAATATGATCAATTTGTTAAGTGAACGTAGCAATTATGTTTTGTTAACCTTTAGATTTAGATTATATATCTTGTCTGTAGGAGTTTATATATTTACATTAATGCAGGCGTGTCAAACTTGCATTGTCATAGCGGCGTCACCTGATGTATTAGAACTTTCCCCCCTTTTGCTAAACTGGGTGTGGGCATGGCCAGTGTGTGACACATCTGGCCCACGGACCTCAAGTTTGACAGCCCTGCATTAATATATCTTAATTCATTGCATCTCTTCTTTAATATAATGTATCTCCACTTTCCACAATGAAAATGGGTTCCATGCTGTTAGCAGATCTAGCAAAGTTTTGTATAAAATATTAAAGGCTGTTTCTAACTTTTGGAAATATAATGTGTTTTCTGAAAAATGCTTCCATATTAACAAAGAATTATGATTACTGTGATTTCCTCTTCACAATGAATGGAAATAATGGCTAGAGAATGAAATATAAACGCAAGGAAATGGTTTTCCCAGAGTTTGAAAGTCTGAATCTTTCGAAAACATTTCCTGTCAAACATCTTTCTTTTTGAAAGCTGACTTCAAAATACATTGCGGTATGAAATGATCCTTTTAGTGGTTTTCACAAAGCAATTACAAAGATAATAATTTTCTTGTCATCAGCCATAGAGCTTTCTTGAGTTTTGAATAATAAATCAAATGAATTTAGAAAAATATTTATAAGGAGTTAGGTAAATTTGTGTTTCTGTACAAACTCTAAACCTACCCTATTCATCCTGAAGATGAACTTGACAGTCCTTTAACAACACATTTTTATAGCACAAAATTCTAGAAAATTAAACAGTTTTATGTTTAACAGGTTTTTAAATTATTTATGACTACATATTGTGCAATTTGTTAAAATAACAGTATATTGTATTGTCCTATTAGACCAGTGTTTCTCAACCTTGGCAACTTGAAGATGAGTGGACTTCAACTCCCAGAATTCCCCAGCCAGCATAGGGGAATCTGGGAGTTGAAGTCCACTCATCTTCAAGTTGCCAAGGTTGAGAAACACTGTATTAGACAATGCTGTTATCATGTCTTAACATTTGCTCATTTTTGCAGCTGTATTGGTTTACCACTGAATGGAATGACAAGCATTGTTGAATGATAGCAACAAGAAAAAGAAAATATGATGAAGGGCATATTAAAAATCATCTTCATTTGTTTGTCCTCTATGAATTAGTAATGTGATATTAATATATTTAGATCATTGCACTGAGATACACAAATATATTAATAGCTTTTAAGGTATAATGAAATGACTTGTTTTGTTTATAAAGATTTTTTTTCCTCTCGTATCCAAAATTATTGTGATAACCTAGTGACAATAATTGCTTTTTAGTGGCTAGGAGACTATATTTGCCTAATCAGGTTTCATACTGGCCTTTGAGACACCAGGCCTATCTATTTCCACTCTTTTCAATGAATAACAACACTTGAGATATTATTATTTTTAATGCTGATATTCATTGGGTTTATTTAATAAATGTAAAGTTTGTAGCTGCCTCAAAATTGGCTATGAGTGTTTCTTGAGCTCACTGAGTCAAAGTTCAATGGATTAATTAGACTCTTAATGCACAAACTTCCTTTTACCCTCTTTCAAAAAAAAAAGTTAATTTCTGTATTCCTGCCTTGTCTCTGTATTTGTCTAAATGTATTCTTCTACTTCTAACTGCTGAAATGATGAATGAATGAATGAATGAATGAATCCGTCAATCCATCCATCAATCCATCCATCCATCATGATACAGCACCATCAAAACACATCTTCAGATGTAAATTCTTTGGAATGGAGTGATACTATTATGTACTAGCCTACATTAATGGAACCCTTCTAAATGGTAACTGGTGAAAGACCGGTGAAAGATAGAGCCTTGGTGGTGCAATGGTTAGAGTGCAGTACTGCAGGCTACTTCTGCTGCCTGCCTGCTGCCTGCAATTTGGCAGTTCAAATCCCACCAGGCCAGGGGTGAAATTCAGCAGGTTCGGTCAGGTTCTGGAGAACCAGTAGCAGAAATTTTTAGTAGTTCAGAGAACCAGCAAATACCACCTTTGGCTGGCCCCAGAATGGGGTGGGAATGGAGATTTTGCAATATCCTTTCCCTGGAGTGGACTGGGAATGGAAATTTTGCAGTATCCTTCCCCTGCCATGCCCACAAAGCCACGTCCACCAAGCAACACCATACCCACCAAGCCACGCCCACAAAACCAGTAGTAAAATTTTTTGAATTCCACCACTGCACCAGGCTCAAGATTGATTCAGCCTTCCATCCTTCTGAGGTGGGTAAAATGAGGACCCAAATTGTTGGGGCAATAGGCTGACTCTTTAAACAGCTTAGAGAAGGCTATTGCTTAGTGTAAGTGCTATTGCTATTGCTATTGAAGAAGGGCAATATGTTGTAGACAATGCTTACACAAAGGAAACTCAATGAAAAAATGAAATGAAAAATGATAGCCTAGTGACAATATGGGGAATGTATGAGGAAAGAAAGACTGAATCATGCAGGAGTGAGGTGATGGGAAGCATGGCAAGCATTCCATGGAAAACAGATTGGTTCCTTGACTGTGAAGAAACAGCAAAGACTACTAGGTAATGACTTTTCAGTAAAATAGTTACTTTATTTCCATGGCCCTTTTCTTTATGGAGTGGGGAAGCACAGATTTACACTGGACATAAAGCAAAAAAATTTCTATGCCATGAAAGCTGCCATGGTGAAATATTATATAGTTAAACCAAAACTGAATTCTTCATCAAATTAGACACAAATTAAAAGTTGTTGTGATCTGTACAAGGACTTCTAAGGCCCTTATTTAAGAGCTTCACAGTTAATAGCTATTCTGTAGTGGACATTTTCAAACCTTAAATGTATTCCTGCCATTTGTTCAGGAAGTCACAAAATATTCTTTTTACACTGTTCTAAGAAATTTTGTGAACTAAGGGCTTGAACATAATATTTTCCCATTATTTAAACTCTTAGATTCTGAGTAATTTTATAACTATGATTAATTATTGTGCTAATAACTTGAATATTCAGAAATGCAAAGTTTTATTTTTTCCCCATAGTTCAGAAAAATGTCATTGACAAAGGTGCAATGCAATTGTGTTCACTTTTCCTGAACAAGTACCATAACCTAAATCAACATCCATTTTGTCTGGAAATATTTAATTTTTGGAAAGCACCTATACATTTTTAATGCAACCAAATTTCCAGTTTAGTTGAAATAATAAAAAATATCTCTGAAGTCAAAACAAGGCAACATGTTACCTTTTTAAAGAGTTCATTTTATACTACATATTAAATGTTTTTAAATACTATCATAGATTTATAAAACCAATATGAGAATTTTAAAATATTGCCTCTTCATGAGTTGATTTTAAGCCACATCCACTCCTTGCCTCTAAGACAAAATATCTTCTAATTTGAAGCACTTCAGAGCATATCTGTTCAAAGTTTGAATAATAAATAAATAAGTTATATTGAAAATCTAGAGGAAATTTGATTCTACAATCAATTACAACAGCTATTATGGTCATGAACTTTGGACTGATATGTATAGTAAATCTGGACTGTCAGAAAGGTTCTAACTTTTAGAAAAAGCCAAGGCTTTTATTAATCCCACCTGAAAAAAACCAAAATTGCAAACTATTCACATTTTAAAACAAGGATCTATTTTCCCTTCAGTATTTTCTTAAGCGATACCACAAGAAAAAGCAGAGGAAGTGGCTATTCTGCTCACATACATAATGCATTTTGGAGCAAAAATACTCTCAGGGATATAATTTTTGCAAATAGATACTCTGATGAGATGAAATGGCCTTTTGATTAATTATTAAAATTTGGGCCATTTGTTTTTCTGGCTAAGTGCTCATCAACCCATTGTTAGACTTTAAAAATAAGAGTATCTTTCAAGGAAGTGCATCAGAAACCTCACAATTACATAAAAAGTAATTAATTATAAATCCAATGCTCAGTGGTTCAATTCCTGGCAGTACTATCATTGCTGGCATCATGATACGTAGAATCTTGATGCTTAAAAACAAGGAAAAGTTTTTGAACAAATGTTTTAATGAACATTTTACTGCAAATTCATAATTATCAGTTCCATTTTGGTCACACATAGTTAAATGAAAACTATTAACATTAAATTAAAATATAAAATTAAACACTAAATGTTAATTATGATTTGCAAAAAGTAGAGGCCTTAACTACTTATAGATTATCATTGCTCATGAACATTCAATAGATGGTATATATAAAGAAAGTTCTGTTACATAAGTACTTGAAGCAATAATGACAGGACTAAACAGAGATCTCTTATCATTGTAAAGAATCATATTTCAAACAACTGGAGACAAATGAAGGTGCTGATATCTAAGTGGTTGCACTTTCTTAAAGATTATGTTTCCAAACTTTCTAAATTCTTGACTTCACTATCACTGTTCCATTCAAAAGCAAGGCAAATATAGGATTCTGCTACTTTCAAGATACCAAAAAATGAAGTAGAGATTTGATAAGATCCATCCAGAGGTGGTGTTCAGGTTCTGACCAGTTCTGGAGAACTGGTAGTGGAAATTTTGAGTAGTATGGAGAACCAGTAAATACCATCTCTGACTGGTCCTGCCCCATCTATTCTCTGCCTCCCAGCTGATCAGGAAGAAATGGGGATTTTGCAGTAACCTTCCCCTGGAGTGGGGTGGGAATGGAGATTTTACAGTATCCTTCCCCTGCCACACCCACCAAGCCATGCCCACCTAGCCATGCCATGCTACACCCACCAAGCCATGCCAACAGAATATATAGTAAAAATTTTTGAATCTCACCACTGGATCCATCCTGTAATATAGAGAACCAAAATATGGATTCAATGAGATGCTTTAATGTGGAAGCAAATAAAAAAGATATGAGACAGTCTGAACTTGGCAGAATAGGAAAAATGGTGAGGAGTCAGTTTTAAAAAGGAACGTAATTTTTGGAGATCGTGCCCTTTTGCTTTACAGCTAAGGTAAGATCATAAACTGATGCTAAGATAGGAGGAAAAACAATTTGGCCTCAAAAGTTCAGAACAAAAACCAAAAATTGAAGTAGTATTGTGATACATTTAGGATGAAGTAGAACAAGGGTATTGATAGTCTGATTTACTGGAATGAAAATAAATTTCTAAGAGATTCTTGAATACTTCATAATTTGATTCAGTCCTACAAAGGATAGGAAAGATAAATAAATGTTGGTATTGCAAACATAACAAGTCATGATGATTGTTCAGATGATACTCTGACTTCTAATCTATCTTGAAGGAAAGAAGGGTGCCCGGCTGAAGCATTTGTATGTGGAATAACCATGGATTATCTAGCAAAATGAAGACTTTGCAACCCAGCAAACATTTGGCTGTATCGAGAATTCCCTGACCACAACTTCCTTTACTCTAAAAAATGGTAGGAATAATAATAATAATAATGAGATTGATATCTCTATATTCCTGTGGGAATTATTATTTTTAATGTTCAAGCTTTCATTTCTGCTGCTTTTTCCACCTTCAGTCAAGATACCAGGTTAATGCTTACAGGAAAATATAGGGGACCACTACACGTGAACCTAGAGTTAGCCTAACAAAGCTCCACTTTTTATTCTGAAAATTGGTTTATATTAAACAAACAAAAACAATATATATTTTTTCTTATGGTGGTAATATCATTATGCAGACCACATGTACATCTAATAGTAGGCTTGTAGCAGGATTTCTTGAGAAAAGAGACCAGTGAATTAGTGAGCAGACTGAGATAAAAGAAAATGTTTTGATAGGGCAAGATTTAAGGAAAAGGATATGAAAGCACTGTGAGACTTTGTGTGTGTGTGTGTTTGTGTGTGTGTGTGAGTGTGTGAGTGCGCATGAAAGAGAGAAACAGAGAAAGATACTGAGATACCTCTAGAGCAGGGGTGTCAAACTGGCGGCCCACAGGCCGGATGTGGTACGCATTGACCACGCCCATCCCAGCTCCGCAAAGGGAAAAACATCATGATACATTATGTGACGGCAATGTGATGTTGTGAGTTTGACACCTATGATCTAGATGAGTCTGCATTGCTTTTCTATGTCTTTTAACATGTCACATTTCATTTCATGATTTGTCTTATTAAAGGGAAGCTCATGGAATCTGTTTGAGGGGCCAGGTTTACTACTTCTTTTCATATATGATTACTGCAGTACAAATATGACAAAAAGGTTCTACTTCATTCTTTATGTCTGTCCAGGGGTGTCTTCTGTGCATGCGCACGCATGGCTTCTGTGCATGGGTGGATGCACCGCTTCTGTGCATGCGTGCATGCATGGTTTTCTCGCATGCACGGCTTTCACGCATGTATGCACGTATGGCTCTGCCATGCAGTGAGGCTCGACTGAGCAGCCTTTCAGGGCCTACTTCCCTCCATCTCTGCTCTCTGGGTGAGGCGAGTGGGTGGGGGTGGGTGGGGCAGGCCCAGCCAGTGGTGGGATTTGCCAGTTCTCTGACCTGCTCAAAATTTTCACTACCGGTTTGCCCGAACTGGCTGAATACCACCTCTGTGTCTATTCCAAAAATCCCTTTTTGTTTTCAGTTTTCTAAAAGGCCTGTACAAAAATGAAACAAAGTAAATGAAACAAAATGAAATGAAACACCAAAGAGATATAGCTTCAATTGACAGTTTATAATCAGAAAGAAATGGAAGAGAATTTTCACTGTGATTTCAGATGGCATCTTCATTCAAATTTCTGAACAACCATGAATGTCTAATGACACAACATGTGTGCCTAATTAAACATATGATTATGTATATCTAACGATTATGTCTTTCTAATGAAATATAAATTTGTGCCTTCTTAAGAGCAATCCTTATTCTGCTTTGACTTTTTTCTTCCAGATTTAAAATCTTTTTCTGTGCACATGAAACAAAGCTTATTTAAAAATAATTTGAATATCTCTGGCTTTATGCTAAATAGGAACTCCTACTGTATTCGGTGAGACCTGCTCATAAATGAGCATATTTAGGACTGTGATCTTTTTTTTCATCATTGTTATTTTTGATTGTATTGTTTTATGTAAGAGACTGATCTTGATTTTATGTTTGTCTTTTTATAATAAATATTTGTGAATAGTTTATGTTATTAATTTTATTAGACATTTTCACTTTTCATAAATCGTACTCAGGTTAACCAAAAATAATAAGACATAGACCCCAGAAAATCAACTTTTCAAGTTGAAAGTGGAAAAAAAAACTATATGCAGTGAAAATTTGATAAGTAATCATAAAAATATAAACAATATAAATGAATATACTTATGAACAACACAATAATTGCATAGTCCAAATATTTACCCAAACAGGAAAGTTACTGGAGCAATCTCAGAAAAAAAAATCTCTGTATTTGATTTTTGAACTTCTGATTTTTCCTACAGTTTTATTCCAGATATCTAGTACAAGAATAATACAAGAGTGATGAAATTATTAATGGTGAACAATATTGGTAAGAAAGCACGAACAGAACTGACATGGACTTAAGCAACTTTAAGACTTTGGTGGTAGTGGTGGAGATAACAGATTTTGAAGCACAGTATTCAACCATGCAGATTTTAAATTACCCACAAGGTGGCAGAGGCAGCTTACAAGAGCTTTTTTGGTAGTGAAATATTCCATGAAGGATTCCATGATTCCACATAGATTTTCATCTATACATCTTTCTTTTTCTTGAAAAGAAAGCTAGGGCAATGGCACAAGAATTCCACTGATTCTTATCAGAAAAACTTCAGATTTGCATAAACCTCTTGGTACACCCATAAGAAAAAAGTTTATAATCTTTTGAAGCACACAAATCTTAAACACAAATTAGAGGGTTGTTTTGGTTAATTTTTGCTGTTATTACTATTATTATTTTACTACTATTGCTACACTGTTATATTTCTTTCACTACTGGAAAACAGAAAATTGTGTTTTAAGTTCCAAGAGGCCCCTATTTGTCCCTGTAAATCAAATAATTGAATCAGAAAATAAAAGCCTGATGGCTAATTTCATTCTTGGTTTTCATCATCTTAAAATGATCAAACTTCCTTTTCTCACTTTCCTAAAGTTTAAAATAAATCTGGACATATACTTTTGAAAGGGAAACAAATAAACAATTGGAAATTATTTAAAAATTAGATTCAAAAGGATATTTGCTCATAGTTGGTGTTGAGGGATGGTGACAAAGCAACAGATCATGAAGTCTTGAAGGGTTTCCTGAAGAATTTTTTCTGTATTTGACAATTTAAGAAAAATCTGTGTGCTGATTTGGAAAGTATTCGAACTGCCAAACTGCTTTTGTGTAGAAAATAAATAGATTTTTTAAAACTAGCGTTCATATCATTCTAATAATTTTCTTCTTGTTCATATTTCCATATTTTTGACATTATGATTTCAAACATAGAAATAATTACTTGTTAAAAGTATTGCATTATGTGTTATGATGGAGTCTTTAAAAAAAGCATAAAATCTGGTGCAATTTTCCTCACATCTAAAAGGATGAAACCTATTTTGAGTCTGGAGTGCCACGTGGAATATATTTTAAAAAAAATATTTTTTCAAAACACTTTGACGAATTTGAAATAAATATAATTTCAATAAGACGGACTAGGCTTATGGACTTTACAGACTAGGTGATAAATTTCTAACATTGCTTTGCCTGCCAATATTGGATCTCGGTAAGGCATTCTTTCCCCGAGCTACTTGTTTGTTTGCCAAAGCCAGTTCAGCACCACTGTGCTTGGACAGTTCCACCACGGCAGAAACTGTTCTCCTACCTAGTGTATTAATAAATGCACCCTCTGGCTAGAAACTGTCCATTGCCATTCGTAATTAGAAATATCCTAAGAATCTATAGCTTCAAACAGTTTTCTGCAAACTAATAATACTGATCATAGTAAGAACAAGACCAATAATCCTCTTTACAGTATTTAACTGAACCAGCAAATGGTTTCCAAGATGTTTTGATTCTGTAATCAAGAATACAGTGTTTAGGAATTATGGCAGGTCTTCAGTTTAAAAAGAAAAAAAAAGTCACTTAGTTGGAAAGATATTATTTATCTGAGTTTTATTTGAAACTAATTTCTATTAAATTCTATCCTCTCCACCCATCCTGCTTTCAATAAGAAGTTTGGGAGCACGAGAGTTTCTTTAAATTTCTATTTATTTATTTTATTTAGAACATTTATATGGCTGCCCTCTCGCTCTCGGCTACACTAGGCGGCTTACAGGCAGTAAAAACAGAGTCTAAAAATAAATTAAAAAATGAAATATATAATTCAATGTAATGAAATTCGAGAAGAAAAGCGAAATTTGAGAAAGGCAAGTCACTGAAACTTTAGTTTGAAAAGGCTACGGAAGGGGTCGCGGGGGGAGGAGGTGAGGGAGGAAGTGCAACTTAAAGCAAGTGCTTATGAGAAGCTTATGACTCCTGTTCGCATCATCTTGGACATAGAGTCGTTATGTCCCTTGAGGAATTGGAGTGGTGACGTCTTTTCTGATACCGATTATTACGTGACTGCAACAACAAAAATGAAAAGTCATCGGCAAATAAAAATCCGAATGCCACATCAACAGCGAAGGAAAATAAGCTAGACACTCGGCAAGACAACAAGAGAGAGAAAGAAAGAGAGAGAGAAAGAGAAAGAGAGAGAGAGGTTCCTGTGTGCAACCGAGAGCTGTTGATCAGAAAGCCAAGTGTGCAAAAGATCTGACAGCTGAGAAGGCGGGTGGATGTCAGCGGCAAACAGCGGAAGGCTCCTCAACTTGGAAGACACAGAAAAGAAGAGCGGTGAAAATATCAACGAACAACAGTGAAGACAGAAGCTCTGAAACCTCGGAAGAACACAACTAGCTCTCACCTGCTGCTGTTCTGATCGGCTGGGGCTCTTCCCACCTAAAGAGCCCGCTCTTCTTCTATTTCCCTTGCTCTCCGTCTCTCTACATTCCCTGGCAGGCTCTACTTTCTGCAAACTTTTTTTTTTTGGTAATTTGAGCGGATTTCCTCTCCCCCCCCTTTTAAGTTAGGCAGACAACCAGTCGCTCTGCTGTCTATCCCACACGCCCCCTCCCTTTCTGCGGTTTCCCTTTTGCCCATCAGAGGACGGAAGACAGAGAAGTAGAGAGAGGCAGCGATGCTTCAAGAGGATTAAACTATAGCCGCCAAACTTCAGAAGAAAGCCTTTGGGATCCAGACTCAGTCTCGTCCTCACTCTCTCGAGTTGAATGGTAAGTTACACTAGATCAGGTGCGCTGGCTACAATTTTCATCCTGCCAGCGGAAGAGCAAAGGGAGTTGTAGTGCAACAGCTCTGGAGGGCGCCAGGTTGGGGACAGCTAAGCGGGATGAATGGCTCGTAAATCAAGAAGGGAGGGGAAGGAATGGAAGAGGGAGAGGGGGAGGGGAAAGGCGCAATCCCAAAGGCAGCTTTCTCTGCGTCTGGTGGGCCAAGCTTACGGAGCCTCTTTCTTAGCGGGGACCAGGGCCCCCAGAAAAACCCAACTGTGACAGTCGCTCTCTTTCCTTCCTTCCTTCCTTCCTTCCTTCCTTCCTTCCTTCCTTCCTTCCTTCCTTCCTTCCTTCCTTCCTTCCTTCCTTCCTTCCTTCCTTCCTTCCTTCCTTCTCAGAGTGGCGATGTGCAGCAAAGCGTTTCTCGCCCTGCTGCTTTATGGGCTGATTATGCACTGCAGCGTCTACTGCTCACCTGCTGCTGCCGCCGCTGCTGCTGGACTTCAGTACCCCACGCTGAGGTAAGTGCCCTATTCTGTCTGCCTTCCCCGCCCCCTAGCCAGAACTCAGCCTTGGCTGCCGTCGCCGCCCGGCACTCCTGACTCGTCTGCTCCTTTGCGATTCGGCCGTCTCCCTCGCAGCTGTCCAGGTTAAGGCTGGAGAGCTTAGTCCCTTGTCCAAGGCGACTTCGCCACATCTGGCAAAGGGGGAGGGCAACTTCTGCTAAAACAGGCTGGAAGAATTGAGGTCATAGAGGGGCTTCCACTTGTATGTCCTACCTGGAGTAGAAGTCCATTGGGACTCTTAGGTTCAAGACAGGCGGGGATTCTTTAGGAGCGTGGGAAAACGGAACGGCCAGGAAAACGTGCGAGGTTACAGTATTTTGACCGGGGTGTGTACATATGCGTGTGTGAGAGAGGGAAGAAGAAAACGCGCGTGCGTGCTTGAGCGCATATGCATGTAAGTGTGTGTATGTGCGCGTTTTGCTTAATTAATTGCTCAGTGGAAACTTCCATCTCTTACATCTTGCCCCAAATTGGCAAGATTTATTCTTCCTCTGGTTTCCCTCCAGAGAGCAATAATTTTGATTTGGGGAAGGAGGTGGGGTGGGGGAGTTCCTTCGGACTAGGCTTTTCCATCACGGTCTCTTGGGAATCCCTGATTGAAACACAAAGTCAGTGGCTTCCCCTTTTCAGGTTAGTATCCTAAATAATCCTAGAATAATACTGTAGAGCTGTATGTTTAGGATCACAATGACTAAAACTCCTTTGTAATGTTATTTACTTATCTTTGAGCTTATCTCCAACGTGAAGAAAACAATGTAGAAATTCTTATTAATGCTAGGCATTAATGATGGCCATGCTTACTCAGAAGTAAGTTCCAGTTATACCAATGGAATTTATTTCTAAATAAATTCCATTGTACATAATGTATGTACATAATTTTCCAGAAGTTAGCCTAAAACGTTTGATTAATATTACTCTTAGATCAGTGTGTTACTTAGCAGCCTTACAATGAAACTATGTAAATATCTCTGTAGATTCCAGGATATAATTATACATGCATACACTAGCACTCTATTTATTTCTGATCTGGAATTTGTTTGCCCATAGCCTATTATCTTGTCTAGCAGGCATTAAAGAAGTTACGAGAGGAGGTATTTGGCTGCAGTTGAAACACTGCATCATCTATTACATTTCTGGTAGTATGAATCAAGGTTTGAAATCATATCTAATACACAATGAAATTATTCCTTTTGTACATGATAGTTTTTCAGAGAACTACCAAGTCATCTGATTTACTTGATCAATGCCTATTTATTTCAGTAGATGCCTGTAAATTGGCTAATTTGAAAGAGGATTGATCCCGGTCATCCCAGGGATGTAGCTTAGCATGGGAAGATGGAAACCTGTCTTGGATGAAAGCAGTGGCAAAACATTTCTGTAACTAAGAATAAAAACCGCAGAAGCTGAGATAGATTCATTGGTGTCTTAATTTTGTAGCAGCCACCATTTTTAATTCTATGAAATTTAGATTAACTGAAGTGTAGTCCAAACTGAAGTCAAGCAGTACATGGTATCGGGCCAAATCTTTCCCAAATGTCAGCATTGGTTGACGTTTGGAATGATTTCTGTCTGCTGACTGTCTTGTAAGATTTGAACGATTGGCTAACACAGGTTCTCACAAAGGAGTTATCTGATCCCCAATGCTTTTCAGTTCAGTTCAGCTGGTTTCTTATTTCCTGTCATTGTAGGAAATATAGGAAGACTGTTAGACTCCTCCTTCCCTCCAGGCATGTCAGTTATTTTTTTAAATATATAATTTGTTTCTGGAATTCCTAGAACCCAAAAGGTTTACACCAACATGCCTTAGAAGGACATGATTCTCCTATAATAATGTCTTCTAGGACTGTTGTTTAACTACCTTCTTGAAGTCATTTTCTTCCCACAATTTCTGCCCAAAATTTAAATGTATTTGTTTAGCAATAAATTCCAAATCAATAAATTATTTAAAATAAATTTACAACAGTCTATTGAATAAGAAAACCCACATTACTTTGAAGATTTGATATTATTAATTTCAAACTCTGGCTGGTTTGCCAGACTGGTCCTAAAGATGCAAAGAAGGATTCAGTGTGGGAATCCAGTTAATGTTATGTACCATAAGATTTATTTCGTAATCCATAGTGGGGGTCAATTAAGGATGACGGTTGTGGTATCCCCTTTGCACTTCTTAATATAAAAATATTGGTAACTTCCAGCGATAGGAGAGAACCAAGGTAGTATGTGACTGAAAAAATAAAGCAGAGACCACAGGAGAGCTAATAAGATTTATACAAATTTCTTGAAAAAATAAAAAGAAATCGCTATTTGGTTTATTTATTTATTATTATTTAAATTGTTATGGTTGAATAACGCCTCCTTATTCAGGGGCAGTCTACATTAATTGCCAGCTAAAGCCCAAATTAATCAAATTAAGGGGCAGAATGCGGACCTAGTTGGAACATTTCGGAAAATCTCCCAAAGCTACTTGAGGGAAATCAGCTTTTGTCGAGGAAAGCCGTCCTAAGCGTTGCTTCTGGAGAGGAAAAAGGCCCGCACTCGAATTCCTCCCCGCACTGAGAGCTGCCGAGGTCCTTTAGGGAAGCTTTAAGAAGTTCGAGGCATTGCTGGATTCTAGTCCAGACGAATTGGGAGGCGCCACTGCGCGAGGAGAGAAGGGAGGGGCGGGGGAGGTTGGGTTTGCCCCCCCTTCCACCAATCCTGGGGAGAAAAACAGGTTTTCCCTCCCACGGGAAAGGTGGGGGGGGGGGGACTGCGGCGCACTCTTGGCAATAGCAGAAAGAGTGGCCAAACAGCGCAAATTGCGCTGCTGCGCAGACTCCGAGATTGTCCTGAAACGAACCAGCTTTGTCCACACCCACCCGGTTCTCTTATCCCCGCTTGTCCTTTTCCTTCTTCCCGAATCCCACCTGTATGGGATGGAGTGGGGGGGTGGGGATGGGGCGGGCGTTGGAAAGCAGCGGCCTGCACCGGGTGAGGGGCTTTCCTTCCCTTCGTGGCTCAGAGGGCGCCGGCAGCCTTCAAGCGCCCGAATTAGCAGCCGCGAAACCCTTGAGGAGCATCTATTATTGATCGCTCCTGCCAGAGCTCCGCCGACGAAAATAACTGCCGGAGATGCACAATGACCTAAAAGCAGGGAACCGGCGGAGGGAAGAGGAGGCGTGGTGTGTCTTTGTAGGGGGAGGAAGGGAAGGCTGCAAGGAGGCGAAGGGAGGAGGAAGGAAAAGGTCCTCTGGGTGGACCTTTGGTGGGTGGGGTGACACGCCGCGTGGATGCACTCAGGTAGGAAGGAAAGAAGCTCTACAATGGCAGCCAAGCCGGCTCACTTGTGTCCCCCCAGGCAATGGTTTCAGGGTTGGGATCCTGTGTCTGTCAACTCCGCCTCGCCAAGAAACGCGCAGAGGCGCCCGAGAGAGCTTCGTTGCCGTAGGAGGCTGGTGGGCGAAAGGGAACAACCTTGTTGGCCAGAAAGTGCAAGTCCGCCGGGAGCAGCCACGCTGTCTGCATTTCTTTGTTCCGTGGCAAGCTTTGGTCTTCCAGGCCAACCCGATAGAGCCCCTGTGTCCGTTGCCCTTCCAGCCCAAGGCCCCGTTTCTTCCTTTTTTGGGTTTCCATTGTTGCTAATGCGGGGGGGGGGGGGGTAAGAAATATACCCGCAGGTTAAATGAAAGCAGCGCGGGTCCGTTGAAATCTGGGTCGGGAGTGCAACTGAGCGTCTTTGGACTTGAGAAAAAGGTCCAAAAGTGCGTTGGTCTCTCAGATCGGCCTTTGTCCCTTTGCAGAAGGGGTCTCTTGGCAGAATGAAAGGGGAAGGGCGATACAAGGAGCTAGCCTAGGGAAAGGCGCTTGTTCAGGGGTTTAGGGCTGATTTTTATCTTTCTATCCCGATCCTTCTTCTCAAAAAAGGAGCACTTGTCCCAGAGTTAGCTGGGCAACTGGTTCCAAATTCCCAGCTTGTACAGGGACTGTCATTTCTCTCATTTGGAGGTTGTCGGGATGGACAGCGGGGCTTCTGAAGCAGCCAGCAGGTGTGTGTAACGGGGATGGTGGTGCCCTTTCTCTCTTTCCCGGGAATACCCCTCTTCACCAGCCAGAGGGGTTTTTGCGGGTGGGCGCTCGTCTTCTTACCGACTGTCATCTGTCCCCTTCCCAAATTGCCCCTCCGCTGCATCCCCCCCCCCCAAATTAAGGCGGCGCTTGTGCCTCTGTTCTCCTTCAGTAGGCTGGAAGATGAAATGTACGACGAAGAGGGCAACACTCTTTCGGACTATGCCTTTGACAGCGAACCCCTCAGTATAGCCGACCCTTCCTCCATGCTGGACGACATGTACACTTTGTATTACCCGCCGGAAAAAAGGTGATTTAATGTTGCATTTATATATTTTGAACGTCCGGGGCTGGTGGTGGCACTCGCATCTCAGTCCACCTCTGTGGGTGTGGCGGGCGGATTTCCCTTGCGCTTCCGAGCTTTGTCTTGAAGGAAAGAGGGGGCAAGAGAGAGAGAAGAATCAACTGGCATCCCTCGGGAAGAGTCCAGAGGCAGCCCGGGCGAACAAGCAAGGGGGAAGGGGTGGTCGATACAGTAAGGCAGACGAAATCAGACTTACCGCTCCTCCTCCACCCTGGAAAAGCGAGAATCGGGAGTCGGCAGCCATCAGCTTACTTCGTCCAGCCTTTGAAGTCAACCGGAGGTTGGGGGGGGGGGGGGGGGGGAAGGGAGAGGCAGCTGGTTTTGACAGCCAGACGCCGCTGCCAAGATAGGCGCGGCCGGGTCTCCCTGGGGAATACCAAGGAGAAGTAGGGGCCAGACTGATCCCGGCGCCTTCCCAGGGGTTTTTCCCTGCTCTTCGGTGGTTTATCGGCTTGCAGAGGGGGGAGGGCGAAGACGATGTCCATGGTGTCTATGGGAATTGGGTAATCAGCACCCCTTGTTGCTTATTAATCTATGTTCTTGCCACTTCTTCCTTTTAGGCGTACAGATGGGATACTTAACAAAGCGTACAAAAAAGTGCTGGGCCAGCTATCTGCAAGGAAGTATTTGCATTCTCTGATGGCCAAGCGGGTGGGGTAAGATGTTATCTCTTGTCTGTAGATTCTTGTTTGTTTGTGTTTGTGTTAGAGAGCAAAACAAGCAGCTTTTAAAGAAACAAGGCTTAATGACAACCCCACCCTCAGGACTGCTAAATGTATTCAACACCATTAACATATCATTAGATGCTCAGCAGTGTATTTCGCCCTCTCTCTTCCTTCTAAAGATGTGTGCTTTAAGCAAAATGAACTTCCTTTCCACTAGGCGTGGACTTGAATCTCGTCCTTGGTGAAAGAAATGAAAAATGCCTGTTGCATCAGAGTACTTAATCTATGCACTACACACATTCCTTCATTCATACAAATGAATTTTTGATTTGAGTTGCCAGCCTCCTAACTGGCCTGCGGTCCAATAGCTTGATTCATCCTGGATGCTATTGTGCAATGTGCAAGACTTGGGCTGTAAGATTGTAATCCAAAATGTATTTTTATAGAAATAAATTTCCCTCATTTGGTCTCAGTGGAATTTCTTTCTGGACAAATTTGACAGGAGTATTGATTTGAATGCAAAAATAAGGTCCTTTGTATAAAATTGCTTCCTTGGCCAATAATCTCCTTGCTCTTTTTCTACTCTACAAAGTCTGGATGCAAAATTCAGAACAATATTTAACACCCCTCCCTCAGATGCCATAACCTTTTATTGTTACACTTGGGATACCAATCTGAATATCCTTAGTGTGCAATCTATTGTGTATTCTGGACGGGTCATTAAAATCAGTTAGACTAAGTTTTCTGATTTGCAACTCTGAATTGTGCCACTATTATTCCTAAATGCTGTTTAATATGATACCATTGGCATCAGCTCAGCTGATTAAAAACAGCCTCAGTTACTGTACACTTCAGTCCTTTATGGATCCTGCCCCTGCTGCCCCAACCTGCTCTGTGATGAATCAATGCTAAAGGTCTCTGTCTCAGAGGAAGAAAAGATCACATTTCCATTGATCCAGATATAGAGTTATCAAGAATTTTGTGGTGTGAAAATTAAATGGATTGGGCAAGAGAAGGACTTGGGAATAGAACCTCCCAGTCTTAGTGGCTTGAAATCAAATCTCCCAGGCGATATGAGCCCAGCATGTTTATATGTGTCACTGTACCTATCAGCAGAAGGCAACATTTTAATGAAGGGGGGGGGGAATGAATTACACAATTTATTCATGAATAATGCAGAACTTGGCGAGCTGGTCTCCCGACTGTCGGCTTGCATTGTGATCAGTCTCCAACTTCCGCAGCATGTTTAGAGAAATCCTTTGTCTCCTCCTCAAGGAAGAACCTACGACTGATTCCTTTTGCTTCTACCCCACAGTCTATATGTTGCTTTAGCTATTCACCAACCAACCACATAAAGAAGAAAAAAAACACTCCAATTCCCACGCAACCCAAATTCTTTGGGATATGTTTGAGTGAAGACAAATAATGATTGAAAAAACAATTCCTCAGGTTATTAAAAAGATTTTTTTTAAAAAAAGGGAACAGGAGCGATCAAGGCAGGCAAACCTGGGAGGAGGTTTGGATATTTGGCCTGGAAGAAAGAGAGGGAGTGCTGACTCTCAGCATTGCAACCTAAAATGCAAAGTAAGCAGGCTTGTCAAAGGTTAAAAGGATCTTGTTAAGAGTTCAAGAACTGCTTAAAGAATCCACACAGGTGTGAAAAATGCCTCTCTAGAACCCAGCTATTGGGATCTTAGTCACTGCCCTTTTCATTGTCTGTCAGTGACTGTCAGATGTTTCCATTCTGTACATTTTTCTTCTTCTTCCTTGCCCTCTCTAGAGATTTCGCTTCTGCTTCTACTGGTGCTGTCTGTTGATCCCAATGTTGCACCAACCATGGATTGCTTTTCTTTCTTTGTCTTGCAGTGGGACCAGCAGCCTAGAGGACGACTCAGAACCCCTTTCCAAAAGGCACTCGGATGGCATATTCACAGACAGTTATAGCCGCTACCGAAAACAAATGGCTGTCAAGAAATACTTGGCAGCAGTCCTGGGTAAAAGGTATAAACAAAGAGTTAAAAACAAAGGACGGCGAGTAGCTTATTTGTAGCGATGAGCTCCCAACCACTCCTGTGTACACAAGAGTCCCCCCCCCGGGAAAAAAATCTGAGAGAGGACCACCCCACCCCCAAAGTCATTTCCAAACTGACTGATCAATCACCACTCTCCTATGTTATCTAAACATGTATTTATGTATGAAGTAAAGCCATTAAATGACTATTTTGATAATAATATTGTTTTTCTTTTGTACAAAAAATTAAATTAAGAGTAAGCACTAGAGAAACGCACAGATTTACTTTGTGGACCAACCCTTTAAATAAATAGATATAAAATAATAAATACTGAATAAGGATGCATTAGTGATAGAGCTTTCCCCAACCAGATTCCCTTCAAACGTGCTTGATTACAACTCCTATCATCCCCAGACAGCTACCTTACTGTTTGAAAGGTAGTGATTTGGGTAAAACTCTGGATTAGTAAACAGACCCGATTAATAGTCCTTTAGTGGTTAGCTTTGCACACACACAAAAAACGAGGGCTCTAAGCTTATGTTTTTATATAAAATAGAAGATATAGAGAGTAAGAGGGAGACAATCATTGCTTTGAATATGATTCCTATTTTTGTAATGGAAAATAAAGGAAAGTATTTTTTATTTATGACAGGGTTGAAAGAATAACTGTTCTCCACTTGCTATTGTACATTCACAAAAAAATAAATAAATAAAAATATTCTGTTCCTAGGGGTTTAGGATGCTCTTGAGCAGAGAGCATCTCTGGCCCCTGGAAGTCTTTTCCGAAAAGCCCTTGGCCATTACTCCTCTCCCCATCTCGGGCTAGAGAAGGTGTTGCCTTACTTCCTAAGAATCAGTCTGCACCACCCCCCATTCCATGAAGAGTAAGTTTACTCGGGGCTGCACAATATGCAGCATGAACCAGCCTGCTGCCCTCTAGTCATTTTTTTTGGTGTGACCTCCTCCTCCCACTCAGCAGATCTTCCTGCTACTTAGAAACTATGGGAGAACCAACCCATTTCGCTTAAAGATTTAGGGCTCAGTACTGTACAGTACTGCAGCTGCTCCCCTTCAGTGAGTAAGAGAAAATGTACCCATATGCATTTTTCAGGGAAGGATACGGTGGGGGAAGCCCTTCCTCCAAACCATAAGAGTAGGTTGGTTTCTCTTCATACTTTCTTTTTCTAAAGAAATAACTACAGGAGTTAGAAAGCTTCCCTTAAAGAACGGGAGAAATGTCTCTTCCTCAACCCTTCTGAGTTTGGATTGACGCAGTCCAGGCTCCAAGTCAAATAAATTGTTTCTCTCGCTTCCGCGCAATGAGCGCGATATAGCGGACAGCGCCACTTCAACTAGGGCTAGGAGGGGCAGAAAGAAATGCTCTGCTGCTAGAAAACCAGTTCATCAGGGAGAGGGAATCCAGACGGGACGCTTCGCCTTGCTGGACTCGTTTTCTAGTAAGGCACGAAATAATCCGAGGGAACACCCTCAAATTCGCACCGTGTTATCTTCGAGCCCTCCCCAGAGATTTAGGGCCACCGCGCGCCACAAAGGATCCCGTGCACCTCTCCAGTGCTGCCCAGGCGCCCTCGCATCTTGCTCTATTGGCCGGCCTTTTCTCTTTGGAATAGCCCCTCCGGGCCTGGCCAGGGGGAGCCACCTTTTCCGCCTTCGGTGTTGCCCGTAGATTTTACACATCCCTCCCCTCATGGCCTCTCTCGCAATGTTGTGTTTTCCATCCGGGTCATTTCAGTTTGTTTTGGCTTGAAAACAACAACGAACAAATTATATTGTGAACGCCTCAGGCATTTTTGAGTTTTGTTATGACGCGAGCTCTGATTGTAAGACCGTTTCAGGCCCCCTCCCCCTTGTTGTAGCGACTATATATCTCTATATCTACTACTAAATACTTAACGCACTATTACAGAAAAGGTTCTTTTAAAAATATATATTTTAATTCTTTTGGTTCCTTGTTGATTTATTGAGTTTGGAGGTTTAAAATGTATTTTTCTACATCATGGCTTTAACCGCTTAGTAAAATTTATTTCATACAATCAACTTTTGTCATACTAGAATGTGTAGTGTCCATTTGCGCTTCAGTTTCTGATATTTATCAATCATCTTTCTGTATGGATGGGGATTTGGAAATGTGACGGGGAGGTGGGTGAGGGGTGGGGGTGGAGTGGAATGATTTAGAAATGGACTATGAAGGTACTTATTTTCTCCCCTTCCCTCCTCCGGCGAATGAACAGCTAAATGTATCTCCTGATTCAGTTGGCAGAATTTGGATTTAATCCAATAAAAGTGCTGCAATCAAAAAGCTTAAAGCTGCTTTCCCTACCTATATTGGAACCAAGCTAAACTCCTGTTCATTCACCTACCTAGACTATGGTGGGCCTGAGCACAATGCTACTCACAGATATGAATAAACCTAAGTCATCCAAATAACTAGGAAAATGAGCAGTAAACCAATCATTTGGTTTCCACTGGAATCAAGGACACTTGGTTTTTTAAATACCAGCACTATTTTCAGCATAAACAAAGGTTGAGGCACCTTCAACACCAACGGCAACATTTGTTAGTATTTAAGGTGTCACAAGACCTTTTGTGGTTTCAAATGATAGATTTACATGGCCGCCTCTCTGGAAAACCATTGTACTTTCTCTGGAGAATTTCTTAGACATTTCAATGAGAAAAAAAAAATCCTAGTTAGACATATTAACCCCCTCCCCTTTAAACTAGGTCTATTGGAGTTAATCCACTTTTGTGAGATTGCTTTGAATTGATTGAATTGGGGTGGCCAGAATGAGAAATGACCTACTGAATATGAAACACTTGATACCCTCATTCTTTTTTTTTTTTTTTTGAATGACTGAAAAATGGGTTGAAATCTTGAGAATTTTATTTCCAAAACAGGAGAGGTAAGAGGGAAGCTAGTGGAAAGATACGCGCTATTCCCCACCCTCCACACTTGATAAAGACTGGCTGTATAATCCAGCCACTTACAGCTGATTTCCTCCATATTTATATATTACCTAGCAAGTGACAATGATTTCAAACAGCTTAATACTTTTAGGCTCCTCCAGTCCAAGAGATCACTTCCTTGTTTACAGAGTGTAACAGCTTCTAGTTATAAGGCATAAACGAGCGACCACAACAAATTCTCTTAAACTGCATGTATTTTTTTTTTTAAAAAATATTCCCTTTCCAAAGGTGATCTTGAATGACCAGTGGAACTTTAGTCTGAACTGACCGCTCCGCTTGATTTTACCCCAATAACCCTTCCCATAGGAATCGCCAGCTGCCTGGCTCAGTCGGCGGGGACATAGGCTGATAATTTGGGAGCTTGGCGCCCTGATCCTTATCCCATCAACGCGGTCAACCCTCCTGGGGCACCCGTTGGGAAGGGACTGGAGCAAGTGCAACGGGCCTTGGAAAAACAGGGCAGATCCTAAACCCGGTCTAGGCTTGGTTTCGAACTCCCCCACTTCCCGTTAGAGCAGGGAATTGCCCTGGGCCTAGCCGGGGTCCGGAGTACTGAAGCCAGGATAGCTTTCCTCGGGGCCCCAAAGAGGCCGTCTGCAGCCCACGGGCCTTCGACCCGAGGACGGAGCGGGGTGGGGTGGGGTGCTGAGTTCAACTTCCCTCGGGAGTTTCGCCTCCCGTTCTGGCCACGTGCCGTAGGACGCAACTTTCCGTGCCTTCCCTTCGCCTTTAAAATCGCCACGAGATCACAGATGGCTATTTAGTGGCCCTACAATGCTGCAAGACATCCGCTTGCCTTTCTTTTTTTCTTCCTTTCCTTCCTTTTTTTTCCCCCCACCCTCCCATCCCATTTTCCCTTTTGGGTTGAATTTCTCGCGAGCCGCTTCTCTGACGAAAACAGCGGGCAGGACTTGTCCTCCCGCGCGCGGTCCTTTTTTTTTTTTTTTTTAAATGTATGTTTGTGTGTAAGTGCTGTGTGAGTGTGTGTGTACGCGCGCGCGCGCGTCACGTGCTTGGTGCGGAGAGGGCGACCTCGCGGGCTCTGCTTTTGACTTGCTTGTGGCGATCAACTTCGCCCCGCCGGTTAGAGAACTAGTTAGTTGCAGCCAGTCCGCCTGGGTACGTTTTTCTATCCGGGCCAGTGATCGCCTGTTTGTAGAATAGCTATCGCCAAAAGCCTTAAATCCAGTGGATCCCCTTTGGAAATCCAGTGATCACTGAGGTTAGATGTCAGTCTTTTGGAAATATTTATATCGATATCTATATATCTATTTTTTCCTCTCCTTTTTCTGTGTAGCAACTTGAGTATCACAAAAGCACTGCGGCAAGAATTAAAAAAAAATGATTATAAGCACTCATGGTCTCCGCTGGGACTTTGAGCACTGTTATTTTAAAGTGTGTAAAGTTTGTATTAATAAATTTTTGTAAACAATGCAATTTTGTCTACTGTTTGGGGGAGGCTGTGCAAAAGAGCCATTTAAGTAAGTCTTGCTTTTAAGTTTACATGTCAAGTGACAAGTCCTTCTTTGACCTTATGGAAAAAGCCTGCTTCTCTTGTCCCTCTTTTAGTTCCACTGCAACATGTAGGTATCAGAAAACTCATTAAAAAAACTCTCCCCGAACTGTGGTTTCTAATAAAGATGAAAGTATGCCCAGATATTTAATTGCAGCTGTCTTGAAAAAAAGACATAAATATTCAGCTGTCTGCCTTTAAAACAACCTTTTTTAGAATCCACAACCAATTTAAATTTATCTAAATACATATTAATATTTATTGATCAATCCATTATTTTATCATGCATTTTTAAAAATATTAATTTATATTTAAATAGTGATAGAAAAGATGGATGATTGCTTTCACCATTTACAGGATCATCTGGCTTGGAATTGTGGAAACTGCGAGTAGATCTGCCTACCAAGTCAGAAAGCTGTTCTGGGCATTAGTTTATCCTAAGCAAGTTCACTAAAACAAAATAACTTTCATGGGGATTTTCTTCTGAATAAACCAGATTAGTGATGCCTTCAAGATAGGAATGTGGGTTGAATGCAGGAGCTAAGGCATTAGAGGTATTTATCCCATTTCTGAATGAAGTCATGCACATCACTGTCCAAACAGCAGAGAAGAGAACAGTGGGAATGGCCACCTGGTTAAATGGTTAAATTCAGAATTTAAAATGATCTTACTGCTGCACTGAGGAATAATATCCTGCACTTCTACAGGAATTAAGCATGACCTTTTTATGGATTACATGCTAATGAGCTCATACTTATTCTGGAGCAAAACAAATGGAAACCAGTGGGTTGCTTCCACAGTAAAACTTGCTGTTTTCTTTCTGGAGGCATTTCAGAGATATCCCTGAGGTGGTTAGCCAGACTTCACCTGTATGCACTTCTTTAGCCTCACAATCCTGCTTCACAATAATCACAATTAAGATTGCTGTAATAGAACTTCATAGCTTTAAACAAATCAGCTTTGCTCAATAAAAAGCACTGAACCACAATACTTTTTTATAATAAAAAGGATACACTTGATTCTGTGGCTTCTGATATACTGTGATAACATGTTTTAAATACTTTTAAATTAGACCTGATTATTTTATCTCAAGTCACAAAACAATGACTGTACTGTAAAGCCTTTTGGTCTGTCACTGGATCTCCTCAAATTTGCAGTGTGACTTCAGCGCCATCAGTATGCAAAAAATTAAAGGGTTTCCTTAGGAAAATGTGGCTGCCTGTTGATTTGACAGCATAAGAATTCATAGCAGAGTATTCTAAAGGGAAATTTCAGTTAAATGTTTCAGGTATAATTGGAAACATTCCAGTTCTCCATTATGACTATGATTGCTATTCCTAAAGTAGATTAAGAGCTGTATTGAACTAGTCTCTTAAAATCCCTACAAATTTTTATTAAAAAGTGAATAGACAGCTGTGCCATTCTTCTAAGAAGACTATACTGTATGAAATATTCAAGACAACGAGTAATCAAGTCACCCAAGAACTGCATGCTACAAAGCTTGGAGTGAAAAATAGGTAACGGAACTGCAGCCTTATCCTGTTACAGGCAAATTCATCATTAAACCTATGCAGAGAGATGGCGGCTTGACACTATGATGCTGAATACTTGGAAGAAAGTCCAGTGAATGTCAATTTTAGATTAATTGACTTGAGGAATTAAATCCATTCAATCCCATGAGTTACTAAACAGGAGCCAAGGAGAGTTGTTAATGTCAGTGCACCAAGGTACACCAGACCATAACCATCAACTCCATGGGAAGGGTATAATTACTTTTACTGAAGTTGGCTATAATAACAGAATCTTGCAAGTCTGACTGCTGTATACCACCTACTCCTTACAATTCAATGAATTAGATCTGTGTCTGAGCACTTCTGGATGTTATTTGACTGTGTTCTGGACTTTAAAAAATGCATCAGTCCTTTTTGCCTAGGCAACAGATTCTGCATATTTCCATCAAAGTCATCTTCCTTGCTCTACAGTTAAGAAGCAGTTAACCCATAAACAATGAATTTCAAGTATGTAAATAATTTTGATTGGATGGACTGATCTCTAATTGTGGAAAGAATAGGGCATTGTGTGTGTGTAATGAGGTATTTTTGAAACAACATTATGGAATTATAGCTGGGAGGATACCTATAATCTGAAATTATTAGCAATTTACATCCTAAGGGAAGTTCTACAATACCTGTAAACTGTACTTTTAGCTGAAAAAGACAAACATATTGGTATCTTAAGGATATTAATAAATTAGTTATTTGTCCTCTTCTAAAAATATCCACACAATATTATACAGTATGCTTATTGCACCGGGCTGTTTATATACACACAAAAGTCCTATCAAGAACAAAACTTTAGTTCACATGTGCTATCATAATTAGTTTTCTAGTTCGGAGAATATTGCCAGTTTGCTAGGTTATTTTTGTAACACATCATTTTAAGCATGACATGCTTATATTATAAGAAGACAATACTGGGATAGGGCTTGCTACTAAGAGCCAGTACCAGATAAAAAGTCAGCTGCTCTTTTTTTTTTTTTTTTTTTGTATAGAACTTGATATGACCTTTGATGGACACATTGGTCTTAGGTCTTCAGTTGCTATGTTCTGATAACACCTGAAGTCAAACATTTCAGCTTTATATATTCTTGTACCATATATATCAGGAGGATTACAGTGAAATGACCATTTTATGTGGGAGAAAGATGAAATATTTTTCAAAGGAGATAAAAAAACCCAAGTCAGATAGCACCTTTTCTGATTAACAAATTTTATTAAAGGACATAAACTTTCATTCATGAAAATGTGTTAGCTGAAAAAAAAAATACTATCGGATTCCTCCTGATTTTTGTTGCTGGTCTACAACATTGTACTTAACAAATAGTAAATACAAATGAAATTACCTTTAAAAAATAATAGGAAAACAACATAATAATTAACATTCTTAAATATGCTTTTCAGAATGATAATTAACATTTGTAGTAGAATTGAGAATTAAGACTTTGGGAGAAATTATAAAAATGTAACACAATTTACAATAGAGTATGGCATCTTATAAGCCTTCTTTTCATTTGGAAAAGATGAAATCCAGTTGTATAAATAGGCTTCTGCTTGTGCAGTGGAATTTGTCCCCTTTCTTCCTTAAAGTCCTCAACCCAGTGCTAAGTCTGCAGTAGAAGACTCCTGAATTTCTAGAGCAGATCATTTCATATAGATCTAGAGGGCCATGTAAGTCCCTGTGACTGTCATATTATGGATAGAGATACTGAAGTTGAAGAACCCATCTTGTACAGGAACATACCATGAAACTTGACATATATTAACATCAAGAAAGTCCTGGAGAATCACCTCAAATACATTGGATATCACTATGTACCATATAAATAGGTATACAGAAGCTTCTTGTTGCATTGAGCCAGTATGATCTAGTGGTTAAAAATCTTAGGTTAGAGAGATCTAGGTTCAAGTCAATTCTCAGCCATGGAAGTTCACTAATTGATGTTGGGTCAATAATTTTCTCCTAGGTCCCTGATGGCGAACCTATGGCACGCGTGACACAGGTGGCACGTGGAGCCATATCGGTGAGCACGCGAGCATTGCCCTAGCTCAGCTCCGGTGCCCATGCACACACCAGCCAGATGAATTTCGGGCCTTCCGGGCCCACCGGAGGTCGGGAAACAGGCTGTTTCCAGCCTCTGGAGGGCCTCCAGGGGAAGAAAAGCCTGTTTTTTGCTCTCCCCAGGCTCCAGAAGCTTTCTAGGTCCCACCGGAAATCAGCAAACAGACTGTTTCCGACCTTCAGAGGGCCTCCTGGGGGGGTGGGAAAGGCCGTTTTCGCCCTCCCTAGGCGAAAAAAGAAATCTGGCCTCTGGAGCCTGGGAAGGGCGAAAAATGGGCCTACTGGACCCACCGTGCCATCGCGTGCCAAAAGCGGGGGAGCTCAGTTGGGTCATGTGGGCATGCGTAGGGAGATGGGGCGCATTGAATTATGGGTATGGGCACACGCGAGCATGACCCCCCCCACTCCTCCGACTTTTGGCACACGACGGCAAAAAGGTTAGCCATCACTGTCCTAGGTCAACATAAGTTATGAAAAAATTGAAGGAGGTATAACTATGGCTGCTGCCTTGTGTTCAAAAGAGAAAAGGTGAGGTATAAATCTAACAAACAATAAATAAATTCATAATTAAAGCCCAGTGAACAAATGGGCCAATTTTTGCTCAAGTGAAGCTGACTGATTGCATGGGGGTTTTCCTTGGCAGGTAACATTAATTAATGTTGGCTGGCATGCATCATAGAACTTGCTTCACCAACAATAAAAGCTTTCTACTGATCTTGGATTAGTATGATGAAATTAAATGGAAAAGTTATGCCAGCATTATAGACAAAAATTGAGAAAGTTGCAGTGAGGATGTGTGATTTTTTTAAAACATTAATGAAGTTATGTGCTAGGTGAATTTTACATTGTGACTTTATACCCAACAGAATGCAAAAATCAGAAGCAGATTACATGTCCTGAAAAATAATTTGTGCAGTATTCAGATAATAATTAAACCAGTAGTGAAATCCAATTTTTTTTACTACCGGTTCTGTGGGCGTGGCTTGGTGGGTATGGTGTGGCTTGGTAGGCGTGGCTTGGTGGGTGTAGCAGGGGAAGAATACTGCAAAATCTCCATTCCCACCCCACTCCAGGGAAAAGATACTGAACAATCCCCATTCCCTCCCCACTCCTGGGGAAAGGATACTGCAAAATCCCCATTCCCTCCCCACTCCTGGGGAAAGGATATTGCAAAATTTCTATTCCCACCCCACTCTGGGACCAGCCAGAGATGGTATTTGCGGGTTCTCTGAACTGCTCAAAATTTCTACTACTGGTTCTCCAGAACCTGTCAGAACCTGCTGGATTTTACCCCTGCATTAAACTGATGGATTGTGTACTCTTTGCCACTAAAAGTTTGGTTCCATTCAGCAACATCAAATTATAGACAGTCCTAGTGATGACTGCAAGACAAACACTGATGTTTAATTTAACTTGCTGTTCTAGAGCAGGGTTGGGGAATTCTGGGAGTTGAAGTCCTCCAGGCTTAACGTTGCCAAGGTTGGAGACCCCTGCTCTACAGAATTAGGAGAAAATATTTAAAATTCCAGTAGGGAGATGAGTTGTTTAGAAATGAAAGTTAAGCATCTGTGCCTCCTGTTTCCAGATTTCACCTTTCCAAAATGATTTTTAAAAAAATAGTTTTCACAGTTAAATACGTTAAGTCTTTTGTACCTCAAGCAAATTTGAACTAAATTTCTAAATAGAAATGGCTGATACAGTAGTAAGACCTGGAACTGTCATCTTTTGCTAATGTAGAACCATGTGGGCAAACATTAAAAGCAATTTAATTTGCTTTTTAGTGGATTCAAAAGTTCCCAGTTTTATCTAGCTCAGGAGACATGTAGAGATGAAATTCAGGGGATTTCTGAATATTGGAAACAACTCAAGCCTACATAACTTGAACAGAAAAACCTATTTCTTGATACTTCTAAGGTCTCCCCCGCCACCACCACAAAAAACAATATATTTATAGAGGAACTATGTGGAATGGAAGATAATTTTGTTATTGCTCTCCTTAAAATATTTGGAATTATTGGCCAGTGTAAAATAAACCTTCTCATGATCTACCAATAGAGTTTCTCTTCCTTTTGTTCTTTTCTGCTTAGAGGAAGTCTTCTGAATATAGGAACTGTGAATGATGGTTCAGCCAGAAGTTCCTCAGAAAAGTCAGGAAGAATTTGAATGTGTTTGCGGAGTCATACCTGTTGAACATGGAATGTTTCTCGTGGCTCAGTAAATAAACATTGCTATTAGTTCCTGTATCTATTTTAATTTTTTTAAAAATTTGATTTATATGCCGCCCTTCTCCGGAGACTCAGGGCGGCTTACAATGCGTTAAGCAATAGCCTTCATACTTCTGTATATTTATACAAAGTCAGCTTATTGCCCCCACAAACTGGGTTCTCATTTAACCTACCTTAGAAAGGATGGAAGGATGGAGTCAACCTTGAGCCTGGTAAGATTCGAACCTGCAGTAATTGCAGGCAGCTGTGTTAATAACAGGGTGCTTTAGACCAACTGTACTACCAAGGCCCTTTCTTAGCAATGCAGAACCCTTCAGATATACTGGCCTCCAATATAACTCCTATCATTCCCATTTAGAATGACCATGTGCTGCAACACATCTGGATGACACCTACCTGAAAAGGGGATGTCACTAGTTCTGGTCTGGAAATGAAGAAATTATTTTTCTGTGCAAGGTTGTCTGGTTCCCATCTTTCTCTTTATCTGGCATATGGTAGTGCTTAATCACTTAAATTAGTTGGGTATATTTTACTCAGTATCTCTTGCCATAAATACTATTTATCACAAAGAAGTAAAGAGCAGGCATGCAGTTCCCAATCCATTGCCAAGGAGCAATTCCTATATAGCATGAAACCTTGGCATTTGTTTATTCCTATTTTTGTTCTTTCCGTTTCTTGACTGTTTTATCTCAAACAAACCAGAAGATAAAAGGCATAAACATACTAGCAATAACTCTTAGAATTTGGCCTTGCAGTAGGATAGACCAGCTGCTTTTATCTGTTCTTAGGATACATGTAATCGATGCTATCTACTTTGGAATTGTTTTTAGCAGCGATAATATTGGATGACACAAACACACACATTTAAATAAAATCAAAACTTATAGAGAATTTTCATAGGGATGAAACTGCAGGTTGGTCTCAGAAACAGCCTTTCCGATTATATGAGCCATGCAAGAGAATAAAAGAGCTTGTTTCATGATATTTCATTCACGCCTCTGTTAACAGCACTGATATTACATAAGGCATATAAACACTTATATAAAAGATGGCCATGTGTACAGGCATAATTCTTAATGCTGTGTTTAAAGGAATACTCAAACTATGAAGGCTAATATTTTGGTCAACCAGTGCCTGAAAAGCAGTGAAAATGACCATTGAATTGATTGGGCTGCAGTGAAAGGACTTCCAAAGGGTTAAAGCTTTAATCAGTTGTGGACTGATCAAGAATGAAAGATGTGGATGCAGGCTGCAATATTGTTCTCACTTTTTTAATGATCATTCAAGCTAATGGTTTATAGCTGCTTTTCATTTCTTTCTTTGTAACCCATTTCTCCAAATGGTGCTCATAAAAGTTAAAATATTTAGAAGCTGGCCACAGCTAAACTAAGAGACAGAATTTAATTCACCTTGGTATCCTTCTTTAACAAGTCTTGGAGAAGGATGATTTAAGTCCAGAACAGCAGAGTGAACCCGTTATTAGCAGAATAAAGTTTGGTTCAATAACAAATTTTAATTCTTATTTTTATATAGCATTTTCCTCTTAAAATTTAGTTTTTATATTTAATACATTTAATGCAACATAGAAACATGTAGGTGTTAAGAGTTTGTAGGTGTTAAGAGTTTGTCTGTCTCCCAGACAGACAGACAAAAATTTATTAGATGACAAGGCAGAAAATTTTATGTGCAAGTAAAAAAAGAATTTTCAGGTTACTTTATGCCTTTCTTAGTATATTGGTTGTTAAGCAGTCGGATTGGATCCAAAAGTAGTCTAATGGTCTCATTACTATATTTTCTATAAAGGTGAAAGAAGCAAGGGAGGGAGAAAGTGAAAAGGGGGCAGAAGAAAAAGCTGCATTCAGAAATCCATGGGGCAAGCCAGGAGGTTTGGTTGTGAAAATGTGAGGACCACTATTCTATTAAGTGCTGCTGCTGTTTTTAATAGGTATAAATCTCTAACAATGTGTCACATTCTGATTGAAGGTTTTGCTCGAGGCATATCTGTGGAGAATAAATTCCTTACCTTTTACATATGTTCCAAGAATTATTTTATGGCTAGCTAAATGTCTGAGAGGCGAAGGATCCAGAGCTTCTGTCTACAATCCTGATCTGAATCTTAACTTTTTCAGAAGTGCCATAAGGTGAAGATTGATTTATACTGGCTCCTTGTCAGAGACCAAAGTACTTACACCAGAGTTGCTGCCTTGAGGTAACTTAGCAATTGGAGGCTTGGCCTTGGCAGGCACACATCATCTTTCAGAAGATTTGTTAATCCAGAAGGAGGTCTTTGTATTCATTTTTTTCCAGGTTATAATCCTGACATTTTGCTTGCCTACTATTTATCTCTTTCCTCAGAGAGATAGGAAGACAGGTTTTCTTTCAATCTAATTTATGGGAGTGAATTTAATTGAGGCCATGGAAGTTGAGTTTGGATTCTATTATTAATTACGTTAATTCTAGGTGGCCATAGGCAAATTGAACATAATGGATATGGAACAAGTATAAACAGATAAGCATAGGTTTGAAAGGAAGTGCTAATTTAAAATGGCCAATTTCCTTTTGACACTTGGAATTTCCCAACCTGTATTCTATATCAAAGCTTCTAAACCTACTTTCACCCTGACAGTATTAACATTATCATTCTGTTACTATAACCAGTGCATAAGATACATTTTTAAAACAGAACATCAACTAAAAATAGTCCAGAGTAAGATAACAAGGGTTTAATTTTCAATATTCTGCTTGAACGAAGGCAAATATAAGTGTCACAGGATAATGTTGCAAGATCCAACCCAGATTGAATCTTGCAATATTGTTCTTTCCCATAGTGTAACAGCAAGGTGATTTACATCCTCGTCCATGGAAAGTTTTACTCTGAAATTAATTTTCATAATGATCCATTTCAAAATTATGGATTCAAAAATGTTTCTTTTTCTACTCTGCAGTCCTTCTCTGCTTTGATAATTTTAGATTTTTAAGACATTTTTGATAATATCTGGTGGACTGATAGTCTTTTCTGATTCCCCTCTCCCCTTTAAGCTGTAACAGGTGAAGACAGCAGTGTTGTTATCTGCTGGTAAGATCTACTGAAGACAGGAGGAAAAAGTATATCTGGCCAGAGTTGTAAATTGCAGGCAGATTGTAAATTGATGGCAGATTGACTTTTTGTGTGAAAACAGCTACTGCATCCCAATCACAAAGTTGGACAGACCATGACAGGCTGCATTCAGACATACCTGTCCCATTCACTCACTCACTCATTTACTCATTCACTCTCTCTGTCTCCCTCTCCCTCCCTCCCTTCCTCTCTCTCACACACAGGTATATATATGCATACAGAGGTACTCATCATTGATTGGTTCCAGAAATTTTTCCCATAAGGAATAATGTAGTGAGTCACAAGGCAGCCGAAATGGTATAAGGTCTTCTGCTTGAACAGGGAGTTGGACTAAAAGGCCTCCAAGGTCCTTTCCAGGTCTCTTCTGATTGATTGATTAATGGATTGTTCTGGATGAGGTAGTGGAAAGCATAAATAGAGAAGAGACCCTGTGATAATACTAATATGGCAAACTTGGTGTTTTTTTCAAAAAAAATCCAATATGGTGCAATGTTTTACAAATAAAATGTATGAAAACAGGTCCCTGAAGGAAGGCAGGAGAAGGTAGTTGAATAAACTGAAACTACCAAAGCAACAGCAGTCTGGAACAGGAATAATTCTGGAGAATTGGATTTCTGAGACAGGTCATTCTAGCAAAATATATGATCTTTGTTAAAACAGAAAAGAGTTTTTAAAAGAAAGGGTCATAATCTTCTGGAAGATAAAATAATCTGGATGTCCCATGCACTTATGATAATGAATGAATCATAATGAATCATTGCCACTGTTTTTGCTGGTTGCTGTAGGAGCAACCTCAGAACAGGCACAATCAGGCTTGTGGTCTTCAGTGATGAGCTGATAGCATATGTGACAGCTATATTTCATCATGCTATTAAAAAGTCTATTCTTTCATCCTGTGATCTGTGATCTCCACTTTTCTTCTTCTCTTGGGTTTTAGCTGGGACACATGACCCTGGCTGATTAACAGTATTTATTGAGCTTTCTAACCAGTGTTTAATCCACATTTTCTGAAAGAAAGAGCTGGACAAAGGAACATGCTGGCTTCAGCAGTTTGTGTAAAAGCATTGTGAATCTTGATGATGATAATTGAAAGGTGTTTTTAGGATATTTATTTATTTATTTATTTTATTTGATTTCTATACTGCCCTACTCCCGAAGGACTCAGGGCGGTGCACAGCCAAACAATAAAACACATACATACAGAATTTAAAAGTAGAATAAAATCAAATTAAATAATTTTGGCCCCGACAAATTTAAAACCTCAAACTTTTAAAACCAATTTAAAATTGAATGTATAAAATACTAAAAGATATTTAAAAATTAAAAATCTTTTATAAAAGAGGGGGAAAATAGGAGAATATACTTTTTTTTAAATGAATTCCAGCGATAGGATTATATCCCTGTTACCATTCTTGGATTTGACCAACATTTTGACAGGCTAGTGTTTTGAATTGGATCTATATAGTGCATAGGGCAGTATATTTTCAGATTTTTCTATAATACATCCTGCCAGCTCTATTAGATTCTTTTCTGTAAATGTAATGAAGTATAGGAGGAAGAGCTGCAACCAAGACTATGGTCAGATAAAAGAAATCTGAATCCAAGCAGAAATGTTATTTGAGAAAGTGTTTCAGGCACGACCCTCCCTATTTCTCACGAAGGTAAAGGGAAAGTGCATTCAGACTTACAAAAGTTCAGCTGCTATAATCTTATAATAAAAGAAGTATTAGCTCCAGAATTTATGATTTCCAAGTTTGTTCTGTGTTGCAGGGCTGTTCTTGTAAGTCTTAAATTGAGAGAATTAAGAAAAGGACAAAATATCTTACATTACTATCTTACTTTCAGTTTCTTGATGTGTTTTTTGGGGAGGGGGAAGTTATCAGATAAAATTAGAATATGGTAGTGGGTTTGTCTGTCTCACAAAAGATGTTTACATCTCCTTGCTTTAATTATAAAAATAGATTTGCCATCTCTTATAAACAAAAGGAGATCTCTGATAGTGGGGGTATCAGGAAGAAAACAGCTAGCTTCAGGATAACATTGGATTTTATTCAGAACTGAAGAAGAATGAGAACACCCGTATCTGACAGACTCATGACTGTCAGATGTCTAATGACACTTAATAAAAGTAATTGTACAATTTTCTATTGGGGCACGTCTGGCTTACTCATGATGAAGAAACTAATAAGATGCTAATTTACAAGTTATACAGAAAGTAAAGTACAAGCCATTTGTTATGACTCTACTCCCATCAAACCGTGCAATAATGTTGGGATATATACGTATGCAATAATGTATATATAACACACTGTATTATAATTTTTCCCATTAATCCAACAAAAACATAAAGTGAACGGCAGATCCTAATATAGTGGTGGACAAGGTGTGGCTCTTCAGGTACTGAATTCCAATCCGTATTAGCCTTTGTCATGGCCAGTGGTTAGAGATAATGGGAATTACAGTCCATGAACAACTGGAACCTGAGCATTAGAGAAGGAGAGAAGATATTGTCTTTACATATATAGTAAATGCATATGTGTAAGATGTATGAGATTATCACTGATTGTAAAAACTTTAGATCTAACTCACATCTGAGAAATGACCTGTATATGTTTGCAGCTTGCACATAATTGGTGTGATGTGAAAAACAAACCACACACAAAAAAAAAACCCCAAACCACAAAAACCAAAGAGAAAATTATCTTGTCTGTAATACAAAGCATGGAAATCAATCTTACATTATTTTCCACTTGGGTAAAATACTGAATAAATAATCAAACAAACAAATGAGATGAGCATCTTCCTGTCATCTAAACTTGATTAGGGAAGGTTCACAGCCGACATATTTATAGGCATCAACAGATATACAGAAACAATGAACTCACCTATGGAGAAATCTGTATCACTGGTGCTTGTTAGATATGGGATAGGAACATCAAATTTTCTAGGAGAAAGAAAGATCAAAAAGAGTTTTTAGTGGACATCATTGCTACATCAGAAAGGATAAAATGCCCTGTTAAAAATACTTATTTGTAAATAAAGGCTATTTACAGTGCAATAATTACTGCTAAAATATGGACAATTAAATAGTTTAAAAGGTATGTTTATAATGAAATTCACACAAATACAAGCATGGATGAATGAAAATATATAGCAGATACAAAGTTCTCTTATAACTGTATATTCCAAGAATTAAGATGTCCTAGACAATAAATACAAGCTGAAGTTTGATTTGAAGAGTTTGGGCTTATTAATGATTAGCTATAGTACAACTATAAGCACATTGATAAATTCCTGGGATTTATGTTAATTTGGTTGGTTTGTTGGTGATATACGTAAAAATACAGTATGGAACAATTTAAGTTAAATGTTTGCCAACCAAATTAATTCAAGGAATTGGTGGCATTTAATAGCACAGTAATGAATAGCATTTCCCTAATTTTTTTTAAACTTTGTTTCTGAATACCCCTAAAGCAGTAACTCTCAAGCTCAGTCTCCAATTAAATACAAGCTGAATCCAAATACATGTGGAATGTAACAGTTCAGAAGTAAAGGGGCAAAGAATATATAGCACTCAATATAATTTAGGCCTTTATTTTTAATTTTAAAAAAGGACAACAAGAAAACAAAGATTTATTCATTTCTTCATTTAATTTGTATGCTGACTCTTGAGCAATTCTCAGTGGTTTAACAAAATGTTTAAAAAATTAAAACAAGAAAACAACAAAAAAGAGCAGAGATAGTAAAGATAACTAACCCACATGAAAAAAAAATCAAACTTCCCTAAGCCCTGGGCAAAGAGCCAGTTTTCAGGGCTCTTGAAGTAGTGATATGGAGAGGGCCGTTTGCATCTTAGGAGGGTTGTTTGAATCTTACAGACTAGTATAGAGAGGATTTTTAAAAAAATCTAATCCCAGATGCAGGCACTTTGGAAGAGAAGGCACAATTTGGGATCCTGATTAGGAAAACGATTGAAATCAAGGAAAGGACAAATCTGAATTCCGGTGTGATTAACTAGCAATGAATACTGTAAGAAAGCTCGGTTCTGTAGAACTGATAGGATGGTATAGCTATTCCCAGTGATGGGATTCAGCCAGTTCACACCACTTTGGGAGAACCGGTTGTTAACCTTCTGAGCAGTTTGGTGAACTGGTAGTTGGAAAAAATCATTGGGGCAGAGAACTGGTTGTTAAATTATTTGAATCCTACCATTGGCTATTCCCCATAACTCCATACAACAAACTCCACTCTTTTTTTTTTTAAATTGCACTTATGATAACACCTCATTTGGGGTGGGAGAATGTTGTAAATGTTCTCACAGAAAGCTTTTTGCAGGATTTAGCTGTTCATAAAATTATTATCAGTCACAAACTAGTCACAAACTTCCATAAGAACCGCGATGGCACATTGGTTAGAATGCAGTACTGCAGGGTATTTCGGCTGACTGCCGACTGCTTGCAATTTGCCAGTTCGAATCTCACCAGGCTCAAGGTTTCCTTCCATCAGCCTTCCATCCTTCCAAGATTTGTAAAATGAGGACCCAGATTGTTGGGTGCAATATGATGACTCTGGAAACTACTTAGAGAGGGCTGTAAAAGCACTGTGAAGAGGTATATAAGTCTAAGTGCTATTGCTAGTGCCAGGGCCGGATTTATATGAAAAGAGGCCCTAGGCTATTCCACTTATGAGGCCCTTTCACCAGTGGTGGGATTCAATTTTTTTAACAACAGGTTCTGTGGGCGTGGCTTAGTTGGCGGTGTGGCTTGGCAATCATGTGACTGGGTGGGCGTGGCTAGCTGGTCACGTGACTGTGTAGGCGTGGGTAGCTCATCATGTGACCGGGTGGGTGTGGCTATGTGCATAGACTTTTTTCAGAGGGCTAAAAAAAGTCATTTCTGACTGGGCCTCGCACTTTTGACCGCTCCTCACACTTATGACCATCCTCACATTTATGCCCGTGCAGCTTTCTTAATAACCATGTCACTCATTTCACAACTGCTTCTCTTCACCATGGTGACAAGATAGGGCAAAAACGTAAAATGTGAGGACAGTCGTAAGTTCGAGGACTGGTCAAAAGTGCGAGGACCAGTCAAAAATAACTTTTTCAGCCCTCTGAGTAGTCCATATGCACAAAAGGACTACCCAGAGGGCTGAAAAAAGTCATTTCTGACTGGGCCTCGCACTTTTGACCGATTCTCCCACTTATGACCATCCTCACATTTATGCCCGTGCAGCTTTCTTAACAACCATGTCACTCATTTCACAACTGCTTCTCTTCACCATGGTGACAAGATAGGGCAAAAATGTAAAATGTGAGGACAGTCGTAAGTTCGAGGACTGGTCAAAAGTGCGAGGACCAGTCAGAAATAACTTTTTCAGTCCTCTGAGTAGTCCATATGCATAAAAGGATACAGCAATAGAGAGGGATGAAGGAAGGGAAAGGAAATTAGAGTAGGAGGGAGGGTAAGAGAGGGAGGAAGAGAGGAGGAGAAGGAGAAAGGAAGAGGAAGTAGGGAGGAGAAGAAGAGGGGGAGGAAGAGAAAGTAAGAAGGAAAGAAAAGAGAGAGGTGGTAGGTTTGAGGAGAAAGATTGCTGTACAATAAAAAAGATGAAAGGGAAGAAAGCCAACCCCAAACAAATATAAAGATATTAAGATAAAGAATGAATTGTTAAACTTTAAAGAATAAAAGAGAACAAATATGAATAAATAACAATAATTAGAAACACACATACAAACATACAATGTATTTTCTTTGAACAGAGTATTTGGCCGGTTCACAAATTTAAACAGTGTTTAGTCATTTCAATTAAATTTACAATTTCTATATTTCCTTTTTGCCATATTTATTCTTCATCTATTTTTGTAAAAAACCAATATTACCCTTCATCCTCATCTCTAATCTTAATCAAATTCAATTTTTCCCTTCTATTCTATATTATACTCCTTCCCATTGTCATCTATTTTTATATCCATCCTCCCATTGGTTAATTATGTAATATTAGTTGTTTAATATAAATTCAACATTTTAATATAAATCAATTAGTTATATAACTATCTTTTTTGTATATTAATCAATATGAACATGAATATTCCAATTATTTCCAAGCAATCCAATTTCTTACAAATCCATTAATTATATTTACCAATAATAATAAACCAAATAATTTCCCCCATATATTTCTCCAAACCACAACTTAACCATTTCTGCTTTCAGAAATATACAATTAATAGTATCTCAATTATTACAATTCCCTAGTTAAATAGAGCTTTTTTTCTTTTGTGTTTTAAAATCCTGAACTCTCCTCTTTTCCCCTAAATTTCCCATTGTTTGCACCTACCTTTTTTGGTGAGGAAAAAGAAAAGAATTCTGCCTGCCTAATTTTCCAACCTTGCAGCAACAGCAAAGCAGTTTCAGTTTCGTTTCTTAGCATAGCTAGGGGGAAAAAAATCAGCACTCTTTGCAAGGAAGCAGAAGAGCCCTGAGCAAAACAGCTGAGACAAATCAGCTGAGAGCCGGGAGGCCAATTAGCCTATGCTAAAATTACAAAAAAAACACCAAACCCTTTGTTAAATTGCTGGCTCCCCCGCCCCTCGCCCACCACTATTTATTGTCAATAAATAGTGGTGCGGAGGGGCGGGGCAAGCCAGCAATTTAACAAAGGGTTCGGCTGCACCACTGGCTCTAGGGCGGCCCTTTGAAGCCCCGCGGCAAGAATTTGAAGTTTTTTTTCCTCTAGCCATCGGAGGCAGCAATAGATGGGGAATGGGTGGGGTAAACGAACGGCCGGCGATCCAACAGAGCAGAAAGTGAGGGTGAGTGAAGGCGTGGAAGCTGCTTTCTCCATCCTGCTCTCTTGTGTCCGGAGCCGGTGGGGAACCACGTGGCAGTCCACGTGGATCCCAGGCAACGGAACTCAGGCTAGGGAAGGGGTGGGCAATTGTGGCTCTTTTACAACCTGTGGACTTCAACTTCCAGAATTCCTGAGACAGCTTGGCTGTCTCAGGAATTCTGGGAGTTGAAGTCCACAGGTTGTAAAAGAGCCACAATTGCCCACCCCTGGCTATGGTAGGCTGGCACTGCGCGGGTGGGAGGCGAGGGGCAGGCGAGCCAGCAATTTAACAAAGGGTTCAGCCGAACCCCCTAGAACCCCCAGAATCCCACCACTGTGTAGGCCCCTCTTGATCTTGAGGCCCTAGGCTGAAGCCTAGTTAGCCTATAGGAAAATCCGGCCCTGGCTAGTGCTATTTTATCAAAAACAAACAAGCTGTTCCCCGATATGTATTCTAAGTTCCCAGGATATCTGAATATTTGTTTTTAGTTTGATCTGTGCAAGTAGGACTATTTTTAAACAAATCATTCAGTTTTAGGCACTCAGGATCATGATCATTTCTGAGAATGGCTGGAACATTATGATTATTATCAAATTTTTACTATTTTCATGTTTATTTGCCGTTGATCTCAAGGTTCAAGGCAATTTTCACATTCTTGAAAATGATGCTAGAAATGAGGTATTTGCTTTAATTTATTTGCTTTAAACTTTTTAGTTTTTTTTAATGTCTGAAAAGAGATATTTGCCTTAGTAAATTTGTAGGTTGGAATAACCTAATGTGTGAAGAGGTTGCTTTTCTTTTGTTCAGACAAGCAAATGATATGACATAAAGCTAATGTTATTGATTAAGCTCATGTATTTGCTTCCATCATTTGATGCAACCATACATAATGCATTAAAGTGTTTTGCTATGACCATCTTTTAACAGTCTTTTATAATGCAGTCTTCCTAATGCAATGAATATCATGTACTTGATTATATCTATAAGCTTTTTAAAACAGTGAATTTACTGGAACGTATCCTAATTTAAGATAATTAATGTATTACTAGGGAATCATGGGAGATTTTAGGCACATCAATAAACTCTGGCTACAATCCAGCATATAGAATAGAAGAATAGAAGGATACTCTTGGGTACTACAGGACATGGTGCTAGAGCAGCGGTCAGCAACTGGTGGTCTGTGAACCACTGGTGGTCTGTGAGACAATTTTGGTGGTCTACAGAAAAATTATTTGCATTTTTTATATTGCACTAAATCAAGGGTCCTCAAACTACGGCCCCTGGGCTGCATATGTGCAATGAACATTTGTGTTGTTGCAGAGAGTCTCCCCTTCGGGGTCTTTTTGTGGGGTTGAAGGGGGGCAGAAATTCTGACTTGGGGTCTGTTTCAGCCTCCTGGTGAGGGGCTTTGGGCAAAGGCTGGAGGGAAGTGCCGTTGGTGGCGAAGAGCCGGAGGGCCTTGTTCCAGTGGGACTGTATCATGGCCTGGAACTGGCTGACCATCTCAGCTCGCTGAGCTTCCAGGCACCAGTACCTGGCCTTGCACTTCCGCAGGTCTTCTCTCTGCTTGGAAAGCCTATGCTCATAGTCCTCAGTGAGGTGCTTCTGCTGAGCCTCCTTCTCGGTCAGATCCAATTTGAACTGAGCCACCTGTTTTGCCAAGTCTTTCTCATGGTGGCTGCTTAGCTCCAACAACTGTTTCCTGTTGGGGCCCTAAGGAGCCGAGGCGGGAGGCGAGGAGTTGGCCATACCCACCCAGTCACATGACCACCTAGCCATGCCAACCCAGCCGGTCATTAAGCACATCATATTAGTGGTCCATGGGATTTAAAATTATGAATTTAGTGGTCCCTGAGGTCCGAAAGGTTGGTGACTCCTGTGCTAGAGGTATGTCTATTAAATGAGGTGTTACAGGTGACTGGTAGGGTACCCACTGCTTTCTGTTTTATTTTAGTCTGAATCTGTAACACATTGCATAGAAACAGTAAATATTTGTTATTCATTTAATTTATAAATTGCCCATCTCCCTCACAAAAAGGACCCTATACATTCACACTTGCAGAAAGATTTAACTTTTTACCATGTAGATATAGAGAAGAAGTCTTTGTCAGCTTTTTTACACCTATGGAATATTGAATATTGAAACATTTATTTTGATTGTGATGACTAAATTTTTTGCATGCAATAGCAATGGTTATTAGAAAAGTTGTGTTGAAAATTTTACTTTAGGAACATCAAGAGATTGTCAGGTTTGTGAGTTCTGCACACTGTTGGACTGTTTTATTTCTACAAAAATATACAGAATTGGGGCACATATAAGGTGACCAGATTTTAACATTGGTAAAGAGGGACATTGTGGGCGTGGCTTATTTTGTGGGCGTGGCTAGCTGGTCATGTGACTGGGTGGGCGTGGCTAGCTGGTCATGTGACCGGGTGGCCATGGCTATGTGTATAGGGTAAGGTGAACAGATTTTAACATTGGTAAGAGGGACACCATTGTGGGCGTGGCTTATTGTGTGGGCGTGGCTTGGAGGCCATGTGACTGGGTGGGCGTGGCTAGCTGGTCATGTGACCGGGTGGCCATGGCTGTGTGTATAGGGACTACTCAGAGGGCTGAAAAGTCATTTCTGACAGGTCCTCACACTTTTGACTGGTCCTCCACTTATGACCATCCCCACATTTATGCCCGTGCAGCATTCTTAACAACCATGTCACTCATTTCACAACTGCTTCTCTTCACCATGGTGACAAGATAGGGCAAAAACGTAAAATGTGAGGACAGTCGTAAGTTCGAGGACTGGTCAAAAATGCGAGGACCAGTCAAAAATAATTTTTTCAGCCCTCTGAGTAGTCCATATGCATAAAAGGATACACCAAGAGAGGGATGAAGGAAGGGAAGGGAGATTAGAGTAGGAGTGAGGGTAAGAGAGGGAGGAAGAGAGAAGGAGAAGGAGAAAGGAAGAGGAAGTAGGGAGGAGAAGAAGCGGGGGGGGGAGAGAAAGTAAGAAGGAAAGAAAAGAGAGAGGTGGTAGGTTTGAGGAGAAAGATTGCTGTACAATAAAAAAGATGAAAGGGAAGAAAGCCAACCCCAAACAAATATAAAGATATTAAGATAAAGAATGAATTGTTAAACTTTAAAGAATAAGAGAACAAATATAAATAAATAGCAATAATTAGAAACACACATACAAACATACAATGTATTTTCTTTGAACAGAATATTTGGCTGGTTCCCAAATTTTGGTAGAGCCTTGGTAGTACAGTGGTCTAAAGCACCCTGTTATTAAAACCAGCTGCCTGCAATTATTGCAGGTTCGAATCTCACCAGGCTCAAGGTTGATTCAGCCTTCCATCCTTTCTAAGGTAGGTAAATTGAGGACCCAGTTTGTGGGGGCAATAAGCTGACTTTGTATAAATATACAAAAGTATGAAGGCTATTGCTTAGCGCATTGTAAGCCGCCCTGACTCTCCAGAGAAGGGCGGCATATAAATCAAAAATTTAAAAAAAATTTAAACAGTGTTTAGTCATTTCAATTAAATTTACAATTTCTATATTTCCTTTTTGCCATATTTATTCCTCATCTATTTTTTAAAAAAAACAATATTACCCTTTATCCTCATCTCTAATCTTAATCAAATTCAATTTTTCCCTTCTATTCTATATTATACCCCTTCTCATTGTCATCTCCTTTTTATATCCATCCTCACATTGGTTAATTATGTAATTATGTAATAAAGTTGTTTAATACAAATTCAACATTTTAATATAAATCAATTAGTTATATAACTATCTTTTTTGTATATTAATCAATATGAACATGAATATTCCAATTATTTCCATGCAATCCAATTTCTTACAAATCAATTAATTATATTTACCAATAATAATAAACCAAATAATTTCCCCATATATTCCTCCAAACCACAACTTAACCATTTCTGCTTTCAACACAGTATACAATTAATAATATCTCAATTATTACAATTCCCTAGTTAAAAAGAGCTTTTTTTTCTTTTGTGTTTTAAAATCTTGAACTCTCCTCTTTTGCCCTAAATAATTTTCCATTGTTTGCACTTACCTTTTTTGGTGAGGAAAAGGAAAATAAATCTGCTGCCTAATTTTCCAACGTTGCAAGCAAACCGCAAAGCCAACAGCCTGTTTTACTTTCAGTTTCGTTTTGAGCTTGGTTTGCACAAAGAGGAAAAAAAAACTGAGCAATTTAGCAAGAGCAGAGCCCTGTGCAAATAAGCTGAGAGGGGGAAGCCGAGCTAATTAACGTAGGGCGGCCCTTTGAAGCCCCGCGGCAAGAGTTTAAACAGGTTTTTTCCCTCTAGCCATCAGCGGGGATTCAGGAGGCAGCCGGGAACCAGGAGGCAGAATGAAAAATCGGGACTTTTTTAAAACGCCGCGGGACGCGGGACAAATTGCTCAAAAGCGGGACTGTCCCGCCAAAAGCGGGACGTCTGGTCACCTTAGGCACATATATTTTTATTTCCACAAAAATATACAGAATTGGGGCACATGAAAACAGTCTACATGCTCTTTAAATACGCAGAGAAGTCTAATAAGAAAAAGGACACTTTTTATACATTCTTGGAATTTAATGGGCCTTCTAAAATTTACAATTCAGACTTGAATAGGTTTGACTTTATATTTTCATCTGCTTATTAGCATTGTCTTCAGAAGAAAATGTTGTAAATGAATCAAAAGGATGTTGTTGGCAGTCACTGGGCCTTTATAGATTTACAGTTACCTGTCTCAATGGATTCACATAGCAACAACATGTCACAAATTTGAAAAAAAATCTATATGTTTGGGACCTGGGGGGAAGAGAATCAATAATAAAAAGCTAAAAATTATGAGCTTCAAATGTTTTCGTGATGAAGTGTGGAATCAATTACCACCTTTGAAGACAGAAAATGGTTATGACATTATTTCTGATTTAACAGATACTGCCTATGAGAACTATATGTAATGATTTAGAATTTGGTGATTCAACTTGGATCAATTTGATCTTTTTCCCTAAGACTGTTTCCAGGGACTCTCTGGTTCTCCTATTGATCATCAAGTCATGATGATGGTTCAAATTTGCGATTGCAAGAGAACTTTGTAGTATGACAATAATCGGGGTTTTTTTGTTATTGTTTGGCAATCATTAAAACATAAGGCAATTTTATGGTTATATTGACATAAATAAAACCTTTTTATTCAAGTAACTATGGATTATTACCTACTTTTAAGAACATTCACAAGTTCTTAAGAGCAGGTAAGTTTAAAAGAGCAAGGAAATTTAAAAAAGTGAAGATCTTTGCCAAAGATCTTCACTTTTTTGATCTTTGCCAAAGTTTTGCAATTGAACCCTTGTCCCCTCTTTTTACATGCTGTTATAGTTATATTCCAGTTACCTTTTGAGCCAAATCCAATAATCTGTTCTTAGCACATGTAAATCCCTACATGATTTAAGCACCTCTTACTTGAAGTAAGGTTTTCTTGCTGCAATGCTGCCCAGCTCTATGCAGGTAGTCCTTGATTTACAACAGTTCATTTAGTGACCATTCAACCTTATAATGGCATTGAAAAAAGGGAGTGACATTTTTCATACTTAACGGACAAGGTCATGTGATCAAAATTCAGAAGCCTGGCAAATGACTCATATTTATGACGGTTGCAGTGTCCCAGGGTCATGTGATCACCTTTAGTGCCCTTCTGACAAGCAAAGTCAACGGGAA
Organism: Arizona elegans; assembly: GCA_022577455.1. Lineage (NCBI taxonomy): Eukaryota > Metazoa > Chordata > Lepidosauria > Squamata > Colubridae > Arizona > Arizona elegans. The sequence goes on from JAKOOJ010000002.1 coordinate 40,222,360, forward strand.
ATGCAGGTTCACTTAACAACCACGTTACTAACTTAATTGCAATGATTCACTTCACAACTGTGGCCAGAAAAGTCATTAAATGGGACAAAACTCACTTAAGAAATGTCTCACTTAGTAACAGAAATTTTGGGATCAGTTGTGGTCCAGGACTACCTGCAGTCTTTTGTGTATGTTGCCCTGAGCATATTGAAGAAAGTTAGCATCCACCCCCCTCCTAGAAGAATGAAATATTTTAGGAAATATTAAAAGGGCAGAATATTATATTTCCCTGGATGAGAAAAAGAGAAACACGTTTTAAAGGCAAAGCAGCTCCCTGCAGTTCCTAGCTCCCCCTTCAGCACCAGGGTGATGGGATTAAGACATGGCCCTCAGGATATGATAGGATTAGCCCTCTACCCATCTAGCCACATGGCACCTGGGGAGATTACATCACCCTGCAAGATTCAACCAAGCCTGGGACTCAAGACAACCTACAAAGTTACCCCTGCATGGCCCCATGGGAATCTGACAACCAGTCAGAATACATTTCTTTCACCGGAACAGGAAGCTCCAAGGCGGACCCCAAGAGAGGGTATAAATTTCTCTCTCTCTCTCCCTCTCCCTCCCTCCCTCCCTCTTCCCTCCCTCCCTCTCTCTCTCTCTGTGAGAAAAAAGTTATTTCTCAATTGCTGTGCCTATTAATGGCTTTTGGAATGGACAAGTGGGTAAGCCAATCAGAAAGCAGCTAATGGGTTTGAATCTCCCGGGCTTTTAATGTTCCCTCTCCTAACTGTCACAGTTGACAGTATAAAAGGAGATTCTTGACAGAAAACCGTTGGCAGTTCAGAAGTCATTTCAGAAGGCAATTGGCAGTTCAGAAAGTTCTGTTCAACTCTTCTGTTAGAAAACTGTGGGCAGTTTGGAAGTCAGTTAGAAGGGCAGTTCTGATGCAGTTCTGATGGTTTACAAGACTTTTTCTTCTGAGGAAGAATAGCCAGAACTAACATCGCTTAGAGCAATTACATATATCTATCTATCTATCTCTATCTATCTATCTATCTATCTATCTATCTATCTATCTATCTGACAGGATATTTAAGCAAAGTAATGAAATACTATTTAATATTTGAATATATATTGTTTTTATTTTTATGTAAATAAAAATATTTATTATTAACTGCTTCAGAGGCTCATTTGTTAAAGTAGATCTTAATAGAGATAAAGGTTTAAGATACATTGATTTATTTTCTCCTCAACACTCTCTCTGTCTTCCATGTGCTCATTTCTGCCCAGGACCTCAAACCATGTGTTCCTGTTCAACATTAAAACCATTCTTCCAAGCACTCTCCATGTTTCCAGTGTCCCCACTTGGAATTGAACCCAGATGGACATTTCTTCCAATAATATGACTATATGGCATCAACATACAGCGTGTTTGGTGTTGGTTCCAGCATTCTGGAATTCCTTCCCTCAGTTGGTCAGGTCAATCTTAAGACCGACTGAGGGTCGGTTTTTCTTTCATACTAACTATGCTTAATTTGCTACTGGATTTTAATTGTTGACATCTTTATTGTTGATGTACTTTTAATTGTGTTTTGGCTTATTGTTTTGATGTTGTAGATAATATAAAATGTTAGCATTTTATGAGGGTAGGGGAGGATTTTTTCAGTCCTGGCTCATTATTAACCCAGTTATTATTCACTGCAGGCCAGCCATTAGGCTGAAAGAATGCATTATTTAACTAAATTTAATTACACAAGATGAAATTATATTAATTGTAATTCAATTAGATTTAGATATAAGTTAAATCATATTTAGTTTTTCTCCTAGTCATGGCCATGTTTTGGCATGTACCCAAAGAATAAGAAAGTTGTGTCTCCTCATTTTTTTCAAGTTTAGCTGAATGAGTAATATGGGGAAGGGTGAAATTGGAAGATGAAATAAATGTTCATGACTGGGGTTAACAGCAGAAGATAGTGATGTACACTTATTTGCTTGTCTCTATGTAATACTGTATTTCCTTTTCTAAGGGATTGTATGGCTGCTCATATGTTGAATAAGATGTATTATTATTATTATTATTATTATTATTATTATTATTATTTAATCTTTAGTGAGATTCACAGCCTTTGAGGCTGGTTAATAGCTCAGCAGCTCGAGTCCTAACCAAGGACCTAGGAACTGTTAAGGTATCGTCGGAGGATGTAAGCTGTTCCGAGTAAGGTGGTTTTTTGTAGAGTCAAAATGTTCAAGTCTGGTAAATGGACTTGAACATTTTGACTCTACAAAAAAACCACTATTATTATTATTATTATTATTATTATTATTATTATTATTATTATTATTAAAAAACAATCCTTCTCTTTCTGATTTAATATTAAAGTTGAAAACTAGCTGACTGGATGTTGCTGTCTAACCGCTTGTTTAAAAAATGAGTTATGCCAAAGCAAAAGACAGTTTGGATATTTTTCATTAAACCTTTGGAATAAAGTTTACCCAATTAACACTGAATGAGTTGCAGTTGATTATGCAAGCATGGTAAATGTACCATTGGAACTAGTTTTTTTCTGTATCTTCTCAAACAAGTAACACTTTATTCTGTTTCCCTTTAATTAAAGACAAAGAGAGAAATGGAGTTCAAGAGCTTTTTGTTTTAGAGACAGAAGCTGAGAGCAATAGCTTGCAAAGTCACAGTTTTCTCTACTGACACATCCTGCAATTCCCAAACCACCATGTAAATCCTGTTATTTTCTTCCTTGCATTTACACTAATGTTTCCAACTGTTACTCCAAAAAGTGTTCAGGACCACTCACAATATTATATTCTGGAAGGGATATTAATAATGCAAGCAGAAGAAAGTGTTTTCCAATGCACATACTATATAAAAACCTTGAGAGGGGACACAGCAAGATTTTTCTCATAGTTTCATTTTTTTTTTCCTGCCATTTTGATGGTTACTTCTTTTTGTTTTTATTTCTGAATATGACATGGAATTCTCAAAGTGATCTTATCCTTCCCATACTTACCATCCAGATCAGTGGTGGATTCAAATTTTTTTACTACTGGTTCTGTGGGCATGGCTTTGTGGGTGTTGCTTTGTGGGCATGGCAGGGGAAGGATACTGTTAAATCTTCATTCCCACCCCACTCCAGGGGAAGGTTACTGCAAAATCCCCATTTCCTCCCAATCAGCTGGGACTCAGAAGGCAGAGAATAAATGGGGGCAGGGCAGTCAGAGGTGGTATTTACCGGTTCTCTGAACTACTCAAAATTTCCGCTCCCGGTTCTCTAGAATTGGTCAGAACCTGCTGAATACCACCTCTGATCCAGATTCAATATCTTAGACTAGAAAAATCATTGTTTTCAATGTGCATTTAGTGCAAGGGTTTTCGAGCCTTTTCAGTCTGCAGAACTTATCAGTTAAAGGGAAAAAAAGCCTGGATTCTAAGATCAAGGAGTACAGAGCTAATGATAAAAAAACCTGCGTTTAGATAAACTATTTTCCCTATTAGCCTTTCACAGAACTCCACCAATATCTCATAGAAGCCTAGGCCTCTGCAGAATACAGTGTGAAAAGAAACTTGCTTTAATGTACACTCCTATTTAAAATTGAATGGTGCCAAAATGTTTACAAAAAAAGTTGGATTGTCTATGATGCAAATGTGAAAAAGTAGGCATTAATTAGTATCTTTATTATTAGACTAGCAAATAAAACTTTATTGATATTCTTCCTTCTTACTTGGTCCTCCTCTTCCTCCTCACTCCTCCTCTTTCTCCTCTTCCTTCTCATTCTTACCTTCATTTTTCCTTGTTTCTATTACAGTGGTTATATTTAAGTTACAAACTATCCTGATTGTTAAGCAGGAAATTTGAAAAGAAAATATATGTCTCTTAATGGTGCTATGTTCTAACACATCAGGCAACTAGAAGAAAAGATTGTTAAATTCTATGGCCTTTTTTATAAGTAGACCTTAAATTACTTTTGTACACAATACTTTAATGAAAGGAAAAATGCCTTCATATCATATAAAAAAATAAATGAATGTAGTATTCAAGTAAAACAAGGCAATTTACTAAATAAAATAAACATTCTTGTGACATGATTTAGACTTCATATTTGTACAATGGACAGAAAGAGCTGAATCACATTGAAACCACATGTAAGAATGGTTTAGGCATTTTTGTACTGTTGTGCATGCAATTTAACTTTTGTTTCAAGAACATAGGAAAATGCCTTTTTGAACTGAAAATAAAGGTAATCCTTAATGTATGACACAATTGAGCCCAACATTTAAGTTGGTAAGTGAGACCTTTGTTAAGTGAATTTTGCTCCATTTTACGACCTCCTTTCTTGCCATAATTGTTAAGTGAATCACTGCAGTTGTTAAGTTAGTAGTTTGGCAGTTCGGGTCTCACCGGCTCAAGGTTGACTCAGCCTTCCATCCTTCCAAGGTCAGTAAAATGAGGACCCAAACTATTGGGGCAATATTCTGACTCTGTAAACTCTGTAAAGCTTAGAGAGGGCTGTAAAGCACTGTGAAACGATATATAAATCTAAGCGCTATTGCTATTAGTAACATGGTTGTTAAGTGAATCTTGCTTCCCCATTGACTTTGCTCATCAAAATGTTGCAAAAGGTGATCACATGACCCCAGGAGACTGCAACTGTCATAAATATGAGTCAGTTGCCAAGCTGAATTTTGGCTCTGAATTTTGATCATATGAGCATGGGGATGCTACAACAGTTGTAAGTGTGAAAAATGGTCATAACTCATTTTCTTCACTCTCACTGTAATTTTGATTGGTCACTAAATGAACTGTTGTAAGTTGAGGACTACCTGTAAAGAAAACACAATTATAAGAAAAAGGGTGACCATATTAGGTTTATTCTCAGTATAATTACCAATGCTACACCTCTTTGTTCTATTCTGGGATGTCAGTGTTTTAGAGAAGAAGAATACCAGGAATCCATTCATGATCGTGGGGAAACTTATCACATGGGGACAGTGGTGAAATTCAATTTTTTTTGAACTACTGGTTCTGTGGGTGTGGCTTGGTGGGCGTGGTGTGGCCTGCTCTGGGACCAGCCAGAGGTGGTATTTGCCGGTTCTTCGAACTACTCAAAATTTCCGCTACCAGTTCTCCAGAACCTGTCAGAACCTTCTGGATTTCACCCCTGCATGGGGAGTTAACTTTGTCAGGAAGTGGTGATATGCTTTTAAAGCTTTATGCTCCACCAATCGCAGGAACTGGCTTCAGGAGAGAGAAAAAAGTTATTAAATATAAAGGATAAAGAAGATAGTGAACATCTCAGCTTTTAATATGACAATGGCTAGTGAAGCATTATAAACAATGAAAAGAAACTATTTAGAATAGATATCATCTAACAAAGTTAAACATAATTCTTGACTCACACACTACATTAACTGAATTATTGCTTTTTTTTTTTGGCAGTCTGAAATTGCTGGGAGTAGATACTGCAGATAAAGTATATCTAAATAAGGAAGAGCCAGATATTGTGGGGGAAAATCAAAGACATGCATCACTGCTCAAAGCAAGCGTCCTGTCTCAGATATAAATTTCATGTTAATTGAGGGTTTGAGCTACTCAACTGAAGCCAAGGTCTCAAAGTGGCTGGTGAAGTCAATCATTATAAAGCTTGTTAGTATGGCAGCCCTTTGGGTATTGTTTAACTGGAATCAAAACACACATATACAAAACCCCAGCAGTGTCTGTCTCATGGTGCATAAATCTATTCTGCATTCTGTTATTTGGCATTTGATAGCAGTCAACTAAGTAGCAGAGAAAATGCTTGCATATACAATCAGACAATTGTCTTGGATGAAGGGAAAAAAACAAAAGGTCAATAAATACTGTAATTCATTAAAAAAATGGAATGCAACAAGAATAGGTACAGCAGTTTCCTGAATGTAGAAATTCATGACATGATTTAATCATTTTGTCTAATAAGAGGGTAAATCTGAAACATCTGGAAACAACTAAATAAGGCTACATGGGAATTGACCTTCATGAAGAACCTCTGCATTTATTATGGTGATGTTTGCATTTTGTGACTGGTCTCCAAATAGGGTTGTAATTTAACAGAAGCTCAATTTTGCTACAGTATAGTTGGCATGAAACAATCCGGCTGCTTTGGTTATAGTTGCTATGGAAGCATGCTTTCAAGCTGACAGTTTACAAATGTCTAATATATAATAAACTAAAACTTGGATTACCCACGGAGTTAATTTGGGTTGGTGGTTAGAAGCAACATAAAGATCATAACTGGTCAAATGTTGTCTCCAGGATTTTAAACCAAGAAAACATCAACTTGTCAGTTGGAAGGTGTCAGATGATAAAAAATTAAGGCCTTAAAATTTTGTTTTAGGACTGAAGGAAAAGGGAGGAGCAAATCTTCAATTCTGAGAGAATGTTAGAAAAACAAAAAACAAAAGCCTGGAAAGTAGAGTTAAACACAGAAATGGCAAGATCTGTTAGGAGATGATGAAGAAAAAGTTCCATCCATATATAATTCTTCATAGATGAAACTATATATTTTGCCATAAGGGAGATTCACTCATTTGCATGCAAGATCTTCTATTCATTATCATTTCATATTGCAATGAATTGCAAGGGCAATGTTATCATAATTGTAAGAAGGACAACATTGTGTATTACAAAGGACTTGAGCAACACATCCAAAACAGGGATGGGTTCTACTAATCTTTACTACCGGTTTTCAACGGGGCCGTGCTCGTACGCTTGCTTCGCTCACACGCGTGCACTCTTCTGTGCATGTGCAGAAGCTTCTGCACATGCTCAGAAGCTTCTGCACATGCATAGAAGTGTTCTGATGATGTCGGGGTTGGTGGGCGGAGCCTCCCGCCGGTTTTCTATAGAACCGGTGCAAACCGGGGGCAACCCACCACTGATCCAAAATAAGAAAGATGTCTGATATTCAAGTTAAGGAAAATTTGATCTAATAAAATGTCCACTGATACCTTATGAACAAAATTAGAAAGTTGCTTGCGTTATAGTAACTAGATCAATTAAATTTAATTAGAATTACATTATTGTTCTATTCTCCTTGGTACATCATTCTGTTGACAAATACCTTATTTTTATTCCCTGAAAAGGTAATGATTTTGTAGTGGTATCCCTCCCAGACCTGTAACATTGATCTTGGGATTCTGTAGCATTTATTTTAGTGTCATTCCTTGAAGGATTTTGTTCACGTTTTATATGACAACTTTATTAAGACAATACTGGGAATGAATGCATTGTATATTAATGCTGTCTAGTTTTAAATAGAGTGGGGAAACATATAGAAGTGTATACGTTCACACATGTTTCAGCAGGAAAAAAAATGAAAAATTAGGATAAAGATAGGATAAGAGTAAGAGGTTGCTTCACAGAAAAGGGAGGGAAGAAAATGGGCAAGCAAACACAGATGTGAATGAGAACTTAGAGAAGTAAAGGAAAAAGAATGAAGCCTTATAGACAATACCAATAATGTTGAAATTCGCAGTAGAATTCATTTGGAGAACCACTTTAGGAAATGAACAAAAATACCTTCTGAATATGTTGCATGGAAAGGCTGCACCTCTGGAAGGCTTTCACTGGGCCTCTTTGAGATCCTTCCTGTGATAATCCTTTAGGAGAGATGGCTGCCTTCCATTACTCTAAAAGATTTGGACAACTCCACTTAACTTATTTCACATGTTTTCCTTTTTTTCTAACAGAGGTAGAGTTCCTGTGGCAGAAAAGGAAGAAATGTTCTGGATTCAATGTGTGTGTGTGTGTGTGTGTGTGTGTGTATACATATGTATATGATGTATATGTACAGGTGAAACTCAAAAAATTAGAATATCGTGCAAAAGTTCATTTATTTCAGTAATGCAACTTAAAAGGTGAAACTAATATATGAGATAGACTCATTACATGCGTAATGAGATAGTTCAAGCCTTGATTTGTCATAATTTTGATGATTATGGCTTACAGCTCATGAAAACCCCAAATTCACAATCTCAGAAAATTAGAATATTGTGAAAAGGTTCAATTTTCTAGGCTCAAAGTGTCCCACTCTAATCAGCTAATTAAGCTATAACACCTGCAAAGGGTTCCTGAGCCTTTAAAGGGTCTTTCAGTCGGGGTCAATAGGAATCACAATCATAAAGACTGCTGACCTGACAGTTGTGCAGAAAACCATCATTGACACCCTCCGTAAGGAGGGAAAGCCTCAAAAGGTAATTGCAAAAGAAGTTGGATGTTCCCAAAGTGCTGTATCAAAGCACATTAATAGAAAGTTATGTGGAAGGGAAAAGTGTGGAAGAAAAAGGTGCACAAGCAGCAGGGATGACCGCAGCCTGGAGAGGATTGTCAGGAAAAGGCCATTCAAAAGTGTTGGGGACTTTCACAAGGAGTGGACTGAGGCTGGAGTCAGTGCATCAAGAGCCACCACACACAGACGGATCCTGGACATGGGCTTCAAATGTTGTATTCCTCTTGTCAAGCCACTCCTGAACAACAAACAACATCAGAAGCGTCTTACCTGGGCTAAAGACAAAAAGAATTGGTCTGTTGCTCAGTGGTCCAAAGTCCTCTTTTCTGATGAAAGCAAATTTTGCATCTCATTTGAAAACTAAGGACCCAGAGTCTGGAGAAAGAATGGAGAGGCACACTCTGCAAGATGCTTGAAGTCCAGTGTGAAGTTTCCACAGTCTGTGTTAATTTGGGGAGCCATGTCATCTGCTGGTGTTGGTCCACTGTGCTTCATTAAGCCCAGGGTCAACGCGGCCATCTAGCTGGAGATTTTGGAGCACTTCATGCTTCCTTCCGCAGACGAGCTTTATGGGGATGCTGACTTCATTTTCCAGGACTTGGCACCTCCCCACACTGCCAAAAGTACCAAAACCTGGTTCAATGACCATGGGATTACTGTACTTGATTGGCCAGTAAACTCGCCTGACCTGAACCCCATAGAGAATTTATGGGGCATTGCCAAGAGAAAGATGAGACACATGAGACCGAACAATGCAGAAGAGCTGAAGGCCACTATTGAAGCATTCTGGTCTTCCATAACACCTCAGCAGTGCCACAGGCTGATTGCATTCATGCCTCTATCTATCTATCTATCTATCTATCTATCTATCTATCTATCTATCTATCTCTTTCTTAAGAGGAAATGGAAAGCAAAAACAAGACATTTGTGGGACTGAATGACTATAAATGATATTATATGACATTATCCACATTATAAAAGGACACAGCAGTAGAGTGAAAAATGCGAAAACAGAGATTAGCCTTGTATTTGGAAGGGAGTCAAGGACACCCTTAACCATAGAAGATGCTAAGAAACCATTGTGATACCTCCGAGAAAGAAATTTCAGATATAGTATAGCTCTACAATTCTGAGTGCATTTATAAATACAGCATTTTAATTCATTCCTCTATGGAATCATTCCTGTCCCTTGTGTCAGGTTATAATCACAGGGAAGATAGAAAGGATAATGTCTAAAAAAAGGATTCTGCCTCTATGTATCTTATCTGTTCATTCATTCGTTTATCCATCCATGATAATAATTCAAATAGATAATAGAATATTTAGATTATTATGAAGATGAGTAATCTACAAATAACTATTATTAAATTACCCCTGGGTATTCTCTGTGACGTTATATAGTACATTTACTTCCTTTGCAGTATTACAATTCTCTGTTCATGCCATTCCATTGAATTCAAACAACTACTCTGCTGTGTTTAAAACTATAAACCTGCCTTCAAAGTGAAGCACTTCATATTCTACCACAGAAAAAAGAGAAGAAACTTCACAGATATTCTCTTGTCACTTGTTCATGAACTTGATAAAACTAGTCAAGTATCACATACAGCAAATCAAAGCAAAGTCATAAACAATGAAATATTTAAATGCTGCACCATCTGTGTTAAAACAGCAGGGAATAGCATGAAATGGCATTTAATCAAAAGACAGCAAGTTGGTACAAATAACTTAGATTCTCCTCTCTAAGTAAGCTGAAGTTGTCTGATGGTGCTACAGAGTAATCCTACTCTGAAGTAGTAATTTTCTTAATACAATTATTGTTAAACTCCTTCATTACACTGGTAAAAAACTTGAAAGGACAATTTAATATGGTGACTGCTTTATACCTGGGGAATTTTATTGCCAGTGAAATCAATACTTCTGATGGAGTCTACCAATGTAAAAGAAAAAAAAAGATTGATCATGTAGATGGGATGTGCAAGATCATTTGAAGTTGTCAAAGCAATTAGATGGATCAAACTGATGGAGCACTTTTAAAGAATCTGATAAACTATTCTGGCTTTGCAAAGAATTTGAAAAATAATGTTGCAAAATTGTTTCAATATATACACAAAGCTAAGGAGGTGCTTGAGAGATGGGCTCAGTCCTTGACAATGACCCTCTCGGCAATGGATTTCAGCACTGCTGCTTATCAGAGTGCTTGGAAGAAGGACATATATATTTCTATTTGTATCTCTGCTCTGACTCTTCAGCTAAGATGGTTCAATCAGGTTGGCTTGATGGAAATAGAAACAATTACTTTTCTTGCTCTTATCCAATTGTTCTTACAAATCTGTACCTTTGTTTGAAGACCCTGTTGTTCCGCCAGGCCGGACTATCAACACAATAGTTTTTAAATTGGGGTATTTAAATTTATTGGGGTTTTAAATCTGAGCCACCTTATTTAATTATTTTAAATTTTATACTGTTGTTTTGTCTGTGTTTTTAAATAGGCTGTACACCGCCCTGAGTCCTTCGGGAGAAGGGCGGTATAGAAATAAAATTATTATTATTATTATTATTATTATTATTATTATTATTATTATTATTATTATTATTAAATGCTACTTATTCTTTTACTTATCTGAACTGTACAACAGTTCAGTAATATGGATGCTTAATTTGTCTCAACAGGTTCTTTCATGCTTCTTTCATTCCTCCCACTTTTTAAAAAAAGCTTAAAAACCAGTTCTGCTTTCTGTCTGCTCCTTGTTTTTCTCTGTCCTTAGTTAATGACTCTTGCTTGAGTAGGCCAAAGAAGCCCATTTTGCATATATAATCTAGTATATCTCTTTGTATTATAATATACTAGATATTTGACAGAAGGGGCCTGGTTGCCTACTGGTGAAGATGCTCACCTCCCATTTGGAAGGTTTGAGAGTTCAATCCTAGATAGCAGCTGAGGTTTCTCCCTTAGGGCGCAAAGAGAAAATATCTGTTGCAGACTCCACTTGGGCATCAGGAAAGTCATCTGGCCAATAAATGCTTACCTTTATTCAGTCACCCCGACTCCATCCCGAATGAAGAGACTTACAGGGTTGTAAAAAGAAAAAAAGTACTATATATTTGATAGCGTTAATATGCAAACATATCAGAATTTTTGTTTTAAAAACTAGTTCAAAAAGCACCAGGCAGCATACAGGCTATACATTCATCCATTTATTGGTAATAAAATAAGGTGATCATAGTGCAATTGCAGTAACGAGGATTCAACAGTCATGGAGACCCTTGTTCTTGATGAAAGCAGATAAATAGCATGTCCCAGGATCCTTTATAAAGTTCTATTTTTGTTATTACAGAAATATGGAGGAATCTCAATTCTGGTGCTGCGGAAATTGTAAAGACAAGATACCATATATAGTTATCTAAGGCAAGCAGGTGAGATCACATATGATAATTCCACCTTTTATGCATTACACCTTTAAGAATGACACCAGGATCCTTCTCTCCAATCCAGCAATGCTATTAGGGCACAGCTGAATGGCTGCGCAGCCTGAAAACATGTATGATAGCAGACTTGTTATCATACATGTTTTTAAAGTTCAGTCCTCTGTAGATGGCTCCTTTTTTCTCTTTTTATCTATGCCCTTACTTTTTGTCTCTGGAAGCGAATGGGAGAAAAAGAGATTTCTATCAACACTTTCCTACCATTCCTACCTTGGAGGAAAGCTCCTACCTTAGAGCTTTGGTTTCTGTTTTGATTGACTCAGTAAAGATGTGGTTCCTACATCCCACCCCTTGTTGTGCTAATCAGGCATAGTTGTGATTATCTTTAAGAAATATTTTAGTGTAGTAGTTTTTCTTGTCCCTTCTAAATCAATTACCAGTCCTGCCATGCTAGAGAGCAGCATTTACCTTAGATCTAAGGAACAGGTTGATATTGGAGGCATATTTGTCTGATTTTCTGAATCAGGGCTGAAATGCTACCAGTTTGGACCGGTTCACCTGAACTGGTAGTAATAAATGCTACCAGTTTGGGCGAACCAGTAGTAAAAAAAATGCTAGAGGTTCAAGCCAACCAGTATTTCTGACAATCAGCTGTGCTGCGCAATTTATATTCACTAGAAAGCATGAAATCCTGCTTTCTAGCGAATCTAAATCGCGCGATACAGCTGTCCCCCCCTTGCTGTTCTACTTACCTCTGCAGACTCAGAAAAGACATGTTAATCCTCCTTTTTCAGCGCTGTGTGGCAGCGCCTGCGTTGTGCCAGCATGCTTCGTGTGCATTTGGCACACACCGTGCATGCATGCGCAAAGCAAACCGGTAGCGAAGTGAACTGATAGCAGACTTCAGAGCATTTCACCCCTGCTCTGAATTGAAATATTTTATCAGGACCAGCCCAAATAATTTTGCTGACGAAAGAAAATTCAGGCCAGCAAATGAATTAACATACAGATAGTCCTCAATTTATGACTATAATTGAGCCCAAAATTTTTGTTGCTAAGTGAGACAGTTGTTAAGTGAATTTTGCCCCATTTTAGTACCTTTCTTGTCATAGTTTTAAGGTGAATCTCTGCAGTTGTCAAGTTAGTGACACAAGTGAATCTGGCTTCCCCGTTGACTTTGCTTGTCAGAAGAATACCAAAAGTGATCACAAGACCCCGGGACACTATAACTCTCATAAATATGAGTCAGTTGCCATACACCTGAATTTTAATCATGTGACCATGGGGTGCTGCAACAGTTGTACATGTGAAAAACAGTCATAAGTCGTTTTTTCCAGGGCTGTTGTAACTTCGAATGGTCACTAAATGACCATTTGTTGTAAATCAAGAACTACTTGTAATTATAGGACAACATTCTCCATTATAGGACAACATTCTCCATGCACAGTGAATGAAAATCTAGTTGAAGAGGTCCAGATCTGGAGCAGAAGTTTAAGTTTGATGGTTGGTATACTTATAATGCATACTATAATGCAAGCTATGAAATCTGGCTCATATAGTAGTTGAGAAGATTCCACTGTGCCTTAAATTGAATATCTACCATACAGTTGTTCTCCTAGTGGCACTCTATGGGGCAGAATGCTGGCCAACAACAAAGAGACATGAGCAGGCATTGGATACAACGGAAATGTGAACAATCAGATGGTCATCCGGGGTCATGAAGCTGGATCATACTATGAGCGAAGACATTTGAAAGACTTTAAAAGTTGCCCTAATTCTAGACAAAATGAGAGAAGTGAGGCTGTGATGGTATGGACATTTGGTCAGAGATGATGTGGAATCTATTGTGAGGTGGCCACTTGCAGGCAGCCCCAAGGACGACTGAAAAAATGATGGAGGACCTACCTGCATGAAGACATGAAAGCCATAAGGTTATACCTTGTTGATCCTGCAGACCAGACAAAGTGGTGGGTAAAATGCAAAATTGTGGATCCTATGGTATATTTTTTTTAATTTGATTTATATGCCGCCCTTCTCCAGAGACTCAGGGAGGCTTACAATGCGTTAAGCAATAGCCTTCATACTTTTGTATATTTATACAAAGTCAGCTTATTGCCCCCACAAACTGGGTCCTCATTTAACCTACCTTAGAAAGGATGGAAGGCTGAGTCAACCTTGAGCCTGGTGAGATTCGAACTTACAGTAATTGCAGACAGCGGGTGTTAATCACAATGCTTTTAGTCTGCTGAGCCACCAGGCCCCTGTGTTATGATGGGAATAACACGAACAACAATAACAAAGAAGATAACTGCTGTTCTAGTGATTCATGATGATGATGATGATGATGAACAGGGACTGGGTTCATACATGTTGCATTAAACCACAGTGTAGTTTGTTTGTTTAGGTTAATACAGTGTGACGTCAAAGGATTGTGCCATAGTCAGTAACCACAGCTAAATAAGTTGGTATAAAGAAATGAGTGATCTTGGTTTGTCTTCACTTCAGTGTTTAGATCACAGATATAATGACTTTTTGATTGGGCATCTTTTTAGATCCATGATTTCACTGATAGAATTACCATAGAGATTGCCATATGTAGTGAATGTGTCAGGAGTTCACCCTAACATTTTAAGCCAAATGAACCACCAGCTTATTCATTGAGTAATCCATGATATTGAAATTAAAAAAAAAACATTTGAGTAAAGTCAAGGAAAACTTCTTAGCACAAGAAATGCCTTTCCTTTTCACACAGTTTTAGGCTTTTCAATTTATATCACACTGTGGGGATGTGTCTTTGTTGACTTTACCTTCCTGTTTTGGCAATGCTAAACATAAATGGAGAGGAAGCCGAGCCTTTTATTAGGCTTTTCAGATCACTGGACTCAGCTGAAGTTGGTATATTTCCCAGGTTTAACCTATAATAATATGTTAAAAATATAGTATCAAAATATCTACATCTTTGCAATTTACAGCACTTCAGTATCATATTTCTGACAATTATGGAAGGCCATAGGATTAGGCCTGCGCGATGCGCACAGATGGTGTAAACTGGCATGATGCCATTGACTGACATGATTTGCATAAGCTGACCTCGTTCATAATTACAAGTTGTCACAGACAAGTCTCAGAAGCTTAGAGGTTGGTGTGACAGACTGGAATATGATTGAACTTCGTCATGAATTACATTGGTACCATATGCTGCTTAGCAATGAAACACTGAATTCGAAGTGCTCTTGTTCAAAATGGACAGAAAAGCAGTCTATTATGTTTCTCGCATTTTAGGAAGAGACATCACTCCCTATGGCTTTTTTTTTTTTAAACACACATTATTTTTTTCATATCTATTTCTGGCTAACTCAGTAAATCTGCTTGCTAAAGTGCTAATGATAAAACAATTAAATAGGACAATGAATTAAGTGGTATTATGATCATTATTAATTGGATTGATATCTTGCCTTTCACAAGTAAAAGAGCATTTCCAGTGGCTAAGAATAAAGAATAAATATAGAACAGATTAATTAAAACTAATATAAACATATTATCCTTACAAACATAAACCCTGGAAAATTGTTATCATAAAGCATTAAAAGTTATTAAAAAGTGCAAAAGGCTAAGTAATCATTATGGATTACAAGAACTCCCAAGGAAATAGCAAATTAAACATCCCATTTAAATTTCAGGATGTGTTCTTCTAACTATAGCTGCAGTTTCACTGACTCTGCTGAGCAGTGTTATTTACCACACAGGGTGCTGAATCAAACTTATCCCGAATGACTTGTTGTAACTAACAGGGTGTTGTAGGCAGGAGACATCTGCTAAGGCAGAAATAGCACTAAGTGAATGAGATAGACTAATATCTATATATCATCCAGACACTTGTTTGTGCAGCTTAATAGACCTCCCTTGCAAATAATGAAAGACAGAAAATTAATCTTAGAAAACTGACAAAGTTCAAGCATGAAAAATTATATTTCACCCTATTTCTTTTCGGAACCAAAGACCACGTATGTAAGTATAAAAGAAAGAGCCACATTCATAGTTGAATAAAATCTGAAATGGCATTTTTAGAGGAGACACTTCCCAAACCATGCCTTTATTATGTAGAATATCAATACAGTATGAGTGCCCAAATACAGCTTTTCCTTAACAGTGATATTTGACAGAAGTCAACTCTTGATGAAATATATATTTATATTTATATGTATATATATATGTATAGGTCTATATATTAATATACAGTAGTGGCCAAAATTGTGGAAAACCTTTGGAAAAAGTGTATTTTTGAGGTTTGATGGCTAATAACACCACTTTTTTTGGAGTTTCAAGATAATCATATTCCACTGCTGGAATGGCCTGGCAATAGCCTAGACCAGGGATGGCGAACCTTTTAGACACTGAGTGCCCAAACTGCGCATGAGCGCATGTCCAAATTGAAAGGTGCGTGCATGAGAACGTTCACATGTGCAAACATGCGTGAGCACATGCACGGACATACATGGACATGCATGAACATGCATAAACACACAGCAAAGACCCAAGGACTAGCTGGCAGATGAGAGGCAGGGCATCCCAACACTGGCAGCGCAGCAAGAGGTAAGATCTTTTTCTTTTGTGAGCTTCTGTTTTGTCGTTTGCAGGGAAACAGAAGCTCACGAAAGAAACACCATGGAGATCTGACCTGGGGCGATGGCGTGTGTGCCAGCAGAGAGGGGTCTGCATGCTACCTCTGGCACGTGTGCCATAGGTTCGCCATCACGGGCCTAGACCTTAACCCAATTGAAAATGGAGCCGACTAAAGAAACTTGTTAATCAGAAGTGACCCAGCAATAAAATCCAGTTAATAGAAGCAATAATTTAATCTTGGTTTCACATTAGAACAGCTGCAGAACTAAAAGACTTGGTTCACTCCATGGGAAGATGTTGTAAGGCCATAATTCATGCTAAAGGTTACCCACTAAGTATTAACTGACATGGTGATAATTTTTGTATATCTCATTTTTTTCTACATATTTCACTTTTCTTCTTTATGTACTGTAACTGCTATTCTAATAGCAAATCCTTCATAAAAGTTATTGCATTACATTTTTGATTAAATTATCTTTCCATTGATATATAATTTTATGGTACTACTAAAAAATAAAGTGGTGGTATTAGCTAGTTTTAGAAGATACACTTTTCCCAAAAGGTTTCCACAATTTTGGCCACTACTATATATTGATTCTTAAAAATAGTCTTCAATTTAGGACCACAGTTGGGACTGGAATTTCCGTTAGAGTCAATTTGGATATATTTTACAACAATTTTTATGGTGGTCATTGAGCAAAACATACCCCCTCTCAAAACCAGCAATAAAGGTTGCAAATTGTGAGCACCAGATTACAGGATGTTAACTTCTTCATAGCAACTACTATCAATCAGTTATAATGGGATTATAGTAGCATAAGGAGAAGAGTGAGTGATGTAGAAAACAGTCCAGTAGTTCTAGTGATCCTTAACATAACTAATAAAGTGTCATAAACAATTACAATGTGATTGTTTTGAAAGAAGCAATTAGAAAATGCTTTATGATAAATTTGTATATTGAAAAATATCTTCAATGCCCTTCCATTTTTATATTGTATTGCTTATCCTGGTTCTTTGGAAATTCATGGGTAGTTCCAGGTTGCTGTTGCCCTGGAAAACAGCATAAGGAGCACTGAAAAATAACTTCCAATATTATTTTCTTTGTTAGGCAGCTCTGTTGTTATTTATATTTTTGGAAACAGCAAAAGCTCTTTTGAGTTCACTGGTCTGAAATCTAATGTAGTAATTTTAGGTCCACTGGATTAAAGCAAAAAGTAAAGATGCTGTTAGAGACTGACGTGATCAAAAGAGAGTGGCCTGTAATTATATGATGGAGTGCATAACTGTGAAAGCTTAATTAATGACATAAACTTGAATGCATGAAGCTGTTTCATCCTCCAGCTATCCCAACTCTCTCACTTTTAAAAGTTTACAATGATCCGGTAGCACATAAAAGAAACTTCTATTCTGTATGTGAAATATCACATTGTGTTCTTTGCAGTAAGTCAATGGTGAAAACAAACGCACTTTCTCAAGCAAGCAGTGATAATTTGAAAGCACAGAAAATAATCAATACTCAAGAGCAGCCTTTGTTGTAACAAGAATTAACGTTGATTTTTCTTAACTTGGCTCAGTGAAGAAGTTTTAACACAACAGGTGCAATGCCCAGATACACAGACACACTCAAATCACTTTCATCATCTAAAATCACTTTCATCAACTAGTATAAACCAATGATCAAAACTGCAATAGACAACATGCCCTGTCCCTCATTTTTTACTTCTTTGCTGTTCATCATTAACTTGCTGGTGCAGCAAAATGTCTGGGCAATTGGTAGGTGCCACTGCCTTGCCTTCTCTAATCTAGTGTCTTCTGAATGTGTTATGTTAAAATTTCTAGTTAGGATGTCCTACAGCCACCCAAAGTCTTGTATGTGAGATGGACAACCATATAATTTTTTTTAAAAAAAATAGCCATTATTCCTTGAACTATCACAGGGGGTGATAGTTCAACCCATCTATAGTATGTTAGGTTAAAGAAGATTTTTCTCGACAATACAGTACAGATGACAATGGGCAGGATTGTTAATGTCATGATCTGGATGCCTGCAATCTCTGCAGGAAAACCTTTTGGGATATTTCGATTGGTTTATATGTCATTACCATTTCTTTCTATCAACAGTTTTGCTTGGGAGAGAGCACAGTAGATCAGAAAATACTTAGCAATTATTATAATAAATTGGAATCAAGACACATATATTTCTGATTAAACATTCATATGTTTAAATGTTTGGGTGTGCAAACACAAAACAAGCCAATACAGAGACATAGGAGGATCCCTCTTCCTTCGTCTTTTTTCTTGGCAGGATTATATCTCTGCACTTTCTGTTTGCAATAGGCACAGTGGAAAGTTTGTCCCTTTGCATGAATGGGTAGAGAGAACGGTGGGTGATTTTGCTTAGGTTCATGAGGGCAAAGGAATTGGTGAAAGCTAGGATCAGTAATTGTTCTGAGGAGCTCAGTGAAAGCATTTACCCACTTAGGGTCCTGTTATTGATTTGTCTGAGATGAAAATGCTTATTGAGATGTTCTCAGAGTCTTCTGCAACCTAGAGCAGATGGTGTGATGGAAGAAATACAGGAAAAGTTCTCTCTCTTAAAATAAGAGCCTTAGCAAAGGATTCAACCCACTGGCTAAAGCAGTTTCTGGGCCAGAATTCATACAGTGGAATATACATTGATACATTTTCGAAGGTGATCATGAGTTGTCTAAAGTCATCGTTTTGTTTGAAATCCTTTCTTCTCATTGTAATGATTTCTGTCTACTGAGCCATTTTTTAGGGCTAATGTTGCTAAAACAGTAATTTCCACAGTCTATGCTGAGGAAAATATCACTGCATTGTCTCATGAATGTATTTATTCATGTTCCTTGCTTTTGTTTTCTTTATTGGAAATGAATAGAAAAAAATAAAGTCTTGCTGTTTCTTAGCCTGTGCAGTGGTGACTGTGAAGCTCCTTACTGAGTGAGGGAGAGCATATTCCTGAAACTGTTTTCTGTTTCCTTTTCAAAAGGTTACAGCTGATTTGTTAGACTACATGATTCTAAAGTCTAGACTACGATCCTGTATAGAATTGGGTACCAATATGTCCTGCTGAAATCAAAAGGACATCTCTACAAACAACAGTATGAATGTCCAAGACAGTGTCTGGCTTTCTTGCTGGTAAAATTATGGAATAATAAATGCCAGTGAATAAACTAGAAATCTAAAGATGCACAGAACAATTCTTCATATCAGTGGGAGGGGAAGGATACATGGCAGAGCAGTTGGTGGCCTTTTCCCTTTTCTCCATTCTGTTCCTCTTAACTTTTCTTTCTCCTGTTTATTTCTACCAGAAAAGGCAGAATAGAAGATCAAAAAGGAAGATGAAAAAAGAGACAGGCCAAAGAAGAGGCAAGTTACCCAGCACCTAAGCTCTATTAACAACAGGGAGATAGCCACACGACTTGTACAATGGTAGAGAAAACTGTTGATAATCCTAGAACAATTTCCAACCTACTGAATCCAACAGATATATTCTCCTTGGATTTGGATTTAGCGCATATTCATTTCAAGCAACCAGATGCCTGTTCAACTGGCCATTGGCCATTTTGCATATTGAGAATTGCAAATTCACCAGATCTCTTTTAGGCCTTTGCAGTCAGTGAGGCAAGTTATTCTGAAATAAATATCCTTGCATGAAATTCAGTTTGATCAGGTTCAAGTATGAATAGATCAAAGCAACTCCTAGAAATGATTTAGAATCATGGGAATCACTATGCACTTATTATTCCCATTAATGTAATTCATTTAATCTGTTTATATTTCATATGTTTAGGTTTCAGATTATGAGAATCTTAAATACAAATAATTCATAATCATGTGTTTTCAATCTTAATTACCACAATGTTCCATTTATATTAATCAAATATTTAATTTAAGACTAGCTAGTCATGCCATTTCTATTTGAAAGGGGTCTTTTTAATTCCTATTTCAATAATTTATATCTTCTTTAATTAGTATAATGAAATTCTGCACTGTTAATTAGAGATTTGGTCTCTCTGGATTTGTTTTTCTAATATTTGGATGCATTCATTATTCATTTTGATTATGATAGCGATGATGAGAATATATTCATTGATTATCTCTGTAATTTCTGATAGGTTACAGTTAAAACTACTGTTGATTAATTGAAAAGAGTTTAAAGTAGCAATCTTTAGTTAAGTATTGCTTATTTAGCATGTATGAATCAAAATATTATTTTTTTAAAAAAATTGATTTATATGCCGCCCTTCTCCGGAGACTCAGGGCGTCTTACAATGCGTTAAGCAATAGCCTTCATATTTTTGTATATTTATACAAAGTCAGCTTATTGCCCCCACAAACTGGGTCCTCAATTTACCTACCTTAGAAAGGATGGAAGGCTGAGTCAATCTTGAGCCTGGTGAGATTCGAACTTACAGTAATTGCAGACAGCTGGTATTAATCACACTGCTATCAGTCTGCTGAGCCACCAGCAGACACATTGAAAATGTGTTTTCAAAGAGCTGTTAGGCAAATATTTCCCTTGTACTATGTAATAAGGGATGTTTTATAAAACTAAATTTTCTATGATCCAATTCATCAATTTTTTTCATGAGATTTTTGCTTTGGAATTGTCTATACTGCTTCATCTTTATTCACATTCCATTCTCTTTAGTTTCTGATGACTCATTTTCAGTTTTGATGACATACCCTCTTCCTTCCTTCTCAAGAAACTATGTCATCTCTAGACAATAAATCTGGCAACAGGACCATGTCTCCTTATTTTTGGTGACCATTTACAAGTCCTACTTAATGAGCTATGTCTATTGGCATCCAATCCCAGTGCTACAGAGAAGCGGAGAGAGGATGGCTTTTGTGCCTTGCTGGTGACCTCTTCTTCCATGATGGGCACTTTGGCATAGACAATACACCATGCTCCTTAAGTAGGATATGAGTAGCTGCAGCAATCTCTTCCTTTTCTTTTCTTGTCTTTTTGAGTTCTTTATTGTTCTCACTGCTGTAAACATTGTGGTTATAATTAAAGCAGTCTGAAAGCTTTCCGAAGAATCCTGACATGTTTGTTACTTTTAACTAAAGTTTGTTGGAACCAACCAACTTGAAATCAGAATTAAATAACCTAAGTGTTAAAAGGTAATTAAAATAAAAATGTAATTAAAATTAAGTGTAGTTTGGGATTCTGACAATGCTTAAAATATTTTATTTTTAAATGAAAATCGTAGCTCTGGATTTTTTCATGACTATTGAAGAAAAGGGAAACAACCTGCACGGTTCCTTCTGTTAATACTGATGCATAAAATATGTGTGTGCCAGTTGTATCATCTGCATTTCTTTGCTGTAGTATCAGGGGTATCAAAGTGGCAAGCAGGCCGGATGCATCACACACAGACCATGCCCATCCCAGCTCCGTGAAGGGAAAAAATGTTGCAATGTGTCACGTGATGGCAACATGACGCCACAAGTTTGACACCTGGGCTGTAGTTCTTCAAGACCTTCTGAGAAGCCTGAGCAAGGTTCATCTTATTTAGGACAGGTCCAGATGTTTAACTAGTACGTCAGACATATTTCCTAATGCATGCAGGAAAAAAGACTCTGGGGGCTGGAGTCTGTCTGCCTTCCCCCCACCCCAAGTTTCTCTTTTTAGACTTGCCAGCATAAAATGTTGCTCCCTGTTTTCTTACAGGATTTTTATGTGAGCATCTGGCAGAGGAAATAGTTCTTGGTGGGATAAAAGGTAAAGGTAAAGGTTCCCCTTACACATATGTGTTAGTTGTTCACGACTCTAGGGGGCGGTGCTCATCTCCGTTTCAAAGCCGAAGAGCCAGCACTGTCCAAAGATGTCTCTGTGGTCATATGGCTGGCATGACTAAATGTCAAAGGCACACGGAACACTGTTACCTTCCCACCAAAGGTGGTCCCTATTTTTCTACTTGCATTTTTTATGTGCTTTCAAACTGCTAGGTTGGCAGAAGCTGGGACAAGAAGTGGGAGCGCACCCAATTATGCAGCACTTGGGATTCGAACCGCTGAACTGCTCACCTTTCGATCGACAAGCTAAGCATCTTAGCCACTGAGCCACCGCGTCCCTTGGTATCTTTTACCAAACCACCAAAGGAACGAATTGATAGGCATCTTTCCTTTCTCCCAAAGAATTCAAAGAACAGACAAAGAATTTTCTGTTAAATTAGTTTCTGTTTGCTATAGAAAGTGACATAAAGTGGGTTGGTAATAAGCCTTTTAAGACTGTTCGATGGTTGCAATGAACTTGTATAGATAGCCAGTGCCATACTGTGAGAATAGAATAGCTATTAATTTAAATAAAACCAGTATTTACTTCTACAGAATAACTAGAATAATTCTAATAGAATGGGTTAATTTATGGCTGAATACATACAGTACATGCAATAAAGCAAGCAGCCAAATTTTATGGGGTTGAATCATTGGTTATTGCAGAATATTTAACTTGAACCCTGATTAATTAAATATTACACAGAACCGCTCAGACTTCGTATCTAGAATGTTAGCTTTTGCTTAATAAAAGGATGCACAAAATGATTTTTGATTCAAAGGATTGCATTATGATTTAGACAGATTTTATTTCCAATTTGTACTTCTAATCCTGTTGGCTTATTGAAGGCTAAACATATGGCAATACATCTCCCTGAGTTTTTAAAATAGCAATCAGAATGCAAAGTGGAAGGTAATGCCAATTTTAACATATTGTCAAATCACCTCATTTTGAAGACCTTCTTGGGATTTTCAGTTTTCAGCTCTGCTAAATGCTCTGTCCATTTGAATATACATCATGGTCCCTAAACATTTCAAACTGATTTTTATATGGCTGAAAGTTTTCAGGGAAATAATTTGCACGCATATTTGCCCTTGTTCACCAAACCAACACATTATTCTCTACATATTGAAGAGATGGAAAAATGGCACATTAACTGGTGAATAGATATCAATATACCAAGGAGACTCACTGTGTGATACAGTGCTTAAGGTAGGGAGACTGAGGTTTAAGACATTTCCCAGTCATGAAAACTCACTCCATTGCTTTGGGCCACACTGTATCTTTCAGCCCAACTTACTTTTTAGGATTGTTAGTGGAGAAAAGATGGAAGGGGTATGTGTGTGCCATGAATGCCAGCTCCTGGATAAAAGGCAGAAAATAAATTAAACAACAGCTATTACCCCTACCTCCAACTTTTATGGGTTGGATGTACAAAACCCAAGTATATTGAATTTTCCATGTAAGGAGCGAAGAAACTCTATTTAGAAATAAGTTGTTGGGACTCATTGAGTCTTGAGGTATACAAGTTGCTCTTAAAGCTAGACAATGCCATAATCTTGTTTTTGCGATGAACCTAATAAGTCACAATTCTTGGTTTCCTGATAAACCTACATAGCCTTATTGATACTGAATTATATATATATATATTTACTGAATCTGAACACCAATCACAGTAGATACCAATTGTTCTTACATTTCTTGATGAAGCTTTCATTGCACCATGGCATTTTACTGCAAGGTAATATTTCATTTCTTAAATAATTTCTAGCCTGGCACCATGCTATTAATTATAAGTGGAAGCTTGACTTTTTAGCATTAACCAAGCACAATTCACTCCCACAACCCCTAATACAGCTATTTCCTTTTCGGTAAATACTTAATGGGGTTTGATTAGAACATATTAATCATGAGAATGATTTATATTTTGGTATCCTAAATTTAAACCATGATTCAATGAGTCACAGGACATGGCACATAATGATATTGGCTTTGCAATAGAGTTGTACTGTAGACAAATGTACCTTTCAATATTTCGATTAATTTATTTTAAATGTTTTCAGTTATGCTTCTTAGGCCATGTTTGCTAAGTGCTTTGAATGCAAGATGAATTCTGCCATCAGGAAGGAAGGATGTAACTATCATAGATATTTTCAAGATGTACTTTTACACTTCCTTTCCTCGAGTAGTCTTGACTGTTTATACTGGATGAAATTCAACTGCTAATTAAAACATCCAAGAAGATATCTCTCTAACACCAAACAGTTAGATCTGCCAAATAACAGAGAGTGCCTTTTGACTTCTCTGGGTGATTTGTTTGCTTGTTACAGCTATTGTGAAGCAACACAAAAACAGCCACTTGTAGCAGAAAGTGTAGTATTATCTCTGATAATATTTTGAGCAGATGATCAATCAATTTAAAGGAAAATTAAACAACATTTTGTACATTTAGAGATTGAGATACAGAAAGGAATTGTGAATAAGTTTGACTTGGTTTAGTTTGGTTGGGTTCATGCTAACCTGTATTAATAGTTTGTTTAATTCTGCTTAATGTGTTTTGTAAAACCAGACCCCATAGTTTGTGAATCATGGTTTAGGGTAGGTTTTTCCAACCTTGGCAACTTTAAGACTTGGGAATTCAATTCCCAGAACTCCCCATCTTATGAATTTATGAGATATTGAGATTTATTTAATAAACTATGGTAAGGCAATACCGTAGCATGATGTCTGTACTCTTAAGAAGTACCTTGTTTTTTTAAAAGAAAAAACTGATATTGTTTGATAATCTTTAATAAATGTATGAGGTCAAAATAAGGACCTCAGAAAGGAACTTTTCATACCTCAGGAATGTTATGTCAGTCTCTTAAATTTAAACATAGAATATTTGAAAGAGAATTCCCTCCCCCCCACAGTTGTACTGGCACAAAGCTAAAGCAGACAAAAAGTAGCTTGACTGAAATAATGGTGGTAATCATAGCCTTAAAGTTTGATTTTACATCTGTCTTGAAATGGGAGAATGATCAATTTTGGGGGGAAAAATCCTCAACTTTCTTGCAAAAAAATGTCCATAATCTTATTTTATGGAATGAAGTTTACACAATGAAATTTAGAGGTCCCTGTAAAGGTGAAAATAGTAGGGGTTTTCTCTGGCGTCAGTATGTTTTAAACCTAATTCTAAATAAGAGTTTCTGAAATTACTACAATCCTATTCAGTCCTCACTTCATGGATGAAAATTTGTTCCAGATCAGAACATAATTCAATAAGATAACGTTAATTTCTTTCCTTCTCACTCCAAGAATCTATTTAACTCTTATTTTTTTATTGCTTATTAATCTCTTGACCTTTTTTGAGTATGAAATATTGATTGCATTGTTGCAAGGAAAATCAACATGGTAGTAGCATTTTTCTTTCTTCTGACTTTAAAGCACTAAACACTCAGGCTGCAAATGGATTTAGTCCCCAGTCTAGGAGCAAGAAGGCACAGATAATTTTAACACTGTGTAAGGGGAGGGTAAAATTTTGCCTTCAAAATGAGTGAAGAGAAGATAATCAAGGTCCCAAAATGGTGATTTTAAAAGCTTGAATAGAGATATTCAGATTAGATATTAAGAGCACAGCTCTTAACTCCAGTGCAATGTAATACATGTCCTAAACTGCTAAAGAACTATGAATGAAATACATCTCATGGGAGCCGAAACATAGACAGTACAATAAGGAGAATAGTTGTAACTCAGAGTTGAAAAGAGAGGTCTTTGATGGTCTCTGAGTTTGATTGTTTTCTTGCCGACATTTCATTACCCAAATTAGGTAACATCATCAGTGCTAGTAAGGAGTGGGCTTTGGACTCAGTTTATTTATTTATTTATTTATCAAATTTCTATACCGCCCTACTCCCGGAGGACTCAGGGCGGTGAACAGCCAAGATAAAATACAGATAATACAAACATTAAAAGTCCATTAAAATTATTAAATATTTTGGCCGAAAAAAATTTAAAACACCCAATTTGTAAAACAGATTAAACAATTTAAAAATTTAAAAGGGAGAGTTAGATCAGGCCAGCCTGCTGAAATAAAAATGTTTTGAGAGCACGACAAAACGTACGCAGATCCGGGATCCTCCGTATCTCTGGGGAGCTCGTTCCAGATGGTAGGTGCCCCCACAGAGAAGGTTCTCCCCCTGGGGGCTGCCAGTCGACACTGTTTGGCCGACGGCACCCTGAGAAGCCCCTCTCTATGGGAGCGTACTGGTCATGAGAGGCTATTGATAGCAGAAGGCGGTTTCGTAAATACCCCGGTCTGATGCCATGGAGCACTCTAAAGGTGGTAACCAAAACCTTGAAGCGCACCCGAAAGACCATCGGGAGCCAGCTCACGCAGGAGGGGGGTCACATGGGAGCGCCACGCCGCTCCCATAACCACCCGCGTGGCCGCATTCTGGACCAGTTGGACTCTCCGGGTGCTCCTCAAGGAGAGCCCCATGTAGAGAGCATTGCAGTAGTCCAGGCGAGTGAACGTATTTAACGAGTCCCGATCCAGAAAGGGATGCAACTGGCGAATCAGGCGGACCTGATGTTCTAGTGGCTTGCCCTGTCAGTGTTGGTGGGGATGGTCTTATGGATTCTTTGGTTGGACTGTCTACTGTTGGCTTGTTTGCCAATTTCTTGATTGGGATTTTCTTTATTTGATTGTTGGTCTGATGTTAATCTTGGAGTTAATGTGGGTACTGATTGCTGGTAGAGAGGTGCTTAGGTTTTTGCAGTATTTATGAGAACTCAGTAGTTAAGATGCTGGGCTTATTGGCTGAAAAGACCCAAGTGTCGTGCAACAGGATGAGTTTCTGTTAGTTGCCCCAGCTCCTGCCAACCTAGCAGTTTGAAAGCATGGTAACACTTTGGTGAGAAAGTAACAGCATTCTGTGACATCATGCTAGCCACATGACTGTGGAAATGTTTTCAGACAGTGCTGGCTCAACAGCCCTTGAAATGGATATGACCACTGCCTCCTATAGTCGGCAACAACTAGCGGAAGAAAATCTGGAGGGATTTATTTATTTACCTAAATATTTATTACATTCATAATGATCTTTATACCACAATGGAGCTTGAGGCATGATGCAACTCAACTCTTTAGGAAAGTTAAGAGATTAATGCTGCTTGCCCAAAGCCTTGAATTCATGATCCAATTTTTATTTGTTATAATTGGGGCTATTTTTTGTCAAGATTGTCACAGTATGCCATCTTGCCATGTATTTGTGAGCAGCTGTTAAATTTTAACTCACAAGTAGACATGGTGAGTCTCAGCAAGTGATGAATGCATTACCTCAATGGAAGCAAATCTGAAATTTGCTAGAAGTTAGAAATTAAGGTATGTTAGTTTATTCTTATGTACCTCAATGTATGTTAAGTTCACTCTTTAAAAATCATGGAGGTCATGAAAACATGCAATCCTAGCTTCTAAAAGTGAACTATGTATTCCTACATATGCTTGACTAGTGGGAGTTGGTAAAGTAGGGCAGATGCAGAAGCCTACACACAGCTGTTATTGAATGTTTGCAGGGATGGCACTCAGAACGTTTTTGTGTGTGGCTCTAAGTGAGTGGGATAATCACTCTAGGGAACTATTCTGACATCTCCAACTTTGATTGGATCAGAATAGAAAAAGCTTATAGAGTAATATTTAAAATACTTGATGGAAAGTTAACTTGTCTCTTCAAGGATATTGGGCTGCGTTATCCAATATATCACAGCAGATACAAATTTTGTTTGCCATATTCAAGCAGCAAACATGTTTTCATAAATGAGTAACAAGGTAAATGATCAATGGATTCAAGGTGTGTGAGGCTCTAGGACCATAATCTTTACTACCCAAATCTTTAGATTCTCATTATTTGGTAAGGTCATTACCAAATAATGATTTTTAATGTGACAGAAGGGGGAAACTATTAAATATACTGGGAGTAATTATATTGACTGCATTTAAATTTAATTCCATCAATTTTTAATTCTTTCCTACCTCCATGCTCTCCTTTCTGGGAGCGTGGTTTATTTGGGGGAAGATTTTGACTTGGCACATCACTCAAAATCTGTTTAAAGCCCTTGGCTTGAAAAAAAGAGGTGCAAGTTCTTGAATTAGAACATCCAAGACACACTCTAGAAGTCAGATCAGCTACTGAGATAATGATGGAAGTATGACTGGAAATATAAAAACAGGAATTGAATAGCTTGCAAGAAAGATTTGAGTCCGTATCTCACTTTTAAAAATATTATAGAATACAAATTTGATTGTTCAATCAAGTAGTTTTTGACTATTATCAGCTATATAGATAAATTACAAAATAACATGGTAACAGAGTTTGAAGAGATCTCAGAGATCTTCTAGTCCAACCTTCTGCTCAAGCAGAAGACTCTATACCAGGAGTGTCAAATTCGCAACGTCACGTTGTCATCATTTGACTTTCCCCCCCTTTGCTAAACTGGGGGTGGGTATAGTCAGTATGTGGTGTATCTGGCCTGCGGGCTGCAAATTTGACACCCCTGCCCTATACTATTCCAAACAAATAGCTGTCCAATATCTTCTTAAAACGTCCAGTGATGGAGCACCCATAACTTCTGGAGAAAGCTTTCCACTGTTTAATTGTTGTAACTGAGAGGAAATTTGTCCTTAATTCTGGGTTGGACCTCTCTTTCTTAAGCTTCCATCATTAGTTCTTGTCTTGCCCTCAAGTGCTTTGGAGAATAGGTTGACTCCCCCACTCTGACAGTTCCTCAAATATTAAAAGACTGCTATCATGTCATCCCTAGTTCTTCTCTGTATCTTCTTTATGATTATCTAGCTATGCCTAACTTGTTATTTCAGGACTCTCAACAGTTGAGACATTGACACTGTAATGGAATCCATTCCACCTTGCTGTTGGTGATCCTCTTGTTTTCTTTCCATTCTTCCCAGCACCACATGCTTTTCCAGGGAGCCAGATCTTTGCATAATATGCTGAAATAGAATAATTTGAGCCTAGCCATTTGTGTCTTGAGTAGGACTTCATCTATTTGATGATCCATCAGTTTGTTTTCTTGCCTGTCTATGGTATTCCCAGGTCTTCTCCACACCAAAGTTCAAAGCTGCCAATACTCTTACTTTCCTGCTTCTTTAAAGTCTAACTTTTGCTTCCATGGAGTGTCAGAAGGAATACCATGACTTGCATGATTCTGATCGTTGTTGATACATTTTGGCATTTTAAAATCTTTTTCTAGACCCTCATGGCTTTTGCTCTATAAACGCTAGTAGCTACTTTGAAACTTTGAATTTTTTTAGTGTTGAGCCCTCTTAAACAAGGCCATGGTTGCTTTGCTTAATAATTTCATTTGGCCATTTTTGCCCAATGGTGCAGTATTTTAACACCTAAATTTTAGAATTATTTGATCCACCAAGCCATTATCCTATTTTTGATTTTAAATGCACACACACAGTTGTCACGGTGTCATGGTGATTAGCAGTTTACTCAACATCATAGAAACAACAGCAGACAAGGAATGCAAACTAAAACAGCTTCTGAAAAGAGCTGGACTGAATGATTGCTTTTATTAGGGGTGTGCAGAAGAATAGTCAAAATCCAGTTCAAGATTCTGAGAGTAAAGTCAGAGTTGTCAGGCAGTTCAGAGGTCAGTATTCTCCAAGCAGAGTTCAAATGAATGTCACACAAGAGCTGGAAATCAGATAGTTATTTTCAATAAAGGATCATGGATCAGGGCTGGATCTTAAATCAGGCTGTAGCCAGCTGTCTTTAAAAGATTTACTTTATTAGTTGGCAAGGAGCCTCATAGAATATCTCTGTTCTGCTTTTCATTCTATTCACTAGAATGTGTGTGTGTATATGCATGTTAAATACACTGGATTGTATTTTACTATTTTTAATATGTTTTAAAAATTAATTTTAAAAAGAAATAATAAATAATGTATACTTAACATTAAACTCTTTTGGTGCTAATTTGCATATTAAAGTTGCCCAACAATCAGCCTATGTAAGAAAAAATACCTGTAATCAAACTCTATTCTTTATTATTTGTATATGTACAATAGTTTTCTGAAAAAGGAAAAAAATATAATCAATGAGAAGAAAACTTCTTGGTGCCATTCTGTATACCCATAGTTTTGCCCATATGATGTCTACTTTTCTTGAATATCCATATAAACATTTTTTATTTTTATTACATAGATATAGTGTCTTTTTTCTTTCATGAGCCGAATTCCACAACTGAAGGCATTTTCCTTTTACTGAAAACCCATTCTTTTTTAATACTCCTTTGGCAAGTGTCCCAAGTATGCAAATTTATAGCAGTTAGGAATGTAGTATGTCAAATCTGTGAATAGGAACTTTGCGAATTCAATAGTTGGCTCTGTTCTACTACTGGCAAAAAAGTTATTGAACTTCTAAGGGGAAATAGGATTTAAATTTGGTTTATAGATTTTTTATTGATATAAGTAAACATAATATTTCTCTGTTAATACCACAGAAATTGATAATGTGGCCTGAAGTCCACAGCATACATGATTAATTTTATTTGTGAGGTTTTTACAAGGTAGTTCACCATATCTTACCTCAGCTCTCCCCATTTATCTCAGTTTGAAACTGGAATGCAAATGCATGGCTGGTTTCTTTTCTTTTTTTTTAACTAATTACCGGTATATTTAATTTAATTAAATACGGGAAGGAAGGAAGGAAGGAAGGAAGGAAGGAAGGAAGGAAGGAAGGAAGGAGCCAGAAAAAATATGTAACAAATATTTCAGTACCAAAAGGAAATATTTTATAACTGTTAATTAAGAAAAATATAATAGTAAAAGGACCTGATAAGTGAATAAAAATGCCAGATCCAGTCTAAACATCTGACTGTGTGACCAACCATAGTAATCATAAAATAATTAAAATTGGAACTTACTGAATGTGCAGGAAACAAAACATAAATATTGAAATAATGCAACCCAACATTACATGGTCAATTTCTACAAACAATCAAGGAGAAAGTGGATAAAGATAAAACCTGGCAATGGCTTACAGCTGGAACATTAAAAAAGGAAACCAGAAGATTTGCCATAAGATTTGATTCTGGCAACTTAAGAGTAAGCTATTCAAACTAATGCAATCAGGGCCAGAATTGGAAAAAAAAATCATCAAATGATTCAAAGTGCAGATTATGCAAAGATACAAAAGAAACAGTAGATCACTCAGCTCATGCAAGAGAATGCACAACATTATGGTCGCCAAAATGATTCACTGGATCATCCTTAAAAATTATCATGTGCCAGTAATGAAAAATGGGTGGGAATATAGAATTGAAAAAATAGTTGGGAATGAGCCAGTTAAAATATTGTAGGATTTCCAGATACAAATTGATAGTCTTGACTTGTAACACACCAGATTTAAATATGGTTAAAAAGAAGAATAAAAAGTGTGAATAATTGATGTGGCAATGCCAAGACATAGCGGAATAAAAGACTAAGAATTGGAGAACTATCAAGATCTGAAAATTAAAATTGAAAGATTATAGTATAAACCAGCTGTACTAGTCCCAGTGGTTATTGGCACCCTGAGTGCTATACCAAAAAATCTTGGATGGCACTTAGAAAATATGCACATTGATAAAATTTCCATCTGCCAATGATAAAAGTCCACATTGTTTGGATCTGCACTAATTGATACATTATAACATCCTTGGTTCTTGGGAAAAACTCAATGCATATGAAGACCAATACCAGCTAAATAACTGGCAGCTCTGATTTCACATTTTGGTATAGTAGTAATAAGTAACTTTTTAAAAGGCAGCTTTATTTGGAACATGCAATGATATATTTAACATTATCAAACAACAATATACACTTATCACAGATCCTTTGAAAGGACTTGATGGTGTATAAAAAAGCCAAATCCAGTCTAAACATCTGGCTGACTATGTTACCAGCCATATTAATAAAGGTTTATTGGTAAGCCTTGAATCCATAGCACAGGGGTGTGAAACTCCATGGGATGATTAGATCTGGCCCACAGGGCTGTCCTGGAAACAGCGAAGGACCAGCCCACATGCTTCTGCCAGCGAAAATGGAGCTCGGGAGGACCTTGTGCGTTCTTCCTGAGCTCCATTTTTGCTGGCAGAGGCACCATGGGCTGGTCCTTCACTGTTTTCAGGGCAGCCCTGCAGGCTCCATTTTCACTGGTAGAGGGCAGAGGCCTACAGGAAGCCATCACAGCCAAAAGTTGAGCCCAGGAGGGCCACGTGCAGGCTCTGTTTTTGCTGGCAGAGGGCTGCAGGATGTCAAGCTGGCCACAACCAACCTGGCCATGCCCATCCTGGCCATACCCATTCATGCCCCTGAGGTCAAACACAAGCCCTATGCGGCCATCAATGAAATCAAGTTTGACACCCCTGCCATAGCAGAATACTACACACAAGACATCAATAGGACCATGCATAACAAAGCAAAGGCAGAACTAAAAGAAAATACATTTCATATTTCTGTACCTTCTCTACAATTTATTCCAATCAAATCCACACATGCAGGTCTCACTTGTACTTTATCATTGAGCTAAAAGTTGGTATAATATATAATATTTGACTTCTGACCACATATAAAATGTTGAGTTAAAGTATGGATCCTGATGGGCCATTCATCTAATGTATGGCCCAAGATATTGATCTCTGTCTTTACCCTACAACTAACATTCAAATAATATATGTGCTATGTCCTCTCTGGAGCATCACAAATACACGTAGATTGATAGTAAGGAAGTTTGTTTAGCCTTCCATATTTAACCATTGCATCTAGCTTCTTAAATCTCACTTGAGTAAATACCCTCCTGAGATGCTTGGACATTTCTATATTAAGATATTTTCCAATTTGAAAGGTGTGTTTGTATATCCTGCTGCACCAAAGGAAGTTGGAAGTCAATGCCTTTTCTTTCTTTTTTCCCTTTGTCCTACACTTTTCCCTTCCCTTCTCCCTCCCTTATTTTCCCACCATTTTCTTTTGTATTTTTGTATTTTATATTATAAACTAATTTTTTTAAAAAAAAAACTTTGTAGTGGCTCACCTATGGTCTTATTGAGGATAATTATATCTCTTTGAACTTTTGTACATCTAAGACTCTGTCTAGAGACAGTTGGATAATAAGCAGTAGGGCCACAACGTAATTTGTAAATTGTACAGTCCAAGAGGACTTTAGTTGAAGTTTTATTTGTTTTATCAGATGCAATTTTGAGAGAGTATCAGTTTCTATAGGACTTATTGTCCTCCAATAATTCTATGCTCTAATTTTTGTCAAAAATTGTATAAACTCCTGGCTCAGTTTTACTTTGTCCATGTTCAAACATTCACCAGATGCTGTGACTGTGTGTGCGTTCACGTGTTATAGTCCTTAATTGGAGCTAAGAAACTAAGGTTATTCATTCTGTACATTAAGTCTATTACTAAATAATAGCCAATAGTGGCTTTTTTAATTAAAAAAATCTTCTATGTTTATACCAGTAATAGAGTGTACTTTCCCCAGATCAATAAAACTCTTAAAGTAGCTCATGGTATATGGTCATATTATGAAACAACAATCGGAATGATTTTTCATTTAATTATTTCATTTAAGCAGCACAGCTAAAAATGCAAATCTTATTTTATCATGGCTCAAAGTTGGCTAATAAACCCAAATTAAACAATAAAGGAAAGTACCAATAGCTTTCCTCTATTAAATCTAAGTACTTGCAATTATTTTCAGATACTGTTTTCCCAACAAACATGAAAGATGTGGAGCGCAATCTCTTCAGCAGGTTTCACTCAGAAGAAAGCCTATGGGGGATCTTATTCCTTAAGTGTAGCAACAGCGCAACTGCTTCCCTGCTTATTAAACTAGGATTATAGTATCAGGACACATCCACACCACCTTCAAGCCCCAGTATGAGGCTTTCTGTTAGCACTTGCCCTTGCCTGTACCTTAAATTCAGTTCAGGGGTGGCTTAGGTGATCTGTTACTCAAGTCATCTTTTCTTATTATGGTTAAGTTGCTTCAGGCAGATAATGTGGGACATATTATGTAAATGGAGGGATAGCTTGCCATGGTGTCTTTTGCATTAGCAGTCTGGTGGCTTCTATTGGCTGCGTTGTGATTGCCTGGACTTTATCCCTTTCTTCTGATTCCTGACTACTATGCCTATGCTGTGCACCTAGAACAACAACGAACATAATTGGTGGTTGATTTCTGAACCCCAGCTGACTTCAGCCACTTTGCCCAAGGCCATCACTAATTGGCACCTTGATTTCTTTAATTTTTTTTTAATTCCTTCCGAATGTAGCACCAATTGCAGGACCCACAAGGTTAACTGCTCATTAAAAATATCAGTTAAAAAAAAAAAGTGGGGGGGGGGGGAGAAATTACAATGATCCAGGCTTTTAGTTTAAACAAAGATTCTCATTGTATTAAAAAATATTTTTATTATTTCATGGCTGTAGCTGTAGCATTCTGCTGCTTTAAAGATTTGTTTCTTTTCTTTTGGGGATTGTAAATGTTGTTAGAAATAACATCCCAAAAGCAGCGGAAGATGCAGTGGATACTGGTGACAATTAAGGCTAAAATGCATGACAGATAACGAAAGGCAAGGAATAAAATGTAATTTTTTAAAAAATAAAATGCTAATATAAATATTAAATTGTATTAACTTCACTGAAAACTGAATGTAAGGAGAAAAATCAAATCTATATGTGTGTCTGTCTCTCTGTCTCTCTCTATCATCTAACACATATGCAAACACATAAACTCCATTATCTGTAGACCAAGTGAGGTATCCACCTTTCTTACATTTTTACAAAACCAAAAGAAAGCAGTAAACATTTTATTTACTCCTCTGTTGCAGTGATATACTTTACCTGCTGCACATTTCTATGGGTGTTTTTCACTAGGAAAAAAAAAGCAAACAGAAATAGAACCACCTGCTCACAGTGAATAATTTTTAGAGAACAAGAGCAGTTTAAAAGGTACATTTCACACTAGCTTTGAGATTAGTGTCAAAGTGTTGCTCGTTTGCGCTACTATTTATAGGCTAAAGTATAAATACCCCCATGTGAGCATATTCCATTAATAAATAAGAACTAGGATTTTTTTTTTCACAAGGAATAGGAATATGAAGCAACGTGCTACAAATAAGTCTGGAAAATCACGTTTTATTCACCTGATTTGTTTTCAGGTCCTGTTCCTTTTCTCCCCCCAGATTCAATATAAAATGCTAATGTTGACCTTTATAGTTCATTATGCCCTGGCTAATTTATTCAAAAGATTACTTTCTTCCACATGAACCTGTTTGTATCTTAAGCTCTTTGTCTGCTCCCCGCAAATTAGGTGACACAAGGATGTAGAGCTCTCTCCAAAGGGCTGCCCTGTGCCTTCCTTATGGCCCTTCTGTTCCTTGATGAATAGTGATTTACCCAGGTCATCACATTAAAACTCGAGCCAACCCTGAGTTTTCTGTTTTCTACTTTTATTTTGTAATAGGAAGAAACTCCAGGAAGAAGATTGGTTTTAATCAGAAACAGATTAAGTGAACTGCCTCAGGTAATTGCTGGGTGGTGCGGAAGAGCCACACTTTCTATATTTGTAAATTTCACTTGTCATCTTTTAGATTAGGCTGAAGGGAAAGACTGGCTCCTAACAATCACCAATAAATTTGGGCTGGTCCAAATAATTTCTTTCCATGGCGCAGTGGGAGGAAAATACTCCTTTGAATTTGATGGAAAAGTATAGTTTTCTCTGCATTCTAATTTTTGCTCTCCCAATCTGCAAATGCCTGAGCTCTGGAGTCCTTAGAGTATTTTGTGCTCTGAATTTTCTTTATTATTGTTTTTCCATTTTTAGGTGTCACAGTATTTTCATTGTTATTGTTGCTTTCTTCCGGTAATTGAATAACACAAGTATCTTGTTTTTTTCCTTTATTCACAAGTCATTATTTCTAAGCCTCCAATGGCCTATTTCCGATGTTGCAATTCCATTTGTTACTTCTGCTGTCACAAATGTCTCCTTAATGTCATGAGCAATGCATAAAATAAAAAATTTCAAAGCTTACTCCAAGTTTCTTTTCTCGATCAGAGATAAAATGGCAAATTTCCCAAATGTTAACAAAAGCAAAACAAAGGTAATAGTATAATAATAGCAAGAAAAAACTTATATAAATAAAATCATGCCAGCTGATTTCTTGTCCTTTTAGGCAGTAGTATAAAAAACAGCATAAATAGTCTGCTTGCTTTGTAAAAAACACACAGTACATCATATTAATAAAAGACAATCCTGCTACAGAAATATGTATCTGTACACACTAAAGGTGTGTTTATTTGTCATACTTGCACTGCATCCTGCATGGATTGTTGAATGAAGGACTAATACTGTTGAATATGAGAATGTTAGCACAGGGCTGGATTGGGGCAGCCTTGTCTTCTAAATTCTTCATTTACACTCTATGATTAGGTTTAGAATGTTAGGTTTATTGGGAGAAAGTGAAGTTTTTGTGTAGCAGGGAACATGTAACTGCAGATGTATTGGAGAAGAGCATCTTTTCATTTGGGGAAGTGGAAAAGAACTTCATAGAGCAACTCCTTATGAGAAACGTATGATAAATTGTTTGAAAGATTGGGGACAATCCCATTAGAGCATCATCCAAACACTTTAGGTCAGGGGTGTCAAACTCAAGGCCCGGGGTCCGGATCTGGCCCATGGGGTGCTTAGAACTGGCCCGCAGGGCTGCCCTGGAAACAGTGAAGGGCCACGTGTGGCTCTCCCGAGGTCCGTTTTCATTGCCAGAGGGTTGCAGGAGGCTGTCCTAGCTGTAAACGGAGCTTGAATGCCTGTTTATGCTGGCAGAGCGCTCAGGCCACCACAGGCGTCCCCGACATGAGTGACGTCAAGCTGGCTACACCCACCCTGGCCCCCCGAGGTCAAACCCAACCCTGATGTGGGCCTCAATGAAATCGAGCTTGACACCTCTGCTTTAGGTTGTCAATGCCCAGAGTCTGTATGTAACTTGCAATTCTGGGAAATGTAGATATCACATCTTGATCAGCAAAGTTGCATGAATTAAGAAAAATAATGAGAATAATCTTTTTGTTCTGAATGACATTTATTGCATTATTCTCAACATTGGAGTCTTAAAATTACATCTGTTTTAAAACAAAAAAATTAAATTAAATAAATAAAGCCGAGGCTATTAAGAAACATAATTTAACCTTGGTATATCTGGCCCTTTCTATGAAAACATAAACTGTTAAATTTAGGCAGTAAAAAAAATATGTATGAGTGTCCAAAATCCCCATTTTATGTAAGATTTAACTTAAGCAGTTCACGAAAACTTAGAGAAAAGCACATTCAAGTAATCACAACTTTTATCTTTTACATTTTAATGAAGGAGAAGTCAAAAATTCATTGTACCCAGTTACACCGTGGATTCATTGTTACTCAATTATACTCTGCACCAGGGGTGAAATCCAGCAGGTTCTGACAGGTTCTGGAGAACTGGTAGCGGAAATTTTGAGTAGTTTGGAGAACCGGCAAATGCCACATCTGGCTGGCCCCAGAGTGGGGTGGGAATGGAGATGTTGCAATATCCTTCCCCCAGGAGTGGGGAGGGAATGGGGAGTTTGCAGTATCCTTCCCCTGCCACGCCACCATGCCACACCCACCAAGCCACGCCCACAGAACCAGTAGTAAAAAAATTTGGATTTCACCATTGCTCTGCACATTTTAATGCAGAAAGCCCCAGATTCAGAGCTAGGGCTGAGAAAAGATCCTATATGAAACCTTGAAGACCTGCTATTAGTATAGATAATGCTGAGCTAAATAAGAAAGTTATTTTAATTATAACTTCCTACATTAATCTGAACAAAGATAACATTCAGTCTAATTTGCCAAGTTACACTCATCCATAGGTTAAGGCTACAGTTTTAAATATACCAAACTGAAAGTTAGATTACAGTATTTAATATGAATTTTATTTTTTTTCAACATTCCTTGTTTGTCTGGTTAGGTTTTGGCTATTAAATGATTCAGAAAGAAACAGATATTAGGTCAGTCTTCAGTATTAGGGGCTTCCTTTGAGTTATCACACATAAAACTATTATGAAGATTGTTACTCGTACTAATCTAAATATTTCCACATGGAATTACAATATGAATCTTTCAGAGGACAAAATTTACCTCTTTTGATTTGTGATCATATATCAAAATTATGTTCAGTTGAGGACTGAAGATAACATTGAAAGAATCCATATGGTTTAAGGACTTTAAGGAGAGGTTAAATCAAGGATGCAAATTGCATACTACACAATATAGCCTCTCCCCCCCAACCAAAACCCCCCACAGTATATTCTAGACTATCTGTTTCCTGTTCAGATAATCTGCTAATTCAATCTTTGGCCTTTCCCATGTACTAGAACAGAATTTTATGAACAAATGGGGAAATTTAAAATAGGTCTTTATTCACCCTCATTAATCAAGAGGTTTGCAGCTATTTCCTATGCTACTGCAGGGGGGTATTGCAGCATTAGATCTTAAATCAACCAATTCAACTTGCAACATGTTTCCACAGCTGCAGCAAAATAGCAAAAATGTTATAATAATATTCTGTCTTTGGTAGTCTACAGCAACAGAGTTTTAATAGGCACACAGACCTCATAGATTCCAATGCAGAGAACATTCATAACCATATATTGGAGTTAATATTGAAGAATTCTGAAGATGGCAATCTGCATAATCTCTGTATATGGGAAGGGGATATTAGCAATTAGTTAGGAACGTCAAATGTTACACATCTTCAGAGAAGCACATACATCTTGTTTACTTTTGTCATGGAACATCTGTCAAAACGTCAATATAACATTTATGGAAAAAGTGTTTGAATAATACATTAATTCTGGGGACTGCTTTATTAGAACAACTCTGGCACTTCCATACCAAATCAACTGTGTTCAACTTATGATAATGATTAACACCATTCTCACAATTTGAGTTGTTATTTTAATGCTGCTAAAATTTGTAAAGAGACATATTTAAAATGGA
Source organism: Arizona elegans (assembly GCA_022577455.1). Lineage (NCBI taxonomy): Eukaryota > Metazoa > Chordata > Lepidosauria > Squamata > Colubridae > Arizona > Arizona elegans. Next base: position 40,261,543 of record JAKOOJ010000002.1, read on the forward strand.
ATTCTTCTGCAGTGGAATCTGGCTGTCCATGATGGCTTTGGAGAAATTCTGTTAATTTGTGTGATAGCTTTACGCAGAAGATTAACCTGAGACTTCTAAATAGACAGCCAATCAAATGGCTTTTCCCTTAAAAGAAAACACAAATGAACTGAAGTCCTATACAGAAAAAATACACAGTTTGACACCCAGCAAGACGCTTTAGTTTATATCAGTCTAAAATGTTGCCATTAAAAAGGTTTATGAAGACTCTCTCAATTAAATGACAGTATCTTTCATTTAATCTATCCATTCCAGTGATCACATTAAAGATGAGCAGAACTAGCTTCTCATCTTGTTAATGCAAATATTTCTTAACTTCAATAAAGAAATGAAATGATTATATATATATATATATATATATATATATATATATATATATATATATATATATATATATATATATATATATAATTTGTTTTCTCAGGTTTTCGCGGGTGTTTGTATGTAGGTTTTTGGTTATTCGTGCTCCTGGAAGCACGAAGCCGAGAACACCAGCCTGAAGATGACGAATGAGACTTCGTCGAAACGTCGCCAAGAACCTCCAATTTTACGTGGGAGAAGACCCGAATAACCAAAGATCTACATATATATATATATATTTTCTGAGGTTTTTGCGGGTGTTTGTATGTAGGTCTTTGGTTATTCGGGTTTTCTCCTGCGTAAAATTGGAGGTGTCTTGGCAACGTTTTGACAAAGTCTCATTCGTCATCTTCAGGCTGGTGTTCTCAGCTTCATGCTTCTAGGAGCAATGTGTGTGATCGCAGCTGTTTCTTCCTTTTAACTGCCAGTGGGGGTGTGAACTGATTGGGTGGGAGCTTGGCTGTGTTCTGATTGGGTGGAGGTGTGTTCTGATTGGTTGGGGTTTTGGCTGTGCTCTGATTGGATGGGTGTGTGTTCTGTTTAGGTGGGGGCTTGATTGTGCTCAGGTTAGTCTGAGTAGCAGGGGGATTTGAGCTGGTTAGCTGTGTTGCTGTTGTTTGGCTTCATGTTCGTGGCCGTGCCATCTCTTCATGTTGGGTGTCAGTCTGCTTCATGTATGGATTGGAGGGGTTTAAAGTGGCTAATGATGCAGCTGTGGTCTGGCTTCTGGTCTGTGATCGTGCCTGATCATCAGTGTGGGTTTGAGTCTACTTTCTGCGTGGTTGTGTGGTGGTTACATCCTGTGTTGCTCTCGTGAGTGTGGGTCTGGTGTCATTCTTTGTGTTAGGGACTCATTTGTCAATAAGGGCGGGTTTCCAAATGGCTGGCAGGCGGGAGGTATCATCTCGTTTATTCATGCTGTGTGGACGTTTTTCTATCTCGATGGCTTCTCTGATTATATATATAGTTATGAAACATGCTATAGTTAAACATACTATAATTAAATAGAGTGGTCTGAATGCTGCAATAGCCCCTGAGGTTATTGAAGAGATGTAACACTTTGATTTTTTTTAAATTTTTCTTTTTCTTTTTTGAAATATAACAAAATGCTTTATTTATTTATTTATTTATTTATTGGTTTGATTTATATGCCGCCCTTCTCCGGAGACTCGGGGCGGCCTACAATGCGTTAAGCAATAGCCTTCATACTTTTATATATACCTGCTTAGTAGGGCTTTCGGCCCCCCCAGGCGGTGTTCTTTTTTTATACAAAGTCAGCTTATTGCCCCCACAATCCGGGTCCTCATTTTACCTACCTCGAAAGGATGGAAGGCTGAGTCAACCTTGAGCTGGTGAGATTTGATCTGCTGATCTGCTGAACTAGCAGTCAGCTGAAGTAGCTGCAGTACTCCACCTCGGCTCTTTTAATAAAATTTATATAAAAAAAGAAAGAGATGTAGCACTTGGACAGAAACCAAAAATTCAACTTTATAAGGAATTAAAAACTAAAATGGAAATTAAGCTTATCTATTTAACTTGTGGAATAAAGAATTGGAATGTTTAACATTAGTAAACCAAAGACTTCAAATATGCTCATCTCTGTTTTTTGGCTGAGGGAGAATGCATTATCCAAAGACATTTTCTATGGTCATGTGGCCAGTGTGGCTATATGCTAAAGACACATGGAATGCTGTTACCTTCCCACTGAAATGATCCCCATTAATCTACTCACATTTGCATGCTTTTGAATTGCTAGGTGGGTGGAGCTGGGGGAGAGATGGAAACTTCCCCAGTTCCCCAGGTCTCAACCCTGAGTTGTCAGCTTTCCAGTTGACAAGCTCAGGGTCTTTAATCGCTGAGCCACAAGTATCTTTTTTTCAGTATACAAGCACTATTTTTGGTGCTGTAAGTTGTATTTAATATTCAATATTTTGTTTAAAAAAAAGTTCAGTTCTGCAAATTATTTTGCAAATAGCATGCTTTTGAAAGAAAGAGCCTAATTTTCCTGGCTAGAGCACCCTAGTCTTCCTAGTACTGATTCTATACAAATTCCGTAATAGAATCTTTTCCATAATGAGCCAGAGTCAATACAGCAATTATCCCTGGGAAGACTTCCTGTTGCCTTCGTATGAATGAATGACATACATGTGGTGGTGGATTTCAAGTTCTTTTTGAAATAAAAGTTGCATTCTGTATGATCACAGTCTAAACTGCTGGAGATAATTACATTTTAATTCTTGGCTTAGGTTCACTTGGATGGTCCTCTTATGGAGCTCAGAAACCAGTGGATATTTGGATTTTTGTTATGTAGACAAGGTAAAGCACAGGTTAATTCCAGTTATAAATAACCTGCTTTCCAAGCAGAACAAAGGATAATATTCTGAAATGAAATACTTTTATTTTAAGGAATCTACCTTAACCAAGTTTGCTACCTTTTTGGTCTTGAATATACATTTGATAGCATATGTGTTTTTAATATTTTTCTAATTTATGCACATGTCTTTCTGACTGATTGAAACGTTGATGTTTTATTTAAAATGTATGTAAAAATTTCTTTCTCAAATTACTTAATCTGGAGCTAGCTAAATGGGTTTGCTAGAAGTCAGAGCTCTTGCATGCTATTTACAGACAGAGAGAATGGTATTATATATTGCTGGTATATAATATATAATATAACATTTAGCTAACGAAGACAGTAATAGTTAAATGTACTGATAGAAGAGAATATATGTAGCTTAGGGTTGAACTATGAAGCCCTTGGTGGTCTCTGAGCTTTTTTTAAAATGCAGACTTCCATTTTCCAGCCAGGTAACATCTTCAGTGATCAATCCACTATGTACTGAAGATGTTACCTAGCTGGGTAATGAAAGGTCTACATAAAAACAACTAAGCTCAGAGAGCACCCAGGATCCTATATTTGTTAACTGTTATAGTTGCCTATATGGTGTTAAATATTATTTTTGACTATATTTGTTATATTATAATGATTTTGAATATATATTTGGGAGGACTGCATGTAAGGAAGAAAGGAAGCCTTCATAGTGAAATTGATATTCACTTGAGTGAAGGCAATACCATCGGATTTCTTCTGTTGATGCTTTAACCTAGAAGGAGAGCTTCCTTTTCTAGTGTAAGAAAGGATGGTTTGTTTGACAGAGGCCATTAAATGTGGTATGTGTTGTAGAGAATAATGATGAGAGAGCCAATTATTGTGGGATTTTTTTGTGTGCAATGTGGGCATGTGCTTCCTGGGAACTAAGCTAAGGCCACCAAATTAATTTTAACCAAGACATCATTTCCCCCTTATTCCTTAGAAAAATGCTTTGAAGGAGAAAGAAAATGAAACATGAAACCTTTGTTCTAATAGCAAGGATAGAAACCGTTCCCTTGTGTCTTATTCATGTCACCTTACACAATAATATCTAAGGGACCCTCTTGTTCCCTCTCCTATCCTTAATCCCCCACTTTAAAAGTGGGCTGCAAAACTATCTGGTTCCCCCTGTCTCATAGCATTTCTACATTTCCAAAGGCCCTTCAAAGGCCCCCTAGAACCGTGATGGCGAACCTATGGCACACGTGTCCAAGTGGCACATAAAGGCTTGTCGCCCGGCATACGCAGCCTTGCCTGTTTGTCTTCCGGGTTTCTGGTGTGCATGCATGTGTGACGATCAACTGTCCTTCATGCGTGCGGCAGTGCCGAAAACCGGTGTGCGCATGCGCACTAGCCAGCTGACTGTCAGGTGTGCATGTGTGCCGGAGCACGGAAGTTCAGCTTTTCTGGAGCACAATCCCTTCTTGCGCGTGTGGCAGTGCCGAAAACCGGTGTGTGCATGCGCACTGGCCAGCTGATCGTTGGGCACACATGCACGCCAGAACCCGGAAGTTTGGCTTTTCTGTAGCGTGGTCCCGATGAGCGTGCGCACACAATGGTATTTCCGCACAACCTTTTCAGCTCTCGGTGCTGAAAAAGTTCTCCATCACTGGACTAGAAGATCTCCAAGGTCCCTTCCAGCCCCCGGATTCTAAAACAAATGCCCAGTGAAGAGGAACTATAGTTCCCAAGGAAAAGCTGGAAAATAAAATGGGAAGACTCTTTCCTTTGTTCCTGACTGGACATGGGCACCTCTTGTCCACCAATGGGAATGTCTTTAGGCCACTTTATAAGTAAGAGTGTTAGAAGGAGATGCGGGGCGATGGCAGGCATTGCAAGGGCTAAATCCCCATCTGGCACCGTTTCTTCATTCCCTACCTGCCCTTTGCTACCACACGGTTCCCACTAGAGGCGTGATGGCGAACCTATGGCTTGTGTGCCACAGGTGGCACCTGGAGCACTTGGAGCCATATCTGTGTGCACGTGAGCTCAGCTTGGCGCCAGATTTTCGGGCCTTCTGGGCCCTCCCTTCTGTTTCCCAGAAGTTGGGAAACAGGCTGTTTCTGGCCTCCACAGGGCCTCCAGGGGTGGGTGAGGAAGGCCCATTTTTCACTCTCCCCAGGCTCCGGACCCTTTCTAGGAGCCTGGGGACGGCAAAAACAGCCTTCCCACCCACCAGAGGCCCTCTGGAGGCCAGAAATGGCCCATTTGAAGTTGGCAAATGGGCTGTTTCTGGCCTCTGGGGTGTATGGGGGGAGGCCATTTTCTCCCTCCCCAGGCTCATAGAAAGCCTCTGGAGCCTGGGGAGGGCGAAAAAACGGGCCTACTGGACCCACCATCGCATGCCAAAAGCAGGGGGAGAGCATTCACATGCACAGGGGGGTGGGGCACCTAGAATTATGGGTGTGGGCACACGCGCATGCAACTCCCCCCCGCTTTTGGCATGCGATGGCAAAAAGGTTAGCCATCACTGCCCTTGAAGGTTAGGTGGCTAGAAAATTTCCCGTCACTCCTTGAAGATTGCTTATTTCTGAACTAAAACAAATAATTTTGTCTACTCAATCTAATCATTGGATTTTCTATTTTATTATCGGTAAGCCCTAGGCTTTCAAGATAGCTTAATTCTTGCTCATTTGAGAAATCAACATCCGTATTGTGTAAATAACTATTCAGAAGTAAGATTCACTGCATACAGTCCCAGAAATAGATTTATCACAACACAGAGAAATAAAACTGAATATTTTAATTAATGGTGTGACTTCACTATTTTATTTGTTTCCATTTAAATACATTTCTAAGATGTGGTGCTTCCAAAGTGGGCAAAAACATCCAGAATACAGATTTATCCAGAGTTATACTTGCTATGTAAGTTGTCTGAACATCATGTTTTTTTAAAAAAAGATCAGGTATGTTCCTATTTGCATTATGTAAATATGACCTTTAAGACAATGTCTTAAGTTTGACTGCTACGTGTAAAGAATGACAATAAAGTTTAACAAACAAAGCTAGAATAGAGCTATCTCATTAGGAGTGCTGACAGAAAATTGACTGATTCTGTTAGACTTATAACTGACCATTTGAAGTTATAAAACCCCTGCCAAAATTTTCATATGAGTCAGTTTTGAAGTGGCTGCCCTACCATTTTGACCAATTGGCAACCAGCCTGAAATTTTTTATGTCTACTTGTAGCATTCCTAGGGTCACATGACCATGATTTACAACATTTTTGCTGAAAACAGGTGGTCATTTCTTATTTTTGGCAAAAATGCCCCATAGCAAACAATGGGCTTGCTTAATGATCACATATTTACCTAACAATCATGGTGATTTATTTAGTATCTTTCTGCAAACAAGGTTATAAAATTGACCTGATTTATTATGGTCATGACCCATGATCGTAATGGGCAAGCACCATTGTATTGTAAACTAACTGCATTATTACCTGACAGATATGGCAGATAGCAGGAGCAATAACTAGCAGGATCTGCATTCTAAGGGCCTAAAGCGATTGGGACTTTGAGCAATCGGTCAGGAATAAAAAACAAGGGTGCTCAGGACAAGGATGAATACTGAACTCCATATCTGTCCAGCGATACCAAGTGATTATCCACCTTCCACACACATTTCAGCCTTGTGGGCAAAGTAACCTAATACAAACTGCAGTAATGGCAGTTGCTGTTAGAATTGGCATCTTTATTCCAATTTTCTTTGAGTCAATGTACTTATTTTCCAGACATCCTTACACTTTTCATGTAAAGTGCAGTGGTTAGAATGCTGTATTGCAGGCTAACTCAGTGGTGAAATCCACTTACCTTCGCTACCAGTTTGGAAATGGGAGTTACAATCTTTGTAACCAAGCTTGCAAGGAGTATTTATAGTCACATTAGGGCTGCTTCACACCTACCTTTTAAGCTGTTCCTGACTGGTTCCATGCCTGAATCATCTTGATTTGACAGTTCAGCTTATTTATTTCTGGCTCTGTTTTGTTTCCATAGGAGAAAAATTGGCACATTATCTTTTTCATCAGGAGCCCTGGAGTCTTGTAAAACTTGGGGGAAGGAACAATTCCCTCACTTACAGCTCCTGTTGTTGAGTTACTATTTCTCTGTCATTTTAATAAATTGAGTGGGAGAATGGTAACTTGTTGACATGTTATCTAGTGACTCAGTAGCTAGCCCTGATTGTGAAAACAGACCAGGCATGGGAGTGTCTCCTCTTGATCAGATATGGGCTGCTCTGATTAACTTGACATTCTCAGTGTTTTGAAGTCAGTGGCAGGAAGGTGACTGTATGTCAATTTGAACCAGTTTCTGCAGATGGGAAAAGCAAAAACAATGGCAGCAAGAAACAGATCCTAGTTCTACTTTTTTTTTCTAAAATTTTCAGGAATTTAATGTTCCATCATAAAATTCTGCCATACAAAACAAGAAGTACGGAAACAGCTAATAACACCTTGTAGGTTCATGAATAGTTAACAGGAAGCAAATGTCAGTAAACTCATAAGTGATTATTTCTGACAGGACAGGGTCACTCAGAGTTAGATAAGTGGCATCTAAATTTGATAAATGAATAAAAATAAATAAAAAGACATTAAACACTAAAGATATTGAACAAAGGACCCTGAATAAATGCACTGCGGTAACCTAGAACACCAGAAAAAAGGAAACAGATCACTTATATGACATTTTCCAATGAACACATGCAACATTATCAAAAAGTGCTACACTACTCAGTCCAACCAACACAAGCTATGAAAAAAGATAACGTGAGAAAAAGGGCAGAGAAGAGCAACCAGGATGATTAGGTGACTGGAGACTAAAACATATGAAGAACGGTTACAGGAACTGGGCATGGCTAGTTTAATGACGAGAAGGACCAGGGGAAACATGATAGCAGTGTTCCAATATTTGAGGGGCTGCCACAGAGAGGAAGGGGGTCAAACTATTTTCCAAGGCACCTGAAGGCCAGACAAGGAATAATGGATGGAAACTGATCAAGAAGAGATTCAACCTAGAAATAAAGAGAAATTTTCAATCAACCAATAGAACAGCTTGCCCTTGGAGATTGTGGGAGCTTCATCACTGGAGGCTTTCAAGAAGAGATTGGACTGCCATTTGTCAGAAATGGTGTAGGGTTTCCTGCTTGGGGGGGGGGGGTTGGACTAGATGACCCACCTCTGTTAATCTGTAGATTACCATACATCAAAAATATCTCAGAAATATATCAGAAACAACAGACTATTATGACCACATGGCCTCACTGTATCAACCAACTAAAATCTTCCAAAATGGCTTAAATAAACGAAAAGATAGAATAATAAATAGAAGGAGTCATTTATAACATAGAGTGTAAGACTATGTAGGAGGCATAGGCCTCAGACTAGAAGAGCATATTTATGAACATCCATTAGCAGAAAACACAATGAAAACCCCTTAGTCTCACAACCCATGAACAAAGTCAACCATAGTTTCAACTGGGAAAGTAGGAGCATCTGAGACCAAACCAAATCCAAAATGCTAGGGGATTCCTAGAATTTTGTTATTCAGACAAATCAGTCATCAATAGACATATAGAGATAAACCACCTTTACACATCTTTCAAAAGAGACAATTAAAAGCTAAGAAGGAAAGAAGTCCAGAACACATTCTCTCCAGTAGCCAACACCTAGATAAGCAGCAATTATCACCAGACAAACAGTCAAGCAGAAAACAATATCCTAATCAAAGAGAAAACCATAGCCCTACCAACTCTGACAGAGCAAGCTACTATATATAAACAGAGAAAAATCCCACACTTATTGTCACTGATGTTGTTATCTAGTTGGGTAACAAAATGCCTGAAAGCAAACAACCAAGCTCAGAGAGCGTTATGTGCCATGATTCAGAGTCTGAATCTGACAATATTGTTCCAGCTAAGCCTGTGCTTCAGAATTGTCCGTCTCAGGAATCAGTAAGCCAGGATTCAATTGAAGCTGATCAGTCACAGGCATTTCCTGTTCAGCTGGAGTAATCAGATGATGAAACATAGCCACCAAGCCTCAGGGTAGGCACATATAGAAATGAGCAGAGCAATGTTCATCAATGAAGCTTCTCGTGAAACAAAAGGCAAAGCATGACTGTGTGTAGTCAGCTGGCTATAGGCTGATTTAGTTAGCTCCTGAGCTTGCAATCCTTTGTTGTAGACAACTGTTCAGCTAGCCATCTGAATCATGTTCCTATTTCTTGTTTGTCACTCTTGACCGGGGCGAGTTCCAAATTCCATCACTACTGGTTCACTCGCACATGTGCGCGTGCGTTCATACGCGCATGGCGCTTCTGTGCATGTGCCACCGCCGCTACTGGTTTGCCCGATCCGGTGCAAACCGGTAGCAACCCACCACTGCTCTTGACCCTTTGAACTGGCTATGTAGCTGATTTTGCATCCTATGAATTTTGGAACATCTCTGGACTATACTATTGCTTTTTGGATTGTATTTGGCTCTCTTTAGCAAGCATTCTTTACTAGGCATTCAAATCACATTCCTGCCTGCTGTTGTCTGCCTAAACTGAAGTAAATATTCCTGCTTCCAAAGTACTGTGTTTGTGTGTACATGTCAGCAACCTTGAAACAAAATGAAGAGCACCAAGGATTTCACGACACTGAACTTTAGTGAAAGATCATCTGCAAGCTGAAATGGAAATGTTAGCTTTTAATTATAAATACAACTAACCTTGTCAATAGTCATGATCATTTCAACTGCTACAGTGGGGGAAAAAAAAGAACCTGGTCAAAGGAAAAGAATTATGTAGCCGGTGGTAAATTATTTTACATCTGCCTTTCTTAATGCTACTTTGTCACAAGAGTATACTTGAAAGGCACTTCAAAAATGAAGGTTCAACAATCAACCCAATGCCTCAGGAGCATCACTGCTCTGATTCAAAACAAACCCTGAAGTTGCATCCAGTCCCTAAAGCCATTGGATATATGAACTGGTCTAGATCTGTGAAAAAGCATAATAATTCGCAATTTATTCTAAAGTAAAATCTTTTACTGGTAGTGCTAATCCATTTTCTTATAATCCTTATATCAAAAATGTAAACCACAAACTCAATCATATACACAGAGAGTGAGAATGAGGATAATATGGGAACAAGCAGGAACATTTTTGTGAATCATTCTTGACATCTTTTAGAAAAAATATTTTAAAGAGGAAAGAAATGGGGTTATTTCTAACCATTGAATTACTTCAATATTGTTTGCAGCAGTAAGATTCTTTTTTGAGTTTATAGCAGTCAGTAGCTTCCTACAATGGGGAAAGGTGAAGAATACTAATCTCTTTTAAGATTCTTGAATCTGTACTATGGCTGAATACTCAAAAGGCCAGGTTCTTACTCAGAATACTAACAAACCATAAAATGGTCTGTCACAAAGTTAAAACTGGTTTTTTTAATTCATAAAAATACTTAAAGGCAACACTTATTATAAACAATATTAAAGAAGTTTGAAATAAACATATTGTAATTAAACAGCAAGGTCTGGATGCTGCAGCAGTCCCTGAGGTAGAACACTTTCCTAGAAATACCAACTTCTAACCTCCAGTAAGTCACCGTCACTAACATGGCCCTAAATAGCAGCTACATTTCTGTTTAGAATCAACTTTCAAACATTGGCTCATAATATTCTGTTTTGACAGTGTTCACAGAACTGAACATTCTGTGATCTTTTTTGCGGCAAGTTAAAAGTGTCAACGTTTACTATTCTTTTACATTTAAAAAGTCATTTGACATTTTGACGATTATGACACTGAAGTAATGTTCTTTCTATCAAGGACTTTCCAATTTTTTGATGTTAGCAATGACCCAAGCTTAATGGCCACCTACTATAAATGGATTTAGCTTAATTCTTAGTTTATTTCCAATGTACTTGGAAAAATATATAATGTTATTAGTGAAAAATAAAATGCTAATATACAAGATTCATTGATTCCAGTAGAAGAAGCATATTTCATTTCCCAAATATCTTAGTACATCTTGTTTATGATCTAAATGAATGGGATTAAAAAAAATCATTATATTGGTTTCAAATCTTGAATTTATCTTCTGATGCTTCTGGATTTTTTTATAATTTTAATAAAACTACAATGTATATTATAATATTAAGCTGCATATTTTTAAGAACAAAATGCTAGGACTTGGGTCTTAGCATGGACAAAATATTTCTTTTGCATTTAGGGTTAGAAATAAAGCTTGTCTCTTTTAAAGTAAGTTGGTGTTTTACAGCTATTACTTCTGTCATGATCATAGTCACCTTGGGCAAAAGTAAAGCTGAAATAGGTATTTTTTTCATAGGTATTTTTTCAGGAAAACCAGAAGGAAAGGTCTCCTGGACCAGGCCAAAGGACTATCTGATCAAGCATTTTGTTTCTCACAGTTGCCAGACAGAAACCTGACATACCTCTTAAAATCATATAAAATAATGATCAGCATAACATTTCATGGAAGTGAATCTTGCAAGCTTTCTTAGGTGTTTTCAAGATGCCCATTTAGTGTTGAATGAAAATGAAAATGAACTACAGTAGATATCTGTGTCTATTTGTGCTTGTATCTACTATATCTATCTATAGCTGTATCTAATGGTGTTTCACTTTAACAATTTTTAAAGTACAGATAACTCTAACAATTTCAATTAGAAGCTTCTTTTGAAGTATTACTTTGAAGGTATAAAGAGCCAGAACTGTAATTTCTATTTTGAACAGTAGTATATTGCAGAATTAAGTTGAATAAGACTAAATAGCAGGATAAAAATCAGTAATTTATTCTTCAAGTGCTAACATTTTAATATAAAAAGGGTGCTAGGTTGTATTATCACAGATATCCTAGCAATAGCAATAGCACTTAGACTTATATACTGCTTCATAGTACTTTACAGCACTCTCTGAGCAGTTTACAGTGTTAGCATATTTTCCCCCAAAACCTGGCTCCTCATTTTATTGATCTTGGAAGGCTAAGTCAACCTTGAATCAGTCAGAATCAAACTCCTGGCTGTGGGCAGAATTAGCCTGCAAAATTACAATATTGCACTCTAACCAGTGGTGGGATTCAGTCAGTTCGCGCCACTTCGGGAGAACCGGTTGTTAACTTTCTGAGCAGTTTGACAAACTGGTTGTTGGAAGAAAGCATTAGGGCAGAGAACTGGTTGTTAAATTACTTCAATCCCACCACTGATTCTAACCAGTGCACTTCCACAGCTATTCTGAAGAAGCTTTTCCTTTTTCAAAGCGAACTCCATCCCCAAGAATGTCCAGTTGCCTTTTGAAAAGCACCTTTTGGGACAACCATGACTTATGAATCTCCATAGACATTTTCCTCAGGAATGTAACATAAACCATTAACAAAACTGAAATTAAATTACTATATATCAGATTTATCTGAATAACACAGTCAATATATAAGAGAAAAATATATATTTCTGCCAGTTGACATTTCTTTTCAAAGTCATAAAATATCCTTTATCAAGCATCTTTATCAATGAATATAGTCTGAGGTAGATTTATATATGAAAAAATATGGTGCCCACTATTTGAAAATTCTGGACTGCTTCTTTAGAATTTTCTGTGAGTTTACAGAACCCGGACATCTAAGAAATATGAAATGAATTCACGCTTTGAATATTCTCCTTGTAAGGATCTTTCTTAACTCTGATTGTATTGTTATAGTGCATCACAAGATGCCAGGCAAAATACTATATGATACAATGGTTTCTCTCAAGTTGAAAAGCCTTTTCTGCAACTCATCAGACAAACGGCTATCTTTCTAAGGTAATAGTGTTCAATTCATCAATATTTATTTCCAAATCAGATAATTTCTTTGTTGCATAATAACTATAAAGAATACTCCTATTCACCCATCCTTCTCAAACTGTATTTTTAAAGTCAGTTTTAAGTTTAAAATAATTGGGCAGAGTTCTAAAAACACTGCAGGTGGATTTATTTGAATTCCTTGTAGAACAGAAATTAGAAACAAAAGCTTTTTGGAAGAATTGCTTGACCTTTCCTTCAGAACAACAACATACCCCCTTCATCTTTTCTTCCATATCTGTTCATGGTTATGCATGTAAGAAATTTGCTGATCTTGTGCTGACCTCCTTATTTCCCCAAAGACCTTTTTAAGCTTTATTTTAAAAGCTTTTCCATTCCCATTTTGACCAAAGAAACATAATCTACTGGCAAGCAACTAGCTGCTATGGATGAATAAAATAAATAAAGGTAAAAGCACCAGATGGCATAATGATAATTCAGATGAATTTGCATCTTTATATTCTTATTTGTAACATGAACTAAGTCATCAACAGCAGTCTTCAGGCAGGAATGCTTCTTAAAAGACACAGAATACTAGAGGTAGAATTACAAAAGAGTGTATGTATGTAGTACTATGTAGTAGCTTTCTCATACGTACATTGGGATTGTAACAGAAACCGATTGGCAATTTTGCCAGTTGCAAGACCAACACATTGACAGTCCTGAGGTGGGAAAAACTGTGCTAATGTATGCTAATGATGACCAGAATCTCTTAGATTACAACAATTGACTTCTGCTTTATAACCCAGTTAGAATCTCAAGGATTCAGTTAACTGCTAGTAAAACAACTTTAATGCAGTCATACATTTTTATAGTCTATCTGGTATCTCCTCTCCCCAATAACAGGTTTTCTGAGCAGGTCAGAAAGCAACAAAGATATGCCAACAAAATTTAAAACCCCAGGAAAACTGGAACTGAATATAATACAATTAATACCTACTGAGTCTGAGCTTGTTTCTTTTACTGCAGACTTTTCATTACCAAATTAGGTAACATTGTTAATGCTAGTAGGGAATGGGGTTTGCTCTCATTTTATATACTAGTGGGTTGGTGGGTTGGTGGGTTGGTAGCAATTAAAACAAGCTAATGGTAGACAATAGCCCAATCAAAGGAACCACAAAGACCACTCCCATCAACCCTGATAGGGGGAAGCCACTATTACAGGAATGGGCAACTGTGGTCCTTTTACAACCTGTGGACTTCAACTCCCAGAATTCCTGAGACAGCCAAGCTGGCTCAGGAATTCTGGGAGTTGAAATCCACAGGTCATAAAGGGGCCATATTTGCGCACTCCTGTACTATTATATAAAATGGGAGCAAACCCCACTCCCTACTAGCACTAAAGAAATTAACTAGTTTTGATAACGAAATTTCTGCAACAAAACAGCCAAGCTGAGAGAGCACCGAAGGACTTGCAGATCAACCCTGAGCTACAAATATTCTACCAGTAATAAATACCTAATCCAGCTATTATATAAACATGTAATATATAAAATCTGCTATGCAAGAATAAAATCCAATAGGGTTTAAAATTATAGGTTGGCTATAAAACACTTGGAATACAAGGGCGGAGAGGGTGGGCAAACTGTGCTATTCATTCTTGGCATTTCAGACTTTCATAGAAAGGCCTCTTCACTTTATGGTCATCCGAGGCAGGGGAAACGTACCAGCTTCATGTTCTGTTTTTCTCAGTGGCTGCCAACTATTTTTGTCCTCCCACAATGCAATTGTGAAGGTTGTCTTTTCTGGCAGGGCTCCCAGTTGGAGTTTTGTGGCACCTGATGCTCCTCAATATGTTACAGCATGTGTCAGAGAAGCAATTGTATTTTAGGGGGCTTCTAGATTTCTTTTTATCCCAGTAAATAAAAGATGATACAAAAGTTGTTTGGTAAAAGAAGGCTTTTAATGTAACATCTAATTTTAAAAGATGGAAAGTCAAGTATGCTGTCTAGTCAAAATTTGGTTTAATCCTAAAACCTCATGTGCAATTTAATAAGATTTAAATACAGGTATACAGGTCTGTGCACAATATTTTATACCTTCAGAAAGAGAATTATATATATAAAAAGAAACTGACAGTTGTTCATTTGTCTGACTTGAATATAATGCATGTGTGATTTTGACAAAATATGAAAAAAATGTAGGTACAAGGGTCTTTAATCACAGTGGGAGTTTCATTTAGAAAGGTCTTATTATACAATTATCTATGTCTGTAAATAGTTTCAGACTTCTTCCATTTCTTTTTTATCCTAGTGAACAGCAGGATCATTTTGTCTGAAAATCTTCGCCATAAAAGAAATCACAGAGACAACAAGCAGTCAAAAATAGATGCATTGGCACAGAAATCTAGAAGCTGGTATGAATAATAGCCAACTTACTCAGCCCAAACAATGGGTTTTTTTCAAAGACTTGGCAATGGCATTTTGTTATAAAATGGGCTTCCTTTGCTTTGATGCAACTATGAATTGAGAAACATAAAATAATGAGACAGCTCCAACTATGTGGCAAATTGCAATGATAGGTGTATGCTGTTAATCAGCTTTATGCATACAATGATTATTGTCCTCCCCCTTTTAGTGGGCCTTTTCTAAATATATATGCCTCTTCATCCCCCATCCCTGCCTGTTGTTCTTCATCCAGGGTTGTAAATTGCAAGACTGTAAAAATATATTAGAGAAGGATGGGAAAGCAGAGGAAGTGATCTGAATGACAAATGAAGTTGGACAGAGTTGGTGGCATCAGTTGCTCCTGAGATGACGTATCAGCGATAGCAAGAATTGAAAATGAGAATGGCTACATTAAAAGAGACCTTTAACTTAAACGACATGTGCATATAAAACAGACTGAGGAAACTTTACTTCTTAGTTATTAGCAGCTTGGGAGATTTTGCAAATACCACTAGAACAGTCTGTTTCCAAAACTTGTTCCTGCATATTAAAGCCACCATGTTCCTTAATAGTAAACCCAGAGCAGTGGTAAGTAGGATTCCATGGCAAGAAATACTAATTGGAGAAGAAACTCGACATGTCTGGGAGTTCCTAAATAAGAAGGTACTAAAAGCACAGTACTAAATGATTCCACAGAGGAAAAAAAAATGAGCATCAGGGGGAGAAGGTAATATGGCTGCTCAAAAAGCTTAGTTAAGACAAAACCTTTAAAAAGGCTCATAATAGAAAATGGAAGAGAGCCAGATAACAAGGAAAAATTCAGATGGTCAGATAGCCTGGAACCGTGGAGCTTATGTAAGGAAAGCAAAAATGTAGAATGAAAGATGCTAAGAATAACAAAAAAAGACTTTAGACTTCAAAAGAAAAGAAAAAGAAAAGAATTAGTATAACAGCTGCTTAGAGAAAATAGAGTTATCCAAATCTTATTACCTAAACAGAAAATTATGAAGAACAGAATGAATGGGCAGTATTGAAGCTTGAATTTGAGTAAAAAATATCTATTACTTTGACTCAGTTTATGCCTATTGGTCCAGATGAATTGTATCCTAGTTTTCTGAAGGAACTTGCAGATGGTCTAACTGATTGCTTATGTATTATCTTTAAATAAAACTGGAGAACAGCAATGTGCCGGATAATCGGAGCAGATTGAATGTTGTTACTATCTTTAAAAAAAGGGAAAATGAAGAATCTAGGGAATTTCTGACCAATTCAGTGTGGACCAATTCAATATTAATACCTGACAATATTTTAGAGCTAAACAAAACCACTGGTTCATTATAATTACTTGTTTATAATTGCCAAAAGCAATCCCCACTTACACTGTTTCTAGATACTGGTTCTGGTTTCTTGTTTGGTTTTGGGTGAGCTATATAATTGAAGATCAGAAGTATACTCATACTAACTACCTCTGTGCCAGCAAACAATCACTCCTAACAATTTTATGTAGATGTTAGACCAGGGGTGTCAAGTTCAAGGCCCACAGGCTGGATCCAGCCCACAGGATGCTTAAATCTGGCCCCCTGAGGCTACCCTGGAAACAGTGAAGGACTGGCCCGCGGTGCCTCTGCCAGCAAAAACAGAGCTCAGGGGGGGCCGCACGTCCCCCCCTGAGCTCTGTTTTTGGCCTTGACAACCTCCTGCAGCCCTCTGCCAGCAAAAACAGAGCTCAGGGGGGTCACATGCGTCCCCTCGATCTCCATTTTTGCTGTCACAGGGATGCAGGAGGCTGTCGCAACATGGCTGATTTCGTGCTGGCCATGCCCACCCTGGCCAGGCTCATCCACCCCCGAGGTCAAACACAACCCTGATGCACCCCTCAGTGAAATTGAGTTTGACACTCGTGTTATACATTAGGGTTATATTTCTTATGTGCAGGAACCTTTTCAAGCACAATGCCTAGCCTACACTCAAATTGGTGGTTTATATGGCAGTGGCAAATTTCAGTAGAATATACAGGAAAGACAAAGATGTCTAAATGTTTAAAAATGTGTCTAAATGTTTTAAAAGTGCTAGGCATTTTGTTATCAGCTTCTATCAAGTTACTTTTGGCACTATTAGTAACCACATACCGAGTTTTTCTTCTATCTCAAGTCTGGTCCCAAGTCCATGTCTCTTCCTCAAGAAGCAAATTGAGAATTAGAAACATGCAACAAATAAAAGCTCAAGTGCAGGAGAGTCTTTACTGGAAAATAAACCAATATATCAGATTTAGCTGTGGAGCTATGTTGAACAAAGATTAGGAATCTGACTCAGATGACTTTTCAATATTTTGAAAAACATGTTTGTTCTTGTGATTCATTTAACTTTAAATTCTAATTCTAAATGTTGTTGATTATTCAAAGTGCAATTGTTTACAGGAAGACGGGATAATAGGGCTTGCAAAAGCCAATCATAGCTTGTTTCCTAACTAATAAAATAGCTTGTTAAATTGCATATACTATAAAATGGATAAAGTGGAAAGCCTTTAGTATATTGCACAATATGCTAGATCTCAAAGGAGTTATATAACTCGACTACTTAGTTCATGTATAGACAAACAGAATGTGAACCAAAGAATATTTGAAGCATCTGCATTATGAAATAATGTTCCCTCCAATATCTTTTTTTCAAATAGAATAAGACATGCAATGTCCTATTATTAGCTCAGTGACATTTATTTATTGCAACACTTCACACCAATCTCTTTTAACGGGGGGGGGGGGCATGGACAATTAAATGTATTTTGGAAGAATGGTGGAAAAATCTTTCACTGATGGTGCTGACTGCAAAGGTGTCAGAGCATTTTGAGCAAACCGAGTTTCCAGTTCTTCACACTTTCTGCTCATTCATAGGCAATTGTTCTATTCCCCTTTGCCTCTATTCCACAGCTGCTTTTGCTTGCACAACTGGGAATGCTTAGAAGAAGCTGTCAGATGTTTATACACAGCAACTCTCAGAACATTAGGTATAAGAAAAAGCAATGATACAACTTCAAGAATTATGGCTTTTGGTCCATAATGTTTCCTGCAACGAACAGTGGTGGGATTCAAATAATTTAACAACTGGTTCTCTTTCCTAATGATTTCTTCCAACAACCAGTTCACCAAACTGGTCAGAAAGTTAACAACCGGTTCTCCCGAAGTGGTGCGAACTGGCTGAATCCCACCACTGGCAATGAATATTAGAAAATGATATCAGAGATTTCACCTTGCTCTATGTACAACCATTAAAATGTATGGTTTTCTCTTTTTTAATGCTATTCATAATATTGTTAGTAGTGTACACACAAAATACGATGGAATCTGGGAACCAGAAGTAAATAAGCAATTGCTCTTCTTGAAATATAGATTCAGAGATTAGTAACAGTGGACTCAAAATATTTTATTCAGTTTGGGTATTATTTTGTTTTCTCATTTCTTTGTTCATATTCAGAGCTTACTTATAAGAAAGATCCATGTGTTTTTTAATTTTTACATTTTTTTAAAAAAAAAATTGATTTATATGCCGCCCTTCTCCGGAGACTCAGGGCGGCTTACAATGCGTTAAGCAATAGCCTTCATACTTTTGTATATTTATACAAAATCAGCTTATTGCCCCCACAAACTGGGTCCTCATTTCACCTACCTTAGAAAGGATGGAAGGCTGAGTCAACCTTGAGCCTTGGAGAGATTCGAACCAGCAGTAAATTGCAGGCAGCTGTGTTAATAACAGGGTGCGTAGACCACTGTACCATCAAGGCACTTTGCAATTTACTTTGCAGAGAAGGGATTAGAAACTATATTACGAGAAGCTGATTTAGAAGTAGAAAAGAGTATTTCTTTTTTAAATTGGAGGAAGAAATATCAATAACTGATGCTACACTGACACTAAATGCTAAAGAATCTAAAGACACTAAAGAATCTGCAAGCACTAGTTAATAAAACTCAAGGAGCAGAGTAAAAAAATGGAACTAAGATTAAATGTAAAAAAGATTAAACGAACCAAATGTAGCACAACACCCTTAAAACTGACGATGATCTTGAAATGGTAGATAGCTGCTGCCTTTTAGTACCAACCCACAACTGTAAAAGAACAAGCAATCAGACATACACTGCAGGCCAGCATATGGTAGAACACCTGTAAGAATACCATGGACATATAAGAAAATAAGGACATGAACACCTGAACAAAGTTCAAGTTTTCACTTAAACTACCAATTGCAGACTCAAATTGACATACTGTACTTTGGACACATTATGTGAATACCTAGCTCTCTGGAGAAGAGTCTAATGTTGGGAAACATGGAAAGCAAGCATAGAAAGGGAACAGCAGCAGTAGGTAAATGACATGATGAAAGGTGCATCACTGAAGCTCCAGTTCAGAGACAAACCACTATGGCAAAAATCTATCTCCGTGAGTTCTAAGAGTTAACACAGGCTTGATAGAGATGGGGACTATATTACTTTAGTGAGGTTCTATTCACATGACCAAAGATTAGATGTCACCAGTGTACCTAGGCTTCTTATCGGTAGTAAACCAAGTAAGCTTAGAAGATTGGAACACACAGAAGACCGTCAAAACAGAGGAGAGGTCTTCACATTTTGGTAACTTCAGAAATTAGAATCAGCAGCTTGACTTTTATTAAAAACATGATGCAACTGCTAGAGAAATGTGAGTCAGTTAGATTCAAAATTGGGCTTCCATTTGAAAAATGGCTTGAAATTCAAATTATGCCATTTGAAAAGGGAAAGTCAATTCAAATGTATAACTTGAATTGTGCTCGCCAACCTATGAGAAGAATATATGTCCACAAAAATCAGTGTTATTTTTAACCAAATCAAAGATACCTGATTCAGTTTGACGCCTGATTCAACAATACAGTATGAAATTCAGTAAAGTCTTGAGTGGTATATTTCAATAGAAGCTTTTCAGAGACTTCTAATTAGTGTTGCTCTTTTAACATTCAAAATGAAATAATTTGTTAGTTCTGGTGTCTCAGCTTCTTAGACTTCTGTTCAATTTCTGCATAATAAAGAATAATCAAGTATGAAGGTGTGAAATTAGGTAGACTTGCATTAACATGAGGATTGAATAACTTTGTCACTTGTCTTTCTTCAATCCTGCCATGAGATACATTGTGGTTCTCCTGTTAGCACTTCTGTTCATTTAGAGTTTCTTAGCTCTTAAAGGATAATTTAGTAATATTCCTAAATATCTCATTTCATGTCAGTAAAAAAACCGATAAAGGGTTTTTACAAAAAACATGGTGTCAGTGAAGAAATGTGTGAACAGACATTAGAAAGAATCTGTCTAAATGGCAGCTACACATTGTCGTATTATTTTTACTCAGCATTATATATTTTTAGTAGCTTAAAAATCATACCTAGAATTCATTAGCCAATTAACAATATACTGCAATATCATTTCAGTGATCTGAATCTGTCTGTGTAATTCAAAAACTTGATAATATTTCAAGAATTGTGAGATACGCAAAGGGAAACTCCAGAATGTTATGCATATGTTTAAAATATACTTAATATTTTTTATTTAGAGTTATGAATTTCATCCCCAAAATACAGCTGACTGACTGATGATGAAATGTATAAATATGACTCCTAGGGATTCAAATATACCAAAAATATCAACTATAAAGTCAGAAGGAAAATCTCCATCTTCTGCTTTAAAAAACAACATAAAATAAATGCTGATTTGTCCTGGAAAAAGTGATAGAAGAAATTTGGCTACTAGTTATATATTTTTCTTAGACTTTGATATATTTGCCTGTTTGAAATATTTCAGAATCATGTGGAGCTTCTTCTGAATAGTTACATAAAACCCTAATTCTCTATCAAGCTGCAGTTCAGTGGAACTCTATCTGAACTGTAAGTGCTGTATTATACATTTAGCTGAAGATAAGTTGCAGGCATTCCTTCATTTTCAGAGCAAAGATGTAGTTTCTATGTAAATCTATCTAGTAATAAAAACACAGGATAGGAGCTTTAAAAATATTATGTCTCTCCCTAACTCCCAAATAAATGAATCTCATTTTAAAATATTTTATTGTTTCCATTTATCTCTATTTTCAGAAACTTTCTATCTAAATACAGTATTTCACACTTTAATACAAAAAAAATAAAAATAAAAAAAAAATTCAATGGGAGAATTAGTGATGTTGCTTCATGTTTTCAAGGTGTCTTGATAACAGAATGTGAATCTTAGAAACCACAAGTTGAAATCTATCTATATGAATAGAGAAAGATAGCAGATCCTATTCAGCTTCTAGTTACAACAATAGTAACTGTGAGAGGGATCTTGGTGTCCTAGTGGACAATCACTTAAATATGAGCCAGCAGTGTGCTGCAGCTCATTAAAAAAAAAAAAAAAAGCCAACAGAGTTCTAGGCTGCATTAACAGAGGGATAGAATCAAGATCACATGGTCTTCCCAGGCTAGATTTTTGGCCTCAATGGCCTCCTGCAACCCTCTGCCAGCAAAAATGGAGCTTGGGAGTCTGTGTGCAGCCCTCCCGGACTCTGTTTACACTGGCAGAGGGCTGCAGGCCGTTGCGGCCAAAAACGGAGCCTCAATGAGTGATGTTGAACAGGCTACGCCTCCTAGCATTCTGAGGTGAAACATAATCCTGATGCGGCCCTCAATGAAATTGAGTTTGACACTCCTGCTCTAATATCTTTCCAAATATGGATATCATAGTGATTGAGAGTATCCTTTTTTTCTCTTTTTAAAGATAGGAAAGTCTTTTACAATCATTTGCCACTACAATTCTCTACATTTTCTTAAAACGCTATAAAAGGATCTGTGCAATCCACCAAGATGGCCATGTTTCTATGAAAGTCAAGCTGACCCCTCTTCCCATCACGGATATCCCTGAGCATGGCTCAGTAGTGTTCTTTTATAATTCAAGATTTAGGATTTTCCCTGATTAAATAGAATTTAAAATATTTTAGTTTATTTTGCAATTAAACTTCTACTTTAAGGTGACCAGACGTCCCGCTTTTGGCGGGACAGTCCCACTTTTGAGCAATTTGTCCCGTGTCCCGCGGCGTTTTAAAAAAGTCCCAATTTTTCATTCTGCCTCCTGAATCCCCGCTGATGGCTAGAGGGAAAAAAAACTCTTTAAACTCTTGCCGCGGGGCTTCAAAGGGCCGACCTACAGCTGATCAGTGTTAAAAAAAAAATGAATAGACCCATGCCTGCAAAAATAGAAAAAACAGCCCCTGTTAACAGCTTCCGCTAGGTTAATTAGCTGCAAAAAGCTGCAAAAAGTTCCTGGAGCAGATTTCCCCCCCTAGCTATACTGAAAACAAAGGCGAAAGCGAAACTAAACCTGCAACATGACAAAATGAGGCAGAGAGAGATTTCTTTCTTTTTCTTTTTCTTTTTCCTCACCAAAAAAGGTAGGTACAAAACTGCAAACAATAGGAAATTTTGGGCAAAAGAGGAGAGTTCAAGATTTTAAAACACAAAAGAAAAAAAGCTCTATTTAACTAGGGAATTGTAATAATTGAGATACTATTAATAATTGTATATTGTGTTGAAAGCAGAAATGGTTAAGTTGTGGTTTGGAGGAATATATGGGGGAAATTATTTGGTTTATTATTATTGGTAAATATAATTAATTGATTTGTAAGAAATTGGATTGCATGGAAATAATTGGAATATTCATGTTCATATTGATTAATATACAAAAAAGATAGTTATATAACTAATTGATTTATATTAAAATGTTGAATTTGTATTAAACAACTGTATTACATAATTACATAATTAACCAATGTGAGGATGGATATAAAAATAGATGACAATGGGAAGGGGTATAATATAGAATAGAAGGGAAAAATTGAATTTGATTAAGATTAGAGATGAGGATGAAGGGTAATATTGTTTTTTTTAAAAAATAGATGAGGAATAAATATGGCAAAAAGGAAATATAGAAATTGTAAATTTAATTGAAATGACTAAACGCTGTTTAAATTTGTGAACCAGCCAAATATTCTGTTCAAAGAAAATACATTGCATGTTTGTATGTGTGTTTCTAATTATTGCTATTTATTCATATTTGTTCTCTTTTATTCTTTAAAGTTTAACAATTCATTCTTAATCTTAATATCTTTATATTTGCTTGGGGTTGGCTTTCTTCCCTTTCATCTTTTTTATTGTACAGCAATCTTTCTCCTCAAACCTACCACCACTCTCTTTTCTTTCCTTCTTACTTTCTCTTCCCCCCACCCTCTTTTTCTCCTCCCTACTTCCTCTTCCTTTCTCCTTCTCCTCCTCTCTTCCTCCCTCTCTTACCCTCACTCCTACTCTAATTTCCATTCCTTCATCCCTCTCTATTGCTGTATCCTTTAATGCATATGGACTACTCAGAGGACTGAAAAAGTTATTTCTGACTGGTCCTCGCACTTTTGACCAGTCCTCGAACTTACGACTGTCCTCACATTTTACATTTTTGCCCTATCTTGTCACCATGGTGAAGAGAAGCAGTTGTGAAATGAGTGACATGGTTGTTAAGAATACTGCACGGGCATAAATGTGAGGATGGTCATAAGTGTGAGGACCAGTCAAGTGTGAGGACCTGTCAGAAATGACTTTTCAGCCCTCTGAGTAGTCCCTATACACATAGCCATGGCCACCCGGTCACATGACCAGCTAGCCACGCCCACCCAGTCACATGGCCTCCAAGCCACGCCCACACAATAAGCCACGCCCACAATGGTGTCCTTCTTACCAATGTTAAAATCTGTTCACCTTACCCTATACGCATAGCCATAGCCACCCGGTCACATGACCAGCTAGCCACACCCACCCAGTCCCATGACCAGCTAGTCACGCCCACCCAGTCACATGACCAGCTAGCCACGCCCACAAAATAAGCCACGCCCACAATGTCCCTCTTTACCAATGTTAAAATCTGGTCACCTTATTCTACTTGCCTTAATTGAATGACCCTTGGTGGCTTACACAGTGTAACAACATTAACATATCTATTGGACAGTTAAAAAATAGTAACTTCATATAACCCCATGATGGAAACCACTGAATTTCAAGCTGATGGAAAGTAGACACAAAAAGAAAATAAAAAAAAAAATCAGAAAAGCAAACTGAAAAGGAGTAGAATAAACAGGGGAATGCTTGAAGTCCAGGAGAGAGGTCCTTTATTTCAAAGCATCAGATCGGACACAGAAGATCAGTGTTTTCTAGTTTTGCCTTTCCCTACCCTTGATAGTTTGGGTTGAATTAATTCAAGTTGGGGCAGGTGATCCTGGATATCCATGTCCCAAGTACCCAGATATAAACTGTCTTTAGGGATATAAAGGTCTTTATAGGTCCTGTAAGTTGTTAGAACTTAATAGGTCAAACACAGCAACTTAAATTGTACCTAGAAACCAGAGCATAGGCCACAAAATTGGGGTTATATGCTCCCAAAGTTGGAGCCAGTAAGACCATGAGCTTCTGCCTTCTGAACTAGTTACAGCTTCTGAGTTGTCTTTAAGAGTGACCCAGTATGAGTTATTGTGATTATGTCTACCGGCACTAGCCCAGGTCAGTTCGTGCTCCTCTAGCCAAGGCATCTACCATCTGTTTAGGCATGAGCTCCAAGTCCAGGAGTCCAAATACTTAATTGACAGGGAATGGTGATATACAAACAGCAGTCCTTTTTTCCTGTTTTGCCCCGTCCGTCCATTATAGCATCCAGGCATGGGCATCGGAGCTCCCCACTATTATATAAAAATGTAATTGAGAGATAAAAGGAAACTCTACTCCTGTATCATAGGAAAGTCAGCTGTGAGAAATTCACTATTGCCATATCTGATGAGTTCTTTTCACTGGAAAGGAATGCAGGTAGTCCTTGATATTCAGGCATGAGATACTTAAAAATCATCTTGCTTAGCAACAGAAATTCTGGTCTCAGTTGTGGTGGTGGGTCAAGGACTACCTGCAAATCGTTCAGCATGAATTGAAGTAACAGGCAACGAAGATCTCTTTTAAATAGAAATCTATGAATATGTCCGATATGAAAACAAACAGCTAATTAATGAGTTTGAGTTCTGAATAAAGAAACAAAATTATAGAACTGGGAATGTAATTTTCCTCTGAAACCAAAATGCCAATCTTATTAACCACGGAGAAAACATAAATGAAAATACTTTTATTTTCTTAAAAAGATAATATATCCACTAGGCCAGTGATGGTTAACCTTTTCGGGACTGAGTGGCGAAACTGGAGCACATGCCAGAGCACCAGAACCCAGAAAAGAGCAGTTAGCCAGTGCACATGTGCGTGGCAGCCAGCTGCTCTTCTGGGTTCCATTGTGCGCATGCGCACCGGAAAGCTGCTCTTTGACGGAACCCGGAAGAGTGCATAACAGGACCTGGAAGAGCAGCAGGAAACAGTGTGCGTGCCCATAGAGAGGGCTCTGTGTGCCACCTGTGGCCCGCGTGCCATAGGTTTGCCATCACGGCTGTTGTGGACCGCCAGCAGCCTGCGTGGACCGTGGCTGATCCCGACAACGAGGAGGCTGGTGTGGTGTCACGCCAGCAGCCTGCGCAGCTGGTGCTCGCGTCGGACAGCAAGGAGGCTGAAGAGGATGTGGTGCTGGAGGCAGAGACTCAGCTAGGGCCTTCAGAACCTCCAGAGGCTCCTTCATGTGGAGAGAGCGAAGTGGAGGAGTCTCTTCTCATTGCTCGAGCACGCAGGGCTGCCAAAAGGCAGGAATGTCTACTTGAGACTAAGGCTTGAGGATAATTGGCCACTCCCTTAGCCTATTTAAGTCACACGTGGTTAGTAAGTTTCTTGCTGGAAACAACTTGTAATTATCATCAGAGCATTTTTGGAAAAGTCTTATCGTATTTTGTTTTCTGGGCTGGTTGCCAACCTTTGCCAGACTTTGTTTTATTCTTGCTACTTAATAAATTTGATACGGACCGTTGGTGTGTGTCAATATCCTCGGAAATCCGGAGCTGGGGCAGAACAACAGCACTAGGCAATCCTACAACCTATTCTGTTTCCCAATTTACATAACTATTCATATTGGTTGATGTTCACAATATAGGATAATTTCTTTTTATTGGTATTGATCCTAGAATGTATTTTGCTATTTTCCATCATTTTAATCCCATTCAGAATTAAATCAATTTATCACACATGTAACATTAATCCGGTTTATTAAAATATAAATATATTATATATATTGTGTAAATATATTAATGTGTATGGAATTAATTCCTTTCTATGAACTCAGAACTCATAATCTATTGTCTGTTATCTACCGGGACATATAGGCTAAATTTAACCCCTTTGTCTGGCCTGAATAACCTTGGAGTCCCTGAATAATGGAAACAATTATTCACACACCATATTAAACCATTGTTTGTGAAAGACATAGATTCTGGCTAGATCTACTTGTGGACTGGACTTCTAGAATATATCTAACTATTTTATCAGTGTTCTATTGAGCCAGGAATGTGTAGGAAATTCTGGGCATGTCACAATTTGTTATGGATCCCTTTTTTTTAACGACACTGCCAAGAATTTAATCTTTATCTTCTACAAGCAAGAAAAGTAGTTTACCATCACTATAACCGCATCCTTCAATTTACTAGATTATTTTATTGTCTGTTGTTTTCCTCCACCAAATTTACATTCTATTATTTGAACTTTATTTAACCTGAGCTTTATTTATTTAACTCAATTAAAGGGATTTTTTTTAAAAATTGTTTTTTAGCAAATATTATAAATTGTTAAGCCATCTTGGATATCTATCATGGTAGAATGGTAGCAGTCCTATATTGAATGACAATATTAAATTAAGAGATTAAATTTATTCACAATATTGAAACTAACATAATTATAAGCGGTTATTTCACATTTTGGTTTGCTTTACTTTGGTGTATTTTCAAATAAATCCAATTGAATCCAAGATTTTTTCCCCCACTTGTTGTGATTAGTATAAGAAATGCTGAATTTAAAAAAGAAAGCCACCCATGTCTAGATGTGTTAGAAATACGGTATGTGTTACAGGAATATTTTTCAGTATTTCAAGATGTGAACTTCTTGCACTTCATGCATTCGATACTACAAAAATCTCATGCTGTGTATGTTCAGCAGGGGAAAAACAAAAGAACATACAAATTGTGAAACTTACCAGATGGTTTTTCAAGAATGATAAATATGTTATTTGCTTTTTGGGTGACATATGGTCTCAAACATTAATTCAAAAACTATATGCTCTGAAAGCTATGAAACAGCTCTTGCATTGTATCTAGTATGTGTATCTTTTATATTTTCTTAAAAGACTGATTATAGAGAAATAAATATATAAATAAAGCAGCTAGAAATATATTAGCAGCAATGTTTGTTTATATTGTGCAAAGAAAATTCCCGATAACTGATTCTCCCATTTATTTTTGCAAATACAACTGTTTGCTGACTGGCTTGGGTTTTCATTGCAATGGAATAGAGGCTGTGCAAGCTGCATCAGCCCAGGGGTAATGCTTTGAATCAAGTCTCTGGCATTGCCTTTTAAAGGATGCTGCATCAGATCAGTTATTTATCATAGATTAGTCAGATGGCAAGCAAGTATCAAGAGACTTCTGTTGCATTGGTTAAAGCAGCATAAAGGTTATCAGCTACTCATGAATCTCTTTGGGGCTCCTGACATATAAGATCAGAGGTTTATTCATTTATTTGCTTGTTAGATTTATATCTTTGCTTTTCTCCTCAGGAGCAGCTTACATGAAATGAAGATTCTATGCATCATCACTGTGATATGGAATCCAAGTGATATGTAATATTTTTTTTTCTTTAAAAGCAGTTATAGTGCCAACTGCTATAAGCTAAATTATGAAATAACCTAGCATTTATTTAATCATGTATACCTGATTTTAATCATTTATATACATCTTTCAGCCTCTGTAGCTCTGTCAAGTTAAAAATATGTATTATAAAAAGGCATACCCATTTATGGAAATATCCATGGACAAATTTAGAAATTAAGATAACAGCAGCATTATCCGTTTGGGATATAAACCTTTTCTCTTTTATACATGTTGTTTGGATATGGTGTAAGCCTAACGGGTTGTTCAGGCAATATGTGTGTTCTATAACTTTAAATGTATTCTATGACTTTAAGATGTAATGCTGAGTAATTGTACTGCTGAGTCATTGTAATGACTAATGACTGCTGACTGACTGCTGACTGCAATTATCCTAATTGTACTGTTGAGTCATTGCACTGCTGACTCCACTTATCTTAAGTGGATAATTACTAGTGTAAACTGTATATAAGGAGAGAGCCGAGCTATAGTCATTCTTGCTTGACTTCTTGCTTGACTTGTTGGTTGGAACTGTTACTGTCGTGTGTGAAGACGTGGATGGATATGCTACCATCGTGATTCGTTACCAGTGTTGAATTGCTGTTTAATTATCTACTGCTGTTTTGTATGGTAAGAAGATTTCTGTAATTCCAGACTGATTTGAATGGCTAAAGACTTGGATTGATTAAAAGACTATGCAATTATTTTTCACTACAAAGTAAAAGCTTTGTTAAACCAGTTTGTATGTATTGTATTCATTGCTCTCAGTACCGTTTCTTGGTGCACTTACTCTGCTGGTTGGTAACACAACAATATCCTTAACACATGTCATGTATTTACTTCCATTGGACTTTGTAACCACATTGGTCAAAGCAAAAGCAAAAATCTGAGAGTTGCACTGTGAGAGTGAGGGCTTTCTTTCTTTCTTTCTTTCTTTCTTTCTTTCTTTCTTTCTCTTTCTTTCTTTCTTTCTTTCTTTCTTTCTTTCTTTCTTTCTTTCTTTCTTTCTTTCTTTCTTTCTTTCTTTCCCATCTATATTATTTTTTACAAATAATTCAAAGCAGCAAACATATCCAGCATACCTTCCTCTTCCTATTTTGCCCACAACAACAACCTTGTGAGGTGACTGAGGGCTGAGAGAGAGGGACCGGCCCAAAGTCACCCAGCTGGCTTTCATGGCTAAGGCAGGATTTGAATTCATGGTCTCTTGCTTTCTATCCTGGTGTTTTAACCACTAAATCAACTGCCTCTTTTATTGTTTGTTTTTATTGTTTATTAGATTTTATTTATTTATTTGATTGTTTTGCTGAATGCTTTTATTGTTTCAATGAAAGTCTTTCATCAGTGGATTTTTCTGTTCAAAAAGATAGGCTAATCTCAAATGAATTATTTCAGATTGTGAATATTAATCCTGCTGCCTTGTATGAGTACAACATTTTTCTCTCTGAGGGGCTTTAATTTCTAGTTATCATTTCACACTGTGGAGTAGAAGACAATAGCTATTTTTTTTTAAATTTAAGATACTTTGGTGAGGCCAAAGTGTGTGTGTGCTTCAGAAATAAATTTCAGAACTATGTCATTGATCACATTTTTGTTCTTGCTTTGACCAATGTGGTTACAAAATCCAGTGGAAGTAAATAGCTAGGATGAAATAGCTCCAGTACCTCAAATAGTACAGGAATGTTCTGCTAAGTTTCTACCATATGAAGAAGAAAAATGAATGTTGGTTTCATGAGTGTATTGTGGGATTTTTTTCTTTTTCTTTTCTTTTTGATACATGGGTCCAAGTCTTTCTGTTTGAACTTTACTTTTTTAAAGATTTCATTTCTTTAAAGCTATGCTGGCTGGAGAATTCTGGGAGTTGAAGTCCACAAGTCTTCAAGCTGCCAAGTTAGAAGACCTCTACTTTAAAGCTTATGGAGCAATTGGAATGTAGTTTATTTCTTCCATTGCCTAGAGACTGTGGACGGATTTTCATGACTATTTTAAAAATTCATATTATAGAAATGCTGTAGAGACTATAATAATGTTGATATTGGAATCAAAGAAGATAATAAAAAGTTAAAGAGCAAATAAATGATCTTCAATGCTTCCACTCCTCTCCTCCCCCCATTTATAAACATTTATTGTATGTGGAACATGATCCTTGGAAAGTGGTTGCCCCTTTCCCCATCAATGTTTTATATTCAGGAGAATCTATACTACATTCCCAAGGCTATCATGAAGATTGGGACCAAGACCACATGTCAGGGTACCAAGTAACACCCCCAACCGAATAAGACTCCGAGGCCAGCAGTTCTTCAAAGTTCCATTTTATTAGAGATGTCATATTAGCACACCTGGGAAAACCCGAATCTGAAAGCACTCTGAGTTTTCCCCACCCAAAGGAAAGTCAAAGTCCCTTCCCCTGCACCCACAAGTCCATCACACGGTCCAATCAATCCACCATCCCAACTGGAGATGTGTCCCAATCATGCTTCTCCAGGTTCAGGCTGAACGTCCTTGACTCCCAGAGAAAAGAATGTTATTTTGGCTATCTATCTCTACCCACTCCATACAACCCCCCTCCCAGTTTCCCACAGCAGGCCTATGCACTAAATGTGGCAGCCCTGAAGATCCAAAGAGAAAGATGGCCTCCAGGACTGACACCACAGTTGCAAAGGAACTGCTGACATCTCAACCCATAATTTTTCAATGGTATCTACTCTAGAAGTCATAATTCAATGAATAAGATACAGGTAGTCCTTAACTCATGACTACAATTGAGCCCAAACTTTCTGTTGTTAAGTGAGACATTTGTTAAGTGAGTTTTGCCCCATTTTACAAACTTTCTTGCTACAATTGTTAAGTGAATCTTAACATGGTTGTTAAGTGAATCCGGCTTCCCCACTGATTTTGCTTGTCAGAAGCTCACAAAGGGTGATTGGATGAACCTGGAACACTACAACTGTCATACATATGAATCAGTTGCCAAGTGTCTGAATTTTTATCACATGACCATGGGATGCTGCTATGGTCATAAGTGTGAAAAACGGTCATACATCACTTTTTCAGTACCGTTTTAACTTCAAATGGTCTCTAAATGAATTGTTGTAAATTGAGGACTACCTGTAATAAGAAGGAGTAGCCAGAAAAGAAGTACATTTTATGAATTTTCTCCTACTCTTTTTGTGGAGTTGTTTTTTTAGAACACATAATGAGAGCATTGAATGTTAAGAACAGTTTCCTGCTTTAATCTCACTTTCCCAGTTTGAAGAAAGTTACTGGAATTATATTTCATGGTTGATTTTCCTAAATGAACACAAAGTATTAATAGGATCCTTAAATATATTTTTATTTATTTTGTTATCATTTGAGGTGAGGAGAACGACATGATTATGGAAGTAGAATTTATTCTAAAAAGCGCATCAATTCCTAAACTAATTCTTATCAACCAGCTACACAAATACAGTTATCTTTTGTTGTTGTTGTTAGTTGTGAAGTCGTGTCCAACCCATCATGACCCCATGGACAATGTTCCTCCAGGCCTTCCTGTCGTCTACCATCCTCTGGAGTCCATTTAAGCTCACGCCTACTGCTTCAGTGACTCCATCCAGCCACCTTGTTCTCTGTTGTCCCTTTCTTCTTTTGCCCTCAATTGTTCCCAGCATTAGTTATCTTTTAGTTTCTGGCAAATAGAAATGTATTCTTCTTCCTTTCCCAATTCTACTGCACACTTATCAAATGACACACCAATATAACTCAGGATATAGTCCTAATGCTACCACATATTTATCACTTCTTTCCATCAATTAATATTCATTTTAATAGTTCAATCCCTAAACATATTATTCCTAATGCAAAATCAATTGAATATCAAGGGGTAAGCAACCTTTACTTCCAGTTTTAAATCTATATTCATATATTAATATAATTTGTTAACATGAGAGTATTGAATTTAATTGCACTTGGCTCCAAGGAAAGAGCATCTCGTTTTGCTAGATGCTCTTAATTCATTTATGTTGAAATAAATGAATTAATAGAGTTCTGGTTATTCATGATATAACATAACTTTAAAAGTTGATATTATTTCAAGAAAAAAATAAAATTGCATCTCATAGAAATATGCTATATTTTTTGAGGCAAGGTATCAATTATTATCTGAAAAAAGAACAATTTAAGCCTGATATGTAGTCCATATAATAAATGGTAACTGCCACCTTCCAATTAATGGTCAATCCTTGTTTTTAAACCCTACAGTTGTAAGAAAGGTGACAGAAGTAATCATAGTTTATGTAAGAAGCTCTTTTTTTTACACAGAAATTAGGCAGTCAAATTTAGTATGGTAGTAAAAGAGAATTTTTGCCTATCCCTTCAAAAACAAAAAAATGAGTATCAACCTGTTTACATTATGTTAACATAGCTAAACAGTATAAAAAAGAGGATGCTATACCATATTGGCATAATAAGGTTCAAAACAAACCTTGAGACTTGATTTCATGTGATAGATCCATTATTGCCTTAAAGAGCATGTCCATAGTTCTTTCCTCCTCCTATTATCTTTGGCCAATAGAGCCACAGAATGTGGAACAGGTTTCATTGGGAACAAACCTAACTGAAACGCTTTTACTTATATTTTATGTTTCTTTTCTTATGTTTTTAAGATGGATTCAGTGATAAGTAATATAACCAGGGCCGGATTTTCCTATAGGCTAACTAGGCTTCAGCCTAGGGCCTCAAGATCAAGAGGGACCTACATAGTGGTGGGATTCTGGGGGTTCTAGGGGGTTCGGCCGAGCCCTTTGTTAAATTGCTGGCTCGCCCGGCCCTCGCCTCCCACCCGCGCGGCGCCAGCCTACCGTAGCCAGGGGTGGGCAATTGTGGCTCTTTTACAACCTGTGGACTTCACATTCCAGAATTCCTGATGCAGCTTGGCTGTCTGAGGAATTCTGGGAGTTGAAGGCCACAGGTTGTAAAAGAGCCACAATTGCCCACCCCTTCCCTAGCCTGAGTTCCGCTGCCTGGGATCCACGTGGGCTCCGGATGCAAGAGAGCAGGATGGAGAAAGCAGCTTCCCCACCTTCACTCACCCTCCCTCTCTGCCCTTCGCTTACCCCGCCCACTCCCCATCTATTGCTGCCTCCGATGGCTGGAGGAAAAAAAAACTTCAAATTCTTGCCGCGGGGCTTCAAAGGGCCGCCCTAGAGCCAGTGCTGCAGCCGAACCCTTTGTTAAATTGCTGGCTTGCCCCGCCCCTCCGCACCACTATTTATTGCCAATAAATAGTGGTGGGCGAGGGGCGGGGGAGCCAGCAATTTAACAAAGAGTTCGGTGTTTTTTTTGTAATTTTATTGGCCCCCGGAGCTTCAGCAGAGGCTAATTAGCCCTTGCTTAGATTTGCTCTCAGCTGTTTTGCTCATGGATCTGCTCCTTGCTTGCAAAGAGTGCTGATTTCCCCCCCCTAGCTATACTGAAAAACGAAAGAGAAAGTAAAGCAGGCTGTTGGCTTTGCAAGTTGGAAAATTAGGCAGGCAGATTTCTTTTTCCTCACCAAAAAAGGTAGGTGCAAACAACAGGAAATTTAGGGAAAAAGAGGAGATTTTAAAACACAAAAGAAAAAAAGCTCTTTTTAACTAGGGAATTGTAATAATTGAGATACTATTAGTTGTATATTGTGTTGAAAGCATAAATGGTTAAGTTGTGGTTTGGAGGAATATATGGGGGAAATTATTTGGTTTATTATTATTGGTAAATATAATTAATTGATTTGTAAGAAATTGGATTGCATGGAAATAATTGGAATATTCATGTTCATATTGATTAATATACAAAAAAGATAGTTATATAACTAATTGATTTATATTAAAATGTTGAATTTGTATTAAACAACTGTAATATTACATAATTAACCAATGTGAGGATGGATATAAAAATAGATGACAATGGGAAGGGGTATAATATAGAATAGAAGGGAAAAATTGAATTTGATTAAGATTAGAGATGAGGATGAGGGTAATATTGGTTTTTTTACAAAAATAGATGAGGAATAAATATGGCAAAAAGGAAATATAGAAATTGTAAATTTAATTGAAATGACTAAACACTGTTTAAATTTGTGAACCGGCCAAATACTCTGTTCAAAGAAAATACATTGTATGTTTGTATGTGTGTTTCTAATTATTGTTATTTATTCATATTTGTTCTCTTTTATTCTTTAAAGTTTAACAATTCATTCTTTATCTTAATATCTTTATATTTTTGGGGGGTTGGCTTTCTTCCCTTTCATCTTTTTTATTGTACAGCAATCTTTCTCCTCAAACCTACCACCTCTCTTTTCTTTCCTTCTTACTTTCTCTTCCTCCCCCTCTTCTTCTCCTCCCTACTTCCTCTTCCTTTCTCCTTCTCCTCCTTTCTTCCTCTCTCTCTCTCCTACTCTAATTTCCCTTCCCTTCCTTCATCCCTCTCTATTGCTGTATCCTTTTATGCATATGGACTACTCAGAGGGCTGAAAAAGTTATTTCTGACTGGTCCTCGCACTTTTGACCAGTCCTCGAACTTACGACTGTCCTCACATTTTACATTTTTGCCCTATCTTGTCACCATGGTGAAGAGAAGCAGTTGTGAAATGAGTGACATGGTTGTTAAGAAAGCTGCACGGGCATAAATGTGAGGATGGTCATAAGTGTGAGGACCGGTCAAAAGTGCGAGGCCCAGTCAGAAATGACTTTTTTCAGCCCTCTGAAAAAAGTCTATGCACACAGCCACGCCCACCCGGTCACTTGACGAGCTACCCACGCCTACACAGTCACGTGACCAGCTAGCCACGCCCACCCAGTCACATGATTGCCAAGCCACACCCCCAACTAAGCCACGCCCACAGAACCTGTTGTTAAAAAATTGAATCCCACCACTGGTGAAAGGGCCTCATAAGTGGAATAGCCTAGGGCCTCTTTCAATCTAAATCCGGCCTTGAATATAACTGATATTGTGATAAGTAATTTAGCAAGGAAGGATTAGTATTAATATCTGTAACTATTTGGCAGATAAAGAAACTTCATTGTAGTGTTCAATAATTGTATCCTGATATTGTCAACTTTTTGGAAAGTAAAAAGCCTCACTTTGAGTGCTCTTTTAAAATTCAGCTGTTACAGAAACATTGTCTTCTCGGTTTCTTAAAAATATAGTAGCTCTTGGGAGACATAAAATAAAGCCAACAATTAAATCCTGATACAAATAAATACAATATATTAAATGAACCACTATGCACATATAAATTTTTTTCAGCTGTTCTTACTTTTACTATATCTAGCTATTCATTTTTTTTTAAAAAAAATCAAAAGTACAATCAATTGGCCACATATTCAGTTTAGTCAGAAGTGACAAGTTTGTTTGTTTGTTTGTTTGTTTATTTATTTATTTATTGGTTCGATTTATATGCCGCCCTTTTCTGGAGACTCAGGGCGGCTTACAATGCATTAAGCAATAGCCTTCATACTTTTGTATATACCTGCTTAGTAGGGCTTTCGCCCCCCCGCCCCCAAGCAGTGTTCTTTTTTATACAAAATCAGCTTATTGCCCCCACAAACTGGGTTCTCATTTTACCTCCTTGAAAGGGATGGAAGGCTGAGTCAACCTTGAGCCTGGTAAGATTTGAACTTGCAGTAATTGCAGGCAGCTGGTGTTACTTAACAGTGCTTTAGTCTGCTGTGCCACCAAGGCTTTTTTAGTTGTTGAAGAAAAGTTCAACAAGAGCTCAAAAAAAAAGTTGTTGAATAAAATAAACTAAAGGCTGCATATCTCCCTTAAATAGATAACTGTAGTAATGCTGGAGAATAAATAGTCTGGCTGAGAAGAACAGAGAGATTTTTCATTGCCACCCAAGAATAGAAGTTAGTCACAGGACATCCAATTAATTAGTCCAATTAAAACTACACATAGTAGCAAATGTCTTAAATGTTTATCAGCACGTAAAATCATTAGCAATACCATCATATTGTCATTTAGTAAACTGCAGTCAAATCCTTGAATTTGTTTTCTTAAAAGAAATTTGTTTCATTTAGCTTTATTTAGAAAAAACAATAGTTGCAAGGCAAATAGTAAGTTAAAGTTGTATTACTCACATTTGTTATTCATTATTACAGAATTAGTCATGATGCAAAGTTCTAGAATGTATATTTATCCATTGATTCACTCTGTTTCACTTGAAGAGTAAATTAAATTAGGGGCATTGAAATGTCTGCACAAATACAGTCTATCCCTTCTATGGGATTAAAATCTAGTCTCTTTTTTTTCTTACCATACAAACTGAGATAGACTGAAGATCTTAAGGTCAAATCTGCTATATCTCAAGCGTACACTTTCAAACATCCATGTTGACAGAATTTCAGTTAGATTATGACATATTATTAGCTGCAGGTAGGAAGTTAAAATATAAAAAAGAGGGTGTCTTGCCAAAGTATAAGGGCACAATAATTTAACAGCTCAGTTGATGAATATTACCACAGATCAATGAACATATTCATCAATAACCTGCCAGACAATACGAAAAAAGTTCTTGTAAAAAGCTGACACATTTCTCACTAAAAGACCCCAAATGTCAACATGACCATCAAGATTGATTATTGTGTTTTCAAGTATGTTCGGCTTCTATAATGTCAGTGCCACTCAGGAGTTAGATATCATCTTAAAAGGCCAGAGTCTGAAGTGTGATATTAATACACTTTACTTCGCTCTTTCATTTGACAAGATAAGAAACCTCCATAAAAACTGATCAAAACTGCAATAAAAGTGAAATCCCACACACATATAAAATACACTAACAAGTATGAAAACATGGTTGTTCTCTCCTTACCTGTTTTCGCAGGGGTGCATTCTATGCAACTGCCTTGCCACCATTACTACCATTGCTGCTGTCATGCGGATAATTGTAGTTCAGATATATTTAAAGATATTTATTTTTGCCAACCAATGAAACTTCATGGGTAAATCACATGTGTTTACAATGGTTACAAGGTCCTGGGGTCATATGATTGACATTTGTAACTTTCCCAGCTTGTTGCTTCCAACAAGCAAAGTCAATGGGAAAGGGTGGATTTTCTTAATGATCACATTATTCACTTAATGACTATGGCAAAAGAGCTCATAAAATCAGGTGTGATTCATTCAACAGTGATTTTTCTTAGTAGCAGATGTTCTAGTCTCAGTTGCAATTGTAAGTCAAGGACTACTTATGCAAGAATCCAAAGAAAATGTAACTAAGGCATGTATTGTCTATGCCCAATATCTTCAGGATGCAAATGGTACCCAAGCATCAATTTCTTCAGCAAAACATCTTCAAAGAAAAACCAGAAAGTCCAGTTGCCTCTTGAGAAAGCACTTTTGGGACAACCATGACCTGGATGACTGAGGATCTCCGTAAACATAAGCATCAATTGTTTAAATGGGCCGTCCAAATTCTAGGCTGATTCTAAGTCATCCAGCAGCATAAGTGACCTATTTCTAGCTTTTCTTGGCCATGAAAAATATTATTGTATGGCATTCATGTAGTGGTTTTTTTAAATAAAACAGAACAGTGGCTTTGAATGCTGTACAAACAATGAGGCCTGTCATAACTTTGTGAGAAAGTTACAGCTATATCAATTTTCATTCCCTTTCTCCACCCATTCATAGTTCGAGGTGAGATATTGACTGAAACAAATCTTGGGGACTGTATCCTTAGCACAGCTTGACTGATAAATGCCAGGAAGAAACATATAGCTTTTGATACTGTGGATTCTCAATCCATACTTTGCTTATGTTGAGAACAGGGAAAAAAAAACATAGCTGAGACAAAGCATAAAGTGTTTGATTCAATACTTCACCTTTTCAGAAAATTGATAGACAATCTTTTTTCAAGACTTCCTATGTCACTCCAGAGTAAATAACGGTTCCTTCAACTGAGAATGCACCATTCTCCATTCCATTGGAGAATGAAAGAGAGATTCAGCACCATCCCTCCTCAAGAAGACCTGTGCAGTTGCTCAAACTGAAAGCTTGAGACAATTTCACAGGTTCTCCTGACTTGCCTCCTTACCATACCTGGTACTTCCCATTCATCAATAGATGCTTAGACTGGTCTCAATCAGATACACAGTACTTTCCCTATTGAGGGATCAGCCCAGTGCAATCTTTACTAGCCATGGCAATTGGGTCTGACAAGAAAGCCTTTTTACTCTAAACCAGCGGTCCGTAAGAGCTTGAAGAAATGTTATGATTTAAATCTTGAATTAATCTTGAGTGGGGAGTCAGTGGCCATGATCTGTGGCAACAAAAGGTATTTAAAGGGTTTTGTGATGAAGAAAAGGTTGAGAACCACTGCTCTAAACTCTTGATGTGACAACGTTTTATCACTCTCTTTTTCTTGATCTACACACACACACACACACATTTTTTCTCTTTCCTTTTGTTCTTTTTTGTCACCCATTGTTAATTGCATTACGTGATCTGTACTAGATGTATGATTATACAGCAAAAAAATGCAGTCAATCCTTTTAAATGCAACTAATATTATTGAAATTGTCTTAATACACAACTTTGCTATTTCAAATGTAGCTGATATTTTCCAAAAAGAAGAAACAGAAGACAGTGAAAAGAATCTGAATCCACCCTTCTATTATCAAAGCGCAAATGTTTAGGCATATTACTAATTCATCACTGCATCAACAGTCTTTTAAAAGTAGATGTTTTAGAATGGCATTCTATTCCCTACAGAGTTTCTTTCTTTCTCCTCACAAGCCTTCAGAGGTTTTTTAGAATAATGACTCCATTATCCATTGTTTGCTTCTGAAGAAAACATTTGCCTTGTATTCTAAAATACAAATTTCAGGAAATGGACTAATAATTCAAGCAAAGTTAAGTAAGAGGCTTGTGCAGATCTCTTTTCTAACTACAAACAAAGGAAGTGTGTTGAAACCCCCCCCAAAAAAGGCAGAGATAGGACAAGCATTTTTCTTTATATACTCATATTGTGTACCGATAGAAGAGAATATTTGCACCTCAGGGTTGAATTGTAGAGTCCTTGGTGCTCTCTGACCTTGGTTATTTTCTTCTAGCTGTTTCATTAACAAATTTGGTAACATCATTAATTCTACTAGAGGATGGGGTTTGCTCTGAAAGCAAATGAGAGCAAATATCTTTTGCCAGAGGTCCATAGTTGTTCAGAAAAGAGTTAGTACGGAACACTGATGGAAATAGATCAATTACACCCTCTGTAGCAATACTGCTGGTATGTTGGGTATCATAAGCACATATATGCATTTCTGTTTTTCAGATTTGAATACTTGAAAACTCTTCTGTTGAAGAAGAGTGCTCCTCTTCTTCCTGACCTTGATGGATGGATAAAAACTTTTGGAAGAAAGCAATCCTAAAGATATCTATGTCCTGCTCTATGAAGGCCATTAACATTAAGAAGGACCATGAATTCTGTATTAGTAATTAGTACAGCTCTCAAAGAAGCATTATCATATGGGGATATCCATCATCATTAGACTACTACCTTCTGACCAGTTGTAGTTTTGACTTGGTTTTCAAGTTACAAGAGTCCAAATGAGAAATGACTAAAGAAGAGATGGGTGAAAGAAGGTTGCAACTATAGTCCCAGATGGGGGTTGTTCAAAGACCCTCTTTGCTACAGCTACTCCCTGCTTCTTGAGCAGAAGCTGAAGTCCAGCCCCTGCCCCCCTCAAGTTACAAAGTAATTTGAATTAGGGCAATGTTGAGAGGAAAAACCTCTCAGCATGTTTGCTGCAATTAATTGATTGATTGGTTTGAACATTTTGAAATGAGCCAATCAGAGCACAGCTTCCTGGCTCTGAGTTTTCCGTACTTTCCAACGGTCAGTTGCTCAGCATATAAGTAGCAACAGGATTACAGCTACTTCAGAGCCTCGCAGCTAGAGATCCTGGAGCCTCGCAGCCGCTGATCCTCAGAGAGAGAACTGCTGAGATGCTGGGCAGAGCTGAAGCCGTTACAAAGAGCTGAGTCACTGTCTTGCTCCTGAGAAGACTTGCAGGAGAAGATTGACTAACAAAACAGAGGACCTCCCACGTCTTGGAAAGAAGTTAAGAGCTAAATGGACTTTGCTGAGAGGAGAATCTTTTGGGCTGTTTATGCCTTCTTGTAGGTTTTGTTTTTATGTGTTTTTATTAAACAAAGTTAATTTTTCAAGACTCCTTAGTCAGCTTCCATGCTAGTGCATTTGTGTGCGTATCGGGCCATGGTCTATTCAAACCCCAAAAACCTCTTCCCCTTCACAGGCAGCATAAAGATGAGATATCCATGGAATTAAATTATTTTTTCA
This sequence comes from Arizona elegans, assembly GCA_022577455.1. Lineage (NCBI taxonomy): Eukaryota > Metazoa > Chordata > Lepidosauria > Squamata > Colubridae > Arizona > Arizona elegans. Next base: position 40,301,704 of record JAKOOJ010000002.1, read on the forward strand.
GCTAAAGTCACTCCATCCTGTTGGGATTCAATCTCAACTTCTCTATCCAGACCATAACAACTTCTAGGCCTCAAGCCTTGTAGCCAAACTATATCACCTATTTGGCCCAGATAGGTGGGTTTTGAAATAACTTTCTTCTGAAGCTTAACTCTGAAGAAGGTAACAACATCAAAAGTATTTTACAGAAGCTGGACAAATACAGGCATATGCATAGGCCAACGTTCTAATTGGGCTTGTATTCATTTAGACACTAACATTTGCAAGTATTATTGACTGAATGTCTGAACTTTTTTCCATAGAAGTTAAATTATATGTTTTATATGATTGAAGCCAGAGTCCACCATTGTATCCATTCCTGAAAGTTGAGCTACCTTTTCTTGCAATTTTTTTTTACTCTTGTCACTTCTACAGTTTGTTGTGGTACAGCACATAAAGAAGTCAGTGGTTTTTTAAATTGCTAGGACAGAGTGCAATTAATGTTCTTCTGCAATGAATATTTCTTGGCTTGCTTACTTTCCATATTTTTAGTGGATTTCCATTATTGTTTGGTTTTTTTTATGTTACTTATGGTTTATGATAAATCAACTTTGCTAAGATCTGAGCATCTTCACATTTGTTTATTTTTATTTTAAACAGGAAACTTCATCATTTTTTTTTCATATTAGAAAATAACTTTGCATTTGATACAAAACTAAAGAATCATTACAGTTTTATTATATCATATATACAAAGCTATTAGAAGCTTATCTAATCAAACAATCCAACTTCCGAGATAAACAGAAAATGTAAATCCCATTTTAATATTCTATTAGGTCTGGCAAAGCAAAAACTTCAATTACAAAATGATATTTCTGGACAGAACATAATTTGTGTTTGCTTCTATCTGTTCAGATCATCCAAATAAGCAAAAGGAAAAAAAAATGTCACATGTTGCAAAATATTGACTCAATAAACTGACACATTACTATGATTTGAGTCAAATTTAGACAATACAGTCCCTTTTATTCTAGAATAAGAATACAGTAAAAGTGGCATTAAAAAACATAGTGTCTCATTTGTGATATGCTGTGTATTTCTTTCAGTTTCTTTTATGCATTTTTTAGAATCAGTATTCTATTATGACACAAGGGCATCTAAGTCCGTATATTGCAAATTTTTAAAATATTTTTGAGATGAAAATAATTTTATAAGATGTTAATAAATGTACATGAAGCTCTAGTAAGGTATGCTAGATACATTCTACTATCTAGCGAATTATACAGTTTATTTAGTGAATCTGACCCAAATGGTTCAAAGATTAAAAAGATAAAAGTACTGTTAAATACTCTTCAAAAGATTGAAAAGATAAAAGTACAATGTACTTTATAGTTTTTCTCTGTAATCTTCCCGATCAGATTCTATTGATTCACCACTGAGCTAATAACTCTTAACACGGATCAGAAGTCAACACAATTTAGTTATGAACATTCACATTACTTTTTTAGAGTCTTTATGCTTAAGTCATGTTGACAGTCTTCATTGGATGCTAGGAATGCTTCTCTAATATTCCTAAATTTTGATAGATTCTGAGTTTATTGATTCTGAGGTGCAAGTATCATACCCAGATCATATGACACCCCAGTGTTTTTGCTACATAGTCAAAAGCAGATTACTCGACTCAATTATGGAATTAGCATCCACTTAAATATTATCTTGATCATACGTAGATGAGACTTAACTTTATCCCACCATGAAACTGAATTTCTTGTTCAATTTATCTTATTCAAAATGAAATGCTTCAAGAGGTGTCAGACCATATTTTTGAAACAGATGGATAATGAAATCAGCTATGACATAATTCAAATGCCACTATTTGGTATTTCTGGCTTTTTGTGTGTGGCAATATTTAAAAATTGAATTGTTGTCTTGATCTTGCCCATAATATTAGGAAAGAGGATTATTGGATTTAATCCATTATGGCTATGTAGAAACTAGGCTGATTCCTCTTTTGATTCCTCCCTCAGGTTCTACCACTCCTTCTTCTATAGTACCAACCAGCACACTTCATTTGAGAAATGAAGCCCTTAGTTCACATTCAGAAGTATTCATTATTATTGAAATTTTAACTCTTGTATCCCTTATACACCTGCCAGATAACAAAATAAATTATGGAAAATCTTAACTTTCACATGATTTAAGGAGTTTCCATAAGTGGCTTTAGCAAGCAGATATAACACCATTCCATTCAATTCCAGACTTTGCTCATCTACTGAAGGAACCACCAAATCATGTGTTTTATTATATTGTTTATTCTACACCAATATTCATTATGAACTGTTAACCTCATATTTAATGAAATATTCTGGTCAGCCTTGTCAGTTTTATTTAAAACTTACTGTCAGATTCAAATGACTATTTCCTTAAGTGTAGCCAAATTTTGTCATGTAATAGGTAAGATATGCAGTTATCTGATTAATCTGTTTACCTAAATATCTAATTAATAGAAACTTATTCAGTCTGTTTTATGGACTGACATTAACTTCAACAAAGATTCATGTCTTACCTTGACATTTGAATTTGTTGTGTTAAAGACAGAAAGAATACTATGTAGATGGCATTATTAAAGTTCCAGTGTCTCTTATCAGCATGACGTCTTTCCATATATCATAAATTCCCAAAGTTTTACAATGTGCAAAGCAGATATGCAGTTGCTAGAAAAAGTGTGAATATCATTTTTCACCTATGCTGCTACATTAGTGAATCCGCTCAACACCATGAAGACATTGTTATATGTGAACATCATTAGACCAAGCTTATGTTTTATTAAACACATTTTATTGTGTGTTAATTAAATTCTATGGCTATAGATATTACTGCAGTAGCATCACATTCTTGAAATTGTAATATTCACTAAGTGAAGTCTGTAAAATGTATATGTCTAAATTTAAAGCATATTACCAACAATCTGTTTGTATGCATCATCAACATTTAAAATATGAAATATTACCAATACTTATTCATCACTATGTGTAATGCTGTTCATAATTTTGAGAAATTCAAAGGCATTATTTTTACCTTCTGATATGTGTACATACTTTTCTATGTGCTCACAAATATCTTGAATGGAAAGCATTAAATCATTGATTTAAATAGCTAACAAACACTGTTAGTAAGAACCTTTATTTATTTATTTTGATAAAGCTTGTGTTCAGTATTATTGTACCTCCTCTTTGCTGTAGACTTAGCCATGTAGATTTAAATTAGTTTTCTATTTCCTTGTGTCTCAATTTTCTAGACAGTAACATTTTGGGAGTATTTTTTTATCCTTTCTTTTTTTAAAAAAATACTTTTACAATATTCCCATTACAGTACTTAGATAATTACTATCTAAGATAAATACTTATTTCTTAAATAAGAGTCACACTTAATGGTGTAACTGTTCAGTTCTCCACCTGAGCTGAGAAAATAAATCTGCCCTTCCTGCTTCCAGTTTAGTTAATTGTACCATAAGCCAATCAGCTTTCTCTTATTAGTTCTACCACCATGCCTTGCACAAAGTGTCTAGTAGTCATGACAGGAAAGATTCAGCCAATAGGAAAGCAGTTCCTTGAGTAGCAGACTGTAAGACAGCCCTGGAAGGAAGGAAATGACTGAGACAATTTAGTCCTGTCCAAGGGATCTGGAACTGATTCAATAAAGATGTGATCATAAGGTGTAATGTCATGTGACTGCACTGACTTACAATGGCAATTCCAGCAATTCCAGTTCCTGATGTTAAATGAATCCCGCATAATCACAGTGTCTTGCTGGAATTGGCATTGTAAGTCAGTGCAGTCACATGACAGCTTTCCTGTTGACTATGTTTGCTGGAAGTTGGCAGTAAATGGTGATTATGTGACCCTGGGACACTGCAATGTTGTAACTGCAACCTGGTTGTCAAGCACTAGAATCATAATCTCGCAACTACAAGGTTGCTGGGATAACTGCAACTACAAAGACTTGTCGTTAGTTTTTCCCTTCATTCGGTGCTTCCTAATTTTGGTCTGTCTGCTAAATAAGTGGACTTTAAACAAGTACTACCTACTACCAACAATGTAAAATCAATCTAGGATCTAGATAAAATTATATTAATACCAATAATATCTTTATTTCCTTGAGGTATATAGTCCCTCAGTCTCCATTCTTGAAGGCACTTAGAAAACACCAAATTTTTAACTTTCTAAATATCAGGCCATAGAGTGCAGGTCTTATTTCTGGTAGTAAAATAAAAGCTCTGAAATAAGAGCTCTGGAGCAAGCTCCCACTGTACCTTTCAGCAAGTGTTTGTAAGCATGCTTCATTTCCAGCTTAGAAACCAAGAAGAAGAAGAAACAGTAGCAGCAGCCACTTAGGGGAGACACTATAGAGAACCTCTATTGCCTCTCTATTCTGAAGAGTCGAAAAAAACTTCTGAAGAGTTGCCTACCAGATTGCTGTGTAATTCTGTAAATGCCATTTGGAAATCTTTTTATTTATTTTATTTAGTTTGTCAAACATGTACGAGATAACAGGTATAAGTATAAACATGGATATGAGTACATGAAATGAGTACAAATAGAGCCTTGGTGGCGCAGCAGACTAAAGTGCTGTTAAGTAGCACCAGCTGCCTGCAATTACTACAAGTTCAAATCTTACCAGACTCAAGGTTGACTCAGCCTTCCATCCTTTCGAGGTAGGTAAAATTGTGGGGGCAATAAGCTGACTTTGTATTAAAAAAAAGAACAGCGCTTAGGGGGGGACGAAAGCCCTACTAAGCAGGTATATACAAAAGTATGAAGGCTATTGCTTAATGCATTGTAAGCCACCCTGAGTCTCCGGAGAAGGGCGGCATATAAATCGAACCAATAAATAAATAAATAAATAAAATAAATGAGGACAGTAGGACAGGAATGGTAGGTATGCTGGTGCGCTTATGCACACCCCCTTACAGGCCTTTTAGGAATGGTGTGATATCCATGGTAGACAGTTTAAGGTTAAAGCTAAGGGTGTGTGAGGAAGTAACAACGGAGTCAGGTAGAGCATTCCAGGCATTGACCACTCTGTTGCTGAAGTTGTATTTTCTGCAATCGAGTTAGGAGCGGTTTACCTTGATTTTGTATCTATTATTTGGCCATGTATTATTGCAGTTGAAGCTGAAGTAGTCGTTGACAGGTAGGACGTTGTAGCAGACAATTTTGTGTTACACTTAGGTCAGACTGTAGGCAGGGTAGTTCAAAGTTGTCCAAGCCAAAAATTTCAAGCCTGGTGGCATAAGGTATTCTATTGTGAACAGAGGAGGGGAGTACTCTTCTCGTGAAATACCTCTGGACCTGCTCAATTGTATTAATGTCCGATATACAGTGTGGATTCCAGGCAGACGAGCTGTATTCAAGGATTGGTCTGGCAAAGGTTTTGTTTGCCCTAGTTAGCAGTACAGTGCTACCAGAGAAGAAGCTTCGCAAAATTAGGTTAACAACTCTTAATGCTTTTTGGCAATGCTGTTATAGTGAGCTCTGGGGCTTAGATCGTTTGAGATGAGTACTCCTAGGTCCTTGACAGAGTAAGGCTCATCTATGAGATCATCTATGAGGTCATATCCACCCAGCTTTTTTTTGGTTCTGATTTTTGTTGCCAGTGTGTAAGACAGTGCATTTGTTAGTTGAGATTTGGAGTTGCCAATTGTTAGACCATTGTGACACATAGACAAGGTTGCTTTGTAGGAGCAGTATTGTTGGTGGTATTAAGTAGTTTTAAGTCATCAGTGAAAAGAATGCAGCTGCTTATAATATGCAACAATATGTTCAGAGCTTGAGAAAGACTTATAGTTTGGTAACCTGGATATTCTTTTATCAGTTCAAAGAACAACATTCTTGCAAGTTCACACAGATGATGGGAAAAAGTCTGCCTCAATTAGCTGAGACAGAGAGAGAGAGAGAGAGAGAGAGCGAGCAATTGGTTTTTAAACATTGGTTATTGAGTTTTCTGAAATTTTTTATCTTTGTTAAATATTGTTAAAAGAAATATAAGAAAAACCATGCTTTCTACTGGTGGGCAGCCAAGCGAACAACATGGCAACAAAAGCTATCCTCTCAGGGGTGAGCTTCAAAAATTTTGGCAAGGGGTTCTCTGCCCAGTGCTGAGTGGGCATGGCCATGGTGGGCATGGCCTATATGGCCTCCTGCACAATGACGGGGTGGGGGGGATTTTTTCCCTCCCCGGGCTTCTGATGCTTTCCTCAAGCCTCTGGGAAAAAGGCCTCCCCAGGCTCCAGAGCCCCCCTGGAAGCTGGAATCGGGCCAGTTTCTGGCCTTCCCAAACTTCCAGTAGGCCCATTTTTTGCCCTCCCCTCCCTGATCCTCTGTGCATGCCCTGCACTTACCTGTATCCAAAACGGGCCATGTGAGGACTGCTGGGAGGAGTGGGGTGGGATGCCAGGAGTGGGATTTGGGGATTCTCTGAACTGCACAGACTCTTAGCTAGAGGTTCTCCTAAACCCCTGCGAACCCCAGCAGCCCACCCCTGTATCCTCTTCTTTCCCATATAACTTCCAAGGAATAATACCTACAGACCATAAAAAATGAATAAGTTAAAATCAAATATAGGATGGAGTTGTTATTGATTTGAAGGGAGGATTTTTGGATTCAGGGGATATTCCTTTTCACAATTCCAAGTTTCTGGAGTATTCATGCAATAGATGGGATTGGATTTGGGAATTTCTCCTGGAAATAACCCTCTAGAAAGCCCTCTACTATTTGCAGGAAGGAGTATCTTTTATCATCTTTATCTAGGTGCCTCCTTACCTTAGACCCGTGATGGTGAACCTATGGCATGTGTGCCACAGGTGGCACGCAGAGCCCTTTCTGCCAGCACGCCAGCCGTTGCGCCGGGCCAGGTCCACCGCACATGCACGCAACTCCAATCGGCCAGCTGGTCTTCTGGTCTCTGCCGCGCATGAACGGAGGCAGAGCCTTCCCCGATCTCTGCAGGTTCTACCCTCTGCAGATGCCTCTCTGTGGCAGGAAAGCACGAGAAAGCTAGCATTCAATGGGGGGGAGAAACTGCAAAGATCTGAGGAGGCACGGAAGGCAGGAGGCACTCAATCGGGGGAGGAACTTTGGAGATCGTGGAAGGCAGGAAAAAGCTAGGATTCCATGGGGGAAGAACTTTGGAGATGGGGAAGGCAGGAAAAAGCTAGGATTCCATGGGGGAGAAATGTTGGAGATCATGGAAGGCAAGAGGAAGCTAGGATTCCATGGGGGAGAAACGTTGGAGATTGTGGAAGGTGAGAGAAAGCTAGGATTCCATAGGGAGGAACTTTGGAGATCGTGGAAGGCAAGAGGCAGCTCTTTAGCACAGCTAAAGTACAGCTCTTTAGTCAGATCTCTCCCCCCTACAAGCGCCGCTCTTTTAAACAGGGAAAGAAGATGGCAAGAGAACGAACACGTTTAGCAGGAAACTTTGGAGTTGCCTGATCATCAGCCAAGCCATCTTGGCAACGCCATGCGCCGGGCGGGGAACAGCTGTCTCACCAGGGAACGGGCCGGTACTTAGTTGTCCTCTGGTAAGAGGTATGCCGGCCCACTTGGAAAAAGTGTGGGGGTGCATTGGGGAGGCATACATGCACAGTGTGGGGGCATGTGTAGAGGGAACGTGGGGGTTGTCATGCACACATGTGTAAATGGGGGCACGCATTGCATTATGGCTTCCGGCACGCGACAGAGCACGCGCACTTAGACTTTTGGCACACAATACCAAAAAGGTTCGCCATCACTGTCTTAGACAGAGTTGTTTAAGTAATGTATACTGATCAACTCAAGGTTGAATTTTTGCAAAATGATCTTCATGGTCCTTAAAGAGTATCTGGAAACTACAGGAGTTTTAGAATGGGGCAGCGCAGGTAGTATGTAGAGCCTGTCTCAGTTTCCATGTTTATCCTTGAGGTGAAACAACTTGTCTAATGGATTGCTGCTTTCTGAACTCAGTTCATGGTATATCCAAATGCTATTGGAAGATTTGTTAAGTTCAAGGCTACCTTCAAAACTCCTCCTTATGGATAGTTCTCAGTATACATCTTTTGCAGTCATGCCTTAATTGCCACTGACATTATCAACAAAAGCAGCTTTTTCTGTGGGAGGACCTGGCTGTAGAAAAAGCTGTTCTTGAAGCGACCCTTCTTCCCTTCTAGAAATTAGAAACGATTTTCACAAATTACTATTGTAGTAGTTCTGGTATTCTAACTTTTTTTACCATTTACTGATTGCATGTATGTATTGTATGTAAGGTTGCATGTAAGGTTGTCATAACTCATTAAGCTGATAAAAGAATAGGTGGCATATATACCACCTATATATGCCCAGAGGTGGCATATAATTTAAAATTAATTAATAATTGTTTCCTCTGTATTTTTGGGAAGATCTCATGAGACAAAACAAAACATAGCCTAGACCAGTGATGACTAACCTTTTCCAGACTGAATGCCCAAAGCGCCCGAAACCCCCAAGGCATTCACCCTGCATGCACGTGTGGCCTCCTGCACATGCTCTGCACCTGCGCATGCACAGTAGAGACCTGAAGACCAACTGGCCGGCAGGAGGCACATGCACATGCACAGCGGAGCTGAACTAGGGCGATGGCTCATGTACCATCAGAGAGAGCACTGTATGCCACCTCTGGCTAGGGGTGATATGACAGTAGTGTTCCAATATCTCATGGGCTGCCACAAAAAAGAGGAGATCAATTTGTTCTCCAAAACACCTAAAGGGAAGACAAGAAGCAACGGATGGAAATGAATCAAGGAGAGAACCAACCTAGAACTAAGGAGAATCTCCCTGACAGTTAGAACAATTAATCAGTGGAATGACCTGCCTCCAGATATTGTAGGTGCTCCAACACTGGAGGTTTTTAAGAAGAAATTGGGCAAACATTTGTCTGAAATGGTATAGTCTCCTACTTGAGCAGGGGGCTGGACTAGAAGACTAGAGGTTCTTTCCAACTCTTATTCTGTTATACCAATGGTTGTATTGCATTAAAATATTAGAAAAGTTCTATTAAATTCAACATTTTAGAGAAGCAGTCAAAAGCAAAAGGGAATGATGCCCGGTAGGCACAACTGGGTTTGAGAGATGTAATTTCAGTCTGAAGCCTGCTTTTCTTTTAATCTTAGAATTTCATATATTGCTGTTTATCCAGGACATTTATTTCTTTTCTTAAAAAAAGAAGAGTTACTAAGATTAAAAAATACAGAAGAGTGCATCAAAGATTTCCCTGATGAGAACAATAGAAGCAAGATGAAAGAATTGTTGAGTTTAAGTGAATTATAATGGCCTATCATGACATTTTGAACATTTGGTCCTTGGTCAAACTCTATTTATCCTTAGCATATGTTCCAGATTCCTTATACACTTTCCAAATTAATCTTTCTGACATGTTCAGTCTTCATGTACTACAAAGTTATAATGCATAAAGAAGCCGAATTTAACTCTCTGGATCCCCAAGTACATCAAACAAAGATCCAGTGGTTTAGTAGATTGAATCAAATAGTTGGGCGGGGAAGGTTTCCCCTCCCCCCAACATACTTTTTGAATCTCAGATGAAAATTTTCTGATATGCCACTTACATTCTTCCTTATATATCTGAACAAGCACAGCTTGACAAAGAGAAATATAATGGTTCATAAAGACCCTCTGCAATATTAGTGAGTCAATATATTGTGTCTTCAGTTAATGCCTACATTTGTAGGCATTAAATGAAGACACAATTGAAAGGGAAAGATTTTTCATGACTGAATTTACAAGTGGAAAGAACACTGTCTGCTTGTGCCAAGGTAATTTGAACAGTGCTTTGTAATTTGTAATTTGTAACAGTAATTTGAACAAGTTTCTGCCCACCGAAGAAAGGTATAAACTACCTTTATACAGTTGTATAATGAATGTTGACCAATTATGATGTCAAATGCCAATTATCTTATTTTTAATAACATAAACTAAATTGTCTACTTACAGTGAGAATATACAGAATATACTTGTGCCAAATAGAGGTTGGCACACGGCAGCTTTTGTGGTTAGTTACCTCCTAGTTTCCATCTAAAAATACAAATGCTTTTGAAAGAAAACTTTTGGGTCAACATCTGTAAATGTCTAACCTAAGCCTAATGCCTAGCATGTAGGCTGCAGTATATGATACCATCAATAATACATTTTTGTATACAGTTTGTTAGAAAAGATACAATATTCTGATCAAATATTATTGGTGGATATTTCACCAGTGAAGTCCTGAAATGAACATGCTGAATGTAGAAAAAGCATTTGATGCTATACAGGTTAAATTTTATTTATGTATTAATTTTTTATGCAATCCATCTCATTTTTGGGCAGTGACTTTAAGTGGCTTATAATACAATAAAAAAGTAAAAATGATAATACAAAGTGATTAAAATTTTCAAAATTTTAGAACATATAGAGATAAAACAATTTCCTTCAATTTCCATTTTGGCAGGTTATAATTTATTATTCTAATTCTTCTGCTCAAATTATTACAAGTAGGATTATTTGTCTATCAGTTAAAATGCATTGTGCAAACCATCAAAGGATACCATTTTCCCACTTATGTTTAAGTTGTTTGTCTCATTAGATAATTCATTCATTAAATGTATTTATTGAACAAATTTATTTATTTATTTATTTACTGGTTCAATTTATATGCCGCCCTTCTCCAGAGACTCACGGCGGCTTACAATGCATTAAGCAATAGCATTTATACTTTTGTATATACCTGCTTAGTAGTGCTTTCGGCCCCCTCTAAGCGGTGTTCTTTTTTATACAAAGTCAGCTTATTGCCCCCACAATCCGTGTCCTCATTTTACCTACCTCGAAAGGATGGAAGGCTGAGTCAAGTTTGAGCCTAGTGAGATTTGAACTTGCAGTAATTGCAGGCAGCTGGTGGTACTTAATAGCACTTTAGTCTGCTGTGCCACCAAGGTATATAATCACCCAATTTACACATAATGACCCTATAGTTATATATTTACTAATATTCAAGCTATATAGGTACTTGGAACTTAACATATTTTTGTATAGCAAATATTTAGAAAATATGTGTTTAATTTTTTTTAATTTTTTAATTAGATTTTTATCTAATTTTATGGAGGTATTCTAGCACTATGGTAATTTTTCTGGATATACAATAAATTAGAAGAATTATTTATTTTATTTATTTATTTTATTAGATTTTTATACCGCCCTTCTCCTACTGGACTTAGGATGGTGAACAGCCAAGAATAAAAACATCACATACAAAATTTAAGATTAATTTTAAAAGAATTAAACAAGTTTTGGCCCAATATAAAATTTAAAACATCCCAACTAAAATCAATTAATAATTAAAAATATCTAAGGGGGGGGGGGGGTCAAGCCAGCCCAGCTTGATGAAATAAAAAAGTTTTAAGGACATGGCGAAAAGAACGGAGATCTGGGATCCTACGTATCTCCGGGGGCAGGTTGTTCCAAAGGACAGGTGCTGCCATAGAGAAGGCTCTCCCCCTGAGGGATCGCCAGCCGACATTGCCTGGCCGACGGCACCCTGAGGAGTCCCTCTCTGTGGGAGCGTACTGGCCGGTGGGAAGCTATCGGTGGCAGAAGGCGGTCCCGTAAGTACCCAGGCCCTAAGCCATGGAGCACTTTAAAGGTGGTAACCAACACCTTGAAGCGTATCCGGAAGACCACCAGGAACCAATGCAGCTTGCGCAGGAGAGGTGTCACATGAGAGTGCCCCATCGCTCCCATAATCCCCCGCGCGGCCGCATTCTGCACCAGTTGGAGCAGATAATATTTTGCCAATTGTTTCTTTCATTTCTCTATGAAAACATGGACAAACTGTATTGTGTTTTTTACCTGGAATCTGTTAAATATGTGGGGATAATTATTTCCAGAAAAAAAATAACTTAGTAAATGTGGCAGTTTTAAATTGTATAACACAGATTAACAATGATATTAATATATGGTTAAAAATAAACCTATGATGAAGAATGCAGGTGAACATGAATATAAGGCCACAGTTTCTATATATTTTGAGAGATAGAGATAGAGAGAGGGAAAGGGAGGAGACGGGGAGGAGGAGAGGAGAGGGAGAGAGAGAGGAGAGGGGGAGGGAGAGAGAGAGAGAGAAGAAAGAGAGAGAGGAGAGGGAGAGGAGAGGGGGAGAAGGAGAAGAGGGAGAGAGGAGAGAGAGAGAGGGAGAAGTTAATGATTAAATTTCCATGTAATGGACAAACCCTCTATCAAAACTATGACTCCCATATGAGGATTGAGTATTGCAAGATTACAACACTACAGGAAGCTGTAATTTTCCTAATTTTCAATTGTAGTCCTGAACATTCTTATTAACTGCTATTTTTTTTTTTTTTTACTGGAATGGAACCAAGGTTAAACAAGTACCACTATGGGAACAATTATAGCATTCTTATTATCTGGAATCTTGAAATCCTAGCAAGAATTATATTGTATTCCAAGCCATTCAGTTATATTTGGATGTTAGTGGGAAAGAAATTAACATTTGACTCTTGCTCCCATGAGGAATATATTCTTTTGAATAATCCTTCCTTTAAAAAGATAGATAAAAGTTTTTGTATAGAAAATGTGGCCTAACAACGGGGCTATTATTTTGAACAGCTTATTGCTAATGATAGTTTTAAAACTTACAATTCCAACCACTTCAGGAAGAATGGGAGTTGGTGTCTTAGCTTGTGGTTCTGCAAACATACTCCTCAATACAGTCATTCCTTAGAAAACTAATAATTAGTGGGATCAAAGAGTGCATCTAAAGAGTGAATTTCCTCTTTCTGAAAATAATGAGATACCCCCTTCTCCAAATAGACTTTCCTGATGTTAGCCACTTGGAGCATCTAGAAAGACTTGGTTTATAGCATAGTGCATTAATTAGAAATAAGAAATGCATTAACAAAGCTGGTATTACTGGTATTCTCAGCTAAAGTAGGGTTGATCAATGCACTTTCCATCAAAGAATCCCATCCTTGTTTCAGTTGCTCTAGCATGTCATCTGAGTTTTCAGTAGCCTCAAGACTGTCAGCTTTCAGTCTGACTCTCATAATTTTGGCAGAAAAGCAGCTCCTGGCGTTCTGAATCTTTTTACTGAAGAATAGAAATTTCTCAGTATAAAGGGAATAGCTCATATAGGGATAAAGAAGAATCAAACAAATCTCAAGCAGTATGGTTCTTCAGGCAGCTCTCCAGCTTTTCAGAATAGGTTAGTTCACAAAAATGATACAATGGAGACTTTGGTTCTAAACTGATTTATTCACTTAGGATTCAATAAGAAAAAATGAGTTCAAAGGCAAGCATCCAGTTCTTGGATGGAGGCCAAGAAGAAAACAAAGAAAAACAAATGTAAAAAGATATAACAAAACCTTAACAAACCTTGCATACTTACCAAAATAATCATAGCCATGATCCCAAGAGATCTTTTAAGCAAATTCAGTGGTTTAGATCAGTGGTGAAATCTGAGCCGTTTTGCCACCGGTTTGCTGGCCGCGCATGTGCGTTGCGTGCCAAATGTGTGGTGCACACCAAATGCGCACTGCACATGCATGCCCACTGCATACCAAACGGCAGAAAAATGAGGCTTGGGAAGTAGAACAGTGAGGGAGGGATCAGCTGTGCCGCGTGATTTAGATTCACTAGAAAGCAGGATTTTCCCCACATGTCAAGGTAGATTCCTGTTTCAGAAACATAATCCAAAGCCCTCTGGGGAATATAGAAATAATGATGTGAATTTGAAAATTCTTCCCAGTGTGGTTAATATTTGAACTACAATGTTGGGTGATATTATATAACATATATCACATGAATATAATTATTATCATTGCTTTTTTTTCATTAAATAATATCCTGTGACAAATAGCAAATATTGAATTGCATATAAAGATCTTGACAAACATATACAATAAAATGATGGAAATCAGCAACACACTTGCACACCTACAACTGCAAGTGAAAGATAGGTGTACAGATGTAAGTTTCTTAACTCTTTCTGTCTATTCTGTATGCTGTTCTCCTGTGTGAAATAATCTCCAAGATTATTTAATCTCCTAGTTTTTCACTTCAAATTACAATTGTACATTAATATACAATAAATTGTATATTTAATATACTTAATTTAATATATTTAAATTGTACATTTAATATACAATATACAATTGTATATTAAATATACAATTGTATATTTAATATGCAATACTGCGTCAAGTACGTTCTATGTTGCTGGTTTGTTAGAATGTCTTAATTTGTTGTATCCATAATATTCTATACCTTAAAAGGCAAAAGCATGACTTGAAAAAAAATAATATTCAGAATGTATAATGTTGTAATTATGGAGGTCTACCTGCATACATAAACTATGATCAAACCTGATATCGTGCGTATCTTAGGAAGTGAAATACAATGAGCATTCTGGGATAAAGGTCAAGAGCAAGAAACCCATGTTTATTAAACTAGGATAACATAATGCCTTAATAAATAATTCAGATCCAATAAAAGTGATGAGATAACTTGTAAGAGCTTCCCAGCATATCTTGCAATAAAAATCAATATAATCAGTGCAGATAACTTAGAAAACAGATTAAGTAGATTGCTTTTAACTTTGCTTTTAAGATACACTAGGTTTAATATGTTTGTTTTGTAAAATGAGATTGTTTTGTTAATGGGATTTATCTTGGTGTTTGAGTACAGATATTGGCTCAAATGACTTGATTTGAATTTAACAAAGTACTTGCAAATTTTCTTGGATTGATAAATTGTGAGTTAATTGGTTGGGGTTTTTTGAAGCACCAAAAACCCCCACTTGTGGGTCACCTGTATCTCAGAGGGAACCATTCAGGGGGAGGAGACGCTGTGACAAAGAAGATTAGTTTTATAGAGCCTGATAGATGACACTTTTTGATAAAAAGAACCTAGAGCTCATGCTCTGTGTTAGTTTCTTCTGGGTAGGCAGATACCAAAGGATATAAGTAATCTCTCAAATCACCTCCAATAATAATTCAAGGATAGTACAAATATCAACCAACATTTTCAATAGTATTTTACTAGGTGGCTGAGAAGGAACTTGATGGATGAACAAGGGAAGGGCTAACCAATGATAAAATAACACTTCCCAGTAGTATTTTGGGGAAAACATTAAGGTATTGTAATGAGTAGGACACACTAGGACAAATATCATGGTCCAAGGTCATTTTGATTGCTATATTGTACTCCCTGTCCAAGAGTAGACAGGGTTGAATGGGGTTTATTTCTGAATAGGCAATATGGATGCACTGCAGAGGTGGTATTCAGCAGGTTCTGACCAGTTCTGGAGAACCAGTAGCAGAAATTCTGAGTAGTTCGGAGGACCCGGTAAATATCATCTCTGACTGGCCCCACCCCATCTATTCTCTGCCTCCCGAGTCCCAGCTGACTCAGGAAATGGGGATTTTGCAGTAACCTTCCCCTAGAGTGGGGTGGGATGGAGATTTTACAGTATCCTTTCCCTGCAACGCTCACCAAGCCATGCCCACCAAGCCACACCACACCCATCAAGTCACGCCACAGAACCGGTAGTAAAAAATTTTTAATCCCACCACTGATGCACTGCCTTGGTGTTAAAGGTCAGGAGTGATTCAGACATAGGACAATGTTACTATGTCCTATGCAGTTCTTCCTCATTAGACTGGAATGATGGCCATGGGAAAGAAAAAAACAACAACAACCCACCATGTCCCCATTGCCCTCTATGTTTTTTTTTTACTCTTCTTCTCAAAAAATAGAAAAAGGACTAAATTAAAGAACTGTTATGAATTCTGCTTATCAATTGTTAGCTCATAGATGATTGTTTTAATGATCTCCACATGCTACAAACTGTTATCATAAAAACTTGCCAGCTAGCCAATGACAAGGCACGGGACAATTGTGGTTCAAACTATTTGTGAGGTATTGTACTGCCTACTTAGCTGGTTCTCACATTTATCTGAACTAATTTTGTTAGTATCAACTGGTTGTGTAGGCCAGGATTTAGTTGCTAAGGACCCCTAGTGGCACAATGGTTAAAGTGCAGTATTGTAGACTAACTCTGCCCACAGCCTGGATTTTGATCCAGATGGGACTGAAGGTTGACCCAGTTTTCCATCCTTCAGTGGCAGTAAAATGAGGATATGTTGGGGGCAATATGTTGACATTGTAAACCACTCAGAGAGTGCTGTAAAACACTATGGAGTGGTATATACTGTAAGTCTTAGTGCTACTACTATTGGTATGCTAAGATTTGCTTATGAAATTTACTACATTCAACTAATTGTATGGACAATCATTCTCTAGAATAAGTCTATAAGAATTAGGATTGCATTCGGCACAAATAGGTTTTTCCATGAAATGGGTTAGTGAAGAAATTAGGTTGCTTCAGAAATAATTCTACAATAAAAGTTCATATATCTTTGTCATGTTAGAGCTAAATAGTTTTAGGAGCAATGCATTCCATTTTGTGTTAATTTCTTTTGAAGTATATCCTTCTATAAAATACTTTAAAAGCACATTATACAGTATTTCATGAAATTGATGAGAACTGATCAAAACTGAAACTGAAATATTTTATTGCTTTTTACAAATATAAACAACCAGACCAAAAATGTCTTTACTAAATCAGAAATCTCACTGATTTCAGTGGAGCTTATTCTCATGAAACATGTAGAAGACAGTTGCAGTATGATTACTCATGAACAACTAGATTTGGAACTTCAGCAAGAAACAAAATATTCTGAAATGTATCACTCCTTCTGAAGCAGAACATCTGTTGAATAGCTGAATCACGGAAATAAATTTGCTTGTGATACGGCTGGAATAATCCATGAATACTAAGAAACTATATTTCTTCTGTATGCTTGCTATTTCAGGAATCTGAACATCACTTACATGGGTGTGATTATTTTTCAACCAGAATTTAATTCTTCAGCCATCCTTTTTAAAGAATTGTGTGTTTTTTTAAAAAAAGGATTCTTAAAATTTAAACCTATATCCAATTAATGTATATAGCAAAAAAGGAATACCAATAATATGCTTAATTGATTAACTAATTAAACAACTCTTAATCTTCCTCTTTATCCAAGGCATTTCCAAGGATAATTTACAATTAAAGAAAAAGCATTTCTGACAGGCATATAATGACACAAATTGAAATTACATAATAAAAAATGAAAAATGAAGTAGAGGGCAAGGAATAGAAATCAGCTTCAGGAGCCATTCTTAGAACTGGAATGCTAGTTCTTAGATTCAGTCCAGAGACAGAAGGCTTCTGAAGATGGTCATAAAACAGGATTTATGGAATGACCTTGTCCCTCATGACATCTCCTTCAATCGTTTTCTGATAAAACAATTGCTGAGGGAACAGCCTGATACAATTTATATGTGTACTTGTCAGATATATATCCCATTTCTCTTCCACGAGCTCAAGGAAGCTTACATTGCACTCTTATCTTTAATTTTATTCCCACAGTGAGGCAGATTGGTTAAGAGAGAATGGATGATCCATAGTCACCCATTAAATTTCCATGACTGATGGTGAATTTGGGATTGGCACTCCCTAATCTTTGTACAGCACATTAACCACACTGTGGTACTGGTTTAATTACCTGAGTACTTTAACTACTATCTCATTAGAAGACTTAAAGGAAAACACAATCCTAGCAGGAGCATTTCCTGCCACCGTTAGCAACAGAATAATAACACCAAGAATCATTCAAAAACAAGTAGGAAAATAGGAACCTCTTTATCATAAGGAAGGAAACTTGAAAAATGGAAACGCAGATCTTGCCTCAGAATTAAGTAGGTTGGGACCTGTGCACCCTTGGTAAGGATGCTCTTGGGAACTGGATGTGGAATTTAAAAGGTTGTTTCTGTTTCCTACTGTGGGAATTGAGTGAGAGAGAAATAATAGCCTGGCTGTCAAAGTTTTTCTTTTTTTATGGATCTCCTGAGCTTTAATGCAAACTCTTAACTTTAATGCTGTTTCCTTTCTAAGTGGTTACTTTATGCAAATATTTTCATGTGGATATTTCTATCTATCTCTCTTTCTCTTGGAAAAAAAAAACACATGTCCTTTCTTTTATAGCGGATAATTTTATTTTCTTTTTTCCAATTATGCCATATTTTCCATCTGAGGCCTTCCGGTATATTGAACCAGAAGGAGCATGCGGAGGCACAAAATGAATGGTGGTTACTGCCTGCCATGTTCTTCTTGGGAGAAATAAGAATTCGTGTTGGGAGGTGAAAAATAATCATTTCCTTTTGTACTGTATGTGAGTCACCCAATTTACTGAATCATGTATATTTCCTTCCCAGTAATAGAGAGGATTTCCGATATTTCTAGGTATGAATATGCTGCCTTTTTAAGAAGTGCTGGAAAAAATTGATGCTGACAATATTTTTTTTTCTTCGAGCCAAGCCAAGAACAGTCTTCACATTTTTTCCCGAAGAGGTAATTAGAAAACAGCTTTATTTTACTTTTCTAGGCACATTACCTTGGACAGCAGTAGTTCACATTTTGAAATTACAATGAAAACGTAACTGCAGTGGTTAGAATGCAGTATTGCAGGATAATTTAGCTCACTGCTAGGTGTTCAATCCTGACTAACTCAAGGTTGACTCTGCCTTCCAACCTTCTGAGGTTGGTAAAATGAGGACTCAGATTGTTGGGAATATGCTGACTCTGTAAACTGCTTAGAAAGGGCTGTAAAGTGTGAAGTGGTATATAGGTCTAAGTGCTCTTGCTAAATGCTAGTCATGGCTGTAAAGCAAAGGAAAGCTGAAGTAAAATCATAAGCATAGTGATGTTTCACTTAATAATGGAGTTGACGGTCTCAATTGTGATTGTTAAATGAGGACTACCTATATATGCAAAAAAACCGACCCCAACCCAGAAATCACATGATACTTTTAGTATAATGATCATGTGAATTAGAACTAACTGCTTTGTTCCATGAAATTTGTAGACGAAACTTATCCAGCATGGCATTATCCTATAAGCTGTGGAACATAGTATAGAAACTTAATTTATTCTTCTGAGGCTCTGAATCCATCTGTTTTTTTTTCCAAGTTGTTGATTGTGACTCAAATACTGTACTCCACAGAGCTAAAAAGCTTAAATAGACATTTCTGAATCAGACCTAGAACTTTTAATACGGATAGACTATTTCCAATCTTTCTAGATTCAAGTAGGAAGGATATGTTCCAGTATGGGTTTTCACCACTGGCCTTTTTTAGGTACAAGCAATTTTTTTAAAATTAAGATCCATTGATAAAGATAATCATATGGATTATGGAACAGTTTCAAGAAATGCAATATGTGGAAACTCACTTGATACATACAAGATCATGGGATAGTTAGAGTAGGTCACTCTTCTGAAAAACAACTGAAAAACACTCTTACATGTTTCAATATCTGTTTCTCAGATATTCCCAAGAACAGATAAAACAAGATCCTTGATTCTGTCCCTGTGCAACAGGAGTAGTAGAATTTAGATAAAACTCACATGCCCTTTTATATTGCTCTTTTTCTTGAAATGTCTATACTTTATTAAATTAAATTACATACCCATGTTAATTCCTATAAACTCTAATTTCCCAAGAAATCATTTCATTTTTATAACTGGATATATTTATGCATTTTATAACTTTTTTTTGAAGAAAACTGTATATTTCTTTTCAGTGTTTTCATTGTTTTTATATAATTACCAACTATGGTAAAATATTCTAGGTATATCACAATATTTCCCACATTTATTATTATATAATTTACTTGTTTTTGCAGTAATAGATTGGGCTATGAATCATCTTTAAATTGTTATGCCAATTTTCCTTATACTTATATTGGGTTAAATTTCACTCAATTTTTTTCAATAAATCTATTGATTGTTATGTAATTGTTTCTTTAAAATTTTGCATTTACTTTATCATATGGTCTTTTACTTGTTCTGTCTCTGTGTCATATTTTAATAGCAATTTGTATATACATAGTAATAGGTAGTCTTTGTTTGGTACAAATGTTTAAAATTCTATCAGTTGTCTTTAAAAAAATCTTTCTTGAGGTTGCTTTTTATTCTTTTAGCAATCTGTAAATGTATGAATCATAGATGTTATCCATTTAGCTACCTATGAAAAACAACTGGTACAGTAAAATAATTTAAAATTTGAGGGAGTAAATCCACCTCCACCTTTTGAATTTTGTAAATATTTTACCCTAGGGTTTGTTTGTTTTTTCTAAGTAAATTTGTTAACTCTTCTTTGTCAATTTTTTGAAATTTTTTTTCTGGGATTAAGATTGGTACCATTTGAAAATTTAAAAGAAAATTTAGGTAATGTATTCATTTCAACAGTTGTAATTGATGCTGATCAGGAATTTTAATATTTTCTACTTTTTAAAATCTTTTTCACTTATTTCCATAATTTGAGATAATTATTTTGAAATACATCTTTGTTACTACTTGTGAAATACAATCCCAAATATTTCACTGGGCCTTTGGTTAACTATTCCAGATCTCCAAAGATTAATAAGACGTTGAGCTATGGAATTGGAAATTTTCTTCCACCTGCTCGTGGTAAAACATACTTTTCTCTTCCAAGTCTGTTGTCTTGGCAACACTGTGTGATAATGTACTGCTTAGCTAAGTTAAAAGCACCTATCTGTATTTTATAAAAATGACCTGTCTGCCTTTACAAGACTTTGGTGATAGGCTGCAATATTTGGTCTGGAGCTTGTCCAGTTGCTACAAAGGATCAGAATTCCAGCAGCAAAGAGTTGTGAGCTTCCCATTCAGTACTTTTTGTGAATATAACAAAAAATGATTTCTGCAATTGTGAATCCATTTTTAATCTACCTTTTAAAAAACTTAGCTTTGCAAGAGTTTAATAGAAAAGAATTTATGTAACTCAGGGTCATCAAACCATTGTGTTCTGAATTTGGTTGCTTTCTTTTAGTGGTTTCATAATCAGCTACATTGTTGGCTATTTATTTACAGTAGCCAGTCTTACTGGGGGTGTGGCTTTCTTCTTTATGATTACATGATTAGGATATTGTTTGCCTCTTTATTGTTTATTTAGTGTTGTTCCTTCCTAGGCTTTTGACACCCCCCCAAATTCCTCCTCTCCACCAACTTGGTATATGTCCTAGACAATTTAAACAGCCATTACTCTACAGTAATTTATGTTCTTGCACTGACTAGAAGATTGGACTTTATTGATCATTACCAACTTTAGAATTCTCTGTGTAGCAAATATAACAGAATAAGAGAGTTGGAAAGGATCTTGGAGATCTTCTAGTCAGGGGTGAAATGCTACCAGTTTGAGCTGGTTCACCGAACTGGTAGTAAAAAATATGTAAAAAAAAAAAGTTCCGACGATCAGCTAAAAGATGCACAATTGTCAGAACTTTTAAAGCATTTTTTTACTACTCGTTCTTCGGAACCAGTAGTTAAAAATGCTTTAAAAAGTTAAAAAAAAAAAAAGTTCCGACGATTGCGCATTGCTCAGCTAATCGTCAGATTTTATTTTTTTTTACTTCTAAAGCAGCTTTTACTACCCGTTCAAGCGAATCGGTAGTAAAAAAATGCTTTTAAAAAGTAAAAAAAAAGGCTTGAACAATCGTGCGGCACAGCTGTGATCGTCTGAGCCTTTTTTTTACTTTTTTAAAGCATTTTTTTTACTTCCTATTCACCTGAACCGGTTGTAAAAAAATGCATTAAAAAGGTAAAAAAAAAGGTTCCAAAGATCACAGCTGTGCCACCCAATCATCAGAACCTTTTTTACTTTTTAAATCACTTTTTTACTACCGGTTCGGGTGAATAGGTAGTAAAAAATGCTTTTAAAAAGTAAAAAAAAAAGTTTTCGATTATCGTGCTGCACAGCTGTGATCGTTGGAACCTTTTTTTACTTTTTTAAAAGCATTTTTTATTACCTATTCGCCTGAACCAGTAGTAAAAAGTGCTTTAAAAACATTTTTAAAAAGATTCCCAAGATCGCGCGCCATAGCTGATTTCCCCCCCTCCCCTCTGTTCTACTTATCTTCCCAAGCCTCGTTTTGGTGTGAACTGTGCATGCACACACACAGTGCGCATGCGCTGTCAGCGAACCAGTAGCAAACTCGTTCAGATTTCACCACTGCTTCTAGTCCAACTCCCTGCTCAAGCAGGAGACGCTATACCATTCCAGACATTTAGGCTTTATTGTTGTAGACAAAATAACAAACTAGGCCAAGCTCTTCAATGCAGGAAAGAGTTTATTGCGCAAGGTTCAAACAGTCCAAAGACAAGAAAAGGGTCTGAACGCCGATGGCTTCTTCTGGCCATGTATTTATACAGTTTAAAGGCAAAATTATTACAGAGAGTGATGCATTTCACACGTAGAAGCTACCCTTTAATCTATGTCTAGGAAAGACATAATAGCCCTGTTCCCACAGGCTCAGGCTTTCAGCTCCGGAGCTCAAGACATAATAAAAGGAAATAAGAGGCTAGGAGATGCCTCAAGGGCAATAAGGAATAATATTGCCTCAAGGGCAATAAGGAATAATATCCCTTATCCAGGGATATGCATGACATTTGGGATGCAATAAACATTAAACAACAGAATGTATCTGTTTAGGGTCAGTTTGCCCTTTTACAATTCTGTACCTACGTCAAATACCGTTTGTCATCTCAGCACCTTGGCACGGAAGAGGCACTTCTGTCTTGACCAAAGATTTGGATTTCTAATATTTGAGTTTTATCGAATCTTAGCCTGGGTCATTATAAAGTGGTATTAATACTTCAAGCGATGTTGATTCTATCCCTCTGTTGATTCTATCCCTCTGTTAATTCAATCTAGGACTGCATTGGCTTTTTTGACTGCTGCCAAATATATAAAATATAAATATATCTTTCTAGTGAAATCAACTCATTACAAACTTATGAAGAAATCTGGAAAGCTATTCAATTGCACGCATTAAAGTTACCATCATATTCCATTATGTGATACTAGCACTATATTATTATTATCCTTTCACAGTACTAACCTTACCAATCCATTTGGCATGCATACAACCATAGCTGATAACCACATCCATTTTTACTTTTTTTTACTTTTTGCTTTTTTAAATTTTTAAATTTTCACTTTTTCCACCAAGTCAATAAACAGAAATATTGACATTGATACAATTTACCAATCACTGAGAATGAAAGAAATGTGACCGCAGCAACTGCAATGCTGAAGATAGCATTTAAAATGAACAAACAAGCTCCCCACCATGTAACAACAAAGATTATAATCAGTTCACAAGACCATGGCTCAGAAGTATCAGAACAAACAACATTAATACTAATTTGCATCACATAGAATGTACTTAAAACCAAGGACCAAACCTCAGCAGTAACAGCCAGCCAATCAAACAGTCCAAAATCAAACTGTGACTCAGAAGTAACTGATCAAACAACGTTCATCAATTCGCATAACAAAAATGGTATTTAAAAGCCAGTGCTCGGACAGATGAGCACAATTCAAAGCACACTGTCGATGTCTCCTCGAATGGTGATGAAACGTTTGCAACCAAATTGCCAAGCTTGGACCTCAAACCAACAAGCCCATTTTTACTTTGTGGTTTTGTTACGGACTTTACTTTATTTGTTATGGAGTGGCTGCATGATTTGTTTGAAGCATCTTGGAAGTCAACATCTATGCTTGATGATTGGAAAAATGCCATTACTGTTTGCCTATACAAATAGAAAAGTAATAGGAATAAATGCAAAAACTATGGTCATTAATTCCCATCTTTGCTTGGGAAGATATCGGCAGAATTTAAATGGTGCAAGAGGGGGTTATGAAAATTTGAGAATGCATTGTGACTTTATGTTGGTCAGAGGATAATTGGTCTTCAGAGAAATTATGAATATAAGAAAGAAAATTTACCACATGCTTGTTGATTGGAGGAAAAGGTATGACAAATGGAATGAGCTTGGTTAATGGAACAATTTGTGTGCATATATAGTTTAAGGTTGATTCCTCAAGTGTCAAGCTTGCATGAAAATAAATGGAATACTTGGAGAATGGTTCAACTCTGAGCAAACAGTTAATTGTTTCAAACATTTATGGGTAAATATATAAGGAATGCTTGAGGTGACATTAAAGGGATGTTAGTGAGAAAGTGACTGTGTATACTTTTCTATGCAACAATGCCATGATGTTGGTTGAGAATCTCAATAATTTGCAGTGAATGTGAAATAGAATGTATAATGCAATAATAAATATGAATCTGAAAATTTATTCTTGTTCAGCATTATAGAAAGAAGATAAGACAACTTAACTCATTGATTTAATAAAATTTGCTTACTTCTGGATATCTCAAAACACATATTTTCATACATTTTAATATTTCAGGGATCAGTTAGGTCTGTTGATTTACATAAATGACTGAAACATGTCTTTAAATTTTAGCTTACAATAGGCATCCATTCCACACATATAAAAAAATGAAATAAGCTCTTTCCTTTCAAAAGGCTATAATTTTTTTTTTGACTTCAGATATTATCAAGCATTATAGCTATCAGAACCTGTGAAATAGTGAAGTAAGTTGATAAAGTGACTTGATAAAGATATTTGCTAATTGATTATAACTACATGTACAGTTTATTATTATTATTTATTTATTTATTATCAAATTTATATACCGCCCTTCTCCCGAAGGACTCAGGGCGGTGTACAGCCAAAGTAAAAAACATAGATACAAACATTAAAATACAGTTAAAAAGATATATGTGTGTGTGGCCCCATAATTAAAAGAACAATAACAAACCTATTAAAAACATTTTAAAAAGTGTTAAGCCAGCCCGGCTTGCTGAAAAAGAAAGGTCTTCAGGGCACGGCGGAAGGCACCGAGGTCATGAATTCTTCGTATCTCTGGGGGCAGTTGATTCCAGAGGGCAGGTGCCCCCACAGAGAAGGCCCTGGGGGCCACCAGTCTACATTGCTTGGCCGATGGCACCCTGTGGGAGCGCACAGGCCCTCTCTGAGGGAGCCCTCTCTGTGGGAGTGCACAGGTTGGTGGGAGGCCATTGGTAGCAGCAGGCGGTCTCGAAGATATCCAGGTGACGAGGGCATGAGTGACTGTGCACAAGGAATTCCGATCTAGGAAGGCCGCAACTGGTGGATCAGGAGAACCTGATAAAAGGTCCCCCTTTTTAAGCATAAAAAAAGACCAAATTAATTCATTTTTTACTTCAGTGTAAATTCTTGTAAAAATTCTTCAAGCTAGGATTGTAATAGTTAATTTTTAACCTAGTCCTTTCTGTTATTAGTAGCCTTAACATCTGAACTGGCATTTCAGTTCTTTATAGATCTTAGTGATTTGTGAGGCTCAGTTGCAGATAGCAAGCTCCAAATGTTATAATTAGCTTGATGCCTGAGCTAGTACTGAGAGGATATCATTTCAAAATTGTTTAACATTGCAATAAAATGTTCATTGCAATTCTTGAACTAGATGGCCAAATATAGTATTTTACCCTTTGATGATCAAAGTATAGAAAACAAGCTATTCCCTACATTTAGTTCTGTTCTCAACTTTGAACCCCCAGGACCTAAAACATATCTGAAAATAGGTTTTTTTTTGGGGGGGAGGAGGGTTTTAAAAAGATGAGGATGAATACTCTTGTCCTATAATGCCCTCCTTAGCCTGTTCTGATTCTTGCAGCTATGGTCCAAAAGTTTATCCTTTCAGAGATGTCATTGTATCATTGGAAGTTTCTTCTAGTTCTTCAGAAGATCAGGATGACAGGTTATGACCCTTGACCATTAGCTGTTGTCTTCTGTTTATTTTTATTTTATACCTCTGACCTAGAAAGAGGATCCAAAACAAAACCATAGTTCAGTGACATTGAAAGAATCAGCAGTTCACATGGCCACATGTCACTCTGCACCAAGGTCGCTGCAGAGTGACCTGGCAAAAAATCTACTCATCATGAAACTAAAGTGACTTAGTTACTATAAATAAATATCTTATTCAAGAAGACACAGCAGTGATTGATTGGTTCCATTTTCCTAATAATTAATAAACTGCCTTTCTTAGATAAAATTGGAATGATTCTCTTTCTCATTGTAGGCTCTCTTTCTACATTACTTAGCTCTGTCATTCAAATTATGTAAAACCATGCCAGGAAGATGCTTTATGTATTCTCTGTCTTCTTTCTTATTAGGGATTAATTTTTTATCCAATCATTCCTATCGGTAGAATTTCTGCTATGGAAAACATACAACTATCAATAAGAATAGCCAGAGAAATCAGATGAAATGTCAGGAGATCCAAAGATGACTTTAGGAGAACATGAAACACTCAAGTAGGCATGTCACATACTGTACAAGAGTTTGGTTAAAGGCTAAATCAGAATTACTTTCTTTTTTGAGGCTACTTATTTACATCCATTTACGTGTATGAAATATATAGGGCAAATTATATAAATTGGTCTGTTTGTTTGATCATCAATATGACATTCATGTGACTTCTGTGACTTTTAAATAAAATCATTTTAATCAACAAAATGAACATTCAGCAATAATCACAATGAATAAAAAGCCCTACTTTAATAAATGACATATTATCAGAACAAAATATGTTTTAGGTGTATACAAATTCAAGTGTCGTTGCAAAAGAAAAAGTAAAATACAGAAAGTGACACAAAAGCTAGTGTCAAATGGGCTAGAAAAAGGACACCAGCAGTTTGAATCTGCAAAAGCAGAGATTCCTTGCTATTTGATAGATCTCAAAGTAGATTTGTTGCCTGAGTATTACAAATGTTACACATCTGGCAGACTATTGGTTAGGTTCAATAGTAATTATGATGATGGTGATAATGGGAGCTGTAAAACACAATATAGCCTGTATTTATATAACTTCCCTCGAAATAATTAAGATCAGCATTTATTCTTGCAGGAAACCTAAGAGACTGGTTAAATTAAGAGCTAATTGCCTATGGATATTGGCTGAGATTTATAGACAGAGTTCTTCATTGTGGGAAACTTACCCAGACCTCAACTAATATTAAATCCAATAATACTTCAAAATTCAAATCAGATTGAGTGCCATAATATGTACTTTAATTTGCTTATAGGCTGTATGGTTTGCTCACAATTCCTTTCAAAAGCATTTTCCCACTTTGTAAGGAGAACATTGATAATCACTTTTTGAAATACGGCCACATACACACTCAGTGTAGAATGCATCGGAGTTTGGCCAGATGGTAATAAATAATTATAAATATTTCAGGATGTATTAAAAGTTGGTTCAGATCATGTCAAGGTTTTTTACAGTGACTTTCTTGAGTGGCACTGGAGATGGAGAATTGATTCCCATAAGCACCATTAAGTGGTTTCACTTTTTAAACACATATTAATGCCAGAGGGCCTTCTGTTACATTTACTAGAGCTACATCTTGTCGTGTCTCTTTAGCTAAAATGAGGAGATATTCCATTTAGTTGGCTTTGAAACTTATTGTACATGCCTGGTAAGCTTTTCATTTGTGAGCATTCTTGCCTTGAAATAGTATAAAACACAGACTGGCCTATTTCATTTGAGTGAAACAGTAAACAAAATGTTTTAGCTGATTTATTGGGGAGATACTTTTAAGACAAACAGAAACTCGAATTTCCTTGCCAAAATTTACTTGTTACCTTTTGGGAGGAGTCTTTGTGGTATCCAAAACAGAACATCCAGATTCAGCCACAGTTTTGTTCCATACAGTATGAACCTTGTGTGCTCTCAAGCTTGCTCTTTCCATTATGTATTCAAGATGGACAGTGATTCATATTTATATGTATTTATATGTTAAGGTCTAGGTATATACATATGTATGTATCCAGACGTGGGATTCAGCCGGTTTGCTGTGGCTCGGTCTGAAGAGCTGCCTTGATGGAGGCCCTCCCTCCCCTCTGCCTTGGGTCCCGCATTCAGGCTGCGACAGGGCCACACGCTGTTTCCAGGAGACTGCTGTGCAGTCCCAGAACATCTGCCCGTCCGCCCGCCCACCCACCAGGAGTGCCGTCGCTGCTGCTGCCACCACCGCCCTAGAGCTTCCCTTCCACTGCCGCTGCCCTTGAGCTTGCCTTCTGCCACCACCACCACCGCTCTGAAGCTCGCTTTCTGCCACCACTGCTGCCGCCACCTGGAGCTCACCTTCCACCTTCTGCTGCCGCCATCGCTCTGGAGTTTGCCTTCAGGATGGATCAGTTCATCCAAGCCATGCTTTGTTCCCTGGGAAGGGCTCTGTTATGGAGGGCTGTGTGCCCAGACCAGGTGCTTTCTCTCAGGCCTCCTGCCTTGCATGGGGCGGCGGGAAGAGGAAGTATGTAGCCGGGAAGACTGCCTGCAGTTCTTGCAGCCAAAGCCGGGATGTCTGCGAACTCACAAGCTTGTATGAGGCCTTATGCCTTGAAAAGAAGGTTGAACTAGAAGACCTCCAAGGTATCTTCTAGCCTATGATTCTAAAGTCTCCAAGACAAGGGAATTTGTTTAAATTGAATGTGTGTGTGTGTGTGTGTGTGTGTGTTTGTGAGAGAGATGGAGATGTGGCTTCTTGGGGGTGCATTTTGGAGAAGTATCAAGAGAAATGCTAAAAGAGTGATCATTTTGGGATTAAATTCCAAAATGAAATTCGGTCTTTAGGGTAAGGAGACATGAAGAACTTTCAACTGCAGGTTTCTAAAAATCTTATTAAAATGAATGTCTTGAGCTGGGATGGTGAATCTATGGCATGTGTGCCACAGTGGCACGTGGAATCCTCTCTGCGGGCACGTGAGTCGTTGCCCAACTCAGTTCAACCCCGAATGCATGCCTGCCTCCTGCTAGCCAACTGATTTTCAGGTCTCTTCTGTACATGTGTGGGGGTCACATGCACATGCACAGGGACGGGGGGAGCATGGGGAACAGCACCCCCCCCCACAGACTGTTTTGGGCCTCCCTGCAGCCTCCTGGGACCAAAAATGGTCATCAGGCCAGAGAACCAGTTGTTAAATTATTTGAATTCCACCACTGTATATATCATATCTATATATGTGTTAAGTATGTGTACAGTTTTGACAGCAGGCAACAGAATTTCATGTTTAATGTGTGTCAGAGTGCCAACAGGAAAAAATAACAATAAAGGTTATCTTATTTCAAAATATGGCCTGTGAACTTCTTATCTTGACTATTTATTTCAGCTCTATGTTTCTGCATTGCATTTTATACCAAAACAAATAACACTGAAATTTAAACTCAGTGTTTATCCAGAGGCAGACATAACACAGGTACATGACAGATACTTTATGTTTCCTGAGAAGAGAGTGTTCCCCTGAATTAAAAACAAAACAAAACAATAGAAATTTGGCATGTAGCTCTTTTCTACTCAGAAAAAGACACTTATCTTTCTTATCTGGCACAACATACTCTTCAGTTATGTGGAGGGATGAGACACAATCTCTTTATCTATTTGATAGATTTATATCATGTTCTTTTTCTAGGAGCTCAGGGTGGCTTACAACATATACCTTTCTTCCAATTTTCCCCACAGTAATACCGAGATAGATCTGCAAGATATAGTGACTGATCCAAAGTTCCTGCTTAACTTCTATGGTTGAAGATTCCTTCCTGTCCTCTAGTCTCTGTGGAATTATCTCTTGCCCCAAAGTATTATTGACAAATCTCTTCCTTCTGGAGGAAAAAAACATAGACATAGATTTAAGTTATCGTGGCCTTTCAACTTAATTCTTACTTCAGAGGTATACAAGAAAGTGTCATTGGAGATAAAACTTTGGTTGTTTGATTCTGATTTACAGGAAGATCAAAGACTAGCCTGCTCCTTCTATTATAGGAGTGGTATATATGTAAGATGATTTATCTTAGCCAACTGTCTCTTTAGTAGTCTAGACTTAATACTATGCCCACTTTGGTTCTAAAACATCCACCTACTTGCCCACCTTAAAAGGACGGATCAACTGGGAAAGAAATATTGAACCCAGATTCATATTTTAACACTGAAGATTCTTAAAATGAATATAAAATTAAAACCAGAGGCTTTTCTTTAGGACCACTAGACAAGGAATTTTAAAAAAAAACAAGTCTGGAACAGTATATGCTGACTGCAGCAAGAATTTGTTATGTGGAAAAATAGAAAGATATATTAATCATTGGAAGAATGGATGGAAAAACTGATGGAGCTTGCAGAGATGGCCAAATTAATTGCTTTAATTGAAGAAAACAATACATCTATTATTGCTTTTATTTGGAAACAGCTTCTAGACTTTGTGCTTGAGACAGAAAAAAAATGAAAGTTTGACTTTGGGATTTGCTGATTAGGTAAGTCTGTGGTGATAGAAATGGCTAATATACTAAGTATGTACTGTAAAAGTAAAAAGTTGAGGCTGTACCATATTATTTTTATTCTACCGCACTGAAAAATGTCAGAAGTTAACACCTTTTTCTTCTTTTTCTCCCTACACTACCCATTTCTCTTCCCCCTTTCCCTTCACCATATCCTTACTATCTATTTTCATTTGTATTTTATATTATGAAATTTAATAAAATTATAAAAAAAGAAGGAATCAATTGAGAATTATTAATATTTTGCTGCCATATATCAATCTGACTTTCTGCTTTAACCCCCCCCCCCCCAAGCTACTTAACTTCTTGGATTGGCTAACTAAGGTAATGGATGCTTTCTACAAGTGAATTGTTCTTCTGAAACATTTCTTTTTGAAGTTTCTTCAGTAGCAATTCTATAAGAAAGACTTGAGTTTAAGCTTGGAATTGTGAACCAAGAATGCGTACTGCTGATTGATTAGATTGATTAGATATTGTTATATATGTTGTATTAATTATTGTATTTTCTAAATTGTTAGTATTCCTTATGCTTATTTTTATCTTATAACGGTTTTAGTCTTTGAATGCAAATGAATGAATTAAACCATCTTGGCTCTAATCTTTGTGACAAGGCCTGGTCTTTACTCACCACCAACCAATTGAGGTTGTAATTTGGCTTTTTCAATTATCCAGTGTGAATGAGGAATAATGTCTTTTGCTCCTTCTTCTGAATCCAGTTTAAACAGGAGGAATAATCACATTAGAGTAAAATTCTCCATTTCACAATCTTTGAATTTCAGATGTAAGTCATAAAATCTACATTACAAGCAATTAAGAATGAATAGATTCTTTATGAATAACAACTCTGCACATGCCTACACATGATTACACCAATGTAGTCATGTGTAGGCATGTGCAGAATTGTTATTTATGTCATCTCTTGACCATGACATCCCTCCTCTCTTTCCACATAGCATAATTATGCTGATAATTTTATTTTATTTAATTACTTAATTTTACCACAAGGTTGTACATTGCCATTTTTACCTGAGAACAGTTTAGAATCCCTGCTGGCTTCTCCACTGAAAAGGTGAAGTCAGTTTCATGTGACTTCCTGAGGCTATGGTAAGACAGCTCCACACTCAGTTTCAGAGTAGGAAGCAATTGAAGAATGAAACAGGATCGGCAAAAAAATTAAAATATAGTGACTAATGTATTTGACTAACATCAGAGATGTACAGTTTCTACTCCATCTGCAGCCACAGCAGCCCATTTGGAGACTTAGTCCAACGTACTTCATAGGGTTGTTGGGAAGAAATACAGAGAATGGAGCACTATGTATATGCCTTGAGTCCCTGAACAAAGATGGAATGTAGATACATGTACATGTTTGTGTGCCAGAGAAGGGGCACATAAAGCAATACAAATATTCAGGTTTTTCTTCATATATGTAGAAGTTATTGTTTCTTTAAAAGTCATGTGATAATTCTTTCCGGATGAGTGAGTGAGAGAATGAAGGATTTCAAGAGTGACAGGGAAACTGTCATGGAAAATTGAAAATGAAGATCATATGATAGGAGCAACAGCCCAGTAGCCCAGGACCAGTCAGTAGCACTAAAACAGCCACCACTTCCCCCAAATTAAATTCCCCAGAAGTCATGGGTTCTGAATTTTGGATGCATTCTGTAAATTAGCCAATTTGAGGTACCGTATTTTTCAGAGTATAACATGCACCTTAGTTTTTGGGGAGGAAAATAAGAAAAAAGCTGATTGGCAGGTGAATCAGCCTCCCAGAATACCCCCAATCAGCAGAGATGAATTTTCAACAGTTTCCTTGGTTGTGAGCTCTGTGCCTTGCTTTTTTTTTTTTTTGCTTTTTTTTTTCTGCCTCTAAAACTTCTGAAACTTTGTTTCAAAAAAAACTTGCTTTTCTGCCTCTGAAAGTCTCCAAAACAGAGCTTCAGAAAAAAAAGCCTCTGAAGCTCTGTTGGGGCTTCTTTTCTGGAGCTCTGTTTGGGGGCTTCTTTTCTGAAACTCTGTTTGGGGCTTCTTTTCTGAAGCTTTGTTTCTGATGTTTTTTTTCAGCCTCTGAAATCTCCGTTTGAGAAGCTGGGCGGGGCTACATTCAGAGTATAAGACGCACTCAGATTTTCACCCTCTTTTTTGGGGGAAAAAGGTGTGTTTTATAATCCAAAAAATACAGTACCTTGTTTCAAAAATTGTGGCTAGAAAGGGATTCAGAAACTGAACTGGTTAAAGATTGTATGATTAAGTGGGCACAAAACTTTGGGGAACCAGTGATGTTGGAAACATGGGAAAAAATTTGGGTTCAGAATGTTAAATTTACACAGTCGCAGAATTTGAGGGAAAATTTTTATAAAATGTTTTATAGATGGCATTTAGACCCCCCAAAATTGTCATGTATATACCCTAATGTTCAGCCAAAATGTTGGAGATGTGATTGTTTAGATGCTACATATTATCATGTTTGGTGGACCTGTGGGAAAGTTAAGGCTTTTTGGATAAAAATTTGGTGGGTCATGCAGAATGTTTTGAAGAAAAAAATTCAATTTTCTCCACAATTGTTTTTATTGGCTATAGTTAAGGGTTTTACATTGGGTGAAACAAAATTGATATTGTACATGATAACAGCAGCAAGATTGTTGATAGGTAAATACTGGAAAAATGAAGCTTTGCCCACGATCGAGGAATGGACTTTGAAGATGGCCAGTTTTGCAGAGATGGCGAAGATTTCAGCATATTTAAAAGATTGTTCACAAGAGACTTATGAATGGGAATGGAAAAAGTGGATAGATTATGTTCAGAACAAATATCAAACTAGGAAGTATCAAATAGCTTTTATTTGAAAATGTTATATTATATTATATTAAGATAGAAATATTTTAATGTAATGAAGATGAAAATTTATAAGCGGGAGGGAGGGGTTCAAGTTTTATATAAGCTTTATATAAAGGAGGGGTTTTTTTCTTTCTTTTTTCTTTTTACTTGATATGAGTATACTGTGCGGAAGTCCGGGCGGAGGGGAGGGTTAGGGTGGGTTAGGGAGGTTGGGAAGTTTGGGGTGGGTGGAGGGGGGGGAAAGGGGTGAAAATGTAATTGTAAAACTCTTGCAATAAAAAAAAAGTGTGGTCTATGATGCACTGTTTCGCTTAGGTAAACGTTATGACAATTAGAATTTTGGGAGTGTATAAATACAGATAATAATTTGACATACCTTCATTTTGTATTCTCTATAATATTTAGAAATGCATTGGACAGAAAAATTAACAAAGGTATAAGTAGAGATGATAAACCCTTTTGTTAAACTATTTTGTTTCGTTACCTTAGGTTCACAGAAGAGTTGTATTTATAAAAAAATAATTATGAAATAAAAATGAAACATTAGTTTAATATCACCAGAACTCACAATTTAATATGCATATGGTTTTCCAAGCCTCTAAATAGTAAGCACTAACAAACAATATTGAATTGTGCTTTCTTATCTGAAATTGCTTCGTTTTCCCAGAGGAGATATAAAAATTTGTTACTGTATGGCAGGAGTGCCATTTTGTATGAGGTTATGTCTTTATAACTTAAAAAAATTCAAATACATTTTTGGTAATGATTTAGTACTCTAAATTAAAAAAAATAAAGAAGTAGAATAGTCATTTGTCAAGAAAATAAACATTTCTCCCCATTAAAATGGATGTACACATTTTTTTTCTCTCAAATTCAGATGTCTCTTCATCTCTTCACAGTTTTAAAGCTATTTTTTTCTGACCACAGAAAAGAATAGTTCAATAAAATAGGCTGAGTTAAATATTCCATTTCAAACTTTATTTTTGTTTGATAATAACATGAAGTTGTGCTGTATAGTATTTGGGATGAGTTTGCTTTCTATTTTATTTGCCCAATAAGCAAATTATTACTTTCAAAAATTATTTGTCAAACCTACGAATTATTTCTCAAGGTAAATATCACACACACAGAAATGAACATTCAGAAATACAGGTTGAATGCAGGCAAAATGTCAAGTAATAAACAATGGTTCATATATAAAATAGGTGATTCAGAATCAGCCAAATCACCATATTGCTTAGCATGTTGTATGGACTAAATCATTTTGTGCATTGGCTTGTTTTCTTTTGCTTTTTATTTATTTATTTATTGGTTCGATGTAAATGCTGCCCTTTTCCGGAGACTCAGGGCGGCTTACAATGAGTTAAGCAATAGCCGTCATACTTTTGTTATATATCTGCTTAGTAGAGCTTTTGGCCTCCCCAAGCGGTGTTCTTTTTATACAAGTCAGCTTATTGCACTCACAATCCGGGTCCTCATTTTACCTACTTCGGAATGATGGAAGGCTGAGTCAACCTTGAGCCTGGTGAGATTTGAACTCGCAGTAATTGCAGGCATCTGGCAGCTAAATGCTACTTAACAGCACTTTAGTCCACTGCACCACCAAGGCTCTTTGGGTACTTTCATACAATAATAGTTTCTACTTTTGAGTCTCTCCAAGTCACTTTGAAGTTAGCTGAATTCCTGCCTGCCTGCCTATTTTCTGAATATTAAAATAATGCAGACATAATTACAAAACAATCAATGCTTCGTCCAATTGATCAGTAGGAAAATTTAATCATTGTCCTGTATCTTGACCTATTATACCTATAAAAATATTTAAAATGTTATTATTCTGTCAGGGCTCTTCCATGCAGCTATGATGAGATCTATATAATCTTGAGATTCTCGCCCTTAGTATTTTCTGTCCAATAAGTCACTATAACCTGCTACCTATGGAAATAAGTTTGGATCTTCTCCAATGATCAGCATTTGTTAGATGAGTTTTTCACCACATAGTACGCTTTGATGATTTATATAATGCATATGTGAGGTGTACTTTATTCTATCATTTTGAATGCATGTTGTCTATTTTACCAAGGCTGTGATAAATATTCCAGTTAGAGAAAAACAATAAAGCAGGAATAGGAATAGTTTCTGGGTTAGTTAGTATATTTGGAGTTTGGTGGTAACTGATACAAAGTTTCCCATGATAAAAGCTTTTCTAGCCATAAAATGGTTCCCCTAATAAATCCAAAATCGCCCATTTATCGCCATCTATCTATCTATCTATCTATCTATCTATCTATCTATCTATCTATCTATGCTCTTATTGTAAAAGAAACTTGGTTTACTCCAAATCCCTCCTTCTGGGGTCTTATCACAGCAAAAACGTTTAGGAGAAGACTCAAGGTCAAGGTGCCAATGAAGCAGAGTTATCCAATTTGAAGACAGTGAAGGGTTGCCACCATGCTGAACCAGAAAACATTACCAGTATATTTCTCTTTTAGTTTTGCAAAGATGGGGAAGGGAAGTAAATTTAAGCAATGGGCCTGTGGGGAATAGAAGAAACATTAGCTGGCTGACAGTTCTTTATATTGAGCGATTGCCAGAAAGGAAAAGTGCTGATTACCTAATGGTTCTCTGCAGACTCTATTGATTCACAAACATGTAAACATGCCCAAACTCATTGTCCTGACATTCAAATAGATCTGAAAATAATCAAAGAGGCCTGGATTGATTTCAGTTTTTTTAAAAAACAAACCTGAATTCAGAATTGTTGAAAGAGGGAAGTGTCCATCTTTAATAAAATCAATCCTTCTTTCTGCTGCTTCATGACACCGATTCAGTGGTGGGTTCCTCCCAGTTTTGGAGTGCCTCCAAAAACAAATTAGTAGACCGGTGCCTGCAAAAATAAATAGGTAGACCAATGCCTCCAAATACAAATGAGTAGACCGGTGCCTGTAAAAACAAATGAGTAGACCGGTGCCAGCAAAAATAAATGAGTAGACCAGTACAGCTCTGCAAGCAGTTAAAAGCCTGGTAGACCAGTACCCCTGCTAAATCCTAAAGAATTGTCACATGGCCATCAAGCCACACCCACAGAATAAGCCTCACCCACAGAACCGGTAGTAAAAAAATTTAGAACCCACCCTTGCACTGATTGCTAAACTTTTGAAGGGACAGCAATGTAAGCATGAATTAGATGAGATATAGAGAAAAAAATTCTTAGCAACATAAGATATCAATCGTTACTCTGTACCACAAGTAGAGATAAAATCAGATTACCCAAATGGAGAGCACAGTCCATTTTCATAAGTACTGATATGCTGTTGGATACTTGAATACATCTCTGAAGTTCGATATATATTTCTCATTGTAGATTCTTATTTTTAACTCAGTGACCCCATGGTTTCATTCTAATGGGTATTTAAGCAGTTCCTGGGAGTATGGTAAATATAAATTCTCACCATTATATCCTCATCAGCTAGATATTTCCTACTCCTTTAGCTTTCTTGTCAATTCCTGTTATCTATGTGATGGTTTACATCCTTTTGTAAAGCTACTTAGTCCAAAATACTATCCATATCCATAGTATAGATGGAATATATTAACAATCGGCTAAAATTAGATCAGTAAAATTCTTGCAGTTTATGTCAAA
This sequence comes from Arizona elegans, assembly GCA_022577455.1. NCBI lineage: Eukaryota > Metazoa > Chordata > Lepidosauria > Squamata > Colubridae > Arizona > Arizona elegans. Next base: position 40,338,581 of record JAKOOJ010000002.1, read on the forward strand.
TTACTTTCATTTTAATCTGTTTCTTTTTTCCAGATATGATAACAGATTTCACCTCTTATGTGAAGGGTTTAATAATTCATATCTGTAGAAGTATATTTGGGAACCAGCATGGAATTTTCACACAGAAATGTATGGACCCAGTGTTTATTCAATTAAGTAAGATGCACTGTTCATTTCAGTTATTAAAAGTATCCCCATTAATAAAGAAGCATCCTAGTGTATATATTTACAGTGTAAACATCTGTGCCAATATTTGGAGCTGTACATGAGGACTAAATAATGTGTTCTTATATATAGAAGTTTATTTGGAAGCAGCATGGCTGGCTGAGGAATTCTGAAAGTTGAAGTCCACAAGTCATAAAGTTACCAAGTTTGGAGTGCCCTGCTTCAGGTTATATTTATATTTTGTATTTCCACCTGACCCAATCTGAAATGCAATTGCGTTTACTGTGATTTAGCTCTGAATTACTTCCTTCAGTGGATAGCACCTTAGAAGTAATAATACAATAGAATGATACAATAGAAATAATGATACAATATTGTATTAGCACTGCCATATGGTCCTGTCCCATGGAAAGTTGCCAGAGATTCAGGAGAAATAATGGAGGTCAAGTGTGAATCTTTATCACTTTGTTTTGAAGCCATCTCCTGTGGCTGATAGTTCTTGGCCTTAAGATCTGCTTTAATTTAGTGAGTGAATAATGTTATATAAAATTTCAAATTTCTGTCTGAAAAATGAGGTGTAATAGGATTCCAATGGTTGTCATGCTAACATTCCCAAACCTGCACTTTCCAGTTGTCTTGAACTTCTATTTCCCTCATCTTTAACATCATTGCAAGTTCAGTCTAAAAATTACATTCATGTAAATATTTTACAGGTTTAATAAATTGACTGATGAACATACAGTTGATTTATTAACATTTCTTGAATATTGAATAATACTTCTGTGACTTTTTTTGTAGAACCTTGGAATGACATAATACACTCATTCAGGAAGATCTTTATTTATGTAACATACAGGAAATATTCACTCAATCTAGAAATATGGACTGTGAGGTGACATAGCTGCATAAAAATTGCTAATAACAATTGAGTTTTATGCTACTCTGATGCCATATTGTAGATGTTAATTTCTAAGCACCCTCTGCTATGTTGGAAAGTGGCTTTTATTATTACTTTTAATACATTAGGGTTTTTTTTCCTCCTGTGCTAATTATCATCATACATTATTAACTTCTTGTTTTGTTTATAATCCAGAGAGTGTCAATTACTTGGCAAATTAAAAAATATAATCTGATTATATTTTTAATAGGCACTGCTTTTTTAAAAAATAAAATAAAATTAAGAATATATACCTTTCTCATTTCCTCATTGCTAGGGTTCCCCATTTCAGCTGTCAGTTAATCTGGCAATTCTTCTTTGTACAATCTTATAAAGTGAGACCTTCCTTTGTTTCCAGTCTCAGCATGGTAACTCTTTGAACAAACAAAAGGCAACAATCTTTGATGATACAGGGTGGCTTTCAAATAAGATGGTTAAAAATGTTACTCACCCACCAGTGTTTTATGATTAGCCTTAGGGTGACTGATTCTATCATTTACTCTCTGCAGTGATTTTTATATGCATCCCACTCTGCAACCCATTATTTCAGAGGAAAGCCCCTTCTGTGTTTACTTATTTATTAAATTTACATCCAAGATTTCCATTACAAGCAGAGCTAATGAGCTAATGAGAACACTATGTAATATATTCTAGAAAATAATAATTCAAACCTAAATCAATTTGTACTGGACTTAATGGAGACACGTCACTTAGAATTTTTTAAACAAGGGAAGAAAAGCAAAAAGAAAATATTCTTGTGAATATTTTGCACTTCCCAGGATAATGTTGTGGAATCTAATCTCAGTTGGTCACCAGGATCAGAGATTTGTTCTTCCAAGGTTTTGGACTCATGCTAGAAACCATCCTCAGGAAACTTCTCAATCTCCAGGATATATTTGCTGGATTCTGTGCTATGCACAGAATCTATATGGCTTTTAGTTATTGGTTGTGGTGTGGTTGGCTGGCTATTAAGTTATTGATTGTTTTTTCCTTGTGCTGCTGCACTCTGAGCTCCTAAGAACTTGGTAAGCTTGGTAAGTACATGGTAAATCAACATTCCTGTTGACTGTCAAGGGGCCCGTTTCCCAAGCTTGAATTATTTCTCTAGTATTCTTGCCATATGATTTTGAAAAAGCCTCAGGGCCTTCTAGCACTAAAGTAGCCTTCTGAAGTGGGGTAGATAGAAAATACCTGCACTGAGAAAATATCATAATTGTTCATGTTTCTTTCTATTTTTTCAAAGCAATCACAGCAGGCCTTCAAAAGCGTTGTAAATACTTTTGCCAGTGAAAGTTATTCGAATTATATTCATGAGGATCTTGAAATCAATTAATTTTCTGCTGAACTGAAGTGGTTATTTATCTTGCTAAATAACTATTCACATTCAGTTTAGCTGGGTAAAAAAAATCATTTCGACCTTTTGTTCTAAAGAGGAAAACTTAGGTGAAATTTTCAAAAGTAAGGAATAGTCCTTACAACTAGAAATAAATCCAGCATCACTATTATTTATTGATACTTTATTTCTTACATAGAGTTTAGTTAAAATTAGGTATTCAAAAATTTTATATCTAAAGAAAATTATAAATGTGATCATTCACAGAGTACTCACACCCTTTACATCTAGATATAACTCTGTATCCCACAGCTAAGGAAACTGATCCTTCCAGATATTACTGAAGCAAAATACAAAATTCTTTACCATTCACCCTTTTTACTGGGTCTATTGGAAGCTGAGCAGTTAGGTCATTTTTAGAAAGCACAGTCCCTACTATAACATATAAATCTTCCATACATGTGATACCCACGTTTAGCGTTATCCTTCTTCACCACAAAAGTACCACATATATTCAAATGCATTGTAGTGTTCCTGAAATTTGGCAACAAAAATGTTCACAGTTGTATGAGAACCATTTGTTGGTGATACTGTAGCCAAGAACTCTGCAAAATTTGTTTTTCACCAGTTTTATAATTTACAAATGACCAGTCTTTGTTTCCTAAGGCAAAGTTTTTCCATCTTGTTTCATTTGAAGGGGAGAATGAAGTGCAGGGAAAGCTGTACACTAGCCTTCCTGCTAACATTCCAGGAAGAAAACTTTAAGAAGAAAAGCCAACAAAATAGCCAGAAGTCAACCCATTCCTTTTTTAAAAAAATCACTGGAAGCATTAGGGTATGAAAAAGACTTCAGTTTTTATTCTTTACTCTCAGTGTTCCTGGAACCGTCTACGTCATACTTCCTTTTCACTGGAGTCCTTCAAACACAGTCCAGTTAGTGCTGCAGGGAGTTGAATGAGATGACCTGAGAAAACACTTCCAACAATATGATTCTTTAGAATCTCTCTTTCAAGATATTTTTAAGTTTACTTAAATAATGGTGTTCCTTTTTTATGTTACATATCTTTCAATCTGCAACTTCCATGTCTCCCTGATTCCTTCATTGTTCTTCTGAAGGAAAAAAAACACCAAACAACCAGGAATATTTCCTTCATGATGTATTGTTTTGGGATTTAAATGATCTATAGGAAGCTAGGGAGTTTGCAGATCATTTGAAAATGAATAGTGCAATGAAATACTGGATATAATCTTTAGTTATCTGAAATAACTGGAGGAATAGTATAACGTGCAAAAAAATTTAAAGCAATATTTCCTCTTTTCTCTATGCCAGATAATTAAAAAAAAACAATGCTTAATGAAATTATTGGCATTGCTTTAATATCATGTGGACCACTGGGTTAATCTCTCAGCCAAATGTGTATTCTTTATTAATATATCTGCAATTATATTTATAATATTAGATAAGGAAGGAAAGAAGGAAGGAAGATAGATATAAATATTTCAGTTCCCCACATTCAAAGATTACACTGATTAAAACTTGTATCTGAAATTTTGGTTCCAAAAAGATCATCCAACATTTTATTTCCAAATTAGTAGCATTCATGATTCCATTTGAGTTTGCTTGTCATTTGGTGACATTTTAAGTATTGAATATATTTCCTTTTTTTTTGAATTACGCAGATGGTAAAGCTAGAAAGCTACAAGGTGAAAACCTAAAGCTATTTTTGGAAATTGCATTTTTAACTTATAAAGTAAGGATTGCATATTTCCTGTTGGTCACGCACTATTTCTAGGGAAGCGTGTCAGTATATTTTAGAGAATATAAAGGACAGTTCCCTTAGTAACAAACATTTATCAAGTAATTTATCATAGTATTGTTTCTCTCAGTAGTTATATAAACCCTGGCCTTGGGATCCAGCAATGCAACTATTCCAAAGAAATATCAAAATGATACTTCCTACCTTGGAAGCAAAAAGTGAATTATCTATCTCTTGATTACAAAAAAATCAGCATAACCTAGCAGAGTTGAATATTGTCCTTGCAATATGCTTTGTCTTTCAAAACTTTATATGAACACAAACAAAAGAATGATCGATTGCCAACGCAGTGCATACAAAAGATATTAAAAATATCCTGATCCTTTGACCCATTTCTGTTCAGTATGCTGATATGTAGAAGTACAAGAGAATTCACTATATTATTATTATTAGGACAATACACTTTTACAAAAATCAAATGTATTTTGTTATCTTGGGGAAGCAGCAACTACATCCCCTCAGTCTGGGCTCTCACCATGAATCTTATGAAGAACGTTGGCAATGTATTTTATAACATGATACATATTTTTCCTGACCCCACAATACGTACCTGATGCATTATTTCTCAGGGCAAGGTTGTCCTTTGTTGATCTACACGAAAGCTGAATATGAATCCATGGATGGCTGTTCCATCTTGTAAGATGTATTTTGGGTTGAAAGGCACACTGAGTAAGGAACTTGTTTCTAGGGTGGGGGTGAGACTGTACTGTAATAACAAACCTAAAACTATCAGCTTAATTTTGTATTTAGCCAGTCAAGCTGTATCAGTTTCTATTTCTATAATGTATTGGTGAAGGGGTAAGTGAGTGAGTGAAAGAATGGGAGGAGAGAGGGAAATTAAATTATTTGTTCAAGGTGGGAACAAATTAAAAAATGATCCTTGGGCTGATCTCTTAGCCATAGAAATTTAGCTGATTTAGGTCTCACCTGAAGCCACAATGCAAGCCTATCAATCTGCCCTCTGTCCCATCTCCAAGGATCTTTCCAATTCCAATTCCAGTTTTTTTTCGTAATCTATCTTTTAAAAAATGCACCATTTTATATGATCAGTCCAGTGTTCTCCATCAGCAGGGCTTTAAAAAGTATAACAAGGGAATCATGCAATATGACTCTAATTTTAAAAATTGTACATAATTTTGGAGAAGAGAACACGTTGTGCACATTTTTTGTACAATACCCTGCATTAATTATCAATGGATCATCTTTAAAATTGTTTAAAAGATAGGTGCTAAAGCTTTTAGCAAAAATCTATACACATGAAATACCATTCCCTTTTTGCATTTCTATAAATAAACTGGATGACAGAATGACATAAAAGGACTAATAGGCATGCAATGCAACAAACATCATCTGAAAGCAAATGTGTTCTGACAAAGCTGTTCTTTCTTTTCATTTGTTATTCAAATTATATTTCTATAAGATTTTGTCCACCAGAATATTAACAGTAAATCTAATTTAAGTGTGAGCAGAATGGCTTGTAAACTTGTTATTTAAGGTACAACAAGAGCAACTGTAATTGCAATTGCTATTGTCTTTTATGTTTTTTTTCCCCACATGAAAGAGATTTAATTTATAATTGCAGAGTTACTGAGTTTCTCATTTGTATTCTGGAGTTTGTGCAAATCATGAAGAAGTTTCTTGACTTCTTAGGAGCTATATGCATACATTAGAGGAAAATAAAAAAGTTAAGTTCTCCCATAAAATTAGTCAGAGTCCTTCAAGCTTATCAAGGTGGAATAAAAAAAAAGCTTGATGGAGCTTGTCTGAATCCTATAATTCATCAATGTATGCTCAACTGTCCCATCCCGTCGTAACTTAATTTTTTTCAAATAAAATATAATTTTATATCATCCCAAACATCACATTATCTGCAACAGACTAAGATTTATCAATAATTTATCTATAATTATGAAGTGCACATTTATGATATCACCTATTTATTTTGGGCTCAAGATGTGTAACTGGCTTTGTGTAGAGTAGAGAAAGTACTGAATTATGCAGCATTCCAAAATGATTTATTTTATTCTTGCTTTTAAATTATCCATAGGAATGATATGAAATTTGATCCCAAAAGAAGAATAGACATAAAAAGAAATAGTGACTTCCCTAGCTCTCCCATCTTGTCCAACTTTGGTGAAGACAATCTGAAATCCAACTTGTAGATTCAATCTCAACCTAATAAATACATGATGTATTTATATGACACACCTGGATATATACATTTGTATCAGGGGTGGGTTCTACTTACCTTTACTACTGGTTTGCAATAAACCAATCTTTATTTGCTTATGCCAATTATTCTTTGTCTGTTATATGAGCTGTGGTGATGTAGTGGTTAGAATACAGTACCGCAAGCTACTTCTGCTGACTGCCGGTTGCCTGCAATTTGGCAGTTCAAATTTCACCAGGCTCAAAGTTGACTCAGCCTTCCATCCTTCCGAGGTGGGTAAAATGAGGACCCAGATTGTTGGGGGCAATATGCTGACATTGTAAACTGCTTTGACAGGGCTGTAAAGCACTGTAAAGCAGTATATAAGTCTAAGTGCTATTGCTATTGCTATATATCAACCATTCACTCATCCAGAAATATACAAGCACACAACCACCAACATTGTCCTAAGAAGAAGAAGGAGAAGGGGAAGAAGCAAAAACAAACAAAACAAACCCTCAGGATAATGATCTGGTGTGAGAAAGGAATAGCTTCAAGAGAAGGCAAAAGTAACTGGATAGAGTTGAAAGGAAAAAATAACTGAAGAAAGAAAGACAAAGAGAGGAAATAAAATCCCATGTTAGCTATTACAAATGGATAGTTTTAGGTAAATAGGTCAAACAGCAGCTCATTTTCAGACATTCAGAATTAGCAGCAGCAGGTCTATAGACATTTGTACCTCTTACTCAGTGGTAGGATCCTGCCGCTTCAACAACTGGTTTGGTGATTGCATGCTGCACGTGTGTGCAGTTTTATAAAAATGTACCTTCCGCATTACTGCTGGGAGGTAACACTGCTGAGGCATGGCAATCCGCTCTGCCACGCAAATCAGCTGAGAAGATATAGGTCAGCATAGATACATCTTCTCGAATAATTATCTATCTCTACCCTGTTCTTTCAAGAGTCCCAAAGGTGCGCTCATCACCACCTGGTTACTGGTCATCCTCTTCTCTTTCCTTCTATCTTTCCCAGCATTACATATTTTTCCAGAGAGTTGAGTCTTCGCATAATGTGTCCAAATTAGAATAACTTGAGTGTGTTCATTTTTGCCTTGAGTGAGAACTCTGGTTGATTCGTTCAATTATCCATTGCTTTGTTTTCTTGGCTGTCCATAGTATTCTCAGGAATCCTTGAATATGACAGTTCAAAGGCATCAATACGCTTCCAATTTTTATTTTGATAGATGTCACGAGGAATACCATGTTTTGCACAATTTGGATCTTTTTTGGAATGTTACCTAGTGGGACCAAGGAAATGGGTCTTCCCCATTGTTGCACCTGTCACTTGGAACAGGTCCTCCCCCCTCCACAAGGTCTGCCCCTACCTTACCACCTTAATGATTGTTAAAACATATTCCCCCCCCCCAGGCCTTAGATTGAATATTTCAGTTAGGGAGGAGAATCATTTGTAAATATATTGTGTTAACAGAGAATTGCTGGTTCTTTATATAATTTTAACTTTGCGAAGTTGCCCCAGAAACATTTTGAAGTGATGTGACCTAGAAATTTAACACATGCATGACTTAATGATGGGATATCCTGCTTTGGTCAGGTGAGGTGGATGACTTTGCCCCATTATCAGCATGGAAATTGAATTTAACAGATATTGGCAGTATGTGGGAAGGGATAAAATTTGATCTCCTTGTCAGGCACTAAAATGTTTTTCCAAAACTTTCCTCTAGTTCTTGCTTCATTTATTTGCAAGTCTATTGTGTGCTGTTAATATTGAATTTATAGGCAATATTCCCTTCCTTTCTCTTCTGGTTTTATTTTGAATAAAATAAGTTCTCACCTGTCTTGCTGGATTTTTCTTCCTCCCTATCTTGCCTGCATTCCTTGGAGTACTGAACGATTGTTTATAAAACTGTGTAGCACAGGGACATTTTTTTCCTATGTCTTTCGTTGCTATTTCTGATGGCTTAACAGCCTCTCCATCAAATCTGACTGGAATTGTCAGTAGCACTTTTCCCCTGTTTATTGTCATTGTGTTTATATTGCTTTTTCATTGAATAGGAGCTCCCCTCCCCACATGTGTTGACAATTCATGGCTTAGACAAATGATTGCAAGTTCATGGCAAGTTCAGCTTGTTTATAGGACTTGTGCATCTGCCTTCTGTTTGCTAGGTTTACCACAGAACTATTCCTTTAGCTACAAAAAAGATATCTGGCTTGGAATCTTTTACAAGTCTGCAGGTGAAAACATTCCTAGGACTGTACTTTAAAATTCCCATAGGATGTGGGACTGGAAAGACCAGGGCTAAAATATGCCTTACAATGCTACCATCTCTTCCATCCTAGGCATTTCAATTAACGGTGAAAGTAAACAAAAACATGTAATGTTTTTTCATCTTTTATAGCAATTTTCTTACCTTGATGCATACCCATCCTATTTTCCCTATTATGGTCACTATTATTCAAAGTGAGGTAAAAAAAGAGAAATAAACAGTAAGCCCATAAAATGTATGCGGTAATAAACATTTCTCACCATTCTGCTCCAGACCTCTTCATCTTTACAAATCATCCCTGCTGCTTCAAAAGTAGCATACACTCTTTTTTGTTCTTAAAACTTCAAGTCTCTTTTTCAGGGTCTTAGAAATTATCCTGTCCCTCTTGTACATCAACCATTCTGAGCCAGAAATATATAAGTGCACGCCCACTCACATTCCTCTCTCTCCTTCTAGCAGAAAAGACCACAGCATTCTCAGTCTTTCTCTTTCTCATCAGTCCATCCATTCTGTCTTTACATATTTGATTTTGTGATGTGACCCTGGTTTGTTGTCTCTTTACATACAAACCATTTTACTAAGCTTCTTTATTATCACTCATTCCTTTGTATTCAGTCTAAAACCATTCAGCATTTGCTCATTCCTGACCCCATCTTTTCTTGTTTTACAATACATATTTTTCAAGGAACCCATTCCTACCACATTTATTTTTTTTCCTGACATATCCAACTGGGCAGAATTATGCTCATGTTCATATTCACAATAATATTGTCATTGTCAATAATAAAACAGTGTGCGGTTCATGGGCTATTTTCAGGTAAAAAAAAATCATGATGATGTGTACTGTCACAGTTCCAGATACAACCATAGAAAATATCCATTGATAACCTTTGCTAAAAGTAATAAAGCCGAATTCTGGCTCTCTGTCAGGGATGTTGTGGTATCCTGGATATAACTGGACATAACTGTAGCATAAACAGGCTTCCTGTTTATCCCAACTAAACCTCTCCACCTTACACACACACACACCGAAAAAAAAAAAACCCAGGAAAGAAGACACAATCCTGTTCCAGTCCCATTCAGTCTTACTCAGCTAAAACCATTTTCTTTGTCTCAAAATTGTCCACCCTTATAGGAGAGAGGATTTTTCCTACTGCTGTGAAAACCTTGTGCTAGAACTTCTTGACATGATAAATATCTGATTTTTTATAACTTTGTAATTTTAAGCTCTTGTAATATCAGTAACATCACACAAGCTGATTCTCAATTAATCAGAAATAAGTATCTCAATTTGTATGCATGTATACATAAAACATCAATTTAAAAATATCTCCTCACATGAAATACTGTATATGGAACTAATTGAATTACTCTGTGCTGTATCTTTAACATAAGAGGTTGGGTTCCAGCATCTTCAAAATTTCAACTTCCTTTTTTAAAATAACCTCTTATTAATTTCTTTTATTCTCTTTCTTTTTCTGGTCTCTTGCTAGCTTCCAATACCTTCAGTTTTAATATGGAGCAAAATCAGTGGATCATAGAATAAAAACATGGACTTTTCTCAAAGCACTTTATTGACACTTTGAAAAGATAAATATTTCTTCATTTAAAATATTTCTACTGATTTTCCATTAAAAAAAACCTGTTGAGTTAGGTGACAATTAAGAAATAGAATTACAACAATAAGTAAGAACAACTAAGAAACATATACATTAAACCATTTTCTGAAATATAACATAGGAATACAAAATAAAACAATCAATATAACTGAAAATCAAACTTGAAAGATAGTTTGAGGGAAAAGGTAAGTTTTCGTGACTTCATATATATCATGTACTGATGCTAGCTGGATTAACTGAGGAATTTTATTTGTTTCAACAGAAGAAAATATACGCAGCTCAGAGTTGGTCTGTGAAATCCTTGGGTGCTCTTTGAGCATGGTTGTTTGCTTGCGGATATATCACTATTTGACAATGCTAGTGGGTATAAGGTTTGTTTCCCATTTATAAACAGTAACTTGCGTGGCCTGTGTTGCGGGGATGTGGCTTTCCCTTTGACAGTTAGAACTAGCAAGTAGAAAACCACACTTCTACTCACTGGCCAACCTTCCATCCTCTAGAATGGTGTACCAGAAGGGAAGGCACCGTGAAAGAGAAAGCCTGCTTCCTGAATCCCATCAGATGACTATTGGACTTGGCACATGCGAAATCTATAAGATTATGGATCAAGCAGAAACTGTGAGAGATAGGTGGTCCCTCAGATAATCAGGTCCTATGCCAACTTATTTCCACTTTGATTATAAGTACGAGGGTGGAGGCTTGTTGTCTGAGCTTGTGGTTGGTTTCCAAATGTTTCATTACCAGACTAGATAGCATCTTCAGCAGACTTTAGAAGATGTCAGTGTCAGTGTTCTGCTGAAGAACAGAAAAAGAACACCAACACTGACATCCCCTAAATTTCACTGAAGATGTTACTTACCCTGCTAACAAAATGTTTGGAAACCAACCCACAAGCTCAGAGAAAGAACCTACACCCTCATCCTACACCCGAACTACAGATATTTGCCACTATTGCATAAGATAGTATCCTCTCCTACAGTTGTAGCACTGTTCTAGTTCAGAAGCCCTGAGCACCACAGCTTGCACCCCACGTAGGAAGGCAATGCCAAGGCAGCAAATTAAGATTTTCAATGCTGTCTTTGCTTCCCTACAATATCTGCTGCCTGAGGAAATGTCCTCCCTCTCTGCTTGTTGACAGAGCCTTTTTAAGACTGCAAGAAGCCTGAGGAGGGATAAAATGTTAATTTAAGCTTCCCCATCTGTTTCCAAAGTCATTACAATCTTTTCCTTCCTAATTGTTTGTCCAATGAAGTTATTGGCTCAATAAGTGGGGATGTGGGGAAGTGATATATAAAATGCTGATCAAACTCTTGCGAGCTTGTTTTAATGGATTAATTTTACAGACTTGCATGTAAAGGGTTGCTTTATTTTATCATTTAAAATAGAGAAATATACTTTGAATATTTTTTCTTTTCAGGGATGGAGCCCCAAATACCTAATTCCCTTTTGTTCTTCCTTCAAAAAAGGCCCTGACTAAGGGCTTTGTGCTTTGATGCACAACTAAGATATAATTTTAATGGCAATAGATTATGCTAATCTTTTAAGGATGGCAACATTCAACTTTGTTTTTCAATGTTTTGCCATAATGATCTTGCAATTAAGAACAAAAGGGAATTCCCTGCCTCCTCTCCATTAACTTGCCAGGATGCTGAATGATTTACTCATTAAAGGGAACTACCCAAAATTAATAGTTACTGGGATTTTAGCCCACTAATAATTTTGCAGTGTCTAGCATTAGCTTTATGCAATTTTAGACTAACCTGTTGTGATTTTCTCTATTTTTGGGGTGGGTAATGTTTCCCCAGACAGCTTTTTTGGCATTTATGAGCATAAAGTTGAGCAAAGTGTGGGAGATCTGATGACCATGTGGGGTGAATTATCTGCTTCCATAAATTTATCTTGTGCAATATTGAAGCAATATTAAATCCTTTTAAAGATGTTGGACTGCCAAGAGTGAGCAATTAGGCAGTAGTTGATTGAACCCCTCCTCTTCCTTCTCCGCTCCTTTTCCTGCTTCACAATACTTTGCACTTTCTTGATAACATTTGTTTTTGTGTCTGTGTATCATGAGAGGGAGTACATATCACATTTTCTTTCTGGGTAAGTGCATATCACTTACCCAGTTTCTCAGCTTAAAACAGAGGTCTTACAATATTTATAGTTTCCAATAGCATTTACTATTTCACAGCATTTCTCAATTTGGTTCTTTTGTTAGTCTGAATTGGTTAAAAACTGTTGATTGTACCTGTGTATGTGATGAATAAACCTAGCATCTTCTGCATAGATGTAACTTTTTGTTCTCAATTTTTTAAAATAAATTCCCTGTATGATTGGTTTGTCTTTCATTTATCATTTTTGGTGAAGCAACCTGCTTGGTAACCATGGCAAATAGGACAAATGATAATCCACATTCTCATTATATAACTTCCAGGGAGAACTAACAAATGTTTTGTTCTATGTGTTATAATCTCTGCAATAGAGAACTGATATCCAAGTCTGAATTTGTCCAAAAGCATCTAATGTATTTTTTAGGAAACTGCCAACCAATAGAATGCTTTTTGTGTGTCATAAACAAACAAGAAAACCCCCACAAAAACAAAACAAATTGTTTTATCATTCTGCTAACAATACTATTATATTTTCAACTGTTTAAAATATACTCATTTATTATTAAATATGCTTATCAAATGTGGCTTACAGTATTGTATAAAGTTTGTGGTTATTTTTTCTATTGTCAAATATATTAGTACAACCTGAAATGTTACCAACATTTGGGGTAAGTCTCTGAAAATCTTAGAAAAGATTTGGGACAGATACCATTGTCAACCAACAGGATGCCAATCAACAGCAACACAAAAATCCAAAATGGATTCTTCTGCAGCCCATATTTTTTCATACTCTATAGAAATTTTAATAGAGGTTCCGAGATAATGAAAAATTCCACTGACAATTGTTTCTACTCCTTATTCGAACCATTCAAAACATTGCAGAGAAGACTTTGGCATATACCGTTGCTCAGTCTTTTAAAGCAGAAAGCAGAAAGTTGAGGAACAATATCATTATCCTCATTTAACTCTTCTTCCCCCTCCTTCAAATTCATCAACAATTTTTTTCCAAAGCTGTCATTTCTCATCTGCTCTAGCAGTAACTGCTTTTGCCTAATGCTGTTATGGGTATCATGTGAGTTCAGGACATCAATAAAGTACTTTCAAACAATTCCATCTTTACAATCTGGGATAGTTGCATCACAGTGACGTGTGTTCGACATACACATCTGAGCATATGAATCAGGAGATGTACTTTTTAAATACAGCAATGCAGAGCTTTCTTTAGTACTATAAATATCAAGTATCAAGGAAGAAGACAGATGACTGTGTATTTCTTCATAAGACAGAAAAACCAAAAATGCTATTTTAGAACCATATGTTTTATGCTTAAGTGCATATGTTTATCCTTGCTCTATTCAGTATGGCTTAAAGAATTTTCTGTATTCTTTCTGTTCAACAGTTTAAATCCACTACAGAATTTCTAATAAATATTCTGCTTTGAGTCTATAACCTTACAAAGGGAGCATAAAAACAGATGACTATTTATTTATTTATTTTGTCACATTTCTAAGCCGCCCAACTCCCAAGGGACTCTAAATGGCAAAATAGGAAAAGAGTAGGGTTTTCTGTTGTGAAATTATTTCATTCAGAATTTTAAGAATTCAACAGCTTAAAAAAATCATCTCTATACTGACAGTGCTAATGGTCTGGAGTCCTGGCAGCAACAATGATTAGACCATGTTTTATATCCAAAAAATGCCTGTTCCTCAGATTTTGTCTAGATTTGCAACCTACTAACTAACAGAATAATTTTGATTGTCACTTTAAATATAATAAAACAATAACTGATCTGAAGAAGACCAAACACACAGATTTGCAACTTCCCAGTTCCCAACTGTTTTCACATAGCTGCTGTTGCACATTCTTGACACGAGTAGAAGGTAGTAAACAATCCCCTGGAAACAAAAGTAAAGGATAAAATGTCACTCAGTGAAATAACTACATTTTGTTGTAGTCAGACTTACACTAGGAAACCACACCTATGAACAGCATCTAGATAAATAATTCCATAATGACCTTAGACTTGTTGTCTATATTCATTGAACTGATTGAATAGATCAGGATTCAGGATCAAGTATATAGCCTAGCATACAACATGAACCAATATGCAAGTTCAGGATGCTGCTGCTTAGAGAGTGGCCAAGACTGAGACAGAATGCTACAGAGCATGCCTGCACAAAACCCATCGGTAATCCTCACATCTACATATGTCATTTAGTTCTACAGGGCTGAATTATTTTCTATAAAATTCTACAGAATAAGTGAAGTTTGTGTCAGTGCTTTGAAGGAAAGGGACTGGTAATCCTCTCCCATGGAAGGCAAGGACTATACCACTGGTTAAGAAGCAGCAGAAATCAGCAAGAATTGCTTAGAGCTGAGCAATTTTTGTAAAACCAAACATCTTATGAAATGTGATGCTGAAAAATCTGAGAAAGGGCAGCAGAAAATGCAGCAAACTGTATAAACCAAAATTTGCATCACTAAATATATAGAGTAGCTCGGGGGGATTTCAGTGCACCTACCGATATTTGATTATTTGTTTGTTTATTCCGTTTATAACCTGCCATAATATCTGTGTTTCATTTACACACAGATTGCAGGCCAATTATAGATGAGGGTCAATCTGCACCTCACCACTCCAATGACTCTACTCACTAGTCCAGAGAAGCTTCCTCTATAACCACATTTGTACCATAAATTGCAAAGTCTCCATACGAACCTAATGGATAAGCTATCTGAAAATATTGAAATTCCCTCCATACCATAGCTAATTTTATACCAGGGATGAAGAAGTACAGTCCAGCACAGTCTAATACTTATGGACTGTAAGGTGGGAAAAACTCTGAGTCAACAGGAGATGTTGGATGTGATGCTCATATTTCCTCTCCACCTCACCTGAACTATCTATCACCATAAAATATAATGAAAATTTAGTAAGAGGCAGGCATGCTCCATCAGACAGCCCATGGGATATCAGTGAGATGTTATTTCAGTAATACTTTCCGGGGATCATGAAATTTCAGGCACTTCTCTGTTGAAGGACTTAATATGGACTTAAGAGACCTGAGGAAGTCTCATGGGTGATAATATCATTCAATAGGTCCCACAGGACTCCCAGGAATAGATCCCCATAAGTTCCTTTACTACTGACTGGGATTTGATTTACTGTGTTAACAAATCCAAATACAGGCGATGTCCAAATTGTTGCTTGGACTATCTTCAGTTCCTGGAAGAATGGAGATAGAAGTAACCACCTACTTCAGCGTTACTCAAAACATTAGTAGGTTATGGTAATTCAGACTTCCCTGGTACATATAAAATTGAAGCATCTGTTTGCTTTTCCTTCTAATGGATTACAGATGTCCTTGTCTACAGATGTCTGCAGAGGTGTTCTCTATCTGGTTTTATTTATGCACATGTCATTATCAGGATTGGACCCAGAACAATGGTTGCATTATTGTAGTAAGCACTTTGGATATAATTAAACAGTAGCTGATGCAAGTATAGTACAGTATCATGTACATGTCTAAATGTGTAAGTTATTCTGTGGGCCAACACATACAGTGTATATGAGTTCAAAGAGAACATAAAACTCTAACAATTGGGTCTTACTAGCAATAAAAAGTAGAATGGTGCTTAAGAAACCACTGAACAGAGACAATAATACATACACATTCGGTGCATGTAAACAAATACTGACTTCTACCCATTTATCTCACAGCTATGGAGAAGGTAATCAACCATTCTTCCAATATAACAGGGGAAAAGCTAGTACACATGGCATGCTATTTTGAGGCCTCCACCTAACTATTGCTTTCTCGGAAATACTGCAGTCTGCTGCTGAGTTCCATTGCTAGGCAACCAATGGCAGCAGTCGCAAAGGGAACAGCTGTGTTTATGTAACAGTACAGCTTTTCCAATACTGCAGAGTAATGCAAGAGTTCTTTGATGTACCTTTTGGGTGACTTGGATGGATCAGCAAGAGACAATCTGGGCAGGTCAAGATATGAAGGACAAAATACAGATTGTGGTAAGAGTATCTCTGAGATCTGTTGGTTTTGGTTAGTGTCTTGTTGGCAAAAGGCTTCAGTGTCATATGTCTCATTGCAATGGGCAATAGGAAAGACACATGCCAAACCAACAGATTCCATAGCTGGTCCTTTGCAAGCTGAGCAGGAACTTTGCCCAGGATTTAGTGCTTACTGCTTTACACTAGTAGTGACAATAGGTTGCTGTTCATGAGAATATGGCAGACAATCCTATGGCAATCTTGTGATAGGTTCACCCTGGTGTACATGAAAGTGCCCTGAGCTCATATTCTTTGTTTGAAACAATGAAATAGCCTATTTCCAGTTAACATATGGCATCCTTTTTGGGACAAGTTGTGTCTATAGTTTCAGAGGGAAAATATAATGATATAGCATGTGTGATGGCTTATAGTACAAGTATTGTACAGAAAAATTGCTCATGAATTCAATAAATTGAGGAAGATCTAATCTTGGGAACATCATGGTGGAACTTTGGCTTGTGATCAAGTATTTTCCCTTGAAGAATGAAGTTTTTTCATCATACCATCAACTATATATACTGAATGTGGTTATCCCTATGCTGGGATGTAGAAATATTTCCCTTTACATTTTTGCCTGGGTCTTATGGTTCTTGATAAGATGCATAGCTGATAGATTAGAGATTTGATCTCCTCACTAATCTGGGTAGCTAGGAAGGATACCCATATAGCATGTTTAAAAAGGGAAAGTTTTATATTTGAATAGTATGAAACATGCAGAAGAAGCCGTCATCCTGCAGGGAATAGACAATGGCTAAAATGATGATAATGAAACCAACATTTAATATCTAAGCCATTATCCATCTTTTGATCTTGGCCATGTTTAGTATTTCCTATATAATGATTTTACTCTTCAACTATACCAGTTTATCACAATTTTATTCTGGCCACAATTTAACTGTTGCATAGTTTTGTGATGGCTTTTTGGCTAACAGATCAACAGTAAAATACTTCCTCTGTTTACTAGCAGAGAGCAGAGGGGAACTCTTTTGACAGAGTCCCCAAGTCAAACAAGCAGAATGAATTCAATGAATCAGAAGCTTTATAAACTTTGGATCAAAACACCAGAGCCACAGAAGGTTTTGAATACATACCCATTAGCTTATGCTTAAAAGGATAATTATTCAACAATTAAAGTTTTAATCTATGGTTAATGTTCAGTGAACTGAGAAAGAGAATAGTATTGTTCATTTCCCTTTGCCCAATTACCCCATTTTATGCCAAGCAGATAAATACCTTAAACAGCCACAGTTTCCTGGGAGAAATGCAGAATCTCTAAAGCTTTTGTCTGAAGAGCATTTTTAAGAAGAGCATTTCATACCTTTACAAATACATTTTTCTTTTTCTTTTTTTAAAATAATTTTTACTAAACAGTTTCTTTTAAACAAAAGAAAATTTTTTTACAATTTTCTTCTTTTCAACATTTTTGCATCAGTAAACATTTCTTACATATCTATTTTTCTCCCTTACTTCAATTTACCATTTATACATATGATTCTAATATTGATTTATATACATAAAGACAGTGGTGGGATTTGAGTAATTTAACAACCGGTTCTTTGCCCTAATGATTTCTTCCAACAACCAGTTTGCCAAACTGCTCAGAAAGTTAACAACCGGTTCTCTCGAAGTGGTGCGAACTGGCTGAATCCCTCCACTGCATAAAGATAACAATGTACTCAATTTCAATCATACATTCTGTGTCCATTCCATTTCCACTTGTTTGTTACTATATTTCAACACCTATATCTTCCTCATTTACTCTTTCTTTGCCCTTTATACCTCCCCTCTAACTTGTGATAGTTTGCCTCTGGTTCACACCAGTTCTATAGAACTGGTAGTAAAACTGGCGGGAGGCTCCACCCACCGACCCCGACGTCATCAAATCGCTTCTGCGCATGCACAGAAGAGCATGCGCGAGCAAAGCTAGCATGTGCACATGGCCCCACTGCGAACCGGTAGTAAAGGTAAGTAGAACCCACCCCTGCCTCTAACCATTCATACCATTTCTCCCATACCATGTAGTACACTGTTTCTTCCTTTTCTTGTATTTCTTGTACTTCTGTCCATCTCTGCACTCCAAAACTTTTCTAATCAAATTTTCTTCTGTTGGTGTATACATTTTTCTATAACCCTCTTCTTTGTCATTACTTTAACAGGGCTTGCGTCTTCAGAAAGACTGATGTCAGTAAATTGAACCTGTGAAAAAGGTAGCCAAGTGAAAAGAAGTAGTTACTAATAAAATCATAACAAAGTATTTCTATATGTCTCACCTTCGGACCTGTACTAAGACTGCTGTAGAAGTGATATCCAAACTCCACGTTTCTAGGTACAGTTTCCCCATCATTTCCAGTTAGTATATCAAATGGCCCTTCCAGCTGGGAATGAACACATCTTTGGAGAATGTATTCCCAATCACAAAGGCGAAGATTACAATATCCTGTGTTCTTTATTTTAATCAATTGCTGCCACTAACATCTCATGTTGTTCTTGTAGTTTTTTTTTCCTTATTCCTAACCATAAAGTTAAAAAAGTAGGCCAATTCAATAATTTTGTTGAAGTATATATAAATAGTTTAAAAAGAAGAGGTGTGTGTGTCATGTGTAAATGCCTCATTCTTGAATGAAAGAAACATATATCCATGGAGTGTCAAGAGTTAACTTATTCTCCCCTTTCTGATGTATTCTTCACTAGCCACTCCCCACTTCTAACCCTGCCTCTCTGGTATAAAAGATGATGCACACTCATTCTCCTTGCTTCTATCTGTAATCACTCTGTGAATATAGAATGCCTTCTGTAAATAAACAATCTTCTATTTGAATATAAAAAGTCTGAATTCATTATTGAGTCTGATCCTCGAATTACAGCAACAATCTGGTAGCAGAGGATGGTTGGCTGACTCAATAAGAAACAGACATGCCAAAGAAAGAAAACTCCAGAAACAAAAGAGAAAGACCCAACACCAGGGCACACAACAAAGAAATGGAAACAGATCAAGAAATGATCGATGAATCTACAATAAAAATGACAAAAGAATCTGAAAACCTCACTACGGACGACGAAGAGGTAATCGATGAACCCAGCGACCAAGAAGCGAGCGAGACAGAAAACAACACGCTCAGATTAGAAATACTAAGACTGCTGAAAAGCCAAAAAGACGACAAAAATCTCATCGCGAACCTCCAAGACATCATAAAAGATAGCGGAGCAGCGAGAGAAAACCACATCAACACACCAGAACCAAAAGACCACAAAATGGTAAGCGAATTACCCATAGATGAAAATATAACTAAAAGAAAGACGAGCGATCCCGCGCAAAATTTTGAATGGCAGCCATCTTGGATTTGCCATCCCGCCAAAATGACTGACCCAGAACCAATCAGAAAGCAGAGTTCAAAATGGCTGGCGCGAAAAACTCTACACAGCCTAAGAAATAAAAAAGAAAAATTCTACTCATCAGAAGAATCCGATACAGACACCGAAGAAACATCAACCGAACTACAAATCGAAACAGCTATGAAAACACTCTACGCAGCCTTCGGCCCAAATCTAAAAATCTCAAAGAAATCAACGAAAGTACCAAAGACAGTCAACCAAATAACAAAGAAAAGACAAACTGCACGATCCAAAAGCAAAGATACAGAAGCAAACACGCAAGCGTCTCAACATCTATCCACTCCGACACGACCAACGAGAACGCTAATGCCCGAACCCAGAGAGCCTTGCAAGTACTCGCCCACACCGCAGATGCTTCCGGGAGCCAGAGACCTCAACCGAGATGACTTCGATGAGAAGAAGCAAACCCCGATCCACACCTGGACGCCTAAAGTCGAGCCAGAGAGTGAATCTTCAGAAGAAGAGCACTGCGAGGGAGCTGCAGTGGCGAGAACCTCCCCCGACAGCTTCAGGAACGAAATGATCTACGCGCATGCGCAAATACGCCCAGATGAACATAGAGATAATAAAGAACAGAGGGAACCATTCAGGCTAATCGCGAGTATCCCTACACCATTCTGCAATTATCAACACATACAGGACCATGGACAGCCTCCAGCTGTAAGTAATGCAACAAATAACATTGGAAATTTGCCTAATGATTTTCCAAAATTGAGAATAGACGGTGTTAACTTACAGGAATGGAGTCAGCAACTCCAGGTTGTCTTCTTAAAAGAAAATTTATTGTTTTTCATAACTAACCCTCCTAAAAAACCATGGACACTAAAATTGGACTGCCTACATCACAGAGCATTTTATTTACTAATCTCTAGTATCTCACCTGCTATTTATCATAGTATTAAGCATAACCTAACTGTCTCAGAAATAATTCATTGTATGTTTAAACTGTTTCATAGTGAAAGTGTGGCAACCACAACTAGAATGTCTAAAAACTTTTTCTCAGCCAGGATAAAACCTGGGACTACTATAAGTGAACATTTACTATTACTAAACACAACTAGAGCAGAACTTCATTTAAGGGGAGAAATAATATCTGACCAGACAATGAAAAGTGTTATTATTAATTCATTAGACTCATCATGGGATAACTTCATATCACATTTAGAAACAATTAATTTAGGCTATCTATCTATAGAGAGTTTATCAAACAGATTAATCGCTGAAGATAATTTGAGAAGAAGCCGCTACAGTACACATAAAGAGCATAGACAGATCAAAAGGGTAGTATTCCAAGACAGGTATCAGGACACAATAGAGTGTTATAACTGTGGGTCTAAAGAACATTATAGGAGAGACTGTCCAAAACCTCCTAGAGAGAAACAAAGACATGACAGAAGAAACAGATATCACGATAGACAATCATCCATTGACAGATATAGACACAGAAATTCACCAAACTTTAGAGAACATAGAGGGGGCAGAGACAACTCAAGGGACAGGAAGTCTGGATCATTGTACGGAATAGATAAACACACAATAATCAAAAATCAAGACTCAAAGGACAATGCTTGGCTCATTGATTCTGGAGCAACAAATCACACAACACACGGTAAGAAAATATTATCTTCCTTCGTAGAAGATAAATTTGTAATTAAAGTAGCAAACCAAGAGGAAGTCCAAGTTATTGGAAGAGGAAATGTAGAATTACCCGGTCTAGGAAAAATAGAGGGGGTACTATTAATACCCAAAATACCTCACAACATCCTCAGTGCAATAAAGCTAAGCAGGGACTCTAACATAAATATAATATTCTCAAAGGGAAAAATAACTCTAGAGAAAAACCAAATAAACATAGGTAATATAATTACCAAAGGAGACCTACCATACTTAATTACAGAAGAAAAATGGCTACACAACATTAATTCAAAAGTAGAAACTAACACTAGCACAGAAACAGAAAATGATATAGATAGTGACAATGAAGAACATGAATCAGAACATGATGATGAAACTACATCTGACAACAACACATACACAAACAGAAAACCCATAATTGGAAAGCCAATTCATGATGAATGTACAAACATATTACATAGAAAATTAGGACATGCCAGTTTTCCTGTAATACAAAAAATGATTGAACATGCTGAAGGTGTTAAAATAAAAGACTATAAAAATTACCTGGAATGTTCAGTATGTAAGTCTTCAAAACTGAGAACCAAGCCCAGACCCAAAAAGGCAACAAGATCATCAAATCATATTTTTAATCTAGTGCATATGGATCTAGTTGGCCCATTAACTCCATCAATTACATACAAAAAACGATATTTCCTCACTATTGTAGACGACTTCAGTCGTTATGGCTTTGTCTACACCTTAAGGCATAAAGATGAAACATTTCAAAAATTTAAAGAATTTTATAAACGTGTGGAGACACAACATCACATACAAATCAAACAAATCATGACAGACAGAGGGTCTGAATTCATGTCAAGAGAATTCTCTCATTGGCTAAAATCAAAGGGAATGTTGCATTTCACCTCTAGTCCTTTCTCTGCTTTTCAAAATGGAGTAGTAGAACGACGAAACTCGACACTACAAACCATGATTAGGTGTACATTAGAGGATGCAGGGTTAGGTAAGCATTTCTGGTCAGAAGCCCTATTATATTCCAATTATACACTCAACCGACTTTGGTCTAGCGTCATAAACAAAACACCATACGAACTGATGTATAGTAAAAAACCTAAGATAGCCCACATGCATGTGTTTGGAGTTACAGCAGATGTACATATACCGAAACAATTAAGGCGTAAGGGGGATAATGTGTCCAGAAGGCTGAGATTCATGGGTTATGAAACAGGTACAAAAGGATATAGATTTATTGACAATAACAACAAATTCATAATCTCTAGGACCGCTGTATTTCACGAACAAACCAATTGGTCTAAAATAAATCTCAATGAAATACTCCCAATAACAAGGCCTAATATTAAAACACAAGGTAAAGCAAAACAAGAGGGACAAACTTGTGATACACAAAAAGACAATACCAAAACATGGATAGGAAACTGTCCCAAAATCAAAATAGATTCATTAACACAAAAGGAGGCAAGATATTTACATGATAACAATGATAGACCAGAAAGAACAATTAGATGTAACAGAAATCAAGTACCTGAACGATTTAAAGATTACATAATGCACATACATAATGAAACACCAACACCAAACACATATGAAGATGTATTAAAACTCCCTTTGGAAGAAAGAAACAAATGGGAACTAGCCATGGCCAAAGAAATGGACAGCTTACGAGAACTTAATGTATTCACTCCAGCACCAGTCCCAAAGGATAAAACAATTATAGGCACTAGATGGATATTTAAGATTAAAAATTTAGAAGAGGGTAACACGTTATATAAAGCAAGATTAGTAGCACAGGGTTTTGCTCAAAGATACCCTGAGGATTACACCGACACATATTCCCCCACAGTGAGAACTGAAAGTGTTAAGATAGCTTTAGTGATAGCCTCAGCTCTTAATCTTGAAGTTTTTCAATATGATATACAAACTGCATATCTACATGCAAAACTTGATAAAGAAATATATGTAAGAGCTCCACACAGCAAAAACATAAATAGAAATGACACATGGTTACTGAACAAGAGTTTTTATGGATTAAAGCAATCTGGCAAACGTTGGTATGAATGCTTGGTCAACGTACTCAAGACCATGAACTTCAATGCCACAACGGCAGATAATTGTTTTTTTGTTAGAAGAGAAGGTGAATCATTAGAATTTGTATTAATTTATGTAGATGACATTCTGTATATTGGCAAACATAAAGATAAGAGAGATATTTTTGTAACGAAACTAGGAGAACACTTCTCATTAAAGTCATTGGGGAAAGTAAACAAATATCTTGGAGTACACATTAGTAAGACCGAAAAAGGATTTAGCTTATCACAAAAGGATAAAATAATTGAGCTCTTGAACAAATGTAATATGAATAATGCAAAACCTTGTGACACACCAATGCAGACTGATTTCTTAAAAAATATGAATGAATCATCTCCTGAATTTAATGACAATACGCTTTATAGGTCAGTTATCGGTTCTCTTTTGTATATTGCTAATTGGACCAGACCTGATATTGCTCTACCCCTTAATTTGTTGTCTAGATATGTCAGTAAACCTCTAATTTACCATTGGGAAGCAGTTAAGAGAGTCTTGAGATATTTGAAACACAGTTTAGATTTCTGTCTATTATTAGAACCTAACAATGTTAAAGAGCCTATCCTCACTTATTACGCTGATGCTGACTGGGCAGGTGACACTAAGAGTAGGAAGAGCACTTCCGGTTATGTATTCTTCCTTAACAACTGCCCAGTCTACTGGTATACTGGGAAACAGAATTTAGTAGCTACTTCAACCACTGAAGCAGAGTATATTTCTCTGTCAAAAGCATCTAACAATCTCATCTGGTTCAATGATTTATTAACTAATGTTTGGAAGAGTCCATCACAGCCCTTCACTATATATGAAGATAATAAGGCCGCAATAGAAATATCAAGAGCAGACGCTATTGGCCAAAGGTCTAGACATATAGATATCAAATACAAACATGTAAGACAATTATCTGAAAATGGGTTCATCAAAGCTATTCATTGTGATACTACAGAACAAATAGCTGATATATTGACTAAACCTTTACAATCCAAACAACATAAATATTTAAGCTCAAAATTGTGTGTTCAATATTATTCTATTTCTGAATGTAATTATTGTTGTGTGTCAAATCGGCATTTAGAGGGGGATTTGTCATGTGTGAATGCCTCATTCTTGAATGAAAGAAACATATATCCATGGAGTGTCAAGAGTTAACTTATTCTCCCCTTTCTGATGTATTCTTCACTAGCCACTCCCCACTTTTAACCCCGCCTCTCTGGTATAAAAGATGATTCACACTCATTCTCCTTGCTTCTATCTGTAATCACTCTGTGAATATAGAATGCCTTCTGTAAATAAACAATCTTCTATTTGAATATAAAAAGTCTGAATCCATTATTGAGTCTGATCCTCGAATTACAGCAACAGTGTGTGTGTGTGTGGGGAAATCCCATGGAAATATATTACCATAGAAAAAACAGCTGTAGGAAATGTGATCCAACTATTTAAGCATTCCTTTCCTTTCCTTTTCTTCTGTGCCCAAAATTATTGAAAAATCCCCTGCTTTCATATAGATTGGAAGTTAGTTGGTGGAAAGTGGAAGAAGACAAAAAAAGTGCGAAGAAAGTCTCATTTCCCTTTCTTTTTTCCTTCTACAGCCACCCTGGAAATGAAGACAATTTCAATCACTGGATCTATAACTGTCACTGAAAGCCACAGGCAGACTAGTGACAGGACACGCTTGCACAGATTAATTTGTCTAAAAAGAATGTTAATGAAATGTGTAATAGATGTAGGAAGTCATTTTTCAAACAATTGTTTCAGAGATCTAATAGGCAGATTTATTTTTTATGTACTTATAAAAAGAAATGTGAGCAAGAGAAGTGAGATTGATTTTAATCTTTCCTATTTGTTTTTGTGTGCTGTTTCCATTATCTGCAATCCAGTAATTAGCAATATAAATTTTACTTCCATTAAGAGGCAATGAGGTGACCAAAGAAAACATGTTTGTGAATTTAGCTTCTCTCACACAGATCAAAGATCATATGTATTCATGGCTATAATGAGTAGGTGATGCACTAATGTTCTCCAGTGGGCTGAACTTTGTTTTTGCAAAACCTTCCCGTGTTTCACTAATTGGTTTTAGCACCATTAAAAAGGTGCTGAAATCAGAAGGAAAGAAATTGTCAGTAGTGGGTGGAGAAGGGATAATTCTGATTCTCATCATATGCTGGAGACATTAAATTGTTACAACACAGGAGAGGAGGGGGAACACAAGATTTGTTTCTGTTTTATTTTTAAAACCAGTCTCATTAACTATAACGTCCCAAAATATGCTTAACTCTAATAACCAAAAATCTCAGTTTCACAGTTTTTATTTTTGAGGAAACAACTTTCCACTCTTTTTGTTTGCAATGTGCTGCATTTTCTTGAACCAAATATGTGAGGAACAATGTAGTAACAAGGCAAATAGAGCTGAATAGGATATTCTCCATGCCAATTCACTTCTGATTATCTTCTGAAAGCACCTATGTCCACTACGTATGAACAACATCTCAGCTTAGACGTATGGCTGTGGCTGTGGATATTATCTATGATCCTGTCCAACCTAGCTGGAAATTGCAAACACAGATGGGTATATGTTAGTAATTTCCCAATCTAATTCTACAAACAGGTCTGACTTTTGAAAAAGCAATAAACTCACAAAGCAGCTGCCTTGTTGGACAAGTAGGAATCTGGATTCTACCCAATATGGAAAGTCTCCAGTACATCTTGAGTCGTCACCTTATAAATAGAGAAATACGAAACTGGAATTAAAGAACATTTATAGCATTTTGTCAAAAGAGTTGCTTTGCTCTAAGTAAGACATAATATGACTGTCATTCTACTGACAGCCTTTAACATAAAGAATTACCCATATTTGGTAAAAAAAAACCCCAAAACACCATTCCTTTGCTCTTTCTTTTTTTTTGCCAAGCACAATGATCAAAGCCAAATTATAAGACATCAGTAACAAAAATGTCAATAGCAGGCATTCTGCTGGAGGAACGGTAGGGGGAGGGTAACCAGAAATATTGGGTTCAAAATTTGAACGGTAAAATTTCAGCACTGTTATAATTATGGAAATGCAATGCAACAAACTCAAGACATCCATGTGCTGAAACCAGAAAGTTTAAAAAAAAATTCACGAATGTTTTGTAAAATACATTGAAATTTACACTGCAACAATTTCTCTGAGCTTAGTTGTTTTCTTGCAGATGTTTCATTACCCAAACTAGATAACATCATCAGTGCTAGAGATGATGTTACCTAGTTTGGGTAATGAAACATCTGCAAGAAAACAACCAAGCTCAGAGAACACGAAGGACCCCACAGTTCAACCTTGAGTCTCCTTTTTTGGTCTCACTGCAACACAAAGCAACAACAGATCAAAACAATAGTAGTAACACTCCTACTGAAGACACCCTTGCCTGGCCTGGGAAATCTATGCAATTATAACCTTACAACAGTGGTGGGTTGCCCCCGGTTCATAAAACTGGTGGGGGCTCCACCCACTGACCCCGATGTCATCAAAATGCTTTTGTGCATGTGCAGAAGCTTCTGCGTGCGCGGCCCCGCTGCGAACCAGTAGTAAAGGTAAGTAGAACCCACCCCTGCCTTACAACCGTGCTGGCCTCATAGCTCCAGATTCATCTGAATACTGTTTTCTCTGGATGTCTCACAGTCAGGCTTTCAGCCACTATCTGTTGTGGCCCACCAGTGCCCTCTACGGATCGTGGCTAATCCCGATGACGAGGAGGCTGGTGTGGTGTCGGACAGCGAGGAGGCTGAAGAAGATGTGGTGCCAGAGGCAGAGACTCAGCTAGGGCCTTCAGAACCTCCAGAGGCTCCTTCAAGTGGAGGAGCCTCTTCTCAATGCTCGAGCACGCAGGGCTGCCAAAAGGCAGGAGTGGCTATTCAAGAGGAGGAGGTCTCCTCAAGAGTAAGGTTTGAGGATAATTGGCCACTTCCTTAGCCTATTTAAGTCACATGCAGTTAGTAAGTTTCTTGCTGGAAACAACTTGTAATTATCATCAGAGCATTTTTGGAAAAGTCTTATCGTATTTTGTTTTCTGGGCTGGTTGCCAACCTTTGCCGGACTTTGGTTTATTCTTGCTACTTAATAAATTTGATAAGGACTGATGGTGTGTGCCAATATCCTCGGAAATCTGGAGCTGGGACAGAACACTATCACTGGTACTGAAACTCTGTTAGAAACTAGATTTGAAGACTGTGGTTCTACTAGTTTATGAACTCTTTGGTGCTCTTTGGGCTTGGCTGTTTTCTTACCCATCTAGGTAACATCATCAGTGCTAAAAAGTATGACCTTTGCTCCCTGTTTATATTCAGTAGCTTGCTCTGACACTGTTGGTAACATTGTGGTTTCTCCTTGGTAGTTCCTTAATTAGGGTATTGTTTCCACCAAGGATTCCCCATCTCTTAGATTATTTTAGTAATCATTATTAATTTACTAAGCAGAGTATAAATCAAATGAATGAATAAGTATGCTAAATCACAATGCAACGAGTTATTCAGCTGTGAGAATCTCAAACATTCCACCATGAATTGAAACTAGGTATAAGATGTTTATTAAATAATGAGGTCTAATTGCACTCCTATGTAGCTCTTACATTATGTAGAACTTACTAAAATATTTTTTTCTTATGACAGTGTATGTTATACAGAACCCAATATGCCAATTTAAAACAAAATATACCCAATTTCATCTTTTGTATACTTTCTTTTTCCAGCCCTTTGATGCACTGAATTTCCTTCACATTATACTGGGTTGTTCAATAGTGTGACTTACTTCAGAACTAGCCAATCTTGGATGAAATTCACAACCATGAATACTGCTGCTGGATTCAGTGAGCATTTAATGCTTGGTGTTATAGGCACTTAAAAAGGATTTTATATCAACAGTTTTCAGTGTAGAATAATCTCTTACAATTAAATATATCATATATGTATCTATATCTACCTCTATGTCTAGATTTCCTACCTTTTTTCCACTCGTTCTTCCATCCATTCATCCATCCATTGTACATTACATATTACACATATATTCATAAAATATGTGTAAAATAATAATTGTAAGATCAGGCTGATGGAACACCAATAAGGGATATTCTAATCTTATATTTGTTCCCAAATATTCTCCATAAAAGTATTTCTGAAGCCCATGAAGAAGGGATGGTCCAGATGTCAAAGAACACTGTGTGTGTGTGTGTGTGTGTGTGTGTGTGTGTGTATAATACACACACAAAGGAATGCCATCACTGAGAAGCTCTATCAGGCCCTGGAGGAGAACCTTCAGCAATCCCTCTCTCAGATCGCATCAGCTAAATAGATTCAAGCCAGAGGGGATAATGTCAGTGAGAAGCAGGCATTTTTCCATGTAAGGCTTTATATAATACAACCATCTTGAATTGTACCATTGGTTAACTGGTAGCAAATGCAGCTCTCTGCATTTTGCTGTTGCATGCAAAACTTTGATCAAAAGCAGGCAGAGCCAGAAGCAATTAACAGGCTTACTGTATGTGCTTAAATTAATTTGTCATAAATTACTCACAGAACTTGAGCAAAGATAAAAGGATTCTGCCACATCTCACAACAAATTGCCTCAGAGTTTGATCTCTCCTTATCTTCACTTCACCTGCAACTGGCAATTGAGGAAGAAAACTCATGACAAAATAGGTCCCCTACTCCAAACTTGGCATCTATCCCAGAAAGATTGCATAGTCAATGGTGCTGAAAGCTGTCAAAAGATATGGCAGGACCTGAAATGTCAAATTCCCACTATCCTGCTTCCACCAAAGATCATCCACAAAAGTACCTTACACTAAGGCTTGATTGCTGACTGATAAGGGGTATCATCTAATATAGTTCATCCAGAATTATTTGTAGTAGCAGGTCCATCACCTTTTCCAATAACATTTCCTGAAAAGGGAAGATTGTCTACTAGACAATTAGTTGTCCAAAATAATTAAGTCAAGTAATAGTTGAGAACACTTACCACTTTTTCAAGATAGAAAGTAGGTACCCCTCACTCAAAAATGCATTCACTACTTCCCATCAGCTCCCTGGCGGTTTTTGCTAATAAGGGATCCAATCTATAGAAGTCAGACTAACAGCACAGAGAACCCTGTCCATCTTCTCAGGATCCATCTGCTCAAAAAAGTTCCAAATAACACCAAAGGCACAAAATCTGTCATGTCTGTTGAACTTACCCAGCAAAGGTGAACAATTTTGCTCTCCAGAAGATGAGCAAATTCTTCATAGTAGTCTAGATATGCTTGGTTTTCCCTATGAGGCAGCTATCTGCAGATGCAATAAGAATAGAGAAGTAAATCCACTTTGCCATTCTTACCATCATAGCCTAGACTCAAATTTGAGCTCTTTCCCATATTCAGTCATACTCATCTCAGTATTGCTCGAGGCATCTCTTCTGCTGCTTCACCTCCCAGAGCTCTTCAGCAAACCAATTTCTTTGTATGTTGCCATTACTTAAAAAAAAAAGAAGCAATGACATTCTTCTCTTCCTGAGAAAAAAATTGGTGGGGCTCCATACATGAAAGAAAGAAGATAAGCTCGCTTTTAAAATAACACTATCACCATTATCATCCCTTTTCTCAATTACTGCATCACAAAGCACTCACATCAATTTTAAAAATTACAAAATGTAAAAGAGAAATGTAAAAGAGAAAAAGGAAAGTATAGAGAAAATACAATTCTCAAGGCTAGATTTGAATGCAAATTGCTAAACTCAGCCTTTCTTTGCTCTATAGGTTGAGTTGTTTCAGTTGGGTTGTTTTTGCTGGAATAGCAATATGCTATTGAGACACTAATTTAAAGCCAAAAAGTCATTTCTTGTAAGATGATCCTGAAGCACAGTTTTTTTTTTAAAAAAAAATACAAATCTTTTAGAAGTGGAGCTGATTTTATCACTTGTGGTTGAGGAAAACTCTTTCAAGTAAAAGCTAAAGTGAGGAATAAGTATATCCCATATGCCATTGAGTCAAATATTTTTATTGCACCACGCAAAGTAGATTTCATCCAGTGGTGCATTCCAGTAAATTAAGTGGAGTCCTTATACATTTTTTCTAGTAGATTATGATCCCTTCTATTTTCCTTATACATACGTACTCTAACTTCAAACAAAGCTTGGCAGATAATATTCTATCACTTCCCAGTATGAGTTTAAGTATTTAAGGATCATCTCAAACTTTATCCTTAATGCATACTTGACTAAATCAGTCATTTAAGAAATGCTATTTCCCTTCAGAAACTACTCAAGGAAACTACTAGTTAAGTCTGATGTGTAAGCTCTAGGAAAATATACTACTCAAAAAAATAAAAGGAACACAAGCAGAAGACATCCAAGATCTGAATGAATGAAATAGCCTTATTAAATACTTTGTTCTTTACATACAGTAGTTTATACACTTCTCAAACAACTAAAGGGAACACAAAACTACTGTATGTAATGAACAAAGTATTTAATAAGGCTATTTCATTCATTCAGATTTCGGATGTCTTCTGCTTGTGTTCCCTTTATTTTTTTGAGCAGTGTATAATATGAGGCTTTCCTTGTTGCATCTGTTGCAAAGCAAAGCTTTTTCTATCTCACTTTAATTAAAAGTGAAATGGATTTTTGCTCTTGACATAAAACACCAAATCAGAAGTTTTTAAGCACAAGTCATATTAGCAATGCATCACATTAATATACATAAAATGTATACCCAACAATAAAATCTCTTAGTTCCTAATGTCAGTTTATTTCAATTAATTACAATTCTTATATGCCACTTTGTTGTCCTCTGTGAACATATATGCATAGTTTGTTGGGGAAATACTGTAACACAAATGAAACAATCAACAACCTGGAATACTTTATTTAATTAAAAAAGGAGAAAAAACCACAAGCATTTCATTAGAAACAAAGAAGGCACTTGGGGAAAAAAAGCAGAATAAATGTGATTCCAGTGTAAATAGTTATAGTTATATAATTATATATATAGTTATAGTTATAATTAGGATTTACTTCAGGATAGTTTACAAGGCTATCTAGGCTCCCTGCAAATGGGAGCCTAATGGTAATTCATAACCATTAACATGGTATGTTGAATTTCTTCTTCATCTGGTGTGTGTTCAGTATTGATTATAGTTAGGGTGTTGTCAGGCACAAACAACTAGACCCACATGTGCAGAGTTCAAACTAACTACTTTATTAAACTCTGTCTGTAATACAGGAATCTCCCCAGACTGGCAGCTTTCTCTTGGGCACCATTAGATAAGTCTCCAAGGAATTCAGATTCTGGCCCTTTTATAGTTGCACAGTGACCCTAGACTAGCTCCCTGCTTGACTCTTCCCCACTGCCAAGCTGGGTATTTCCCAACATGTATGGAGGGAAATGTAAAGCACTAGTACCTTGCAAGTGTCAAGGGTTAATTATACTTCTTATTACAGCTGATGCCATCTCTGTAATTCTTTGCAAAACATAAAAGCTTTTGGAAAATATAACTACCAGTTGGGCCCAGCTAAGAGGTAAGTAAAAAGCAAAGATTCCATGTATCTGTTTCATATTGTTTTTAAAAGTTCCCTTTATCTTACCTAAAATTTTATAGATACCTCCTCAGGGATGTAAGTGCAATATTTCTTTTTAAATATTGCACCAAGACTACCCCAAACTCTGAAAGACCTCTTTGATTACCTTATACAGGGGAATCCCACATGTCTTCAAGTGGCAAATAGCAGGGGATTGGAAATGCAACAAAATGAAACTCCCTGAAAATGTATATTTGACCTGCATAGATTCAGTAGTGCCCTGCTAAAACAGTAAGACTAAATGGACAGGTGTGAATGCATTGTAAAGACTAAGTAATATCATAGCAAGACCCTTGAGCACAGAATTCTTTTAGAGATTGAAAGTTGCCATTGTGTCAAGGCATTAGGTTCACAATCCCTTTTGTTACTACCATCTATTCACACTCTGAAATATTGTTTGAGCACACAGGGGTAATGAACTTAGGGGTTTAATTCTACTCAAAGTTTGGTCATCAGTTCTCCTGCTTGCCATGAGGTTTGCCATCTTGTTTTCTTTTTTAGTTGAATTTGGAAATCTAGCTAGCATGGAAATCCCCCCTCCATGTCAAGCGAGAGATGTGCAAACACCCAACAATCTAAAAAACATTAACATCCGTCATACATTGAAAGAGTATCTTCATGAATGTGTTTCTTTCAACCCTATCTAATCCCATCCCTAAGCAAAAGAAGAGAACATTATAAATTCTTTATCAGCTGATTTATTCATTTGTATCCTGACTTTATTATTTCACAAATAACTCAAGGCAATGAATACATTCAACAAACCTTGCTCCTCCTATTTTCTCCACAACGACAGAGTGACTGGCCCAAAACTGGCTGTCATGGCTAATGTGGGACTAGAACTCATGGTTTCCCACTTTCTAGCCCAGTGCCTTAATCACAATTCTTCAGGAACACTCATCTGCTTGTTCTCTTTCCAGTATGCTTGGTGGAGGGTTGGGATTTATCAGTCTCTTCCTGCGGTGCTCTCTGAGTGGAATGTACTTTTTTGTTTCTGCTCTGATTGGTGGAGAGACTCAAGTGATTAATCTTGAAATAGGATGATTTGGAATTTTTTGGAAACTTTTGATCTTCTAGTGCAGGGGTGTCAAACTCACAGCCCGTGGGCCGGATGCATCATGCGCTGGCCATGCCCACACCTGGTTTAATGAAGGGGGAAAAAGTCATGATGCATCACATGACAACAACATGACACGGCGAGTTTGACACCCATGTTTTAGTGCAGTGGTGGTATTCAGGTTCTATCCGGTTCGGGCAAACCTGCAGTGGTGGGAGGCTCCGCCCACCCATCCAGATGTAATCACATCCTGTTTTTGATGCTCTGTGCATGCGCGAAGGCGCACACACTCACATTTGCTCAATTGGATGAAGTGTGCTTGAATTTCTTTGTTACTGGAATAAAGGGAAAATCTGCTCTAGAGAAGTAATGAGAAACAGTTGTTACAGGACAAGGGTTAGAAGGGCTATAGAAAACGTTATAGTGAGATTATGAAAAGGTCACCTGCTTGATTTTTGTGATCAGCTTTGATAATTATAGGAGTCCCTGTGTGACCAGTCATCTTAATAACAATTATTTCCTGGAGAAGCAGAACTCTAGATAAAAGTTCCTGGATAAGGGAGCTTGCTTAATTGCATAGCCAAGTGATGTAAAGCATCGTTTTTGCCAGAGCTGCCCAAATTGTGGCCAGTTCGTTAACAGAATAACAAAGATGGAAGGGATTTGGAAGTCTTCTAGTACAACTCCCTGCTCAAGTAGGAAACCCTATACCATTCCAGACAAGTGGCTGTCCAATCTCTTGTTAAAAGCCTTCAGTGATGAAGCACTCACAACTTCTGAAGGCAAGCCATTCTGAATGGCTTAGCCTGGAACAGCAACACAAGAATTGCATACAATTTGATAACAGCTTTAGGCTTTTTTCTCAAGTCACCTCTAGAATTGCTCATGCCACCTCCTTTGAGAACATAATCACAAGGTCAATGACAGAAAAATTAACCCAACTATTCATTGAGTAAAAGCTTTGCTTAATAAGGCTTAACTCTTAAACCGGAAATGAATGAACAAAACTCTAGCTGTCAGCCTCCACCTTTACTGCTTTGGCTGCCATAGTAACGGGAGGGGGGAGAGCTAGGTAGCATAGGTGGGGCGGAAGCGTGCTGGAGGAATCGAAAGTGATAGTTAAGCCACCGGACTGTATCTTTGAAGCTGCCGTCGGGTCAACGGTCGTGGCATTCCTGATTGATGACACTGCCAGACGTGTGCTTCCACCTGACCCCTGAGAGACCTTTGGATTGGATGATTTATGTTGGACAGTGGGAGGGGATGCTTTCTATATGCAATTTTCGCGCTTATTGCCTTAGATTCTGCTTTCCTTTGGTTGCGTTCACTTCATTTTCTAGTAAAAGTACCTTTCTCTATAAACAATGGAGTTTGGGTCATTCTTTCCTGGACTTTAAAGGAAGCACACCTGACATTAAGCAGAATCTACTCTCCAGCCATCCCAGATAAACACCAAGGGGGCTGAACCCAAGATATGTCTGACCAAGAGAGTGAAGGAGACCAGATGGGAGCTTCTGGCTCTACTATAACTTCACTTCAAGTGGAGAAGGAAGCTGCAGAATGGATGGAAAAAATTCGGCTGAGAGAGGAGCCAGAGGAAGCTGGATGGTCGAGGGGAGTAGGAAGGTTGCTGGACCTGGGGAGGACCCCCCCAAGGAGTAACCAGCTCCAGACCTCATAAGGGAGAGGCGGTGTGGCTGCAAGAGCAAAAGGAGAGCCTCATGATTGCTGAGGCGATGCAATTCCTCCGCGATGCCGAGGAAAGCTGAAAAAACCATGAGTCTTATGTATTCCCTGTGGGGAAGAGAGGAGACTACCCCAGACTGGATCCAGAAGAGACAGCCTGTGGGGGAGAGGAAGAGGAAGCTGGGGAAGAAACATCTCAGGCTTCTGGAGCTCAAGCGAGGGATGCAGCAGTCCAGGGACCCCCAGCCTTGTAGGCCCCACCTCGCAGATGCAAAAAGCCAAAAATTCCCCCCCTAACTGGAAAATATGATGGGAATCCGAAGACCTTGGGGCTTTTCTTGACCCAAATGTGGAACCACATCAGGACTGGGGGGACGATTACTTATCAGATGCGGCATGAGTGAGATGCGTCATGAATGTCTCAGAGGGAGTAGCAGCTGAATGGATGGTGGTCCACCACAATAATAACTCTCCCTTGCTGAGGAATTACAACCTGTTCATGGGGGCTCTTAGGAAGCGGTTTGAAGACCACCTAGCTGAGCGGAAAGTGAGACTCAGAATGAAGGGTATCCAGCAGGGCCGGAGATCGGTGGCAGAATACACCCAAGAATTTCGCAAACTTGCACCCTACATGACAGGGTGGTCAGAAGCGGCCCTACTAGAGAGTTTCAAGGACGGACTGAATGAAGACATATACAAAGACTGTAGAGCACGGGTGGTCCCCGAAGACTTACAGAGTTGATACGTAGTAGCTGACGATGTGGAAATCGAGCTGGCCCGAAGCCGACTCTGAGGGGGCCATGCAGGGGACCCATCATCCCCCTTCTACCGCAAAGGAGCGCCAAAGGCGGGTGCAGGGAGAGCGGAATTCAAACCAAAATCGAAGCCCTTCACGTGTTTCAAATGTGGAAAGGAAGGCCATCGGGCCGCCGAATGTTTCTCCAAGCCAGTGCCAAAATCTACTGGCTCGTAACCAAAGAAGGCTGACAAAGCACCTGCAAAAGCTCATGAAACCGCCCTGAAAGGAGAAGTTGTTGAGTTCGCTCCCCAAAACCAGGGTGAGTTGGGAACTCCGACCACTGCGGACGACAGCGGGATGGACTCCGATTCCGACTCTGATGATCTGGACTAACATCTCTTATGCAGAGGGGCCGAATATCAGCCTCTGCCTTTACTGCTTTGGCTGCCATAGGAACGGGAAGGGGGAGAGCTAGGTAGCATGGGGGGGGGGAAGCATGCTGGAGGAATTGAAAGCGATAGTTAAGCCACTGGACTGTATCTTTGAAGCTGCCATCGGGTCAATGGTTGTGGCATTCCTGATTGATGACGCTGCCAGACGTGTGCTTCCACCTGACCCCTGGGAGACCTTTGGATTGGATGATTTACGGTGGACAGTGGGAGGGGATGCTTTCTATATGCAATTTTCACGCTTATTGCCTTAGATTCTGCTTTCCTTTGGTTGTGTTCACTTCATTTTCTAGTAAAAGTAGCTTTCTCTATAAACAATGGAGTTTGGGTCATTCTTTCCTGGACTTTTAAGGAAGCACACCTGACACTAGCATTCAAAGCAAAATTAAAACAAAATAAAGATGGTATATTTAATTAAGGGCTCACATTCAAAGGCAAATATTTCTTATCAATAGCCTCTGATATTTTAAAACTTCCATATTTCACTTTTACAAGCTTCTAGTTTTTCAAAATAAAAGTCATAGTTGGCAGGTTCACAAAAATGTTTTGGGAATGGTGAGCAAGAAAAATTAAAAACACAATAACACAAGAAACAAAATCAACAAAAAATCATCACATAACATTATAGTCTACTTTTACAGTCTAGCATTTGTGTTTGCATTCATAATTAACATTGTTTTACCAATTATGTTCTTTTTTCACTTACTCCATGAGGCTTCTTCTCAAAGCAAACACAATATTAGTTAGGAACATTGCTTCCTTACAGGCATTAAAATGAAATGTTTAAAAATTAAATTAGCAGTGTGTACCCACTGGAACCTTAAATAACCATAGCTAAATTCTTGTAGGAGAACAACTGTATTGATTAGATCTGCCAGATGTCATTAAAAAAAGTCCAGATGGCAGCCGTGATGAGACTCCACCCCAGTGGTGGGTTTCAAATTTTTTTACTACCGGTTCTGTGGGCGTGGCTTTGTAAAATCTCCATTTCCACCCCACTCCAGGGGAAGGTTACTGCAAAATCCCCATTTCCTCCCAATCATCTGGGATTTGGGAGTCAGAGAATAGATGGGGCGGGGCCAATCAGAATTTTTACTACCGGTTCTCCGAATTACTCAAAATTTCTGCTACTGATTCTCCAGAACTGGTCAGAACCTGCTGAAACCCACCTCTGCTCCACTCATATATTTAATGTGCAGTGAATTGCACATAAAAACAGGTGGAGCTTGCATTGCATCAGGAGATCAACCATTTTGACTTTTTAGACCATGCCCTCTACACATGTCTGTCTGTATTCCAATTCATGCACTTCAGTTGCAAAGACATCCTGTGACCACTTATTTCCCACTATTATCCCAAAACAGCACTCATAAGTCTGGAAGAAGAAAAAATCTACATGTTAGGAATAGAATTTTTGTCAACAAGATTAAACAAGATATATTGCAGAAATGAGCAGAAATACGTGGGTATTTCATGGTATTTGGTTCTTCCATGTGGCAAAAACATTGCCAAGTTTTTAAGCTGAACAAATGGATATTTTTCAGACATTGACCAATGCATATGTTCACTTAACAATCCACCTTTCCTCCAGAACAGTCCCATGCAGAGCTTCAAAGGGTACTTTGATTAAACAAAGTTTTGATCAAAGCATCCCTTTGAAGCAAAGCAGGGAATTGAAGTGGTACACTTCACGCATCCATGCTGCTTTAGTCCAGATGATGAAAGGGGCTTCTGTGCATGCTCCATGCATGCAAAGAGGTGTCTTTTCACCAGAGAAAATGGTTGATCATGCTGAATTGGCCATTCAAAGGAATCAGTTAAATTCAAATTTGTTTACCACATCAGATCAGATCATGCAAAGGCTTAGACTGAGGCTAGAGCTTAAGGTGGGGCATAGTTTTATGCACATACCTAATTCAGAACACTGTTCACATAGTATTTTCTTTCCTTATCATCATATTCTACTAAGTTAGACTGAAGGATGGGATTGGCCCAAGATCAGTCATCAACCTTAATTCTTTGCTCTTAGTTGTCTTGAGGTGTTTGGCATCTGGCATTGTAAGCATGACAGGAAAAAACTCAAAGATGAGCCCCTAGCTCCACCATACAGAGCTCAGTTCCCTTTTTGTGTTATGGGTTTTATTTGTAAGGCACTTGGTGAGATCCTTGTTTCCTCAAAGAATCTACATATCATTAAAGCACTGATTTGCCAGGTTTCTACATTACATTTGGATCTTAGAAATGGCCAAACCTACATTCATCTTCTCATCTTTGTCATCTTTGTTATCTTCTCATCTTTCCTACTATCTTCTCCTATTAGTATCTTATGATTTATCACTTATTTGTATCTTATGATTTATGATTATATTTTATTATTTATTATCTATGACTTACCACTCTGTTGTTTGTATGTACACTGAGAACTTATTCACTGGAGGAAAAATCCTTGTATGTCCAATCATACTTGGACAATAAAGAGTATTCCAATATTCCAAATATATGGTACTTTAAAACTATGTCTAATGTATGGTTATTTATACTTACTTCACAGGTTTATGGAAGTCTTTTTCCAAACTCTTGTATGAAGTGAATCTGATTCTTATATCTTATTTGCCATTGCTGAAAATGAGTTAAAATAGATATAAAAATAGATGGACCTCTATGCTTTAGTTAGTAATGCCACGTATATAGATTAAAATTTGGGATTCAAAACTTATGAACCAAACAACTCATTACATTAAAAGATCAAAGTTTCCCTTGAGTTGAGCTTGATTGCTGGTGACTGCAGGACTCATAACATGTAGTTTTCTTACAGCATTATAAAAAATGAGATGCCAGGCCCCCTTTCAATTTCTCAATCTAGCCAGTCTAGTAGATGACAGATGACAGTCTTCTATCCAAACTTTATCTAGATTTGAACATGGTTAGTTTCCAATATAAGGAATCTGTTTTGGTCCTAAAACATCACTTGTATTTACTGCCATAAAGTGGTTGTCTGAATTTTTGTACTTAGTTCTGGTAGTTTTATATATTTTGTCACCTGATCAGCTATCATTACATTTATATAGCAATTTATCTGGATTCACTGAACTGAGAATTAGGAATCATTTATGCATGGCATCAGTTCTATCAAAGAACTTTACATCTTTTTATTTCTTCACATATTTGCTATATGCTTCCACAAAACTTTATCAATAATAGAAACAGGAAAAAATGTTGCTTGAACTGAAGAGAAATTATTGTGTGGTGCAAATTAGTGGTGATAATTTGATCCAGCTCATTGTGTTTGGAAATTTTAACATCATATAAGTAAATAGGTAAATGTTCACAAGATACTTCTAGCCATCCCTAAAAAATAGGAATATAAAGATAATTTTCGACTACTCAATAGAAAGGCATAGAAGTAAATAAGGAGTCAATTATATATATACATATATAACCATGTAAACAGGTGATTGTAGATATTGATAGAAATAGAAAGACAAAAAATAACCCACCGTTGTAGTAACTTCTAAGAGTCAGTCATTGGACTGAATTGATGTTTGTTTGTTTTGTATGTTGTTTTAATGTATTGATGTTGGGTTTGTTTTTTCTTTTTATTATTAATAAAAAATTAAAAAAAAAAAGATACTTCTAGCCATCCCATTTATTTCTGAATTGTCAGATCATTTATACAGACAACCAAAAGTAGTATAGTAAAGCTGAGACAATGAAAGACTTGAGGTTATGTTTGACAAGTTGTGAAACTGTCTGATTTGATGTACAAATTTGTTTGGTTTACAATAAAATAGATTTTGAATCAATGTGATTTTCTTGAAAACAGCTGAGAATGTAAAGTGACTTCTGTATATGCACATACACTGACACATGCATAGGCTTCATTTTAATAGCAAAATAAAAAATGAAATGAAATGAAAAATTACTGCTTTTGAGTAACCATAAATTTTTTGAAGCTTTGTAATAAAAAACAAAAGAACAACAAACTGTATCAATCTCTCTGTATGTACTGGCCTAGGCATTAAGAAGCTTCCCTAAACCAAATGTTCTAATAATTTTCAGAAACTTTTGTACGATCTTTCTTTTAGAGTTCCCCTGAAATTAATTTATCTTTTTCATCTTATGGCGGGAGCAAATGCATTTCACTTAAGGCCATCAGTTTTAAATGAAAAACTTTCCTAACCTCTTGGTTTTAGCTTGGGAAAACAAATTGCTAATGGGATTTTGCAACACTTAACTTGTTAGTAAGGCATCATTCTCAGTCCTGAGATTTCTTAATTTGATTAGGCCAATAACTTATGGAAACTCACGTAGAACAAGTAATATTTTAATTCATGTTGTTTATTTTTTAAGGAAATTTATAACAACGAATTATTAGAATGAATTAGCTTTAACTCTCATCTTGATGCATAATATGAATAAGTAAGCCAATACAAATATATTGATTTGATTGCAAATTTCATGTTTTTTCCCCTGAATATGTACACTGTATATCTCTCTTAGTTCATGGTATGAAAACAAAATGCTGACTTGCAAGGTACATGTAGTCTTTGCTTAGTGACTGCCAAGTTTAGCAACCATTCGTGTAATGATGGTTCATAGTTGGCTTGAGTGAGTGGAGAATCTGTCAGTGAAATCACAACTCTCAGTGATTTGTTGTTTCATTTAATAACTGCAACTTATTTGCTTTATCACAGTGGGGGCCGTAAGTCTATCATATCATGTAATGTCTCACTTAATGACCACATTGCTTAGCAACAAACCTGTAGTCTCTAGATTCAAGATTGTTAATACGAACATCTTTAGGGTCAAACTGAGCGTTGGTTGCATTTATTCCTTATTGGCTAAAATGTAGCAAAACTGATCTGTACTACCCTTATCACTGGCAAGAAATGCTGTTGTGGCATGGATATAATTAAGGAGAATAACCTAGTCTTCTCTTTTTTGATCTTACTAAAATGTATGATGTGAGACCTTTGATTAACTAAAGCCAGGATGGGGAGCAAATTTAGTATCCATGGGCCATCTGGTGATTTAGCTACATTTTCTTTTTTCTCATTTTGCTTACTTACATTTTGCTTTATTCCCTTTTGATTTGGCTTATCCCAAAAGGGCATAGGATAATGAGTGTAGATGTAATTGTATGCTAAATCCTTAAAATATTATTTGGTCTTTAAAATCAATTTCCTGATGTTGAAAAAAAGGAACATGTTAACAGTTCTGCCTTCTTATGTGGTTGAAATGTACATAATAGATAGTATATACTGTGTATAGATTGCATGTTCAAAGGAAGCAGACTGTTTTTTAAAAAAATCAGATTTAAATGTCAGTGTATGATACTTCCCCCCCCCCCCATTTCTCAGAAGATTTTAAATTATTTATTTATTTAGCAAAATTATATAACTCATACATGGTGACTCTAGGTAAGTGTACAGAAATGAAAAATCACAATTTAAATTCCCCACCTCCCTTAGCAGTGGCAAATACAATCAAGGAAACCACTTAATTGGCTCCCTATCAGCTTAGGGTCCCCATGTCCACTGACAGAACCATGACTTTCGGGGCCTTTCAGAAAAATAACAAGGTGAGTGCTGACTCTATCTCCAGGGATATATAGCCCTAAGGGCATGAGCTTTCTTCATCATTGTCTGTAGCTGTAAAGATCATAGTTATATTTATAAGTGGTAAACAAACAAGTGAAATTTTCATTTGAGTTGGACAAACAGATATTCTGATTTTAAAACTGACTGAGCAGAAGCAATTATTGTGTGTGTTTTTTTGTGTGTCTTGGGCAGAGAAAATCACATATATTATCCCCCCCCCCAATATTCCAGTCCTGTCTTGTAACCACAGAATTTAAATCACCTTGACTTCATAGTTCCCTGTCAGATGTTTTCTCTTTTGCTCATGAGTAAATGAAAATAAATTTAATTTATGTTTCTGGTAGCTTTTGATTCTGCTCATCATGAAAAGCAAGTCAATCTAAAATAGCCAACTAAAATTGTATGGATGCTTGAGGTCTTAAGCAATATGGTAGCTCCCATTCCATGTAGAAAAGTGGCTGTTAAATGATGCTTTAGTAGTAGCAAGAACACAATGTCGACCATATTGGTTATTAATGAAAACAACTTTAGTAGATGCAGGCATAACTTGCAGCAGGCATATCTTGCTGATGAGAGGAAATCCAGCACCTGCTATCTAAGGCAGCATCTCTTAGCCTTGGAACTTTAAAATGTGTAGCTTCAAACTCCCAGAATACTTCAGCCAGCATAATGGAAGAGTGGGCTCTTACAATCATATGTTCAGTGATTTTCACAGCCAATCTATGCATCCTTTGATTCTAGACATTGACATGTATCTCTTGAATCATGTAAAAACAGTCTGTTTTCTCCCCAAGCAAGTTTTCCTTTCTCTAAAGACTCAGGTACATTTCTGGAATGAAGATATTGCTTCTAAGAAGCAAACACTAAATTGGCTTTGGCAACTTCTGTTATAATTCAGCCTCAAATCTCATGCCATTAAAATATCTAGGAAAAAGTTTTCCGATTCAGTCTTCAGGATGTGGATACAATACACAATTATCTAGAAATATATTCCCAGTTTATTTTTGCTCAACTGATTTTATTTTCTAGAAGTGTTACAGCCCCAAATATCCAGCATGCCTCAGGGCATGTAGTGAAGAGCTAAGACAGGGCCAGGGTATGAAGAGATTGGAAATCAAGAAATGAAGTAGGAATGGAAGGATGAGATGAAGAATATCAATAAAGAAGAATATTTCTAGCTCAGGGTTGAAACGAGTGCTTTCTGCGCTTGCTTGTTTTTCAGTACTCAATTAGATAACAAATATTAGTCATGATGGAGATAACAGGGACAAGGTGGGAATCATGATGGAAATCAAAGTGAACTGGAGGAGAAAAAAGATAGAAGCCTTAAGAGAACAAATAGAAATATGTAGTGATGTACGGGAAACAGAGAAAGCCATGGGAATTGTGAGCCACACGGCACATCCCACTGGGCTACACCAATTGTGTAGGGAACTTTATATTCTGCACTCCCGATGTATCTATAATTCAAAATATTTTAAATAATATGAAAAGTAATCTCACCAGTGATCTTACCTTAAAGAAAGTCAAACAAAAATAAAGCACTTCTCGCTGTTTAATATAACAGACAAGTGCATATCATTGTTGTTTTATTGTTATTTCAGTTTCTTGAATCACAGTATTGCACAGTAGTGGCCAAAATTGTGGAAACCGTTTGGGAAAAGTATTTTCTAAAACTAGCTAATAACGCCACTTTTCTTTCTGGAGTAGTACCATAAAACTATATATCAATGGAAAGATAATTTAATCAAGAATGTAATGCAATAACTTTCATGAAGGATTTGCTATTAGAATAGCAGTTACCGTATAAAGAAGAAAAATGAAACACATAGAAAAAATGAGATATACAAAAATTATCATCATAGAAAAAACGAAATATACAAAACCTATCACCATGTCAGTTAATAGTTGGGTAACCTTTAGCATGAATTACGGCCTTAAAACATCTTCCCAAGTTTTTTAGTTCTGCAGCTGTTATAATGTGAAACCAAGATTGAATGATTGCTTCTATTAGCTGGCTTTTATTGCTGAGTCGCTTCTGACTAACAAGTTTCTTTAGTTGGCGCCATAGATTTTCAATTGGGTTAAGGTCTGCACTATTCCCAGGCCATTCCAACAGTGGAATATGATTATCTTGAAACTCCAAAAAAAAAATAAAAAATAAGTGGTGTTATTAGCCATCAAATCTCAAAACTTTTCCCAAAATGTTTCCACAATTTTGGCCACTACTGTTCTATTGAATGCCAGTGACTAAATGCACTGGCTGGCTGGCTCCTAGCCAGAGTGTATCATGCTGAGTTGTTGAGCATGCAAGTGGTGTATGTGATCCCATTTATCACATCCACT
Organism: Arizona elegans; assembly: GCA_022577455.1. Lineage (NCBI taxonomy): Eukaryota > Metazoa > Chordata > Lepidosauria > Squamata > Colubridae > Arizona > Arizona elegans. The sequence continues at coordinate 40,382,651 of JAKOOJ010000002.1, forward strand.
TGGCTGACAAGTAAAATGCTCTTTGAGAGCATAACATTTTTCATTTTACAGATGCCATGCATTATTTTCTCTTATTTACTACATGTCTATACTGTCCAACAGCCAAAGCACTCATAGCAGTTACAAACCAGCATGTGGGAACAATTTTTTATGGTTTGCAACATTTGCATGGCACTCCATAACTTAAAGTTTTCCAGGTGGCTCACAATAAGTAAATATTTTTTTAAAAAACTGTTTAAGAAGAAAATAAAACATAAAGCTGCAACATTAATAACAAGGTAAAATACAGCAGGAAAAAAACATCAAAGACAAAAGATAAATATTAAAGAGATTGAGGCTACAAAACTTATTTTGAAAGCTAAGTGAGCAGTGATACATATGAAGTAGGAATTCTCAAGTTGCAAATCTGGTTATTGATTGATTATGTGCTATCAAGTTTGCTTTGAATCTTTGAATCCATCTACCATATAGATCAGGGTGTCAAACTCACATCGTCAGGGCGGCATCACGTGATGTATTGGGACTTTTCCCCCCTTTGCTAAACCGGGCATGGGCGTGGTCAGCATGTGACGCATCCAGCCAGCAGGCTGGGAGTTTGTCAGCCCTGATATAGATAGATTTTCACCAGGATATTCTGTTCTCAAACTGGCCTCTCAGATCTTCCAGTGATATACCTATCCCTGATGAAATTAAGACCTTGCACCTTGCTGGTGGTTATCCTATTCTTCTTATTCCTTCCATTCTGTAGCATTAAAAACTTTTTCAGAGAGGTTAAGTCTTCAGACAAGGTGACCGAAATATAATTATGTGAACCTGGTCATTTGTGCTTTGAGTAAGAACTGTGGGTTAATTTGTTCAATAATTTGCTTGTTTGTTTTCTTGGTATTGACAATTTAAGTTCAGGAATACACTCTTTCAGTTTTTCTATATTATTCTCCGGAGTCTTTTTCAAAATTCATAAGCAACAATACTCTTTTTGTCCTGCTTCTTCAAAATTCTGCTTTCATTTAGAGTGTCTCAGAGAAAACCATTGTCTGCACAATTCTGATTTTTGCATATATAAATATATCCTGGTATCTGAATATCACTTTATAACCTTCTTTGCTACTCTACTAAGTGTAGTATGTTTTTTTTACTATTGATAGCTGATCTTAAAAGGCAGAAGTTATCTACCATTTCAATAGTTTCATTGTAAATTTCAAGGCTGGTTCTTCTACCTGTTATACTTAGTTTTATCTTCTGTTCAATCTTAGTCCCATTTTTCTCTGTACTCCTTGACTTTTGTTACTAGAGGTTGCAGATCATTTACAATTCCCACTGTCAAGGTAATGTGTTCAGCATACTTCAGGTTCTTGATGCTGCTTCTTCAAATTTTGGAACAACTTTTATTTTATTCCAATCCACTTTCCCTCAATATATAGTCCTCAAGCATTGAATTAATTCCACTCCATCCTAGTTCATTGGTGCCTAAGATGTTAATGTACAGTAATTAATTTCATCTTTTACTATGTTACATTTTCCCATGTTTTTGTTTCTTACGTTCCATGTCGCTACTGTAATTCTGCCTTTGTAGCTTCTGATTTTCTTTTCTTTTTCTCTTCCTGCATGGCAACATCTGCAACCAGAGGTTTCAAAGGTTTTAATTTAGCGCATTCAATACTGTTAGCATTCTCTTCCTTAGTGCCTTCTGACCCAAGGAGCTCATCATCTAGCCCAATGTTATCAATTGTTTTATAATTTCTCTCATGTAGTGTTCTTGGTAAAGTGCAGAAGTAGTTTGTCATTGCCTTCTCTAATGCTGCCCAATGCAGGTGACTGCTTGCTTTATCTGGGTAGCTGGAATGATCTTCCCACCTTGGTTGAGCCTGGTGGGAATATATATCCTTGCCATATAGCATTCTTCATCCCTCCCGTGTACATCCTGTACATGGACAACACAGCAGTTCTTGAAGTTGGGACACAAGGAAGAAGTGATACCCAGTCAAGGCTGTTAATACAAGCTACAACATATAAACAGCTAGCAAACTCCATTTCGCCCATGCTTTGACGATGTTAGCTTCTCAGTAATATTTTCAAGAGAAGCAAGCTCAGAGAATCCAATAATTCAGTTCTAAGTTTCATGAATTTTCCACTATTCTGTGTTGGAAACACAGAAAACTTCAAACTGGGTAGTGAAAAGAAAGGACATTTTTGATCAGACTTGGTTTTCAGAGAGTTTAGAATTAAGATTGAAGGTTTGGCTCACCTAACTTAAAACCTTCCAAGCATTCATATGACATAATGGACTGGAAGCCTAAGACCAATTCTTTAGATACAAAGTAAAGTGGCCTTGGGAAATGCTTTTCTAGTACAGCTTCATTATATCCCGAAACATGCTTAGACATTTGAAACACACATACACACACACACACACACACACACACACACAAACTCTCATAAGAAGCTATGCTACTATACCCACTGAAAATAACATTAGTTCCAAGAAGTATTATTTTGTACAAAAATCATTTCTTTGCATGGAAATATTCATGTTCAGTGGTGACAAGTGTTCAACCTTGTGAGCAGAGATGCACTTGAGTTGCCTGGCAACATAAAAGGTTAGATGGATAATAGTTCTATAATTAAAAAAAAAAAGGATTAGTGAAATTTAAAGTTCACTGAATGAAGGTTCCTTTTATATTCAAGAAATGGAGGGTTCTTTTACTGTAATATTAAGTACCATTAAGAACACAATTCTTTCTTGAAGGTTTTGTTTGTAAGAACATTTGCATTGTTATATAGAATCTATTCTTTAGATATGCTACCTTAAACATATTTATACCAAGATAATTTTCAAAGATTGGGGAGGGCAGATCCCTGCTATAGCAGCCAATTCCACTTGTTCCCAAGCCCTTCAATCATGGGTTTGGATGTTGTAGATGACTAGAGAAAAATGGAAATAAACACATTATTATGTGAATTTCTTAAATTTTATAGAATGCAAGTCACAATATAAAGAACAAAAAGTGGCAAATGCTGAGACATTGGTTCACATACGTATATTTTCTCTTTAACATTTTGCATTTAAATGAATGTGACTTGTGAGTTTTAATTGATGACAACGCTATTAAAATGAAGGTGGGTGGAAAGCCTTAGAATGTGAGATATCAAACAGAGTCAGACATATTGTAAGAAAACAATAGCAACACTAAAACAAAACAAAACAAAACAATGGGTATTAGTGTGGAAATAAAATATTTCCTACTGGGCTCGCTCCCAGATTTGGGGTTTTTTTTATCCACAGGGTGCAACTTCTATTTTCAGCAATACCAAACAATGGTATATTACTTATATCAGCTAATTTTACCAGACAGAGTTAGATACATCATATCTGGACTGAAGAATCTTTGAGAATTATTAGAAGGTCCTAAAGAGATAAGAAAACTTGTTGCTGATTTTCTCAGCAAAAGGTTGTGCACAGACACAGTATACTAACTCAAGATACCACATAGTTTGTGTGGCATCTACCCACGACGAGAATAGCCAGAATGTTCAAGAATAAATCGGAAAAATGTTGGAAATGTCATCAGACCCCATATGGAATCATACTACCATATGTGGTGGACATGTGTAGAGGCTAAAAGATATTGGACTAAAATCCACACATGGTTGGAAAAAATGACAAAGAAACACATTGACTTTAAACCAGAGATATTTTTATTAGGGATCTTACCAGAAATATACAATAAAGAGATAAGATATTTAATTGTGAATGTCTTAACAGCAGCTAGAATTGTCTTTGCTAAAAATTGGAAAGGTGAGAAGATACCTACTGAAGATGAAATTATTAAGAAAATTATGGACTGTGCTGAAATGAGTAAATTGACATTTGAAATTAGGGAACAGGAAGATAAACAATATTACTTAATTTGGGATTTGTTTTATCAATGGTTAGATAACAAAACATGGAGATAAAAAATGAAATAGGAATATGTAAAGATAATAATATATGAAGTGATTTTCCTTTTGTTTTTATTCACTTTTCTTTTTGATCAATAGTGATTAAGTGAACATAAATACAAAACTGTTAAATGAGAGAAACTAATAATTTGAAAATTGGGATGAGAGACTGAGCACAAAAGAATTTTAACCGATCGACATACTGTTTGTGATTGTATTTGAATAATGGAGATTTTATGTTTTGTTTTGTTTTTTCTATGTTTGATATAAATAAAAAAATTATTTAAAATTAAAAAAAGCAAAAAAAAAAATACCACATAGTTTGATTCAATACACATTGCAATACACATTGAAATAAAGGGTATATTTTTAGTCCATTGTAATCTGGAAAGTATTCATCACTTCAGTATGTTCTGAGTGACATCCAGCTGCTGTTCATGTTTTAAATGGCCACTATAGGGAAAATATTATGTAGGCCTTTATAGCTTCATTGAAAACACCAGCATGTAAAATTTGATTTCCCTCCTTCCAGCTGATTTAGCAGCATGATGGAGGTACCAATGATTCATATATAATGTTTTGCTTTCACTGTTGGGGTGTACTTTGGAGTCAGTCTAGAATGCAGCCTCAACAAAGGTTTATTTTTGTTCATATAAAAGTGCATCCAAAATAGACAAAGACGGTGACCACTAGAGTGTAACAAAAAGTCTGAGTGAGGGATTATATACCCCAAAACTGCTTGTTTTTTGCTTTCCAGCAGAGAACTTTGACATAGGCAACCATTTAGGACAAGAGATAGAACACAAAGTGGAAGAAGGTATACAAAAGAATAGACTTCTTCAAGAATAGGTTGACTTAAATGCCACTGACATAATGTTTCATAACAGGCAGTGCAAAATAAATCTAAGCATTGCTCAAAAAAGTTTTCTAGTTTAAGTGCTTCCCTTCTACTACAGTAATTTATTGATAACCCTTGTAAAAGGACCAACATTTAAAAAGTCTGCCTGAGAGAATGGTTTTTGGACCACTTTTTAAAGTTAATTTATTAATTGGTATTGTACATTATTGTTTATAACACATCACAGCAAGGATGATTCAACTCTGAATAATACTCTGTCCACAAATTGGAAAAATTTAAAATACAACACATATTCATGTTCAGTGAATCATTTTGCCCATGCAAAAGTGATAAATAAATAGTATGGATCTTAGCTCAATTTCTCTAGTTTTAAAAACTAGAGAGTTATTTTCAATAAAATTATTTGGAAATAAGTATTCCATTTGCAAAACGTATTAGAAAGAAAATAATAGTTTTTACTAAAACTAGGTCGGATGCAGTGTTGAATTTGTCTGTGCTTCAGTTCTGGAAATTATCCTGTTCCTTCAATTACCATCTGTGTATACATGGGATATCACATATCAATAGTTTAAACCATGAGATAGCAAGTTTTAAAAGTAGTGATATTTTGTTACATCGGCATCTTTTATAAATTAATATTAGTATGATATATCCAGATGTCTAAATCAAAATATTCAGAAAACCCATAAGGATGACAGTATATTTGGCTACCTTATCGCTAAATAGCCAATCCTACAGAAATCTTCTACCCTGTTCAAAATATTAATCCTAAAAAAATAAGTATCCAACAGTAAATGAAAATTGTTGGGCTGCTTTTGTCATACGCAAGTGACATCTAGCCTGCACGAGCTTGCAGTTTGTTTACTTGTAGCTTCATTAAAACTGCATGCTGATCCAATGACTAGATTTTGTTAATGGCTCCACAGAGGGGCAATCATTGCTAAAGCATGAACACCATGATCCATTTTCTCTGATTATTGCTTTGTAACTATGGCTGAATTGACAGCTTCTGCTAAACAAAGGTTCATTTATGTTCTGTGTTTTGAATAAAGAACAACTGCGTGAACATTAACAGCTGAACATTAATGATGAGCACCACTAATCTTAAACTTACAGTAATGGTGTGTAAAGGGATCCATTTATAGTCTTCTTTAAACTTATTTGAGTAATTTCATTTCACAAATATAAATGTTTGTGCTATCCAACATAAGAAAAAAACAAGGATTTTTACTGTTCTTTGCAGGCTAGGCCAAAACAATTTTGGCATCTTAAAGAAGGTTTTTCTTAAGCACTCCAGCAATGTTGCCAATCATAAGGAAGAAATATTTTCATATTTATCCAGCACCATTTATTAAAGTTAATAAAATGAACACATCTTTTTTTTTCAGTAGACGAAGCAAGAAAACAAACTTTGGAGAACAATATATGATTATTTCAGTTACAGAAGCATTGGTTTAATGTGACTGAAGTCAAAGGTTTAGATCATAAGATGATCTAAAGATTTTCTCAGGAAAAGTGTTTATTGTTGAAATGACATTTAAAGGCAAATAAGGAAATCATAACATGGAGATGCTCTGGATGCAAGGACAGTGACAGCTGAAAGCAATGAGTGGTTTTTCCTTAGAGCAGAAAATAGTTGGTGGTGCTGGATGAGTGAAAACCACATGAAGGGGTGTGCTGATAATAAATTGTAGAGTTATAGCGGGTCTGGAGATTTTTGCAAATAAGAAGTTTGTGACAGATCTCGAAATGAACAGGAAAGCAAGTAAGGGATTTAAGGACTGAGATAACAAGATTGGAATAATGAAAGAGATGAATAAGTTTGGCAGTGCAGTATTTATTGGAAGTACAAGATGACGAGGATATGAATAAGAACATTATCTAATAGAAAGAGAGAAAAGAGTTGCTGGTTTGAAACTTAACAGGTTTTTTTGTAATATGTTTTAAGTAATTCATTTTCAAGTATTGAAAGCACAAATGGATAAAAGTTTTTGAGCTGACATAATAGGAAAAATGTACTTCAGAAGTGTAGTAGAGAAATACTGTATATCCTACAGCTACATTGGAAGGGAGTAAAGGATTAAGAGAACATGTCATCTTCCCTCCAGAAATCTTATTTGGCAATGGCACAAACACTTTGAATAAATCTATAATTTGTTATGAATTGGATTTAGGGAATTTACTGAAAATGGGGTGGGGGGGAATCAAAGCTTTGTGTCTGATCACCAGGTAAGTTGGTGACACCAGTGCAAAAATACAATATACAAATGTGAGATGTTATTGAATTTATTGAAACAATGGTGATGCATGCAGGTAGTAAACCTTGAAAATCTAACTGATAACAACAGACAGAGAAGAGCTGTGAATAACTTCCAAATTTGACCAGGACAAGGACTGAATGTTTGTTTTGGATTTGTCACTAAACAGCGTACCAGTGATCTGTGCATTTTCAGAGAAATCCAAGGGGCAAAAGTAGGTTATAAGGCAAGAATAACAAGAATAAGAAACCTGCTTCAGGTGTAAGGAGGTTAGAGATAAAAGAGGAGTCTTTTCTTTTTTTTCCCAACAGTGGAAAGACAGAATATAGAAGAGAGAAACAGATGATAACCGTGATAAAAAAAAAAAAAAGGAAAATGGCAAGGGAAATGGCAGCTAGAAAACAGAAAGAACCAAAATCAGATAAGAAGAAGGCCAATACCTCATCATGAACTTCAAGGCAAGGGGAAAATGAGAGGCTTGCAAGGGAGAAGGATAAAACAGGTTTTACTGAATATTGGTAGCTTGAAGCAGTGAGGAAAAAAATATCAAAAACTGTGGCAGCTCAGTACAAAAGTGGGAGGGGCAGTCTTGGAGGGAGAAGGTAGGATAAAAAGTGGAATCTAGAGACTGAGAATGAGAGATTATAATTTTGAAGGCAGGCACTCATACAATATCAAGAGATTCCAGTCAGCCCGTGGTTTTTCAAAAACACTGACAGATTTTGGAGTTTGTAAGGTGTGAGAAGCACAATTGTATTTGATCTAGCCTTTCCTTACCAGATGACCGCTTCCAGGTGATCGTTAGCAACAGCAGTAACTCTTCTTTCCTATATTTCTTTCTTTATTCTCTGTGACTCCTCTCTGTCTATTGGAGTTCCATCTGCAAAACTATGTTTGTTAAAGACATGGGCAAAGGAAATTCTAGACCTCTTTACTGTTGGCCTTTAGGAAGCCACCTATCTTGTTCTTGTGTATTAATCCTAGTTTATAATCCAAATAGCTAACATTAATAAGCAAAGAAATAATAAAACAATAATAGCATAGTATCACCCAAGAGGTATCTAACTATAAACTATATGTATACACCCACACACATTTTCATACATATATACACATGTATGTGTGTGTGTGTAGAGAGAGAAAGAGGGTGGGGGGAGAGAGTGTGTATATATATATATATTTCTTTTTCTTTCTTTTTCGTAGGCTTTTATGTGCATATTCTTTCTAGCCAGGTTTTACCTACGTAAGCTATGATGTTATGCAGCCCTGGTTCTGTGAAATCTCATTCACAAGTTTCTGGGCTTTTTGTTTCTTGCTGACAGACAGCAAACTGTGCTGCTTTTGGGGAGACTCAGATAGCTATTTCTGCCTTATAAGGCAGAACAAAAAATCCAGAAACTTGTGAATGAGATTTCACAGAACCAGGGCTGCATAACTTCATAGCTTACGTAGGTAAAACCTGGCTAGAAAGAATATGCACATAAAAGCCTACGAAAAAGAAAGAAAAAGAAACATTGTACCTTTACAGGGAGGATACCTGAGAAGAGGGTGTGGCTCACTGACGACGCCTTAAAAGGCAGAAATAGCTATCTGAGTCTCCCAGAGAGCAACACAGAGTTGCAGTTTGTCAACAGAAAAAAAGGCCCAGAAGCTTGTGAATGAGATTTCACAGAACCAGGGCTGCAGAACAACTTTGTTTACATAGGTAAAACCTGGCTAGAAAGAATATGCATATATGTATGTATGTATGTATGTATGTATGTATGTATGTATGTATGTTTTCTGAGGTTTTTGGGGGTGTTTGTATGTAGGTCTTTGGTTATTCGGGTTTTCTCCCACGTAAAATTGGAAGTGTCTTGGCGACGTTTTGACGAAGTCTCATTCGTCAGCTTCAGGCTGGTGTTTTCGGCTTCGTGCTTCTAGGAACAATGTGTGATTGCAGCTGTTTCTTCCTTTTAACTACCAGTGGGGGTGTGAACTGATTGGGTGGGAGCTTGGCTCCTCCCATACATAAAAGGCACCACAGACAGAATCAGCAAGATCCTCCACAAACATAACATCAAGACAGCATTCTGCACAAACCAAAAAATATCCACCATCCTAAGAAACCCCAAAGACAAAATTGAGTTAGAAAATCAAGGAGTATATGCAATCCCACCACATACATCGGACAAACCAACAGAAGAATAAGTGCACGCATTGAAGAACACAACAACTCAGTCAGAAAAGAGGAACAAACTTCTTTCCTGGTCCAACACCTTAAAGCCACAGGACATGAAATTGACTTTAAAAAGACCAGCACTATCGTCAAAACTGAACACTTTAACAACAGAATAATCAGAGAAGCCATCGAGATAGAAAAACACCCACACAGCATGAATAAGTGAAATGATATCTTCCGCCTACCAGCCATTTGGAAACCCGCCCTTATTGACAAACAAGACCCTAACACAAAGAATGACACCAGACCCACACTCACGAAAACCACATAGGATGTCACCACCACACATCCACGCAAAAAGCAAACTAAAACCCACATTGATGATGAGGCACGACCACAAACCAGAAGCCAGACCACAGCTGCATCAGTAGCCATTTTAAACCCCTCCAATCCATACATGAAGCAAACTAACACCCACCATGAAGATGTGGCATGACCACAAATGCGAAGCCAAACAACAGCAACGCAGCTCACCAGCTCAAATCCCCCTGCAACTCAGACTAACCCGAGCACAACCAAGCCCCCACCCAAACAGAACACACCCCCATCCAATCAGAGCACAGCCAACCCCCCATCCAATCAGAGCACAGCTAAGCCCCCAACCAATCAGAACACACCTCCACCCAATCAGAACACAGCCAAGCTCCCACCCAATCAGTTCACACCCCCACTGTCAGTTAAAAGGAAGAAACAGCTGCAATCACACATTGCTCCTAGAAGCACAAAGCCGAAAACACCAGCCTGAAGATGACGAATGAGACTTCGTCGAAACGTTGCTAAGACACTTCCAATTTTACATGGGAGAAAACCCGAATAACCAAAGCAAAATTTAGGGGGGTATGATCAGTGGTGGGATTCAAATAATTTAACAACCGGTTCTCTGCCTTAATAATTTCTTCCAACAATCTGTTCACCAAACTGCTCAGAAAGTTAACAACTGGTTCTCCCAAAGTGGTGCGAACTGGCTGAATCCCACCACTGAGTATGATGTTCTAAAGTGTGGGCAGCATAACAGAGAAGACTTGCTTCCTGAATCCTGCAAGATGGTGCTTTTTAAAAGACAGGACCCAGAGTATACCCATCCGCTTGGTTCTAGTGGGCTGGGAGAAATAAGTGCAAAAGAAAGTCCTACAAATAACCTGGCTGCATACCATGAGCAGCCTATGGAAATTCAAGAGCAAGCCAGGAATGCTTTGCGAGTTGACATGCATATTACATCAGGGAGTTTACTTGAGGCCACTTTAGTTCATCGAGCAGTGGTGTAACATTGGTGTACCAAAGTGTATCCATACCTTCCTGACTTGTAGTATCTGTGACACATTGCAGTATCCATTCAGGAGGTATTCTGTGACTATCTTACCCATTGTAGTCCAGGACAGCAATCTAAATACCAGTATAGATATAAATATACAAAAAGATATGAGATAAAATAAAATCATCAAATGGTTTCACTTCCTGCTATTTGATCTATTTAATCAGAGATGATTATTTATTTGATAGTGCCTATTCTAGTCCAGGCAAATATAATGTTTGAATGTGAGTGGTTTGGTCCAGGAAACAAATCTCAGGGCAGAAACAGTTTTTTTCTTTCTATGCACAATCCATACCTTTGCTATATTGCTCTGCCTATATTTCACTGCAATAATATGACTTGTCAAACATATTCTTCGGGCTTTCAGGTTCTACAAAGAATGTTGTTAAATCCTTTTTTTATTAGGTATCTATATTAAGTTGCTGAAGATTAGAGGACACTGGAATAACTCTTTGTCTCCTGTGTAAGAAGTATTGCTAGGGTAACTCAACTGATATGCTCTCTTGTCATCTGTCTGTCTGTCACAGCATAAGCAACTTTCTCTTTTCTACTAAATCACTCTACTAATAATTTCAGGAAAGCCTTTTGTCACCTTTCTCTATACTGAGTGAACTTCCCATTTTTACTGACTCCCTTTCAGGTAGTCCTTTCAGGTAGCAATTGGGAACGGCAATTCCATTGCAAAATGAGATGGTAGTTAACTAAAATGTCATGTGACCATGTCAGACTTACAACCTCAGTTCTGACTGCAATTGTGAAGTAAATCATTGTGAGACGCTGTGACCAACAGAAATGTGCGTTGGTTGTGAAGCACCCGATCATAAATCTACTTTTTTCAGTGCTGTCAGCCTTTAAGCAGACAAAAGAGAAAATTCATGGTATTTAATTATTTGCTACTGCAAAGAACTGAAACATGTTGACCTGATCCAAATGTGATATTTATTAGGGTAAACCGTCTAAACTTATCAAATCCATTGCCAGTTATCTACTGAATATATTTGATGGCAAATGATGCTGTAACGAACAGTTATACCCATATCATCTCAGTCTGGGAAGAAAGTTCACAGCCCAGAGCTTCAGAGAGTTTTTTTCCCTTAGTCTTTCCAATTCATAGATGAAAACTGGAAGGGCAAAAAGAATAATAGAACCCATGATTGCTTACATATGCAATGCTGCTGGGAGATACTGTAATCTGGGACCATTGTCTGAAGTCTAAGTTGGTGAACTACTGGCATGATATGGATTGTCCCTCATAGGAATTGTTTAAAATGTGTTTGGCTAAAGGATGGCAAGATTGAGAGTTTAAATTTTAAATTTTAAAATATTTCTAAATATTTGGAAAAAACCACATACCTATGTTCTTCAAACCCATCAACATACTGAGCAGAGGCTTGTCCACCCTCAAGATTGGATAACATAGAAGAATAATGTATGCCTAATGTATGGCTCGGTGGCTAAGATGCTGAGCTTGTCGATCAGAAAGGTCGGCAGTTTGGCGGTTTGAATCCCTAGTATAGGTCTCCGGTGCGAGCAGGGGGTTGGACTAGATGACCTCCAAGGTCCCTTCCAACTCTGTTACTGTTAATGTAGTGTATGCAGTCCAGTACAGTGAGGAATGTTTAGAGCTCTACACTGGAGAAACCAAGCAGCCTTTACAGAAGATGGCCCAGCACAGGTAAAGCAATACCACAGGACCAGAATCAGAAGTATACTTTCACTTACAAGAACCTCTTTAGAGGACAATAATGTTTACATTTTGGAAACATTTTGGAAACATACAGGGAAAATAGATGGTTTGAGAGAGGAGTGAAGGAATCCATTGATGCCAAAGTGGAAAATCTTTCCCTTAAAAGAAGTGGAGGCCTCAGACACAACCTGCACCCCATTTTTTACGCTGTTCTTTCATCAATCCAGGGAGATGGACCACTACACAGGTTTGCCAGGAAGGCCACACTTAATGACCCACCTAGGGTAAAGGATTTAAGAGTTGGAACATTTATATTCCAATACTCTCTGCCTACTCACCCAACAAGCCTACTTAGATTAGATGAGAAATGAAACCTCCCTGGAGGACATATATAGGGTCCCTTTAACCAAGACTGCTCAGACTGAAGAAGGCACTTTGATAAGCAGTAAAACATCTCGAACCAACAAGAAAAGAAGTCCAGTTGCCATGACCCAACTTCCAGAAAACCCTGAAGTAAGAACCTTAGATGAACATTTGTGCTCACTCCCTCTCTATCCAGCAGCACCCATTCACTTGCCTGCTGGACTTGGATTTGTAACTTCCTGCTAGCTTCCACATTGAGTTTCTCCTGCAAGCTTTCCACAAGCAAAGTAAACGGGAAAGCTGAAAGGATGGTCCTGAGGTCCGGACCATTCCCACCCTATTAGCCTTCCGAAAAGCGGTGAAGACCTGGATTTTCTGGCAGGCCTGGGGCTGTTGATCTCGCTTTGTGATCTCACGAGATCCGGCCATGAATGGTGTGAATGGGTTTTAATGTCTTTAATGTTTTTAATTTTTAAGTGTTTTTATAGTGATTTTTTGAGTGTATTGTGAGCCACCCTGGGTCTTCGGAGACGGGCGGCATATAAATTAAATTGAATGAATAAATAAATAAATAAATAAATAAATAAATTTAAGGGAGGGGAGAGGAAAGGGGGAAATAGAATAACAGGGAGGGAAGGAAGTGGGGGAGGAAAGAAGAAAAGAAGAGGAGGGAGGGAAGAAAGAACGGGAGTGGAGGGGAGGGAGGGAGGGAGGGAGGAAGGAAGGAAGGAAGGAAGGAAGGAAGGAAGGGTGGAAGGAAAGGAGGGATGGAGGGAGAAAGATGTCTGATGCTCCTTGCCAGCTTCCCATAAGAAAATTCAATGGGAAAGGCAACATGAAGTCAGAAATCACTCCTGCTCCCACTGATTATTCTGTTTCTCTGTTTAGATAAAGTACTGTCTCTGAAATGATCATTCAACTGTCATGGATTATCTAGCTATTTCACTAAGAGCAAGAGTTTTAAAGCACTTAACATATATGTTTAATGTCTAATCCTGGTTACAAAAATAAGTTAGCTAAATGCTATTGTGAAATAATCTAAGACATTTAATCAGAATTGTAATTGCATGCATTTTTAAGAAACTATTAGGTTTCTTTGAATTCTTTACAAAACAGATTTCATTTTGTTTTCCCAGGGCTTGATATAAACATTTAAGATCAAGCTAACATATTTCTAAAAATGAAACCAAATATCTCTTAACTATTTTTTTTAAAAAAATAGTTTTTAGGGCAGTCTAGAATGAAAAGAATCTTTATTTTTAACCTGGTGAGAGATAGACTATAATTAAATTTTTATAAAAAATAGAAAACTGCTATTTCATGGAGAAAATCTATATGTTGTTGCTAAGTGTTGACAATGATGTGTTGGCACATAATCAAAAACTATCAATACTGAAGGACAGTTTAAAACAGCTATATTTAAACATGTTAGTAGCTACATTAAAAAAAAAGTAAGCATAGGACACCAAATCCAGATTAAGAATTATATATACAGTTACAGTTGTTTTCATTTTTGTGTATCCATAGTTTATATTGGCATAATACCTTTTTTTAAATGAAGAGATTGTTTCTGGTAATATAAATAATGAAGTATTATCTAAATTAGACAACTGACTCAGACAACCAGTTTCAGCTCCCTTTCTTCCCTTTCACCAACTTCGTTTGTAATAATAGACCCTCAATATATTGCATCAACATATTGTATGTCTGTAAACATACATCCTAGCTGATGAGGTGGCTCAGTGGCTAAGACACTGAGCTTGTTGATCAGAAAGGTCGGCAGTTCGGCAGTTCGAATCCCTAGTGTCCTGTGTAAGTAGGGGGTTGGACTAGATGACCTGCAAGGTCCCTTCCAACTCTACATCTCTTTATACAAAGTCAGTCTGTTCCCATTATATTATCTTATCTTCTGTACTTGCAAAGGCAGAAAGCTAGGTATAATGTTTAGAATACAATAGAATACTTTATTGACCAACTGTACACACAAGGAATTTATCTCTGGTGCATAAGCTCTCAGTGTACATACAAACAATGAAGTATATAATTATAAGATACCAATGGAGAAGGTAGTAAGAAAGATGAGAATGATAATAGTAATGCAGTTCTGCTACATGAATAAATATCTGTCTAAGGAGACTGTGGTAATTTGGTGGTCAGCAGAGTGATGGCACAAGTTTATTCCATCCCCTTTCCATCCCACACTCAAAAGAAGCCTGAAATTATATTCCAATCTAATATAAGTGTGAATATCTCTAAGCTTCCCAGTATACTGGCCTCCCATCATAAAGGGTCCCTTTGAAAGATGTAGAAGAAGTATTTCAGCTGCTTGAAGAGGGTGCATACATAGGCTTAGGGCGAGGGTTCAGAGGAAGTCTTAGAAGAACTTAAAACAACAGCCGGTTTGCATGAACTAAATCTAAGAAGCCAAATTATCCATTATTGTTTGCCCTTTGAGTTAGACCAGGTCAAGAAACAGCCATCGAGGCTGGGATGTTCTTTACGGTAGTAAGTAGAATAAGAGAATCTTGAATGTCTTTTTGAGCTCTGCCCCATCTTCTACAAAACACAATCAAATGGGGGTTATTTTGAGTTTGTTTCTCATGCTTTCCTCTGTTATGGGACCTTATCTCTTTTCTGCAGTCCCCCCTTAACAGCTCTCTCATACTTTCCTCAGAACAGTTCTACATTGTTTTACAATTGCAAGCATGTCTATTCCCATTCTGGATTGGTTTCATAAGTAGCAGAATGAGAGGTTAAAGCCCTTTACTCTTCATTTAAAGTTCCACTTCATCTCCACTTCATGCAAGTGTGATGAAAAAAAGGGAAAATTAGTGCAATGTAAAACTTGACCTTTAATTTCATGGAATATTTCATCTTTTGCTACCATCAACAGAACACATGAAAGCTCTGGCACCTGGAAAGCCATTTGTAAGTTTCTCTGTCCATATTTCCTATGCTACACTAAGCCAATTGGAAGGTGGGGTTTAATTTCAAGCAGCTGATACAGCTCTGCTTATTGCAGAGAACAGATGCAACCCATCATAATGCCTAAAGCCTGTGGCTAAAAAAACCAAGCCACCCCAGGCAAGAGTTTGTAGTTTTTCTCCTGATAAATGAACATGTACATAAAGTCATGTTTGTTCTGTTCAGAACTTGCTTGTAAAATGCTGGAGGGCATTTTACTCCAGAATCCTTGATGGGATAATCATGATCCCTTGCAACAGCTTTCCCCAGCAGGATGCCAACCAGAAACATGATGTGATTGCTCTATGATAGAATGTCAAGATAGAATTTAGTGTTCCCCACTCCATTGAAGAACATCAAGTGAAGGAAAATGAAGTCTTACAATGAAAGTCACATGTGGGTTTTTCATCACACCTGAAGATGAAGGCCAGAGGCAGACCACTAGATAATTTATCCTGACATGTGCTGTAAGAAATAATTAAATGAGATTCTCTGAGGAACTGAAGATTGGGTCGTATTAGAGAGCAAGTCATAAATAAGGGATATCTTCCTCTCCTTTAAGATCCATGCTTTCAGAAAGTAAGGAGATCCTCCTCGGTGCTTGTCTGATGCATACAGAAGTGACTTAGTTCTATGGCAAATAAATTCAAATTAAGCAATTCTGATAGTGCCATGATAAATTTGGGCAAAAGCCATTACTTGCTAAAAATGCTCTTGAAACCCTACTCTATGCTGTAAGTCTTGTCTGGGCATATTTAAAGCCTTCCGGAAACCTTTAAGGCAGGGCTGTCAAATTTCCAGCTTGCAAGCTGGATGGCCACACCCATGCCCCATTTAGCGAAGGGGGAAAAAGTTCCGATACGTCATGTGACGCCGCCTTGATGATGTGAGTTTGACACCTCTGCTTTAAGGCATGTAGATGTATGCCCAGAAGACCTTCTCTGCTGGAGAATAGTTAGTAAACTGAAGCTTTCCAGCCTATAGTTATATTTGCACATAGATGGAGGACTATGAAATTTTTGAGGGCAGTTGTGGCCATTAAAATTTCAGAATACACTCTAATATTGATTAATCAAGCACCTTTTTAGCCACCATTCGTTAACACTGAGCGAAAAAGGAACTTTTCTAATAGAATAACATTAATGAATTGCAAATTAGAATTTTGAACTGTATACATTATTGAGTCCATTTACAAATTTTTCTTTATTTCTTTTTTAGTGCAATACATTCAAGTTTCACTGAAAGATCAAATAGAATTTACCAGTTTAATCTACTCTGACAACAATCTGTATTAGCATTTTTTCTCCCCAAAACACTTTCAAGTTGCTGGAACCCTAAAAAACAAAAACAAAAACCTATTAATTTTGTTGCTGTTGTTGCACATTCATACAACATGGGTAGTCTAATACCCACATTATTGTTTTTGCAATGCACTGATGTTCCTTTTTCTGTTAAAACAGATGTTAATATTTATCAAAATTAATAGAACCAAGAAAAATGGTTATCGGTTTTGTAATGTTTCTATAGTTTACTTGACTGGGGCTCATGATTCATTGGTAGTCCCTGATTATACTTTCATAATCTGTACTGTTAATAAAAGTTGGTTGGAGATTTGTCCCTCCAAAATTCAAAAGTTACCTCAAAGCATTATGTAAGGCCATATCAGTATGAAAAAAGGATATCTAGGAAGCTCTGCTATCCTTAGATAATGCATGCAAGCTCTGTGACATTGTCTTCTTCCAACCTGTAGCCTGTACTCATCCTGTAAAAACAGAAAAATGAGGATTATTGACGGATCATTGACTCATATGATTTGGTCTTGTGTGCTATTTATATTCTTCTGGAAAAATATTTTAATATATAGCATTTAAGTTTATCAGCAATTTTTTTTAATGTAGAAGAAATTAATATTACATTAAATTATACTTCAAAATGTGGGATTTGACTGTTTTTGAGGTAGTTTGGCTTTGTTGGGTGCAGGGAATTGCAAAGATAATGGTTTTGAGAAATTGGAACAGAACTATTATTCTGGATATTAAGGATCTGATTTAGGACAAGAGTATTGCAAAGGCATTTTTTTTTTACTAATTATAAAATAATGTTCTCTCTTTCAACAGAATTCATAGTGCTTTACAGCAATAGTTTTATTCCCTTTTAAAGTTGGGATCTTTACATACTATTTCATATTAGATATATTGGCTTTATATTTAGATTGCTTATCTTTTTTCTGTTTTCTGTTTTGTTATTGTTTGTCATCTAGTATGTTTTCTATTTTTCTTCTCTGTTTTTGTATACTTTTTGATAGTGAGTTCTATATTTTTTTTCCATACCTTCAGTAAAATAAATAAAGTTTTGGGGTTTAATTGGAAAATAAGTATCCTTTTCCTAACGATGCTGGCTTATTAATTTTTTAACACAATTCACATTTTGGCATCAACTATTGGAGGCCAACGATTCTATAAACTGAGAATACTAGGGAGGTTCCCTGAGACAGATGGCGGGTGACAATTAAAGGGACACAGATGGCATTGGAGACAAGTTTAAATAAGGCAGACTCCGTACACAAGACTGAGAAAGCATCTCATCTTCATTCCCCAGCTGGGCTTGGAGAGGTATGAAAAGATTTAAGCAAAGTCATGAAAGTCATGTCTTTTACAATAGACCACTTCATGTCCTGCTGTGTGAAAAGGCTGCAGGACCTAAAGCTCTTTATTGATTGGAAGCTGCAGTTTCACCCACTGTTTCATATTTTTTACAACCATGGGTTGATACTATTTCTGCTTAGTCACAATGGTAATTTCTGAATTGCTTGTCTTTCTACATGCCCTATGAAAATATACAGAATTACTCGGGGAGGCAGAAAGCTTGCATGAGTAATTAGATATGGCTAACCATATGTCACATTAATATAGTTCCTAATTCTATATGTCTATTAACATGAGGCTTAGTAAAAAACATAAGCACACCAATCCATCTAACCAAACACCGCTATTAAATAAATGGGAGCAGCGGTGAAGTACATGACTGCCTCATGAAAAATGGCATTTATTTGAGAAACTTGCATATGAAAAAGAATTTATTGGCAAAAGCTCACAATGTTTATTGTATTTGAATAATATTGAACTGCCTATTAGAGATGCTGATAAATGTCCATTTTGTGTCATCTTTTCTCTGAGTTAAAAGAAGAGTAAGTACTATACCCTTTTCTTTATTGATCCTACATTCTGATTATTTTGATCAATCTTATGTGTAGTTTCTATTTATACAAATAATTTTGAACCTAAAGCCAGAATTGAACTACATACTTCCAAGTATGGCCTTAAGAAAAGAACAAAATTACATCAGGATGAAGAATATGTCACTTAGATGTAACTGAAACTGAACAGCTAGTCTCAGATGCCTGAGGTTGAATATATTTTGGTAGATCTGTTTGGTACTGGTCAGTGTCAGGTGCCATGGATTCCATGGAATTATAACTGTAATTTTTGAAATACACATGGATTTGTAATATTTTTTTTCTGACTCTATTTAATAATCAGGTAGTTCTTGCTAATTGCCCACTACCTATATTTCAACTTCATCTTCTTATTTCTTTCTACTATCTGTATTACCCTGTTTCCTGAAAAATAAGACATCCCCTGATAATAAGCCCAATCGGACTTTTGAGCGCATGCACTAAAATAAGCCCCTCCAAAAAATATTTAAATGCAGAGCTGGAAATCAGATAAGACAGCAAGAGGAGCCCCATCTTGCTCCACGTGCCCCAAAATAATAAGACTTCCCCAAAAATAAGGCCAAGAGCATATTTCAGGGTTCCAGAAAATATAAAACAGGGTCTTATTTTCGGGAAAACACAGTATAATCTATTTAGCAGATCTATTGCTGGGTTCTAAAGCACCAAAAAACCCAATTGCTCTATCATATAACATGACATGACCAATCCAATAAATCATAATATAGTTTAGTGTGAGGACCTGATTCACACAACATGCTAAAACTATTTCTGGGGTGACATCTGTTAACCCACAAATAACCCAACCATATTTTAGTCTACTCTATACTAAAGCAGCACAAGTGTTTTTATGACATATTGTTTCAATATATTTATGCTTTCTTTTCCATAATTCTTCTTCATAGATTGCTTTACAGTAAAGAACATCTATTGTTAGTAATGTGCATATTTTAAGCTAAAATAGTTGGGTAGAAGGTAAAACATACCATTCAAAGTAAAATTGAAGATGCTTAAATGTTTTCAGTTTAGTGGGATAGAGTTGTCTGTAAATGATTATCTCCTTTTTTTATTCATTTATTAATATAAAAATTGGATAATATTCAGTAGAAATGATATTTTATATATAGATAGGATCAATATTGAAAGGAAATGCATTTGCACTGAAGCTTTTATTTAGACAAGTTAGAGGCTCCATCTTGTAGTCATTTTAAATGAAATAACTGCATAGCATAATATTCTAATAGAGATGTCACATGCACATTTTGAAAAGTGCACAGTGGACACCATGATGAGGTAGTCATTTAATCTAAGATGATGGATTTAGAGCAGAATCAAATAACACATTAAAATAATTATGGACAAAGCAGTAAATGAAAACTCAAGAGTATAGTTCAACATGGAGTTATAATTTGGCTGTAAGATTTTAATTATGACTGCAGTTGTAAAAGTTATTATGTTTGCAAAAGATAATCCATCACTGAATGATTACAGCGTGAGGGTCAGTAGTGCTCTCTAGGACAGTCATATTGATTTTAACTTTCCCCAGCTATTTCTTGCATAGAATGAAATGCCAGAGCCACTAAATAAGATATCTCTCTCAATCAAAAGTAAATTCCAAAAGTTTGAAAATCAAAACAATCCCCCCCTCTCTCTCTCCCTCTCTCTCTCTCTCTCTCTCTCTCTCCCCCCCCACACACACACGCATACACATACAGCAGTGGTGAAGTGTAAAATTTGTTGCTACCAGTTCTGAGGGTATGGCTTGGTAGGCATGGCTTGGTGGGGGAGTAATGTGACTGGGTGGGATGGCCAACTTTTTGTTTTTACTTTTTAAAGCATTTTTTTTAATACCAGTTCAGGTGAATTGGTAGTTTTTATCACTACCGGTTCGCCAGAACCAGAGAGAACTGGTAGCATTTCAACCGTGTCATACAGAGAGCTCTCTATCTCTATATCTATCAGACATGAAAAATGGCTTTCATGCCATGTGTGTTAACACTGGTCCTCCATTTATCTCATGGCTTAGAGCCATGATGGCGAACCTATGGCACGTGTGCCAAGGTGGCACGCATAGCCATATCAGTGGGCACGCCAGCTCAGCTATGGCATGCATGTGCATGCTGACCAGCTGATTTTTGGGCATTCTGGGCCCACCAGAAGTAGGGAAGGAGGCTGTTTCCTGCCTCCGGAGGGCCTGGGAAGAGGTGGGGAAGGCCCATTTTTCTTTCTCACCTGGCTCCAGATCCTTTCTATGCATCTGGGGAGGGTGAAAACAGCCTTCCCCACCCCCTCGGAGGCCCTTCAGAGCCCCGAAAAGGCTCGTTTCCCAACTTCCGGTTAGACAGGAAGTGACTTTTTTTCTATCCCCAGCCTCCAGAGCTCTCTCTGTCCAACCTGAAATTGGGAAACAGGCCCTTCGGGCCTCCAGGGGGCCTCTGAGGGAATGGGGAAGGCTGTTTTCACCCTCCCCAGATACATAGAGAGGATCTGGAGCCTGGTGAGAGAGAAAAACGGGACTACTGGGCCATCACGTGCCAGGAGCAAGGGGGGGAGTCATGCGTGCATGCGTGGGGCAGGGCACATAGAATTATGGGTGTGGCCACGCGCATGCATGAACCTCCCCCAACCCCCCTCCTGGCATGTGATGGCAAGGTTAGCCATCACTGGTTTAGGGCCTAAAAATAAGAAAAGCATACATTAAGACACATTTTCAGTTCTTTCATAAAAAATTAACTCTAATTACAGAATTTAATTAAGTTAAATGCAAAAACAGTTATATATAAAACCATAATAATACGACAAGCCAAAAAAACAGTACCACCCTGGGGTAACAACAGGAAAATTTCTCCCTCAACCTCAGGGATAAAAACAGATAAAAGGCCACCCACCCTAACTAACCAAAGGGTAAGTGTTAAGTTGGGTGAATGAGGATGCAGCAAGCCAGAGTAGTTAGTGACAACAGCTCTTTATTATATAGTGAGACTCCAGCCGACTGACCCAGGGAGCCAGCTCCCTTTATATACCTTGCAGCTGTGGTGGTCAGCCAATCAGCTGAGGGTCAGTTAATTCGAACTTCCCGCCAAACAAACCTATTTACATCACAGTAAGTGCTGTGATCGAAATCTGCTACATGACATTATAGAAAGAAGGACAATTTTGCCTGATCTTTCAGGTGGGCAGAAACCATGGAGACAGAGAGTACTCAAATATCTAGGTCTTATGCCATCTAGGGCTTTAAAGATGACAACTAACACCTTGAATTACACATGGGTACCAATAGATGCTGCTGCAATAGAAACCATTGCAGCTCCTGGAAAATGTGTGTTACATGACTATGACTTGTCTTACCATCATTGCTTGTGCTGCTGACTTCTGTGCCAGCTGTAACTTCTAAATTATTTTCAAGGTTTCCCATGTTGAACATAGTAATTGTCCATCTGCAAGGTGACCAAGAACAAGTAACCATAAGAAGAACATTATAGTCTGAAAAAGTATACAACTGGCACACAAGGTGAATGTGTGCATAGGCCATCCTGGCCAAGCTGCCACCTGCTCTTCAGGCAGGATCTTCATATCCAGACAAGATTAGAATGGGATAATGCATTTCAGATCAAAAATAGAAGATCCTCAATAGCACGAGTTTCAAACAACCATTCAATATTGTCAGAGTTGAATCTAAGCTTGTTCGTCACTCTTATAGCTACACAGCATCTCTCAGCCTCCAGGCAATAAGATATAATTTCAATAGCGTTGCTTGGCTATCCTAGGAATGAGTTGTATAACTGATTATCCTCATTTTAGCTGATGATGAACTGATAGATGATCTAACCCAGTGTCATCATGTAGAAATTAAATAGGGAGAGCATTATACCCTGAGGCCCTTTGCAAAGAAGGGGGAATAGGGCTCAGCCTGTTTCTTCCTATCAATACTGACTGAAACTGACCATGGAGACAACTTTAATATGGTACCTCTACTTCACTGTCAGTCGAGAAGAATACCATAATTGATGATATCAAAACCCACTGAGAAATCAAGAAGAATAGAATGATTGGACTTCCTTCAACATAGCTTCCGTACAAATTATTTACAAATCTGATGATAAACACAGAATGCACTACTGTATATATTTTTAAAAGTGTCCCATTTGTCCTCCTATATGTTTTGCAGTGATTCATTTTACTCTGACAATTTGAAATAAGCAGAAATAGCAGCGAATTCTAAGCATGCATCATATTTATTATGATATATTTATTTATTCTAATATATTTATTATATTATATACTATTATATTATATTTATTCTAATATATACTATTAGAAAATTTAGAACTACGCTGCCTTCGGTATGACCTAAGCATAGCTCATAAAATCATCTGCTACAATGTCCTACCTGTCAATAACTACTTCAGCTTCAACCACAACAATACAAGAGCACACAATAGATACAAACTTAAAGTGAAACGCTCCAAACTTGATTGCAGAAAATATGACTTCAATAACAGAGTTGTTATGCCTGGAATCACTACCAGACTATGTGGTCTCATCCCAAAACCCCCAAAATTTTAACCTTAGACTGGCTACTGTTAATGTCACCCCATTCCTAAGAAGTCTGTAAGGGGCGTGCATAAGAGCACAAGTATGCCTACTGCCCCTGTCCTAATGTTCCCTTTAATTGTATTCATTTTATGTATTCAATTCATGCTTTTACTTATATATATTATGTAATATGTACTCGACAAAATAAATAAATAAATAAATAAAAATATTGTAACATCCCCACCATGAAATTAACTTATTACATACTACAATGGCATATATATTTTGCATATATATGTGAAACCTTTGTGATCAGTGTATCTCAATTTAAATATCTGAAGACAAAATTTGTGAAACAATATGGTAAAAAATATTGGTATAATTATAATTTTATAATTATTTCTATATAGAAATTACCAAAGTGAATTTATTTGTGCAACTCACTTAGGTTTTAGGGAAGGAGGCAGGGAACACCTTACCACATTTTCTCCAAATATTCTAAACCTCATCTTTGATAACTCATCTATGATAAGAGCCTTGGTGGCACAGCAGACTAAAGCACTGTTAAGTTAAGTAACACTAGCTGCCTGCAATTACTGCAAGTTCAGATCTCACCAGACTCAAGGTTGACTCTGCCTTCCATCTTTTCGAGATAGGTAAAATGAGGACCTGGTTTATAGGGGCAATAAACTGACTTTGTATAAAAAAGAACACCACTTTTGGGGGGCGGGGGGGACTGAAAGCCCTACTAAGCAGGTATATACAAAAGTATGAAGGCTATTGCTTAACACATTGTAAGCTGTCCTGAATCTCCGGAAAAGGGCGGCATATAAATCAAACCAATAAATAAATCAAAAAATTGAACCAATAAATAACTTCCACTTTTCCCACAGTGTCTTACAATGATTGTAAGCCTGTGGCATCACTGAGGATGGAAGATTGTGATAAGAATAATGGCTGTCAATTAAGTTGCTCCAACTTATAACAACTTTTATTTAAGAGAATTTTAAAAGAAAATTTTAGGAAGAAAGAAACTGCATTGTTGTTGTTGCTGCTGCTAACAAAATCCTACCCAAGAAATTGTTAGAGAATGCAATATTGAAAACAAACACAGTAAAAGAAAATCGAAATCTAGCCATGAAAATTAAATGTGATAAAGACAGTTCATAAAAGTTCATGCCTAGTTTTTATCTTTGAAATCATTCCAACTGCAAACTTTAAAAAAAATGTATATACAGCCAATATGCCAATAACATCAGAAGATGTTGCATACCTACATAGCCAGAAGTGCTGAAGCCAAAGGTTACTAAATTGAAGAAAGTTATTGAAAGAAGCTTGGAAGATTTCCTTTCTCCCAAATGTCAACAACAATCTTTTCTATTTTCCTCCCTATGTAGCCTTTCAATATAGCCTTTCTGTTAGCTTCATGCAATGATAGAAGCAACTTCTAGTAATGCATAGAAAACGTTGAGATGTTATGGAATCAGATGACTAAAAGCAGAGCTTGCTCTCATGTTTTTATAGAGTCCGCCACTTATGCTGTATTCTATTTCTTAAGGTTACCCTGCTACAGTTTGACATGGTTTTATTTAATGTTATTTGATTTCAGTGAATTGATTTATATTCTGTTGAATAGATGCCACTTCTAGGTTAACTCCATTCATTAGCAGAGTGCAAATTCACTTGTACAAAACAAGCAGCAGTCCCTATCTCTAAAAGTACAGACTTGTATTTGTTTTCCAAGTATTGAGCATATCCAGCCATGTTCACTATCACTGGATCATGGCAGATCCAAACTGCCTCACATTAGATGAAATCTAGCTATGTATTTCTTAAGATTAAATCAGTCTAAATTATAACAGTTAAATTGTCTAAAACCTATTCAATTTTTTTTATTTTTTTTTAAAGTGAATCTAATGTCAAGCAAATATTAGAGCTTTTTGATATTTTTCCAGACCAACTTTGTGGAGAAAGTAATCAATCTTCATCCCAATACCAAAACAAGAAGACATAATCATCATAATTTCACATGCTAGCAAAATAATGCTTAGATCACTCATTGTAGATTAGAGCCTTAAATGGAAAAAGAGATACCAGTTATTCAAGCTGTCTTTAGAAAGGCTACAAACATGAAACATTATCGCCAATGCACCCTGGATAATTGAGAAAGCCAAAAATATCAAAAGAAGTCTACATGTATTTCACTGATTAATAGAAAAGCCTTTGATTGTGTCAATTATGTCTATGAAAAGGGCTCAGAAAAGTGGGAGTCCCATAGGATTTTAATGTTCTTATAAAAAAACTTACATGCAGTCAGCAAGCCACAGTAAGGACACAACATGGCAAAACATGTTGGTTCCAGATTGGCACAGGAGTTCAACAAGGCTCCACACTTTATCATTATTTATTCAGTTTGTGTGCTGAATATACAATATATGTATTAAGGGAAGTGCTCATGACACTAGCCTGAAAGCTGAAAATGCAAAGGATCTGCAAGTTACTAAAAGCCAAAAGCACAGTAAAAACGGGAGTAAAATTAAATTTAAAGAAGAAAAAATAATGACGGGGGGTACAACAATCAACCTTACAATTGACAATGAAGATATTCAAGTGGTGGATCGCTTCTGCCTTTCAGGATCAACCAGGAACAGTAGTAAATGAACAAGAAGTCAAGAAATTTGCTGCAGAGTGGCACTTGCTATGAAAGCCTTGGCAAAGATATTCAAATGCCATGATGAGTTTATACTTACAAAGATCAGCATTGTGCAAGTCATGGTTTTCCCTATGATGTTCTATGGAAGTGAAATTTGGACTTTGATGAAGCAGGATAGGAAGAATTTTGGTGACTTTGAACATGGAAAAGTCTTCTGAGAATATCATGTGCAGCGAAGAAAACAAACTGAAGTGGTTCGGGAATAACGAGAGGCACAAGCAAGCAAGTGACAACAGCTCTTTAATATACAGTGAGACTTCAGCAAAACTCAGAGGCTGCAGTCCTCCTTATATACAATCCTGGAGAGACTGTCAGCCAATCAGAAACGTAAGCAGGTTTGAAACTCCCGCTTGAAAGTATCAATACATAACACCCCTCCCTTCCCAGAAGGCACTGACACTCAAAAATTAACATATGTACAAACAAAGTCTCGCAGGTGCTTAGGCTGAGTTCTCGCCCTAGTTGACCTGCGCAGTTCAGTGTTTGGTGAGGCGTCGAGCTGGTCGGAGGGACTCTTTGTCTCTCCCGGCTCCGCCAATGGAACCTCCTGGATTTTGTCCGGGGCGTGGTTATCCCCGGCTGGGAGTGGCGACTCGCTGGGGCGGCGCTGGAACCAGGGCTTGTCAGCTAAGTATTCTCGCGGCCCCGGGCTTGAGTTAGCTGTTTTGGAGAAGTGGTCATAGTTAGGCTCGGACATGTCTGCGTTGATATTTGCCTCGCCAACCACCCGTTTCCTCAGTTGGTCTATGTGGCGCTTCCAGAGTCTATCTACCCCCACGTCCACCGTGTATGATTTTGGGCCTGTTATTCCCACTATGGTTCCGGCAACCCACAGAGGACCGCTGGCATAATTGCGAGCGAACACCGGGGACCCGACCTGAAACTGCCTTACGCCACAGGTCTCTCCCTTAAAGTTTTCGTGCGAATAGTTAGGGTGAAGCCTGTCCAACACACACCGGAGCTTTCTTCCCATGAGGAGCTCTGCTGGGCTTCTCCCAGTTGCTGTGCATGGTGATGCATGCTGAACCGCAAGGAATTGATCTATCCTGGCCTGCCAGTCCCCATTGTCTAATCTGGACAGTGCTTCCTTGGCTGTCCTGACAAATCGTTCAGCCAATCCGTTGGAAGCCGGGTGAAATGGGGCTGATAGGGCATGGCGAATCCCCAGGCCGGCTAAGTAGCCTTCGAAAAGGGTCGCTGTAAATTGGGGCCCATTGTCCGATACCAAGGTATCAGGCAGGCCGTGGGTGGCGAACAACTTTCTTAGGGCCTTGATAACCGCTTCGGCCGTTGTGGATGGCATTAATACAATTTCGAGCCATTTTGAGAAGGCATCCACTACTATTAAGAACGTTTGGCCATGGAACGGGCCGGCAAAATCAATGTGGATCCTCCCCATGGGCCTTTTGGTTTCTCCCACTCTCGGATGGGCGCTACTGGGGGATCGGGGCGAGACTCCTGGCAGGGCCTGCACTTCCCCACCCACTCGGAAATGACCTGGTCCATGTTGGGCCACCAGACATAGCTGCGGGCTAAGCACTTCATCCGAACGATGCCAGGATGCCCTTCGTGCAATAATTCTAAAACTCTATCTCGTAGTTTTGCTGGAATTACCACTCTGTCACCCCACAGTAAGCACCCCCCTTGCGTAAACAGTTCATTTCGTTTGCTGGCAAAACCTTGGTACTCCTCCCCGACCACCTTGTCCGGCCACCCTTTCAAAACCCAACCCATAACAGTCCGGATAACAGGGTCTCTATTTGATGCCTTCGCCACCTCGCCGGAGGAGATGGGCCCCAAGGTTAACGTGTCCAACAACAGGACGGAGGTTTCCGGTGTTGGGTTGTCCAGCAGGTCGGGAAGGGGGCAACGGCTAAGGGCATCCGCATGACCCAGGGTCCGCCCAGGCCGATGGACGAGCTGGTACGAGTAGGCCGATAAGAAAATCGCCCATCTAGTTAAACGGGGGGAGAGGGCAGCGGGGGTTGGCTTGTCGCCTGCTAGCAGTCCTAGCAACGGTCTATGGTCAGTCACAAGTTCGAATTTTCGGCCATAGAGGTATTCGTGGAACTTCTTAACCCCCGCAATCGCAGCCAGAGCCTCTCTGTCCAATTGGCTATAGTTTCGTTCTGTGCTGGACAGAGTTCGGGAGTAGAAGGCAATGGGTGCCTCTAGGCCATTCGGCAGTCTATGGCCTAGGACGGCACCAACTCCTACGGGGGAGGCGTCGCAAACTAAGACGAGCGGCAGCTCTGCATTGTATTGGATCAGGAAACTGTCCTCAGATAGAAGTTTTTTTACTGCCTCAAAAGCGGCCGCTTGCGGTTTCCCCCAGACCCATGGTACATTCTTCCCTAAGAGTTTGTGAAGGGGATCAGCGACCGTGGCCTTGTCTCTTAGGAACATTGAGTAGAAATTTAGCAGTCCAAGGAAGGCTTGGAGCTCAGCTTTGGATTTGGGGGCTGGTGCGCTTTTGATGGCCCTCACCTTGCTTTCGGTAGGGTGGATGCCTGTGCCGTCCACCCTGTACCCCAGAAATTCTACCGAGGGAACCGCTATCCTGCATTTGTTCTTTTTAAGTCTTAGACCCGCTTCTCTGAATCTGGACAGGACGTTCCGTACCCTGTCCCCTAGCTGGTGTTCGTCTTGGGCGCTGACTAAGACGTCATCGAAATAGGGGACTACTCCCGGAAGTCCTTGCAACAGGCGCTCCATGGTGCTTTGAAATAAGCCGGGTGCAACGCTCACCCCAAATTGGAGCCTGGTGCATTTAAATGCACCCCTGTGAGTCACGATCGTTTGCGCCTCTGCCGTGGCGTCGTCGACCGGTAACTGTTGATAGGCTTGGGCCAGGTCTAATTTAGCAAAAATTTTTCCGGGGCCCAGGGAGTGTAGTAGATGGTGCACGATCGGCACCGGATAGGCGCTCGGCTGCAAAGCCTTGTTGATCGTGCACTTGTAGTCGGCGCAAATTCTGATTGAGCCGTCGGACTTAACTGGGGTGACTATGGGGGTCTCCCACTTGGCATGGTCAACGGGAACCAACACCCCTTGCTTAATTAGTTTGTCCAGTTCTGCATCGATCTTTGGTTTCAATGCGAACGGCACTCTTCTGGCCTTTAGTCTTACTTGGGCTACGTTGGGGTCTAAGTTTAGTGAAATAGGGGTCCCCACATACTTGCCCAATGTGTCCCCGAAAACGTCCTGGAACTCGGACAGGAGGCTGTCTTTCAGGGTTGACTTGGACATCAGGTGGACGCCGGTGAAGCCCATGCCAAGGGCTCGGAACCACCCCATGCCCAGGAGGCTCGGCAGCTGCTTCGTGACGATGGTCAGCGGCAGGTCTCTTTCGTAGTCTCCGTAGGTGACCCGGAACGTGCCCACGCCTTCGAGGGGGACTCGGTTCCCCTGGTAGTCTAGGATGCGCAGTCTCTGTCTGGAGAGTTGATCCTTCCAGAACGACGGCAGGAGGGTCTTTAGGGTTGTCCACGACATGATGGAGAGAGCTGATCCGGTGTCGATCTCCATCGAGCACGGTCTTCCGTTGATTTCGACCACCGTGCTGACTTTGTCCTCGACCGTTGTGCTGGCCTGGTCGATGTGTATGCTGCGGCCATCTCGCGGTTCAAATTCGCGCCGTTTTTTCGCGCCGCCTTCTCTCGTTGGCTGCTTCTGGCGCGCTGATTCCGGTTGGTTGCGGCGCTCACGTGGTTTGAGACTTCTGGGCAGAATGGCTCTGCAGACTCGCGCCAAGTGCCCTTTCTTCTCGCAACGCCTGCAAATAGCCTCTCTGTATTTGCAGGACAGTCTATCATGGTGCTCACCACAGCTGGGACAGCTTCGCCGGGGGCTGCCAGTGTCTTTTCTCCGGTGCTCTGTTCGGAAGACGTCCTCATCCGACTCGGACTCCGAGCTGGATCCGGCGTCTTCTCTGTGCACCGGGGCAGACTTGGGGCTGTCTTTGCTGGTCGGCGGACGCTGTAGCGTTTCAGCGGCCTTTGTGGAGGCTTCGTGAGCCCTGGCCTCGTCAAGGGCTCCGGCGAGCGTCAAATCAGGCTTGGCGAGCAGCCGCCGTTGCAGCCTAATGTCCCGAACACCACAGATCAGTTGCTCAAGCAACGCGTCATCCAAGTCTCTGTAGTCGCAATGAGTTGCGGCTTTTCTCAGGCTGGCCATGTACGCGCTGACCGGCTCTCCTTCTCGTTGGACGCGTTGCCTCAGTTGGTATCGCTGCACGAACTTGGAGGGGACCGGAGCGTAGTGAGCCCGGAGAGTTGCCATCAGGGTGTCCCATGAGACTGTTTGAACCGGCGTTGGCTCACACAGTGACTCGGCCATCTCGAACACGTCCGGTCCGCAGTGGCTTAGGAATAGGGCTCTCTTTCGATTAGCCGAGAGGCCCTGCATGTCGCTGGCTTCTAACGAGCATTCAAACCTCGTTAGGTACGAGACCCATTTTTCGCGGGTCGGATCAAAAGGCTTGGGCGGAACGTAGGCAGACATGTCCGGTATGTCTCCTGTGGTTCGCCTCGTCGCCTAGCTGAAGCTCGTGGTCTCACTGGTTGGCTTCTTGTAGCCTCAATCCCACCCTCGTCGCCAATGAAGTGGTTCGGGAATAACGAGAGGCACAAGCAAGCAAGTGACAACAGCTCTTTAATATACAGTGAGACTTCAGCAAAACTCAGAGGCTGCAGTCCTCCTTATATACAATCCTGGAGAGACTGTCAGCCAATCAGAAACGTAAGCAGGTTTGAAACTCCCGCTTGAAAGTATCAATACATAACACCAACCGATGGATCACTGAACAAATTAACTCAAAGTTCTCACTCAAGGCACAAATAATCAGGTTCAAACTATCCTATTTCAGTCGCAGTATGTGAAGACTGAAGGGTCTCTGGAAAAGACTCTAATGCTGGGAACGGTAGAAGGAAAGACAAAAAGAACATGACCCAGAGGAAGGTAGATGGATTCAGGTATAGTGACAATGAGTGCAGTGGGAGACTTGGGTGCATTGGGAGACTTCAAAGAATAGATTAGGGTGGTTGTGGAGAAAATTTCTCTTTGTGCTTGCTATGAGTAAAAAGTAACTTGATAGCCCATAATTGGAGTTAAATATCAGATCAAGATTTAACAAAAACATTAAAGTTTCTGTTGAATTTTTTTCTGGAAATAGATGAAGGAATGTTATCATCATTTATATACTGGTAAGGGAATGTGTTGAAAACATTAATGCTTCATAGGAACTTACACTCTTATAACTTATAAAAAGAAAGAGATTATGGTTGAAGAACTAAAACCCAGATTTTATCTTTTGTCATGCAGAAAATGCAACCTGAGAATTACTGTTCCAGAACAATATGCTATTATAATCTCATCAAACACCAGAATTCAGTGCTAGAATCTTCTAAGAGTCTGTTCTTTACAGATCTACTGGAAGGTACTGCAAATATTTTGTAGGAGATCAAGACTGAGTGCCCCTTGAACAATCAAATTCTGATTTCAGAGAATATCACTAAGATAAAGGGAGACTGAGTTTGAAATCATGACAGTAAGTATTCTTTTTCTATGTATATATGTATGAACATCACACTGACAAGAAACTTCACTTGGTAAATCCTTGCTGCATTTGAAAGAACTGTTCTACTCTTTTTTTAAAAAAAAACAAACAGCCTGTTGCTAAGGTTTCTTATGGTTTCCTTTCTCTGTTTCAGATAAAGAACATAGAAGCATGTTTGATTGCCTAGAACTCCATGTAATTTTCTCTCTTTCTTTCCCCCAAAGCCAGAGAATCTCTGCATAGAATCCTTGAGTCATTCTTTTCTTTCTTCTTTCCTCCTCTGACACAACATTTGCAGAGAACTATAAAATTGTACATAAAACTGTATTTTTAAATAGCTTCTCAGTAACATCTCTTATCCCCCAAAGCCACTGATTTCATCTCAGTGGTTCCCCTGAGGACACTGCAAGCACAGTCTCACATCTAGTCTTTATTCTTAAAGAAGTAAACACATTAGTTTTAATACATAAATAATAGCTATTTATGTAACCTAAGATCTTGTAGAACAGATCTTAGGTTACAGTTGAAAAGGTGGACCTAATGCTTGGAATAGATTTTCCGCTATCATACACGTTTCAGAAAATCTTACTTCCCAATTAACAATAAACAGTCTGCAAGAAAATATGTACCCTGAACTAGCACAATACTGTTACAGCCTACAATACACGCTGTGAATCTGGACAAGAAAGCTATTAATAACTTTGGTGGTACTGCTGATATACCATAGATGTCTGAATCTTATTGCTTGGAAGACATGACTGGAAAGTTCTATTGAGTGGGAGAACAGATGTTGAAGGTGATAAACCCTAGAAAATAGAAGAGAAGAGAAGTAAATAAGAAATGAATCAAAGATGACTTACGATGTTTCATTAAATTATGAAATAGTAACTTAATGATTAGTATAAATATGCTGCCCAGAGTTACCTTATGGTAAGATAAAATAGAATAACAGAGTTGGAACGGACCTACGTAAGCTACGATGTTATGCAGCCCTGGTTCTGTGAAATCTCATTCACAAGTTTCTGGGCTTTTTGTTTCTTGCTACAGACAGCAGACTCTGTGCTGCCCTTTGGGAGACTCAGATAGCTATTTCTGCCTTATAAGGCTTCGTCAGTGACCCACACCCTCTTCTCAGGTATCCTCCCTGTAAAGGTACAATGTTTCTTTTTCTTTCTTTTTCGTAGGCTTTTATGTGCATATTCTTTCTAGCCAGGTTTTACCTTCGTAAGCTACGATGTTATGCAGCCCTGGTTCTGTGAAATCTCATTCACAAATTTCTGGGCTTTTTGTTTCTTGCTGACAGACTTGTGAATGAGATTTCACAGGGCTGCATAACATCGTAGCTTACGTAGGTAAAACCCTGGCACGCAATGGCAAAAAGGTTCACCATCACTGATATGGAATATGCCATGTCTAAAAACTAAAAACTAACCTAATAGGACTATTTGGAACCATGATAAACATACATAAATCTAACAATCTAACTAAGGATCTATTCTGATTTAGATTTCTCATAAAATTGAAACATAAATTCTATCCATAAATGAATAAAACCCAACCTATGTATTAGATTAAGAATTATTTCCAGTTTAAATTGAAATCTTTATTAGGTTTACATTTATTTATTTATTTATTTATTTATTTATTTATTTATTTATTTAATTAATTTTTATAACGCCCTTCTCCTGGACTTTAAAATATGAAGTTATTCAAGACATCCTCCCACTACCTATTTAGCTATTCTTTCATTGTGAACGGATCAAATAATCTTTCATGGGTCACTAAAATCTATGATATGCAAATGCATAGAAAGAAGCTAAGAAACCAGAATGTAAACAGAAAAAAAGATGGGAGGAAGTAATAGTGAGCCTAGGAATAAATGGCTTTGTTTCATAATATGCCTAAGTGGATAATAGGATAATTATGGGACTACATGGAAAAGGGGGTTAATTGATCCAATCATTTAATTCCAAAAAGGTTGGATTAAGCCGAAAGCAAAACCATGTTGCATAAAAGTAAATAAATCCAACATATTATCCAATTCTATAAATTGCTCTATCTTGCATTCTTGATCGTTCAAAAAATACTATTATAGAATTCATTGCCAAGACCTTCAATCAACAGAACACCATTTCCCTAAACTGATTTTATGCAGTGACAGCTAATGCTGTCCAAGGGGAAATGATGTAATCATACCATGAAGAATTGTCAGAATCTTCTTGATGTAGAGACTAATGTATACTAAGGACTTCCCAGAGAAAATGGGTTGTGACTCTGTAGTCACAGAAGATAACTTTGATTTAGTTGCCCAAACCATTAGAAAAGACATTTTATTGTCTAGTGACTGTCTGGATTTAAAGGTTGTAGATAAAGAGCCATTTTATTATAATGTCACGTCCATGAAATTTATCTAATCAGCATTATTTGATGTCTGAAGTTGGATACCATCTTTTCTAAATCCATTCATTTTCCAGATTATCTTGCCTGTTATGTTTTACTCAACTTCATGACAAAGTTGATAATGATCAAATATTAAGTGAAAATCTTTATTATGGGGAGAATTTCTAGACGTCCAGATAAACATCTGGGTTTTTATTTTTCACTTTAAAAATAAAGTTTTTCACACTGTTGTTCTTAGCATATTTCTCAGTTCAAGCTCAAGTATTCTTTACATCTAAAACCTATTTATTCATTCTGATATTTTGTGGACAGATTTTTTACGATATCTTTTTAATTTTTGCTCATAGTGTTGCAAGTATTTGGCAGAAAATTTACTGCAGTCATTTGAAAGCCCCAGGATCATTTCCTGTTTATAGGAAAGAATCATTTTGGAATCAAGAATATTTTAGTTCCATATGCAAAAATGTTATCATGGTTGCCTAGGAACCAGAGAAAGAAAATCAGGGGCAAAGAAAAGGAGTAAAGAAAAATAATGGAAATAGTATAGTTACTGGTATTTGGATTGTTGGTTAAACCAGAAAGGGTTCAATTTTTGTAAATTTTAAAGAAAACTGTTCTTGGTTTCTCTCCAACCGTTCCTGTAGGCTGGGTTTTAACCATTTTAAACAACATATGTTTCCAAATCGTACTTTAATAGAAGAATCTCAGCTGAATATCTAAAAACTCCCTAAATAAGAGGGAATTTAGTCAGTGATGCTTAAAGGTTTGTATACAGGTCCCATGTACTGCAATTACAACCTTCTTTTCTGTCTTTTTCCCTGTTAATGCTTTTTAAGTGTGTATCAGCTATAAGCCTACTAAAATGAGGGGGGGGGGGGTTCTATTAAAAGTGAACAGATGCTTTACTTTTGAAATTATTATTTTACTATTCGATAGAGTTGTTTAGAATGAAATCCCTCCCTGATTTCTAAATGAATTGATGAGTGACAGCTGTGTGGAATATTTAGACAGCTAAGACATATGGCAGAACAATGGTGTATGCTAAGGATACCTGAGACTTCAACTTTGCATGCAAATGGATTTGGCAGCCTGAGTAGATGAAGACTGGATGTAGAATAATCGTTGTGTACTGAGTTTGGGGCAATAATGGCATGCTGTGGTGCAGTTCTGCAAGCCATCTGCCTGTTGTATTACATGCTTAAGCAGAGATCATTCTGCAGAACAAATATTTGAAATCATTGCTTTATGATGCCAGGGCTATTTTCTTTCTTCCGAAGAGTCTACTACTGAAAAATGTCAAATCCTTAAAGGAGTGACGGGTGAACTCCACTTGATTCAATTCATAATTGAATTGCTATTTATGTACTTACTAGAAAGTGTTCAGGGAACAAAATATTTTTGGATAGTTCTATCCAGGTTTATTATCTGATGCATGAATGCTGAAGCTTATATAACCATATGTATGATACTTTGCATCCTGGGAATTCATTTGGTTTCATTGCCCTCTACCAATCTCGTAGCACCGGCCTAGGCAGCTTTTTCATTAAACTGCACAGCCCTTTCAAAAGAGAAACACAATTGGGAATAGAGAACTGGATGGATAATGACAGCCCTCAAAGGCACTTCAGCAAAACAAGAGTATTGATCGAAATAGAAAATGTATTTGCCAAACAAGAAGCTGCATGCTGTGGACTTTCACAGGATTTTCAAAATCAAAGCCAGATTGCTAAGAATAAAGGAAAATCTTATGCATGATTCTTTCACCATTACAATTTATTATGAATAATTTTAATTTGACCAATGTGAAGTTTTCTACATTTCCTTGTGAAACAGCTATCTTTGGGTGCTCGTTCTACTTAATTTTGCCAGTTTATATAAATCTTTTAACACTCCAAGCTGCATGAAAAAATTGAATTATGTACATTTACCCTGTATTTTTATTATAAAGGACACTCCTTTATTTCAGAAATCTGTCCTTTAAACTTATTTTTCAGAAACTCACTTTTGTTCTTTATTTGTTTATTTAACAAATGGTGCCACTTAATGTCATTTTTCACATTCACAGGAAAATAGCAATAGCATTTAGACATATATAAAATGATGGAAACTGACTTGTCTTTTAAAATAAATTTACATATTCTGTTTGATTTTAGATATTTTTATTAGGATATGCCTTTTTGTAAAGTTTTTCTTGGTTTTGCTATTAAATTTTTCTATGCACAATGTATTATTGCAATGCAATTATTACATTTTTTATCTTTATGAACCTCTTTAAGATTTGTCCTGTTTTACAGATTTCTCCTTTATTTTAAATATGTTTACCATAATTATATGAGGAATAGAAAGTTATTAAGTCATGTTACAACTTATTTTTATGACTTCAATTTACTCACATGCTAAGTTGGATAATTACTAGAGGCAATGATTTCATTACTTTTCAGTTCAGTAAACAATATATAGAAGTTGTATTTTCTTCTTTCCAGAAGAGATTCTATCATCAGGATTTTATGCCCATTTTTTAATTCAGAGAAGATATAACATAAAATGAACTCTAGTCATATTTGTGATTGCTATTAGAATAATCACAATTAAAGCAATGCTACTAATAAACTAATCATAACTTGATTAGATGGATAACCACTCAAATAAGTAGCCAAAAATAATTGTACAGGTAGTCCTCAACTTGCCTACTTGGCAACTGACTCATATTTATGTCCCAGGATCATGTGATCACCTTTTGCATCCTTCTGACAAGGAAAATCAATGGGAAAGCTAGATTCTTTTAACAACCATGTTACTAACTTAACAGCTGCAGTGATTCACTTAACAACTGTGTCAAGAAAGGTTTTAAAATGGGGCAAAATGCACTTAACAATAGTCTCACTTAGCAACAGTCTCACTTAGTAATGGGAACTTTAGGCTCAATTGTGCTCATACTTTGAAGACTATCTATAATCTGTGAGTTCTAGTTATGCTTCAGCCATGAAAGCCAGTTGGATGACCTTGGGCCAATCATTCTCTTTCAACCCAACCTCACTTCACAGAATAGTTGTTGTGGAGGGAGGTGTGTTGGTATGTTCACAGTCTTGAATTGTTTATAAAAAAAATAAATGTGGAAAATAAATGAATAAATAAGTGAATCATACCTGATCGCCATGGTTACATTTAATAGTTGGAATTCTTTCATGAAGAACATAGCAAGATGCTCCAAAGGGAAGCAATATAAAATTTGCATTTAATAGTGCATTTAAAGACATCACGGTTGCTGGCCAAAAATCTCAAAAAGACTACACAGGAGGAAGCAGTTATACTCTTTTTGTAGATTTAATTGGAGCTGCAGTGGGAAATACAGGTTCATAGAGAGTACAGGACAGGTGGCAGCTCTAATTGAGGTGTCTCATTAACCTCATATAGTTCTTTTCTGAAACGTCATTGGATATTCAAGTGGTATGTTTTGGCAATCCACAGTAACAGTATTGATTTTCTATTTTCTCTTTAGTCATAATTTCCTTTCATGATTGCCTAATGCCCTGTCATCTACTACACTGTCATTCATACACAGAGAGAAATACAGAATTATCTTCCAGAAGTTGAATTTATGAAAATTTGACCTTATTATCTGAGTCAAATAGTCATGAGACTGTCAGTGTCTCCCCATCCCCCTGCCTCTCTCTCTCTCTCTTTCTCTCTCTCTCTTTCAGTCTAAAAAAATTGTCATGGGGACTGAAAGTAGATTGTTCTTCTCAGTTTTTAAAGTCCATCATCTGCCCATCCTGAAGTGCTTCCATTTTATTTATCTGTCTTGTAAAATGACTACTTGCTATGATTTTCCATTCTCTCACTGGTTTTGTTTAAACTTTGAATTGTTCATTACCCTCCATTTTATGACCAAATCAGCTTCCACCTAACCTTTGAGAAACTTATTGAGGTTCCAAACTATATGAATGACAGACCTCTAGAGTTAAGCAAAATTGGCATTGATAGGCCTTTTACTGGAATTAGTACTTCAGTTCTAATATCACCGAGTGCATGATAACATCCGGGTGGGTGGGCAGAGCCTCCTGCCGTCACTACCAATTCGCCCGAACTGGATAGAACCAGTAGAATCCCACCAGTGGCCCATTCTAAGAAAATGAAAATTAATGTAGAGAAGTAAGGTTTTACATTTAGGCAAGAAAAACCAAATGCATAGGTAGAGAATAGATGATACTTGGCTCAACAGTAGGAACTGTGATATCTTGGAGTCCTAATAGACAATCACTTAAATATGATCCAGCAGTGTGCTGCAGCTGCCAAAACAGACAATGCAATCGTAGACTGCATTAATTGAAGGATAAAATCAACACGTAAAGTGTTAATAACACTTTATAATGCCTTGGTAAGACCACACTTGGAATATTGCATCCAGTTTTGGTCACCACAATATAAAAAAATGTTGAGACTCTAGAAAGAGTACAAAGAAGAGCAACAAAGATGATTAGAAGACTTATGCAACATACAAAATTATACAACATACAAAAAACATACAAAGAATTGGTTATGTCTAGCTTAATGAAAAGAAGGACGAGGGCTGATATGATACAATATGTGTGTGTGTGTGTGTGTGTAGGTCTTTGGTTATTCGGGTTTTCTCCCGTGTAAAATTGGAGGTTTCTTGGCAAAGTCTCATTCGTCATCTTCAGGCTGGTGTTCTCGGCTTCGTGCTTCTAGGAGCAATGTGTGTGATCACAGCTGTTTCTTCCTTTTAACTGCCAGTGGGAGTGTGAACTGATTGGGTGGGAGCTTGGCTGTGTTCTGATTCGGTGGAGGTGTGTTCTGATTGGTTGGGGGTTTGGCTGTGCTCTGATTGGAAGGGGGGTTGGCTGTGCTCTGATTGGCTGGGTATGTGTTCTGTTTAGGTGGGGTCTTGGTTGTGCTCGGGTTAGTCTGAGTAGCAGGGGGATTTGAGCTGGTGAGCTGTGTTGCTGTTGTTTGGCTTCGTGTTCGTGGCCGTGCCACCTTTTCATGGTGGGTGTCAGTCTGCTTCATGTATGGATTGGAGGGGTTTAAAGTGGCTAATGATGCAGCTGTGGTCTGGCTTCTGGTCCAGGATCATGCTTCATCATCAGTGTGGGTTTGAGTCTGCTTTCTGCATTGATGTGTGCTGGTTACATCCTGTGTGGCTCTCGTGAGTGTGGGTCTGGTGTCATTCTTTGTGTTAGGGACTCGTTTGTCAATAAGGGCGGGTTTCCAAATGGCTGGTAGGCGGGAGGAAAACACACACAAACTGCTATCTGCACACACTGTCACACCACCACCCAATACAGATCAACTCCGTAGCCAAGACACTCATCTCCAGAACAAAACGCTTAGCTGACGAACAACGCCTAAAAACCGAACTACACTCCCACTAACGTACTAACATCCAATGGATTCCAAAGAAATAAGATTACCAACCTAATCCAAAATGAAACCCCCACTAAAATCCAAGACAGAGAACAAGAAAACGGCAAAGCCCTCCTCCCATACATAAAAGGCACCACAGACAAAATCAGCAAGATCCTCCACAAACACAACATCAAGACAGCATTCTGCACAAACCGAAAAATATCCACCATCCTAAGAAACCCCAAAGACAAAATTGAGTTAGAAAATCAAGGAGTATATGAAATCCCATGCACCGCCTGCCCCACCTCATACATCAAACAAACCAACAGAAGAATAAGTGCACGCATTGAAGAACACAAGAACTCAGTCAGAAAAGAGGAACCAACTTCTTCCCTGGTCCAACACCTCAAAGTCACAGGACATGATATTGACTTTAAAAAGACCAGAATTATCGCCAAAACTGAACTCTTTAACAACAGAATAATCAGAGAAGCCATCGAGATAGAAAAACGTCCACACAGCATGAATAAACGAGATGATACCTCCCACCTAGTAGCCATTTGGAAACCCACCCATATTGACAAATGTGTCCCTAACACAAAGAATGGCACCAGACCCACACTTACGAGAGCCACACAGGATGTAACCAGCACACCTCCATGCAGAAAGCAGACTCAAACCCACACTGATGATGAGGCACGACCCCGGACCAGAAGCCAGACCACAGCTGCATCATTAGCCACTTTAAACCCCTCCAATCCATACATGAAGCAGACTGACACCCACCATGAAAAGGTGGCACGGCCACGAACACGAAGCCAAACAACAGCAACACAGCTCACCAGCTCAAATCCCCCTGCTACTCAGACTAACCCAAGCACAACCAAGCCCCCACCTAAACAGAACACACCCCCAGCCAATCAGAGCACAGCCAATCCCCCTTCCAATCAGAGCACAGCCAAACCCCCAACCAATCAGAACACATCTCCACCCAATCAGAACACAGCCAAGCTCCAACCAATCAGTTCACACTCCCACTGGCAGTTAAAAGGAAGAAACAGCTGCAATCACACACATTGCTCTTAGAAGCACGAAGCCGAGAACACCAGCCTGAAGATGACGAATGAGACTTTGTCGAAACGTTGCCAAGAAACCTCCAATTTTACACGGGAGAAAACCCGAATAACCAAAGACCTACATACAAAGACCCACGAAAACCTCTCTCTCTCTCTCTCTCTCTCTCTCACACACACACACACACACACACTGTAGTTATATAGAGGAAAAAGATACATGTGAAAAACACATAAAATTAGTCAGATATAACATACAAAAGCATTTGTTGTTATAGCAATAGCTCAAGCTACTTTAATTTACTATTAGTTGTGATGTATTTGGTGCCTTTGGCTATCTTTGTGTGCACATACAATCCCCCTCCCCATATAAATATATTCTTCACATCTATATTACGTTGATAATTGGCAAAATATTCTTGAAATATTTTTGAATGCTAAGTAGTTGCATCTAATTATATTCAATGAGCGCATTTTTTAAACTGAATCATTCTAATTCTTAACACTTGGCGAATTTTATTAAAAAGAAGGATTAAAACATTTCCTTCTACTGGTCATTTATTCTTTTTTGTGTTTATTAGCATATGTTTTTCTTTTAAAAAGGAGTCAGTAACTTTTCTGACTGCAGTCACTCTGAGTAAGTGGGAGGTTTTTCTACTGACGTCAGTAAGCTGTGGGTCAGGCCCTTAGTGCAGGCTCATAATACATAATTCAGGTTCCTAATGCATTTAAGATTCCTTTTTTTTACATTTTGCTGGTTGGTTATCGTCCCAGAAGTAAAGCTATCAGCAATGTTCTTTGCTGCCCTAGGACAACTCTATATTTATCCCTAGCCCTCTCTAGATGGCCTCTTTTTCTATGTTTCTAGGCACACATTGTCCTTGATAACAAATATACTTTCTTTTCTTCTAATGTTCCTCTTCTCTGCTCTATGTCTATTATTACTGAGGAAAAAAAATCCTAAATTAATGTACTTTTTGTATCTCAAGGTCCTACCATCTGTGATGATTTATTCTTTTGTCTTCCTTCTGGCCTTCTTTATCACCTGCAAAGCCCCTCCCTGAAATCTTTTCCACGATTCTTATTGGGTTTTCTATTCACCTTATTAATGTATATATAATATTGAAGTATAAAATGAAGAGCAGGTGGCGATCATGGCCAGAAGGGTCTTTGCGGGTTATGCGCCAGTTACACCCTTTCCTGGACCAACAGTCCCTACTCACAGTCACTCATGCCCTAGTCACTTCCCATCTTGACTATTGCTATGCGCTCTACATGGGACTTCCCTTGAAGAGCATCCAGATGCTCCAGTTGGTGCAAAATGCAGCAGACCACATGGTTTTGTGTAGACCCCAGTGTGCACATGTACCATCTCTCTTGCGGGAGCTGCATTGGTGCCAATTTGCTTCCTGGTACAATTCAAGGTGCTGGTTGTCACCTTTAAAGCCCTTCATGGCTTGGGACCAAGTTATCTGAGGGACCGTCTCTTGCCGGTCACATCTACCCAACCCATCAGAGTAGGGAGGCAGGGAATGTTGTGGGTCCCATCCCTGAGGGAGATACACCTGGTGGGACCCAGAAGAAGGGCCTTCTCTGTGGTGGCTCTCTCTCTCTGAAACATCATTCTCTCAGAGGTTAGAATAGCCCCCATTCTAATACTCTTCCAGAAGATGCTGAAGACCTAGTTTTGCCAGCGGGCCTGGAGAACCCAGATGGGATGGAGCCCATTAAATGGCTCATGTGATACGCTGTCGCCGGGGCAGGGTGGGAGATGGGGGCTGATTTTGTTATATTGTACTATATTAATTTATTTGATTCTTTTTGTTAGTTTTTTATTGTTTTAAATGTGGTTTTATATTCTGTAAGCCGCCTTAAGTCGCCCTTGATGAATAGGCGGCAATATAAATTTAATAAATAAGTAAATAATGTAATGTGAATTTAATATAATTCATTTATATAAATCATTAATATGAAACAACAAAACATAATTGCATCTCTGCCATCATGCCTTGTTTGTCTTGTCCTCTAGCATCCATGAAAGAAGGTCCATGATCTGGAATTGAGCACAAAGGGACCCTTCAGGCATCAAACAGGATCCCATGATTATACATTCCATCTTCATTCCAAAAGCAGTGAAGTTAAATAATGCTTGTCCGTGAAATCCATTGTAGCCCATTTATCCAAGCTTATGTATCTGAATGGTTATATTCATATGCACAGGTAGGAATTATATTTTAATTGAAAATAATTCTGGGGAAAAGAGATGATTTTAGTTCAGTGTGATCTCTTCCGCACCTTGTAACTGCTTTTTATATCTCTCCTGTGCATCTCTCCTGTACAATATAGACAAAAACAACATTGTAAAAACTTTTATCTTCTATTTTCTTCAGTTTCATTAGGAAATCCCTATTATTTATCTTTGCT
Organism: Arizona elegans; assembly: GCA_022577455.1. Taxonomy (NCBI): domain Eukaryota; kingdom Metazoa; phylum Chordata; class Lepidosauria; order Squamata; family Colubridae; genus Arizona; species Arizona elegans. The sequence continues at coordinate 40,425,556 of JAKOOJ010000002.1, forward strand.
TTTTATGTTTTAGATAAGCTCATGTAGCTTTTATAGCTACCAGACCATAACTATATTGAACACTGTTTTATGTGGCAAAAAACAAAACAAAACAAAAAAACCACCTGAGCCTACTGAATATCCTTCTTTCATGTAACTGTTAAACCTATTGAAATATTGTTAAGAAGAAAATGAACAAACTTAATGTTCTATGCCTTTTATATATGTATAATTTTGCATTTGTCTAAATTATCAAACCTTCTATCTGCTATTCTTGTGTCCTAGAACTGTTTGTTCACCAAAGCAAAGTGGAGCAGAAAATGCACTTTGAATGAGACATAACTGACTTCATTCATATTCCTCCCCCTCTCCTTCGTGCAGTCATTTTTTCCAAGGAATTCTGATAGCACTAAAGGCAGATTTACTGATCTGGAATTCAGTTTCCAAATCTTTCATTGTTCACTGGTGCTTGATTACATTTTAAACTTTAATGAATGAAACTAAGGCAATGAAAAGAATGATGGAGAACCTGAGTTCTTTCTCAGCCTTTACTCCAGAATGAGGAAACAGAATTTCACTAATTCCTAAGTGACATCCATAATTGGTGAATAAAATGTAATTGTAATGCCATAATATTATTAATTTATTTAATTTGTATACAGCTTTTGTTAGTTTTACAAATAATTTGAGGTGGTAAACATATCCAACACTCATTCCTCTTCCTATTTTCCCCATAATAACAACAAACCTGCAAAATGGGTTGAGCTGAGAGTCACTCAGTTGGCTTTCATGGCTAACGTGGAACTCAGACTCACAATCTCCTGCCAGGTGTCTTAACCACTAGACCAAATATGCTTTATTGCTTTATTGTGTGCTCCCTATCACCTATCATGAAGAGAATGAAAAAGAAGATACAAAATAAGGCCCAAATGCTCAAAAAAATAGCCTTAAGCACCATAAGACTCAGTCATGTAAAGAAAGTCTAGGGGTGTCAAACTTGCATCGTCACGGTATCGTCATGTGACATATCACAACTTCTTCCCCCTTTGCTAAACTGGATGCGGGCATGGCCAGCACATGACAGATCCAGCCTGCGGGCTGCAAGTTTAACAGCCCTGATCTAGAGAGATTTTTTAAAAAAACAAAAATACTTGATATTCCCTAATTCTGACTTTACATAAATTTCACCTCTGGTAATCCTTAACTATGAAATAACATCAACCGCTTTCCCCATTTTGTATTTCATTATATTTCATGAAATATTGCTACACGTACATTTCAAAAGATTTATTTTTCTTCAAAACTTCAGAAATCTATCATCCGGCCCTGACTAATTAGATTGCTGCATGGTGTGACACAACACTTACAACAAATAATTGAAGATTAAAGGAATACTTATATAAGACCTCATATGATGAATTCGATGTTACAGGTTTCATCTATATTTGTCAGGAAGTACGGAGCTTGTTAACTAGACCAAGTATACAATGATTTAATGCAGAGTTCAGGTTCAGTTTTCTGGTCCAGGATATTGTCACAATATTTCAAAGCAGAAAAGTGGTGTCTGCTCCATATGATATGAAATTCACTCTGCAAGAAGAAAATAGGTTAAATTTTAGCAATAAGTTTCACACAGAAATCCATTATTTTAACATCCTTACTATTCAAACACTTTTTTCTTCTTTTAAAAGAGGGAGAGAATCCAGCCGATGGATCCATCTAACATCAGTAATCTACATTAAAAAACTGAAAACCGATAGAATAAGATATGCATTGTTTAAAGAACAAATAACAGTTAATTAATTTAAAATAGCAGTTATTTAAAAATTTCAAAACATTTTGGATGAAACTGTCTATATCATTTATCCATATAATAATATTTAATTTTAAGATTTTCAATTAGCACCCTGGGTGCTAGAATTCTTTTCCAATTTTGATATGTATGAATTTTTGATATGAATGATGTCATATCATTGCTTTTCTGCTGCTAATTTTAAAATATCCATTTGCAGTATTATACAGTAATAATTTATTTTCATATGAAATTATTTTTATTTTTTATTATTTATCAATTCAATATGAAATAATTTATTGAAAATAATAAACGAAGATAATGGAAAATTGATATCCTGCAGTTATAATTGAAATGCTTTCTTGATTTCCAAAGATAATATTTGGGAAGTCCAAACTAATTTAACAGTAAAAAGTCTATTAAACTGCAAATTGAAGAGGAAAGGAACACTTATTGTAGTCAGATTTAATTAAGGATAACATCACTCAACTTAAAGATTTTCATGTAATTGAGCAACAAAAATAAGAATCAGCCTCCTTTACTAGATGAACTGTTTCTCCCAAACTGTGATATTTTTAAAAAGTTAAATGTCTTATGATCATGAGTTTTAGGTAGTTTTAATCATACTTGAAAGAAACCACTGAAAACAAGGGAATTGTTCCACTTCCTGTCTGTTGTTCTTAAGTAAAATGAAAGCTAACTTCAGCTCCATACAATTTTATCTTGGATATATGCAAGGTTGATGATTTGAACGTTTTAAATTAATGTTATGCTATAAAGCTAGCGTGTCAACATGTGTGCTTCTGTGTTGTTCTTGTTGTCACCCAGGCCCACGTAGTTAATATTAAATGCAAATAAGTTCCAAAAACAAACAGATTTTATTAAAACAGCTGACAATTAACTCATTCTCAGTTTATTCCAGTTTATCTCTGACCTTGGGATAATTAGGCAAACTGCCAAAGGCTTTTCTTGGCAACAGTTCAGGAACAGAAGATGCTGACAAGAAAGAAATACATCCAAACACAAAGCAAATCTCTCAATGGTTGTTTTCTGTCAAAGAGGCCAAGAGCCGTTGCTGGTCTTTTAAGGCTTATGGGAGGGGCCAATCATCTCTTGGGCCTACTCCTGAGTTGTCCTCTCTGCTTTAGCTGCTCCTCCCTTCTGGCAGTTCTTCTCATACGTGCACTAGGAACAGGCTCCTCCTGTTCCTCTGCCTCTCTACTGTCAGCCTCTGGAGGCTCTGCAGTCCGCGCATCACTCCCCAATGGCTCTGGCTGCTGCTTTATTGCATTGTCTAATAAATATGTCAATTTCTATTCTTAGACTCCTATGAAGCTTTGATATTCTCTCTCTCTCTCTCTCTCTTTCCTGTCTTTTTAGTTTCCATGGTGATTCTATCTATTTCTTCCACTTTGTAAAATACTACATATCTACATACACAAATCAATTGTAATATGAGAGTTAAGCAACATATGGTCCACTAGGTCCTACACAACTGTACTTCTAGCAGCTTCAACTAGCCCAAAATCAGTGGTGGGCTGCTGCTGGTTTAGACTGGTTCAGGTGAACTGGTAGTTCCAACCCACCCTGGTGCTATCATGTCCTATATAATCGCCGGTTTTTCAATGCCATGCGCATGCTCACATTTTCAGTTCCGGGCGAACCGGTTGTTACAACCAGCAGCAGCCCACCACTGCCCTAAATCCCTCATTTCTGGTGTATATAATCACATAAAATCCATATGTTTACTCAGTGCTATCAATCCAATACATACAACTTCACAAAACTTATTAAATTTGCATCCCAACATAGGTTTTGCCCATTGAACCTAAAGTCTATTGAATGGGAATCTGTTACATAGGGTTTTATCATCTATTATTTTAGATAAACTAGGAAAGATAAAATTATTTCCTTAATCATAGTTATAATAAATATCTACATACATAACATGATCCAGGACTCTAAATATGAAAAGGAAAACAGAAATATAGGTTTTGGATTACCTAGCTGCTGTGTATTCTGCTTTTGCAACTAATTCAGCAAAGTATTATGCTTATGTTTTTTTAAAATTAACAGTCTATGTTGCATCTGAATTGTTGGAAAGCCATATATAATTGAAAATTGAGATGTATCATACATAATTTTGATATAATTGCTTATAGAGAGAGTAGTATAGATCAATAAAAATCTTAAAATTCATATTTGCACTACATCTCATAGGGAGTGCTGATCTCTGTTTTTCCATTTAGAACTGTTTACATCTATGAAACAATGACTATCCATCTCATCATTTCCTTTGTAAGTTTGTGCTACGCAATATAATTCACAATCATTGTTTGTCTAGGCTCAGCTGTTCTTGGTCTCTCAATGATCTTTCTTTAAGGTTGACAAATTAAATCCCAGGAGTGGGAAGACAGGAAGCATTTCCAAGGCATGCTTGTCAAGCAGCTACCGATCCTGAAACCTGCCGTGAACGAATCTGCATAGACAAATTAAATGACCCGTATCAAGTTGCAGTGCTAACGAAGTCTAGCATAAAAGTGACAAGAACCATATTTCCACATCTCAAATTTTAATGAATCTACATGGGTAAATTAGGTTAAGGTACTCCATCTCCATAAATTGCTGATTCAATAAATCACATATGAGAAATAGCTGAGTAATTATAGAGTGATGCTGGAAGCAATTGGAAGCTTATCTGCATAATAACGGACATTTGCCACAACCATTTTTGTCGTGGACCAATAAATGGTAAACATGATTAATGACACCAGTTTCCCAGAAAGTATTATCCTTTTGTATAAGAACAAAATAGCCAAATGTGGGAAAATAGGCACAGTGTTTTTTTATGTTAGTAAGATGATATAAATTGTAGGTTAGAGCCTCTAACAGGCTCATCAGGGTAATATATTTTTGAAGGACCTGTTCATTTCAAGACAGCTGACTGTCAGTCGTGAAACATTCATAACTATAAGAAAAATGTTTATATAATATGGATATTTTTAATGTTGAATGAGCTATCACTTTGTTAAATCTTTGAGGCAATTGAGAATTTGGGACTTTTTTCCTACAATTAGATACAACCTATTCCCTCTTTTGTTGTCTCTTTTTGGTAGAGGCACTCAATGATTATTTCAGTCTTATGTTTCTATTTTTAAGTATAAATGTAGGCTGGCTCATGTTTTTCTGCTCAGCTTTCTCCAATCTTGTAATTGAACTTGTTCAATATCAAAACTCTTTTCATTTCTAAGGATACCTATCAGGTATCTTCAACCCTGTCAACTTTGGAGCTGTCCGAAAGTATCAAGTGATCTCTCCAGAAGCCTTGATAAAAGAGCCCTCTGCCTCTTGAACTATAACAGCTCCTGGAGTAATAAAAAAAAAATTTCCCAATCTTCTTCCACTCCATAGGAAAAGAGACAAAGTAAATTGATAGATCCCCATATTTTCAATAAAATGTATGTGACTTTATTTAACCATTATTTTCAAAACCTGAGTTATCAAAAGAAAATATTCTGTCCCTCTTCTGGCTATCAAAATGTTATTGATCCTGCATATAAAATTTCCATTGAAAGCAAATATCATAGCATAGCAGCATAGCTTTACAGTCACGTGCATTTTCCAAGAGCTACAATCATGACGATAGATTGCATTGCAGTTTGCTCTGTATATGTGATGAGAAAGAATAATGGATTGTTTGTCCCCAAGGGCTGGAAAGCTTGGGAGTCAATAATGTGATGCACACTGCTAAACAAGCAGGGACAATAAAGCTGCATTTATTAGGGAGACTTGAACTGAAGAAGCAGAAAGCAGGATGAGTCAACCATTCTTCCAAGAACTTCTAAGTTGCAACATTTAAGTTTTATAAGTTTAGCTGTTCAGAAGCTAAAAAGAAAAATCAACTTAGACATGAAAGGAAGATAACACTGTGGGGATACATCAGAATAGTACACATGCCTCATGTAATGAATCTATCTCAGATATTACTTACATTATATATGACAGCCTTCCTCAACCTGATGTCTAACAGGGATTTGTAAATCAACATATAACAGACTGGGAAATTTGGTCTGAAGATGCAATCCTAAAGTAATATATTAGAGAGCAAACTGTATTCAACAAAATGGAACAAAATGGCTGCCCTAACCCCCCTTGGTTTAATCCTATGGGATCAGACATGAAAAAAAGTTGATCTGAAGGGCTGGGCCAGCCTTCTTTTTCCCTGATATGTTATATTAAAATTTTCTTTGAGATTCAGGAAGTAATAACCAGTGGTGAAATTCGGCCAATTATATCTGGCTCGGGCAAACCAGAGGCTCCGCCCACCTATGCAGACGTCATTATGTCGCTTTTTTGTGACATTTTAAGCCTCTGCGCATACGTAGAATGCTTTGTGCATGCACAGATGACGGTGTGTGAGAGTGGAGCGAAGGTGCGCGCAGCACACACACATTGGAAAACCAGTAGGGAAGGTAAGTGAATTTCACCACTGGTAATAAGCCAATATAGCTGGCAGGCCTGGTGAAAGAAGGCTGAACTAGTGTTATACTAAGGAACTAAGCAACAATTCAGATTTGAAGGAGAAAAGGACACCTATTTGAAGCATCTTTAAAAAGTGATACCTTTTCAGTATATAGCAGCAGGAAATGGTACATTTGATTTATGTCAACAGGTGCAATGTGCGTACCCAGTACAGTTTCCAACTCACCGTCTCCCCTTCAAATTTTGGATCATTGCATGGTCCTCTATTATGTATTCCAACAAGTTAGACTGCTATTATGATACTATTTTTCTGAGCACACAGATGAATACATTGGTACCCTGAGCTTATATATCTTTGGCATTAATTCATTTGCTTATAGATTTTAAGACTGCCAGGGGTCTTTCAAAATCCACATGGCATTTTCAAAGTCTGAGAAGTGTCAGCAGGATTTTAGAAACCAGAGAAGATTTACAAAATCTCAATTAAGCAGAGCGTTCTTGTTACATAAAACTCATCCTCACAGTAGATTTTGGCATTGAGTGACTAAATCAAAACTAATTAAAGTTTCAACTGTTTTTTAAACTTCAAATGCAAAAAAAAAAATAATAATCAGGAACTAACAGAAATGATATAAATTTCTGGGAACTCTCTGGAGCATCTGAAATAATGTGCAATAATCACGAATGAAGGCAAAAAATATATGTCACAGGATAATGTTGCAGGATAGCAATAGCAATAGCACTTAGACTTATATACTGCTTCATAGTGCTTTTAAAGCCCTCTCTAAATGGTTTACAGAGTCAGAATATTGCCCCCAACAATCTGAGTCCTCATTTTACCCACCTCGGAAGGATGGAAGGCTGAGTCAACCTTGAGCCGGTGAGATTTGAATTGCTGAATGGCAGCTAGCAGTCAGCTAAAGTAGTCTGCAGTACTGCACTCTAACCACTGCACCTATATGCAATCTGGGTTGGTTACTGGGACCAGAGGTTAGTATTCTGAGCTTTTGGACTCAGACTGAAAGCTCAGAAGACTAAACCTTTGGTCCAGTGACACAGATTGGATCCTATGTAATAATCCTCTAAAATAGGTATCACAAAATGTATATATATATATATTTTTATTGAAAAAGTTTTTCAAATACAAATTTTTCCCCCTTTCCCCCCCTCCTCCCTAACCCCCCTCCACTTCCCCTCCCCCTGTGGCTTCTCCAAAATAAAACCCAAGTTAATAACAGATTATATAATACTTTACCATCCTTTTATTCCACCCCCCATATACTGACCCTTTCTTTCTAACAATATTATTATATCCCCCTTATACTATACATTTCAAAGCAACATTTAACTGTAAAATTATATAATAAATTCTAATTTAGCAATTTCATCTATTCAACTCATAATCTATCTATTTCCACCTCCCCCATGCATATATCTCTTAAGATGACCTATCTCCACCCTTCTAACAATATATTATGATATCCCCCTTATACTATACATTTCAAAGCAACATTCAAAGCAACATTCAGCTGTAAAACTATATAATAAATCCTAATTTAGCAATTTCAACTTATAATCTATCCATTTCCTCCTCCCCCATACATATATCTCTTAATTCAAATCTTTTACGTATATTGATATAACATAACATCCCTTTTCCTAAACTAAACAATCAGTAAGCTAACCTATCTCCACCCACTTTCCTACAGGTCTACATACATAATATTTTCAATATCTTTATTCTTCTGCCCATTCCACTAAAAAAAAAAATATTTACATATATATATATATATATATATATAAAATCCTCAAGTGACTTTAAATTTGTAATCCATATGATATCTTCTGTAATGTATCTCAACTGGATTGTTAATTCCATTACCCATGTTAGGGTAACATCACATCCTAATTCCAACAGTATATTCAGTATCTTCAATTACCATCTGCCCCCGTCAATAATAAATGTTTTCATATATAAAAAACCACCCGAGTGACTTTATATTTATATTCCATATAGTGTCTTCTATAATGTCTTCCATCAAGATTATTAATTCCAACCACCGTGTTAGGGTAAAGCTAGATCTTCTGCATGCCCCAATCCCATAGTTCTCTTGCCTTATAGCTCAGCATAAACGTAATCCATTTGTCAAAGAGTCCAAAATAGAAAGTTCCAATCCACTCAATTTAAGGCCATCTTCCACATCCCAAGAGTACAGCACTGCAGAGATCTGTCACTCTCCTCAAGATAATATAAACCAATACTTTGCCTCAACTATATTTCTATATATTCAATCAGCTCTTAAGTAACTGGCATTACACTGTTGTTTGGTCTAAAAAAATTTATTTTTGTAGGACCTGCTTCTTCTTTTCTTAACTTTTTGTGACTTAGATCTCCATCCTGGTTTCCTTTCTATGAGTTGTATATCAACTGTTTGGTTTCCATGCTGGTCTGTAGCTTGATAAGTCATCACATTAGAATCCAAAGCCGCCTCTCTTGTATTTATAGGTAATCCAACCGTAACCTCTGAAGGAGAATCCAGAAGCGGCTCGTCCACAAAGGCCTCTGTAGCTTGTTGTTTTTCCGTTACCTCCACCTCCATCTGCTTAGCCTGAATCTCAATCTCTTCTTGATTTTGCTTTTCTTTATTCCCCTCATGTATTATACGTGGAGATGTTAAACCCATTTTAAAAACCTTCTAGTAAAATTCTTCCGCTTTTTCAACAGTATTTAGTTGATATCTTTCTCCTTGATATCTCAATATTATACCAACTGGAACATCCCACCTAAATGGGATGTTTTGTTTCTTTAGTTCAGTCACCAAAAATCCAAAATCCTTTCTATTTTTTAACATCTTGGGCAGTAGCTCTTTAAATATCCAAATCTTCCTTCCATGCATTTCAAGAGTGGAGTTAAAAGACTTTTGCACAATATCATTTCTTATTTCTTTATCAGTAAAGTAGATCACCACATCTCTAGACAGCTGCCTTTGCTTTGCCACCCAAGAATTAACTCTGTAGGCCTTATCAATCTTGCAGGATACCTCTTCAGGACTAACCTTTAAAATCCCAGCCAGAACTTCAGCAGACATCTTTCTCAAATCTTGTCTTTTATTTTCCTGTATTCCCCTAATTCTAACCGCAAATTCCATGAATCTGAATTGCATTATTATGGCTTCATTTTCAATCCTTTGAATTACATTGTAAGTCTTATAATCAGCTTCCTTTATTTTTTTAAACTCTACTTCTGAGCTTTTTTCTTGAATCCTTATTAAATCATTTTCAATTCCTTGTATTTTATTATCCAAATTATAAATCTTATCATCAACTTCCTTCATTTTAGAGTCTATTTTTGAGTTTATAACTTCATCCATCTTCATAATTACTTCTAAGAAACTTTTCATATGTTGCTTCAGAATATCATACTTTTGTTGAACCAACTCTTTAATTTCCTGTCTAAAATTTTCAAGATTCAGGTTCACAGTTTTATCATGTCTTGCCATCTCCTCCAGTAAAAATTTCTTTAGGTCTGTGAAACCATTCTTCTGCATCTGCAAGCTCACAACTTGTTCATGTGATTTATAAATGGGAGAGCCCCCCCCCCATGGCTTGGTTATCTGGCTTTGTCAGTTTTAGCGCCATCCTGCCACACAACAGATTTTTTTTCTTTTTCCTTTTAAAGAAAAAGACTTCTACAAACAATATCAATAACAAGTCTCTAAGAAGGAAGAAGCATGAAATAATAATTTTTTCTCTTCACTTCTAACCAGCACTTTAGTTAGATACTTTGTAACTTTGTAACGTTATAAACTATTCAAACGGAAGGACTTTCGCTTTCAGCTTTTCTCAAGCCTCGGCCAGTTGCCATTTTAAACTTCTCCTTTCACTCTTCTTTACTTTTAAAATCAGTCTTAGGGTTAGAAATACTTGCGGTTTAGAATCCCAGATCCGGATTTCATCCTGCTTGTTCGGATGATCTGTTAATTTTGTTAATTGGTCCGGTCCCATCGCCTGGCTCTGCAAAAAGCAGAGTTCTCCTGAAACCCAGAGCAGCGGTGATCGGAAATAGGGAGCCACAACCTGCTTCGTCCCCAAGAGTAAAAAAGAACTCTGGGGACTTCGCAGAGGGCTCTACCTGCCCTCGCCAGCTCTGTCTCACATTTCCTTTAGGAAATGGAGTTTTTCAAGCCGTCTTTCAGGTGTAAAGGCGGCTCTTTACGGGGGACGGGACTGGTGGTCTCAAAGGACCATCTGGAGGCGACGGAAGCCAAACCGGAGCAAAATGTATTTACAAGTATTCTACCTTATGAAAAAGGCACCATCAATTAAAATGAAAACTTCCATGCTTTGTATAGTTAAATATATCAATCAAACATTAAATGTTTTCAAAACAATTTCCAAAAATCAGAGAACCAATTTTTTTAAAAAAGACTAATAAAATAAAAGGCAAAAACATTTTAAAACCCTAGGAGAATTAAAATATTTTACTGATGTTCAGAAAAATTACAACATTGGCACTAGTAAGCCCCATTAAAGGGCATATTTCAAGAAGTGTTTTGTAGATAGTCTATTATATCTGAAACAGTGTAATCCACTACAATCCTGAATTGTTGCCACCAATTTCCCCAGATATAAAATATACTAATTTATTTATTTATTTGTTTGTTTGTTTGTTTGTTTATTTATTTTTTTTATACCGCCCTTCTCCCAAAGGACTCAGGGCGGTGAACAGTCAAAATAAACATATATATAAAAATGTGAATAGAAGCAATAAATAATAATTAACTCAATTTAGCTTATCAGTTAAGTTAAGATCTTCAGAATAAAATTTACACAATTAGGAAAAGGAAAGAAAAAATTAATTATGCCCGGCTTGGTGAAAGAGGAAGGTCTTAAGTGCCCGACGGAAAGTACGAAGATCTGGGATTATTCTTATCCCTGGGGGTATCCTGTTCCAAAGGGTAGGTGCCCCCACAGAGAAGGGGGATTACTTGAGAGACAATACCCAAAGATAAATTCAATGCAGAATTAGAAGATAAACTTATTTTATAACTTTAATAAATTTTTTGAAGAACATAAATAGCACTTACAAACATAAGTAGTCAGAAATAAGAATGGACAGAAAGAAGCAATAAAGAGAAAGATAGAGGAGAAGAGTAAAGAAAACAAAAACTAAAGGGAAAAAGTCAAAAAGAAAGTCCAACATCTTTTACAAAAAATACGAGTAAAGCTTAGTTTAGATCTATAGATCTATATTATACTATAGTATCCATTTTTAAATAGTCAATAATGTTTCCAATCATCAAATCCACATAACATTTTTCGCTATTTCTTGCAAAAACTCCACAAAAGGTATCCATTTCCAAAATTCCATTTAATTTTGCCAATATCTTTTCTCTAATGTGGCCATTAATTTTGCCTTCTCTGTCATTTTTGTGAGTTAGTTTCTTTCTTTCTTTCTTTCTTTCTTTCTTTCTTTCTTTCTTTCTTTCTTTCTTTCTTTCTTTCTTTCTTTCTTTCTTTCTTGGTTCAATTTATATGCCGCCCTTCTCCGGAGACTCAGGGTGGCTTACAATGCGTTAAGCAATAGCCTTATACTTTTGTATATACCTGCTTACTAGGGCTTTCGCCCCCCCCCCGCCCCAGCGGTGTTCTTTTTTATACAAAGTCAGCTTATTGCCCCCACAATCCGGGTCCTCATTTTACCTACCTCAGAAGGATGAAAGGCTGAGTCAACCTTGAGCCTGGTGAGATTTGAACTGGCAGTAATTGCAGGTAGCTGGCAGCTAAGTGCTACTTTAACAGCACTTTAGTCCGCTGCTCCACCAAGGCGCCTTTAAACATTTAAAGGAGTTAATCATATTTTAAACATATATAATTAAAGTGGTCTTTAGGAATTTTTATATTGTATTGTTATGGTGGCTGATGTTTTTGCCTTTTATTCTGTCCAGGAAATGATTTCATTGGGCAGATTAAAAACAGAAGAAAAATTAAAGTAATACATTCTGAAAGAAAAAAAAATAGTGGCATCTATTTGCTATCCTTCCTGTGTCAGAAAGCTCTTTATTCTCATGTAGGCTTCCATTGGTGGAAAAGATACGTTTTCCCCATAGAAGAAGATCAAGTGAAACAATATTGGAAACGGGTACAGGTAATGCAGAGGTAGGAGAAAATAGTTCTTTTCCCCTTATTCTACAAAGGAAAGCCTTTGGTGGTATAATTATCTGTTTCCAATGTCATTTTTGTTATATATTGCATATTTTATTTAAAATATTTATATCGCACTGTTAAAATCGTGGTTTTTGATGCCATTGACAGTGCAGATGTAAAAAGAGGCTATATAGAAAAACTCATAATAAGTTAAAAAGAACAGAATTTCCAAAAGCTTATATTTAATTAAAATTAAAATTAAATTAATTAAATGTGACAGGCAGCAGAAAATCTAGTTTAAAATGGTAATACCTTCAGCATGCCAAAAGGAGTTCCTTAGTGGGGGATGCAGAAAAGACAGTGCTTCTGAATCATTAATATTCAATGATTCAAAGTCACTTCTGTCTGTTACTTGCCACGTTTGTTAATTGCTCCCAAGGTTGAAATCTGGCTTTTAAAACATCTGAGAACACACAACAGGAGATTAACTTGGAGATTGAGCAAATATCAAAATGAAGTTTACGTGCTGACAAATTCATGTATATATATATGAATAACAATATAATAACATATGAATTGTATTAGTTTCATTATAATATAAATATAGAGCTAAGAAAAGTGTTATACTGATAATTATTGTTTTTAGTATTTGGCAAATGAGAGGTAATACTACTGTAGCTACTCATACTCAAAACACTTGGGAATTTTACTTGAAACACAAATATTAGCTTGGCATTCAAGATACATCAGTTTTTACATTATAATGAAGTAAACTGAAGAGATGATGCAGTCTCTATATTTATATCACAGAATTTTTATTACCTACCAAATAAATGTATTATAGTTGTCTTATTTACCAGGCAAAACACAATAAACCAAATTTTACAAAGTGTGTCATCAATTCAGAACCATATAAAACGTATAGAGAGACAAATGGTCTAAGAAGGTGTTTTGAAAGAGCATTGGTGACTACTACTCAAGAATATCTTGATTTCTGATTCTATAAATTAAATTGCTCTTGTTACAGGGTAACCTGTAAATAGATCTCTACATTCAATATACAAAGTAAGGATTCTGCAAGGCATCAGCAGCTGGCTGGCCATCATTCCTTTATATTTGCATAGTCAGATTGTCAACTTGCAAAGCTTTCAAGTTGCCATGAGCAGGAGGGAGGGAGAACTGAAGTGAATTCCATATATTTTTCTGACCGCAATCAGAAGGAGGGTGTTAGGATTCACAGCCAGCCAAAGTGGTTAATTGGAGAATGTGATTTATGACATGGCCAGTGGGGAGGGGAGAGACAGGGTCATAGGGGAATGTAAATCTACGTGGGATCAGTCCTGACGTCATCCGAGTATTGCCGGAATGTTGCTCCTAATAAATCACTATATTTCCTTTGAAGTTTGGATCACGGCTCATGAATTAATTAGGGCATCTTTAGGAAACTTGACACAGATTTTATTTGTTTGTTTGTTTGGTTAACTTATTTATTTATTTAATTAATTTATTAAATGTATATGCTACCCATCTAACTGATCAGGTGACTCTGAGTGTCTTACGAATGATAAAAAGCTATATATACGAAACAATTAAAATTAAGAGTTACAAAAGAAGAAAGAAGGGGATGGATGGCATGGGGATCTTCTTACCCCATCAAGATCTTCAGCAAAGAGCCCCTCCTTAATGGGGGGAACCAAATGGCAACTGGCAAAACCAGATTTTAAGACCTTTCCAGAAGACTGAAGAGTGGGAACCGATCTCACCTCTGAGTAGAATGTTCCACAGAGTCAGGGCCATAGCAAAAAAGGCTCTTCTCCTCAATCCCACCAGCCAAAATTCCTGAATGGACTGAGGCCACAGCAAGCTCCTTCCATTGGAACTAGTGGGGTTGGTTAATTCCAATGATGGTTCCTCAAATACCCTGGATCTGTGTCATAAAGGGCTTTAAAAGTAATGGCCAACACCTTGAACTGGACTAGGAAGCAAACTGGCAAGCAATGCAGCTCTTGCTACAGCAGTGTTTATATGTGCCATCTTAGGGGTCTCCAGAACTTTCTGTGGTACTGCATTTTTGCATCAGCTGCAACTTCTAAATACTTTTCAATGGTACCCCATATATAGCATGTTGCAGTAATCAAATTGAGAGATTATCAGGGCCTGAGTGACTGAGTGCTATAATTGCTATACATTAGTTTTCACTGACTGTGTGAGACCTAAGACACATTTTTGCTGTTAATGATGATGTAATAGAGTAAAATTGTGTCCTCTTGGAAAAATTTCTCACCAAGCCTCTGTTGTGTTTGTCTGAATATTATTTTAGGCAATGATTTCAAATACTTCCACTTTTAGTTAGTTAGCTTCTCAATATAGAGTTTATGTAATCATATTAATCTCATCTGATTTGCTCAACCGATTTTAATATAGTCATTATGATGCATAAAGAAATTGACACCAATATTGATTTTTTTTTTACTCTTTAGTCTCAGTATATTCAGATATAATTCTATAAAGTTTGCAAAAATTTCTGCCATTATAATAATTTCAATCCCAAATAAATGTTATTCTTTCCAGCCACTGTAGATTAAAATGATACTCCCTTTTCTAAGATTGATCTCTCAAAGCTAATACATCTTGATAACAAATCTTTACTTCTTTTGGTTTCTATTTTCTATTCATGGCCAATATTATTTTCTTCATCCTGTGCCCAAACCGCCTGAAATGGACTTTAATTTTTAAATTAAATAATTTTGAACATCGATCTGGCGATCCAGCCTGTACTACATGGCAAATATCTGATGGTAGAAGCACTAATTTGGAAAATTGGATAGAATGGGACACAAGAGTATTTCTTTCAGCCAAATACATAAAAGAGAACTATTTTCACATTATTAAAGGCTTTTCCTTTAGTTGAAAGCTGTGGCTGCTGGTAAGCTTAACCATACTTCCTTCCCAATGAAATACAGGCAGCCGGGGTTTCAAGTGGTACCCTTTTGTGCAAGCTCAGCATATCCCCAATTTTTTCCTAGTAGCTAAAGGTACTTTCCAGGAACACTAATACTTCATGTACTTGGTATTGATATTGGTCAATTGTGCCTATTTGGCTTTCTGTCTATAACATGTGTTGGACATCTTGTACTGCTTGCAAGATTTTGCAAGCCACACTGCTTGTGGCTGATTCTACCTCCTCATGTCATTCTCATATATGAACTAAAGGCACATCTGCATGATACAGAATGTCTGTAACCTTTGCTCCAGGCAAGCAACTTATCAAGTAATCAATATGCTTGTCACAAACAACCCTGTCACCTCCTATCTTCCTAAATAAAGAACCCTCCATCTATTGCAAAATGAGAAATAATATCATTATTCCTTTGAAAATGCAGCCTATAGATTGGTGCAGGTTATGTATTTGTTTTTCAAAAAAAAAAAGACCAAAAGCTTCCAGCTGGAAAAAAGAAATCTTTAGAAATAAACAAGCTAATGTTTTAATGCTGCTGGATTTTTAAAACTATGTATCGTTCAATTCGTGTAGCTTCACTGTATTCCAGTTGTGCCCTGCATACTGTGCAAAAGTGACCTGTTCATCTGATTAATGGCTGGCACTGATCATGGTAAGCATAGTTTCATCTGGTTGTCATGGTGGCAGAAACTCACAGCCTGACCTCAGTGGTCAAACGATAAAGCACTTAAGAAGCTCTGCCTGCCTGCCTGCCTATTTGGAAAATGAAATAGAGAAAACAAAAAGATGTTGAGAACAAATTAAATTAAACTGGATTATTCCAGTATAATGCTATTCCTGGGGTTAGCCATGTTCTAAAATGTTCTTCAGTAAAGGTAAGGTATCCTCTAGCATATTACGGCGGTAACTGGTATTTTATTTTTATTCATTAATTTATAAAAATGCATTCCTTGTAGATGTGAAACATGCCTAGCACTGCTGACTTTGCATTGATCTGATATGAAAAAAAGGTGTAAACACAGATCACCTAGCTGAGGTAGTCCGACCTGCTCCCATTCTAAAAATCGTTATAAGGAAGGGAGAGCCAGCATTTGTGGTAAATCTTACGAGAAGATGAGCATGCAAGGTCCATTGGCCCTTTTATGCTTCTTGGTGCATGTGCTTGAGATAGGATTTATTGGAGATGAACTATATTTCATAATTATTGATTGGATAATGAACACTCAGACCAGGGGTGGGTTCTAAATTTTTTTACTACCGGTTCTGTGGGCCTGGTTTATTTTGTAGGCGTGGCTTGGAGGTCATGTGACTAGGTGGGCATGGGTAGCTGGTCAGAGTCATTTCTGGAAGGTCCTCGCACTTACGACCCAACTCATTTGTTTGCTTTTAACACTAATCAGTTGTAGGACGGCCCTTTGAAGCCCCGCAGCAAGAGTTCAAACAGTTTTTTTTCCCTCTAGTCATCAGCTGGGACTCACGAAGCAGCAATAGATTGGGGGTGGGACCAAATAAAAGGTAAGAATAATGTGGGGGTGGGGGGTGGGAGGGCGTGGGGGGAGAACCAGTTCGGTGACATCATATCGTTACTGCTACCGGCTTGGCCGAACCGGACCGAACCGGGAGGAACCCATCACTGACTCAGACTGAAGACATCCTCTTTAAGACATAAGCCAGATCATTACTGAGGTTGCAATACTAGCTACTATGGGGCAGACCTGAACAAGTTGAATGAATGTGGAAGATGCCATCAAGTTAGTTAGCCCTGGCCATTGCTCATATTGAGGTTGTTGGTGAAAAGATAACTAGATACTTTATGCCTCTGTGGTGCTATGGTTAGAATGTAGTACTGCAGGCTACTTCTGCTGACTGCTGATTGCCAGCTGCCAGCAGTTTGGCAGTTCGAGTCTCACCGGCTCAAGGTTGACTCAGCCTTCCATCCTTCCGAGGTAGGTAAAATGAGGACCCATGTTGTTGGGGCCAATACGCTGACTATGTAAACTGCTTAGAGAAGGCTGTAAAGCGCTGGGAAGAAGTATATAAATCTAAGTGCTATTGCTATTGCTATGCTCCACTGGATACAGCTACACCTATCAGGCCTTGGAACAGAATTAGTAGGTAGTAATGGTAGGCAGAAGTCATATTCTAATTCTAATCCCTTCAGAAGGGATTAAAGAATAGGTTGCCCTTAGCTCAATTAAGTGTTTCACAAGAAGATGATACTAAGTTTGCATAATATATAAAAAGATTTAAAAACTTTTCTAAGGCTTACAAAAGATTAGGAATAACATGCATCCAAGGGTACCTTTGGCTATCCCTGATTTTGAGCAGAACCTTCTAAAATAGAATACACTAAACTTAAAAGGAGGAGGGGGGAGAAGGAGGAAGAGGAGGAGGAGGAGGAGAAGAAGAACCAGTTTTATCTGTAATTTGGTGCACAATGACATCCTTTACAATCAAATGAAGCACACATAATAAGCAACTCAATGAAAATAATGCTTTCTTGTTAATGCAAGAAATATGGAATATGCCAACAATATAACTGCCATCTATTCCAGGGGGAAGCTGAAAGGGTCAACATTGCAGGATGGTTTATAAAGCTATTATCAAAATAAATGGTAACAGAAAAATTAGGAAAGGTAGATGAAAGTATAACAAGTGGGAAAAAATGTCAAATAAGCTAAGCAGGTAGATCTTCTGATGTTCAGTATTTGTTCAAAGAATAAAAATAAGGCAGCAGTCATGTTAATCCCTCTTCATTCTAGCATTTTTAATTAAATGCCACAAAGAATTAAGATACATTTGAACTTTTGTCATATCAGAACAAATAACGGAATGAGCACAATAAATTTCCTTTCAAAATACAGTATTGTACCCCTTCCATTGACAGTTCCTATTATATCAGCAGAATAGATACTTGAGGGGGTGGGGTAGATGAAAACACACACATAAGGAAACAGCACGCAAATCCTGGGACTAACATTTGTATTACATGCGTCATCATTTTGCAATATTAATATTTAATCCCAGTAACCACAAGGGGAAAAAAACTTTTTAGTAGTGATGTCTCATTTGGGGAATCATTCTCTCACCCTTTTTGGTAAATATTTTAGGCTTGCTGAATATTCTTTTGCTGCTGATTTTATTGTGATTTTACCAGTTGTTTTTACTGGTATAATGCTTCTCTTTATGGGTACCAAGAGAACAAAATATACTTAGCACAAAGCACTTTCATTAAGCAGTTTAACAATCTTCAATAATTCACTGGTTTTGTTGCAACATAAAATCAGCTGCAATGATATTTCTTTATTTCAGAGAGCCAAGCTAAGATGTTATCATATAACTTGACTTGTTGTCTTTATGTATTTGTCCATTTACTTATGTTTACATTTTTCTACACTTGAAAGCTAGGTTGGCAGAAGCTGGGACAAGTAACAGGAGCTCACCTCATTATGCAGCACTAGGGATTCGAACCGCTGAACTGCCAATCTTTCGATTGACAAACTCAGCGTCTTAGCCACCGAGCCATCATTTCCCTGCCAACCTAGCAGTTCGAAAGCACATAAAAAATGCAAGTAGTCATGGCGGCCACATGATCACGGAGACGTCTTTGGACAGCTGGCTCTTCGGCTTTGAAATGGAGAAGAGCACTGCCCCTAGAGTCGGGAACGACTAGCACATATGTGCGAGGGGAACTTTTACCTTTACCTTTACACTTGAAAGCAAATTCCAAGAATAACAACATAACAACACTAAAGCAACAGAAGAAGAAAGAAGAGAAGAAAAGTATACAGTCATTTGATATATAGGCCACTGTAATTTCTCATAGAAGTCCAAGAAACCAAATATATGCTTCCCAGGAATCACAATTTCAATAACAGAGAAATGGTGTAGTTCAGGATCCACCACAGGAAATGCCTTGTCTCATGATGTGCTCTTTCTGATAACGGGATCAGGACAACCATTGCTTGGATTTATTCAAGAAGTTGATTGTTATAAAGATTTTAATATGTCAAACCCAAATGAATTATTTTATGTATAGCCTCATAAAAAAGGATATATTATTCCAATAGACACGATGAATGTAAAATCTGTATTGATTCTTGTCATTGATTCAATCACTGTCATTGACTGATGACAGTGCTACACATGAAATCATATATTGTATATAGAGTAAGAGTGCAATTATTTGATCTGATTAGGCTCTGCAGAAGGTAGTATTCATAGATACTTCGAGACCGCCTTCTACCGCATAGCTCCCAGCGACCGGTAAGATCCCACAGAGTTAGTCTCCTCCGGGTTCCGTCAGCTAAATAATGCCGGCTAATGGGCCCACAGGGGAGGGCCTTCTCTGTGGCTGCCCCAGCTCTCTGGAACCAGTTACCTCCTAAGGTCCGGACCATCCCCACCCTATTGGCCTTCTGAAAAGCAGTGAAGAGCTGGCTTTTCCGGCAGGCCTGGCGCCATTGATCTTGCTTTGCAATCTGATGAGATCTGGCCATGAATGGTGTGAATGGGTTTTAATATCTTTAATGTTTTTAATTTTTAAGTGTTTTTATAGTGATTTTTTGAGTGTATTGTGAGCCGCCCTGGGTCTTCGGAGAGGGGCGGCATATAAATTGAATAAATAAATAAATAAATAGACTCTTGCCTATATAGTAATTATGAAGTTTTTGAAATCAGTTACAACTTTTAAAATTCTATTGTTTATTTATTGACAAAAGGTTATACTGTCTACTTGCAAGACACTGAATGATAAACGATAAAACACAATAAAATGTTTTTAAAAAAATGTTCTGCTAAAAAAGTGTTGCATCCTTAAAGTATATCCAGGCAAAATCACCAATGTTCATCCACACAAGAAAAGTTTTCAGTGCACGTGAAAAAGGCGTCAATCCTGCAATTCTATCCGCTATCTTGATTTCTTTCTCTTTTTTTTTCAACTTCCTGCAGATCCCTTGATTCCAGCACCTTCCTGAAAACCCACATCTCTGGCATAGTATTCATTACAGATTAGATTGACTCATTTTCCTGAGTTTTCAAAAACAAGATCCAGTTGTTTTGACATGAATCAAGACTTGATGTTACTATGCGAATGGTTGCTGACAGTGTGGGGAATATTTTGGTTTTTATTTTTATACATTTTTATACATTTTATCTGATTGCTGTATTTGGGCATTTAGCAGGTCAGAGTCCATTGTGATTGGAATAGCAAAAAGGCCCAATACCCAAGCGAACAAACACATCTGTTATCAATGCTACTGTATTTCTTAGAAAATGAGTTTCCTTATCGATGCTAAATATCTTTTTATATCTGTCATCTGTTTTATTGATGTTCTGATAAAATTCATGGACACTAGGCAAAGATAATACATACACTGAAGTAAATCTTTTGATCTATAACCACCATATTAATTACTGTATTATGGCAATTATATGTCCACAACTCAATTGATTAGAAGCATATATATATATGTGTGTGTGTGTATGTGTGTGTGTGTGTGTGTGTGTATATGTATATGTATATGTATATGTATATGTAGGTCTTTGGTTATTTGGGTTTTCTCCCACGAAGAATTGGAAGTGTCTTGGCGACGTTTCGACGAAGTCTCGACATTGCTCCTAGAAGCACGAAGCCAAAAACACCAGCCTGAAGATGACGAATGAGACTTCGTCGAAACATCACCAAGACACTTCCAATTCTACGCGGGAGAAAACCCAAATAACCAAAGACCTACATACAAACACCCGCGAAAACCTCAGACTATATATATATATATATATATATATATATATATATATATATATATATATATATATATATATATATATATATATATATATATATATATATATATGAGTGCACTTTTAATCCATTGAGGGCTAATGTGTTCCAGAAAGCACTACTATTGACCATAATGTTTTATGCATGGTTCTGAAGCTATTTAAAACCACAAAGAGTAATTGAGTTGGACAAGTCTGGGAATTTAAATTGCACAGTATATTCCTCTGAGGCTTTTCTCTGTTCTGAAATCAAGACATTTTCAAATAAAAATAATAATAATTTGGATTTCTCACCCACATACTAAAGAGTAAGTTCTACTCAACACCATAAACTTGCTGCCATGACAAAAAAAACCCCCAACATCTTGGATCTCTTCAAATTGCTGGATAACGTCAACATAGCACACAAGCCAACTAAAGCCCTTCAAAACATCCTAAGCAACAAAAGACCCAACAACCCCAGATGAAAAAAACAAGAGTTATCCACAACATACAATATAATGACTGCAACAACCACTATGTAGGACAAACAGGCAGAAGACTGGCAGTATACATCCAAGAATACCAATTAGTACTCAGAAGACATGATGAAAATTCTTAAATTTCACAACATATAGACATATGTGATGATCCTCGACCAAGCCAAGCCAAGTCAAAAAATGCCAGGGACAAATCAGCCATCAATAGGCACATAGAAATTAATAACATCTATAGACTATGCATAAGTGACTATCACCCAGTCCAAAAAGGAACAAAAAGACCGAAGCACCTCCCCAATAGCAATCAGCACCCAGATCAGCATAGATTAATTCCAGGACCAATAATCAAGTAAACAATACCTCAATCAAGAAACTGCCAACAGCAAACAGCCCAACCAGAGAATCTTTAAAACTATCCCCACCAACACTGACAGACAAGCCACTAGATATACTGTAAACTGACAGCAAACTGCATTCCTTACTAGCACTGATGATATTACCTAGTTTGGGTAATAAAATGTCTGCAAGAAAACAACCCAGCTCAGAGAACACCAAGGACCCTCGTGGTAGATAACATATTTTTAAAAAATCATTGACAAGTTCAGCTATAGGTCAGTAACTGCTATAAACCAAGATTTGGATGAGGAATAAGATTACACCATTGGACAACTGTACATTAAAATGCAGATTTTTCCATGTTGACAGTTTTAGTGGATATGCATCAATTTTGCTAAGAGCCTGGGATAAATCTGCCAGATAGAGATTGATCAGTAAAGGAGCAAGCACATATCCTTGCCTGATTGCCCTTGTGGAGCAAAATAACATTAGAGAGATGGCCCTTTATGTTGCAGTGACCTGAGCTGAGGTGTTAAAATATAATGCTTTTAATAAAACCCACAGGCAATGTTCAGTTAACAGATGCTCTAGTCTGGACTTTGAAAAGATGGAATTGAATATGTTTATGTGCTGCTAGGTTTAATCTGACAATCTCTAAAAGCAAAGACACGGTTGAAATCAAAACAAATGCATGACCAAAAAAGTAGCCGGCGGAAAATATATCCAAACATAAAATGGCCTTAGAAAACATTAATTCTATGCTATATATTGTTGTAGTGACTCAGAGTGCAGCCATATTAGCTCTTTTGTTTCTTTGCTTTAGCACAATAGGCTTGGCAGAGATACAGGAACAATATAATGAGAGAAATTTATCTTTTCATCATATATATGTTGGTCCATAATCTCAAATGCTTCAAGCAGTGAAAGAATTAAATTCATGAAAGAATGAAGGCATCTGCCTCCCTGGCCCTTGGATTACATCAGTTGATAAACCCTTAAAAAGCACTGTCTTTTCTGGAGTTCTTCAAAACTGGATCACTAGAGTGATGTGTTTATTAAAAACCATTATACCCATTGGTTACTAGCTTCTTTATACTGTGTAGATAAACACGGTAATTGTGTTTGAGAACTTCAAGTTCCGTTAGATCAATCCAAACATATGTATCTTTCCTCTTTCACCTGCAAAAATTATTCATATATTCATTAAAAAAAAAGCAATAGTGAAGCCTGTACTTCCAGGTTCCCCCCAAAAAAGTTTATGTAAAATATTTATTTTGTTTATTTTGGAACAGTTAATAAAAACATGAAACTAAACATATTGGAAGAGCCAGTTGCGTTTGCCAATATATAAATATTGTTACTATCAAAAAATCAGCAGAGTTACCTATAGTTTACTCTTCTTAAGAGTAAATGACTTACAAAACATTGATTGCTAAAAGTTACATTTGATAGGGATCTATGTTTGACTCAGGTGTAAGCATTATTAGTATAAGCATTATTGAAAAAAGATTAAAAAGTACAAAAAAATAAAGCAAAGCAGAAAACTTAGGAAAATCATAGAGTTAAATAGAATGTTCAATATTTCATTCATTAATTTCATTAAATATATCACTTTGAAAACAAGAGATCACTATTAAAATCTAAACAACATATAAATATCAACACAGCATAAACAATAAAAGAAGTTTAAAAATAAAGTACATTATGTCCAAGCTACGGAAAATCTATTGTGATTTAACCCATAGAGAGATGCATTTTGCAGTAGGAAGCATAAGTAAGTCTGTTTTTCTGATTCATTACCCAGGGCTTAAAAACCCAATTGGGAGGGAGGTTGCCTTATTAAGTTAGAATTAATCAGAGCAATTCAATGTGTAACATTAAATAGAAACAAAGCATTAGAAAATTCCAGGCAGCAAATTGCTTACTTGTCTAAAATTTTGGTCCAGAACACTTAGAGCAATAACAAAAATATCCATTCAAATCTGAAGGCACCCTCTAACAAATGGAAATTATTTTAAATGTTAGTGTGATATGTAGCCCGGAAACAGAATTACTCCCTGGCTTTCACAAACCCTTATCTGGCTCATTTTGAATGAAAGTGGCATTGCTTTACAAAGTTTCTTTCTTTATATAAACTGATACTAGTCAAAATTAAATCATCTAATCTAACTGGCTAATGGCATCCTATTCTCATAGCATCCTATTCCCTACATGATCCATCACATGGGAACAGAAATGTGTTAAATACAAGAAATAGAAACAGAAGTCAGTGTCATAGATGGAATAGGGCAGGTTCACAATGGGACCATGCATGTGTGCTGGTTTCGCACAGATCACCCATGATGATGTTGTGGCAGGTGGGCGGAGCCTCCCGCCAGTTTTACTATTGGTTCTATAGAACTGGACTGAACCGGGAGCAACCCACCACTGGAATAATGGAATGAACAATAATGAAATAATATTATTGCTCCCAAAATCTAGATGATTTGTTAGAGAAATATAATGTATTTGCTTGTTTGGACTTGAAGAGAGACATATTACTTGCTGACTAATATAGTCATTCAGAATTTGTTTAGTCTTCCTTTTACTCTTGAAATATTGGCATTAAATACCATTTTTGAAGTTAGAATTTAGACCTGAATTTATTCTAATGCTGATCCTTCTAACCAATCATCTTAATGGTTACAGAATATGTCTCTCAGTAGGTTCACTCTCATATATCATACTTGCAAAATGAATTGTTATGCTTTTTCCCTTCCTGTTCTCTGCCTTGAAATTAATCAGTAAACTATTATTGAATTAAATATATCGGTGCATGATAAATTGCTATTATACTTCCATAGATTAATTTCTTTGTCAACAATATTACAGTCTATCAAGGCACCAGCATCAGATGGATTAAAGTTTGAAACATGATTACAATATTTCTTCATTTTGTCATGAACAAGGCTAACATCTCATCAATTTCGCTAATGTTACTGTATGATTTGTCCTCAAATTCTTTCAGTCCTGACATATATAAGAAAAACTTAAAAGTAGGTAATAAGAAACTGTTCTAATATTTTGCTCACAATATTAATGTATTATTCTCACCCAATCGTCGGCTGCTAATTTAGGTACAAATTCTCTGCACAGTCCTTTCAAATAATATCTAATTATCTAGAAAGGTCACAATTCAATACCAAGGGATCTGCAGATCCTCGAAAAACATTATTTTTTACTTTCTTCGTTGGCAGGCAATTTTGTAGACTGACATTTTTCTGTATTTGTTAATAAAACCATAGAAATGTTCACTAGAACAAAGGAGCTGGGGATCAAATAGAATTTGATCTTACATAAAAAAAGGGGGGGGGGTTAAACATTTTTTTTTAAAGAGAAGGCCAAAAAATCCATTCTAGTTTTGCTTTAACTATCACAAAAATGTTGTTATAGAAGGAGCATTGCCGATCCAGATTTTTACGTTCAACATTTGATGTGAAAAGTATCAAAAGCCTGCAATGTGCTGGGTAACTACGGTATTTTGTTCATTTCTATATATTGATCTGGCAAGTTGGTCAAGAATGGCAGCTGTTCCTGAGTAAATTTCTTCTGTTATTTACTAAGTCTGCAAAGCAGAGTTCCTTAGCTCCTTGTTTTAACAGAAATGAGGAAGTACATATTGGCAACATCCAAAATGGTTTTCACTGTTGAGAAAAGAAATAGAAATAATGCACTTTCCTTCTGATGTTTGAAGAACTAGAACTTAGAATTATGATGAAGAATCTTGGTTCAAAAGCAAATGCTACATGAATTGTCATTATGCTTCAGGGGTTTTTTTTTATCTCCAGTCTAAGAGATCTTCCTCCTATTTTTTTAAAAAATAGGATAACTGTAATTCTCTCTATTCTGTTGTCTCAAACCACACAATTCAAATTTCTGCTGCATTTTTTCTGATTCCCATTCTTCTTCGACAGTTTCAGCTGAGATGGTATCATGCATTTCTAGTTTTTTTTTTCTGTTTTGCTGTTATGCAATTTAAAAATGCAAAGAATTAATTGAAAGCATTGGCATCAGTATTTTGTACATGTTAATATTTTATTATGGCTGTGAAAATCATGAATATCATGACAATTTATCATATTAATTCATTTAACATGATGAGACATTGATGACATTGAATGCAGAGTCAAGTTGAATATATCATTGATGGATACTGTGACTGCATTTGTCCAGAATCCTTTATCTCACATTCCCCAAACCAATTCTTCCAGATACCTCAATTCAGGAACAAAAGGATTAGAGATAGCCTAACATGGGATTTATATAACTTTTAAGAACCGGGGTGGGAGTGGGGTAGAGGGGAAATGAAAAGATATCCTTTCATCCTTGGTCCAATTGAGCAGAAAAGCTGAATAAAGTTATGTTGTAGCTGCAAAGGATTCAGCCATTAACCAATTGGGATTTAATTAGTGTTCCTAATGGTTCCTACTGTTTTCTCTTTTACCAGTTTGAAGGATGGACACCATTATTCTGTATTGTACTGAACCCATAGAAATAGGGCTTCTTATAATGCTCCTCATGTGGTTTTTAGTCAGGAAGAGGTTTGTAAAATTTTTGTTTTTTTTAAAAGACCCTACTACGGAAAAAATGGAAGAAAATGAGCTGGAGCTTGAATTTCTTTTGGGAGTTCAACCTGGAGAGTTCATTGTTGAGCTACTTTGTATTTCTGTTATCAAATCAAACTATCTGAGATGGTTTCACTTTTTCTCATAGGGAAGGTACAATAAATTCTTACATAATTTTAATTCCTCTAATACTTATTCTAACTCTTCTACTTTAATGTGAAAAACTATTTTTAAAATATCAGTATTATGTTTTGTGCTTTGTTTCAAATGAGATCTATGTTAAATTTTTGTTACATGTAAACATTCAAAAATATATCTATTGATTGATTTAATTTATTGATCAAATCAAATTTATTGATTTGATTTAATTTGATTTATATGGCTACTCGTCTCCCATAAATCAATCTAAGCAATGCCCAATTTTAAAATAAATAAAATATTATTACTAAATTAATTTAGTAATTGATACAATTAATTACATAATACAAGTAATTAATACAATTACTAAAATAATTTAAAATATTTTACTTTAATTTGGCAACAAAGCACTTATGATTAATTACAGATTGCCAACATCCCTTTATTCTTTCTTATTTCTAAATTGTAGCTGACAAGACAATGCCAAACTATGAATGGATCCTCCATTCAGATGCAATATCCTTTTTTTTTGCTGAAAAGTTTGAAATAAGTCTTTTTCATGGTTATTTATGTATTTATTTAAAAAAATATGAATGTTTGCCAAACTCAACCAATATAGAGTGTCTTCTTACAACCCTTGGAAATATTACAAAATAATGTCCTCAAAGGATCAGGAACAGGGCACTAACAGGGAACATACACTCATTGGTTAAAGCTTATTACTGTAATATTAAATGCTAGACTAGACTAGATGACGCCTCAACTCAGGTAGCAGGATGCTCGTTACCTTTTCTTTAACTTTTTGAAAAAAAAAAACAATTAACATGATTTCAAAATTGTATTCAAATGCTTTGAAAAAGCGTGGATTGTTTAAAAAATTAAAGTGTCTTTAGTAAAGGTGATTTTGGCCTAGGACCCAGCAAATGGGCAGGGGTTGGACTAAAAGACCTCTGAGGTCCATTCCAGCTGTATTCTGATTGAATTGAATATATTGCTATGTAAGTTACTGTTAAAAGCATTTTAATGTTTTAATACTTTTGGCAGAAATAGTAAGGAATCAAAACTTAGTTTCACTTGCAAGCAGTAATTCTATGAATCACCATTTTGTGTGTGTGTGTGTTATTTTGGTTCTGGACTTATCCGTCAAAAAGGAAAAGAGACCAATTTCTTATTCATTTTCTGTAATTTGTAGCGATCTTCTAATAACTTTGAAACAGGTTTACCTTCAGGCCAAATGTCCTTTAAACATATTGCCAAATATATTTCCATGAATTTAAAAAATAGGATTCTTTTTATCCTCTATCCTCTCATTATGTGAGCTTAATACAGTTGGCAGGCATCTTATTAAGTAAAAGCAACTCTCCAGAACATAGCTATCTGAGAGTATGTCGTACTTAATGTAAAATATTTGCATTGGATTAACGGTCTCAATTCTAGAATCTAGAACCTGGGTTCTAGATTCTTGAATTTCTTCCAGATTTCTGATGATGATGATGATGTTATGAATTCAGTCGTATCTAACTCTTGGCAATTTTATGGGCCACATTGGGCCAGGTCTCTCCATATCTTCTGATTTTGCACTACTTCTTTGAGTTCTTCTATGCTCTGGCTGGTGTAAACTTTGATGGTGTCCAGCCATCGTGTCCTTTGATGGCCAGGTTTCCTTTTACTGTTAACCCTTCCAAACATAATTGCTTTCTCCAGAGAATTTCCCCACATGACATGGTCCCATTCAGGTTCCAAAAGCAATTTGTCGGAGAGTTTTTCCAGACACATCAATCAGCAAATTAAGCTATTTTTTTTTCCAAACATACACAACAGGTACTTTAAATTCTTTTGCACAAACCAAAATTAGATTCATTTTTTAACTTTATATTTTATTGCATGCTGACATTTCCTTCATGTAACATCTCTTGACTTAAAAAAAGGATTCAAAGGCTTATTACATTGGAAATAGGATTTGTTTCCAGGATATTTATTTCTCCTTTTTTAGATTTTAAGTACTGATACCCTGCCTGAAGAGTAGTAGACAGCTCAAAATCAAATCACTATCAGAATTAAAAATAATCTATAAGATAAAACCAAAATAAAAGCAGAGAAAAACCTAGACTGAGCTTTGCCATATTATCTGATGAATATTAAAAAATTATCAACAGGACTTACTGTGTGTAATAAGTCAAGAAAATAGAAAGGAAGAATAAGGATGTAAAATTAAATACGTAGATCAGATTATCATTGTGCGGTTGATTTTGCGTATTTGGATTTAGTCAGTTTAATGAACCCTAGAACATACTTTTAATATTTACTATGCTCTGGGTTGATTCTAATTAACCTTTCCCACATTCACATATCTAACAAATGTAGAAATCTGCACTGCTAAGTACTTTCTGACTCCTGATTGACTTTAATTAACTTGCTGCAAACTCAGATCCCGGCAAACCTCATGTAATTGCCTTATCTCAGGTTTACTTATAACTATGATAACTAACTGAAGGAAAATTATCTAAGTTTATTCAAATTAGAAAAAATCTAGGAAACAACAATACAAATCTGCTGGTTTTTAATTATATATTCATTGTTAATTATAATAAAGACTGTTTCCATGTCTACCTTTTTTAAAAAAAAAATAATAATTTGTGATTCCCTGCAAGTTTTAACATAAGGAAATAAAATTTAGAAAAGCAAAATAAAATGTCTTACATTTCAAAATTTAAATACATCTATCTGTCTATCACACAAATAGTGAATGATATTAAATGTCTATTTAAAAATTATTAGTTAGTTGGTAAAGTTAAAGTTAAATATATATATATATATATATATATATATATATATATATATATATATATATATATATATATATATATATATATATATATATTTTCTTACTTCTTCGTAGGGTCTATGTGTGTTTTTCTTCTAGCCAGGTTTTCCCTACATAGCCAAGGTTTTTTTGTAGCTCCAGCTCAGTAGAATCTCATCTACTCGGTTCTGGGCCTTTTTCCTTTCTAACACCTAGCAAGCTCTAACTGCTAGGTGGGAGACCTAAATAGATCCATTTCTAGCTCGTTAGCTGCATTCAGTAGGCCACACCCATCTCCTCCCTGTAAAGGCATGGTATCAATTTTCTTGAGCTTGCTAGGTGTTAGAAAGGAAAAAAGCCCAGAACCGAGTAGATGAGATTCTACTGAGCTGGAGCTACAAAAAAACCTTGGCTACGTAGGGAAAACCTGGCTAGAAGAAAAACACACATAGACCCTACGAAGAAGTAAGAAAATTGATACTATGCCTTTACAGGGAGGAGATGGGTGTGGCCTACTGATGACAGCTAACGAGCTAGAAATGGATCTATTTAGGTCTCCCACCTAGCAGTTAGAGCTTGCTAGGTGTTAGAAAGGAAAAAGGCCCAGAACCGAGTAGATGAGATTCTACTGAGCTGGAGCTACAAAAAAACCTTGGCTACGTAAGGAAAACCTGGCTAGAAGAAAAACATATATATATATATATATATATATATATATATATATATATATATATATATATATATATATATATATATATATATATATATATATATATATATATATATATTTGTTTTCTCAGGTTTTCGCGGGTGTTTGTATGTAGGTCTTTGGTTATTCGGGTCTTCTCCCACGTAAAATTGGAAGTGTCTTGGCGACGTTTCGACGAAGTCTCATTCGTCATCTTCAGGCTGGTGTTCTCGGCTTCGTGCTTCCAGGAGCAAATTTTACAATACTTTCAAATAAATAAGCATGTGAGAATTATTATATCAATTAATTTCATATTTCTGAATTGTTCTTATTTTTTTCCTTGATAAAAATATTTAACATGTTTAATTGTTAAAATGATTTTTCTCTTAAGAATTTTAAAGCATCAAAATTAATCATTGTTAATCAGAGCTCTGGTGGCTCAGTGATTAGAATGCAGGATTGCAGGCTAACTGTGCCCACAGCCTGGAGTTTGAGCCTGACAACACCTAAGGTTGATTCAGCTTTCTACCTTCCGAGGCTAGTAAAATGAGGACCCAGATTGTTGGGGACAATATGCTGACACTGTAAACTGCTCAGAGAGTGCTGTAAAACACTATGGAGAGGTATATGTCTAAGTGCTATTGCTGTTGCTGATGCTATTGTTCTGCAAATATACTGTATATTAAAATATTTTGAACTGAAGGCATCCATTATTGAAAGAAATGGAATGAGACCATCTTTCTCAAAGCAGCAACTCATATCTTTCATAGGTCACTTCTTGCTAAAGTGACAAATCCTGCAGGATCCAGCTAACAGAGTTTTTGTTAGGATTGGAACCCAATCTATAAGCATCATTGAGGCTGCCATCTTGACTTTGTAATCACATTTTACAGATAGTCTATTATGTAGAGTAATATGTCCCTGATGTATAAATATCAGGGACATTACATTTATTCAAGAAAATATTGAAGTACCACATTTAAGTCAGACAGCGTTAAGTCCGACAGAGGCGTTCATAGGCATATTGTGCTGAAATTTGTCACTGCATTTTCTTCCCCTGCAAAAAAGGATGGTACTTTTACTTCCTAGTCACAATGTGTTTTGAAGTTGCTTTAGAGTTTCTTTTGCTAGTCTTTTGGGCATTTTTCATAGCTGCAAGGATTTAGAAAGTGCTGGTGGAAGTTGGTTTTGCTCAGCTGAGTGGGGTCCATTGCTCATCACCCCCTTGGCATGTTTGGAAAACCAGAAAGGGTGCAGATGCTGAGAAATTGCTGAACAATGAAAGCCACAACAATCATACTTGTCACTCACAGAGCAAACACCCCCCCCACACACACACACACTATGTCAAGGGTACTCATTTGAAGATTGTTAAAGCACCTTGTGCCATTACACTGAATGAGCATGGTTAAAAAATAAAACTTCAGAATAAATTTTCAACAGAGATGTATGTGGGATAGCACTAATCTCTCTTTTCTATTGATAAGTAGTTGGTCTGACAGAGCTTCCAAGAAAGCACATTAAGAGGATTTTTTTAAAAAACAACACAAAACAAAAGGGTTGGCAGTTATTGTGAATAATGAGGCAGTAAAAATGAATCAGATGTACATTACTAGTAAAATGAATAATTTTAAAAACCAGATGAAATTGCTATCTCTTTTTGAGCATAAGACCTTTGTGTTTTAAGAAAATATATACTGCTTTCCCATGCAGCATTTAATACAACAGCATGAAAACTATTCCATAATACTAATACTTGCATTTAGAAAAGAGTAGAATTCTTTATTGGCCAAATGTGATTGGACACACAAGGAATTTGTTGCCAGTGCATAAGGTATCAGTGTACATACAAACAATGAAGTGACAAGTCAGAGATCATAAATCATAAGATACAATAGAAGCCATAAGATACAAGCAACAAGTGATAAATCATAAAATACAAAAGAAGGTAGTAGGAAGATGAGAAGGTGAGAAAGATGAGAAGATGAGAAAGATGTCAAGGATAATAGCAATACAGCCTGCTACATGGTATAAGACAGTGTTGTGGAAGTTAGGTGTTTAGCAGAGTGATTGCATGAGGGAAGAAATCTTTGTGTTAAGTTGTTTTGGCATGCAATGCCCTATAGCAGCTTCCTGAGGGGAGAAGTTGAAAGTTTATGTCTAGGATGTGAGGGATCTGTATATATTTTTTCAGCCCTGTTTCTGGTTTGTGGAGTTTACAGATCTTCAATGGAAGACAGAATGGTTGCAATTGTTTTAATTATTTAGTAAAATATATGTGTGCCAGATATATGTGTTTCTCTTACACAGCCCCCTGTTTCTTTTCCTAAGCATTTTTATTTTCTCAATTTAATTCAGAGCTTTTTACTCCTCTACTTATGAGATTTATTTATCAACATTGTATGAGGTGATCTTGTAGAAATATTTAGGAAAGGAAATTTTCATATCGTTGCTCAACATTGCACTCAATTAGTGAAATAAAACATTGTAAAGAGAAGTTGTGAAAATAAAGTACTAGGAATAGCTTGGATATAACAAAACACTATGTTAAGACTAAATTGTAATAGTTTTTACAGTTGTGTGCCTTTGCTCAAGTTATTGATTTAAAAAGCAGGAAATGTATCCCAGACTTAATTAATTCTATTTTATATTCTGACATTTCAATTTATAGTTGATCATTCTCTAAATCATCATCTATAACTATCTTACCCACAACGAATGGCTCCAAGAATAAGTAATTAATCAGAAATGTGACAAAGGCAGGGCATTTTTCTTTTTAAAATATACCAAGAACTTCAACAAGTTAAAGAACTGACACAATGTCACCTGTGGAATATTCTCAGGTATAAACTATTATTTGCAAAGAAAACATTTAAGCAAATTTAATTTTTGATAAATATAATTATTACCCTGCTAAGAAACATATTTTATGCAAATGTTTAAAAAAATGGCCTGAAATATTAGAGAATGAACTGTTTGCTGCACTGCAAAGTTGAAAGGGTTGTTTGCATAAAGTGGGTGATATAGCTTGAAATATTACTACGGGTAATTTCCAATTTAGTTTGCATGAAGCACACTCCACATCAGTCCCTATATCCAGATCAAAATTCAATTTAGCTAGCAAAAGTACTGTATTCTTTATTAAATATCAACAAACATGGAAACTAGTTAAATGGGACAAAAAACAGGCAAACACACACACACACACACACACACACACAGAGAGAGAGAGAGAGAGAGAGAGAGAGAGAGAGAGAGAGAGAGAGAGAGAGATAGGAAAGGGATGAACAATATGAGCAATCTTCTACTACATTTACTATATTTATTTTAAAATCTAGACTTTCAAAAAACAAAGGTTTTTCAAGAGCCACTGGAAAACATAGTGTGAGTAACTAGTGCATCTGATTTAATTCTTAAATAATTTTAATTATAAACCAGCAGCAGAATAGAAGTGGAAAATAAGTAGCAGGCAATATCTCCTTTATTCAGTAGCATTAAAGATATGATTGGGTGGACAGAGATGGTGTATCCAATAATTCAGTAACCAACAATATGTAACAAGCAGGATCCCTATTAATCCCTACCCATGCAGAGCTTAGTCTTCATCTCAGAAACCAAAACTTTTAGAATTTCCAAGACAGTTTTGGTCTAAAATTGACTGAAGGCACAGAGTCAATAAACTACAACTTTTGACAACTTTAATTAGGTCACCCTATCCATCCAAGAGTGCTGTTTCAATAGACCTTGCTTTGCGTTTTGTTTTCAGATTAATCTTTTTTCAGAGCAAATAAGAAGGAATAGAAAAGGAACTGCTTTGATCTGTCCATTCCAATGAGGGTAAGGGTGTGTCTCAGCTGTCCTTGGCCACTTTGTTCTTTCCTCATCATGGCTACTTTAGGGGTCTTAAGGACCTGGGACACATTGTAATTGGAAGTCTATCAATGCCTCCCTGCAGGAAGAGTGATGGGAGTAGACTTGAAGTGGCTATGGTCTAACCTTTCCTTTCTAGACATGAAAGTATTTACAGATCCCCTACAGAAATCACCTGGCAAAGGACCAAAATAGCAAAAACATTTAGATGTATATACCACCCCATAGTGCTTTACAACTTTCTTTGGGTGGTTTACAATGTCAGCATATTTCCCTAAACAATCTGGGTCCTCATTTTTCCAACCTTGGAAGGATGAAAGGCTGAATCAACTTCAAGCCATGTCAGAATTGAACTCTAGGCTGTGGCCATTCTAACCACTGCACAACCAAAAACATTGGTTACCTTTATGAATGGCCTTGTGTGATCTGGATAGGAAGGGAGTATGCCTGTCATAGTCATACTGAACATTTCAACAATATGAGAATCATAGCAGACTTCTGAAGAACCTGTAGGGCAGGGATGTCAAACTCAATTTCATTAAGGGCTACATCAGGGTTGTGTTTGGCCTCAGAGGGGCTGGGGAGGCATGGCTGGAGTCAACGTGGCCAGCTCAACTTCACACATTGAGGCTCTGTTGTCGGCTGCGACAGCCTCTTGCAGCTCTTTATATGAGATCGCCTTCTGCCACCAATAGCTTCCCACTGGCCAATATGCTCCCACAGAGAGGGGCTCCTCAGGGTGCCGTCGGCCAAACAAGGTCGACTGGCGACACCCAAGGGGAGAGCCTTCTCTGTGGGGGCACCAGCCCTCTGGAATGAGCTTCCCCTAGAGGTTCGTATGATCCCCGACCTGCGTACCTTTCGCCGCGCCCTTAAGACTCTTTTGTTCCAACAGGCTGGGCTGGCTTAATATGAATTTTAAATTGGGTGTTTGTTAGCTTTTAACTTTGTGGGCCAAATTTTATATATTCATTTTAAATTGTTTTTAAATTTTGTGAGTTTATATGTGTTTTAATATGGCTATACACCGCTCTGAGTCCTTTGCGAGAAGGGAGGTATAGAAGTTCAATAAAATCTAAATCTAAATCTCTTTGCCAGTGAAAACCAAGCTCAGGGAGGCCATGAGAGGGCCCTTCTGAATTCCATTTCCACTGGTAGAGGCACCATGGCCTGGTCCTTCATTGTATTCAGGGCAGCCCCACAGGCCAGATCTAAGCGCCCCATGGGCTGGATCTGGCCCACAGGCCTTTAATTTGACAGCCCTCCTGTATGGGTTGTAGATTAGACAATCTGTATTATAGTGTTTCTCCTCCCTCCTCAATGGATGTGATAGTGAGAAAGATAGATACGTTAAGTCTCTTCTTTGTGGGATGCCCCAGAGCTCAGCCCAATTTCCCCAATTTTTTAATATTTCCCCACTAGGAAAGATATTCCATTAGTTTGTGGTATAGTACTATTAGTATTCCAATAATGCCCAATTTTACATTACTACTCCAGGCTGTGCAAGAGCTACTTTCAAAATCTTGAGTCAACATCTGGATAGAACAATGCAGGCTGATGCCGAACTCAAGTAAGATGGAGTTGCTTTTTATCCATCAGCATGTTGAATTGTTTCCAGCATTATCTTTTATTAGAGTAGCATTGAAGAAGACTTTTACAACCTGATGGCTCTCTTGCACTTATAGCTACTGCTAGAAAGACAAATAAAAGTTTTAGCCAAGGCAACATTTGTCCATCTTATGCTGGTGTATCAGTTGCAGCCTTAGCTAGAATACAACAATCTCACAGTAATGGCACATATCTCAACCCTACTAGTGCTGCATCTAGGGCTATCTTTGGAAGCCATCTGGAAGCTTCAATTAGTTCAGAGTGTAGCAGGCTAGTTGTTAGGTAGGTTATGGTTATAGCCAGAGCATTAACACCTGTATTTCAGACTCTTGGTTTGGTTTTTTATTTGTTTCTGAGTGCAATTCAATGTATTAGTTTTGAACTTTAAAACCCATCATTTGAAATCACACAACTATGTTGCATCTGTTATCAGAGTGACTGATATAGATACAGTGCCATGTTTGAGTTAAAAAACAATAACAATCCAAATAGCAGCATTAATGCAATCAAAATTGATTTGATGCATAAAAAATACATGAAAACTAAGATGATTGGGTGGGATTATTCGATAGTTAAAATTTCAAATGTGATCGGATTGGATTTATTTTGTAGCAGGAGAAAGGGAGGGTCTGTCTGCTTGAAATAATCATTAGAACAGACCTAGAGATATATCATTAATTCCCTGTGTAATACTGTAGTCTACATTTTACGATAGTTGAATGAGAATCTAACCCTCTTCTTAGAAATACAGCAAACACTACCTTTAAAAACTGGCATATGTTTTACTGTCTCTTATATACAGATGATATGAAGAAAAATAACCCCTTCAAGTTCTACTTTTGTCTGAAGAAATAGCTGCAGGGTATTGAGATGAATCAAATGGCATAAGAAAATACAAAAGTTCAGAGAACATCTCTGCCAAATAAGCCTGATGATTTATGAGCTGCATAGGAAACCTACCACATTCTTCTTTCCTCAGCTCGCTTGATAAATCTCTTTTAGTCACTAAATTCTGACTCACTATTAAAGAGCTCATTTGCAAACCTTGCCCAAGATGTGGAAATAGAAAATTATTCTGTTTACTATCCCTCACGAATAATGAATTACTCTAGTGTACTTTTTCATGGCATAGATTAACCATGTTATTAATCTAGGAAGACCTACTCACTGCACTGATCACTGCTCCTATGACATCAGTATGGCATTCACTTTCTTCCTGCTTGAAGGAATTCTCTGTTCTCTTCATACTACTCTTTTCATCTCCTTATTTGGAGCATACATAAACTTTTGCCTGCTAAAAGATGTGTTGGGCTCTTGCAAAAGCTGTCAGAGTCATTGAGAAAGCCATGGTGGTGCAGTGGTTAGAATGCATTATTGCAGGCTAATTATGCCAACTGCCAACAGTTTGATTCTCACTGGCTCAAGGTCCATCCTTCCATGAGGACCCAGATTGTTGAGGGCAATATGCTGACTCTGTGAGCCACTTAGAGAGGGCTGCAAAGCACTGTGAAGCGGTATATAAATCTAAGTGCTATTGCTATTAGTGTTTGGTGTGACAACACACAAGGCTAAACAGTGTATTTTAGAGGAGATTCTCTCTCTCACACACACATACATACATAGTGTTGTGGCTCCGTTACCGGAATCTGTGTCATCGTCAGGAGAGGACTCCGAGAGTGAAGGGGAGGAGTTGGCAAGGCCTCCCTCTCCATGACCCTCCTCTCTGGTAATGCCTTCGGTGTCCACCAAAGGGCAAGAGATAGGGCCAGGGCCAAGCACGTCCATGCAGCCACAGATGGACAGTGATGAGGGTAATGAGCTGAACCCACACCAGCTGAACCCACACCAGCGTCGCAGAGATAAGCGCACGCAAAAGAAAGGGCATGCCCGAGATTAGGCTGAGTCACTGAACCACACCCCACAGGATATAAAAGGGAGCGTGGTGGCCAGTCAAACCTTGTGACAAACAAAGCTGAAAGCTTCCACGCCATTCTGCATTGCCAGACTTTTGCTTTAAGACTTTGCTGGAGTATCTCTGGACTTGATTAGTTCCGTAATTATTGAGCTGCTTTCCTTTGATGTATCAGAAGTGGGGAGAAGTTATCTCTCCTCTTTGTAAATAATAAACTCTTGGCAGGCAGCCACTAGGTTGTTGCCAAGTTCTGTTATCATAAGGAAAAGGATTTTGCCGGCTGGTTTGGTCTTTAACTCCTGAACGTCTGTTGGTGTGTGCGCATGGGGTTGGGGACAGAACACATACATACATACATACATATGTTGTATATTAATAATATATCAGTACATTATGGCTCTTTTTTATTTCTTCTTTTTAATCACCATTATAATATTTATCAATTCAAATTGTGTTATTGCATATCGATAGTTATTTTTGTTTGTTAACAATTTACTAATTTATATTTTTTAAACCTTAGAAGATTTAAAATATCCAATGATATCCAAAATATCATTTATATGCTAACCCTAAAACCATTCATAGAAAATACAAAAATGAAGCAATGGCTTTTTCCAAATCTCTTCCCTACTACATTACAATGGGAAGATATGGTAATGCAAGCACTATATTTTACCACTAATCTAATTTGCTAAGTGAACATCAACTGCCACAAGGCAACCAGTCAAATCTGGGCTCAGGTGGTGGAAAAGGTAGACAGCAGCTAAAGACTAAACATCCTGACAATGTTTATATAGCGATATCTTTCCATGTGCATATACAACATGTCTTCCTAGACAACATATCTCCCAACTTTGGTTAGTCTAATTAAGATGTAAGCATCTGGAGAACTATAATATTCTGGGCAGATAAGACTACTGACAGCATTTGTTATTTATGATTATATATCAGCATAACACGCTCTGAGTTGTTTTGTTCATGGGCTAGACATATACTTGAGTATGCTTGGCAAGATCCATGGGCTAACAGTGACAGAGTGTTGAAGTCAGTTGAATGGATGGACCACTTGTTTCATCTTCGTGGACTGAACCTTTTGAGCCTTGATCCGATATTCCTTGCATGCTTCAGTTTCTTGTCTGAATTATATTCTCACATTTTGAACAATTGTGGAAAGCAAATGCATTAAATCATCTTGAAAACTGAAAAAGCATGTAAAATGTATCTTTAGATCACCTTTCTATATTTGGTCAACTGAATATCTGCATCCTATGACAACAAATATGCAAATCTGCAAAATTATCAATAACATTGAAGCTTATATTGCCACATCATTTTATTTTATTTTTTTCATATTCAGTAAAAAATTTGTGGAATAAAGAAAAAGGCTAAAAGATAGATTTTAAGTCATATAGGACAGAAATATATCCTATTTCTCCCAAGGATTTTCCATGCTGATTCAGTGTATCCCTATGGCATGGCTTCTATTTCATATATTCATGATGGGCAGTAAACTGAAGTAAAATATTAATGCCACAACAATCTCAGAATTCTGAGTCTAAATCAGAGTGTATCTAAATGATTCAGTCTGAATCACATTACACACTTTTTCAGATTCATCCTGCCATGATTCAGTTAGGAATCATTTTTAATTTATAGAATTAAAATATTTGTTATACAATATTGGTCTAGTTAGGCTTTATCTAGAACATTACAACATACTATTAACTCTACATTTACTTTTGCATTGCCTAGGTTCACTTTCCTAGGCCGATGCCTGGATGAAGAATCAGGTCTTCACAGTCACTAGGAGGTTAATTGGGTGGGGGTGGGGAGGTCCAAATCTGTGGGAGGAGCC
Source organism: Arizona elegans (assembly GCA_022577455.1). Lineage (NCBI taxonomy): Eukaryota > Metazoa > Chordata > Lepidosauria > Squamata > Colubridae > Arizona > Arizona elegans. The sequence goes on from JAKOOJ010000002.1 coordinate 40,464,989, forward strand.
TGTTCCAAAGGTTTGAAGCATTCTTGGAAAAGAAACATCTTTGAGGGTCCACCAGATGACAAAATTTAAGGGAAGGGACCTGGAGAGCTCCCTAAACTGGATCTAGGACAACTCGCCATGCTCATCTCACCATAGCCAATTCGCCACATCCATCTCACCGCAGCCAACTTGTCACAGGACAACTTGTTGCAGCCCAGTTGTCATGGGACAATTCTGTGCAGCATAACTCAATGCAATGAATGTCATCTGCCATTGTTTCTTCTACATTATTTCTATTTTTGTCAATGGAAATAATGTTAAAGAAACATTGGTGGCTAACGTTTATAATGTTGAGTTATCATGCAAAGAATTGTCCCGTGGTGAGTTGTCACATGGCAAGTTGGCTGAGGAGAGTTGTCCCATGATGAGTTGGCCATGACAAGATTGCCACACAGCGAGATGGCCATAGCAAGTTGGCCATTGTGATATGGCTGTGGTGAGATAACCACAACAAGATGGCTGAAGTGAGCTATCCCATTCCAATCTAAACTGGTAGGCTGGGTAGATACACTCAGGGAGAGACATTTCTACAAATTACCTCCCCATATAAAACGTAAAGGTAAAGATTCCCCTCGCACATATGTGCTAGTCATTCCTGACTCTAGGGGGCAGTGCTCATCTCCATTTCAAAGCCGAAGAGCCAGCACTGTCCGAAGATGTCTCCGTGGTCATGTGGCCAGCATGACCAAAAGCCAAAGGCGCACGGAACGCTGTTACCTTGCCACCAAAGGTTGTCCCTATTTTTCTACCTGCATTTTTTATGTGCTTTCAAACTGCTAGGTTGTCAGAAGCTGGGACAAATAACGGGAGCTCACCCTGTTACGTGGCACCAAGGATTCAAACTGCTGAACTGCTGACCATTCGATAGACAAGCTCAGCATCTCAGCCACTGAGCCACCATGTCCCTACCTCCCCATTTATCACCCACATAAAGGGGATAATGAATTGCACCCAGAAAAGAACTGGAAGCCAGGGCAGCTCGCCCAACAGTGGTGTAATAGGAGAGAAAGATGAAACCCTTAAATATAAGGAGCTGGACTTTAGTATATAGGCAAATAATTGAAATGTAAATTTGACTGAGGTTACGGGCCATCACTGCCTTTGGTATCAAGATCATTGCTTTTGCATATTGTACATAGCATAATAGAAGGTTTGATGTTATTCCAAGATATTTAATTCATCATAATATTTTAAATATTTAAAAAATAAATATACATGTTATTCTCATCTTTGGTAAATAAAGGTATTCACTGTTCATATGGATTGAAAGCAACCATTCAGTTTTTACTGTTGCTGTCAACTTGCAAAGCTTTCAACTTGCCATGAGCAGGAGGGAGGGAGAACTGAAGTGAATTCCATACATTTTTCTGACAGCAATCAGAAGGAGGGTGTTAGGTTTCACAGCCAGCCAAAGTGGTTAATTGGAGAATGTGATTTATGACATGGCCAGGGGGGAGGGGAGAGACAGGGTCATTGGGGAACGTAAATCTATGTGGGATCAGTCCTGACTGCATCCGAGTATTGCTGGAATGTTGCTCCTAATAAATGAATATATTTCCTTTGAAGGAAAGAAGAAAAAATTAAAGGCCTTAGAATTGGACAACAGGTATATAAAACCCAGGCCTTTGCTGATGATATGGTTTTTATTCTGGAAGAGCCCATAGTTTATATTTGTTAGAGACAATAGAAGAATTCGGGGCGGTAGCTGGATTACTAATTAATAAGAACAAAACAAATATATTAACTAAGAATATTCGAGAAGAACCTAAGAGAAAGCTACAGGTGGTAACTGGATTAAAAGTAGTCAATAAAGTTAAATATCTGGGAATTTGGCTAACCAATAGATGTTCGAGTATACAGGAGGATAATTACAATAAATTATTAATTATTAATTATTAATTCAAATAAAAAAAGATCTAGAGAGATGGGGTAAAATACAACTTTCACTACTTGGGCGAGTTACAACTGTGAAATCCTATGTTTTACCAAAGTTTAACTTTTTATTTCAGACTGCACCAGTGAGCTTAGCTAAGAAATTTTTTATAGAGTTGAATCAAATAATATTGAAATTTGTTTGGCAGGGGAAGAAACCACAGACTAAAAGAAAGATGATGCAAGAAGTAAAGGAAAGAGGAGGCTTAGGACTTCCATGTTGGGAGATGTATTATTCAGCTGCTTTATTAACCTGGGTAAAAGAGTGGATTACTTTATCCAATAATCGGCTCCTTAAGTTAGAAGGCTTTGATATACAACAGGTTGGCATAAGGCGCTTTGGCGTGAGAATATCCCATTGAGTAAATGGTTTACCCGACATTATCTAAGAAAGATCTTAATTCAAAATTGGGAAAAGATCAGTAAAAAATACTACATCAAAACACCCGGTTGGTTAGCACCTTTAGAAGCAGTGACATATCCCAATTTATATAATGTGGCTAAAAAATTAACATACAAGGACCTACTGAATTCACAAGGGAAATTAAAATCCAAACAGGAATTAACCGCCCAAGGAGTGCAGATGTATTGGTGGAGTTATCTGCAGATCCAGTCTAAATACCAAAAGGATAGGGATGGAAGAGGGATTGATGGAGGATTATAAGAATTAAATAAAATTTTGATGGGTCAAGAAAAGGGTATGATCTCAAAATCTTATAAATTGCTTATGAAATTAGAGATAGGTGAAGAAATAGTCAAAGATTCTATGATTGCCTGGGGGAAGAATTTTGGATACCCAATATACCTAGATAAATGGCAAGAGATCTGGTGGGATAACATGAAACTTGTTGTATCTACGGCCTATAAAGAAAATATCTATAAAATGATCTACTGCCTAATAGACTCACTAAAATGTTCCCAGGGCAATCGGCGGATTGTTGGAAATGTGGAGGGGATCATGGCACTTACTATCACCAATGGTGGTCATGCCCGAAGGCAGTGATATTTTGGGGGAAAATAAAAAAATGGCTTAACGAGATATTAGTGTTAAAGATTGACTGGCGACCAGAGACATGTCTGCTCGGCTCCAAACTGGAAAATATAAAAAAGAACCTATGGTATTTGGCATTACATATCATTACAGCGGCGAGACTGATATACGCTCAATTTTGGAAGAACCAAAATATCCCAACAGAGGAGGCTATTATAAAAAAAATTTTGGAATGTGCAGAAGCAGATACGCTAACTAAAAAGTTACATGATAGAGAGCAAACACAAGTAGGTTTAGTTTGGGACAAATTTTATAATTGGTTAGAAAAGAGGAATTTATAACCCACATTAGATGAGGACTGAGATTGGAAGAGAAATATATACTATATAAGACAAGTGTGGTCGGATAGACCTAAGGGATGCATTAAGAGATATAAGATGTTCTGCCTTCTCCGGAATATAATTTAGAGTTATAGTACCAAATACGTGTGTATTAGGGTACTATATGGAAGTTCATATATTTATTGTTGAACTGTTTGTCATTTTATGTTGTTTGTCTTTTCTTTTTAAACGAAATGTAAATAAAGATTATTTTTAAATAAAAGAATATATTTCCTTTGAAGTTTGGATCATGGCTCATGAATTAATTAGGGCATCTTTCGGAAACTTGACAGTTGCATTGTCATGCTGAGAAATTGATAGAAGTGTCATTTGTTTAATATTCCACAGACATAGCAAATGTTTAAAATGCCCTAGTCCCTCAACAGTTAACTATTTATAAACTGTTAATCAATTAAATTATTGAACAGTAACAAACCTTGTAGCAGAAGTGGTGAAGGAACTCTTATCTCTTTAGTGGATGGACACAGAATAATCTAGACCTCCATATTTTTGCTAATTATTTAGGGTCACAATGCATAATATGACAATAATTTACATACTAGCCTTTGTCTATTCTTTGCAATGGTATTTTGAGGCTTTTCATTTTGGACAAAAATCCAAACAGAACAGCAGCAAAACAGTTTGATAAATTATTGTTGATTAGGCTTTCACTTGCTGAAAAGTGATTGTGTTTTCACAATCTCTTGAGGGTAAATAGTGGGTGGAGAAGCTGGAACCTCCATCTGACAAGATGAAACAGAATTTGTCAGCTAAGCGTAGAAGAAATGTTTGCTCAGTTCAGGATGCCTTCTTTACTAAGAAGTGATTCAGACACAGGTCACTTACAAGTCAATAGGAGAATGCAAATGGGAAACTACTTGTTTTAAATACTTTCTTCCTCAAACTCCAATGTTACCAGTTTATGTGTGAGATAGTTGAGAGCCAGTTGAATGTCTTTTTTCATGCAGCTTTAAAAATCAGATGAGCTCCATATTTCTAGAGGAGTAGCCATATTAACCTGTATAACAACTGCAAAACTCAAAACTTTTGTGTTACAAGGCCAACAGTTATTCATGAGACACGCCTGGGTGGGTTTAACTGTAGCTTTAATGAAGCCTCAACCAAATGCAGAAAGAACTATTTTGTGGTCAGAATATATAATATCCTAATAACTATAAAGAAAAGAGAAAATTAAATAATGAACCAACTGATGCAGAACAAAAAAGGGAAAGAGAGGGAAAGGGAGGGATTAGGTTTCTTGAATGGTTTTCCAAGGTCTGGGGTAGAAAGGGAGAAAGGATGCTGGCATTTTATCCTGATTCATAATCATCGTATTAGAGCTCAAAGAATGTTTAGCTGGCAGTCAAGACAATAACTTCTTACAAGGTTAATAATGCAGTCCTATGCATCTCTATGCTGTAGTATTTTCGACAGTATCCTTATCCTTACAACAGAGAAAGTATGTGTGTTTCTAGCTATAGCTACCTATTTCAGTACCAGACAGCAGCTTTAAGATGTGTGACTTGGACTTTCAGAATTCCCCGGTCTGCTGTAGACTTTAACAGAACAAATTATGGCTCTGATAAAAATTCCATTTAATGTTGGCATCATTCTACTCTACCACAACTGTTGGCAGAAATCTTGAATCCAGTTTATTCATTTAGGAAGCTTATTTGTCTTCTTGTTCCAGAGTGGCTAGTCTTCAGTCATTCAACATATCTATTTTGAAACATACATATTTTTGTGTACAGATTAACTTAGGTTTGAATGTATCCTAAATTGTTTATATTTATATGTGTTCAAATCAAAATGTGCATTTTGGGGAAATGAGAATTATTTCATAAAAGAGGAACAGGCAAAGAATTGTTCTGATCTATCATTAGCCTATGAAATGTTATGTTTAGTCAGTTCTCCTATAAATGAAGTCTTCAGGCATCTCAGATACATAAGGGTATATAGAATTGCTACCTTAATTGCTATGTTGATCCCATGCAGCACAAAAGACATAGTAAGTAAATCAATACTTTCATTAGAATCAGAAGAACACTTACCCCACATAGGAGAATAAAAGAAAGCTCTACTTTGGGCTTAATTATTATGATTGATATCTCTTGAATAGTGATACACATGAGCAAAGCTAGCATATGGGGATTATATTATATATAAAGTATGTTAATAGATGTCGGACTGGTAGGTAGCCAAAATGCTAGACTATCTAAGATTTGTCTATTTTACATGCATTTTATATAATCTAATTGCTTCATCGAATAATCAAAAAGCATGAGATAAGTTTAAGAGATAGCTATAAAAGAATGAATAATTTATTGTAATTGCCTTCTAGTTTCCAGAAAGAAATCATCTACATACTTGTAGAAATGAAACATATGGTAATATAATGTGAAATATGTATGCTGAATATGGCAAATATTGAATCCAAATATCTATAAATATTAAACTGTTGAAGAAAACACAGTGATGCATGTGAAAAAGTAAAAAAGATATCTAGATCACCAATATCTTATACATTAATAAAGCTGGAAAAGTAAGTAACTTATAACAGAAACAGAAGCTATAAGACTATATTTGGCATAAGGATTCCGAAATGGTTTAAACCTTGGGGTCAGATAGTAACTGAGTCAGTACTACAATTCCTTAGAAATCTTTAAGTAATTGATCGAAATACTACAATAATAACAATTATCTTACTGGGTTATCCTGTTGGACACGTAAATTGAATGAAACCTTATAGATAATGACAGTCAAAATGACTAGTAACTGCCAGAGAAGCAGTCAATGGCCTTAAACTTTAGTTAAATTTGGTGATACGTGGGATGAAAATGAATGGATCGGTGTTACATACAGATTTTATTCAGACAGTGTGCATCTTTCTCCATAATTCCAATTCAACTTGTTGTGGTAGATTTGGAACTTGTGAGTCCCCCTTTGATCTTTCATTGTCCAGGTGTCTGATAGCAGCAATGGTGAGGAATGCATTTAAACCACCACAGCATATTTCATGTGCCTTTTCCTTCCTTGTTACAATTTGGCAGACTCTTTTAGAGAAAATTGTGTGGATAATTGTTCCAGGCCTTCCACATGGAAGGGGCATGCTAAGGGAACAAAACTATTCAGTTACACCATAATCCTAGGAATTATTTTAGCAGTTTAGGTTTCCCATTTGTCCTATTTCAGTGGACAAAATATAATAAAAAAAATGCTAACAAAAATGCCATGAGAAGAAAATGGACAGAAGGGAAATCAGAGGAATACAACAGTCCTAAGCTTCTCAGAATCTTAAAATGGCCCTTATTGTTTCATATTTAGACAATTGTGATCACTCTACATGGAAATGTCCTTAAAGAGTTATGAAAAAAAATAGAGGTTTCAAAATGTGAATTAACAAGAAAAATAAATAGAAGAAAGGAAAAAATGAAATTACACAGATATGATATCCAGAATGTAAAGACATCCATTAAGCCTAACACTCAACGGCTTGGTTGAAATTTAAGTACCTGGATTGTTGAACATTAAGCTTTTCATTGGGGAATGCAATTTATCTTACACTGCATCATTGCTAAAAGGACTGGCCTGCCAATAGCTTTATAGCTCTGGTCAAAAGATAATTTAATGTTTGAAACTTTATACAGGTTAGGTTCTGTCTAAACTGCTAGTCTTGTTCCAACTATGGTACCAATATTACATTATGAGCCCATCTAATTATTAAGAACATCTGGAGAGCCCCTTCAAAGTAATTCTTGCTCTTCCGAAAGGTAATTGTCAGGAGATTGTCAGGTATATTAGCAAAAGTGATTTGATATCCATAATATTAATGGTTTCCCAGTTTTTTAGGGAAAGCGCTGCTACACATTTTTAGCTTGGCCTTTTAAACAAACTTTGTATTTATTTTTGTTTTAATGTCTTAAGTCAGGGTCTCCAACCTTGGCAACTTTATGATTTGTGGACTTCAACTCCCAGAATTCCTCAGCACATGCTGGCTGAGGAATTCTGGGAGTTGAAGTCCATAAGTTGTGAAGTTGTCAAGGTTTGAGACCCCTGTCTTAAGTGGTAGTTTTAATGATTTAAAAGTTGTGCCTTGTTTTGATTTGTAATACTGCTTTAATAGCTTATAGCAAATAGAATATACAGAATACATAATATATAAATAAAAAGTTACCTTGCTACTTTTTAACCTGACCCCCCAAAAACAACCTCTGATGTTGTGTCACTGCCTCATGTCCACACCGATCTCTTATGAAAGAAAGAATTCCTCTTTAAAGCATATTTTCATCTTGAACTTTTCAATATAAAGCACAAATAACTTAGTGAATATATACTACTCAAATATATAGTACAAGTTCCTATAATACAAAGGTTTTAGTTTTATGCAAATTGAAAGTTAACAAAAGTTTCTTCAAGAAAAAGCATTCAGTGCTTGGAAGGATTCATGCTTCCAAGAAGGTTCAGAAAAGTCAGGATGGATATTGACACCATATAATCAAACTCTAACCTGTTTTAATGGGTGCCAATGTGAAAAGGATGGGACTTTATTATGTGGTTGCAACTACCATCTTAATGTGTGCACTCCTGCAGAAGACCGAATGTTAGTCCTAGCTAAAAGTATCAGAAAGGCTTTATGAAGAGGAAGACTACTTCATGATATTTGATACAAATTAGACTAGTAATTCTTACCTATAGTGCTACTTACGGTTCATTTTTTTCAGATTGAGAAGAAAAATGCCTTCTATGTCTGTGTAGGAGGAATGTGTCACTGGTGCCTCTAATAATAATTTATATGGGTTTATATAGTTTCTCAAAGTCATTCCTAATAGCAATTTATTTTTAAAAATAAATTGTCATATATATTTAGTTTTATAATATAATACATGTAATGCTCCCTTTGACTTATGTTGGATGTATCAGCACACAAATTAGTATAGGTAAAAGTGATATGTAAAAGTTCTAAAGCTAATGTAAGGGGACAAGTGCACACAATATTAAAGTAAACTTAGAAATGAGGAATTTTTCAAGCTTGAGTTAACACTGAGATGAAAAGTTCCAGTTAATGTACACATGGCAACTCCATCTTTGTTTGTTTTTTTGAGCAACCTTTGAAAGATATTGGACAAGGTTTATTATTTTTATAACCCTTATAAATTGTAATGCCAAATTACTACTTTAAATGGCTTGGTATTTGCAACTAAGGTATCTTCTTAGTTGAATGTATGTTCCCACAGAAAAAGTCTGGCAGGCAATCTAAGGATTCAGATGCAGTATACTTATTATGATGATGTTGCTTTCTCAGAAAGGATAATTATGCAGCTGTTAGACAAATGACTACTGTAATGAAAATGAGATACAGCTACATAAATCAAAGGATATGTTCATCCATGCTTCACCAATGGCAGCTCTTATCTGGACTCATAACCCAAATAGGGTTAAACTTGTTAAGATGGAAAACTATGAGAGAATATCAAAGATGTACAGTATATTATGCAGGATGGTATTAAAAAAATCCCAGAAAATGGCATTTGGCAAACCATCTATATTATTGCTACATGTCCTGACATCAAGAGTTAAGTTCTGCTTGAAGGAACTCTTATTCTTAAATTGTCATGACTGGAAACCAATGATGGACAGAATGCCATAGATCAGGAGTGTCAAACTCAAGGCCCGAGGGCTGAAGCCGGCTGGTGGGGTGCTTAGATCTGGCCCACAGAGCCATCCTGGAAACAGTGTAGGACCAGCCTGCAGTGCCTCTGCTAGTGAAAATGGAGCTCGAAAGAGCCGCATGCGGTCCTCCCAAGCTCCATATTCATTGGCAGAGAGTTGCAGGAGGCCATCCCAGCCGAAAACAAAGATCAGGAGCCCGTTTTTGCTGGCAGAATGCTGAGCCCGCCACATGTACCCCCGACACGAGTGATGTCAAGCTGGCCACACCCTCCCACCCATACACCCCACAACCCCCAAGGTCAAACACAACCCTGATGCGGCCTCAATGAAATCAAGTTTGACACCCCTGCCATAGACCATTTGGTTTGAGTACAATTCTGTTGGCTACCAAAACCCAATACTTGTTCTCCAATCAAAGCCACAAAGATGGTGAAAGATGAAAAATGGTTAAAATAACTAAGTATGTTTAACCTAAACAAGAGAAAGAGAAATGAAAACATATAGAAGTCTTCAAATGTATTAAAGACTGTTGTAGAGGAAAGAAGCTGTGGATTTATTTTTTGTAGCAGGTAGAAAGCAGGGAGAGAGGGAGGCAGAGAAAGGAAGGAAGGAAGGAAGGAAGGAAGGAAGGAAGGAAGGAAGGAAGGAAGGAAGGAAAGAAAGAGTGTAAGAGAGATCCACTGGCAATGGAACAGCCTAACTCTGGAATCATAGGTACTATATCATTGAGAGTTTTCAAACAAAGGTTGGACAGGCTTTTGTTTATTTGTTTGTTTGTTTTAATTTGATTTATATGCCGCCCTTCTCCGGAGACTCAGGGCGGCTTACAATGTGTTAAGCAATAGCCTTCATACTTTTGTATATTTATACAAAGTCAGCTTATTGCCCCCACAAACTGGGTCCTCATTTAACCTACCTTAGAAAGGATGGAAGGCTGAGTCAACCTTGAGCCTGGTGAGATTCGAACCTGAATAAATTGCAGGCAGCTGTGTTAATAACAGTTAAAAACCACTGTACTACCAAGACTCCGTTTGTTTGTTTATTTGTTTAATTTAATGGACTAAAAGTTCCAGTTCTGTGTGGCAAGGTTGGACTGGAAGGCCTCCAAGACTCGCACCAATCCTATGATTCTATGATTATTCCACCTTTATGATTTATTTAAGGAAAGAACATTTTTTTCTATTCTTTCATCTGTTGTTGTTTCATCATGGCTGAAGTAATACTGTCCATTGCAGAATGTCTTACTATATATAAACTAAAAAGTGAAGCTAGTGTTAATGTAGTATATTGAAATAAATCAGGATTAAAATGTTTTCAATAAATTAAAATTAATGGCTTTGTTAACCTAGCATTCTCCATTGTCTGCATTAAAACAGGAGAAATGGACTGAAGTGAGGGAAAACAGAGTTTATTCCTATTGAGCAAAAGATTATAGTACTTTTTGTCTTAAGGCAACAGCTTCTTGTTGTGAAACACATTTGTTATGCTTTTCCAGCTTAGAAATTATTTAAATCTCTAAGAGGTAGGAGAGGGGGTTTATACAATTTAACATAGAATTTGGATTAACACTCAACTTAAGGAACAGACTTCAAAAATACTTTAAAACAGTATTTGATACTTTTCATGTATTTATATATCTACAGTATATAATGTTTATATCACATTAATAATAATAATCACATTAAGGGACTGGTGGCTCAGCAGACTAAAAAAGCATTGTGATTAACACCAGCTGTCTGCAATTACTGTAAATTCGAATCTCACCAGGCTCAAGGTTGACTCAGCCTTCCATCCTTTCTAAGGTAGGTTGAATGAAGATCCAGTTTGTGGAAGCAATAAGCTGACTTTGTATAAATATACAAAAGTATGAAGGCTATTGCTTAACGCATTGTAAGCTGCCCTGAGTGTCCGGAGATGTGGATCTCGTTCAGGCCTGCCCCTCCAGCTGCCATTCCCAAATCTCTCTCTCATTTTCTTTCTTCCTGCTAGAATATAACCTGGGAGGGAATGATCAACCATCCTTTGTTTAACATTCCTGCCATCCACTTATTATTATTATTATAAATGAAATTATTCCACTTATTCACATAAAAAGAGAGAGAGGCCTTAAATACATGTTTGCATTTTCTTTCTCTAATGTGCGTGGCGAATTAACCGAGAAAGTAGTGATATCAATATTTTAAGAAAAAAACCATACAAATATTTAATATGATGCCCAATAGACTTCCTGTAATAATGGGAGTATTATTCAAAGTGTAAAAGGAAGAGCATTAGTAAGCAAAATATTAAACAATAAGGAAATGGATAAGATATTAAGATAGCAAGAGTCAGACATAATATTTAGCCTTTTATTGCATGGTTAATATAACAAGAATGGTATATATTACACAAGGGGCTTTCGGTTCCTCCTCTCCTCTCCTTCTGCACTTCTCTGCATTCCATATATCTGCTTTGCAAGATTCCTCAAATTTTCCATAGCAAACTGACAGTCTCATACCAGGATTGCAGGGAAGAAACAAAATCAGTTTGACCAGTACATTTCTGCTATCATCATTGGGCACAATATTTTAATCTAAGCCACATATCTTAAAATTAGGAGTTAATCAAAACACACATGATTGGAAAAAACTGTGTTTTAAAATCAGCCCTCACTAGGAAGAAAGTTTTATAATGATAATAATTAGCAGCTCTCCCAAATTATGGCTTGGTACTAATCAGAGTGTTGTTAGAGGAGCCAAATCTGCTAAAATTATATTTTTAAATTGATTAACATTCCACCCTTTATACTTGATGTGTTGAGAATCCAATTATAATCTCTTTTTGTTCTGAGCTCTGATACAGTATATGTCCTTAAATTACACACAGGGGAATCATGTTAAGGGCTGGTGCTGAATGACAAATTTCAAAAGTGTCACACATGCTGTATCATGATTATTAAATTGTATTCTCTGGAGTGTTTGCAGGACCATCTGGGAGGGTTTTAAGCATTTGGAATTTCACTCCCATTACCTAGTCACCATGGTTTCAGACAACTAGAGTAAGACCATCTGTAAATTACTAAATACCATCCTTCTGTGTTATTTCCTTTCATTCTTCTCTAGCATGGCTTTTAGATCAACAGCATTTGCTGACAAACAGTGGTAGCATGTTGTTTTCTTTATTCTCTCTGTATTTCTAATTGTAAAATTTTACTGAGAAAGCTATGAATCAAGTTATTTATACTGTATGGTTAAATATAACTCATTAAGCAGTTGCCTCAATGGTTTATTACAAACCTTGCCACTTAACATTCATAGTGGGAACGTGAGGCATGGATAAAGTGTCCAGTCCCCATTTTATTTATCCTTTCAATACAAAGTTTTGATGTCTTAAAGAAAAAAAAGAGGACTTTTTCAACATAGTGTATTATTGCAATTTAGATATTTGCAAGAAATATATTTGAATAAACATACATACATACATACATACATACATACATACATACATACATACATACAGCCTCTTTGTTGAATGTTACATTGATCAAAGGAAACATTGAGGAAAGTTAAAACAAAGATCCACCTAGTTTAGCCTAAGCTGACAATAAGATAGAATTCAATCAATTTTTATTACGATTGCAGACCAGGATTGAAAAACAGATGGATTTATAGTTGGGGGAGGAGAGAATGAGTTTACACTGGCTTTTCAAGAAAAATAAATTTGAACCTAAGAAATAGTATCATTGTAATAATGGAGCCTGGCTGTCCACATAGGGGACTAAAAAAAGGAACTTCAGTTTGTGAAGGTCTTCCGGAAGAATTGTCTCTCCCAAGAGACTCATACTGCATCTGTATGATTGTCCTTTGGACGCTTTTAGGGTATTTTCTTAACTTCTATTATACTTTTATTTTTATTGTGAAGTTCTTAAATCTATCCTTGGCACATACTATTTTAACTAACAGGCAATTTAAAATTATAATTACATTAAATAATTTAAAGGGATGAACTTTAAACACTGTTCTCAAACCTGCTAAATATACTGCAGAATTAATTTGAATTGTCATGCTCATTACATTCAGTGGTGGGTTGCTCCCAGTTTTGTCCGGTTCTATAGAACCGGTAGTAAAATCGGCAGGAGGCTCCGCCCACCTGCCCGGACGTCATAAATGATGATCTGCGCATGTGTGCGCATGGCCCCGTTGCGAACTGGTAGGAAAGGTAAGTAGAATCCACCCCTGATTACATTGTACATTTTTTAAAGTTGAAGATTTATGGGCTTTAGTTATCTTTTTTCTTTGACAAGGATATTCATGATATAATGTAGATTAACTGAAAATGCACACATTCTGCCAGTCCTTATTCTAATAAACATTTTCAAATATCCATTAATGTAGCCCACATAACTCAATTTTGTATAACTCAATTAGTTTTCAACTTCTCTGAATTTGCCAGGTATATACCATATTTTTTCCTTTACTATAAAGCAATCAAAATTAAGACAAAATTAAAACAAATTGCACATATAAACACACAAACATTATTTTTTTATAGTGACAATTCCAGTGTTTTCACAGTGTCACTGTAGAATAGTATGCATATTATGTAGGTATACATAGGTAATATAACAAAATATTCCTGAATTTTTTTTTATTTATGCAATATATAATTTTCTAGATATATATTTTATTTTTAACCTATTAATCACATTTATAACCTAATGTCTAAGAAGAACATAAAAATTAAGATGTCTTGGTAAAAATCAGATTTATATTTAAAACAAATTACTCCCACTGTGGTAGAGCCATCAATTCCCAATATGTTCCAAGTTAAATAACATCAATCATTAAAATCAAGTAAAAAAATATAGTTCTAAGGTTTTTTTTTCTGTAGAATTGATGAATATACATACAAATGAACCTATTATTTGATTTTCACAAAAATCTCATGAACATGATTTATGTGATTGATTTCAAAATATTTATGACTCCTTAAGAATTTAAATATCTATACTAAAACTTCTTTAATTATTTTCACTGTAATTGTGATTTGTGTCTTGATTAATACCTTGATACTACACAGAGATGAGTGATCAATCTTTTAAATTAAAATTGCTTTGCAGAATAAAAGGTTCACTGCAGTAATAGCATGATATTACAGTACTTAACTTTGTATCGGTTTTAGAAATTGCTTATTTTCATAATGAGAAGTTTCAGGAGAGCAAGTTGATAACTTGTCCTGCCTAGCATAATTAAAGCCTAAGTGAAGTATGCAATTAAAATCATTCACAAAATTAATGATCCAGAAGTGTTACATCACTCAAATACTATCTTCAGCTTAACTTCCCAAAAAAGTCTCCAAAAAATTTATGCTAAACATGCTAGAAATAATGAAACCTGTTCATTATAGAAAATTATTGAAAAGAACTATTAAAGAGAGAATAATCAGACCAGAGAAAAATGAGCCTTGCTGAAAAGAAACCCGCGTAGTTTCTGCAAAAGTCAAAGTTTGTTGCTAATCTTTTATATTTTCATTTTTTAGGTATGTATCAACAAACATGGGACAAGGGTGATTCAGAAGATACTGTATACTTGAATGTCAAAGAGCTTTTTCAAAGTCCCTTACTAAAGGTTCCTAAACAATTTAGCCTGTCTGAGTTATGAGGACAGGTAGTTTTATGGATTAGCAGTTGATTAAAAAATCCAGACAGTAGAAATAAATCCCAACATGGGCAAGATGTGTTTGGAGGGGTCCCTTGGAGACTGGTGTCTGTTAATTTATATATAAATTAACAAATATAAGTGATCAGGACTAGAAAATTGCCATACTTGCAGCTGATAGTATTCATGGTAATTAAATAAAAAAGCACAGTGAATAACTTCAAAATCTTCTCTCCAAACTGGGTGGATGGTTGTTAAAATGGCAAAGATAGCTTAATGTAAAATAATATTTAATTGTTGCACAAAGAATCCAAACTTGACTCAAACGTTAATGAAATCTAAATTAATAGCGACTGACCAGGATCTTTCAGTCACATGGACAGCTCAATGAAAATACAGTAAAAGAGGCAACAACAATGGAAAATTATAGTATAAAAATGTTTGTACACAAATATCCTGCACACATTTGAAGTGTTACAGTTCTGATCATCATGCTTTCACAAGAGTATTGCACTATTAGAAAAAGTACAAAAAAGGACAGCTGATTAGCATTCCCTTAAAAAGAATTGGAACAACTGGAATTCTTTAGTATAGCATATATTGATTGATTTTTTTAAAACTTCTATGCTGCCCATCTCACTAATACAGCAACTCTGGGTGGTTTACAATATAATAGAAAGTTTTAAAATGCTAAAAACAATTAAAATTAGAATAAAAAGTTAAGAACCAAGATGATAGAATGAAAGACAATAGGTAAAGACAAATCATAGAAACAGTGATAGATAAGAATGTGCATGGCATAACTGATCCATAGGTTGTCTATGATTATGGGAGATACCTTAGAGAGTACGTAATGCTGATTGCTTGGAAAGAGGTAATAATAGTCTTTCTCCAGAAGAAGCCAACTGTGGGTCTGCTGTTTGATAAGTTTTGTTCAATTTCAACCTTTCTTTTTAAGGAAGTTGTTGAGGAGAGATAATGAATTAACTACAAATGAACTTGAGGAAACAAATTACCTGGCTGAGAAAAGTTAAAGCATTGGTTCTCTGACACATGACCTTTATCAGGTATCAGATGAGGGACTGAGCCCCCTCCCCCCCCGATCTGTTAGATCTCTTGGTGTTATTTGATACAACTGGCCAATGTTTCCTTTAGAATCATCTACAAACATCTAGACTCGTGGGCATAATTCTGCAGAAGTTGTATTCATTCCTAAAATGGATGGTTCTAGTTACAGGTTATGATGGAAGGCAGCAATTGAGCACTTGAGAAAACAAATGTGGGTTCCTCAAAACATGATACTTTTTCCTTATGTAATTTAATATCTATGTTAAACAGCTGGGCAAAGTCTTTTTTTAAATCCCCTTCTCGGACAATCCTGGGAAATAACAAAGCCCTAGGACAGCGATGGCGAACTTTTACTCACCAAGCGCCCAAAGTATGCATCCACGCCCAAACGGCAAGGCAGTGCATGGCCTGTGGAAGCACAGCAGAGACCCAAAGTCCAGCTGGCTGGCAGGAGGCGGGCGCACATGCACAGCAAAGACCCAAAACAAAGCTGGGGTGACGGCACGCATGCCCACAAAGAGGGTTCTGCGTGCCACCTCTGGCATGTTTGCCATAGGTTCACCACCATTGCCTAGGAAATCACCTCTTCTACAGTTAGAGTACTTTTTCAAATCTAGTGGATAAAATATAGGTTAGGAATGGGGAAATCTGAGTTCTGTTCTAGTTTTAGGTCTGCTTTAGGTTTCAAAGCCAACTGGGTGACTTTGGGTTATTCATTCTTTTGTAGCCCTAGAAAGAAAGAGATGCATACTATTTCCAAAAATAAATAATGTGTAAAAATTAATAAAAGTGCCCACAAAGTTGCAAGGAATAAAGTTGACCAAACGTCAAACTAATGAGCAAACAGACCCTTTCTTGACTAAAAAGAAGAAGGATCAGTTATTACCTGTGATACACTCCTTTTAAGAGTGTATCACACTCTTTTAATTTTCTGAAGATCCATTCTTCCCTGTCCCCTTTCCAAAAAAAGACAGTTGAACAGTGGCCAAGGCTATTCAATTGCTTCTAGACTATTCAATCACCTTGAAGCAATATCTGTCTCTTGGTAAAAACAAGAGATAGATGATTCTGGCTTGCAGCCATTGCTCCAAGGCTCTATTATCCTAAAATAGTTATTTCCCACACAACAATTAAATTTCAAGAGAGTTCCTCCCACAGATTTTTTTTCAGATCTGAAAGTAGGGATAGCATGGAAAGCTACTGTTTGATAGATATGTGTTTTTTAAAAAAGTTAGTCACTTAGTAATAAAAAAGAACTTAAGATGTCAACCAAAGTTAATTCTGGTTTCCTAAAAAATGAGGTTGAAAAATAAAAGTTTCCTATGGAGGACAGTTTTTAGTGTAGCATTTCTTAAAATTGCTCCAACAAAGTTGAGCTCCCTATAATTTTTTTTAAAATGTATCTTACTATCTCACATTTATGCTGTAACACTGTTCATTTTCATGGCGCACTAAATGTTTAATGGGTTAGTTAATTAAATACAGCAACATTTGTTCTTGCTATACATTCATTAAAAGGTGCATAAAAAGAATCTGCTTTGCTTTCTTTTTTTGAAGGGCTATCCTCAGAGATTGGCTGAATTGCTTGGAATATACAGTTTATTTCCACTGGATTGGAACTGACAAAAAGTCTGGAGTTATCCAGGTTTTGGTGTTTTTTTTTAAGTTGGTATATCTTTCAAATTTTATGGATTCTGCAGTAAAACAATAAGAGGACTTTACATTTTTTAGGAGGGACAATATTCCTGACATTATCATTGCCTTTCATCTGAACTGAAAGCAACATTGGCTTTTTCCAACAAGTCAGTGTTGGTGATAAGGTTTAGTAGGTTTACCCCAAACATGCTCAGGAGTATGTCACAGGTAAATGCCTTATTCTCAAATATAGGAAATGTATGTATATAGTACATCAAGGGTTAATTTATTCTCCCTTCCTTAATGTATTCATATGTAACCTCTCCTACCCCTAATTCCGCCTTATTGATATAAAAGAGTATACATGCTCCTCCTTCTTGCTTCTCTCTGCAATCATCCAGAGAATATAGAATGCCTACTGTAAATAAATAATACTTTGTTTGAATACTACTTTTTCTGAATCCTTCATTGAGTCCGATCCTCGAATTATTGCAACTATCTGGTAGCAGAGGATGGTTGGCTGACTCAATAAGAAACAAACATACCAAAGAAAGAAAACTCCAAAGAAAAGAGAGAAAGACCCAACACCAGGGCACACAATAAAGAGATAGAAACAGATCAAGAAATGATCGATGAATCCACGACTGAAACAACAAGAGAACCTGAAAACTACACCACAGATGAAGAAGAGGTAATTGATGAATCCGATGATCAAGAAGAGAGCGAGACAGAAAACAATACGCTCAGATCAGAAATATTAAGACTGCTGAAGAACCGTAAAGATGACAAAAATGTCATCGCGAACCTCCAAGACATTATAAAAGACAATGGAGCAGCGAGAGAAAAGCACATCAACACACCGGAGCCTAAAGAACCCAAAATGGTGAGCAAATCACCTACAGATGAAAACATAACCGAGAGGAAGACTAACGGTCCCGTGCAAAATTTTGAATGGCAGCCATCTTGGATTAGCCAGCCCACCAAAATGGCTAGCTCAGAACCAATCAAAGGACAGAATTCAAAATGGCTGGCACGAAAGACTTTACCCAGCATAAAGAATAAAAAGGAGAAATCCTATTTTTCAGAAGAATCTGATACAGACACCGAAGAAACACCAACTAAAATACAAATCGAAACAGCTATGAGAACACTCTTCACAGCCTTCGGCCCTAATCTGAAAATCACAAAAAAATCAGCGAAAGTACTAAAGACTGTAAATCAAATAACGAAGAAAGAGCAAACTACTCAATCCAAGAACACAGAAGCAAGCGGACAAGCGTCCCTACTTCCATCCACTCCAGCCCAAATGACGAGAGCGCTGACGCCCGAACGCAGGGGACCCTGCAAGTACTCGCCCACACCGCAAACGATCCTGGGAGCCAGAGGCCTCAACCGAGACGACTACGACAGAACGAAGCAAGCTCCGATCCCCACCTGGACACCAAAAGCCGAGCCAGAAAGCGAATCGTCAGAAGAAGAGCACTACGAGGGAGCTACAGCAACGAGAACCTCTCCCGACAGCTTCAGAAACAAAATGAGCAACGCGCATGCGCGAACTCACGCAGACGAATATAGAGACAGTGAAGAACAGAGAGAACCATTCAGACTGATCGCTAGCATACCCACACCATTCTGCAATTATCAACATTTACAAGATCATGGACAGCCTCCAGTTGTAAGTAATGCAACAAATAACATTGGAAACTTGCCTAGTGATTTCCCAAAATTGAGAATAGATGGTATTAATTTACAGGAATGGAGTCAACAACTCCAGGTTGTTTTCTTAAAAGAGAATTTATTATTTTTCATAACTAACCCTCCCAAAATACCATGGACTCTAAAATTGGACTGCCTGCATCACAGAGCATTCTATTTGCTAATATCTAGCATATCTTCTGCTATCTATCATAGTATTAAGCATAATCTAACTGTCTCAGAAATAATTCATTGTATGTTTAAATTGTTTCATAGTGAAAGTGTAGCAACCACAACGAGAATGTCTAAAAATTTCTTCTCAGCCAGGATAAAACCTGGGACTACTGTAAGTGAGCATTTACTATCACTAAACACAATTAGAGCAGAGCTTCATTTAAGGGGAGAAATAATATCTGTTCAGACAATGAAAAGCGTTATCATTAATTCATTAGACTCATCATGGGATAATTACATATCACATTTGGACACAATTAATCTAGGATATCTATCTATAGAGAGTTTATCAAATAGACTAATGGCTGAAGATAATTTAAGGAGAAGCCGCTACAGCACACACAAAGAACACAGACAGACCAAAAGGGTAGTATTTCAAGACAGGCATCAAGAACCAATTGAATGTTATAATTGTGGGTCCAAAGAACACTATAGAAGAGATTGTCCAAAATTCCTTAGAGAAAGACAAAACCATGACAATAGAAACAGATACCATAACAGACAATCATCTATTGACAGATACAGATATGGAAACTCACCAAATTTCAGAGAACGTAGAGGGGGCAGAGATAACTCAAGAGAGAGAAAGTCTGGATCATTAAATGGATTAGATAAGTATAACATAAGCAAAAATCAAAACCCAAAAGATAATGCCTGGCTCATTGATTCTGGGGCAACAAATCATACAACACATGATAAGAAAATATTATCTTCTTTCATAGAAGATAAATTTGTAATTAAAGTAGCCAACCAAGAAGAAGTTCAAGTCATTGGAAGGGGAAATGTAAATTTACCCGGTCTAGGGAAAATAGAGGGGGTTTTATTAATACCCGAAATACCCCATAACATTCTTAGTGCAATAAAGTTGAGCAGAGACTCTGACATAAATATAGTGTTCTCAAAAGGAAAAGCATCTCTAGAGAAAAACAAAACAAACTTAGGCAATATAGTTATCAAAGGAGATCTACCATACTTAGTCACTGAAGAAAGATGGCTACACAACATTGATTCAAACATGGAAGATGACAATAGCATAGAAAATGAAAATGACAGTGACAGTAACAACGAGGAACATGAAACAAATCATAACCATGAAAACACATCAATTAAAAATACACATATTAACAAAAGACCAATAATCGGAAAACCAATTCATGATGAATGTGCACATATATTACACAGAAAATTAGGACATGCTAGTTTTCCTGTAATACAAAAAATGGTTGACCATGCTGAAGGTGTTAAAATAAAAGATTGTAAAAATTATTTGGAATGTTCAGTATGTAAGTCCTCAAAACTCAGAACTAAACCCAGACCAAAAAAGGCAACGAGATCATCAAATCATATCTTTAACCTGGTACATATGGACCTAGTTGGTCCATTGACCCCATCAATTACATACAAAAAACGATATTTCCTTACTATTGTAGACGACTATAGTCGTTATGGATTTGTCTATACTTTGAAACACAAAGATGAAACATTTCAAAAGTTTAAAGAATTTTATAAACGTGTAGAAACACAACACAATGTAAAAATAAAGCAAATCATGACAGACAGGGGATCTGAATTCATGTCAAAAGAATTCTCCCAATGGCTAAAAGACAAAGGAATGCTACACTTCACCTCTAGCCCTTTCTCTACATTTCAAAATGGAGTGGTAGAATGAAAGAACTCAACATTACAAACCATGATTAGATGCACATTAGAAGATGCTGGTTTAGGCAAACAATTTTGGTCGGAAGCTCTATTATATTCTAATTATACTCTAAACAGAATTTGGTCTAGTGTCATAAATAAAACACCATATGAATTAGTATATAATAAAAAACCAAAAATAGCCCACATGCATGTATTTGGTGTTACAGCAGACGTACATATACCAAAACAATTGAGACGTAAGGGGGATAATGTATCCAGAAGGCTCAGATTCATGGGATATGAAACTGGCACAAAAGGATACAGATTTATTGACAATAACAATAAATTCATAATTTCTAGAACAGCTGTATTTCACGAACAGGCCAATTGGTCTAAGATACATCTTAATGAGATTTTTCCAAGTACAAAATCAAACATTGATAATCATGATAAGACAGAAAGAGAAGAACATGACCACAATACACAAAAGAGCAACAATAAAACATGGATAGGAAATTGTCCCAAAATCAAAACAGATTCATTAACAAAAAAAGAAGCAAGATATTTACACGATAACGATAGCAGACCAGAGAGAACAGTTAGATGTAACAGGAATCAAACACCAAATAAATATAAGGATTATATAATGCACATAAATGATAATACATCAACACCCAATACATACGAGGAAGTATTAAAACTACCCATAGAAGAAAGAAAAAAATGGGAATTAGCCATGGCCAAAGAAATGGACAGTCTGCGAGAACTAAATGTATTCACTCCAACACCAGCTCCAAAAGACAAAACAATTATTGGCATTAGGTGGATATTTAAAATTAAAAATCTGGAAGAAGGCAATTCATTATATAAAGCAAGACTAGTTGCACAGGCTATGCTCAAAAATATCCTGAGAATTATACCGACACATATTCCCCCACTGTAAGAACAGAAAGTATCAAAACAGCTTTAGTAATAGCATCAGCCCTTAATCTTGAAGTCTTTCAATATGACATACAAACTGCATACCTACATGCAAAACTTGATAAAGAAATATATGTAAGAGCTCCTCATAGCCAAAACACAAATAGGAATGAAATTTGGTTACTGAACAAAAATTTGTATGGATTAAAGCAATCCGGCAAACGCTGGTATGAATGCTTGGTCAACGTTCTCAAATCTATGAACTTCAATGCCACAACTGCAGATAATTGTTTCTTTGTTAGAAGGGATGGTGATTCAATAGAATTTGTGTTAATTTATGTAGATGACATTTTGTATATTGGCAAACATAAAGAAAAAAGGGATACATTTGTAACAAAATTAAATGAACATTTTTCTTTAAAATCATTAGGGAAAGTAAATAAATATCTTGGAGTTCAAATCAGTAAGACTAAAAAAGGATTTAGATTATCTCAAAACGATAAAATTATAGAACTATTGAATAAATGTAATATGAGTGATGCAAAGCCTTGTGATACTCCAATGCAAACTGATTTTTTAAGGAACATGAATGAATCATCTCCTGAGTTTACTGATAACACACTTTATAGATCAGTTATTGGTTCCCTTTTGTATATATCTAATTGGACCAGACCAGATATTGCTGTACCCCTTAATTTATTATCCAGATATGTCAGTAAACCTTTAATGTATCATTGGGAAGCCATTAAACGAGTACTAAGATATTTGAAATACAGCATAGATTTCTCCCTAATATTAGAACTCAACGATGTTAAAGAACCTATTCTCACTTGTTACGCTGATGCGGATTGGGCAGGTGACACTAAGTGCAGGAAAAGCACTTCTGGTTATGTATTCTTTCTTAACAACTGTCCAGTCTACTGGTATACTGGAAAACAGGATCTTGTAGCTACATCAACAACTGAGGCAGAATATGTTTGTTTGTCAAAAGCCTCTAATAATCTTGTATGGTTCAATGATTTATTATCAGACATCTGGAAAAGTCCTTCATTGCCATTTGTTATACATGAAGATAATAAAGCTGCGATAGAGATATCTAGATCAGATGCTATTGGTCAAAGATCTAGACATATAGATATCAAATTCAAACATGTAAGACAATTATCTCAGGATGGATTCATTAAAGCTATTCATTGTGAAACCACAGAACAAATAGCTGATATATTGACTAAACCTTTGCAATCTAAACAACATAAATATCTAACTTCAAAATTACAAGTTTTATATTGTTCCGAACCTGAATGTAATTACTGCTGTATGTCAAATCGGCATTTAGAGGGGGATTTGTCACAGGTAAACGCCTTATTCTCAAATATAGGAAATGTATGTATATAGTACATCAAGGGTTAATTTATTCTCCCTTCCTTAATGTATTCATATGTAACCACTCCTACCCCTAACTCCGCCTTATTGATATAAAAGAGCATACATGCTCCTCCTTCTTGCTTCTATCTGCAAATATCCAGAGAATATAGAATGCCTACTGTAAATAAATAATACTTTGTTTGAATACTACTTTTTCTGAATCCTTCATTGAGTCCGATCCTCGAATTATTGCAACAGAGTATCCATTGGGGAGGGGGTGGAATGGGTAAAAAAACCAAGACAACAGTCACTACCATGCAATTAAAGCCCACTCCCTTTTGTAATATGTGCATGAATAGCACATATAAAAAAGGAATGTGACTTTACGTCACAGTGGTGGACAAACCTTGATTTTTTTTTAGGGGGGGAAACCATCTTGGATCACCTATTACAGTCGTCAAAGAATAATTTCTGCTACAGTGCCAAGAAGTGGGAAGTTTGTACATGTGTGCTTTCTTTAGTTTCCTTTACAATAAGTAGAGATGTGGATGAAACAGTTTACCAACAGTGAAGTTTCTCTGTCAAGTTACCCCCTCAACTCTTCATGATTTCATTGCTTCATTTAAATTCCTGTCGCATCATTGCTTACAAATGGTTGATAATGTGATGAAAAGCGGGGTTGCCTATATTCAAGTAAGATATCAAAATTGTCAGGCAAAATAAACTGTGAGCTGATTTTATAAAGGCATTTTATTGCTTTATTTTAGGCTTCAGTATAGCATTTAAAAAATGACGCATTTGAATGCTTAAGCTGTATGCAAACAGACTGTGAGCTGCTCTGTGGTAAGACTGCAAAATATATTCAATCACTCAGAAATACATTCATGATTAATTTATTTGAAGGCTCATCTCTATTATGCATTCTAAAAAGAAGGACAAGCAGGAATTTTAAAAAAAATATTAGATTAACATATTCATCTATGAAGGAATCACAATGGGATTCCCTTCTTAGACAAAATGCAAAATATCATATAAAATCTGCCAATTTCAAGGGGTTGTTTTAAACTTTCAAT
The DNA here is from genome assembly GCA_022577455.1 of Arizona elegans. NCBI lineage: Eukaryota > Metazoa > Chordata > Lepidosauria > Squamata > Colubridae > Arizona > Arizona elegans. The sequence goes on from JAKOOJ010000002.1 coordinate 40,489,269, forward strand.
CCCATGGAATCTTTTACAAAACATTATTTATGATACTCTTTAGAAATTCTACATAGAATTCATGTCAGAATGAAGAGGAAAGTCCTATGTAGGGATCCAGTATCCTTTTTCATTAGCCACCCAAGTGTAAATATTGATCAGGATTTTTCATTAGAACAGATCAGGTTTAGAGAAGGTCATCTTGTCATCCTATGCTAGGACTTATTTCAGAAACAGCCATATTTAATTTTAAAAACAAAAGGAGCTTAGGCTGAATTCCCTGAAGTGAAAACTCTTTTGCAGCTGGGAATGAATTTACTACATTCACTTATTCTGGAATAGCTTTTCCCAAACTGTTGTTGGCCCAGTGAATATGATGGCTTCAATTTCACTGTTCCCAACAAGCCTAGATAAGAATGTTGGAAGTTGTAAACAAAATCAGTGCCATGTTGGGAAAAATGGGGCTGGGCAATATAATAATGAAATAAAGGGGAAAATGATAATTTCATAATTGTAAAGGACTCTACATTTATATCTATCCAATGATGTAAGTGGGACTGTTGTATTAATCTGCTGATTAAGGATTTCTGGAACTGAAGGCCACACATTTTAAAGTTGCCAAAGTTACGAAACACTGTCCCAGAGAGTCTCCACCAATAAAGGAATAGATTTTCCACAAGTTTTTCTTTTAAATATTAGAATACAAAGCAGAAGTACAAGAAAAGGATTAGCTGTTAGCTGGAATCCTATATTAAACAATGTTGTTGCAGGGGAAAAAATCTGATGCAAACAAAACATATCTTTGAAAGATGAGATGGTGTGTGCCTTGAACCTTGCCACATAATCCTATGCATGCTTATTCAAAGTAAAACCACTGAGTAAAACCACTGAGTGAAAAGTTCTTGTTCTGAGGAAATTTTGCATAGGGCTTCTAGTCTTAATCCTGTGCTCTCCAAATTTGAAATAGTATTATTTTGTTTATCTATGACTAAGAACATGGCTTGCAACATTTGTCTTCTAAAGAATAAATTTTGTTCGCCAACTCTTTCTCCACTGAGTAACATGAACCTTTTCTTGTCTTTCATGAAAAATATCCAACAGGAGACACATTTATGGGTTTGTTTACTTCAGATTTATGTTTGACCTCTTGAGAGGATCTGTGAAAGATGCTCATTTTCAGAGCTACCTGTTCAATACATTAAGTAGAAATATTAGCACTGATAGCTCCATTGCTTTGTCATGATAGCAATAAAAAGATGACATTACAGTGCAAAACATTTAGACTGTGCAGAAAATCATAAAGTATGGATTGTATTGCCTGGCTATCTCTTATTTTAGTATTTAAATGGTACAGATGTTTCATCCACAGAGTACAAATGAATATTAATTAATTAGAGTTATCATGTGTAAATTTGTTGACAAATACATGTCATATTGACCTTACAAGATTCAAGTTATTCAGCTAGCAGCTGTATAATGAATTATCAGAATATACTAGCAGTAACTATTACAAAAAACTAATGAACTGATTTCTGTGATACTAGCAGGTCATCTTCTGTCAGTCAATCACACTGTTAAGAACATGATTTCCATCACTGTAGGTATTCCCAAGTCAATTTAGAGTTGAGTAGATTCTAATTAGCTGCTGAGCTGCTTTATGACAAAATTGCCCAGCAATTTGGTTCATTAAGACGTCACTTTTCATGACATTATCTTGTTCTGAGTCCAAAGCATTGATAGTGAAAATGTCAGTAAGACAGATAATATTTTAAGCCATATATATTGGAAAAGCCACTTTTTTTTTGTCCTTTTAACATATATTTCCCCTTCCTTCAGTTCCTGAATTTTTTTTTAACTGCTGGAAACAAAACAAAAAGAGAAATGTTTCCCCTTTTGCATTTGAGCATGCAAAAAGGGACAGGAAAGGAGAAGGGGAAAGAGGAAAGACAAAGAAAAAGAAAAAGAAGGGAAGATTGGAAGAGAGCAAGGAAGGAAAAATAACGAAAGAGGAGAAGGAAGAAGAAAGGAGAATGAAGAGGAAAGGAAAAAGAAGAAAAGGAAGGAAGGAAGGAAGGAAGGAAGGAAGGAAGGAAGGAAGGAGATTATAATGGGCAGGAGGGTATCAGGGAAGTCATACCTTTGCACTTGGCCACCACAGGGCTTCCAACATGAGTCCCATGTCACACCCACCATGGCCACGCCCGACCCTGGCCATGACCCCCAGCCTCCAAAGTCAAACACAACCCTGATGTGTCCCTCAATGACCCCTGTGTTAGAGTGTCCTTGTCTATTAGATGTTGTGGTTTTAGTAGGAATTTATAATAGGAATTTATTTAATATGCCTAAATTTGCGAAATGAAATGCTCTACAACCAGGGCTCCCAATCCCTGAGCCGTGGTCCAGTACTGGGCCATGGCCCATTTGGAACCAGGCCATGCGCACTTGCATGCAGCTCCACTTGTACAAGTGGCAGGCGCTCACCCTCATGCACACCTCCACTTGTGTGAGCAATGGACGTGCATGCAAGCACCCTCCATTCACACAGGAGGACCATGCTCCCCCCTGTCCGGTTGGGCCACCAAGCCAGAAGAGTTGGGGACCGCTGCTCTAGAATGATATTTTAAAAACTGGGTGATTGTTTTCTTCCTATCCCAGGTTTAATGATGAACTCCACGTAGAGATTATCGAATTTCAATTTAAAATGATTTTAAGTATTTGGCAGTTTCCATGTCTCAGAAGATCATTCCAAGTTTTCAAGAAGTAATTTCATCTTCCCAATTATTGATCTAGAAGGATTTCTCTCTTCTCTCCTAGGAAAAACACGTTACGTAGTCTGTTTAACTGAAGAGCTTCCTAGACAGCTACGTTAACCCATTTTCAGTTACTAACCCTTATTACTACTTCATGTTAACGTTTAGAATGGGGGAGATTAAGCTTTTCAGGATTTAAGAATAGCAACAGCAAATTAAAGAACTCTAAATTCACAGAGATAAATGCTAGGTATTTGAATTCTTCTGAATGAAAAGAAAATATAACAATTTTTCCAGGGGAAGCTGCAAGGACTGTAAATAAAAAAACCAACTCAATACAATTTTGTGGCCACATCCACAAAACTGAAGCCTCACCTTCCCCCCCTTTCCCCCCAATGTATCACACTCATAACACACATTAAAAAGTGGCAGGGCTTCGATTGTCTGCTCACAGCTGAAATCTTAATGTTTAGGGGTTTTTTACTCTCCCCTTCCACCAAAATATGCCCCTCCTTTTCTTTTCTTCTTTTTTCTTCTCTTTTGACTCAAGAAGAAACCGTTGGTTCTATGATTTCAGAATTGTCATAGTTAATCAAGTTTCTTTCCCTTGGCAAGATGCCATTTCACAATAAATCTAATTTACTGCTATAAGAATACTGTATTCCTCAATAAGAAGTGCCATCCATCTGGAGCTTACCCATTTTCTAAAAGTCAATAGTTAAAAGTTTTAAAAGAATGCTTCAGTGGATTCTACTTTTGTTCTATTTTAACACATGCTACTTTTCAGCATTTGATACACAGATGTATGATTTATACTAAGTAGGACAAGAAAATGATGGGAGGCTACAAAAATAGACCAGGAGGACTTTTAGATCTACAAAAGAGGGGGAAAAAACATTTCATGCCCATCACTTACATTAGATGAGGGTTTTTTTTAAAAGGCCTTTCAATGAAATCATAACTTCCACACTGTACCATGGGAAACAGTTATTCAAAGTTCTGACATTCTTCCAAAAATGATCAGAACATTAAGTAAAGGGCTGAATGGCTGTTAAACTATAACCAAATGTGGTCTCATTATTGATATTGTAGTATATGAGCTCTTGCTCTGAAATCATCATTTGCATAATGCATTTTGACTTGAAGCATTCTTAGACACATGGCACAGCAGATGTTGATATCTGTCACGAGTGTTTCCAGGATTGCTGTGGCTATCTGCCTACTCACAAACAGTATGGTTTTAATCAAGCCATCTACTGTTGCCAATTACCTGCAAGCCTTCCCCGCCCTGGATAATTGCAGGTTGACTCCTTACATAAGCAAGGACCTTTCGCTTGCTACTTGGGCCTAGTCTTCTAGGCCTAAATGCACAGCTCCTGCAGGAAGCTTGGGCAATGCCGCTGATGGGAGAAGAATGCAGATAAGGACTCCAGACGTCGTTACAGAGAGACTCCCACGGATGCTTGCCTTTTGCTGTTTTGTAGCATGCAAGCTATCATCGGGGCTGCTGTTGCTGGACCTTCTTCCTCCCACAAGCTTCAAACAGTGTTTGCTATTTGAACTGTTTTTACTTCAGGTGACTTTCAGCTGTGAGGCTCGTGCTGTCCTCGTTATGATTGCCTTGATGATGTATCGACGCCGAAGCTGCTTACCTTCATGCTAGCTTTATTCTTTTGTGAACTGTTTTCGGTATTGTGGAGAGGGATCTAGGGAGATAGCCTTGCCTCACATACCCAGACAAGACTTTGTTTTTAATGTGTTTTCATAAAGACATAGTGCTTTTTAAATGTTTTAAAGTAAATTATATTTTTACACAAGACGCCTCTGTTAGAATCATTTCAGTCTCAGTGTGTTTACTCATGAGCTGGTTCACGGTCCGGGGTACCCCTCAACCCCATTTCGTCACAGTTGGTAGCAGAGGATGGTTTAACGAACCTACGCTCATGTGGTAACGCGCTAGACTGGAATGTCTGCAGTTGAATAGATGTTGACTAGGGCAGCAGCAGCAGCGAAAAGTATGAAGTCACAAACTGAACTGTCCGGGGCTCAGGCCAAAAATGTTTTGGCTGAAAAACCCCAAACTCTAATTGATTTAGAGAATAGTGGAGCTGTAAGTTTTGGAGCAGAGGCCTCAACTTTTGAAGGGCCCAAGATAGTGAGTAAACCATCATCACCTAAAGAAGTAGAGACTGGAAGAACGCCACTTCAGGTCCTGAAAACAAATACAGAGGTGGATGATGAGTTTAGGAAGGCAATCCTTCAGCTTTTAGGTTTGCCCACAGTAAGTCAGAACCCGACTGCTGATTCTAGCGGATTATTAAAGAATCCAGCTGCGAAAGGAAAGAAGATCGAAGTCCTACAAAACACCGGATCGGTAAGAGACTTTCAATCTTTTCCTAAAACCCCCACCTCAGACCATAAGTGGAGAATGGGGGATAACAGACTGCCTGATTCGAATGTTCCTGCTTCTTTGTTAAACCAGCATGGCCAAGTTGATATTGTGCCACCTGCTGTAGAAGCCATCATAGATCAGGCCATAAAGACTTTAGCTCCCTTGATGACGTCAGTGACTTCTGCTAAAAATTTAAGAGACTCTCATGTTGAGCGTAAGGTTGCAAGTGTGATAGAAACTTTGGCAACCATTTTAGGCGATGGTTTGCAGGCACCATCGGCTCAACAAATAGGAGCTGCACATACCAAAGCACCCCTGATGTCTGCGACTAATTCAGCGCACGCCACGAGTGGGACATATCCATCCGTGATGACATCGACATCCAGGACGGTTCCGGAGGCTGCCTCAACTGAAGATAGGAATTTGGGAGCGCGTCCAAAAATTCCTAGAGATGTGCACCAGAGAGGACCCTCAAGTTTTTGTGATCAAACCAGGATGAGCTTTGCATCCGCACAACCTGAAGTTTTAATCCCTCCCATTGGGGAGGAACGATTGTCAGAATGCCAGATAGAAGACACTGTGCTGTGTGCTTCTATTCCAATGCCTTATTGCCCGTTCCAGGATGGACCACATTTTGAACACCAATTAATGTCTGTTTCCATGTTTAATAATGTACAGGTCCTTCCTCCTAATTTTAAAAGTTTAAGTGTGGGTGGAGGAAATTTTAAGGAATGGGTTAAAAGTATTCAAGTAATTTTAATGAAAGAGAATGTTTTATCGTTGTTGTTAAAACCCCCACTTAGACCATGGTCCTTAGAAGTTGATCTTTTACATCATAAGGCCTTTTGTATTTTATTGATGTCCATTAACCCTGCACTATATCCCAGTATACCTAGTAACCTGACCGTAACAGAAGTTTGGGTGAAACTGCATAAGCTATTTTGTTCAAAAAGCTCCCATGTTACAAACAGAGTTTATAGGGAGTTCTATTCCGCAAGGTTGAAGGCGGGAGAAGATATTAATGAACACTTATGTGAGTTAAACAGGTTAAGGCAGGAATTGATGTTGATGGGGGAAACAGTGTCTGAACAAACCCTCATTACTGTTATACTCAATTCCCTTGACCCTAGCTGGGATAATTTTATATCGCAATTGGATAATGTTAGTTGTAATAACTTATCTTTAGAAGTGTTATCTGGTAGATTGATTGCAGAAGATAACTTGCGAAAATGCAGGGTGGCTTTTCACAAAAAGGAAAAACCTTTAAGAAGGCCCGATAGTTCAGATAGAGCATATGCTATCGGGGAATGCTTCAATTGTGGTTCAACAGAACATTATAGAAGGGATTGCCCACAAAATGTAAATGCTAGGGCAAGTGTAAAGACACCTTCTGATAATAAATGTAAAAGGAGGTCACTTCCTCCAGGCAGAAAGCCAAGTGGAGACGTTCCTAACCACAGAAGGGGTAAAAAGCCGAATGAAGGCAACAAAGGGAACAAACCCAGGTTTAATGATGGCTCTGTAGGTATAGTGGAAACTACTGAGTCAGAGCTTACAAGGGAACAGCGAGAGCAACTATGGTTAATGGACAGTGGAGCCAGTAACCATGTTGTCAGTGACCGAAGGTTGTTTGTTAATATGAGAAGGCATCAATCCATGGTCAAAGTTGCAAACGGTAAAAAGGTCAATGTTGTTGGCATTGGAGATGTTTATATTCCTGGGATAGGAAAGATTCATGGAGCATTGTATGTACCAGAGATAGATCATAATTTGCTAAGCCTAATGAGGATATGTGAGAACCCCAGAATGGAGATTCTGTTCTCAGGAGGAACAGCTGTGATCAAAAACAACAAATGTGTGATTGGGGAGGTTTTGAAGATAGGTGGCTTGCCTTATTATTCCCCCAATACGAATGCTGAGACCTGCAGTGATAGCAATTATACTATCTCAATTGGTAGTAACAATGAATCACAGTTAGAACTAGGTGATGAGGATCAAGACTTTCACCAGAGGAAGCCTTGTAAAGACAAATGTAAAGTTAATAAAAAGTTTTTAAATTTTAACTTAGAGTCAGATAATAGGGAACCTGAAAATGCTAATGCAATTTCTATAGGAGAGCCATTGCACAATGAATGTGCTCACTTGATGCATCGCAGGCTAGGTCATGTGAGTTTTCCTATAGTGAAAAAGGTAACCGAACACTCAAGGGGAACCAAGATCAATGATTGTAACACATTTCTAGATTGTTCAATTTGTAGGAGTGCAAAGTTGAAGGTGAAATTTGCACCCAAGAGGTCTCAGAGGTACTCTGAACACCCGTTTCAGCTCGTCCACATGGATTTGGTGGGTCCATTCGCACCTTCTGTGGGTAAGAGACGGTACTTTCTTACCATAGTAGACGACCATAGCAGATTTGGATTCGTTTTTCCCCTAATGTCTAAGAGTGAAACGTTGACTAAGTTTAAGGAATTTTGTAACTTAGTCCAGAACCAGCACCAGGTCAGAGTTAAGAAGATCTTAACTGACAGGGGGACTGAATTTAATTTCAGGCAGTTCTCCAGTTGGTTGAGGAGTAAGGGCATAGTCCACTTACGCACCGCGCCCTACTCTAAGTTTCAAAATGGCGTTGCAGAACAGCGCAGCGACATATTACAAACAATGATGCGGTGCGCCCTAGAGGATTCCGGACTAGACTTCGCATATTGGGTAGAAGCAATTAGATACGCGAACTACACCTTGAACCGAGTGTGGTCTAGCATGGTGCAGAAGACCCCATACGAGGTGCTATACGGCCATAAGCCTAGCTTGGCACACCTCCATGTTTTCGGGGTGATGGCCGATGTTCATGTCCCGAAGGAGCTCAGGAGAAAGGGAGACCGGATCTCTGTTAAACTGAGATTTGTTGGTTATGAGCAGGGCTCCAAGGCATTTAGGTTTGCCTACCCTAACGGGAAATTAATGATATCAAGGTCTGCCACTTTTCACGAAGGGGCCAATTGGAGTAAGATCCATGCCAATGAGATTCTTACTCGGAACCCTTCCCGCAGTTGTCATAGGCAATCGGAGGATGTATCGGAGAACCTATCCAATGATAGGGATACATCTGGTTCTGGGAAGCGTGCATCCCAGGCACCCTTGAAAGGGGTATTGAAGCGTAAGATGGGGGTAGCCAGGAAGGATAGGCACCCAGCTTCTGAGACGCATAGTGTTAGTCACGAGGTAGATGAATCATCGGACGACTCTGATGTGAGTGACTCTCCTAAAGGCAGACCAGTTAGGGTTACCAGGGGCAATAAGCCTAAGAGGTACGACGAATTTGTTACCTCAGTCGACCAGGTTTTGGCCACCCCTCAGAGATATGAGGATGTGTTGGCCTTACCTGACCATGAACGACAGAAGTGGCTGGCCGCCATGGATACGGAATTAGACAGCCTGAAAAGGCTGGATGTATTCATGCCAACAAGATTGCCCAAGGACAAGAGGGTGATCGGCACCAGGTGGCTTTTCAAGCAAAAGCCCATTGAAGGTGGGGGTTTTGTCTATAAAGCGAGACTAGTAGCGCAGGGATTCTCGCAGAGATTCCCTGACGATTATGAGGACACCTTCTCGCCCACGGTGCGCCCTGAGAGCGTGAGAACAGCTCTCACCATCGCTACCATGCGAGGCGAACATGTGTATCAGTTCGATATTCAGACCGCGTACCTGCACGCCCAGTTAGACAAAGAGCTGTACGTGAGGATTCCTCAGGGAGTAAGCCATCGGGAAGATGATGTGTGGTTGTTGAATAAGAGCCTATACGGCTTAAAACAATCTGGTAAACGATGGTACGAGTGTCTCACAAAAAGCCTGAGAGAGATGGGCTTTTTACCATCGTCAGCTGACGAGTGTGTTTTTGTCAAGGAAGATCAGGACATTAGGGAAACAGTACTGTTGTACGTTGATGACATACTATATATTTGCAGATCAGAGAACAGGCATAAGAAGTTCTCTGAGGACCTAAGTAAGAGTTTCGCTCTAAAACCACTAGGTCACATTAGCAAATTTTTAGGGGTGCAATTCGTAAAAACCGAGAAGGGGTTTCGGCTTTCTCAGGAAGATAAGATTCAGGAATTGCTTAAAAAGTGTAGCATGGTAGAGGCGAAGCCATGTGATACCCCTATGGCAACAGATTTCCTTAAGAATATGTACACTGAGAGCACGGAGTTTGAGGATAAGACCCTTTACAAGTCCGTGATTGGGTCGTTGTTGTACATTGCAAATTGGACTAGACCGGACATCAGTCTAAGTGTAAATGTGTTATCTAGACATTCTGAACATCCTACACAGTACCATTGGAGCGGAATCAAACGACTCCTGAGATATTTAAAAGGTACTGTGAACTATTCATTGTTATTGGAACCAGAAGCAACTAGAGAATTAAGATTGAGTTGTTTTTCGGATGCCGATTGGGCAGGGGATGTTAGATCTAGAAAAAGTACCTCGGGGTACATTGTATACCTAAATAGTAGCCCCGTGTATTGGTACTCTGGGAAGCAGAAGTTAATTGCAACCTCCACAGCGGAAGCTGAGTATGTGAGTTTGTCCAAAGCTTCCAATAACCTAGTTTGGTTTGACGATCTTCTGGTAAGCTTATGGAGGCAGCCCATGCAACCTATAAAAGTCTATGAGGATAACATGGCTGCCATTAACATATCGGAAGCCGATGCTGTAGGCCAGAGATCGCGCCATATTGATATTAAAATCAAACATGTGAGGCAATTGGTGAAAACAGGTTTCATTAAGACTGTGTATTGTGAAACCAAGGAACAGGTAGCGGACGTGTTTACCAAACCGCTGCCCCGTGACCAACACCTCTATCTCCTGGGTAAAATGTCAATGGCTATGTGAATGTACTTCCCATTGATGTATATATGTACCCAATGTAGAATGTATGTTTGTTAACGAGTCAAATAGCCGCAGAGAAGGGGATTGTCACGAGTGTTTCCAGGATTGCTGTGGCTATCTGCCTACTCACAAACAGTATGGTTTTAATCAAGCCATCTACTGTTGCCAATTACCTGCAAGCCTTCCCCGCCCTGGATAATTGCAGGTTGACTCCTTACATAAGCAAGGACCTTTCGCTTGCTACTTGGGCCTAGTCTTCTAGGCCTAAATGCACAGCTCCTGCAGGAAGCTTGGGCAATGCCGCTGATGGGAGAAGAATGCAGATAAGGACTCCAGACGTCGTTACAGAGAGACTCCCACGGATGCTTGCCTTTTGCTGTTTTGTAGCATGCAAGCTATCATCGGGGCTGCTGTTGCTGGACCTTCTTCCTCCCACAAGCTTCAAACAGTGTTTGCTATTTGAACTGTTTTTACTTCAGGTGACTTTCAGCTGTGAGGCTCGTGCTGTCCTCGTTATGATTGCCTTGATGATGTATCGACGCCGAAGCTGCTTACCTTCATGCTAGCTTTATTCTTTTGTGAACTGTTTTCGGTATTGTGGAGAGGGATCTAGGGAGATAGCCTTGCCTCACATACCCAGACAAGACTTTGTTTTTAATGTGTTTTCATAAAGACATAGTGCTTTTTAAATGTTTTAAAGTAAATTATATTTTTACACAAGACGCCTCTGTTAGAATCATTTCAGTCTCAGTGTGTTTACTCATGAGCTGGTTCACGGTCCGGGGTACCCCTCAACCCCATTTCGTCACAATATCAATGCCATGCTATCCCTTGTCTGTAAGCAAATCTAGCAAGTGTTCAGCACTTCATAGGGGATTCGTGTAAAGCAATTGCATAAAAAGGAAAATTGTTTTTTGCTTTTGGTTTTAAATGACCAAATGGAGAAGCAGATTTTAATCCTAAAAAAATTGGCAGGGTGTATCAATGTTGCAAAATGGGATTTCCATTGTAAACATTTTTAACATGGCATATATCTGTAGGGGTTTCTTGGATCCTACAAGGATGCAGATGTTGCTTTGCTGTATTCTGAATTGTTGTTGTTGTTTTATTTTTTCCTGATTATTTCTTTGCAAACAAAATGAAGGGAAGGGAACATCTGTTGGAATTGTCATACTTAATTAATTTCACTTCTTGTTTTTTTTTTTTTGGTTTTTTTTTGAAAGAATGGGATAGTTTTCCCAGAGCAAATTTAGTTAATATAATTTAGCTAGAATAACCATAACAATTATCCAAATTATAATCCTCCACTTTGAGTTTCTGTAGTCAGACATACAATTTTAAATGCTAGCTGATGAAATATTGAGAAGTCAACTTTTTATGTAAGAGACAGTATTTTTTTGGTCTTGTGTTGAATCTTCTTTATTCACCATTTATATAGGTCTTCAACAAGATTTAATTTATTGATTGATATAAATTCTAAATGGATATGAATGCATTTACAGTATATCCTCATATCCTCATATCCTCATATATCCTATGTACAATTTTAAAGAAGTTTTTTTAGAAATTGCACAAGCTTAAGACTCACAGTTATTTATCTCTGTGCTGGAATAAAAATTATGCCTCTCTTCTAAGGTATAATCAATTAAAAATGATATATCCAAAAATCATTTTTCTGGCTTATACAGAAGTTTGGTCCTCAAATTTACAATTAATGCAGCATCAGGTACCATAGTGGCACAGTGGCAGTACTGCAGGCTACTTCTGCTGCCTGCCGGCTGCCTGCAATTTGACAGTTCAGATCCGAATTCAAGGTTGACTCGGCCTTCCAAGGTGGGTACAATGACTGCCCAAATTGTTGGGGGCAATATGCTGACTCTGTAAATGGCTTAGAGAGGTCTGTAAAGCACTGTAAAGTGGTATATAAGTCTATGTGCTATTGCTTTCCCCACAGTCACATGATCAAAATTTGGACACTTTCCAACCAGCAGGAGTTAACAATTGTTGCAGCATCCCATGGTCACATGGTCACTGTTTTGTCAGAGTTTGTTGAAGAAATCAAATCCAGAAAGCACACACAGGTAACTGATTTAGCAGGATTCATTAACTTCTCTTTATATATAATATAACACATAAGTAAATGTACAATACCAATGGCAGGTTGTTCCAACGTGGCAGGAGTTACAAACATAGACAGAGGAGAGAAGTTTCAGTTTCAATTCAGCAGACTAGTTTGGAACTTTTTGCACACACTCAGAGCTGAGCTACACCCAGCCTCCAAAACTGTTTCAGTTTTCAAACAGTCCCCATTGGCTGACCTTGTTACCATGTCTTCCCAGTCATGAACTCTCATACATACTGACACATTTTTGTTCTTCACAACCAACAAGCAGAGTCAACGGAGAAACCAGCAGTAAAATTGCATATTCACGTGATGTCTTGCTCAATGGCTACAGGTGAGTCACTTAACAACTGCAGAGAAAGCAAGTTTGTAAGTCCCTCTCAGTCTAAGTGATAGCTCACTTAACGAGAACATCGCTTAGCAATGGAGTTGCCTATCCCAATTGTGGTTATTAAATGAGAACTATATTCTGAAATATCCTGCGAGTTGACCTTTTCTAGTCAGGTCTACCTAGTGAGATTGACACAAACATTGCTGGTTACACTTGTCATTACATGAGGGCTGAAATACTTCCTTCAGAAAGTGCTTGGTCCCAATAACTATTGCTGCCCAAATTCTTTTATAGGTTTGCTTTAATCCACATTAGAACATAACTTGGTATCATCTTCCCATTATAACACCAAAAACATTTCTGAATAGTCATTATTCTGACAGGAAGGAAAAGAGAAGATTGCAGCTTTAACATTCATACACACACTCAATCAAATGGTGTTGATCCCAAGAGGTGACCCTTATTGCTCTTCTAAATCAATAAATTGGATATATTCTGCAAATTTGGAAAGGTAATTAATAAGAAAATATTATGTTGGTTGAAATAATCAGTGATGAGAGAGGCAACTTTAGAAGTTCATTGCTTACAATATATTACTCTTACATAAACATGGTATAAATCTATACTGTATGAGCAAAGCACAATCAGATCAATGTCAGACTGTGTAAAACCAAAATGAAATCTGTGTTTAAATTCAGCCTAGTCTAGGCTATACTTGAATTTTTTAAAAAAAAGTTATTTGGTTGGAAGTTGTCTGGCTACACAAATATAGTACAATATTGGTGTTTTGAGACCAAGAGACCGAACATTTGCTAATTTCAACTAAACAGTTGAAGCAGCAAGCCACATTAGACATTCCCAAGCAGTATCATGTGTTTGTGGTTGTTAAGTGAGGACTATCTGTGTATTCTAAACCTTCCTTCCATTCAAGAATAAGTGAGCTAACTGCAGCACTTGCTGGAGCTGAGTCATTCGATAGTGAACCATATCCAGTAATTTAGTTCCAGCATTCTTCCTCCCAGAATATAACAAGATAACTATCATGGGTTTTTAAACCCTGCATCTGATACATTTTTTTTTTAATTGAAAAAGTTTTCAAATACAAGTTTTTCCCCCTTCCCCCCCCCCTCTTCCCTAACCCCCCTCACCACCCATCCCCCCCTGTGACTTCTTCACAACAATAGGCTATTTCATAACTAATTACATACATAATATCTTTCCTTTCCCTTACTCCCTCCTCAGAATACTGACCCTTAGCATATTATTCTTATAACTCCCATTTTTACGATAATCTGCCCTTTTTCTCCTCCCCTAAACTTATAGTGTATTATTACAATTTAACATTTAATCTTTTATATATATTAATATGACATTTTAAAGCGGCCTTCTCCCTACATCCAAATTTAACATTTATTCAGTTCTATCCAATTCCTCCACCCCCCTAAATACATGACTTAAAGATCCTTTTTCTTAGACTAATCAATCAGTAAACTAACCTATTTCAACCCTTCAATTCCTACAAAATCATGCAATACAATTCAAAATTAATCCACTGCCCACTTAACTAAGATATACACATATCTATATATGCATTCCATTTTGTAAAAAGAAAAAAGACAATAACTTTAAATTTATAATCCATATAATATCTTCTTTGGTGTCTTTCCACTGGATTGTTAAATCCATCACCCATAATAGGGTAAAATAACATGCTGGTGCAACAGTTTGTTCAAAATCTTCAATCATCTTCTGCCCCCATCAGTAGTAGATATCCTCGTATATATATAAAAGTAAAAACAACCACCCGAGTGACATTATAATTATATCCATATAGTTATAGTTGTGGTGTTCATCAGGATTGTTGATTCCCATCCTCCTAATGGGTAACATCCAGATCTTCTGCATGCCCCAGCGTAACTCTCCTGCCTTGTAACTCAAAATAATTATAATATATTTACAAGTAAAAGAAATCCAGAGTAGATAATTCAAATCCAACAAGGTAAAGCTCTTTTCACATCCCAAAATCACGGCATTACAGAGATCTGCCACAATCCTCAGGATAGTATTAAACAATTGTTCGCCTCCACTATCTTTTCAGATATTCATTCATTTTTTAAAGTCCCTGGCTTCACTGTTGCTTGGTTTAGAAACTGCTGTTTCTATGAGATCTATTTCTTTTCTTTTTCTTTTGCGGGTTGAATTTCCATCCTCGTTTCGTGCCTACCAATTGTGTATCGGCTGATCGATTTTCATTCTGCTTTATGAGTTGATCTTGTTGGGTTAGTTTTGTCATGTCATCTTTCTTCTCCATCACTTGTATATCAACTGGTTGATTTGCGCACTTGTCTGTGACTTGGTGGTTCATCACATTGGAGTCGGATGACACTGCTCTCTTATTTATAGACAGTCCAGCTGGGGTATCCAGGGAGTCCAAAGACAATTTATCCACCACAGCCTCTGTAATTTGATATTTTCCTTTTGTTTCCAACTCCTTTTGCTTATCCTGTATTGTGCCTAAAGATGTTAAGTTCATTTTTAAAAATTTTTTATAAAATTCTTCCGCTTTTTCAACAGTGTTCAGTTGATATCTTACTCCTTGGTGTCTCAATATTAAACCAACTGGGGCATCCCACCTAAATAGGATATTTCTTTTTTTTAACTCAGTCACTAGAAAGCCAAATTTCTTCCTCTCCATTAGCATCTTAGTCGGGAGCTCCTTAAAAATCCAAATCTTTCTTCCATGAAATTGCAAAGTAGAATTAAAAGAGTTCTGCACAATATTATTCCTAATTTCTTTATCTGTAAAATAAATCACCACATCTCTAGGCAATTGCCTTTGCTTTGCCAACCAGGAGTTTATTCTATAAATTCTATCAATCCTGCAAAACACTTCATCAGGTTGAACCTTTAAAATCCCAGCCAGAATTTCAGAAGATATTTTCCTTAAGTCATCTCTATTATTTTCCTGCAGACCTCTCAGTCTAATTGCATATTCTGTAAAATTATATTGAATCATTAAAACTTCTCTTTCAATCCTCTGTTGCACATTTTCTTCATTACCAGTCTTTTGGTCAACCTCCATTTTAGGTTTGTCTTCTGAGCTAATATCCTGAATGTTTACCAAATCCTTTTTAATTTTTTGAATCTTGTCATCCAAATTCTCCTCAGTTTCCTTCATTTTAGACTCTAATAATTTAGTCTTTGCATCCACCCGAATCAGAAAGTCTGATAAACCATTAGCTGTATTTAAAATCTTTCGATTCAAAAAGTCAAACTTTGATTTCACCAATTCACCAATTTCTTTAATTTCCTGCTTAAATTTTTCGAGTTGCTGGTTCACAATCTCATCCCTTCTTACAATCTCTTCAAGAAGAAATTCTATTATATTAAAATCAGGTTTCTGACACTGGAGAGTTACAACTTGTTGATGTAATTTATTAATGGGGGAAATCCCCCCCCCCTGTTTGTCTAGCTGTGTAAGTCCCGATGCCATTTCCCACACAGACAAGATTTAGTGGAAAAGAGAGGGAAAAAAAAGGCTTGTTTCCAACCAAGATCAATATCAGATCCCCAGGAAAAAAAAAAGAAAAAAAAAGCAAGAGTGAGAGTGAGGTTTTGCCTCAATTACGGCCAGAAGTATTCATTCCGCTACTTTGTAATAGAAAATGGAAGGACTTTCCCTTTTCAGCCTCTCTTCAAGCCTCAGCAATCGCCATTTTAAAAAATCTTTTTTCCTTTCACTTCTTAAACAACTTCAGTAACTTTTCTAAAATAAGAAAAAAAAAATACTTGAGCCTCAGGGTCAGCGATCCAGCTCACGTCTTCTTTAATTAATTTAACAAGTTTACAGGCTTGCTTTTGGCGCCTAGCTCTGCGTGTAGCAGAGATCTCCCGGAGCCCGGAGCATCGGCTGGGGATACGGGGAGTCTCTTCCGCTCCGTCCCAAAAGTAAAAAAAAAACTTTTGGGATTAGGCAGAGGACTCAACCCACCCCAGCCTGCTCTATCTCCGTTTCCTCATGGAAACAGAGTTTTTTCGAGCCGCCATTCCACTATAAAGGCGGCTCTTTACAGGCAGTGGGTGCGACGATCCCAAAGGAGCGTCCAGCGGGGACAGACAGCAAACCGGAAGTCCCATCTGATACATTTTGAGTCAGTGTCAGATGGTCAGTTGGGCCTGAGAGCTAGTCAGTACTTGAAGCAGAATGGTAACTAATAGACATTGTAGTGTATAGTAAGAAACCTATGGCTTTCTTGGATTTGGTGATGTTACCAGCATCTGTCAACAATGACCATCTGCATCTTAAGGGCAATAGCTTTTCCATTTATTGCAAAGATAGATAATATTTTCATATAATGATTAGTTGCCAAGCCATTGGTCCATGGTAGATCTTGAACCATTATACTTCACAGTATTCTAAAACATCCAGAAATATCTGCTTTTCAAAGCTATTGGGATTATGTATTAGTATTTATATTCAGAGAAAACGAGCAATTTTGGCAATACAGAGGACAGCAGGACAAAACCCTCTACCAAAAGTTTTGACATTTTTTCTTTTACTGCAGAAGAGGCAGAGATCTGCATCTAAGGCTTATCATTTTATCAACTTTGTCCACGAAATACAATGCGTAATATTCTTAGAGTTTTGTGAAGCTCTCATTCACAATCAAGAAGTGTGAATCTCCAAGCCTTCATAATCATCTGAAAATCTCTGGGCAAAAGATGGGGAAAAAACTTAAGTAATCCTTAAGGTGCTGTTATTCAGGCCTGAAGGATGTTATATTTTTAAGCATCTTTCACTGAAATCACTCTAATTCAGTTATTTCAAACTTTATTCTTCAGAACCATACAATTTTGATGAGATTCTATAAGAGAATAAGAATAAAAGAAACACAATCAGTATGCTACAGCTAGTGCTTTATTCTTGGATTTTGCATACTTGTATACAGGCATATAGTAAACTTTGTATACTTTTGAACAGCACACACAAGGGCATGACAAAAAGAAGCACACGAATCTCACTTTGCAGTGGTACATGTGATCTATGTGATTGTTAAATTCAGCATAACAAAGTACATAAGAACGTAGACTCAATGCAATGACACATTTACAATTTGGTCTATTTATTGTACCTAGCTTTCCTGAAAACAGACATATTTTTCAACCAAAAATGTCTAGAGGGTTGTTTAGAACCTTCTCCTAAAAACTTAGTAGTCTTTATACCGAAATGATTTGTTGATTAGAACCAAAAAGTACTTGAAACATTAACCATAATAAGATACATATAGGGTAAAGTTTGTTCAGCAACACCTAGCAAAGTTATGACTTTTGGTTAGGTAGATACTGGGAGCTCACATCCTCCAGCCTTGGTTTATATATAAATATTTTAATTCAGTATTTATAGTTATTTTTTCAATTTTATGGTGCATCAAAGTGTTGACAATTCTATATAGGAAAAATATCTGCACAAGTACTACTCATAATGGATGGCCATCTATCCTCAGTAATATAAAATGGATTTCTGTATTGGGTAGGGATTTTAATTTTAATAATCTTTCATTCTTTGATTATTAGAAATGAGTTGTTTTCCTTGTTATCAGAAGTGTTTTGGATTTCCCAACAATGTGAGACAAGCAAGGCAAGGATATGTTTTTGAATCCTTGCTATACTAACATAGAGATGATTAATAAATTCCCAATTTTTAGACAGTATTTTATTTATGAAAGAATCCTGGATTCTGTGAGGATGATTTCTTCTGGCAGTTTCCCAAGCTATCTCCTAGGAAATATATATACACAAAAATATATCTATCATGTCTAACTTTGTCTCTATTTCTAGCAAGTGGAAAGAGTAGAATGATAATGTCTTTTAACTAAGAGTATAACCCCTTATTTAAGATAAATAGAATCAGTTTCGATTATATTTTGCAGCCTGAATTTTAAAGTCTAGTATATTGTATTTTGGAAGATATTTCTTGAGAAGGAGAATGTAACTTAAGTCTCTGTCTACACCAGCATTTCATCCAGCTGTAAGAAAGATTCAATTATTTTTGTTTTGCAAAGGCCAAAGGAATATCACATGGCTATAACAATTAATAGAAATTGTTTGCGCTTTACATTGTTAAAGCATAGTAGTGATCCTCAATGAATCTCATAGTGTTTTATCTCTTCACACGGTATTATTTCCTATTCACATTTTTGTGTGTGAATTTCAAACACCTACATAAAAAAACAAAGCTGCAGTAAGAGCTGTTAATTATTCTGTCACTAGCTTCTTTTATTAATGGAATAATGCAATTTTTAACTGAAGCAAAAAGAGTGCAGACTTGATTCTTTGTATTTCTTAAGATTCCATATCTTGCCTAATAATAAAAGAAAATCCGAGTTTCTGAATGGCAGGTTCATATTCTCCTGTTAATAGCTTTCTTCTTTTGTGGACTACTCCTTTGTGAATTTAGTAGCACATAGACTAATACACTGGCAACCAGGATAATAAAAGTGGCTGCCCTTTGAAATAGACTCTCCTAAGAGGTTTTGATGGCCCTAATCACACAGTACAAGCTTTTAGGTGAGCTCAAAAAAGTTGGCTTCCCTCCCCTCCAACTCGTTATTGTGCACATTTGATATACATTATGATAAGTGTTTCTCCCTTTTACATGAAATCCTTTTTTTTTTGTTGTTGTTGTTAATTTGGTTTGTTTTTTATGTATTGCACTGGTTTTAATTGCACGCTTTGTTGGTTTTGAAGGGAGTGACTTTATAAATTGAAATTATAAATTTAAAAAATATGTTTATCACATCTATAGTATCCCTAAACATAGATACAGATTTTCTTCCTCAATACAGATATATGCAAGCAAATGTATTCATTAGTTATAGGACCTCAAAGTTCTATGCAGTTCCAGCGTGTCTTTACTGATATTCTAAATATTACTATAAGAAATCTTTATATTCCGCATTCATGATACATGAATAGAAGTAGAGACCCTTACCTGAAAAAAAAAGCAAGTATGTTTATGTCCTGTTAAACAATATAGATGTGCAAATGTATTAAATTCAACTCTTCTAATTTAAGCAGAGGAATATATACCTTTTATGAATCATTTCTTTGTAGCATGAAGAGGTCTACATCTCCAATAACACTTGGAATACATTCCTTGGAAAATCACTCATAATGAACAGGTCATAGATGAAGGATCCAACCCATTTAGAGAAGAAAATGCAGTCTATCTACTTTCTTCAAGTACTTGATACAATCCCTAAATTACATAAAGGATGAATGTAATGTGAATCCAAAGCAAGCCAATCAATAATAGGGTAACCCAAATCTATTTTCCCACCACAGATGCAGTCTAAGCAGAAGCTGAATAATTTTATAGACAATACCAAAAAGAATATGTCATACTAATTCTATGTAAGTTATTTATTTATTTATTTGTTCAACTTGTATGCCGCCTTTCTCCGAAGACTCAATGCATTACAATGCATTTAAAAACCATATATAAAACATTAAAAGTTAAACCATTAAAAACAATTAAAACCCATTCACACCATTCATGGCCGGATCTCGCCAGATCGCAACAGCAAGATCAACGGCCCCAGGCCTGCCGGAAGAGCCAGGTCTTCACCGCTTTTCGGAAGGCCAATAGGGTGGGGATGGTCTGGACCTCAGGAGGTAACTGGTTCTAGAGAGCTGGGGCAGCCACAGAGAAGGCCCTCCCCCGCGGGCCCGCCGGCCGGCATTGTTTAGCTGACGGAACCCTGAGGAGACCAACTCTGTGGGATCTTACCGGTCGCTGGGAGCTATGCGGTAGAAGGCGGTCTCGAAGATACCCTGGCCCTGAGCCATGTAGGGCTTTAAAGGTAATAACCAACACCTTGAATTGTGACTGGAGACCAATAGGTAGCCAGTGCAGCTCACGGAGAATTGGTGGTAATGTGGGTGTATCTAGGTGCACCCACAATACCTCACGCGGCTGCATTCTGGACCAACTGTAGTCTCCGAACACTTTTCAAGGGTAGCCCCATGTAGAGCGCGTTGTAATAATCTAACCGTGAGGTGACAAGGGCATGAGTGACTGTGAGGAGAGCCTCCTGATCCAAGTAGGGTCGCAATTGGTGCACCAGGCGAACCTGTGCAAAGGTCCCCCTAGCCACAGCTGACAGATATTGCTCTAATCTTAGCTGTGAGTCTAGGAGGACACCCAAATTGTGAGCCCGTTCTGAGGGGGACAATTTCTCCTCCCCCCCCCAGAACCAAGGATGTACAATTAGCATGGTCTTTAGGAGGCAATACCCACAGCCACTCGGTCTTGTCTGGGTTAAGTCGGAGCCTGTTGACTCCCATCCAGACCCTCATGGCCTCCAGGCACTGGCATATCACATCCACCGCCTCACTGAGTTGACGCGGGGTAGAGATATACAGCTGGGTATTAGCGTATTAATGATACTCACCCCGTATCGTGGGATGATCTCACTCAGAGGCTTCATGTAGATGTTAAATAGGAGAGAAGACCGAGCCCTGAGGCACCCCGCAAACGAGGAGCCTAAGGGTCGACTTCTGTCCTCCTACCAACTGACTGTGACCAACCAGAGAGATAGGAGTAGAACCACCATAACATGGGCCTCCAACTTCCAACTCCCTTAGTCGTCTCAGAAGGATACCACGGTCAATGGTATTGAAAGCTGCTGAGAGGTCAAGTAGCACCAAGATGGAGGAATGACTCCCATCTTGGGTTCGCCAGAGATCATCCATCAGCGTGACCAAGGCAGTTTCCATGCTGTAGCCAGGCCTGAAGCCAGACTGAAAAGGGTCTAGATAATCCATTTCCTCCAATAACTGCAGGAGCTGAAGTGTCACTACTTTCTCTACAACCTTTCCTACAAAGGGTAGGTTGGACACTGGACGAAAGTTCCTTAATTCTGCTGGATATAGGGAAGGCTTCTTGAGGAGGAGCTTTACAACCACTTCCTATAATGGTTGCGGGAAGGCCCCTTCCCTCAAGGACGCCTTAACTAAAGCCTGGAGCCAGCCTCGTGTCACCTCCCTGCTGGCCAAAACCAGCCAGGAAGGGCACAGGTCCAGCAAACAAGTGGAGGAACTCATCACTCCTACAACCTTGTCCACTTCCTCACTGTTATATCTAAACAGTGCAAAGAAATTTCTTTATAAACAGATGAAGATTAACAAGGTTAATGAACTATTGGGGGCGAGTCGTTGGCCCCCACTGAGAGGGCTCGCAATCTGGGAGTCCTCCTGGATACGCAGCTGTCCTTGGAGGAACATCTGATGGCTGTAACCAGGGGGACCTTTTGTCAGGTTCGCCTGATTCGCCAGTTGCGGCCCTTTCTTGATCGGGATTCCCTGTGCACAATCACTCATGCCCTCATCACCTCTCGCCTTGACTACTGCAACGCTCTCTACATGGGGCTCCCCTTGAAGAGCACCCGGAGGCTCCAACTGGTCCAGAACGCAGCAGCGCGGGTAGTGATGGGAGCAGCTTGGCGCTCCCATGTAACACTGCTCCTGCGCGAGCTGCACTGGCTCCCAGTGGTCTTCCGGGTGTGCTTCAAGTTGTTGGTTATCACCTTTAAAGTGCTCCATGGCATAGGGCCTAGCTATCTTCGAGACCGCCTGCTGCCACCGACAACCTCCCATCGACCCGTGCGCTCCCACAGAGAGGGCCTCCTCGGGGTGCCATCAGCCAAACAGTGTAGGCTGGTGACCCCCAGGGGGAGGGCCTTCTCTGTGGGGGCACCTACCCTCTGGAACCAACTGCCTCCAGAGATAAGGAGAATCCAAGACCTCAGTGCCTTCCACCGTGCCCTTAAAACCTTCCTTTTCCAGCAAGCCGGGCTGGCCTAATTTTTTTAAAGTGTTTTTAAGTGTTTTGTTTATTGTTTTTAATTAACGGGGCCAAATTTATATATGTATATTTTTAACTGTATTTTAATATTTGTACTTGATGTTTTTACTTGGCTGTTCACCGCCCTGAGTCCTCAGGGAGAAGGGCGGTATACAAATTCAAAATAAAATAAAAAATAAAATAAAATAAACAATCAAATAGTTAAAGCAAGAGATTGATTTAACAATATTACAAAAATCAAGCAACTTTTATGCAAGTTTCATGAAAAGAAGAAAGAAGATATTTAAAAAAATGATTGCACAAATATAAAAAAACCCTGCAAAATATTCCAAAATTTCAAACTTGTTTGATCACTAAAGCCAGATATTCTGGAATCGGAAATTAAAAAAACCTTAGAAAGTATTGCCACCATTCATTCATTTTCATGCAGGTGCACTAGTTATATTCCATAAGCACCTCAGTTATTTTCTGTGTCGAATCCACTTAAATATTTTTTACTGACAAAAATTGGGTTGACATATTCCTTTGTAACCAGAGATCTGATGTATATATAGTTGAGAGAAGCTTAAGGCCATTAGGGAAGCTTCACTAAAATCTTCCAAAAAGGGGGTAGTGGAGGTGGGAGAGTTTCTCTATCAATTTCTCATTTTGTTGAATCCTATCCTATGCTGTTAATGTTATTGCTAAGAAAGTGCCTCACAAACTGTTATTAGACAACAGAATGCAAGAAGAGAGCTTTTCATTGTGAGATTTCGAGCAAGTGGCAACTTTAATTAAATTTCTAATATATTTCTTTTACTATTGATCATTGAGGTTAAAACTGTTCTGTGCACTCTAGACAAAGATGATTTGAAAAAAAGAGGGAACAAAGGAAATCCCAGTTCAAAACAAATTGGACATGTTAAGCAAACATCTAGCTCTCTTGTGAAGTTTATAATTCTGGGGAAGGGGCAGTGGTGGGATTTAAAAAATTTTACTACCGGTTCTGTGGTACTTTGGCGTGGCTTAGTGGATGTGGCATGGCTTGGTGGGTGTGGCAAGGGAAGGATACTGTAAAATCTCCATTCTGTCCCCAATCTAAGGGAACGTTACTGCAAAATCCCCATTTCCTCCCGATCAGCTGGGACTCGGGAGGCAAAGAATAGATGCGGATGGGGCCAGTCAGAGGTATTATTTACCGGTTTGCCGAACTACTCAAAATTTCCTCTACCAGTTCTCCAGAACTGGTCAGAACCTGCTGAATATCACCTCTGGGAAGGGATAAAGAAAGAGAAGAGAGTGTCTAGCAGTAATGTGGACTCAATTGCAGGTAATCCTCAATTTATGACCACAATTGAGCCCAAATTTTCTGTTGGTAAGCAAGAACAATTAAGTTAATTTTGCCCCATTTTAAGACCTTTCTTGCCATTGTTGTTAAGTGAATCACTGCAGTTGTTAATAGTATGGTTGTTAAGTGAATCAGACTTCTCCCAATTGACTTTGCTTGTCAGAAGGTCGCAAAAGGTGATCACATGACCCTAAGACATTGCAACCATCATAAATATGAACCAGTTGCCAAGCATTTGAATTTTGATCATTTGACCATGGGGATGCTGCAACAGTCATAAGTGTGAGAATCAGTCATAAGTTATGTAACTTACAACAGTCTCTAAATGAACTGTTGTAAGTTGAAGACTACCTGCACAATGGCAGCTTGGAAGAGGTGAAAGATCAGGTTGAGGTCATATCATCCTGGAGAGTGTCTATTAATCCAGTTAGTAAGTTTCTTTTTTTTTATTTCACAACACTAGTCTATTGTTTGATAAAGAAACAAACAATAAACTGACTGAGAAGAACTCCTTTGCAGGCTGAGGCTCTTCCATTTAGTACTATCTTTAACCAGGTTTAGCTTTTTCTTCTTCACATCTGATTTTTCAGCTTTCTATTAAAAATATGTATCTTAAACTATGATTGCCTTTGAAACCTATATGTGCTATATTTTGCTTGCTACATTTAAACTATTTGGGATGTCAGATAATTTTTAATTTTGGAATAACATTAGTACCTGGTTCTTGCTATTCTTTTAGCACTTTTAAGATGAGGTTTAAGCTTAAAGCTTAAGATTTAAGTTTATTTATTTTTATTTATTTATTAGAATTTGTCAAACGAAAACGAGAACAAGAATAAAAGAAAAATACAATGAAAGGTACGATAGGCATGTTAGTGCATTTATGCACGCCTCCTTACATTGAGATTTAACTTAAAGTTTAAGATTTAGTTCTTATAATGTCATATCCACTAGGCAGTCAGAGCAAGAAATTAACTTCATAGAAGACGTGAATTTTTTTTTATTACTATTGACTATAATAATAGAAATTTGTAAGTCTGTTTATGTTGTATCTCCTACTATAGCTTAAAGTTTATGGAATTAAAGAGGCACATAACTGAGTGACTTCTAAGTGTTATCTGGCTGCTCTAGGCTTGAAATATATTTTATCCCTGGTTGCCTTGGCAACAGAACTTGCATATCTCTGTCAAAGTCATCTTCCTTACTTTCTACATAAAGCCTACATGAATTTTTATAACTTTTTATCACTAACTTCAGGTTGAAATTCTAGAGTTTGCTAAAAAGTAGAAATGTGGGCCTCCAATTATGCTAGGAAACATTAAGAATTTGCAATACCTAGTCTCTGGATAAGCTAAGACAGGAGCCACAGGAGCCTGAAATGAAAGGAAGGACCAATTTTCATTGAGACAAGTAAATCTAAGAGTTTGATACAATAGAACTTGTGGGGGTTTTAATGCTATAGTAGGATCAACCTACTTACTGATCTAATACTCCAGCCAGCTATTTATTCTTTCCTAATTTGTAGTTCCAACATAATCAATTGCATGTTTCTAGATTTATTGATGTTCCAAATGTAACGTTCTTAAAAGTAAAGGTAGATTTTTCCCATCTAGTCGTGCTTATGTCTGTTTCTTAGCCAAGGGAGGTAGCATTGTCCAAAGATGCTTCTGTGGTCATCTGACCAATGTAACTATATATCGAGGCACTGAAACATTATTACCTTCCCAATGAAATGGTATCTATTTATCTACTTGCATTTTCATGCTTTTGAACTGCTAGTGGGCAGGATACATTCTTACTATATTGTAACTAAATAGATAAATATTATTTCAATGCAAAGTTCTTACTTGCAAATTAATACTACTCCTAATCTATATTATTAACTGATGTAACAACCAGGAAAGTGCTTATACTTTGCATTTGATGTTTCATGTTTAATACACTCCAGTTAAATTCTCATTTTGCAGTGATGTTTAGATGTGGCTTGATTTCCTAGTGAAAGGAGTAAGCTCCTTTTAAGTTCAGATACTGGCATCAATAATTTTCATCATTATGCTTGATCACATCCTCATTTCTGAATGCCAGGAAGGGAAAACAGCTTAGCATAAGCAAACATAGAGCTACATATGGTAACTGACAGATGGAAATAATTTTGAAGACACTTAAACACAAAAGTAAGAAGTGTATCAAATTTAACTTCTTCCAAAGGATTGTTACATCCAAAGGGCATTAAATGCCCAAGCAATAATAAGAAAACAGGACTCTTTTTCTGTTCTATTATTCTGACTTCATAGCATTATGGACAATGCTTAGGCATAGAGCAATGAGTCACACTTAGTGAAAGTTTTTGTTCCCATTGACTTCTCAAAGCTTTCCTATTTGACATTCCCCTGCTAAAAATACAAAAGAGAGAAAGAATATTTTAACTTGCTCCATCAAATGGCAGCATCTTAATGAAAGCACCGACACATTTCTCAGCATACCAACACAACAGGATTGCAAAATGATGGTACTGGGAAGAAGTCACCATTAAAAAAACATGAAGATACAGCTAATGAAACACGAAGATATTGAAGAGTTCTTTATGAGAGTTCCTGATCGTTGCCAAAACATATCTAAAAATATTAATCATAAGTTCCTTTATAATATCGTGGCACTGAAAAGCAGGTGGGTGAGAGAGGAAGTACTTTGAAAAGATTTTTTTTAAGATTGCTTCTCATTCTGAATAAACAAAAACTCCATTATTAGAACTTGAATTTAATATAAAGTATGATTTTTTTTTAATATTCCAGAACTCAGCTAAGAGGAAATATTGGTGTTAAAGTCCAATAAAAATGTAACTATGTACCTAGGATGTAATAATTAATTGCTCGCTTCTACCACCTTGTGGAGGAATGCATTTAGTATGGTTTTCTCTTGTGAAGGCAAATATCATAAAAATATAAATATCAGTCTCAATATGCTTGGGCTTCTTTAGAGAAACCTGGATTAACTATCTATCTATCTAACACAATAGGAGATTGCAAGTAGCCCTTTTCATTCTCAGGCTAAGTGGATTAACACTTTATCCAATTGCTTCTGCTGCAGCAGTCCCATCTCAGTTGACATAGATCAGGTCCAGACATACCTGATCTCAGATGTGAAGCAAGATTGACCCAGTCAGTGTGTGGAAAGAAGTCACCTGGGAAAGTCTAGGGCTACTGACTAGGCTAAGAAATTGTGAAAAGTATCTGGAAAGACGTCACTGACAAACCATTTCTTTATTCTTACCAGTTAAACTGTATAGATGCACCAAACTAAGTCAAAGCTGTCAAATTCAGTTTTAAGATGCCTTAGCTACCTGCTGAGGTTTGGAATTGAGTGCCTAATATCTGACTTTCATTATCCAACTTAATAACACTGTTATCTCCTCTACAACAGCACAGGAACACAATCTAGTAATGGGCACAAGGAATATCTTACAGTTGCAATCTTCCCTGCAGAACAGAAACTATTTGAATGAAATCATACACAGATCACACTTTTAGAGTTGTTACAATGGGATTGTTCATATATGATCCCACTGGCTTATGTTCAACACCACTATACATTTCCTAAGTCTTATGTGCAGTTGTGCCATATTCTGCCCACAACGTAGCACTAAATTGTTAATTCATCAATTATTCAGGTAGCCATATTCTTGAACCAATATAGCAGTATGGTATATTTGGAATTATTTAAAACTTGTTGGCCTTCTGCTGAAAACATATGTTATGAACCATAAGAAAGGTAGAGTCATCATGGCAAAATACCATTTCTCAGCTATGGAGATTCTCAGTCATCCAGATCATGGTCCAGTAACTGGACTTTCTGATTTTTCTTTGAAGACATTTCACTTCTTATCCAAGAAGCTTCTTCAGCTCTGACTAGATTTCCCACCACCCAGTCAGAGCTGAAGAAGCTTCTTGGATGAGAAGCAAAACGTCTTCAAAGAAAAACCAGAAAGTCCAGTTGTCTCTTGAAGAATCAACTTTGGGACAACCATTTCTCAGTATCAGTTTTGTCCACATAACTGTTAGTTGTACGTAAAATATAAGACTATGAGAATTGGAGAAATTGAAAAATGATGAAATATAAAGATAGGATTCAACATTAAAATCCAGATTTTTAATTGGTAATGTAGCATACAACTTGTTGCTATATTTTCAAGATACTTTCTCATTACCTTTCTTCAGAGATTATTCAGCTAGACTAGAGCAATGATGGATTTTAGAAGATTATACTCCGTTAAAATAAGATCTCAATATCAGTACCACAAATCAAAAGAAAACTTTCCCAAAGTATTAATTGCAGAGTTTTTATGTGTTAATTCAACACAGCCCCTTCCCTGGAAAAGTTCCATGTGGGTATATTTTCAAAGTAAATTGCAGATGACATTGAGTTGCTACCAGCATGACAGTTCTTATATAAGCTATATTTGTAACCACACAAGTTTTCATTAGGATGACAACACAATTGACCTTTCAGTTCAATAGAGATAGAGTTTAATTAATGTTGTAATCCAGATAGATTTTTCTTGCTTTAAAAAAATATTTACTTATTAGCTTGTGTCTTTATAT
The DNA here is from genome assembly GCA_022577455.1 of Arizona elegans. Classification (NCBI taxonomy): domain Eukaryota; kingdom Metazoa; phylum Chordata; class Lepidosauria; order Squamata; family Colubridae; genus Arizona; species Arizona elegans. The sequence goes on from JAKOOJ010000002.1 coordinate 40,517,517, forward strand.
ACATGACATTAGTCTATGTCTAATCTTACAAAATTTCCCAGTCCCAGAGATGAATTAAATTTACTGCAGAAAAATCTTCAAGGGAGCTGAGGATATTGCAGATGAAGCTTTGTCAGTCTAGCATCATGTTACCATACAGTTTTATTCCCAGTTTTGATAGGTTATAACTGTGAGTGTATAAATTATAACTGTAACTTTCAAATTTATAATACTGCTCCTGACTCAGGCTTTGAAAAAGATAAGCCAGAAACAATCTTTTCATGAGTTTGGACCAGTCTCTATTTCTATGCCCAATCTCTCTCGCAGGGTCTTGTTATGGGGAAATATATATGCCTCCTTGAGCTCCAATATGAAAAAAAAAAACAGTTTATAAGTGGAACAAATAAATAAACAAAGCTTATACTTACTGCTGGACCTTTCTGATCCAGCACAAATTATTTTGCCAATCACAACTAAAATACAAATTAGTTACAGGTCTATTATGCTATACTAAATTATACACCCCAAGTATAAATAAAATATGACACACTTTTCTGAAAATACTTATATTTATTTATTATTTAAAATGTTTTAAGCACTCTTTGGAGCTCAATACTCTCTCACATGCCTAGAAACAATGCAAACTAGAAACATGAAAATAAGAGCCCAAACTGCAGACAGTGTTGCTTTCTTGCTGAAGTATAGAAACAGGAGGAAGCTCTTAAATTGAGCTTTCTAGAAGTTTCAGTACAATGGCCAATATGGAGATAGTATTAAATCTCAAGTAGGGCTTTGGTCCAGGTTGCTCCCGGTTGGACCAGATTGCCAGATCCGGTAGCGATGGCGGCGGGTGGTTTGGAGAACTGGTAGCAAAAATCCCTGCGCCCCCACACCCCACTCCCATGCCCAGCTGAGCCGCACGATCATCAGAGGCTGTTTTTTTTTTACTTTTAAAGGCATTTTTCCTACAACCTCTTCAGCCGAAAAAATGCTTTTAAAGGTAAAAAAAAAAAGCATCTGATGATCGCGTGGCTCAGGTGGGATCGTCAGAGGCTTTTAAAAGCATGTAGAAAAAAATGCTTTTAAAAGCGTCTGGCGATCCCAGCTGAGTTACCTGATCATCAGAGGCTTTTAAAAGCATTTTTTTTACGACCTCTTCGGCCAAAGAGGTTGTAGAAAAAATGCTTTTAAAAGTAAAAAAAAAAGTTGGCCATGCCCACCCAATCACATTACACCCCCCCACCAAGCCACGCCCATAGAACCAGTAGTAACAATTTTTAGATTTCACCCCTGCTTTGGTCTCATCTTATACAGCTGTTTTATCGGTCAGATCCAGAGGTGGATCTGTTTCAGCAGGTTCTGACCAGTTCTGGAGAACCAGTAACAGAAATTTTGAGTAGTTTGGAGAACCGGTAGTAAAAATTCTGACTGGCCCTGCCCCCATCTATTCTCTGCCTCCCGAGTCCCAGCTGATTGGAAGGAAATGGTGATTTTGCAGTACCCTTTCCCTGGAGTGGGGTGGGAATGGAGATTTTACAGTATTGTTCCCCTGCCATGCCCACCAAGCCACGCCCACCAAGCCACACCTACAGAACTGGTAATAAAAAATTTTGAAACCCACCACTGGTCAGATCTCTGAAATAATTAAACAGCAAGTTTGAATTTATAAGGATTTACAGGGATTCAGGAAATTTCTTAGTCTATACAAATGTATTTTTTAAAATCTATACTGATAAAGATGCATAGGGAGACACTGAAAAAGAATGGCACCAACAGAAAATAGCTTGTTCTTTTTCCAATGTCTCTGTGATCAAAACCATGGAAAGGTTTCAAACATTTCTTCCATCTCCTTTGTTTTAATAAAGGCAATGAAATGACTTAAAGGCTTAAACCTGAAATAAAACTGAAAGCTTTATCTATTCGAAACTGAACAAATATCAGTTTTCAGTTGCCTTTTCATCAAAGATCAGTAATAACAACCAAAAAAACTGCAAAATACTTTACACCAAATAGCTGTAAGGTAATGATCTCTACTTCTCATAACAAGAGGATGAAATTTTAAATTGCTCTTTCATTAATGCTTGAGAAAGATTATAATTCCTACAGAATTGTTCTACAGTCTGTAGATCTACCTTGCCATACCCCACACTATTTAGAAGACAATGTAATGGAGAAAGGAAGAAGAAAAATACTACTCTATAGTCAGATTTTTGTTCATGGAAGGGAAATTAGAATCAAAGCAAAGTTTTACATATCCAGATCTAAAGATTCCTTTTCATTCACAAAGTATACTGAATTTTTTCTCCATTATTATTATTCCATTATAGAAAGAAAAGGTTTCTAAGAGGCCCCAATTTTGGAAACTTAAATGCAACCACAACAAAGTAAACTTATGTGCAAAATACATTTATGTAATATACCATGTTGCATTATTACCCAAAGTTTAGCTGAACATCACTTGCAATTTTAAAAATTCTAAAATGTAGAGAAATAAGGCAGGGAATAAATGTTAGACTTAATAATAAAAATAAAGCATATTACTCTAAATTTATGCTATGCAGTAGGTAATGTCAGCGCCATCTTTGCTTCCTTAAATTGTATAATTTAAAAATAGGCAGATTTAGATTCAGCAGCTCAAACTATAAAAGCAGTCCCACAATTTACTGTTGAAAGCCTCAATATTTAGGTAGTTTCCCACACAATGTAAATGATCGTCAACAAAGCTAAATTTGAATGATTTAGTATTTAGTTCTAAGAATTGATGTGCTGTGGAAGATGCTGTCTTGAACCCAAAAGCATCTGATAGAAATGAAAGTGCCATTCTATTTAACTTGGACTGGCTGCTTCCTTTATATTTGGTAATGGTTAGAACTTTTGTTCTAAACTTTGTTATCCTCACATGTCAGTTTAAAAGTTTAAGTAGCTACCCATTACATTTTCCTACTAATGAAGCACTTGCAGTTCTTTATTCTTTTAAGTGCCTTCAAACTGCCAGCATCCTCCTTCTGAATTTTATTTTTAATGGTATTTACCAAGAGAATGACAAGCTGGACTTTATACCCTTATTACGCAGAATATAGTAGAAAGAGAGCTTTGCTTCTAAAGACCTCTCTACATTACTATTAATTTTCATTGTCCTGTCCTACTACAAAATGGTTTAGGCATAGTAGAATAAATTTACAATGAGATCTCATTAGTGGTAAGCAACCATTTTTATGGTAAGTGATTATATTAATCCCAGTGACAAGTATGTTCAATTGAATTATTGGCAATTCAAATTTTCTATGATTGCCAAACATATTTGTGATTATTAATTATAAATAATATGTGAGCCTTCATTAAAAAAGAATCTATCCCATGTACAAGAACATTTACATTACTGGTGCTCTCACTGCATATAACTCCTGAAATTCTGCCATAGCAGTTCCTGCTGTCTCCCTTCCCTGTCTTTGCTTGGCCATTTCAATTGTTATGATTTGCCACAAACTACTGGGCAGCTTTGGGAACAACATTCTTCATTTCTTCAGAGGCTCTCTAGACCAGTGTTTCTGAACCTGGCCACTTTAAAATATGTGTACTTTAACCCAGCCAACATGCTGAGAGATGAAGTCCACATATCTTAAAATGATCAAGGTTGAAAAACATTGGTCTAGACCTTTCCTCAGATGCTTTGGAAGATCAGTGAAAGTTAATAGCTCTGCGCTGAACATTTGACAGGGGTGAAAAGCTATCTGTTCACATCAGTTCGGGTGAAAAGCTACCGGTTCGGGCAAACCAGTAATAAAAAAAAAGCTACCAGTTCATCCGAACTGGTATTTCCAACAATTAGCTGTGCCGCATGATTTATATTCGCTAGAAAGCAGGTAATCCTGCTTTCTAGTGAATCTAAATCACATGGCACAGCCCCCCCCCCCGCTGTTCTACTTACCTTGTTAAGCCTTCTTTTTCCCCACAAAGCACACATTTGGCAATAATTGCACATGCGTGCACACACGCAACATGCATGTGCAGCGTGCTTTTGGCGTGCACTGCGTATGTGCATGCAGCACGCATTTGGTGTGCAGCACACATGCACAGGCAGTGAACCGGTGGCAATCCACGGAGGATTTCACCACTGATCTAAAGAAATATTTTTCACTGAAAATGGTCATAGCTCTTTAAGAAAAAAGCTTAATAATTCAGTCTATAATTACCTTGTAAAAATAATCCAAATTCTCCCTTCTTTATATGTGACTGAACCATCCTAGAGCTTCATTAACAATTACACTGGGAGAGGCGATGGAGCAGAGGGATCAAGCCAGGGAAGGTGGAGCTCTGACCATATAATCAAAGGCTGATCTCCTTTTTACTTACAGTAGATGCATTAAAGAAAAAGACTTTAATCATTTATTTATTTCTTTTTCACATTTTTGAACCATCCTATGACATGCTCATGCGGTCATAACGGCCCTACCTTGAGTTTCTTGACCACCCCACATGCAAGCCCAATTAGACAAATGCTCAGAAGGTAAAGCTTGCTCCAGAATTTGACAATATCACTGAAGTTTCAGAGTTATACTTTCTTTTCCTCCATGATTCCTGTGGTGCCCAGGGCAGCAGGGCTACTGCAACGTAGGGTAGCAGGCTGGCAGAAGCAGTGAATTTCAGGGCAGTAAGAAGGGTAGAGAAGGATGGGAAAGCTGGGGAGGGGAATTGAGTTGAAGCATCCCTGTGATCTTATGACCATAGGAGTACTGCAATGGCCATAATTTTGGGGACTGTGTATAACTACCATCACTGTAACTTCAAACGTTAAACAGATAGTCATTAAGTAAGGACTGCCTCCAGTAACTGCTTTGTATATTCTCTCTCTGTTCATAGAAATTGTATACATTTGAAACATCCATTCAAATCCAGAAAAACCAAGGAAGTAGTAGCTTGCCAAGTGATGTAATTAAGTAATTTAGCTTCACACAGTAAATGTTTTCTCAAAATACCTCTCTGTTCTAAGTCTATTATTTTCTCATTTGGAGATCCCAAAAGTATGCATGTAAGAAGTATGAGAACTTGTTTGATTTCCATTTGTTTACAAGTTGTGCTTTATACTTCTGTAAAGTAGATAAAGATTGGTTTTATTTTAAAGAGTTTTTTTTAAAAAGAAAAATCTCAATAGATTTGCAATGACCTTTGGCATTTATCTGCTTGTTAAATAGTTTAAAATCTGGATGGTCTTTGCAATCTCCTTTGAATCTGCTAATTATTTGCACTGTTTATGACAAGTGTGCTCCATTGGGTACAATTATGACTATTTATTGAATAATTGCTGTCTCTGTCAAATATTTGATTGAATATTTACCCACTCAGAGTAACATTTTTACTGACTAATTGTCTGTACTGGATAATATCCTCTCTCAGTAATTGCCTACTCTGAATAATAATTTCATTGTATATGTCCTTTATTTTAATAAAAAAAAAATTAAACAGTACTGAATTACTATTTGTTATGACTCTTGATAAGTTTTCTTGCAATATGTATGTTTGCTGTTGTATATGTTGATTTTATAATCATTAAATGTATTTTAGTACATGTATTTAGTATTTAGTAAATGTATTTTCTTGCTGATTGCAAGAAAAGATCAGCTGAAAATAATACTTGGGGGATGTACTGAAGAGAGCAAATAGTGATTAAAAAGTTGAAAATGCACTGCTCTGGAAATGGAAATTTCAAAGCTCTTAATATTTTCAGGTTGTTTTGTTTATTTTAGGAAAAAATTGGCACAAGTAGGAGGGAGAAGAAAAAGAAATGAGGAAAGAAGAGAATTTGGTCTTTATATTCTAAGGGTATTTCCAATATTGTCTCTTTAATATGAGGATATGCAATATTTATTTCTTATTTATTAGTTTTCTAGTCCGTCTTTCTATTGTTTTTAAGTCAAGGTGGCTTATGTCCAGTTGTGCACCTTGTGAAAGTGAATGTTAAGAACACATACTAATAGGCATCAACATACAATATCCCAATAGGACTTACAAATTGGGGGTGCTGGGGGAGAGGGACTGTTAGGAGAACATCATTTACATTTCTGTCAGTCTGACAGTGGGTTCATAAGGCATATCAATTCCTAAACCTGAATTAACAAAGTACAATTACTGTGTTCTTGTTATGTCCAAAAAAATAACATTAAGAGTCACATAATTTGGCAGGAGAGTGACTAGGTACCTACAACAAACCAAAATACAAACTTTTCTGATCCAATGTTAACCTATTGTGCATATCCAACAACTGTGCCAGATGAGCTGAAGGTTATTATGGCACATATCATGTACATGTTTTGTTTTGTTTTTTGCATGTACACTGAGAGTTTATGCACCGGAGACAAATTCCTTGTGTGTTTAATCACACTTGGCCAATAAAGAATTATGTTCTATTCTATTCTATTCTCAGTAGCTGTTGCAAGCTCTCAGAAGATCTCATTGCTACTTCATATCATATCATAGCCAGAAAACTCAACAAGATTGCTATAAATCTTGTGCAGATAGGAAAAGATTGTTCAGAAAGCACTGTTGCCAAGGGCATCCATAAATTTGGAGCTAGTCCTGATGGCTATTACAACCCTACTTTATTTTCTTCTTCCTTAACATTTTAAAATCATAAATTGAGTGTGCTCATTATCTCCGAATTATATTAATAGATTGTAAGAGAAAGTCGAGCAGCAGATTTCAGAGAATGTTTAAATACCGTGTGGTTAAGGGCAGTACTAGATCAGTGTCACAGACTTTCTTATTGAAGAAGACAGGGACCTAGAAGTTCCATTTGATGAAAATGTCATCAAGTCTCCAGGCTGTCATATCTTGCATAAATAGCACAAGTGTACTGTGCGTACAAGCTGAATTACCATTTCCGTTTAGATATTGCAGATAGGTGATAGAACTGATGTACTCCTGACTAAAAATAGAATAAGATTCACTGCATTTTGGACACATAAAAACTCCATAATTTCCATGTAATTTAAGAGAATATAAAATTTTCACCATCTTCATTTTCAATAATTAAGTTTATGAGACAGATTCAGAAATTCTTTTTAGTTCCAAGGCAGAGAAATGTTAAATCATGACAACCTAAATCTGTCTCCAGAGTCAGCAACGTAGGCCCATGCTTGACAATTATTTGGAAGAAAGAAAAAAAAGTGTTCTATGGAAAGTGGTCACCTTAGCCACTTTTTACAGAAGAATACTGTAAATTTCAAGGGACAGGGGTGGGGATTGTTTTTAAAAGTTAGTTGAAATCAGGATTCACTTTATTAGCAACATAACGCAAACCAAAGCTGAGTTTACTTTGAAACATAACCTTGTAGCTACTAGTAATATTTTCTATGAACTAGTTAATTTCACTTTTGCAATGTTTGCTTTAATTAGTTCTAATTACTTTTTTCCTCAGTAAAAGCTCGTTAGAAGTTAATGACCTCTTATCCCCTAGCTTTTGAGATTGGAGCTTTGCCAGGTGTTAAGAGTTGCCATCCTGAATGCATCTAAGGGATGCAGGGGGAAAAATCGGACCTGTCCATCGCAGAAACCAGAATACACGAAGAGTAGAGTCCCCACCAGAGAGCATAAACAGCATTCTGCCGTTATTGTCAGCACTTGAGAATGGACTAAATCTCTAGTAATTGATTTCTAGACTTGGAGATTCCTGCAGATGCTAGCAGAGATGTGTATGAAAATAATACCTAAGAATGTCCTCGTTACTTCTTGGAAGGGACAAATAAAATTTGTTCACTTGTGATCATTAAGTCTTTGGGTAAACTTTAAATTTAAGCCTTTTTACCTAGTAGATCTTATCACCACAAGTATTGCAAAAATATTTGCATACCACAGTATATATGAAGTGGACATAGGTGTTCTGACCTAGGCTTCCCCAAACCACGAAGCAGACTCCTTGTCCTTTTTATTAACTTACTCATTCACATCCAACAAAGTCTTTCAAGGGTGAATTTACAGTCACAGAACTTACCTGGCATGGGAAGCTGCCAGGCCAATATCTTCAAAACTTGGTAAGGAATCACAAACCAATTAAGCGAACTAATTGTCTCCTGCAAACTCCACTCCCCTTTCGCTTCTCTTTTATTCCCTCTGCTAGGGGCCATTCATCGTCCACCTATGACCTTACTTCCAAGGTGACCCTTGTTCTTTAGCTGTTCCCTTTGTCTGGCAACTCTGCGCTTGTGCACACTGGGAACAGGCTCCAGTTGTTTGTCTGCCTCACTGATGTCTGACTCGACCGCAACTGATAACTGACATATGGCCCGGGTCCCCTCTCTGCCCCTGATGCAGAGCCCTCATCAGACCCTTCCCCAGACTCCAAGACTGGCCCATGTTCCTCCCCAACCTCCTCACTGTCTGAATCTGCTGCCAGCTCACTAGCAGTTGGCGGGCCACAACAATATGTTCATTAAAGATTATATGAGCAAAAGAGGGGGCACATAAGATCAGTAAAAGTTGCTGGCATGTATGTCCCCAGCATGCATACTAAGTTTAGCCTTTGTAGGGTTTTTTTATGCGCTGACCAACATATTATCATATTTGAGGGACTTACTTCGATTATGTCAGCTTGCCACGTTAGATATCTTAGAGAAGGCCTGCTGCAAGTACCATCTGCCAGTGAATTTAGAATAGAATAGAATAACAGAGTTGGAAGGGACCTTGCAGGTCTTCTAGTCCAACCTCCTGCCCAGACAGAAAACCCTACACCACTTCACACAAATGGTTATCCAACATCTTCTTAAAAATTTCCAGTGTTGGAGCATTCACAACTTCTGCAGGCAAGTTGTTCCACTGATGAATTGTTCTAACTGTCAGGAAATTTCTCCTTAGTTCTAAGTTGCTTCCCTCCTTGATTAGTTTTTACCCATTGCTTCTTGTTCTACCGTCAGGTGCTTTGGAGAATAGTTTGACTCCCTCTTCTTTGTGGCAACTCCTGAGATATTGGAACACTGCTATCATGTCTCCCCTAGTCCTTCTTTTCATTAAACTAGAGTTATATTTTGTGGGTCTCTAGCAAAGGGCCTTCTCTCCCATGACATCTGTCTTATGAGATATGCTCCCCACCCCAAAATCTATTAGCTATACCTCTCTTTATATTCTGGAAGTCTCTCAAGACTTTGTTATGTCACAAGGGAGCGGGGGTGTCCCAACAAACTGGAGATACGTTTATATGGCTGCATTACTAAAGTGTATATACTTATTCTTTCTATTTGTGGGGTTTGTAGATTTTGCTTTTAATAATATTTTATCTTTAATACTGTTTCTTATAGTGACTGTTTTATATATGCCTTGCTTTTATGCTGTTGTATATCACATGAGTCACTTTAATCATATAAATTAATCATATGAATTTGATAAAATAACTAAATATGAATTAAGTTCATATTGTGAATATGTTTGACTACATTTTTTCTGTCTTGATTGGTGGTTTAAAAATACAAGTAGTTCTGAAACTAGGAATTTCAGAAGTCTGTTAAGCACACATCTCTTGTCAGGAAAAAAAATATTGATCTTCACTTAAAATTAGTGAAAAGAGGATGGAAGAAATGGCTAAACCCGTACAAACCTTTATAAGGTTTTCAACAAAACAAAACAATAAACAGCTGTAAGCTTTACTTTCTCATCCTGGCAGAAATGGAAAACCTGTGATAATGATAGATTGCCTTAGGAAACTGTGGGCATAAACATTCCTCAGATTTATTGTATTTATTTTTCATCAGGAGCCAGACTGAGAAAATTTTAATTGTGTCATATACCATCATGAAATACTAACTGTGGCAGAAGTTTATATTAATTACTGATAATGAATTACAGGTTAAAAACTTTATTTATGCTGTAGCTAATCTTAATGTTTTACTTATTAAAAAAAGAAGTTTATTTCTTTAAAATAAAAGGATTTTTTTAAAAAAAAACCAAATAAAAACAAGATATGATCATAGCTAGGACAAACTGGTAATCTGTTGCATCACAGAGTAAAGTTTTCATATGAATACAATTATGTAAGTAGCAATGGATATAATACATTTTATGAGACATCCTCCAATTAGTCAGACATAAGACTCAGAGATTAGCTGCCACCGAATTTCCTACTCAAATCTACTTTTAGAAAAACATGGGTAGTAAAACAGGAAACAAAGTGAGGTTAATCTAGTCATTGTTTCAAATTTTCATTGTTTCTTATCAATAGAAGGAATCAAAAACTGATTATGTTCCTGTTTCTGAAATCAATTTCAGTAGTATGCTTGAACTCCATAGAAAGATCTGTGACTGTGTATGTATGCTGGTGAGTCACAAGCAAACGTAAACTGGTCATTTACTTCCTCCTGGGTCTTTGAAATGATATTTTGCTACCTTGAGTTGAACAAAATAAATATCATCAATCTTTTAAAATATTTGAAACCATTAAGCATAGCATCTTTCTTTCTAAATATAAAGGGTTTTTTTTTGCATTCTTATTGTCTTTATTTTTTTGATTTGTCCATTTTTTTTTCAACAGCAATTCTCTCAAATGAAAAATATTTTCTGATATTAAGCAATTATTATATCCAGTTATAATTACCATGATCACATCATCAAGCAGATGTTTAGATCAGATATGACATTTTTATCCACCTATCTAGTTTTTCCCAAGGACCTGGACTGGCAGATGTTGTTTTCTGATGGTGTTAAATGTATTGTTGCAAGATGTAAGTTGTTCAAAGTAAAACTGCCTTTTGCAATTGACCGACGGTGATTTTGTCAATGCCAATAGTGTTCAAATAGTCCTCCAAGATGCCTATAAAAATGTAAAGGATTCCCCTGTATAATCATATCCAACTCTTAAGGAGTGGTGCTCATCTCCATTTTGTACTGAAGGAGCCAACATTGACTGAAGCACTTCTGTGGTCATGTGGCCAGCATGACTATATACCGAGGTGCACAGAACACTGTTACCTTCCCACCAAAGATGTACCTACTTTTTTACTTGCATGCTTTTGAACTTGTCCAAATATGATCTATTGTACTGATAATTGATCTTCCTGTAAGCTTAACTTCATATTAATTTAGCTTTTGGTATCATAGTTTGATATTGTGCCTGTTTTACCCAAGATATTATAGATTTGCTTGGAAATACTACTGTCTAATCATTATTTCACCTGTCCCTAGCATATAGACCTTTATTCTGTAAGAAGCACAGTTGTTAAATTTCATGACTTTGCTGTAGCCTCTGATCTTAATATTCTAAGATAAAGGGAAGGGAAGATGTCTGTCAGTTAAAAGAATTGACTTTTAAGCAAAATGGCACTGATCTCAGGGTGCTTTATTTATTTATTTATTTATCATATTTGTATACCACCCTACTCCCGAAGGACTCAGGGCGGTGAACAGCCAAAATAAAATACAGAGACATACAAAAGTTAAAAAACTATTAAAAACAGATTAAATAATTTAGGCTCAAAAAACAAATTAAAAACATCCAATTTATCTAAAAAACATTTAAAACCCAATTTAAAAGCCAATTTAAAAGGGAGAGTTAGGCCAGACCAGCCTGTTGGAATAAAAACGTTTTTAGGGCGCGGCGGAAGATGCATAAGTCTTGGATCCTCTGTATCTCCGGGGGGAGCTCGTTCCAGATGGCAGGTGCCCCCACAGAGAAGGCTCTCCCCCGGGGGCCGCCAGTCGACATTGTTTGGCCGACGGCACCCTGATGAGCCCCTCTCTATGGGAGCGAACTGGTCGGTGAGAGGCTACTGGTGGCAGAAGGCGGTCTCGTAAGTACCCTGGTCCTGAGCCATGGAGCGCTCTAAAGGTGGTAACCAAAACCTTGAAGCGCACCCGGAAGACCACTGGGAGCCAGTGCAGTTCGCACAGGAGGGGGGTCACATGGGAGTGCCACATTGCTTTGTAGACTGTGTGTGCTGTGTGGGCTTTCCATTGACGACAGATTGTCAGACTCTATACTAGAAGAATCTTCAAATTTCAAGCAGAGTTTGGAGGCTGTTGTTGTGTTCTGATGTAAGGTGAACCGTTGCAGTTGGAATGAAAACAGATGAAAAGAGCCTTGATATGTACTGGAGACACTGGAGGTATACAAACTCTATTGTGTGATGCTTCTGAATAGCATTACTCTCAAAGCAGCATTAATTACTTCTTTGATAAGAAGGAAGGTCACATCATTTGCTGATGTATGACAGTAATGGAGTGGGTAGATTCAGCCTTTGTTCCCTAAAGAGAACAAAAGCCTTTTACCTTTATAATTACGTATTCTCTTTCCAAAAAACTGCCAATTAATAGCACATATGTTGCAGCTTGCCTATAAAATCTAAATGGCAAGTGTTCTCTGGGCAAATATTGTATTTAAAAAGAAGGTGGACTTCCATTTTAGCACAACGAATGGTTTGAATCTCAGGTTTATTTGGAGCCATTCCTCTTAAGATGGAAAAATGTTCTCTACCCAAATGTGAACAACGTAAATGTGAATAATTTTTAAAAAATTATTGTGAAGGCTAAAGAAAAGTAAAATGAGAAGCAAAAGAATTAACATGAATTCAGCACAAATGGTTCTTTAAAACCTAACTTCAGATCTGATGTAGGAATACCAGTAACGTGTGGTGTGGTAAGAGGTCAGTATCCTGGTTAATGCTGTAATTGGTCTCAACTCTGCTTTTTATTTTCATTTCTTTTATCTTCTTTCTCCTTCCTTTCTTGAGCCAATTGCTCCTCTTAAAGAATTACATCATTTTTATATACACAAACACATATTTTACTTATGTTTTTATTGGTATATAAAATACCAATAGTCACAAGGAGACAGGAGAAAAGACATTATCTTATGAAATGACATTATACTATGAAAGAGAAAAAACAAAGAACTGTAATAAATGCAACAAAAATAATAAGGTTAAGGGAATCTTCCAGAACCTCATAACCACCAAGGGAAAGCCTCACTTATAAATATGAACAAGGTATTAGCTGCTTCAGTTAATCGTTCCCTGTGCATATGGAGTAGCTTAACCAACATAATGAGCATTCATTTTAGTGCTTTCAAGTAACAAAATTAATAGCTTGCAGAAAACCAGCAAGACAAACAAAGAATAAGGTGGAATTAAATCCTACCTTTTCCCATCCCTTTAAATGCAATTACAAAGTTCCTATGGTCCTGCTACTTTATATGTATGGCTCCTTCCTTCCTTCCTTCCTTCCTTCCTTCCTTCCTTCCTTCCTTCCTTCCTTCCTTCCTTCCTTCCTTCCTTCCTTCCTTCTTACCTGCCTGCCTGCCTGCCTACCTGCCAGCATCCATGTTTTAAAAGTATCCTGTGAGCCAGTGTTAAAGTTCTCCTACATTATTAACATTTTAAACTTCAGTGATACCTCTTTTAGTTTTTAGCAGTCCACAGCCCATGGTTGGAAGCATAATGTAAAATTAAGAGGGACAGATCACAATGACAGTAGAGGTAATCATATACTAATATTAGTCCTGCTGTGGAAAAAATATTGAGCATCAGGTACTAGGGAGGAGGAAGAGGAGGAGGAGGAGGAGGAGGAGGAGGAGGAGGAGGAGGAGGAGAAAACCTCTGTTACTTTGCTGCCACCAGGCAATCTGTCATGTTTCTGTTTTCAAACTCTATTTGCTTAAATAAAAATCCACCCTCATGTCCACAATAGACTCGAAATTTAACATTGTCCTTCTCAACTCCTAGAGCAGAAATGATATTTACATATTCCCAACCTGTCTGGAATAGCATTATCCCTGGTTTCACAATGATCTCAATCCTATCTTTTTGGAAGGCCATTAAGATACTGCTCTTCCAACAGACCTTTGGGGAATAAACCGAGTCTTTATTCTGTTCAATATGAGGTGGTGTGTTGCTGTTGCTGCTATGTCTGTGGCAGTCATGTTTTCTTATGTTCTATTGCATTTATATTTTTATTCTTAAGCTTTAAACTGTACCTGGAATCATAAATTACTTAGAATAATTTTTTCACCACAGCATAAAAGCTTCAGTAAATAAGGTAACTACATGGTAACCCAGCTAACAAGATGATCAAAATGCCACCCTAATAGGCAAACGTATGGAAGACAGATGTGATCTGAAAGGGGAAAAAAGGGAAGCAGTCAGTATCATGTCAGCCGTATTAACATTTACTTGAAAGCTCTGATGTCTCCTTCTGCTCAAGAGTTTGGATAAAACATTGGGAAGTAAATGCAAAGTGAGTCTTTCTGCCAGAAGACTGTCATCTCCCTACTGAAGTATGCTTTGTAAATCCACCAGTTGTAGTTATCATTCTGATTTATTTTAATTGCTGTTTGCAGATAAAGTGACAGCCTCTTTTCTGCACTGCTTCATGCTAGCTGATATTTTACAAACTGTCTAGTAACAGTAAGCAAACAATTCCCAATAGAAATCTTCTCTTATGCTCATTTTAAAAGATTATTTGCTTTTAACGTGTTTGAGTTCATAACAATAAACAGCATGAACAACAAATCGACTTTCCTTGCAAGAACAGGAGAATGAATATGGGCTGAGATCACTTATTGTTGGTCTGTGGAACATATATTAGGTGAGGTGTTTTAAAAAACATACCTTTGTTTGCAGAGAAACATCCATGCATACTTGTAACAATATGTAGTGCTATTGTCGGATATATTTCCAACTTGATATTTAACAGAGATCACAAGCTGTGCTTACAAGACAAAAAGAATGTGTAGAGCATGGAAAGTCAAAATACATTTGCTCATGCATCATCACTTACAGCCTAGAGTTCAGGCTTCTAGCAGTGTTTGTGTCTCAAATCACACGGAGGCTATTTGTAATGTTTTGAACGAGCACAAATCTTTTACAGATGATGTTTTACCTCCCACATGGCGCTACCAGCATAATGGGAAAGAACTGCTGATATATCCTGAGAAATACATTCATGATTAATTAATTATTCTTTTAACATTCTGGTGTGCTTTTTTGTTCCTAGGCTTCTCAAAAGACTGGTAAGTGACTGAATGATCCATCAGTTTTTTACCCATCCTCACAGAAGGTCACAGGCCAAACATCTGCATCAATCATTGTTTTAGTTATGTGCTGTGTCCCCAAGTTAAAATCAATGTGCTGAGCCTAATATTTTAACTGCTTCAGGATAAATGTTGTAAATCTGTTATTTATTGTTACATGTCTAGCTAGTCAAAACAGCACAGATGAGGATGGAATGGGGATGAGAATGTGGACAAGGATCTTCTCTTGTTTTGTTTTGTTTTTTAGTTCCCCACACACAACTCTGGAACACTGAAGAGGCCAAGAGATTTTTACTGGCCAAATTTACCTTGTGAGCATCATGTTAAGTTGGGATTTTACCTGGAGTTTCTTTTGTTTCTAGTTCAACATTGTTGAAACGCAACACTGAGGTGGCAAATGTAGTTTCCAAATGCAAAATATTTTGTTTCTATTCTATCTTAGTAATATCATTTCACCATTTTATTTAATTATTAATTCAGTGCAGTCATGAAAATAAAATTAGGAATATCCTTTGCATTTAAAGCCCATACCACGAGACATTTCCAAGTAGAAGAATTATTTAAGTCCCATCTCAATTTTCATTATAAACTATGGATTTCATCTCTCAAGGTCTGGAAGGCCACTGTTACAAAAATACTTTCTGTTTTTTTATTTGCAGTTTGGGATTTGGTGTAGAGTATATAGTATCATACTGATTGAATGCTGAATACAATGATTTGTCTGAAATGATATAGGATTTCCTGCTTGAGGAAGGGGTTGGATAGAAGACCTCAAAGATGCCTTCCATCTCTTGTTATTCCTCTATTCTGATGCAAGATATACCTCAATCTTCCCAAACAAACTCACTTGCATAATATCTTTGTCTACTGCTAATCATATATTGCTCAGTTTCATGGCAAAAAAAATATATTGATGCCCTGAGCTGGTATATCCTCTGCTATACAGTTTTCCAAACATTATACAGTCAAGCTTCAATGCAAGATTACAACAAAACTGACAGGAAGAAAGATTATTCTTTTGTCTGATAAATTTCCTATGCTTTATATGCAGGAATTGTACTTTAACTAGGAACACATTCAGTGGAAGTATTTATCTGCAATCTGAAATATACTTTCCATTGCAAAAGAGATAAAATTAACTCTTTAGATACCATAGCTAATTTAATAGCATTCATGCAATGGCCACATGAACACTTGAACATATACTCTAAAAAGAAAGTAAACATATTGTCATTACCACATGATGTGCATAAGGAAGGCACGTGTCTCACTGACACATCCTGTCTTCTTGCCTTTGTTTCTTTTTATAAACTTGTCATGTGCATAAATAAAGCTAAATAAGATAACAAATTATTTTAAGTAAAATGGTATGTACATTAATTTACAAGTTCTACTGGAATCTTTTTCTGTATTTCCTTGAAAAGTAAAAAATAGCATGGGTAGCATGTGATGTTTAAATTGTGAGAAAAAATGACACTGTGACCGTTCTGATTAATTAATATATATTGAATATATTATTAATATAAACAAATATATTAATTCATGTTAAGATTTTGGAATCAATTTCTGGTATAAAGTTGTACAAATAAGTTTAGCTCCAGAAGCTAATTATAAATCCATCTCCTAATTGCAATTCATAAAAGTTTTGTATCTGTCACATCCATATCTTGTACAGACATGTTTCACTGCTATAATCATAATTTCAGGGATTGTGTGAAGATTTATCTATATGATATTCTTAAATATATTACCCAATAAACTCACCAAAGCAGCCACTGCTAGAGACCAAATACTTCTCTCACAAAAATAAATTGAAGATTTATTCCTCCTTAATATTTTAAGAATGCAGAACCTATATATTGCTACACTATATGTCTCAGTATCTCTTAACTATGGCTACGTAGGGCTGGTCATTACTGCAATTTAACCACATCTGAAGACACTCCGCATTATTGGAAAATTCAAAATAAAAACACAGAAGTAAATTTGGGAAGTAACAAAGATTACTAGCATAATCATAACTAATACTGCTATGATACTGTAAGACTACTGCTTTGATGGCTAGATTCCTAATCTATATTATTAGGATCAGCAACAATATGCCTTTAAAAATTTCCCATTCAAAAAATATTCCCAGTTGTATTTTTGGACCGGCATGTAGTGCCATCAAAATAAGAAAAATACAGGATATTGCAAATATTTCAGTAGGCAGAAGAACATAAATTCCTATTTGAATACTCGCTAGCAGAATCAAGCAGGGCCTTGTTGGGGAATCCATACTTATCCAGTATGGTTTTCCAGACCATATGATAAGAATCTTGCTAATGGAAATACCCTGGGAGATGTGGGAAATGGCTATCCTAAATCCTTTCTTTTGTCTCCAATCCAGTTGCAGGCTGCATTATCTCTTGCCTCTCTTTAAAATGTGTCCATCTTTTCTAGGAAACCGCCACCTAACTAGTCTATCACACCATCTCCCCACTTCATAGATACAATCCATCACAGTTCTATTGCATAAGTTTAAGAGCTTCTATTTCTTTACTGACGCCTTGGAGCATAAAACTATAAATGATCAGTAGTGAATGTTCCCCCACAAGTAGTATCTCCCACCACATGGATAGGGTCTAGAACAGTGATGGTGAACTTTTTTCTTGTGGCGTGCCAGAAGTGTGTATGTGCGCGCGTAACAGCTCGTGTGCGTGCCAGCACCCATAGTGCAATGCAAACCCTCCCACATGCGCATGTGCACATGACCCCCCCACGATCCCCCATGCATGCATCTCACATTGCACATGCACTTTGCCCGCCCCACCGCATCCCGTTTTGGGCCTGGAAAGTCATTATTCTGAGGGCAGTCTGGGGCTTTCCTGTCTCCCCACCTGAGCGGGCTTCTGGCATAGCCCCAGGCCTCCGGTGGGAGGGAGGGAGGGAGGGAAGCCCTGGCCTGCTTCTCTTGCTGCTGCCACACCCTTGCCCCCAGCAAGAGCAGTTCTTGCGCTGCCACTTCTCCAGCAGCACCAGGAGCAGCTGGTGGGGCAGAGAGGCTGAGGGTAGGCTGTGGTGGCAGGCCGTTCTCGCCAGGTAAGAGACAGGCTGCTCCTGGAGCAGCCAGGAGAAGCAGGAGCCACCAACGGGGAGGCGATGCCAGATCTCACCTCCTGCCCAGCCAAGAGACTCTGCTTTCCTTGTCAAAGTGCTTCATCACTGCAGCACAGGGGATGTGCATGGCACCAGGAAATCCACGCAGCTACTATCCCATCCCTCCTCAGCCTCGGTCATGCCACGAGGCTCCTCCTCAAGGAGGAGAAGATGGAGGAAGAGGGGGGAAGTCCAATCTGCATCTACCTCAAGCAAGCCGCAGCGCTATTACTCAGGGCTCCGAGTGGTTGGAGAAGAGGCAGAAACAGCAGGCAAGGCTGCACTTCGAGTGGGTAAGCAGGGTTCCCACTTGCAATGCTGCCTCTGCCATGAGGCACTTTGGAGAAAGTGGGCAAGGGTAGGCTGTGGCCGTTCTCACCGAGCCGTTTTCACGAGCTAAGACACAGGCTGCTCCCACAGCTGTCCCCATTCACTACTGGTCATTTATAGTTTTATGCTCCAAGGTCTCAGTAAAGAAATAGAAGCTCTTAAATTTATGCAATAGAACTGTGATGGATTGTATCTATGAAGTGGGG
This sequence comes from Arizona elegans, assembly GCA_022577455.1. Taxonomy (NCBI): domain Eukaryota; kingdom Metazoa; phylum Chordata; class Lepidosauria; order Squamata; family Colubridae; genus Arizona; species Arizona elegans. Next base: position 40,536,174 of record JAKOOJ010000002.1, read on the forward strand.
AGATGGTGTGATAGACTACAGTGAAGTGGCGGTTTTCTAGAAAAGATGGACACATTGGCCTCACTAAAAAAAGCCTTGATGGATACACCAGTCGCACCTACAATAAAAAAACAGAATTGCTCATTGCAGATTTTTTTAATGGCTACTAATCTGTCTTTAAAATGTTTTTTGCCCTTGAAACTAAGTGTTTATCATTTGTGTCAGGGCACAGTAACAATTCAAAAAAACCTTTCTCTTCAGGGCCATAGCCCACTTGGATGAGTGTACAATGTCGTTTCAGTCATCAACATCCCCTGCCTCTCATCTGCGTAGTTATGATTTCCCTTAATAATATGTTGAATGAGTTCGTTTTTTCCCTTCATGCTGCATAAGTGTTGGAGAGAATCATAGATCCCCTTGCCCTGCATTTTGCCATCACTGTACTGTCCCCTGTTGTTTTGTGGGTGGAACAGAGATGTAGAGATTAGAAAACTCTTCAATGTTTAGCTCTTACATTTCAGACTAACACTTTAGATTTTATATGCTTGCATCACAGCTAGTTTTAGTGGTAAAATATAGAAATGCCGCAAGTGAAAGTAATTTAAGTGTAATATCCACTTTCAGTCACAGCCCAATGCTTTATTAATCTCAGCTATAATTACATTACAATTCCCTGCTTCCTCAGCCGCAATGAATAAGAGTAACTACCACTCCAAATTAATAAACATCAGGATGACATTAGTTATGTTAGACAACATCAGAATTTCCTCTTGCCTCTCTATTTTCAATTTGCAAGGGTCTTCTAAAAATATGTAATTTAAAAGGCCCTCAGGCACAAATTATTGCTAGAGAACTACTAAAGATGGAAGCAAAGCTGCAAGTAGCATCACATTTGGCATGTCACATGCCAAATTCTTTAATGCCCCCTTCTTTATAACCATTCAAAAATTCAAGACATATTTTGCATCCAATTAAACCATGTAAGTGAATTGAACTGGCTTTGGGATCATACTTCACCTCAGGAACTAATCTGACCTACAAAATCTTAAGAAATTAGTAATTGATCGATTGAATCCAAAAAGCAGTTGGATTCATATATGTTGTAACAGACATACATACAGTATACATGTAAGAGACATACAACAAGCCTAATGGGTCATTTGTTGCTTTTCAATCTCTGGCTATTCATCTCCCTAAAATATCAATATGTCCGTATTTAGCAGTCAAAAGTGTTCTGCAATTGGAATGTTGCCATACCTAGTCACTACCTATCGAAGCCCTGTTTTTGGGGGTACCTAGCAAAGAAAGTGCAAATCAATCATTGCATTCATTATCTGCTATTCATAATGCTGCTATCCTTATATATTGCTACCCACTGTCTGAGTATTTGCATGTCTTTTGGAATTGAAGACCTCAAAATGGTATGCTCTAAAAATGGGGTCCTTATTTCTTTCAAGGGGGAAAAATTATGTTAGCACCTTTATGTTTACTATTATTCCATGGATTCCTAGAAACCATCTAGAGGGAATATTACTAAAACTGACCACCCCATCCAGGTAATATATCCTCAGAATAGCAATCAAGAATGTGACACGCTATCTGAGTACAATCTACTGAGGGACATTTAAGACATGCTGTTTTTCTGTGAGAAATGCCTTAGTGAAACCATTATACCAGAATAAGTGAAAGAACGACCCTTTTCTTATAATTACCAACTGCTCTTTGGGGTGTTAAAACTCTCATTGTACTTAACAGCACTGTCACATCAATACATTAAAAATGATCAATTGTCCGTATAGACAGCGTGGCAATTATGTGTGCAAGACATAATGTCTAAACTTGTTGTAGAAAGATGGGATTAAAATCCTCTCCTTCTGCTCTCTCCTCCTGCCTTCTCACAGCTACATAATACACTACTTGGAAAGGTAATTAAGACTGAACCATAACCCTCAGTGTGAAAGGTCTTTAAAATCCTTTGTAATAAAAAAAAGTATACTGTGAGAGTAATGCAAGATATATTTTATCAAGAGCATTTGCCCAGACGCTGAATGGCCAAATGTGAATTTGAAGCAAGAGGATTCTATTTAAATCTGATTTTGCTAAATATAAACATAAAGAAAGATGGAACAAAGTTCAGGGAATAAATTAGGCTAGAGGGATTTATTATCAAATAGGTTCATTTTTAAAAAAAGTTTTGGACTGATAAACTATACATTCAGAAATAAACTAATAAGACAAATTAACAAAACTAAGTTATTTATTTTATTTAAATAAGTAGTCTTGTAGGATGTTGGAGACAAACATGTTTATTATGGCACAGTTAATTTTTTAAGATGATACCAGATTGGAGGGTATTCTTGCAATGGGCTAACACTTTTAAAAATTATTTTAGTTCTCTTTAAAATGAATCCTGAGGTATTTCATAAAATCTAGTTAAGCACATAACTTAAAAACAGGCTTAAATTGCCTTTGCTATAGAATGTAATATTTTGCAAGAATATCAATTTTAAAAAATCAATTTGTTTTTTGCTAAAAAAAAAATAAGAATCATTGAGGCAGACTGGGACAGACCCAGAATTTATAGCAAAAGTAGTGAGAATATGTGCATAAAGATAAATGCTTGGAAACAGAATAGAATATCAATTGTTAAATACATTTTTTCCCATTTATTTCAGTTGATTTGTGCATGACTAATATAGGTACTGCAAGGTAGGGTTTTTTTCTCCCAAAGAATAGAACCGTGACCTTATTATGTTTTGACTGGATATTTCTAAAATCGTAAACTTGATGCCATTTGTATTATCACTTTTGGAATACATTGCTTTCCATAAGCATAGTATCTATAAATATGCAAAATCATTTAAGAAAAGCATCTGTATCCAGTCAACTATAACAAAAGACTCATTGAAATCTTTGAGCTGTTTTGGAAACATCATCAAAGAAGGGAATGCCTATATTTTGAGGGTCTGTCACAGGATCTAGAGCCTCATGTACTTCATGAAGAGGAAAGAACTTTAGTCTGGATGACTGGAGCAGATTCAGTTGGGACCGGGTGTTGCATGAATCATAAGCACCACTTTGAATTGTGTGCAGAAGCTTACTAGCAGCACTGCTATAACTTAAATATAAGTATAGTTCTACATTGATGGCAATGTCACTAGTAGTTTGGCTGCCATGTTTTGTAGAATTGGAGCTGATGAGTAATCTACAACTTTACCAACATCAGGGCACCTTGGTTCGTGTAGAATTAAAGTTGGCAAATACACCTTCCCAATGCTAATAGCCATATAATGGCAAGACTTTGAATGGATATTCTCAGATTGTGGGGAATTCTTTCTGGAACTCTCCCTGTTTCTGGTTCTTGAAATTTTTACTATGAAGACTTGTTTGAGTTAATGAACCTCTGAGGCTCATCCTAAGAAAAGACACCAATAGTTGCAAGACAGCTTCACATTACTCATAGTATTCCCCATACCTGAAGACTGAATAGGTCTGTGGGTTGTTAACATAACATTTTGGCTCTTCCAAGTACATTTCACACAAAATATAAAAAAAAAATGAAATTAGTTGATCAATGTCATGTGGAACAAATGATGAACTAGCATGTATTCATTAATTACTATATCCTATTTCTATTAATACAAAATGGATTCTCAAATGAACTTTTTAACTATGTCAAAATCCAAGATTTAACTGTAGTCATTTCTGTTCCTATAAGAATATTCTTTAGATGTTTCTGTTAGAAATAATTGTTATGGAGTATTGATATTCCATTCTTCCAAGATAGAATCTTTGCATTTATTTAGTATGGCTTCTCTTGCTTCTCCTTAGTTTCACAAGATTCTGTTAAATTGCAACAAAAATCCAGGTAATTACAAATGGATATTAGGATATAAGCACCTGCAGGCTTTATCCATTAATAGGTGTTTTTTTCAAATTGAAGTTGAACTACATTTAGTTATGTATCCTTGAATCTTGAGTCCTTACTTACAAATAATATTTCTCAATTTCATCAATGACAAATCAATGATAAAATTATAATTTAAACAATAAAAATAATGTAAAACAATCTATCAAAAATAGTTTAATAGTCCTTAATTAAAAATGATGGAATACAGGGAGCAATGGCTGCCATGCTGTTTACTTGCCTTAAAAGGTATAGACCTTTCAGGGACTTAAATAAGTCTGTTTCAATTTATGATCTGTAAAGTTGAACACAACCCACCAGAGAATCAATGTACCTGCTTTGCTTGTTTTTCTGAGACTGCATTAACAAGGAAGTTGCCAACTGAAATTACAATGCACAGCTGGTCAGCTATGTTATCCTCATAATGATTTACATAGGCAGGATTGAATGAAAAGCCAATGTAATGATTCAGGTATGTAGGCTTGGGAAGCACCTTAGCTAATGCAGCGTTGAGATTTGCTTTGTAATTTTTTGAATAATTTCTTCCCTGTGAAAGTGGTATTTGTTTTCCTTCCTCATTTTCTGAATGCTGTTTCTATCAAACTAAAACAGAGTGTGTGTTTTTAAATCAGAGGATGCAATGGTGACATTCAAATTTTTTCCCTACTGGTTCTGTGGGCGTGGCTTGGTGGTGGTGGGTCTTGTGACTGAGTGGGTGTCAGTCACATGAGCCTTCAAGCCACGCCCACAGAACCTGGTAGGAAAAATTGTGTCTATGAGCACGAGAAGGGCTCATAGTGAATGCTGTGACAGAGAGAATCCGAAGTTTGCTTCTTCCATTCACAGCGGAACTGCTGCAGCCTGTCCCTTTAAGGTACTTCGACTCCCTGGGAGGGGGCCAGGAGGGACCATAAACAGCAGCTCCGTTGTGAATGGAGGAAGAAAACTTCGGATTCTCTCTGCCACAGAATTCAATGTTAAATGCAGCAGAGAGAATCCGAAGTTTTCTCCCTCCATTCATAGCAGAGCTGCTGCAGCCTATCTGCATCAGAGAGAATCTGAAGTTTTCTCCCACAACTTCAGATTGTCTCCCCAAGGTCCGCCCACCCACTTGCTGGCCGGGCCAGAAGCAGCACATTTTCCCGTCATGGGCTGGATGCATAACCCAATCTCGGAAGGCAAGCAGACTTGAGGGACCACTGGAAAGGCTGCATGGAAGGCAGGCAAGCGTGTCAGGGCTGCGGGGAAGAGAGTAGGCTGCTATCTTCCTTCCCCACAGCCGGGTGGCCCCAACATGCTTGCCTGCCTTCCATGCGGCCTTCCCTGTGGTCCCCCTGGCCAGGCCCACTTGCCTTCGCAAGCTGGCCACGGGGACACCGGGAAGACTGCATGGAAGGCAGGCAAGTATGTCAGGGCCACCCGACTGCGGGGAATGGAGTAGGGGAGGCAGGATGGGACAGTGGGGGGGCAGGGGCAGCTAGCTAGGCCGGGCTTACCTGGCAGGCAGATCAGGGCCACTCAGTTGGGGCGCAGCACTCACTTCAGGCAGGCAAACTGCAGAGCGAGGACCCACACAAGTGAGGAGTGACTGGGCAGGGCAGGGTGGGCAAGGGGTGACTGGGTGACCGGGGTGACCAGTTCGAAGGGGTGTCCAGCTAGTGGTTGCTACCGGTTTGGCAACCCTGGCCAAATGTCTGCTACTAGTTTGCCCAAATCAGTCCAAACTGGTTGGATTTCACCCCTGAGAGGATGCTTTTCAGAGTCATAGTTTTAACAGTGCTGTTATATACCTGCCTCTCCCCACCCCCGATGCCCCAACATAGATTGGGGCATCATTTAAATCTGATCAGGGAAGATGGGCATGATTCAGGTCCCTTTAAGCTAAGGAATGCCAGTTGATGGGATGGAATGCTGCCAAGCACCATCCTTTGGGACATCCTCTCTTTAAAAATCAGGAAATCTCTGTCCCTGTTGGCCTGATTCTGTGGCCAGACCCATTTCTTGGTTATATTAGTGATTATAGGATATGAATTTCTTTCTTTCTTTCTTTTTGGCCATGATGGCCAAGAGCCAATCTGTGGTTCATTTACCCGGCGCAAAGGTCAAGTGGAAATTTATCACGTTATATCTGATCAGAAGCAAAGAAGATTTCCTCTGCTGAATTTAGTAATAGCAAAACCGAAAGAGCAAGAAAAAAGCACTGAACAAGACTGGCATTCTATTTTTATACCTCAGGATGCAGGAAATTCTAAACAGTAACACAACAATTGGTTACAAATTTCTTATCAATATAGCACATGTATAAGTAATACTGTTCAGTGTGGAATAGACATGTACAAGTAATGCTGTTCAGGTGTTCTTAGAATGATCTAAGAACTATATAGCATACTATAGCATACCACCTATACTGCTACTTGCACTTCAGTGCAAGCTGCATCAAGCTTCTAGGTGCTGTTCGAACATGTTCTGGGCATCTACCTATTGTTTCCCTGTAGGATCTGCTTTCAGCATTGCTTATCAAGTGAGTAGATCTTGTTTTGATTTAACTAAGCTGCTGGCAGCTTCCTGCTCTGAATTTCTCTGCAGACAAGACTAAAGCACACTGAAAAGCAATTGAAAAGGGGCGTTGGTCCTACCTGACACGCACCTTCTCGTTGGGTGGAGACAGCAGCCAGAAGTGGGTTCAGCTCGTGCAATCAGAGGAAGGACTGAGCCTGTCAAAGCTAAATCCCGCCCCCGCTGCTAGGGGCTCCCAGCTTTGTGAAGGACGAAGACAGGCTTAACGTGTGGAACAACAAAAAGAGAAGAACAAACATATCAATATCCAGACTGACAGGGAGGGACTGGCTGCTGTCTCCACCCAACGAGAAGGTGCGTGTCAGGTAGAACCAACGCCCCTTCTCCATTGTGAGGTGGAGACAGCAGCCAGAAGTGGAACATACCCAAGATCAGCGTCCCAGGTCTAGGGAGGGAACAGTCTGGGCAAGCAACTTCCCGTCCCCCCGCACTCTTTGGAGAACTTTCTGCCCGAAGGCCGCCTCCACCGAAGCATACTTGTCTATTTTATAATGCAGAACAAAAGAGGAAGGAGAGGTCCAGGTAGCCGCTCTGCAGACTTCGAGTAACGAAGCCTGGGAAGACCAGGCCGCAGAGGTTGACGCACTCCTCGTCGAGTGAGCTGTCACCATGGCAGGAGGTGTTAAGGAACGCAGTTCATACGCCGTAGCGATCGTGCACCGAATCCAACGTCCGATCGTCGACGACGACACCTTAGCACCTAGCGAAGCGGGAAGAAAAGACACAAATAATGACTCAGACCGACGAATGTCCGCAGTCCTTGTCAAGTAGATCTGCAGAGCCCTCCGGACGTCCAGCATGTGCCATCGACGCTCTAACTGATGAGATGGATGAGGGCAGAAGTCTGGGAGAATCAGTTCCTGTAAACGGTGAAAAGGAGAGTTAATCTTAGGTACAAATGTGGGGTTGAGTCGAAGCACAACCTGGTCCTCATGGAATACACACAAATCGTCTCTCATGGAAAGAGCCGCGATCTCAGAAATACGTCGAGCAGACGTTATGGCCACCAGAAAGGCAACCTTGTATGATAACAGGCGTAGACTGACCGTGCGTAACGGTTCATATGGTGGCTCAGTAAGAGAGTTCAAAACAAGGGGAAGGTCCCAAGTGGGATATCTATGAATGACCGGGGGCGACAAGTTGGTGGCTCCTCGCAGAAAACGCCGTATAATGGGTCGTTGAGACAAAGGCTGGAGAGAATTGGGAGTCAAAATGGACGAAATTGCCGCCACCTGCCTCTGTAAGGTATTGGGTGAGAGCCCTTTGTCCAAGCCTGCCTCAAGAAACCTCAGGACCTGCAACATGGAAGCTTCCAGTGGAGAGATGTTCTGGGAGAAACACCAAGTAGAAAAAGCCCACCACGTCGATGAATAGATCCTATTAGTGGAGGGCCGGCGTGATGCTTGGCTAGTTTGGATTATGAAAGGAGGGATGTTGTCTCGTTGAAGATCACCCCGCTCAATCTCCAAGTGGTCAGTCTCAGCCATAGTGGGTCTGAATGAGGATCTGCCCTTGACTGAGGAATCGGTGGGGCACGGAAGTGTCCAGGGAGGAGCTACTGATAAGTGCATTAGGTCGGCGAACCATGACCTCCGTGGCCAATGGGGCGATGAGAATGATCTCCGCCCATTCCAGAACAACCTTCCGAAGGACCCTTGGAAGGAGGGGAAGCGGAGGGAATGTGAAGAGCAGACCCGGGGGCCAGGGGGAGCGTAGAGCATCCACTGCCTCCGCCTGAGGCGTCCAGAATTGGGAGAAAAACCTGGGGAGCTGTGCATTCAGAGGAGAAGCGAATAGGTCCACAATAGGCTTGCCGAAGTGACTCGCCAACTTCTGGAAGATACAGGGATTCAGATGCCATTCGGAGTGGTCTATCGACTGGCGACTGAGCCAATCCTCTTGTACATTCGCCTCCCCCGAAATGTGTTCCGCCTTCAGGGAGATCAAGTGACGTTCTGACCAAAGACAAAGTCGTCTGGCTTCCGACATCAGCAACCTGGACTTGGTGCCCCCCTGGCGATTTATGTGTGCCTTTGTTGAAATGTTGTCGGTGAGAACCAACACATACGCTCCGGCCACCAGATGATGAAAGGCCCGGAGAGCGAGAACGACGGCTCGTAGTTCCAGCCAGGTTATGCTGCGGGAGGTGTCGGTGGCCGACCACGTGCCCTGAGCCACTTGAGTCTCACAGTGAACGCCCCAGCCGAATTTGCTGGCATCGGTTGTGACGACGACCCAGTGATGGTTCAAGAAAAAACTGCCTTTGGAGATGGACAGGGAGCGCCACCAGCGAAGGGACGCTAACACCTCCCTGGGGATGGTAACTCTGGTCGACGAGGTGCCCTTCCCCGCCTTCTGCAAAGGCAAAAGAAACCACTGAAGGCTTCTCAGGTGGAATCTGGCCCAGGGAACAATATCAATAGCAGAAACCATTTTCCCCAATAATCTAGAGAGAAACAAGGGCGAGACCTTCTTCTCTCGCATGACTTGAGTCACTAGGGCCCTAAGTCCCTCCTGCCGCTCCCTAGACAGATAAACCTTACCCTCGACCGAATCTATGACCGTCCCTAAGTGGATGATCCTAGTAGAAGGGACAAGGTGGCTCTTTTCCACGTTAATGGAAAAACCATGGGCGGCTAGGGTCCGAATGGTGAGGTGAAGGTCAGAGTAGACTCGAGAGATGTAGACATAATAAGGATGTCATCCAGATAACACTGGAGACGAATTGACTGAAGTCTGAGAGAAGTGGCTAAAGCCGCCAATATTTTAGTGAAGCTACGGGAAGCTGAGGAAAGACCAAAGGGCAAAGCCCTATACTGAAAATGCTTTCCAGCATAGTAGAAACGTAAAAACTTCCTGTAGGAAGATCGAATGGGTATATGTAACTATGCTTCAGTTAAATCAATTGAACAGAGGAGATCGCCCCTCCGAACGCCGTCAAGAATAGAACGTAAAGATTGCATTTTGAACCTTCTATAAACTACAAATCGGTTCAAACATTTTAGGTCCAGAATCGGTCTCCACCCACCCGAGGACTTAGGTACAAGGAAGACCCGAGAGTAAAAACCACGCCCTAATTGAGCCAAAGGCACAGGTTGGATAGCCTTAATGGCGAGGAGGTGGTTTATGGCTGAATCCATGAGGGCTCTATGCTCAGAACAACCGGAGCGGGGACAGCGGAGAAAAACAGAAGGAGGGGTGGAGACAAACTCGATGGAAAGCCCCGGTCAGATGGCTCTGATCCAGCAATCTGAAGTAGTGTGTTCCCAAATGGCAGCAAAACGGCCCAATCTGCCGCCCACGGGAAAGTTAGGAACACTATTAACGACGGCGACGGATGGAACGACCCCCTCCCCCTCGAAAGGGCCGTCTAGACATAAAGGGCCTGCCTCTCCCGGGCCTGTCCTGAAACCCCCTGTGTCTAGGAACAAAAGTACCCGTACCACGGGAAGAACCCAAACCCCCGTCTGCTGGGCGAAATTGGGCACGAGAGGGAAACGGGGAGTATCTGGATTCCCCTCTACGGAAAACGGTGGGCAAGATCTTCTTTTTGTCCTTACTTTCTATCAGGAAAGCCTCCAACAGGTCCCCAAACAACTTCCCCCCCAGGAAGGGAACTGAGGCCAAACGCCACTTATGGCGGGCATCAGCTGGCCAATGCCTCAGCCAAACCAGGCGCCGGGCTGCTACAGTTGACGCCAGGGACTTCGAAGCGAAGCGAGCTGCATTTAATGTTGCGTCTGCAGAAAACTGTACAGCCGCCACGATTTTATTGACGTCTTGCTTGAAATTGGAATCCTCATTGGCGAGCTTGTCTTGAAGTTGGCGGAGCCAAAGGAGGGTTGAACGATTAAAAAAGGAGGCCGTAGTGGCTGATCGGATGGCCCAGGATGCTGCAAGATGAGCGTGTTGAAGAACCTGCTCGGATTGACGCTCTTCGGGACGAAGGTTCTCCTCAGGATCACCCGGAACCGTGGAGTGGGAAAGCAAGGCCGCAACAGGAGCATCTACTGTGGGGATCTGAAGCAGTGAGGACAACTCTGAAGAAACAGAGAAGTTTTTCCTGTCTGTAGTAGATGGTACAGGAGCCGAAGCAGGAGATGATCATTGCTTTTTAATAACATCCAAAAATAGAGGAGGAGTAGGAACTGTCGTCACAGGCTTAGGAGGCTCCGTAAACAAGGGATTTAGCGCATTGTCGGACGTAGGAGGAACAGATTGAGCGGAGGTCCCAAGTTGAGCCGCATTAACTGCCTTAAATAGTAGGGACTTAAATAGAGCCTGAGGGAAAAGACCGGTAAAAGGGGGTTGGTCCGGTGGAAGTCCCTCATCTTCCGACAACTCCGGCTCTTGAAACTCAACGTCTTCACAGGCGGAAGGACGGCTCACACAGGAAGGAGCAGGAGAATGAGAATCGGCTCTGGATAATAACTCATTGTCTTCATCCCCATCCGAAGATACAGAGGAATCAGATGGAACAGACCAATTCCTATGGCATTTGGATCGATAGGAATTATGTGCAGCCAAAGAGTGCTGTACTGCGGCCTCAATCATTTTTTGAATGTCCTCAGTATTAAGAACTGATTGTATCTGGCCAGAAGCCGGTCCGACTTCCAAAGAAGTACGGACCGGAGCAGAAGATAAGGTCGGCGACAGATGCGCGGGAGGAGCTGGAGCCGGAGCAACAGGAGCCAGAGGAGAAGGAACTGGAACAGCGCCCCACAAATCCGAACTATGATAGTCCAGAGGACAGTCTTGTAGTGAAATTTGATCCGATGTAGGAGGAGACCGATGGACACTGACCCCAGATAAGGAAGAATTAGGAATCATAGTTGGATGTTTGTTGGCCCTCTCACTCTGCTGTTTTAAACTTTTTTCCTTGTGGTGGGGGGCCCATGGAGGGTCCGATGAGGAACCCTTACGATGCGATTGGGACCCTGTGGACTCATGGGTAGCCGGGCTGGCGGAAACTGCCAAGGGATCAGTCCCCACATCCCTATGAATGGCCAGGGGCTGTTGCCGCACTGTGGCCCTACGGCCATGTTTACTCTTCCCCACTGCTTTAGGCACGATGGGTTGAAAATCTATATAAGCAATATGGCCGCTCCCGGACAGCTGTCAATGAAATAGCCACCAACCTTCGAGAGGTAAAGGGTCCGTAGCTAGGGTACCCTACTGACTGGTGTTAAAGCAGGAGCCAATAATGTCCCGGGAGCAAAGGAAAAGGCCAAGCCTCTACAGGAAAATGCTACAACCTGGAGGCCTCCAATAACCGCCACAGCAAGCGCACCAAATTGACCCACAAAATGGCGGCTGAGCCCCAGAGACAAACTCCACCACCTCAGAAGTTAATTAGATGGTAATAATCAATGGGGCAGAACTGCTCCAGCCGTCAAGGGCGAGCAAAAAGGCCAAGGACCTGCTAATTATGCTAGGTCCGACAATCAGCTGAGCCAGGGAACAAACGGCAAGCGGCAATTTTAAAATGGGAAAGAAACTTTCCCTCAGCTTAGAAGCTCAAACGGGTGGCGCGCCAGGCAAAACAGGGGGCGCGGCAGCTCCACAGCGAGCTAATGGCTCAGAAGGCGCCCCCGCAGCCGCTGCCAACAGAAGAATAAATTAGCTGCTCCCTTGAAATGGCGAGAAGCTCCCCAAGTCCCACTCACTGACCAGAAGCTGAAAGGGGAGCGCAGCAACTCCACAGCTATAACATGTCCCAGCCAGGCCTAAAAGCCGCTCCGCAGTTCGAAATGGCAGCGCGGCAAGCAAAGGGGAGTGCAGCAGCTCCGCAGCGATTAAACTGTCCCAGAAAGCGACCAGGGTCTCCCTCAAGGGAGCACGAAGCTCCTCAAGCCCCACTTACTGATCCAGGAGGGGCAGGGTCGAGAACCGACGAAGAGGGAGAAATTAGCCGAAGATGAGGGCAATTGCTGGTAAACAAAGCCGATTTTCAAGAAGCAGAGAATAGTCAGGTAACAGTCCAGAGTCAAAAAAGCCAAAAGTCCAAGAAAAAAACTGTCAGAAAGGTAGAAATTGACTAGAGAGAAATTTCCACACTGCAGTCCAGTCTGAAGGACTGAGCAAAGCTGGGAGCCCCTAGCAGCAGGGGCGGGATTTAGCTTTGACAGGCTCAGTCCTTCCTCTGATTGCACGAGCTGAACCCACTTCTGGCTGCTGTCTCCACCTCACAATGGAGAATAATAGGTTACTTTTTAAATGAAGTGCTTTCAAGGTAGGAGTTTCAGCCCCTCAGTTACATATTTTAATCTTTGTATTGTTGCAATTGTTTTCATTTATTTTAATTTTATTTGTTGTCTGGAGTCATTTGTTGAGAAGGAGAGCAATGCAAATTGAATAAATAATTAAGTATACCAACTATGTTTTTTTAAGGAAAATAAATCACTGAAAAGTATGGTCATGATGCTGGGGCAAATTTTTACTATTTTTTACCATGCCCTATAGGCTCCTGGTCTACATAATTCAACATAGAAAATGTGTATTACATATAATACAAATATTATATACTATGTATTATATTTCAAATTATCTGTGGCTGCTATTGCATTTACTTAGGTGTAAAATATTGTGCTCCAACTGTATTTTCTCTTTTTGCTTTTCTAGAATGAAAATATAAATTCTTGAGAGTATCAAATAAGTAACAACAATGCATGCAGAAAATCATGTAGAGTTGTAAAATGAATTATTAAATTAATCTCTTTATTAATAGCTTTGCAGAAATCTAAATATTCATTATCATTGGCAATTCATTTGTTTTAGATAAAAATGTTCAATAATTTATTTAATCACCAAACACAATTATTATTACTATGAATTCCAGTTAAACAATGAAATGTGGTTTACTATTTTTCCTTAAAGAAATAGTGATAATAATATGTAAATCATCCAGTATCTGTTAAATTTTCCAGGCACCACTGTGAACACAGCATTCTTGGCAAGTATATGTTTTTAATACTCTCTATAAATATCTTGCCAACAATTCTATGTTCACTTTGACAATTAAAATTATCCATGATTTACCAACTTCAAAAATACAATCTAAAATCCACCATCAGATTATGTTTGCCTTAGAATCAGCCAAATATTACACAAAGATTGTGAAAAGCTTTCAAAGTCTCCAAAGCCAAGCTTTTAAATATTAGCATTATTCAAACTTTATGCACATTTCTTGTCACTAATAAATTGATTGTTGTCCAAATCTACACATACCCATTGGTTTTCTTTCATGACTCAGCAACTCTGTCCATTTTTCATTGTCATAAATAATTCCAAAATAATTGGAGGCAAAATCATGGTGAGAAAATGTTGTCATCATAAATATATCTTTGATTTGATTTGCAAACTCTTGATCAAGTTCTCTGAAAATGTATTATCACCTACCCTGAAACATTTGGCTGACATTAGCACATGCTATGAGTGACTCTTTCCCTTTTTTGGACATCTCTCTGGTATTTTCAATGTCTTTGCCATAGGCTATTTGTGTTACCACAAGTCAAACACTTTGCAATGTTGAAATTAAAATAGACTGGATTGGTGATAATTAGGTAGTAATTAAACTCTGAAATGTGCTAGGAGATTATTAGCACTATTGGTCTTTTTGACAGCATTTGTTGGTAGAAAATCAGGTGACTTCACTGATATCCCCAAACCTGCTTTTTGGGTTGGAAGCTGAACATTATATTGACAATATTCAGACAGATAAAATATGAATTTTATCTGTCTGAATATGAACTTCTCACTTGATTTTTCTTTCCTCCACTCCCCGCCCCCATAAATGAATTAGAAATGTCTAATAATGACAGTTTCATTTATGATACTTTCTGATGAGCATGATTATAGTCTTTTGACTGACTTGAATTCTGACTTTTCCTATATCTATCCAATCTTCCAATGACCCTTTTGCTAGTCAAAATAATATTGTTTTATAACCTGCTCAGTAGTTGGCTGCTCTTGCCAACAGTGGCTGTGCCTCTTTATCTTCATGTTCAACAGATTGGTTTGTCCTTTGGCTGAAGATAGTGGCCTTTTGCTCTTTGGGGTTCTCCGTAAATCCTTTTTTTTTTTTTCTGTTTCTCTTGGGTTATTTTTATATAGATTTAGCCTACATACATGTCCATTATGCTATATATTTTCAGGCTATTTCTCATAGTAATTATAGGATCTGCATATTTAAATCTAGAAAAGCAAGTTGTTGGTGTTATAAAAGAAATTTTGTGTAAAATGAACATTTCATATCTAGCAGGTATTGTGAGTATGGTTCCATATGTAGTGCCATCACCACTTATACCAATAACAGAACTTTATGGACAGTAGGTCTAAGGCAGGAATTATTTTCAATGATATTTTCAGTGAAGGAAAGGCATATCTCTGCTTGTTGTTTATTTTCCCATTTCATTTTCTTAAAAAAAAAAAAAAAAAAAAAAAAAACAACTAGTGTGACCGGGTTGACCCTATGGGTGATCCTAAGTTAATCACGTACAGACAGAAGTCTTGGTGGTTGGACTGGTGCTTGTATACAACAAAGACTTTTTGTGGAAGTCTTCTCCGAGATTGGGTCACTCTGCAACCCCTCATAGTCAGAAAGTTCATAGAGAGAGACAGCAAGATGAATAGCCATGTCCCTGGCTTCCTTGCATTTGCTATTGTCACAGCAATTTATTGTAAACCAGCTGTTTGTCTTCCTTCTCCTCTTGCCTTCCTTTCTGGACTCATGACAGCTTCCATTTCTATAGCCAAAGCTTGAAATCTCGCAGGATAAATCCTATAATGATGGGTCTCAGAATACCAGAGGTCTTACAAATAACTAGGTAGTGATTGTCTCTGCGCTTGCGATACACCATGATGAAGTTAAAACAACTGAAAGTATAATCCAAGGGCCATGACACTTGGTATTTTTTCTTTAATAAATGTGCTTGTAACTATTGCAAGGTTTTTTCAGCACAACTCTAGGGAATGGTTGCTGTTGCTTCTGTATTTCTAGGAATTAGATTTTATTTACCTGACAATATTAATCATGCCAGTCCTTCAGGCTATTATCTTTTTTGGATATGTTTCTTCCAAATCAGAGAGGAAAGCAAAACAATATTCTAACCTTTAGCCAACATTGTTTCCTCTGCCTATTCTGCATTTCCTGTTAAGGGACTTAGATAATCCTGGCTGAAGAAATAACTGTGGTAGAAATTAGGTAGAATAAGTCTGACAAAATTAGCTCGTCAAGCTATAGATTTGGGCACACAAGATGAAGGAGAAAATATAGTAGCCATCTTCTTCTAAGCAACAGCTGGTTACTTAACAGTTTTTACCAATACATATTGTTCTATATTGTGAAGCATATAAGAGGCATATACAGTTAAAAATTCTTTTGTGTGCTTTTGTTTGGATTGCTTTTTATTATCATTATGTATTTAATTCCTAGCTCCAGAATCTTCTCCTACCAGATACAGTAGTCCTCAACTTGACTACAACTGACCCAAAATTTCTGTTAATGGGCAAGGCAGTTGTTAAGTGAGTTGTGCCTCATTTTATGAGCTTTTTTGCCACAGTTGTTAAGTGAATCTGGTTTCCGACTTTGCTTGTTGGAAACCGACTGGGAAGCTTACAAATAGTGATCACATTACCCTGGAATAGTGCAACTGTCATACATACCTACCAATTGCCAAGCACCCAAATTTTAATCATGTAACTATGGGGATACTGCAACTGTTTGTGTGAAAACTGGCCATAAGTCACTTTCTTCAGTGCTGTTGTAATTTCAAACTGTCTCTGAATGAATGGTGTAAGCGAAGCACTACCTACATATACTAATGGCTGGATTTCAATATGTTCATATCAGGGGTGAAATCTACTTACCTTCCTTATCTATTCGGAAGCGCACGCACCGCGTGCACGCGCTCGTTTCATTACGCACGTGCACATCAAATATTCTGCACATGTGCAGAAGGTAAAAAAAAAAAGACACCCGGGCGGTGATCGCTACTGGATCTCCGAACCACAGGGAAAAATTGCTACCGGATCAGGTGATCCGGTTCGATCTGGTAGCATTTCACCCCTGGTTCATATGGAATTGCATTGCAATGTGAATAAAGTTTAGATTTCCCTAGATATCTATCTATCTATCTATCTATCTATCTATCTATCTATCTATCTATCTATCTCATAAATGCTATTAAATGCTATCAACATTCTGTAAGCTTGTTCTGTTATATAAGGTTTGAGGGAATAATTGTATTATTTTAAAATTTATGCATTTTGTGTCATTGAAAATACAAAAACCACCACTACTTATTTGGGTTGCCTTATTTTTCTTTCAGTGCAGAAGCATGAATTCTACTGGAATTCTCTATCAGAAATTATTTCCTGTTTTATAACATTTTGATGTTTTCATCTACATTACAACTAAATTTAATTCATATTTTCCAAATTTGTTGGGGGGAATGATTGATTGAAATTTCACCATTTAACAGCCATTTATTTTCATGGTTACATGCCTACAATATTTTTTTCCCAGATGCCTTGCTGTGAATTTGCAGAAGTTATCTTTTTTAGAAACCAGCAATATTATTCAGTCCTAGAATTCAAGCAACACTAGAATCTGATGTAGATACATTAATCTTTTGAAATTAGAATTATCAAAAAAAAAAGAAAGAAAGAAAGAAAGAAAAGAATAGCTACAACAAGGAAGTCAATTAGCACCTATTTCTATAAATACAACTCTTCAAGGGTTGCCAGCTCTGTGGTTCTTTTGTCTCTGAATAATTGAATGGTTTATAATCTATCTAATAAACATCAGAAAATATGCAAATCTTGCCAGGAGTGATAAAGTATTAAACTTGCATAATATAGAACTGATTCTTTTTTTAGAAGCCATGGTTCCCTTCAGATCAAATGGTTAAGTAAATGTCTTCCTTATAATCATACTTTTCCTGCATAAGATTAAGTGTCATACATCATATTGCAATATTAAATGTTATCCTAGTCTTGGATTATATAGTTTTGATCCATGGTTGCTCACTCCTAAGCGCTGAGATCTTTACATAATAAGTTTTAGCAATTAGTCTTCCGAACTTTAGAAACATGATAGAATATGCCAAGAAAAGATATAATTGGACTACACCTCAAACTAAGAATAACTGAAATTGTATTCCTGGGAAGGAAAGATCTCTGTTACTATGAAAGTAATGGTAACACTCTTGATAACAAATTTCTTTCATGTTATCTCTCTTTGACAAAATTACAGCTTGAAAGAACTTTTTTAGAAACATGTTTTTCATTGTTCAATACAAATATCCTTCTACTTACATCATCTACATTACCTAATTAGTTGGAAAACAAAACTGACAGGTTTACTTAGAATTTAGCAGTATAACCATGTCTATTCAAAGGTAAACACTTTGTCCAAGAGTATATGGATATCATGTCACTATTTTTTTTGTAAAGTTTTTTAAAAATTATTTTTGAATATACATCAATATCAATACATGAACAATGAGGCATCTGGGTATCATTCATTTGGATACAAGTAGTAATGGTAGTATTAATATTTGTTACTTAAATCATACTTACTGTATGTAATTGTAATATTATTATACATATTTGTGTTGAAATATAGGCCTTCATTATTTAGTGTTCAGCATTTTAGTCTGCCCTTCTAATGACAAAAACAATATCATTAAAACATACATCTTTCAACATCTAATCTTTACATCTAGCTATTACTTTTAGTATATGATATAGAAATATGTATAATAATATTCCCCCTATTTCTTGCTTCTGCCTCAGTTCTAGCTCCTAGTAAAGCCAATCTTGTGTTACAAAACATTTCCTCTATCCATCATCTCTTGTCCATTTTAATATTTCAATTCTTATATATTTTTATACAAACAATCTGGGATTAGAGCAGAATTTGAGATCTTCTGGATCTAGAACTCATCACTTTAATGTTATATTTCTTCCATTCATTTCTCAAAAATTACTGGAAGGGAAAAATAAAATACAACTAGCCTCAAAGTATTCATAATTGCTCTGAAGATATAGACACATGTCTGAGAAAAGGTATCATTAAACTCGAAAGGTCTAGTTCCAGAGTAATTTTGGAACTAATTCAGTCTGGGAACAGGGTCCTCTGAACTCAGTAGGTTTTTGTACTGAATTTGCATTTTTAAAATTGTTCTGTAATTTGCTATGTATACAATTTTACGCAGTTACTCTTTAGTTGTCAAGCTAGGCTTATTAAATTGCTTTGTCTTCATTAAAGGCAATGTTCTAACATGCTAACATTTTCAGAAGACCCTTAATTTTAAAAAGAAAGGAAATAAATAACAGTGTTTATATCTACACTCTAATTTTTCTTTTCACCTTTAAAAATAGCTGTTACAGTTACAGAGGACTGAAACATGGGTGGTCTACAAATTAACTTATAGTCATATTTATATTTTATAAAAATCAGTTTCAATTGAACAGCGTATTAAATGTGGTTGGCAGGCATTCATCAAGCTGAGCATAATTTTCAAGAACAACCTCGCTCTATGCCTGAAGAGAAAGGTTTTTGATCAGTGTGTACTACCTACTCTAACATATGCCAGTGAAACATAGACACTAACCTCACAATCGATACAAAAGCTACAAGTGGCGCAAAGAGTCATGGAAAGGTACATGCTCGGCATTACAAGACAAGATAGAAAACCCGCACATGGATTAGAGAAGAAACAAAAGTATACAATATCATCAAGAGATTAAAAGAATTGAAATGGAAATCGGCTGGTCACATGGTAAGAACTGATGGCACGTGGACAAGCCAGTCATAAAATGGATCCCACTTGATAAAAAGTGTCTATGAAAGAGACTTAAAGCAAGATGGATCAACGACATCAGCAAGTATTGCAGACCCAATTGGCAAAAGAAAGCTCAGAACCGTATTGGTTGGAAACAGGTGAAAGAGGCCTTCATCCTGCAGTGGATGGACAATGGCTAAAATGATGATGATGATGAAAGTCAGTGTCCTATATATTTCAATAGATCTTAAGTAAAACTATAAAGTGCAGAATGAAGAATAATGTTAATTTGTTAAGATTGAAGCTTCATCTATCCTACACTGTAGAATATGTCAGGCTAAACTTTTGTAAAGTATTTTGTTATAGCATTTCAGCAATTTATGCTATAGGTAGTTGGGCTAAACCAATTCTTACATTTTCAAAGGAAACATCATATTTGAAATAATGACATTTGCAAACAATATTATATCTAAGCAATAAACAGATTATGTAATAACATTAGGATAATCAAGATTAGGGAGTTCATGGCTATGGAGCTCATGCCTTTAAGAATTTGTGATAATCTATATTTTATATAGAAAACATAAACTGTATTTCATCTCAAAAGAGATGAAGCCATAAAATTTAAACCATCGCATTTTGTTTTGAACCATTTCCCCTTTCTGAATGAAATTATGGGCAAATGTTTTATACGCTTAATGGAATTTCATAGCTTCATAAGGCAATACATATGCTGGGACTGAATCTGATCTGTGTGTTGTTAGCTGTTAACTATAATGGAATTTTCACTAATAAGCTGCAGTCCTTGCCTAACCTACTCTCATGGTAAAGCTGTCAGAAAGCGATGTATTCAGACAACAATAGAAATGATCTGTTGCTTTCTTCCAGTCTTTGGCATGGACACTATTGGGGATAATAGTGTGGGGGTGGGAGGAGAGATGGTAATATAAAAGGAAATGACACAACATGATAAGGGGAGGATGTCCCCAAGAGATACAACTGATAATCCCATGTTATTTTGGCTAATTTCTGCTCACATGTGGTCTTTAATTGGATTATCACCAAGGAAATAAAATCCTGAAAGAAAAAGAGGCTGCCTACTCAGTTTTCTCAGAGGAAATCACACATTTGCATTGGATCTAGGGAAGATAAGGTTTTAACTAAGTAGCAGGATCTCTTAAAATAGGCTGAGTTATCATATTATTCTTATTTTGTTTCTCATTGTTACCATAACTGATTGCACTTATTACACTAAGAGGATTCTGCTATGGAAGCAGAGAAATATTTAGGGAACAAGCAGAGGAGATGAAGCAAGATTTCACTCACTCCATGAGGTCAGACTGTGTTTAGAATCTCAAGCAATGTAATATTAATGCCTATCTAATTGGAGAATTTATCAGCACTGCCTTGCTAGTAAACAACCAGCCATCTGGACGCAAGAGGTTTATGTGATCACTGTTTACTGTCAAAACAGTGGCATTTTACTGACCTTAAGAAATCTGATTTTAAAATACTGAATCCCTGATCACATAACATTAGATGCACAGAGTATTCTAAATAAGATTCCTGAACAGACTGCTCTTATTATTTCTCAAATACCATTTTGATATTGCTTTATTTAAAAAAATAAAGAAAGAAGACTATATTTTTAAAAAGCAAAATATGGAGACTGAGGTATGGAAAAAAAGGCGGGGGGAAATGGAAGGAAGAGAAAAAGCAGAAAAGTTGTGGGGGAAATGGATCCCAAAACTGAATGGAATTACCATAAAAGTATATTCTGGTCTGAAAAAGCTAATAGGCATTCATTACAAACTACAATGATTTTTTAAAATGACCAATCATAAGTCACAAGCCCAATCACAGCCTTTCCTAAATTATGGGATTTATGTAATATGATTCATGTTGTATGATGAATATATGTGTTGACATCACCCTCCCAACTCTTTTGTTTGCTGACCTGTTTAGTACTGTATACAAATACAACCTCTGAGACTTAATCAACATGTGTGAACCCATGCAGAATAAGGCAGGTTCTTATTATTTATTGATAAACCAGTTTCTCAGTATTGTGCACTTGGCCACTTTCTGTACAATAATTCTGAATTTTGTTTAATATAACATTGTATTAAATGATCCCAATATTATTGTTATTTTATTTCTGTTTTAAGTAGGGCTTTGTTACACAGGTTGCATGTACATCTTGGCCCTTCAACATTTATCATTGTATGGGAAATATCTCCTTTTTTTTCCTGCAGGAACCCATTCCAACCACAGTCACATGGAGTCTATTTCCTTGGGTTTAAAAAGGCATACTTCCTGAAGAAGAATTTTTATAGAGTTTTTGTTCCTTATAAGTTCTTCAGATAGCCCAGTGGTGAAATCCATTTTTTTTACTACCGGTTCTATGGGCGTGGATTGGTGGGTGTGTCTTGGTGGGCATGGCAGGGGAAGGATAATGCAAAATCTCCATTCCCATCCACTCTGGGGCCACCCAGAGGTGATATTTTGCCAGTTCTCCGCACTACTCAAAATTTCCTCTACCGGTTCTCCGCACTACTCAAAATTTTCGCTACCGGTTCTACAGAATCTGTCAGAACCTGCTGGATTTCACTCCTGAGATAGCCCCATCTATTTTTGCTTAGAGTTCCTTTTCTGACTTCATCTAGTCTTTGTTTCGAGACAGGTGCCGATCAGTATGAGAGAGATTTGTATATCTTATTACAGTAACAAGTCAATGGATGCAAACAGAAAAGGACAGTTATGGAATAAAAGCAATAGGCAATAGCAACAAACATTCTTAGAAGGAGGAAAAGTATTTAGTGTGAGCACCATTACATCGGCAATGAGCCCCTTGAGAGTAATGTTCTAAGCAAGGCTTCTTGTGGTGATATAAAGTATTTATGCCGACCGAACCAGCATAATTTTGTAAACTTTTTCAGAACAAAAAAATTACTATTTACAGTGACCAGCTGTACTTTTACAGCTTCACAGATACTGTAGTTTAAAGAATACAAAACAAAAATCACAAAGCATTTTTTTAGTGATGACAATGAATATCCACAAAAAAAAAGTAGAACTTTAAGATGGAGTTTGGGCCATGAAGAGATTTGCAACAGAATTCCAGCTGCAGTGGCGTTAAAAGATTAGAATTAGTAAAAGGAAAGTACAAAGCTAAAATAAGCAAACATATATGCCAAAAAAGAAGGCAGCCTAGTGAAAAATTAATTTTGATTTTTTAAAAATGTAAATTGTTTATTCTACAAAGCTCTCAGAAATTTCAAATAGAGCTAATATCGTAAAAGAAAGCTATAAATTTTTAAAAGACTGAAAGTAGAACAAACCCTTTGAATTGTTGGCTGGGCAAAACTCTAGAAAGACTTCAGCATCAGAGAAAATGCATGGAAATCTTCAGACCTGGGCTACTATAAAGGTAGTCCTTGACTTACAATCACAAATGAGACCAGAATTTTGGTCATTTGGTGATGCAATTGTTAAGTGAGTCATCACATGACTAGACTTGATTTTACAACCATTTTTACTCTGGTTGTTAAGTGATTCACAGTGGTTATTAGGCAAATTTTGCTCCCCTATTGAATTTTCTTTTGGAAGCTGGTTGGGAAGGACACGTGACTGCAAGATGCTGCAACTATTGTAAACGTGAACTGGTTGCAAAGCATTTGAATTGCAATCAAGTAACCATGTGGATGTGCAACTTGAAGGACTGGTTATAAGTCATTTTTTGTCATACTTCAAAACCAAGAAAGACATGTTGAGATAAAATTTCCTGTATTGTTTCTTATATATAGATGGCAATCTTGCCAAACAAAAGCAGATTACAAGCACCATAAAACATATTCTCTGGGAACTGTTAGAGAGGAACTGTCTTCAGCCTTTTTCTCCCACACAAATTGCAATGTTTCTTGTCCCTCTAGAATGCACTCCTTTCCTTCTAGGAATCCAGACAACATTCCATCACTTTTTCCAAGATTGTCATAATTTTGAAATGAGTACCTATAATAAATCCAAGTGGATAAATTATCAATGTTTCTTTTAAAATAATTTTATTTATTTATATGCAGTAAGTATGGTAATATTTCTTCAATTTAGCAGCTTGCAGATTTTTGTAACTTTGCTGCCATTGTGCACCTAGCTGACTTTTCTCTACATAGCAGTAGACATATGAAAATGCAAATGTGCATTTATATAATATAGTACAAAACATGTGTTACATAAATCTTATGATGATGAAAACATTGATATCAAAAGGAAAACAATATAAAGGATGTTTTGAATGAAATTTCTTAATCATCTGTCATCAACGTTTGCTATTGATGATCAGATTAACTAAGAGACTTAGAATTTAGAACTACTTTATAATAATAGAATTTATTGAAAAGTAATTTCAATAAAATATGTGATATTTTGCTTATCCAGATTAAATCTACAACTAATATCAAAATCTAATTTGTGAATGCCATAGAAGGCAGGGTGGTGATTATGAAAAGACAAGCAAAATTTTGTCAACACATCAACAAGCAACAACATTAGTTCTGTTCAATGTTATGAAAACCATCTAGAAAAAAATGTGTTCAGATCCATCAGTACTCAGTAATTAAAGAGTAGAATTTTCAAAAAATCTTAAAATGAAAGTATTCATCTTCAGAACCTCACAATTAAAGGAGCACCAGAACCATTCACGATATGGTATCATTCAGCATCTGTCCTGTAGCCAATCTGAAAATACCAATAATACTTCAATTAAAAATGATAGGAAATCAAAATTGCACCAACTATTCATGTAATCAAGTCATAAATGGTATTTGATAGCTTTGCCTTTCTTAATTATGTGAACACAATTATCTGAATTGTGTTCAGAGACAACACTACTCTCAGAACATAGTGGTCTCCCCTCTTGCATTGGATTTTAGTTCTTATTAGCAATCAGCATGGTCATGAATTCAAGCAACTCATAGAGAAGAGAATCTTTTCTACTGGTTAAGAAAAACATGCCCTTCCTAACCTCGCATTGACTGAGTTTACACAATGCAGTAACACGTAATGTTGCTTGTTTGAATTTGTTTTAGAATATTGTATGAATCCAGTTTGCAAGCTTGGTAGCTGGGCACATAATCTGTGATTTTAGCCATCAGAATGTATTCAATAATCCATGATTGAGTAAACCATGGCATACGATGCTGAGCGAATCAGGCCATCATGGTTATTAAGTTAAATGCTTGGATTTTGATATAATGTAGATGCGTTCCTTATCCTATTGACATTTCCATTTAAAGTTAGTTATTTTCTCACTATTGACCCATTACTATTATTTTGTCACAGCAATGGTTGTATGTTTCCAGAAGGTGGTATAAGTTGCTAGTGAGGAAGTACATTCTGAAAGCGGTTTGATTGAACCACTTCCTTAAATCAAATCACAAAATCAAGTGCCTTCGAATCACTTTGATTCAATAAATTTGTATAAGTGCACATGAATCAAAATTCAAATAAATTTAAACCATTTAAATTGAACTGACTTTTCAAATTGAATTGAAAATTCTAATTGAATCAAATTTGTGTTTTAGATGGAATCACCAATACAAAATGGATCTTACCTGATTTATATATACCCCCAATTGATGATTTCTGTTGTTTCTGGAAAAGAGAAATCAACACAAGACAAAGTTAGCTTGAGCACCAGTGCTAAGATTATGTCTGCCTGCCTGCCTGTCTTGCACAATAACCTCCAAGCCTCTTCCTTCCTCCCTTAGTCTTTCATTTTAGGAACATTTTTCCTCCCATTATAGCCTACAAAAAAGTAATAATCCCATTTTTTTCTTTCAGAGACTAAGCAAATAAGATTGTTAATCTTTTGGCCTACAGAAATAAAATAAGCCCAGGGTATTTGCACACAAAGTCTATGATCTTTGAATCTGCCAACACAAATAGTTTTAGCGAAGTAGTTCCAATTACTACTGAATTTCTGAGAAATGTACAATTTAATTAATTTACCAGTGGGATTTTAGTCACATTTCATGCTGAATCCTAAAATAGATATAAGTATATGTGCAATGTATTGCTAATAAGCACATAGGCAATGTATTCCATTAATTCTTTGGTCTGTGCCCATTATTTATCATTTTAATACATCCAAAGAACAAAGTTGATACTACTCATTTTGAAAAGCTGCAGGTAATTTTTTGATAGAATTACAGGTAGCAAAAGAAATTTCTTTCACTAATTTGAATTCTGATACTTGTATTGAAAAATGTACTTGTTCTTTAAATATATTATTTTCAAAATCTGAAAATTAGATCTGTGGTGATATACTGTTCCTTCAAGATTATATCTGAATTCAATTCAATTCAATTCAAAATCTAGGGAGCGTGTCAAGCTTCTCCCAAACTGATACATGAATTAATGATGAACTGGTGCCTGGTAATGAAAGATCTGCAAAGGAACCACCAAACTCAATGAATACCATTTGCCTTCCCTTTACTTTACTTCCTTTGCTAGGTTCATCTTAAAAAAGTTGTTGAACTTTAAGAACTCACTTTAAACCAATCTCATCTCCTTCTACTGTTATTGATCATGATGGAATAACTTCATCAATATTGTATCAGATGCAAACTAGTGATTTCATCAAATATTACTGCGATCATTTGACTGTATCACTTTCAACGGCTTATTGTACATCTGGATGTAATTTCTTACAGGTATGCTTAGTTGATGGATAACTCTGCATTAAAAAAAGAGAACATCCTTTGATTATTATTATGACAGTTCAAAAGAAACTTGCAAAATGTATTCTTTGTGCCTGCTTTTTCACATGATCATTCAGATTTTAAGGAGTCATGATTTTATGCTCAGTTCTTAAACATCATATTGCTATATTTAGAGATGTAATTAGTATGCTGCTAGTAGCTTGCTGCTGATTTGAGATTTCAACTAAGTGGAAGATACCAAAGAAACTTTTAACCCAGGACTGGTTGAGAGTGGATTGTGCAGGAAGGATTCTTCATTTTGTTGTCATTTTGTTGAAGATTCAAGCAAAGCATTTTTCACAAGCAAAACCACAAAATGAAGCTGGATCAACATGCTGCAGGGCTTCACACCATGGCCTAGGGCCAATCGCCAAAGCACAGGGCTGGAGATGGCACTTTTCAGAAATGATAGTAGCATGGTAGCATTACGGCCGAGGTAGAGGCTGGCAGGGCAGTGACAATGGAAGGAGACTATTGGAAGCTCTGGATCTCTACTTTAGCACAAGGACCATCAGCACTGGTACCACCGAGAAGTTCTGCTATGCAGGGTTTCAAAAAAGGCAAAGATGGATGGGCAAGAGATAGGCAGTGGGTGAGACTTGAAAAGGAGGCAATCTTTTACCTTACCAAGGCTTAGGGCTGGAGAAATCAAGCCGGGAATGGCTTAGATCAGGTTGAGTCTTTCCTTAACAATAACAACAGGGGGACTGCTGAGATTTCCATCACTAAGCTATGTAGTCACATAATATTACTCTTTATGACTGCATCACTTAGCAACAGAAATTCCACTCCTTTGTTAACCAAGGACAATCCATAGTTTAAATTCTAAAGTCAGATTGTCCCTGCAATGGTGGACATCTGTCATTATCATAACATAAATAGCAAGTCTGTTTGCAGGACCCAATGAGTTCATCAAAATGAAAATGCAAGCTCCATCCTTTTTGCACAAGCCTGCAAAGTCATAATACACACATACAATACACGTAGAATATGAATATATATATGCCAGAGGTGGGTTCTAAAATTTTTTACTAGCGGTTTTGTGGGTGTGGCTTATTTTGTGGGTGTGGCTTGGGGTAATGTGACTGGGTGGGCGTGGCCAACTTTTTTTTTTTTACTTTTAAAAGCATTGTTTCTACAACCTTAAGAGGTTGCAGAAAAAAATGCTTTTAGAAGCCTCTGACAATCAGGCAAGTCATCTGGGATTGCCAGAGGCTTTTAAAGGGATTTTTTTTCCTACAACCTCCTCAGCTGAAGAGGTTGCAGAAAAAATGTTTTCAGAAGCCTCTGAAGATCCCAGCTGAGCCGCACAATCATCAGAAGCTTTTTTTTAACTTTTAAAAGCATTTTTTCAGCTGAAGAGGTAGTAGAAAAAATGCTTTTAAAAGTTAAAAAAAAATGCCTCTGATGAGGTGGGTGGGGTAAGCAAGCGGCGACCGGGCTGGGGACCGGTTCTGGGGCGTGGCCAGCCAATGTTATTACCAGTTCTCTGAACTACTAAATTTTTTTACTACTGGTTCTTGCGAACTGGTGCGAACCGGGAGCAACCCACCACTGATATAAGCACAACAGAGCAAAGCTGTTTTGTAATTTGTTCCCTGACTCCACCCACTGCTGCTTCTAGGAAATACTCTGAAAGGACATAATAAACTTTTTTTTAAAAAAAAAATCTTTTTAATGCATAACAACCCAAGTGGACTCTAAAATGATTGATTTGTTTCACATGCCCCTGAAATTAGAATCTTGGAAATCATTCAGATCAGGACAAAATGAACATGTTTTCCTCACAGTTTGTTCCAGTCTCCTCACAATCTCTGCTGTTCATTTCTCATCTACCATTAAGTCTTGAGTAGATCTCCAAATGAGATAAAACCACAGGACTAGTGACAACAGCATGACACCATCCATCTTTATTTATACCACTTACTTTTTCATTTTGCCAGATGCCTATTGACACTAGAATCCAAAAGAGATGATAATATAATAGCACTTAGACTTATAAACTGCTTTACAGTGCTTTACAGCTCTCTCTAAGTGGTTTATAGAGTCAACATATTTGGTTCCTCATTTTACCCAACTCAGAAGGATGGAAGGCTGATTCAACCTTGAGCCTGATGAGAACTGCCAAATTGGAGGCAGGCGGCAGGCAGCAGGCAGCAGAAGTTGCCTGCAGCACTGCACTCTAACCACTGCACCACCGTGGCTCTTGTGTTAAGAAACCTAATTTCACCAGATCATTCTTACACAATATTCCTCCACTAGCAATGGTCATCAATCCTGTTACAGATCATACTAACAGTTTTTCGATTTGGACGTCCCTAACTTATTCCAGAACCATCAATATTACCATTGATTCAGTTGACATAATTGAAAGCCAGTCCAACAGCCACAAGGTCTTGCAAACTCTATAGGCAGGTGCATTAAAACTTGTACTCACTTTTCCAAATGCCATGTGCCTTCAGCCATTAGTAGGATTGAACATGAACAATTCCAACGTTCACATAGAAACATAAGAATTAGATTGTAGAGCCAATATTTTGTCCTCGAAGTCCATATCCATCAAGTTGGTATCTACATCTATGCCAAAAAGAAAGCTGCCTTCCTGTAAAATACGCTACAATCCCAATAAAGCAGCACTTAGCAAAGGGTCTATCTTCCCAAGTAGGACATTCTCATAATTTCATAAAAAATAGTTTTCTCATTCTCTGCTTTTTGCTGCTGCACATAATGAAGTATAAGTATATTGTCTATCACAGCTATCACAAGCCCAAGGGCAAATGAACTCTGCTAATTTATATGCTAGCATCACCTCTGAGATATTTTAATTCTAACCTCTTACTAAAACCACTTTCAGAATGAAATCATACTGAAATATTGCAAATAAATGACCTCTCTTATGAAGTTTTCCTGCTGCAAACACTGGTGTTACAAATGACACTGCCTTCATTTTTATGAAAAGTGATTTTTTTGTAATTACACAATTGATTAGAAGATGATAGGTATTTCAAATAAAATATATTCTGTGGGAACCTCACTGATACTAAAGCCAAAGTTTCATGTTCACCTGTAACACTTCAAATTAGGGGTTAAGAGACTGTGATATTGGAAATTTTGGAGTTAAGGTTCTGGTATGTCTTAAGATGAGACATAAATTCTCAATATCAGAGTCTTAACCTCAAATTAATTAATATACCTACTGGAGCCAAGTCTTTATTTAGATCTTTCATCATAGCTATATAGACTCAGGAAAATAATTTGAGAATTCTAGAGATACAGCAGCCATATGTAATAATGTTGTTCCCAGATCCTTAATGCATCCTGAATTCAAACACACATTCCTTTAACCCTTTTGGATACGGTACAAACTCAGGAAAAAAGCACATTTTTAAAAAGAAAAGCAAGGTACAGCAAGGATTGCCAGGGCATATCCAGAGGACTTTGCTTGCTTCAAATTCAAATATTAGACACACAGGAGGAAATAATGTGTGGTTTGAAGAAAATCTGCAAGGCTGTATGGAAAGAAAAGGGAAAAAATGAAAGTCCAAATACTTAACCAGAGAAGGTTAGTATAATCAGTTACAGAGGGAGGGAAAATCCACATTTTGGAGGCTTCTAGCCCACTCATCTCTAAAAATACATTCAGGAGCTGGGAAGCCAATTTCTTCTTAGACAGAGATTCAGTATTTTTGCTCTATATTTAGTGCAGCTTCTGGTGAGGCAGGTCCTCTGCACCTAGCAGAAAACTTCCTACCTAATTGGTTTTCTGTTCCGTATGTGAGACCTCTTCACTTACTGTTTATTTAAAGAATGAAAAAAGCTATAAGGGAGGGAGGAAAGCTGTTTCCCACAAAACTTTTAAAAGGAAATTCTGACCGCTGAGCTCTTGTGCTGGGATCTCTTCATTTACTTATATTGACCACTCTTTCCAGTTCCTGAAGTTGTGGCGTTGTATTAGTTTCCTGAAAATTGGGGGATCAATTTTATCATCCTGTTTGAAGCTGAGAGATGTTTCAGAGTGACACTACTCCTACATATTGCCATCTCTGTGAATTAATTATGATACTGCATAAAAACCATACATATGCAGGTCAGTGGTTTGGATCTTTAGAGAGAGAACCTTTCCGCTTCAGGAGCCATTTTAAAAAGAGATAAACAATTTCTTTCCTTCTTTTTAGGTTGACATTAATTCTATAGATCAAGTTCAATATAAAAACAAGTTTTACCCTCTGGTTCTGGCAAATATTTCTCCTGCTTTATGCCTTCAATGTCGTCATCTTATCCTTGACATACAGTGGGAGGGGTTCAGGCAGAGCTTGTAAATCCTTGCAGGTTTCTACAGGAAAGAAAAGATGGCCCTTAATTATTCCAGGACAAAAGTTGTTCTACTCATTGCATTAATTAAGAAGTACATTACCTGCTATAAATTGAATTATATCAAGACAAGGACTTCAAACATCTAACAGTTTTCTCATAGTGATGGATGTATACTCTGAACCAGTGGTGAAATCCAAATTTTTTTACTACCGGTTCTGTGGGCATGGCTTGGTGGGTGTGGTGTGGCTTGGTGGGCATGGCAGGAGAAGGATACTGCAAAATCCCCATTCCCTCCCCACTCCTGGGGGGAGGATATTGCAAAACCTCCATTCCCATCCCACTCTGGGGCCAGCCAGATGTGGTACTTGCTGGCTCTCCGAACTATTCAAAATTTCTGCTACCGGTTCTCCAGAACCTGTCAGAACTTGCTGGATTTCACCCCTGATCTGAACCCAGAAGACAATACATCTGTTCACTAACACAGTGGCAATGATTTTGTCCAACTGCTATCAAATTATTCAGAGATGATCCTGTATTATGTATTCAGTGATACAAAAACCCACTTCAAATTCATGAATATTGTTACATGTCAAATTCTTCTCTGTCTTTGCAAATCCTCCTCTGCCTCTAGAGAAACTCAGATGAGATTTTGCTGACTTAGGTATTGGCTAAAATTAAGTTTCATGGAAGGGCATGCAGTTCTTGTTGAGATGTTTATTTATTCCTGGGGTGGGGGGAAATCCCTCTATCCCTGGTGTTAAGACATTGTGACATTTCTGACCGCAGTTTTTCATGCTGCTGTTAACTTGGGAAAGCCACGTTAAAGATAAAGGTGGGAGTAATCAGAGTAATGCTCTTATTATTATAGTGGTAGGTCCAGGGGTAGACCTTTCATCTTGCCTTCACCTACATCCTTTCCCTCTCACATACAACAATATTCTCACTGTTTAGACTTAATGCTATGTTGCCCAGGGTTTATAATATTTTGCTTGAATATTGCCTGTGCTCTTGTTTGGATGAGTTGAACAAGACAGGATTGCATGTGTTCCAGTGCACTCTTCCTATGAAGTCTATTTTTCTGAATTAATGTTTCGCTAACTTTAAGTAATGAATTAGCTTTCAACTAATCTCTCAGACAAGCCTGGGGGAAGAATGCTTTCTATTTGCCAGAAGAGCATCTACTAAAAAATCTAAGAGAGCTGCCAAATTTTGTGGCGTTCTAATTGCTGTGAGCAGACTCTGAGTTTCACACAAAAAATGTTTACTAGCGACATACTGTTGTTTGGATGTGGCTTATTAGCCACGTAATTAATCATTGGGTTTTTACTGTGCTAATTTCCCATTTTGGTCTTATTTGATTGTGTTGTATTTTGATCATTGATATCTGTCTATCTATCATCTATCTATCTATCTATCTATCTATCATCTATCTATCTATCTATCTATCTATCTATCTATCTATCATCTATCTACCTATCATCTATCTGTTTGTTTTCTACCTAGTTTTTAAAATATTGTAATTGGGAACACACATGAAAGTGGAAATCTCAGTAATATAGAAATCTATTACCAAAAAACAACTGCTCTGCAGTTGTTCCTTTCACCCATGTTTCTCACCTCATGAACGAATGAATTGATCTTTCTCTGATTTGTTTCCTGATCTCCATACAATCAGGGTATTTGCTTCTGTAACAATTTACACCAAAGTCCAGAACTCAAGTGCCTTATTATTTAATTAAGAAAATCAAATGCATCTGCAGTTGTTTAATACAGTTAACAAGTGTTTGTTTCAAACACACATACAAATAGAAATAAAGTACCGTATTTTCCGGCATATAAGACGACTTTTTAACACATGAAAATCATCTCAAAGTCGGGGGTCGTCTTATACGCCGGGTGTCGTTCTCCTGTAACCAGGCAGACCAGCCCAAAAGATTTTAACGAGCCTTAAATGGCTCTGGCGATCGAAGCTCTGCCGATCCCAGCTTTGCCTGCTAATCAGGCAACTCAGCTGGGATGCCAGAGCCATGTTAAAGGAAAAAACTTTTTTCCTTTTACGTGACTCTGCAAGCTCTGACGATCCCAGCTGAGTTGCCTGCCAATCGGGCATCGCAGCTGGGATCGCCAGAGCCATCGATCCAAGCTCTGACGATCCCAGCTGCGTTGCCTGCTAATCAGGCAACTCAGCTGGGATCGCCAGAGCCCAGAGCCCTGTAAAAAGAAAAAAGTTTTCCCCCTCCAGCTTGCTTACCTTAGCTGGTAATCGCAACGCTTGCCTTGCTTCGCTTGCCTGAATCCATTCCATCATCAAGCCACTCTCTGCCTGCAATCATGCAGGCAGGAGTTGTGGACTTCAACTCCCAGAATTCCTCAGCCAGTAAAAACAAAGCTGGCTGAGGAATTCTGGGAGTTGAAGTCTACAAGTCTTAAAGTTGCCAAGGTTGGAGACCCCTGTTCTATTGGGTAAGTTTTTTTCCCCTTTGGGAGCTTTAAAAAAAATAGTTAATTGGGGTTTTTTTAGTTGTTCTTTTTTAGACCTAGCCATTTAAAGTTTAGGAAGTTTTAAATTTAGTTTTCATATAAAAATAAAAATAAAATAATATTTGTGCAGCTTTCTGAGATGTGGTGTGTTTCTGTAGTGT
Organism: Arizona elegans; assembly: GCA_022577455.1. Lineage (NCBI taxonomy): Eukaryota > Metazoa > Chordata > Lepidosauria > Squamata > Colubridae > Arizona > Arizona elegans. The sequence continues at coordinate 40,569,139 of JAKOOJ010000002.1, forward strand.
TTCACTCTAACTACACAAACACACAAAATCTCACAAAGCTGTATGTGGAATTTTGCGTGTGTAAAGTGTGAAGGTTGATTTTTTTGGGCTTTTTGTGGCTGTGTGAGGTTCCTGCTTGTTGCAGGGGCCATTTTGGTCTAGCACAGCTGCTTTTACATTGTGGATGAGCCAGTTGTGTTGTGTTGTGTTGTGTGTGTGTAAAGTGTGAAAGTTGTTTTTTGCGCTTTTTGTGGCTGTGTGAGGTTCCTGCTTGTTGCAGGGGCCATTTTGGGTCTAGGACAGCTGCTTTTACATTGTGGGTGAGTCAGTTGTGTTGTGTTGTGTGTGTGTGTAAAGTGTGAAAGTTGTTTTTTTGGGCTTTTTGTGGCTGTGTGAGGTTCCTGCTAGTTGCAGGGGCCATTTTGGGTCTAGCACAGCTGCTTTTACATTGTGTTGAGGCAGTTGATGTTTTTTAATTTTTATTTGGTCTGTGTTGGAAGAGGGTTAGTCTTATATGGCGAGTATAGCCCAAACCCTATATTTTAACAGGAAAAGTTGGGGGTCGTCTTAAACGCCCAGTCGTCTTATACGCCAGAAAATACGGTAGCATTAAAAAACATAAAAATGACCCTGAGGCTAATGCTTACAGTAAAACTTAAGTTACTTTATAGTGGTATTAGTGGATTCTCCAACAGAATCCTTGTTTTCAAACTGACCTAAACTTTCCATAAAGAATTGACTTAATAAGCTTGAAGTGCCTGCTACCATAAAAAGGACAGTGTAGCAATGCATAATCAATTGTTTTAACAGTTTCATCTGGGCACAAATATAAACATACTGGTAATGGGGCACTATTATAGCTTCCTTCAACAACCTGAAAGGTAAAATGACATTTCACTAAAGTTATGATATTAAAATTTGTATGTGTATATGTGTCTGTATATATGTATGTATGTATGTATGTGTGTGTGTGTGTGTGTTTGTGTATATATGTACATATACATATACGTATACATATATATGTGTGTGTGTATATGTATGGTATATGTATTCAATGTATATGTATTCAATGTATATGTATTCAATGTACGGTATATGTATATGTAGAAAAATACTTATCCAAGGGATTTCATCTGCAATGGTTAGTTGCCTTAAATCCAGATCCAAAGGAAGGATTCTTTGTTTGGCCTTTCTAAAGACTTGTTCAGGACCAGTTTCTTTCTTTGACCATTAAATGATTGCGGACTGCTGCCTCTCTTTCTTGATTATTTCCCAGGCATCATCACTCTACCCTTTCCTCAAAGTTATACGTTCATTCCATTACACTAAGGTATGTGTGTGCCCTGTCTAGGAATGGATGCAATTGGAGCACAAGAAAGATTTATATAAAGGCACCCCTGGACACAGCTATCATCTGCTCTGCATACCAGGTCCATACAGTCTATGGATAGTTCATGAACCAACAGATGTTAAATGTCCCATAACAAATAAGAGGCATTGTAACACATAATTATGAAACAAAACCCTCAAAAGTATATTATTATTATGGTTGGTTGCACTCAGCCAGATCTTTAAACTGGATTTGGCATTTTATCTACCTATCTGGTCCTTCCCAAGGACTTGGGAAAGGCAGATGTTCTTGTTTTATATTATTAAAGATAAAGTGCAGGATGTAAGCTCTTCCTTGCAAAGCTGCCTTTTGCAAAAGACTGACAGTGATTTTGTCAATGCCAATGGTGTTCTGGCTGTTTTGGGTTTACACTCAGGACATTATTAATATAGGGTGTTACTATCTTTGCTTTCATTTGTCACAATTGTTCTACTTCTATTTGCAGATCTTTGTATTTTATGATTTTCTCCAGTTCTTTCTCTTCTCTTCTGCTCTCTCCAGGTACTGCAGCCTCCACTATCGAGACTTTTTTGTCTTTCTTGTCAACAGTATTTAAGTCTGGGGTGTTATAGGGCAGATGCTGATCTGTCTGCGTTCTAAAGTCTCAGAGCACTTTAGTTTCTTCATTTTAATATTACTGTCTCTATTTTGTGGTCCCACAGTTCATGCTTCTTCTGCATTTTTCCAAAATCATCTTGTAAATTAGGAGTTGATACTTTGTTCCTCAGCTGTTTGGGCAGTTTCTTTTCTGCGCAAATGGAAAAAGTTTGTTTTGAGCTAGATGCTCTTGGTCTGCATCAGCTGCCACACCAGTTAACAATCTGAACATTGTTGGTAAACACATAATTGGCCTGTAGTTGCCTAATGCTGGCCCTTTAGTTGGATCTCTCATTATCAAGTAGGTTTTTCCAGATGTTAATTAAACTTCAGTTTCACCTCCTTGCAGTATGTTGTTAAACTGCTTGGCAAAGAGTGGGTGTAAACCAGTGAGATGTTTCAATAAAAAACAATGCAGTTCATCTTCACCTGATTCCTGATCTTCCTTGCTCTTATTTCCACCATTTCTGCTGTTATTGTAAGTTCTTTCTGTTAGATAGGTGGATTGAAGAGACTGGCGATAGGCTTCAGACAACAGCTCTTTATTCAGCAACAGGCAGCCCTTTTATAGGGAGCTGTCTAGGAAACCAGCCAATCACATTTAAGCATTCTTCCCGCTCAAACACCGGACCAGAGGGAAAACTAGCCTGTCAATATCTAACACTTTCATTTCAGCTTCTTTTTCTATTCTTATTCATTTCACTTATCTAAACGGCATTCCTTTTGAATTTTTTCAGGATTTGCCATAGCTACACCCAGAATTGCACTCTTCCTTCCTTCCTTCCCTTCCTTCCTTCCTTCCTTCCTTCTTTCCTTCCTTCCTTCCTCATTCGGTGTTGATGGGTTCACTGCAATCTCTCCATTGATAGATTGATCAATATGGATAACCTGGAAGGCCAAGGCAGGAGTCTAAATACAATCTAAATTGGATTTCAAAAGTTCCAATAGAATTAAATTCTGACCAATTTCAGAATATATCTGTGCTATGCATCTGAAGATCTCTGAGATAATAACAGCTAACTAATTGAGGAGATAATCTGGAAATAATGGCTGGCACTAGGGATAGTACTAAACCAGGGTATTCATACCATCTATTCAGCAAAATTAAAAAGCCCAAAACATTTTTGAGTTGGTAATAAGATGCCAAAAATGTAGAATATTTTTTTCTTTGACAATGTCTCATAATGTTTGTGCACCTCTAACTTTTTCCTTTTAATTAAGGCCTTATGTCCCTTTTTTCGGCATACATACCACATTCTGTAAAAAGGGTTCACTAGGTTGTCCAAGTCCCTATGTACATCTATAAAGGTAGCTATAGATATACCCTTTGTTATTTATTTATTTATTTATTTATTTATTTATTTATTTATTTATTGGTTTGATTTATATGCCGCCCTTCTCCGGAGACTCAGGGCGGCTTACAATGCATTAAGCAATAGCCTTCATACTTTTGTATATACCTGCTTAGTAGGTATGGCCCCCCTATGCGGTGTTCTTTTTTTTATACAAAGTCAGTTTATTGTCCCCACAATCCAGGTCCTCATTTTACCTATCTCGAAAGGATGGAAGGCTGAGTCAACCTTGAGCCTGGTGAGATTTGAACTTGCAGTAATTGAAGGCAGCTGGTGCTAGTTAACAGCACTTTAGTCTGCTGCGTCACCAAGGTTAAACCAGAAATCTGAAAAGTTTAGGATTAGACTTCTTCAGAAATAAGGCTTTAACCTTAAATATTTGCCATTCACAGTTATAAGGTTATAACTACACTGTTGTCTTTCACACTAGCAAAGCTTGTTTGAATTCAGACATAGCTAAGTATCTGGAATGCAATACGCCGTGGTCCACTTTTAGACCACTTAATTTTGATTGATTGATTGATTGAATGAATGAATGAATGAATGAATGATTATGTGCTCTCAAGTTGTTATGACGCCTAATGATCCCATGGATAGATTTCCTCCATAATGATCTATCGCTAGCCTGCTCTTTCAAGACTCCCAAAGGTACAGATATCACCACTATAACTATCCATTTTGCTGTTGGTTGTCTTCATCTTCTCTTTCCTTTCACCTTTCCCAATATTAGAGCTCTCTTTTCTAGAGAGCTGTGTTTTTGCATAATGCATCTGAAGTAGGATAATTTTATTTTGTTCGTTTGTGCCTCAAGTGACAACTCTGGGTCGATTTGTTTGATAATTCATCAATTTGTTTTCTTAGCAGTCTTCTCCAACAGACCGTTTAATTTGGGGATGTCTAAACTGAGCTGACTCTTCATCACTAACTGTCTTGGTTTTATGATCTGTCTTACCTTATTCATTTACCAGGCATATCACAGTCAGAGAGATGTACCCTTGGTTCATCTCCCACAGGTACAGGTCCTCTTTATACTTCAAGCTTCCCAATTGCTCACTCTTGATTTACATACAAGAACAAGATCAAATATCTGCCAAATAAAAGAGTTTAGCATTTCCATAGAAATAAAAAGCTTCCTGCAAATTTTAAAAGGGTGATTTTATTTTTCACCTGAAAAATAATAGAAATTCATGTTTATTTTAGAAAAAGTGTGGTTTTCATTGATTTATACAACTGCATTATTAGGACATCTCTTCTCTCCTTAATTTGTGGTGGTTGCTTTCTAACCAAGAAGGTTAGTTGCTGTCTCCAACTGCCCTTTTCAGCTGCAGCTTGTAAATATCAGTATCGATTGGATGAAATCCTGTTAATTCTCCTAATCAATACTTCATTCACCCCAGCAATTTACTTGCTCCTATTCATTTAAATAAATGTCACTCAACTCTTACTTTCAAAAGATCCACAAAAGGCTGTTGAACAAAATAATTGCTATCAACAAAAGAACTTCCAGACTCATCTTTACTGCAATATTTGCAATGCATAGCAATAGGAGGAATGCAGTGTTTCTAAGGTACAACTGCTGTAATATCTGCTGTATGGAATACATACATATTTATGACCAGTGGTAGCATCCTGTGGTCATGTGATCATGATTTGTGACCTTCCCAGCAGATTTCCAATGAAAGAACTTCAATTCAGGAAGCTGGATTCACTTAATGATCACAATTAATGTCTGTATAATGGTCATAAAATTGGGCTCAGTTATGTGATGACTTGCTTTATGACCGCAACAACCTATGACAAAAATTCCAGGCCCAATTCTGGTTTATGACCGAAATTCCAGTCCCATTCTCCCGGTAATGGAGAATCCTATCTTTCTAAATCTTTAGTACTGCAAACTTGTTATGTTCACGATTAATTCATAGTTTAATTGAATGTTTGCTTTCATATGGCATGTCAGCTCCTTTAGGTAGACCAAACCAGGAAACCAATTCCACAGAATGTCTAAAATAATTGTAATTAAGATGCCTATAATAACAACATTTTGCCAATATTATTGTATTGTACTTCCTCCATCACCACCGCTACCTTGTTATATTTGTTATATTTCTGTGCATTATGGAGAGGTCTGAGCCTCTTCTGCATATTTTCTGTCTACTTAAGACTTAAGATATGATTCCCTCATTGCTTGCATATCTCTACCAAGGTCCTCTTCTTTCCATTAATTAAGGTAACAAATGAATAACTTTGTAGTTATTTCTGTAGACTAGTTGTTGGATGAGAAAATATAGCAGAATGCATTCAAAAGTGAGCTTTTAGGTGTATTTATAAGCCCCAACTATCTCTTGAAACCTGACAAGGTAGGAAAAAAGAGCCTAAAATGTGTAGACCTTTTGAAAATCCTCCAGAATGTGGACCTTTTGGCAGATATAAGGTTTAAGGCAGGGGTGGATTCTAAATCTTTTTACTACTGGTTCTGTGGGCGTGGCTTATTTTGTGGGCATGGCTTGATGGTCATGTGACAATTATTTAGGATTTAGCAGAGGTACTGGTCTACCAGGCTTTTAACTGCTTGCAGAGCTGTATCAATCTACCCATTTATTTTTTGCAGGCACTGGTCTACCCATTTATTTTCTTTTAACACTGATCAGCTGTAGGGCGGCCCTTTGAAGCCCCGGCACAAGAGTTTAAACAGTTTTTTTTCCCTCTAGCCATCAGCTGGGACTCAGGAGGCAGCAATAGATTGGGGTGGGGCCAAATAAAAGGTAAGAATAATGTGGGGGGTGGGTGGGGGTGGGTGCGGCGGGCAGAGGCGGGCGGCAGAACCGGTTCAGTGACGTCATATCGTCACTGCTACTGGCTCGGGAGAACCAGGCTGAACCGGGAGGAACCCACCACTAGTTTAAGGTGTGCAACAAGTACCTTAAGTTTAGAAACATATTTTTCTCTAATAGTAATACTCACTCCCCACCCCCCAAAAAAAGTAGCTGGAAAAAAATCTCCTTTATTCCTTTCAAGATATTAGATATCTCTATAGCTATTAATTTGGCCCAAACATGGGGAAAGTATGTTTTCCCACTCCCCACACCTAAGTATGCATTAAATGTGGTCTTACTAAGGGTTTATAAAGCGGTACTAGTATTTCATGTGATCATGATTCTATCCCTCTGTTAATGCAGTTTAGGATAGAATAAAATCATCCCAACTATTAACCCTAATTTGTCCCGGATCAAATATCCACATTTGTTTCTTTATACTGTCTCTTATCAACTGTTGATTGATTAAATGCAATAAATCCAATCTCTAAAGCCAATCTATCTTCCTCCTCAAAACCATTTAAATATTTCTGACATTTTAGGTCACTTGATTTAAAATCTGACGCTCTAGTAAAAAATCATTCTATTGGTTGATGTAAAATATTTCATTACTACAATTGAATAGCAATAGCAAAAGATAGTACCCCCCCCCCCCATATGTTGGCCAATCTGCTCTGTATCATTCTATGTGGTGTTCGATCTGACTTATTCTTTGAATGCAGAGCATTGTATCACTACAAACATCCTAATTTTTCAGGGAAAGTCTCCTGTTGTTCAATTGACAATATGATCAAAGCTAGCAGCTGAAGCAGCCTTTTCTAACAGTTCTTTTAAACTATTATAGTTATTTTTTTTAATCCTCCTTATAGGACAACTAAGTGGACTAAATTCAAAACTATATACTGTCTCTCCAACATGACAGTATAACTCTCCTATCCCAGGGACAGCTAGAGGCACCAATATACCCTTTCATGTCTCCTTTAATGCTTATTAAATTCTATGCCAACCTTACTTTATTCCTTTAAATATAATTGGGAAATCTCACCATTTGGTTTCTGATTTTTTTAATTACTTGACATCCCTATCATGGAGCCATTTTATAAAACTATCCATGATGTCTTCTCAAAGCTGATGTGCCTACCAGCTCAAGAAGGATGGGGAAGGGAACTTAAATAAGGACAGAGCTAAATGCTGATATTTTTCTTTTCCAGGTATCAAGTCTTCTTATTAGGAGAGATAAAAAGTACTGCTACAAAAGAAAAAAAAGAAGGAAAAGGCACTTTGCATGTCACTCATGAGAGGCTAATATTTACCATCAATAACAATTAACCTTTCCCTATTTATTGTTCTTCTGTCAATGATTAATGAGGTTGTCTCCAGATGTGCCTAGAGGTAGGAAAAGTCAATATGTCAATTGCAACTGGGCAACTGAAGTCCCACCACTTTTTATGTAAAAAGATGGCAGGTTTAATTTGCACAGCTGTGCCTCTCATTATTTCTGCAATATATTTAATTTGTGTTGTTAAATGCAAAGTCGTATCCAACTCATCATGACCACATGGACAACATTCCTCCAGGCCTTCCTGTCCTCTATTATCCCCCAGAGTCCATTTAAGCTCAGGCCCACTGCTTCAGTGACTCCATCCAGCCACCTCATTCTCTGTCGTCCCCTTCTTCTTTTGCCCTCAATCTTTTCCAGCATTTGGTTCTTCTCTAGTTCTTCTCATTAGGTGGCCAAAGTATTTGAATTTCATCTTCGGGATCTAGCCTTCTAAAGAGCAGTCAGGGTTGATCTCCTCTAGAACTGACTGGTTTGATAGCCTTGCAGACCAAGGGACTCGCAGGAGTTTTATCCAGCACCATAATTCAAAGGCCTCAATTCTTTGGCGCTCAGCCTTTCTTATGGTCCAACTTTCACAGCCATACATTGCAACAGGGAAAACCATAGCCTTGACTATACGCACTTTTGTTGGCAGGGTGATGTCTCTGCTTTTTAGTATGCAGTCTAGATTTGCCATAGCTTTCCTCCCCAGGAACAAGCATCTTTTAATTTTTTCATCTGCTGTGATCTTGGAGTTCAGGAAAATAAAATCTGTCACTACCTCCATTTCTTCCCCATCTATTTGCCAGGAAATATATTTAATACTGATATTTAATTTAAAGAAACAAAATTTAAAATAGTAATTGTAGGAATTAAGATAATTGAATTTCCACTCAATTTCTAATAGAAGCTAAGATTTGGAGTACAAAAATATATTGAAAAACTGATTTTTGGGAAGCAGGAATGAATTAAAAAATACCTCTGCAAAACTTAGCTACCTCTTGTATTTCAATAATGGGATGTCAACAAACTATATTAAGTATTAAACTATTTTGCTCTCCCATTCCAGGGTTTTACAAAATAATGTTTGGGAAAATATAATATAAAATTCAGCTAAATAACAATATAAAATTTTAATGTAGTGTGGAATCTTCACAGTATCTTCACTGACATCCATTTGAAAGCAGATGGAACTTCCAGATTGTTACCACTATCAAAAAATAGATATAGAGTCTGTCTTAGTACTGGATTCCATAAAAAGGTACTACATTCTTTAGTCCATTTCTTTACTGCCTGCTGAACTAACAAAAACTAACAAAATTTATCCACAGGTGTTTGAACATAGCCTATATTTTAGTGCTTGATCAGATTTATTCTGGAATGTGTTTTTTTTTCCACATAACCCGATCATACACTATTCAGGAATTTAAAGTTGAGAACTGTCAGCTTAAGTCCAGAGATACCCTTGCAATTAGAGCCCCTGATACAGAATCAGTACTCTGTGTTACAACTATCTCTACAAGCAGATGGATTACCGTTTCCCCCAAAATAATAATAAGCCTGATAATAAGCCCAATCGGGCTTTGGCGTGCATGACAATAAGGCCAAGTGCTTATTTCAGGGTTCAAAAAGATATAAGATAGGGTCTTATTTTGGGGGAAACATGGTACTTATATTCTGCATTTTACAAAAGCTAAAACTTCCAAACCTGTTCTAAAAGCATTACATTTCTACTTAAGTTGGATATATACTAAGGTGACCAGACGTCCCGCTTTTGGCGGGACAGTCCCGCTTTTGAGCAATTTGTCCCGCGTCCCGCGGCGTTTTAAAAAAGTCCCGATTTTTCATTCTGCCTCCTGAGTCCCGGCTGCCTCCTGAGTCCCCGCTGATGGCTAGAGGGAAAAAACCTGTTTAAACTCTTGCCGCGGGGCTTCAAAGGGCCGCCCTACATTGATTAGCTCGGCTTCCCCCTCTCAGCTGATTTGCGCAGGGCTCTGCTCTTGCTAAATTGCTCAGCAGTTTTTTTTTTCTCTTTGTGCAAACCAAGCTCAAAACGAAACTGAAAGTAAAACAGGCTGTTGGCTTTGCTGTTTGCTTGCAACGTTGGAAAATTAGGCAGCAGATTTATTTTCCTTTTCCTCACCAAAAAAGGTAGGTGCAAACAATGGGAAATTATTTAGGGCAAAAGAGGAGAGTTCAAGATTTTAAAACAAAAAAGAAAAAAAAAGCTCTTTTTAACTAGGGAATTGTAATAATTGAGATACTATTAGTTGTATACTGTGTTGAAAGCAGAAATGGTTAAGTTGTGGTTTGGAGGAATATATGGGGGAAGTTATTTGGTTTATTATTATTGGTAAATATAATTAATTGATTTGTAAGAAATTGGATTGCATGGAAATAATTGGAATATTCATGTTCATGTTGATTAATATACAAAAAAGATAGTTATATAACTAATTGATTTATATTAAAATGTTGAATTTGTATTAAACAACTGTATTACATAATTACATAATCAACCAATGTGAGGATGGATATAAAAATAGATGACAATGGGAAGGGGTATAATATAGAATAGAAGGGAAAAAATGAATTTGATTAAGATTAGAGATGAGGATGAAGGCTAATATTGTTTTTTTAAAAAAAATAGATGAGGAATAAATATGGCAAAAAGGAAATATAGAAATTGTAAATTTAATTGAAATGACTAAACACTGTTTAAATTTGTGAACCAGCCAAATATTCTGTTCAAAGAAAATTCATTGTATGTTTGTATGTGTGTTTCTAATTATTGCTATTTATTCATATTTGTTCTCTTTTATTCTTTAAAGTTTAACAATTCATTCTTTATCTTAATATCTTTATATTTGTTTGGGGTTGGCTTTCTTCCCTTTCATCTTTTTATTGTACAGCAATCTTTCTCCTCAAACCTACCACCTCTCTTTTCTTTCCTTCTTACTTTCTCTTCCCCCCACCCTCTTCTTCTCCTCCCTATTTCCTCTTCCTTTCTCCTTCTCCTCCTCTCTTCCTCCCTCTCTTACCGTCACTCCTACTCTAATTTCCCTTCCCTTCCTTCATCCCTCTCTATTACTGTATCCTTTTATGCATATGGACTACTCAGAGGGCTGAAAAAGTTATTTTTGACTGGTCCTCGCACTTTTGACCAGTCCTCGACTTACGACTGTCCTCACATTTTACGTTTTTGCCCTATCTTGTCACCATGGTGAAGAGAAGCAGTTGTGAAATGAGTGACATGGTTGTTAAGAATGCTGCACGGGCATAAATGTGAGGATGGTCATAAGTGTGAGGACCAGTCAAAAGTGTGAGGACCTGTCAGAAATGACTTTTCAGCCCTCTGAGTAGTCCCTATACACATAGCCATGGCCACCCGGTCACATGACCAGCTAGCCACGCCCACCCAGTCACATGACCAGCTAGCCACACCCACAAAAAAGCCACGCCCACAATGTCCCTCTTTACCAATGTTAAAATCTGGTCACCTTAATATATACTGTATTTATGCATACACTTGCTTGTTTTAACATTATATTTAAATCTACAAATCTTTTAAGATTGCTTTAAAGTTTCGGGTCAAAGTAGGGCATAGGCATGTGTTTTTCTTTAAATTATTATTTTGGCCAGTTTGTTTCATTGTTTTGTTTTACTTATAGATTATTTCCCAGATATCTCAACTATATATACTCTAATAAATTATTTTTTTAAAAAAAATGCTGCTATTTGTTTAGCTATTGGAAAGAATGTCCAAGATTGACCCAAGAAACAAAAGAAATTCCAATAACAGTGAGATATACTATATAAAACAACACACCAAGGAAGATAACATAATGTAATAAACCAATAAGAAAAACCCAAGAGAAAAATCCTAATACCACAAAGGTCAACATAATAATTGTCTGTTCGATCCATAGCACTTAAAACCTCACTTTCCTTTAGTGTATATAATTTTAACAGTGTATAAATATCTGAATACTTGACTTACACATATTTTTTGATATGTGGTAGTAGCAATTTTCATATTAACCTTTAACTTTCTCTCCCTCTCTTTTTATGTGCGTGCATGCAACCTTGCACAGTATATACTAGCCAAATATATATTAAAATATAGGTAATTCATTTTCTGAAACCATTCATGTATGAAAATCTAAACAGCAGAATTTTTATCCAAATACTTAATTTATTTAAAAAATGACTGGTTCAAGGTTTTCATGTGCTATTGTCAAGAATTTATGCTTCTCTATTAATATATTATAAAATTAATTAAACCCACTAGTACTAATTCTTTGATTCTTCAACCATTGCATAATTATGAGGAATATCAAAAGCCATATATAACTACTAATATTAATGCAGTTATAAATATAAAAGAGCCTGTATTTATTAAGCTTGTTTCAGTGTAGGAATATGCTTTAAGAATTTCATTAATATTAAAGATTTAAAAGAAGAAAGGGAATAGATGATTATTAATCAAACAAAGCATTTCCAGAAAGTCACTTTAAATAAAGAGTAATTTTAATACTCTCTCTCTCACATCAATAAAATAAAATAATATGAATGTGTCAATAGTAGGAACTGATAACTTCCTATTTCCACAATTTGAGACATTAGTATAATCAAGATATAATTAAATCTAACAAAATTAACCTTGTTTGCCATTACACAGAGGAATATGTCTATCTTTATTTAAAATATTCTAGTCACGACATCTTTCAAGAGGACCTAGTATATTGTCATTCCCTCATTCCTGTATGATATGCAGATAGATCCTTCAGGCTCAGATATTCTCAGTTCAGTAATTCACTTTTCTTGATTTTAGTCAAGATGTCAAAAAACAATAATGTTGAACATTTATCTAGTGATACAATAGTGAATCTTGTATATATACATTCAAGTGTACTATTTCAGTACCAAAGTTGGAAGGTGAAATCTTTTTTTATTTAACCTTCCTTCTTATTGCTTTTCTCCCTTACCATTTATGTTGAAATTAGGAATGAAACCTTTAAGATTCAAGCTTTTGCCGACGATGTAGTGTTGATAATGGAGGACTCACTAACAACAAGGCCAAAAGTATTGAAAGAATTAGATGAATACGGGAAGCTGTCAGGATTTAAATTAAATATGACAAAAACTAAAATGTTAACAAAAAATATCCCAATAAGAGAACAGGAAATACTAGTAAATAATTTGTTAAATTAAATAGTTAAGAAGATTAAATATATAGGGATTTGGATTACTGCCAGATGCTCAACCTTAAAGGAAGATAATTATACACCCTTACTGACAAAGATAAAGCAAGATTTGGATAGATGGGGGAAATTGCAAATATCATTCCTCGGTAGGATAGCCACTGTCAAGATGAGTGTTCTCCCCAAATTACTATACTTATTTCAAACTACTCCTGTCAGTATTGACAGAAAATATTTTTCGGACTTAAATGGGACAGTAAGGAAGTTTATCTGGGGAGGGAAAAAACCGAGAATTGCACTACGGTCCTTGCAGGAAAAAAGGAATAGGGGCGGATTCGGACTCCCAGTCTGGGAACTATACCATAAAGCGGCCAATTTAGTATGGCTACGAGAGTGGGCCTTATTAAGAGATAAGAGAATTTTACAACTGGAAGGGCACGACCTATTGAGAGGTTGGCATGCCTACCTCTGGGACAAAGGAAAAGGGATAGGGATATGTTTCCACCAGCACAAAATTAGAGATACATTAATGAAGAGATGGAAAGAAATCAGGCATAAACATTATTTGAAATACCCAAAATGGATATCCACAATGGAGGCACTGGTCCATCCAAATACGTTAAGTAGGGAGAAAATGGTCACCTACCAAGATATCTTGGACAACAGTGGTAATCTTATACCCAATGAGATGCTAAAAGAGCAAGTGATCCATATAGATTGGTGGACCTATTTACAAATTAAATCCCATTATAGTAAAGATAAACAAGAAAAGGGAATAGAGATGGGGACAAATAGTTTGGATAAGGTATGGCTAGGTAGTGAGAACAAATTATTAGCTAAATTATACTCCTACCTTCTCGAGTACAACAGAAAAGGAGAAATATTAAAAGATCAAATGATCGCTTGGGGGAAAAACATCGAATCAAAGATAAATCTTGATGATTGGGAAGAAATATGGAATAGCAATCTTAAACTGATGAGGGCAACAAGCTACAAGGAGAATCAGTATAAGATGCTATATAGATGGTACTTAGCACTATCTAGAATTGCTAAGATCTATCCAAATGCAAGCCCCAAGTGTTGGAAATGTGGTGACCACCAAGGTACCTTCTATCACATGTGGTGGACGTGTCCGGAAGCGAGGAAGTTTTGGAAAAAAATACAAAAATGGATCCAAGAAATATTAAAGGAGGATATTAACTTCCTCCTGGAAATCTATCTCCTGGGAGTGCTAAAACGAACATTTGGAAAGGACAAGAAATATTTGATTATTCATATTGTCACAGCTGCTAGACTCTCCTATGCCAGATATTGGAAAGAGAAAAAAGGACCAACCGAGGAACAGATAGTCAATAAGATACTTGACTGCGCAGAAATGTGCAGATTAACGTATGTGTTAAACGGAAAGGAGGATTCAGAATTTTATACGATCTGGGATCTGTGGTATAGGTGGTTAGAAATTAAATGCAAAAGTTAATACTCATGTGGAATAATGCACAACGATTAGTTAACCCTATATATTATTGTACTCTAATTAAACAGTAATTATTTTTACACATAACAATTTTTGTATAAACTGTATAAATAATTAGATAATTGACTAGATACCGCACTTGTAAATATACAATATGACTACACGTTGCCGAACGGTATAGTTTGAATTGTAGTATGTTCTTAATTCAATAAAATTTCATTTAAAAAAAAAAAATCTAAACAGCAGAATTTTTATCCAAATACTTAATTTATTTAAAAAATGACTGGCTCAAGGTTTTCATGTGCTATTGTCAAGAATGTATGCTCCTCTATTAATATATTATAAAATTAATTAAACCCACTAGTACTAATTCTTTGATTCTTCAACCATTGCATAATTATGAGGAATATCAAAAGCCATATATAACTACTAATATTAATGCAGTTATAAATGTAAAAGAGCCTGTATTTATTAAGCTTGTTTCAGTGTAGGAATATTCTTTAAGAATTTCATTAATATTAAAGATTTAAAAGAAGAAAGGGAATAGATGATTATTAATCAAACAAAGCATTTCCAGAAAAGTCACTTTAAATCAAGAGTAATTTTAATACTCTCTCTCTCACGTCAATAAAATAAGATAATATGAATGTGTCAATAGTAGGAATTGATAACTTCCTATTTCCACAATTTGAGACATTAGAATAATCAAGATATAATTAAATCTAACAAAATTAACCTTGTTTGCCATTACACAGAGGAATATGTCTATCTTTATTTAAAATATTCTAGTCACGACATCTTTCAAGAGGGACCTAGTATATTGTCATTCCCTCATTCCTGTATGATATGCAGATAGATCCTTCAGGCTCAGATATTCTCAGTTCAGTAATTCACTTTTCTTGATTTTAGTCAAGATGTCAAAAAACAATAATGTTGAACATTTATCTAGTGATACAATAGTGAATTTTGGATATATACATTCAAGTGTACTATTTCAGTACCAAAGTTGGAGGGTGAAATCTTTTGTTATTTAACCTTCCTTCTTATTGCTTTTCTCCCTTACCATTTATGTTGAAATTAGCCTTATTTCTAGAATCAGGAGCACAAACTGGAAACTAGGAATAAGACAGGAATAACACAAAAGAGTGATGGCATACTAATTCTATTTGCTTGCAATGTGCTTCATCAATCTGGTTCCCTCATATAATCCCTGCCAAAATAACTAGAGCTAGAGAAAGATGCTTCAGTCAGCTATAATTTAGACTGGCATTGATTCTGGGGTGTTGTCTGGCTATATTGCTTTTTTAAGGTGGCATTTCAAACATTCTATTTCAGCCCCATAGTTTTTATCAACCCTTACGTTGCTTGTTATATTAAAAGCTTATTTTTAGACTAAGATCACTTTGCCCTTCATTCAAAAAAATATTGATTCACATCAGTTCTTTTGGGAGGTGCAAGAATGAATGCTATTGACAGTTTAAGGCTATGACACTACTGTATGTCTGATTTAAATAAATATGAGGAAGTGGATGTCAGGTAGAACCATCCGGAATGAGAGCTGTCACAACACAGGAGACAGCTGTGTTGTGACTGAATGGAAAATAACCCAGTATAGCCAAACTACTCTGGCCTTGGATAAGGGGAAAATCTCTTTTTAATGTTTAGGAAGAACTCAAATTGCTGCTGCTTCTTTTTTTTTTAATCCTTTTGCTTGGTTTTTGAGAAAACAGTTGTGTCATTAGCAAATTTAAGATTGTTGATATTCTTTCCTCTTTACCACAATTTTTGACTCTTCAGGTTCCAGCTTCTTCATGACCCCTTTAGAATACAGATTAAGTAAGAAAGACAAAAGAATGCAATCTTGCCACACTCCTTTCTCTTTCTTGAACCTATCAGCAAATACTCCAATTTAACCAGTTGTGTTGGCTCCTTCTAGGGCGCCTCACAGCTTGTCATGACTGATAAAATCAAAGGTTTTTTGTAATCAATAAAGCAGATGTAGATGTTCTTTTGAAATTCTTGAGAGATTTTTTTCATGATTTAGCATAGATTTGTATTGTGGTCATGTGTGCCATGATCCTCTTTGAAGCCACGTTGAACAACTGGTAATTCCTTTTCATGGTTGGCACCATATATTGCTGTATGACTTAAAGGAGAAATTTGCTAACCTGAAGGACTTAAAAGAGAATCTTGCTAACATGAAGGATGAAGTCAATTGGAGCAATCCTTGAACTCACTCTTTTTTGGCAATTGAATGAACACTGGTTGTTTTCCATCCTGTGGCCATGCGTTAATTTCCTAAATTTTCTGACACAAGACTATGATGCTTGTGGGTGGTTCAGGCTTCAACATTTCAGTAGAAGTGATATCAATACCTGGGGCCTTGTCGTTTGGTTGCCCCTAAAAATTATGGATATTCCCAGGCTTCCCAAATAATAGTTCCACAATCCGGAGGGGCGGGGCTCACCTTTGTTTTGCATAGATGCCATATAGGGAGGAATGTTTATTTTTTAAATGGGCAGGTAAGGGTAATATTCCTGGAGAATATGTATCTGGAGTGGATATCAATGAAAGCACCACATCAGGGTATCTTATGCTGTAGGTTGTTGTGTATCACCACCTAAACATTTATTTTTTAAAAAAATCCCTTGAAAATACCACTATACAGCTTAGATTTCAAGAAAAAAGTTTCCACTCCAAGCGGATTTTCACTGTAAAATTTTTTAAAAGCTGAGCTAATTCTTACAGAAGTTCATGTAAACCCTTGACTATTCAAGGAGGAGCTGTCAAGAGATTTACTTTTCCCTAGTGTAGTATGTGTATAAATAGAGAAAGGTATATGGGTATATAGATAAAGGACGCACTGCATTTTGTTTTGTAGCATCCCATTCTTTGATTTTAAGCAAATTTCAATTGTAACATCATTATAACAATACAATTGCTGGAGATACCTATAATTTAATTTTTAATTAATTCTTCCTGCCCTTCTTCCCAGTACAACATTTTGCATACTATTGTACATTTGATAGAACTTATTTGTGATGGTTCTATGGAAAAATAAGTTCTTCATAATACTAGCATAGTTGAAATGCCTTAACTAGATTATAGGATAGGCTGCTAATCAGCCAATATTTTGACATTCACTATATGATCTTCTATTAATAATTATAGTTTCTTGAAGTGGAGTGAAAATAAACTATTTAGCGACTACTATAGGCACAATTTTTCATTCATGTTCAGTTATCCTAAGGTGGCTATGTTTGAGTTTGTTGTTGCTTCTTCTGAAAATATCAACCTTTATCAAAAGTTTTTATGCTCATGAACCCCTCCCTTGGATATTTATTCACCCGTTTTATTCTAAAGAAAAATTATCTGACTTTTTTTTAAAATAAATAAATGTAGTGGGTATGCTGCAAAACAAAACACCAGTTTCCAAAATCATCATGTTTAAGTCCCTTTGGTAATATGTGTGTCTCATAAGCAATCTTTAGAAAATAAAACTATCAGAAACTGTAGACAGACCTGTATTCTATGCCTACCCATCCGGAAATAAAAGGAGATAGGGCTTCAGTTGGATGGTTCTATCTACCATCATGTGCTTCCATTCATTCTTCCTCATTTGCTGGTTTCTTCTTGATGATATGGGGACAAATTATTTAATTGCAGGTGACTGCAATTACACTGATCAGAAAAAATAAATAAAGTTATGCTCTCAGCCTTTGCGATAAGGAATAAGTTCTTTCCTCTATCCTTTTTTTTAATCAATAGCAGAGAAAATATTTTCTAACCTAGATCTTGTTTATTTCCCAGAGGACTTTTTTCATGACCCAGTAGAACCAGTGCAAATAACTTATAAAAGTGAAATATATCTGTTGTGAAACTTCCCTTGAGATAAACAATTGAAAATATAACCAACTTTGAAATCTAATGCGTAATGCAAAGCAAGTTTACTAGGTAGTTTCTGCTGATTATTTTTCAGCAGAGAATGCTTAGGAGAATGAATAAGCATACTTTTCTTTAGAGGTAGCAATTGACAATTTTGCATATGAACTGCAGAATTATGGAAATTTATTTCTTCTTAAATTAAATGTTTATCTGTTAACCAGTTTGTGGATTGCTTAAATGGCAAGGACAAACTTTTCAAACAAGGCAAATTTAAGCCTATCTTAGATAAGCAAGACCATCAAAATTGTGAATTAACATTTCCTAGTTGCTAGGAAATGGCACTTCTGCCCATTTGACGGGGAAGAGCATTACAAACAGCTGTCAGACATACAAGACATATTAGTCTTAGGTTAATTTGATTCAATCCATTTTCCATTAAAAATTGAAACTATTTGTACTATCTGGGCCAGATAGAATAATTCAAGCAATATTCTGTTTGTTTCCTTCTCAAATGCAGTACTTTGTAGCTTATAATTATTTGATAAATGTAAACTCAAGTTAGTATCAATAGAGTTCCATTTATTTTGCAGATAAAGAGTGGATTCAGTCATAGGTTGAGTCATTGTTTAATCTAGATTTACACTGATATGAGTGTCAATACACTGACAGATTATATTCCTCTTGAATGTGTGTCAGTACAATGCATATATTGGTGGAATCCTGGCCACTCTTTGTTGGCTTTGATGTAAGTTGTCTTTACATTAAAGATCCTAGCTTGCATAAAATAGTGTGTGCATGCTTGGGACAAAACTGAGCTTAGGTTGTGCTTGTCGCATACAGGTCAAATGTGCCAAAACTGATTAGTGTGATTAGCATCTACCATTAGTATACATACAGCAGGTTTCAAAATTTTTACTACCGGTGGGTGTGTCTTGGTGGGCATGGCAGGGGAGGGATACTGTTAGATCTCCATTCCCACCCCAGTCCAGGGGGAGGATACTGTAAAATCTCCATTGCATCTCCAATCCAGAGGAAGTTTACTGCAAAATTCCTCCTGATCAGCTGGGACTTGGCAGACAGAAAACAGATGGGGGCGGGGCCAGTCAGAATTTTTACTACCACTTCTCCGAACTACTCAAAATTTCCGCTACCGGATTTCCAGAACTGGTCAGAACCTGCTGAAACCCACCTCTGATCTAAATGTATGTACAACTGCCTTCTTCAGTGAGATATCCCCAACAATTAGGCATTCTATTATACTCAAAATGTAAAAACGGAATTTTCACTGGAAACTAAGTGCCCTGTTCATTAAATCATGAAGACTTAATATGTTTAGAGGGGAAATCAAAATGCATCTCTTTGTCCCTAGCCATCATTCATAGGGTAGTCTAAACAAGCCTTACATGGATAATCGCTTGACCCTTATTGTCAAGATTCCTATTTTAGATAGAAAGAAAGATTTGTGATGGATTCTATTCCAACAGATATCCTAAAGTAAGTACAGAAATAGAAAAATAATTCCAACCATTTAGTGCCTATTCAGAGTAAATGATTTTTGAAAAGAACAAGGATAGGTATCCTGTGTGAAGAACAATAGTCTTTATAATTCAAAGAGAAGAGTTATGTATGTAATCATGAGTTGCTGAACAGTAGCAAACACTGCCTAATGAGAATTGTTCTCTTTTATTCCATAGATAGATATTAATTCATTATACAGTCCCAAGGAAGCCTTATGAAATACATTCCTCTGGTTGTCAGGCATGCTGAAGTTTTTCTCAAATAATTAATGGTAGTGGTGAAGAGAAAGTCTGGATGATCTTGCAAAGGATTAATGAGTTTGTTATTACCTTCAGGTAGAAACTAATTCTGAACCTTTCTAGAGGGAAAGATGAACAATTGTAATGAAAGCCAAAAAGGGATTTGCTCCTTAATAATCAATTCCTTTTTTAACAAATGTCACAGAAAAATATGTTAATGTTGAAAGCAAAAACCTTTTAAAGAAATGGTACATTTATCTTTTTTACACAAGGAACGTTCACACCTGAAGAATGAATGCCATACATAACAAACAAAACCACATTCTAGAAACCATAAGAAACATTTTCACTGAAGCAGATGTTCAAGGACACATATTAGGCATTACCTTTTAGGAGTAACACAACTTCAGTGCTATTTTTGCAGTAAGCTAGACTTGCTAATAAACTACACCAAATTGCAAATTGAACAGGTGAACTTCAGATTAATTCTGGGTCTTCAAAGATGAAGTAAAATCCCCAGAAAGTGTCTTGAATTCTGGCCATAAGGAAACTCATTTCTAATTATTTTAAGCGTAGACATATGGAAAAAAGGCTAACATTTAGATTATAATTTTTAATAAAAGTAAAAATGGCAACAAGTAGCAGGGGACATTTTGAAATATTTCAAAACATCCCTCTTAAAAAAATCCACTATCTGGCTGAAATATGGCAGAACTTAACTCCATAAATGGACTCTTCACTTTGCAATGCTACATTACTCCATCCAAAATCAAAGTTGTATAGATTTTTCTTATTAAAAGGTTATTAGTTCCGCACCTTCATGAACTCAGTCATCTGCCCTTCTTAGAAGTGGCAAATTTTATTGCTTTCTATGAAAAAAAACCAACTTCATGAACTCAGTCATCTGCCCTTCTTAGAAGTGGCAAATTTAATTGCTTTCTATGAAAGAAAGAGAGAGTTATGACCATATTTTACTTATAAGAGTGAAAGAGAGACTCCAGATTAATTCATGCAGCAATTTTACAACAAAGGAGATATAAACTGAAGCCTCAATTTTTTCCCCTAGTCTTCTATAAGGTTATGTTTTCTTATGAGTTGTAAGAAAAGGCAAACTTTCCTCTCTGGAACAAATATTGTAGCACCAAAATTTTAAGGGGAATATCTACAAGCCATTTGAGAGAAAAAGAATGGCAAAGGGATTTTTCTATTGCTATACTGGCACTCTTTTATCTGTGATCATTACAGAAATCAAGTAGTCTGTATAAGCAGAACAGAGATATGACTTATCTGCCAGCTCTTCTTTTGGATACAGAGATTCCTGTTGCCCAGGGCTACCAGCTGAATTTTTAAATACAAGACTGAACTAAGCTGCTGCCTCACTGTGTCATATGCAAAACAAATATATCTAAATAAAACTACTGTAGATATTAAAATCATGAGTTTTTAATGGAAATAAATGAACTGATGCTTCAAAATGTACATATCTTTTTATCGCCTGCAGTTGAGTTCAAATAATAATTTTATTTTCCTTATAAATCAACTAAAACAACAGACCTTGGGAAAGTGAGCTTATTATTGTTGATGTGCATATCTGTAGCTGCTCATGTTCCCTATCTCATCTTGAAATAAAGACTGAACGATTTGTTCACAAACAGCCTCATCCAGAGAACTATATTTTCATATGTATTGGAGCTCTGAAGGACATATTGAGTTTCTTCAAAACCAGCTCATTAACTACATTGAAAGAGTACAGTATATTCTCTTACCAGGAAACCTTACCTTATACTAAAATCTGCTGAACCACCCCCACCCCTCCTGATATTTATCAGGCATTACAAGCATGTTGTATGAGTGTTCTTTCCTCTCCTACATGCAAAGTTATGTATAATCTCACATGCACATGAATACATGTACATACACTTGTATCACCAGCAGATGGCCAGAAGGTTTTGTGTGCTGGGCTTTTGCAGTCATCCCTTCCTTCTAACTGATTGTGACCCAGTAGATAACAGCTTGGCAGCTGTTTTTCTGTCAATAACAGCTTTCTGGAATTCTTGAGAACTCAAGTTCATGATATCACATTTATCGTATTTAGCCATTTTGTCTCTACCCTTATAGCAGGAGATGCCATTCCAAATATTTGGGGAAATAATTGTCTCTATTCAAGAATTGCAGGGTTATTCTGACGTTCAAATATATATTTAACATTTGCAAACAACAAGGAATAGAATTGGTCAATAAACACATTCAGATTCGTAAGCAAGCTCAACACATTGTACAGACTGATTGAAAGGTTATTTTATACATATATAATGATGCAATATTCAAATTACAGAGAAATTACTTCATTATCATTAAGACAATACCTGTAACCTAACCTAAGACAGCAAAGAGAAAGACAACAGCATTTTCAAAGTATGACAGGAAAGTATGACAAGAAAGGTGGAGACTATCCTAGACTTTCCAGAGTTCGGACAATTTTGCTGACCAAGAGAAATTCAGACTGTGGATAGTATCAAACAGGCATGAAAATACATGTGACCAGTTTGGATCAGAGCCATCCTATGTTAAACAAATAATGACATTAAAAGCAAGTGATTACTATTTTCTGTAAAGAGAAACTCTAAACAAGGATAATACTCAATATTTAAGCTAAAAAGCTTAAAAGTTGTCAAATTAGGCTTTTGCGATAATGATGATCCAAGGAATTGTACCAGTTTGTGTTAACGTGCTGTGATTGCAGTCTGAGAATCTTCCAATTGTCCTGGATTTTTACTTTAGATATTTGAAAAGTCACAAAAGCTGATAAATTTTAATTTATCACGATCTCTCTTGTTTTTAACCCTGAGAATGTAGCAAACTGTTTTTTTAAGAATGACTGTCCATGTCTAAAAAAATGTCCAACTGGTAGCAAAGGGTACTCATTTTGTACATGGCATCAATAGTATTCAGAAAACTATTTGACCTGCTGATCTGCAAGTTAAATTCTTTTTTCATATCCTGATTTATGGTGAAGGACACACCCAAACCTCTGATCAGGCACAGCTTCTTCTTATTTCTATATTGCTATTCCTTCCAGATGAAACTTGAGCAAAACTAAACAAGCCAACAGTTTTGAAAAACAGAAAGGTAATCTATACCTAGTTTCATATTCCCTTTGTGTACACATCAAGATATTTCTTAGATTCTAGCCCTCAGGACAAATGACTCTTACACAAACATACTCGCTGCAATTTGGTTGATGCTAACTTGCAATATTAGCATAACATAACCAGAGGTGGGCTGTTGCCGGTTCAGACCGGTTCAGGCGAACCAGTAGTTCCAACCACAGTCTGGGCCCACTCACCCGCCCCAGTGCTATCCCGTCCTATAAATCTCACTCTCTGGCTCACTCGGCCCGCCCACACAGCCCAGCTGATTTTTGCATCTTGCCCGCTCTACTCACCGCAGCTGCCTGAGAAGGTGTGCTGGAAGCCACGCATATGAAATCGCCATGTGTTTGAAGCCGCTCACAAGTTCAGAAGGCTCACATTTTCAGTGCTACACTAGGCGAACCGGTTGTTAAATTATGCGAAGCCAACCTCTGAACAAAACCCTTTGTAGCGATAAAGCACAAGCATAACAAGTACTATAAGACAACACAAGTTGCTTTGCTGATTATCTGTTGTAAAAAGCTATAGTTGACGTAATTAATAATCTAAAAAGAGACAGAAAGCTTTGTGAAAATCTTTATCATAATGAATGTCAAGAGACCCAATTCTTTGCAGGTTAATCAACAAATACTTAACATAGCTCGGTTGATAAGTGTGATAATCTTGGTTATACTTAGGCAAAGGCATTTGCATTATAATTTTAAAACTCTGCAGATATTCCAGGAAAGAAGGAAGGAAGGAAGGAAGGAAGGAAGGAAGGAAGGAAGGAAGGAAGGAAGGAAGGAAGGAATTAATTTTAAAAAGAGAAGTGAGATTGTCAAGATGGGGAGTGGATAGCCATGCAGAAGAATGAACCATAAGAAGGATGGACAACCTACAGCATTCCTTATGTTACTCAGGAACAATTTCAACAGCCAGCATGGCCTATGGTGAGATATTTTGGGAACTACAGGTCATCAATCTTCAGTGGGCCATATATTATCCACATATGATTACTTGTTCAGAGTCAGTTAGAAAAATAGTCTGTAAAATATTTCTTTCCATTTCCTTCTTCCACATATATTTGTAAGGGCAATTCTTCTGATTGAGTTGAGAAGAAAGGCACATTTTGTAGAACTCTTTTGCTTGGGGAGAGGAGGGTCTATTTAGCTACAGATGAATGAATCTAATCTTGTTGAAGGTCATGCTTTTATCCTGGAGTGTGCAATTTTTGAAATGTTTCTTTTCTCTATTCTTTCATGGCATGAAGCACCTGAATTCCAACATAGTAGCTGAATGATGAATGACAACGAAACTCTACAAAAGTTCATATATATGACCAGTAACCAAGGTCAACAATTGGTTGCCTCAATGTTCCTATTATGACAACTGAAATTTTCATGTTCAGGATGTGAATGTCAAGGACATTAAAAGAAATGCTTGTGATTTTGCAGCAATTTTGCGGTAAGTATTTTGTATTCTCAAGGCAATCTATTATCTGAAAGCAAATTGGCAGCCAGTGCACCTGCTGAAACAGAGATGTAGCATTTATCTTATTAAGGTTACACATAACTATCCATGCAGCTATATTCTTCACCAACGGAAACTTCTGGATGCTCTTCAAGGGGAGCCCTATGTAAAGTATGCTATAATAAACAATTCTGGAAGTGACCAGGGTATGTGTGATTGTGAATACATAATCCAGGAAAGGGCACAACTGATGCGCAACACAAAATTGTGCAAAAACTAGTCCTTGTTACTCTGAGTGTCAAGGATTTTTTTTAATATGGTTTTTATTATTTTATCAATGTATTAAATACAAAGAAAAATAAAAATGGGAAATTAAGGGAAGAAAAAAGAAAGGGGGAAAGAAAATATGAGATACAAGAGAAGAAAGAAAAACATGTTGACTTCTGACTCTTTTTAGCACAGTACAAGATAACATTACAGCCTCAACTTTTTACTTTTACACATTAGTATATAACTAGCCATTTCTATAACAACGAATTTATCTAATCAGCATAACCAAAGTCAAAGTTTCATTTTTTTATCACAAGTACAAAATCCAGAAGTGATATGCAAATAAAAAACATAAATATATTCTTCTCTTTGAATAGATCAATTTAATCATTTCTGCTTTATCTTCCTTGCTGTTGAAATCATATGTATTTCTATTTGCACTTAATAATCTTTATAAACTATCATCATTTATATTAACAAAATCCATTGTATTTTTCATATTCTTTAACCTTAAAGGGAAAAATATCATTTTTCTTTATCCATTTTAAAACACTACGCTTTTCTTTAAAAATATTTCTAAAATCATAACATTCCAATACATCTTTTTTTTAACTTCCTCTTAACATACATACTTTAAAGTTTATTTTCAGACAAATAAAATTCCAACTAACTCCAATTAAGTCATTAAATTTAGATCACTCCCAGGATTTAAGCTGGCTCCTTTTACAGACAAGGTAGATGAGGTACCGTCGTTTCTGATGGATGATAAAGTGCCTTAGAACAATTCGTTCATGGAACCAGAACTCATCCTTCATTTCTCTTAGAAGTAATTCATTGCCCATAGTGGAGACATAAATATTCAGAATAGACATCCTGATCATGTTTCTCTCCATATCAGGTTTCATTCTCCTTTTTACAACTTCCTGGTGAAATAAATGCCCTTTGGCTGGACAAAACAAAATAAGAGTTTCAGAGCTGTTTTTTCATTGTTAGTAATTTAGATACCAATGAAATGTATTTGGATCCTGATGACTAATAGCCCAAATACTCACCATCCTAACATTCCAGAAACCTACCTTCTCCTTTTGCCACTTCTGCTTCTCCCTGTCCAATCAAGCATGACTATGTTTTCTAATCCATCATCCATTGGCAGTCATATCCAAATCATTTTTTAAAGGAGCAGCCTTATTTGGTCCAGGTTAGAATGGTTGCTCTTACAGTATAAACCCACATTTTGAAGCTGTCTCCTTTTTCTCATTTTTTTCTTAGTGCCAGCTTTTACTGCTGCTTTACCTGATTTTTTTTCTCATTGAAGTGTCCTTATTTTTCATAATCTTGTCTAAATACGTTACTCAATTACTTTTCCTGTACAGTGAACACACTTATTTTTGAGCCTACAAATCAAATAGTTCTTAACTAATTCGCTTTTTAAGGTACTCCTATTCATATCTTCTTCTTCTTTTTTTTCATTTCGGTCTACATTAATACAATCCTACTCATCAGTACTCTTCCTTTATTAAAATCTGGTATTTTAAAGTCCAAGATTTGATTTTTAAGTGCAGCTAAATTTTTAGGTTTTACTTAAAATCAAGAACCCCAGCATGCTTTCTTTCCCTTCAATACGGTATTCCTGCTATTACCTCAAATAATTCTGTATTAGATAAGATCAAGTAAGAGACGGCTGTTCCACTTAACTCTGGAAAGGAGAAAATTGCCAGCAATAACAGTGAAAGAGTTCCTGGAATAATCATGACAG
Source organism: Arizona elegans (assembly GCA_022577455.1). Taxonomy (NCBI): domain Eukaryota; kingdom Metazoa; phylum Chordata; class Lepidosauria; order Squamata; family Colubridae; genus Arizona; species Arizona elegans. The sequence goes on from JAKOOJ010000002.1 coordinate 40,595,538, forward strand.
AATTTATCTTGTAAGAAATGTTAAAATGGTCTATTTGAAAGATCTGCAGTTTGGTTTTGAAAGCATCACATGCATTATCTCTTTGTTTGGTGTGTGATAATGGACAGCAACAACAGGATTGCTTGTATTCATGTCTCCGCTATAGTCTTCTATATCACAAATTCCTTTACTTGGATTTTTAAGCTGATTTTTATGCTTTTGACATTTCATATAACGTCTTTTTATGTTCTATTGCTTCAATTCCGTTTGCACAGATTGTATTATTCAGTCAATAGGTTCTAATACCTACTAAAATATATTTTATGTGCTTTATTAGAAGTTCAAGCTCAACTCATTTGTCTTCTATATAGTATATAGAGTTCTCTGGTTTTTTTCACTGAGTGGGTTAAAGTGCATTAATGTGCATTAAAGGAAACATTCAACATCCAGATCAACAACCATTAACTTACTTGTCTTCTGCAATGTTATCATGTTAAGATTTTGGTGAGCAGGATCTGAATCAAGAGATATATATGATTTAGAATTGCTCTTCACCTAAACTGTTGATTTAAAAAGACATGTTTATGCTCACATAACCAAATACAATTCAGAGTAAAAATGTTTGAATTGAAAATCTAACTGTCTCTATTCATTTGTACTTCTAATTTTAATGCAATTATAATTTTACATTTATTAATGTTTAATCAGAATTTTAACCCATATCTCACCATAAAAGTGAAATAACAAAGCCCTATCTGCATTAGGCAAAGTTATATCCACATTTTCCCTTAAAACTGTCAATTGTATACAAATGATAAATCAAGTCTTAACTATGTCACCACAGTGAAACACGAATAGTTGAAAAGTTCCACGTGCATATGACAAATTGTCCACTTTTACATATTTCCAGGATGAATCAGGTTTCAATACTGATATGAATTTAAAAGAGCATATAAATCCCTGTTATATAATACTGCTATGGTGTCATCATGTCCACATCATCAATCTTAACATTACAAAAGATATCAAATGGCAAGCCCTGGTTTCATTTTAGTAATTACTATTGATTGTGATAGTGTGTTCTGAGTTACAGTTGAAGTCATACAAGGAATATTAAGATTTTATCCCTTAGTTTTAATATTCTTGCTCTACAAAACTGTGATTAGAAAATTCAATAAAATGTTTGGTTATTCCAGTACTTATATACTACCATGATTTAGGACAGAAAATTATCTCTCATTGGATCACAATGTAATCATAGCACAAATAAAACTCACTACTAATTACATTGATACTGATTAGCTAAAATTCTTGAATTTAGTTGGGTTGTTATGAAAATTCTCTGTTCTCAGAAAAGCTACAAGAATAACAAGGACATCAATCATTTTCAAGAAAAGCAAAGTTTAACATATCAAAAGAAAAGCTGTTTGAAAGTCTTTTAGATTTAATAAAAAGTGTCAGGCCAAAGGAAACAAAAACAACATGTGGAGTTAATTTCTAAATAGTTTTTTAATTGTATTCAACTATGGACAGAAATCTTGCTAGACTAAAGAAACTGCTTGCATATCTATTAGATATACTTTATGATATATACCTTGTGTATATTTGCTGGGGTGTGTGAGAGAGAGTGGGCCTTTGCTCCTTTCCTGAACACCAAAGATCCCAAGATCCATTGTCCCTTTGCCCACTGGGAAAGAAGCTCTCCCTCCTGTGGCTCTGGACAACTTTCAACCACATTGATGATGATGATGTTATCCATTCAGTCAAGTCCAACTCTTGGCAATTCTATGAGCCAGGTCTCACCACATCTTTTGATCTTGCACTATTTCTTTGAGTTGTTCTATGCTCTGTCTGGCATCAGCTTTGACAGTGTCCAGCCACTGTGTTCTTTGATGGCCTGATTTCCTTTCACCATGAACTCTTCCAAACATAACTGCTTTATCCAGTGAATTCTGCTGCACGACATGACCAAAATAAATGAGATGCAGTTTCATGATTTTGCCTTCTAGTGACATGTCTGGTGTTATGGGCTCCAGTACTTGCTTGTTAGCCACCTTTGCTGTCCAAGGAATATGCAGGAGCCTTCTCCAGCACCACAGCTCAAGCACATTGATTTTCTTCCTGTCTTGCTTTTTTAAATTCCAATCAACGACATTACGAGTAATAAATATATTAATGAGAGAACTTAGGGGAGTCAGTTAGCATTACTTATTTTAAAATTTAAAAATTGCATATGTTTGCTTTTTTGTTTGTTTGTTTACTAAGAAAATTTATATGGTTGCCCAACTCATTCACAGTGACTCCAGGCAACATTTAGAAGTATAAGTCCAAATACAAAAGCCTTCTATTGTTCTTTCATAAATATTTATTCTACATGATTGCTCATTGGCTTGTGTGAGAAATTTAGCAAACATTATTTTGTATGGAGGATTGATAAATATTAATTTATCAATCCTCCATACAAAAATTCACTTATTACAGGTGCAATATTATGTGGAAACCAGAAATACTACAATATTTTGATGCAGGTTTGGTTGTAAAATATATTCATCTAATAAGTAAGTTATGAATACTTTTGTGTGATGTTTTCCATTCCTTGTCTTTTCTTTGAATGAGCACTTTTCAAGATGCATTTGCTCTTTCAAGGAATATGTGTATATAGTTTGCCTGAAGGCTATAATGTGAAACTGTGGATATAAGCATTTCTTTTCTGTTTACTGCAAGTTGTTTTTGTTCAGAAAAAAATGACTCCCAGCGGGAATAATAAAGAAGAATAAATATCCACTCCAAACAACACAGTGCTGCTGAACTGTCAGGCCGGTCAGGTAGACCAGGCCAGGAAATCAGCTCAACAGAAAGGCTAAAAATTATTTTTATAGTTCAGAAGCTGAAGAAACTTCTTGGATGTCTTCAAAGTGAAATGTCTTCAAGGAAAAACAAAGTCCAGTTGCCTTTTGAAAAAGCACCTTTGGGACACCCATGACCTGGATGACTGAGAAGCTCCAGAGACAATTAATGCCATCCCGTCTTTAAAATGAACCCAAGAAAAGTTAGTTGACCTTTCATTAATTTGATGGAGTATTCTGGAATAGTTTATGAACATTTAGAAAAGAATGCCATCATTACTAAGAACTGAGTTTATAGGAACATCATGCCGGAGCAATCTTATTTCCCTCTTTTTAACAAAAGTCAGTAATCATAGGCACATTGTGGACTCAGCATTCTTTGCTCTTACTCTAAATATATGTATTTTCTATCATATGACTAAGTAGCTAAATCTATGTCAAAACATCACTGTTCCCAGAAAAGCAGACATTTTAATGTCCTTCAAGACTCCCTTTCAACAGTGAAAGTGGTCTTTTGTAAATACTGAAGATAGTCCCCTAATCGGTATTTAGTAGCATGCTGAATTTGCTGCCTTTTATTTGTTTTTCTGTGTTTTTCCAAGGAAAATATGCTTTTCTTCTTTGCTTTTTTAACCTGTTGCAGAGATAATGAAAGCAAAAGCTTCGGTCAGTATGCCCTTAGCAAAGAACTGTAAGAAAGATTTGAAAAGAAAATGGAAGACAGATTGCTTTAAATAGTTGTATTAAATCCATATCTTTGTCAAATGCAAGCTCTTTTAGATAGCAAGTAGTGAAAAAAATATGACTGGCACAAATCTTACAGGAGATGTGCATTCACGTTTTCTCATGATTACTTCCTGAGAGACACCAAAAATTAATAAAGTGCAAACTGAGCTTTTAAGACAAAGCCTGGTAAAGGACTGGAAGTAGTTTCCCACCAATACAAGGGAGATTTTGGGCAGCATGCACAATTCATCATTTTTCCCAGTAGCCAGTCTCTTGATTTCCTTTTATAATAATAGTTATGTGTCAAAAGGCTATATTTTCTTCTTCCATCAAGTGGATTCAACAGTAATTAATAATCTCATCCTGTCCGCATGGATGATGATAGAAGTCAATAACAAGAGAATAATCCAATGTTAGCTGGAGGACTATAGGGTATTAATTAAAGCTCTTTCCAGCTACAATGACTGAAAATATGCCAATGTTATGCACCAGCATTACATTACACTGACATAATTATCCTGGTGCAGAGGGCGTTTTCAAGAAAAATAAAAAACCAGAGGAAATATAAAATTTGAAAATACTTAGGATGAGTTATAGCTTGTCCATCTCATAGTGTATAAGAAGCAGCTGGTTATGGCGAAGATGCCACCTGTGCCTTGTGGCTCATATGCAACTCAAATGCCTCCACTCCAGTTACACTTTTCTCAACTTGGTTTAAATTCAATGAGTTTTGAAGCAGTTGAGTACCAAGGTACAACTATAGAGTTGCAACAACTGGATCTGAGCATAATATACCTATTATACTTATGGATATGCAAATTATACACCAGCTTAGTCTAATAAAGACTATTATTTGTTTTAACTCTTTTTTGGAATTTACTCTCTTTTGACATCTCAGGAATGAATGAACTTTATGTGCCACAATATAAAATCTTATATAGTGAGGTGAAAAGTTAAACCAGTTTAAAGGATTAGACCTTCCCCTCCCAAGAACTCTGCAAAACTGTCCCAGTGTGACTGTTGAATCTTTGGCAGCTGGATGTGCTCATTTTGTTAAGGAGGACAATTGCTACAGAACAACAAATATGGGGAAGGCTTTTATGTTTCTTCTACTATGTACAACTATTTACAGCAATTAGGAACATCTATTTACAACATCTCCCTTCTTCCAGCTCTCTTTCAAGGCTATTCACTAACAACTGCCTGCTGAGCTAATCTCTCTTTTGGCATTAGAGGCCAGCTGAAAGAAAGTCCTCTTCTGCTTGTTTTATATTTTATATTTATACTGTATGAGGTACATTGTGGGATTTTGTTTGTTTTTTCCCCTTTGCTTTATTGTTTGTTTTTTATGTTTGTTTTCACTGCCCAAAGTTGAGCTGCCTTATCCATCTTAAAAACAAACAAACAAACAAATAAGCTATTTTATTTCTCTTCCTTCTTCTCCCTTCTGTTTCTTGGCCCCTGGGAGTGAAGAGCTCAGTGACAGGCTATCCTGGAAGAAAAGAAGCAAAAACTTGAAGATGAATGACTTACACATAGAGCTTCCTTGCTTGTTTACTTATGAAACATCAACAAATATCTAAAACAATTAAATGGCAAATGGGGAGAAAAAGCAAGCAAAAATATCTAAATATCTTTAATATGCACAAATACCTACAGTATGCTGTGGAGGCATGGGCAATTATGTCTAAAACAGCACTTTATTTATTTATTTATTTATTTATTTATTTATTTGTCACATTTCTATGCTGCCCAACTCCCTAGGGACTCTGGGCAGCTTACAGCAAAAAACAATGCAAACAATATCCCCTAAAAATTTTTAAAAAGAAAACATTAAAAACCCATACATTCCATTCCATGGCCGGGTCTCTCAACATTGTAGTAGCAAGATCAACAGCCCCAGGCCTGCCGGAAAAGCCAGGTCTTCACTGCTTTCCGGAAGGCCAATAGGGTCGGGGCGGTCTTGACCTCAGGAGGTAATTGGTTCCAGAGAGCCAGAGCAGCCACAGAGAAGGCCCTTCCCTGCGGGCCCGCCAACCGACATTGTTTAGCTGACAGGACCCAGAGGAGACCAGCTCTGTGGGATCTTACCAGTCGCTGGGAGCTATGCGGTAGAACGCGGTCTCAAAGATAACCTCGCCCTGAGTCATGTAGGGCTTTAAAGGTAATAACCAACCTTGAATTGCGTCTGGAGACCAATAGGGAGCCAGTGCAGCTCGCGGAGAATTGGTGTAATGTGGGTGTATCTAGGTGCACCCACAATAGCTCGTGCGGCTGCATTCTGGATCAACTGTAGTCTCCGAACACTTTTCAAAGGTAGCCCCATGTAGAGCGTGTTGCAATAATCCAACCGTGAGGTGACAAGGGCATGAGTGACTGTGAGGAGAGACTGTGAGCATATGACTGTAAGCTGCACTTTATTGATTGATTTGATTTTTAATCTCACCTTTATTACCTTTATAACTAACTCAAGGAGGCGAACATACCTAATACACCTTCCTTCTCCTCTTTTTCCTTAGAACAACAATCCCATGTGGTGGATTGTGGTGAAAGAGAGTAACTGGCCAAAAGTCACAGTTGGGCTTTTCATGACTAAGGCAGAATTCCTGCTTTGTGTTGTTGTCAGTCTGCTCCTGGATCCTGATGCTGGTTTTGACTTTTAAAACGCTTCAAGGGACAGGGGCAAATTATTTGAAGGACAGCCTGATTACATCTGCTCGTCCCATCACATCCTACAAGAGAGTCTGGCTGTGGGCCCCATCACTCATCAGCTATACTTGATAGGCCCAAGGTGCCTGCCTTATGGAACATTCCCCACCCACCCACCCCAAAAGCAACATCAGCTCCATCCCTACTTATTTGATGGAAGTTTCTGAAATCTAGCTTGTTATCATATTTGGGACCTCAGGGAACCAGTGAGATTTTGAGATTGTTACTAATTGAATCTCTTGTGAGTGCTTTTAAATATATATATGTGTTTGACATGTTAAAAAAAATTGCTGTATGCAACCCAGAGTCCTTTTCTCTGATATGAGTGACAATATAAATTTGATAAAACTGTAAAAATAATAGGCATCCATCCATTTATATTAATCAAACTATGTATCTTATGCAGCTTTTTATCCTAGCTTCTTTTTCTTATTGTTATTTTCTTTTTCCTTGGCATGTAAAAAATATAATAGAGAAAGCAAATTAATATGATCATGCACATAAATCACACATCTTTATTTCACTGTGAAGTAAACAGGCAGCAAAGAAAAATCTTATTAGCATGAAGGATATATTATCTCCTCGATTTTCTTTTACTAGAATGAAAATGGAATGGTGTAATTTATAATGAAATCAGTTTTCAAGGATTTTTAAAACTAAGAGATCAAGTATATTTGCTTTGGTCCTTACAAAATTATCTATTTATTTAACTATATCCTGCCATATTTTTAAAAGTAGAATTCTTCCACACTTTAATTTTTGAATTCATTCAGATTTGAGAAACATATTTAATGTGTTTCATTATCTCTGCAATAAGAAAACTTCTGGTAAAATGGAAGGTTCTTATTCCTACTATACCAATTATTGGGGAAACTGTTAAGCAGAGAATACATTTTCCTCAAAACAAATAACTTAATTTCCCAAGCTGCATCCTATTATGTCTATTTGCATTACTGAGAAGACATTAAGTTTCACAATGGTTTGTAATGCAGAGTGACTAATGCACCAGACACTGAGACATTTATTTCTCAGTTGAGTTTCAGTATGTCAGCCATTTTTAAGCCAAAACCGACCCACAAAATCTTGTCATTACTGAGCTTTTTGTTATCACACATTTCATAGCTTCAGAAAGTTATAAAGAAAAAAATTATTTTAATTTTGGGTTAAATCTGAGCAGACATGTTTAAAATTACGGCTTAAAATGGCACCTTCCTACTTTCTAAAATTCAGGAAAAAATGTCACTTTACTGATTTCAATATTGTCATACCCAGAATTAGACCACAGCAGTTAGTAATTTAGTATCTGTTGCAGAAAATACATAGAAATTTTCTCTATTAAAACATTCACCTAAGAGAAAAATTTCAAATAAATAGATGTTTGAACAAGAGAGAAAAAGAATCCAATTGCCCTTGTATAGCTTATCATCACTAGAAATAATATGTTCCTGAGAAAAGTTCATGTCACCATGAACTAAATCATCAGCAACACAGGGACCTTTTAAAACAACTACCAGCAAATTTAATTTAGTGTTTTAGCACATATCGAAACCAACAGGAAACCTTTCCCCAGAGATAATTATATAAGAACACTAGGAGACTATAGCAAATACAGTTTAGATAATCCTAGCATTGATTTATTTCACATCTAGGACTTAAATTTACTCAATACCTTGTCCCAACTTTTCATGCTAATAAAAGCTGAAGAGCTTTCCCTTCACTATAAAATCTGTATCTATCATTTAAATGGCATTCTGATCAACCCAGGAAGGCAGAGAGTTGGCTGTGGGCATCACAAAGCTTCTTGGCACCTTCTGTGCCACACAGGGCTTCTCAGCCAGGGCATTTTGGAAAGCCTGGGATGGTCCCAACTGAACAGCATGTGAGGGTGGGGGTGCTGAAAACCCTGACAGGCTCATTCTGGGTCTGCAAAGTTCAATTGAGAACAGTCAATTCTACTTGGCTTTGTGCCCAGGGGTGTATGCATTGTCTGGAATTGTGTAAGTTCTCCTGTTTGAACAGGGGTTGGTTTAGAAGACTTCCGAGCTCCCTTCCAGCCCTAGATTTCTATGAAACCCTCTTGGGTGGTGGGGTGGAACAAGGGAGGTACAGTTTGCATATTGTGTCCCACCCCCTGTGGAATTGCATTGTTTGGATGGGGGTCAGACAGCTCCTTGGGGCTGGAAACTCCTGTGTCAAGGTTCAGCCTAAAGCATGAGGACAGCTGTATGTGTGTATGCGTGCACGCGTGTGTGTGGGCAGTGAGCAGTGGGCAGAGCCAGTCTGTGCAGCCAGAATACCGCCCACGGATCCCCCCATCCTAATTGTGAGAACAATTAATCAATGCTCCATCAATGAAGGCTTTTAAGAAGAGATTGGACAGCCATTTGTCTGGAATGGTAGAGGGTCTCCTGCTTGAGCAAGGGGTTGGACTAGATGACCTCTGAGGTCCCTTCCAACTCTGTAACTCTGTATTTCTAGAATACACAAATAGAACAATTGCATAGTGAACAGCCACTGAAAAAATAAGGGTAAGATGAAGTGGATTAAAGCTGCTAGCATTCAGACTGCCATATCAACAAGCACACAGTAAGTAAAGGCTGTCTTCACTAATTATGTCTGCAATCCATACATTTTCTTTTAAAATATAGATTATGTTGATAGTCCAAAGCTTGCAGATACCAATGTTCAGATAAGAATCCATCAGGAAATCCCAGGTTGTAGTTTGAACTAGGAAGTTGAGAAAAGCATCCTGGAAAACATCCTGGACATTAAAGAGTAGATTCTGCCATAGCATTGCCAAGAAAAGTATATAGATACCTCCATGAAGTCACCATCCTATTTCTAAAGGCACTATAGGCTGAATCAATGCACTGCTTTCTTGGGAACATACCGAAGTAAATGTGGCCACTGGAATGATGAAAGGGAGAATTTATAGTTTAAAAGTCTGCAGGCATAGCTAAGTCTTAACCAGCAGGCTGGTACTCCAGATCTTTTATTTCTCCTTGAGAAGTAAGCAGAACCTGGAGAAGGTAGCCATTGGAAAAATTGTGAAAATGAAAGCTGTTAAAAAAAAATCCCCAAAAACTGCAGGAAAGCTTTTTTGTTACAAAGCCAGAATTTTGTAAAAATAAATATTTGCTGTTACCAGTTCATGCTTCAACCACAGAAAAGCAGACATTATGTATGGACATCCGATAACATCAACTTTAAAGGACTATAATTAAAACAAACAAAAACCCCCAAAAATGGAGCAGTGCTTCCAATCATCCAAAACATTTCTAGGTGCAGATTTTGGAACAGGCTCAAATATACAGGTTAAATTTAGAAATTACAATGGGATATTACAATATATGAAGAATATTTATAGCCAGAATATGGAATGAACATTTTATGTAACTTATATCAAAGAGTATCTAAAGAAAAGGTAAGTATCAGAAAAACCAAAGTAGAAAAAATATTCCCAATATTTCAAAGAGGGATGGAGAATGAAAGATTTGGACTATAAAAAATATGTACAAAGACTGAACAGAGCCTTCTGAAGTCAAGCGACAAAAGACAAGAAAAAGGTATTACAGTCAAGAATGTCAAAAGGAATGTAATAGCAAAAGGAAAGGTTTTTTAAAGTGAATCAGATAAATCAAAAGAAATGTTACATCTAAGATGGGAAAAGTCAGATAATCATAAAGAATTTAATAGCAGCAAACTTATTTATTTATATATTGTCAAACTTAAATTACTACTCCTCTATCCAATGAAACTTTGGGTGGGAAAATTAAAGGAAGATGGAAGCACTGTCGAAATCCTTTACAAATGAGATTATACAGTATAATGAACAGAAATATCTGTAAGAGGATATATTCAGTTTTCATCAGAAACTGAATATAGGTACAGCAGACAATAGACCAGTTGTTGAATAGTACAATGAGCAATATTTTAAACTGTAGAAGAAGAGTTAAATACTAGCTAGATGCTAGTAGCTCTTATCCAACAATATGGAATAAAATTAGTTTTGATTTTGAAACAGGTTTGTGGATTTACAAATATAGAAAGACAGGGAAGTAAATATACAAATTATTGAACCATTCACCAATTCCTGACAAACAAAATTATTCTTAAGAATACAGTTATACATGCCAAATTAAAGAGCAGATTTCAGAAAATGCAGAGCTCCATGAGTTCAGATAAAATAGCTAATGTAAGACAGATAATGGACAAAACAAGAGAGGATTCACTTTTGTTTTACTGATAATAACAAGGACTTTGATTATATCCGGGGAATAGTCTATGTTGGACAACAAGAGTGGTTCAAATTAAGGAAGGGCTATAGAAGAGAGAGAGAGAGAGACAGAGAGAGGGGGGGAGGGAGGGAGGGAGGGAGGGAGGGAGGGAGGGAGAGAGAGAGAGAGAGAGAGAGAGAGAGAGAGAGAGAGAGAGAGAGAGAGAGAGAGAGAGAGAGAGAGAGAGAGAGAGAGAAGGTTTGGGAGAAATAATACCTGGAATCAAAACCAGAGACTATCAAGATAAGCAGATGACATCAATTTGTTAACCAGAAATAAAGAAGATTTGGAAGAGTTCATTATGAAAATTAACATCTGGTTTAATGTTAAATAGCAGGAACGCAAAAGTGTTTCAATGGTAATGTGTCAACCAATTTGTTAACCAGAAATAATGAAAATTTGGAAAAGCTCATTATGAACTTAAAATCTGGTTTAATCTTAAATAGCAAGAACACAAAAGAAATACCAACTTGCATGTTTTACAAGCTTAAATGTTGATGGTGAAAAATAAATGTAATGGACAGTTTTGTTTTCTTAGGTTTGAGGATAGATAAAGATAGACAGCATTCTGGAGAAGTATATCACAAATTAATACTATGGAGAGAAACAATATTTCTGTGACAAAGTTTAATATAATTCAAGCAATGGTCTTTTCATTGGGCAATGTGTCATTCAACAGGCAGGAGTGGATCATTAGGTGAGCTCACAAGAAATCTAAGAGCTTCAGCTAATATATTTTGAAGAAAATAGTTCAGTAATTGCTGTGCTTAAAAACAAGTTACTCAAATATATAGAAGCAATATTCAAAACTTCTTTCTCCTTCTCACCCTTACATAACTGATCACTTGGCCCCTCTTTTGAGTTGAGCTTGTTTTTGTACCTTCATAGAAGTTATTGTATTGTTTTTCACTGACAGTGAGAACTACTCTTGGACAATATTAGATTTCAAATGCTGGACATTGAGAAAGAGTGAGTGAAAGAAGATAGATCTCTCTGAAATGTGAATCTGGAGACAATTGTTAAGAGAAACACAAACTGCAAGAACAAATCAATCATGAAGGCTGACTGCCCCCTGAGATAATGATCAACATGCAGAAACTAGAATCCATACTTTTATTTGTAAAATGAGTACCTATTCAGTTGCATGTTCCCATTCATCCCTAACAGATGTAAAAGAGTAGTGACTTTATGAGGAGTGGAACTTGAATAGAAGTCTCCTCAATGGGAATGCCATTAGTTACCAGTTCTATTAAGGGTAAGCCTGAAATGAGTTGTCCTTCCAGAAACAGTATCAAAGGCCTGTTGTTGTTTGTTTTGTTTTGTTTTGTTTTGTTTTGTTTTTCTTCCATAGCTTCCTTTGTTTGTACTTTTGGACACAATTATATAACTAGTATTCCCTAGCTATGCTCTTACTGAGTATCCAAAAGTCAATATTTTTTGCTATCTTATCTAGAAATATATCTATTGTGATGAATAGGGTTTCACTTTACCTTCCTATAGAATAAAATTAACCATTCTTTTATTCCTATAGAATAAAATCAACTACTCTTCATAAGATCACTAAACTTTTATACAAATGGCATGGTTGGATATTCAAGAACTACCTTTTTATAGATACATTCAACTTTTAAGAGACAAAGATTGAAGGGATCAATCTATCACATGTATAAGAAAGTTCACAAAAATGTTGACTAGATTTCTGCAAGCAGTCCCATATCATCAGCATAAGTCATAATGTCCTAATGGGTGTCACATAAAATCATTCCAATTCTATCATTGAAGTTACTAATTTTATTTTCAAATATATTCATGCCAAGGACTAAGATGGGATTACTACATGCAAATATCTATAGGAAATAATAAGTTGTAATCAGATTCCATAGTCCTTTCTCCACTCTAATATGTAAATGATTTATGTATTTATGGGGGAGGGGCAATTTTTTCCATGAAGAAATTTATAGCATCACATTTGCTTTTTTATTGTTTATACTGTTATATTCAATTAAGTTAAGGATGTAATTGAATATTTTGAGGTTTTTGTGATTAATGATCTACAGCATGCCATGATCGGGAACTTTGGAAGCAAGAGGAAGATCCTATAATTATTTGCAGACTCTGAGCCAGGGGTGAAATGCTCCCGGTTTGGACCAGATCACCTGATTCGGTAGCGATGGAGGCGGGTGGTTCGGAGAACCGGTAGCAAAAATCCCTTCCCCCCACCAGCCCTATGCCCAGCTGAGCCGCATTTTTTCTACAACCTCTTCAGCCAAAAAATGCTTTTAAAAGTTTTTTTAAAAAGCCTCTGATGATCACGTGGTTCAGCTGGGATTGTCAAAGGCTTTTAAAAGGAAAAAGCCTTTTTTTCTTTTAAATGCCTCTGACGATCCCAGCTGAGTTGTCTGATCGGCAGAGGCTTTTTTAAAAAGTCTCTGCCAATTAGGCAACTCAGCTAGGATCGTCAGAGGCATTTGAAAGCATTTTTTACAACCTCTTCTCTGAAGAGATTGTAGAAAAAATTGTTTTAAAAGTAAAAAAAAAAATTGGCCATGCCACCCCAGTCATATTATCCCCCCCACGCCAAACCATTCCCACAGAACCAAATTTTAGTTGTAACAAATTTTAGATTTCACAACTGCTTTGAGCCCTATCGTGAATAGAATTTTGTGCAAGGTAGAGTTGTTATATTCACACTTGGACTGCCATGCAGAGAAATTTCATCAACTACTTTGTAATTAATGTAATTATATCACTCATCCACAGCAATACTATGGTTGGATAATATAAGAAGTAACTTTAAAATTGTTTATCAGTTATCAAAGCTTCAATTGTTTCATTAAGGTTTGAGTGCTTTTCAAATAATTGCTCCAACTTATTTTAGAACTCAGTCAGTTCAAGCAGGAGACAAGAAAAAAAAGAAAAAGTCAAGTATTATAAGAGGTTATCCTGCAAAATATTTCTTGCTCTTTTGGAAAAACAAAGGTAGCAAACACATGACAAAACAGAGTGTTAAAAGCTATCAAAACCAAAAAAATTAGATATACCAGCAAGGTCTAGAAGATCTAATCTTGTGTTAAAAGTCATTTAGTATATCATTTTGTTCACCCATTAGCAAGGAGCCATTTTACAAATTCGGTTCTTATTTTCACTGAAATTTAAGTGAAAAAAAAACTAGGTACCAGATAATCAAACTGGCAAAAACAAGTATTACTTGTATATTCTTTACATATACATATACAGTACATACACATAAGGGGGCACAATGGCTCAGCAGTTAAAGCTGCTGAGTTTGTAAGTTGGAAAGCTGACAGACTGGGTTCAAAACTAAAGTGTCTTACTTTTCTACAATATGCGCAGTGGGGTGAGGTCCTGTCTTTGTCCCATTTCCTGCCCACCTAGCAGTTTGAAAGCATGCAAATGTGAATAGATCAATAGGCACCACTTTGGTGGGAAGGTAACAGTGTTTTGTGCACTTTGGTGTATAATCATGCTGGCCACATGATCACAGAAGGGTCTTTGACAACCACTGGCTCCTTGGATAAGAAACATAGATGAGCATCACCCCCTAGAGTTGGAGTACCGCCCCCTAGAATTGGACACAGAGGGGAAACCTTTACCTTCACCTTTATTTATATATACATATACACAGACACAGACACACATACATATCGTTCAAGTCAGTGTTGATTTATAGAAACTGCTTGGATTAGTCTCTGCAGATTTCTTGGCAAGATTTCAGAAGTGAGTTTTCATTGCCTTTTTCCTAGGGTTGAGAAAGAATGACTGGCCCAAGATCATGCAAGAGCATTCATGCCTAAGACAAGACTAGAAACTCACAGCATTCTGATTTCTATCCTAGTGTATCAACCACTAAACCAAGCTGGGTCTGTAACAGGGCTTTGGAAGTGTTGTAGGAATGCTCTGTTTTAATAATGCTGCAAATGAGGCAACTCTTCGAATCACTATGCTCCCCTTCTTCCAAAGAACAATGTGAAATTGTTACACTGCTTTATTTCATGTCTCTGACTGCCTTTTGATGCACATCTGGAAGCAATTGAACACATTTCTGTGCATGTGAGGTGCAGGTTCAGACACCTCCTCCAGCCACCAGATGTGCCAGAACAGTTGGATAGATGTAAATATTTGCTACAAGATACAGCATAGCCTCTGTACTTTTACAAGATGAATAGCATCTGGAAGGCAGAGATGCTTGTTAACTTGAGTCAACAAACAAGCTGAAAATATATCAGAAAATAACCTTTCATTCTCTACCTTCTCTTCTCTCAATTCTTTTTCTCTTACACAAACATACATGCACACACAAACCACTAACTCAGAGCAGAAGGATAATTACATGTCTTTAATAAAGATTCCCAGTTCTTCAGCCAAAATAAAGCCAGATAAGACATAGAGCTCGAAGTACACCCAAAATGAATTATTAAATGGTTAAAAAGCCATTAAGAAGTTTAACAGACAGTTATTACTTTTCTGATATCTCCAGTCTGTCACTCAAGAACATTAACAAAAAATAGTCTTTTTTTATAATTAGCTGAATGAGAAGAAGACATGGATGTGGTTTAAAGATCCTACACTTAAATAACATGGCTTTAGAATCAGAAGAAGGCAATGTGCAATAGGTATAGATATTAAGGGTTTTCCAAAGAAAGTAAGCAAATTAACAAGTATAAGCACATACTGCTATTTTAGGATTTCAATTTCAATAATTTAGTTTGAACATGTTTCTAACCTGTTTTGCTAGTCAACAAAACCCTTATATTTCCTATCAGCTAATCACTACCGGTAGCTGTATCTAGAAAAAGTTTCCTTGGGTTTTTATAATTTACTTGTATAAGAGGAAAAAAAACAATCTTTTTGTGCTTTTACCTTGTAATGCTTTTTAGAGTGTAGAGCCTGCCTCATTCCTGATGTTGCAGTACATTGCTTGTCTTCTCATCTTGCATTCAAAGACAGAGATTTTTACAAGATTCCAAAATCTTTTTGGATTCTTGTAAACCTTTTTCATACCAGAAATATAACATAAATGCATGCTGCTGCAATATACATGATACTGTAGCCTCCCTTCCAGTCTAGAGACTAGACAGCATCTGAATTTGAATAAACAACTTTTCTCAGGCATAGGTTTTGGCATGTATGCTCAAGAGTGTTCCTCAACCCCTCCCTTCCTAGACAAAAGTTATGTTCTAATAAAAGACAAGACAGGAGTCTGTGTGGAGGGAGACAAACAAGAATTGGTGTGCTAGAGAAAAGTACGAGAAAAAGCTGAGATCATTCTTCTTCAGCTATGGATTAAGGGATCTTGTACCTGGATAGAATACATGACTAATTAGAATTACACCAAGTTAAAATGTGTTTTATGTATACAGTGCTGCAACAAGTTTTATTTTCTCTGCATAATTTAAGAGAATTATATTTTATGACAGTTTAAACCAAACCTTCAGGGAATCTGTGTTATTTATCTCTTACAAACTAGTTTCTCTTTATTGTTAGCAGTTCAGCACCCCCTTGTGGTCTGCTGTTTTCTTATAGTTATATACTCTATTAAATACTTTTCTTGTTCCATTAATTTGCAATTGCTGGATCTCCATTTTAAGATACCACTGTAATTTCTTTTATAGCATTACATACCCGCATTCTATTATGGATAACTGTGCTTTTCTACAATTCTATCTTTCTTTTAATAAAGTTTAATTTTATCTCTATCCTGTGAGATTTGTTTGGGCATGGCCAACTCCTCCCCTCCCCACCGGGCTCCTTAGGGCCCCAACAGGAAGCAGTTGTTGGAGCTAAGCAGCCACCACGAGAAAGAGTTGGCAAAACAGCTCAGTTCAAAATGGATCTGACTTAGAAGGAGGCTTAGCACAAGCACATCACTGAGGACTACAAGCATAGGCTTTCCAAGTAGAGAGAAGACCTGCAGGAGTGCAAGGCCAGATACTGGCACCTGGAGACTCTTCGGGCTGATATGGTCAGCCAGTTCCAGACCATGATGCAGTCCCACTGGAACAAGGTCCTCTGGCTCTTCGCCACCCGCGGCACTTCCCTCCAGCCTTCGCCCAAAGCTCTGCACCAGGAGGCCAAAGCAGACCCCAAGTCAGAATTTCTGTCCCCCCTCCCTCCCTGAAGGGGAGACTCTCTGCAAGCGTTCATTTAAAGTATCCCTCCCAGGGTCTAGTTTGAGGATTCAGTGCAATATTAAAAATGCAAATAATTTTTCTGCAGACCACCAAAATTTTCTCACAGACCACCAGTGTCCACGGACCACCAGTTGGTGACTGCTGATGTGGAGCGCTATTTTCTTACACGGCAAGGTATGCCATGAAAGATAAGTAATGTCAATAAGAATACCAGACTCGAGGGGCGAGGGCAGAGTATGAAGCTCAAGGAAATTTTCAATTTTTACTGTATCATTAAGCATTTTAGAAAATTCATTTAATTTTGGAGCTGGAATATTTGTTGAAAGATAGAAGTGAAATTGAAAAGGATTATTAAGGAAAAAATGAACATAATGAATCCAAAAACAAAGGCCCAGCCTGCTCAATACAGTCACACCTCGGCACTCAATTGTTTCCAAACTTGTTGAATTTGGTGTTCAATGTGTTTTGAAGCAGAAATCTTGTCCTGTCGCTCATATTTTTCCCAGTAGTTGATGTGTAACAAAGAATTTGCTGATACCGGCTACCTCATGACTCACTATTTCTTCCAGCTGAAATAGCGAGTCATGTGGTAAGTCACATGGTACTTATCAGTTTTAGTATTCATTGTGTCTTCCAGAACGAATTACCGACAAGCATCAAGATACCACTGTACTATATTCAGTGGCAGTTATTCTATCTACATGACTTCATTCTCAGTCAGACAAAAAGCTCAGTTTTACATTGTGAATTAATGACTAGAAGCCTGACTTGTAACCAATCAGGATGTAAAGCTCTTGCCTTCTACTGCTTTAAACTGAAAAATATGCCTCATCTTCTTCCATCTTCTCCTGATATTGTCCTAAATTCTGATCTTGGATAGTCAACTCAGTAACAATGAAGGTCAATGGGTAGTAAAAAAAAAAAACTATTTGAAGGAAACAGATGTTCATCTACATACTACTAAATCTCTAGTGTATGTAACCTTTAACTGGGCAAAACCCTACATCACAGGGCAAAACATTTAAAACCAAGGTATCTCAAATGGGCTAAATTACAGAATGCATCCAAAATCTGGAAACCATGACTCCTGTGAAAAGAAATTCGGAAAATTTTATAAAACATTTTATGACTTAAAAAACAATACAAAGCATTTATGATATAATACAAAATGTCATAAAATAATTTCTGTGGCCAACTTTTCCATGGGCTACTTTCAAGGCAGATGTAGATCTCTGAATATCTTCCTGAATTTTTCAGGGGCTTTAGAAGCTCTGCCATGATTGAAGGAATTGAGGAATCTGGTCAGTAGCTCTGAAATGGTGACCCAAAGAATAGCAGATTGTCTAGTTAAATCTGAAAGTCTGCTAAAACTGATTTATGCACAATGCAATTTCTATATAATCCATAATTTATATAATTTGTATAATTGCTTGTAAACTTCATTTTCATCAAAACATACTACCTAAATTGCTGCAGAAAATACAACTGTATCTATTTCAGATTCACACAAATGGTACACATTGAGACAAATGACTTATTTTTCATCAATTACTTGTACTATTTTCCATTAATTGTCTTAACTTTGTCCATTGTTTAAAAGACAAATTTAAACTCAGTTTTTTTCTGTTACGTCCTAAGTGAACTAAATGCAATCTAAACTCTATAAAAAATAGGGTTTTACTGTGAGATAGAACTTTCAAATCATTTTTAGAGATTAAATGATGTAACAAGCAGCAGTCTATAGGCAAGAATTTAAAAAATAATGATACAAATACAAAGTTAGTATAAAATTACAAAAGCAATAAAGAGGAAAACATTGAATGTCAAAAGAAAGAAAAATTGAAACAACCAGCTACCAACAGCTGGAATACAATAGGTAACCCTCTCAAGCTCAGAGAAGAGTAATTGTTTAAAGTTAGAAATGAACTGGTAGGAAAGATAAATACGTAGAAGTGAAAGCTATAACTGTAGGAACAAAAACAGATTTGCTAAGTGAGAAATTGTTCACAGCATGTTTCCACTGAACAGAAGAAATAGCTAGCAATGTAACAGTTCCATATAATAATTAAACATAATTCATTTTTTTAAAAAAAAAGTCGTGTTCCCCAAACTGTTCAGCATAATACGTAATAGGCAAACATAGAATTGAGGCTGAACAATAATGTTCGCTTTATGTTCTGCCACTAGGAATTAATGATAATCTAATGGAGATTGATATATAGATACTTGGGAAACACATTTTTCTATCCTTCCCTCTTTGCCTTGATATCCTTATTCACCTAAGTAAAGGATAATCCATTCACAGATTATTGTTTTGGGTGATTCAGGGAACTAAATATTTCCATAACAGTGCCTCTTACATGTGTGTGTATGAATGTGTGTACAGATTTTACATGTGATGTGTACATGAGTGCAGAACAGTGGTTGGTTGCTACTGGTTCGCCCCGGATCGGGTGAACCAGTAATGGCGGCGGGAGGCTCCGCCCACCCACCTGGACACCCACAAGCAAACCGTAGCGATGGATTTTGAAACTCGGCCCTGGTGCAGAAGTCAGGGTTTATGTGCTAGGACAGTTATTCTGCCAGCTGCTGCCACATACACTGCCCATAGTTGCATAATTTGGGCTGATTCTGATTCTTGGGTTTTATTATTTATTTGTTCCTGTTTTAACTGTTTTTAATTAGGATTTTCCTTCATTATTGTATGTTTTTAACTTGTGTTCGCCGAGTCCTTTGGGAGAAGGGTGGCATATAAACATTTGTAAATAAATAAATAAATAATTTGAGTGGGTAGCCTTAAAAACCGGTTAATAAATAAACCATACAGCCTCTGGTGTGGTTTGTCAGAGTGGTCTGTAAGGGAACAAGGAGGACAAAGAATGAAAGCAGCATTTTGCTCTGTGATAAAGCTTCAGCCTTCTTGCACATGGGCCATGATGTTGCACTCTCATACCAAAGAATTGGAGCAGGTATTGTCATAGTATAACGCTGCTTCTGTCATTTTGAAAAAAGCTTTCAATTCTGAATGCAACTCAGTGGTTGTTCACAGTCAGATCAAGTCCAAAACCAAAACAAAAAACAAAAAAACCCACATCATAATCTGAAGAAGCAAGCATTGACATTTTAAACTCCTGTTCTCCTTTTTAAAGACATATGTTTAAAGACATATGTTACGCTTTGGGCAAAAATATTCTACTTCAAATTTAAAGACTCACCCATGCTATGTAATAACATATCTAACAGTACAAAGAGTCAGGCTGACTACAAAGTAACATAGACATCAAAGAGTTGACAGTCCATATCGGTAACCTCAATTTAAAAAGTAGATCTCAGTGACCGTGGTTAAAAAAATAATAATAAAAGTATTAGATAGACTTTGTTACAAGGATGACCTAGTAATCATAGTTTATTGGGAAAAGGTTGAGAAAGAAGTGAAGCAGGGAATAGCTGTACAAATTTCTTTCTCATTGGCAACAACTGGTCACAAACATTTTTCTTCTTGGCAACAATCCATTGCAAACATAAAAACAGCCATTAAATTGTCAATGCTGAAGAATAACATTCATTCAGTCTGACAAATCATGCCATACAATACCATATTACATAAATTGGAACAGCTCCAATTACTTGCTTAGTAATGTTGTAGTTATTAATGCGTATTTATATCAGTTTTTAGACTTAAGTATTTTATGATTATTCCAGTTCTAAATAAGAGCCCAGGAATTATGGAATATAGTCATGGTATGTAGAATGTTCCATACTTTTTTTTTTCCAAAGTCGGTGCGGTTTAGTCCAGTAAATTTAAAACTTCCCAATATTTAGTGAAACCCTTTGGTACAGATCCAAGATTTCCATATTGATATTATAGTTGACTTTTTTCTTCCCAAGCCTTTCAACTTCAACTTGCCAATTCTGGTATTTCGTTGCCTTTTCTTTTTGTTTTTTGTCAATTCATTCATGTTCTGCTATTGTTACATCTGTGAACCTGAACTTTTTTTTCTTTTTAATCATATAACATCTCTCGGTTTATGTTTCAGATTCTGTGAGGCCTGAGTTTTAAAATCCAACAAGAATTTGACCTCCTTATTATCCAGGAGTTTTTCTGTTTATGTGGCCCTAGTAATTTTGGTAGCAGTAAAAGCCAAACTTTTACATAAATTATAATCCATGTGTTTTGCAATTCTGTCATGGCGTTGTTTATACTCAGTATGGGCAATAATACAATGATGGTGGTGGTGGTGAGGATGGGGATGAGGATGAAGATGAGAGCGAGGATGATGATGATTTTATAGCTGAGAGATTAAGGTATAATTTCATGCTTACTTACCTATAATAAAATCTGATATTATATCCAATTATATACAGTGGGACTTTCTTTTGTGTGCATGTATTTTATTTATCTTGCCTGTGAATTCATAGACCAGCCAATAAACTCTAAACCGTATACAAGAAGCAATATAAGAGTCAGATACAATATTATTCAATAAAAACCGAACAATTTAAGATTTCAATTAATATGTATCATTGATCACAAGAGTCATAATATTCCTGGGGTTGGCTACTCCCTAACTCTCAGTCCCAAAGGTTTTTCTCTGATACCTATTTTCAATGAAATATTTATCACTGAGTTAAATTTATACCCGCTTAAAGTCTACTCTTTGGAGTAAGTCTGCATGAGAATTCTTTCTTAGCTACCTGCCACTATGTTTCATTAATTGCATTTTAATTTGTTCTCTTGGATAGATTTTCCATTTATTCCAAACATTTCCAGTATTTTCTTATCCAAAACTTATTTAAAGTAGTTGTTCTTTGGATAAAGTAATTTAATTGCCACATATGTCCATTCTGAAATCTGTTTTTCCCTTTGCTAAATATTTTTTTTATAGAGATTTAGAAGAAAATAGTAGTATCATCTAATGATTTGGAATGGGGAGGAAAGCTTCCAGGTTAAAGTCATACTAAAGGAAAAATGTGAAAATAATAATCCTCAGTATATGGTTGGGATCTTCCAGATCCTATGATTCACATTCATTTATTCTCCTTTCATATAGGCTTTTTTTAAAAAACCCAAATCATCAAGATCAGTCAAGAGCAGAGAAAATTTCTTTCTCTTTTGTGAAATCAGAAATCTTTATCTTGCCATTTATTTTCTGCCATTGCAATGAAGAAACTACTCATATTCATTTGAACAGCAGTGGCTGTAAAATTCTCTTTTCTATTCTACAAAACTCTCTCGAGAGAGAGAGAGACAGACTGCAAAAATAATAACCATCCAATAAAGACTCCAAGACTTCTTTTTTAAAAAAAATAAAGAATCATTCTCATTCTCCTGCAGATACTCAATGTTAAAATGATAACAGATTCAAATGTTTAAGTGGTCATGTGGCACAATTCTCAATAGGGCTGTATTTGAAATAAATGTCATAGTACTCAGCTCATTGCAATGATGGAAAATGTACAACTATATGAAACTCCTTCCCATTACTAGAATGGAAATGAACTTCTCTAGTGATATTAGAAAGGAAAAGGACCATGATTGATCCTGATACTCTGATCAAGTTCTGGACTGGGTCTCCATTTAGTACAAAGTTCTTGGGAAACTGTCAATGAGAACATTTTTTTTAAAAAAAAATTGTCTTTAGGTTTCAATTCACGGACAACTTTTTAATATAGTTTGCTTCAGGAAGAATGTCTTTCTCTTTTGCTACAGAATGTATTACCATTATAGCTGGTAGGCAGATAATTTCACGGAGCAAATTCATGGGAAAAAATATATCAAAATACTCTGTGGAAGCAGCCTGCTTTTTCCAGATGCCAGGGACATCCATAGTGGGGATAATTGTTTTTGTATGCATTTCACAGGCATTGCACGTGAAAACTCACATAAAAAATGTGGTCAGAGTTTGATCACATGGCATGTCTTCCAACATAATTTTTGGACACAACACACAGACACACACACACACACCATAATATTCTGCTGGATCCTCCATCATATCCCCACAATTATTCGTAATGAGAAACAAGAGATTGACACTTTAATCCAATAATCATGATGAAGCTGTTGTCTCCTCTATGTTTTCAGGGAGATTTTATTGTACAAAAACCATTTCATAATTCTTACTTATTTTTTTAGCTTCCATTTAACTTATCATTAAATGATAGCATATAGCTATGAGTCTATGCCTATGTGCATTATGTTATGTTCTAACTAATACTATATACAGTTGTTTTTCCCTTTTTACAAATATAACTGACTAACCTATAACTGATCCTTTACATTTAGCCACCTTGAAGTTAGTTGTCTCCTAATGCTGACTGGCATTCTGATATTAATCTGTTTAGCACAGCGGTTCTCAACCTGGGGGTCGCGACCCCTTTGGGGGTCGAACAGCCATTTCACGGGGGTCGCCAAAGCCCTCTCTCACCCCCCTCCCCATGCCTTCACTCACCCTCTGCCTCTGCTGGATCGCCCGGTCGCCGTTCGCTTACCCGCCCACTCCCAATCTATTGCTGCTCCGGAGTCCCAGCTGATGGCTAGAGGGGAAAAAAACTTTAAATTCTTGCCGCGGGGCTTCAAAGAGCCGCCCTACTCTCAACTGTTTTGCGGAGGGCTCTGTTGCTAGCTAGATGCAAAGAGGTAAATTCCTGGAGAAGATTTCCCCCCTAGCTATGCTCAAAAAGCAAAATTGAAAGTAAGCAGGGTCTTGGCTGCAACGTGACAAAATGAGGCAGAGAGATTTCTTTTTCTTTTTCCTCACCAAAAAAGGTAGGTGCAAACTGCAAACAATGGGAAATTTAGGGCAAAAGAGGAGATTCAAGATTTTAAAACACAGAAGAAAAAAAGCTCTATTTAACTAGGGAATTGTAATAATTGAGATACTGTTAATTGCATATTGTGTTGAAAGCAGAAATGGTTAAGTTGTGGTTTGGAGGAATATGGGGGGAAATTATTTGGTTTATTATTATTGGTAAATATAATTAATTGATTTGTAAGAAATTGGATTGCATGGAAATAATTGGAATATTCATGTTCATATTGATTAATATACAAAAAAGGTAGTTATATAACTGATTTATATTAAAATGTTGAATTTGTATTAAACAACTGTATTATATAATTAACCAATGTGAGGATGGATATAAAAATAGATGACAATGGGAAGGGGTATAATATAGAATAGAAGGGAAAAATTGAATTTGATTAAGATTAGAGATGAGGATGAAGGGTAATATTGGTTTTTTTAAAAAAATAGATGAGGAATAAATATGGTAAAAAGGAAATATAAAAATTGTAAATTTAATTGAAATGACTAAATACTGTGTTGGAAGAAATATCCTTCTGGGTTCTGCTCCAAGTGGGGAAAAAGACACTGGAAACATGGAGACTGCTTGGAAAGATTGTTTAATGGTGGACAGGATCACATGGCTTGATGGGGCCCATTGTGTTAGTTTCTGTTGCTATTGTGTTGCAAATGTCCTTTGACAAAGGATTGAGTTTCTGTCTCTGGCCCATTAACAAAGGGTGGGGGGCAGGAAGGTGGGAGTTGCTTTGTCTGTAAAATATGCTTCTCCATTTCTCATACAGGAAAATATAATATTCTGCCTTTTTAATATTTCCCAAAATATTTCATTCTTCTAGGAAAGGGGTGGGTGCTAACCTCCTACAACTGTTTAAATTTGTGGACCAGCCAAATACTCTGTTCAAAGAAAATATGTTGTATGTTTGTATGTGTGTTTCTAATTATTACTATTTATTGCTATTTGTTCTCTTTTATTCTTTAAAATTTAACAATTCATTCTTTATCTTAATATCTTAATATTTGTTTGGGGTTGGCTTTCTTCCCTTTCATCTTTTTTATTGTACAGCAATCTTTCTCCTCAAACCTACCACCTCTGTCTTTTCTTTCCTTCTTACTTTCTCTTCCCCCCCTTCTTCTTCTCCCTACTTCCTCTTTCTTTCTCCTTCTCCTCCTCTCTTCCTCCCTCTCTTACCTTCACTCCTACTCTAATTTCCCTTCCCTTCCTTCATCCCTCTCTATTGCTGTATCCTTTTATGCATATGGACTACTCAGAGGGCTGAAAAGGTTATTTTTGACTGGTCCTCGCACTTTTGACCAGTCCTCGAACTTACGACTGTCCTCACAATTTACATTTTTGCCCTATCTTATACCATGTTGAAGAGAAGCAGTTGTGAAATGAGTGACATGGTTGTTAAGAATGCTGCAGAGGCATAAATGTGAGGATGGCCAGAAGTGTGAGGACCAGTCAAAATTGCGAGGACCTGTCAGAAATGACTTTTTTCAGCCCTCTGAGTAGTCCCTATACACATAGCCATGGCCACTCGGTCACATGACCAGCTAGCCACACCCACTCAGTCACATGACCTCCAAGCCACACCCACAAAATAAGCCACACCCACAGGACCGGTAGTAAAAAAAATTAGTACCCACCTCTGGTTGGGGGTCACCACAACATGAGGAACTGTATTAAAGGGTCGCGGCATTAGGAAGGTTGAGAACCACTGGTTTAGCAGTACTGCGATTCTGAACTAGCAGCATTCACTCTGATTTGCATAGTCCTTAGTAGTGTAGACAAGTGACTGGGAAAAAGGAAAGTATATGGCTGGGTATAGATGCAGATTGGAAGAGGCTCTACTCCTATTTGTTTGTTTGTTTGTTTGTTTGTTTGTTTGTTTGTTTGTTTAAACATGTAAAGATAACAGGTATAAGTATAAACATGGACATTAACATAGGAAATTAGTACAAATAAATGGGGACGGTAAGACAGGGACAGTAGGCACGCTGGTGCACTTATGCATGCCCATTTACGGATCTCTTAGGAATGGGGTGAGGTCCACGGTAGACAGTTTAAGGTTGAAGTTTGAGAATGTAACAACAGAGTCAGGTACAGCATTCCAGGTTGCTGAAGTCGTATTTTCTGCAATCGAGTTTGGAGCGGTTTACCTTGAGTTTGTATTTATTGTTTGCCTGAGTATTATTGAGGTTGAAGCTGAAGTAGTCATTGACAGGTAGGGCATTGTAGCAGAGAATTTTGGGTACTATGCTTAGGTCAGACCGTAGGCGGCATAGTTCCAGGTTGTCCAGGCCCAAAATTTCAAGCCTGGTGGCATAAGGGATTCTATTGTGAGCAGAGGAGTGGAGTACTCTTCTCGTGAAATACCTCTGGACCTGCTCAATTGTATTAATGTCCGATATACAGTGTGGAGTCCAGGCAGACGAGTTGTATTCGAGAATTGGTCTGGCAAAGGTTTTGTATGCCCTAGTTAGCAGTACAATGTTACCAGAGAAGAAGCTTCACAAAATTAGGTTAACAACTCTTAATGCCTTTTTGGCAATTCTGTTACAGTGACCTACAGGGCTTAGATTGTTTGAGATGAGTACTCCTATGTCCTTGACAGAGTGAGGGTCGTATCCGCCCAGTTTGTATTTGATGTTCTGATTTTTGTTGGCAATGTGTAAGACAGAGCATTTGTTAGTTGAGATTTGGAGTTGCCAATTGCGCAACCATTCTGACACACAGTCAAGGTCTCTTTGTAGGGCAGCAGTATTGTCAGTAGTATTAAATAATTTTATGTCGTCAGCGAAGAGGACACAGTAGACATTGAACAGGCTCTACTTTCCTTTTCAACTCTTCCACTATTTGTTGGAGTTTGTTGAAATTCATTCCTACTCTTCCACCCTCTTTCTAACAAACATCCATACTAAAGTGTCTTCCTTTTCTAAGTCAAGTATGGTCTAGTGCTCCTCAAAGTTCCATTGAGGGAGAAAAGAAGGAAGGAAGGGCTGTTAGTGGTGACTGCCAGATGTCTGTCCACTAATAGTAAATGTATAGTGAGCATCTCTAATCCAAACATTTAGTTTCCATTTTTCATAGAATGCTGATTTTTCACTTCTTATGTAAATGCTTATACTGAGCATAAGTATCATCTTTATATCCACTTTCTGATTAAATTTACAATTCTTGGGGGGGGGGCAGAAATAACTCCCAGGTTTCAAAATCCCTCTTTAGATAACTATACTTATCAGTAAACACAGTCTTAATCATGCCTCTTAGTTTCTAGTCAATTTCACAATCTTTGTAAATAATAACAAAAATATGCCTGACTTGATTTTTTTCCCCTCTCATATAAGCAGCATGTACCAAAATATGCCTCTCAGCACTTATACTTCAAAAAGCCAGAAAACGGTAAATTACATATTTAATCACCGCGCAACATAAACTGCAAAACATACTGGCATTGTCTCCTTTTATAAATTTATAAATTATACTTTCTCTGGCCACAGACTGCATTGGTATTTGGGGACAAACTTAAATAGGGAAGAGCTGTGTCTTGGCAGATGGCATAAAGCCACGTTAATCACTTTATATGGATGTTCTTGATGAATTTATAGCAATAGCAATAGCTATAGACTTAGACTTACATAGCAAACCTATTGTGCTTTAAGAAACTCTCTGGGTGGTTTACAACATCAGCATTTTGTCCTCAACAATCCGGGTCCTTATTTTACCGACCTTGAAAGAATGGAAGGTTGAGTCTACCTTGAGCCTCATCAGGATCAAACTCCAGGTTTGGGGCAGAATTTGCCTCAGTAGTGAAATCCTCCAAGGTCTGCTACTGGTTCGCTTCGTGCACACATGCGCAATGCATGCCGAATGCATGCTTCCCACATGCATGCACAGTGTGCACTAAACACATGCTTCCCACGCGCATGTGCAGTGTGCACCAAATGTGCGCTTCCCGCACATGCGCCTCACAAGCACTACCACACAGTGATGAAAAAGAAGCCTTAAGAAGCCTTTTCTAAGGTAAGTAGAACAGTGAGCGGGAAACAGCTGTGTCACGCGATTTAGATTCCTGCTTTTTTTCTAGCGAATATAAATCATGTGGCACAGCTGATCATCACAGTTTTTTACTACCAGTTCGCCCAAACCAGTCTGAACCGGTAGCATTTCACCCCTGGTTTGCCTGCCCACAGCCTGGAGTCTGCCACCACTGTGCCACTGGGGCTTCTGGATAAAAACAGGAGAATTATTGCTAAAAAAAAAGACAGTATATGAACAATGAACTTTGCAATACCAGAAAATATTTGCAAATAATTTTAGAGAAGCAATGATCTTTAATACAAATTGGGACTTTCCTCAGCTCTGTACATGCATCCACTGACAAAAATATCACTAATTCTTCCTTTTGAGTTTGAACAGGAAGATTCAAATTAGCAAATTATTTGACTTGGCAGCTTCTAGTCAGGCTGTTTTAGCTGTTTTTACAAGTGATGGAATCAGAGGATGGGAAACACTAAGAAAGTCACCAGGTACGGGGAGTGCTTGCAGAAATTCAGGTATCTATTGGGAGCCTCATTCCTGAGCTTAATGCCAGGGAGATTTGTTTTCAACTGCAAGCTACGTTTAGCCAACATGTGAGACCTACCTAGCAATTTCCTTTGTTGTTGATCCTGCAGACCAAATCTTTCTTGCTGTAAAGAAATCTAGAAGTGTAGATTGATAAGAATAAACCCCAAAGACATCAATTAGGAAATATTTGGTAGCCAAAATGATCTGTTGATGACTAGCAATATCTGATAATACTAGCCTTTTAAAAAAGATTTGTTTAAAATATTTTTATTTGCTTTTAATATGACTTATTTTGCATTTTTATTGCCATACGCCACCAGGAATTCTACTGAATAAAAATAAGAAAAATAAATAAGAAAAATATGGATGCAAGAAGGCTATGCTTTGAAAGATATTTGAATATAAATTAAATGTACAGAAATGATTAATGAAAAAAGCATAAAATTTAAATGATCATATTATAGAAAAACAATATACAAATTCAGTGTCTGTTTTGGCTAATAGCTTTTCCTCTGGGCATGAAGACAAGACAAAGGATAGTTAGAGAATGTGGATGTTTGCTTTCTTACTGAACAGTAACCGACATCTCTTATGCAAATATCTTTCTCTTAAATCTGTCACTGTCTTATTAAAATGCATAACCAGCCATGCAAATTGGGTGGTTGGAAAGGTCATCCTGAGGTCCTTTTTAATTTTATTTTATGAGTGACTCTGCCAAAGCCAAACTCTGATCTAAACTGGAATGCAGTTTAGGGAGTGGAGAAACAAATCAGGAAATATAATTTAAAAAATAATGTTATCGAAAAGAAATACAGAGCAAACTATATAGGAAAACAAAATAAAAACAATAATATATAAATATCAAGCACATTAATTATCAATTTATGATACCTACACTGTAGAGGTTTACAGAAATAATCTTAAAGGAAGAGCTTTACTGAGCCCAGAAAAACAGGAAGCAGTAAGAAAGAAATTCAGGATTGCCCCGCCTTCATTCTTTTTGGTATAGTAGGGTACAGATCAGAGGTGGGTTTCAGCAGGTTCTGACCACTTCTGGAGAACTGGTAGCAGAAATTTTGAGTAGTTCAGAGAACTGGTAGTAAAAATTCTGACTGGCCCCGCCCCCATCTATTCTCTGCCTCCCAAGTCCCAGCTGATCGGGAGGAAATGGGGATTTTGCAGTAACCTTCCCTTAGATTGGGGAGAGAATGGACATTTTACAGTATCCTTCCCCTGCCATGCCCACCAGCCATGCCCACCAAGCCATGCCACGCCCTCCAAGCCACATCCACAGAACCAGTAGTAAAAAAAATTGAAACCCACCCCTGGTACAGATGCTGTTATTCCACCCTACAATAAAGTAGAGTTTCAGGAATGTTTGTGGTATCTATTTCCTAGAGGTATACCTAGCCAACCTTGAATAGCTGACACACATTTTAAAAATAAAATCAAAAAACAAATGGAATAGTCCCTAAAAATCAACATACTGTCAGATTAAGGTCTAAGAATATATTTCTTCTCTGTTGTCACTGGAGTAATTACAAAGGACCAGGTTTTTGTGGATATGAAAATGAATGGAAAATGAATAGAAAATGAAAATGAATGACTTAAACATACACTCAGGTGCATCCACACACCAAGTTTACATAAACACATAGAGATTCAGATGTCCTCCCACAAAACATAATCTGTAGAAGGTTTATATATGCACATCCATGTAAGTGAAGTTCTGTCATTTTGAAGAAACAAGATTATTAAGTATTTTAGCTACAGGGTTTTAAGCCCAGTAAAGAAAAAGTCTATTGTATGTTCTCTGAGGAGATAGTGAACTGATGTATGTAGTTAATGTGTCAACAACATTTAGTTTGGAAAAAATATTTTAAAGGAAATTTATTGTCAAATTTAATGAATATTTTTTTTTTGAGAAATGACATTGTTTTCCCACACAACTTTGTTGGTAGAAAAGCTGATAAAGCTTACATAAAAATGTCTTGGTCTTGATTCTCCTTCCATTCTTTAACTGAAAGAAGTTGTCATTTTCTTTCAATGGTTAATTTGATGGGGAATCTGTGTAATTTTCAGTCCGCCTACCTATCATTCCTGCTGTATTTTAATAACTTTATAAATATGCCTAGGATAACAACTTTCTGGATAATTTCTATTTTTTCAGAAGGAAGATCTGCTCATTTCATTGTAGATTATTTTCTGAATGTCCTCAGAAAATTAACAGCCAACAATTTACAGAAATCCACTTAAAGCAATTTACCTTATTTTCCATATAGTTGTTCAGGGTATGGCAGAGTTCAATTTCCAATTTCTTGAATTACAGGAAGAAAAAGAGCTCAGGATTCTGTTTGTAATTTGTCAAGTGATTTTGATATTGGAGTATTGGGATGAGAAATTCTTCCAAATGCCCCTCTTTACTGTAGGTTCGGGAGTATATTGTGGAATATGATTGTGGTTGAATAAATAAATAAATAAATAGATAAATAATTTTATTGTCATTGTACATCTATACACAGTATACCCATACAACAAAATTCACTTAACACTCAAAGACCAGATCCAACCCACATAACAATCCCTAAACATATTCCCACCCACCACAATTCCCCACCCCTAAACCACTCAAGCATCTACACAACAGACCAAGTAATACTGTCCAACAGCTCATTGATGGTGGACCTTTAGTTCATTGTTGATGCAATTCAATTATATTGAATTGTAGATCTATTCAATATCTACTTAAAACAAATTTAGTAGCAGCAAAGGCTGTTGAGAATAATGGGAATTATGTCAATCTAGATCAGAACAGACAATGACTTCTTGCTGCCGTCAACATCTATAAAAGCAAAATTCCATTTTTCTCCCCAAGTCTTTTTCCATTAAACCCAAAATAAAAGTTTATGGTTTCATCTTTATCTTCACTTTAAGGTTTTTGCTAGCCTTGAATTTTGGATCTTCCAAGCTAAGGGACTGCCTGCCGTTCAACTGTTCCAGCTGCCTATCTTCCCAATCTCTGCCTTTTGGTCATCCAGAACCAGGTGTGGGTTCTACTTACCTTTACTACCGGTTTGCAATGGGATCACACAGATCACTTCTGATGACATCAGGGTCGGAGCCTCCCGCCAGTTTTACTACCAGTTCTATAGAACCGGTCCGAACTGGGGACAACCCACCACTGTCCTGAACCCTTCCTAGCAGGGTAGCAAGCAGTGCCAGGGATGAAGCCCTGGGACTGTTTGCCATATTGCAGCTCTGGGATTGCAAGAAGTCACTGAGCCACAGGGCGGCACAAAGCTGCAGCCATTCCTGACAGACTCAGCTACCCCAGTCCAGCAGCGTGGCACAAGGGGGCTTCTTGATGCATCACAGTTCTGGGGCTACAAGAAGCACCTGAGATGTGACTAATTTTAAGAATAGCTTTCACAAGTAGTTGGAAAGGAGGTCAGCATCAACAGCTGGTGGTTCCCTATCTTAAATCTGCAAGTAGAGTTCTTCGTTAAATGTAATGTAATTACAAGTAAGAACAAGCACAATTAAAATAATAATCTTTTCTTGGTGTCAGTGGATTCCTTTTTGTTGAGGAATTCATGGAAAGCCTACATGTCATTCTACTATGTAATATTTGCAAAAAAACAATGTAACTGTGCAAAAATAGAGGTACTTGGGTCAAAGTAATATTGTCAATTTCAAGATTCAGTTTTTATCACAGAAAAGTCATTAGCATTTTTAGTTTGTTAGGGAAGATCTATTATTATATTACTGTAATTTCAGAATAGATTCAAAGTAGGACAAGACTGGAAACAACCTTTCTCTGCTTGTTTTAATAACTAGAAGATTGTTCTAGAGATGAAAATAAGCTTTCTAGGTACAATATAACAAGGGAAAAGTGAAAGGCTTTTTTCAGGAACTGTAAAATAATGGAAATGAATTAGTTATATCTTTATATTAGTTTATATTTGTGGGGGATACAATTTCCTGGCTCTGTTTATATAATGAGTTGGGAAGTGTTTTATACAAGATTATATTTATTTCAAGTCTTATACAGGAGTTACATGATAAGAGAAAAACCTGGGCGCATTATCAGATTCAGTATTAATCCCTTGTGGTCCTCTTGCATAAAGTATCCAGGAATATGCTCTCCTGTATAGAGATTTTGCCCAAACAGCCATTTTGAGCACCTTAAGAATAAAATTTCTAAATAAATCCCTTTCTTTTCCAAGTTTAGCCTAATTTTAAATATTCTTAAAAGCAGAAGATACTCATGCAGGAGTTCCAGGAAGGGAAAATCCCAGATTGAAATGTCTATAAAAACCAGGAAATTGCTTGTAATTTGTTAGAGCCCTAAGGAATTGCACTCCCTACTGTGTCTTTTCTCTCCTTTTCTCACCTTTTGTGTGAAGCCTTGTCTTCTCAGATTGTGAATTAGGATCAGAGATTCACTCTATTTTAAGGTGACCAGACGTCCTGCTTTTGGCGGGACAGTCCCGCTTTTGAGCAATTTGTCCCGCGTCCCGCGGCGTTTTAAAAAAGTCCCGATTTTTCATTCTGCCTCCTGGTTCCCGGCTGCCTCCTGAATCCCCGCTGATGGCTAGAGGGAAAAAAACTGTTTAAACTCTTGCCGCGGGGCTTCAAAGGACCGCCCTACGTTAATTAGCTCGGCTTCCCCCTCTCAGCTGATTTGCACAGGGCTCTGCTCTTGCTAAATTGCTCAGTTTTTTTTTCCTCTTTGTGCAAACCAAGCTCAAAACGAAACAGAAAGTAAAACAGGCTGTTGGCTTTGCGGTTTGCTTGCAACGTTGGAAAATTAGGCAGCAGATTTATTTTCCTTTTCCTCACCAAAAAAGGTAAGTGCAAACAATGGAAAATTATTTAGGGCAAAAGAGGAGAGTTCAAGATTTTAAAACAAAAAAGAAAAAAAAGCTCTTTTTAACTAGGAAATTGTAATAATTGAGATATTATTAATTGTATACTGTGTTGAAAGCAGAAATGGTTAAGTTGTGGTTTGGAGGAATATATGGGGGAAATTATTTGGTTTATTATTATTGGTAAGTATAATTAATTGATTTGTAAGAAATTGGATTGCATGGAAATAATTGGAATATTCATGTTCATATTGATTAATATACAAAAAAGATAGTTATATAACTAATTGATTTATATTAAAATGTTGAATTTGTATTAAACAACTGTATTACATAATTACATAATTAACCAATGTGAGGGTGGATATAAAAATAGATGACAATGGGAAGGGGTATAAAATAGAATAGAAGGGAAAAATTGAATTTGATTAAGATTAGAGATGAGGATGAAGGGTAAAATTGTTTTTTTAAAAAAATAGATGAGGAATAAATATGGCAAAAAGGAAATATAGAAATTGTAAATTTAATTGAAATGACTAAACACTGTTTAAATTTGTGAACCAGCCAAATATTCTGTTCAAAGAAAATACATTGTATGTATGTGTGTTTCTAATTATTGCTATTTATTCATATTTGTTCTCTTTTATTCTTTAAAGTTTAACAATTCATTCTTTATCTTAATATCTTTATATTTGTTTGGGGTTGGCTTTCTTCCCTTTCATCTTTTTTATTGTACAGCAATCTTTCTCCTCAAACCTACCACCTCTCTTTTCTTTCCTTCTTAGTTTCTCTTCCCCACCTCTTCTTCTCCTCCCTACTTCCTCTTCCTTTCTCCTTCTCCTCCTCTCTTCCTCCCTCTCTTAACCGTCACTCCTACTCTAATTTCCCTTCCCTTCCTTCATCCCTCTCTATTACTGTATCCTTTTATGCATATGGACTACTCAGAGAGCTGAAAAAGTTATTTTTGACTGGTCCTCACACTTTTGACCAGTCCTCGAACTTACGACTGTCCTCACATTTTACATTTTTGCCCTATCTTGTCATCATGGTGAAGAGAAGCAGTTGTGAAATGAGTGACATGGTTGTTAAGAATGCTGCACGGGCATAAATGTGAGGATGGTCATAAGTGTGAGGACCAGTCAAAAGTGTGAGGACCTGTCAGAAATGACTTTTTTCAGCCCTCTGGTTAGTCCTTTTGTGCATATGGACTACTCAGAGGGCTGAAAAAGTTATTTTTGACTGGTCCTCGCACTTTTGACCAGTCCTCGAACTTACGACTGTCCTCACATTTTACGTTTTTTGCCCTATCTTGTCACCATGGTGAAGAGAAGCAGTTGTGAAATGAGTGACATGGTTGTTAAGAATGCTGCACGGGCATAAATGTGAGGATGGTCATAAGTGTGAGGACCAGTCAAAAGTGCGAGGACCTGTCAGAAATGACTTTTTTCAGCCCTCTGGTTAGTCCTTTTGTGCATATGGACTACTCAGAGGGCTGAAAAAGTTATTTTTGACTGGTCCTCGCACTTTTGACCAGTCCTCGAACTTACGACTGTCCTCACATTTTACGTTTTTGCCCTATCTTGTCACCATGGTGAAGAGAAGCAGTTGTGAAATGAGTGACATGGTTGTTAAGAATGCTGCACGGGCATAAATGTGAGGATGGTCATAAGTGTGAGGACCAGTCAAAAGTGCGAGGACCTGTCAGAAATGACTTTTTTCAGCCCTCTGGTTAGTCCTTTTGTGCATATGGACTACTCAGAGGGCTGAAAAAGTTATTTTTGACTGGTCCTCGCACTTTTGACCAGTCCTCGAACTTACGACTGTCCTCACATTTTACGTTTTTGCCCTATCTTGTCACCATGGTGAAGAGAAGCAGTTGTGAAATGAGTGACATGGTTGTTAAGAATGCTGCACGGGCATAAATGTGAGGATGGTCATAAGTGTGAGGACCAGTCAAAAGTGTGAGGACCTGTCAGAAATGACTTTTCAGCCCTCTGAGTAGTCCCTATACACACAGCCATGGCCACCCGGTCACATGACCAGCTAGCCACGCCCACCCAGTCACATGGCCTCCAAGCCACGCCCACACAATAAGCCACGCCCACAATGGTGTCCCTCTTACCAATGTTAAAATCTGTTCACCTTACCCTATACACATAGCCATGGCCACCCGGTCACATGACCAGCTAGCCACGCCCACCCAGTCACATGACCAGCTAGCCACGCCCACAAAATAAGCCACGCCCACAATGTCCCTTTTTACCAATGTTAAAATCTGGTCACCTTACTCTATTTTTAAATTGTTGTAAGCTGCTTGGGAGATGATAATTGCCTGAAAAGAAGGAGAAGAATAAATATAATACTGTAGCAGTGATGATGGCAGCTTCTTGGAAGGAAGCAGAGAAGGAAGGAGGCAAGAGCAGGATTCTAGCCATTTAGGGCCCAGATAGCTACATGTACACATACTTGCAGATTCCCATCAATAATCAAAAGGGTTTTGCTTCAGTGGTCTGGGCAAGCAATGGGAAGGGCTATCAGAATGGCATAAATAATGTTGTAGCATTGCAACCGAAGCCCACCACTTTCCTACGAGTATCACAATGTTGCATGCACACCTAAAAGGGGCAGAACCTGTGTCACAATATCAGTTTTATCGTTCTGACAAAAGCAATGAACTGTTAGTTCATTTCCTTAATTGCATGTTTATTTATTGCCATACTTTAAGTGGGATTAGAAGGTAAATGTCAGTGAAACAGAAGGAAAGAAATTCTACCAACAGCCTCGTGCACAAAAACAATTAGTGCGAACGGCGATGCCCCCCCTCCCCCCCCCACTCAAAGCAACAGAGCCAAGGCGGTGGAGGCCAGTTGGCGGCGCTGGTTGCCCCCCCCCAGATGCATCTGTTTTGGTGCTGGGGTGGGGGTGGGGGGTGACACTGGCTCCGGTGATGGCGTCTGCCACAGAATGCTGCAATGGTAGTTTGCTGAGAGTGAAGAGGAGAAGCTGAAGTGAGGAGGCCTGGACTTATAGATCGGCAGAGGAAGAGATGTTACCCTCCTCTGGGGATATTGTTTCCCCCCCTCCCTCCCCCTGCCATCCTGCCCCCCCCTTTTTATGGGGGGAGGGGCTTACGAACTACTACACTCTGGACACTTTGGACCCCCTCCCCCACCATGTTCCACTCATGCCCTCGCTGGCAGGAGAGACTGAGCACCATTTGAAAGAACTGAGAGATTTTTGTATCCCAACGGGGAGGATAGAACACTGTCCCCGTTAACTTCTTGTAACGGGACCGGCCGTCATGAGAGGATGGTTGGCTATTAGCCTCTGTTGGAGAAAAAGAACATTGGACCTTCTCCCTGTCGTGAGAGGATGGTGGAGTCCAGCTCTACAAATGGACATTTTGTGATCCTTATGCTCAGCTATCCCTTTGGACTATGATAGACCCCCGGACTGGCCTTTTTTTCCCATCTCTGGTTCGGTTGATGCTCCAAAAAGCCGACCTTCTTGCGCTGCGAGACTCCCCCCTCTCGCAGGCCTGGCCCTCCACATTATCGAGGGCCTATCTTGATGACGGGCTTTGGAACCCCGAGAGATGGCATGTAGCGAAGAGGGGGTTGAGGGGTTTTTTAGTTAAATTTTTAAAGAAATTTTTAAGGGGACCCGGGAGGGTGGGAGGGGGTTGTAAAAGCGGACCTGGGGGGGTCCAGATAGCGACTGAGCGGGATGATGGGTCGATTAGTTGCAGCAGGAAGGTCGCGAAAGGAAATTTAAACCGGGGAGCAGGGGGATGACAGGAAGGGCTGTGAAATTGAAATAATGAGTGGGAGGGGCAGGTATGACGGACGCAGGGGGTCATATCAAGTGTCGGGGATGCGCATACGCTGTTTACTCCGCACTCCGGCCCCCGATGCGTGACTCGTGTCCTGGGTTGTGTAGAGTCTCAGGCCCAGGGTCCGCGGCTGATGTTGTGTAATGCCAGGTCAGTGGTTAATAAAGCCCCCCTCATTTGTGATCTTATTTCGGAGGGGGGTGCGGACCTGGCAGGTATTACGGAGACCTGGTTGGGCCAGGAGGGGGGGGTCCCCCTCGTTGAGATGTGCCCGCCAGGTTTCCGTGCATTTCATCAGCCAAGGGCCCAGGGGAGGG
This sequence comes from Arizona elegans, assembly GCA_022577455.1. NCBI lineage: Eukaryota > Metazoa > Chordata > Lepidosauria > Squamata > Colubridae > Arizona > Arizona elegans. Next base: position 40,632,620 of record JAKOOJ010000002.1, read on the forward strand.
GTGGGGGAGTGGCGGTGATTATTAGGGAAAGTCTTTGTCCGAGGGAGACCACTGTTCCTCAGATAGCCGGATGTGAGTCCCTCTGTGTAAAGTGGGGCCGTGGGGTGCAGATGGGTTTGCTGACTACGTACCTGGCTCCCTGCCACGTGGCAGCGACCCTGCCCGAGCTACTCGACGTCATTGCCGGGGTGGCGGTTGATACCCCCAGACTTATCGTCATGGGGGATTTCAACCTTCCATCCGCAGGTGAGGCGTCAGAGGTGGCTCGGGAGTTCATGGCTTCCATGACGGCCATGGACCTGACCCAGTTAGTTCATGGCCCAACTCACATAGGGGGACACACTCTGGACCTGATTTTTGTCTCTGGTCAGTGGTTGAATGATCTTGGTAGAGGGGACCTAGATATTAAACCCTTGTCATGGACAGATCATTCGCTCCTCCAACTAGACTTTCCTACCACCGTCCCCCGCCGCAGGGAGATGGAGCCAACTAGATGGTTCCATCCCAGGCGCCTGATGGACCCCGAAAGGTTCCTGACGGAGCTTGGGCCGTTCCCTGAGACCCTAACACACGACTCGACTGAAGAGCTGGTGGCCGCCTGGGAAAGGGCGGCCGCTGGAGCTTTGGACCGCGTCGTGCCTTTGCGGCCTCTGACCCGATGCAGATCTCAACTGGCTCCTTGGTTCTCTGAGGAGCTGAGAGAGATGAAGCGTCGGAAAAGACGCCTAGAGAGCATCTGGAGGACTAGTCAATCCGATTCCGACCGGACACAGGTGAGGTCTTATATCAAGACCTACCTAGTGGCGATAAAAGCGGCAAAGTCTAACCACTTTTCCGCTCTTATCGCATCTGCAGAGAACCGCCCAGCCGCCTTGTTTAGGGTGACCCACTCCCTCCTCCGGGGGGGAGTGCGGGAAGATCCCTTGCAGGGTCGTGCTGAGGATTTTGTGCAATTCCTGCACGATAAAGTCGCTCGGATTCAGGATGGCTTGGACTCCGACTGGATGAGTCCACGGGAGGAGACGAGGGCAGGTCTTGAGAATGTTATCTGGGAGGAGTTTGATCCTGTGACTCCCAAGGATGTGGACAGGGTTCTGGGTAAGATTAGTGCCGCCACGTGTTTATTGGACCCGTGTCCCTCCTGGTTGGTGCTGGCCTCCCGGGAGGTTACACGAGGCTGGCTCCAGGGGATTATAGGTGCTTCTCTGAGTGAGGGTGCCTTTCCTGCCGCCTTGAAAGAGGCGGTAGTAAGGCCCCTCCTCAAGAAGCCTTCCCTGGACCCGGCTGAATTAGCCAACTATCATCCAGTCTCCAACCTTCGTTTTGTGGCGAAGGTTGTTGAGAGCGTGGTGGCACGACAACTTCCCCAGCACCTGGATGAAGCTATCTATCTGGACCCGTACCAGTTGGGCTTCAGGCAGGGGTACAGCACAGAAACGGCATTGGTCGCGTTGGTGGATGATCTCTGGAGGGCTCGGGACAGGGGTTGCTCCTCTGTCCTAGTCCTATTAGACCTCTCAACGGCTTTTGATACCATCGACCATGGTATCATGCTGCAGCGGTTGAGGGGGTTGGGAATAGGGGGCACCGTTCTGCGGTGGTTCTCTTCCTTCCTCTCCGACCGCTCGCAGTCTGTGTTGGCAGGGGGGCAGAGGTCGACCTCGAGGCATCTCGCATGGGGAGTGCCGCAAGGGTCGGTCCTCTCGCCTCTCCTGTTCAACATTTATGTGAAGCCGCTGGGTGAGATCATCCGTGGTTTTGGGGTGAAGTGCCATCTGTACGCTGATGATACTCAGCTGTACATCTCCACCCCAGACCACCCCAATGATGCCCTTGGTGTGATGTCCCGCTGCCTGGAGGCCGTGCGGGCCTGGATGGGGAGGAACAGGCTCAGACTCAACCCCTCCAAGACCGAGTGGCTGTGGCTTCCGGCGCCCCGATATAGTCAGCAGGTGCCATCGCTGACTATTGGGGGTGAATCCTTGCCCCCCACAGAGAGGGCTCGCAATCTGGGTGTCCTCCTGGACACACGGCTGTCTTTAGAAGAGCACATGACGGCCGTGGCCAGGGGGGCCTTTTATCAGGTTCGCCTGATTCGCCAGTTGCAGCCCTTTCTGGATCGGGACGCCTTGCGCACGGTCACTCACGCCCTTGTCACCTCCCGGTTGGACTATTGCAATGCTCTCTACATGGGGCTCCCCTTGAAGAGCACTCGGAGGCTCCAACTGGTCCAGAATGCGGCCGCGCGGGTGGTTATGGGTGCAACTCGTTGCGCCCACGTGACACCCCTCCTGCGTGAGCTGCACTGGCTCCCAGTGGTCTTCCGGGTGCAATTCAAGGTGTTGGTTACCACCTTTAAAGCGCTCCATGGCATAGGACCCGGGTACCTTCGAGACCGACTTCTGCCACCAGTAGCCTCCCACTGACCAGTCCGCTCCCACAGAGAGGGTCTCCTCAGGGTGCCATCGGCCAAGTTATGTCGGCTGGCGACACCCAGGGGGAGGGCCTTCTCTGTGGGAGCCCCAGCCCTGTGGAATGAACTGCCCCCCGAAATACGTAGGATCTCCGACCTCCGGGTGTTCCGCTGCGCTCTGAAGACCCTGTTGTTCCGCCAGGCAGGGCTATTAACATAACGTTTTAAATTGGGGGTATTTTAAATTTCTGGGATTTTAATTGGAGCCTAATTATTTAATGATTTTAAATTTTAAATTGTTGTTTTGTTTCTGTGTTTTTAAATAGGCTGTACACCGCCCTGAGTCCTTCGGGAGAAGGGCGGTATATAAATAAAATTATTATTATTATTATTATTATTATTATTATTAAAAGGAAAGGAAAAAGAAAAGAAAAGAAGCCACTGCACCTCTGGAGATTAAGAGGATGGCAAGATACACAACTTTACTGGTTTCAGATACAAGGAATTTAACAAAGCAGAGTGTGGGATCTATATTTTTCCTACAGTGAAATTCCTCACCTCAGAAAACTTCCAACAATTTTTTGCAAGTCAACATACCAGCAATAGCTATTACAGTGCTTTACAACCCTCTCTCAGCAGTTTACAGAGTCATCATATTCCCCCAACAATTTGGGTCCTCATTTTACTGATCTCCAAAGGATGGAAGGATCCTGGATCCTCGTGGGATTTGAACTACCAAATTGTAGGCAGTTGGCAGTCAGCAGAAGTAACCTGCAGTACTGCACTCTAACCACTGCGCCTTTTTTATTTTAATTGAAAAACTTACATCTAAATAGGATAGGAATTTTAATTCACAAATTCCACTTTTTTCCAATATTGTTTCAATTTGCTTGTTGATTTCTAACCTGGTGCATTCTCTCCCCCTCTCTCTCTCCCCTTCTTCTCTCCCCCATACACACACACACACACACACACACACACACACACACACACACACTTACCTCTTGGAAAATGGCGGCAAAAGAAACCTTTATGAGAATTATTTTGTTGGAATGCTGCTTTCTTAATGAACATAAATTGTTAGCATTTATCATCGTGTTATGTAATCATATAAAATCTTTTTCCATATTCATCCCCATAAGGTACTGTTTGTTATATTGCATTATCATGACAAATGATAAGATTGCTTTGATGACATTTAGACTAGTGCAAAACTCCAAAGGGAATAATGCTGTACAAATACTAGCCACAGTATTCCAAAATATAAAATTGCAAGACTTTGAAAACAAGCAAGCACCCTCATAAAATCTATCACTAACTTTACTTATTATGTAAGCTATCCACTTCACTATTCAATATCACTTTCAAAACTTCATGTTAGTAACAAACTATACAAGTGTGGTTTCTGCCATCCATTCCAGGAGATGTGTGGATCATCTAGATAATCTAGTGAATATGTTGGGTAGAATATTACAGGCGGCCTCAAAGATGTGAAAAATGTAGAGGCACAATGCAAATTGTTGATAGGCATTCAAAGTTACAATTTCCAGACTAGTTTAAACAAGAATGTTAACTTAGATTGGAAAAATCAAGGGCCTCTCTTTTACAATAATGATGAGATTTAAATGCTGAGCAATTGAAACCAGATAAAAGGAAGTATGTCTTCACATTGCATATAATTAAAATATTCAGTTTCCTATCTCAGGATATGATGGTGACTATAAATTTGCAAAGCACTATTAAGTCCAGAGATAGCGTAACTCTCCAAACAAGCTGCTGGACAACATGAGAAGATGCAGTTGTAGTTTTCGAAGTCATCCAGACTGCTGGAGGAGTTGAGCTCTTTTTTCATTGCTCATCATTTTGTCTCATTTTACACTCAGCATAATTTACTATATGATCCAGCAAAACAAGAAACATGAAACAATTCCAATGGGAGCAAAATAAGGAAGACGGAGAAATAAATCAATGTGGCTGCAGAAAAAGCTTAATAAAACAAAATAAAGCAAAACAAACCAAAACAAACCAAAAAAGGACATCCAAAGTAAAAGAGAGAGCAAAAGTTCACCAAGGAAGACAATCTGTAGCCAATCCCATATTGTAGATGTGGTATCCATAACCTAAAGCTAAATTGGACTTATTTAAGGATGCTAGGAAGAAGGAGAAACTTATTTAAATGTCTTCATAATAAAATGAGGAAAATTGATATACAAGCTACTTAGTGAGGGATAGCCATCTTTCAGATAACCTTGTCCAAGCTTGGAAGATAAGCAGACCTGAACCTGATTAGAAGGTGAAGCATTAGACAGTACCATTTAATCCCAAAGAGCATATTTTCATTTTCTGCCCAAGCTGGTTTCCTTGCTTTGCCATCCCCTGCCCCACAGTATTGCAAAACTTCCTCTTATTTATGTATTGCTTAGCTTTTGATATCTTTAAGTTGCAACAGAATAACACTTCTACTTCTTTCTATTAAGATGAACTCTCAGTTTTCATGTGTGTAAAGTTTCCATGGATCTACAATGTATGGTTAAAAATAAAAGAAAGACCTCCTTCCATGATTATTGTAACACCAGAGCAATGGAAGCACCACAAGAGGCAGAAAGAGGCAGAGTTAAAAGAGATAATGTAGGAAGGAAGGGGTATTGAAGGCATCCAGGCATGAACCTCCTGAAAAAGCAAAGACACTGTATAGGAAATAATGAGGAGCCAACAATCCTTCAAAGGAAGAAGCATCTGTAGAATGCTCCACATAACAACCAGCCAGTGGGGCTGGTTTCTTCTGAATGGATGGGTGGAAGCAAGAGACCAACCAATCAGTAGCTGAGTACCGGCCTGGCTTTTTTCCAACCCACTGAATCAGGACTGGAATTTCAGATGTTGACTTAAGAAAACAATGCATTCCAGGAATAGCATGGCGTCATCGTAGTCTGAAGTGCAGAATTGCTCTAAAATTCTAGTTTAAATTGAAAGTCTCAAAGAGCCAACTCTACAAATTCTACCTGATATTGTAACTTGGGGTGAGAGTAAATTTTAAATTCTTGTAATGTAAAGCAACAACCAACCACCCAGAGTCACTAGGAGTTGAGCAGTGTACACGTTTAATAAACAAATAAATGTCTGTCTTTCATAACTTTCTGTTGAAGTTGATATAGTACAAAAGACACACCAGAATTAAGGAGAATTTAAAAAAAACACGGAGCTAAAATAAGAGGCAAATGATAAATTGATTGCAGTTTTAGCTGTTCTCAAAACAAAGCAGGATATAGAAAGCTGGTGGCCTGCCAAGAAGCTCTAAACTGCATCCAAGGTCAAGCAAATAAGCAAAAATAAATAAATACCAGTGCAATCGCTTAATTTTGTTTATCTAAAGCATGAACAGTCCCTAGCAAAGGAAAATGCTTTGAGAACATGTTTCAGATAATTGTTCTGAATCCATTCATGAGTCTCCTAGATGCAGAACCTGATCCTGTCTACAGATTCCACTGTTACCAATTTTTTTCAGACCTTAGATGGGTATAATATTCTCCATGTACCTACAATTAGAAAAAGAATGGCTTATGTTATTTATTGATCTACGTATCACACCTTATGGTCAGAAAATAGGGGATAAAAACTTTACTTTTCTATCCAGTAGTATCTGTCTTATTTTGAGATATTAAGAGGCCATGGTAGCATAGTGGTTAGAATGCAGTATTGCAGACTAATTCTGCATTCCGTCTGCCAGGATTTCAATCCTTATTGGCCCATAGTTGACTCAGCCTTCCATCCTTCTGAAGTCAGTAAAATTAAGACCCAGATTGTTGGAGGCAATATGCTGACAGTATATAAGTCTAGCAGCAGCAATAGTAATAGTACTTAGACTTATAGACTTTACATCCTTCTCTAAGTGATTTTACAGAGTCAGCATATTGCCCCCCCCACAATAATCTGGGTCCTCGTTTTACTGACATCAGAAGGATGGAAGGCTGAGTCAGACTTGAACCCGTAGGAATCAAACTGCTGGCAGTTGGCAGAACTAACAACGGTGCCAGCACGGCTCCAAAGTGCTATTGCTACTGCTATATTTGGGGGGGCGATATTGTTTTTACTGTTTTTATCCTCTTTTATATTTTTATTGTTTGTAAACTTCACTGAGAGTGAGCAACAGCCGAATGAATGAATGAATGAATGAATGAATGAGTAAGTAAGTAAGTAAGTAAGTAAGTAAAGGTATGTGCAAATTCTAACATCCAGAAGAGTTTATTGACCGTCTCAAACCATGGATGAATAATAGATTGTTGCAGACATTCCCTTAGAAATTATATATTGCTTTGGAGGGTTGATGGCTATAGAGATTACAGATAATCTTCTACTTACAACATTCGTTTAGTGCTCATTCAAAGTTACAGCACTGATAAAAGTGATTTATGACCAGTTTTCACACTTATGGCTATTGCAATATCCCCATAGTCATATGATCAAAATTCGGGCACTTGGCAATTGGTAGGTCTTTATGCCAGTTCCTATGTCCATAGATCATGTAATCAACATTTGTAATCTAAACCAGCTTCTGACAAGCAAAGTCAGTGAGGGAAGCCAAATGCTCTTAACAAGTGCACGATTCACTTAACTGCATAATTCACTTAAAAACTGTACCAAAAATCTCATAAAGTGGCTAAATTCAATATCTGACTTGCTTAGCAGTGGAAATTTTCAGCTCAATTGTGGTCATAAATTGAAGGCTACCTGTACATACGGTACATTTTTTTTTCTTTTTTCTCTTTTTCATTATCCTCTTTTTAATCATCCTATTGTTTATTTTTCAGTTTAAGAGACAAGGATGCTTACATATTGGTATTTTCTTTCTAGACATTCTTATTTAAATTTGTGTGGGGGATTCTTTTTTTAATCTTTTTTTTCATTGTTTTATCACTATGGCATTTTCATTACTATAGTTATATTTGAATTCTTTATTTTTGATACCCATTCTTATACAGTCTATATAAGTTCTATATCGATAAATTGATTTTTTTTTAGTGTTAATAACTGTGTAATTGTTAAGATAGTCTTATTTATTCTGTTTTGAATTTTTGACAGATTTGATCTTCTCCAACTGCTACTCTGACAGAAAATATATTTTAATACATTTTCAGAGAAGTAGATTTGTGATATGGAATGTTAAATGGCAAAAACACTGAGAGAACACCCAGGCAAAGAAATCTACACACAACAGCCACCATATACAGTAAATATCACACACAGAACAGCCCAGAACACAAAGAAAAGTTCCCTGAAGATGGGCTCCAGTAAGAATCTGAAAGCTCCGAAGACAAAACCTCTGGTCCCAGTGACCGTCCCAGATTGGATCCTGTCACACTAGCCTGGGACACCTTCATTCGTGATTTTTTTAGTATAAATTGAAATAGATAAAAATTGGAAATGTTTTGGTTGTTGTTGTTGTTGTTATGGTTGGTCACACAGTCAGCCAACTGTTCAGACTGGATTTGGCATTTTTGTCCATCCATTGAATCTTTCCCAAGGACCTGGGATAGGCAGATGTGAATGTTTGATGCTGTTAGAGGTATCATTGCAGCATGTTAACTGTTCCAAGTCAAGTTGCCTTTTGCAATTGAGTTAATCAATGCTGATGGTATTCTGATGCTTCAGTTCTTTGGGGATTGCACCCCAGGTGCTTATTTCGGTTGGTACTATATTTTGCCACAGATGTGCTATTTCTGTTTGAATTTTGTGAGGACTTTAACATCTTAATTTTCATTTATTTTGATGATCCCATCAGTTCTTGCTTGTTTGCAGGCAAATGGTATTTCTTCCATTCCCTTTCATTGTTGCTACTTTGTCATACTGTTGTTTGTAGTCAGTGTGCGTGATCTTCTTGGAGCAGCTAATTAGGTGATCCACTGTTTCTTCAGCTTCTTTACCGAAGCAGCACTTGCTGTCTGTTGCTGTTTTTCTCAGTTCTGGCTTTGAGTGCACTTGTTTTTAAGCTTGATCTTTTGCAGCCAGAATTAGTCCCTCTATCTCTTTCCTCAACTTTCCTGCTCTTACTCATTGACAGATCTGGTTATTATCTGCTTTTCCTGCTATTTTGTTTTTAAAAATGTACTGGCCATATAGTACTTTGAAAGTTGGCAGTTTGAATTTCACAAGGCTCAAGGTTGAGTCCAGCCTTCCAAGATTGGTAAAATGAGGACCCAGATTGTTGGGCCAATATGCTGACTCTGTAAATCGCGTAGAGAGGACTATAAAGTGGTATATAAGTCTAAGTGCTATTGCTATTGTCTTCCCATATCTCTTTTCTGTTCTTCATTTGGTCTTTCTTTTAGGCCACACTGGTCTCTCCAGGACTCAGTAAGCCTTCCTATATATATACGTACTGTATATAGGTATATTATCTTCAGTGCATCTTCTTCACTGTCATTAAGATATACTTCCAATTCCCTTTTTTCTTCTTCAGCCATCTAATGTACAGGTAGTCCTTGACTTACAACCACTATTAAGCCCAAAATTTCTGTTGTTAAATGAGATATTCGTTAAGTGAGTTTTTCCCTGTTTTACAACCTTTCTTGCCACAGTTAAGTGAATCCCTGTAGTTGATAAGTTAATAACCTGATTGTTAAGTGAAATTGGCTTCCCCATTGACTTTGCTTGTCAGAAGATCTCAAAAGGGTGGCACATCACCTTGGGACACAGGAATGATCAGAAATATGAGCCAGTGACCAAGCATCTTAATTTTGATCACATGATCATGGTGATGTTGCAACCATCATAACTGTGAAAAACGGTCTTAAGTCACATTTTTCAGTGCTGATGTAACTTTGAACAGTCACTAAATGAACTGTTATAAGTCAAGGATTACCTTTTGTTGCAACATTCCATGCCCAGCTATTTTCCTTAGTAAGTAGAATCTGTTAACATAGCTACAAGGATGAAGGACATGGTTAACTGTCATTATTTTTCAGGTCTTCCTGTCCAGGGCCTTTAGTTCAGCTTGAGACCAGTATTTCAGCTGTGTATCTAATGACTGGAAGTCCCAAAAGTGATTTTTCAGGAGGCAACTGGACTTTCTTGTTTTTTCTTTTGAAGACAATTCACTTCTCATCCAAGAAATGTCTTCAGCTCTGAAGCTTCTTGGCTGAGAAGCAAAACATCTTCAAAAGAAAAAACAAGAAAGTCCAGTTGCCTCCTGAAAAAGCACCGACCATGACCTGGATGACTGAGAATCTCTACGGACTTCTAATGCATGGAATTGCCCAATTAGAATTTAATATTAACTTAATTAATTAATTCAATGTCAGTATTTAAAACCTAATATAGTTTTTACTGAGAAACCCTAATCATAACCCTTAAAAATATTTAATTTATTTTTAATTTTTCTTTTCAATTTTCTTCCTTTTTTCTTTACATGATTATGACAACTCAATTTTGGAATAATGACACGTAGTGGTGATATTAATATTAACATTTAGAGATGTTTAAGTTATTTCTTAAGATGAAATTTAATATACATTTAATACACTATACACTATACATTTAATTAATTAATTCATCCATCAAATGATGAGTTTTAAATTTTATTATAATTATAAATCCTTTATTTACTAATTTGGAACTTTTTTCATGCATATATTGACAAATTTAATTTAGTGGTCAAATTGAAACAGTTAAATACCTCAGTTACTGCTTAATTTAGTCAAGAAATATAACAGTGGTTCAATTTTAATTTTTGATCATGCATCAGTAGTAATGCCATTGATTTGGGGGGGGGACGCAAGAAATCCTCACCAGTGGGAAATGTTATAATTTATTTAGTAGAAAACTCAATCTGCTAAACAACAAAAAAGATAGATTTTTTAAAAAAGAGAGAAGTGACTAATTGGAGACAGATGGAGAACCATTTAAAGCATATACTTGTGATAAGATTATACTTATGCCTCCTGTCACAAAAAGAATGTTTGTATCATAACAGAGAAAGTGAACTGAAAATATAAATCACTCTGTAACTGAAATTCAGTATGCTTTTAGATCCACTAAATTGGATAAATGATGGGCATGGAAAGTAGAATATTTCTTTTTATAAAAAAAAATGTCCCAGAGAGTAGAACTTGGGAAATTACTGCACTCTTGTCTAAAATATTTGCAATAAAGATAATTTCCAAATCAGTCTTTCTTTCTCTTTATTTCTTCCTTCCTTCCTTCCTTCCTTCCTTCCTTCCTTCCTTCCTTCCTATATATTTATTTAAATAAAAATTATCTAAATATTGCTGTTATCTTTTTGTTCAGCAATTGTTGAAACCTGAAACAGTGCTGAACAAAGGAACTTACAGCTGATTCTCAAACTTCCTTCCAGCCCAGTCCTTCTTTCACGCTGGTGCACTTGGGACATCTTCCCCAGGAGTGAAATGCTCCCGGTTCGGACCAGATTGGGTGATCCGATAGTGATTGTGGCCGGTGCTTCAGAGAACTGATAGAGAGGGCGGCGCGAGGCTCCGCCCACCCGCCCGGGTATCATTACTTCCTGATGTGTTTTTTTACCCTCTGCACATGCGCAGAAGGTTTTGCGCATATGCAGAGGGTCTGCAAGCGCATGTGATGCACGTGTATGCGAGCAAAGCGAGCGTGCATGGCCCGTGCACTTCCAAACCTGTAAGGAATGTAAGTAGATTTCACCCTGGTCTTTCCCACACTAACTCTAACCCTAACCCCCAAGTGGTGCACAGATGGAGGGTCTCAGAAGAAAAGCCCCAGTGCCACCAGCACAAAAGAAGGCAGCATGAAAGAAGGCCCTGGATGGTTCAATAGTGACGTGTGATATGGTGAAGTCAGTGGCAGTGGACAGAACTGGGCAATGGGGGCAGCTGGGGACAACAGGTAGGCAGGCAGCCAAAAGGGCAGAGGTGGCGATAGGCGTGGGAAATTCAAGAGAAGGCAGTACTTTACTGAGGCTGGAGCTGGAAGGGAACCAACAGGAATGTCTTGGATCAGAATCAGTCCTCAGCTAAGGACCAGTGAAATTCAGTTAACTATGATAGCAGAAACTGCTGGTATTGCTGTCACTAAGTGATGTGACATTGCACTTTATGTGACTATGTCACTTAGTGACAGAAATTCCAAGCCCAATTGCTGTCTCTAACTGAAGACTATCAAATGGAAAATTATTTATGATTACCAGAAATATACCATAATTAGGAAAGCTAGCAATTCATAAGCAGATATTTCACAAACTTTGAAATAATGGTAGGAAGTGATGTTTTGCCTAATGCCTGCTTCACTTAGCGATCAAAATCCTGGCCCCAATTAGGGTAATTAAGTGAGAACTACTTGTACTTTGGCTCTGTTTGTACACATTGTAAATTGATTATAAAACCCATTGTCCTATATACCTGAAAATTGGTGGATTTAATGTAGATGGTGGGTTTAATGTACAATATAAAGATTGTAGAATTATAGTAAATTTTATGCCATTTGGATCAAAAACATGAAAAATATGGGTAGCTGGCCCATATATTTTTATATTAAAATGTTTCCACCTTGCTGCATATTCATATCTGTAAAAGAAATGTTGACTGTTTTGAAACCTTCATATAGTTAGAAGTAGTTACAGTTAGCAGTCATTATCTCATTGAGGATCAAAAAATTAAATATTTTTAAATGCATCTTTTCTCCCTCAAAAAGAGGGAGGCTTCGTAGATTCCAAATACTTACCAATTACCAATTACTTATAGTAGAAAATGTCTATTCTTTGTTTTCAAGCATCTGTTCCATTCAAACCCATACATATAAATCCAATGTATATACTATACCTGAAAGTGATTTACAATTTTTATAGAAATAGATTATTATTTAAATGTACATGTGTGCTTGAGAATAGATACATATATTAACAAGATGCTTCCATGATGGGAATTTAATATATATTAAATATACCAGAAAACCTTATATTATATAAGGATATGATAGGATGGGATGGGATGGGATACGATACGATAGGATAGGATAGGATAGAATAGGATAGGATAGGATAGGATAGGATAGGATAGGATAGGATAGGATAAGATCAGTAATGATATTCATATAATCAGTATGTATAACAAACTTAATTATACCATGTCAAACAAAAGTATGAAGCTAGGGCAAATTCCAATTTTTAAAACATCAGAAAAGAAAAAGCATTTCATCAAATTCTCAGCAGATATATTAAGAAAATGAATTTATTGTAACTGTTGAGTGTTTTTCCATCCACAGGATATTGACTCTTGAAAGGAAATTAACCCCTATTTCTTGCTAAAGGACCTAAGTCATTGCACCATGTAAATCTCAAAATGTAGGCTACATGCCCGATACTCAGTGTCAAGAATGCACAGAAATGAAATTGAAACAGCATGTTTTCAAGCATCACCATAGCAACATTCAGGAAGGGGAAAAGTAGAAGTACTGAATCAGGATGAAGAATTTGTAGCATGATATGATTTTCACAAATTCATTGTTGTAAAACTACTTAGCTTTTTACTGGTTTTCTGGTAAGTTAGGTACAAGTAAGATCCAGTAAACTCAGTGTAATTATTTTTTTTACAAAGAAAAGAAACCTGCATGTGGCAATACATATTTTTCAATCTGGAGATGAGAAAAGAACAGAGAAAATACAAGCAGTGTCATATTGTGTTTTTTTCAGGAAAGAAAACATAACGTGAACAAATTTAGTTGAAACTCCCAGTTTAAGATGTGGACTGCCTATACAATTTGTTTGGGGCTTTAGTTGGGTTCTTTAGAAAGAAAGAACCTATCTGTCCGAATTAACTGAAGGCTCCATTTAAGTTGGGCCCTATCCAATCAACTATTCTAAAAGAAATACAAAGACTCTGTATTTATCCCAATAGCATGAAAGATGTCATTGAAATTATAGTAGTTTTCTTGCTTCTTTGGACTTGCCCAGCTGCATGGGGCTAGTCAAGAATCAGTTAAATTGTTTTCCCTGTAGATCACTGTTATTCCCCATGTTGTTATTAGTGAGGCAACTGCAATTCAATTTCAACCTATGAACGAACTGTGTCTTTCATAATGGGCATAATGGGCATTCAATCCATGAGAGGATTGAAGAAAGGCCAAGACCTCAGCTGAGACCTCACAATCAAAGCCTTACTCCTTTTTTGTAAGTCACAAAAGGAAAACACTCGGAAAAGAGTTGGGGTTTCAATTGTGCAGATGCCATGGCCATCTTGACTTTTTTTGACCCTATGCAGATATCCTGTATCCAACCACTTTGGTTTAAATTATTTTTAAATAGATTCCAATCCATTTTTCAAATGCTTTTACAACAACTACAACAAGTGTGGCACAAGTGTCAAGTTAACAAAACTTGCAAGTGTATAACTATTCTCAGGCTACTTGAGAATTCAGGAAATATTCAAAAAGATGGATGAACAATCTATTGACTTGGAATCATTGTAATGTTTAACTGTGAAATGCAAAGCTCCTTCTGCTACAAAAGAAATCACTTTTAATTTATTGTCTAATTTTACAAAAGAATCTGTTATTTTTCCCAAAGAGTTCTCTCATTATCAACTGCTTTTGTTTTTCTAAATCCAAATGAAATTGTAAATTGATAATATTTTCATTTGCCCTGGATTTGTACATATCAACTATAGTATCCAATCCATTCTAAAGACTGATTATTTCAGGTTTTTACTTTTTAAGCTTGTGTTTCTGCTTTTTGTTTTAACTTTCCTTTTTGGTAAATCTTAAATGTAGCATGGTTCCTTCCATGGTTCCCTTAACTGTAACATGGTTGAACAGAACAGGCATATTTTTGCATTTCTGTAAAGCATTTACCTCTGATTATTTCTATCAGTAACTCCTCAGGAGTCACAGTGGATAATTACAAATGCTTCTCATGAAAATAAAAACAGTCAAGCCAAAGAGCAGACATTTAAAATAAATAAATCATAAATAAGCATTATGTGCATGCAAAAGCTTGGGAAAATTAAAGAGACTGCATTTGGTGCCTAAAAGATGCTAGTTTCAAGACATGAAAAATGTTGTTGAGGATGTTGTTTCAAAGACTGGGTGTTTTTAGGCATAATATTCCTTTGCTGTAGAGGCAGACAGAGATTTTATACTTTTCTCTTGCAAACAACAATCTGGATGGATAGGGACTTTGCTTAGAAAGCATTTGCCCTCAGTCTGGGGGGAGGGAAAAAAATTCAGTGTCATTTTATTACAATCCTACACGTTTTAGGAAATAAAGAACTAGGACAAAAAAAAATTGCCTGTGAACTTATTCTCTTCATATTTTCCTCACACAGTATTGGCTTTATCACACAGCCTCATGTATACTTGAGCAAAATGTTTAGCATTCATGGATTGCTATTCAGTTAAGTTGCTTCAGTCAAGCTTTTATCTCTTCATGTTGTTACACATAGGAGAGAAAGGAACAAGTAAGGTAAGAAACAGATTCATTTATTCACTTTTCTGTTTCTTGTTTTAATGCTTACATTGGAAGACATACAGGCATCTGTGCACATGCACATAATTTGAGCTGTGTTTACAAACAATTAGGCACCATCAGCATGCAACAATTTCAACACCAGTGCAGATGGGTCTGCGAGAACTATACATACTGTATGCAAATACACAAATTAAAGCATAGATCATACTGTACTGGGAAGTTCTCCATATAAACAGAAAGCAATTGTATATCTTGTTGCCTCAACTTACAACAGTTTGGCAAGACCATTCCTTGGGTCCAATTCAGGTAGAGTTGTAATTATAGTCATTCCCTGAAACCAGTAGTATTTTCAAATCTAAATTTCAGAGAACCAAATAAATTTTATTTTGTTTGTCAAACATGCTAATACTATTGCTTTGCGCAACAAACACGAAAATTCTTCATGTGATTAAGAGAAAAGAACAGCAATAAATTAAAACTCAGTCTGCTGAGCCACCGACCATTGTGATTAACACCAGCTGTCTGCAATTACTGTAAATTCGAATCTCACCAGGCTCAAGGTTGACTCAGTCTTCCATCCTTTCTAAGGTAGGTAAATTGAGGACCCAGTTGTGGGGGCAATAAGCTGACTTTGTATAAATATACAAAAGTATGAAGGCTATTGCTTAACGCATTGTAAGCCATCCTGAGTCTCCGGAGAAGGGCGGCATATAAATCAATATATATATATATATATATATATATATATATATATATATATATATATATATGTGTGTGTGTGTGTGTGTGTGTGTGTGTGTGTGTGTGTGTGTGTGTGTATCACAGTCACACACACAAAAAAGCCAAGGTAAAGGCAACAATTCAAATTACTAATGGTTGCCATTTGTGTAGAGCAGTTTTTCCTCAATCTTGGCCATTTTAAAATGTGTGGATATCACTTCCCAAAATTCTTCAGTCAGTTGAGAAACGAAGTTATTTATTTATTTATATGGCCATCCACTCAGTGACTCTAAGTGGCTTACCAACAATAAGAAATCCAATATAAAATAAAAATAAAAACAATACCCCTCCAGGTGACAACAAACAATCAAATGAGCCACTTGATGGGCTCCATCCCACTCTGGATTTTGTTGATAGGGAACTTATTCTAGCTAACTTATTTAGCCTTTTTAAACACAGTGCACTGATAATTGTGGTAGAGTTTACTGTGAGACAACAAGATTTTCTAGAAAAGATGATGCCATTCTCCTTGTAGATTAAGTAGCCAAAGGTCATCTGAAATCTTGTTGGATGCAGTGTTTTTATTCACGTTTTACAGAGCAAAAACAAAGACAGTTACTTTTTTACCCCACACATCTGCTGGGATTTGAATCCAGGTATGTATGTTTATCTGTATGCATTTATTTTCTGGTATTTGTAAGGAAATGAAAAACAGCATTTTCAAAGGCTAGCTTCTGCTATAAAATAGAAGTGTTTCATGAATATTTTATTATGCATCAAGGACACCAGAGAACACAAAGCAAGAAAACCTTGAACAACAATTTAAGAAATCCATTACAAATGTAATTAATGTGCATTTTGTTTAATGGGCAATGCAATACATGTACAAAATGTTACTAAATACATTTGTGAATTGGGAGAAGACTTTTACTTCTTAAAAAAACAAGAATACCCAATAATTTAAATATACACAATTTAAACAATTGTGGTTAAGAGATTTATACAAAGGTGATTGAAAGAGGGGTCTATCCAACAATCAGTGTTGGAAGCTAGTCATGGATAACTCAGTTTCCATTGATATTTAATATGATTGAAGCGTGACTACCAAAGTCTGGATTCAACTCAATGACTCAAGGAGACACACTGCTGTAACAATTCAGCCATGTACTATGCAAACAAATTGTTTTTATCATTAGCATCTTTACCACAGTATCAGAAAAAATGAGCATGGCCTTCTCTGAAGTAGTGACATCGGACAGTTGCTAGATACATGCTGTTCCTGTTGTCAAACATCTTTATTTCCATCATTCAAAGGAACATAGGCAATGTTTCCGTTAGTTACACATGGTGTACAACTGTGGATTTTTAACAAAATGAAAATTCATGACCTAATAACAACTGTATTTTTAAAAATGAGGTAACAGCACAATCCTGAAGCATTGTAGACAGAGGATTCTTCCTTCCTTCCTTCCTTCCTTCCTTCCCTCCCTCCCTCCCTCCCTCCTTCCTTAATCTAAATATTGACATTACTAGCATCTTTTTTTAAAAAAAAAACTCAGTATAATTCCGTCTTATATACAGGTTATAATTTATCTAAGCAACAGATAGACGGATAAAGGATAGAAAGATGAGGGAAACAAATTCAAAAAGAAAATTCAAACAGAAGAGATTTGGGTGGAAATTATATTTCAAAGCAATGATCCTTTGGAAAACCCTTGCTGAGACCCTCCTCTTTTTCTTGTTCTCTACCAACAGGAAAAAAAAAATACATGTGGAAAAGAGGCCAAAGCTAAGCGACTATTATGGGAGATAATACACCTCCCTCTAGCCCTGCTACTAACACCTGTGATGGAATGTGCACCTGGAGAAGCATTGGAGAGGAATTTTGGAAGCACAGATCTTTCCCAGAGAAAAGGCAATAAGTTCCATCAGAGAAAGGCTCATATTAAGAGACTGCACAGTGCCAACCAAGTTGGATGAGGGAAGAAAGAAGAAGTTTTGGGTAGCCACACTCTAGAATCTCTGAAGGTATATCTGATAGGGTAGAAGGTTATAACTTTTGTTTGACAAGAGTCTATCCAATAGGTGTAAGAAGGAAAGGATTAGAATCAATTGGATTTCATTGTGTTGTCCTTGGGCTTGGATCTGATATCACCAGAATTCTGTTGGATTAATAAATCTCATGCACAATACACATTGCATTTGACTAAGGTGAAAATAATTTTACTTTTGACTTCTTGGCAAGTTTGCTGATTGGTTTGGAGAACTACAGTAGAAGAGTACTGAGTCATAGAAGCAATAATAGATTGTTTCCGTTCTAATGCCTGGTAGGGGTTAGTGTAATTTCCTGAGAGCCAACATTTAAGAGTCCTCATGTCTCAGCATCTGCTGTCATTGTTGCTGCCCTTAATGACTACATTTGGTGATTTACTTGGCAATAAAGAATGTATCCATTAAAACAGCACAGCACTCATCTGTGCTATGTCAAGAGTTGCATTATTTTATCTCCAGTTTCTCCAAGGCCAATATTGTTTGATTTTGCTTATCTTTTTCCCCCAATTATAACCTTTAAAAATCTGTGGTGTTTTAATTTCAACTCATCAAAGTACATAAGATTGTTTTGACATGTAAAGGCTATGGAGGATATGGGAATCATTCCTTTGAAATATCATTTCCACCCAAATCTCTTCTTTTTTAATTTTCCTATGGCTGGTTTGCTTCTCTCATCCTTCCATCCTTTGTCTTTCTGTTGCTTAGATAAATTGTAAACTTATATATAGGCCTGAATTGTTTATACTGATTTTTTTTTTCAAAAGATACTAGTGACAGCAATGTTTAGATAAAGGAAGGAAGGAAGGAAGGAAGGAAGGAAGGAAGGAAGGAAGGAAGGAAGGAAGGAATATCTTCTTTTAACAACAGGTCATAACAATACAAAAGAAAAAAACAATGAACCTTGCTACTGTGTCCAATATTGTTCTAGTCTCATGGTCATTATTTTTTCTGAATGTAGATAACCCTCCTTCTCCTGACATTAGATAAATATAAAGAATTTATACAATCTAAGCTTAACATAGGCAGCAAAATATAATGCAGAAGACCCACCTTATTAATACACGGGCAATACCTAAAATTATAAGTTGTTTTTGTAAAACATCTTTCAAAAAGTATGGTTTGCATCTGCTGCATTCTTAGCGTTGTCAGTGTTCAAAGAGAGAAATGTAAAATAAACTTGAGATAACAATCACATTCAATGTTATTGTCCAATCATACTAAGGTGCGTGTTTGTTACTTGCAACAGCATTCAGTTCTATTGAGATAATGAGAATTCTGAACTTAAACATTTGTTTATCAGCAGAAAAAAAATTATAAGCTACAAGGAAGAAAAATATTCCAGAGAGAATCCATATTGTTGGATATGGAGTATCAATCTTTAGAATCAATTGTTTATCAAGTAGAAAAATTTTCTTTTATTTGTTCGAGCATAGTTTAGGGTATCCAACATTTGAAAAGGAAAGGATTTGTAACTAATAATTAAATGTTCTAATAACAATTAGTTAATGAATTAGTCTCTTTTCACTATATTTCATAACAGGGGAAGCTAATATAATATCAAAACTCTAGTCTAAAAGTGTTCATACTAACATAAAAATGTTCATACTAACATAACAGATCTCAGTTCCTTAAAAGAGAAAAAAGAGAAAAGACATTGTTCTTATTACATGGAGAACTGATTTTAATATCCTTTAATTGTAGAACACAGAATGTCAGAGAAGCATTTGTTTAGTATTATGCTTTTCAGTAATGAAGAGTCCAGCTACCAGTAGAAGAAAATGTTAACTCAAAAAACAGTAAGCAGAATGTAATTCAGTTTAAGATTGGCCTATTTGCTACTTTCACTTTAGAGTTTTGCCCAGATGCGAAGATCTTAGCTTTTTTTTTAATTAATTTCAAAGAGTATTTTAACACAATTGATGACAGTACTAATGATTTGCTTAGTGCTATTATCAATCTGTGAATCCCAATCTTTGTGATATGAGAATCTAATTATCATCATCTTACATTAGAAGACATTAACTCCTCTCAGCAATGGGGAATGAATGGGGAAAAACTGGATGTCTCTTAGTACTCTGCTCATCATTAAGAAAAAAATTGGAAAGCAACAGAGTGAAAACCCATCCTTGCCTCATTCCATAAAATGCAGGACTGTTATCTGATAGCAGTCATATCAGATATAATATGATTTGGATTTGTTTTGCATTTGCCAATTTGTGTCACACTCTATCTATCTATTGAATTGAATGCAACCTGAATAATCATACAATCTGAATAAGATTATCTCCTGTTGATTCACATTTTAACTAAGAGTGCCAACACATTTGATGCAAGGTTGAATAATCTTTACGAAGACTAAATGGTTCTTCAGAAAATTATTTACCATAACTCAATCCTTTAATTTGTCTATCTATGTTTCATGGAAACATATCATATCAACAGTTGTAACCATTTATTTTAAATTTTAATTAATATTTTTTAAAAAATAAAGTATTCTGAGAAAGTTCAAAACATGCTATAATGTTCCAAACTAAGAAGCAGAATCATTCCGTTTCTCATTAAATTCCAGGTGTCCACCTTGGTTAATTTTGTGCCCAATTTTACTACTATTATATAAACTATGCAGGATGCCAAAGGCAACTAGAGATAGGGTCTGATTATTTTTGTAAGATTCCTATAACACAATAAAGTTTGGTTGCAACATTCGCAGAAGCAAAATGATAGAGGTGATATTCTACTTTGATAAGGTCATTTAGACTATTAAGAGTTATAAATAGTTGCAAGAAATGTTGTTTGCATTCTATTATTTCTCTTAGTTTAGGAATGTTTCTAACTTTTGTTGAATTAATTGTGCATACCAAGATAGGACTATATCTGCAAACTTAAATCCAAATGTTTACTAAATGGGATACAAAAAATTCATATTTGCTGCCATCCAGTTGTCTCCCAGAGTTTTACAAGCTACATCTGATAATCTTATATTAAATTTTGTCTGAATTAAATGTGAGCATTTAAGGAATTAGATAGCAATATCTTACTTGACTCCAATTGAGTATGGATCTTACTTCCTTCTAATTATTTGATTTCTTTTCTCTTTTTTTGTGGTAACCTAGAGGAAGTTGCATGCTCAAGAAAGGTTTCTTTTCCAACCACCTTTTCTTCCTTTCTCACTTTTGCACCCTTGAATCTGCTTATAATCTAATATATTATTTAACACATATATAATGTATTAAAGCTTATCTTTATTAAATTTTTACAAGAACCTACATTTTGATCATCTGTACTCACTTTTCCGTTTTTGTGTTGTTTCTTTCTGTTTCTTTTTTTCTTCAGGTTATTTTGGCAGGAATCCTTCCGGGTTCTCATTATAGTTACTCCTTGAAATGTTTGCAACCAACTTGATCAGTACTTATCTAAAGGGCCTTACATACAGATATAAAATTCTTCACTGAGCTTAAGTCATCTGACCCAAATCCTTTGAAACAAATTATGCACATTACCCAATAAATCCACCATAATATAAAAGGGAAGCACTTTCATTTACGACCATTAGATTAATGTAGCTTGTGTATATGAAATAAAATCTTACTGCTGTTGACAAGCCCAGCTGACTGATCAACAGAAAGTAAAATGGATTAAGGGTGATTCTGAGATTTCTCTGCTGCCTTTTATATGTTCAACCTCATAGTTTAAATCTTGGAAGGTAAATTACTTTTCCTCACTTCTCATGATATAAATTCATTCAAGAAACACTTAGGATGTTGTGACATATCTTGCTCCATCATCACCTGCTAAACTAACATCCATCTAATTTGCGGTGGGGGAGAAATATAAATCTATGATGCAAAGTTTAATGCTATGCTTTCACATGAATTACACTATCAGGAATGAACCATTTTGTATTATTTACACTCAGTTTAATAACAATCCATCCATCCAGGATAATACTATCAGCAGAATCTCTTATTCTTCATACTCTTAGCTACAAACAACCAAACACATCAATACTAGTAGTTTTTCCTTAATTCCTGCCATATATTGCCAAAAGCTATGCCAGGTTTCCATCAATTGTACACATATTAGATAACTGCCTTGACTGCAAAGTATCTGTTGTATTTGTCCCTGGGATTTTCCTTGCTTTCTACCAGTGTTATGACTGCAACTCAAAGAACAGAGTCCTGGACTGATTGCCTCAAGGCACCCACCAAATGCAAACTTAATGAGGCCTTACTGTTGGCAAGTTACTGCCTTTGCAGTTTAGGCTTAAAATGCACTGCAGGTAACAATAACTCAGCAGCAGAAGTATGGCGGGAGAATCCTTGCCATGACTCTCATACCCAAGAAAAAGCAAAATCACTGGGTCATCCATAGGCAAGAACCATTTGTCCTGTCAAAGAAGACCAAAAAATAAAATTCAGACTTCTTGCATTCATTAGATTACACTATCATACCTTCTTTTCAGTAAACCTCAGAAAAGGAGCTTTAGAATTGTTGCGTGTTTATCTCTTTCGAACAATACAATGTCATCTCTCCATATGGATATACTCAAAATTGGGGGTATAATCACTTTAAAATTAAAGTAGAGGATAGCTTCTCCTGTTTTTCAAGTACATTTATTCAAGGGATGATACAATAATATTCCACTTGTTCTTTTTAAGTGGAATGTGGTTTAGAGTTTCCTTATGACTAATGTTATATGTAAGAAAATCTTTTGCAGAGATATTGAAAAATGACCAGGATGTAAACACTAAATTTCTCTTTGCCCCATCTTCCATTTTTTAAACCAAAAATAAGATAAATAATTTGGGATGAGAAGCAGATTCAATCCTCAATTTGTGGAGTCCTCAGTGAGCATCGTAATTAAAACAGATATAATGTGCATTTAAAAAAAAAACTTTTTTAAAAAATTGGTTAAGTGACTTTGAGTTAATGCTGCATTTATTTATTTATTTATTGAATTTATATCCCGCCCTTCTCCCCGAAGGGACTCAGGGCGGTGAACAGCCGAAAATTAAAATAACATACAATATAAAAGTTAAGATAACTAAAAATAAATTAAATTAATCGGCCTCCCAATTTAAAACCCCAAGCTATACAATTAAAAAACTAACCCATAAAACCTATTCATTGAGACAATGAATGTGTGTTGACATTTTGCTAGCTATATAACTCTCTTGGTTCAATGGAATAAAATACTTGGTTATAAACTTTCTCCTAATTTTCATTATTCAGATATGTACAAAGGTCTTTCAGTGTTACCTTTAAACAATGGGATTCTAGGTATTTATGGACACAGTTGCTAATACTGAGGCACAGGAAATGAATGTCCTTCTATTAAAGGATACTAATTCTAAGCAACAGCATAAACCTACAAGATCACATTAACTGAATGTAAAGTACAAAGGAAGTGAAAAACACAATTAAAACACAAAAGAGTATAGGCAAGGCAGTATTTTTTACATGTACAGGTAAATGACTGTGCTGACACATTCAAGGCTATTCTATTATGTTTAAGTGAAAGCTGTACATTTATTATTAAACAGTTATGCAAAATTGCAGCATAATAGTAAGAGTGTGTCAGACTTTCTCCAATAATATGGAAAGTAAAAAATGACACTGACATATCACCTTGTGCTCATTGAAATTGCTGTGTTCTTGTCACATTGTAAAAGGAGAGAAATTTGTGTTCCAAGGTCACCTCGTTATGTTGCAAACTTTACAACTTGGCCTCTTGCTCATGTCTATTGGAAGGCAGAGAAAAAAATTATTCACAAAGTCTTTGATTTATGTTATCTATTCATGTTTAGTTTGTAAGTATGCAATTCAAAATAGGAACTGAATATGTTTTAGCCCCTCAGATTTCGTTTCTAAACTGTAATAATCACAGATTTTCTAGAAGAGAAACCCAGCAATGTATCCCTGCAACATTTTAAAAATGATTTCAGTTTTTTCTCTGCAACTTTTGTCCACACTGTTTTCTTTTGCCTAGATTTCAGTCTGGTACACAGGCAAGTTGATCACCCAACAAAAAGCTCAGAATTAGAGACAGAAGAAGATCTATTGAGGAAAGCAAGTTTTCTATCAACAGGACTCTCTTCCCTAACCCCCTGCAATCAGCAAATATTTCAGATGGCAGTAAATGTAGATAAATAGAAACTATATCCAGCAAAACAACACAATAAATGATTATGCTGTAATATATTTTATAGTATCCAACAGTTTAATTCTTGATTTATTTGTGCTGTTTATACAATATTATCCTTAATAGTGATACATTGCTGAGTTTTTCTCTGTTTATAGATAATCTGTGATTGTTACAGTTTAGAAGCAAGATTTAAGGGGGGATAGAAAAGACATCCATCGAAACAGGTTGCATTTCTCCAATGTGAACAGAATATCTGTTTTGCCTTAGAAACACAAAATGAATTTGCTAAAGAAATAAACTAATTTGAAATTAGGTATTAAAATAGGGAATATTTGTATTACTCTATAGATCTTTCATCACCTTAAAATTCAAGCGATGTAACATTAAGGACTTCACAAACATTCATAATGTTTGGCCCCCTCTCTCAAGTTTGGCCCTCCCAGTTATCTAGGGCTGCCCTCGAGGACAGGTTTTGGAACCCCGAGAGGTGGTATGCTAAGAACCGGAAGCTTTGGGGTTTCTTAGATAGTTTTTCAAATTCTATTTTAAGGAGATCTGGGAGGAGGGGGGTTTCCAATGTAAATAATGAGGCTGGGGGGCCTCCTGGGAGGGGGTGGGTTGTATGAGTTCAGGGATTAACCCACGAGGGACGGGATCTAGTCCATCTGAAGAGCACGGTGGAGGAGATGCAGAATCCGGGGCCAAGGAGAGGGTTAGAGCTTGTGCTGTTGATAAACATTACATCAGTACTGTAGGTGGGAGGGGCAGATATGGTGGGAGTAGGGGGCCACATCAAGTTGCGGGAGTGTGCGCTCGCTGTCTTCAAGCGGTGGCACGCTCCGGCCCCCAATGCTCTTCTCGTTCCCCAGGTGGCACAAACCCTCAGGCCCTGGGCCTTTGGCTGATGCTATGCAATGCCAGGTCCGTGGTAAATAAAGCCCCCCTCATTTGTGATCTTGTTCAGGAGGGGGGAGCGGACCTGGTGGGTATTACGGAGACCTGGTTGGGCCAGGAGGGGGGAGTCCCTCTCGTAGAGATGTGCCCACCTGGTTTCCGGGCATTTCATCACCAAGGTCACAGGGAAGGGGCGGAGGGGTGGCAGTTATCATTAAAGAAGGTCTTGGTCCGAGGGAGGCCACTGTTCCTCAGACGGCCGGATGTGAGTCCCTCCTTGTGAAGTGGGGTCATGGGGTGCAGATGGGCCTGCTGGTTACGTACCTGGCTCCCTGCCATGTGGCAGCGGCCTTGCCTGAACTACTCAACGTTATAGCCGCGGTGGCGATTGATACCTCTAGACTTATGGTCATGGGGGACTTCAACCTGCCATCCGTCGGTGAGGCGTCTGAGGTGGCTCAGGAGTTCATGGCTTCCATGACGGCCATGGACCTGACCCAATTAGTTCATGGCCCTACTCACATGGGGGGAAACACACCGGACCTGGTTTTTGTCTCTGGTCAGTGGCTGAGTGGTCTTGAGATAGGGGATATAGCGATCAAGCCCTTGTCATGGTCAGATCACTCCCTCCTTCACTTTGACCTTCGAACCGCCACACCCTGCCGCAGGGAGGCGGAACCGATGAGGTGGTTCCGCCCCAGGTGCCTGCTGGACCCGGATAGGTTCCAGACAGAGCTTGGGCCATTTCCTGAGGCTCTGGCACACGGCTCAACTGAAGACCTAGTGGCTGCCTGGGATAGGGCGGCCGCTGGAGCTTTGGACCAGGTCGTGCCTTTGCGGCCTCTGACCCGGCGTCGATCTCACCTGGCTCCCTGGTTCACCGAGGAGCTGAGGGAGATGAAACGCCAGAAAAGACGCCTGGAGAGCAGTTGGAGGGCCAGCCGTTCTGAATCTGACCGAACACTGGGAAGGTCTCATATTAAGACCTACCTGGTGGCAATAAAAGCGGCAAAGTGTAACTATTTTTCCGCTCTTATTGTGTCATCAGATAATCGCACGGCCGCCCTGTTTAGGGTGACCTGCTCCCTGCTCCACCAGGAAGTGCGGGAGGACCCCTTGGAGGGTAGACCCAAGGACTTTGTACAATATCTGTATGACAAAATCGCTCAGATTCGGGAGGGAGGATGGAGGCAAGTCTTGAGAATATTACCTGGGAAGAGTTTGATTCTGTGACTCCAGAAAACGTGGACAAGATACTGGGCAGACTGAGCGCGGCCACATGTTTATTGGACCCGTGTCCCTCCTGGCTGGTGCAGGCCTCTCGGGAGGTTACACAAGGTTGGCTCCAGGGGATTATAAATGCTTCCTTGAGAGAGGGTGTCTTCCCTGCCGCCTTGAAGGAGGCGGTGGTGAGGCCTCTCCTCAAGAAGCCTTCCCTGGACCCGGCAGTGTTGGCTAATTACCGTCCAGTCTCCAACCTTCAGTTCGTTGCGAAGGTTGTTGAGAGTGTGGTAGCGCGACAGCTTCCTCAGTACTTGGATGAATTGGCTTATCTAGATCCGTTCCAGTCGGGCTTCAGGCTTGGATACAGCACGGAAACGGCATTGGTCGCATTGGTAGATGACCTCTGGAGGGCTTGGGACAGGGGTTGCTCCTCTGTCCTGGTCCTATTAGACCTCTCAGCAGCTTTTGATACCATCAACCGTGGTATCATGCTGCATCGGTTGGAAGAGTTAGGGGTGGGGGGCACCGTGTTGCGGTGGTTCTCCTCCTTTCTCTCTGATCGGTCGCAGTCTGTGTTGACAGGGGGGCAGAGGTCGACCCCGAGGCCCCTTGTATGTGGGGTGCCACAGGGGTCGGTTCTCTCACCCCTTCTGTTCAACATTTATGTGAAGCCGCTGGATGAGATCATCCGTGGTTTTGGGGTGAAGTATCATTAATATGCTGATGATACTCAGCTATACATCTCCACCCCGGACCACCTCAATGATGCCCTTAAAGTGATGTCCCAGTGCCTGGAGGCTGTACGGATCTGGATGGGGAGGAACAGACTCAGGCTCAATCCATCCAAGACCGAGTGGCTGTGGTTTCCGACGTCCCGATATAGTCAATTGGTGCCATCACTGACTATTGGGGATGAGTCATTGCCCCCCCTCGGAGAAGGTTCGCAACTTAGGCGTCCTCTTGGACTCACGGCTGTCTTTAGAAGAACACTTGACAGCTGTGGCCGGGAGGTCTTTTTATCAGGTTCGCCTGATTCGCCAGTTGCGTCCCTTTCTGGATCGGGACTCGTTAAATACAGTCACTCATGCCCTCGTCACTTCACGCCTGGACTACTGTAATGCTCTCCCCATGGGGCTCCCCTTGAGGAGCACCCGGAGGCTCCAGCTGGTCCAGAATGCGGCCGCGCGGGTAGTTATGGGAGCAGCATGGCGCTCCCATGTGGCTTCCCTTCTGCGTGAGCTGCACTGGCTCCCTGTGGTCTTCCGGATGCGCTTCAAGGTCTTAGTTACCACCTTTAGAGCGCTCCATGGCTTAGGACCGGGGTACTTACGAGACCGCCTTCTGCCACCAATAGCCTCTCACCGCCCAGTACGCTCCCATAGAGAGGGGCTTCTCAGGGTGCCGTCAGCCAAACAGTGTCGACTGGCGGCCCCCAGGGAGAGAGCCTTCTCTGTGAGGGCATCCACCATCTGGAACGAGCTCCCCCCAGAGATACAGAAGATTCCTGATCTGCGCACTTTCCGCCGTGCCCTCAAAACATTCCTGTTTCAGCAGGCCGGCCTGGTCTAACTTTCCCTTTATATTGCTTTTGATTTTATTTTAAACTGGGATGTCTTGAATTATCTAGGACCAGAGTGTTTAGTATATTTTAATTGGTTTTTTATTAACTTTTGTATTACATGTATTTTTATCGTTCGCTGTTCACCGCCCTGAATCCCTCAGGAATAGGGCGGTATATAAATTTAATAAATAAAATGAAATAAATAAATAATAGCACAAATAAAAGTGATTGATAAATTGTCCCCATTGAAATGACTGAAAAGCTACAAGGAGAGATTAAGGTGATAAAAGTTAACATGGAGAGCCATAAGAAGAGTGGAATTGTAAATGATTGATGTGTTTTGCTGTACGGATATAAAAGTATTGCTGCACCAAAATATTACGATAATAATAAAACACATATTGATAAATCTCCCTTCGAGACACAAGGGACTAGTCAAATTAGGAAAGTGACTTTAACAAGTATAACTCATAGACTTAGTACTACCTTCATTAAGTACAAATTTAAAAATAAAATGTAAAGTCACTGAGGAAAAGACTATGGAATAAATGAAGAGAAAATAACTTGTGGAATAAGCACCCCTCAGTGCCTTTCAAAAGAAATCTTCCAACCTGTTCCCCCCACCACCCCCCAGTTATTTCTGTTAATACTGTCTTGTTCAGGCAATTTTTTTGGACAGTAAATTGTATAAGGAGTATTTAGGTTACTACAGATTTGACATTGCCCTTGCAGAATTTGGTTTCTATGGCAACCTCTGATAGCTTCAGCATTGTGTTCATGTCACAAAAAGATCCTAGAGCCAAATATTTAATTAAAAATGTTATTCAATATATTGAGCTTAACCAAGACAAAAATGATGTAGAAACTAGGGCTGCAAGTACAGGCATACTCAGACAAGAATATATTGGTTTTTATGGTAAGTATATTGGAACTACAGGTATAGAAGTACAATACTCTGCCGTCAATGTGCCTATGTGGTTTCTTGAATGAAATTCTGCAGAGGGTTTCCAAATACATTCAACTGAACTAACTTAGAATTCAACTGAATTAACACATAGCATAGAAAGTTATATGTAACACAAGTAAAGACAGCTGGGTCTTCACATAATGTGCCTGAAGTAGAATAATTCAAACCTGGTCATTTGTGCATCAAGTTAAAACTCTGAATTGAATTATTTGATGATCCATCAGTATGTTTTCTCTTTACTTGGCTAATCACAGAATTCTCGGGAATCTTCTCCAGTTCAAAGGTGTCAAACTTCTTCCTATCCTGTCCCTTCAAAGTCTGTTTTTGAAGAATTATATTCTTAATCCACACTGTAAGATGCCTTGTATGTTTTCTTTTGCTTAGCTTTTTTTCTATTATAATTTTGTTCGAGGGAGGGATCAAATGTGTCATCAGTCATGAGTCCCTTCACACCCACAAGAGATCTAAATTCAGCCCACCATGAATGCCTTAATTCCCGCTCATTTCACTTGACCGCTGGTAGCTCAGATTCTTGTAGAAAGCTTAAGCTTGCAATAAATCTTTATACTCATTTGAACTGTCTGAATCTCCTGATTTCTCTGGCACTTGACAAAAGCTCTAGGATGGGATGACAGTCTGGAAACCATACGGTCACCTGTATGAAGATTTCCCCATTTATCTATCAAGCAAGAGTGAAAAAAAGCTACACATCATGATAAAGAATGAACTCAGATCTTCTTCTTTAAAGAAAAATCTACACTCCTTGAAATACAATGCTCTTCTACAATGTCACTATACTAAGGTGACCAGACGTCCCACTTTTGGCGGGACAGTCCCGATTTTTAGCAATTTGTCCCGCGTCCTGCGGCGTTTTAAAAAAGTCCCGATTTTTCATTCTGCCTCCTGAGTCCCAGCTGATGGCTAGAGGGAAAAAAACTGTTTAAACTCTAGCTGCAGGGCTTCAAAGGGCCGCCCTACAGCTGTTCTGTGTTAAAAGAAAACAAATGAGTAGACCCATGCCTGCAAAAATAGAAAAAACAGCCCCTTACAGCTTCCGTGTAGGTTAATTAGCACGTTGATTAGCTCGGCTTCCCCACTCTCAGCTGATTTGCTCTCAGCTGTTTTGCGCAGGGCTCTTCTGCTTGCTAAATTGCTCAAGCAGATTTTTTTTTCTCCTTGTGCAAACCAAGCTCAAAACGAAACTGAAAGTGAAACAGGCTGTTGGCTTGTTTGGTGCAATGTTGGAAAATTAGGCAGCAGATTTCTTTTCTTTTTCCTCACCAAAAAAGGTAGGTACAAACAATGGGAAATTTAGGGCAAAAGAGGAGAGTTCAAGATTTTAAAACAAAAAAGAAAAAAAGCTCTATTTAACTAGGGCATTGTAATAATTGAGATACTATTAATTGTATATTGTGTTGAAAGCAGAAATGGTTAAGTTGTGGTTTGGAGGAATATATGGGGGAAATTATTTGGTTTATTATTATTGGTAAATATAATTAATTGATTTGTAAGAAATTGGATTGCATGGAAATAATTGGAATATTCATGTTCATATTAATATACAAAAAAGATAGTTGTATAACTAATTGATTTATATTAAAATGTTGAATTTGTATTAAACAACTGTATTACATAATTACATAATTAACCAATGTGAGGATGGATATAAAAATAGATGACAATAGGAAGGGGTATAATATAGAATAGAAGGGAAAAATTGAATTTGATTAAGATTAGAGATGAGGATGAAGGCTAATATTGTTTTTTAAAAAAATAGATGAGGAATAAATATGGCAAAAAGGAAATATAGAAATTGTAAATTTAATTGAAATGACTAAACACTGTTTAAATTTGTGAACCAGCCAAATATTCTGTTCAAAGAAAATACATTGTATGTTTGTATGTGTGTTTCTAATTATTGCTATTTATTCATATTTGTTCTCTTTTATTCTTTAAAGTTTAACAATTCATTCTTTATCTTAATATCTTTATATTTGTTTGGGGTTGGCTTTCTTCCCTTTCATCTTTTTTATTGTACAGCAATCTTTCTCCTCAAACCTACCACCTCTCTCTTTTCTTTCCTTCTTACTTTCTCTTCCCCCCACCCTCTTCCTCTCCTCCCTACTTCTTCTTCCTTTCTCCTTCTCCTCTCTTCCTCCCTCTCTTACCCTCACTCCTAGTCTAATTTCTCTTCCCTTCCTTCATCTCTCTCTATTGCTGTATCCTTTTATGCATATGGATTACTCAGAGGGCTGAAAAAGTTATTTTTGACTGGTCCTCGCATTTTTGACCAGTCCTCGAACTTACGACTGTCCTCATATTTTACATTTTTTGCCCTATCTTATCACCATGGTGAAGAGAAGCAGTTGTGAAATGAGTGACATGGTTGCAGCATGGTTTATGCCCATGCTGCATGGGCATAAATGTGAGGATGGTCATAAGTGTGAGGACCAGTCAAAAGTGCGAGGACCTGTCAGAAATCACTTTTTTCAGCCCTCTGAGTAGTCCCTATACACATAGCCATGGCCACCCGGTCACATGACCAGCTAGCCATGCCTACCAGGTCACATGACCTCCAAGCCATGCCCACAAAATAAGCCACACCCACAATGGTGTCCCTCTTTACCAATGTTAAAATCTGGTCACCTTACACTATACCACTGTATTGTTGGTATGCCAAATAAAAATATATTGTTTCTTCAAGGTGATTGGTTTCTTTAGGTGAGCCAGGTTTTGGCCACAATATTTTGTAACTTTACTAGCAAACACATACTAATACATTATTATCTGCTTTGTTTTTATGCTAAACGAATTATGTGTCTGATTCTACTTTTTTTTACAAGGAAATTTTGTTCATCTTAAATGTTTTCACTTAGCTCAAAGCCCATTGGTTTCACATAGGTAATTGCATTCGCCTGACATTTCCAAATGGGCCATTTTCCCCTTAAAATATACTGTCTTCTTATTAACAGACCAAACTTCCCTAGAGAATTTTCCCTTGCAGAACTTAAAGACCTTACCTTACCTTCTATATAAAACCATGGGGAAAACTGAGGAGGAAGTAAATCTGCAGGCAAACTGATCCTGAACCCTTTTATAGACATGATCTGACTCAGAAAAGGCTTAAGGAGGTGAACCGACTCTTGGAAGATTAGACAAGTTGATTATTTGAGGCCTACTGTTGGTTCTGAGGCAGAGTGGTGACTGAATGAGGCTTCTTTAAAAACGATAATCTTATAAATTATTAAACTATAGAAGCCAGCATAATAGAACTACACTGTGATAATATGTTGTGGATGGAAGAGTAGACTTTTTTTTAAGAGAAGAGAAAGAACATTTTTATCATGGGAATCATCTGTATTTTTGGAGTTAAGGGGGATCCTGCCAAAAAGAACAATGGGATTGCCCAGTTTAAATTTTCTTTTTACTCCTGGGGAGCATCTGTAGCTCTATTGTTGCCATATCTCATGAGAATCTGCAAACACACACACACACACACACACACACACACACACACACAGATGTTGCTAGGATGAAATCAGAGACTGAAATGGAAAAAGGGAGAGGGGAAAATAACGATTGGATATTAAGTAATAATATTGGATACTTTCTATTGCATTCATTCCCAACTACAGATATCTTATTTAGAATAGACTAGAATAACAGAGTTGGAAGGGACCTTGGAGGTCTTCTAGTCCAACCCCCTGCCCAGGCAGAAAACCCTACACCACTTCAGACAAATGGTTATCCAATGTCTTCTTAAAAATTTCCAGTGTTGGAGCATTCACAACTTCTGCAGGCAAGTTGTTCCATTTATTGTTTTAACTGTCAGGAAATTTCTCCTTAGTTCTAAGTTGCTTCTCTCCTTGATTAGTTTCCACCCATTTCTTCTTGTTCTACACTCAGGTGCTTTGGAGAATAGTTTGACTCCCTCTTCTTTGTGGCAACCACTGAGATATTGGAACACTGCTATAATGTCTTTTTCTTTTCATTAAACTAGACATACCCAGTCCCTGCAACTGTTCTTCATGTTTTAGCCACCAGTCCCCTAATCATCTTTGCTGCTCTTCTATGCACTCTTTCTAGAGTCTCAACATCTTTTTTACATCGTGGTGATCAAAACTGAATGCAATATTCCAAGTGTGGCCTTACCAAGGCATTATAAAATGGTATTAACACTTCACGTGATCTTGATTCTATCCCTCTGTTTATGCAGCCCAGAACTGTGTTGGCTTTTTTGGCAGCTGCTGCACACTGCTGGCTCATATCTAAATGGTTGTCCACTAGGACTCCAAGATCCCTCTCACAGTTACTACTATTGAGCAAGGTACCACATATACGGTACCTGTGCATTTTTTCTTCCCTAATTTGGGCTGGACGGACATTATTTTTGTATATAATACAACTGAGGAAAATTCTTACAACTTACCAGATCTTGGCTCCAAAATCAATTCAAGTAAACTGACAGTGTTTCAGTGCTATCATTATAACTTTTGACATTTCACATCAGTTGACAAATACCGGTAGGCCCCCAATAGTTTTACTATTATATAACTGGAATAAATCCAGTAATGCATTCTTTCCACAAAGATGCTAATGCTACTGTTTGCATTCATTTTTCAGACATTAATGTTATGAAAAATGTAAAACACAATTTGCTAATTACTAACCATTGCAAATTAAGATTTAAGTAATCAGGCTTTTATGGTGCTTCTGGTTTTTTTTTTTCTTCATAGTAATGCATTTATAGTACAGATGTCTTGCCTGGATATATTTTACCATGTTGCCATTTTATTGATTGCTAAATAGGAAAGCCATCAGACTTCTGACTGCTTCTCATGGGGAGACTAATTAGATTATCTGATTGTCTGGTTCATCCGAGTAGCAAATACTTAAGTGTCACAGCTGGTCTCAGACTCAATGTCTTGTACCATTATTTTTAAATGAAACAATTAAAGCTTCATTGGGAAATATTTTTTATAGATGACTTGATAGTAAAAAAATTGTCTAACCATGAGATAACTTATTGTGCTTATGTAGAGAGCCTGAACATCTGGATTGCAACTGGAGTTATTTACTATCGTCCCTCTTTTCCAGTTTGATTCAGAGGAGCTTCTTAGCAACAAAGAGCTCCTTAAGAATCAGACAGAATTAGGTTGCTTGTAAAGACCTCAAAATGACATTTGAGGAATGAGAAACAGGCAAGTTTTCCATTTTAACAGAACCTTCAACATCTGTTACTAATATAACCTTTCCAAATGGTGCACTTGCTGCTATAGATTGCTTTGCCAATGAGATTTTTCAGGAGAAAAAAATGTTTTTGCTTATTTGCAGAGTCTTAACCAAGATGTACTCAAAGTTTAGAGTCCTACAATACCTGGATGGACAAGAATTAGGTTGAGGAGGGATGGATTGATTGTTACCCAGGTGAAAATCACATTAGGTGCTGGAGTTCATGGACATCTGGAGGCAACTGGACTACAAGACTAGGGATTGTTGGTTGAACAGCTAAAATCTGAAAAACCATTGGAAGAAAAGTTGCTTACCTGTCACAAATATACACAGACTAAAAACAAAGAAATAATGATTTACTATTATATATCCAAGTCTAAAGAGAAGAAGATATCTGGAAAGAATGCATCAGTTCTGGAAAAATAAAAATAAAAACCATCAGAATTAGCAGAACAGATCTTAGCAGATCAACACTGATTTATAATACAAAATAAAGTATTCACAGAAGTAGAACAGGAAAAACTGCAAAGGGCAAAGAAATTGAAACCTTGCCATAAGTAGCTCAAACAGAAGAGGCAAACCAGGGGGAGGCAGCAATAGAGGAAGCCAGACTCAAAATTCAATACACAAGAAAAAAGTCAAACAATACACCACCAAAATGGAAGATCAGGTTTGGAAAATAAGATCAGCAAGCTAAAATCAGAGGCAAGCAAGTTAGAACAGATTAAATAAAAGTAGCCAAAAAATAAAGACCAAGGAATATCTGAACAAGAAATATCACCTATAACAAAGAAAATAAAGGAAGCAGTGGAAATAATAAAGATGCATATAACAACTATAATGAAAAAGATCAGCAATGTTGAAGCTTGAATTGCACATTATAGGCAGAATCTCCATTTTCAGTCAAACCAGAAATATTTCTACCAATCCATCAATGGAGCCATTACAAGGAATGAGTCAACATCTGACAAAGAAAAAACAGTTTGGTTCTGAGAACAGTTGTAGGATAATCCAAAGAAATACAAGAATGCAGCCTGGCTAAAAGGAGGCAGATAATAAAAAAAAGAAGCTGAAACAACTAGTAACAACAGCAGAAATGGTGGGGAAAAGAGCAAGAAAGTTCAAGAATTGGTCAGCACCAAGTGAAGATGAACTGCATGGTTTTGGCTGAAACATCTGATTAGTCTGCACCCACTCATTCCCAAGCATACTGGAAGGAGGCAAAATTGAAGATTGGTTAACATCTGGCAAAACTACCTGATAATAAAAGATGTGTGGGGGGGAGAACCAGGGGACTACAGGCCAATTACCTACTTACCACAACATGCTAACTAGTATGGTAGTTGATGCACCCCAAAAATATCTAATTGAAAACAAGCTATTTCCATCTGAACTGAAAGGAAACTGCCGAACAGCAGAGGAACAAAAGACCATGTCAGCCCATGTCGTCGGGGCTGTCATTCCGGTGGGAACGGAAGGAGACAGAGTGCGCAGCCCACGTTCCTGCCTGGATATCTTGCTTTGCCATCATTTGCCTCCTCCTGCATATAGACGGTGGGATCCTCTTCCTTCAGTTGTTCACAGAGCCTCCAGCTGAGGGCAGATATGACTGCACTTGCGTGGATGAGGTGCCGGCTGCGTTAGCCAGCATTAATGGAGGCTTACCAGACCTATCCCGATCGGAACGGCCCCAACAAACCAGGACTAATTGCACTGAATAACTGGCCAGAGGAAGGCAGCTGGAGCCCTCCAATCAACACAGGGATTTGGGGTGGAATCTGGGGGGAGGAGTAGCGCTAGGTTTAAAACAGGAAGGGAAAGCACGATAAGGTTAGAGCTTACAATATTTCACTGTAATTGCACTGGGTGATTGTCGGAGCCTGCCGAATTTAGAAAGATAAAACTTTAGAACAACATCCACACTGTTGTCTGCCATTTATTTTCTTATCCTGATTTGGAACCTGACAGACCAACTCCTAATTGACAACTAAGGAAAACTGCAAGAGAAAGAAGACCAACTTGAATGTAGCTTGAATTGATCACAAGAAGGCATTTGATTCCCTATACAAGGTCCAGAAGATAGAAAGACAGCATCAAAGACACACCACAGCAACATCAATTAATTATGATTAAGGCCATCAGAAGAGCAAGAGCCAGAATTTTTTGTCTCTTTTGATACCCAAAGTGAGGAGGAGGAGGAGGAGGAGATTTGACTCCCTGTCACATGATTGGATAATTAAGCGCCTACAAATAACAAGAGTCAGTAGAAAGCTCAGAAGCTTTGTGCAAAGATCAATGGCACAATGGAAGACTAGAAGGATTTAATATCAAGACAGAAAATCTTTCAAGAACATTCACTATCACTACTACTGTTTGTCATTGCATTGATTCCTCTGTCAAGAATACTGAACAAGCCAGGTAATGGCTATCAAATATTTTAAAAGTGAAAATTGAAGAAATCAAAATGCTCTATGGAAATAACATCAAGAGTCTGGATAAAGACAACCACTAGAAATTGCTAGGCATCCTTCAGGCAAACATCAATCACAATGAAATCAAGATGGTTAGAAGAGTGAAGATCTTAAAGTCCAAACTCAGTGAAGGAAATACCATCAAGACAATTAACACCTGTGCAATTCCAGTTACTAGATACACAACTGGAACAGTGGACTGTATTCAAGCTGAACTAGAAGCCCTGAGTAGGAATACCAGAAAATAATAACAATGAATCATCCCCTTCATCTACATAGCAATGTTGAAAGACTATTTACAAGGAGCATGGGCGGGTCTGGAATGTTGCAACCACACCAGACAAAAGGGCATTGAATAGTCTGAATGAGGAAGATGCACTGAAGGTATTATATCATGAAGGTAGTATATGATGATACTAAACTGGCATATGAGAAAGAACAATGAAGAACAGAAAAGATACACAGGAAAACAAAATATTACATGGTCAGCACATAAAAAAAAAATAACAGGCAAAACAGATAACAAGACCTGGCAATGGCTAAGAGCAGGAAAGTTTACGAGAGACAGAGGAACTAATTCTGGCTGCCCAAGACGAAACCTTAAGAACAAATGCATACAAAGACAAACTGAGAAGACAGCAATAGCAAGTGCAACCTGTGAAACCTCTTTCTTGATCGGGATTCCCTGTGCAGAGTCACTCATGCCCTTGTCACCTCTCGCCTGGACTACTGCAATGCTCTCTACATGGGGTTCCCCTTGAAGAGCACCCGGAGCCTCCAACTGGTCCAGAATGCGGCCGCGTGGGTAGTCACGGGAGCCACATGGCGCTCCCATACAACACCTCTCCTGCGTGAGCTGCACTGGCTCCCAGTGGTCTTCCAGGTGCGCTTCAAGGTGTTGGTTATCACCTTTAAAGCACTCCATGGCATAGGACCTAGTTATCTTCGAGACCGCCTGCTGCTACCGACGGCCTCCCATCGACCTGTGCGCTCCCACAGAGAGAGCCTCCTCGGGGTGCCATAAGCCAAACAATGTAGGCTGGTGACCCCCAGGGGGAGGGCCTTCTCTGTGGAGGCACCTACCCTCTGGAATCAGCTGCCCCCAGAGATAAGGAGAATCCAAGACCTCGGTGCCTTCCACCGTGCCCTTAAGGGAGAAGGGCAGTATACAAGTTTAAAAATAAATAAATAAATAAAATAAAAGGAAGCCAAAGAAATAGTTGACCACTTAGTTGTTGCAAGAGAACTGCTCAGATTGACTACAAACAACATGACCAAGTAGCAACAAAAGGGCATTGTAATATCTGCAAGAAATGCCATTTGTCTGTAAGTAAAAACTGGTAGGATCACACAATAGAAAAAGTGAAAGAAAATTAAGAAGCTAAAAGTCTGGCACTTTAGAATTCAAACAGACAGGCACCTACCACGTAAGAATGTCTGTGGTAAAAGGAAACAAAAATAGTACCAACAGTAATAAGTGCCTTGGGTATAAGCCCAAAAGAATTGGAGCACCACTTGAATACCATTGGAATAGACAAAATCACCATCAATCCATTGTAAATGGCGGCTTTATTCAGTACAACTTTCATCCAGATGAAAGATCTCAGATGAGATCTGAGATGTCAGATCTCAAGATATGCCTAGCCCAGGTCCTTGGGAAAGACTCGATAGGTGGACAAAATGCCAAATCCAGTCTAAACATCCATCATGCAATGAACCATAACAACAATAATTTCACACTTTGCTAGAATTTATGAGGAAGGCAAGGGTATGATTCACAAGATTCATTAATATTTTTCTATCTATATCTTTGGTAGACATTTCATTTCTCCATTGAAGTGCATGAGCTTGCAATGTCAGATTGTGGGTAAACCTGCAGTCCCTTAAATTACAGATGACTACACAAATCTTGTACATCTGAATTAGAAGTGTTCTCTGCAGCATGCATCTTTTTTATAAATATTCATCACATCTTCCATAATGTTTTATATATAGAAATTCTAACTATTTTGCATCATAATAAACATTTAAAAATCAATATTTTAATTGCCTTATAATTATAGCAGTTTTTTAAGAATCTTCCCCTTCCAACTGAATTTTGATTTTTATCATTAACGTTACTGTAGGCACGGCATCTGAATGAAAATAACTAATCATGCACAGGTATTTTTATCTACATCCAATTTAACTTTCTCATACTGGGTTCCTCTAGACTAGAGCTTGCCAGAATATTTCTGTAAAAGTTTAATTGAATCATTCACCTCTGTGAGATTATCTATTTTTTTAAAAAAAAATCTCAGAAAACATTACCAACTATGTTTTGCTTATAAGGCTATAAAAATAAGAAAAGGTCAAATGCTAATTTGACATTTTCAGATCAAGTTCAATCCTTCATTTTAATTAAAAAAAAATCTGATAACATTCACTGAGATAAACTAAGTCTGAATTTAGAATTTATTTAAAAAAAATAATTTGTCTTCTCTAATATCAGACAACTGCAACACATCATGCTTTCTTGTTCACTTTAAATATTGGAACATTTTTTTTTACTCTTAAGTTGTGTCTTGGGACATATGTAACAAAGAACAATAGTAATAACACTTCAACTTATATATAGTACTTTACAGTACTCTCTGAGCAGTTTATAAATATCAGCAATTTGTCCTCAACAATCTGGGTCCTCGTTTTACCAACCTCAGGATAGAAGGCTGAATCAACCTTGAGCCAGTCAGGGTCAAACTCCTGGCTGTGGGCAGAATTAGCTTGCAATACTGTATTCTAACCATTGTGCCACCATGGTTCTTAACAAGAATGTCAGATATTCCAGTTCTTTAATCCAAAATTCATAAACTCTGATGGATTCTACTTTAAAAATGTTCTTTAACTTTTGTTGAAGACATGTTTTAGGTTTGCATTTCATAATGGATTCCAATAAATTAGAAAACAGCTCAAGTATCACAAGCATCTGGCTCATATTGAATCATCAAAGTATGCTTAAATTGAAGGTATTGTCACTGCTGTGAACCACAAGTAGATTAAATCCAATATGAAGTCAAGAAAAATCCTTGAAATCCAATGAGGCAGTAACACACAGGAAGTAGCTATTAGATTAATAGCAAAGCTCACGTTTCCCCCACACCACTTCTCTGCCCATCTTTTAATCTCATATTACTGCATTATCATTGTTTATTTTATAGTTTTATTGTTTTTCTACTGCTTATACTTCATGCTTCTATTTTTACTGTTTAAGCCACTTACGGTAGCCCCTTGATGGGGCTGCAAATAAATTTAACAAATAAATAAAAAAATAAAAATTACATATTCATGGATTTTTTAAAAAACTAGTCTGAGTTATAATTACTTCTAATTAAGTATTTTATCCCTTCTTTTAAAGTAAAAATGTTCCAAAGCATTAAGTACTGATCATCCTCAATTTCAAAACCCAATATGTGCCCCAACTTCTTAGTATACTGTCCTGCAAAGAGAACACTTTCTACTATACATTGACCCAAGAACTTTCCAAGACTTTAATAGAGATAAATAATGTAAAACCAGTTGTATGTCTGTGAATACTGTATGATCAAAGAACTTGGCTGTATATATGAAGATTAGAGATGTAATATTTTATCCCTTGACAGGAAGTCAAGCCCTTTTAACTGAGTAGCTATTATTTCAATGGAATTAAGTACAAGACTGTGTTGTAAAAGATACACTGATATATTCTTTCTTTCTGTTCAGATTTGCATCCTACCGTTTTTTTTAAAAAGACACCACACAAACCAGTTATTCTTTTAGCCTTGTTGCTATCAAAACAACAAAAAATACAACTTAAATCATATAACTGAATAAATGAAGACAGTAAATACCATAGCAAGTAAACATATTTCTGAAATTGAATTTTTTAAAAATTAAATTAAAAATGGGATATTATTATGAGAAGCTTTAATTACATTTATAAAGCCATTATTTCCAAGTCAGAAAATGCTAAAAACTATGTAGTTACATTTTAACCTTCATTTTAACCCTTTTGGTCAAAATAGGAAGGTGTAGCATCAAAACATAAAAATATAAAACACTTCTAATGACAGAACTAGAAGTTATAAATAAGCAATATGTAACATGTAAGTGAAATAGTTTTTCAATGATGGCAGCCAATCTTTGAAAGAGCCAGAGGCTGGATATGCAGGTATGATCCAGAATTTTCCTGGGAGGATTATGGGAATAGGAGGCAAAATACCGACAGTACCGACAGTTACCGACAGTAACCGACAGATGTGAGATGTTGGATTGACTGTTCCAGGAGAGGTCCTACTGTAGATATCATACTGCTGGTACCTTCGCCTCCAATTATTGTTAGCAAAGATTTCTACAACCTAAGCATGGAATAACCAGTTCCATCCTTGTTATTGTTTGACCTTTAATTAATGTAGAGCTGTTCTTGAAAACTATTCCAGGTTGTTTACATATCTCTCACAATGTAGAGTTAGGGTTAGCAAAGGTGAAATTCCGAACTCAGACATAAAATCCTTCAAAAATAATTATGATTTGCTAGTCATCATCATCCTTATTATCATCATTATAAACAGTGAAGTAGTCCAAGTGCTGGAATTTAAGGACTTCATTGCCCCAACTGGTCCATCCAGGTTGCAAATTCCGGGCAAACAGCTCTAAACATTCTACATCTGACTTGGTATATTCTTTCAAAATCTCTGGAAAGTGAAAAAAACAAAAGGGTGAGGATGGTAAGTGTTGGAAGTTGGAGAATAAACACAGGATAAATAGCTTTAAGGAGTTTCTTGTTAGCCAAATTTATTGTATATTGCCAGAAAAAAATATTTATTTAGAAAATTTATATGACACAAATATGAAATACACATCCTTGGAAAAATGAACAGTACTACCAAAACTTACAGTTATTCTCATTTACAGACTATAGTACCATCATAAGAATCTAAAAGTTCACTTATGATGATTACTAATACAACTCTTGACTGACAGAGGTAAATATCTTTAACCATTTCTTCTCTGAAATTTTGAATTTAGGATTGAAAAATAGAAATGAGTAGAAAACAATCCATGTAGGGTATACTTTGGTTTCATTTATTGTAAACTTTCAGTAACTGCATTTTACATTTAAGAGATAATTATTCAGTTTCAATACTGAATATACTGACTTACTTCCAGTATAGCTTTCACTGGCTTCATATGGCATTTTGAAGAAACAGGCAAATCTAACCTTAAGCCAATTAAACTGTTGTGATTTCCTATTTGATGATCTCTTAAGAGTGTAATTTATTGAATATGCAGATTGTTAATTCCTTACAATACCTTCTTTTTTAAAGTTGAAGGTATCAGATAAATCAGTCATGTTCTGCTGTGCTTCACTACCAATTAATCCTTTATACAGCAATTCAAATATATAAAATCATATGCTGTTCTAAGTACATGTTAATGATGTTCTCACCATAACCAGATGGCAATTATGTTTAAACTTGTATTTGGGCATTAGTTTCACAAACTGTGACCCAAAATATTTCAATAATTTTTACAGATCACAGCTACAGTGGCCAGCATGTAATTTGGGACACCAATTCCAGGCTTTGGAAATCTGTACAGCCTTTAGGAGGCTGCAAAAAGTTAGGAATCACTACATCATTTTTCTGCCTTCTAAGGTCACCTTGATTTTTGCAACGTAAGTGTGGTAGTTCCAAATTAATGGGACAAAGTCTTAGTTGCTAAAGCTCAATAAACAGTATATATCCTTATATTCATGTAGTACTTAGGACTTTCATTTGATACGTAATTTTTCTTTTTATCACTGGATCTACACATCACATTTCTCCAAACTGATATTAGACTACACCTTCCATAATTATCAGCCACAATGGCCAATGACTAAGAGAACTAAGTGCTGGACACATTTGGGAAGGCTGTCCAACAGGTAAATAAATGGCAACCTGTTGAATTGCAGTATATAG
Organism: Arizona elegans; assembly: GCA_022577455.1. Lineage (NCBI taxonomy): Eukaryota > Metazoa > Chordata > Lepidosauria > Squamata > Colubridae > Arizona > Arizona elegans. Next base: position 40,674,722 of record JAKOOJ010000002.1, read on the forward strand.
TGGAAGTATTCAGAAAAAAAGATGGCAGTGTCCCCCTAGGGAGGGCTATCATAGATGAGCTGCAAAAATACAGAACACCATTAAATGGTAGAGAAGAGGTTGCAAAAATGAAATTTTCACTGAAAATGCCATTTATCCTGTGCTGAACATGTTTTAACCATGAAAATTAGATTATTTAATAAAATGTAACATTTATATCATATTATTTTACTACTGAAATAAACTATTATTCTCTGAATACAGAAGAACAGGCCTATGAATTGAGATGATAGTCCTTCTAGTCCCTTGATGGCAAACCTGTGGCACGCATAGCCATATCAGTGGGCCCGCCAGCTCAGCTCTAGTGCGAATGTGCATGCCGGCCAGCTGATTTTCGGACCTTCTGGGTCCACCAGAAGTAGGGAAACAAGCTGTTTCCTGCCTCTAGAGGGCCTGGGGTGGGTGGGTTAAGGCCCGTTTTTCTTTCTTACCTGGCTCCAGATCCTCTCTATGCAGAGAGGATCCTATGTTTTCGCGGAGGGTGAAAACAGCCTTTCCCACTCACTTGGAGGCCCTGTGAAGTTCTGAAAGGGCCCATTTCCCAACTCTTGATGGGACAGGAAGTGACGTTTTTTGCTGTCCCCAGACTCCAGAGACTCCTAAAGAGGCTCTGGAGGCTGGGGACAGCAAAAAAATGGCACTCCCTGTCCCACCAGGAGTTGAGAAATGGGCCCTTTCAGGCCTCTGGAGGGCCTGCGAGGAGTGGGAAAGGCTGTTTTCACCCTCTGTGAAAACATAGGATCCTCTCTGCATAGAGAGGATCTGGAGCCAGGTAAGAAAGAAAAATGGGCCTACCAGGCCATCGCATGCCAGGAGCGGGGGGGGGGGGGGAGGGTTGCGCACGCATGCGTGGGGGGTGCATAAATTATGGGTGTGGGCACGCGCATGTGCGAACCTCCCCCACCCACCCGTCTCCTGGCATGCGATTGCAAAAAGGTTAGCCATCACTGTTCTAGTCCATGGGCCATAATATTAGTCTCAGATTTGTTATCCCGACTGAAGTTAACACAATTTCAGGTCCCAATCTACTCAAATGCATCTAGAACCTATTGTTTTGTTCATACACACACTGAAAATCAAGAGAATATTATTACATGAGAAGCAGTCTGGTGTAATGGTTTAAGGTACTGGACTAAACACCAGATTATGAATTCCAGTTGCCCCTTAGGAGTGAAAACCAGCCAAGAGATTTTGGGGGCTCTCATTTTCTGAGTCCATCCCATTTTGAAGAATAGCATAGAAAAATTATGAGGCAGGATCATTATGTACTATATACTGCTTTGTGTTGTACAAAATAAAGAGAAGATGTAAATCTAAACATTAATGTCATTTTACATATCCACTGATGTTTTTGTAATTGCAGCAGGTATATATAAAATAAATAACTAATTTCTAAAATAATAGCATAGCAGAAATAAATTGGTAGTGCAGAATACAATAATGGTATAAAATATGTAAGAAGGTTTTCCGTGGCTTTCACTGCTATTTTAAACCCACAGGGAAACAAATTTAAGAACCAATGTTTAAAATAACAGCATTAACTTTTATTCTTATTTTTTAGCCAAGTTCCTTTCAGAATCCATTTGTACTTGATGAGTAATTCATATAAAGTTTGCTTGCATAATTGTTTAAAGGACACTTTGATCATGGCAATATTTTGGCAGTGATCCTGCGGAAATTGACTTTTGTACATGCATAAGTATATGCAAATAATCCAGGGAAACCTCAAAATAACTGCTTCAAACTTTCAGGATGATGAATGATTCACACAGCTGTACTATGTAGCATGTATTGATACTAAAAAAGCCAATTTGTGCCAGTAAGTATTCTGAGATCTTACAATTTTTCATGGATATTCTTTTCTCTCATTTTATATTAAAATGAATTCTCAAGAAATAGAAAATTACCTTGATTTTTATACTGCATTAAATATTTTTTCAATCCTCATTTTTAGGTGGAAAACTTGCCAATGTAGATTCTTTACTTTTTATATAACAAAAGCTTTATATATTAAGGAACTCAGGTTCCAGAATAAGGATAGGTTCCAGGTTAAGGATGCAGGTTTTTAAAAGTTTAATAGTAAAATAAGTATCTATTCTAACCACAGCGATAAAACAGAACTTATATTGGTCTATTCTCTCTTGACCTTTATGAGTTTATGAGGTTACTCAATGAAAAGGTGGTTTGTGTCAATATCTGAATTAAAGTAGATAGTTTTTTATTCAGTCTATGCTCATCAGACTGAATCCCAAACTGAATCTTGTAATTGTGAATGGATGGGAGAATTTGAGGGCTTATAAACTATAAAATAAGAAAATATAGCTAGTCTATGCCTGAAATTCATGCCACACAGAGTTTGCACCATGAAGCATTTGATATAATTAATTCATTAGTTTTCATAGTATCATAAAACAAAACAGTTTCAAAATATTTGAAACAATAATTAAGGAAAAGAAATTTCATGGATTTTTTTTTCTCGTAACCTATGGATAAAAATAAACAATCAAAATACTTGAACACAGCTATTAGGAATAGGCTGCTATGCTGTGCTATATTTTCTTTCTCCAGGAACTATTAGAAAATCAAATATAAACTTCTGTAATCTAAACTAAATTTTATTTGCCATATTTAATGATATGAACATTAAACAAAGAAATGTTATTAAAAACTTCTAGTGTCACAATTTCATAGTTAAATTCAAATCACAAAACAAAATATAATTTTGATTGTTTATGCAAAGTCCTTTTTGCCGGAACAAAAGATAGCAAGGAGGTTTTTATCAAAATAAAATACTGTGGTACATTAACATTGTTAATTGCACTGGTTTCTTTTTAAAATAAAACAGTGTGTGCAGATAATTGATATGTTTTCTTTCATTTCAACTTTTTCTTTATGTTCATGCTATAAACTCTGGAAAAAATTCCCTCTACTGGCAATTCTAGTTAATAGTTTTTCACCACTGTAAAACATTTCTTCTACTGACAAGACTTGAATATCTTCTTATACTCCGAAACCCTTAAATCTGCAGTTCAGCCATCTGCAGTTTTATGTTGTTCTGCATAATCATTCACTATTTTTTTTTATTAATTTAGAAATTAGCCACATATGTGTGCAAAATGAAATATGAACTACCGGTATGTAAACAAAATAAAGTATTATTTTATCTGAAGAAGCAATTAGCTAGCAAAGAACACACTCACAAACTTTTCTATATGGTTGTATTTAAAAACACACAGACACATACACAAGGAAGGTAGTCCTCACTTAGTAATCATTTATTCAGCATCCATTTGAAATTACAGTTGTGCTGAACAAAAGTCTTTACCAAAGTTATAGCAGTTCCTCCATGGTCACATGATCAAAATTAGACTGCTTGGCATCGCCATATTTATAACTACAAGAATGCTTCAACCCCCTCATCTACCTTTCTCTCTGCAACCCCGCCCCATCTATATCCTTTTGCCTCCCTGCACTCCATGGCCCCTACACCTTAGCAGATCTTTCTCATTTTTCTGCTTCCACTGCTTACCAAGCCTGCCCGGACCAGCCCTTCATGATGCAACTGCTGGCAGTCAAGGCCTTTTCTTCCAGGTTGTGCATGGCAGTTTCCTCACAAGACCTGAAGAAGATGGTCTCATAGAGCCAGCAGTAACCTTGCAAAGGGCCAGGGCAGTCACGCATCATTAGCAGAAGGAGCAAGAAGATAGTGAAGATCAGCTGGGGCGATAGAGCACATGGCAGGAGCCTCAGAGTGCAAAGTGACAAGGCAACTGCAGTTGGGATTGGGGGCTGGGGTTTTGTGTAGATGCTAGGCCAGGCTGGGAAATCACAGGCAACTGCGGCTTAAACCATTCTGCACTGCTGGGCCAGGCTGCGGCTTCTGAGAGGGGTACACCAAGAAGCTCTTGAGATGCAGTGTGGAAAGTAGTCCAGAGCCCACAAGGCATGGTGCAGCACAGCCAAAAGGGCAGAGTCAGGAAGGAATAAACATTTGGGTGAGTTGAAGAAAGGTAATCCCATACCTTGGAAGAATCGAGGTTTAGGTTTAGGCCTGGGGCTGGTGAGGGGCCACACCCTGAATTGCTTGAATTGGGGTGCGTCTTTGGCTATTTACTGGAATTTGGTTAACACAGCAATGGGAAGTGTGGGATAGTTGTCATTAAGCAATGTGGTCAAGTCTCATTGTGCTTTATAATCCCATTCCTTACTGGTGGAAATTGCTAACTTGCCTTCCATTTCTTGCATTATGAAAATGCAATTATTTACACAAGAGCATTTTTGTTTATTATATGTAGATATTTTCAACCACTACAGATAAAAAACTTGATTTCAGGCACTAGAGACACAGATTCTATCATCTCTTAATTATTCACTTGACAGAAAGTAATGAGGAAAATCTGAATAATTTGCCTATTGCAGCAATAAATATTGCCTTCTGTCTTTGAACAGTGCCATGCCCAACGAATATGGTAAGCTTCTGCTATAATTGAAGAAAATGAATCTGTGAAAAACTCCAAAATAGATATGGTTACACAGCTATATTATTATTTTCCATGTGGATTGATTAAAGCAAGTTGCTTAATTTGTTCAACTAATTTTTTGAAAGTTAGGTCCTCAAACCTAGTGGGAGTGAGAAGCCGAAAACCTCAACTTTTGAATCAAATCTTGGCATGGCACTTCAAAGGAAGGAAAGTTTGCTGATTAGCAATGGGGGCTTGTGGAACAAGTGATTGTAGTACAGAGTTACTATGGTCAAGTATCAAGCAAATAAGAAAAGATCTCAATTCCCCTAACAAAAAGCAGTACTGAGCAAGTCCCAAAGATGCCTTTTCAAGAGGCAACTTGGTAAGAAGCACCTGTGGGACATCCATGACCTGGATGACTGAGAATCTCCGTAGACATACTGGGCAAGTCTTACTGTACTGTGTAGATCTATGGCTGCTGAACAGCCAGAATGGACATAATTGTTCATGCTTTCACAGTGTGGGTCAAGAGTAAATATTCCTGTTAAGTTGACTATTACATTTATATCCTGTTTCATGTAAGACAACTGATCAGTAAATATGGTATTATATGACTTAATCATGTTTGGGCTACATTTACCATATATTTTAAGAAACATCATCAGGATGACTCAATTAGTAGAATGAAAAGGATGGAACAAAAAGAATTTTTTTTTCTGCCATTACTTTATTTTTATTGTATTTATTTATTTATTGGTTCGATTTATATGCCGCCCTTTTCCGAAGAAAAAGGACGGCTTACAATGCGTTAAGCAATAGCCTTCATACTTTTGTATATACCTGCTTAGTATGGCTTTGCCCCCCCCCCCTTTATATATATTACCGTGTTTCCCCAAAAATAAGACATGTCCAGATAATAAGCCCAATTGGGCTTTTCAGCGCATGCACCAGCCTCACAAAATAAGCCACCCCAACTACTTACATGCATGCGCAGCTGGTCCCACCATTTCCTTTGGTTGCTTATCACGCAACCAAAATGAGTTGAGGAGGCGAGGCCGGGGGGGGGGGGCGAGTGGGGACATGCCCTCACATCCCTGTTCTTCGCGCCAGCTGAGCGGCCCAACAAATCCCATCCCATCCCAATGGCAACAGCAGCTTGGCTGCTTCCATTCTCCGCCATCTCTTTATTGAGAGGGGTGGCAGGTGGGGTGGGGGAGAAGCAAGATGCATGGAGTGAGACGTGGCTCCCCTTGCCATCTCTTATCCCCCACCACCACCACCAGGCATGGCAGGGTTCTTGCCCGTTGCTTAGCCACCCGCCCCCTTTAGGGATGCAATTTGGCAGGTGGGGTGGGCGAGAAACAGGACGCAGGTCTTACCTTTCAAGCTCCATCACTTTCCTCGCCGTGTCCAGGGAAATATGCTGTAAGAGAGTTCTTTTCTCGTGACTTCGAGAAGTTTGATTGAACTCGCGATAAGGTTTTCTTTTACAGCATGTTTCCCTGGACACAACGGTGAGGAAAGTGACGGAGCTTGAAAGGTAAGACCTGCATCCCGCTTCTCACCCACCCCACCTGCCACCTCTCTCGATAAAGAGACCGTGGGGAAGGGAAGCAGCTGTTGCCATTGGGGTGGGGTGGGACGTGTTGGGCCACTCGGCCAGCACGAAGAACAGGGAGGGGAGGCGACGGCAGCGACGTGACATCCAGTCCCATGCTCGCTGCCTCCTGCACCCTCAAAATAATAAGACCCCCCAATAATAGAGCGAAGCCCTTATTTGTGTCAAAAGAAAATAAGACCCTGTCTTATTTTCGGGAAAATACGGTATTTGTTTTATATATATATAAAAACCCAAGATATTAACTGTACACACACACACACACACATATTAGCATGTCTGGTTAAAATTGAATTGCCTATAGGGAAACTGACATTCAAAGTTAAACTCCTAATGAAAATTCACAAGCTCTCTGTAATTTTCTACCAACATTCCATGTCATATTAATGATTGTCCAAAACCACCAATGTGAATGGGTAAGAACACTAAGCAATTAACTAGACAGACAAATTGAAAATATAAAATCTTACAAATATAAAAAATAATTCTGGAACTTACCTGAAAGAGGAGGCTTATGCGAATGAAGAGTACAAGGTACACTAACAATTATTTTCTGATCAGGAATTGCAGAAAACGTTTCATCTTCTAAAAGCCTGTTTTATATATATATATCAAACAAGGTAATATAAATGAAAACCTTAAGTGATTTATACAGACACGGTATCTGGGAAAGATTTGTACATTCATTGGTACTTCTCTTCCTAAACAAAATAATCAGAATGATTAAAAAAAACACCCAGAGGGCACTCTCATACTTGAAGCCATAATGAAGCTAATACATAATTGTTGAGAGTATTTCTTGTTCTGAAAGATAAAGGGCAGCTTATGAAATTTCTTAAGTTTCTGTAAAACAAAAGTAAAACTACAGGAAGAAGACAAATAGAACACAATCAATACTTATTTTAAATATAAATATTGCCTGGCTTTATAAAAACAGATCTATGTGTAATTCCAGGGCACAAATGATCCACTTGGCAGTAGCAACCAATACTCTTTCTAGGGCTAACCCAAGATGGCATATATAAGACTTAACTGCAGCTTTACCCTAAGTAGAGGAAGGAAGCATAGAAGACACCTAGCTTACAGAATGTCAACCACCTTGTTCTTTTTTTGCTGCAAAAGGATTAGCACTAATTTACCCACACTTATATCTCAGCTGTCAATTCTCAACTCTTCAAAAGGCAAAACTCTGACTGACAGTAAAGAAGGTGTGATTTGTAGTTATAGATATCAGCATCTTTTCCTTTCCTCACCTGCCCTATACTAACAAGAAAACTGAATGGATCTTCAGAAGCAGGCGGCATTATCTCTTCAAAGAAAGAAGCAGCAGTCTACTAGTTCTGTTCATAACCTGGACGGATTTCAATCCCTATAATTGGTTGATTATTATGGGAACAGAAGCCTAACACATCAAGAGGTACCCACTTGATGAACACCACCCTTTAAGTGAGAGGATTTCAAATTTTTTCAGGTCATGAAATCTGTGGGTTAAAAACAAATCAAAACCAGAACCCTGGATCAAAAGGCAAAGTCCTTGCAACAGAAAATTGATTGTGTTTGAGGGAATTTTTTTCTTTGTCCTTAGTCTCCCATGAACTCCCATAACCTTCTTGTGGAACTTTCCCACAAATGCCTCTACAATTATATCCTATCCCCCATTTAGTAGTAATTGGATATTCACTGGAAACACTTTAAAACATTTCTTGAAAAAAAAGTTTTGCAACATCATGGGAAAGAGGCAAGTAACTAGAGATCTAATTGCAACTCGCTTACAGCAGGCATGCCTTAGTCTTGTATTAAGAAACCGCACTCATCCCTTTAAACTTGATTGTAAAACTCAACTAAGCATTTCTAACTCAATGCTACACAATAATACTGCATATAAATAATATAACAAAATCAATGTCCAATACCTTAGTGGTACATCTGTATTTCCCTGGACTCTACCCAGTACAAGAATTTCATATGGCTTTTTGTGAAGAGAATCTAATGGAATCACAAATTCTCCAGACTTTGTAATCTGAAACAGAGAAATTTGAACAAATTTAGCAAGCGTAAGCAAACAGCGCAAGCTATTTTATTTATGTGTGTTTTACACAAATTTGTTTTTAATACAGAAAACAGTGGCTGTTTTCTATATTAGTTGAGCACTATATTCATATATAATTATTTCTGACATGACTACAAATAAAAGATACAAATCAATGCATACATTTCTCCAGCTCAGGATTCAAGAGCTGCCGAAATCTGGTCAAACAAAACCAATTCCACTGTTTTATGTATCACTCACTGAGGCTAAATGCTAAAAATTAAATTGCTAAAATTTAGCATTGTGTTATAAATTAAGTTGATTTAAATGAGCTAATTGTGTCAGCGTTATTAAGAACAAAATAACTGTTAAAGTTGAGGAATATTGAGATTCACATATATAAGGGAAGCTACTGAATAGGAGATTGCTGTATATGTAGAAGGAAAATTGGAACACTGAACGCTGCTATAATCACTGATCAGGGCAATTTATGTTTGAAGGGCTGCAATCTGATCACCATAGGAAAACAGCATCCTTCTCTTTCCTTTCCACTTATAACTTTTCTAGTGAAATCAAAAATATGGCGATAACAGCTCCTCCAGTTTTAAAAAATCTATTCCTTAATGTTAGAATCATAGACACTTGGCTGACAGAAATTGAACCAATTTCTTCAATTTGCTTTGCTCACTAGGCTACTCTATATTATACACCAGACTAAGATTGGAAAGCAGGAAGGAGAAAGTACATTGGCTGCAGAGATTTCATCTCACTATCCCAATGCTTCTTCTCCTGTCTACTAATTCTGAGCATAGCCTTTTGTATTTGAGTGGCTGGAACAGTAGAAAGAACAGGCCTTTGTGAAACAGCTTAGATTTTGTTTTGTACCTTGGAAACAACTTCACCAAATCATAAATGTAAGCCAATTAGTCTCAACCAAGAATTTTGAGTGGCTTCAAAATGCATACAGTCTACAAAACTACTACAGGACTACTATCTTCTCAGCTTCCAAGCTAGGTATTTTCATGACTGCCCATAACTGTTTTCAGTGTTCAGATGCTCATCAAAGCCACATGTTTTGCATACTACTGAAGCATTCATAAAGCCATTCAGCCTGAAGACCTTTTGCCATAACCAGAAGGTAGTGCTAGGGACAATGGTCTCTTGTCTAGGTTATTGGTCTATGGTGTCTCATAGGGTTCAATCCTTTCCCTATGCTATATGGTATCTACACAAAACTGCTGTGGAAGGTCATTTGGAATTTTTAAATGAGTATCATCAGCTTCTTACCATACTACACCAAGGGAGCAATTGATATACTTGAACGTTATTTAAAATGTTCAAGTGTATTTAATAATGGGCCAGATGAGAAGTAACAAGCTGAAATTACTTCAGACAAGATAGCAGTACTGTTAGTAAATAGATTTGGAAATTGAAATTCAGCTTGTTGTGGGTAGAGGTACATTCCCTCTGAAAGCTTAAGAACTCCTTGATCTTCATCTATAATTGGATTTGCAAGTTTCACCTTTGTGTATTTAGGTCTAGCCCACCATATGCAGCCTGACATTTGGCTATCGACTGTGCTCTGCCTGAAGCTACCCTTGGAAAGTGTCCAGACATTGTGGCTGGTGAAAAATGTGGCAGCTAAGCTGCCAACCAAAGCAAAATACAGGGAATGTATGAATCTATACATTCTGCACCGCTTGCTACGGAAATAGTTTACCAATCAATCCCAGTCTACTGGGGTTCACTATCTATAAAATATCATCTTCCTTTTAGACCTTATCCATCTTTTAACACTGGTAGAAGAGACCCTTTTTAAGAGGCAACTACTCATTGTATTGATACATGAGAAGGGACATCTTTGATCTCCAACTATATGGAATACACTCCCTCAGAAGGTGCCTTTGTTTTGTGAGTTTATTATTAATGTTTACTTTTCATATAGTTGTTCTTGAGTGATCACCAGAGCAGAAAGATGGATTAAGGAGTTACATAAACAAACAAACAAACAAACCTATTCTCTCTAAAATTTCTCATAGAAAAACTAAAAAACAGTTTAAGTGTTGCTCTGGTATTGATCACACATTTCTAGGCTGACAATGTATTCATTTATTTTTTTAATTCTAATCTGTAATAAAAACAGAAATATGATATGTAAGCCTGATATTCAGAACTGAGGTGTTCAGAACTTGACTATCTCAAACTGTCACTTATAAATTAAGAAAAATAAATTTAAAAATAAGATAAAATGCATTTAAAATGTACCACTAAAATTAATACTGGAATTACTATCTATAAATATTAAATAGCAGGTAATAATCCAGCAAACTTACTTTTACCCAGAACCATTCAACAATACCATGTATAGACCAATGAGGATAAAGCTCATTCTTTACAAATTGTAAATGCTTCTGTCTGTTGGTCACCCATATGACCACGAGGCAATTTGGAGCTGCCAATGCTGGGACAGGAATTTCTTTGATTTGCCAGTGAGACAAGAAACCATACCTAAGTGTGAATACATTGAGAGAATTTAGAGCTCATCCAAAGCAAGAAAGGATGTTTGAAATTGTCTGACACTTTTTACAAACTTTGTCTAATTTAACAACTTCTATTCTAGATTAAATTTGAGTCAAGAGTGACATCCAGTGGTGAAAAGCTTTCCCTTTACATTTTGATCTACTGAATGCAGCAATCTAATTACAATCCGTTTTCACTTCTCAAAGCAGATATATATTGGAGAAAAAAAAAATTCTGAAGCAAAATGAGCTTTTAATTAAATATTTTGCCACATTTCTGAATATTAGATTAATAGTTGGAGTGCAATAACTGTAATTTATCCCATGTATGTGGTATTTTGGAAGCAGCATCTTGTTCAAGTATGAAATTCATTACTGAAAAATGTCTATTGGCCACCAGGCTACAGAATTTTAAAGTGGGATTATGAAAACTCTGACAAAATAAAAACTATTAATGGCTGACAATCCTGATGATTATGTGCTTCCTGCCATATGAGACTATAGACTTCTGAATGACAGCTACTGTGGATAAGCAACAAGAGAGTTATATTCATATTCTGCTTGCAGGCATCCCAAAAGCATAGAATTAACTATCATGGATATAGAATGCTGGGCTATGCAGATACTTAGGCTGGGCTAACAGGACTCTTTAAAAATAGCAAAATTACACATTCCTTTTTAAAAGTGCAACATTTATCAAGTATACTTCAGAAAGAAAATTCTGTGTACATTCAGCTTTAAAAGTAAACCAAATTCTCAGCTTTCTGAGAAAGATGAATGCAATTTGCTTATTTCGCATTTCAGATGAAGCCATTTTTCCTTCTTACAATCAACCCTTTAAAGACTGTTTATATAATATTTCTAAAACATCCTTATGCAGATAGTCGTCACTTAGAAACCACAATTAGGATTGGCAAGTTGGTCAGTAAATGCCATGATCAGAAAGTGGAAAATCTGTGATCATGATCACTCTAAACCATGGGTGTCAAACTTCATTTCACTGAGGGCCACATCAAGGTTGTGTTTGACTTGGGGGGCCGAGATGGGCGTGGCCAACCTGACGTCACTAATGCCAGGGGTGCCTGTGGTGGCCCAAGTGCTCTACCACGAAAACGGACGCCTGGATAGTTTTTGGCCACGAAGGCCCACAGAACTTTGCCAGTGAAAACGGAGCTCATGGAGCTGCACACAAGTCTCCGCGGAGGGCTGCAGCAGGTCATCATGGCCAAAAATGGAGCCTGGAATGGCCACATGCGGCCCTCCTCAGCTCCATTTTCTCTGGCAGAGCCACCGTGGGCCGGTCCTTTACTGTTTCCAGGGCAGCCCTGCCAGCCAGATCTAAGCACCCCATGGGCCAGATGTGGCCCACGGACCTTGAATTTGACACCCCTGCTCAAAACTGACTCAGCTAGCTGTGTCTATCTACACTTGTAGTGGATTATAAGATTTCTGATAGATAGAAAGCAACAGATGAAGCTAGGTAAAATCACATCAAATACCCGTTCAATTAGCACAGGCAACCCCCAGGGCTGTCTGCTCTCTCCATTACTCTTTTCTATCTATACCAATGACTGCACCTCTAAGGATTCCTCTGTTAAAGTACTGAAGTTTGCAGATGATACAACAATCATTGATCCCATTTGAGACAGTGATGAGCCTGCATATAGATGGGAGGTTGAATAACTGGCCCTGTGGTGCAGCCAGAACAATCTGGAGCTGAACACACTTAAAACTGTAGAGATGAAAGTAGATTTTAGGAGCAGCCCTCCTATTCTACCACCTCTTACTATTTTAGACAACATAGTATCAACAATAGAGACCTGGGTTCTACGGTATAATCTCCCAGGACTTGAAATGGACACTTAACACTAAAGTCATCATTAAAATGGCACGACAGCATTCCTACATCAACTCAGAAAGTCCAGACTGCCCAAGGAGCTGCTGATACAGTTCTACAGAGGAATTATGGAATCTGTCATTTGTATTTCGGTAACTGTCTGGTTTTGTACAGCAACCAAACAGGACTAGTACAGAAAGAGGGCTGAGAAAATATCTATAGACCCCTCACATCCTGGACATAAACTGTTTCAACTCTTTCCCTCAGGAAGCCACTATAGAGCACTGAATGCCAAAACAACCAGACACAGAGAATTTTTTCCCTTATGCCATCATGCTGCTCAATACCTAATTACCACAGCACTGTCTTATGCCAAAGATTATTTACCCATACAGTATGGCTATATTATTATTATCCTTCTCTTTTCTACTACCTTCTCTTATTGGTATCATTATTGTTTACTTTGTTGTTTGTATGTACACTGAGAGCTTATGCACCAGAGACAAATTCCTTGTGTGTACAATCACACTTGGCCAATAGTGTTTGTTCTGTTCCATTTCATTCCAATATTCTTTTCTATTCTTTTCTATATTATCTATTCTATTCTGTTCTACTCTGCTCTATTCGATTTACAATCTTACTCCCTTTCAGTTGTTAAGTGTTCAGTTGTTAAGTGAAACATCCTGTGACGGCAATTTATGATTTTACTTCCATCTTCTCTATTAACTTTGCTTGTTACAAGTCAGTTGCGAAGTACTCAAATGGTGATCATGTGACCAGAGGACGTTGTGATGGTTGTAAATATGAGGATTGGTTGCAAAGCTATTTTTCATACCACCATAACTGAACAACTGCTAAAGGAGATAGTCAGTAAGCAAAGATAATCTGTATTTCTTTAAATAGATGTTTGACTGATATTGTATTGCCCCAATTTTAATAAATTATATATCTCGTTTATTTTTCAATTTACTTTTTATTTTTTCCCACTATTTTTAATATGCAAATTTAAAAGATATTAAAAGACAGAACAATTTACTAATTTTTAAATTTCTATTCATGTTGTTTATAACCTGCACATTTCTAGTCAACCAGCCAGAATTATATTAGAAATACTCTTAATACATTTATGAAAACAAGAATAATCACAAATTATAGCAATCTACTAACTGATTAATTTTACAACTTAATAAAATAATTTCATTTGATAAATGCTAACCATTATATCCTCTTACATTTGAGAATCTCAATCACAAAAAGCTTGTTAGGATGCCATTAACCGATTTTTTATATCAAGCATACAGCAAATTTTATTCAGCTACCCTTTTGCAAATTACTTCCTTTTATTGCACCACTAAAACAGTAACTTGCCAGATGGCATGGTATTAAAAGCTATTTACTTAATTTAAATAAAAATATACATTTATGGGAATCATACCTATTGCTTCTTTTAACAGACTTGTTCTCCCATGGTGGGTCTATAACAATTATGTCATACTTCTTTTTATCTGGAAAAAAGAAATGTTTTCAATTATTGCAAGAACAATTATTTGAAATTATAAAAATATTTCCCATATTATAAGACCCTAATACTTACATCTTTCAAAGGAATTAAAAGTATGATCTTTCCCTGCATTTTAAAACAAAAATCTGCCCTTATAAGTTTATATCGACTACACTGCTTTACGTGTAAAGCTGAATTTAACATATAGCTCAACTTCATACAAGCAATTATAACGGCTTCACATGTACCATAAAATCTTTCTGGTCTATCCAGGCGGATTTGTTTCAGAACCAAATCAAGATAAATTATAGCTAAGGAATGGATCATGAACAAGTTTGGTTATTCACTATACACAAAGATAAACATAATATTTTGCTTATATCAAGGCAAAATACACCTGCTCAAATCGAATTGTTCAAATGGATAGTCAGGTCTTTCAATTCTTCCTTTTACTAAAATATACATAGAACTGCTATGGCAAAATATTTAGGGATTGCTTAACAAGTGAGAAATTTTACTAAGGTATGTACTGGTACTTACAATTCAAAAGTGGCTGCATACACGAAAAATCTGATAAAAGAAATGCACTTCTGGGGGGAAATAAGTAGTTCTGTCCCATTAGTGTTAACATCTTTGCATTGTTTGTATTATTTTCAGTAACACAGGTTAATTGAACTTGTTCTGGGTCAGAGGTTTCCTTGTCTATTATATATTTTTGCTCTCTTTCATTCATAGGAACGAAACATTTGGCCATCTCGCAAAGCTCAGCCAAACTGCAATTATTGGGTCCTTTGTCAGATGCCTTGACATAAAACTGGTCTATAGAATTAGGCTGAAGGACACCACTTCTGCGTGCCTCCTGGAGTAAACATCTGGTCCCATCCAAAATTATGCCACTGATCTGTGTACAGCAATAAAAAATAAAGAGAAATTGCTTGAAACATGTAGATTTGTCAACCACAATTTACTAAAAAGTTCATATGGATTAATGACTGCACAATGTAAGCATGAAGCAGTTATAAAATGTTTTCAGATTTGTTCATCTTAACATTATTTCTTGGTGTTTGAATGGAGAATGTTATGAATCCTTCACATGGACATTTTTGCAAACAGAAGCATTACAATAGAGATAGGACAATTATACATGTTATTGTATTAGCAACCTTCTAACCTTGAGGCCTACAGATTCATTTTACTAATTTACAATTTGAAAATGAAACTAAATTTAAACTAATATTTAAAAATATTCACGGTCTTTAGGAATGCACAAAATGAAGAAATAAAGCCAATTAACAACTACCACCATCAAAAGGCCTAACTTACACATACCAGACTATGTTTCTTTGTAGAACAAGCCGAACTGCATGCATACATCACACATTTAACTATGGCTTAGCCAGACTGTTGAGTAAATAAGAGATTCACCCATCATGTTATGTAATAAATTCATGGTTTATAAATAAGATTAGCAAAACAACACCCAAAATTATGCTAAGTACCTTATGACCTAGGACTGTGATGACGAACCTGTGGCACGCGTAGCCATATCGGTGGGCACACAAACTCAGCTCCAGCCAGCTGATTTTCAGGCCTTCTGGGCCCACCAGAAGTAGGGAAACAGGCTGTTTCCTGCCTCCAGAGGGCCTCGGTGGGGGGGAGGACCATTTTTCTCTCTCCCCGGGCTCCAGACTCTTTCTAGGTGTCTAGGGAGGGTGAAAACGGCCTTCCCCCTGGAGGCTCTCCGGAGGGGGGGAGGCCGTTTGCCAACTTCCGATGGGACTGGAAGGCCCATTTTTTCCTCTCCCCAGGCTCCAGAGCTTTTCTAGGAGTCTGGGGTGAGCAAAAACAGCATTCCCCACCCCCCGGAGGCCCTCTGGAGGCCGAAAACAGCCCGTTTGCCAACAGCAATGACTGAATGAGGCTATCAAGACATTAAAAGTCAATGATGGGAAATAATCTTAGTCACAAGTAAACAGACTATGTTTGTACTACTATTCACAAAAGAAGCTAAAATTAAAACACCTTTCAAAAAAAATTCACTTTAATTTTAGTTATGGTTTGCACTAAGCAAGAATGGGTTCATAGAATATATTAAGTTATGATTGAAAACTGGCTGGGTAACTTTGGATCAGTCACTCTTTCTTAGCCCAACTCACCCTAGGTGGCTCAGTAGCTAAGATGCTGAGCTTGTCAATTAGAAAGGTTGGCAGTTTGAATCCCTTGTATAAATCTCCTGCGTGAGCAGGGGGTTGGACTAGATGACCTCCAAGGTCCCTTCCAACTATTACTGTTACCTCACAGAATTGTTGTTGTGGGGAAAATAGTTGGAAGGAGTATTAGGTATGTTTGCTGCCTTGAGTTACTTATAAAGAAAGGTGGGATAAAATCTGATAAATAAATAAATTAACCACATTCTGCCTAAACATGAAGTGTGAATTTAACTTTTATTTCAACATATAAAGACTCTCTTAACGTTTCATAAGATAAGTATGTGTCACAAAAACAAATGGTACCGTCCCATTATAAGTCTTCAACCTTACCTTTAAATGATACTCTAAGATATCACTTTCACCGTGATTAAGTTCACTGCTTCTTTTCCGTTTCTAAAGTTGAAAATGAGCAGATTAGCAATACTACCATTAGCAATACTACCATTTCAAGTGTTACCTACATTAATTATTCTGTATATGAGGAAAAGATGTACTTTGTGATGAACTTGCATCCCTTAAATTTTACAAAGACAACTCAATGTGTATGTTAGTAAATAGCAGAATCTCATAGATGCACAATTTGCAACCTAATTGGTGGGACACGTATTGGTGGCAATGGTTCTCAGAATCTCACAATTCACCTACCATAAGTTGTAATGCAAGAGAAGTCCAGCTGCATCCTGGCTACAAAAAAGAAGGCAGCATGAAGACCTTGGCAGGTACATTAGTAGCGTGCAGTGTGATGGGCAATGTGGGTAGTAGCAATAGGTAAAGGATTGTCCAAAAGGACAGAGATGGTTGTATGATAGGCAACAACTGAAGAGGAGTGATTACAAAGGTGGAATGGCTTGGAATACAAGCCATTCCAAGCAGGAATGGCTTGGATTGGAGCAGATCCTCAACTAAAAGCTCATAGGATTCAGTTTAACAACAAGAGGAGGAACTGCCAGGATTGCCTTTACTAAGCAATGCAGTCATGATATCACATTTTATGATTGCATCAGTTAGCAGTGGAAATTTAAATCCCAATTACCATTATGAACCAAGAACTACATGTAGCACTGATTATTACAATATCCTTCTCCAATATGCATTACAAATATTACAATAAGAGCCTTGGTGGCACAGCTGACTAAGTGCTGTTAAAGTAGCACCAGCTGCCTGCAATTACGGCAAGTTCAAATGTCACCAGGCTCAAGGTTGACTCAGCCTTCCATCCTTTCGAGGTAGGTAAAATGAGGACCTGGATTGTGGGGGCAATAAGCTGACTTTGTATAAAAAAGAACACTGCTGGGGGGGGGGGGGGGGCGAAAGCCCTACTAAGCAGGTATATACCAAAGTATGAAGGCTACTTGCTTAACACATTGTAAGCCGCCCTGAGTCTCCGGAGAAGGGCGGCATATAAATCGAACCAATAAATAAATAAATCCAGATGAGCCCACACACAATTCTCATAATCCAAACCCAGTGCTAGCTGGAAATAATGGAAATTGGGATACTAGGGGAAGTGGTATTATCCAGCTAGTGTTTCATACCCTGATCACTTCCAGAAATGCCAGTGCTACATTTTCATGGAAATTATACCAGTGATACAGTATATCTAGGGAGCATCAGATTTGGGTGACCCAGAATAAATGAACAATAGAAATTGTCTTCATATTTAGATTTTTGGGAAGGAAAAACTACAGTTTTTTGCAGTACCCTTTTCATTCTAAACTATTGACTATAGGAAAAATATAGAATTTTCAGATGGGAAAGTGTCCCTCACTTTTATTATCAGATGTGTCATTGTACATGACACAGAGACCACAACAGACAAAGAAAGTCAAGCCATGTGGCTTTCTGAAAGAGAAAATGCCACATAAGGAACCAGCTTTAAACAATTCCTTCTAAGATTACAACTTGGAATGGCAAATACATATAATAGCATGAGTGTAAGACGCATATTACTACTGTTACTCAGCGAACTATTAGTATGGTCTTTTATAGCAGGACCATTTTTTATTTATAAATTCATAATAAAACTTTACTAGCACATGATAAAATTAGTTGTACTTGATTTCATTTTCCAGAAGTTTATGAAATGAAATGCTGAAAGCAAGTAAAATTATACAGTGGTCATTACCAATAATCTACACAGCACTATTGGATTGGAAAAGTAATAATCTATAACTATTTTTATAATAAATCAGTGATTTTATTTTATATTATTTACAGCATGAAAATGTATGTAAATATGTAAGAAAAGTATCTTTATACACTACCTTTTTAGCCTTAACTGTAATAATAGGTTTCTTGTCCTTGTCATTTTTCTGCTGTTTGGATATACTAGTTTCTAGACTATGCTTTTCCGTCTGGAAGCTTGCAGGAATATGGGGTTTAAGTACATTAAAAAATTCTTCTTGAAATAAGTATGTCCTCTTTACTTTCTGATTAGGTTTTTCTCCCGAGTTTCTAAATTCGGGATTTTTTTTTTTTGTACATGATTTTATAGAAATCAAACTTGTACCAGAGGAAGCAGGAATAACAGTATTGTCAAAATTATCCTTAGCCGATTGCTCAAGAGAGTGGCAAAAATAGTATCCAGATTTATTTATGAAAGAGAGATGATCTAGCATCCAGCCAGCTGGCAGATAACATACAATTGACATTGTCTGCTTTCCAAGGCTTAATTCTTCCAAATGAATTAAAAACTGTATTCCTTGGGGGGCGGGGGGGGGGGGGGCAGAGAAATAAATCTTTAGAGAAGTGTTGCATAAACCATTACTTCACCCACTGTCAAATATTTTAATTCAATTCTATGAACTTAGGACTTTCTATGAGCACAGCATCTCTCCTCTGTTCAAGAGACTGATCATTTTCAAGCATCCATGTGAATCTGGAAAAAAGATGCCACTGCTTTAAGAAATTAACAGTTCATTAAAATTAAGACTATTTCTTAAAGCCAATGAGAAGATACTTTCCTATGTTCTGTATTCAATATTTTGCATAAGAAAAAAAAAAGAAAAATAGCAATAATGATATGCGGAGGATACTTGGAGATACTGTGAAAAATTATTGATATACGAGATCCTATACTGTGTCATAGACCATTCACTGTCCCTGTAGCTATCAAAGATAAGTAAAATTTGGTTTGAATGTTAGGCTAAGATTCAAATTAAAAACATAAATTGCATAAGTAGACCGTAGTTCTGAACACATCAAAACATTTGTGCAAACAAAAGTTAGTTTTGCTTAAAGATTTGGACAATTATAACAATATTTAGATTAATACAGCCGAGAGAGCTCGCTGCTTTAGATATCTATTCTGGAAGAGCCATAGCAAGTCATTATCAGTCATTATCCCCCTCTTGCACTACAGTGGTTTCCTACAACTCTCTAGCAAAGTCCTAGGGGAGATTAAATTTGAGCTGGGTTCTTTCTTTGCAGTCTTGCCCTAAATTGTAGTTATAAGTAAATCTTGCAGAATTCAATGGAGTTTATTTCCGAGTTAAACCACAGCAGTTTCTATTGGGGTGAGCGGACCGCGTAGCCCTTGAGCCAAGTCTTCTGCCCCGTTGCGGACTCGAACAGCCGCGCTCAGAGAGTCCCTGGAGGACAAACATCAGTCTGCGGCATGCCAACTGGACCGACTCCCCTTACTCCCATCAGGGAAGAAGAACAAGCTTCGCTCCCAAGGGCTCCTTCCGGTCTGTAACTCACAGCTTCAGCGAGCGGCTGCGGAACCGCTGAACCACCGGAGATAACCATAGAGAAGAAATGCCAGCTGTCCCGCTCGATCAAGTTTATCCTGTAGCTAATTTCCTGTTTCTGGCGGAAATGACGTTTTCCCCCATCACTTTTAAGTCCATGGACGCAAACGGATGTTGCGAGAGGCGGGTAAATTTGAAAACGAGCGAGAAGGGGCGGTGCCAGAGCGAGAAAGAGCGGTGAGTGGCGATTGCAGCAATGCCGTTACCGATGAATAGAGGTTACTAGTATCTGATTAAGATCGGCCGCCAGCTTGGTCGGCTTGAGAGAAGACATTAACGGTTGGTAAAATACTTCTACTTCTTCTACTTCTCTTCTTGCGGAACCGAGGCGCAGTTGGCAGCTACTTTAAGCTTTGCCGGTCGGCAGCGCTCCTCTGCTTTTTCTCGGAGGAAAATTAAAGCCGCCGCCACAGTTTTCCTTACACGAGAGTAAAATCCCCGGTTCTTTTCTGCCCCTAAAGGAAAAAAAATAATTTTATATTACATATTCTAATTCGCTCTTGCAAGGGTTTGCTCTGCTTACCCCCAAATAAATAGGTTCAGGATGGCAGCCCTCCTCGTATCATCTGAGGAGTGAATCCAGAAATCCCCTTTTTGGGAGGCTTCGTTCTGTCGAAGGAAGGCCAGTTGTACGTGTCCCTGGATAACATTGCAGGATCCAATCTAGAAATCCCCTGAAGAGATGGGCTCCGTCACGAGTACCAAAGCTCGGAAGACCAAACCTCTAGTCCTGGTGACCGACCCAGATTGGATCCTGCAGGTTTTGTTCTATCCAGGAACCGGAAGAGAGAGAAAAAATATTCAGCAAATGCACTCTACTCTTCCCCCCCCCCCCCCCACTTCCCAGTTTTCAAAAAAATCTCCTTTTGGTGGGTGCCGGACTGGGAGTGAGTTTGCTTTGTAGCCAAGAGCGTTTCTCTGCAGAATCCTTTCCAGTATATTACCAGCAGAGGCTTTGCCACCCATCCATTCCAATCCTTTCTGCTGCCATGGACATAACCATATCTGCTTTCCCTTCTACAAGTTTACTGAAAGATTGTGGTGTCCTTCTGTGTTACAGTTTTCCCAACAACAATGAGGCGTAGTTCAAGTACCAGTCGAATCAGTTGCAGGCAATCCATCCAGCCGCTGAGGGTGCAGGATACTAATAAGACGGGACTTCATACACCCCAACCGTAAGACACTCAGATTCCTTTAGTTGAGGTGGCATTCATTTACTTGGTTTAAATTTCCAAGGCATGCCTGCTTGAAAATATTAATGTCACTTGTGTTTACCTGTTACTGTTCTGTATTCTATGTGAAAAAAATGGTTAATTAGATAAATTCACTATTTTGTTTAAGCTAGGATTAAAATATGATCTGTTCTTTAATTTACACATGCAGCAAACTAGAGTACAAAGTACATAAATATTAAGCAATAGACCACATTAAAATCTGATATGTACCAAAAATTAAAGAGCAGATAACTTTATTGGATGGCATATAAAAATGATTTTGGTTTTTGGTGGTTTTTAATAATTTGTACAATTAAATATTTTCTTTTCAAGGCAAGAGAGAAGGACAACTTTTGGAAAGCAGAGTGTGGGAAAGCAAGCACCAGGGACATCAGA
Source organism: Arizona elegans (assembly GCA_022577455.1). Taxonomy (NCBI): domain Eukaryota; kingdom Metazoa; phylum Chordata; class Lepidosauria; order Squamata; family Colubridae; genus Arizona; species Arizona elegans. Next base: position 40,696,300 of record JAKOOJ010000002.1, read on the forward strand.
AAGGAAAACCAGTTTTTTTGGCAGAAGGTAATTTGCATTTCATTTCCTTTCATTTGTTAGGATTAACTTGAACACTACAGTGTTTCAGTATCACTTCCAGTATGGATGAAATTTTTCTTCCATAGAACGCGGGTCAGCAACGTGCAGCTCTAGAGATAAGGACAACTCTCACCAAGGAGGTGGTGAGAGGAATATGGGGAGACGCACCCCAGCCGGTGTCTCGGGGCGGAGAAAGTCACACATCTCCCCATATTCCTCTCACCACCTCCATGGCTGCTTGCTGCTCTTGCATTTAATGGCTCTTGCTGCATAATGGGAGAGATAGCGTCCTGTCCTCCTCCTCCTGGAGTCCATTACGACATGAAGCATTGGCTGGGGCGGCCCAGTTGGTATCTCAGGGTGGAGAAAGCTGCGCATCTCCCAACAAGGTCTGGAAAAAGAGGCAAGTAGAGGGGCACTTTGCTTCTGCTCTGAAATACAGAGAGAGTCTCCATCCGCCTCCGCCACCCTTCTCAGGGCAGGCAAGGAGTGAGGAAGAGGGAAGGGTGAGGGGCGGGGGGGCAGTCAGTTGACAGGGAGCCACAGCAGGGGATGAAAGAGCTTCATTTATCTGGGAACCTGAAATGACTCTTGATTTAAAATTAAATCATATGGTAAAAAGCACCCAAAGAAGAAAGAACAACATCAGGGGAAAAAAACCCCAATCCTCGCCTGTTTTTGGAAATGGTTCAAGAGGGAACTGGTGCGCGTGTGCACACATGCACATGAGAGAGAGGGAGAGAGGGAAAAAGAGAGAGAGATGAGAGACAAAGAGATGAGAAAGAGAGAGGAAAAAGAAAAAGATGAGGGAGGGAGGGAGATTTATTTATTTTATTTTTATTTATTTGTTTTAATTTCTATACCGCCCTTCTCCAATATAGGACTCAGGGCGGTGCACAGCCAAAGTAAAATCCAGACATAAAAAGATTAAAAAACTAATTAAAATAATTAAATAATTTGGCCATAATTAAAAACAGTTCCAATTTAAAATAGTTTAAAAGTTTGACTCAAGCCAGCCCAGCTAGTTGGAATAAATGGGTTTTCAGGGCCCGACGAAAAATCCGGAGGTCTGTTATTGTACGTAACTCTGGGGGGAGGTTGTTCCAAAGGGTGGGCGCCACCACAGAGAAGGCTCTCCCCCTGGGGGTCGCCAGCCGACATTGTCTGGCGGACGGCACCCTGAAGAGGCCCACTCTGTGCGAGCGTACTGGCCGGTGGGAGGCTATTGGTGGCAGAAGGCGGTCTTGTAGATACCCCGGCCCTAAGCCATGGAGCGCTTTAAAGGTGGTCACCAACACCTTGAAGCGCACCCGGAAGACCACCGGAAGCCAGTGCAGCTCGCGCAGGAGAGGTGTCACATGGGAGCGCCTCGTCGCCCCCATAATCCCCCGCGCGGCCGCGTTCTGGACCAGCTGGAGTCTCCAGGTGCACCCCAGGGGGAGCCCCATGTAGAGAGCGTTACAGTAGTCCAGGCGGGAAGTGACGAGTGCTTGAGTGACTGTGTAGGGAGTCCCGATCTAGAAAGGGGCGTAACTGGCGTATCAGGCGAACCTGATAAAAAGCCCCCCTGGCCACGGCCGTCAAATGATCTTCCAAAGACAGCCGTGCATCCAGGAGGACACCCAAGTTACGAGCCCTCTCCGTGGGGGCGAGTGATTCACCCCCAATAGCCAGCGATGGCATCAGCTGGCTATATCGGGACGCCGGAAGCCACAGCCACTCGGTCTTGGAGGGGTTGAGTCGGAGCCTGTTTCTCCCCATCCAGGCCCGCACGGCCTCCAGACACTGGGACATCACTTCAAGGGCATCATTGGGGTGGTCTGGGATGGAGATGTACAGCTGGGTGTCATCAGCGTACTGATGGAACTCCACCCCAAAACCACGGATGATCTCACCCAGCGGCTTTACATAAATGTTGAACAGAAGGGGCGAAAGGACCGACCCTTGTGGCACCCCACAAGCAAGGTGCCTCGGGGTCGACCGTTGCCCCCCTGTCAACACAGATTGCGACCGGTCAGAGAGGTAGGAGGAGAACCACCACAGCACGGTGCCTCCCACCCCCAACCCCGCCAACCGGTGCAACATGATACCATGGTCGATGGTATCAAAAGCCGCTGAGAGGTCTAACAGGACCAGGATAGAGGAACAACCCCTGTCCCGGGCCCTCCAGAGATCATCCACCAATGCGACCAATGCCGTTTCAGTGCTGTGCCCAGGCCGGAAGCCGGACTGGAGCGGGTCTAGATAGACAGCTTCATCCAGGTACCGGGGAAGCTGTTGCGCCACCACACTCTCAACAACCTTCGCAATGAAGCGAAGGTTGGAGACTGGACGATAGTTAGCCAAAACAGCCGGATCCAGAGAGGGCTTCTTGAGGAGGGGCCTCACAACCGCTTCTTTCAAAGCGGTCGGCAGGATCCCCTCACTCAAAGAAGCGTTAACAATCTTCTGGAGCCAGCCTCGTGTCACCTCCCGGGAAGCCAGTACCAACCAGGAGGGACACGGGTCCAATAAACATGTGGTCGCGTTCAGCCGTCCCAGGACCCTGTCCATGTCCTCGGGAGCCACAGGATCGAACTCCCCCCAGGTAACACTCTCAAGACCTGCCTCAGTCGTCCCGTCCGGCCATACCCAGTCAGAGGCCAGCCCTTCCCGAATCTGAGCGATTTTGTCATACAGATACTGCACAAAATCCTCAGCACGACCCTGCAAGGGATCATCCCGCACCTCCAGATGAAGGAGGGAGCGGGTCACCCTAAACAGGGCGGCTGGGCGATTATCTGATGACGCGATAAGAGCGGCAAAATAACTCGTTTTCGCCGCTTTTATCGCCACTAGGTAGGTCTTAATATGAGACCTCACCAGTGTTCGGTCAGATTCGGAGCGGCTGGTCCTCCAACTACTCTCCAGGCGTCTTTTCCGGCGCTTCATCTCCCTAAGCTCCTCGGAGAACCAAGGAGCTAGGTGAGTTCGGTGCCGGGTCAGAGGCCGCAAAGGCACGACTCGGTCCAAGGCCCCGGCAGCCGCACTATCCCAGGCGGCCACCAGGTCTTCCGCCGAGTCATGAGCCAGAGTCTCAGGAAATGGCCCAAGCTCCATCTGGAACCTATCCGGGTTCATCAGGCGCCTGGGGCGGAACCACCTGGTCGGTCCCGCCTCCCTGCGGCGGGGTGCAGCGGTCAGAAAGTCCAGTCGAAGGAGCGAGTGGTCAGACCATGACAAGGGTTCGATGGCTATATCCCCTATATCAAGACCACTCAACCACTGACCAGAGACAAAAACTAAGTCCAGAGTGTGTCCCCCCGTGTGAGTGGAGTCATGAATTAACTGAGTAAGGTCCATGGCCGTCATGGAAGCCATGAACTCCCGAGCCACCTCAGACGTTTCACCGATAGATGGGAGGTTGAAATCCCCCATGATGACAAGTCTGGGGGTGTCCACCGCCACCTCGGCTATAACGTTAAGCAGCTCAGGCAGGGCCGTTGCCACGTGGCAGGGAGCCAGGTACGTGACCAACAAGCCCATCTGTACTCTACGACCCCACTTCACAAAGAGGGACTCACATCCGGCTATCTGTGGAACAGTGGTCTCCCTTGGATCCAGACCTTCCTTTATAATAACCGCCACCCCCCCCCCGCCCCTGCCCTGAGCCCTCGGCTGATGAAATGCGCGGAAACCTGGTGGGCACATATCCACGAGGGGGACTCCCCCCTCCTGGCCCAACCAGGTCTCCGTAATACCCGCCAGGTCCGCCTCCCCCTCCTGGATAAGATCATGGATGAGGGGGGCTTTATTAACAACGGACCTGGCGTTGCATAACATCAGTCGAAGGCTCTGGCCCTGAGAATCTGGACAACCTGGGGAACAAGAAAAGCATTGGGGACCGGAATGCGCAATCGCTCTGAGATAGCGAGTGCGCATTCCCGGAACATGATATGGTCCCCAGCTTCCGCCATATCTGCCCCTCCCACTCACTATGCTGATGGAACAGCCCTCTTCAAATCGAACTCCACCCCCCTCCCCGACCTCCGGTTCTATGTCCCTAATGTCGTGGCCCTTCGCTAAGGCTGGTCTTGAACCCGGTGGATTTCCCCCAGGACCCACCTTAATCCCCCCCGAACCCCTTAAGATTTTTGTTAAAAACCCGCTAAAAACCCACTTAAAAAAACCCTCAAACTCTTCTTTGCTGCATGCCATCTCTCGGGGCTCCAACACCCGTCATCAAGATAGGCCCTCGATAGCGAAGAGGGCCAGACCTGCGAGAGGGGGGAATCTCGCAGGGCACGAAGGTCATTCACCGAGTACATCTGAACATCAAGGGGGGTGATAGTCCATGGCCAATAACCAGGGGCCAATTTGATGTTATCACAGTCAAGAGTGAGTGCCAGGCTTCAACAGAGTTTCAATGGGACACATTGGACCTCATTGCCCTCTCACGGCAATGGCAGGAGTAAGAATGCTGTTTCGAACCGGTAAAGGGTGACCCAGCCCCCCTCTCACGGCGGCTGGTCAACCACGATCATCCAAAGAGCCAGAGTTGAGACAGTAGCTGTGAACCTACTCCACCAAGACTTGAATCCCCAGATGTAACCTCCATTCAATGGAGGAAAGAATGGGATCAGGTCAGTCCACATAGTCCGGGGCCGGCTCAACGGTGGAGATCATAACAGTCAAAAGCTCTAGGAAGGTCAAGATGATACCTAGTCCAGGAGATGATGATGGGGGGGGGGGGGAAGAGGAGAGCCAAGACAAAAAACGCCAGAGGGGGAAGAAAAACCCTCAGTCATGGTCCAGCTCTCCCCCATCCCTCCAGATCTTCCTTATAATCATGCTGGTCATGCTGGTCGTCTCGCCCAGCCTTCACAAATCCACGTGAAGGCCTCTGGGCCGGTCAAGGGCCAAACAACGCCCTACGATCGCCCAGGAGGTCTAAACCACGGCGGCCCCTTCTTTGAGCTGGCGGCCGCCATTTCCACGCTGCCAGCATCGCCGCCGCTGCCAGCCTCCCCGTCCTCACCTCGCCCCCCTCACCGCCCTAACACATGTCCAAAGGGCGGATTGGGCTGGCGAGGATCTCGACGAGGGTGCCGCACCGCCGCCATCGTCGCGGCGCTGACGCCGTCTTCCTGGGCCTGCCGCCTTCACCATGGGAGGTCTGCCGCCGCCCCCTCAAGCCGCGAGCCTCTGCGAGCCTCCGCGGGCCTCCAGGACGTTCTAAGAAGCCGGAGACCCCTCAGCAGAGAGCCCCGACACTCCTCCAGCTGGGCCAGGGCTGCAGCAATCGAAGTTCAGCCCTCCGAGGCCCCCCGAAGCCATGTTCACTCCCCCGAAGACACCAGAGTCACAGGGAAGTCGCCATCTTGCGCATGCGCAAGATGAGAGGGAGAGGGAGAAAGATGAGAAAGAGGGAAAGGGAGAGATGAGGGAAAAAGATGAGAAAGAGAAAGAGAGAGAAAGAGATGAGGGAGAAAGATTAGAAAGATGAGAGAGGGAGAAAGATGAGAGAGAGGGAGAAAGAAAGAGATGAGAAAAAGGGGGAAAGAGAACGAGGGAGAAAGATATGAGAGGGAGGGAGAAAGATGAGAAAGGGAGATGGAGAAAGATGGGAGAGGGAGAGAGGCCTGTTTAAAAGAAAATACCTGGAGCCACAAAACCTGGATAGGTGTGACTGGCGGGTGTCATGTGACTGGGTGGGAGTGAGTGATGTCGAGTTGGCCACACTCAACCAGGTTTTGTGGCTCCCGGTGTTTTGTTTTTTTGTGGGAAACGGGCCCAAGTGGCTCTTTGAGTGTTTAAGGTTGCAGACCCCTGCACTAGAAGGAAGCATCAAGGACTTGGATAGTTTTTAGTGCAGGAAAGACTTGCACCAGGAGTGGGAAAAAGTATTAGGATTTGTGCTAGTATTCCCTTTTAAGATCCTGGAGCTTTTGAGAATTGGCAGGACCTACTCTAAAAATGTGCCCTGGCCATTTTTGAGTGGGACCTTAACATATCAGTTAAAGTCTGCTATAGTTCTCAGATCAATGAAATTTGCATTACTCTGTCTTATATTCGCAGTAGAAGATTTTCAAATTACAAGCTTAACTGCCATTCTTTTTAGTCTTTTAAGTCTCGCTTATCATAAATTGTATTTTCTACAAATTGTATTTAAATAGTTTTGCAGAGATAAAATGAATAATGCCATAGTTAACCTGGATGCATATTTTGTGATTTCAATTCTAGAACTAGTGGCCCTGGGAGTTTACGGAACAGCCAATATGGTGCTTTTGGAAGTACAGAGAAAATCAAGGAGCCTAGACCACTTCATGACAAAACATTCATTCAGCAATGTATCCGTCAACTTTATGATGTATGCATCACTTGTTTAATTTAATTGTTAAATCTTTTATCAGAATAAATTGTGCCTATTGATCAATGAAATTTGGAAAAAGCAAAGTAAAAATAGCCTAATGAGCCAAGAAATAATAGTCCAGGTTTTTAAAAAGGTATGAATTACCTTCACATTTTAAAATTACAAACGCTAGGAACTATTGCACATTTGACACCAAAAAAATGCATCTTAGAACTGTCAGCAATATATTTTAATTATGGTAAAAATATATGTAAATCTTTGTTGATTAAAATACATAATTAATCTGCAAACTTCTCTAATTGAACAATAATTTGGACCATATAAAGTTTTGAATTGCTCTGTAAACTGACATAAAGCCCAAAACAAGTAATACTTTTATTTTTTTCCTAGTTTCTTATAACATATGGATATAGTCCTACAGTGTCTGTGAAATTACTCCAAACGCCTTCTGTTAAGGACTTTGTGAAAATTTTCAGCTTTATTTATGAACAGTTTTGCCCTTCATGTGACCTTTTGGGTTCCAAATTTGAAGAAGAAATCCCAAGAATTTTCAAAGAGCTTGGGTAAGTACAACCTACCCATTTAATTAATTTCACCAATTAAAAAGAATATAAGAATATTTTGTGGATGATACATTTCTTGATTACATGTTAGAAAATTACCATCTTCCAGAGTTTATCAAAGCTCTTAATTATATTTCATTTTAATTTTGTAATTTTTAGACAATATATGCTTATAAGTAATCAAACTATTTGTGTTACAGGTAGTCTCATTTAGCAATTGGGACAGGCAACTTGGTTGTTATGTAGTTGCTAAATAGAAAATCGTATGACCACAATTGTCCTTATGATTTCAGCTTTCTTCTGCTTTACAGCATCAGAAGGATGCAAACCCAAAGAAGCTGGATGAGCCCAAATGGCAGGGAAGGTTTCTAGTACTTGATTCACAAGGACATTGGGTAAAAGGGCAAATATAGCCCTTTTTCTTCACTTCCCCAGCTCTTTGGAATGCTCAGCCTGGTGCTGAAGTATTTAGCGAGGGAAAATGCTTACATTTACATTCATTGGAGAGGCAGGGATTACATGAAAGTAAACAGGCACAATGGGGAATACACATTGAAAGAAATGCCCTAGTGCCAGCTATTTTGCCTAGCATGCTCCAAGCCCTGAACCGCTTAGTGGGCAAAAAAAAAAAAAAAAAAAAAAGCTGAATGTGTGAAACTGATAAAAGTCTTATTAGTCATGAGCAGCAGTTACTAAAGTCACAGGCTGAGTTTCTCCAGCTCAGACAACATGTACTAACTGACTAATGTGACACAAACACTGCAAAGATTGTAAATGTGGGACAGCTCTCAAAGTTACTTTTTCATCACTGTTCTAAAAATGGTCACTGCCTGAGACTAAGTGAGGTCTACTTATATTGTTAACAAGAAAACTACATAGACGCTCTGGAATGTCTGCCAGGAATTTAGCTTGGTTTGACAGGAGACAACTTTATACAGCAAATATAAATAAATTTATTTATTTATTTATTTATTTATTTATTTATTTATTTATTTATTTATTTATTTGATGCAATTTATATGCCGCCCTATCTCCGAGGACTCAGGGCGGCTCACAACAGTAAAATGCATAATTCCTATTAAAACGATATAGAATTAAAACCCAGTTTAAAAACAGTTTAAAATTCACTAAAAAAAACCCCATCAGTCCAGGCTATGGACCAACCAGGTCTTCAACTCGCGGCGGAACAAGCGAAGGTCAGGGGCCATCCAGAGCTCCAATGGAAGTTGGTTCCAGAGGGTGGGTGCGCCCACAGAGAAAGCTCTCCCCCTGGGGGTCGCCAGCCAACACTGTCTGGCCGACGGCACCCTAAGGAGGCTCTGTCTGTGGGAACGCACCGGGCGATTGGGGATTGTCGCTGGCTGCAAGGGGTCCGACAGGTATCCCAGGCCTAGGCCATGATATGCCCTCTCTACAAATGATTCCTGACTTTGGTATAATATTGACAGCTGAGTTTGCAAGCTGTTATTTTATACTGGCATGATTGTCTAGCTGTGTCCTATATATAGCTATATCCTATATAGAGAAAGGGAAAACCTTAAGTTGTTCATAAGAAAATAACAGGTGGGATTTTTAACATTCATTTTAACTAATGATTTTATAGAAAATAAAACTAAGTACACTTCCTTTTTGGGTCTGAGTGTAGCTTGAATTGTACCTAGCATCTTCTTGAAAAAGTAATTTTTTTTACAGAAAACCTTTTTCTTACAGTTATCCATTTCCTTTGTCGAAAAGCTCGATGTATACAGTGGGTGCTCCTCATACGTGGCCTCAGATTGTAGCAGCTCTGGTCTGGCTGATAGATTGTTACAAGGTATTATAGATAACCAATTATATATTTAGCTACATTTATAGGTATTTTCTGGCATTTCATCTAATTTTGATCTGCTTATAAATATAGAAGTGATACACTGAAAGTATATAGCTGGGTTAATGAAATTCTTGATGTTCTTGTGACTTTGACAGATTCTTTGTAATATATAATGTATTGTTAGAGCTATTGTTGCACTTTTGTTGCCATATTAATTTTATCAAACAAATAGTGATAACAAATTTGCAGTCAGTAATTTTCAGGCAAAGGGCCACATTTGAGTTACATGCCAGGAACTCACCAAAAAGTAGATGAGACCAAGAACAAAATAAATTTCATTAAAAAATAAATATGTTTGTGTTAATATAAATTTAATGTTTCCTTTCTAGTTGGCAACAATCTTCAGAAAAAATGGGCAGGGAAGCACAAATTGTATTCTGATTAATTTAGAAAAAGGAAATAGCAAGTATGCTATACTATTATAGTAGGAAACATTCATTGTGACTATGTCATTGTTTGTGTCTTAGTTGTTTACTTATATGAAAGAAAAACCACAGTCATTTGATGAAGAACAGGTTTTTGGAGAGACTGAAGATGGAATTTTGCATAACAAGGTATTTTAGCTCTCTCTCCCTAAATTGTGGAATGAATATTTCTTGCTGGTAATAAAATCATGTTGTAAACAGTGCACGTTCGCATATGGAACTACCTGAGACAACGAAAGCAGCAAAATAGTTTATTAACATATTTGCAACAAAGGTAAACACAGAACAAAGCATGGAAGTCATCTTATATTCCCTTACACAGACTCATCGCCCCTCTCCTTTTCAGCACAGCATCCTGTCGAAGCATTTAGTCTATCCCTCTGTCCCCCAAACCCCCTTTCCCATTTGTTCTAGCTATGTTTTCATAGTTTTTAACTGTGTAACCCACTTTGTCTCACATAAGCTCTACTGTTCTTCTTCCTGCTTATGGTTACAGCTGGCATCTCATTTGCTAGGCTTATGATTTCACACAGGTGACATTTAGCTTGTTACCTGTTAAATGTTTTTGAAGACAGTTTACAATTTTTCCAGTTCATGCATTTATGCTAAGCATTTTAGAAACAATACATACTTCATCTTGTTTTTGCATTTAATAGTTGTATATATCAAAATTTGTTTATATCAATAATGATTCTGATTAACATTTAGTATATGTTGCTTATGAAATCAGCAATAATAATATACCTGATGTATATTAAAGGTTACAATTTTTACTAACCATTTTGATGTAGGAATGTGAAAACTTTTCTTGACAGAGAGAGAAAAAACACACACAATCTGTAATGCAATACTATTTAGCATATTTTTAAAAATCCCTAAAAGTAAACCGATTTTACAATTATGTCCTCAGCTTTTTTTGGACTACTGTATAAAATGTTATGACCATTTCATGAAGAGTAGAGACAATTTTGAAGAATTCGATGCTGAAATAGATTCCAAATTAAGTGAGTAATTTACATTGTAAAATGTTTTTAAAAAGTAAGTATTACTATGAATCTTTTACCATTTGCTTTTTGTCGTTTCTCAAACTTCTTTAAAAAATTGTTCACCAAGCTATTAATGTAGAATATTTCTGTTTAAACTCTAGTATCCCTACCCCCATCATCTCAATCTACGAATATGAGATTAAGTAAGTTTCTGTACTATTTTTCAAGATACTTACTGTAGATTGATGGCTAAAGGTTATGTGGCTAAGAAAAATATTTTTGTGTTTAACTCTACTTTATTTTTTTTATTTTTTATTTTTTTATTTTGATTTATATGCCGCCCTTCTCCGGAGACTCAGGGCAGCTTACAAGGCGTTAAACTCTAGCAGGAGGTTGTTCCCACTCCCACCATTTTTTCCCGAGAAGCCCCAGGTAGCATGGGAATCCTTTACTCCATGGTACTCTCCTGCTCCATACCATCCACATGCCCAGAACTCTTGCCCATTACCTGCTTGCCTGGAAGTCATGCCTCTTCCCATGTCATTGTCATGTTAGGTTTTTGCTTAGCAACCGCAACAGGGTCTGCCATTTTTGCCAGCACTAAATGATGGAGTTGCGTGCTGTGTCACTTTATGAGTACTTTACTTAGTGATGGAAATACACTGAAATTATAACAATCGTTTTTTAAAATGGTTTAAATCTAGTATTTAGTAAAGCAAAATGTCAATTTGTTACCCAGCGTATACTTTTTGTCTCAATTACTTATTCCAATTAATAACTAAAGTTATAGAGCACTTGAGTGATTAGAGGATTACTTAAATCTTTCTTTCAGAGGATCTGTTTCAGGTACAGGAAAAGCATTTAGCGGTCTTAGAAGAAGAAGAAAAAAGGTTGAAGGAAGAGATTGCAAAGCGTGAAAAGGAAAGAGAAAGTGAACCAGTGAGTAACTGAGTACATAGCTCTGGGAAGATGTATTTATAAGTCTGATTTTAATTAACAGACTACAATTTCCATCTTTTTGTATGAAAAAGGACCGTTTAGAGCAACTACGGAGCCTGAAATCATCTTTACAGGCAGATGGTAAACAATATGAGGCTTATATGGCCAGTTTGGAATCTCTCTCAAGCAGCCTCAGTCAAAAGGCAAAGAGTATTACAGAGGAGAAAGAAGCTGCTGGTAAGGAGAAACTGTTCAACATCACTAAATTTATAGTAACAGTATAGTGTGTCTCACTATAATATTTTAAAAGAAAATATTGAGTATTTCTTAGCTCAAAAGAAAGATCTAAACAGAAGTAGAGAATTTAATTACATCTTTCTTACCACTAGTAAGTTTCTCATGCCTTTTAGTAGATTCTTCTTATGAGATCAAGTTCCTAATATTTTGAAATTTTATCCAAGTAATGTTAAGCTTCAACTTAACTGAATGTTTCTAAAAACTTATCTGTTTTCTTAACAAGATTTTATTTTTCTTGAATTTTAGCCATAGAAATTGAAGCACTGAAACAAGAAAACTCACGTCTGGTGGTCATTTGTGATAATCAAAAGTATTCCACTGCAGACATTGAGAAACTGAATTCTGAAATAGAGGAGCTGAAACAGGCAGTAAATAAATTAACCAAGGAATTGGAAGTAGAGCAGCGGCAACTGTGGAATGAGGAATTAAAATATGCAAGAGGAAAAGAAGCAGTATGTATAGTTAAAACAAAAGTTTTGAACATCTGACATTTGCATCTGGGAGACTAACATTTCTACTGCTGCTGCTTTATTTAGCATAAACTGAATTAAATAATATTTTATTCTGCTGGTAGAAAAATAATTATAACTGTCATTGTAAAAACTTAATTTGCTGAAAAATATCTTCTCTGGAAGTTTCTTTGGTCACCTTTTCTCTTTATGTCATCTAAAATAGTATTTTTGGTGACTTTTTTTTTTGAGTTCACTAATAACCTAATGAAAGCTTTACTTGCATCACAAACCATTTTTAAATCAATACCTTTATCTAAATTATTTTCGGATATGATTTTAATTTCCTTTTTACATTTCACGACCATTGTTTATTTCTGTAGCAAGATTTCATTTCATCTCTATCTAAATGAACTTGCTATAAACCAAATTCACAAGATTATGATCCAAAAAGATCTTTGCTAATAGTGGCCCAATCCAAAAATCTAAATCATATTTTTGAAAGGATCTATTTCATTCAGAAAAGTAGGCACTCTTTTGAATTTCTGTCTCCATATATCAACGAACTTTACATTGGCCATCAAATAAAAAGGGACAAAAACTTTGGATAATTTGTCTTGAGTAATTTTAATGTTTTTCAGAAGATGAGAAGATGCAACAGCTTGTACTAACATTTAAATATAGGCATAGAAAAGACAAACTTTGAAATTGCAAAGAAATGCAAAACAATGCTGTGGTTATGAAGCAATTCCGGTTTTCATAGACTTCATCAGCTATAAGGTTCTTAGAGTATGCTTCTTAATTTTGTTTGTTCTTTATAGATTGAAGCAGATTTGACAGAATACCATAAATTGGCTCGAAAATTAAAACTAATTCCTACAAGTGCAGAGAATTCTGATGGTCTTGATTTTGAAATTAAATTCAATCCTGATGCAGGGCCTAATTGTCTCTTTAAGTACAGAACTCAGATTCGTGTAAGTATAAGCTCACTTTTCATATAAAGTTCTTTTAGATAAACACTTACTTTCAATAAATGAACATAATATTTTATTTTATTTTTATTTTATTTTAAGAGTTTTTATTGAATAAGCAAGATTATAACAATTCAACGTTTTCGGTTTGCCTACGTGCAGTTATAGTATATACATTATGTAAATAGTATCGAATAAAGTTTATATAATTTAAAACTTAAATATTCAGTGTTTATACGTTATTACATTGTCAGTTATAATAGATCTTATTACTTTACCTAAGTTGCATAAATAGTTTGATACCGTTTCTCTTAATTCAAATTAACATTACATTTATTTCTCAGCCACTTATACCACCTTTTCCATACCGTGTAAAATTCCGAATCCTCGTTCTCATTTAATATATAAGTTAGCCTACACATTTCAGCGCATTCTAACATTTTACTTATTATCTGTTCTTCTGTTGGGCCTCCTTTCTCTTTCCATTGTTTCGCATACACTAATCTGGCGGCAGTAATGAGGTGTATTATTAAGTATTTTTTCTTCCCATATGCCCTTCTTAGTACTCCCAGGAGATAGATTTCTGGCTTCCAATTGTTATTTTCATCTATTACTTTTTGGATCCATTTTTGAATTATTCTCCAAAATTTTGTCGCTTCCGGACACGTCCACCACATATGGTAGAAGGTACCTTGGGGATAACCACATTTCCAGCACATTGGGTTTGCTTCGGGTATATTTTCACTATCCTGGCCGGCGCTAAGTGCCACCTATACAGCACTTTGTACTGGTTCTCCTTGTATGTTACTGCTCTAGTCAATTTGAGGTTATTATTCCAGATTTCTTCCCAATCGTCTAGATTTATATTGTGTCCGATATTTTTTCCCCAAGCAATCATTTGATCCTTAACTATTTCTCCTTCCCTGTCATATTCAAGCATGTATGAGTATAATTTGGCTAATAATTTATTTTCTACTCCCATCCATATCCTATCAAATCCATTGGTCCCCATTTCTATAGCACTTTCCTCCTTATCTTTCCTATATTGTGATTTAATTTGCAAATAAGGCCACCAGTCAATTTGAATCCCTTGTTCCTCCAAGTCCTTGTTTGTTTTAAGATTGCCACTTTCATCTAAAATGTCATGGGTATGTAAACATTTTTTCCATACCTAACAAATTCGGATAGATCATTGCCTCCATTATGGAGGTCCATTTTGGAATTTTTGTGTAGTGTTTGTATCTGATTTCCTTCCAAGTCCGCATTAATACATTTCTAATTTTATGTCTATAGAAATACGTCTCAGCCCCTTTTCCTTTATCCCACAGATAGGCATGCCAGCCTTTCTGCAGGTCATACCCTTCCAGTGTCAAGAGTCTTTTATTTCGTAATTCAGCCCATTCTCTTAACCAGACTAGCTTAGCAGCTCTCTGATATATCTCCCATACTGGGAGGCCGAATCCACCTCTATTCCTTTTGTCCTGCAGTGTTCGAAGTGCAATCCTCGGCTTTTTTCCTCCCCAGATAAATTTCCTTATTTATCTAAAAAAAATTCTTATCTAAATTAACTGGTGTAGTTTGAAATAAGTATACCAGTTTAGGTAGAATGCTCATCTTAATGGAGCTATCCTACCTAATATTGATATTTGCAGCTTCCCCCACCGTTCCAAATCTTGCTTAATTTTGCCTAATAGTGGTACATAATTATCTTCCTTTAAAGATGTGCATCTTATCCAAACTCCTAAGTATTTTATCTTTTTGACTACTTGCAGACCTAGAGTTTCTTCTAATATTTTCTGTTGCCCGTCTGACATATTAACATTTGGTTAACATTTTGGTTTTGGTTTTGTTCAATTTAAATCCGGATAACTTCCCATACTGGTCCAGTTCTTCCAATACTTTTTTCCCCGTCTCTAGTGTTTCTTCCATGATTAATGCAACATCATCGGCAAATGCTTGAGTTTTAAAAGTTTCACTCCTAATTTTTAATCATCTTATCTCATTATTACATCTTATTCGTCTTAGCAGAACCTCCAGAGCCAATATAAATAAAGGCGGTGACAGCGAGCAGCCTTGTCTCACACCTTTACTAATCTGAAAGGTTTTTGTCATGTCACCATTTAATATAATATTTGCACTTTATTATATATTATTGTAATCGCTTTCTCGAAGTTTTCTCCAAATTTCATCTCTCTAATTTGCTGAATCATGACTCCCCAATTTAAATTGTTGAATGCCTTCTGGGCGTCAAGGAAGACTAGTGTTCCTAGTCTTTGTTCCTCAGAGTGTGTTTCATAGTATTCTAAAATATCTATTACTACCCTCAAATTATTCCTAATCTGCCTTCCCGGGAGAAATCTGTTTTGGTCAGAGTGGATCCAATTATTCAATATCATCTTCATCCTACCTGCGATTATACTCATAAATATTTTATAATCTACATTGAGTAGGGAAATCGGCCTATAATTCTTTATTTGATTTGATTCGGTACCTTCTTTTAACACCAATGTAATGTATGCCTCCCTCCACGAGTCTGGAATTTTGGATCCGCTCAGTGCCTCATTACATATTACCAACAGTTTTGAGGTGAGTATTTCTTCTAGGTCTTGATTTTTGTACAGCTCTCCTGGGAGACCATCCGGGCCTGGGAATTTGTTATTCTTTAATTTTGAAATTACCCTCTTTAGTTCCTCAATTGTGATCTCTCTGTTGAGCATCTCCCTTTCTTCCTCTTTTATCTGAGGGAGCTTCTCCTTTGCCAGGTATTGTTTGATATTCTCCATTGGGATTTCCTCCTCCTTATACAGGGCCTCATAATATTTCCGGGCGAATTCGAGTTTTTCCTCCTCTTTGTTCAATAGCTTTCCGTCCAGATCCTCCAATTGATGAATAATCCCCTTTTCCTCGTCTTTTTTTAATTTATACGACAGCCACTTCCCCGGTTTATTTGCGTTCTCGAAATAATATTGTTTAGATTGTTTAATTTTACAAGCCAATTCTTCCTGTTCTAATAAATTTAATTTGTGTCTCATTGCCATCCAATTTTCTTTTTTTGCCTCATCACCCGGGTCCCGCTGTAGTCTCTTTTCTGCATTGCCTAGTTGCTCCAAGTCTTTCTGTGCCTTCCTTTTCTCTTTATTTTTATATATGTTGTGCGATATTACTAGCCCTCTTAGGTATGCCTTCATTATATCCCAAACAACCGCTCGAGGGGTCTCTTGATTTTCGTTTTCCACAAAAAATAGTTTTAGCTCTCCCTCGAGTTTTTTGTATACTCCTTGTCCCTCAAAATTTGGGTATTTAACCTCCATCTCTTCCGTTGTTTCCCATACGAATTTTTCCACCTTATCTCTAGTGGACTATGGTCAGCCCATATATTTGGGGTTATTTCCACTGAGTCAATTTCTATCCCCAAACCCCTACTGACCCACACCATGTCAATTCTTGACCAAGAATTTTGGGGGTTCGAATAAAAGGTATATTGCTTTTCATTCTGGTGTAGGACCTGCCATAAATCCACTAGGTTGTGTTCATCTGCTAGTTCGAAGAAGGTTTTTGGCAACTTTCCCCTTTTTTTCTTTTTTTCATTCCCACTCCTATAATCCTTATCTGGGTTTACTATCCCATTAAAATCCCCGACTATACAAATATTCCTATAATCCAATTTACTTATTTTTTCACCCAACTTCTTGTAGAACATAATATTTTAATAATACTTAAAGGTGAAGTTCATTTCTCTTATCACAATGAGTGCTGAAGGAAATTGATACTTTATTTATTGTGCAGAAAAATTGGTTTAAGTACTATATATAGACTGGAATATATTAAAGAAGGCTTAAAAATCTTTGCACATTAGGTTATGGATGCTCCCTTAGAACATCACTGGTTGAAAGGGCTTCTGCTATCTTGTTTTGTTAACCAACTTCCTATTGGCATCTGATTGGCTACTATGAGGAACAGAATGTTTGACAGATAGACCATTGGTCTGATCCAGCATGGCAATTTCTGTGGCTTTATAATACAAAATCTCTCCCTGGAGTATGAACTAATGTAAGAGTACTTGGGAAAAAGTATTGCCTTATCAATTTATAGGAAGATCTTTTATATATTATATGCATGTGCCATTTATTTAAAGTATTTCTTGAATCCTGTAACTGGATTACTTCACTGGAAAATGTTGTACTTTTTTCTTTATTGTGTTTATATAATTATGCCAGGCTCCCCTTCTGAATCTCATAAACAAGACGGAAGAAGAGATTGCAAATGCAACAAAGAGAAAAATTGGCTTAGAAGATACCTTAGAACAGGTCAGTTCCTAACTATCTCTGGTTTAGTGGAAAACCAGCTATACTGTATAATGTAATGCAACCTATATTAATTCTTGTTTATCTATACTTTTCTTATTCCTAATCATAATTCAGTGCTCAAAACAAGTATAGGGTAGGGTTGCTAGGAAAGGAAAATGATAATGAAAAAAAAATGTGGACGATGCAATCTAAATTTCTAGCTGTGCAGTAGATACTCCTATAGATCTTCAAACTGTTCTGTATGTAAGCTAAAAGATTTTCAAATGTGAAAGTGTCAAGCTGGATTCAGAATTTTTTTAATAAGAGCGTATTGTGGGAAGATTTCATCTATTGCCAAAAAATGTAGATTTGAAAGCAAAGGATGTGAACTGGAGGCACCCTTGACTTTCAGTACTAACATCCTTTATTAAATAATATTCTTTAAGGTAAATACAATGGAAGCTGAACAGAACAGCATTGTGAAAATGTTAAGAGAAGAAACACAAAAACTGGAAGATTTATGTCAGCAAAAAGCAAAGGTATTGTACTAAATATGATACAGTATATGCTTGTAAGTTCATCTCTATAGAATTCATTATTAAGCGGGGAGGTTTTCTGTTAAGAAACATTGTACACATAATGTGTGTACATAATGTAAAGAAACATGCTGGTGTGCTGGGTAAGGTGCTTAACTAGAACTGGGAGAACTGGAATTCTAATCCTTTCTGACTCAAAAACTAGCTGGGTAAAGTATTTTCAAATGTATTTTAGCTAGAATAAAAATTAAGGATCTAAAAGAAATAGATACAGCAATTCTTAACAATATAGAACTTGAGCAGTGTCACTATATTAAACGTATAATGCTCTCTTCTTGCAATAGATATGGTCTATCTGTGTCATAAACATATGATTTAGTTCTGAAGTATTAATCCATATATGTATTGCAGGAAGTTGTCGAAGAAGAAGAAAAGAGTAAGAAGGAGCTGGAGTTGTTGGAGACACATAAAAGTTTGCTTTATAGTGGTGTCAATGAGGGTGTCAGTGAAGCCACGAAGGAATTGCATGAAACCCGATGCCGGTCAGTTTAATTAAACAATGATTTGACTTGGAGAGTTTTCTGAGTTGAATATGTTATAAACAGTGCACGTTCACATACGGAACTACCCTAGACAACTGAAAGCAGCAAAGAAATTTATTTACATATTTGCAAACATGGGTGCA
This sequence comes from Arizona elegans, assembly GCA_022577455.1. Lineage (NCBI taxonomy): Eukaryota > Metazoa > Chordata > Lepidosauria > Squamata > Colubridae > Arizona > Arizona elegans. The sequence continues at coordinate 40,714,698 of JAKOOJ010000002.1, forward strand.
CAGAAAGTGCACATGAAACAAAGCCTCAGTTTTTATCCCCTTACACAAGTTCATTTCCCCCTCCCCTTTTTGACCCAGCATCCTACTCAATTCTTCTAAAAGCCTCCTCCACCTTTGTTCAAAGAATTTTTACAAGTTCACCAACTCCTTCCTTGCTAGCATAAACTCATTGTTCTTTTTGTACTTCCTCTGTGGTTTCAGCTGGCATTCAGGCTTTATAGGCTTGTGGGTCTCAACTGTTAGTTGCTACATACTGGTGATTTTGAAACAGCTTATAATTGTTCCATTTGAAACAATTTTTTGTTTCAAATGGAACACCAAGCATTTGCCTTTTTAGAAACAATACCAATTCCATTTTCTTATACAAAATAATAATACATGATAATTTTATTCTTTTAAATGATCATTTTTCTTATATTTAACAAACATATTTATTCAGTTTACAGTGCCACCCATCTCAATTTGTGATTTAAAATGTAAATATTTTTTAAAACCCACAAAATAAAATAATCATATAGGCAATAGGCAATGCAATACAAATATTAATCTTAGTTAAATGGAATTTTTTTTAATGAAATATGTTTAGATTTTGGAATGCTACACTTGTTAATTATTATAGGCTATTTATACAAATATTGAATTTATAGAGGGACAGTTTTTCAATATAATTAATGCAATATTCTCTTCGCCTTCCCTCTTCTGGTATTTACTCCTCAGATACCAAGTGGTTATGCAAACAACTTCAGAAGAGAAAAGGAAAATGGATAAAAATATGCAGTATCTTCTGGAACTAATATTTACTCATCTTGAGACAGTTGAGGTAACTTGTGCTATTATATACTACTAAAACTCTCAGTGTGTACCCTTTAACTGGCGGAAAGTTGCACCATAGGGCAATTTTTGTTTCAATCAAAGTACCTCTTATGGGCTAATTTACAGAACGCTGGGCCTCTTCTTTTAAAAAAGAGTGAAATTTAGAAAAGTTGTGGCTGTTTCACTGTTGCCAGGCTGCAGCTGCTGCTTCTCCTTCAGCACTTTCGCACTGATCTCTACTGTCAAACTATTCCTTTCACTTATTTTAGGCTTCTTTATACATCTTCCTTCTCATCTCTCAATTCAATGGACAGGAGAGAAAAAGGTAAACATTCATGTGGTACAAGAAAAAGAAAAGCTGGGCAGAGAGAGCAATCCTTTAACAATGGAAGAACTTGAGAGATTTGAAAAAACAAATGGAATAGACATAGAACCAAATCAGTGACCCATATCTCGATTCCTTAAGCAAGGCAGAGGATCTCTCCTTCCTTCTCCCATATATAAATCATAACAGAGGACTCAGTTTCCCTTAAATCCAGTCAATTATTGCCCATAAGAGGGCCTGTCTAGAGAAAACCATTTAGCATTTTCCTCACAGTCTAAGTTAGGGGTCTGCAACCTTAACACTCAAAGAGCCACTTGGGCCCGTTTCCCACAGTAAACAAAACACCAGGAGCCACAAAAACTGGGTGGGTGGGCATGGCCAACTCGACATCAGTCACTCCCAGTCACATGACACCCCCAGCCACGCCTACCCAGGTTTTGTGGCTCCAGGTATTTTCTTTTAAACAGGTCTCTCTCTCCCCCCTCCCATCTTTCTCTCTCACACACTTCATCTTTCTCCCTCCCTCTTTCTTTCTCTCTCCCTCTTCTTTCCCCTCTCATCTCTTTCTCCCTCTCTCTCATCTCTCTACCTTTCTCCCTCTCGTGTGAGTGTGCCTGCGCAGCTGCGGAAACCATTTCCAAAAACAGGCGAGGGTTGGGGTTTTTTTTCTGATGTTCTTTCTTCTTCTTTGGGTACTTTTTACCATGATTTAATTTTAAATCAAGAGCCATTTCAGGATAAATTAAGCTCTTGTCCCCCTGCTGTGGCTTCCTGTCAGCTGCCTGTCCCTTCCCCCTCCCCTCCTCCTCCCTCTTCACCTGCCCTGAGAAGTGCAGTGGAGATGGATGGAGACTTGCTCCGTATTTCAGAGTGGAAGCGAAGAGCCCCTCTGCTTGTCTCTTTTTCCAGCCCTTGTTGGGAGATGCGCAACTTTCTCCACCCCGAGATACCGGCTGGGCCGCCCCAGCCGATGCTCCGCATCGTAATGGGCTCCAGGAGGAGGAGGGGACGCCGTCTCCCCCATTGTGCAGCAAGCTAAGTTTAAATGCAAGAGCAGCAAGCAGCCACTGAGGCGGAGAGAGGAATATGGGGACACGCGTGACTTTCTCCGCCCCGAGACACAGGCTGGGGCGCGTCTCCCCATATTCTGCTCTCCGCCTCTGTGGCTGCTTGCTGCTCTTGCATTTAAACTTAGAGTGCTGCACAATGGGGGAGATGGCATCCCCTCCTCTTCCTGGAGCTCATTACAACACGCAGCATTGGCTGCAGCCGGGTGACCCAGCCAGTGTCTCAGTGCAGAGCAAAGTCATGCGTCTCCCCCAGTGGAAAAAGAGACAAGTAGAGGGGCGCTTTGCTCCTGCTCTGGACTATGGAACGAGTCTCTATCTGCCACAGTCGCCTTTCTCTTCTCAAGGCAGGGTGGGAGGGAGGGGCCACCCAGTGGTGGGATTCTCTGGATCCGGCTGTTTTAGCAAACTACCGTCCTGTCTCCAACCTTCGCTTTGTGGCGAAGGTTGTTGAGAGTATGGTTGCGCGACAGCTCCCACAGTACCTGGATGAAGCTGTCTATCTGGATCCGTTCCAGTCCGGCTTCAGGCCTGGGTACAGCATGGAAACGGCATTGGTCGCGTTGGTTGATGATCTCTGGAGGGCTCGGGACAGGGGTTGTTCCTCTGTCCTGGTCCTATTAGATCTCTCAGCGGCTTTTGATACCATCGACCATGATATCATGCTGCGCCGGCTGGAGGGGTTGGGAGTGGGAGGCACCGTTTTACGGTGGTTCTCCTCTTATCTCTCCGACCGGTCGCAGTCTGTGTTGGCAGGGGGGCAGAGGTCGACCCCGAGGCACCTTGTTTGTGGGGTGCCGCAAGGGTCGGTCCTCTCGCCTCTCCTGTTCAACATTTATGTGAAGCCGCTGGGCGAGATCATCCGTGGATTTGGGGTGCGATGCCATCTGTACGCTGATGATACTCAGCTGTACATCTCCACCCCAGACCACCCCAACGATGCCCTTGAAGTGATGTCCCAGTGCCTGGAGGCCGTGCAGGTCTGGATGGGGAGGAACAGGCTTCGACTCAACCCTTCCAAGACTGAGTGGCTGTGGATGCCGGCGTCCCGATATAGCCAGCTGGTGCCAACTCTGGCTATTGGGGGTGAGTCAGTGGCCCCCATGGAGAGGGCTCGCAACTTGGGCGTCCTCCTGGATGCACGGCTGTCTTTAGAAGAACATATGACGGCCGTGGCCAGGGGGGCTTTTTATCAGGTTCGCCTGATACGCCAGTTGCGTCCCTTTCTGGATCGGGACTCCCTATGCACGGTCACTCATGCCCTTGTCACCTCTCGCCTGGACTACTGCAATGGTCTCTACATGGGCTCCCCTTGAGGAGCACTCGGAAGCTCCGGCTGGTCCAGAATGCAGCCGCGTGGGTAATTATGGGAGCGACTTGGCGCTCCCATGTGACACCTTGCCTGCGCGAGCTGCACTGGCTCCCGGTGGTCTTCCGGGTGCGCTTCAAGGTATTGGTTCTCACCTTTAAAGCGCTCCATGGCTTAGGGCCCGGCTATTTGCGAGACCATCTTCTGCCACCGATAACCTCCCACCGGCCAATTCGGTCCCACAGAGAGGGCCTCCTTAGGGTGCCGTCGGTCAAGCAATGCCGACTGACGACCCCCAGGGGGAGGGCCTTCTCTGTGGGGGCACCCGCCCTCTGGAACGAGCTCCCCCCAGGAATACGACTAATCCCGGACCTCCGGATCTTCCGTCGAGCTTTGAAGACCTTCCTATTCCAGCAAGCTGGGCTGACTTAAAATTTTTAAAGGGTTTTTAAGGGTTTTAATACTTCGGGAAGCCAATTAGATTTAATTCTGTTTTAAATTATTTTAAATTTTGTATTGTATGTATTTTAATTTGGCTATGCACCGCCCTGAGTCCTTCGGGAGAAGGGCGGTATACAAATTTAATAAATAATAATAATAATAATAATAATAATAATAATAATAATAATAATAATAATCCTTCAGGAGAAGACCCAAAGAGTCACATGCGGCCCTAGAGCCGCACGTTGCCGACCTCCCGTTTAAGTTCTAGCTAATCATTGGGAAAGACAAACATTCCCATACAGAAACAGCCACCCTACTCCCACTTCCTCAGAAATATTTAAGTAAATCCTAAAGATGGTTGGATTCAAGTGTATCTTAGTTTCTCTAATTTCTATTATGAGTAGAACAGGGAAGAACACACTTAAATCATGTCCTCCCCCTTCCCTACAACTTACAAGAAGGAGAAAGGGGCCAAGACAAGAAATCTTTCCTATGATTTTTCATGCCCCCAAATGTATAAGTAATTGCAAAAAATAAAATAAAAAAATGATGCCTTAATCCAGCTCCACCAACCAGTATAGGTTGTGCTGTACAATGACACAGAATATTTAGACAAATTCATGCCATCCCAAATGTCCAAGAATTAGAAAAAGCAAGTTGATCCAGAAAATCAAATATGTTAGTGATATAGAACATGTGCATTTGGGAAAGTGGCTCTCTAGTGTTTTCATCATCTTCACTGGGTGCAAGAAGGAGCAATCTTTTGTGTCAAGTCTGATATTGAAGGGGATTTTTTCCTAGGGGACAGGTAAGATATTGTTGACTATATCTTCACCTGAAGAGATAAAATCGTTTGGGGGCTATTAACCAGGACCCTTCATGGTAAATTCAACTACTGTTCTTAATGATTCTCCAGGTTATTCTTTGATTCATATTTCAAGATTTTCTGAAAAGTTTCTACAACATTCTAAAAGAGGGAATAGTGCACAATTCAGATGCAGAACTTTGGGTTATATAGTAAAAGATTACCAAAATACAGTAAGCCTGGCTGAATTTCTTGTATACCTATATCTTTTCACAATATAGCTTTCCGACTAGTGTATCCATTAATCAAATAAGTGTTTCTGTCTAACCTGCCTTTTTAGTTAACTATGTGGCCACTTGTTAGCATTCTGTACATTATATCATAGTTTGTATTTTAATGTTTCTGCCATGGCTTTGATTGAAGCCTAAGCCACTTGGACATGGTTTGATATAAATTGGATATGGTCAAAGATATAACTGCTTGTTAATCTATTTAAGATTAAATAGATTAAATTAAGTCTTATCAGGATCATTTCATGAATATTTTTACACCCTTGCTTCCATGTGGATAAAATCTTTTCTTTTCTTATGAGATTTTACCAGTAATTGAAGACAGAATTTATTCTGAAAGGAGGTCTATTTAGGCTATTAATTCCATTAAGCCTTAGCTTCCATTAAGGGTCACATGTAGATAAATATAATATTTACTGTAAAAGTTCATTTTCTATAGTGGATGGAGTATATACGTTCCTTTCTTATATTCTCATTGGAGTTCCTATAACTTTTTGATGCCTGTGTATTGTGGAGTGGTGATGAACGGTTGGTGATGTTCTCTGCTTATTCTTCTATTTTTACAAAACTGTTATTCAAGCCTATGGAAGTTTTCAAGATATCTTTCACATAAAACTTCTGATTTTATAACATTTCATAATTTTCCACCTCGCTGCTCCGACATTCCACCAATTGGGATACTCTCAGTCTTACTGGACAGCCTGGGTGCCACTCAAACTTCCTCTACAGCTAGGATACGCCCACACCTCCTGCGCATGTCCAGTCTTTTCACTCAGGCTTAGGTGATTAGACTGGTGTGCCTTTTGCGTTCAGTCAAAACTGTCAGATTTGGTGTTTTAGTGAAACATTAGACAGATTAGCTATTAGGAGGGTTACGTTTAAAATAACAAAAGGGTTTAGCGCTGAGCGGTTTTCGCGTTTCCTGGCTGGGGCGCTAACCGCTTTGGGATAGATCTGTCAGCGCATAAGAATGCAGACCTAGTAACGGTCTCCAAGCAGCCGTTGGAGCCGCGAGCGGAGAGCTGGTTAACCGGCGCACCGGGATAACCGCCCTGTTTTAAAACCCTCCATAGTTTTAATTTAATTGAGTTTATCTGTAAGCGGCTTGGGAGTCCCTGCGCTGTAGCAAACTCCGACTATCAGGAGAGTTACCGGCATAGAAAGAGGCTGCTGTGAGGAGCGTTGGCTGAGGCTCCGATATTTCGCTGTTAATTGTCTGCCGTTTGAAGTGCCCAGCCGCCAATTGACAGAGCGATCTGAGGGAGTGCCTTCAGCAGGAGCTGTTCTGAGGCTGTTTAGGAGGATACTAAATAACGACCACAGACATTGTGTGTCAATTTCTACTCTCCTGAATTCATTCTTCAAAGGAAAGTAACAATTTATTCTTATTCTTATTTTTATTGGGTTTATATTTATATTTAATAAAAAAAAGAAAGAAAAAATGGCAGAGGAGTTTTCCTCAGAACTAGATCAAGTTGTCTCACCTCCAAGAATGCCATCACCTAAGGGTATTAAATCAAAAAAAGGAAAGGCTAGAGCTAGAGAGTTTGTGGACCAACCTTTGTCTAGGCAAGTGGAAAAGCTTTCAAGAGAAGAACAACGTAGGCATAATGCCCTTGAAAAACAATTTAATAAGGCCAGAATGGCTACTCAAATTAGACCCCAAAGAGAGGAACAGGAGATACTATTACCTCAAACTAGTGAAACTTTAATTTCTCCATTGGGAGAAGAAGAACAGAGTGTTTGGCAGAAAGATGAGTTTACTTCAGTTACTCAAGACATGCCTTTGCCAGCTAATGATTTGTATTCAAATACCCAGAGCACTAAAATATAATTATTACCATTTTCTTCTAGAAATACTTGACTGAACAGAACATAAAAATTGACAGAGAATTCAATGAATTTGTATCTCAAGATCTGCTGATGAACTTGAAAGAAATCCTAGATAATTACAAAAAGAAGATGAGTACCGTGTATACCCCAGACATATGAAAATATAATCTGTATAGTATAGAAATGCTCTAAAATGTTTGCTTGCTATGGCAGTGTTTTATAATGTTTTGAATCGTACCTTCTGTTCATGTGATCTTATGGCATTTGGAGGCTATTTTTTTATTGTAATAGTTTTATTGTAATAGTTCAGTTATTAAAACCAATATTCACATACATAAATACACTAGGCCTTAAAACCTGACTGTGTTTATGAGTATTGGTACATAGACAATGATAAATGCTCATGGATTCAAATATTTCATATATACTTGTTTTGTTCTTTGTTTTTTGCCTACCAATTATCAACACGGGGAAACCAGAGTTTTAAATAGTCAATATTTGACAAGATCTCAGGGCAAGATTTGAGGGAAGATAAACCCATGTTATTGAGAAGTGAGGCAATTCACCTCAGGTCAACAGTAGCTGGGACTGAATCAGCAGTAGCTGGGACTGAAGTCCATGCTGAATGCTGCCCTGTTCTGCAAATTGCAGAAAATATGGCCATGAAAACTATTTTTTCAAATCGACAAAATTAATTCTTATAGGAAAAAGTGCAACACAACTCTGTTCTTACCTACTGAAAAATATACTTGGCTTCGTTATACTTTCAAAATAAAATCTCAGCAGAAAATATGTTTTCAATTACAATACATTCTTTGGATTCTTCAGCCAAAATTAATGGTAATCAGTGAAAGTGTTGACACTGCATTTGCTGTAAAAGAAAAGCTGACAACATGTTGGGAATAATAAACATTGAAAATAGAGGTGTCAATATAATGCCCTTATCCAAAGTGGTGCTAGACTATCTGGAATATTATGTGCACTTTTGGTTGCCCTGCCTCAAAAATCACAAAAGTTGAGCATCAAAAGATTAGGAGGGGCTGGATCAATTTCCTACAAAAAAATGTTATGACATTTGGCCGAGAGAGGAAGGGGATGTGATTAAAGTGTATTTGCCAAAATGCCTGACTTCCTTCCTCCTGTTCTCCCCCCCCCCCCCCCCCAATACAGAGAGGGAAGTTAGTTTACGCAGAACTAAGTCTCACTAAATTCAATGCTAGGATTTAAATATAGCGAAAGGAGAGGTGTAAAAGAATTTGCCAAAATGCCTGACTTCCTTCCTCCCACGCTCTCTTCCCCACCTCCCCCAACCAATACAGGGACACTGTTACTGAGCGGGCTTCCTCCCTCCCTCCCTCTCTTCCTTCAACCAGTTTGTTAACCAAGTCTGGAAGGGTCCAATAGCAGATAATTTTTCCTTTCTTCCTTCTTCCATCCCTCTATCTACCCACCATAACAGCATAACATGGCAACTAGCCATGTTTGAGGCTCCTTTAGAGGGGTGGAGTTCCAAAAAACAATGTCCATCTTGCTTTATTTTATTTTATTTCCCCCCCTCCCCCATAGCCTGGTCTCCAGTTCAGAAGAGGAACCAACTGCTCTCTGCAGTGTGATCAAGTGAAATGGCCTTTTATCATTGCACCTGCCTTCCTTTCCTTTTTCACAGACACACACACAAAACCTTCGCTAAGCTCCACTCCTCTAGAGGAGCCTCAAACATGGCTAGTTGCCATGTTATGCTGTTATGGTGGGTAGATGGATGAATGGATGGATGGATGGATGGGGCGGGGGGGGGGAGAGGAAGGAAGGAAGGAAGGCATTTTGGCAAATTCTTTTACACCTCTCTCCTTTGGCTAGATTTCTATTACACCCCCTCTAGCCAATTGTTTGGGGGCCAATTGTCACAGAGGGCGGAACACCTAGGACAAACCCTCTTTCTGCGAATGGGCCATGTCGAAGGGTCTGGGACGAAGAGGCCGGTGGCCCATTCCCCACAGCAAATGACTGGAGGCATGCCAGCTGAGGAGATAAGTCAGGGGGAGAATTGCCCGAGGAGAATGAAAAGTCAGAGACTAAAAGTCCTAGACCCAAGCTAATCAATAGTGGAGCTCTAAGAATGCCAGATGATCAATGGGCATGTTCTGAGTTTCAAAACGTCTGGCTTTTCTTCCTCCTACCAAAGACCTGGGGGTTCTTCACAAGAAGGGAGAAAGGAGAAAGGGAGGGAGAAAGAAAGAGGAGGGAGGGAAGGGTAAACCCTTTTACTCACACTTCATCCTCACTGGGGATATCCCAGGTGCACTGAGCTTGAGTTGAGAGCTTATTGAATAGCTGAGCAAGGATAGCTGAACTAGCTATCCTTGCTCAGGCTAAGCTACAAAACATTTCAAAACGTCTGACTTTTCTTCCTCTTACCAAAGACCTGGGATTCTTCACAGAAAGGGAGAAAGGAGAAAGAGAAGGTGAAAAAAAGAGAGAGAAGAAAGAGACAAAGAAAGAAAAAGAGGAAGGGAGAAAGAAAACGCAGGTATCTCTTAACAGAGGCTTGAATTTGCCTGAAATTAGATCAAACCCTACATCACTTAACCCAATGTATCACATTAAATTGTTATTGAATTATTTTTGGGATATATACTATATTCTCTTGTGTAATTTAGTGTAAATCTAGTCCATTATGTCTCAAAAGGGAGATCAAAAATCCAATTAGTGCCATGTAAATTCTGGAATCCCCAAAGACCTTTCCCATTGTATTTATTGAACAAATTTATATAGCTACCCAACTCATATACAGTGACATTCCTGTTCCTTTCATGTAGTTCTCAATGTGCTATTTCCTCCACCAAAATTCGATTATAAATAATATTACCGCACATTACAGTTCTAATTTTGTGTATTTGTGCCAGTAATTTTCAGAAAAAGATTTATTCCTCTCTTATATAGTTATGTAGCTTCATATGTCAGTTTACTTTTATCATTAAAAAAAATTTGTTGCATTATATGACTGCAAAAGCCTTTTAGCAGTTTCATGTAACAGGAAATATCCAGTAACAATTTTGAAAGTAGTTGTCATAGCCACAAACATCCTCCCCCCCAAAAGACAGAGAAAGAGAGAGAGAGAGAGAGAGAGAGAGAAGAAGAAGGAAGGGAGAGAGAAAACTCTGTGCTATTATTTTTAATTGTTCCATTATTTATCATGTGTAAATATTTTACACTGTCCCTACACCTAGAGTGATTTTACTGCCTTTCTTTTGCCCAGGGCTAACACATATTTTTCAGGGATTTACATGCATTCAATGTAGTCCAGAGCATAAATATGTATTTATTTTATACATCAGGTTGCATAAATCCATCTTAATATGCTATTCCTGGTATGATGTTTTGTATACATACAGAGAAAGAAGCACTCTTGTTATCTCTTTTATGCTTGCTGTCAAACATCAGCCATATTAATTACTGTTTTGAACAATATGCACGAATGGCTATTTTATATGTGAAATTATGACTGAACTATTTCTGCACCTATATTGGTTCTCACTGTCAGGAAGTTTCTCCTTAGTTTTAGGAGAAAAACTAACCTCTCTTTGTTCAGTTTCCATCCATTGCTTCTTGTTTTGCCTTCTGGTGCTTTGGAAAATGCATGCCTATACATTTTTTCTGACAGCCCCTTAAAAGCCTGATGCCTATCATACTCTTGGGCAAAGCATGTGAGGCATTTCCTCCTTTCAGTGGTACATGAAAGTACATCTATGGTATATAGATAATAAAGTTGAAAAAAGGTGAGCATCATTTTTACAGAAACTATAGATACATTGAGGCTGAGTGTAACAAGGAATGGCTGGGAGGGGAGGGGCCAGGCGAGGGACCCCTTGATGTAACATTGAGTTGGCCATGCCCACCCAGTCACATGACCATGAAGCTACTCGTCACATGACCAAGCCATGTCCACAAAATAAGCCACGCCCACAGAACCGGTAGTAAAACTTTTTAGAACCTATCCCTGGGCTTAATGGCTTTGTCCTGGTTTGGATCTTGAGTGAGGGCTAATCCTATCATGTCCTAAGGGCCATGTCTTTTGTGTTGTAGATAAGCTGGCCCAGCCTTTGTCTTGTAGACAGGTTGGCACCAAAATATCTGCTGTGGGGGGCAGGGAGCTGAGGCTCCGAGTTTTGTCTTTACAAACATGTTTTTCCTTTGGGGAAAATATAACATTCTACCTTTTTAATATTTCCTAGAATATTTCATTTTCCTAGGAGAGGGGTGGCTGCTAACTTCCTACAAACAGAAGCCAGAATGAGGGGAAAAAACTTTTTTTAAAAAAAAAAAAATCCAACTTATTACAATATTTTAAATTTATAGATAGGCACTGGTTTATTTTACATTATGTTTTATTTTGTATTGACTTAATTTTCTTATGTTTAAATTTTTTGTTTCCCCCCCTCCCTTCTTGAAAAAAAGTGAACGTTATTCCCTCGCCTCAAACTAAATGCTGTGAGGCACCTAGAGAAAAGTTAAGTTTTTCTTCTTCGCCTTTGGCTCCATGGAGAGCTCTTCCCTTTTCTGTGTCTTGCATCGCAGAACGAGGCGCTTGGCATCTTCAACTTGTTTTGTTCGTTATGGGGCGGTCAAATCACCCCACGAGGGCGTTGTCCTTTCTCGTAAACTTCACTCCGTCGGACTGCTTCTTCCTGCAAAAGAAACGAAACTCCTGCGACGGCTTTCGTTCTTCGTTTCCCCGCGGGTCCTTCTTCCTCTTTGCCTCCCCTGTTTAGTTCGGGCTGCCCTCGTTCGCTCCTCCCACTCTCCTCCCCCCCCAATATTATGCAGGCCACGCCTCTTTCTCCTCAGCCCCTCCGTTCCTTTTCTCTGCTAAAACGAAACAATCTGACTTGCGTCCGGCCAAGACAGCGCCTGGCGGGACGGTCGCCTGTCGGCGCAACATGGCAGCGGCGCAAGGAAACCCCGACGGCACAATCCTAACGCTCTTCGTGTACGACCGGCGTCGGGACCAGTCAGATGACGCCGAAACAGTCCTTCGATGTCATAAGGAAAACTATAGCAGATTCCTTAACGACGTCCGCTGGGTAACGTAACGGAGGGAGGCGAATTAAAATGCGGCGCCGTTAAGGGAACTGCAGCTCTGCTATCGCCGGCGGCGTCCAGTCTCCCACCTCCCCTCCCACCCGCCGTTCGTCCCGGTTCCCTTTCTTCGGGTCACGCAGCGCACCGGGAACAAGAATAGGAGCTTTTGGAGACATTGGGAAAGGGACAGCGAACGGTCAAGCTAGATAACGGAGGTCTTCAAACTTGGCAGCTTTAAGACTTGTGGACTTCAACTCCCACAATTCTCCAGCCAGCTATGCTATGCTATGCTATGCTATGCTATGCTATGCTGGCTGGAGAATTCTGGGAGTTGAAGTCCACAAGTCTTTAAAGCTGCCAAGTTTGAAGACCTCTGAGCTAGAAGTTCTTTTGACTACCGGAAGGGCGAGAATTTATAGCCGAGAGCAAGACGGCGGTAGCGGAGAGAAAATGAAGCGGCTACGTATTTTTTTTTCCCTGTATGCCAGGAATGATTTACGAAACAGTTTAAGAAATGAATTTGAAATACTGTATGCTTTCTGTTTGCTATTAGGCTGCTTAGGTTGCCTTTTTTTAAAAAAAAAAATCGTATGGATTGTGATCATCGTCTGTATTTTTCCATCATGTGGTAATAACATTTGTTCTTGTTACATGCTCTTAATGATTAAAATAATAATTTAGAAAAGTTGGCATGCAAATGTCATTAAAAACCCCGTTTTCTGACAGCCTAGCTCAGCTGTCATAAGTCATAGACGCACTTAAAGATAGACTCGCTCATGGTAAAGCTGTGCGGGTCAGTGAATTCCTAAATGAACGGAAGCAGATTCAATGTCTTATGTTGTAAAAAGCTAAACATGAAATCTTCCTGCAAATTGAGCGTATAGTCTTGTATCTGTGCAGTTGTTCACAGAATAAGATAACAACACTTGGGTTCCTAGTCAGTCTGCCTTTTGTAACATGTCTTTTGGCAGAATTTCTTTGGGCGATGTCTTTGAGTTAGCATTGACTCTTGGTGACTTCCTCCACAAGTAAGTTGCCCGCAGTTACTGTTTTCTTTGCAAGATTTCAGAAGTGACTTGTCACTGTCTTCTTCGTAGGTCTGAGAGAGAATGACTGGCCTAAGTTACTGAGCTGGTTTTGTACCTAAGGCAGGAATAAAACTCAAAGTCTCCTGGTTTCTAGCCTGGTTCCTTAACCATTACACCAAACTAGCTCTCTTGGCAGAGATAATAGTTTCCATGTTTCCTATAGTCTAACAATACTTTTTCTTCTGAAATGTTTAGTATAGTTTTATAATCACAATCTGTAGAAAATTTTAATGTTCTAATATTTTCCTTATTTTATATTTATTTTATAACTATCCTATATAGCTTGTCAGCAGCCCAGAGTCATCTTATAGGAGAGATGATGGGCGACATAAAAATGACTCTTCTCTCTTGCACATCTGTTTTCTTTATCAGTCTACCAAAATGTCAAGGTCAACTATAGTCAAAATCTTTTTCCCTTCTGCCACTAGATGGCACTGCAGACTAGCTTTCAATAGAACACAGAAAGCTTTTTAAAATGATCTTCAAAGTTTTGTTTTGTCAGTTACCACCAGGGTGGATAAAAATCAATGATTTTTTTAAAAAAATCAAAAAAATCAGATTTTTTTTTATTTAAATCGGATTTTTTTTTATTTAAATCGGATTTTTTTGATTTTTATTGAATTTATTTTAATAAAAAACGGGGTAAAAATCTATCGTAAGATAGTTTTCTATTTAAGACATAAATAATTTAGTTTATTCAGCATGAAATGGAGCTTAGTTATGTAGCATGAGGCTGTATATTCTGCAACACTGGGACTATCGGTGAGTCAACAGTGGGTCAAAGGAGTAGCAGAGATGACAGCTGCTGTTTTAAAATTATGATTTAAATCGAGTTGATTTAAATCAAGCCTTTTTACTAGTGATTTAAATCATGATTTAAATTGTGATTTAAATCAACTTGAATTAAATCAAATCCACCCTGGTTACCACCATTCCACCATTTCAATAGAATGGGATTCAATCATTAATTTATTTAGTCCTAATTTCTTATTTTTAAGGAATTACTTTTCTTTTCTCAATCACAAAGAAAAAATATAAAAAAAGAAAAAGGCTTTTACTGTCTCTTCTCCACCGCCAGATTACCAGATGTGAGAGCAAATACACACCTGCTCTCACTCCTCACTCTCACCCAGTCTATTTCTAAACTCTTTTATAAAAATCAGAGTCTCTCTCACCTCAATGTCTCACGTTGTTTTCCTGTTTCCTCTTTCATTGTAGCCACCCTGGCTTCCTAGCGACTTCTATGGTCGCTTTCACAGCAGTCCAGTTTGAGGAGACAGGGAGTTTGCGATCCCCCTATGCTGACCAGTCCGTGCTCCTCTTGTTTATCATCCCTTCAGGATGACTTCGGTCACTTAGGACCCCCGGACTGCGGAGATATCGATGGGTCTTCAAGAGACCTTAAAGAACCTGTCTTGCCATTGCGACATTGGCCACACACCCCCTCTCAGAAATATCTTTAAAGACATTTCAGAACAAAGAAGTACAGATGGCATACTATACAAGTCCCTGTATAGTATGGGTCCTTGTGTAATTTCTTCTACCTGTCTTGAAGAGGGGAAAATACTTCTCTAATTTGCCACAATAGTTATCCAATCTGGTGCTTTCAGTTAAATTGATCACCAGGAGATATTACTTAGTGATAATAATAACTATTAGAGTAGCATCATTAGCATAGCAATGACTATTTATGTTTCTTCCTCAACTTTTAAAATCATACTTATCTTGTAATCCAGCTGTGATAAACAGTTCTAATAGTATATGGAACTACCTGAGACTTTACTTGAAATCAGCAAAGAGTTTAATGACATGTTCGCAAACAAGGGAACATGAGAAGTGAACAGCAATTACAGCATTGTCGATCAATTTATCACTCACACAAAACCCCACTTCCTCCCCCCTCCCTTTTTCCTGTTTCTTTCACAGCTCTTAGCCTAGTTACCTTTTGCTCTTCTACTTGCGGTTACAGATGGCATTTTGCGATTTTGATACTTCTAGTTTATTTGTCTGTAAAAGCTTATACTTTTCAAAACAGCTTATAATTCTATTTCTTATATAAAGCATTGCAGAAACAATACACATTTTAGAAACAATAAAAAACCCATTTTGTTTTACATATAATGATTGTATTGATTATGTATTTCCATCACAGCTTTTCTTAATATATATTCAGAATATAGATTGAATAAATAAAGAGAAAGCACGCTTCTTTGCCAGTCTGGAAAGCCTTTGCGGGAAATATTTTTTGGATCAGGATTCCAACAAGATATTCTTTAATGTTTTAAAATACCTGAATCCCATTCTCTCTATTAATCTAGAGATTTATCTTGTACTTATAGGAACTTGATATTTCCCCCACGGAAACTTTTGTTATTACAACAACTGATAGAAATCAAATAACAAGTGAAAATTTTGGTAAGTATACTGTATTTATAGTGACAAATCAATTTTATACCAAGATACTATTAATTAAATATTAAAGTTTTTGCTACTATATTTCACCAATGTTTGTCTTGCCATTTTTCTTTAAAGATTGTTTTGGTTCTGAATTTAAAAACACCAAGAATCATATGGATCAAATGATCAGGATTTCAAAAAAATTCATAATAATGATATGAGAATTGAAAATTAGAATTTTTAAAAATAATATCAGTATGAACATTAACAGGAATGGTTTGGGATGCAAGTAAAGCTTTTATGAGGATATTTTATAAAATGTCATACTCAAAAATGAAGTAAAAAGAAAAAAGTGACAAAGAAATTCCCAAAGAAAGTAAATATCTTTTACAACAATTGTTGATGTGAACAGTAAAAGAATGAAATAAAAATGAATTATGTAAAGCAAAAAATACCTCCTTTGAATTTGCATATAAACTACAGAAATTATTAGCATATCATTTAGAAAAGAAAAAGTTATTATATCTTCAAGAGGGAGATACTATATTAATGGATAATATGGCAATAAGCATTTTATCAGTATTGATTTTTACAGTCTGATACTTGGAAGATACAAATATAGCATTAATATCTAAGAAAGACGAGCTTTGACTCATGTTGGACCCGTGTCCTTCCTGGTTGGTACTGGCCTCCGGGGAGGTTACACGAGGCTGGCTCCAGGGGATTATAAGTGCTTTTTTTTTTTTTAATTTCATTTATATGCCGCCCTTCTCTGGAAACTCAGGGCGGCTTACAATGCGTTAAGCAATAGCCTTCATACTTTTGTATATTTATACAAAGTCAGCTTATTGCCCTCACAAACTGGGTCCTCAATTTACCTACCTTAGAAAGGATGGAAGGCTGAGTCAACCTTGAGCCTGGGGAGGTTCGAACTTGCAGTAATTGCAGGCAGCTGAATGTTAATAACAGGCTATTAGTCTGCTGCGCCACCAGGCTCTTTTCCTTGAGTGAGGGTGCCTTTCCCACCACCTTGAAAGAGGCGGTGGTGAGGGCCCTCCTTAAGAAGCCTTCCCTGGATCCGGCTGGTGGATGATCTGTGGAGGGCTCGGGACAGGGGTTGCTCCTCTGTCCTGGTCCTATTAGATCTCTCAGCGGCTTTTGATACCATCAACCATGGTATCATGCTGCCTACTAGCAGATTGCAAAGTAGTATTGGAAACAAGCATTCACACTTTAAGAAATTAGTACATTTTAGTAATAAAATTTTCCTTACTTAAAGTTTCATGTGAATCTTGTAGATCAAATTGTTAAAGACAAGATGACTCTCTACTTACTACAAAGAGTTGATCAGTTACTCACTTCATCAACAAAGGAGCGCATTGAGTTTTTGCCACATTATAACACACTTCTGAAAAGTGGAACGTATGAATACTATGCCAGCAAAGGTCAAAATCCACTTCGTAAGTATTTAAATATTAACAGTATATCTGGAAGTCAATGAGTGGTGCGGTGGACTGGAGATGGAGCTCTCGCCTCACAAGATAGATAGAGGCAGATATTTTTCTCTCTGGACACAATGAGAATATACCAGTATCTGCTGAACAAAACTTGGCGACAGGAAGGGCATCCTTCCTGTAAACACTCTGCTAGCTCCATTCAGTTGCCCAGACTCCACCCCACAAGGTATTATGGGGTAGTTAAAATAGGATGATGCTATCTGGAAGTCAATGCATTGTGTTTTGATTTTTTAATCAAGTGCTGTTGTTATAAATATTATCCTTAAAAATGGCAGAATGAATGGAAGCTTTTGGTTTTTTTTTCCGTGAAAGAGCAGATTTCTTTCTTTCTATTCTCTCTTGCTAGACCATCCTTGTCAACTGGGTTACTAAGCAATTCAGTTTTATTTATTTCAGGTCTGTTTCCCTTATGAAATTTCCCTATGAAAGCCAAGAGCAGCGAAAGAACTAGAAGTTTCATATTTTTGTGTGTCTAATACTAAATAAATTATTTTATTTCAGACCTTTTGTCTAGAACCATAGATGTTGTGGCCCGCCGGCAGCCAGCAGAACTGGCAGCAGAGTCAGATAGTGAGGAGTTTGGGAAGGAACTTGGGCCAGTCCTGGGGGCTGGGGAAAACTCGAACAAGGGCTCTGCGTCAGAGGCAGAGAGGGAGCTAGACAGCAGCGAGACAGAGGAACAGTTGGAGCCCATTCCAGTGTGCGCATGCGCAGAGCTGCCAGAAGACAAGAGCAATTAAGAAAGCAGGGTAGACTCGGGAGTAAGACCACACCTTGGAGATGACTGGCCCCTCCCATAGGACATAAAAGAGAAGCGAACAGGATGTGGGCATTTGCAGGAAGCAATTAGTTTATCTTGTTTCAAGATTGGAAAGTTCTGTTCGTGACTCTTAATGGACTCAGTGCCAAATTTGGCCTTGCTCTGCATTTGGAAATTGGTTCTCTGGCAGCGTTCCCAGTGAGATAAGGTGGGGGTTGATAAACATTCCTCTGAAAGACTGTTTGCCAAAGCCTTGTTGATTGTGAATGAACGGGATTTTCTGTCGTGTTAATAAAAGAGGTTTTACCGGGATTAAGACTTCGCTTCATGTTTTCTAAGGAAGCCTAGGTCAGAACAGTAGACAAATGGGAGCATGATAAATTTGTAAATACGAATTATGTTATTGTGTGCTGAATGAATTACAATTTTTTGTTTTTCTCATTTTCATATCATTACTCCCAACAGTAATGATATGAAAAGAAAAGTGAAGAAGAAATTATTCCTGGGACATATTGAACTAAGGATATAAATATACTACTACTTTTGTCAGATCATGTTGACTAATATAATCATTTGCCAGAATAAACAGAACCCCCAAAGGGACTGTAACTATTTGAGTATTTTCTAACTCATAAGTTACAGTTATAAAAAAAAAGTGTTGTGATACACTGCACCAATACTAAAATGCAGCATGTGCAATGTTTGCAATTTAATTCCAAAAAGGTGATCTATAAGCATGAACTTGGCATTTGTCTATAACTTTTAAAGAATTGTATTTTTTTTCTTGAGATTATATTACTGTTTTTCATTTCCCCTGAAGCATATTTTTATAATCGGATCACAAGCCCTGCACAACCCTACTATGAAAACATGCATACATACATAGATATGAGAGAGAGAGGATATGTATACAACATACAGTTATTCAGGACCTGGGCCTCCGGCTGATGCTGTGCAATGCCAGGTCCGTGGTAAATAAGGCCCCCCTCATTTACGATCTTATTCAAGAGGGGGGAGCGGACCTGGCGGGTATTACGGAGACCTGGTTGGGCCCGGAGGGAGGGGTCCCTCTGGTTGAGATGTGCCCACCAGGCTTCAGAGCATTCCATCAGCCGAGGGCCCGGGGAGGGGCGGGGGGTGGCGGTTATTATTAAAGAGGGTCTTGGTCCGAGGGAGACCACTGTGCCACAGATTGCCGGATGTGAGTCCCTCTTTGTGAGATGGGGTCATGGGGTTCAGATGGGCTTGCTGCTTACGTACCTGGCTCCCTGCCGCGTGGCAACGGCCCTGCCCGAGCTACTCGACATGATAGCCATGGTGGCAGTTGATACACCCAGGCTTATGGTCATGGGTGATTTCAACCTGCCGTCCGTTGGTGAAACGTCGGAGATGGCTCGGGAGTTCATGGCTTCCATGACAGCCATGGACCTGACCCAGTTAGTTCATGGCCCCACTCACAGGGGGGGACACATGCTGGACCTGATTTTTGTCTCTAGCCAGTGGTTAAGTGGTCTTATTATAGGGGATATAGACATGAAACCCTTGTCATGGTCAGATCACTCACTCCTTCGTCTGGACCTTCGAACCGCTACACCCCGCCGCAGGGAGGCGGACCCAATTAGATGGATCCGCCCCAGGCGCCTGATGGATCCTGATAGGTTCCAGACGGAGCTTGGGCCAATTTCTGAAGATCTGGCACACGACTCGGCCGAGAACCTGGTAGCTGCCTGGGATCGGGCGGCTGGTGGGGCCTTGGATCGAGTCGTACCTTTGCGGCCTCTGACCCAGTGTTGATCCCTCGCGGCTCCTTGGTTCACCAAGGACCTGAGGGAGATGAAACGCCGGAAAAGACGCCTAGAGAGCGGTTGGAGGGCCAGTCTCGCTGAATCTGACCGAACACTGGTAAGGTCGCATATTAAGACCTACCTAGTGGCGATAAAGACGGCAAAGTTTAATTACTTTTCCGCCTCTATTGCGTCATCAGGGAATCGTCCGGCCGCCGTGTTCAGGGTAACCTGCTCCCTGCTCCTTTTGTTAGCGCGGGAGGATCCCTTGGAAGGCAGGGTGGAGGATTTCAGACAATACCTGTATGACAAAATCGCTCAGATCCGGGGGGATTTGGACTCTGACTGGGTAGATCAGGGCAGGGTGACGAGGAATAGTCTTGAGAATGTTACCTGGGAGGAATTTGATGCTGTGACTCCCAATGATGTGGACAGGATTTTGGGGAGACTTAGTGCGGCCACATGTTTACTGGACCCGTGTCCCTCCTGGTTGGTACTGGCCTCCCGGGAGGTTACACGAAGCTGGCTCCAGGGTGTTATCAACGCTTTGTTGAGTGAGGGTCACTTCCCCACCGCCTTGAAAGAGGCGGTGGTGAGGCCTCTCCTCAAGAAGCCCTTCCTGGATCCGGCAATATTGGCCAACTACCGTCCTGTCTCCAACCTTTGCTTCATGGCGAAGGTTGTTGAGAGTGTGGTCGCGCGACAGTTTCTGCAATTCCTGGAGGAAACATCCTATCTAGATCCGTTCCAGTCGGGTTTCAGGCCTTCACAGCACGGAAACGGCATTGGTCACGTTGGTTGATGATCTCTGGAGGGCTCGGGACAGGGGTTGCTCCTCTGTTCTGGTCCTGTTAGACCTCCCAGCAGCTTTTGATACCATCGAACATGGTATCATGCTGCACCGGTTGGAAGAGTTGGGGACGGGGGGCACCGTGTTACGGTGGTTCTCCTCCTTTGTCTCCGACCGGTCGCAGTTCATGTTGACGGGGGCCGAGGTCGACCTTGAGGCCTTTTATATGTGGACTGTCTCAGGGGTCAGTCTTCTCGCCCCTGCTGTTCAACATTTATGTGAAGCCGCTGGGCGAGATCATCCATGGCTTTGGGGTGAGATACCACCAGTACGCTGATGACACCCAGCTGTACATCTCCACCCCAGGCCACCCCAACGATGCCCTTGAAGTGATGTCCCAGTGCCTGGAGGCTGTGCGGATCTGGATGGGGAGGAACAGGCTCAAGATCAACCCTTCCAAGACTGAGTGGCTGTGGCTCCCGGCATCCTGATATAGTCAGTTGACTCCATCACTGACTATTGGGGGAGAGTCGTTGGCCCCCACAGAGAGGGCTCGCAATCTGGGAGTCTTCCTGGATACGCAGCTGTCCTTGGAGGAACATCTGACGGTTGTAACCAGGGGGACCTTTTGTCAGGTTCGCCTGATTCGCCAGTTGTGGCCCTTTCTTGATCGGGATTCCCTGTGCACAGTCACTCATGCCCTCATCACCTCTCGCCTTGACTACTGCAACGCTCTCTACATGGGGCTCCCCTTGAAGAGCACCCGGAGGCTCCAACTGGTCCAGAACGCAGCAGCGCGGGTAGTGACGGGAGCAGCATGGCGCTCCCATGTAACACCACTCCTGCGTGAGCTGCACTGGCTCCCGGTGGTCTTCCGGGTGCGCTTCAAGGTGTTGGTTATCACCTTTAAAGCGCTCCATGGCATAGGGCCTAGCTATCTTCGAGACCGCCTGCTGCCACCGACGACCTCCCATCGACCCATGCGCTCCCACAGAGGGCTTCCTCGGGGTGCCATCAGCCAAACAGTGCAGGCTGGTGACCCCCAGGGGGAGGGCCTTCTCTGTGGGGGCACCTACCCTCTGGAATCAGTTGCCCCCAGAGATAAGGAGAATCCAAGACCTCAGTGCCTTCCGCCGTGCCCTTAAAACCTTTTTTTTCCAGCAAGCCACGCTGGCCTAATTTTTTAAGTGTTTTTAATTGTTTTGTTTATCGTTTTTAATTAATGGGGCCAAATTTATATATATATTTTTAACTGTATTTTAATATTTGTACTTGATGTTTTTACTTGGCTGTTTACCGCCCTGAATCCTCAGGGAGAAGGGCAGTATACAAATTCAAAATAAAATAAAAATAAAAATAAATACCCTATTGGATTTCAGTTATAAAAGCATAGATTTCTAATATACCTGTCAATGCTGCTTCTTTTGGAAGCAGAGTAAACATTTGCATTGTAATTTAATTTGTTTTCATAGTGATAATTCTTAGAAAATTTTCTTTTTATTTAGCATTTGCACTTGCAGAATTGATTGATAACTCCTTATCAGCTACTTCTCAAAATTCTGGAGTTCGGTGCATACAGTTAAAACTGGTGAGATATCAAATAATTTTAAAAATATTTTATAGACAGATTTTATTCTTGTATTTTCATATCGTCCTGCTTTTTTCTCTAATAGTTATTTGATAATTCCCAAGGAAAACCAGCTATTGCTGTGATTGATAATGGAAGAGGCATGACTTCTAAACAACTAAACAACTGGGCGGTGTATCGATTGTCAAAGTTTATACAAGAAGATGTACAAAGGTTGGAACATTCTAATCTCAATTTATGTTTAAGTATTAAATGTATGCATTGAATCAGTCTAGCAGTTTGGGATAAAGAACAAGAAGTGTTTATTATCCCAAACAAGACACTTTGAGATAATGAACAAGAAATGTTCATTATCTCAACGTGCTAGACTCTTACTGTAACTGAAAATATATGTAATGTTATATATGAGTCAATGCACAACATTTCTTATGGCAATTGTAAAAATATCTATTGATGCAGTCTCCAAATATTTTATTGAGGCATAATAAAATCCTTCCTCCCCATCTTTTAGTTATAGTGGATAATTTGTATTTCATAGTGTTTTATTTTTATTATATTATTTTTTTTTCATATTGTTTTATTCTTTTTAACATTCTAAGCTGCCCAGAGTTACCTCATGGTGAGATAGGTATCAAACAAATTTAATGAATAAAATAAAAAAATAAATATCCATGAAACATATCCCCAGCTAATTGTGCATTAGCTTAATTTTTAGTTCAAGTACGGTCTCAGAATGTCAGGTGCAAATAACCAGGTAGGCATGATCCAATTAAACTGATTTATTGCTACACAGCCTATGTGTGGGTATCTTCTCAGGTAATAGTTAGCACCTGCTAGCAGTGGTGGGATTCATTTTTTTTAACAACTGGTTCTGGGGATGTGGCTTGGTGGTCATGTGACTGGGTGGGTGTGGCTTGGTGGTCATGTGACTGGGTAGGTGGAGCTAGTTGGTCATGTGACCGGCCATGGCTATGTGCATAGGGACTACTCAGAGGGCTGGAAAAAGTGATTTCTGACAGGTCCTTGCACTTTTGACCGGTCCTCACACTTATGGCCAGTCATCATTTATGCCCGTTGCAGCATTCTTAACAACCGTGTCACTCATTTCACAACTGCTTCTGTTCACCTCGGTGACAAGATAGGGTGCAAAATGTAAAATGTGAGGACAGTTGTGTTAAGGATATTGTTGAGTTACACCCGAAGTTGTGGTTTATAAAGCAGAGTACTGTTAGAGTTTTACGCACAGAAACGTTTTGAGAGTAATTGTGAATAGCATACAGACAAACTGGGTTTTATAGTATTTTACTTTTAGGGAAAAGCAAAATCATAGTCTTTTAACAATCCAAGTCTTAGCCATATAAAGTGCAATATAAAATCAATCCAGGGATATAAAATCTTCTTACCAGTTTGTAGAAAAATACAAGGAACAATCAGGAACAATATAAAAGCAGTTCAATAAATATCAGAAAGCAGTAAATAAATAATCATGATCAAACAATTGACCATAGAGAGATCAAAAAGAGTTACAGCGTAGCAGCAGGTAAAAATGGTGTAGTGTCCACACTAACCATAATTTAGCTCTCCTTAAATACATTGGCTACAGAGCTCAGCCAATCAAGATGCAGAATGACTCAGCACAGTTCTTAAAGCTACAGAATACTTTCACATAATAGAAACATACAATGTTGGCTTATATATTTCCTGGCCAACCAGTTAGGCAATAACCATTTCCTAACAAGTTGTAAGTGCAAGGACTGGTCAAAAGTGCAAGGACCAGTCAAAAATAACTTTTTTAGCCCTCTGAGTAGTCCCTATGCACATAGGGACTACTCATGACCGCTCATCATTTATGCCCGTTGCAGCATTCTTAACAACTGTGTCACTCATTTCACAACTGTGGTACTTCATGTGACCGGGTGGGCGTGGCCAGGTGGTCATGTGGCATCGGTTCTTTGCCCTAATGACAGTTTGCTGCAATGGTCATAAGTGTGAAAATCGGTCATAAGTCACTTTTTTCAGTGCCATCATAACTGTTGTAAATCAAGGATTACCTGTACAAAAATACAAAAAGCTTCTTTGCTTGCAGAAAGCTGCCCTAAATACCAATCATTAGATTAGAAATACCTGCAAACTGGAGTTACAAATCAGGCAGGGTGCCAGAGCACCTTGAGGAATTAAAATAGTTAAAATGCAATGATAACTATCAGCAGCCAACTCTTGCTCATAAAGTGAAACCCTTTAGCAGAGAAGTCATTTAAGCTCTCCAGAATGAAGCAAAGGAGCAGAGTATCTGTTGCTTGTTAAATCAATTACCAGAACAAATAGACACAGAAACTAGTCAGTTTTCCGAAGCTGCTTCTTTTCAGGAACAGAGATTAACATTTTTCCTTCCAAACAAAGCTGAATAGGGAAAATTATCTCATCACTAAACACAGGATTAAACATCACCAAGCACAGAATTAAACTTCACCAAAAACCAGTTTTAGACCAAAAGTCAGAAAGGATATGTAAACTCACGTTTGAATGTCAATCTTTCTAGCTAGCCAATAAGCCTTGCTGAATGTCATTCATCTTGGTTCCTTGTCATTAAAAGCTTCTGCTTCGTTATTCAATTATTTCTTCAAAGTGCTGATCATTGTACCCTGGCTGGAAGAACTCCAACAGGGGAGTATTTCCTCCCAACAGCAGTGTAAAAAACTTAAAACAACCCTTCCCCTTTAAGAAAGTCAGCCCCCCCCAAAAAACCAATAACCTGCGAGAAGCTCTGGAACCGGAAGCGACAGTAAGTCTAGGCTACTGCCAAGAATGTAATAAG
The DNA here is from genome assembly GCA_022577455.1 of Arizona elegans. Classification (NCBI taxonomy): domain Eukaryota; kingdom Metazoa; phylum Chordata; class Lepidosauria; order Squamata; family Colubridae; genus Arizona; species Arizona elegans. The sequence continues at coordinate 40,739,402 of JAKOOJ010000002.1, forward strand.
GGTTAAAGGAGAGGCAGTTTCTGTAAGTAGGGCAATAAAGATTAGACTAGGAAACAACACCAGAAAGTTGTAATTCCTTACAGGATTAACCCTGTAATGTGGAAAAAAACAAAAGGAGATTTCTTCTAACAATTCTCCGAATTGCTTAACTACTTAACAACCGATTCTACCGAACCGGTGTGAGCCGGTAGAATCCCATCACTGCCTGCTAGGAATTAGATAAGGGTCCACAGAATTCAAGGGAGGGAGTTGGCCCTGTCCACTTGTGGGTACATAAGGATTCTAGGTTGATTCCCCTTTTAACTTTGCCCCTGGTTTTGCCACTCCTTCGACACAACGTAATACAACAAAGCCTACTAACTCTTTTCTGTGATCCAGTTCTTTCTGTTATTTCTAAATACTCAGAAATCCAAACGAAAGTTCAAATACATTTTGATATTTCAGAGTTTATCTTATACTTTTAATCAATTTGCACGTTGATTTCTGTGCATCTCCTAACTTGCAAATACAGAGATATTTTCATACTCATCGTTGTTTCAATCCTGTGAAATGCTTTAGGACCATAATGGCGAACCTACGGCATGTGTGCTGGAAGTGGCACGGAGAGCTATCTCTCCAGGCATGCCAGCTGTCGCCTGTTGTTCTCCTGGCTGGTCTTCGTGCGCGCAGGAGCGCCGGAAACTGGAAGAGCAGCTCTCTGGTGTACATGTGTGTGGCAGGAAGCTGAGCTCCCGGTTTCTGGCACGCATGTGTGTGCCGGGCAGTTGGTCTTTGCGCACGCATGCATGCCAGAAACCAGAAGACCAGGTTTCTGGAGCATGCGCTCCAGGGAGCTGCTCTTTTGGTTTCTGGTGCTTGGTGCTGAAAAGGTTTGCCAACACAGCTGTAGGATATAGATGAGTAATCAGTGCATGCAAGATGCATATAGTTCCCTGGGACTGTATTGATGATCCATAGGGGTCCACCAATGAGAAGGGCCAACATTTTTTGCCCTGACTTTTTTCAGGGAAAGAGTTGCAGAGTTTTAAGGGGCAAATGTGTGGTTTAAGTTTTATCCCTACCAAATCAGATTTGGTTACTTTTTCCTATGAGAGGTTTACAGGACAAAATGAAAATGTTAAAGCACCCATTTTGCCAATATACTGTCCCCAAAACACAAAGTCTAAAATTGTCAGCTGACTCCGATTATGTTGTGACATCATCAACCATATCCTTTGTCAACTTTGGGCAGAGCCTACGAACAGAGTATATCCTTAGGGTAAAAAAGAAATTTATTTCTCCATTTGTAGTTTCCATAAAGTACTGTGATGTTACTGGACATTTCTATAAATATATGGTATATATATTTTATAATGTAGATATCAAAGGATATATCACAAAATTTATATGTAACTATATTTTATCACTCCAAAGCATTGTTATTGATTATTGTTTTTAATTTCATTTAATATCTGTACACTTAACAGTTTCTATTTTTTTCTTCTATTCATTTTTTGTATCAGTGATCATTCAGGATATGTACGTCCTCAAACAGTGGAGTCCAAACCTCTCAGCTTAAACAGTGATATTTCATATTTTGGGGTTGGTGGTAAACAAGCTGTGTTTTTTGTTGGACAGTCTGTTAGAGTAAGTAAAGTCTAATATTGCTTAATTAACCTGGATTAATAATAGTCTGACTTCTGCAAAGAAACAGATTGTAAATACATGGGGAATGGGCCAATTGTGCGTTGGTAGAAGACAAAGTTTGCCAGGCTGTATTTGGGGTGGTAAAGAAGATTTCAGTGTCAAAATATAGTACTGAAATAACATATCTGCAGTATTTGTGTGAGAACTGTGTTGCTGGTATGGGGTAATAAGTCTTTCCCTTGCTATGTTTTTATATTTCATAGAATTATGAAGCCAGGTTTATTTTCCATTGAGTGTTATATTTGAGAAAGTACATAATCTTCATCCAGTGCAGTTTTGGTGATGTAAATTTCCTATATCTGAGTGTTGACTGCTAGAATTGCTTCCAATGTAACTTTGTTTTTGTTTTGTTTGTTTTTTAAAAAATATCAGATGATAAGCAAACCTGCAAATTCTCAAGATGTTCACGAACTTGTCCTTTCAAAAAAAGATTTTGAAGAGAAAGAAAAAAACAAAGAACCTATATATTGTAACTATATAAGAAATAGAAAGGTAAGACAATAGTAGTATTTTAATCATTGGATTAATGCCACCTTTGAAACAGTCCTTTCACATTTACAACCTGCTAGGAATTAGGAAACCAAAGTATTTAATGAAACCATAACTTTCATTTTCCTGATTTCAAAATGAATGAAAGCTAATCCGTATCATTGTCTAATTTAATGTATTTTTTTAAAAAAATTCCAATAGCCATCTGATTCTTCCCACATTGTTAATTTCGATGAGCGATTTCTGCACAAGCTTATTTTGGAAGAGAAAGATAGAGACAGTTTTACTGCTGTTGTCATTACTGGAATTCAGCCTGACCATGTAAAATACCTGAAAAATAATTTTGATTATTGCATAAAACAGTTAAAGTAAGTATCTTATGTCTCTAAGCTTTCAAGTAATTTGATCATATCATACTTCGAATTTTCCCCCCTGTACTTCTAAACCTAGAAATTGCATTATATAGTATATAGTATTTTAGAGTATTAAATAATAGACGAAAAGTTTTAGTTTTATTCTATTTTTGTAGTTTTGCTTTTAGTTGAAATGTTATGGGGTGGGGATTTTTTATTAACAGCAAGGACTGGAATTTATATATAATCTTTCTGGCTTCTATATACAAGTTGTATTTTGTTTTATATCTTTAAAGTATTCAGTGGCCTATTAAAAAATCCTGCAGTTCTTATTTATGGTTAATGAATTTTATGATTACAGATACATATATCATTACTATATCCATGGACCAAAAGGGAACATAACTAATTTGCCAATGGAAGAAAATGTTTTCAATAATATGGTTATTGAGGTAGGATCTCTCGATATTGGAAGTAAATCAATGAACATACTTGTTTTACTTGTTCTATATATTACCTTAAGCAGTATTAGCGATGAATGGAGCACTTTCATCCTCTTCCTCCATAGTCTAGCCACCAATATATCTCTCCAAAATCTCTCCATTGATTTAGGATCCAAGTGGGATAATTAATGTGTAGAATATATTTTCTTTTTATTGTAACCAGGTCTGAGAATTTTGGTTAATGGGTGCCATATAAAAGCAACTAAAAAAGTATGAACTATGTTTTACTGGTCATGATACAAAAGAGAGTTAAAAGGCATTGTATTTATGACCATTCATTTAATGACCATTCAAAGTTACGGCACTGAAAAAAGGGACTTAACAACCACTTGTCACATTTAACAACCATTGTAGTATCTGTTGTGGCTCCGTTACCTGAGCCGGTGTTATCGGAGGGAGAAAGCTCCGAACATGAAGGAGAGGAGTTGGCCAGGCCTCCCTCTCTAGGACCCTCCTCTCTGGCAATGCCTCAGGTGTCTCCTGAAGGAGAAGAGATTGGCCAGGAGCCAGGTATCTCCTCGCAGTCGGACAGTGACGGAGATAAGTCTTGGCTGGATCCGCGCCAGCATCAGAGAGGCAGGCGCACGCAGCAGAAGAGGAGGCGGGCAGAGATTAGGCTGAGTCACTGGACCACACCCCACAGGGGATAAAAGGGGGTGAGGTGGCCATTCAGACTCTGTGACGGACAAAACAAACTACTAGCGAGTCACATTGTATCTTTGAAACAACATTATCTGCCTTGGATTTAATACGGACTGGACTTGACAATTCTTGAACTGTGTGTATCTTGTTTGGGTTTATCTGTTAGAGGAACAACCCCTCCCTCTATGACTAAAGTTCTTGGCAAGCAGCTACTGGGTTGCTGCCAAGCCTCTTATCGAAAGAATTTGTTGTCTGCCAGTTTTATTTAACCCCTGACTATCTGTTTGTGTGCGTGTGTGAGACGGGGACAGAACAGTATCCTTGTGATCACAGGATCAGAATTCAGGCACTTGGCAACTAGCAGGTATTTAAAACAGTTGCAATGTCCTGGGGTCATGTAATCACCATTTATGATGTTTTCCAGGGGGCTTCCAGCAAGCAAAATAAATGGAAAATCTGGATTGTCTTAGCAACTGGCAAAAAACATAATAAAATTGGTCACTACTCTCTTAATGACCGTATCGCTTAATAACAGAAGTTCCAGTCCCAATTGTGATTATAAGTTGAGCACTACCTGTAGTACTCTTGTGTTTTATTGAAGCGGGATTCACTATTCCCAATCAGCTCCCGTCAACCAGTCAAGAGACAAGACCACAGAGATCCAGAGGAAACAGGTTTATTGAGTATTGCTAGCAATAGGCCCAGTGCAGTAGCCTGCCAAGTACTGAGCCCCGAACTACGCCCTAAGGCAGATTTTATAGGTTTTGTGATTTGACAGTGACATAGCATAATTCAGTTCCGCCTATGGATAATACATTGTGCATACAGATAGACAACTCTATGTGGGATTCACTGGAAAGTACAAAAGCAGAAGCTCATAGTTTTGTGATACATATTCCATATATGGGTATATTCTACATCTTACCCAATATATTCCAGTAAGTTCTATAGGGCATACAACTTGGTACATCTTGTGGTTATAACGGTTACAACAGAAGGCTACAAATGTCAAGTTCCCTTTTAGGCGTACAGATGTAAGAGAAAGGGCCTTATGATTGTATCTTTTATATAAGAGTGCAATAAAAAGTGTAAATGAGGTTATATACCATTTGATTGAGGGGCTCTCCTTCATTATAAAGTGCCTTTTTTGGATCCAGTTCATTAATAACATGTCATAATTATATGATTTATGTAACAGTTCTTTGAAATATTGGCTATAAAATTCAAATTTTAAAGAATAAATTGAGGCTTTTAATTTAATTTTCCTTGCTTTTTATTATTCATGATACCTTTCATCAAGAAATTCATAGACTAACACTTATTATCTGTTTAGATTTCACTGTTTGAAAGGGGGAAAACACCTCAGATTGTGAACCTTAGAGAAATCCAGGATGATATGCAGACTTTATATATAAACACAGCAGCAGATAGCTTTGAGTTTAAGGCTATTGTTGGAGAACATGGGATAGTGGAAGGAATTATACGTTACCATCCTTTCTTATATGACAAAGAAACCCATCCTATCTTTTCTTCAGGTGAGTAATTGCTTGGGATAAATGCTATTTATCATTCACATACTAATATAAATTTGATCTCTGTAGATAATATCCCCTAGGAGATGGGATGGGAGGGGGCATTCCTGTGGGTTGAGGTCAGAAGCTGGGGAGACTGACTTGGAAGATGGCCAATGAGAAGATGAGAATTGGGGAACGGAAAAGGAAGGGTTTGGGGGTCAGAGGGTTAGTATCGGCTATGACGAAGTCGGGGCCAGATCTGTCGTACTCAATAAATGGAATATTTCAGCAAAGATTAATTGTTTGGGAGTGCAATTTATTTGAGATGACATCGAAGCCTGACAACTGCTATAAGTGTTCCAGAAATGCAAAAGAGCATAGCTATCATGGCTCTTGAAGCATCTGTGGGCTGGTCCTTCACTGTTTTTGATTTTAAATATTATACTACCTAGCATTAGGGGGCATTGTAAAATGCTTGAATTGAAGAACAACTAGGTTTCCGAATACCAATTCTTGGTATAGTGGAGCTATATTAAATATATATTGTGCCATCCTTACTTCTATAATCCAGTAACCTCCACTCTATTGCATACCTGCCACTATCTTAGCTATTTCTTTGTTATTTTAATGTATTAGTTGTCTTATTATTTTAATCATTTAATTAATTAAAGTTAGTTTTAATTGTTTTATCAGATTGTAAACTTCCCAAAGTCTCATGACAGCAAGATGAGTGGTAAATAAATTTAATAAATAAATACATAGGGAGTTGGGGGAGTAGGATTGTTTTTAGGTGAAGATTTATTGGTGATAATTAAAATTATGTATGTAACTTTCCATGAATCATTGATTAATAAGCTACATTTCAAACCAATTTTATAGAACGGATTGTGATTCATCTGCTAGCTCACCCATTCTCAATTTAGTTGGGTCGAGATATTTTCTGTCCTTTAAATAGAATAAATACACTTTCAGTCTAAGAACCCAGACAAGGAAAGGGCAGGCAGATGAAGAAGCAGGGGATGGGAGAAATTTCCAGATCAAGAAAGAATTTGATGATAGTAACAAACTTCTCAGACAGATCTCTTGGCCAGAGAGATTGCAATTATAAAGAAAAATAAGGAAAAAAAAGACTTCAGGGATAGTAAGGGTGATGGCGTGTGAGAATGAGGAGGCAGACTCCCAGCCAGGGTAAAGCAGTTCAGTCCATAGGTGCATGCAAAGCGTTTCAGAAGGAATCCTTTCTAGACACTAAAAAGAAACAAGGAGAGAAATAATTTCAGTCTGCCAAGATTCTGTTCATGTAACTTTATAATAAAGTAAGCTTAGTTCATCTGGTTGTGCTTCTTGTCTAACTTGGCAAGGCTGACACAACTATTGGTGAATGTACAGTACATGCTTGATAATACATTGGCCTCTAAAGCAACAGTACCCAACTTTTTCAAGCAAAATGTTGGCTAATATGCACAGTTTAATTATAGGAACCAAGCCGAGTTATACAATACTCTCCTTATACATAAACGTCTCATTTGATTGTGTTAGAAATTAATTTCATTAGCAATTTTTAAAGAAAAAATTTAAATAGGCATCTGGTTTGCAGTTCTTTTCCATAATTTGGAAAACTATTCTGTTTTGCATTTCTACATATAATGATATGAAAATAACTTTTAAATTTAGGATTGAAAGATAATGATGGTGATGATGATAATGATAATAATGAAGATGAAGAAGAGGAATGTTATATAAGAGAAAAAACAGCCAGAAGGGAAAAAGCTATTTTTGAATGTTTTTGGAATGGAAGATTAATCCCATATACAACTATAGCAGAGTAAGACTGAATTCGTTCTAAAGTTTATACATATACATTTCTATGTTTCTATGTTTCTAAATGATGTCTTTTCCTCCCAAGTTTTGAATGGTGTACTTTGCCTAAAAAGAGAGGGAACGTTCCAATTGAATGTTACAACCGAATATCTGGTGTATTATTTTCAAATGACAAGTTTGAAGTCACCACAAACAAACTGACTTTCATGGAGTTGGAATCAAAGTTAAAAGATAAGGAAACATTTTTTAAAAGAATTATTAATGGACAGGTAATATTGAATTTATTTGTTTTCTAATACTGTTTACAGACCTTTAGAAAATAATTACAAGTAGTAAATTTTATTGTGGTTTGTGCTTTTATATAGTAAGAAAATACAATCTATTGCAGTTTCAGGACAGCAATTTGAGATTTGAGGGGACCATGGTAAAGTACCTTTTGTTGGTCCCTAGCATTCTTAAAACTACATGGAAGTGATACATCAACTTATTCTTGCCACAAAACTCAAAGATATTTCATTAATGGCATTGTGAAATTTAAAAAGTTATCTTTATCTAATTTCCTGACTGCTGTGAATATCACATCAGAATAATAAATAAATTACTATTGGATAACATTAAACCTACTGGTCAAGAATACTGAATGAAGAATGCTCATCCAACAATGTTTTATAAATATATATAAAAGAGTTGAGTGTGACAAAAAGAGGGTTATAATGATTTCTGAACCCTGGAATATTAAGTACAGGCAATCCTTGACTTACTACCACAATTGAACCCCAAATTTCTGTTACTATGCAAGACAGTTATTAAGTGAATTTTGCCCCATTTTATGACATTTCTTGCCACACTTGTTAAGTGAATCACTGCAGTTAGTGAGTTAGTATCATGGTTGTAAAATGAATCTGACTTCCCCATTGACTTTGCTTGTCAGAAGATCGCAAAAGATGATCACAAGTCCCTGGGACACTGCAACCATCATAAATATAAGTTGCCAAGCATCATGTGACCATGGGGATGCTACAACAGTCAAGTGTGAAAAACAGTCACAAGTCATTTTTTTCAGTGCCGTTGTAACTCAACAGTCACTAAAGAAATTACCGTATGTCGAGGTCTACCTGTATGGACACGAGGAAATATAAATCAAAATTCCTCATCAGACACAATGAACCTGTAACTGCCTCTTTAACTTTATTGTCCTGAGCACCTTTTAAAAATAGGATTAGAATTGTAAGTATGGTTTTTATATATATATACACACTTCCACAGGAACAGAGAATGAAAACTGGAGAATTTGCATCATGGCTCAAGAATTGCCATGAAAAGCATGATAAACAAATCAAATTTACTAAGTTTAAAGAAAAAGTCAAACGTACTGATCAGGCTTCTAAAGGAAAACTGACACCTTGGGCTACATATGAGGAAATTGAATGGGATGGAAAAATATATAAAGCTGGGCAGTTGGTAAGTTAATTACTTTTGAAAAGACAGGCAATTTTGAGAAGATTGCGTAATGTATATTTGATGGGCTGCGAATTATATTTTCTTTGTTGATTAAATAAGTTAGTTAAATCATTTCTTAAATTGATAAAGTTTGTTCCCCAGCATGTTTCCCAGTAGCTATCCTTGCAAGATAAGTGCGTATCAGACAACTGAGATGTAGCTATTTCTGCCATATTTAGTTAGGAAATTGTCAATGGGGACCTTGGAAGACTTCTTAAAAAAATGCTGGAGGTTGGCCCTATACTTAGCAATTTAACTGTAATATTTTTAATTCATTTTATTTGTTTATTAATTTTTTTATGCTGCACATCTCCCCTGCAAGGTGATTCTGGGTGGCTTACAAGTTATAAAACAAGTAAAAAAAAAATTAAAAAATTTTTTTAAAAAACTACACAGATTAAAATATTATTAAAAACTACTAAAACCAAAACTTTCGTTTCAGTTTCATTTATTTAACTGAGTTCTTTTTATTTGATTTGAGGATTTGTGTGGAGAACAGATGTTCTTAGTCATTTATGTGCAGAAAACTTTAAAAAAACTTTTGAAAAAATTGTTCACAAACTTTTAAGTCCTGGAAAGAAAATCCCAAGATAATTTTAAATTGAATTTTTTTAGAAGCAATCACCTTTCTAACCATTACAAAAGAATAAACAGAGGAATTAATTATAACTTAAAACTCCCTATTATTGAAGCTAGTTGTTCCCTAGCAAAACTCTGCTTTGTATCATTGCCCAAGAGGAGACTTTATAAACTGCATTAGAAAATATTTTTGTTAAAAATTATTTCTGAAAAACTATAATAAACAGAAGTATAATGATGAAAATTTTTATTCGTTATTTACATTCATGACAAAATGTTAGATATTTTTACAAATTATAACAACATAGAAATTATTTTTAGGATTAAGTTAAATCTTTATGTAAATAAATAAATGATGTTTATGTGTTAGGTGAGATCAATTAAAAGAGGTCCAGTACTTCATGGCAGAATTGAACATTTTTATCTATATGGAAATCATGATGGAGATGTCTATGCTACTGGTGGAGATGTTCAAATAGCTTTGGTAAGTAAATAGTTTCAATTTTTAAATTAATCCATTTATATGTTTGATTCAAGCCTGAATAGAAAAAAATGTAACATAAGAACTGTACTGAATCAGGTTATTTAATCCAACATTCTATTCCCATAGATTTCCACTTATCCACTTCCAAGCAACTGTATTAAGAAATAAATGTCTCTGTTATGAAGACTTAGCCACCATGAATCAATAGCCTTATTCACCAAACATTTAGCTACTCTAATTCTAAAATGCCACAACTTTTTGTAGTGAATTATACTAGAATCAAAATGGAGTTACATGGTGCAAGTATTGAATAAGTCAAAATTACAGATAGTCTTTGCTTACCGACTGCCTTATTTAATCATCGCTTAGATTAGGACAACACTAAAAGAATACCTTTACAACTGTCTACATACTTACAATGGTGGCAGCATCTCTGTGCTCCTGTGATTAAAATTCACAGGTACTTGGCATCCAGCTAGTGTATTACAACCATAGCAGCATCTCATAGTCATGTGAGTACTGCAATGAAAAGACTAGAAAATGGTGCTTGGTCATCACCATCAGAAATATTTTTCTTTTTAATTGCTTATTATTTTAGTCAATTCTTAAAGAGACAATATAAAAATAGTAATAATAAACAAGTTGTAAGTGACAAAATTAGTACTTTAAAATGTCTCCCCAGTTAATACACAGTTTTTTAATCTGTAAATATTTATTAGAAAATACATTAATAAATTGACTTAGAATATAATTTTTACTACAAATAGTTAAAAACCAGAATTTTAAAAATTAAACTATCTTTGATATTGTATTTTTAATTACAAGGGAATATACTGTATATAACTTTATTTTAAATATATTCAAATTTCAAAGATTTCATAAGAAGAGATATGCATAAATATATGTAGATATAGATAATTTTCAACTTCCATATAAATATATTAATTTTCAGGAGCCTCAAGCATTATACAATGAAATAAAGATCATTCCAATATGCAAACTTGATTGTTCGGTGTCTGAAGCAGTAGTGGAAAAATACGTTGAAGAGGAAATGGCTCAGTAAGTTTGTATAGCTAATAAATTATTTTATCAATTTAGAAATAAAAAGTAAACACAAATAAAAATATTAGCCTGTCACCCAATTAAATATTATGTTAAAAATTGATTCATTAAAAATTGACTTAAGCTTCATAGTTTGATTATATCTGAAATAATACATTTGAGGGGAGAACATCTTTTCTCCCATGAAGTGCACTTTTTATTTCTTGAAGCAAGCACCATTTTACATGACATTTTCTTGAATTTTGGTAAATAATTCTTGCTAAGATTACGCAATTTGTACAATTGGTAATAGGTTAATAATAATTAATATGTATAAAACTAAAGACTCCTATGAGTCAAGCTCAATTCCTTATGACTATACAAAGATGTCTATTAGCATTATTTGATACTAAAACGTAAGTAGCTTACCATTACCTCTTAACAGATTTTTTTTTCAACTTCCCAGTTTTACCTCTAACCCTGAGATTTTCCTGGGGCCTTTTCATCCAATCATTAACTCACTTTAGTCTATTTGAGTTAAACTGGAGGTGACACATTGCTATATCCTGCAGTGGCTAAATAAATTACTATATTGTTTATAATTTTTTAAAAAACAAAATTGCCTAAGTAATTAGGTGCATTTTTTATTGTCTTGATAATTTAATTCATCAGTGTTTTACTTTATTTGTTTGTTTATATATGCAATTTATATAGACTACAATTTCATCAAAGTGACTCTTAATACTTCTTTTCTTACTAGATTTCCTGATAGTCTGTCAGTAACATGGCCTAATGGAGATGAATTATTATCAGATGACATTAAGTGCGCAGGATTTACATTAGGTTAGTATTAATTTCAGAGATAGTTTATTTCAACTTATTTTTCATAAATATGTGGATTGATTATTATTTCAGATAGTAATTTAAAATCTGATTCAATTTATTTGTTTTTCATGTTTGTTGGTTGCTCTGTTTTTTCCCCTTAGGAGATTTACAAGTTGAAATACTGAATAAAAAAGGCGAGCCTATTCAAAAACTTCCAGGACCAAGTCGTGGAGGATCAAAGATCAAAGGATCAAAGTTACTTGTGCAATTTAAGATTGTTTTGCATTGTAAGCATGCAAGTTGTATTTTTACTACATTATTTTAATGTATTAATATATATTAAAATAAGATACTCAAATTGTAGTCACTCTTTCTTCTACGACAGTAAACTTCATGGGCAGAACATTTTGAATTTGATTATTTATTTAAATAGACATGTATGTGGCAGCCCAACTCTGGGTTGTGGAATAAATAAATAAATGGAATAAAGAAGGAGGAGGAAAGCCATGATCAACCAATACAGGAAAATATGTTTTAGGATTTTAATATAATGAACAACATGCAGATATAATATACAAATACAGGTAGTCCTTAACTTACAACACAATTGAGCCCAAAATTTCTATTGCTTGGTGAGACAGTTAAGTGAGTTTTATCAAATTTTATGTCCTTTCTTGCCAAAGTTCAATGAATCAGTGCAGCTGTTAAGTTAGTAACATGATTGTATAGTGAATTTAGATTCCCCATTGACTTTGCTAGTCAGAAGGTCACAAAAGGTGATTACATGACCCAGGAAACAACTGTTATAAATATGAGCCAGTTGCCAAGCGTCCAAATTTTGATCGTAACCATGGGGTTGCCACAACAGTTGTAAATGTGAAAAATGGTCATACATTTTTCAATGCCATTGTAACTTCAGACAGTCATTAAATGAATAGTTGTAAGTCTAGGACTACCTGTATTCATTTTCATTTCCATTTTTTGAGGGAAAAATTGCAGTAAGTGTTGTGTGGCATTACAATTTTGCCTTTGAAAAGGGAGAGGGACAGAATTAAGCAATACTTTATGTTTAACTATAAATACATTGATAGAATAAATATACCTCTGTTAGTCATCAAACAGATTTAAATAGTATCTACCAGATGTTAAGGCTTACAAAAGAATATAGGTATACATATTAATTTAAGTAACATTTTGTAGCTTGCATAGTATTTTTCGTAACAGTCACTTGTGTATACTATACTATAAATGAATATACTAAATCAGTATATTCTTTGATAAGTTTTTACAATTTTCTTACCTTCAGCCATGTATAATATATATCGCTTCGAGAAATTTAGCCCACAACTACACAAGGATCAATGTTATCACAATCCCTCAATAAGTGGATTTTTTGTCATTATAACTTACTAATATTTTATGAAACCAAAAGTTCTAACTATATGCATAAACATGTTTTGCAAGTTATTGTTGTAACTGCTTTGCTTATGCATAGCAATTCAGTGTAATTTTTATGACATTTTGGCTAATAAATATGTGGATGATGTCACTGTGTTTTATATTACATTCTTGACACCATGAATATGCATTAGTTTAGAATTGGTGGTTAAGGCACCAGGCTAGAAACCAGAAACTAAATTCTAATCCCACTTTGGACATGAAAGCTAGCTAAGTGACTTTGGATTAGTCCCTCACTCACAGGGTTATTATTGTGGAGAAAATAAGAGGAGGAAAGAGTTTAGATGTGTTTGCTGCCTTGAGTTATTTATAAAAGTAATAAAGGCAGAATAAAAAAAGTAAAAAACCTCTCTTGAATGTTTTTATAATGTCATATAATATTGCGTTGTCAAAGTAATTGTAATTAAAGAATGAGTGTTAGAGTTTGCCTTTTATATTTACCTTCATGTATCATGCCAAACCAGATTGTTTCTTCATTGATATTTGCATACAATTTCCTCTGGTTTTGCACTTTGGTTTTTACTTCCTTCACTTCCTTATTTGCAAGTCAAAGCTTACCCAAGAAAAATATATTAAATTAAAAAAATGACTGAAAATTTAAAAAATGAAACTGAAAGTTTATCCTTGTATGAACAAGAAATATCAAGCTCTGTTTACTATCCTGCTACTAAGAATAGTAAAAACTGACAAATGCTACAGAAAAGGCTTTCACAATTATGTTACCTATTCAGTGAAGTTCTCCCCCTAGGATAATATCAATATATGGCTGCTTTTCAATGCACTTTAAGAACAAATTTGTTATTTTAGTTCTTAAATTAAAATAGATTATATTTTCCATTGTTAAATGTTTGAATTTTTTTTTATTTTTATTTCAGCTAGCTTATAGATAGTCTTGCTTAACAACCCAAATCAGTCTACATATATACATACATACCGTATTTTCCCCAAAATAAGACCTACGCTTGCCGCCTCTTGTGTGTGTGTCGGAGTATGGGGCGCCCAGCTGGACTGATCATCCTGAAATTGTGTTTCCCCAAAAATAAGCCCTAGTGCTTAGTTTGGAGGCCAAAAAAATATAAGACCAGGTCTTATTTTCAGGAAAACACATACATACCGTACATATACATGCACATTTACTCTCTCTCTGTGTGTGTATAGCTATCTACTTATCTATCTACAAAATTTTTCCAAATTCATTCGAATTAATAACAGATTGATTTATAGTATAATAATGTCTCTGTTTTTCTGTAAGGTTCTGGTAAAAATAAGGAACTCGTTTCTCTTATCAGTCAACATGGAGGGAACTGGCCTTACTGGTTCAAAAAAATGGGTAAGTAATGTTTTGGGGGGGAGTTTTTTTGACTATAGCCTACAGTTGAATAATATTTGATATCTTAAATTTAACATGTATGATTATACACAGAAAATATTGTTGACCTTGGAACCTACACACTAAAACTGCAAGTGTTGAATGAAAGTAATGAAGATACTTATGCAGGAATCCGTCTTCCATCCAAAACATTTAAATTTCATGTAAAAGGTAAGTTTTTACCAATAAAGGCAAATATTTGTAGCTCAGGCAGGAATGAGGGGTCCTTGGTGCTCTCTTTTCTTGCAGACGTTTCATTACCCAAACTAGATAATATCATCAGTGCTAGAAAAGAGTGCAGTTTGCTGCCAGTTTATATTCTAGAGCATTTTGTGAATTATATTCTAGAATAAACTGACAGAAAATTGCACTCCTTACTATCACTGATGATGTTACCTAATTTGGGTAATGAAAGGTCTGCAAGAAAACAAGCAAGCTCAGAGAGCACCAAGGACCCCTGATAGGTAAGTTTAATTGATGTACTCTGTTTTCATATGTACTGTTTACATGTAACAGATTTCATATTTTTATGCAATGAGATGTACAGTAGGTAATCCTCAACTTCCAACCATAATTGAGTCTGCTGTAACTTCAGTCGCTAAGCAAGGACTACTTGTAATATATTCAAAACATTTTTGAAAACATTACTAAAATATAAATGAGCTAAGTATTTAGGCAGTTCTCCAAATAATAATTCTTTCAGTCAGTGGAGAAAATTTTTTTTAGCTTTCATTATAAGTATCTAAGAAGAGTGGCTTTCCAAAGGAAAAGCAACATAGAAATATTAGGAATGTATATTAAAAGTATGATTAATACTTGAAAAACTGACCAACTGAATGGTTTTAGCATTGATCTGTTCTTTTTGGGAATATACATAATTATGTAAATAGTATTGTCCTTCATTTGAACTATTAATTCTAAAAGTTAAACACAATTTCTCTAAAATAAATATATAGTATTATCAGATTTTTATTTGTTCACCCCAGGGAGAAAAAAACTTCAATTTAAAGATGTTGAATTGTGAAAGCAACTCCATGTTTTACTCTGACAGTCTGTCTCTGTTCTGTAAAACAAAGAAAAAAATAAAATGGTGCTAAATATTCTATCAGTATATAATGTAGAATTTGTCCTTACATATCACTTGCATTAAACAACTTTTATAATTTTGCATTTCATGTACCATGTGTTATTGCAGTTTTTTAAATACCATAGGCTATTTAATTTGAGTAAATTTTATTTAACAAAAGCATGATATTTTGTGAACCAAAATCACAAACATTGTCAAAGTGGAAGGTGACTTTTGAGCCTCTATTATATTATTTAGAGAATTATCTTAATGCAGCCCCAGAAAACTGAGCAGTATCAGAATTATAAATAATTAATTCCATTATATTATTTGTGTTTTTCTTAATGAATAAATATTGTTAACATTCTGGCAATTAAGTTGACACTGAAATACAATAAATCCATAGCATTATGCCTACATATACATATATATATATGTAGGTCTTTGGTTATTCGGGTTTTCTCCCGCGTGAAATTGGAAGTGTCTTGGCGACGTTTCGACGAAGTCTCATTCGTCATCTTCAGGCTGGTGTTTTCGGCTGGTGTCTTGGCAACGTTTCGACGAAGTCTCATTCATCATCTTCAGGCTGGTGTTTTGCTCCTAGAAGCACGAAGCCGAAAACACCAGCCTGAAGATGACGAATGAGACTTCGTCGAAACGTCGCCAAGACACTTCCAATTTCACACGGGAGAAAACCCAAATAACCAAAGACCTACATATAAACACCCGCAGAAAACAACTCTTGGGTACAATTTTGTTCATCACAATTCATCTTTACACTTATCCCAGTATTAACATTAACCCCGGATAAGAATACTGGATTATTTTCTTTCTTTTTTTCCTTCCTTTCTTTCTTTCTTTCTTTCTTTCTTTCTTTCTTTCTTTCTTTCTTTCTTTTGTCAAGCATGTATTAGATAACAGATATAAGTATAGACATAATTATGAATACATGAGATGGATACAAATAAAAGGGAACATTAGGACAGGGACGGTAGGCACAATGGTGCACTTATGCATGCCCCTTAAAGACCTCTTAGGAATGGGGTGAGGTCAGCAGTAGACAGTCTAAGGGTAAAGTTTTGGGGGTTTGGGGAAGAAACCACAGAGTCAGGTAGTGCATTCCAGGTATTGACCACTCTGTTGCTGAAGTCATATTTTCTACAATCGAGTTTGGAGTGGTTTACTTTAAGTTTCTATCTATTGTTTGCTTGTATATTGTGGTTGAAACTGAAGTAGTCATTGACAGGTAGGACATTGTAGCAGATAATTTTATGTACTATGCTTAGGTCAAACCGAAGGCGGCGTAGTTTAAATTGTCTAAGCCCAAAATTTTTAGTCTGGTGGCATAAGGTATTCTACAGTATTGTGGGTAGAGGAATGGAGGACTCTTCTCATGAAATATCTCTGGACTCTCTCAATTGTATTAATGTCCAATATGCAGTGCGGATTCCAGACAGATGAGCTATATTCGAGAATTGGTCTAGCAAATGTTTTGTATGCTCTAGTTAGTAGTACAATATTACCAGAGAAGAAGCTACGCGAGATTAGGTTAACAACTTTTAATGCCTTTTCGGCAATGCTATTACAGTGAGCTCTGGCACTTAGATCGTTTGAGATGAGTACTCCAAGGTCCTTGACAGAGTAAGGGTCATCTACAAGGTTGTATCCGTCCAGCTTGTATTTTGTGTTTTGATTTTTTTGCCAATGTGCAAGACAGAGCATTTGTTGGTTGAGATTTGGAGTTGCCAATTGTTTGACCATTCTGACAGATAGTCAAGGTCTTTTTGTAGGATAGCAGTATTGTTGGTGGTGTTGAATAGTTTTACATCATCAGCAAAGAGAACACTGTTGCTTATAATATGATCGCAAATGTCATTTATGTAAAGTATAAAGAGTGTGGGTCCTAAAACACTTCCTTGGGGGACACCGCTGTTAACAGGTGCAGGGTTTGATAGGGCGTTCCCTATTATGACTACTTGTTGCCTGTTTGATAGGAACGCAGCTATCCAACTTATGCAGGGATCCGGAAATGCCGTAAGATTTTAGTTTTAGAAATATAGTTTGTCGTCTACTACTGAATCAAAGGCTTTACAGAAGTCTATAAATTGTGTCTATTGCTTTACCCTGGTCGAGTTGTGAAGTCCATATGTTTTTACAGTGTAAGAGTTGCAGATTGCAGGGCAATTTTTTTTTGAAGCCAAACTGCTTGTTAGATAGTAGGTTGTTTGTCTCTAAGTAGAGGGTAATGGATTGGTTTATGATTGATTCCATGACACAACATAATGAGATTGGTCTGTAATCTTCAACTAGGCTGGGGTCACCCTTTTTGAAGATAGGGATGACCTTGATTAGTGATCATAAGTTAGGCAAGGAGCTGGTTCTGAAAGATATTTCATATATTATGCTAAGAGGTTCTGCTATGGTGGTTGAGAGCTTTTTAAAGAAGTAGGCACCATAATCCATCAGGGCCAATAGATAGAGATGGTTTTAGGTTGCATAAAGCCCCATGGTGACTCACAGTGACTTTTTTGAGGTTGGGGTGCGGTGGGTGAACTTTTTTCAGTTATTTGGCTATTTTCTTGAGGTAAGGATGTGGTGGGCGCTTCAGAGCAAGAGTCTTACCTTCCTACCTGGATGCCGCCATCTTGAAAATTAGTGAGATATCATTGTAAGTAAGATATCCCCAAATCATTAAAGAACTATCATAACTTGCTGACCCATGTGAGATAATTTAAATGTGATTAATAACTGGATATCATTAAATTGTATGTTAATATAGTGAATGAAAGATTTGACTCTGTTGATAGAAAAGTGCTACAAATTCTACTCTAATTTTCATTTTACTGAACATGTCATATTTCAAAATATTTTTTTATTTTTAAAATCACTGTACAGATCAATGTTTTGTCCTCATTTGAAACCTTATATATAAAGGAAAAAAAGTGTTTCTACAGATATGCATCAAGAATTGTACCTAATGAAATAAAAATTCAGATAACAGGGAAATTCTCCTTAATTTTATATATGAGAAAATTAATAACTGAAAGCTGATGAAAATAGCAAAAAGTGAGTAGAGCCATCAACATGTGATTAAAAAATTCCTGTCCCCACCAAGATGTTGACTTTTTCTTTTCTTTTCCTCAGAAGGCGCACCTCAGAAGTTTACAATAGGAATTTTGGATCCTCCATTTCGGATAGGACACCCATTCAGTATTCCTCTAAATGTCCAGGATGAATTTGGACATACCACTGAACTGACGGAAAATATTACACCAAAACTTGAAGCAAGGTAATAGTTATTATTTTATTTTTATAACATAGAGAAAAAGTTATTGTATGATCCTAATTTGATGTGAATGCTGGGCATTCTGTATTTCATAACTATTTATTTCCTATGTGTTGTCATAAAATTAGAACATTTTCCTTTAAAATCTCTTATATTTCAGCTAATTACTGGGAAACTGGAGTGGAATGGAGTGGAATGGAATGGAAATGTTTCTTTTATCATAATTAATTTTTTTCTGCTCTCTTAATAAAGTGAGAATATATAAAATGATGGATGTGACAACAGGTTTTTTTAGGCGTGAATAGATGATATGTGTAACTGTTATGTAGAGCAAACAGTTATCTGAGGATTCTTTTATCTTTTTTTCTTCAAGCAAATGCAGCTCCCTCTTCTTTTTCTCCTACATTCTTGTCTCCCTTTTTTAAAAAAAACCTGAATCAATTACAGATAAATAGCTAGATCTGGAGGTATTTTACTCTTGTGTGTATGTAAAATAGTTTGCACATTCTGTTAAGTCTCTTTATGAACATTGTTCAAATACTGCTTCTTGTTTCTTCTAATAGCTGTCTAACAATCAGATTCAGGATTTGAAAGCAATTTCTGATTTGTTTTCTTTAGAATGGTAGGAATAAGTTGAAGATCATATTATGGAACCTAAACGGCTTTCTTCTTTAACTTTACTTGGAGCTTGCACATGAGCAGTTCCACAGTCAGTACCCATCCATGTCTTTGGTGCTATAACTGAACTCCTTCACCTCCTTTCAACAATAACATAGAATTAGAATTAGAATTTTTTTATTGGCCAAGTGTGATTGGACACACAAGGAATTTGTCTTGATGCATATGCTCTCAGTGTACATAAAAGAAAAGATACGTTCATCAAGAATCATAAGGTACAACACTTAATGATAGCCATAGGCATAGCCATAAGCAATCCGGAAACAATATCAATATAAATCGTAAGGACACAAGCAACAAAATCGTAAGGATGCAAGCAACAAAATTACAGTCATACAGTCATAAGTGGAAGGAGATGGGTGGTGGGAACGATGAAAAGATTAATAGTAGTGCAGACTTAGTAAATAGTTTGACAGTATTGAGGGAATTATTTGTTTAGCAGAGTGATGGCATTCAGCCCTCTTTTTGACTTGTGCAGTATACAGGTCCTCAATGAAAGGCAGGTTGGTAGCAATTGTTTTTTTTCTGCAGTTCTAATTATCCTCTGAAGTCTGTGTCGGTCTTGTTGGGTTGCAGAGCCAAACCAGACAGTTATAGAAGTGCAGATTACAGATTCAATAATTCCTCTGTAGAACTGTATCAGCAGCTCCTTGGGCAGTTTGAGCTTTCTGAGTTGGCACAGAAAGAACATTCTTTGCTGTGCTTTTTTGATGACGTTTTTGATGTTAGCTGTCTATTTTAGATTTTGCGATATGATAGAACCTAGAAATTTGAAGGTCTCTACTGTTGATACCATGCTGTCTAGTATTGTGAGAGGTGGAAGTATGGAAGAGTTTCTCTTAAAGTCTACCACCATTTCTACGGTTTTGAGCGTGTTCAGTTCCAGATTGTTCCGGTCACACCACGAGGCTAGTTGTTCAACCTCCTATCTTTATGCGGATTCATCATTGTCTTGATTGAGACCGATCACTGTTGTGTCATCTGCGAACTTCAGTAGTTTAACAGATGGATCATTAGAGATGCAGTCATTGGTATACAAAGAGAAAAGAAGTGGGGAGAGCACACAGCCTTGGGGGGGCCCTGTGCTAATTGTACAGGTATCTGATCAATTCTGCTTAGCTTCACCTGCCTCTTTCTGTTTCTTAGGAAACTTATGATCCACTTACAAGTGTGTTCAGGTACCTGTAGCTGGTTTAGCTTAGTTAGAAGTGTGTCCGGAATGATGGTATTGAATACTGAACTAAAGTCTACAAAGAGGACTCTTGTGTAGGTCTTTGGAGATTCAAGATGTTGGAGGATGAGGTGCAGAGCCATATTAACAGCATCATCTGTCGATCTATTTGTTTGGTATGCAAATTGCAAGGGGTTTAACAGCGGATCCCTGATGGTTTTCAAGTGAGACAGCACAGCCTTTCAAAGGTTTTCATAATTACAGATGTTAGAGCAACTGGTCTGTAGTCGTTCAGTTCCTTGATGTTGGGCTTCTTCGGCACTGGGATGATAGTAGAGTGAAGCAAGAAGGAACATAGCACATCTCTAGTGATTTATTGAAGATACGGGGGAAAATGGGGACCAATTGGTCAGCACAGACTTTTAAGCAAGAAGGAGTGTCTGGGCCTGGCGCTTTTCCTGGCTTTTGTCTGTGAAATAGATCTTGCACTAGTCAGTTTTATTTCTATGTACTCCACCTGGGGATGTCCATATACAACCTGGGCATTTTGGTTGTTTGACAATAATGTTATTGTGATAAAATAATTGGAGTCCGTGATGGCAAACCAATAGCACGTGTGCCAGAGGTGGCGCGCAAAGCCCTCTCTGGGCATACGCACCAGCCAGCTGCTCTCTTCCAGGTTCCGACACGCATGAACTCCATTTTCAGCACTTGGTGCCAAAAAGGTTAGCTGTCACTGATTGGAGTGCAGAAATTGAAAAGATGGTCTCCTGCTCCATTTTGGTTTCCTAAGCCATACAGTCTAACTACATTTTCCTCTTTTATGTTTCCAACTAGTCACCAATCACAGGACATCTTACTTACATGTTCCATTGATTTCAAACTGAATTTGATCACAGAAATCACCAACCCCCTCTTCTGCATCAGTGGTTGGAAGATAAACTTGATAATCATATTAAGGAGCCTTGGTCGCACAGTGGTTAGAATGCAGTACTGCAGGCTGACTCTGCCCACTGCCAGGGGTTTGATTCTGACAGGCTCAAGGTTGACTCAACCTTCCATCCTTCCGACGTTGGTAAAATGAGGACCCAGATTGTTAGGAGCAATATGCAAGGACTGTAAACTGCTTACAGAAGGCTGTAAAGCATTGTGGAGTTCTATTTAAGTCTAAGTGCTATTGCTATATTATTGCTATATTAAAAGGTTGCCCTCAAAGTCTAACTAATATTATTCAGTCATTGATTGTACTGTAGCTTAGTATTATTCTTGCTATGTACCATTCGTCACTATAAAAGCAACACTATTTCCTCTTTGTTTTTCATTTCCTGATTAAAATACAGTGTGCTCTTCTTTCACTGTGTTGAGCTTTTGTGTGTTCATGCTTTTCAAATTATATATTCCTATTGCAATTCTATCTCGGTAGCTTCAGATTCTCTTTTCTTGTATGGAACTAAACGTCCAAAGTCTTTAATTTAGACACATCATAAACACCATGAGTATTCTCAGCTCTTCCTCAGTAGGATGTTGAGTGCCATCCGATCTGAGGGACCTATCATACACCACTAAATTGTCCATCATTTTGTATTTTCTATCCATGTAGTTTTCTTGCTAAAAATACAGGAGTGGTTTATCATTGTTTTCTTCTTTATGAAATGATGCCTTAGGAGGGGAAAAACAGGTCCAAAATCTTTCCCACTTTTACATGATATGAATATTTCTCTAGTACCATAAGAATTCTTTCCCAACATTCATCGCTTGTATGGAGTAAATCAGTCTGAACAGATGCATCTCTAGATAGCAATACCCTATGCATATTTAGTTGGCAGCCATTGCATTTGTTGCCAGAGAAACAATAAACCAGAAGGGATCAGGAGTAATAAGCTCAGTAACATTATAAGAGATACAGTATACCTTCCCACCTAGATTTTAGACATGTCGCCATGCCATACTAGCAGTAGTGATTCTCCCAGAACCATCTAGAACTAAATGGCTGAGAAAAGTTGTGTGGTACCACCTCAGATACATCAGATCTCTCTTTATATCATCAGCAGAAGGAAGTGGAGATCAAAAGTTCATGAATATATATTAAGGATATGTGAGCTCCAACAAAACACGGGAGTCATGGAATTACAATAGAATGGTGAAGCCCAAGGAAAAAATGTAAAGAACTATGCTTCAGAGGCAGGCTGTCTCTACAACATAGATAAACATGTTATGTAGAAGCTTTATTATAGCTTAATATATTTTGAGGTATGCTTAAATCCAGTGTTCCATGCACCTTAGTATAAGCTCAGTAATCATGTTTTTCGACCGTGTTGAATCATGCATCGGTCATGTTTTAAAAGATTTAATATTTTTATCTACAAAATATTCTTGTTCTAATAAGAATAAGCCATACAGAATCACATTTACAAGTTCAGTGTCCTAATAAATCAAATAAATAAAGTGAAATCCCATTTGCAATGTATCATTGCCATCTTGTGGTCTAGTCAGATATTACATTGTCATATGAGATTCCCCCCCCCTTTTATCAAGTTGCAGCTCAATAATTCAACGCTGAATGTTTACATTTTGATTGTTTAAAATTTAATATGTTTATATAGTATTGTCTTTTAAAATAAAGCTTTGATTTGTTTATTTCTTGTGGTATTGGTCTGTTTCTCCAAAGAAGAATGGATGAGTTAAAACTTCCAGCTACTATAAGGCCAGGAGACTTCTTACTCATTTTCACCTTCCATTGCCTATAAGATAATGCAAATTGTGATAACTTATCTCTCACACATGCTATCTGGTAGAGTATGATTGGTCTCTAAGAGGAATTAGAAAGGAAAAAATCCTTACTAAAACATTACCATTTATCTCATAAATGATAACTAAAATTATTCTCTTCCATTGATTCTAAGTTTTATTTTGTAGTGGTCTAAGATTACAGTATGAAGAAATAAAAAGAAGGCCAAATTGTGTAATTTCAGGCATAATTGCTAAAGGCCTTGTAAATAATTACCAAGGCAAGGTAAGATAATCTTTTTCAATACAAAATGAATTTTTAAATTATCTAATTAATGGATAGTTTTAAAATAGAATTTTCAGCTATCACAACAAACCTGTTATTTAAAACATTTAAAGCTGTTAGTTCAGTTAAACTGATTTTGATAGGTTATGAATCTGAAGTAGCAGTGTGCCTTTCAAGTGATGGGATAATCTGAATATAATTTGAAGCAGAGTTTGGAAGGAGCTAAAAAAAATCTCTATTCAATATTTGGTGGTATTCAGTAACATGCACTGCAAGTAAAGATACAAACATATACTTTGACATTTTTTTTGTACTTTAACATAATTGTTTTTTAAGGGTATTCATTATAAGTACTAAATAGTCAAACACAGTTGTACTATTATGGTTGGTTGCATAATCAGCTAAATATTTATACTGGATTTCATGTTTCCTGAGGACCTGAGATTGTTTTATTACTATTATATCTTATTTCAACAGAACTTTAATCTAAAAATCACTCTTCCTGGCCTAATGGAAGAATCCCAAGTTTTGAAAATTAAACTTCTCCCAGGTAAGTAAAATATTTGAAATAATGAAAGCATATGTTGAAAATGGCAGTAATGTAATGATTCACAAAGAGATGTACATTTTGTAGATATATTAGAATCCAGTTTCGGCATAGATCAGATCAACTTTTGTGGTTTTGTTTTTCTGGCTGATTAATACGAATATAGTATAAAATGTTATACTGAATTTCAGGAGAATGAGATTAATATGAAAAATAAAGATTTCTGATTTGTCATATTTCAGGGAAAAAAAATAAGTGTAAGGGTTTTAGAGGAGAGCCAGTTTGGTGTGGTGCGTAAGGCATCAGGCAGAAACCGACAGACGAATTCTAATCCTGCCATAGGCACAAAGCCAACTTGGTGGTTTTTGGACCAGTCACTCTTTTTCAACTCAAGGAAGCAGATAAAAAAAATTAATCCCTAAATTTTGTCAAGTAAACCTCAGGGATTTCTCCAGGCAGCAGCTAGGAGTCAACATTTATTAGCACGCACACACACACAGGCGCGCACACACACACGACTTAGTCCTTCAAATTCTTTATTACTTTTTGAAAAAAATGTCTTTGATAATGAGCATTTGGGCAATGAGAAGCCTTATCTTTGTTCAGGATTACTGTGAGAGAAGATGACTAGAAAATGTGAACCATATAGAACTTTGAAATGCTTAAACACCATATAAGCATTTTTAAAAAAAAAAAAAAAAAACAGGCAACATTCACTAAAAGGGAAGCTTTTTTATTTTCAAATAGTCCCTAAAATTTTCCAGTTACTTTGACAATTTGAAATGAACCAATACATGATAATGAACATTCAGCAGTCTACTTCACTGTTGAATGTAAGGATTTCTTTTTTTAAAAAAAAATGTACCTTCAGTGAATCTGACTTCAGTGAATCTCCCAGAAGACCCCTGGTTTTTGTAGACCCTGGATTCATCTTCCTGCTTTGGAATAGCTACTTTGTAATTAAATAAACCTTACATCTTGTTGCCACAAGCTAACTGCTTAGAAGATGTGTTTACCTGGTGTTAGATAAAATAAACACATAGCCTATAGCCGTGATGGCGAACCTATAGCACGCATGCCATAGGTGGCACGCACAGTCATATCTGTGGGCACGCGACCATTGCCCTAGCTCAGCTTCAGCATGCATGCGCGCGCCAGCCAACTGATTTTTGGGACTTCCGGGCCCACCAGAACTTGGAAACCGGGCTGTTTCCGGCGAGAAACAGGCCTACCAAGCTCACTGTGCCATCGTGTGCCAAAAGCGGGGGAGAGTGCGGAGGGTTGCGCATGCATGTGCGGGGGGAGGGGCGGAGCGCATTGAATTATGGGTGTGGGCATGCGCACACGCAACTCCTCGCACTCCCCCTGCTTTTGGCACACAATGGCAAAAAGGTTAGCAATCACTGGCCTATAGTCTTACTTGTCAGTGTGAAAGAAAAAAGTTTCTATAGTGTTTCCTCATGGCTTTTTTTTTTTTTTAATTTGATTTATATGCCGCCCTTCTCCGGAGACTCAGGGCGGCTTACAATGCGTTAAGCAATAGCCTTCATACTTTTGTATATTTATACAAAGTCAGCTTATTGCCCCCACAACTGGGTCCTCAATTTACCTACCTTAGAAAGGATGGAAGGCTGAGTCAACCTTGAGCCTGGTGAGATTCAAACTTACAGTAATTGCAGACAGCTGGTGTTAAAATCACAATGCTATAAGTCTGCTGAGCCACCAGGCTTTGAAGTATGTGGCAAGGGTAAACAATAATTTCCCCAATCTGCTTTGGCAAAATATAGTAACACAAAATATAATTTAAACATTAACTTTATTAAAATATATAAAAATGTAAAATGTCTTTTTAACTTTAGGTTATCATATCAAAAATCATTAATGGAGAAATAAAAATAGAGGATTGGCTGCATTGGCTTACATATTCATAGCTTGCAGGTTGTATTATATTGTTTATGGCATGGATATAATTTAAAATATTGATATTATCAAACTTGTTAGTTTGTTTTTGGACATTTTATTTTTTATTTATACAATTGATTGGCCGCCCATCTTACTTCAAGGTAATTCTTTTAATGCTTGTAATATATTAAATGTCAGTTTCTGACCTCCAACAGGCCTTCCTCGGCAACTAAGTGTGAAACCAGATGAGGATATCTTAACAGTTGAGAATGGAACAGCTTTCTCTTTTCATGTTGAGGTATTGGATGAAGAAGGCAACATAACACCTCAACCAAAACTACTTGTTCAGTGCAAGGTAGGCAGCTCTCAAATATACAGTAATTGCTTATACTGCTGAAAATAACATTATGGAAATATTCTGTTATTTCAACTCTAGAACTTAGATGTTGACATTTTGGCTAGAGTTTTGTGTTAAGAACACATAGCATATGCATTTACTGGGAATGTCATCATTTTGTAGTCTATCTTAAAATTTAGTTCTAAGACATTTATGCCATATTATGACTTGAATGGGCCATAACCTTAATCGAAATTATTCTTGATTATATTAGTTTTTAGAAGTTCCAGGCCTTCCTGTATATGTTGTAGATTACAGCAGTCCTGACAAAAATATATTAACTGGACCAGTTCTGCACATTCAAAATGTAAAGGAAGTTCGAAGACTTGAAGCAAGAATTGAAATACCAGTAAGTTAAAGATATTCCCCCTCTTCCCTCCAGAATGCTATCACCCTTGCATATACTTCTCTCTGTCTACTATCAATGCTTTTGGCCTAACGGGGCTGTTTTTTTAAAAGCTGACAAAGCATAAAATAGTCTTTGGTGTTGATATAATTTTTAATTTCTTTTAATAGGTGAGTTTCAGACATGAAAATCATGGGGAACAAATATATGTAATTTCTTAGACTACTCCCTAGCCTATTAAAAGACAAATTGTGTTAACATCTGCAGCAATTGAAAGAAAAATTCTTGAATCTTAAACTTGATTAATTTTGTACAAGCATATCTCTACAAGTTTCATATCAGTCATGGCTTTTACAAATAGGGAGTAATAGCATTTTATAAGAATGTTGTGTTTGTTCACCATTCCTCTAAATCACTTTTATTGGAAGTGGCTTATAAATTACTTTTTGGACACCTCCAGAAGTATAAGTTTTATTATACTGGATGATCTTCCTCCAACCCACAGTGAATGATTTATATAAATTTAAAACTTCAAAGAATTTTTTTTTTAAATTTAGATTTAAGCAGCTAAAGGGAAATTATTAGACTGTTGCTTTTGGAAGGAAATTAACTGGATCAAGATTGAATGGAAATACTATAATACTTCGGAAAAGTTAGAATATTGCTTGTTGTTTATGTAAAATCCTATTAAACTATATGAGGATCTGAGTTTTAGTGTAAGAAATCCTTTCCTGGGAAATGTTCTGGATGAGAGAAAAACATAAGAAAAGAACTTAAAGACTGGTTAAGGAAGCAATCGGAAATAAATAATTAAAGGAGAATTCCCATTAATATCATGGAGAAAAATATTTTTACCCTGGAAAAATTTAAGAATACTTGGCAACAATGTATCTAAAACATACTCTTTAGACCATGGGTGTCAAACTCACCGCGTCATTTTGTCATCACGTGATGTTTCGTGAGATTTTTCCCATTCACAGAACTGGGGTGGGTGTGGCCTGTGCACGATACATCCGGCCCGCCAGTTTGACACCCCTGCTATAGACTATCTGAATCAATAAAAATGGTCTTAAAAGAAGACATAGGATATAATCGAAAATCAGACTGTTTTGGATGTGAATTTAAAATGAATGGATGTAGGAATGTTTTATAAGATGTTATATAAGACCAACAAATGAAACTGGCTGAGGTTTCAATAATTAAAAGACATACATAAATAGTAAAGCAGAAGAACAACTTGGATAGTCATATTTTAACTCAAAAAATTGACTTGGACAATTTTCTTACTTTTGATTTACAAAAAAGAGGTGTTATATCATGAAGAAATTCCTGAGAAAAGCAAAAGAGAGAAGAAACAATTTGGACATTACCTAAAAGGAATCCAGATCTTTAAAACTAAAACTAAGATGTACAATGTGGGCCTATTTGATCAAGGTTAAGATACAGTATATGATTCCCCTCTTTTCTAACAGCTTTTAAATGTTTTTTCCTAACTAGGACTTAATGTTGAGGCATTAAAATTGTTTTTACGGATAAGATATAGGGAGAAGGTTTTCTTGTGTTTTTAGAGGAAATAATAAGCTCTGATATGATAATTGAGTAGAGATAAAAAGAGATGAAAAGAAATTAATTTGTGGAACATCAATTGAAGGGATTAAATATTAATATTTTCAATTTGTTTCTAGTACCGTAATTAATGGATTTTTCTTGATTATGTTTGAATGATGAGGTTTTAAAGATTTGTTTTTATATATTAGACATAGACTTTTGGTGATTAGGACTGAAAGATTTTTATTATTTGCCAATAGATAAAAGATAATTTATGGAATGAAGAGAGTTTTGGTTGAAATATTAAGGTATTAAGTATTAAGATGGTATTAAACTATTAAAAATGTTTATACTTGTTTGGATAAAAGAGGAAGATAATTTTTTAATATGTGTGTGGGTATGTGCTTTTGTACTTTCTATATTTTTTTATTTATATTTTCCTTAGTTTGTATTAGTTTTTATCTTTGTAATTTTAAATTTCAATTAAAAATATTATATAAAAACAATCTTTTTTAAAAAATAAAATTTATTATTTCTTCTTTTGAAAGAAAAGTATATAACCATCACAATTGTAACTGACACCAGAACCATTACGGTAGGAATAGCATATTTAAAAAAATAAATGTAGTGTTTCTTAGTTGTATTTTGATATATTATATAGATATTATATTTTATGTTAAGAAATACATTGCAAATATTCATAGTGTAATAACGATTAATTAGGTTTGATTCGGTAAAATATTGTTGTACAGCTTTGAACATTCAAGTTTCTTTTCCTTGTGGTATTTCTTTTTGTTTTTATTGCTAGAGTTGTAAAAATGTGCCACCGGTTAACAAGATTATTCAACTGCTTCCTAGTACGCGTGTTGCAAGACTGCAGATTAATTTCACTGAAGGAGAAAAAGTTATTCAGATTAAAGATGAGGATGTAATTAACCATGTTGCAGGTGATGTGCTAAAAAATCTTACTCTCCAAATTTATGACGAGGGAGACAGAAAAATCAAAATAACTCCAGCTCTAGCTCAAAAAGTTAAAGTAAGTATAGGACATCTTGTGAACGTAATAATTCTAAGCAAAACTGTTTGCTTTGACTGTTACTTAGGCTGCCCATATCTTTTATAATGAATTGATATTTGTAAAACTTCAAGGAATTGCTTAATGCATTGTAAGCCGCCCTGAGTCTCCGGAGAAGGGCTGCATATAAATCAAATTAAAAAAAATAAAATAAAAAAAAAAAGGAAGGAAAAAAAATAGCAATTCAGCTTGTTCTCTTTTTTTGTTACACATATAGAACTTAGAAAACTGCCTACTTTTGTTCACATTTTTTAAATGCTCATTCTTAAATGTTACTGTGGAATGAAACTTAGTCCTTGCAGAATATTGAATGCTGACTATTAAGATATGCTTAAAAGGATAATTGTGTTTGAAGCCCAAACACAATTTAGAAGTTAACACCAAACCTTTTTTCAATTTACTGCTGTTCGGCAGAAACACAAACTTAGCAGGAGTTCAATGTTACTTTATGGAACAACGAGGGAAAAACTGATGCCTGTTCCCCCCCCCCCCCCCCCCAAGTCTCCTTATATGGCTGCATTTTTTTTCTCTCCACCTTTTGACCTTAGATGCATATTTCTATGTGTCTCTGTGGTATCTGTGTAAGCCTCCAAAAGCTTCAGTAGCTTTAAGGCACAGTCAGCAGGTATCAAGAGGATATCAACTCCAGATTTGAAGCATTTTTGCCTTTCTGATCTGGATACCATCCACTAGCTTTTAACTGGGAGAAGCAATGCATCACAGGTCAACATCCTTTTGAATTAAGGTTTTTCAGATGGGATAATTTACAGAATGTGTTCAAAATCCAGGATCCATGACTCCTGTGGGATTGAAATTTAGCAATATTTTTTCTTCAGTACTGCCATGTTGCTTCATCACTACCCAGATATTTGGTAGACCAGTCCTCCCTAGCCTCCTGAGGTTAGGTAAACTGGCTCTTCTATTGGCCACTCGAGATCAGGTAGACCAGTTCCACTCTAGCCCACACACATCCCTACACACCTTCCCTTGTCCTCGCTGTGCCTCCCTTCAGCCCTCGTGTACCTGCTCACATCCTTACCACACCTTACTTATGCACCCCAACAACTTGGAGATTTCCTGAACTCTCAGCTCCTACTTGAAGAATGTGTGGTAGCCATTCACAGTCATTCATGCTTTTTGTCATCTTTCTCTTGGATTACTGCAATACATTATATTTGGGGTTATGTTTTGTATACATTTTTTTTGCATACTCTGAGCAGACGTTTATAAAGGGTGTTTAAAGAAATACATGGACTATGAAGTATTCACCTTTCTTGAAAAAAATTTGTTAATTATTTCAAACAGTTGTCATGGTCTACCATGACAGCATTAGACTGAGAACATTACACTTTTATTTAGATTTGAATGTACATAATTTTGGATATTAAGAAATAGCCCCAATAAAATAGATGTGCTTATATTAAATTGAAGCACTTTCAGTTCAATTCATTAACAGTATTTCCATTTAGGACATTCCAGTGTTCATGAATTTCCAGAAAAAAAAATGGAATGGAATGGAATGGAATGGAATGGAATGGAATGGAATGGAATGGAATGGAATAGAATAGAATAGAATAGAATAGAATAGAATAGAATAGAATAGAATAGAATAGAATAGAATTCTTTATTGGCCAAGTGTGATTGGACACACAAGGAATTTGTCTTGGTGCATACGCTCTTGGTGTACATAAAAGAAAAGATACATTCGTCAAGAATCATAAGGTACAACACTTAATGATAGTCATAGGGAAACAGTCAATATAAATCTTAAGGATACCAGCAACAAGGCAACAGTCATACAGTCATAAATGGGAGGAGATGAGTGATAGGAACAATGAGAAGATTAATAGTAATGCAGTAATGCAGTGTTGAGGGAATTATTTGTTTAGCAGAGTGATGGCATTCGGGGAAAAAACTGTTCTTGTGTCTAGTTGTTCTGGTGTGCAGTGCTCTATTGCATTGGTTTTTTTAAAATCAAGTTTTATTGATTTTTTTCTTTCACACACATACACACACACACACACACACATTTTATGAGCAGAGTATTGACCATATCATATCTTATACAATTTATCATATTCAATTTCATTTTACATAATTACCATTTTTGCCAAAATATTCTTTTTCCATACTTTTTTATCTTATCTTAATACTTCTATACTTATTATATAAACAACATCACCATCCACTCTCAAATCCTAGTTTCTTAACATTATTTCAGTTAGTTATCTTATCCATTGTTAATCATATATATTTCCTTTTAAGTTTCATATTAATTCGTTCTTCATCCTAATAAATTTGCACATTCTCGGGGTTGCCTTTCTACCATCATCTCCCTTGTTTTACAACAATTCTCCTCTCCTCGCCTCTCTCTTCTATCCTTCCCTTCTTCTATCCTTTTCTACTTTCCTCTTTCCTCCTCTCCTACTCCTTCTCTACTTCCCCTTCCTTCCCCCTCCTCTATTCCTTCCTCCCTTTCTAACCTTCTCTCCTACTCTTATTTCCCCTCCTTTTCTTCCTCTCCTTTTCCCTTTCTTCTATTCCTCTCTCTCCTTCCTCTCTTCTTCTTCCCTCTACTCCTCCTTCCATTCTCTTTCCATTGTTGTATTCATTTTCAATTCAATATTTTCCACAATGATATCTGGACAACCCCGATTTCTCCCCCCCCACTTATTAACTATATTTTTCAAAGTCCCCATCACATTTTTTAATTATTAACAATGTATTTCAACTCATTCCATTTTTACATTGAAACCTTTTAACTTAATTAACCTTCCACCTCTTATTTTCCTTAGTTCCTAATTTCTTATTCCAACATCCATTAGTTATTTTCTCATTTACTAGCCTTTCAATTTTATATCTTAATTTCAGTTATTTTCACATTTAAACCAATCTTCATTTCATATTGCATCTGCTAATCCATTTTACAATAAATAATATACTTCTTGTTTACTTCTTACATACAATTTCTATTATTAATACCTTTCTCTTAAATCAACTAATAAATGCTTTTTTTCCCCTTCCTTCTCTCCATTATTCTTCCCCTTTTACCCATTTTCTTTTGGTCTCTCCAAAATTCCACTTCTTAATATTTTTCTCCCATTCTCTTATTTTCTTCTTTTTCTTTTTATATTTATTGTATCTTTTCTCCTGAATCCTTTCTCTCATTTTTAAAATTGTTACCCTTTTAATTCCCCCCCCCTCAGTCTTTTCCCATTTCCTTCTTTTCCTTTCTTTTTTGGGTGATATTCCCCCCATCCACATTTTGTTTTTCACTGTCAATCCCAGTTTATCTTCAATTATTTTCCTTTCAACATTATGTTCTTGCTTCACATTTACCGTATTTTTCGGAGTATAAGACGCACCTTTTTACCCCCCAAAAGGGGGTGAAAATTTAGGTGCATCTTATACACCGAATGTAGCCCTGCCCACCCACTGGCCCCCACCCTTTGGCCTGTGCCTCGCAGCAGTTACCTTCTTGCAAGCAAACAGCAAGAAAAAACAGCCCCTTTCAGCTTCAGCATAGGTTAATTAGCACAAGTTGATTAGATCAGCCTTCCAACTCTCAGCTGATTTGTCTCAGCTGTTTTGCGCAGGGCTCTCCAGCTTGCTGCAAAAACTGCTGGAGCAGATTTTTTTCCCCTAACTATGCTGAAAAAACAAAACTGAAAGTAAAGCAGATTCTTTGCTGCAACGTGACAAAATGAGGGAGAGAGAGATTTCTTTTTCTTTTTTCTCACCAAAAAGGTAGGTGCAAACAATGGGAAATTTAGGGCAAAAGAGGAGAGTTCAAGATTTTAAAACACAAAAGAAAAAAAGCTCTATTTAACTAGGGAATTGTAATAATTGAGATACTATTAATTGTATATTGTGTTGAAAACAGAAATGGTTAAGTTGTGGTTTGGAGGAATATATGGGGAAAATTATTTGGTTTATTATTATTGGTAAATATAATTAATTGATTTGTAAGAAATTGGATTGCATGGAAATAATTGGAATATTCATGTTCATATTGATTAATATACAAAAAACATAGTTATAACTAATTGATTTATATAAAAATGTTGAATTTGTATTAAACAATTGTAATATTAAATAATTAACCAATGTGAGGATGGATATAAAAATAATGACAATGGGAAGGGGTATAATATAGAATAGAAGGGAAAAATTGAATTTGATTAAGATTAGAGATGAGAATGAAGGGTAATATTGTTTTTTTTTAAAAAATAGATGAGGAATATATATGACAAAAAGGAAATATAGAAATTGTAAATTTAATTGAAATGACTAAACACTGTTTAAATTTGTGAACCAGCCAAACACTCTGTTCAAAGAAAATACATTGTATGTTTGTATGTGCGTTTGTCTAAAAAATTTTAAAAAACCTTTTTTTAAAAAAAACAATCAAAACAGGTAGGTGTGTCTTATACTCTGGTGCGTCTTAAACTCCGAAAAATACAGTATATTCTCTTTTTCCTTTTTTTTTTATTCTAACCAGATTTCCGCTTCTTTATCACCCTTAAATGCTTCACGCACCTTCTTAAACATTTCCATTAATTCCTCATATTCCCAATGTTCCATCTTGTCAATTCAATTTTTTTTACTTTTAATTTATATGTAGTTAAAATTCAAGTCCATATAGTCTCTCTCTCTTTTTTTTATTTCCAAATAGTATCCAATTCAAATATTTGTCTAAACCATTCCAGTTTAAGGCTTTGTTCTTTTTCTCTTTCAAGGTTGGGATCCAGCAGTTTAAACAAGTACTCCTTCAATGTTTAAAGCATATGTTTGTTGTAGTGCTTTCTTCTCTCTCCAGTTCACAAATACCCAGGCAACACAATATCACTTTTAAATCCACATCGAAAATACTTTCTCTTCATTTGTTTTCCTTTTATTGTTAAAAAATGCTTTCTCTCAGTTTTCTTTTTCTTGTTTTATTTCTAATTTCTCCAAATTCAATTTTAAGTCCAGGTAGAAAATTTTCTTTTTTGGGTTTTAGTCTTTTAACTTTTAACTTTTAACTTTTAACCCCACCCCAGCCCCACCGGATCATAGAGCTGCCTCCGACCCTTCGAGAAATTTGCCTTTCCTCTTGGTCTTCCGAGGTGCCTCTCTTTCTTCACCGTCCCTCCAGACAGTTCCAGTCCAAAGACCCCCCACTAGCGGTTTGTCTGGCTGGATTTTCGCAAAGCTCATCAGAGCTTCGCTATTGTCCAGCCAGTCTCGCTGCACTGCTTCCGGTTATCTCTCTATAGCGCCATTTTGAGGGTAGGAGTTGAAACAGTTTATGTCCAGGAAGTGAGGGGTCTGTAAATATTTTCACAGCCCTCTTTTTGACTTTTGCAGTATACTGATCCTCAATGGAAGGCAGGTTGGTAGTAATTGTTTTTTCTGCAGTTCTAATTATCCTCTGAAGTCTGTGTCTGTCTTGTTGGGTTGCAGAACCAAACCAGACAGTTATAGAGATGCAGATGACAGAATCAATAATTCCTCTGTAGAACTGTATCAGCAGCTCCTTGGCAGTTTGAGCTTTCTGAATTGGCACAGAAAGAGCATTCTTTGTTGTGCTTTTTTGATGATGTTTTTGATGTTGGGTGTCCATTTTAGGTCATGAGATATGGTAGAACCTAGAAATTTGAAGGTATTTATTGTTGATACTGTATTGTCTAGTATTGTAAGAGGTGGTAGTATGGGAGGGTTTTTCCTAAAGTTCACCACTATTTCTACAGTTTTGAGTGTGTTCAGTTCCAGATTGTTCTGGTCACACCACGAGGTTAGTTGTTCAATCTCCTGTCTGTATGCAGATTCATCATTGTCTCGAATGAGACCGATCACTGTTGTGTTATCTGCGAACTTCAGTAGTTTAACAGATGGATCATTTGAGATGCAGTCTGAAATTTGCATGCTGTTGTCATCAATATCATCATGTAACCAGGTTTCAATAAAGCATAGGGCAGGTGCGCTGTGAAAATCAGAGTTGCATCTGTTTAAAAGGAGTATTTCATCCATCTTGTTAGCAAGTGAGAGTATATTTGTCAGGAAGATCGAAGGCAGAGCAGTTCTATTTTCCCTATTTCTTAGCTTGTTTAAAATTCCCGCCCTTTTACTTCGTCTCTGTTTCCTCCGTTACGTTTTCTTGGTAATCCATAGCTCTGGGGAAATTGCTTCTTCCTGTGTTAAAATCTCCTCCACATTTGTAAAGATGGTGTGTGTGTGTGTGTGTGTGTGTGAGAGAGAGAGAGAGAGAGATCACAGAAAGTTGCTCCTTAAAGAAACGTTGCTTAATTCTTAGCAGATGGTCTCATGAGTAAGAAACCATTAGAGAGCATTTCACTAATGGTGAAATGAAGGTCTCTATTGTTGATACTGTATTGGCTAGTATTGTAAGAGGTGATAGTATGGGAGGGTTTCTCCTAAAGTTCACTATTTCTACAGTTTTGAGTGTGTTCAGTTCCAGATTGTTCTGGTCACACCACGAGGTTAGTTGTTCAATCTCCTGTCTGTATGCGGATTCATCATTGTCTCGAATGAGACCGATCACTGTTGTGTTATCTGCGAACTTCAGTAGTTTAACAGATGGATCATTTGAGATGCAGTCATTGGTATATAGAAAGAAGAGAAGTGGACAGAGCACACAGCCTCGTGGGCCCCCTGTGCTAATTGTACAGTATCTGATGTGATTCTGTTTAGCTTCACCTGCCTCTTCCTATTTCTTAGGACGCTTATGATCCACTTGCAAGTGTGTTCAGGTACTGTAGCTGGTTTAGGTTAGTTAGAAGTGTGTCCGGAATGATGGTATTGAATGCTGAACTAAAGTCTGAAAAGAGACCATTGCGTAGATCTTTGGAGATTCAAGATGTTGGAGGATGAGGTCCAGAGCCATATTAACAGCATCATCTGTTGGTCTATTTGCTTGGTATGCAAATTGCAAAGGGTTTAACAGCGGATCCATGATGGTTTTCAAGTGAGACAGCACTAGCCTTTCAAAGGTTTTCATAATTACAGATGTTAGAGCAACTGGTCTGTAGTCGTTCAGTTTCTTGATGGTGGGCTTCTTCAGCACTGGGATGATAGTAGCGCATTTGAAGCAAGAAGGAACATAGCATATCTCCAGCTATTGAAGATGTGGGTGAAAATGGGGGCCAATTGGTCAGCACAAATTGTTAAGCAAGAAAGAGTTATCTTGTCTGGGCCTGAAGCTTTCTCTGGCTTTTGTCTGTGAAATAGGTCTTGGACTTCCTTTTTTGTGATCACTAGGGGTTGTGAACCCAATGGAATGGGGTCAGTTGTAGGAGGTTTGGCTGTTGTTGGTGTGTCTGAGATGGGGTCAGTTGTAGGCAGCTTGGCTATTGTTAGTGTGTCTGAGATGGGGGTTGTGGAGATAGGTGGCTGTAGTTTCCTTTCAAATCTGCAGTAAAACATGTTCAGGTCATCTGCCAGTTGTTGATTTCCTTCAGCCTGGGAAGGAGGTTTGCCATAACTGGTGATACTTTTAAGCGTTTTCCATATGTTTGCTGGTTCATTTGTTGAGAACTGATTCTTTAGCTTTTCAGAGTAGCTTCTTTTTGCTGCTCTGATCAGCCTTGTTAATATATTTCTGGCCTGAGTGTACAGCATTTTATCACCTTTTCTGTAGGCTTCCTCTTTGGAACGATGTAGCTGCTTAAATTTAGCTGTGAACCAAGATTTGTTGTTACTGTATATTTGCAAGTTCCTGGTCAGTACATATAGGTTTTCACAGAAGCTGACATATGATGTTACAGTCTCTGTGAGTTCATCTAAATTATTCCAATCAGTGCAGTCAAGGCAGGCCTGTAGCTTTAACTTTGTCTCCTCAGTCTAGGTCCTCACTGATTTAATTGTTGGTTTTGTGGTTTTAAGTCTTTGCCTGTAAGCAGGTACAAGGTGAATCATGCAATGATCAGAGTGTCTCACAGCTATTCGTGGTAAGGACCGGTAAGATCTTTTAGTGTTGTGTAGCAATGGTCTAAAGTATTCTTGCCTCTAGTGGGACAATTGACATGCTGAAAATATTTTGGTAGGTCTTTCCTTAAGTTTGTTTTGTTTAGATCTCCCATAATAATGGCCAGTGAATCAGGGTATTTGGCTTCAGCCTTCATAATCTGGTCAGCTAGAGTTCGTAATGCCTTGTTTACACAGGCTTGTGGGGGGACATAAACAGCAGTTAGTAGAAATGAGGAGAACTCGCGTGGACAGTAAAATGGTTTACAGTTGATAAGTAAAGAGGCTAAGTTTCAGCACAGAATTTATATATTATAGTTATATCCTGAGACCAGCTGTTGTTGATATAAGCCTCCTCTCTTCTTTTTATCTGATGATTCTGCAATTCTGTCTGCTCTATGTATCTGAAACCCTGGAATTTGCATGCTGTTGTCATCAATATCATCATGTAACCAGGTTTCAATAAAGCATAGGGCAGCTACGCTGTGAAAATCAGAGTTGCATCTGTTTAAAGGAGTATTTCATCCATCTTGTTAGCAAGTGAGAATATATTTGTCAGGAAGATCGAAGGCAGAGCAGTTCTATTTTCCCTATTTCTTAGCTTGTTTAAAATTCCCGCCCTTTTACTTCGTCTCTGTTTCCTCCGTTACGTTTTCTTGGTAATCCATAGCTCTGGGGAAATTGCTTCTTCCTGTGTTAAAATCTGCTCCGCATTTGTAAAGACTGTGTGTGTGTGTATGAGAGGGAGAGAGAGAGAGAGAGAGAGATCACAGAAAGTTGCTCCTTAAAGAAACGTTGCTTAATTCTTAGCAGATGGTCTCATGAGTAAGAAACCATTAGAGAGCATTTCACTGAGGCAGCCTTTGGCGGCGCCATCTTTAAATAAAATTTTTAAAAAACATAAGAACAGGAAAAATGTTACTTTTCTAATATCCAAAGTATTTTTTTTTATCTTAGATAAGCTGGACTCCAAAGCTTAATAGCAAACAACTGATCAAAGGATTGTTACCTAATGTAAAAGTTCCAACATCTGTAAAAGATGAATGCTGTTGTCTGCTTACATTTAGTCATGAACATGTGTCTTTGGCAAGTTCATTTGTGGTCAGGTTTGTACTTTTTCTTCAATCATGTTTCAGTCATGAAGCTTATACTGTAGTTTTTCCTGCTAGGCAAATACTGTTATTGCCACCTTTTGTTTATACAGACGTACAGTATGAATGTTAAGAAGACATGCTGTATATTAACATATATAAATGTCACATCTGCCCAACTATGATCACATCACCACATTTGGGGTGGTTGGCAGCCTGCTCACATTTACAACCAGTTGCCAACTGCCTCTACAATTGTGTGATTGCCCTTTTACAGTCTTCCAGGGGAAAGATAAGTGTTCAGGGGAACACTCAGTGTAGCTTTCTATACAGAAGATTGTGTCTGATAAGTAAGAGTGTGTTCTACTTTTGAAGCACAGACTCTTTTTGAGCCACAAGATCACTTCAGGAGGAGGAAAAGCAGTACTTTGACAGAAATAAACAGGATTATGGATTGGCCCTGTCATTTGTATGTAATTTACTCCATTGTAGTGTTTGTAGTTATTTGGGATGAAGAAGATCAAAACCTGCATGTTGTCATAATGATGCCAAAATAACAAAACATGTATCATAACAGAATGCACGATCTGCCCTTTTGTATTTGTAGCAGAGTGTCATATGCAACGTATACAAGGGGTGGAGTTTGCATTACAATATCACATGTTCTGTCACCACTTTCCCCCCCCCCCCGTCCACTCCATTTCTGCAGATGTCCCTGCCTGAATCTCAGTAAAGATTAACTATACAAAGTATGAACAATATGAAATTTACCACTATTTCCTTAAAATAAGTATATTAATCTCTCACTGTGTATTTCACTAGACCGGTTGCTGATGAGCCAAAACATATCAAAAGTGAAATTAAAGGATCAAATATAATAAAAATGGGTGAAAAGCTGCAAGGTGAAATGGGTATGTATGTGTAACATTTTTATATCTTAACATTTTAAACTGACACCTTGATAGTACCATGGCAGTCCTTAGCAGCTTGATATATTCACCAGCTGTAGTCGTGTGGCTTTTATTTATTCATTCAGCTCTCAAAAGGGAGTTGAGTTCCAATCTGTCCATATTATGCAAAGTAAATCTATATTTACATTTGGCCCCACATTCTGATTTGATTTAGTGCTGTTAGGTTTGCATTAATGGCATGTTGACTAAGATTCTAGACTTCTATTACATTTAGGCTATGTGATAGAATTTTCTGCTTGCATAGTTCAAAGCATGAAGCCCATTTCAGATCTTGAATAAGCATGAAATCGAACTACTGTGGTATTTAACATCGAGGAGGGCTTTAAGCTTTATGTAGAATGTAGTTTATAATAACATATTATAAATATGGTAATATTTTAATCTGTTTTGTAACTCTAATATGTTATACAGTATTTCTATAACTTATACTTTTTATATATATAAAAGAGATAATGATTACCGATCAGCATGGAAATCAGATTCAGTCCCTGACATCATCTTGTATGACTGCCTTGAAGATTTCTGGGAATGGGCTGGATAAATCAGATTTGAAAACTATTTGGCAGGTATTTTTTTTAATATCCCACATTATATCCATTTATACCTCTATCGCTAAAGCAGCTTACAAGAAGTTCTTGAGCTCCAGTCATTCATTTAGAAGCCATTCTAAGTTATGACAGTACTGAAAAAAAGTATCTTGCAGCTGCTTCTTAAACTCACAGCTTCCCTGCAGTCATGTATGTGATCATTATGCAGGCAATTGACAGTCAATGTGCATTTATGACAGTTACAGTATCTGAGGAACATGTGGTCATCATTTGTAACTTTCCCATCCAGCTTCCAACAAGCAAAGTCAATGGGTGGAAAACCGGATTCACATAACAACTATGATTCATTTAAAGACAATAGCTATAAAGGTCATAAAATTGGTGTGACAACTCAGTTAATCATGTTATGACTCACTTAATGACCATATCTCTAAATGACAGAGGTTTTAATCCTATTTGTGGTCGTAAATCCATTACAGTTACATGAATATTAAGAGATAGCTAGAATGCCTTTTCAGTCCTAGGAAAACTATTTTATTATTCATAAACAAATGTGTTAATTGGGTTCTCTTTACCTACTTTTAGTACTTTGTGGAAAACCAGTCAGGTTTTAGGTCATATTTCTGTAAAAATACTTAATATTTAAAAGGGTTCCCAAACTCCTAAACATCACTGTACATAAAATGATATATTTGTCAGTAGAGTTTGATCCAAATTTCTGTGAAACAGATTATAATTTTTGTCAACACACATAAATTCCTGGGCCAAATTTAGCATTTGATTTCAGTCACTTTGCATCAAGTATGCAGTATGAATATTCTTGTTATGCTTTTACAATCAACTAATTTTCCCCCGTAAAATCCTAACAAGTTTTCTTTATCTCTTATTACATATTTTTATAGCAAAGTACACAAACTATTTCTATCAAAGGAATTAAGTTTGAACCAGGCCCACCAGAAGTTAAAGAACTGCACGTTGCTTGGCATGATTTGTCCCATTACCGGAAGTTAAATTTGATTGCTGGCCCTCCTGCTAAATTGGGTCTTCTGGATTGGATAGAACCAGAGAAGGTAAGCCAATGCCATATGATATATACTAACCAAATGATGCTATGCTAACAATTGGTTTTGTGAATCTGTACAATTTTAAGAGTTGAGGAGTTTATTAATTATGCTTGAAAGTTTGACATATTTATTATCTGGTATAAAACAAAACTGAAACAATGTAATTTGAATTTATATTCACAAATAATTAATGAAATAGTATATGCATGCGATATATTCTACATAATTCCAAATAATAATCTTTTTTTTTAGGCTATATCTGTAATTAATGGCAAACAATTACCAAAGGCTCTTACAATCCAGCTCTGTGATCAGTGGAATAATCCATCTGCTGAACCTAATGTCAAAATCACACTTTTAAAACATAATAATTTACAAGTAAGTAAAACTTGGTCTTCCCGTTACAAATTCCTTATACCATAGAGATTGATTGTCCATATATTGTCCTAAAGTTTATTTCCCATGATATCTTGTTTTTTTCTGCGGAATTATTTGATTGGATAGATAAAACTTCAGTCAATTAAGCATATCAAATATATAAAACCGATACAAAAATACAACTAGAGGAAAAAAACAATAGAACATGTTCATAATAAATCATCTTCACAATATTGCATTTTACTGAGAAGCCAAGAATATATATGAAAAAATGTTATTTAGTAAGCTTTATCAGTATTTTGTCATAAAAAGAAATATTTTTTTCCAGATTTTTCCTTCAAATATGCTGTATAAAACAGATGAAACTGGTAGAGCAAGCGTTGGAGTTCTTACTATTCATGCTCCTAAGTAAGTGATTAAAATTCTTCCTATTATTCAGAATATGCTTAAAATATATATTTAACAGTCCTGCTATGAAGGCATAGGAATTTATGTATTTACTTTAAAAATTATTATTCTTAATTGTGCATGTGCTATAAATGGGAAATAAAGATAAGCAGGAGCAATACCAACAATGAAACACACAAGAAAAAATTCAAAGAAACAAAATCAGATGACTGCAAACATTACAAATTTTGTTTAAAAAGCAAATGTTGCAAAATGTCAGATGTGAAGCTCAGATAAACAGGTTGAATTTGTTGGTTATTTGAAAACCATAGGTGGATTTTGTATATTTTAAAATTTGTGTCATGTTAATTTAATGTATCAACTATCATATCCTATAATAATTAAAAATTTGGAATATTAATTAAATGGTATGATATATGGTGTGTGTGTATACATATATAGGAATGATATGATACCGCTCATAATATTTACATCAATAGCAAGAACAATAAAAATAGATAATCATACTAAAATCACTATTACAAATTCAATTCAGTACAAAAATCAGTAGTTAAATATCAATACATCCAATTTAGTATAACTATTAAAGAGGCTCACCACTACCACCAGACTCTCAGACATGGTAGCACAGCCATATCTTTAGGGCTTTCAAAAAGGCCTATAGAGTAGAAGGGCAACCTAAATTCTGGGGAATGACATTTCAAAGGGTGGATACCAAGATAGAAAATGGTCTCTTCCGGTCAGATGAAAGTAGACAGGACCCGTAACATGCCTCTTCTCCAGATCCAATGGGACAAGTAGATATAACTGGAGGTGCAATTCCTCAGATACCCTGCTCCCTTGCCACATAGGTCTTTATAAGTCATCAGAGCCTTGAATTGCACCTGGAAGCACACTTTAAAGGCAACCTTATGCAGAGCACGTGACAGTAATATTTGGGAGGTAATCAGTGAATGAGTGACTGAGAGCAATGCGTCATGATCCAAGAAATGGTTACAAATGGCACCCAACACAAAACTGCATAAAGTCCCTCTTTGAACAGGAGTCTGGAATTCAGGAGGATGTCCAAAATGCACACAGTGTCTGTTTGGGGCAGTGTCATCTCATTAAGAACAAGACATGATAAATCCCTAGAACCAGAAATCCCCAAAACCCAAAGCCACTCAGTCTTGCTAAGAGTTAAGCTGAAAGCTGTTGTTCCCAACTTCCAGTCACCAAGTGACAACATCAACAACTTATTTTAGTTTATTATGGACAGAGATGTTAAGCTGAATATCATCAGTGTAATGAAGACACTTACCCCATAGTGATGAATGATCTCACCCATCAGCTTTATGTAGATGTTAAATGGGAGAGAGGAAAGTACCAAACCTCATGGAATCCCACAAAGCAAGGACCATGAGCTTGAGCTTTCCATCCAGGGAAAAGGGAGGAGAATCATCACAATATACTGCCACCTATCCCTAATGCCTGAATCCAGCCCAGAATGATACCATGGACCTTCGGCTGATGTTATGCAATGCCAGATCCGTAGTAAATAAAGCCTCCCCCATTTGTGATCTTATTCAGAAGGGGGAAGCGGATCTGGCAGGAATTACGGAGACCTGGTTGGGCCAAGAGGGGGGAGTCCCCCTCGTTGAAATGTGCCCACCTGGTTTCCGCGCATTTCATCAACCGAGGTCACAGGGTAGGGGCGGGAGGGTGGCGGTTGTTATAAAAGAAAGTCTCGGCCTGAGGGAGGCCACTATTCCTCAGATTGCCGGATGTGTGTCCCTCCTGGTGAAGGGTCAGGTGGGCTTGCTGATCACGTACCTGGCTCCCTGCCACATGGCAGCGGCCTGGGGGATTTTAACCTGCCATCCATTGGTGAAGCGTCTGAGGCAGTGCGGGAGTTCATGGCTTCCATGACGGCTATGGACCTGACCCAGTTAGTGCATGGCCCTACTCACATGGGGGGAAACACTCTGGACTTGGTTTTTGTCTCTGGTCAGTGGCTGAATGAATTCGATATTGGGGATATAGTGACTGAACCCTTGTCGTGGTCGGATCATTCTCTCCTTCGCTTTGACCTTTGAACCGCTACACCCCGCTGCAGGGAGGCGGAACCAATGAGGTTCCCAGGCGCCTGATGGACCCGGATCAGTTCCAGACAGAGTTTGGGCTGTTTCCTGAGCCTCTGGCTCATGGCTCGACCGAAGACCTGGTGGCCGCCTGGGACAGGGCGGCCGCTGGAGCTTTGGATCGGGTCATGCCTTTGCAGCCTCTGACTCGGCGCCGATCTTGCTTGGTTCCTTGGTTTACCGAGGAGCTGAGGGAGATGAAGCGCCAGAAAAGACACCTGGAGAGCGGTTGGAGGGCCAGCTGGTCTGAATCTGACCGAACACTGATAAGGTCTCATATTAAGACTTACCTAGTGGCGATAAAAGCAGCAAAATGTAACTTATTTTTCTGCTCTTATTGCGTCATCAGATAATCGCCCGGCCGCCCTGTTTAGGGTGACCCGCTCCCTGCTCCTTCAGGAAGCGCGGGAGGACCCATTGGAGGGAGCCGAGGATTTTGTACAGTATCTGTATGATAAAATCACTCAGATTCGGGAACAGCTGGACTCTGATGGGGTAGATTCAGGGGGGAGGATGGAG
The DNA here is from genome assembly GCA_022577455.1 of Arizona elegans. Taxonomy (NCBI): domain Eukaryota; kingdom Metazoa; phylum Chordata; class Lepidosauria; order Squamata; family Colubridae; genus Arizona; species Arizona elegans. The sequence goes on from JAKOOJ010000002.1 coordinate 40,783,759, forward strand.
GCAGGGCTTAAGAATATTATCTGGGAAGAGTTTGACTCTGTGACTCCTGAAGACGTGGACAGGATACTGAGTAGACTGAATGCTGCCACATGTTTATTGGATCCATGTCCCTCCTGGTTGGTGCTGGTCTCTCGGGAGGTTACACGAGGCTGGCTCCAGGGGATTATAAATGCTTCTTTGAGTGAGGATGTCTTTCCCGCCAACTTGAAAGAGGCGGTGGTGAGACCTCTCCTCAAGAAGCCTTCCCTGGACCTGGCAGTGTTGGCTAATTACCGTCCAGTCTCTAACCTTCGCTTTGTTGCAAAGGTTGTTGAGAGTGTGGTAGCATGTCAGCTCCCTCAGTACCTGAATGAATCGGCTTATCTGGATCCGTTCCAGTCGGGCTTCAGGCCTGGGTACAGCATGGAAACGGCATTGGTCGCATTGGTTGATGATCTCTGGAGGGCTCGGGACAGGGGTTGCTCCTCTGTCCTGGTCCTATTAGACTTCTCAGCGGCTTTTGATACCATTGAACATGGTATCATGCTGCACCGGCTGGAAGAGTTAGGGGTGGGGGGCACCATCCTGCGGTGGTTCTCCTCCTTTCTCTCCAACCGGTCGCAGTCTGTGTTGGCAAGGGGACAGAGGTCGACCCCGAGGCCCCTTGTATGTGGGGTGCCACAGGGGTTGGTCCTCTTGCCCCTTCTGTTCAACATTTATGTGAAGCCGCTGGGTGAGATCATCCATGGTTTCGGGGTGAAGTACCACCAGTACGCTGATGACACTCAGCTGTACATCTCCACCCCATACCACCCCAGTGATGCCTTTGAAGTGATGTCCCAGTGCCTGGAGGCTATACGGATCTGGATGGGGAGAAACAGACTAAGGCTCAACCCATCCAAGACCGAGTGGCTGTGGTTTCCAACATCCCGATATAGTCAATTGGTGCCATCACTGACTATTGGGGGCGAGTCGTTGGCCCCCACGGAGAGGGCTCGCAACTTGGGTGTCCTCCTGGACTCACAGCTGTCTTTAGAAGAGCACTTGACGGCTGTGGCCGGGAGGGCATTTTATCAGGTTCGCCTGATTCGCCAGTTGCGTCCCTTTCTGGTTCGGGACTCGTTAAATACGGTCACTCATGTCCTCGTCACTTCACGCCTGGACTACTGTAGTGCTCTCTACATGGGGCTCCCCTTGAGGAGCACCCGGAGGCTCCAGCTGGTCCAGAATGCGGCCGCGCGGGTAGTTATGGGAGCAGCATGACGCTCCCATGTGGCTCCCCTTCTGCGTGAGCTGCACTGGCTCCCTGTGGTCTTCCGGTGCGCTTCAAGGTCTTAGTTACCACCTTTAGAGCGCTCCATGGCTTAGGACCGGGTTATCTACGAGACCGCCTTCTGCCACCAGTACGCTCCCATAGAGAGGTGCTTCTTAGGGTGCTGTCGGTCAAACAGTGTCGACTGGCAGCCCACGGGGGAGAGCCTTCTCTGTGGGAGCACCCGCCATCTGGAACAAGCTCCCCCTGGAGATACGGAGGATCCCGTATCTGCACGCTTTCCTATTCCAGCAGGCCGGCCTGGCCTAACCTCTCTTTAAAACTGTTTTTAAATTTTTTAAATTTTAAATTTGTCTTGTAAATGTGGGGTGTTTTAAATTTTGTTCTCTGGGCCAATTTATTTAATTGTATTTTAATGGTTTTTTTACATTTGTATTATATGTGTTTTATCTTTTGGCTGTTCACCGCCTTGAGTCCTTCGGGAGTAGGGTGGTATACAAATTCAATTAATAATAATAATAATAATAATAATAATAATAATAATAATAATAATAATAATAATAATAATAATAATAATAATATAATAATAATAATACCAAAGGCTGCCAAGATGCCAAGAAAAGAGGTCATTTGGATGCCGTTTACCATTGTAAATATATGCCAGTTGCCAAATGTCAAAATTTTGATCATATGACCATGGGGATATTGTGGCAGTTGTAAAAAAATGGTTGTTTAAGTGAAAGACTATTATATATTGGAACTCCTATATTTCTATTTAAAATGTTGGAGCCTTCAGTAGAACTATAGTGAAGTTTAATTATTATTGTATTTCAGAGGAGAGTACACCTTGCAGTTCAAGACCTTGTATATCAAGAATGTACTAACCAGTCCAGAGATCAAGATAAATGTTTTGCCTGACCCAGAGAAACCTGTATGTTTAAATATTATATATGATGAGAATGCTATCTTCACTGCTGGAAACACTTTTCCTGGTGAGTGCTTTAACATTTTTTTTATTTTCTAATGATAACCATTAGAAAGTTGGAATGCTTTTTCTTGTCTTTTATTTCTTATTTTTCAACAGAATATTTTTGGCTATCTTTTAAAAGATAGTTTGCCCTATCGATGTCATTTTTAGGTTATAAATGGCTGTTTCTCTACAGTTTAATATAGCAATCTGCTGATATTTTGGTGCGAAATGCCTTTACATTGAAGTGTCATATGAATAGATCTAATTTAGGCTGCGTAAAACCTTTTTTCTGCTCCACAAGACAAAGTATATTGAGTATGATTGAAAGATTAGGGGTAAGCCCATGGAAAGAAGTGATAATTTTCAAAACCTAAATTGAAGTAGAGCTAAGAACAGTTTATAATCTGATACCAAATCTAAGACTCCAAACTCTGAAAAGCAGTTATCTATAGGAATTAGGAATATTGTTTTTCAATTGATAAGCTGCATTAGTGGACTGGCGGAATACAAATTATTCTCACATTATACCCCCATTGGGAATATACCTTCATATTCCATTAATGTAATTCTACCAAAATTGAGATTATTCTCGCCTTTTTTATAATAAAGATAATTAGTACTTTTTGGAAGTAACTTATTACTCTTTTCAGTTTTAGTCTCAGAATATTTTAATATTCTGAGACAGTTGCTCAGCAATTCAATTTGCTTCTGTAGATACTCCTCAATGTTCTTAACCTCCAAACCAAAAGAATTTACTCATTTATTTATTTTATTACATTTATTTATTTTATTTATTATATTATTTCAGAATTTATTTATTTTATTACTGTAGCCTATATCAATAAAATATAGTTCCAGTCAAAATGGATAGTCATCTTCATGGTTTGGCTTTGGTCAAAGTGCTGACATAAGTCTTGAAACCTTATTGCGTTTTCCTTCCTCTTCGCTATAAACAGTATCTGTTCTATCATACTGGTCCATGGCATTGGAATCACTGATGCTTTGGTACCATTGACTTTGTAAACCGCTTAGAGAGGGCTGTAAAGCACTGTGAAGTGGTATATAAATCTAAGTGCTACTGCTATTCTGGGTTATGGCACTGGAGGCTTTGGCTATGATGTGATGTCATTAAATGTCTGGGAATATAGTGATGCATTTTTATGGAATATACATCATTATAGTACCCTTATCAGTTTCCTACATTCTTTGACATGTATTTGTGACTAGAATATTTTACTTCAGAGTTTTAATCTGGAAGTTAAGTTTAGCAACATGTGTGAAAATGTATTTTCCTTCCTCATGCAGATTTCACGGTTAGTGTTATTTCTGAAGATGGCAACAATATTAAAAATATAAATCCAGGAAGGATTTCTATGAAAATCAAGGAAATAGGCAATGATGAAAATGTAAGTAACAGGAAACAATGTGTGCAACAGATAAACAGATAGACACTATACATATGTGTGCAAATTGAGTTCCAGTTAAACCTATCCATCAATTTATGTATAACTATGTTATTTTTTCCATCATACCAGATGTTTCACAGTAATGCCTTGTTCGGTAGTAGATCAGGTTCCATAAAGGACATTTCAGTGTCGGAATGAATATCTTTTTTATTATTATTATTTTATTGTACTTTATTGAAAAGATGGTGCCATGTCAGGATAACAATGCAAATAAAGCAAAACCAGAGAGAGAGCAATGATAAATCTTAACATATATGCTAATAACTGTAACTGTACTATGTTAACAGTAATTGCAACAATACAAACAAACAAAAACAAAAACAAATACAAAAGGAAACAAAAGAAAACTTCAATTACGTTTCTACTTACATTAGTTTATTTACAAATTTTTCCATATTATATCCATAGTTTTATACATCTTTGTTGTACTGACATTCATAAACTTCCCTCTCATTTCTATCTCTTGTCTATATCCATTCCTAAAATTTATTTGATGTCCTGTAATATTTCAAGTCTTCTTTATCTTTAATTTTTAAAGTTAATCTGTCCATTTCTGCACAATCCCAAATTTTCCTAATTATGTCATCATCCGTTGGGTTGTTCACATTTTTCCAATATTTAGAATATGTAATTCTAGCTGCAGTCAATATATGTAACACTAAGTAGATGGTTGCTTTGTCATAACTTTCCGACAATATACCTAAGAGGCATGTTTCTGGTTTGAACTCAATATGTTGATCAGTTATCATTTCTAGCCATTTATGAATTTTCTCCCAGTAACTCCTTGCTTTCTTACATGTCCACCACATGTGGTAGTATGATCCTGAAGTCTGGTTGCATTTCCAACAATTGGCGGAGTTGTTCTTATACATTTTGGCCAATCTTGCTGGAGACAAATGCCACCTGTAAAACATTTTGTAAAAGTTTTCTTTATATGCACGGCCATCGTGAGTTTGTAGTTTCTCTCCCAAATTTTTAGCCGTTTTTCTAATTCTATATTGTATCCAAAATTCCTTGCCCAGGCAGTTGTCGTTTCTTTAACTATCTCTTCCTCTAAGATCACCCCTTTCATCTAAAATGTCCTTGTAACATACAATTTTTGCCCAGTTTATAAGATTTGGATATATTATTGCCTCCTTTGGAGAGAGCCAGGCTGGTACTTCCCTATAGTGTTGTAGTTTAATTTTTTCCCAAATGTTAAGTAATGCGTTCCTGACATAATGCCTCTGGAAATATTTGTGCGCTATATTTCTTCCATACCAGAGAAAGGCATGCCAGCCTAATTGTAAGTCGTGCCCTTCGAGTAATAATAGTCTTCTGTTATACAAGTTTACCCAATCTTTTAGCCAGGTGAGAGCTGCAGCCTGGTAATATAATTCCCAGTCTGGGAGCCCAAAACCACCATTATTCCTAGAATCCTGTAATACTTTCAATTTTATTCTCGATTTTTTTCGTTGCCAAATATTTTTCAGAGTCATTTTATTTAGTTCAACAAAAAAAATCTTTTCTAATTTTACTGGTATGGCTTGAAATAAAAAGAGTAGTTTTGGTAGTATGTTCATTTTCACCACTGCACGTCTCCCTATCAATAACTGTACATTCTTCCACCTTTCCAAATCTATTTTAATTTGTTGTATCAGCTTTGTATAGTTGTCCTCTGTCCCACACCTAGCTGTTAAGAGAATAGCAAAATATTTAACCTTTTTTTCTATCTGTAGGTTAATTTTCTCTGTCAATTCCTTTTTCTGTTTGTTGGTGAGATTTTTAACTAGTAACTGGAATGAATATCTTGACAAGTGTTTTTCATTCTAAAGGAAATCACACTCTCCTAAAGATATTTCATTTTTATATTAGTATAAATTGCTTCAGTGGTTTAGAGAACAATTGCTCATTTTAAACTCATGCAATAATCTGTAATTTTATTTAGACAAAGATAGCTTTGCTCTGACAATATATTCATTTATACTAAAGCAGTGTATTTATTACTATTATTATTAAATTTAAACCTTTAAAATGATCTGGGAACTTCTGTTGATTGAAAGTAGACAGGAATGATCATTGGTTTTGGTATCCTTAAAGTCCAGAGAGGTTAGAGATGAGATTACATGAAGAATCACATCATTTTTATTTACTTGGATCATGAGATAATTTTACAAACACTTTTGAGTTTAAAAGATAATACTTTCCAGTAGGGGAGTCCAATTATTGAATGTATTCAACAGAGAAGTTTGTCTAGCATCTATGGTTTACCCTCTCCTATTGCTATATCCCCATTAATTTTAATGGTTGTATGAATTTGTTCTCTTTGTATTTTACTTTACATTTTGTTTAGCCTAAATATCAACATAATTAACATTGAACTTTGGTCTTTTAAGATAATCTATTGATTTGATTTTTGACTAAAAACTAAAAAAATGAGCTTCATTTATACTATATACTTTTTTAGGTTCTTAGTTAATATAATGTCTATCATTTTATTTATTTAGATTCTCAAGGATTCAAAGTAACTGAATTTAATAAAATTACTTTTTAAATGCTTACATATATAATGTGGCTTTCTTTCACTATCTTTTTTCTTTTTCTTTTTTAGATTGCAACATTTGAGTGTTCCGAAGGGAACATAGATGAGGACTTTTTTTGCTTCAGGTTAACAAATAATGTTTTATAGTAGTTCTAATATAATGATGCTTACAAAAAAACTATAACTGGCAAAATAATCCTATTTGTTTTTAAATATAGTTTGGTTTGATAGCAATAATTTGTTTTTATTAAGACTGAAATTCATATTTCAGGTATGGTTTTTTTCAACCTAGGTATTGATATGTTAAATACCTGTGTCTAGAATAGTGTTTCAAAATTGAGAATATATATGGAAAAGTATAATTTTATTTGAGATTAATTAGGTTAATTAAAGCATATGAGTGTCATGAATGACATAATAGAAAGTTTAAGGACTGAGAACTGAGAATTTCAGGAATGTGGTATAGTTTAAGAACTGAGAACTGAGAATTTCAGGAATGTGGTATAGCAAGTATTGCAGACATTAAATATGAAAAATCTGTCTCTTTCTTTGTAATCAGTCTGAGTATTTCTTATTTTCAGACTGAATGAAATATATAATAAAACAAGTTAATTTTAAAAAACTGATTTTGGTTCATTTGTTTCAAAGAGCAACATAAAATGTTAATAGGGAAAAATATTGAGAATTTAAGTATTGTAAATTTTAAAGAAATACTAACAGTGTTTATAATTTAGGAATAAAATGGTTCCAGAAAAAGCAAGCAAATACAGCATCCAATTTATGTTTACAATTGACAGAATAAGTGTTCTTAACAGTAGAGAGGTAAGCTTTTGAAATAATATGTAAAAATGTGTTTTACATTTTTAAAATTGTATTTTATTATTTTTCTGGTAAAATTTTGCCCAGCTATGAATTGTATTGATTTTTTTTAGCATGCATAAGCAAATCTTATCATCATTAGATTCAGAAATAAAAAAATTATACGAGAAGGGTCATCTAATCAATTGATACCTTTGTTGGATTTAAATTTCTTGGTCCAGGACAGGACTTAAAAAAAAAACACACCCAACTTTACAGTTATTAAAGTTTTAAATTAAGGCTGCTTGATTTAAAATTGGCTCCAGTGGTATCACCTGATTCAAATTTTTATGAAAAACTAATGAAGCCATATAGAACTGTTGATTGCCCTCTATCAGTGACAGTTATGTCTTATACCCATATCAGTTTAAACCTATTGCCCCCCCTTCCTATCAGCATTGCTTGATATTAAAACTGAGAGGTTGTTAGTTGTTGTCATAACTGACATCTTTGCCCCGTGAGAAATACTGGTTTTTGGCTTTAAATAATTGAAGTTACTCATGCACTGTCCAATTGGACCTTTCCTAGACTTGTAGATGTACCAGAAGCTGTTGAAAACAAATGGATGGAATATAAAAATGGATGAAGACTTTTCTTGTGACTTTAGCAATTATTTGTCCCCCATCGGGTCCCACCTCTGCTGCTTAATTACATTTTAATCTTTTTATAATGCCTAAATTATAAAAAAAAGGTTACTTTTCCCATATCTTTTCTTATTCCATCTTCATCCATTTTCTCAATGCCCCTATCTCTTCCTTCATTTCCTATCTTTTGTTTCATTTGTTGCTGTTCCTGCTGGAAAGAAATAATGGAATTTGTACATTTGTAACTATGTGCTTCATTGTGTAGAGAATATTTGCTACATGCAAATAGGGTATCTGTTAATTTTGTAAATAAAGCCTTTTGTTTTATAGAGGATTGATTTTAATTAGTAATTATTAATTCAGCTATCCCCCCTCCCTGGCCCGGCCCTTTATTGGAACATTTTTGATCTCTAGCATATATATGTTACATGCATTCTGGGTCAAAGGATCAGAACTTGTTTCAATTGGATTTGAAGAATTAAGGCTGGCAAGTTGAAGAAGCTGGGATTTTCATTCATTCTTCTGTGGCTTTCTAGCATTATCAGTTGACATTATCAGAGGGCAAGACTGTGTAAGTGAATAGGGAAAATAGAAATCTCTGTAAGATTCCTTACATAAATTTAGTGTCTATGTTTGTCTATTTGTTGATACAAGTAGTCCTCAACTTACAACTGCAATTTAGCCCAGAGTTACAGTGTAAACCATGCCGGTTTTTAAAAGATCATCTTGTGACCAACCCAGTTTTATGATATGGTTTGCAGCATTCATTAAACAGAATGGTTATTAAGCAAATCCGTAGTTTGCTGACTGCTGGCTGCCAGCAGTTCGACAGTTTGATCTTCACTAGCTCAAGGTTGACTCAGCCTTCCATCCTTCCGAGGATTGTTGAGGGCAATATGCTGACTCTGTAAACCATTTAGAGAGGCCTGTAAAGCACTGTGAAACAGTATATAGGTCTAAGTGCTATTGCTATTGCTATTGTTAAGCAAACATTATGGTCATTAAGGGAACCCATTTTCTGCAATAGGCGTTTTTGCAGAACCTGAGCAAACACCAGTTTCTGGGGGAGGGGAGAAATGTTATAAATCAGTCATATAAATGTGGGCCAGTTGCCACACACCCAAAATGCAATCATGTGACTGGAGGGGGGGGGGCGCTGTCAGAATTTGAATCTGGGTCCTAAGTAATTTTTTGTGAAATGTGTTTTGTGATTTTAAAAAAGCTGCAAAGAATAAAAAAATAAATTCAAACAAAATTCCTTAAGCATTTTGAACCAATTATTTTAAAATAATTTACAGTGTATTTTAAGCAAACCAACAAGCACCACAATTTCAATAGTGATACTGGAGGAATAATATTGATTCATAGGCCTATAATTGATTCATAGGCCCAGGCTAGAAAGGAGTGAAATATCACAAGAATATGCATGGATACTTCTGAAATTAGGACTAATGTTGTTGATAAATTTCTATATTGTACATTAAGTTTCTATATGTTGTTTTTTTCCCCTCAAGTTTATAATTGATGTGGTGCCAAACAAACCAGCATTGTTGAAGCCAAAAACTTTGCCAGATACCACTGCTGTTTCTAATGTTCAGGAGGTTGACAGACGGACCCTTGTCAAGAACTTGACTCTCATTGTAACGGTGATTAATTGAATTTGGTTTAAAATGGTTATATACATGCATACAAACATACATTCATATATATATATATATAATATATACACATATGCATACAAACAGGCGAGATCTGTATCAGATTCAGAAAAATCCAAAGTCAAATCAGGGCAGTTTGTTAAGGTTTACTTTTTAAGTCTTTTTGAACCAACTGAAATTTCCCAAATCTTCATGATCACGGTGACATTTTAAGGAGCTTTTTATAGATACTTTATATGTCTATAAAAAGATTGCTATGTTGCTTTGCAGTCCATACAGAGATGATACCAAGATAGAGAAAAAGAAGAAAAACCATTTTTGTTAGCCCACATCATTTAAGCAAAACATTATTTAAAGGGGTTTGTTAAAGTTTTGAAGGATTTGCTGAGAGGATACAAAGAGAAGATGAAAAGTAATCAAGTTCAGGGGTATTATTTGAAGGGATTAAAAACCATTATTGTTAAAAGTAGAGGAAAGGATATAGAGATGGTTTATTTAATCAAGGTTAAAATAAATATGCAGTTATTTCTGCAGCCCTAAATGGACTTTTGCTGACTAGGAATGAATAATAAAGCTTTTTTACATAATATAAGAGATGAGTTATGGAATGTAGACAATATTTGTTGTATTTTAAGACATGATACATTACCAAAATTGTTTGTACAGTTGCAAGAAAAAGTATGTGAACCCCTTGGGATTACGTGGAGTTTTGCATGAATTGGTCATAAAATGTGCTCTGAACTTCATCTAAATCACAATAGAAAAACACAGTCTGCTTAAAATAATACTACACAAACATTAGATGTTGCCATGGTTTAATGGAACATAACATGTAAACATTCACAGTACAGGGAGGAAAAAGTATGTGAACCTTTGGATTTAATAACTGGTTGACCCTCCTTTGGCAGCAATAACCTCAACCAAACGTTTCCTGTAGTTGCAGATTAGACCTGCACAACGATCTGGAGTAATTTTGGACCACTCCTCTTTACAAAACTGTTTCAGTGTAGCAATATTCTTGGGATGTCTGGTGTGAATCGCTCTCTTAAGGTCATGCCACAGCATTTCTTTTTTTTTTCTTTTTCTTTTTTATTGAAAAAGTTTTTCAAATACAAATTTTTCCCCCTTTTCCCCCCCTCTCCTCCCTAACCCCCCCTCACCCTCTCCGCCCCCTGTGGCTTCTTCAAAATAAAACCCAAGTTCATAACAGATTATATAATACTTTACCATCCCCTTACTCCATCCCCCAAACACTGACCCTTTCTTTCTAATAATATTATTATGTCCCTCTTATACTATACATTTCAAAATAACATTCTACTATAACATTATATAATAACTCCTAATTTAGCATAATAATATTATATCTCCCAGTTTAGCAATTTCTGCCACAGCATTTCAATCGGGTTGAGGTTAGGACTCTGACTGGGCCACTCTAGAAGGCGTATTCTGTGCTGTTGAAGCCATTTTTTTGTTGAATTACTTTTATGCTTTGGATCATTGTCCTGTTGCATCACCCATCCTCTGCGGAGCTTCAGTTGGTGGACAGATGGTCGTACGTTTTCTTGCAAAATGTCTTGATAAACTCTGGAATTCATTTTCCCATCAATGACAACAATCTGTCCAGACCCTGAGGCAGCAAAGCAGCCCCAATGATGCTCCCTCCGCCATCTTTTACAGTGGGGATGAGGTTTTGATGTTGGTGTGCTGTGCCTTTTTTTCTCCACACATAGTGTTGTATGTTCTTCCCAAACAACTCAATTTTGGGTTCATCTGTCCACAGTATATTTTGCCAGTAGTGCTGTGGAACATCCAGATGCTCTTTTGCAAACTTCAATCGTGCTGCAATATTTTTTTTGGACAGCAATGGCTTCCTCCGTGGTGTCCTCCCATGTACTCCATTCTTGTTTAATGTTTTCCTTATTGTAGATGTGTCAACAAAAATGTTAGCATGTGCCAGAGATTTCTGTAGGTCTTTAGCTGACACTCTAGGATTTTTCTTTACCTCATGAAGCATTCTGCGCTGTGTTCTTGCAGTCATTTTTACAGGACGACCAGGCCTAGGGAGAGTAGCAACAGTGCTAAACTTTCTACATTTGTAGACAGTCTGTTTTACCGTGGACACATGAACATCAAGGCTTTTGGAGATACTTTTGTAACCCTTTCCAGCTTCATGCAAGTCAACAATTCTTGATCGTAGGTCTTCTGAGAGCTCTTTTCTCCGAGGCATGGTTCACATCAGACAGTGCTTCTTGAAACCAATAACCCCAAAACAGGTGTGTGTTTTTAAAGGGCAGGACAGCTGTCAGCAACACATCCAATATCATCACACTGATTGGAGTCAAGGTTGGCTCCCATTAGCTCTTGGAGAAGTCATTAGGCTAGGGGCTCACATACTTTTTCCTCCCTGCACTGTGAATGTTTACATGTTATGTTCCATTAAACCATGGCAACATCTTATGTTTGTGTAGTATTATTTTAAGCAGATTGTGTTTTTCTATTGTTGTGAGTTAGATGAAGTTCAGAGCACATTTTATGACCAATTCATGCAAAACTCCATGTAATCCCAAGGGGTTCACATACTTTTTCTTGCAACTGTATATTTCATGATTAAGAGGAAAGTTACCTATGCACTTTTTTCAATTTTTATATTTTGTTTCAATTTTTATTTTTTTCTAAGTGTAATCTTTAATAAAATGGTTTTTAAAAAGAATTTATAATTTTTATGTTAAACTCAGGACTTTGCAGTCTGTGGATGGTGTTCTATAAAATTAAAAAAATAGTACCATAAGCAAATTGAATACAAATCCCAAATATAGGTACATTTCGTATAAGCATTAATAGCAGCTTCAAGCCATAATAGACATGGTTAATGAGGAATGAGCCGTGCTAGTCACAAGATCATGGGCAAAACAACAAATGAATTTGGTCAATATATCAAATGTGCCTGTGAGGCAGAGGAGCAGTGGTGTGTGGAAAGGGACCGGATAGAATGTGCTAAAGCAATATCTGATAGCTCAGCGTCATTCCCTGGGGATAGCCCAAGTGGTGCATGATAGGGGAGGAAGCAACAGCAGTTAATCCATCGATTAACATGTCTGAAGTAAAAACAACAGAGCTAATTATATGATGTATAAATTGATCTATGATGTATAAAATCTCTTCAATGATATATTTTACACTCTGACGATGTTAGCAGAGGCTAACGAAAGCTAAGCGGATAATATATTTTAAGTTCCGGAGATCCAATGTCTGTCTCTTCTTTTATAGCTACACCTGGAACTCATATTTTTAGGATAGTTCACTTTAAGATATGTATTGAACATATTTAAAAATTTCAATTCTAATTTAAGTGCCTTCTTAATTTAAGGATGAATACAAAAACTGTACAGGAAGTGATTTAGATGGGAAAATTGTAGCAAAAATCGAAAGTTCAACTAAGGAAAACATTGATATTCCCCTGTTTCAGGGTAATAAAAATACAGTTGAATTTCCTTTTCACAAAGGAATTGCTGAAATTGAGGTGAGTCTCCTTAAATAATCTTGCAATAAATAATTCAGGAATGGAAGTCAGCAGTCTACTATGTTCACATCCATATTATCATCTTAATATTTATCTTTGCCTAGTTTTCCCTATAATTTAGAAAATGTTGTAAATGGATATGATTCTATCGCTTAACCACCATTCAGTTACAGCTGCTTCAGTAAGGGTGCTTTATGACCTGCAAATCACTTTGGGCTATCATAAAATATCATGCTGTATATATACCCTTGTAGTCACATGACCATATTTTGGGTACATAGCAACTGAGTTGCATTTATGATTAATTGTAATATCCTGCAGTCACAATTTGCAATGTTACCTTTTGGAAGAATGGATTTGCTTACTGACTGTATGATTTGCTTAATGACTGCCACTGAAAAAAAGGGCTGGTCATAGGATGATTTGCTTTACAATCATAATGATTTAGGATTGGAATTCCAGTCCCCATCTGTCAAGGATTATCTGTAACAATATTTGGGGTTGCTAGTTTTGTTCTTGTACATAATATATATCTGATTCTGAGGACATTTTGTTTGGGTTATTTTTAAATTGAGAGAAATAATAAATATAAGCTTCTTATTGCTAAAAATGTGCTATTAATAACAGGTGCCACTTATTTTGGAAAAATATTTTGAAGTTGTTAGTATTGAACAAAGGTTAGGGCTTTATATACTAATTAAATGTATATTCACATTAAGTAAATAATTCTTAAATATTTAATGCAAATCACACTATTTTTTTTTTCAGGATCTTGTGCTAGCAGAAAATAGTCCAGGAAAAAATAAAACTCAGTATACTCTTGTATTTGAGCCAATCATACCTTTGAAACATTATTTGCAACCTTATTATTTACCCTTTATGTTTTGTAATGGTGAGTTTCAATGATTCCAACTTTTTATTTTCTAAGGTTTTATCTTTTCTTCTGTAATGTTTGAGAAGCTATTTCTAAACCAAATGTACAGGTACGGAATAGATGGAACTTGGCTCAATACCAGTAACTGTGAGACGGATCTTGGAGTCCTAGAGGGATCTTGGAGTCCTAGAGGACAATCACTTCAATGTGAACCAGCAGTCTGCTGCAGCCACCAAAAAACCCAATGCAGTCCTAGGCTGCATTAACAGAAAATTAGAATCAAGATCACATGAACCATTAGTATCATTTTACAATGCCTTAGTAAGACCACACTTGGAATATTGCATCCAGTTTTGGTCACCGCAGTATAAAAAGGGTGTTGAGACTCTGGAAAAAGTGAAGAGAAGAGCAACAAAGATTATCAGGGGGCTGGAGACTAAAACATACAAAGAACTAGGTATGTCTAGTCTAGTGAAAAGAAGGATCAAGGGTGATATGATACCAGTGTTCCAATATTTGAGGGGCTGCCACAAAGGAGACGGGGTCAACCTATTTTCCAAAGCATCAGAAGGCAGGATGGATGGAAACTAATCAAAGAGAGAAACAATCTAGAACTAAGAAAAAAATTCCTGACAGTGAGAACAATTAACCAGTGGAACAGATTGCCCTCAGATATTGTGGGTATTCCATCACTGGGGGCTTTCAAGAAGAGATTAGACAGCGATTTGGCCAGAATGGTAGGGTCTCCAGCTTGAGCTAGACTAGAAGACCTTCATGATCCCTTCCAACTCTGTTATTTTGTTATTGTATCTTTAATTAATTCATTGTATGTGTGGCTGTTATTGAAGGGAAAAATGAATTATTTTTTATATCTTTAGATTATGAGATTCAAAAGGAGATGGCAAATCTTATGAAACAGAGAGACTCCCTTTCACAGTCAATAAAGACATATAGAGATTGGTTTGATACCAAGGAGCAGCTTATTGCTGAAATAAAAGGTAAGTACTGTAAGGGTATTCTTATTCATGTAGGCATAATTTTGCAAGTCAAATAAGCCACGTTGTTCTCAGGTAACTGATTTTGAAGTTTCATCAATGAACATTTTTTATGTGCAGGTTTTTCATATGTTTTTAGTAAGAGGGGGAAGACATAAAGTTGATTGCAGCCTTAGGCATGCCCCAACAGATGCAGTATTTTTGCTACTTGCAAAGATGATGCCATCAGTTTTTGGGTCATAGTACCTCTCTAAAGAGCAACCAAAGCCCAGCTTTACCCAAAGGATACGGGAAGCTATGGAACTTATATGGAAGCTAAGATCACCTACCAAGTCAAAATATTGTTGCCCATATGCCATCAACTAAGAAATATATGCAATGCATTGACACATTTTTAAAGGCCAGGATTTTTAAAGACCAAAAACAATGTATGAAGCAATATATGGGTGTGGTGGAAGTAAGGAAAGAAAGAAATGGATTGCTCTACTGAATAGTATTTCTATAAATTACTTGTATTGCTGTACGTTTTGTTTGATTTATATTAGTGCATGTCTGTAATTGCTTTGGCTTTTTGTTTTCTTTGCATAAAATTGCTTACTCTGAAAGAAATTAGTGTGATGCCTATGCATAGTTCTTTTTAATAATGTTTATGGAAGTTTTTCAAAAACAGATAACAGTTCTGTATCGGTTATTTCTTCTGGGTGGTCTTCACAAACTGTCCCATTATAGAGTGTATTGCAGTAGTTAAGCTGTGAGGGGACTAGGTCATGAGAGCCCCCTGATCTAGGAAATGGCACAACTGGTACACCAGATGGAGTTGGACAAAGGTCTTCCTGGCCATAGCTGATACCTGCTCTTCAAGCAGGAGCTGTGAATCCAGGAAAACCTTCAGATTGCATGCCAGCCTGGAAAGGGAAAATGATATCCCATCCAAGGTTAAAGATGGAATCTCCCCAGATCTCTGTGACTCAAAAGCCACTCAGTCTTGGTAGAACTAAATCTGAGTTGGTTTCTGCCTATCAAACCTGCACAGCTTCTAGGTACTGGGACATAATTTCTTGTCAAAAGACAAATGTGCTTTTTCCATGCCAAATCAGAATTTTTCCTTTTTAATGAAATTATGGCAATAGTGAATCCACAAATATTTCAATATTGAATTATTGAATAATATTATTCAATATTAAATAATTCCTTTCTTTTTTTCATCCTTCTTAATATACTTCACAAAAGTAAGATTTGTTATGAAGTAATACCATTAAGATTATCTAACTCAGATACCATCTAAAATTAGCTAATTTATTGTTTTAAAATTTCAAAATGATAATTACTTGAGTATGGTGAAATTGGAGTTGGATCAACTGAGGAACCACAGCTTGATCCACCAAACCAGGAAAAAGAATTATCAATTAATGGTTTGTAAAATATAGTGTTGAAAAAACACCTATGGAATATTTCAGAAATGTTCTTAGTGGAGGCATGCAAATTAATCAAAACAATAGAGACACTGACTAACTTCACATTCAACAAAATAAAGTATCCTTCACTGCCACAGTACTAATATTCTGTGTAAATTTTAGAACTGCTATTAAACACAGTAGCTGCCCTGTGTAATTTATTTGAATATCCACTAATATAGATATGGCCAGTTTATTTCATAAGCACATCCAAAAACAGCTTTTGGGACAGGGGGAGTATAAGATTTGCTTTTCACAATATATCTGGTTGTTATTTTGCTGCTTCTTAACCAAAATCTGTATACATTACAGTGATTACTTTAAATGCCATGCCTTCATGATGTGCAAAATGTTTCTCAGGATCAATTTCCCAACAACATAGACATCTCAACTGCAGCATATATTAAAGTAGCAAATAAAGAGAAAAGTATTTAAGTGATGAATTTAGATCTAAATTAAAAAGTAATATAAAAATATGATTAAAATGTTCCTGCATTAATGTTGAAAAAAGCAATAAAAATTCATTTTAAATCTCTGGCTTGAATATATGATTTTAGTTTTTATCTGATCTTGCTTTCACTAAGCAATGAAGTCAACTTTTAGTACAACTTGTTATGCTGATTTATTTTCCAGGCCAAGTAGAGGAAGCTAAAAAAAAGGAGTTACAGCTCAAGAATGAACTGAAAAAACATCAGATTGACATACCTCAGGCCAATGGGGTAATTTAATTTTCTTAATTTTTATTCCTTTTTAGCCATCAGAATTTTCATGTAGGATAATTGTATCCAAAGAGTTATAATAGACTTCTTGATCTTGTACACATACAGATGTGCTGACAAAGTGGCCTGACTTTAATACAGGTAGTCCTTGACTGCCCATCACAGTTGTAAGTTGTGATAGTTGTAAGATAGATCATCCACACAGCCAACCCCATTTTATGACCTTTTTTGCAGCAATCATTAGCGTGAATGCCACAATCATAAACTGGTCACCACAGTCATTAAGCATGCCATGGTCATAAAGCAAATCAATGGTTTGAAATGGGCTGGGTTTGCCAAAAATCAGAAGTAAATGCCATTCAAGATCACATTATAAATGTAATGTGATCAGGGGAGATTGCAAAGGCCATAATTGCAAGACAGTTGCCAAGCTCCCGAAGTGCAAGCATAGAACTGCGGGGATGGCCCAGTCATTGGAACTTCAGAACAGGGCCATAACTACTCTCAGGGAGGTCCATGATAACTTTGAATTATCCAACTAAGAACCAACTAAGTTAAGGCCTACCTATACCATATTTAACATGAAAGAACAGTGTTTAACCTGAACAAGTTAACCTGAATATGGAAAGAACATACATACCTTTCTCTGTTAGGTTGCATGTTTCTTGGCCCTTGATACAGTATCTTTAAAACCAGACTGCTCATCCAAGAGAGTCAGTTTGGTGAGAGATTAAAGTATTAGGCTAGAACCTTGGATACTTAGTTCTAGTCCCATCATATGCACAAAGTCAGCTGGGTGAGCTCGAGCCAATCACTTTCTCTCAGTCCTAGGAAACAAACAGTGACAAACTTGCTAAGAAAACTACAGGGCTTGTTCAAGCAGTTAGCAGAAGTGACCACTGAGCTAAATGCAGCCCCTACCCCCATCAAAATAGGTATACTATGTAAATCAATTTAAAAATAATTGTCAAAGATAATGTGGGATTTAGTTTTAGGTAAGCTTACATAAGATTGCAACTTTCATATTTTAGTCCTAATACTGTGATTTGATAATGAATAAAAGAGTAGGAAAACCAATACTGGGATACAATCCCCAAAATGATAGAATGATCTCAGTTCAAATCCAAGGCAAACCATTCAATATCACAGTAGTCCAAGTTTATGCCCCAACCACTGGTGCTGAAGAGGATGTAATTGACCGATTCTATGAAGCCCTACAGCACCTTATAGAAATAACACCAAAAAATAATGTCCTTATCATCATGGGGTGTTGGAATGCTAAAGTAGGAAGCCAAAAGATAACTGGAATAACAGGCAAGTTTGGCCTTGGAGTACAAAATGAAGGAGGGCACAGGCTGATAGAATTTTGTCAAGAGAATACGATGGTCATAGCAAACACTCTCTTTCAACAACCCAAGAGATGAGTCTACACATGGACATCACCAGACGGTCAACACAGAAATCAGATTGACTGTGCTCTGCAGCCAAAGATGGAGAAGCTCTATACAGTCAGTAAAAACAAGACCAGGAGCTGACTGTGGTTCAGATCATGAGCTTCTCGTTGCAAAATGTAGGCTTAAATTGAAGAAAGTAGGGAAAAGCACTAGGCCACTCAGGTATGAACTAAATCATATCCCTGATGAATATACAGTAGAGGTAACAAATAGATTTAATGAATTAGATATGATAGATAGAGTGCCTGGAGAACTATGGATAGAGGTTTACAACATTGTACAAGAGGTAGCAACTAAAATCATCCCAAAGGAAAAAAAATGCAAGAAAGCAAAAGGGCTGTCTGAGGAAGCTTTGCAAATAGCTGAGGAAAGAAGGGAAGCGAAAGGCAAGGAAGAAAGAGAAAGATACACCCAGTTGAATGCAGAATTCCAGAGAATAGCTAGAAGAGAGAAGAATGCCTTCTTAAATGAACAGTGTAAAGAAATAAAAGAAAACAATAGAATAGGGAGGACCAGAGATCTCTTCCAGAAAATTGGAGATATGAAGCGAACGTTTCATGTAAAGATGGGCATGATAAAGGACCAAAATGGCAGGGACCTAACAGACGCAGAAGAGGTGGCAAAATTACACAGAAGAACTATACAATAACGAACTTAACGTCCCTGATAACCAAGATGGGATGGTCACTGACCTCAAGCCAGACATCCTAGAACCATGATGGCGAACCTATGGAACACGTGCCATAGGTGGCATGTAGAGCCCTCTCTCTTGGCATGCGTATCGTCTCCCCCAGCCCAGCTCCATCTCATTTCTCGCCGTCATTTGTGGGACTAAAAAAGCCTTCCCCGCGATACATTTGCTGTTGCTGCCTTGCGCAGCAGCACAGTGAAATTTAGCCCGTTTCCCAATGAGGGAAATGGGGTCCCCTCCTCCTCCTGGAGGCCATGATGAAGGAGAAGTCCTGGCAGCCATGCCGGGCAAGGAGGGGTGTGTGCCGCCTCTTCTTTGTCACTTCCCCCCCCCCCCGGCTCGCCTGTCTCTTTAAATCACCATGCGTGCTCTCCAACCCCGTGCCACCCCCCCATCCTTTCCCAATTGGTTTGCCCAGTTCAGGACCTTGAGAGGAGTCTGCCACGCATGCTTTCTACCAAGGACGGCCTCATTTTAGGGCGGTGCAGGCGGGGGAAGCACACATGGCGACAAAGAGGCACAATTTAAAGAGACAGGCAAGCTGAGGTGGGGGAGGGAAGCGGCAAAGAACAGGCGGCAGCAGCAGCCCTGGCATACCTCTTCACCCAGTGTGGCTGCCAGGGCTTCTCCTTCATCATGGGCTCCAGGAGGAGAAGCTTACATCTCCCCCATTGGGAAGTGGACTAAATTTCAATGTGCTGCTGCCCAAGGCAGCAACAGCAAATGTACTATGAAGGTGGAAGGCTGTTTCGCACAGTGTTTTTAGTCCCACAAATGACAGCAAGAAACGTGATGGAGCTGGGCTTGTGACCCCCACAGGAGAGAAGGAGAGGGTGGGAGGCAAAGAGAGAGAGAAACAGAGAAAGCGAGTGAGAGAGAGAGAAAGAGAAGGAAGGAGGGAAAGAGAGAGGAGGGGAAAGAGAGAGAAAGGGTGGAAGAGAAAGAGAGGGGAGGGAGGGAAAGAGAGGGAGGGGTGGGGGAAAGAGAAAGGGGGAAGAGAGAAAGAGGGGAGGCAGAGAGGGAAAGGGGGAAAGAGAGAAAGAGGGGGGAAGGGGGAGAAAGGGAGGGAGGGGGAGAAAGAGAGGAAAGAGGGGGAAGAGAAAGGGTGGGAGTGTGGGAAAGATGGGGAGAGAAACAAAGAGAGGGAGGGAAAGAAATTATATTACAAAAGTTTACTTTTGTATTGTTGCTAAACGTAATATTTCAAAAGTAGAAAAAAAGGGGGGCATAAAAGTGCATTTATCATATTTTTCTTAGAACAATTAGCTGAACTCTGCCTTATTTACCATTATTTTAGGTAGTAAAACTTCATTATTTAGTTTAAGTTGACGTGTTGGCACTTTGCGATAAATAAGTGGGTTTTGGATTGCAGTTTGGGCACTCAGTGCCGAAAAGGTTCACCACCACTGTCCTAGAATGTGAAGTCAAATGGGCCTTAGGAAATCTGAGCAAAAACAAAACTAGTGGAGATGACAGTATTCCAGCTGAGCTATTCAAAGTCTTAAAAGGTGATGCAGTAAAAGTGCTACCCTCAATTTGCCAGTAAATTTGGAAAACAGGATTGGAAAAGGTCAGTTTACATCCAATTCCAAAGGAAGGCAATGCCAAAGAATGTTCAAACTATCGCACCATTGCACTCATTTCACATGCTAGTAAAGTTATGCTCAAAATCCTACAAGCTAGGGTCCAGCAGTATGTGGATCAAGAACTACCAGAAGTACAAGCAGGATTTCAAAGAGGCAGAGGAACTAGAGATCAAATTGCCAACATATGCTGGATCATGGAGAAAGCCAGGGGGTTCCAGATAAACATCTACTTTTGCTTCATTGACTATGCTAAAGCCTTTGATTGTGTGGATCACAACAAATTGTGGCAAGTTCTTAAAGAGATGGGAGTACCAGACCCATCTCTTGAGAAACCTATATGCGGGTCAAAAAGCAACAGTGAGAACTGGACATGGAACCACTGATTGGTTCAAAATTGAGAAAGGAGTCCAGCAAGGCTGTATACTGTCTCCCTGCCTATTTAACTTACATGCAGAGCACATCATGAGAAAGGCAGGGCTAGATGAATCAAAAATTGGAATTAAGATTGCTGGGAGAAATATCAACAGTCTCAGATATGCAGATGATACCACTCTAATGGCAGAAAGTGAAGAGGAACTAAAGAGCCTCTTGATGTGGGTGAAGAAGGAGAGTGCAAATTTAGCTTGAAACTCAACATTAAGAAAACTAAGATCATGGCATCCAGTTCTCTCAATTCCTGGCAAATAGATGGGGAAGAAATGGAGGTAATGACAGATTTTATTTTCCTGGGTTCCAAGATCACTACAGATCGGGTTTGCAGCCAAGAAATTAAAAGACGCTTGCTCCTGGGGAGGAAAGCTATGGCAAATCTAGACAGCATACTAAAAAGCAGAGACATCACCCTGCCAACAAAAGTGCATATAGTCAAGGCTATGGTTTTCCCAGTGGCAATGTATGGCTGTGAAAGTTGGAGCATAAGAAAGGCTGAGTGCCAAAGAATTGAGGCCTTTGAACTATGGTGCTGGAGAAGACTCCTGCAAGTCCCTTGGACTGCAAGGTGATCAAACCGGCCAGTCAAGGGGTGGGTTCTAAATTTTTTTACTACCGGTTCTGTGGGCGTGGTTTATTTTGTGGGCATGGCTTAATGATCATGTGACAATTCTTTAGGATTTAGCAGAGGTACTGGTCTACCAGGCTTTTAACTGCTTGCAGAGCTGTACCGGTCTACTCATTTGTTTTTGGAGGCACTGGTCTACCCATTTATTTTTTCAGGCACTGGTCTACCTATTTATTTTTCCAGGCACTGGTCTACCCATTTATTTTTTCAGGCACCGGTCTACTCATTTGTTTTCTTTTAACACTGATCAGCTGTAGGGCGGCTCTTTGAAGCCCTGCGGCAAGAGTTTAAACAGTTTTTTTCTCTCTAGCCGATAGCTGGGACTCAGGCTACAGCAATAGATTGGGGGTGGGGCCAAATAAAACATAAGAATAATGCAGGGGGAGTTGTGGGGGTGGGGGGGCAGAACCGGTTCAGTGACATCATATCGTCACCGCTACCAGCTCAGCAGAACCGGGCCGAACCGGGAGGAACCCACCACTGGGCCAGTCCTAGAGGAGATTAACCCTGACTGCCCTTTAGAAGGCCAGATCCTGAAGATGAAATATTTTGGCCACCTAATGAGAAGGAAGGACTCACTGGAGAAGAGCCTAATGTTCAGAAAGATTGAGGGCAAAAGAAGAAAGGGACAACAGAGAACGAGGTGACTGGATGGAGTCGCTGAAGCAGTTGGCGTGAGCTTAAATGGACTCCAGAGGATGGTAGAGGACAGGAAGGCTTGGAGGAACATTGTCCGTGGGGTTACGATGGGTTGGACACGACTTTGCAACTAACAACAACTGTGATTTGCTTATATTCCAGGATGGAAGAATTCTTAGTTTCATTTAGGGGTCATAAATAATACCTTATGTAATTTGTTTTCATTTTGGTCTATTTACGCCCCTTACACGTTTTGATTTGCCTCCTGGTTTTTACTCTTTTTTATTGTAATTTTTTCATCTAATTGAATTAACACGTCTTTATTACATTTTCAGATAGTAGTTTCTAACAGTACAAAAAGTAAAAGGGAAGTACAGTCCCAATCCCATGGCTGCCAGTTAATTGATAAAATAGTACAATATGAACTATATTTCCAGGCTATTTTTAGAAACAGCAATGAACTTTACTACTGTCTAGTGGAAGCTTGCTTAAGAAAGATAAAAAGTCATAAGAGCTTTAAATTAATTGTATGTTTGTAAGTGATTTATATGTGTTGGAAAGTACATTTCTATAATAACACATAGTGCTATTCTTCTGTCTTAATTTTTAGCTGCAGCATATTGATTCCTTAATAAAACTTAAGCAGGCAAAGCAAGAAAAAATATTGAAACAACCTAGAAGAATATGCACACTTGCCAATTATCCCAAAAGTAACCAGGATATTTTGGGCAAGGTAAGTTTGTTCCCAATTTTCTTTTTTAAAAAATCTAATATTTTTGTTATTTTATTTTTCTCTCCTTTCTATACAGTGTATGTCTTTCTTACCTATTTTATCATATACCCACTTATTGTATATCTCCAGGCTTTATTATCATTAATAGTAGTAGTGGTGGTGGTGGTAGCAGTAGTAGTAGTAATAATAATAATATTTTATATTTTTATATATATTTTCCCCAATATGATTAATTGTCAATGCTTGTCAATTCTAACTGAAAAAGAGCAGAAAAGGGGCATTTTTATCTATATTTTAATTAAGTTTGTTATTTAATATGTACTAATACCATCATAGGAGCCAGTTTGGTGGACGCATCAAGGTAGAAACCAGGAGATTAATCCTACATTTGTACAAAAGTACAAAGCCAGCTGGATGACTTTAGGCCATCATTCTCTCTTAGCCCTAGCAAGCAGGCAATGACAAAATCTTGCTGAGAAAACTTAATTTAAAATTAATTTCAACCATAATAACACAAGGGCTATCAATAGATTTAAAGTCTATGTAATTCGCTCTAATCTTAATTGTAGGAAATATGACTTCTGCAATAGAGTAATAATTGTCTGGAACACTCTACCTGATCCTGTTGTTAGTCTCTCTAATTACCATACCTTTCAGCGTAAACTGTCTACTGTGGACCTTTCATGTTTTTAAGAGGTCCCTAAGGGGGCGTGCATAAGCGCACCAGCGTGCCTACCGTCCCTGCCCTACTGTTCCCAATTATATGTAATCATTGTATGTGTTTATGGTTATGTTTTGCCAATTTATATCCTTTTTTGGTGCCAATTTTTTTCATGTGTCCATGTCTATGTCTATTCTGTTACTTGTTTTCTTGTACTTGTTGACAAATTAAATAAACAAACAAACAAACAAACTGTACGGACTTTTCCTGGCAGCTGCCAGGAGTCCATATTGATTTGATATTGTGTGTGTGCGGGTATGAAGAAGCGGTAAGTAAAGCTATCACTTTTCTTTCATAGTACTTGAGTAAAAACTGCATAATTATAAACATGTGCATGACCAATTCTTTACACCTTATTAGACACAACTTTTTATTTATGTCAGAATTTTCTTGAGGAAAGGCTTCTGAGTTTGTTTCTCTTTTTTGGGGGGGAGGGGTGGATTTTGGAGACCTGGCATATAAAATTTAGCCTCAAAACTGAATAGTGTAATAGATCTTTCTTTTACACATACAAAATAACCCTTAATTCTTAATTCATTGCTTAATTTTTGTGCAAGATTTCACACTTAGCACAAGTTGAAGACGATAAAGTAGCAAAGGTCATTTCCTGGCATTTGGCAAGTGATATGGATTGTATACTCACTTTGACAACAGCTGCTGCACGTCGTATCTTTCATGAGACTGAAGGAACACAACAAGTGTGGCCTCTTGATTCTATTTATAAGAACAATCTTCCAAATTGGAACAGGTAAAGTTTTGGTTTCTTCTCCAAATTTAATTAATATTTCATTTACAAATGTAATAATTCTAACTTTTAGGATTTTTTTAATTTAGTTTTTTTTCCCTGTTACTGAGAAGTGACATACCAATGTTGGACATCATTTAATTTGTGTTCCTGCAGTGAGAATGAGATTGGCTTAAATGGTCCGTTCTAATTCTAAAATTCTATCAAC
Organism: Arizona elegans; assembly: GCA_022577455.1. NCBI lineage: Eukaryota > Metazoa > Chordata > Lepidosauria > Squamata > Colubridae > Arizona > Arizona elegans. The sequence goes on from JAKOOJ010000002.1 coordinate 40,808,467, forward strand.
TCAAAAGTTTATTTCCTTGCTTAAAACTAGAGCTGAGTCAGGGTGCTAGTTCATAAATTTATTTCCACATTTCAGTCTGTTTGAGAGTAACTGGCTTTCATGCCTAAGAAGGACTAGAATTCATAGTCTCAAGTTTAGCTCAGGATCTTAGCCACTACAACTGTATTGTTAAATAATAGCTGCTGATTTTTTTTCCTGAGTTCCTAGTGGTGATTTACTTCTGAAAGAATGAATTTGTCTTATATTCTGTTTCAAATCCTGTGTCAGCTTTGGAAGCCATATATATATATATTTTAATTTGATTTATATGCCGCCCTTCTCCGGAGACTCAGGGCGGCTTACAATGTGCTCAGCAATATTAGGCCGGAAGCTCCAATACTGCCACTTTCTCGTGTGTGGGAAAGTAAGAGGGGGGATTAAGGAGAGGGGTTGTTAGTAGACATAATAGCATTCTTCCTGTCGGTCAAGGTCAGAGCAATCCAGCATCTGGAGAAGGAGTGGTCAGGGAGCTGGATTGAGATAGAGCGGACGTTGATTGGCACATGTGACCGACTGTGGGGGAAAGGGGATGGTTTTGGGAGCTTTGACTTACTGAAGGAAAACCCGGGCTTTTCAGATTCAGATTTTCCCAGATGTGCCAGTTTGCCTATTCTAGTAAAGAGAACTTTGGAAAATGCTTGCTTCCACATCTTTACTTGGAGTCGGGGGTTTTCTGGAACGCTAACATCCTATACATTGTAAATTATATTGTAATATATTTAAAATGCAAATTTCCCCTTTAAAATGTTAGTAATCAACACTAATATCTAAATGGTTGCCAAATGTTTTGTATTTGTCTGACTAAGTCAACAATGAAAGAATACCTCTTTGTTTTAAGCAGATCTTTACCTCATTTGCAAAATGAAGGAAACTATTTCAATCCTATTGGAAATCCTGTATTTGCTAGGAACTTGCTAATATTTCCAGAGCACAAGGAGAATTGCCAAATAGGTAAATAGCATAGAAAGAATGTTTTTTAGGTTTTTATTCCCACAAACAAGTCTGTGAGAGAGGTTGGGCTGAGACTGAATAACTGAGAGTTTCCATGGTTGAATATAGACTTTAACTTGGGTCTCTGTAGTCAAAACACCTGAACATCATCCCAGGCTGGTAATTGAAAGAGCTTGAAGAAACTATATCTTTGGAAAGTCTTAATTTAATTAATTCAATTTATATGCCGCTCCTCTCCGAAGACTCAGAGAGGCTCACAATACATTTTAAAAAATCATTATTAAAAAACATTTAAAAATTAAAAATATTAAAAACTCATTCACGCCATTCATGGCTGGATCTCGCCAGATCACAAGAGCAAGATCAATGGCCCCAGGCCTGCCGGAAAAGCCAGATCTTCACCGTTTTTCGGAAGGCCAATAGGGTGGGGATGGTCCGGACCTCAGGAAGTAACTGGTTCCAAAGAGCTGGGGCTGCCACAGAGAAGGCCCTCCCCTGCGGGCCCGCCAGCTGGCATTGTTTAGCTGACAGGACCCGGAGGAGACCAACTCTGGGATCTTACTGGTTGCTGGGAGCTATGCGGCAGAAGGCGGTCTCTCATTTTCAAATATTTTGTCAAAAATACATATTTCAAACCTCTTAATAATTTCTACTAAAATAATAAACCAAAAACATTTTATACCATACATTTTCTTAAATCTTATTCCAAATAATACACTCCAACATCTTAATAAAAATCAATTATTTATATAACAGTTTTTTCCCTTTTTTATATAATAATAAAAAACCAAATTGCTTTCTTAAATTTTATCTCTCATTTCATTTCTCTCAATTCTTTGTCAAAATATGTATTTCAATCCACACCTTAATCATTTCTACTTTTACCACAATCTAATTAATTCATAATACAATATCATTTCCCCTTATTTTCTTTTTTAATTAATAATTAAAAATATTCAATTATTGTAATTTCCCTAATTGATCTTATTTATATTTTTTTAGAACTTATCCTTTTATAAACTCCAACCATGCAATTAAAAGTATTTTCAATTGTTACAATTTTAGGTAAAACATATTTCTAAAACTTATTTCATTTCATTCATAGTTCCATTATTTTTCCATTATTTTAAACTATTTAAAGTATCATAATTACATGTTATCTCTAATATTCCTTTCATCATATCCCTCTTTCTTCTTTCTCCCTTTCTCCCTTTCTAATTTTTTTCTCTTTCCCCTTCTTTTTCCCATTTCCCATTATTTCCCATCTCTCTTCTCTTTTTTTATCTTACTATTGTTAAACCCAATGTAATCATTTTGTATTTTAAAGACATAAACTCTTCTATTTTGCCTTGCATTTCCCATTCCTTTCCATCCCTTTTCCCTCTTTCTTGTATTTTCACTGTTAATCCCAGTGGAATCATTTAAATTTTTTAAATTCTTTCCGTTCCAACCTCTTTTCTTTCTTTGTCTCTTTCCCTTTTTTCTCTTTTTTCCATTGTTATTCCCAATGTAATCTTTAAACTTCTCCTTTTTATTATTGCTACCCACATAATCATTTAATTTTTCATAATCTTTTTCTTTGTCTTCTTCGCTAACAATCTCTTTTTCTTGCTTTCCATTTGTAGTTTCCTTGTCAATTTGGATGTACTCTAACTCAGTTTTTGAGTCATCAGATTTCAGTTTTCCCCGCAGTATTATAGTCATTTTCCTTATGTCCATTTTCAGTGAAAGGTACATCATTTTCAGCATTTCCTTAAGTTCCTGCATCTTTTATTCTTTCTAAATTAGTATTTATTCCAATTTAAAATTACGTTATAATCCTCCTTTTTTAATCATCAAAGTCAAACTGCTTACAAACAGGCAAGTCTTCCTTAATCCTCACAGCTGTTATTCCTTTCAAAGTTCAAGATTTTTTCTCACTGTTACTATCTCTTGCAACAAAAACAAAAATTCAATGTTGTAGTGATCTTTTTTCTCTTGAAGAAAAAACCTCCATTTTGTTTGGAATCCTCTTTCACAGACATCTCAATTCTTTTTTCCTCCTCCTCCTCCTCCTCCTCCTCCTCCTCCTCCTCCTCCTCCTCCTCCTCCTCCTCCTCCTCCTCCTCCTCCTCCTCCTCCTCCTCCTCCTCTTCTTCTTCTTCTTCTTCTTCTTCTTCTTCTTCTTCTTCTTCTTCTTCTTCTTCTTCTTCTTCTTCTTCTTCTTCTTCTTCTTCTTCTTTTTTATGTACACCAAATCAGTTTTTAGTCCAGTCCAAACCAAAGTCCAAATTACACTTCTATTCAATTCAATTTTAAATCTTTAGCCAGATTTTTCTGTTATGGGCTTTTCTTCCTCCTTTAATCTTCTTTTAAAATTCAAGAATTTCTAAACCGATTATATCCAATTCTGTTCCAAAAAAATTTTTTTGGGAGGGGAGGTTCTTTTTCTTGTAATCAAATTAGTCCCTCCAAATTCAATATCCTCAAATAAAATTTGAATATAAGTTTCCTTTTTGGGCTTTAATGTTTCCACTTTCTCTCTTCTCCATCAATTATGTCCCCTCGATGCTATTTAGCCACTTTTTCCACGCCGGGGTAATTTTAAAACTTCCAATTTTTTCCTTTTATACCTGTGAGTTAGCCAATCACTCACCTGGTACCAGTACTCCATCCAAATCTTCACTCCTGCACGATTCTTAGGATGCCGGATGCCCCAGCTTCATGGCGATTCACAATGACTGCCGCACCCTGCCATCAAATCAAAGAGTTTTCTCTGGCTTTCTGAGGAACTTGCCTGTTCCTCTTTAGCCTATGAGATGCCTCTTCTTTTTCACTGTCCCTACAGGACAGTTCTGGTCTGAAGACTCCCCGATAGCGGTTTGTCTGGCTGGGTTTTCGCCAGGCTTGTTAGAGGCGGGTATTTTCCCAACCAGTCTCGCCGTGACACTTCCGGGTTCTCCCCAGAGCACAACCCTCCTGTACCACCTTCAGATTATGTTGTTCTGGGCAATTGGCAATTTCTATAAATTTTCCAATATGGAAGAGATTCAAGGTGTTTCAGACCAAATAGATTTCAAACACCTCAAATTCCTTCCAGTTCAGAGGATTTACTTCCTAAAACCACTGAACTTCTGCTGAAACAGCATTGTTTGTTGAAACATTCCTCATACAGTGAGGCTTAGATATCTCTAATGGCTACTAGCACTACTTTTCACCATTTTATTGCGGGGTCACTAAGCGATATAAACCTCCATATGTGTCCTTTTACATGCATTTTTCCCTGAAATTTTGTATGGCAGACAACTTGGAACGTAGCAACTAGAGAACAAGACATAAATACAAACGCCTGTATGCCTTGAATTTACATACAAATTTGCAGTTTAAACTACAAACTTGTAGTTTATCAAAGGGCATCTATCAAATCCAGTACTTATTAGAACAATATAGTTGTTCTTACCTGGATTATCATGACAAATTTTCTTTCTAATTTAGAGTAATTCTGTTATCTATATCATGATGCTAACATCATATTCACTATTGATGCTTCATAACAAGTAGGTGTGAATAGAAATGTCAGTTTGTGTATTGGTTTGTATTCTAAACATTATTTCATATATCTTTACAGTATTTGAGACACTCTTGGGCAATACAATTATTATTGACAATTTGGAAGCTGCCAATCATTACAGAAAAGAGGTATGTACAATTGTAAGGTATTTTGTTCATTGCTTATATACATATGAGTGTCTGAAAAAGAAAAGGGGTTAGTCTAACTCCATTTATATTTTATTCACAAACTTAAAAAGACCCTCTTTCCTAAAGGGTTTGCTTGGTTCTGTGATGTCCATTTTCTATTAGATAATAAATCTTCCTATGATGTACAATTCCCTGTTAAGATTAAGCCTGTTCTGTCCAGGCCATTTGGGGGTGGGGGGTAGAGGGGCGATGGCTCAGTGGTTAAAGACATTGAGCTTCTCAGCTGGAAGTTTGAGACCTAAACATCGCATGATGGGGTGAGCTCCAGATACTTGGCCCAGCTCCTGTTCACCTAGCAGTTGCAAAGCATGCAAATGCAAGTATATAAATAGGTACCAGTTCAGTGGGAAGGTAACAGTGTTCTGTGCACTGTCATGCTGGCCACATGACCACATAGATGTCTTCGGACAAAGCTGTCTCTCTCAGCTAAGGAACAGAGATGAGCACCCCTAGAATTGGACACTACTGGATAGAGAAAACTTTTACCTTTTATCCAGACAATCATAGCCATCAAATACTGAGATAAGATTTCACATCTCCAGAGTTACAGTGTACAATTGGGCGTCATCAACAAATGTGGTCCTCACTGCATGACCACAGTGGTGCTGAACCTGGTAGACTTATGATGGATCCTTGTAGTTGCAGTTTTCACAGCATCCCTGCAATCACATGATCACCATTTGTGATCTTCACTGCCAGCTTCCAAAAAGCAAAATCTGTGGGGAAGCTAGCAGATCACAAATGGTGACATATGACCATAGAATGTTATGACTAAGCAGGTTTTGCTTAATGAAACAGCAACTGAGATTGAAAATTGACAGTCATGTGACATTACATTTTACAATCACATTGCTTAGCAACAGAGTTGCTGGTCTGAATTGCTATTGTTAAGCAAGGATTACTGAGATATTAAAGGGGAGACCACTCTGACTTTCAGAAAGTTCCCATCAAAATTAAGTTTAGACAGAAAAACATTCATCCGATTCTTAACTAATTTGAAACAAGCCTAATTTAAAGATAAATTATTGCAGTAAAATGTGTTCTTTTCAGCACATTTTTTTCATCCAAGTGTTTTCCCCAAATGGCAGGGTCTGCTTTTTTTAGATCAACCCATCTAGGCTTCTAATCTAGGCTTCACTTCCTCAGAAATTTTGAAGAGAAACCTTTATTGGCTTAAGGGGAGAAGCAAATTCAAGAATAAAAATATGTTGAAAAGAACCTAGGATTCATGTTAAAATTCAGATTCTTTGTATTCTGTCAACTGTAAGTGCCTTGGCTTAAGAAACAGACTGGCTGCAATATGCTATGGGAAAAGGGCCAAGCTTAGAACTGAAGGAATATCTTTGCCTCTTAGTTATCTGGAATGAGATTTCCATATCATATGTAACAAAAATGTTAGTGTACAAAAAGGAGAATGAAAAAAGAACACTAACCTGCTTCCAATCTGACTCCTCAGAAACTGAGATTGGAAGGGAAGCAGCTGACCAGTAGGTGCCTGCACTGTGGAAGTGGGAGAGGAGGAAGGCAGTTTTCTCTTCCCCAAATACCAAAAGTGGTAGAAGGCATTCAGGTTATTTGCTGTCTTAAAATATTATTCTAGGTGAGGGTGGGAGGACATGCTCACTCTGAAGGTTGCAGAATAGGCAGATGCAGATGCTGGTGGTGATATAATGGGGCATGCTTTTGAATCTTTCTTTTAAATCAAACAGGGTTTGTATAAAATATATAATAGAGAAATAGTTCATACAGGGCCCACTGAGTTCATACATGGACCCCCGTTTCATCCTATATCATTTATGGAGCAATTAAGTTGTTTTCTCTTTTTTTTTAAAGCACTTACATTTGTTCTAAAATAGGATCACAGAAAAAGCTTGCTTAGTGGCATAGAACCGGGGGGGCTGTAAAACATGATTTCTTCATGGGCCAGATCAGCATTGTAGTTTTCTTCCATGGGCTGATGGCGAGGGAAAGAGTCAGTGGGTGCAGGTGTCAGCAGGCAAATGCACATGCAGGAGGTGTACGCAGGAGTTGGCGGGCACATGTGTGCGCAGGCCCCACCATCGCGACCACCTCCTGTGTGCACGCACACCAGTCCAGGATGGCATGGGCTGGGCCTGTGCACACATGTGGCCACCAACCCTTGCACGCACACATGCCTGCCTTGATAAAATGGGCCAAGCCAAAGCTTCCTGAAGGAGCAGCTGCGGAGCCCTTACTGCTGAATATCTCCCCCCCGTGCACACACACATGAAAGGCCAGTAAGCGCTGTAGTCCTGGAAACGGTAAGGGATTGGCCTGCGTCGCTTCAGCCCAGCACATCCATCCCAGCATCTATGCAGGCCTGGCCCATGCCATCCCAGCAGGTGTGCAGGCACACAGGAGATGGCATGTGCACATGCCCAGCCCACCCCATCCCGGTGTAAGCATGTGCGCCAGTGGTGAAATGTAAAATTTGTTGCTACTGGTTCTGTGGGCATGGCTTGGTGGGCATGGCTTAATGGGGGGGTCATGTGACTGGGTAGGTATGGCCAACTTTTTTTAAAAACTTTTTTAAAGCATTTTTTACTACCGGTTCCGGGGAAAGGTGGTAAAAAAATGCTTTAAAAAAGTTTTAAAAAAGGTTCCGACCATCTCACCTGTGCCGCGTGATTGTCGGAACCTTTTTTAAAGCATTTTTTTACTACTGGTTTGCTCGAACCGGTAGTTTTTATCACATGTGCCTGCCGGGATGGGGTGGGCCTGGCCTGTGCACGCATGCGCCTCCCGCCTCCTGTGCACATGCACGCATGCCGGGATTGAATGGGTCTCGCCTGTGCGTGTCTGCACCCAACATCTCTGTGCACACTCACACATCGAGATTGGGTGGGTCTGGCCAGCCCGCCCGCCCTCAGACCTTGAGTTTGACACCCCTGGCATGGAATTACTTTTCAACAAAAAAGTACTAAATTTTGATATTAATTTTTTTCTTTATATATATACATATATATATATATAGGTTGTGAAAACGACATATTGTCCAACTATATTAACAAGACAGGGGGACAGAATTCGCAATAATGGAAAGTTTGGAGGCCGTCAAAATAAAGCCCCTCCTATAGAGAACCTTCGGGGGATGGTTTTTGGAGCACCTCTGCCACCGGATTACAATATTATCTCCGTACAGATAGGTGCATTCACAGTTTAATAAATGAAATCAACTATTACACAATGTTTTGTTAAGTGTTTCCATTAAGAATTGAATTAAAATTACTCCTAGATTTTAATTAAATTGATTACCAAATTGCTGCTATTATTGTATATTAAACTAACGAAATAGAAGTTTTAACTGGTTTCCAATATGTTGTACATTGCAGCCATTAAAAAACCATTATAGAGTAATGTACATTTTATTGTATCTTCAATGTATAAAATTATTTTGATTTTTGCTATGCAATGATGTAGAATAAGAAGTCCACTGCTCTTAATTTAGCACTTTTTTTTTCTACATTTAGAAAAGCATTTTAGGAAAGGAACAAGGATTATATACAAATACTGTATTTTCCAGTGTATAAGACGACTGGGCTTATAAAACGACCCCCGACTTTTCCTGTTAAAATATAGGATTTGGGCTATACTCGCCATATAAGACTACCCCTCTTCCAACGCACACCAAATAAAAATTAAAAAACATCAACTGGCTCACCCACAATGTAAAAGCAGCTGTGCTAGACCCAAAATGGCCCCTGCAACAAGCAGGAACCTCACACAGCCACAAAAAGCCCAAAAACCCAACTTTCACACTTTACACACACAAAATTCCACAAACAGCTTTGTGAAATTTTGTGTGTTTGTGTAGTTAGAGTGAAACACTACAGAAACACACTAAATCTCAGAAAGCTGCACAAATATTATTTTATTTTATTTTATTTTTATTTTTATATGAAAGCTAAATTTAAAACTTCCTAAACTTTAAATGGCTAGGTCTAAAAAAGAACAACTAAAAAAAACCCCAATTAACTATTTTTTTTAAAGCTCCCAAAGGGGAAAAAAACTTACCCAATAGAACAGGGGTCTCCAACCTTGGCAACTTTAAGACTTGTAGACTTCAACTCCCAGAATTCCTCAGCCAGCTTTGCTTTGCTGGCTGAGGAATTCTGGGAGTTGAAGTCCACAACTCCCTGCTGCTTGATTGCAGGCAGGGAGTTGCTTGCTGATGGAATGGATTCAGGCAAGCGAAGCAAGGCAAGCGTTGCGAATAGCAGCTAAGGTAAGCAAGCTGGAGGGGGAAAACTTTTTTCCTTTTACATGGCTCTGGCGATCCAAGCTGAGTTGCCTGATTAGCAGGCAACTCAGCTGGGATCGTCAGAGCTTGGATCGCCAGAGCTATGTAAAAAGAAAAAAACTTTTTTCTTTTTACATGGTTCTGGTGATCCAAGCTGAGTTGCAGGCAAGTCAGCTGGGATCGTCAGAGCTGGGATCGTCAGAGCTGGGATCGTCAGAGCTGGGATCGCCAGAGCCATGTAAAAGAAAAAAAACTTTTTTCCTTTTACATGGCTCTGGCAATCCCAGCTGAGTTGCCTGATTAGCAGGCAACTCAGCTGGGATCTCATAGCTTGGATTGCCAGAGCCATTTAAGGCCCGTCAGAGCCTTTCGGGCTGGTCTCCCTGGTTACAGGAGAACGACACCCGGCGTATAAGATGACCCCCGACTTTTGAGATTTTCATGTGTTAAAAAGACTTATATGCCGAAAATACAGTATTATCTAAAATTGAAAGATTTGTCAGGTGCCAGGTGTTGAAAAGTATGTTTTTAAGATTGTTACTTCTCCCTCTCCCCAACCCATTCCCTTTCACACATACTCTAGGAAAAATAAGACACAGGATGCCTTCAAGCAGGAATTTCTAGTTTAATTATATTTAAAGGAGGAAGGGGGAGAATGAATCCCAAACATCACATGATAGCTCACTAGTAAATAAAGTATTTTCTTATACTGACTGCTGGCAATGTGGCAGTTCGAATCTCACCAGGTTCAAGGTTGACTCAGCCTTCTATCCTTCCAAGGTCAGTAAAATAATGACCCAGATTGTTGGGGGCAATATGCTGACTCTGTAACTACTTAGAGAGGGCTGCGAAGCGGTATATAAGTCTAAATGGTGTATATATATATATATGGTGTATGTATGTATAGAGAGTATATATAAGAGTATGTTCCTCTTGGCTTCTAGGTGCTCACTAAGAAAGGATTTTTCAAAATGACCATCAGAGCATTAGTATTTCCTATATTATTATTATAACATGCTGTGATGCTAATTAGTTAGATGTTCTAGTCCCCCTCCCAACTTGAAAATGGCTCTGGAGAGAATGGGATAGCATAGTACAAGCCTGACGGAGAGAAGGGGATAGTATAGGGGAAGCTTCTGTGGAGCAAGGCTGAGGGAGAGAAGGGGAGAAGAGAGGCCGATTGTAACTACTCATTAAGTAATTGTAAGTGTCGAAATATCAAGCCCGATCATAGTTTCGTAGCGAAGCATGGGTATCCAGCTAATATATGTGTGTATGTGTGTGTGTGTGTGTGTGTGTGTGTAGAGAGAGAGAGAGACACAGAGAGAACAAAATTATTCATCAAGCATTCTTCAATACTTTTATTTAATGACAATAGTGACTTCATTGTTTCTGCTAATTACTATTACAGTTTATAGTGTTGTATTTTATTAATATATAAATCTTTTTTCTTTATATATTAGATTGCCTTCAGCACTACCGTGCAGCATTTCTCCAAGTTAATAAAGTAGACACTGACCTTAAAGAAGAACTACAATCCTTTGATAGTTCAGAAATGCAAAATAAGAAAGAAGAGCTTGCTGAACTGGAACAAAAACTTGAATTAGTAAACCTGAAATTAGGTATGGATGTATTGACACTCATATATATATTTCTAAAAGGCATTTTGGCACACCAATATAATGAAATATAAATGTATAAACATAAATAAAGAAGTCATGTATAATTAGGCCCCAAGTTTTAATGAATCAAACAAGACCTTCTATACAGGTACCCCTCAAACCATTTGTTTGGTGACCATTCAAAATTACAACAGCACTAAAAAAAAGTGATTTATGATTGTTTTTCATACAACCATTGCAGCATTCCCCATGGTCATACGATCAGAATTCGGGTGCTTGGCAATTGGCATGTATTTATGACAGACGTAGTGTCCCAAGGTCACATGATCATCTTTTGCGACCTTCTGACAAGCAAAGTCAATGGGAAAGCCAGATTCAATAAAAAAATGTGTTATTAATTTAACAACTGCAGTGGTTCACTTAACTGTAGCAAGTGCCATAAAATGGAGCGAAACTCACTTAATAACTCTTTTGTTTAGCAATGGAAATTTTGGGCTCAATTGTGGTTGTAAGTTGAGGACTACGTGTCCTTTTAGAAAGAGAGCATTACAGGTAATTCTCAACCTACAACCAATTCATTCAACAATTATTCAAAGTTACAATGGTGTTGAACAACTGATCCTTTTGAGTTCTGGCTGTCCGTGGTCACATGATTATGATTTGGGTTCTTGGCAACCAGTTTGCACTTGTGACTAATTGTAGCATTCCACAATCATTTGCAACCTTTTCTGCTGCCTTTTCCAGAAAGTTGGGAAGCTGACATGGAAATTTGTAAGCTGCTGGGCTAAGTTAAGCCTTCCCAACTCATGCATCCTTCCCAGCCCCTCTGTCCTTGTGCCAAACAGGCCCCTCACATGCCATCCCCATCCTGCATCACATTTCTTGCACACTCTCTCGCCCCTTCCCCGAGTCACTCCTCTTACACACTCCCTCGCAGTCTCTTGAACCTGCGCTGCACTTCTTGCACACCCACTTGCATTCTTCGGAGTCTTTCCTCACACCGTTGTAAACCCTCTCCAGTCCTCCCCTCCATCCCTGTGCACCCCTGATAGAAGCCACTTACCCGGCCACCAGCTTCGGATTTAGAACTGCCTGCCAGCTTTCCATTAACTTTGGTTATGGGAAACCAGCAGGAGGTTGTTCACCTAAAGGCCATGGAATTTGATTAACAATAATTGGGCCTGCAGAGATTGCAGTCACTAAGTAGTGCAGTCAACATTTTATGACTGCATAGCTTAGCAGTGGAAATTCCAGTTCCAATTTCTGCCATTGGACTACTTGGAGTTACTTTGGAGAAGAAAAGAACCAAAAAAACAATTTTGCCAGTTTATCATTCTACTTAACAGCCATCACTGTCATATTCTAACTTTTGCCAGATAGTTTCCCGAAGTGTGTGGAAGGGTTTTGAAATTGAGGGGAATAATAAGAAATATGCATACTGGAACATCTAGTTTAATATTTTTGTTCCACAAAACTTTGAATCAAAGCCATAGTTCTTCCTTTTTGGCAGTATTAGGAAAAATGTTACTGGTGGGATTAGAAGATAATTATTTTACCATTTAATCCATAAAATAGTTTTGTATTCAAAAAAAAATGGGTTTTCAATGCAACAAATTTACTTTAAAATACATATTTGGATTTGGATGAAATCAAATATATTGAACTGTCATCGTCACAATTTTATAGTCATTTGTATATGTACAGTTAACCTGAAAATAAATGAAAAGCAGAAAAGGGTAATAGAAGATTTCTATTAAATTGTTATAAAGGAAAATGCAGTAACCCCTTCCCCCCCCCCCCTTTTATCTCTGAAACTGGCAAGATCAAGGCTACTCATAAACATTAACAGAAACAGTACCAGAAAACTCTTACCAGGCAAGATAGGGAAGCATGGAATATGGGACTCGGGCCTACCGGAAATGGGAGTTCAGAAGAGAGCTCTCAGTAGAGAGCTAAATTCAGTTTTCTTCCTCATGCAGTCTGGAAGACAGTGCCCTGGGCCTGGGCATGAGCCTAAGCCTTGTCTCAATTTCTACAATTCAGAATGCTATTTATTCTCAGAGGGAACAGTTTGAAAACAGTTTTTAAGTGATTACATCCTGACAGTGTTATTATGTCTGTAGGTGATCCAGTGGAGTGCCCAATTCCCACCTTATATGTTTTCTTTATAGGAAAAAAACAAAGCAGAATGATTATTTCAATCAATACAAGAGATGGGAAGGGAGAAGGTTGAATGGGCCAGCTTGGGCACAGGAGTTAGAAATAAATGTAATAAATTGATTATAGGGACATGCGTTTTCCAAGCCAATTTCACATAAATATATACCCTCTTTTAGCATCAAGTGGAGTTGTAAATAATCAAGTTTTTTTGAAATACGCAGAACTTTATACACATTATTTATTTCATTAATTTTTCACATTTTTGAACCATCCACCTCCCTCGAATGCTTGCAGCTATCTGGTATCAGAAATTCTGAAATTAAAATTAAGATTTATTTATATAGGTATGACCCCATCAAGTCAATGCAACAAATTGTCACCTCTTTCGCATGTACTTGATTTGTCCGTGGCTCCAAACCATTCCAAAATAGGAAGAGAACTAAAACGTCCACACAGGTTTGTCTATCAGGTCATGAGTAGGGGCTGGTGGGGTGGAAAGCAGGCCCAGCGCCTGTGAGGATCCAGTGGGGGAGATGGGGGTAAGATAGGCAGGGGGAGCTGCACTGTCCCTGCAGTTGGCCGTGAGGGCAAATGATTGAGGAGGGGCACTGCAGGGGCCAGAACCTTGGGAATGGGTCATAAGCAGCTTTTGAGGCGGGGGTCCACCATAACTTCAAAAGGCCACTAAGTGAGTAGCCATGTTAAAAATAATAACTTTATTATTTTTTCTTTATTTACAAAATATTTAATTTGATCAGCATTATATGCATACTAAATCTGAAATATATTTGTTCATAATAGTTATTAGCATAAATGATATGCACTTGTGATTTACAAATTATATTCCTATTATAAAAATTAGTTATACACATAGTAAATTTAAATTATTAGTAATATTTAAATTAATTTATTCATATAATCATAGTTCAGAAGAAGGGGGTTCATCTTCTCCTATGAAGAAAAGAACAGGAAACGGCAACTAATTATTTCCAAAAAAAAGAAGACATAAATTAATTATATTTGTTAAAATACAATTGTATATTGAAATGTGTATATTCTACAAAAATAATGTTACTTTCATTGATACTTTTATATTCATAAATGAATTGTTCTTATTAAGAGTTGACTTATTTTTAATAGAACATCATATTTTTGTTTTGTATCAATTATTACATTTCAAGTTATGAAAATATAACAATGTTTTTTACATATGAACAATAAAAGTTTGGAATGACATCCCTTTTCCTAGTACATAAATGTGTAACAAATTATCATTTTTAATTGAAACATGCTCCATAAACCTGAACGATATTTATTAACTGAAAAAACCTAATATTACTGAATATAATAATATTCTGCTGTGCAAAGCATCTAAATACTTTCCCTGTTTGAATAGTTGAAATAAGATTATGTGTGCTGTTAAGATTGAGAAGTTGATGTTACATCCTTACCAATTATTTAATACAATAGCAGTAAGAGACTCGTTAATGAATATTTCTAACTTAATGAAATAATTCTTGAAGCCTGTTCATCTTCATTTTCTCTAACATCAGCCATTCAGTGTTATAACAAACAACTTTTTCGAATGTAATTAAAGCATTTCCAATGTTTTTAGGGTTACCGTACATCCTCATCAGTTATACTGACAAGAGAAAAGGCAAACATACAGAATGCATTAAATCTGGGGTTCCCAAACTGTTTCTTGGGGATCAGGAGCAACTCAGAGGTACAAATCAGCTTGCAGACAGTAAAGTTTGGAGTTAATTTTGCAAGGTAGCTAATGCTATGGGTCTAGTCTTTCATCAAACCATTCACAAATTGTAGCATTTTCTTTACATTACCGTTTGATTTTATTTATTTCTGATTGTGGGTCTTATCAAGGGTAAACACAGGATTCAGAAGTTCCTTACTGGTCTCCTGAAGTTAGTGCAGTAAGAGCTGTCCTGTTTGTCGGGAGCCACTCAGAACCATACAGATTGGGGCAGCCTATAAATACATATATTAGTTATCCACCTATTAAAGGCTTTGATCTGAGTCATGGGAAGAGCATCTTTTCCTATTTCCCTTCTTTTGAGGGTACTCTTCTGAAACTATGAACAGAAAAAGTGGGTTAAAAAAATAAATTCTGTGAAAAGAGAACAAAAATCATGAAAAACTTCCACAACTTCTTCTTACATGATCCCACAAGTGCTCTTCCAGTAGTTACCAAGTAACTTAATGAGTTGACAACGCTTCCTACAGACTCCCTGATAGTCTGCCAATTGGGAAGCCCATAAAGTGGCACTTCAGTCAGCACCTCATATGCACCCCCAACTTTCAGGTTCACTGTACAGGAAAATTCTGTCAGTGTTTCTGAGCTTTTACTACTGAAAGATAACTTGTCGAACGTCTTACCTTGGAAAGGTCAAATTTAATAATATTTTTTAAAACCCTGATTTCTCTTGCATTGCAATTACATTATTATGAAAAAGATTACTGGTTTGACTTTTCAGGAGGTATAATTTTCAAATATTAACCTTATTACCCTAAGTTAAAGAACTTAATAGTGGGAAATTACAACTGCACTCAGTGATTCTGTGAAGTATGTTGATTTTCATGATACAGTGGTGTACCACTGTAAAGTGGTACAGAATTGAGGTAAAATTACTGGATTCAGTGCTACATTGGGTCATGCTATTAAGTGTTTGTTCATATTGAATTAGGAAAAATGCATGAGCAATAGTCCTGGAAATCAGCAAAGGTATTCTACTCTAGATGTGCCTTTGTTACAGAAATCTAAATTCTCTTAGATCTTTCCAATTCATTTTGATCTAATGGGTTGATGAAAATAATTCGGAGACTTGTCTACAAAAATTTACACCTATGAATCAGCACAGACTGGGCACTTTCCTTTAGAAGGAAGCCAACAGACTATATACGGGAGAAGACATAAAGGAGGTGACAATTGCCCTGCTTTGGCAAGGCAATTTGAGTGATTTTGCTTCAATGAAATAAAGTTACCTCCATGTTCTAAATTGCTCTATCAAACCAAATCTGTATTGCTTCTCACACACGTTTTAGAGTAGGGGTGTCAAACTCTATTTCATTGAGGGCCGCATTAGGGTTGTGTTTGACCTCAGGGTGGGCGTGGCCAGGGTGGGTGTGGCCAGTTTGATGTCACTCAGGGGCACCTGTGGTGTCCTGAGCACTCTGCCGGCAAAAACGGGCTCCTAAGCTCCATTTTCAGCTGCCACAGCCTCCTGCAACCCTGAAAGTTCAGGAGCCCATTTTATTATTATTATTATTATTATTATTATTATTATTATTATTATTATTATTTAAATTTCTATACCGCCTTTCTCCAAAATAGGACTCAGGGCGGTGAACAGCCAAAGTAAAAAACAACATATACAAAATTTAAAAGCAGTTTAAAATAATTAAATATTTGGCCGAAAATTAAAAGAACCTCAATTTAAAAACGATTTAAAATTCACTCAAGCCAGCCCAGCTAGTTGAAATAAATGGGTTTTCAGGGCCCGACGAAAAATCCAGAGGTCTGTTATTGTACGTATCTCTGGGGGGAGGTTGTTCCAGAGGGTAGGCGCTGCCACAGAGAAGGCTCTCCCCCTGGGGGTCGCCAGCCGACATTGTCTGGCGGACGGCACCCTGAGGAGGCCCACTCTGTGCGAGCGTACTGGCCGGTGGGAGGCTATTGGTGGCAGAAGGCGGTCTCGTAAGTACCCCGGCCCTGAGCCATGGAGTGCTTTAAAGGTGGTTACCAACACCTTGAAGCGCACCCGGAAGACCACTGGGAGCCAGTGCAGCTCGCGCAGGAGAGGTGTTACATGGGAGCGCCTCGTCACCCCATAATCCCCCGCGCGGCCGCGTTCTGGACCAGCTGGAGCCTCCGGGTGCACCCCAGGGGGAGCCCCATGTAGAGAGTGTTGCAGTAGTCCAGGCGGGAAGTGACGAGTGCCTGAGTGACTGTGCGTAGGGAGTCCCGATCTAGAAAGGGGCGCAACTGGCGTATCAGGCGAACCTGATAAAAAGCCCCCCTGGCCACGGCCGTCAAATGATCTTCTAACGACAGCCGTGCATCCAGGAGGATGCCCAAGTTACGAGCGCTCTCCGTGGGAGCGAGTGATTCGCCCCCAATAGCCAGCGATGGTGTCAGCTGGCTATATCGGGACGCCGGAAGCCACAGCCACTCGGTCTTGGAGGGGTTGAGTCGGAGCCTGTTTCTCCCCATCCAGGCCCGCACGGCCTCCAGGCACTGGGACATCACTTCAAGGGCATTGTTGGGGTGGCCTGGGGTGGAGATGTACAGCTGGGTGTCGTCAGCGTACTGATGGAACTCCACCCCGAAGCCACGGATGATCTCACCCAGCGGCCTTACATAAATGTTGAACAGAAGGGGCAAGAGGACCGACCCCTGTGGCACCCCACAAGCAAGGTGTCTCGGGGTCGACCGCTGCCCCCCTGTCAACACGGATTGCAACCGGTCAGAGAGGTAGGAGGAGAACCACCGCAGAACGGTGCCCCCCACCCCCAGCCCCGCCAACCGGTGCAACATGATACCATGGTCGATGGTATCAAAAGCCGCTGAGAGGTCTAACAGGACCAGGATAGAGGAACAACCCCTATCCCGAGCCCTCCAGAGATCATCCACCAACGCGACCAATGCCGTTTCCGTGCTGTGCCCAGGCCGGAAGCCGGACTGGAGCAGGTCTAGATAGACAGCTTCATCCAGGTACCGGGGAAGCTGTTGCGCAACCACACTCTCAACAACCTTCACAACAAAGCAAAGGTTGGAGACTGGACGATAGTTAGCCAAAATAGCCGGATCCAGAGAAGGCTTCTTGAGGAGGGGCCTCACAACCGCTTCTTTCAAAGCGGCCGGCAGGACCCCCTCACTCAAAGAAGCGTTAACAATCTTCTGGAGCCAGCCTCGTGTCACCTCCCGGGAAGCCAGTACCAGCCAGGAGGGGCACGGGTCCAATAAACATGTGGTTGCGTTCAGCCGTCCCAGGATCCTGTCCATGTCCTCGGGAGCCACAGGATCGAACTCCCCCCAGATAACACTCTCAAGACCTGCCTCAGTCATCCCGTCCGGACATACCCAGTCAGAGGCCAGCCCTTCCCGAATCTGAGCGATTTTGTCATACAGATATTGCACAAAGTCCTCAGCTCGGCCCTGCAAGGGGTCATCCCGCACCTCCAGATGGAGGAGGGAGCGGGTCACCCTAAACAGGGCGGCCGGGCGATTATCTGATGACGCGATAAGAGCGGCAAAATAACTAGATTTCGCCGCTTTTACCGCCACTAGGTAGGTCTTAATGTGAGACCTCACCACTGTTCGGTCGGATTCGGAGCGGCTGGTCCTCCAACTACTCTCCAGGCGTCTTTTCCGGCGCTTCATCTCCCTAAGCTTTTAGCGTGCAGAAGCACCGTGGACCAGTCCTTTGCTGTTTCTAGGGTGGCGCTGTGGGCCAGATCTAAGTACCTCGTGGGCTGGATCTGGCTCCTAGGCCTTGAGTTTGACACCCCTATACTAGAGACTAAAATTCCCTACTGGAAACTTAAATTTGCATTCCTACACTGAGCAGGAGGATGTCTAAATGATCCCTTCCAACTCTATGAATCTTTGAGTCCATAGATCCGTGATGGCGAACTTATGGCACATGTGGCACGCAGAGCCCTCTGTGGGCATGTGCACCGTCGCCAGCTGTTCTTCTGGTTTCCGGAGCGCATATGCGCACTGGCCAACTGATCTTCATGCATGCTGGAGCCCCAGAAACCCAAAGACCAGCTAGCCAGCGCACATGCACGTGCCAGAAACCAGAAAACCAGGTGGCCGGCATGCGCATGCACACCAGCCAGCTGGTCTTTGAGTTTCTGCGGCTCCGGCACACGTTCCAGTTTGGGCACTCGGTGCCGAAAAGGTTCACCATCATTGCCATAGGTAATTGAACTAAATGTTTATTTGTTCGTATATTGCTATTTTATATAATCAGAATGATTGTAATTGTAAATTAAAGAAACCTAAAGATACTAAAAAAGAGACACAATATATATATATACATACATATACATATACATATATATATATATATATATATATATATATATATATATATATATATATATATATATACACACACACTAAATAATCATAAAACAGTTCACAAAATCTGGTTGTGAAACATTCACATCACAGAATCTTATGTGAAGAAGTTCTCTTTTTACCATCTGTTATCAAAAAGGACTCTTCTTACAAGTTGCAGCTCTTTTATTTAAAGACTGAAATTGCAGTATTAAACAAAAATCTCTTAATTACATACTTTTTGTTTTTATGTTTGTTTACTCTATAAAGACTACCTTTGGACCATGCTTGTTATCTCTTACATGCCATCCCTCTCATTAAGGCAGCATCTTAAGATTGGTGCTTCCAATAGTTTTTTTTTTTTTTTTTTTTTTTTACACCAAGGAAGGATTCTGGTTTAATTTAAAGGAAGAATGAATTTATAACATTCACCTATACTGGCTGCATTCTGCAATAAAATCTTTTATGGTTTTACTATAGTTTTACAGTTTTACAGATTGTAGCCTAGCATTATACACTTAAAATGGCAGAATATATGAATGTGCATGCAGAAAGCATGGTATGAGTCTTGACTTTGAAATAATTTTTATACTACTAAGGCCATCTATCTGGAATTATGTGTCTGAATTCAGGGGAACTTTTTTTTTAGGCTTGTAAATCCATTAAGTATACTAGAATTAAGGAAAGATTATAGGTTAATCATTTTTACCAGCAGATTAGAGATTACAGGAAAGGACCAATTTTACTGGAAAACTCTTAAGAGGAAGCTATTTATACATATTAGTTTTCTACCTATAGTATTGCATTGTAATTATTCCTCATGAAATGCATTTAATTTTTTTAGGCAGGCACGTTAAATGTGAATTTAGAGGGACATTTCTCAAAAGGAAAAACCTAAAGAATTCTGAACAGTCATACATTTCAATCTGTTGAGTAATGAAGTCCATATGATTGTCTTCCAAAGATAATTTGCCATTTAAGGCTGCAATCCACACTTCAGACTTCTACTCAACAAGACGTAATTATTTTAGCCTTGCTACTGCCAATGGATGCATTTTCCTTTACAACGCAGTTAGAAATTTTGCAGCTATATAAATGTGTAAGGCTCAATATATATGAAATGGTTTCATCATTCATTGTACAGGTATCCCCACTTATGAAGTAATTGCATCTATAAAAGGGTTACTTGTGTTAAACTGGAAACTTAGAATGGTTGGGTAAATACATCATATTAAGTCATAGCACATTGTGTGAATCCAATCATTCTGATTTATAAGTAACAGGCAATGGCTTAAAAATTGCACAACCAAATATAGGTTTATTTAATAAAAGTTTAAAACAATGTTTTAGCATGATGACAAAGTGACAAGATGCAAAGGAACCATCCTATTTTTTTAATTATTTTATAGAAAATGGAGGCTGTTGCTAATATAAACAAAGAAACAGTAGAACCATTTCCTGCACACCAGTCATTCTGCTACAACTAGCTACATATTGGTTTGGTATTCTGGGAACTATACTTGTAATCTATTCTACAATTTAACAAGGTTATGAAGGGTGCTCTACTGAAGTACAGAATAACAAAGGAAGGGACCTAGGCAACCTTCTAGTCCAACTCCCTGCTTAAGCAGGAAACTATACCATTTCAAACAAATGGTTATCCAGTCTCTTCCTAAAAAGCTCCAGTGCTGGAGCATCCACAACTTCTGTAGGCAAGTCATTCCACTGATTAATTGATCTAACTGCCAGGAAATTTCTCTTAGTTCTAGTTTCCATCCATTGATTCTTGTCCCGCCTTCAGCTGCATTGGAGAATAGGTTGACTCTCTCTTTTTAAACTTTTTTCTTTCAGAACCACTTCCCATTTTAAAAAATTATGAAAGCCCCCTCCCCCCCCAAAGAGGTTATATTTATCAATATTTACCCTATTTAAAATTAAAATTCTGGCATTTGCTGCTACTACTCTTTCTCACAGGATTGTTGTTGAGGGGAAAATAGGAGGAGGAAGTAGAATCATGATGTTATTTATAAAAAAAATAGGATAAAACAAAATTGTGATCATGTGATTGCAGGATGGTGCAATCATTGTAAGTGTGAGACAATTCCCAAGTGCTCAGATGGTGATCATGTAACTGCAAGGGAGTTGGTATGGCCAGATCTTGAGGATTGGTGGTAATCATAATTCCTTCAGCACCATTGTAACTTTGAACAATGGCTGAACAAATGGTGATTAACTGAGAACTACCTGAAGTTCAGCTTTCCTTTGCTTTACAGACCTGCAAAGCTCATAAAGTTTACTTTTTCATCACCATCATAATGGTCACTGTACAAGGCAGTTGCTAAACAAGGATTACCAGTATGTTTGTTTTTCTGTATTTCTCACAATACTAACAATATCATCTGTATTTTATTATTTGGTGAATTTAAATTTCCACTCAAATTGCATGATAGTAGCTTTTAATGTTAAAATTTATATTTCTAAGGAACAAATTAACCCTTGTTGGTTCAATATTAAGTATATTATTTATACTACATATTGGGACAACTTCAAGGAAAAAGCAACCAGTTATAAGTTGAAGGCTACCGATAGGTACATTTTAGAAAACAATGTTTAGTTTCTCTTATGCCCCTAAGTCAGGGGTCTGCAACCTTAAACACTCAAAGAGCCATTTGGACCTGTTTCTCACTGAAAAGAAAACACCAGGAGCCACAAAACCCTTCCTGTGCCTATTTCTTGAGTGGCCACAAAACTAGCATATGTAGTTGAATTAAACATTCTGTTTTCTTCTGAAATTTTTCTTTTCTTGGATTTATCCATCATTGGCCTACTGGGGGTTGAGAAGCTCAATAAATCACGTGCCGGTGGGTATCACACATTGGTGGTTGTGACACATATTTTGAGTGACAGGGAGCTGCAGCAGAGGGGTGAAAGTGCCACATGCGGCTCCAGAGCCACAGGTTGCTGACCCCTGCCCTAAATAATGGGAACAAAATCCTTACGCAACAACTGATTGTTTTAATGCTCCATTACTTCCACTACAAGGAAAAATTGATACTTCACTATTAATTTTCTCTTTTTCTTTGATTATATAATAAAGTTTGCTATCTAGAATCATGGAATTTGGATATAATTTTCACCACAACCCAAAACAGATTGTACTTGATGGGATAATAAATCAAAGCAAATGTTTTGTATATACAGGCATGAAGTATTTCCTGTTATTTTGACCAAGTCACAATTGATGTTTAATCATTCAGTACTGAACATAGAACTTCATTAAATACATGATTTGGGCAATTACTTTGTCATGGAAGCATTTGGCTGATTTCAAAAAAGCTAAGGAAGGATTGGACCTATTTAGTATTTGGATGAGAAATCCCAGGGAAATGGGAAGTTGAAAAAAAACTTTCCCAAACAACGTTCTAGAGGCGCTAGAGAAAGAAAAGAGAAGTTTAAAAAATACTAAATTTTTTCTTGGCCAGTAGCTGTTTTTTTTAATGGCTGCCTGAGTCACCCGGATGAAAAAAAAATATGTTAAGGAACTTAACAAGAACTCCTCTTTCCTTTCATTCTTGATTTCTTTGAGCTGTTACAAGTAATATACATTGCAGGACTTTTTAAAGACAATTTTAGTAAATTAAAAATAGAACGGTTCCTGTAACACAACTGATAAAGCCATGATCTATCTCCCTCTCTCCCTCTCTCTCTCTCTCTCCCTCCCTCCGCAACACTGAACAGTCACTGAATGACTGGTCAGTAAGTCAGTAAGAATTCAAGGAAGTACAGTATTGCATTTATATTGGTCATGATTTATGAAATTTGGCTAGCACATTTATGCTCTATCTACATATGTCCAAACATTAGTACTTTAGGAAAATGCTTATTCAAGCTAGTAACATCAGCATTAACTCCTCATTCCTTTCCTCCTCTTTCATATTTATTAAATATATATAATTTTAAAAACATATTTACACTATGATGCAGTTCTGTTCTTGCCATCAAGTAAGCTCCATTGAACTCTAGGGAACATACTATTATATTGCCTAAAGATGTACGGAATTGTATTATTAATTATATACATGCTGTTCCATTTACCACACTTCACACATTTGTGCTATTTTTTTTCCTTTCAAAACAAAAACACATGCACATTCTGCAATTTATTATAGCCTGTGCTGCCATTATTTTCCTCATCAAAACTTCTAGCTCAATTAAAGGCATACACATGGCCTTTCAAATGATTTGGTAGAACTCTCAAGTTCTTTCTTTAAGGTGGATAAAAAACTAGCTTTTAAATTACTAATGTAAACAAGTTGAGATGGAGCCTACCTGTAATTGCTATTCGTGGAACAAATATTTCCTCACAATTTACAAATGTGTCCTAATTTATGCTCAAAACATCTTCTGCATCTGAAAGAGTAATTTTCATGCCTCCAAGGACATTGTTCTGTTATATTTGAAGTTATGACTTATTTCAAGTTTTGAACAGCTGTGGTGGCACATTGGTTAGAA
Source organism: Arizona elegans (assembly GCA_022577455.1). Taxonomy (NCBI): domain Eukaryota; kingdom Metazoa; phylum Chordata; class Lepidosauria; order Squamata; family Colubridae; genus Arizona; species Arizona elegans. Next base: position 40,831,832 of record JAKOOJ010000002.1, read on the forward strand.
TGCAGTATTGCAAGCTAATTCTGCCAACCGCCAAGAGTTCAATTCTCACCAGCTCAAGGTTGACCAATCGTTCCATCCAGTGGTGGATTCAAGTAATTTAACAACCGGTTCTCTGCCCTAATTATTTCTTCCAACAACCAGTTTGCCAAACTGCTCAGAAAGTTAATAACCAGTTCTCCCGAAGTGGTGAGAACTGGCTGAATCCCACCATTGCTTCCATCCTTCCAAGGTCAGTAAAATAAGGATCCCAGATTGTTGGGGTCAATATGCTGACTCTTGTAAGCCACTTGGGGCCATAAAGCATTATGAAGCATTATAGCAATCTAAGTGCTATTGCTATTGAAAATTGTCAACAAGCATATAGTTGTAAGCTTATTCAGCTAGACAAGTTTTCTTGCTTTTGTTCAGTAACTTTGTATTTGGTGTAAAAGCAGATGATTGATGAGATTTCTTTAAGTGAGAGGTCTTGTGACTGTGCAAGAGTTTGCAGATTATTACCGTACAATAATTAGACTTTTTTTAAAGAAATGTGTCCTACTCTGATCTCAGAATAGAACCATGATGTATCTTCAAGGTATGACAGTAAAATAAATTGTGCAGTGCATGCATGCCTTTAAAGGATAAAGAATTTTCTTGGCCTATTTACTACCCAAACTGTTATTGTTGTGACCTTTAAATGGGGAAAATAGCACATCAGGGCAACAATTTTTGAGCCCAGGTTTCTCAAAGTGGCTCTCTTACAGAATATGTCCAACATCCTGAAACAATATCCCAAGGAGGCAGGGGTTGTCTAGTTGCTTACTAAAGTGCCTAAACATACTGAGCGCTTGTTTTGGACGTGCTTGCTGCCTTGTGTAAGAGCATTCTTGGAAAAGAAAAAGGTTCAACCAGTCCCCAGTTGAATGGAAAGAAAAGGGCCAGGGAGGGAACAGTTTGGAAGTTAAAACTGCTTCTGGTCGGAAATTCGCGAAGCCTTGCCCAGCAGAGAGAGAGAGATTAAAGAGGCCTCCGGACAAAGGCTCCGTGAGCGAGGCGATGAAGGCGAAAGCACCCGAGGCGCTTGCGTGAGTGCTCACAGGGCCAGGAATATGCACCAGTCTCAAACCCTTCAGTACCACTTAGTTTCTCACGGCCACCACACGCTGTTTCTCCTCAACTCTCGGCACGCTCTCCGCCGAGAGCAATTTGTGCCTTGCTCCTTAGCAAGAATGAGAAAGAGTTGCACGCTGTTTGGTCAGAGAAGAAAAGCGGGGAAGGCGGGGAGAGGAGGAGGAGGAGGAGAGGGAGGCTAGCCATCCTTCGGGTAGGATGTGCGAACCGGAGGGCGGAAACTTTGGAAGAAGAAGAAGGAAAGAAGCGAGCGAGCCGGAGGGGAGAGTCGGTGGGATTTCTTGCGCCGGTGGAAAAACTCAACGGGAGAACTGAAGCGAAGGCAACCCGAAGTGAAGTGTGGGGAAGGGAAAAAAAAAAAACTGGCGGGAGAAGAAAAAAGGCGTGTAAGAAGCGGCGAAGCACCCAGCAGGAAGGCGAATCCCACCACAGCGGCTCTTCGTCTTCACGCCCCGTCGCCTCCCACGCGAGTCTAGTGAGCTGGTGGCGCGCCGGTTCGGGCGGAAATGGAGCTGCTCGCGAAGCCCTTCGGCTGCGTGGTAGCGCTGGTCTTGTCTCTCGGGGGCTGCCTCAGCCTGGTCTCCCCCTACTCGGGTCTGGGTCGTTCGGGCGCCAGAAATAAGTAAGACTCTCTCTCTCACTCGCGCGACCCAGTTTCTCCCCAAATCCACCTTTCTTTCTCCGGCCCTGGGGGGGGGGGGGGACTATTTTGCGCATTTCGGGTCTCCCTCACGGCCCCGTACAGAGAGTTTCGTGGCTTTATATATATACATATATTATTCTCCTGCCATTTGTAATGCTGCCGTGTGAATAATTTAAAAACCCAAAATCTCCTGGGTGGAGTCCCCGTCTCTTGGATAGGCGCCGAATCCCGGCTTTTTCTCCCTGGTGTTGACAGCTCGGAAGAGACGAGGTCGGAGGCGGGTTTGAGGTGCTCAAACTCAGATTCTCCAACCGGCCAGTTGGAACAAATGGTGGCAAAATGGGGAATGGGCCAGTTGGAGCAAATGGTAGCCTGGTGGCAAAATGGGGAATGGGTGGACTGGTGAGCCTTGGGAAGCTCTTCCCTGATCCGTGGGGTCAGTTAACACCTTCTGGGCTGGGAAGCAGGGCCTGCTGGAGTTGCCACTTTCTGAAAGAACTTAGGCTGAGTTCACCCGTGCCTGATTTTTCCTTCCACGAGTCTCCCAGGGCCAACTAAATAGAAAAGTGTGGGACTTGCATTGGCGGGTTCCTTCTACAACGTTTATTTTGTGATTCATTTCTTCCTTTTGTATGTTGGTAGGGCATCCTGCCTCTGATTGAATGAATTTAGAGCTCGTGTTCCTTTTTCGCCTGCCAGTGATTTCCAGTGCCAGTTGGTTACTTCTGCTTATTTTGACAGCTCCCCCCCCCATCTCTGACAAATGACTTAAGGTTAGGATTATTGATTGACATATGACAGTCCAATGAATTTATGTACAATTTAATCCCAATAAGAGTGCCATACCAATCTATGGCAGGCCGAAACATTTTGGACAAATGATTTTAGCCCTAGTAGCTAACAAAAAAGGAACAAGAGTTGAACCAATTGGAATGAATGCGGTGTATGCACCCTTGAGCACACAATCCGGTAGTCATTCATTCTCTACGGGATGTCTTAACTCCAGGTTGTGCTTCTTTGTAGTTGGAGATTATTATTTCTGACAGCAAAAGAATATTCTCTGCTGTTTCTATAGCTTATGAATACTACCAGACTGATCTTAACTATCTCTGCCTTTTGTCCATTCTTCAGCTGCAAGGCAGCATTGCAATGCTGATGGGACACTTAATAACATAGTTGTTTTCTGATAAAGACTATGGAGTAAGTGATGGTCTGGAACATGAGAGGTCACTTGTCCTCAGCAGTGGCTGAGGAAAGTTCCCCATGGTCAGACTGCAGTGCTATCAATTCATCTTTGAGCTGGCAGAAAACTGCCAATATAAAGTCTGATTACGATCCCTATCTCCCTAAGGCAGGGGTCCTCAAACTTTTTAAACAGGGGGCCAATTCACAGTCCCTCAGACTGTTGGGGGGCCGGATCGGCTGGGAAGGCGTGGCTAGGAGGTCATGTGACTAGGTGGGTGTGTCTAGGTCATGTGACTGGGTGGGCGTGGCCAATTTAACAGTCCATTGAACAATGCACACAAATTTTAAGTTGTTTTGCTCTTGGGGGGGTGTTTTATTTGCTTTTGTTTGCATGTTGCTCTTTTGGTTGCCTTTTCTTTTTACTAGATCATTTTTTCAATTGTTTAGGAGTCTAGTGGTCCACTTCAGGAAACTCAGTTTTGCAGCAATTCTTCTAAGCCCCAAGGAGCTTGAGAAATCTCTCTCTGTCTCTCTCTATTTCTTTGTCTCTCTCTTTCCTTCTCTCTCTCTCTCCCTCTTTTTCTTTTTCTCTCTTTCTTTGTCTCTCTCTCTCTTTCTCTCTGTCTGTCTCTTTCTTTGTCTCTCCCCCTCCTTCTCTCTCCCTCTCTCCCCCTCTCTTTCTATCTCTGTTTGTCTCTCTTTCTTTGTCTCCCTCCCTCTCTTTCTCTCTCTCTTTCTCTCTCCCCCTTCTTTCTCTCTCTCTCCTTCTCTTTCTTTCCCTCTCTCTCGCTTTCTCTCTGTCTGTCTGTCTCCCTCTTTGTCTCTCTCCCACTCTCTCTCCCTTTCTCTCTCTCCCTCTCTTTCTGTCTCTCTGTCTCTCTTTTTCTTTGTCTCCCTCTCTCTTTCTCCCTCTCCTTTCTCCCTCTCTCTCTTTCTTTCTCCTCCTTTCTCTCTCTTTCTCCCTTTCTTTCTTTCTTTCTCTCTCTGCCTGTCTCCCTCTTTGTCTCTCTCCCACTCTCTCTCCCTTTCTCTCTACCCCCTCTTTCTGTCTCTCTGTTGCTCTGTCTCTTTCTTTGTCTCCTGCTCTCTCTCTCTCCCCCTCTCTCCCTTTCTCTCTTTCTGCCTCTCTGTCTCTCTTTCTTTGTCTCTCTCCCTCTCTCTTTCTCTCTCTCCTTCTCTTTCCCTCTCTCTTTCCCTCTCTCTCTGTCTGTCTCTCTTTCTCTCTCTCCTCTCTCTCTCTGTCTCTTTCTTTGTCTCTCTCCCTCTCCTTCTCTCTCCCTCTCTCTTTTTGTCTCTCTGTCTCTCTCTCTTTGTCTCTCTCCCTCTCTCCCCCTCTTTCTCTCTCTTTCATTCTCTTTCTCTCTTTCTTTTTCTTTCTCTCTTTCTTTCTCTTTCCCTCTCTCTTTCCTTCTCTCCCTCCCTCTCTCTGTCTCTCTCCCTCTCTATTTCTCTATCTCTCTCTCTCTTTCTGTCTCTCTCTCTCTCTCTCTCTGTGTGTGTGTCTATCTCTATCTTGTGGAGGCGGGGAATGTGAAAAACGGGCAGTTTTTGCCTGTTTTTTGGCCTCCTTTCACCCCCTCGCAACCCCCCACCTCCACAAGCATTCTATAGGCTAAAACCAGAAAATGGCTCATTTTTTGGCCAAAAACGGGCCATTTTTCCACCTCCACAAGCATTCTTCAGGCTAAAATTGTTGAGCTTACCTTTTGGTTCCAGCCCGCAGGTCTCCCAAAGGCAAGTCGTGCGCTCTGCTGAAGGGTAGGCAGGGTGATGTGGGCGGGGCAACCTCATGGTGTTCCATGGGCCGTAGTTTGAGGACCCATGCTCTAGAAAGACCAACAAAGATGAGGGGACTGGATGATAAAACAACGGTTGCAGGAATTGGGTAAGAGTAATGAAAAGAAGACTAGGGCTGATATGATAGTGTTCCAATATTTGAAGGGCTGCCAGAAAGAAGAGGGGGTCAGCCTATTCTCCAAAATACCTGAAGTCAGGACAAGAAGCAATGGATGGAAACTAATCAAGGAGAGGATCAATCTAGAACCAAAGATAAATTTCCTGACAGAACAATTAATAAGTGGAACAACTTGCCTTCAGAAGTTGTGGGTGCTCCAACACTGGAGTTTTTAAAGAGGAGATTGGACAACCATTTATCTGAAATGGTATAGGGTTTCCTGCTTGAGCAGTTGGTTGGACTATAAGACCTCCAAAGCAGGGATGAAATCCAGCAGGTTCTGACAGGTTCTGGAGAACCGGTAGCAGAAATTTTGAGTAGTTCGAAGAACCGGCAAATACTACCTCTGCCTGGCCCCAGAGTGGAGTGGGAATGGAGATTTTGCAGTATCCTTCCCCTGCTCCAAAGTCCCTTCCAACTCTGTAATACTGTTATTCCTTCTTTACAGTCTGGATTGGAAACAATCAAGGAACAAGATTCCAAGAGCTCTAATACTATTCATTATAAATAAGATAAAAGTTACAATACAATTCCAGCAAGTATCTATTCTCAGATGAAACAAGTATAGGTAGTTTTAGGGCAGCAAAACTCATGTCTGTTTTCTCCCATTCTTTCTAGGCAGAGTGCTAGACATGGTCTTACTATTTAGCAATAGCATTTAGGCTTATAAACCATCCCATAGCGCTTCGTAGCACTCCTTGAGCAGTTTACCAAGTCATCATATTGCCTCTAACAATAGGACGAAAGTGCTGAGTGCCCCATCAGGATTGAACTCCAGGTGATGGGCAGAGTTTGCCTATAATACTGTATTCTAACCGGTGCACCACCAGGGCTCTTCTTTTGTAATAGGCATAAAATAGAATAGGCAGAATAAAGAGTGTCGGAGCATCTTCCTGCCATGGTTACATGCAAACAGGGAAAAGTCCTGAGTAGAATAGAATGCCTCTTGCTAGTGGGAGTTGTAGAGTGAGGTAAAGCAGTTGGAAATGACACACTGCAGATGTATAAGATTAAAAAATACACAGTTATACTGTATACTAAGATATCTTTTATCTATGTTTGCTTACATGAAGAAGCCATAGTTTATTGGGTTCCTTTGTTTTGCTAATATCTCATAGTATCATGAAAATGTATATGTTCCACATTTTGGTATTCTCCAGATGTGAAACTATAGCTTCCATAATCCTCATCCTGTTTGGCTAAGAATTAAGGAGTTTTTAGGCATATAAAGACACCAAGTCTGTGTACACTGCTTTAGATCACTTCATTAAGTGTTCTTTACACTTTCATTTTATCACATTTTTGTCATTCCATCTGGATAGTGTTGACATCTGAAGTTATGATTTCAATAGATACTTATATTCCACTTGGTCCTTTTAAATGGTATTCCAACTGGGGCTGAGATTTTTGGGTAGTCTCTCTTTCAGGAAGTCACCAAATGTGTAATTTTCCTTGTTCCTTCTGGGAGGAAACTTCATGGTACCCAAAGCAGAACATCTAGATCAGTGGTGGAATTCAATTTTTTTTACTACCGGTTTTGGTGGGCGTGGCAGGGGAAGGATACTACAAAATCGCCATTCCCACCCTACTCTGGGGTCAGCCAGAGGTGGTATTTGCCAGTTCTCCGAACTACTCAAAATTTCCGCTACTGGTTCTCCAGAACCTGCTGAATAGCACCCCTGATCTAGATTCAGTCACAGTTTTGTTCCATATAGCATCAACCTTGTGAACTCTCAAGTTTCCTCTTCCTGCTATATATTCAAAATGTTTATTTATTGATTTATTGTGTTTGTGTGTTATGTGTTTGAGTAGATATATACTTTCTCTTGAGAGCAGGCAACAGATTTTCATTTTTAATGTGGGCCAGGGTGTATTGTTATGGAGAGTAGCTTGATACTTAGTTTTTTATTGTACTTGATTGTTTCAAAATTTCATTAAGCAAAATTCCACACAGATGGCAATAATTACTCTTTTAAAAAAACAGAATTCTATTAGAACGAAGAAAATTTAATTCCAACAAGCAAAAACAGTAAGCAAAGATATTGATATCCGATTTAAGTATTTAAAACATTTATTTGCCTTCTTTCATTTAGTTTCTTACAGTTGTTCTGCATGCAGAGTTTGCATCGTAATGCATTTGTATCATTACTACTCCACCTGTTCTCACCCCCACAGACATTGTTTGCCCCATTGATAATCAGCTATAGCTTATAAAACATAAATGTTGCATTATATAATACGTTAGTCCTTAAGTAAAACCATATTACGATTTAATACAATGTCTATGAATTCTGTCTCTTTCGCATTTTGGAATGAGGGATTTCTGTCTCCAGATCTCAAAATACAAAAACATAGATCCTGTATCTACTTATCTGGGAATACGGCTCAGTCTTGCATCTGAGTAGACATACATAGAAATTAGCTGTTATCCTCATACATTCTCTTATTCTCTACACTGCTGCATTTTATTTAACTTCTATATTTGCATCTAGAAAGAACACATGTGCTAGAGCTTCTGCTACAAGATCTTTGGTGTTCCTCGTGTGTTGAGCCAGTGGTAGGAAGTGGAAGAAAATAATTGCTCCTCTACTTTAATTCTGTCTTGGGTAAAACATTGGACCAATATTCCATATTTGTTTTAGACAAACACCTTAATACAGTGGTGAAATCCAATTTTTTTTTTACTACTGGTTCTGTGGGCGTGGTTTGGTGGGACTGGTGTGGCTTGGTGGGCATGGCAGAGGAAGGATACTGCAAAATCCTCATTCCCTCCCCACTCCTGGGGGAAGGATATTGCAAAATCTCCATTCCCACCCCACTCTGGGGCCAGCCAGAGGTGGTATTTGCCGGTTCTCCGAACTACTCAAAATTTCTGCTACCGGTTCTCCAGAACCTGCTGGATTTCACCCTGGCTTAATAATATTAAACTATTTTAATATTATTGTATATTGTATATTACAATATTATTATTCTAATGCCTGGCTTTTCTGTTCTCGCCCTCTCTACAGAAACTGGTGTGCCTATGTAGTGAACAAGAATGTGAGCTGCTCTGTGCTGGATGGCACCGAAAGCTTTGTTCAAGTTCAGTATGTATGTCTTTGGAATCAAGAACCCTGCCCACATGCTCCCATGTAAGTAAGAATACCTCAATCTAGAATGGGAAAATATCTGATTATCTTTTTCAGCAAAGCAGTATATATGCAGCATATCCTGTGGATCTGTACCATTTTTTTAAAGTGAAGCTACAGCATAAAATATTTATATTATAGTCCAAGACAGCTGAAGCTAATTAGAAAAGTTGACTCTTCTTCAAAAAATCATGCAACAATTTATTGTTATGTTATTCAGAACAGAGAAGGAAATTGCAAAAATATTATAATTACATAACTAATTTAAGACTTAATATCAGATAAGAGGTTTTTTTTATAATACTTTAATCAGAGTTAGCACAATTAGTACCTGGAGTTTTGTTCAGTCTACTGTTCAATCTGTGTGTATGCTTGTTGGTGAATTCTTTGTTAATTCTTTGTCTTAGATGTTTTTCATTTCAAGGTTGTAGGCATCCTGAACAATCATAAAGTTTGCTGTAAATCAGCAGCGGTCTTTGAAATAATTGGGATGAAGCCAAAATGTACTCATAATTTTGAATCTGTTTTTGAAATGTGTGTTGTCCTGACATCCAGAAATACACATTTTGGGATGTAAAGAGTTACACTTTTATGAAATACAAACCAGAAAGCCATTGAAGGAGTTATTAAAATAGAAATCTTAGCTAGCCATCTGGCCAGCAGCTAGCCATTTGGGGAGGGGTGTCTGTCTGATGTGAACAGTATAATAACACAAGCCTCACCCCCTTTTTTGCATGTGTCACAGCACATGCTCAAAAGAGGAAGAACGTATAATGAAACTTCATGGTATTGTTTTCATCAGAATAATCCTGTGGGTGCCATTGCATCTGTCCAAGTGGATCTTCCTTGAAATATGGTACCAGAAACCATTCCATTACTTTGTTCTCAAACTGAGAAGTACCAAGAAGATACTTTATTCCCATATTTGACAAAGTCTAGCAAGTAAATCCCACTGTTTCAATACCAAGAGCAATGTACATAGTGTTGGTCTCTCTCTCAATCTCTCAAACCCAATTTTTGTTATTCTGAATTTCAAATATAAAATTATATCTAAAGTGACAGCAGAACTGCAAATGTGATTGCAACTAGCTTGTTGCTGACAAGGGAAGTGGCAGTATGAAGAATGGAAGGCGCAGGATCCCTCTGTCTTTTCTTTATGTCAGTTGCCTTTCTTCTAATTAGGGATGTGGGGATTTGTTTGCCAAACAAGGCAAAGTGTCTGAGTTGTTCCTGGGAAAAGATAGGGAGGAAAGGTTAACTGTCTTCTCTCTGCTTCTCATCTGCAAGTGCCTCTCTAACTGCCTCCTGGCACAATAGTGTCAGCTATGCTTGATGAATCCCATGATCTCACCATAGGTGCATTTTCACTTCGAGTTCTTACGAAAATATGTGTCCAACTACAACTCAAGTATTCTAAAAAAATGTAAGAAGGGTATATATTATACACTGTTTCCCTAAAGGCTCTGTGGTGTTTTTTTCACCCCTTTGTGTCTTTTTCTTTGTAGATTATTTTTTCCATAATCAGTACCACTTAAAAGAAACTTTCTGTTGACTGGGTTGAAACAATGTAAAGCTAGATACTCAGAAGTGGAAATTAAACTCTCCTGTTTCCTTTTAGCTTATAAAAGGGAAAGAAGGGGAGGGAGAAATATCTGAGGCTAAGATGTTACCTTACATGAACAAACTTGGATAAGTCATCACTTAGGGTTACATTTGAACAAACAGTATTACGTATGCATCAATCTCTAACCTATGCCTGCCTTTTTAGATGAAAAATTATATCATTTTTAATAATGCATTCAAATAGCCCAATATTTAAAATAAACACAAGAAAATGTTGTTGGATGAAGTACCAGAATGAACCAGGAATGATTTTTAAAAATATATTCTAGCTTCTTAGTTTCATTGGGTGTGTAACTAAGATATAAAGAAAGACAGAAAATGTTAAGTATTTAAACTTTATTTAAATAAAATACTTTATTTCAGTCTTTTGACATGTTTGTTTGTAAATCCCAGATTGCTGGATGGAATGAACTTTTTGATTTTATCACCTAATATTACTTATTTCAATCAACAAAAAAGAACAATACACTCCTTTTATCCTATTTGCACAGATGTTTATTCTCTCATGCATCATTTACAACTTCCTTGAAGTTCACACTAGCTTTCCCTTTGTCCAAATGAAATATAGACGTCTGTATTTGAACTATAATGTTACTTGATGTTTTAAAGAAGAGGCTAATGCTCTATTAATGTTTAAAACAATAATGGAATACAATGAAAAGCTTCATGTGGCAGTATAATTGAATGGCTTAGTATTGCTGGCTTAATATTCTCTCCATCATGGTGACCCATAATCTTTTTATATGACTTTATATGCTGCACAGTCATTGTGATCAGCTTTGAAAAATGGACCATACTCTCTGGATGTAATATATACCAGACCCTGCTTTGTTTTAGCATATTTATGACTTGCTTGCTATGGTCCCTCATTCTCATGTAGCAGATGGTGTCCTTTTGAGTAAGGGGTTAACTTGCTCAAAAGAACTTCGGGTTAATTCAGTGCATGCAAAGAAGAGGAAGAGGTTTATTGCTCTGCTTCTTATTCATGATTATTTTGGAAGAAAGAAAGAATAATTCACTAGCAGACAGCATTACTTGCACAGGCAGAAAGTTGGTTGAACACATTGCGTGCAGCTGGAAGGGAGAATAACTTTACATTCAGTTTTCCTTTCCTCAGTTCCTGCTTTAAAATTATAAGGCAAGAATTGTAGTTTAGAGTAAATTAGCTGGGAGAAGCCACTTATAAATCTGACATTATTTAATTGGCTTATTTAACTATTTTGCAGAAAGAATAGAAAAACTTGAGCCCAGTTTTTTCCCCCATCGGTTCTTTTTGTTCTGGCACATGTATTTTACTAACATAATACTGTGCAATGTGGTAAACACCATCTGAAAATCTTAAAGCTACATTTTTTTTATTAAGACAGTTTATATAATTTATAATACTATAGTATCACAATATTCATAAAAATATATACAAATTCATTATACTACAGAATGGCTGGAAAGCCACTTTGGTGTAGTTTTGTATACCAGGCTAGAAATCAGGAGAACTGCACTCTAGTCTTACCTTAGGCACAAAGGCAACTGGGTGACCTTAAGCCAGTCACTCTCTCACAGCTCAGAAGGAGACAATGGCAAGCCACTTTCCAAAAATCTTGCCAAGAAAATGCAGGGACCAGCCGATGAGCTGAATTAAAGGCAACTCTTTCCCCCCCCCCCCAAAAAAAATACTTTGACTTCTAGCATTTCTCTGCTGGTGTATATTGTAATTTTTAAAAAATGAACGAAGAAAATAATACATTGGAAAATCAGAACTTTCTGTTCATATGATAAGTTCTAAAGATAAGTATTATCACACCTTTTGATGTGACTAGGATTTTGTTCATATATTTGATTTCAGGAAGGCAGTGCATCATTTCAAGACAAACTTTAGATCTCAGTGAAAAATACAGATGATAGATGTTATAACTTCAAACACTCCTATATACTGTGAGCTATCACAGTATGTTTCTAATGGAAATTAACAATTAAGAAACAACAATATGTTTCTAAAAGAAACAGTTAGGAAATCCCCAATAGACTTTAAAGACAATCTTTAATTCTTTTGTGAAAAAAAGCTTTAGAAAGTATCCCTGATCCTCCGGATAATTGGAACATTTTAAATAGTACAATGTTTGTCTTTGTGTGATTTTAGTTTCTCATGCCTTATAGTTAAAAACACAGTGAGTTTGTTAAATCTCAAGGGAAATATGATTCCATGGTTTGGGAATGTTTAACTGCTGTGGATTCAGCAATAAGGGAGTGGTTCTGTTTTCAGCAGTTACATAACACTTCACATTTCTGTGTTCTGCAATAAGCCCATTTGTGCCTTGATGTGGAAAAGATTCTCTTCTCCATAAGGGGTAGAACTCCTTGGCCGAATAGAAGAAAATAGAGTGTGTGTGTAGACAGCACATGGCTCATTGGGTCATTCTTCTTTCCACATATAATAGAGGCAGGCACCATTTTCCCTCCCCTCACAACTTCCAGGAGAGCCCCAGTGAAGCCGCCATCTCCACAGCTGACCTGCAGACCTGCCTGCCACTTTGCTGAGGGCAAGGGGGAACAAAAGACTGAGGAAAACTGACCCTTACTCCCCATTCCAATGTATTCCAAGGACATCCTCTCTCCACTAAGAAAGAGGGTCCTCACATTATTGGCTCCCGTAGCCAGCCCTGCCTCACCAACAGGCATCCCACTTGCTCTCTCGCCATTCCTCTTTTCATATAAAATATAGACTTGTGCCATTTTCCCTCCCATCACAACCCACAGGAGAGCCCTAGGTGAAGCTTCCTTCTCCCCCCCTCCTCCTCTTGGCACTGCATGCTCTGGTGGAAGGGGGAACCAAGGGAGCTGTGGACCATGAGGAAAGCTGTACCACTACTCCCAATTCCAGCATGTTCTCAGGGAGTCCCTCCTTCCATGGAAAAAAAGATTTCACCTTTTGACCTCCAGACTCATCCGCCCCCCCAGGTAATGCTACCTCTCTAGTAGATATCTGATTTTCTCGTTCATTCTTCCTTTTTCCACATATAATAGAGGCTTATGGAATTTTCCCTCCCCTCATGACCTTCATGAGAGCCCCAAGGAAGCCTCCTCCTCTTCCATTTCAGCTGATCTGTGGAACTGCCTACACTTTCTTGTGGGAAGGAGATACAAAGGAGACTGTTAGGAAAACTGCACAAGCTAAGCTTACATTGGGGGAATAATGTTCCAGCCAATGTAGGCCAAAGCAGAAAAGGCATGCTATATGGACCCTGCCAGGTGGAACTTCTTTATGGACAGGACCTGCAGTATACCCCTCCTGCCTGATCTGGTGAGATAAGTAGATATAATTGGGAAGAGACAGTCTCTCAATAACCTGATCCCATGCCATGTTAAAGGTCACCTTGAATTGTACCCAGAAACAAATTGGCAACCAATTGGCAACCAATGCAGCTTATGGAACAGACATGTAACTCCTATCCTTCTGGGGCATACATCATTGCAGCATTCTAATCAGGTGAAGCAATGATGAAATCCAAACCGGTTTGCTACCGGTTTGCTGGCTGCGCATGTGCACTACGTGCCAAATGCGTGTTGCATGCGCATGTGCAGTACGCACCGAAAGGAGGCTTGGGAAGGTAAGTAGAACAGTATGGGGAGGGATCAGCTATGCAGCGGGGTTTAGCTTTGCTAGAAAGTAGGATTTCCTGCTTTCTAGTAAAGCTAAATGGCGCAGCACAGCTGATCCCCCCTGCTGTTCTACTTACCTTCCCAAGTCTCCTTTTGGTGCATGCTGTGCATGTGTGTATGCACAGTACAGCCAAAAGGAGGCTTGGGAAGGTAAGTAGAACAGCAAGGTGGGGGAATCAACTGTGGTGCGTGATTTAGCTTTGCTAGAAAGCAGGATTTCCTGCTTTCTAGCAAAGCTAAACCCCACTGCATAGCTGCTTTTTGGAAATACCGCTTTGGAGGAACTGCTAGCTTTTTTTACTACTGGTTCGCCAAACTGATAGTTTTTATCACTACCTGTTCACCCGAACCGGAGCAAACCAGTAGCATTTCACCCATAGGCTGAAGCTTTTTCAAAGGCAGCCCTATATACCATGTAGAGGTGTTATAATTATTCCCCCTGGGAGTGTGATTTGGAATGATGGATTTTAAAGTTCAAAACCAGCACTTTGAATTGCATTCAGAAACCAAAACAAGGGTCTGGAATACTGGTGTTAATGCTCAGGCCACCATATCCTACCTAACAACTAAGCTGCTACATTCTGGACTAATTGAAGCTTTCAAAGATAGCCCCAGATGCAGCACAATGAAGTAGGTTGAGATCATATGTCATTATTATGCAATCCTCATATTCTAGATCAAGGCAAAAATAGCAGGGAATTTCTAGAAGCCTAACACTCTGACAAATTAACCATCAATAGACACACAGACATAAACAATATCTATAGACTATGCAAAAGAGACGATCAACAAGCCAAAAAGGGAGCTAAAAGACCTAAGCATCTTTCCACCAGTAATCAATATCCAGATGAGGGGCACCCGGGGGTTGTTGCACACGCATTGCATTATGGGTGTGCGCACACGCGGTGCCGAAAAGGTTAGCCATCACTTCCTTAGAGTCCAAGAAGGGGTGCAACTGGCACATGACATGAAATTATACAAGTGCTTTATGTTACTTAACTAGTAAATTCATTAAATAAGAAACTAAATGCAATGTACACTTAGTTCCTCTTCATATAAAAAGGTCCACAGTGCCAGCATGTTCATGCATTTACTATAAAGGTATTATATGCCAAGACTGCAGTATAAATGTTGCAGTTGTAAGAACAATAACACCCATGTGGGTGCTACAGAGCTAGTTTTTGAGTATTTACACTTACATGTTGAAGCTAGAATGACTTAAAATGTATGATCAGTCATAATTTTGCAAGTATATATTTAAAACATTCCTTTTTTATTTCATCTTGAAAATAGTGGCAATGGGTATCAGGCTTAACACTATATTATTATATTTTCCTTGTGCTGTAGATATGATTTTCTTCATGGTAAAGTAATTTTCTATAGCTTTTAATGCCACAATCTATTTTTATCAAGCAATGATTCAAAAAGGTCAGACTTCAGTATCTTGCAGATGATTCACCAAATTAATGATGAACATGGGTAAGAAGTTAGGAATGAAATTTTCACTTCTGTGTTGTAATAGATAAAATTTGTAGTTCTAATAGAGCTAAGTAACTAATTTTACTATGCATAAATTGATAGACTAAGTATTGAGTGAAACATTGTCCTTAAGAAAAATAAACTGAAATTGTTTTGTTGGGATAGTGATTTTCATGTGGGTGGGTGTTAAGGATATAACAGACTTTAAAATCATCATAGTTTTACTGATATTTTTAAACTTGGATCAAAATATAAGTGCTTGAGAAACATTATATGTTACTTTCCACTGCTAAAGCAAGTTGTACAATGGATTTCATCGCTTTTTAATCATTTAAACTTCAATTTCCATCATCTGCTTTAACTGATATAACATATTAAAAGGAAACCCCAAATACTATCAAGACATCAGTTTTCCAAATTTCAGTAGATTCTTGTATAGTCATGTCAAAAATATAAATCATTTAAAGCAATTGCAAATATACATTTTTTGAATTTTGTAAAAGTCTTGTTATTTAAAATTTTACTCAATTTTTTCATACCTTATATCAAAGTCTTAATATAGAAATAAGTTTACGTGTATGAAGCCCATGAAGTTTGATGCAAGCTTAAACAGTATTATAGTAGAGATATCCTTATAAACCTCTAAATCAAATATCGTATTCCATTTACTTCAGAGAGTTAAAAAAAAAGGAGCCTAAATTACTTGTGCAATAATAAGTGGGTATATGTTGTGGGTAAGAACAGAACATAGGGAAAGCTGTGGGTGGTCAGGATATTAGGTTTTCTACTTTTTTCTCCTTCATCACAAGTATTGTTTACGTATTTCTACATTTCAGCTACAAGTTAGTCCTTTATGTATCAGACACTGGAATTTATTTCTGAATGAACATGCGCTATACATAATTTTCCCCATCTGTTTATTTAATTAATAATAAATTTGTTTTTCAGATGACTTAGCAATGATTATAACATAACATTTTATATAATTGCAATTTATTTTTGTCTTGTGCAGTAAAGATTTGTGCTTAGTGTACATAAACAGAATTTGCCTGTTTTCAAATAATGCAGAAAAGTCAGGAAAAAATTATGTAATTTTCAAAACCAGAAATCGCATAGTTTCAAAGCTGATTCTAAAATGCTGCAAAGATTGGTGTAGGATCCCTTAGTTTTCAAAAGGAATTGCAGTTTCATTTGATTTTGAAGGCAACTTTAAATATTATATTTTAGAAGGTAACATGCGTAGATCATGTAAACATTAACATTTGTGAGACAGTATACAGGTAATCCTCGATTTACAACAGTTTGTTTAGTGATGGTTCAAAGTTACAACAGTACTGAAAAACTGACTTATGATCGTTTTTCACAGTTATGACCATTGCAGCATCCCCATGGTTACATGACCAACATTCAGATGCTTGGCAACTGACTCATATTTATGATGGTTACAATGTCCTGAGGGTCATGTGATCACCTTTTATGACCTTCTGACAAGCAAAGTCAATGGGAAAGCCAGATTCACTTAACAACCGTGTTACTAATTTAACAACTGCAGTGATTCACTTAACAACTGAAGCAAGAAAGGTTGTAGAAGGGGGAAAACTCACTTAACAAATGTTTCACTTAGCAACAGAAATGTTGGGCTCAATTGTGGTCGAAAATCGAGGACTACCGTATGCGCAGGTATGTGCTAGTTTGATAATCCAGCTATGAATTCAGTATTCTGAGAACAACAGTGTGGTTTAATTCCATACAAATAATTCAAACAGGTGCTTTGCAACGTGTGGGGACATGAATGAAGCAACTCTTTTAACAGTGAAGGTAGTTATATCCTTTGAAAGGTTCACATTGCTGTTTCCAGATATCCCTGTAAGCTTGTTCATGCATAACATGTGATGCATTATCAGCATCACAATGTATTTGCTATTTTCTATTGTGAGCCTCTTCAAATATTTTGGAATGCTGCTGCTACTATCTCTAACCATCTATGAATCTGTGTATGTGTCTCTCTCTGTGTACCATTATCTCTGAAGAAAACAAGTATTTTATTATATTCACCATGTTCTTCATACATACTGTGTCTGTGGTAAAATTCAAATTTTCATTTCACTCAAAGAAAGAAAGAATGGATTTATTACCGTTATAGGCCAGAATTCACCTGAAATAATTATAGAGATAGAAGGGCCATTTAGCTCAGGGCTGTAAAACTGGCAGCCCGCAGGCCGGATGTATCATGCGCAGGCCACGCCCATCCCAGCTCCGTGAATGGGAAAAACATCACAAAACATCACATGATGGCAATGTGAGGATGGCAATGTGAGGCCACGAGTTTTACACCGGTGATTTAGATCATCAAGTCCAACATCTGATGAACAAAGGGATCCAGATTAAAGCATCCCTGACAGATGGCTATAAGGGCCTTGCATGAACACAGCAAAGGATAAGCCATTAGCTCTCTGGTATAGTAGCTGGTTCCATAAACAATCTACATTAAGGAATGACAAATACATCTTCATATGCCTAAAAGATAGTACACTCAGGGTTCTTAATTTTAATTATTGTATTTGTTCTTCTTACATGGTTTGCTGAAAGGACAAAACAATAAAAATATATCATTGTGCTACTTTTAATTCATTACAGGTATCGAACAAGTTTGAGGCCTAAATATATTTTAACATACAAGATGGTAACCGAATTAGAGTGGAGATGTTGTCCTGGATACATGGGTGTAGATTGCAAAGAGGCTGTAGCAGAAAAGCCAAGATCAATAGCTTACCCAGCAGAACTTCCACCCAATGATATGAAGCCAAGCTTGGGTAAATGTTTCTTTAACTTCTGATATGCATGGTCTTTTTTGCTGAATTTTACACCACCCTTTTATTGTTTAATGTTCTTTGATATGCTAGCTAGATTTCTTAGTCCTGTTAACTCTGTGAGGTAGGTTATTCCTACATTATTTTATGTGTTATTTTCTACATCATTTCTACTTTATGTGTAAGAAAATTATTTCTCATGGCAATAGTTAATTAACCTGAAATTTTGTAGCTATGTCTTTAAATGTATATCAAACAATGAAATTGGTTAATAATTAGCATTTGGCATATAATCTTTATGATTTTGGCATAACTGCAATATATGTTTCATTAAATGAAGAAGATAAAAATTCATTTTCAAAGTTCATATTATAGAGTTTGATTATAGAGCTAATAGAGTTTAGGAGCATGTGTATTAATACATATTTTACACCATTCCACAGAAAAGCCATTCCATTACTCATATTCCATTCCATTACTCTTATTCAAAAGCATCTTGATCTTATTTATAATCAAAAGAAAGAATAATAACTACTATGAGTTATCAACTGTGAAAGGTCATTTTTAGCTTTTCTAGTCTAGTCAGTCTAGTCTAGTCTAGTCATTCTAGTCTCTAGAATTTTCATCAATTTATTATATAAATATGAGTAAAAATATTTTAAATATTTTAAAAATTGAAAGTGTATGTTCTTTGGGGATTATGCATAGGTAGTTCCAAGTTAATGACTGCAACATTCAGCAACTGTTTTAATTTGCTGGAACAGTAGTTTTATGATCAATCCTTAAACTTATAACAGTTGCAAGATTCCCACTGTCCAGTGATTGTCACTTGCATCTTTCCCAGCTGGCTTCCCACAAGCAAGCCAGCAGTAATTCACAGTCACATGATGTCACACTTACAACTTCAGATGCTTTACATAATGACTATAGCAGAACTAACATAAGTTGAATATAGTCACATGATCTTTCACTTAATAATGTACCATTTAGTGATGGATCTGCTTATCCTAATTGTAGTCATTAAATCAGGATTACCTATATTATATTGTTCTTATATTTAATGGCTATAATTATTTTGCCTTTTTTTATTTCAGTCAGTTTGCTAAAATTTTACTGGGTCTTTCATATCTTACAAAAATTCAGTTTGCTCTGATATTATTCAATACATATTTTGGGGGCTCTTTCGGGTGCCGTTGGCCAAGCAATGTTGGCTGGCGACCCCCAGGGGGAGAGCCTTCTCTGTGGGGGCTCCTGCCCTCTGGAACAAATTGCCCCCCGAGATGCGGAGGATTCCCGACTTGCACACCTTCCGCCGGGCCCTTAAGACGCTCTTATTTCAACAAGCCGGGCTGGCCTAATTTTTAAAATTTTATTCTTCTTAAATTATTTAAATTGGGATGTTTATTTTAAAGAGCCTTGGTAGTACAGGGGTTTAAGGCACCCTGTTATTAAGCTGGTTATTAAGACCAGCTGCCTGCAATTACTGCAGGGTTCGAATCTCGCCAAGGCTCAAGGTTGACTCAGCCTTCCATCCTTTCTAAGGTAGGTGAAATGAGGACCCAGTTGTGGGGGCAATAAGCTGACTTTGTATAAATATACAAAAGGATGAAGGCTATTGCTGAGCACATTGTAAGCCGCCCTGAGTCTTCGGAGAAGGGCGGCATATAAATCAAATTAAAAAAAAAAAATTATGGCCAAACTATTTAATATTTTTAGACTGTTTTTTAAATTTTATATTTGTGGGTTTTATGCTGGCTGTACACCACCCTGAGTCCCTTTGGGAGAAGGGCGGTATATAAATTAAATAAATAAATAAATAAATAAATAAATAAATAAATAAGATGTTACTTAGTAGTTTATCTGGCCATCTGGATCTAGAAAATTTCCCTTTTGCCTTTCGAATTTATCTCATAGTTGATCTTGAGTTTTTTACACGATAGGTATTTATGTTTCATATGACTCCTTTCTTTATGTGGTCTCTTAGTAATGAAATGTTTCAAGCTGCAAAAATGTGACTATGTAAGTAATTTTTTTCAGTGTGATCATTTCTATTGTTTAGTACTGAAAAAGATAATTAAAAGAGTGCCACACTTTTTCTCTACAGATTCTAGACCAAAGCAAAAACAAGAAGATTCACAAGATAAAAAAATACAGTTTCTGGAGGATGAATTATTCCGGCTTACACAGACTGTACTAGAACTTCAGTCCGCTATAACCAATGTGGATAAAAATCCAAAAGTTACTGTGCAAGAAGATGCAAGTCAGAGAGTATTATCTTGGTTGAACAACCTTCATGACCATCCAGGGTTGGACAGTACTTTGGAGGAAAAAACAGAGAATACATATCCATTGAACACTAATGACTCATACAAATCTGGAACAGAAAGACTAACATCTGAAGAAGATGAAATAGAGGATGGCCTGAAAGCCAAAATTAATGGGTTGGAACAACTGAATGGGAAAGTAAATGACTATGAAGGGCAATTAAAGCAGCTCCAAGAAGCAGCCCAAGGGCCAACAATAACAATGCCCAACAGTCAATTGTATCAGGAATACATAGATGCTAAATTTGAAGCCCTGAGACAGGAAATGTTGGAAGGATTTGAGAAGAAAATGGCAGATCTGAAAAATTCCTGTGAATATAAGCTGACAGATATTCAACAATACTGTGATAACCATGAGGCCAATTTCTTAGGACTTAGAGAATCTGTTGCAGAAAAAGAAAATGACCTACGAAAACAAATTCAAAATCTACAGAATGTTATCGAAGTACCATTAAACCACTCATGTTGCAGTGACGACATTAGAAAACAGATGAACACTTTGGATAAAAAGATAGAGAAAATTGCAGAAGCAAATAAAATTTTAAATGTCAGGATAGATAATGAAATAAAACATATTTCCACTCCATATTCAGAAGACAACTTAGATGAAAAATGGGAGGAAATAGAAGCAAGGATTAATGTTACAGAGAAAAATGCTGAAGAACATTGCTTTTACATTGAGGAAACTCTTCGTAATGTTATAGCTACTAAAGTAGATGAAGTAAGGGATTTATTTGACAAAAAGTTCCAAGCAATAGAAAGCAGACTAGGTTCTAATATTCTTGATATTGCTAATGTTACCAGACCAGATGATATATATACTACTCGAGGATCAACACTGCAGAACAACTCAGAATCTGAAAATAAGCACATTGTATTGGAGATTAATCTTATGAAGAACAAATTACAACACACTGAAGATGTTTGCCAATCTTTATCACAGTATTTGGAAAGTCTTCAGAAAGGAATAGAAAACACTAACAGTAAACATGATCAATTATTTTTGAAAACAAAAGACAATTCTGATATTTTAAAATCTTTCAATAGCTCTTTGAGTGAAAAGTTCAATTTAATTAAAGGCACTCAGCGTGACATTCATAAACTTCATAAGGATCTGAGAATAGTTCGGTTTGGTCTGAATGCTATTGATAAAGATGTAAAACTCCTTCAGAATGGCTTAAATGGCTGTAAAGAACAACTTTTAGGTATTAATTCTACATGTGGGAAGACACAGCTTGAGTTATTCAGAAAAACAGATGAAATACAGAAAATGATGAACAATCAAACAATGCACCAAAACAATAATTGTTGTAATCACTTAAACAAAAAGATAAATCAACTGAATGGGGAAGAATTACTTAACTTGACCAAATGTAAGGATAAAATACCTGGCATCTCAGATTTGGAAGATAAAGTATCAAATGTTGAGAAAACTTGCAATAAACTAGATTCTGTCTCTAGCAGCCTTCAAAGGATAAAGGAGGGATTAAACAGACACATCTCCAGTCTTTGGAACTGTTTCAATCAGATGAACATAACTGTAACATCCCATTCAAAAGATATTTTTAGCCTCAAAAATTTTACCCAGCAGTTCAATAGCCAGTTTCCCAAATTTGCCATTGATCTTCAGGACCCGAAGAAAATTCAGCCTTCTATATGTAAGTTGCCTTGCCTTTTCCATAGATTATTTTTAAAATTAAAAATACAATTAATAGTGTTAAATCAATTTTAAAAATTAAGTAGCAGTTTTATTAGACAAGGGAAATAGAACAAAATGTCAAATTTCTCCTTATGTTTTGCACTAATGCACTAATGTAAGTCCAGACCTTCAATATTCTGCCAGTTTGTGCCAGATATCATATCATTGCATTCCATGCACCATTAAGGTAAAAGTAGTCACCATTGAGTCAAACTGGACTGTTGCATTGACAAGTGGTTTGCCATTGGTTTCTTGGAGATTTTTATGTTTCCCACACCCATAACTTTGGCTTCCCGAGTAGTTCAAATAATCCAGTGCTGACCCTGCTTAATCAGCCAAGGTTAGGTAAATGCTGTCACTATGTTTTCAAAACTTTAAATATATTACAAAAGGCAAATATCTGGAGCTGCAAAATCCCAGTTGACTTTGATATGGCAACAGACAAATACAGAATATTGTAACTCTTTGGCTGCCATCTAATAGTCCCACAGATTTTTGCAACCCAGAATTACAAATACTCTTCAAAATTTAAAGAAAACTTGGAAAAGCAGTAGCAGTTAGCTGTCCAGTCAATCAATATCATTGGGCAGATTTTTCACAAAAATGATTGTGAGCACTAAAAAAGAATATGTATGTATGTATGTATGTATGTATGTATGTATGTATGTATGTATGTATATATATATATATATATATAATGCATTTGCCATATGTTATTTTTTGGTGCTTTCAAATCGATCTTGAACATGGTGACTATATGAAGAGATGTATGCAATTTTCTTGCTAATATTTTGATAACATTTTTGGAAGAGGTTTACCATTGCCTTCTTGCTAGGCTGATAGCATGTGACTGGCCTAAAGTCACCTAGTTGGCTTTCATACGTAAGGCAGGACTCAGTGTCCTGGCTTCTAGTCAAGTGCTTTGAATCACTACAACAAACTGATTCTCACCACATAATATACTCAATATAAAAAAAAATGTATTTCAGACACTCTACCATTTTCCCTGGAAATAAGACTGGGTCTTATATTAATTTTTGCTCCAAAAGAAACATTAGAGCTTATTTTACAGTTAGGTCTTATTTTTGGGGAAATGTGATACTAAATGTGTCTGCCTGACTGATGATCTTAACTGGGGCTTATTTTGGGGGTAGGGCTTATATTACGAGCATCCTGAAAAATCATGCTAGGGCTTATTTTCCAGTTGGGTCTTATTTTCAGGGAAACACAGTACATACACTTTTTATATCATAACAAAAGTTATTATCTTACTCAAAACTGAGTGTACATCATTTTAAATTTTATTTGTTGTCTTTATTAAAAATTTCTATCACTTGCTTCTTGGCCCTGATTCTTTGCAGTCCTTTTCTCTAGGCTGCAAAATATATTGATTTCATGTTTATTTTAGTTCATAGTTTATTTTATTTACTTCAAGCACAATGGAGCCAAGAACATTTTAAATGACTCAACTCAAATATATGTTGACAGCTTAATGAATATTGTTGAATAGACTGTACGTATGAAACATGGACCAAAGCCTTATTTGGTTGCTTAGTCAATACTTCCATTTAAGGTAGTGGGATGCTTGATCGCATAAAGATGATTCAGCTGATTATGGAGAGCATCCTTAGAATAACAAAATCTGCTCAAAATGTGAAAATGTAGATTGGGAGCAAATTTATTTTCCATAAAAATGATATTTGTGCTCCAAAGTGCTAGGCAAACCACTAAAGTAGGATTAATTAATGGCAGGGATTCACAATACCATAGATGCCTGTTTTGTATATGGAAACTCATGGTCAATATATCAAAAGAAAAGGATTAAATAATGACAGTTTTCAACTAAGCAATATTAGAAAATATAGAATATAAATGTAGTTAAATATGGTTATTTTTCCAATCGCCCCTATCATAGACAAATATACAAAACAGCTTTATAAATATAATTTTCTTGCCTAGGAAAACAAGTGCAGCTCAATATTTATTTCTGTCAATAAGAATCTGTATTAGTCTCAGAGCTTGTATACAAGCTGTGTTCACATAACACATTTACAGATACATGATTTATCGAATTATTTCAGTTTTCAATTCCTAACAAATATCTTGCATTTAAATTATCAGACATTTTATGAGATAGCATATCCTGATAGTTGACAAGTTTTATTTCAGAATTGTCACAAATCAGGCTTTTCTATATTTTGTATAAATGGAATTGTTAACTGTTTAGCCAATGTTATTTTGCATTAATTGGCAAAGGATGACAGCTATTAATCAACTGTTATCAGTGAAAACAAAACATTTTGTATGTAAGTACTGCTTACCTTTCTAGCTGCTTTACATACAGATGTGTGCTTGTTTATAGACTGTTGAACACCACACAAGAATGAGGTTGATATGAATATGGAGTTTTATCCTGTTTAGATTACTAACAAATGTTTTGCTTATAAATGGTGACTGCTTTATCATTTGGCCTTTCAATGGAGCTGTGTGTGATAAAAAGCAACTGTATCAGACATTCAAAAGGCCAAAATAGCATTTAGTGCAGTGTTATCACATGGTTGGATATATATACCTGTCTATTTTTCAATGTTGTTTGGCAGTAGCAATCCTTGCTAGAGAGGTAAATATATTTTTAAATTTAATCTCTAAATGTAATATTTGATGTTTACATTTCTGCATACATGTGCCTATTTGGTAAGGCTTGTTATTACTGACCAGGAAAGCTGATTCATGGTATTTTGTAATTATCCTTGGAACAAAAGAAATGTACGGTTCCTTTTATATATTTACTTATTTCTCCCTTGCTGAAGAAAATAATTTTAAAAATTCATAAAAATGATTTAATACAAACCAGAGAACATAATGCACATCAGAGGTGGGTTCAGTAGGTTCTGACCAGTTCTGGAGAACTGGTAGCAGAAATGTTGAGTAGTTTGGAGAACCGGTAGTAAAAATTCTGACTGGCCCCGCCCCCATCTATTCTCTGCCTCCCAAGTCCCAGCTGATCAGGAGGAAATGGGCATTTTGCAGTAACCTTCCCCTGGAGTGAGGTGGGAATGGAGATTTTACAGTATCCTTCCCCTGCCATGCCCACCAAGCCACACCACTAAGCCATGCCACACCCACAGAACCGGTAGTAAATTTTTTTGAAACCCACCACTGATGTACATGCTCCGTTCAAAGCAAAATAGAAAGCTGGGGAACTTTGGGCCAGTCACTCTCTTTCAGCCCACCTCATAGGGTTGTTGTTGAGGGGAAAATAGGAGGAGGAAGGAATATAATGTAGTTTGCACCTTTGGTTACTTAAAAAATAATAATAGAGGGATAAAAATTAATAATGTTAAGAAGGATTATATATTTTTATCACTTTAAAAATTCACTTTCTTTCAGTTTCCTTTCCTGGCATCATGTGAGTTTTATCTTTCCATCCTCTTACAAGTAACATGCATCTCTCTTTTATTCTAGACCCTGGGAGATTTTTCTCTGCTTCACTAAGTCTTACATTTCTTTTCAGAAACCGTACTTGGGGAAGCAGACTTGACCTCTTGTTCTTGCACACAGCTATGAATTACATCATACCTTCCATCAGATGTGAAAGTAACATGGACAGATTGTTTTTCTTGGCACATTAAATAGCAACTCATCCCATGTCCATCCCTTTTCTTATATTAGACAAATAAGAACTAATTTCCAATCATTGTATTGAACACAAAGGAGGCATGTGCAGTTTAAATTTGTATCTCTTTCAAAGCGTATAGTGGAAATATATAGTGAAGATTGAAACAATTTAGAGGATCTTTAGGACTACTACTTAAAAGTTGTCCTTCAATCTGGTGCAAATATAATTAAGTTAAAAATATGCAAGAGAGACAGAATAGAAGCACAAATCTATAAAATTTTCCTTGATGTCTCTTCCTTTAAAAAATCATTTAAATGGAGGCATGACAAAGAGTAATTTAAAGAGGAAATAATGTATAACTATATGTTGCCTTAATAATTAATGTATCTTAATTCTTGGTAGAATTACAAGATTTGGGCTTTCAGAATTTGGATGATCAATAGATGACAGCAAAGAGATACAGAAAACTAACTCATTTCTGCCATCTAGTGGTAATACATATTTTTGTCATCCTGATCCAATACCCTGCTCATACATACCCTTTCTTAATTTTTGGTCATTACGTAAATACTATTTAGGAAGGTTCTTCCAGTCCTCAGAGAAGATTTGATGGATGATTGTAAGACTAGTTCAGGAACCATTCTGCTAAAGATACTTTTCTGTCAGCATGTGGACAGTGTATAGATAGTCCTTGCTCAGCACAACAATTCATAAGACCACAACTGAACTTGCAACCTTACTTCTTCAGTCATTAAACAAAGTGACATAGTTAAGTGAAAAATCATGTGACCTCCATTTATTATTTTATTTCTATATAGTACAATATTAACTTGGTTTGTTGCAAGTGAAAATGTGCACCAGCTTTAAAGCACATGGATGATCTTGTGATTGACAGATGTCATACACCTGCACTCCTACCATGCACCCATTCACCACCCATCTACCCACTCACTAGCATCTGTCCTTGGCATCCATCTGCCCATTCATATTCCTTGACATCTGCCCTTAATTCTCACCCACCAGACTGTTTGCGTGAGATTCCTGCCTCTTACCACATCATGGTCATGAAATGTCCTTGCATAAAGACGAGCATGGTCCTGGGTTTATGATGGCAACCAAGACTGCCAGAATTGCTATTGGTGTGTTCATATGCTGAGAACATATGCACCAAAGATAAATTCCTTCTGTGTCCAATCACACTTGGCCAATAAAGAATTCTATTCTATTCTATTCTATTCTATTCTATTCTATTCTATTCTATTCTATTCTATTCTATTCTATTCTACTCTACTCTACTCTACTCTACTCTACTCTACTCTACTCTACAGCATGCTTTACAACTGTATCACTTAGTGACATAAATTCTGGCCCAGTTGTCATCATCAGCCGAGGACTACTGTATTTTTTGGAGTATAAGATGTTCCAGACTATAAGACGCACCTACCTTTTTTGGTGAGGAAAACAAGAAAAAAAAATCTGTCTCTGCCTCTACCTCCCAGCAATTTTACCTCCTTGCAGCAAGCAGCAGAGGCACGCAAAATAGCTGAAAGTTGGAAGGCCGATCAAAGGGACAATCAACGTATGCTAATTAGGCTGTGCTGAAGCTAAAATGGAATGTTTCTGCTTGCTGCAAGGAGGTAAATTGCTGGGAGGCAGAGTCCAAAGGGTGGGGGTCAGTGGGTGGGCGGGGCTACATTCAGTGTATAAGACACACCTACTGTGTTTCCCTGAAACTAAGACATGTCCCGATAATAAGCCCAATTGGGCTTTTGAGTTCATGCGCTAAAATATGCCCCCAAAAATAAGCCCTCCAATACTTAGATGCATGTGCAGCTGCTGCGCAAACAACAGAACATGAGGAAGTGAGGCCAAAGGGGGGAAAGGGAGGGGGAACATGCCCTATGTGCCCCTGCCATCCATGCAGAACAGCCTCACAGAGGCCGCTCCCGCAGACCCTAGCTCATGCATCCCTTCTCTTAGTGGCAGCCGCAAAGAGTGGCTGCAAAACAACTTGCCAGCCCTAGCCCTGTTGACCTTGGACTGGGGGGAGGGGGACTGGTGCTGGAGCTCTGGCCCAGCGAGCCCCCCTAATGCCTGCACCCTCCGGCCCTGCATGAAAAGTGGCTCCAGCCGCCCTGACCTCTTCACTGCGGCTTCTCCCACCCACCCCGCCACCAATTGGGCTTGACTCGGGGAGAAATGGGTCTCTGATGGGGGTGGCCGCTCCAGGAAAGGCGAGCTGCAATCAGGAGCCCCTTGCAAGCCCCGTGAGGGAGCCTGGCTGGCCATGGGGGTGGGGGTGGCGGGGAAGCCTGCAATCTCAATGAGCGGATTTTGTAAGCAGCCTCCCTCCCTCCCTTGACTGGAAGACAGCACTGAGGGCTCCCACCTCACTTCCTCACCCACTCACCCACCTCCACACAATGGGAGGGCGCGGAGATGTCCTGCCGCTTCCCCACACTGAAAAAAGCCCTCCATGGCTGGATGGCAATCAGCCCCTGTGGATGCCAAAAGCCCTGCGGAGGAGGAAGAGTGGGGAGAGGGTCTCTCGGCCAGCCCTGGGGTTGCCAGGGGAGGGGTGGGGGTCACCTTCCCCTTCTGCCTGCTGCCCACTACCCACATCCACAACCCAACCTCGCCCTCGGCAAACGTTTTGTGTGTGTGTGTGGGTGGGATTCTAAAATGGTCTCAACCCTCCAGGATGGGACTTGATAAATGGAACGGCTTAGGGGGAGGGGGGTAGCAAGGGGGTTGCTCCAACAAGCCAACCAGCCAAGTTAAATGCTCTGGTGGCAGAAAGGGGTGAGAGGGGAGAAGGCAGCCACAATGACGATGCTGACGACGATGCCAGGATGCCAGAGTTCCCAGGGCGGTTGCTCCAGCATCCGACTTAGCCGGACGATCCCCGATGAGCAGAAGCCAGAGAAGGGAAGGAGGAAGAGGAGGAAGCATCCCTGCTCCCCTGGCCCCCAGGCCTCAATCCGGTGCCTGCGAGGATGCCCAAAGGGGATCTGGCCAATGTCCTCTTTCCCCCCACCTGAGCTTCATGCCTTAACTCAGCATTCCCAAGACCAGAAAACCTGCTTGTTGCAAACCATGGCCATTTTCTGCCCAAAGAAAAGAAAAGTGCCCCATTTCTGCGTGGATGGCAGGTAGATGTGGGGCATGTTCCCCCCTTCACCTCCCCCACCTCACCTCTTGTTGTTTGCATGGGAAGATTGCTTGAGGCAGCAACCTGAACAGCACCAGCGAAGCAGCTGGTTGGCGCTCCGAGGTTGGGTGGGGGGGGAAGTTGCTTCTTATACTCTAAAAAATATGGTACTTGTATCCGGTTTCTCTTTTGAAAAAATCTAGGTATCTTGATTAATAACTGTGGTTCATTGGTTGCTAGATATGATCCTTTCTTTATAAAACAGAAGCATATAATCATCAGGCTTGCACTTTGGTGTTATAATTTTAATGTTACAGATGTCATAAATATGTTAATTCTGATATATTATTGTATTTAACTGGAGAATTTTCTATTCTCTATATATCTTTAGATGAAAAACCATCCGTGCAGTTAGCAAAGGAACAGCAAGGAGAAATTCCTCAGACACATTCAGATCCAACAAAACCATTACAGTCATCTCAGCCAAGCAAATTTCCAGCGCCATCACAACCAAAGATTCCTGTACAGTCACAAACGGAGGTATATCTGCAACCATCAAAACCCCAAATATCAGTACAAATTCCAGAATTAAGAATACCTCTGCAGCCATCACGTCCACAAATAATTATACAGCCTCCATTGCAAGGAATACCTCTTCAGTCATCAGATTCCAGAATCCCAATGCAGCCATCAAAACCAGGGTTCTCTTCTTTGCCTGGATCAGGTGGGTTATTGATGGAGGCTGGACAGGCAGGCCCTCCTGGTACTCTTCTAAGTTCAAGAAAAGGACTGCCAAAAAGAATAAATGGGCAGGACGGCCAGAATAACATGCTTATATCTGAAGGACACGCAGGGGCACCAGGTGAGGAAATCGGCATTTTTAACTGTGCACTTCTTTTAAATCACTGATGAAATCAAGTTAATACTCATTGTAATTTGGTGTTCAGATACTATATGAAAAAAATTGCATTGAATGTCAGCAGTGTTGATTAGGCATAGGCAAATATGGATCATATCATCATAAAAAAGATGTTAAATGGGAAGCCATACTTTTGATTTGAAATGTGTGTGTGTAATATGACTAAGCTTCCCAGTATAAGTGCTTTTA
This sequence comes from Arizona elegans, assembly GCA_022577455.1. Taxonomy (NCBI): domain Eukaryota; kingdom Metazoa; phylum Chordata; class Lepidosauria; order Squamata; family Colubridae; genus Arizona; species Arizona elegans. The sequence goes on from JAKOOJ010000002.1 coordinate 40,861,322, forward strand.
CTCAGGTTTTCAACCAGCTCACTTTGCATTCTTTTTTCTTTTGCTATATATCAAATTATTTTTAACATTCCATAGCCCAGTCCTCATTAAGGTATTTTGGATAAATTTACCTTATTATTTTAAAGAATTTGTCTTTGAATATATATGAAAATCTCAAGATCCTTAAGGGCATTTCTATCCTCCTTTTAGTTTTCCAGTAATCATTTGGGAGCCCAGTTCTGTAAACTTTAACTGCTAAGTTCACTATCAGAGAAGATTGTCACTGTAGTCCCTTATTGGAATGGATAATAGATACAAATGGAATATAAAGAAAATGGGACTGAACATTACTAACATTTTTGAAATACCACTTTGAAGCTTGCCTAAATCCATTAAGAAGGGAGTTAATTCTTCCTGTACTTCAAAAGGGATGGTTACTTGGGGTTAACAATATGAAGGAGAAGTGCTGCGTGATTTCAGCACAATCTGCTATTAACTGCTGCTAGTTCAGGATAAATATGGTTCTCTAATTATTATATTAATGTATTGTAATTTATTTATTTTTCCATTGCTGAAACCAGAAAGGAATCAATTGAATAAATGACTTTTTTGTAGGGTTTAATGCTAAATTTAACTAGCTTTCACAGAGTATCAAATATTATTATCCAAATTCTTCAACAAAATGACCAGACTTGAAATTCAGTACTCAGAAATCAACCTCTCCTTGGAAATTTCTCCAACAGTTCAGCATCCGTTTCTCTTGGAATTATAGTGGGAGGCGAAAAGATAGTAGCTGCTAACTATATCCTTAATTGTTGTTTTGCTGAGAAACAATAGAACTTTTCTTGCTCTTCTCCCTCCCAAGTCTTCTCTGAGAAATCACTTTGAACCTTAGCAACTTTAATAACTGGGTTGAAAATTCTGGGAGTTGAAGTCCACAGGTCTTAAAGTTGTCAAGATTGGACACCTCTGCTCTAGATCAAAAGGGAAAGTTCTTTTCATCACTATCCAAATTCTTCATTTCAGATAGCAGTTCTCAAATCACTGAGTTTGAAAAGACCACTCCCCAAAATTATTTGAAGTCTGCACTAGTAAAAAAGGGCAGAGAGATGAGAATAATTGTTTTTAAAATATTTTTTCCATATATGTTCTTATAGGTTATCCAAACCCACCCAAAACTCCACCTCCACAAGGTAATGCTATTGCTTCTTTTAATTTCTTAAAGCTAATTTCCACATTATTCTTGCTGATATTTTGAAACAATTTATACCATAAATACTATTTCTCAAACTCTTATCTGGAGAAAACTTGTTCAGAAAATACATCTCTTAACATACTTTCAAAATATGAAATGATCTCATATTGTATTTAAGGATAATGGAGGCAAGTAGAGAGAAAAATAAATACCTATCTTTCTTTTTGTTTACAAAGAAAGTTTGAAATTTTCTTTTTCATCCTGTAGTTCAGTGAGTAATGCTGAAAATGGATATATTGGCACAGTGGCTTAGGAGATAATGAATTTAAAAAAAATGAAATGTGATTTTTTGTATAGGTAAAATGTGCATGTCATACATTTTGCACACAGATAAAATGGTGAATGAGAGTTTAAGCATGCAAAAAATGGCAAATAGGATTTTTAAAAGGCAGAGAAACATAAAACCATGATCTTGAGAGTACTCGAGTAATATCCGAAGTTTCATATAGATATGGACTTTTTAATTTAAAGAGAAAAAATAGGTATAAGACAAATTCAGCACTGTTTGAATGGAATTAATATTTTTCTTAAACACATTTAAATTATATTTTTTTCTCCAATTTAGTAGGAGCTTTTACTTCTTTGGTGTCTTTCTCTGCTGGTCTCACAAAGAAGCCTTTCCCTGAAGATGTGGGTGTGATACGTTTTAACAAAGTCCTTGTAAACGATGGAAATTATTATAATCCTAACACAGGTAAGGGACAAGGTGGGCCTATCACCTGGAACTTGCTTGAGAATGTTAATAAATTACAACAGCAGACTTCAATTATTCAGATTAAAGATTAAAGATTCACATTTTCTGATACTTTGTATTTTCCCAACTTTCTGAACGTTGCTCAAAATAGAAAGTAACAAGGCAGTCTAGTTGCTGTCTGAATCTGACTTGGTTTCCTTGTCAGTTGACTCTGAAAACCATCTCATTATCTGTTCTGACCACAGTTTTTTACAATGGCTGCTACAGATTGAAGGGTAGGGTGATGTAGCTATTCCATAAGTTGAAATAACTTTACTTCACAGAAAAGATCAGTAGCAGACTTGGACAGGTTTGCAAAAATATTTCCTGGGTGGGGGCGGGGGGGAATAGCTTTCTGCATTTTCTGTTCTCATTTTATTTGTGTTATTAGAATGCAATCAGTTATTGTACAGACTTTCAACTGCTTCAGTTTCTTCCAACTGTATATTTTCTATTTCTATCTGCAGTTTATATAGTATAACAAAAGCAAGTAATGCAAAAATAGCTTGATTTAAACCAATTCATTTGAATTAAGTATGAGAAGCAGTGCAGTACGGAGATTTCTTTTTGCCTCATCAGATTGATACATATGGTATTGTTTCATTGGCCTAAATTCTTCTGGGTTCAAAGCATAGAAAAACCAAATTAATTTAGAGCCTATAAATCCTGTAAATTAAGTTCAAGGTTATAATTTTAAATTCTGGAGTAGTCAGAATGACCAGTTCTGAAGTATTCAGGACTTGTGATTCCGTAGTATGTGGGGGATCTTTTTCTACCTTGCATCGCTAAGGAAGGGTCCTTGGTTCTCTCTGAGCTTGGTTGTTTTCTTGCCAGACTAGGTAACATCATCAGTGCACAATATTTTTCAACTTTCAGAAAGTTGAAAGTGCTCTGCTGGACACTGTATGTGAGACCTGTCAGAATCTGGATAGTGAATAACGGGCTTTAACTGAATCATGGCAAGACTGAATGGCTTTGGTTGGGGGGCAGCCTGGTTTTAGGACTAGATCATATCTGGTGCTGGATGGAATCACATTGCCCCAAATATACCGTGTGCAATCAGGAGAGTTTCTGGACTCACAATTCCTGCTCAACAAACAGATGGCAATCATGGTTAAAAGGGCCTTTGCACAATTTTGTATTGTACATCAGGTATATATATTCCTGGATTAAGGGGCCCTACTCACAATCATTCATGCCACGTCAACTCTCAGTTTGACAGTTGCAATATGTTGTACATGGGGCTGTAAAGTGGGCAGCTGGTGTGAGCAGTTATGTGAGTTTCTGGTAGACTGCATGTGGTACCTCTGCTGTGCAAGCTGCATTGGTTACCAGTTTGTGTCTGGGTCTGGTATTTTAAAGATCTAAATATCCGTTTTTGAGAGACCACTTCTTCCCAATTTTATCTGCCCATCCCGTCGGATCCAACAGATTCTGTCATCTAAGGAGTTACATTTGGTGAGCTCTAGGCAAGAGGGATTTTTTGGTGCCTGCATCATGGAATCTTTTCACCTCAAAGTTGAGGTCAGCCTCACTATCCCTTTGAAGGTCTCTCAAGACCTGATTATGTCAGCAGGCATATGGACACCAGGGGATGGATGATCTTGTGACATGGCTCATCATTTTTAACATCCCTCCATTTTATTATTTTGTTATTCTTAGTTCTGCTTTTAGAGTTTTTAATGCTGTTTTAATAATAATTATATGTTTTAAGTAATGATTGTGTTATATATACTGTTTTATTGGACTGTTGCATGCCGCCCAGAGTCATTTCTGTGAGAGGGGCAGCCATATAAATTTAATTAAAAAAAAAAACAAACCTAACTATTACGTGATGAACTATGCTTTACTAGTTCTAATAAAATAGGAAAATTCACAGTAAAACTCTAATGTTTCATCTCTTCATCTGGAAAAAAACTCCAATAAATATGCATTTGTCCTGCTGTAAGAATTAGAGGGGTGTGTTATTTACTGATACATCTTTTTTTGCAGGTTTCTTTACATCTCCATATGAAGGTCGTTACCTAATCACAGCTGTTCTAGTTCCTGAGAGAGGTGAATATATTGAAGCAATGCTGTCTGTCTCCAATTCAAGTGTTACTCAGCTTCACACAGCTGGCTATAAGAAAGACCTACCTGAATATCGCAAGCCAAGATCAGGGAAACGGATTTGTGGTGGAACTGGGGCTTTTCAACTTGTTCTCCATCTTAAAACAGGTGCAGAAGTAGGCATTGTAGTTACTGGGGGCAAGCTAGCCTATACAGACTCTGATGAAATGTATTCTACATTCAGCGGAATATTTCTATACCCTGACATTTCTCAGACCTGAGCAGAAAATAGAGCCAGAATTAAATATCTAGAAATTCAACCTGAAGAAATAATGAATTGAGAAACGTTAATGTTGCTTTTTCCATTTTTCTCCATTTCAATAATTTGGCTTAAGTCCTGCCCTTATCTATGTTTCTTCTCCTATTTGCCTTTTATTTATAGAGTATGGTTATTTATGTATAGACCCAATTTGGTGCAGTAATTAAGGCATCCGGCTAGAAACCAGGAGACCATGAGTTCTAGTCCTACCTTAGACACAAAGCCAGCTGGATGATCTTGGGCCAGTCACTTTCTCTCAATCCTAGGAAGGAGGAAATAGCAAACCACTTCTGAAAAATCTTGCCAAGAAAACTACAGGGACTTGTCCAGACAGTCTCTGAGAACTGGACACAATTGAATGTAAGAAAAGAAATATGCATACCAAGACAAGCTATTGTTGCATTATAAAATGTTCAAAATACATGTTTTGCAACATTTGCGAATATCTGAGAGAGCTATGATGATAATATAATGGGACTTTATTCAGATTTCTATATACACTATTCTTATGAAACAATGTTTGATATCTTTTAATTGTCTCAAATCAACTCATTCATTCTTTTTATTAACTTCCTTTAGCTATTGGGAGTTCACACTAGTAATATTGATCATAGGGATACTTTGCATGTGATTTAAAAGGTACTTCATTCCCAGATTTCATGGCACTTGATTATCTCACAAAATCTGAAAATCTAGTGAAGGGCACCCATCCCTTTGTTCTAAAATTAAAAGTAGTTGAGATTTTGAGTGATAGCCACATTTCATGAAATCTTTATGTATGCACCTGAACTCTCATGAAGGTTTGATCATTTGCATATTAAAATTTATGAGCATTCTGTTGCTTGAAGGCTGCTTATCTCATTCAAGGATGGGAACTTCATTTCCCAAGATGAAGGACAACACTTCATCTTGGGTAATTTGTCATGGTCCATCGCCCAATGCTAAACACTGTAAGAGCTAGAACTGCACAAGGCTGTCTTTTTTTCTACCTCTTATCTCTTTTTTAATGTATTTTGTCAGAAAGTGAACAGAATACTTCCAGATGGCTTTTAAAATTCAGCTTACACCCATTTTTCTACTCTTAAGTTAGCTGTTGAGATCATTGCAACAACTATGTAATGAGTCTTATTGTCCCTCATGCGAGGCTAAAATTGAGAAGTTGGCATGCATGACTGCGTAAGTCTTTCAATTTGCAAATTATAGTTTATAGCTTTGTAATGTGAAAATCGCCATTATAAGTCATGGCATATGGCTTAGTAGCTTGTCTGACTCTGGTCAATTGTGCCTTATTTAACACACAACATTAAATAAAAAACATAATTTTGAATCCAACATGTTTATTGCCTATATCTAGTGTAACACAAGAAAGAATAAAATTAATTCATAGCTTTATCATCACTATAATGCTGTTATTTTTTACAGAATTATTTTAATTTTTTCAAAATTGTTTCCTTCTGTCAGTTTTCTACCAATTCTACATTATCTGAATCCATTATTTTAAAAACACATATCCAATATTTGCACCAGCTTCTACAATTATTATAATAAATGTTTTTTCCAGGACTTTATTTAATGTTTTAATAATTTACTAGAGAACACAAAGCTCTATTATTCATTCATATGAATTACTTTTAGAGCAGACTATGGTAATAGCAGCCTGCAAGAAAATAACACTTTTCTTCTTCTACTTTGTAAATTACAAATGATGCTAAGAGCTAGATTTATTAAGTATTTCTCATTAATCTTCTCTCTTGAGCTCTCAGAAATAGTTATCTTTCATTGTTCCATGAGCCATCCCTGAAGAGTTGTTTCTAAGCAACATAAAGCAAACTTCCTCCTGAAAGATGAGCTCATTTTTAAACTGATACATATGTAGAAAAATGTTTTCTATCCTCAAACTAGAAGCATTATTTTCTTCAGAATTTTATGAAAACGTAAGAAATTGTTCATTTTTTGCAGTTCACTCAAGTGAAGCAAAATTATCACCACCCCTTAATAAGTTTATTGCTTTCTGTTTTACCATTTCACCTGGATTTACTTGAATGCAAAGCTGGTAATTTTAATTTCTAAAAAAATAATCAATTCAGATTTATTGAAAAATAACACAATGCTGTCAGACAATCATAAGGGCCGAAGAAGGCCACAGTGCTATACATTTCAGAAATATTTGTATTACAATTAATCATTGTGAACAGCTGCTTTAACATTTGAAAGCAATAAGCAGCTTTTAGAATTAGAAAAACCCTCTTCTGGGAATTACTTCTAACATTTAGAAACAATATTATATTTCAAGCATTTTAGGACTAGTTGAAAAAAACTCAAAAGTATATTGTTTGTCCAGGCTGCTAATTTATCATTGTTTTCAATAGAAGGGCCTATAAACATCCTGTAAAAGGGATAGCAGAACCTGTGGCAGAGTGAAAAGGGCGATCAGCCTAGAAACTCTACATAGCCACAAGAAAAAGTCCACACACACACACACACACACACACACCCGAATGCTGTTGACCCATATCTAGCTAAACAGGTGTCAACCCTTAGTTGACAAGATTCCTGTGTACTGGCTTTTTGCACTGAATCAGTTTAATTGAACCTTCATGTGTGGACCTGGTCTTTCATGCCTGATATATTGTTAATCACCACGTACAATATGTCAGTTTCAAATTTGGTTTTCCATTTTTTCAAATTTTATAAGCTATTTCAGCACAATGGGTCTGTATCCATTTGTAACTTGTCTTTATTTTTTGCATACGGTTGTTCAGTTCTTATTTACATGAGTGTATTGAAAAGTAGAACAATGTTTAAGTATTTAATGGTATCAAGTGTGCATTTTCAACTGGAAATTTGCTGCTGATTAGACAGTATACTTTAATTAAGAAATAGTTCCCATTTCCTTTTCACCATCCAACTTTGTCCAGTCCAGTCGCTCACTTTTTTTCTCCAATAACTGGCTTCATCTTTGAGTTTTTCATATTCTAGGGGATTTATGCAGTTTATATTCCATATTTCTAGGAAATGTCAACAGCAAATCACTTTATACTGTTTTCATCATAGTTTTCAAACATTTGCATATAATAGCTGAATTCTTACTGATCCTTGTTGGACTCATTTGTTGGTTAGCCAAAAACATTCTAAATATTTATTGCATATGCAATAAAGCATTCCAAGTGGGAGAACAGTAGAAATAGTGGACTATTTTTCTTCCAATTTCTAGCCCTTATATTCTTTTTGGATATCAATTCAGTATTTTGTATCCTGAGTATGCACCATACTGTTTGGATTCTCCTAAGTACTTCCCCACCTGCCTTCCTCCAGTAGTTCTTCTGTCAAAGGATTAAATTATTACTTTAATTTATCCTGAGATTCCAGTGTTTCTATTTCCATTGCACACTGACAAATACTATTACAACTACCAAACAACTGCATAGGCTATAGAATACGGCACCTAGCCACAAATGCAACCACTAGAATGTGAACTATTTTTATACAATGGCAATAGCTGTATTGTTTTTATTTGGTTCTTCAGCAGAACAAAATTAACATCAAATTGGGTTTTAACACACTCATTTTTCATTCTCTTGTCCTGTCCAAAATATTGTACATGGTACTATAGAGTTCCTCCTCCTGCATTTAGAATTGAATTTTAATTCTTATAATATTTATATTTATTATGCTATAAACATTTCTACGGAAACAGTAAGAAGCTTAGGTGCAATTTTACTATAAACTTTATTAAACAATATATGACATGACATTTTCCCTAATACATCCAGTTTGTACCAAAAATCACTGTTCTGGAATGTTTATTGATTAATAAGTAAAAGTTATATCAAAGAAAAAATCCAACCAGTTAACAATGTTCTCAAGAGTTTTCTTCTTTCTCGCAATCTGAACTGTTCAAGTGTAGAGCTTGTTTTTAAAAAGTTTCAAAATTTTGCTGGTTAATGAAGCCAACTTTATTAATTACAAGGTCAGAAAAGACATGTTTTCCTGTATTTTTATTGTATTTGGTATTATTTTAAGACCTTTTAGCAATACTTTACACATTCTAATAGTGTATATATGATACATCATACTAATTGAATACATTTAGAGTTATCCAATTCTGTGAGTCATGAAATTTAGTGAAATATTAATTTTCCAAATGAAGATATATTTTTTCAACCAATGTATTAACAGTAACATTAAAAAAAAAAAGAAAGCTTATCTGTTCATTTTTTACTAAAATACATTGTTTTCCGGACCGTTCAAACAGAAAGAAATAAGAAATCTGAGCTTTATTTGGCAATACAAAACACCAACATTTTGGGTTCTGTTTTATGTTCTTTTAAAAATCTGCAGAGATTCAGATCAAGATTTTCAGCTCATTTAGATTGCAATATTTTATTCCAATTAAATAATTTAACTGGTACAGATATTCATTATATTTCTAAAGTAAAAGAAACTACACTTGAAAAAACAGACTGACATAGTAAATAAAACATAAATGTCCATTTCTTTCACAGAAAGAATTAGTTTACATGTACTTATCTAAAACAGAAATAGTACAAGCTTTGTTTCCCAACTCATCAGTATTTGCTACCAGGAAATAGATTAAAGATGAGCTCTATCAGAAAGTGAATACTGAGACAAGGTTCATCACTGGCCAGCTCTACAGTTACTGAAGCAAAATTCAAACTTAATATGTAATTATCCAATAACATTACTCAGAAAGATTTAAATAGATAATAAACAATCACCATGTTAAGATTTGTATATTTGTTGCAATGAAAAGTAATATTTGGATCAGGATGACTCAAGCACTTTTTAAATTTAACAAAGAACAGAATTCTGAGTGCATATAAGTGTGTAATGGAATTCTTCCTTGAAAAGCAATTTGGAAATTCTCAACATTCTCCATTCCAACCACTTTATCACAGAAAAATTAACTCCAGATGACTTCATCGTGTTGTTAAGAGATTCACTTTATCAAAATAAACTTATAAACCATTACTAAAATGCAAACTAAATAGCACTGCAGTATAGAACAAATATCACAACTTTTGAGGATGCTAATAGAATTTTTTCTTTTTGTTTTGCTAAATTTTAATCTAAGAAAGTGCTTTATCAAATATGAACACAATTACATAATACATTAATGAATTTGATACAGTACAATTGGCAGTGACTAATCAGAATTGTATACTTTGAGCGTACAGAGAATATTGGTCGAGATGTAGATTTGTTTCAAATGTACAACATTGGAGCCCAAATACTGTTTATTTCATTGGTGTTAAGAATCTGTACACTTAAAATAGTGTAAAAAATGCCAGACCTTGAAATTTCTAAATTTTCTCAGATATATTTTCTATACAAATTCAATAGAAAATAGGCCATTCTTCCTAACACTGTGAAACACTGTTTCTAAACACTACTGTAACATGAACTCAAATCAATAACTGATCTGATCTTCTGATATATTTACACGTTTCAGTGTCCAGGGGAAAAAAAAACCCATTCACAAGTGTTGCCTGCATTTATGCCTATCCATTCTTAAAATCTGAGATAAAATTTAAAATAATCTAAAATTATTTTGCTAGGACATAAGGGTAAAAACTGCTAAATCTGCTGCATTATCTATAGACATTTCCATTAACAGATATGTGCAGCAGTGGAAAACAAATGAGAATGTAAGACAACTGCTACTTAATCCAGAACTTTAGTTATTTTTTTAGAGTTACTGCGCAGCTAATACAAAATATTTAATCAGAACTGATATTTATAGCTGTTTCAAAATAATTCACTGACCTGCACCTTTTTTTTTATCAAATTGATAAACCCTGATGCAGAGGTCCTGAAAAGCAAAACAGTTGTCCCAGTTTTAAAAATTGGCTATATGCATTGTCTTTTACTTAGAAAACAAGTTTATCCCTGAATATTTTCTGTATATGTTGCCTAGTAACTTTTCCTTCATACAGAAACTAAATGTAATTGGGAAATGGCAACAATTCCCGATTTTGCAGCAAAGAAGTTCTTATCGTTCTGTGGACTTTCAATTTCACGTAGTACCTTATCAAAGAAAAAAAGTGCTGCAAGTAAAAAGCTCAGGCTTTTTATGCAGGTTTGTGTAGGATTTAAACAGACCACTAAAGGCAAACCTGCATAAATGCATAATTAAAAATAGCATTTTTACTTCAATTTCATTTTTCTAGATTTATCCATTAACCACTACATTCTTAAGACACGCATAAGAGAACTGCATGATGTTCTCAGAAACACTTTAAATGCTATTTTGATTACCATCCAGAATAGCAGACCAAACAGAAATGCTACTACGAGTTCCACATTTTTTTTGTATTTCATATACTGTACAATTGAAGATGAAAAGCTAAATTCATCCATTTTCCTTCATTTGAAAATTTGCTATTTCAGAAGATTATTTTTCCAGTATCTTTAAAAAAAAAACCAGCAGGCTTGAGTAAAGAACAAAGGAAATAGTTTTGCATTTCATTAGTTTGTATCAACAAATGGCTCTTTCTGCATTTAATAAGACATATGGTACCAAAACAGTATAGTGACCTCTCCAGAAAGAAGCTGTGTGTGTAAGTAATGCTATTTAAATTAAATCTTCCATATTCACTTCAGGAAGCAGTTTTCTCCAGTAGCAAAAAGAACTGAATTCTGGGCACACAAAAGCGGAACTCTGTTCTTTATTAATTAGTGGAAACAAATGTTCCACAAGTTCATTTAATCTGTAATACCTGTATACAAAATAAATTAGAAAAACATTAATGCATTATCCTTATTTTATAGCCCAATATTACATATACTTACTATAAAGAAGCCTGGACCACTAAGTTTAATTGTACTTATGCAAAGGATAACAGTGACATTCAAGTCTTAACAAAAGCTAAATTCATAAATATATTTTTTAAGATTTTAATTACAATTGTAAAAACATACAAAACTCAGAAAAAGAAAAAAGAGCAAAGAAAAGAGAACAATAAGGAAAGAAATACATATAAAAAAGAAAAGAAAAAAAGAAAAAGTTACGAAGGACTGCTTGCAATCTTCTTAACAGAAGATATAAATGCATTTATAATTTCCTTCTTTCCATAATCTACTCTTTCTAATCATCAAATCCAAAAATCACAAATTCGTTTTTTTCTTTTTGTCAGCAAAAAGCCCACATTAGCCATTTGCTAATAAAAATAGTAGTTGATTTTCTCTAAGCAAGTTTCTTTTGCCTTCTCTGCTAGTTCCATTATCTTCGCCAACCATTCCTCCACTGTAGGTACAACTAGTCCTCAACTTATGACTAGTCATTTAGCGACTGTTCAAAGTTCCAACAGGCTTACCTTGGGGATACTTATGATGTGGATTCAAAGTTCTGATAGTCTGACCTCCTCCTGCAGACATATGACCAAACTTCAAGTACTCAGTAACAGAGCCACTGTCTGCAGCATCACATGACTATGTGACCACGTTTTACAATGGTTTTGATAAAAACCAGCAATTATTTCCAGTTTTTGGCAAAACCATGCCCATAGCAAACCAGTGGTTTGCTTTATCAACCATAACATTCACTTAACCAGCACAAAATAGGTCACAGACCAACCTGTTTTATGACTGTCATGATTCAGAATCTTGATGGGCAAATTAGTTGTAAATCGAAGACTGCCTATATTTCAAAGTCATTCCATTTTTGTGCATGTAATGGTTTTACAGCAGTACTCATATAAAATAATATTCTCTAATATTCTCTAGTTGTTTGTCTAATTATTAATCCCAGGCAAAATATTTTTGATTTTAATTTATAATATTCTTCTATCATTATCAACCCTACATTTTCTGGCTTTTTTTACAACTCTTACCAGGCATAATAAAATGAGATTAACAAATGTTGAATTTTATTGTCTGTTTGCACATATGTGAAGACACGTTTCACAAAATAAACACAGCATGACAAATCCAAAGTCGCAAATTCTCATAATTCTACAGCTCAACTAGGTTCCCCATGCTCCATGAGGTAGATATGTATAAACAGGTACTAGTGAATTTAGAGAAAACATCTGGAAAAGTTTTGACATGAGTTAAAGGGAAAGCAACATTCTAAGTAGTGGGCAGAGAGAATAAAAACCCTGAAAAACCAGGCACTAGAGCCATCAGAAGCAAAAAAAATCCTTCTTTCCTGGGCTCTTAAAAAGGGAGAGGGTTAAATCTAATTTGTCTTTGGTCTGAACTTTTCTCTCACAGGTGAAAGCATCTCTTTCAGTTCAAAGTCATGTAGGCAATATCCTAATTTTCACCAAGCTAGGATTTTGAAATCCAGGAAATATTAACCAATTTAGGAACCATTAGAAGTGTCATACAAATTGGAACATTTATACTATGCAATGTGAACTTAGTTAATAGAGGCAAAGACTATTAAAATTAACTTCTGGATCCACTGTTCGGAAATATCCTTCAACATATTAAGTGTTAGAATATTTTATTCACTCTTTAATTGTAGGTCAAATTTAAGAGTTCTTCTCCTTTAATTGTAATCTTTAATTCCCTTTAGTGCCTGATTTTTAAAATCTCATCTTATTTTTCCAAAATAAAATCAAAATAATTTTCCCATGGGAAGGAGATAATAATTGTAATATTTAATTCTAAAATCGTATTTAAAATCTACCTGGACAATTAGTCTGTTTGTAACTTTCCAAAATTAAAATTCTAATCATTCCTTTTGTGTTGTATTAAAGAAATGCAGTTCTTTGACTATTAGTTAATTTACAATTACACATTTTAAATTAATAACAACCATGCCATGATTTCACACAATATTGTAAACTTTCCCAATCTATTTTAAAAATCCCATACTTACGAAGATTTGTTTCCTTTTGTTTGTTCCTGGATAAGTTCGCCCTTTGGGTTAACTGTGAATATTCTGCAGGCTGGAACTCCAACTTGCATATAGGCATAAACATCCTGCAGATAAACAGAACTTAATTGTATTTCACTCTATAGAGATGATGCCAATTTTATTATTTATCAATGTTATACTAAATCACATAGGCACTCACAATAGTTTTGACATAGCTCTAAATTTGATTAATTTAGAAAAGTTAGTTATCTAATTAAATTAAAGCTTCCTAAATCCATCTCAGAAAATACTGCTGATAGATATTTTTAACATTTCTATCTTCCCCAATCTTCTGACAACATATTATATATTGCTCAGCCTTGAAAAAATGAGTTGACTGGGAAAGCAACCATCAGCTAAAGGCCTGAATCCAAACAAGGATGTGATTAGAAAATTTTACTTTTATTTGCAATAATTTATAAATGTTATTTTTATCTGCCATCAAAAGAACCTTCTGATAGATGGGTGTCTATATAGGTTTGTTTGTTTGTTTAATTAATTAATTAATTAATTAATTAATTAATTAATGAGTCAGGGAAAATCAAATATAGAGTAGACTTAACTAATTTTGTAAAATAACATTACCAACAGTGAAAAAAGATAGTGAAGACATATATAGTGAAGACAAACTAGATATAATGATTGAAATAAAATAAGCATGACAAAAGGAAAATTTACTTAACAGGGAAAAAAATCCATATAGTACTATAGATTTAAAATATCTAAAGATTCTTTAACTCATTTGATTAGGTTTTGTCCATCTAGAGCCTTGTTTTGGTTTCAACTTACTATATATACCATTACATTTTTGGAAGGAAATATTATACTTAAGGAGCTCACTGTGCTATTGAGTTATGTTTGCAAGCATGGAATTTGTCAGCTTAGAAAAACCTTTTGCTCTATTAAGCTTAACTTACAGCAAAGAGTAATTTTACATAACTGAGAATATACGTACACTCCTTGTCTTTTTTTTTTTTTTAATTTGATTTATATGCCGCCCTTCTCCGGAGACTCAGGGCGTCTTACAATGCGCTAAGCAATAGCCTTCATCCTTTTGTATATTTATACAAAGTCAGCTTATTGCCCCCACAACTGGGTCCTCAATTTACCTACCTTAGAAAGGATGGAAGGCTGAGTCAACCTTGAGCCTGGCGAGATTCGAACCTGCAGTAATTGCAGGCAGCTGGTCTTAATAACAGGGTGCTTTAGACCACTGTACTACCAAGGCTGTACTACCAAGTCTTAAGAAATGGATCCAGGATATGAGTTTGTCATGTACTTTTAAAAAGACTGTTCTAAAAATATGGAATTGATGCAATGCATTGCTATCGAATCTAGATTTAATGGTAAAATTAAAACCAAATTCACTTCACAGGTAGTACTCAATAAGTCTAATAGTGACCGGCAACTCTCACTAAGTGAAGCAGTTGTTAAGCAAAACATCACAGTAAGCTCCACTTAGCAACAGCCACTCTGACAGCAATCTTCAAACAAATACACCCATCTGACTGAGACTTGTGACCTTCTGCTAGTTTTCCCATTCACTTTGTTTGTTGGAAGCTGGCTGGGAAAGTCTCAAATGACGATCATAAGACCATGGAAAGCGGTGATAGTCATAAGTGCAAAGAAAGTCATAAATCCCTTTTTTTCAACACTGCTGTAATTTCAAAGAATTGCTAAACAATGGCTGTTAAGCGAGAACTACTTGTATATTATTATTTGTAGGATGGAGGAAAGTCACTGGATACAGAATGGAAATTGCTCGATTTTGCTAGGTATTTATATGCATCCTTCCATAGTAGCCACCTATCTTGTAACAGTAATTTCATTTCAATAATGTAGTTTAGAAAAAAAGGAAACAAATGATAAATTCATTGTAGGATGATGCAACTTACATTAGATCTGTTCCCAAAAGCTGCATAAAAAGGCTGTTCACATGGACCAAATAAGTTCTTAATATCATTTAAACATTCAATTTTGAATTTTTCTGGCTTTTTTTCGATAACTTCCCTGCAAGGAGAAATATGAAATGTGATTATTTCCATTTGCTGTCAGAATTTCTTGTGAAATGTAAAAACAATTTTCCTTATTTTAAATAAGTTATAAATATTCTGTTGGTGATATTAGGACCTCTTTACATTTTTGAAAATTTGGAAAAAATTAATGTAGCCTAAAAAGATGGTAAATGAACAGGCATGTTTTTCACATGAAATAGCCAGCAACATTAAAGAAAGACAGAAACAATGGAAATATTGGTAGAATTGTTATCCCTCAAAATAGTTGAAGTTGATACTGTTAGCTCTTGATTTTTTTAAGTTTATATTATTTACCGGTATAAGCTGCTCAGAGCTTCAAGAAATAAAGTGGCATACAAATGAATTAATAAGTATGTACACTGAGTATGCCTCTGAATTAGTTGAATGTAAATAATTTTATGCTGGCTTGCCAAGATATTCTCTAGTTTAGAGATGTGAGCTTGGAGCGACTACTTACAAGCATGTTTAGCATAAAATTGAACTTTGATTTTTGTTTGTGCATACTGTCTAAAATATGCTGAAATTGACTGGTAATGTTATTAGAAGGAAATGCTCAAGTAGCAAAGTGAGGATTAAGCCTTGAAATCTATTCTACATCTAATCCATGTCAAGATTAATCATAATGCAAAAGACTAAAACCATGGTAACCAGTGGAACTCAGAACATCTGTGGTTGACACCCATAATATATGAACAGTTACAAAGTTTCTATTATGTCAGCTACTGGCATGAATTAGAAGGAAGGTAGCTTGGTTCACAAATTAAGAGAAAAGAGAAAGGATGTAATTGATCTGACAAATGGTGATTTGGTCTTGTAGAATAGAAAAGATGAATCATGGAATTACAAAAGAAAGAGCTAAAATTACATCAGAAAGTATGAACTGATGTCATCTGGGAAACCACGGATAGCCGACTGAATGTTATTTTCCTTTGAATGGTAATAAGGGAAGAATCAGTCACACGTTTTGGAAAAACCATGGATTAAACTAAATAAATGCAATTCATGAAAAAAATATTTGTAAGTAAAATAAATAGATATGGGAACAAAATAAGAGAATACGGAAAAAGCTATTGAACCATTCAAAGACCCAGGAAGGAATGAAAATGGTGATTGCTGAAAAAAATAAATAAGTCATCAATTGTTAAGTAAGTGAGGCAAAGGAATGGATATATAGGTAGTTCCTAACTTACAACTGGGTCTTGATCGCTGAGTGAAGCAATCATTAAGTGACATATGAGATTGTTTTACACAACAATTGCAATCCTGGCATTTCCATATGGAGTTGCTAACGATTTTGCAGGTTGTTAAGTGGACAGAGTCCCAGATAAGGAATATTGGGTACCGCAGGGGGGTGGGAGAACCCATGGGCACAGGCCACATGTAAGTTGAGGGGGTGCTGCAGTATGGTGCAAAGCTCAGCCAGTCATGGAAGCCTGAGTCATCCCGAACTGGACCTTCAGCATTGTAATCTGTGGTAGCTTTGGGGTGCACAGCTTGGAAAAGATATGGAACCTGCAGCTTGGACAAAGGTGCAAGGCTGAAAAGGCCAGTGATATGGGGCTTGAGGTGGCATTTCTCAGGAACAGCAGTGGTGCTGGGGCTGAAGTCCAGGTCTGAGGGGCAGTGGCAGCTGGCTGAGGCTGCTGAAGACCCCAGATCTCTACTTCAGAACCATCCCTGGCACTGCTGCCATTTAGTGACGTGCTACACTGAAGGATGGCAAAATGGCATAGTCACAGCACTCCTATGGCCATAAATGCAGGAGGGCTATCATGCGCCTTACTTTTGATCATGTGACAGCAGGGGTGCTGCAATAGCTGTAACTTCAGGCACAGATTGTAAGTCCCTTCATACAGTGCTGTTGTAATTTCAAACAGTCACTGAATGAATAAGTCAAGGACTACTTGTAAACCTTAAAAGCATGACTATTAAAATAATGCCACTATGATCATACCAGGATAAATGACAAAAGCAATTCTTGCAGTTTCTGAAGTTGTATTGCACAACACACTAAACGATCAGAAATAAGATGTGTTTCGGTTATATACCTATGGAAGGCAGAAAACAGGCTGCTAGGTGACAACATCAAAGGGCCCTTGGGTAAAATTGTTCCTTTATCATTAACCCAATCTAAGTATCCTCTTGTCATATCTGCCATTCCAATTGCACGAGCAGAACAATACAGAAACTTGTAGCCATTCCTAGGAAAAAAAGGGTGGTTAATAATATGACAATCTTGCCTGATGAAGTAGACCACAAAACAATGAAAACTCCTTCTTTGATTAGTAATGATTGTGCAGTTGCAAAGTTAAAGAAAACTTTTTTGAATCCTTTAACTAGTAAAATAGAAACTAGCTAACTATATTAAATGGGTACCTTTGAATAACTTATATAATAATAACTTTATTGTCATTGTACGTGTATACACAGTATACCCATACAACGAAATTCGCTTAACATCCAAAGACCACGTCTAACATACATAACAATCCCCAAACACACTCCCACCCACCACAAATTCTCCACCCCTAAGCCACCCAAACATCCACACAATAGACCAAGTAATGCTGTCCAACAGCTCACTGATGGTGGCCCTTTAGTTCATTGTTGAGTGCAATTATAGCTCTGGGATAAAAACTATTCAGAAAATGTATGGTCCGAGTTTTAACTGTTCTGTATCTTCTGCCAGAAGACAACAGTCCAAAAAGATTGTAAGCAGGATGGGAAGAGTCTCTGAGAATGTTATGCAACTTCGTCAAACAGCAAGATTCAAAGATGTTGTCCAGGCTGGCAGCTGGAGTCCGATGATATTCTGGGCAGTTTTAATGATTCTCTGTAGAGCATTTTTGTCTGCTACAGAGCTGCTCCCACACCATGCAAGAATGCTATATGTCAGGACACACTCAATGGTGCTGCGATAGTAGGACAGAAGTTGATGCTGAGATAGATTCATCTTCCTGAGCATTCTCTTCTGTGCCTTCTTCACAAGCATGTTAACATTCATAGTCCATGAGAGGTCCTTCGAGATATAAATGCCCAGAAATTTAAAACTACCAACCCTCTCCACCTCCTCACCATTTATGTACAATGGTAAATGTACATCTCTCTTCCTCCTGAATTCAATTATAAATTCTTTAGTTTTTTTGGTGTTAAGTGTAAGATTATTTTCTTTACACCACGTCAGCCCTTGTACTTCCTTTCTGTAAACAGACTCATTGTTCTTATCAATGAGCCCCACCACTGTTGTGTCATCTGCAAATTTAATAATTGCGTTGGTGTTATACAATGGGGTGCAGTCGTGTGTACAAGGAATAAAGGAAAGGGCTTAGCACACAACCCTGGGGGGCTCCTGTGCTATCAGAATAGAGGAATGGTGAAATCCCATCCTTACTGACTGTGGCCTGTCAGAAAATCCTTTATCCACAAACAAATCCTCTGATTTATACCCAAATTGGACATTTAAGAAACAACCTGTTGGGTAAAATGGTGTTAAAGGCAGAGCTATAATCCACAAATAACAGCCTTGCATATGTCC
This sequence comes from Arizona elegans, assembly GCA_022577455.1. Classification (NCBI taxonomy): domain Eukaryota; kingdom Metazoa; phylum Chordata; class Lepidosauria; order Squamata; family Colubridae; genus Arizona; species Arizona elegans. Next base: position 40,880,115 of record JAKOOJ010000002.1, read on the forward strand.
CCTGTTGTTCCAAATGATTCAATACAGTATGGACAACAATAGACGTAGCATTATCAGTTGATCTACTACTCCTATATGCAAATTGGTATGAGTCCAAAGTAGACGGAAGACTAGCCTTAATATAGTTCAACACCAGCCTCTCAAAACATTTCATGACAACAGATGTTAAAGTTACTGGTCTATAATCATTAAGGGATACCACTACTGTCTGCTTAGGGACTGGCACTATAATGGATGTCTTCAGGCAGGTAGGGATAGAGCACTGCGACAGGGATAGATTGAAAATATCCGTAAACATTCCAGCTAGCTCTGCAGTGGCAATTTGTCCCATGATTCCATCAGGCCCAGCTACCTTCCGGATATTAACATTCTGGAGATCTGCAATAGAAGTGGTTGTCTATCGATGGTAGATGTTAATGGTGTACTATCAGTGGTAAATGCTGGAATGATCGTTGTTCCTGTTTCTACTTCAAAATAGCTGAAGAATTGATTTAGCTGCTCAGCCAAAGAATCACTATTGCTAGACAAACTATTTTTATTGCTTTGTTCTGTGATTTGTCACAGGCCTTGCCACACCCGACCAGACCATATGCTTTATTTAACTCTAAAATAACTTATGTTATTTTCTCTCTTCCATCTGTGACTGGATCAAAGACTTTCTGAGGGATCAGCCACAAACAGTGAGGGTTGGGTCTGTCATATCCACCTCCCTGAAGCTTAGCACTGGCTCCCCACAGGGCAGTGTGCTCAGTCCCTACCTGTATTCACTGTACACACATGATTGTGTATCGTCTGACCCATCCACTGTGATCATTAAGTTCGCAGATGACACCAACTTATTACAAGTGTCTTATTACAAGTGGAGATGAAGCATCTCCAGCATACATGGGGGAGGTTCAAAAACTATCCACATGGTGCTTAAAAACCAACCTACACCTGAACATCAGCAAGACCAAGGAGATGGTGTTGGATTTCTGGAGGAAGAGAGAGGAACTTGCCCCACTTTACATCAAGGGGAGCTATGTAGAGAGAGTTTCCTCCTTTAAATTCCTGGGAGTCCATCTCAGCGAAGACCTCACCTGGAAAAACAACACGATCCAGGTGGCCAGGAAGGCCCAACAGAGACTCCATTTCCTTAGGGTCTTGCATAAAAATAGGGTGGAACAACAACTGTTGATCTCTTTTTACCGGTCCACAATAGAAAGCGTCCTCACTTATTGCATCATGGTATGGTATGCTGGTCTGACAGCCGTGGATAGAAAATCATAACAGAAGGTGGTAAGCACAGCACAAAACATCGTGGGCTGTCCCCTGATACCACTAGATGAGATGGCTAGGGCTCACTGCCTTAGAAGAGTGAGGAAAATTCTTAAGGACAATTCTTACCCGGGTCACCACTTCTTTATCCTCCTACCATTAGGAAGGAGATATAGAAGTATAGCCAGCTGCACACACAGGCTGAAAAACAGTTTTTATCCGTGGGCTGTCAGACTCCTGAATGAGAAGTAACATCATAACTACATAGTATGATGGACTGCAGGACCGGCGCAATGTGTAACATGTTCACACTGGTGCAATAGGATTGGATGTTTTGTTAATATGATTTATTGGGTTAGGGATTTTCTGTCTACGCTGTGAGTTGTATTGTGATGGGGAGGGTGCACTGAGGGAGCTCAACCAATCTCATTGTATATATGTTGTGCACTGACAATAAAGATTTGAATTTGAATTTGAATATTCATTCTGAAATGCTGCAAGAAACTGAGCCTGTTATTGTTCAGGTTGCCTTTTCTTTCAAATTTCTACAGAAGCTACTTTTTCATCAAGTATCATGTTGCTCCTCAGTTAACTCAAAAAGAAAAAGGAATTTAAACGTCTTCTCTTTTTCATATTTGCTATAAACTCTTGCATACAGAATTCATAGCAAGGCTACATAACAGAGTTCCTGAAACTCGACAAAATACATTCAAAACATATTGATACTCCCATGTTAGAATTTTGGGATGAGGAAAGAATAAATTGAATGAGATTGCACCCTGATGTCTGGATCAGAAAAGTCTGATAATCACAGCATATAGCGATACTGTTGTGATATAGGATATTCACATTAGCGTCTACTTGTTCATATATTATAAATGTATCATATGTAATCTTCAGATTCCATGTAAGCACACAGAAGTGGAATAGAAACGGTTATAAATACAACTCAAACATTATTTTACAAACATCGATAACTTACTCATTAATAGAATGATAGAGTTTTGCAATACCCTGATGAGTCCAATCTTTGCCAAGCTGTGGTAAAATCTGCCCTAAAGCATCAGACCTAAACCAGAAACAAATAAAAACACTTAATGGTCTTAACTCACATATTATCAATTCTTAACTGAATTTATTTTTCTGATTAAATCAGCAAGTCAAGTAACTTCAAATGCTTGAATAGAATTAAAAGAATGAGGCCAGGCAAAATAGGATTTAAGGAAAATTCTTTTCATAACAATTATTCAACGTATTTATTGAAAACAATTGAATTTTAACATCATTGTAGAGTTTAATCAAAAAGAAAACTGTATTTTAGCTTACTTAGTTATTGTCCCATCAATATCAGAAATGATTATTTTGTCATTCCAGTTCCATAAATATATTGTCCCAGCACAACGGCAAGTTCCTTGATACTGAGTTGTAATGCTGAACACAACATCATTTGGTCCATCTCTAAGTTTCAGTTTTTCCTTTAATGTGAAAAGATGTAAAAATGGTAAAAATAACATAATTTCTTTCTAAATTATTTTACATTTCAGTTAGTCCTCAGTTTATGACCACAACTGAGTCCAAAATTTGTTGCTAATTGAGACAGTTTGTTAAGTGAGCTTTGCACATTTTATGACTTTTTTGCCAGAGTTAATTAAGTAGTCAACTTTTAAAATCTTGAGAGTTATGTTAGCATTATTTTTCAAACAGTACAGGCCTTAATAACAGAACAACCAAAAGATACAAGGCAGTCTTAACTCTAAAATAACATTAAAAGCGGACTGATGTACAAGAAATGTTTTTTTAAAATCTGTTTCTAGTTTTGTACTTGTTTCACTCAGCAGAACATTGAGATAAAATTGAGATATTAGTACTAATAGTACTACTTAATTAGTAGTACTAATTAGTACTAATAGTACCACTTAATTATTAGTACTAATAATTAATAGCATTAAAATATTGTAAAATAATCTATAATAAAGGTTTTCCACGTCCAGTTGTTTCTGACTCTAGGAGGCAATGTTCATCTCTATTCCTTAGCCAAGGAAGCCAGCATTAACCGAAGAATTCCCATGGCCATGTGGCCAGCATGACTATATACCGAAATATATGGAACGTTGTTAACTTCCCACTGAAGTGGTACCTATTTATTTACTTGCATTTGCATGCTTTCAAATTGCTAGGTGGGCAGTGTTGTGGCTCGCCAGCTGAGCTGGTGGCAGACTCGGACGATGAGGATGTTGAGGAGGAATTTGGGCCAGTCCTGGAGTCTGGGTAAGGCTCTGATGGATGCTTTGCATTGGAAGCAGAGATAGAGCCAGGGCCGTCTGGAGTCGGAGATAAGTGGGGAAGAAGAACAGCTGGAGCCTGTTCCAGATATGCATATGCGCAGCTGTCAGGAGAGCAGGAGCCTCCTGACAGGGAAGAAAGGCACACGTAGACACTGAATGACCTCTTCCTGGTTGGGGAATAAATAGAAGCAAAAGGGGAGTGCTGGTTGCAGGAGACAACAGTTTGTATTTCTTTCGGAAGATTTGCTTATCATGCCTCAGAGACTGATTGCCAGAAATTAATTTACAGCTTTGTGACTAGAAGCTCTCAGCCTGGCAATTATCCAAGGACTGATAAGATCTGTTACTGCAATTAACCCTTGGAAGGATTATTGCCTGAACTTTTCTGTGTGTGAATGCCTTGAATTCACAGTAGCTAAATAAAGAGGGGTTTTTCGGGACAAGAAGTCTGTTTCTTGGTTCTGCTTAAGGCTGGGTCAGAACAGGTAGGAGATGGGGCAAGTAATGGGAGCTCACCCCATCATGCAGTGCTTGGGTCTCAAACCTGGGCTGTCAGCTTTCCAGCTGACAAGCTCTGACTTTAACCACTGAGTCATCACACCCCTTAAAATAATCCATACATTATGTATTAATACCCCAAATACATTTAAATTCTTATCAATGTTATTATTAATTTTCCAATTAAAAAAAATTGAGAGATGCTTGAAATATACAGTATTTTTCGGACTATAAAACGTTCTGGACTATAAGATGCACCTAGCTTTTGGGGAGGAAAATAAGGAAAAAAAATCTGCCTCTGCCTCCCAGCAATTTGCCTCCTTGCAGCAAACAGCAAACAGCCTGGTCAGCTTCAGCACAGCCTGATTTAGCATGAGCAACTGTTCGGCGGTATTCCGGGAGGCTGATCCAGGCTGCAGGGATTGCCGCCGCCCATCGCTGCCTCCGTGCACCCCATTTTCGGCCTCTGTGCACTTCGTTTTCAGCCCAATCCAGGCAGTGGGGATCATCGCCACCACCACCACCATTCGGTGGCATTAGGCGGCGGCAATCCCCACCTGGAATGGGCCAAAAATGGGGCGCACGGAGGCCAAAAATGGGGCACATGGAGGCAGCGATAGGCAGCAACGATCCCCACAGCCTGGAACAGCTGACTGTGGGTATTCCGGGAGGCCGATCCAACCACCAATCAGCTGCTCATGTTAAATCAGGCTGTGCTGAAGCTGATCAGGCTGTTTGCTGTTTGCTGCAAGGATGCAAATTGCTGGGAGGAAGAGGCTGAAGGGTGGGGGCCGGCGGATGGACGGGGCTTCGGCAACATTTGCTCTATAAGACGCATAGACATTTCCACCCATTTTATAGACCTATCAAAACTTTCTAAGGACCAAAATCCAAATAGATCCTAATAATCTCAATTGTATATCTGAGAAAAACAATAATCTAGTGTAGAAAGTCTTCACTGATCTAAATGATTCATCAAAAATGCACTAGCTAAATTTTATTAAATTAGATTCATAAGTATTTAATGTTGGAATAAAATAACAACTTACAATTTGATCTGAAGACAATCTAAGTGACTTTCTGTAAGATGTTGTGTTCCCAGAACTTGAATGTTCACGTGGAGCGGGATCTGCCATTAAGGATTGTTTCAGTTCCTGTGAACTTTCATCATCACTAGAAGATTCATCATCTGGAGGCCTGAAATGACATAGATATACCAAGATGTATCAGACTTTGAGAGATTTATTTATTTATTTAAATATAGCATCTTGTAGCTTATAATATGTAATATGTAACAACATATTTGGAATTAAAGATTGGAAAAGGAAGAATTTTTACTAATTCAAGACAAAACCAATTTAGACACAGAATATTTTTTCAATATAACATCATTTGTTCTGAAGTAAGTTCTCAAGGATACTCCTCTAAAGTCAGTGGTTTTATTTTATAAGCTGATTTTATAATATTGCTTGAATTAAGCCTAGCTAAGATATCGTTTAGTCACAAGTATTCTAGAACTTGTGCAGCTACTTAAACTGCTTGACTAGGACCTGAGAGATCCAAATTCAAGTTATCTTTAGTCATGGAAGTTAACCTTTGGTAATAACTGTTTCTCAATCTATTTTTTTACATTCTGAATTTTAGAAAAGTAAAAAATGCTAGAGTGACCATAGCATTCTAGCACTTTTTTGAAACAGGAAAAAATTAAAATGGAGAATTATGATGAAATTTTCTTAGTCTATCCAGCTCAGAATTGAATACCGCATTTCAGGGTTCAGGTTAGGAATTTTAAAAGTGTTACCAGAAGATTCCACAGACTGAGGGTAAAATCTTTTTTATGAAAGGTACTATCAATGGCGTACAATCCTTCCAAAACATCAAAACATTATGTTTTTTAAAAATCCAATTTTCTAGAAAGGCAAGAGTCTTTAAGCATAAATTAATTTTCAAAATGACATACCGGTTTTCAACTTGTTCCTTTATAGTTGTTGATTGGTCATTTTTTAGAGCCTCAGATTTCCCATCCTTTGTTTCTGGAAGCTAGCATCAGAACAGTGTGTTAGGATCATTGCATTGTCACCTCAACAAAAAGATAACTGTTGCATTCCAGAATTACATATCAATCTAGGTGCAAAAATTTATAATAGCATCAATATTATATTTAATTATTTGTTTAACATCACTACTAAACCAAGAACAGGATGCAACTTTATTCAGCACTCTGAAGTTATGAATAATAACATACACATGAATATAGCAAATTTTTAATTATAGTGACACATACAAAAAAAGTGTTTGATATGAAAAACAGAATATAGGAGAATAGATTTCATTACTAAAACAGAATTATTACCAATAGCATTCTTACAGTATTGGTTGTAGGGCTAATAATTACATTTAAATAAAATATTCCAATCAAAATTAAAGCAATATAATTGATGAATAAGACCAAGCGAGGAGCTTTAGAAAATAATGCCTGCAATTGCTTATACATTTTCAAAATATATTACTTTTGGGGTGTTATGTTGAAAGTTTCCTTCTTTCAACTGTTCTCAACAGTTCTAGACTGTTGATAACACCAAAGGAAAAAAATCAATGTGTGAGATGTGGATTGAAGATGTGGAGTAAACAGTGTTGATAACAAATGGGGGGGGGGGGGGGATATGATAAAGATATATTGTAGCATTTCTGATGTTAATTTGCAATTGTCAGCTTCAGTTAAATCTGACATATATTTTAACATTGCAAAGTGTCAGACATATTGTCAGCAGTTTGAAGTGACTAATAAAATCACTATCTTCTAACTCCCCCCCACAAACCTAGCACAGATCTCTGCGGACAATATAATGACAAATAGTTTAAAATTAAATATAAACTGCATTAAATTAATATTAGAGTATCTGATGCAAGTGACACTAAGTGAATTATACAAATAAAAATTCACTCCGTACCCGAATATGTTTAATCCACATTTCTGAATCATGAAGCATAAAGCTTAGGATATAACCTCCTAGTCCAGATTTACAGCTGACGTGGTTTTTTATTTTACCTGTTTAATCAAGCTGTCCTTTTTTCGCCAGAACCACCACCTTCCAGACTTCTTTGGCATTTTATCTTTAATCCAGGATTCAATTGTTGTCTGAAGAGTTAATTTTTAATGTACATTTGCAATGTCAACTTCATTTTTGCAGCATATATAACATGGTATCATGCAGATATATATTTTAATGTAATTATTTGACTATATTAAACTTCCTGCTTCCTATGTTTACATTTGGGAACAATTCTATAACCTTCATGGACTCTGTTCTCCTCCCTTGAAAAAGAGAAACAGCTCCCTCTGCCTGACTCACATTTCAGTATTACATATTGTAGGATACTGCCAAATCAATGCACCCTAATTTCTCATAATGTTTTCTGACTTGCAGATTATTCTTCCAGCTCTCTGGAAAAAAATGAAAATAAAAAATTGTTCCACAATTAAGAACTTGGGGAAAAAATGATCCAACCACATAAAAATAATGGGCAAAGATATATCAATGAATATGGCAACACCAAAACTGGGTCTCATTTAAATATATCATACACCCTCCACAACTTATCCATTAATGTGTGTGCATGTTCGAACGCAATTCCAAATTACAAGAAGCAGAGCTGTTTTCTAAATTAACTATTATATCAGAGAAGGAATTGCAATTTTGAGGATGACACTAATATTTCAGTGGTAACAGCAGCTCAAAGCAGGTTACATGCGGCCACCTTTAATTTTTATATTCACAACACTGTCTCAAGTGGTCCAGACTGAGAACAACTCATCTTGTGGGTTTCACAGATAAATATGGATCTGAACATGGGTCTCATATATTGTTTGCATGGGCAGTCAATACAAATTGCATTGTTGAACAATGACAAAATGTGCAGGACAATGTCATGACGGAAACTCTCGCCTTTTGGCTTTTGTATCTCAACATTTCATCCCTATCTTATCTATCTCTAATCACATCATGCACACCAGTAACTACTCAGTTGGCATTTTTACTTTCACAGAATATCTATTTGAATGTGTTTTCTGTCAGAGATTGTCTCTCCTGAACACTTTCTTGTCACAGAACTTTGATATGTCTCTGCATCTATGACTCAATGTGAATAGTCATGGAATATTTACTGATATTTAATTACCTGTGGTAAGCTTTTCTGGAACACCTGCAAGCTGAGAATCATGGGAGCTGCCAATGCCCAATTATAATACCTATTGTAAACATAACAGTTAATTATCATGAATATATTGCACATTCTTTGTTGTAAACCAAATGTTTTATTTCTTTTAGACAGTTCTCAGATTCCTGGCAAGTATAATAAAGTCTGCTGCAATTCCTCATTATTTTTTCTGAATAAAGTTAAACTTTAATTTTAAATAATTTGAAGACATATCTAATAAAATGACAGTCACATTATCTGTCAATACAATAAAATTAGAATAAAATAATTTAGCAACAGAAGACTTAGATACCATTACCTGTTATATATCTTTATTACCAAGTTAGGATTATCTATAAGACTTGGATTTTCAGCAAATTCATGATAAGTAATTATGTGTTCCATGAATTTTTCTGCAATGCAAAGATATTTCATCAATTGACTGAAACATGTTTCATCATCTTTACAAGCAATCTCTTCATTTGGCTCCTCTTAAATAATTATGCTCTTTTTGCCATAGTTATGTTCATTTTGCTGTTGAATATATTTCCATTCATTTGTTATGCTGTCTATACCTGCTGCATGCACTTTTTAGGACAGGGAAAAGCATATATGTTCATATATTATAGCATATATTACAGCATTATATATTTCAACTACTTCAATGAGCTAGTAGAGAATACATGCATATAAATGTAAAAAGTGCCTAAAATAATTTAATAATATTTTTAAAATGTATGCCACCCTTTTAAAATATTAATTAATAAAAATAATGAAGACAGCTGCAAGAAAAAGAAAGGCTGATTTATTTCTTGCAACTGCATGTAACTATATACATTAGGTGTCCCCAAACGCTGGTCCATGAACTGGTACTGGTCCACAGCCCATTGGGAACCAGGCCATGCAAGTGGCAGGCGAGCATGCAAAGCTCCATTTGCACAAATGTCATGCGTGCACATGAAAACATCTCCTCTCGCCCACCGGTTCACAGAGCTGGAAAGGCTGGGGACTGCTGATTTACATGACCTTACTATGTTTCAAAATTAGGCAGCAAATAGACACAACTTTTGTCGAAACATGGCAGAGCCTGTTTGTATCAATCCACCAATTCATTGCACCAACTATAGGAACATAATCCATAAGATATTCATTTCTATTATAAAGACTAAAACATTCAAAGTAAAAGAACAAGGATAATGTATTAGGAGAATTCTTTTCCTGAACATTAGAGATAAACATAATTAAACGGAATAAAAGTAAATATGGTAAATGTCTATTTCTATATACGCTTATGTTTCTATCACAGGAAAATGAACAGTACAAAACACTTCCAGTAGTAGAAACAATTAGACATTTACACATTGCACATCTACCCTGTTTCCCCGAAAGTAAGACATCCCCTGATAATAAGCCCAATTGGGCTTTTAAGCGCATGCGCTAAAATAAGTCTCCCCCCGAAAATAAGCCTTCCCCAAAAATATTTAAATGCAGAGCTGGAAATCAGGTTAAGACAGCAAGAGGAGCCCCATCTGCCTCCACGCCCCCTAAAATAATAAGACCTCCTCGAAAATAGGGCCAAGAGCTTATTTCGAGGTTCAAAAAAATATAAAACAGAGTCTTATTTTTGGGGAAACATGGTATATAGAAATTATCTTCAGAAAGAAAGCTTCTATCTTACATGTAGCACACTTTTGTAGCTTCATACTGCAGATTCTTGTATTCATTTGACCTCGCCAAGTTATATAAGTAGCAATAGGATAAAAATATACCTTTAGGTATCTCTCCATTTTCACTAAGACCTCCACAAAGAGATAATGTAACATCAGGCAAGTCCATGGCAGAATCAGACATACAGTCGGTACCACTGTCTGCAGCAGCACTTCCAACCGATTGTGGAGACTGGGACCCAGAGAAAGTATCAGACTCCAACCACTGTCTAGTACCCGGATCAGAATCACTAAAGAGCATAAAAGAAGTCTTTTACAACAATAACAATGGTAATAATAATTCATTAAACTTGCATGCTGCCTGACTCTCAACTATAGCTCACCACAATGAAAGAAATTAAAATAAAATCAATGAAAGATAAAATAAAAATTTATATATAAATGTATAAAAAATACAGGTTCTAAAACAAAAAAAACTTAAATATTATTTATACAGACATTTTTAGATAATTTAGATGTTCATTACATTGTAAGTTTGTAGAAATTATTTTATGCAATTAGAACAAAGGCTGATCTGTTCAAACTCTTCTTGCAATGAGTGACATTCATTTATCAAGTATGGTACAAAGACTGCCATTGCATTTTATTTTCTGTTACTTGAGTTGTATACAATATATAATCTTAATTGGGACTGAAGAGAATTAGCAGTGTTGCTAACTGATGTGATCCTAAGGCGTGACATTATGACTGTGTCAATTTATGATGACAATCCCAGCAACCCCAGTTGCCATTGTTAACAGAATCCTGCATGGTTTCAGCCTCTCAGTCATGTGATTACCATTTGCAACCTCTTGCCAGCTTGCCCATTGACTTTTCTTGTTGGAATCCAGCAATGAAGGCCATAAATGGTGATCATGTGACCAACACAAGACATTGGAATGTTATAATTTCAGGCCTGTTGCCTAGTGCCCAAATCATAATCATGTGACCACAGGGAAGCTGCAATGGATGCAACCGTAAGTCCTCCTCATTCATCACCAACCTAACTTTGAACAGTCACTGAACAAGTAGATGTGTAAGATCACATCTTACACAGGAACAGGAGAGTCTCATAGTCAGCTATGCAATTATTAAAAAGTCAGGGAGAATTCTCCATATCTAATATTGTTTATCTGAGGAGCTATGATGAATTAAAAACTTATTTTTCAAACTAGCCTAAGATTTATTCATATGTATCAGGGTAATTATAAAAAGGATGTATATTATTGAAAAGAAAATAACAGGGTGAAATATACACCTGCTACTTAAAGAGAGCAGTTAAGCAGTTTAAGACATCGCAGTTTAGGAATGCCTTTGGCAGCGTCTCGTTGATTCCATACATATTCTTAAAAAGAGATATTAAATATACAACATTTCTGAAATATTTGCTGCAATATTTAGATGTTTGTTAAATACCTTTTGGGAAAATAAAGAGCAGCAACCTCAGGTTCTAGAGCTTTCAGATCATCCAAATATATGTCATCAGGTCCTTGGTGCTGACTTCTTTTATGTATCCCTAAAAAGAAAAAGTATTATATTGATCAACTGAGGAATCTAAAAAATACAGTAGGAAAAGAAATTTCAAGGGAAATGCTCCTGTAAGGGGCCGGGGCCGGGGGGGCTTTTGTCAATAAGAAGTAAACCAGCAAGCTAAACAACATTGTTATGCATGATCTGGGGTATTTTCTCTCTGAAAATCCTCTTACATGGAATCCTCTGAGTTTGATTATTTGCTTGCCGATATTTGAAGATGTCTGGTAACGAAACAACTGCAAGCAAACAACCAAATTCAAACAATAGCATCAACTGCAGTTCAAACATGAGCTGTATATATTTTATTCTTTTGGCAATACTGTTATATTCTATCCCATATTGTTCAAAAAGAATCTGACTTCCTTCTATTTAGGCTTCTTAAGAAGGGCGAAAAAGACACAAGGAGATATGGCAAATAAGCAAAATTCTAAAATTTGTAATTTTAAGAGCACATATTATACAAGTAGTCCTTGATTTATGACCTTTCATTTAACAACCATCTGAAGTTATTTATGAACAATCCTCACACTACTGCACACTGTTGCAGTATCTCTGCAGTGACATTTACAATTCGGGTACTTGGCATTTACAATGCTTGCAACATCCTGGGGTCATATGATCATCATTTACAACATTCCCAGGGAGTTTCCAACAAACAGTAAATGGGGGAAACCAGATTCACTTAATGACTGTGGCAAAAAGTTGTAAAATCTGGCATGATTAACTTAACAATTGCATTGCTTAGCAATGGAAGTTCGAGTTCCAATTATGATCGTAAATTGAGGATTACCTATACTACTAAAATCAGTATAGTGGTAACTTAAAAAATGGTTGCCATTACCAGTCCCAAAAGATTCATTTACTGGGAAGCAAAACTATGATGTTCTCTACCATCCCAGTCAGAGTTTTGAGGCTCATAGGCATTACTATAAAGATAATACTATCTACTAGGTGGAGCTCTGTAGTAGGTTTGCTTCTTATTTAGATTTTTATTACTAAAAGTATCTTAAAACATATGGATAGGACCACTAATGAATATTTGTGAGGACACTGGTGCAACTAGCACTAAGCTAGCTACCAGGATTAAGGAGATGAATATTTTCTTCTATAATTTTTATAGAAAAACAATTACACCATGATATATGTGAAATCAAAATGCTCATATCTGAGATACAAATTATTCTTTATCCTAGATTAAAAGAATGGTTGCGAGCAAAGCTACTGTATACATTTGTTGCTTACCTCTCAAAACTGGTTAATTATCTGAAAGCTAGGGAAAACAGAAAAGTATTTCAAAATGTTACAAAGAAATTAGTTTAAAAGTGTATACCTTTTTTCTTCGATGGAGAATCAAGTTTTGTTGGTGGCTTAATTTCTGATGGCGACTCCACTAGTGGGCTGGGGAGTATATCAGAATCTAACACAGGAGAATGTTCAAGAATGTCCAGAACAGGCTCTGTTACTGCAGAAGCAAGTCTGTCTTTGATATCTAGCTCTTTAAGTAGCGGGTGTGTTCTTGGCTCCGGTTTTAAAACTGTACAGACTGAATCATTCATCAGAATATCATCTTCAATTGTATCACTGCTAGATATAACCCTAAAATGAGTCTTCTCTGATGGAGTGATGGTAGCTGTTCTAGGATGTTCCAGTTTTTCCTTCTTGCTTATCTGAAAAGGAAAGCATCCTTTTTCTAAAATAGTCATTCATCATCTGTGTTGTTCAGTTCAGATCTGTGTGAACTGATCAAACCTCTATATTAGCAAAGCCTGAAGGATGTTTGCCTATGATGATCTATCATAAATTAAGTTATAGAAAATATAGATATCTTGTTTGTCCCAGTTTGGATATGATCTTTATTCTCACACTCCTTCAGTATATTTTTCAGTAAAGTTTTCTCCCTCATCATGATTCTGAAATAGGTCCTATAGAAATAGATACTATGGTATCTAAATATCTATTAAGAGTCAAATCACTGATAAAAGTATAGCTATTTTTCTCATACTGTCAATTTAATCAGTGGAAAACTTGCAATAATACACAAGCTGCTTGTCCTTTAACCCAGCCTCATGAAACTTACAAGCCATTGTTTCTTTCATCTATAATCTATACTCATATTTTTAAAAGATTGTTTCTAATTAAGTCTAAAGATTTTTTAATCAATATTAAATGTTAAAATATTATTTTTATTCAATATTTTAATATTGATTTAATATTAAATTTAGAAATATTTAATATTGATTACATAAGTTAGTTTGAATTTAAAAAACCCTTTCTATAATTTGAATTAGAAAAAACCAAATGCAAGAAAAGGTCAACAGTTATGGGTCTCTGCAGTTAGCCCAAACTTAAATGGTTAAACTTCTCATTACTAATCCCATATAAATATTTATTTTAATGTTTACATGAATTTGTTTTATTGTTTTTATATAATATCTATATATCAGCAATTTATATGAGAAAAAAATCAATTTCACAAAACAATAAATGAATTTGTCATCAATATTCACATCAAAAATACAAAGTAAAAATGTTGAATCTTGCTGCTTTACTGATTTATAAACTATTCTGTACCTTAAATTTCACTATTTCTATAAGATGCTCAAATATGTTTATTGTTTATACCACATGCAACAAATTTTCATGATCCCAAATGTCTTTCTATTTTCACAAAACTTTATTTGTGAAAATATAGTGACAGAAAATGAGTGGCCCAAGACTATCTTGTTCTGCTATAGTTGGTTACTTCTTATCCTATCCTTCCTGTAAGAAGGCCATAGTACATTATCAATGAGTAAGTAATAAAACAGAGAAGCAGCTGCATGTAATATATTTTAAGTAAGATGTAAAATACAGGTAATTCATATATAATCCTCTAGATGGCTCACACTGGTGTACTGGTAGCATTCTAATTCAAGATGAACTCAAGTCTTTCCTAGTGTTTACTGCATAAGTTTTAATGATGACAGTAGACTTCAATAACTTTTAAACCACTGTTTAGGACTTCACTAAGCAAAATAATTCCCGCAAACATAAATCAAATTCTAAAATTTGAAACCCATGTCTATAGAAAAGTGGGAATTAAACAAATCAGCACAACCTTTAGCATTATTTTAGTCGCTGAGCTTATGGAAATTTATTTTAAATATTTGCAAAGTTTACTTAAGCACGTAGATCAGTGATTTCAATTTCAAGGTTTAGATCAACGAGAGTCCTTACAACAGCCAGTAGAATTTCCCAAATTGCTCACAAAGGCAAAAGTTGGGGAGGGGTAAGTTTTGTTGCATTGACCTTAACTAACACTTTTAGACGCTTCCTTTAAATGTTTTAACTATTTTATAAAATGACCTATACTGAACCAGAAGAGCAGCTCCTTTCATTTATTTCTTCAGAAAATGATTCATAACGTTACTCCTGATAAACACATGCCTACTGTATTATCAAAAGGTTTCATGATTTGCATGAGGTTTACCTTGGTAGATGCAGGAAAGCCTCCCCAGGTCCATTCCATGTGAGATTCTCCTCTAATAAGTAAGTTCTCTGTAGGCTTAACTTCCAGTTCTGAATCACTTTTAGGACAAGTGGGCTGGCTAAAAGGGCTGTTAAAACAAAGGAAAGGCATTTATTGTACAAGGTAACACAAATAATGTTCTTTAATTAACATTAAGCAGTAAAGCAGAAAGCCAAGCTGGTGTTTTGCTGGCTGAGGAATTCTGGGAGTTGAAATCCACAAGTCCTACAGTTGCCAAGGTTGGAGACCCCTGGTTTAGACTGATAGAGAAAATTTAAATAAAATCATAGCAGTGAAAATATTTATCTTTTTCAATTTTTTGTTATATTTTCCTGATTTTCAGATTAAATGCTATAAAAGTATGCTTCAATTCTAAAACAGGTTTACCTACAATCTCTTGCCAATATCGTTGTGTAACAGATTTAAATAGAAACAAAGCAGTACATTCAACAGAAATTTAGCAAAATTTCTGAAGCCAGAAGCCAGAATTCTCTCAAACCAAGTGCTATTGTACTAGTATTAATTCAATTATGTGAAATGAATGTTAAATGAAATGTTAAAAACCAGTATGCATCTTTTTATCAGCACAACTAATATGTCTGGCCAGATAAGCCTCGTTTCAGTTCACAGGTAGTTACTTCTGATGCATGTAGAACTCTTTTTTCATACATAAAACAGATTCAAAAGCTATGGGGAAAAAAATCACTGATTTGATTTCTATGACTGAAAATTACACATAATTTATACTGAAATATAACTTATTTTTGGAGGAAGAGATGAGATTGGCTAGATTCCTTTGTTCTTCTGTTCACCCTCTCTTTCAGTCTCAACACTAATATTTTTTGCTTTTACAACTGTCCATATACTTAGAAAGGGCAGCGAAAAGAGATCAATGGGCGTTGAGATGTGCCCTACACTACGAATTTTGAATATACTCTTATAATCTAACCATGATGATTCCAAAATGATGAATATACATCTTGATAGCACAACACATGCTCTGTCCTTTCATATTTGCATTGCAATATAATACATAAGGAGCAGAATTTGCGTCACAATGTTATCACATATATTTTCTTATATGTTCTCCACATCCACGGACACCTATGCTGCTTCTGAATTAACAAGAAAAGGGAAGTTGAATTGTAAGAGAATTTAAGGAAATATGAAAAACGCCCACGTTTTTTTTGAAAAACAATCCTACACTTAAAGAGCTGCTCTGTCAGAAAAGTTTCTTTTTCAAAATACATGATCCCTAACAATACCAAAAAGTAGAGGCAGCCCACAGTTACTAACCGAATGATTTTACTTCTGCAGATTTTGTGAAAAATATTTAACTCTTAATATCATTTTCATAAAAGAATGATACATGAAGATGACTTACTTCTCTGAAACAGACCAGTCTCCGTCTGATAAAGGGTAATCATCCTTTGAAGGGTAAATCAACATATCTTTATATTCTTCAACCTTTAGTGGAGAATCTGCAGGGCTTCTATAACACAGAATTGATGTATAAAAGAAACTTTAATTTAGTATTAAATGACAGCATTAAAGTAACAATAATTCACATGGGAAAAAGGGTAAGCTGGTAGACACTTTCATCCCAATATCAGCAATTCAGTTAACAATTCTATATTTTAGATACATTTTTTAATAGATCAAAGCTTGAAAGATCAGTAATTGTCTTTGCTCCTTGATACACTTTCAAGTCTATACAGCAAAGATCTCTATAGAATGATGTATATTTGGGGCTTTATAATACTTGTTTACCATGTGTTTTCTTAGTGGATCTTGAAAAATACCCTATATATACATCTGCTTTTAAATATGTATTAATATAGCCTAACATTTATGCAGAAAATATCTACATTAATTGTTATAAATATAAGGATCTTTATAGAAATTTTATATTTCAATTGCAATCCTTACCAAGTTCCACAAATGGTTACTTAATATTAACTAGATAAATTATTTAAAGTTGCATCCTTATGGAAAGATTACCTTTTCATTTTTCTTATTTGACAGTAAAAGTAATAAATTTTTACTTGTTATAGCATTTACAAAATCTGTTTTTTGTAGTAAACATATCTACTGGTATCTAATCTTGCTCATTACTTATTCCATTAGCTAATTTTAAAATTATTATTACATTACTCTGAATATGAATTTTGAAAGATAAATTAAACTTATACAGTTTTCTAACGAGTTGAATTAATAAAATAAAAACTATTATTTTAATTTATGACTTTAGATAATATAAATGAAATATTGTTACTGAACTTTTTACAATGTGACAGTCTAACCAACAGAACTTTAAAAAATATTACCTCAAAGGCTGAATGCACCTCTCATCATCTGAACTTATTTCCATTTCAAAGATTTCCTCAGCTCCAAGAGAAGAGAATTGTTCTTCTTTTTTCACATCCTGTTTACATTTTCTTTTTCTTCGTTTTTTTTTCTTTACTGACCCAGAGGTGAAAAAAGGCTCTGTTTCTACAATTTGTGGGATTTCTGAGCTTAAATCTATTGTTTCATTTTCACCTGACTTCATCAAATTGTCATCATTTCCTTTGAAGAACTGATCTTCTGTTGTTATCGGTGATGTTGCCAGATAGGCTGGAACGTTTTCCTAAAAATCATTTAGGTGAACATGAATTTTATACATTACATATATTTTATGAAATTATTACATTATTTAACTCAGAAATTAACACTGATGATAACAGAAACAGATATAGAAGTATACATTATGATGTCCAGAAAAAATGTATGTTTGAGCTGTGATAGCCATTTAAAATTATTATTTGCATATATTAATAGATGAGAAAATGGATATGTACAATTTAACTTTTCATGCCCACATTCAAATGAAGATGTGCTGGTATTGGCATTCACTAAGATTTGGATACCGATTGTCTTTTTTCATCATGAAAGGCATACTTGCCTAATAGAACTAAGGGACATGTTTTTCTAACCACTGTTTAGTTTTATACGAAAATCCTCAATAATTAATTATTATGGTCTGGTAAAGTATGGGATTCCTAATACAAAATTAAACTATGGGATTCATAATAAAAAAATTAATGAAAACAGAAGAAATATTTTCAAAATTCTTCTTACCTTTATTCCACAGCAGGAAAATGATTAATGAATGCATATACCGCATCTATATGCACTGTCACATTTCATACTCTATCACCCTTATTTATTTAAGCCAAAAATTACAAAGATTCAGCAATTTTGCATCCCCACAACTATAATTAGCTTTGATGATTCCAAAGAGATCCTTTTTGTTTTATTTGAAAGCACATTTTTTTTAAAAAAAAATGAAAAGCAACACCAATATAGTTGGTTTCTCCTATTCTATTATTTTGGACTGACAAAAAAATAGAAATACTTGAAAAAAGCTGTACTGTTTAAGAGATAAATGCTGAGTAAAAGATTTGAAAAGACTGAAAGACTGAATTAATTGTAAACAAGTTTATAAATCTCCTAAAGAGGGTCATCTGGAAGTTAAGAATCTCAGAACTGAGGGTTGGTGGTTTACTGAAAGATTGTGACCTGTGTAGAGTAGGATTATATTTCTCATCTTCAATCCAATTAATGTTGAGAAACAGATACTGAGACATCTTCTCGCCACTTGATAAAAACAAGGACTCCTTAGCTTCGATTATCTCATTTTTGACAGAAAACTAAAGCATCCCAAAATAAGACAGACTTGCCTTCCTTTTTTTCTTAAAAGTCCAGTGAAATGACACCACTGAAAAGCATATACTTAACTAGGGTTCAAAATCTATGTAAGCTAGTAAAAAACCTCCACAGGATGGAACTTCAATGCAGACCTAATTGGGAGTATGCTAATAACGTTTACTAGCTTTGAAGGGATCTATCCACTATCATCTCATAAGGGTCCCTAAATAGCAAAAGCAACATAAGGTCTTTCTTCATCGTATTGTTTACTTGTATTCATGAATATTTTTAATTGCTGTCTCATGTTAATATTTTTATTACTGTTTTGAGTTATATTCTTTAGTATTCCTGAATATTCTTTGATTGGTATCTCATGTTATATGTGAAAGAAAAAGAGAGAGAATGTATAGGAGACTAAAAACATCAGGAACAAAAATATATATGAGAAAGGGAAAATAAAATAAAAGGTAAGTGAGAGAGGGAATTAAAAGGAAAGAAAACAATAAAAGATAACAGTTGGCTTGCAAAAAACTATTTTTTCTAAATAAAAAGCAAACATCTGCCCAAATATTAAAATTGGAAGAAATAAATTTGGAATAAAGACTTACAAATTTTTCTTCTGTTTCCTGCACAAAGAAAGCCTCTCCATTATCACCCAGTTTCATGTGAAGATCAACTGCTTCTCCATTGATTTCAATATCAATCTGTAAAAAAAATACAACAGAATACTTGCTGCAATAAAAGTACACCTGAAAATATATGTTTATATTTAATCAATATATTATTCTTTTAATCCAAACCATTGAAACAAAAGAATTACCAATATACCATGTTTATTTACTTATTTGTTAATTTTATAGAGCTGCTCATCTCACTCTGAATGGTGAACAAAATTAAAACACAAAATAATACAACAAAAGAACTAAAAATAAGCACAATAGTAGTTTAAAAAGATTAAAATACAGGACTATGTAAACGAAGACAAAGAAAAGCAGGAGCATCAATAGCCCCCTCTTGGAAGAAGTGGCAATAAGGCAGGCCAAATAAAAGAATAAAGAAAATATTTTGTATTTGGCAACTTGTTGATTAATTTTTTTATCTTAATGGCAAAATGTGATGTCATACTCTCTAGGAACATTATGATCTGATTTTTTTTCAAGTTGTTCATAAATAACCTGTGATGCATGCATAAAGATCAAATCAATAAATAAAAGTTGTCAAGGATTCCTGACAATTTAACAGATCTATTTTTGCTCTTAAAATGATTCCTCTTAAATTATCGAGGAAATGATTCCTCGATTTAATTAAGAAAACAGTGATTCTAACACAATATATAAATTCTAATATTGGGTAAATGCTACAAATTTTATATGCATTGTTTCTACTTTCCACATGATTCTACAAATTTCTATATTTCTTTTTAATTGCTACTGCCCCATCCCCATGAATCTCTGACTTTCTTTGTAAGGAAAATGTTTCAGTTCCTAAATCACTTTATTCTATTCTTGATTCTTTCCAAAGTTTTTTGTTGAAATGGAAGAACCAGAACTTTATACATCTCAGAATGGTGGCTTTGTTATATATTTAACAATAAGGACAGTATGCTATTGCATTCCCCACTTGTACCTATGCTTATTTGCATTTAATATCATATCTCATTCTTTATTCTCATGATGCAACTGTTAATAGTTATTGTGGAATGCATCTGTTACACCATTATATAGCTGATATTTATGTTCTTTATTGTTATGCTTTCTATGGCCAGACTTCTAAAGACCTCCATTTGGTCATAGAGGTAACTTGGATAACTGAACAGAACTTTGCTATTGTATAACAAGGCCTATCCTACTTTACAAGTATTAATTGAATCTGGAAAAATGATGTGCCCCAATAACAACATAATTTACATTGTACATACAACTGGCAAAAAAGAAAGGTATTTGTTTTCCTAGTCTCTGACATTCATGGTACTCACCACTTTCTCTTTTGAACGTAAGACACCAAGTTTTCCAAATCGGACATGGAATGGTGAACATAGGTATGTACCATCTTGCTGCCGAACTACAATTACATCAATACATCCTGAAAGTGTAGCTTGATTAATGCCTTTATATAACTCCTTCATAGTAACCAGAAGTCCAGCAAGCTGTCCAACATAATTCATATTTTAAAGCTAAAAGGAAATGTTGATTGAAAATATTATTCCAAATACAAAGAACTTTAAATTTTAAAAAAAAACACATGCACAATCATGTTATCATAAATTTTAATTTATAATCCATCTGATAATTGTGGTCTGTGGTTATATGTGAAAGGTACTAAAGTAAAAGGTTAATCGTAACTTCAGAGTAAAAGAGGTAATTTGTATTGTCAAAAATGTCAAAAGTACACTTTCAATTATTTGAGAATTTTGAAAAATCTTATGAGACTAAAGTTCAAGCCCATTTATTATAATGAATTGCAAAATAATCTTGGTAATACATGTATAGGGTCTAAACATATCAACAAAACATACGGTATGGTATGTATGCCTTATTCAAATGGAAACTCAGAATTAACACTCAGTTTATAAACTTAGGAAACTGCAGACGATCATTGTATTCTGCTCATGCACTGGTTATATTTACCCTTAATATTCACAGGTGTATAATCGCTATTGTACATTTTTTTAGGCAAGGATCGACTGAAGGACTTAATATTAAATATTCATTTGGTCACTATAGGAATTGACTGACTGGCTTTTCATCTGAGTCTGAGTCTGACTCTGTGGCTAAGAAAGTGGCTGGTCCAAAATCACTCAGTTGGTTTTTTTGCTTACGGTGGGATTAGAAATCAAAATCTCCTGGTTTCTAGCCTGGTGCCTTAATCACTAGACCTTGGTTCTATTTTAAGTTATATCATATCTAACATGTAGCTTCCAGTACAGACCCATCGCAACCCTGATTTAATGAAACCTTTTCTAAGTCCTCAACTCCACTCACGTTGTCATTCTTGTGGTCTAAGAACAGTGATTCTCAATCTATGGTCCATGGTCCGTGACCACAAAAGGTATTTAAACAGGGTCCATGGTGAAGTAAAGGTTGAAAACCACTGGCTTAGAGGAAAGTGCTCTCTTACTAACCTCTTCTTCTCTTCTCCATCACCATCATCTCTTATTTTCAGTCACCTCCAACAATTTACTGGCTGTTCTTCACAAGATGGATGATTTTGCAGCCACCATGCCATCCTAAATGCAACCACCACCACTCAAATAACCCCCCTCTTCCAACTCTACTCCCACCAAACGCAGAATCCAGACTCTCAGCATTCATCCCCCATATCCCAGACTCTGCTCTCACCAAGGTTTTCTTAAAGCTTTATTTCAGTGATAGCTAAAAACAAATGGAAGTCACAGCATGGCCAAAAAATCCCCCCTTTTAGTTAATATTTAAATGCATACAATATTGAAGTAAATGTTAAGTTGTTCTATGCTTTCACAACATATCTATTATTCAAGATTTTTTTTAAAAATCACATCTTTACTATTTTATGTAAATCTGATAAATGCTATTGTTGCCACTAGTTAAGCTATAATATTATAAAGGACAAAAATGTATGACAGTTAGGACAACAAAAACGAGGTAAAACATCTCCGTTCCTTATAACCTACCAGGGATTTACAAACCACGAACTCTATAAGCTCAGCCATAAAACAAGGTCAAGGAATGTACATAAAGCTGGAAGGAAGATACTGGGAACAAGCATAGACTCTAGGAAGCAAGGTCATTATAAGATAAACTCACAAAAATATTCCCTAAAGAGAATCTATGTCCATGAACTGCCTTTCTATTTTCTCAAATGTGCCACTGTCTTGGTAGTAGTGCTTTCATTATATCCTAGTATTACCTTAATTATTTTTATCTAACTAAGCACATGATATGCTGCTATATCCAATTCAATATGTTGTGATTGTCTACAACTATGTGTACAAATGTGGCCACAAGTTTTGGTACCCGGGCTACTTTTTCTCTCAAATATTCTCGATTTCCCTTGAAGTAAATTGAAACCGACACTTGTATTATAAATGAAAAAAGTGGTGACAATCTATTTCATTATTGTTCCCAAAAATTATACAAAAAACGGAACCTGGGCTTGCCTGACAAGAATATGTATCTTTTTAATTACTAAACAAAAAACACATTTAAATATCTCAAAGAAGCCAAGCTTCAGTGTATTAACACAATGAAACAATGCTTTATTCAATCTCATTATCTTTCTTAAAAATGTTAATCCATTATTATTATTATTATCATCATCATCATCATCATCATCATCATCATCATCTTTTATTCATTAAATATGAAACTCATTTTAAAATGTATCACAAATATCATTGACTGGCATTGATTATTGATATGGGTTACTGCCAGCATCCTAGGTTGTTGTTGTTGTTGTTACTATTATTATCTTCTATTTAATCATCCAATTTTTGGAAATTGCCTGGACAACTCCCTGCAATTTTCTTGGAAAGGTATTTCTGAAGTGGTTTGCCATTACCTCCTTCCTAGGGCTGAGAGAAAGTGACTGGGCCAAAATCACCCAACTGGATTTGTACATAAAGCGAAACTGAAACTCATCATCTCCTGATTTCTAACCTGATGTGTTAGACACTATACTAAACTGGCTCTCATTAATTAATAAACCAATACAAAAAATAATTAAAGGAATACAAATAGTAATAGTTGCCAACCAAATCACTATGTATCGTTATTATTTATCACAAAAACTAGATGAACAAAACAGTAAAAAAAAAAACAAAAATGAAGAGAAAGGGGAAAGAAGATAAAAGAGAGGAAAAAACTATTTTTCCTAGTTTTAAAATAATATAGTCTCTTTTTTATCTATAAATTAAATCTAGGCCATATGGAATAAGGTAGTACTTGAGTTACAATGGTAACTGGGACCTGAAGTTTTGTTGCTAAGCAATATGGTTGTAAAACACATCACATGTCTGCATTGCTTAGTGACAGAAATCTCAGTAGTCCCTTTGATATTATTAACCAAATCCCACCAGGTATTAGGCAAGGATTCACTCTGATGCAAGACATTCCTGGCTTGGTCTCTTCCAAGTCCCAAGCCTTGATAGACACTGTATTTTCTTGAACCCCTCCCACTCACCAATCTCTCCCTCATGTCTGCTATTTTGGCTGCCCTGCCCAGCAGCACTCATTGGCAGTGGTAGTGGCGCTAATGTCCCTGGGGTTGAAGCAGAGGTCCAGAGACTTCAGCAGTCTTAGGCAGCCACTGGTACCCCAAATTTTTATTTCAGCCCCAGCGCCACTGGTCCATTGAGGAGTGCCACCTTAAGACCTACTCTGCAGCCAACTACCTCAGTGCAAAGCCCCAGCCATCCTCATTGTCCTGCACTCGATGTCTCTGCTATTCCAAATGACCTTCACTGTCTTCCCACTGAGGAGCTCCAGCCCTGGCTCCATGTAACACAACTGCTGGCCATTCCAGGCTTTCTTCCCAAGGCCATGTAGACCATTCTTCAAATCAAGTGTGTTGTTTTCGTGATGCTTTGGAAGGCTTCTGAGACCTTCTGAAACCTCACAAGACGGCTATGCCCACCATTCTCACATGAGGCCTTCTCAGAAACCTTCCAAAGCATTGCAAGGATGCACACAATTTTGAAAACCTGCTTAGCTTGAGGAGTAGGCCTGACATGGTCAGCAGCTGCCTCATATAGGCAAAGGTCATTTGCGCACAGCAAGGGCAGCGGAGGTGGCTGGTGCTTTGCACTGGATTGAGGTAGCACTCCTCAGTGGAAGCCCCAGTGCCACTGAAACTAAAGTACAGACTAAAGAGTGGTAGTGGCTGACTGAGACTGCTGAAGGCATAAGTATCATTTCTTCAGTGCTGCTGCTTTATCTTTCAAAAAGTCACTGAACAAATGGTTAGTAAGCAAGCACTACCCATAATAGGATTCTTACTGTATAGAAATATACAGCACTAAAGGCAGTACAAAATATTTGAGCCTTACTGGAAAGGAAAAGATTTTACATCTCATGCCAAATGGATTCTTATTTTAAAATAGCAAGAAAAGCTTTGATTTTTTTTTAAAAAATCAAACACTAATATTAACGTTAATGGGTGCCAATACTGTACTTATAAAATGTTTTAAGTTTATGAAAGGAATATAATTTATCAAAAACAGCTGACTGACAAATGTAGCAAATCATATGTTATATTCCTTCTTTGACACTAAAGCAGCCTTTCTCAAATGGGGTTTCATGAGTGGTCACAATTCACAAGATTGTGATGGAAAAACATTGTGTTTTAATTTTGCTCAATGATGGCAACTGCAGTGGTGGAAATTTTTACATGCCACAATTCAGTTTACTAATCATATGAACGGTGTGAACTGAAGATAATTTTTTAATGCAGGAGTACCCCGAGACCTGTTTCAAGGGTTTCTCCAGAGTAACAAGTTTGAGAAAGTCTGGTCTTTTTAAAAAAAAACAAAACCCTGTAATCCCCTTGCATCGGGATGGCATCAAGCTGACCGAATAGAGCTGAGCATTTACTGATTGGATGCCCTTCTTAACACCTACACGGATTTTGCAGCAGATACTTTTTCTTTGCGCCGAGAGAAATATCTGCTCCTCTAGAATTGAACTCACAGCCTCCACTAGGTCACCACGCAGCTCCCTGACAAAGTCTGGTCTAACCCTCTGAAATTCATTTTTTTAAATCTGTACTGGGACAGGTTTTACTTAACAATGTATTAATGAAGTCTGAAAAAAATACTGAGAAATTCTACAGAGAAAATTTATGGTTACTGACAACAAATATAATTATAGATCATTAATGCTTGAATTTGCCAAACATTTACATTTTTTGGAATGAAGCTTGAAAAAGTATCCAAAGATATGGCCCAACTATAGCATACTTTTGCTGTATGACAGTCCCTACTAGAAAGTAAACATTATGATCTAATTCAAATATTAGTCTACCACTTTCAGACTTCATATTAATCTGATGCAAGCTTCTTAAATGTTCTAGAAATATCTTACAAAATCTACTCCAATCTCAATAAATTTCTTAGTAGGTTGGTCTTATAAAACTTTCTAGCTAGATATTTTCCCATTTCTACATTTCCAAATTTACCTGAGAATTTTAAACCCAACTATCACAATGAAATATAACTGTTCTCAAGCAGAACAAGCTGTATCATCATCGTTTTGATGAAAGACTGGGCTATCCAGAAGTTTGGGGGGGTGGGGCAAAGCCAGAGTGACAACAATGAAAGCAAAAGTAACAAATCCTCAAAATGCAATCATTGTACTGCGGGATTTAAATAATCCTGCTTGAAACCAAGATTACATCAAAGGTTGTTACAAATCAAAAAGCCAGAGTTCTTTTTAACTTTAATAGCAATTTTAGCAATAGCAAGATAACCATTGCTCTGGTGACAATAAGGAACTAATTATAGTTAAGTGCCTTGTATACTGAATACTGTATAAAGCAGGTGAGATGTCTCAGCCATATGCCCAAAGCATCTTCCTGTTTGTTTTAGAACTGCAGTCCAACCATTTTAAACCCTTTAGTTCTATCAACTGTTCCTCTACCTCCTCTTTCTCTATTATTATTATTATTATTATTATTATTATTATTATTATTATTATTATTATTGTTATGGTTATGGTTTTCATTTCATTTCATTTATTTAAATTTCTATACCGCCCTTCTCCAATATAGGACTCAGGGCGGTGCACAGCCAAAGTAAAAACAAGACATAGAAAATTTAAAAACTGATTAAAATAATTAGATAATTTGGCCGTAATTAAAAACAATTCCAATTTAAAATAGTTTAAAAATTTGACTCAAGCCAGCCCAGCTAGTTGAAATAAATGAGGTTTCAGGGCCCGACGAAAAATCCGGAGGTCTGTTATTGTACGTAACTCTATGGGAAGGTTGTTCCAGAGGGTGGGCGCCGCCACAGAGAAGGCTCTCCCCCTGGGGGTCGCCAGCCGACATTGTCTGGCGGACGGCACCCTGAGGAGGCCCACTCTGTGCGAGCGTACTGGCCGGTGGGAGGCTATTGGTGGCAGAAGGCGGTCTCGTAAGTACCCCGGCCCTAAGCCATGGAGCGCTTTAAAGGTGGTCACCAACACCTTGAAGCGCACCCAGAAGACCACCAGGAGCCAGTGCAGCTCGCGCAGGAGAGGTGTCACATGGGAGCGCCTCGTCGCCCCCATAATCCCCCGCGTGGCCGCGTTCTGGACCAGCTGGAGCCTCCGGGTGCACCCCAGGGGGAGCCCCATGTAGAGAGCGTTACAGTAGTCCAGGCGGGAGGTGACGAGTGCTTGAGTGACTGTGCGTAGGGAGTCCCGATCTAGAAAGGGGCGTAACTGGCATATCAGGCAAACCTGATAAAAAGCCCCCCTGGCCACGGCCGTCAAATGATCTTCTAAAGACAGCCGTGCGTCCAGGAGGACGCCCAAGTTACGAGCCCTCTCCGTGGGGGCGAGTGATTCACCCCCAATAGCCAGCGATGGCATCAGCTGGCTATATCGGGACGCCGGAAGCCACAGCCACTCGGTCTTGGAGGGGTTGAGTCGGAGCCTGTTTCTCCCCATCCAGGCCCGCACGGCCTCCAGGCACTGGGACATCACTTCAAGGGCATCATTGGGGTGGCCTGGGGTGGAGATGTACAGCTGGGTGTCATCAGCGTACTGATGGAACTCCACCCCAAAGCCACGGATGATCTCACCCAGCGGCTTTACATAAATGTTGAACAGAAGGGGCGAAAGGACCGACCCTTGTGGCACCCCACAAGGTGCCTCGGGGTCAACCGTTGCCCCCCTGTCAACACAGATTGCGACCGGTCAGAGAGGTAGGAGGAGAACCACCGCAGAACGGTGCCTCCCACCCCCAACCCCGCCAACCGGTGCAACATGATACCATGGTCGATGGTATCAAAAGCCGCTGAGAGGTCTAACAGGACCAGGATAAAGGAACAACCCCTATCCAGGGCCCTCCAGAGATCATGGTTATGGTTATGATGATGCTGCGCTCGCAATCAGGCACTTAGGAAGTACCAGTTTTCCCAGTTGGCTTATGGAGAGAGGAGAATCAATAAGGCAGAATCAATAAAGGAGAATATTGGTAGTTTAGGGTTGACAAGAAAGGATCCTTGGTGCTCTCCGAGGTCGCTTGTTTTCTTGCAGACGTTTCATTACCCAAACTAGGTAACATCATCCGTGCTGATGAGGGGAGAATCCCCCCTCCCCATTCCCATCGGAAAAATCCCACCCGAGCTTTCTCCTTCTGCTCGGGCTTTGAAAAACCAACGCTCGGCCTCTGGGGTGGGGGTGGTGGAGGGGGCTCGGGAGACTTGCCGGGATGACTTCTCCCGGGCAAGAATACACGCAAAGGATCGAAGCAACCCAAACACATCTAAATTAAGGCTTCGCGGTCGTCTGGGTGAGCTATCCAGGCTCACAACAATGCCGGCACAGGAAAGGGACCAAGAGGCAGCCGATAAGGAAAAGGAATGAAGGATGGAGGACGGGAGAGGAGAGGACCCGGACGAACGGAAAAGAAAGGATGCGGCCCCTCAGCTAAACCAGCCATCTGACACAAGGCTGCGTTCCCGTCCGGGGGCAACGGGACCTCCTCATTCATTCCTTACCTTTTTCTCTCTCTCAACCGGATGGAACCGGGAAAGACGCAAGGAGCAGCTGCCAGCGACCGTTGGCGGCGGCGGCGGCGGTTAAATGAACTGAATGGGCTGGCCAGGCAGCCAGCGCGGGACTGGCGGAGGGGGGGGAGGGAAAGGCGGAGGGAGGGCGGGCAAGAGGGAGAAGCAGCAGTGACGCACGAGATCGCTGCGGAAATTCTCGCTCCTCCCCCTCCTGTTGGGCTAAGGCTAAGCTAAAACGGCAACAGAGCAGCGCGGAGTGGGAGAGGGGCGGGGTGGTGGTGGTGAATGACACGTGACGGTGGGGAGGTGGGGAAGGCCACGTTACTCGCCGTACCCACTGCTGCACTTTGAGGCGACGTCTGGCGAACGGTTTAATGAGTGGGTGTGACAGCGGCCAGGGGGAGGAGCTTCTCGAGAAAAAAAAAACTTCCTTTGAGTCATGATCTCTTGATTGTAGAGGGTTGGTAGGTGGCACCGAGCTTGGCGTGACCTCAAGGATGCCTTCCGCTCGGATATATCGTTACAAACATTACATGTAAATGAACATTCCTGCTGTGTTACAAATAGGCCTCTGTCTATGGAGATTCTCAGTCATCCAGGTCATGGTTGTCCCAACGGTGCTTTTTCAAAAGGCAACTGGACTTCGTTTTTTTCCAGAACTGTGGTTCTCTGTCATACATCAAAATTCCTTGGGGTATTTTGGGTAAGGTCTTTAGGCTCTGATATTGAAATGTGGTTATTGTACTAGATTGTGGTGCGATCTGCCTCAAGGAGATGCTTCTTCATCAGAGATACCTATACTATCTTGACAGAGAGTCAAGTCTGTACATTCCACCATAGTACTTCTGATTAAATTTGGCACATGCTAAACAGAGAAGAGTTGTCAGTATCATACAATTATCTCCTTAGTCAGCTCTGGGCATTTTGCCCCATTACCAGTTGCATGCTAGTGGAATGGTATGGGCTGAGGTCAAAAGAGAGGGGAAGAATTAAGCATTTCCCCAGATAACTGATTACATTAAGGAACATAAAGTGGATAGAAATTTGGTTTTCCAAATAGGAATATGACTGTGAAAGTTGGCTAAAAATGAATTTTGCTGTTGGAGAAAATTATTGAAAATTCCTTAGACCATGAGAAGAATAAATACTTCAGTACCAGATGAAACAAACCCAAACTGCTTATTGGGACAGGGAATACTAATATAAAAGCAACACTTTTGAAAATTTTGGAAACAATGTGAAGATGAGATAAAAGATTGAAAGCAAAAAGAGGACAGTAGAAGATGAAATAACTAGATAGTGTATTTTTACTGTGAAAATAAATTTACAAGAACTCAGAGAAGCAGTTACTGTATTGATGACAGATAATCCTATCAACATAATGTCCATACAAAAAAATCAAAAGTAACTGAACCACAACAAAAACAGGAAGTTTTTAAAAACAAACTTTCTGTAGGAATAAACCCTCCAATATATATTTAATTCATTGTTCTATTGCAGCCTGAGAATCCCCTGGTCATGAGCCATTCTAATTACTTTTAGAATTACTTTTACTTATGTTCACTATTGGTTGCAGTTTTATGCCAACTTTCAAAGGTATTGGAAGCAACAGTTTCAAAATTCCTAAGGCCCCAATGTGAGAAATGCTGTTTTTGCTCTCTGGTGGGGTACTCTACTCTTTCTGTAATCCTGATTTCCCTCCAGAAGCAACTTTAAACTTCTTGAATAAGGAAACTGTAAAAGGAAACATGCCATAAAGTATTGAGATAATAATAAATGACATTTTCATGCTATTCTGTGTCCTAAATGTCATGCAGTGACCTAAAACTGTGTTTAATTGCTATGTATTCAGTCTATTTAAACAGTAGGGAGGAGAACCTTGCTTTACAAATAAGCTAAAGGAAGATTCTCTCTTGTGTTATTTAACACCATGGTGTAGTGCAACTAAATTGTTCTGCCTAACAATTGGAGGAAGAAAAATCCATCTGGTTCAGTTCCAGGCTGGGAGAAAGGCGCTGGAAATAAAATGGAGGCTGATTGGAAAGAAAGTTTATTGATGAACAGAACCATAGTGTGCAGTTCTGGGACAGCTGACCAATTGGCTTGATTAGTGCAAGGGTTTTTGTACAGTTTCTGAAATGCTGCAGGGATTGTGCAATGTAGTGAGCCTGATATCTTTTGCTATTCCAATGGTGGTGGGTTAATCCTTTTATGTCCTAAAAAGTCAGGTCCTGTCCTTAGAATCTGGGTGGGGGAAGGATGTAAATTTTAATCCCAGTGCTGGAAGTGGAGGTGTATTGTTTGTGAATAGGCTTGGCCCAGGATTTCTTAATGAGCATCTGCTGTAGGCTATTAAGAAAGACTGGTGGCTGCTTTCTGCCTCTAAAAACATGTTTTCCCATTTCTCCTTTGGGGAAATATAATATTCTACCTCTTTTAATATTCCCCAAAATATTTCATTCTTGGGGGGGGGGGGGCTTCCCACACTATCTTCGTAATGATATTATCAAGTTGGTACAGGAATCAAGACAAAATACTTATTACGAATCTTAACTAGAGATGCATTATATATCTTGCCATAAAACAATATCCATCTGTGTATATAGAAAGATAAAACATAATTTCGCATACACAGCTTGCAACATCTTGATGTACAAGCTGGCTTCATAGCACTAAAACAGATCAAGTAATGTAATGCAATTAATAATGTTTGCATTGTTACACCCACACTAACATCAGGAGAGAGGGGGGCATTATTTAAATGGAATTTAGTTTCTATTCTGCTTGTACATTCAGAAAGTAATCAGAAACTGAATTGGGTTGAAAGAAGCTAAACATCCCTAGGACCACATATGCCTTTGATTCATCTTGAGAGAAGTGCAAATCAAAACAATATGCTGGAGATTTATTTATTTTTAGTGAAATACATTTATTTCCCTAAAAAACCTAAAGATAAAGATTTCTCCTGTCCAGTTGTGTCTGACTCTAGGGGGCACTCATCTTCGTTTAATTGCCGAGGGAGCCAGTGTTGTCCAAATACATTTCCATGGTCATGTGGCAGCATGACTATAGCCCCAGGGCCTAGACATATGGAACACTGTTATTTTCCCACCAAAGTGTTACCTATTTATCTACTCATATTTGCATACTTTCAAACTTCTAGGTGGGCAGGAGTTGGGGCAAGGGTGGCAGCTCATTCTGTCACATGATGCTCAGGTCTCAAAATCTGGGCTATCAGCTTTCCAGCTGACAAGCTCAGTGTCTTTAACCATTGAGCCATCACACCCTCTTATAGAAAACCTAGAAGCTGGTAAAAGGTTGAGCTGGAGATTTCATCACTTGGGCTTTCTTCTTTAGGTTAAGTGAGATGTTCTAGCAGAATGTATATTCCATATATTAATTGTTTAATGATCTCATAGAATTATAGACACCATCTTCTTCTCTAGACTACATATAATACAAGTTATAGTGACTTTATCTGATGTGAAAAAAATCTCAATATCCTGAAGTGATGGACAGATGCAATACATTTTTCAGAGATATTTTAAATCTATTAGCTGCTTTTACAGATGGCCAAACAGATTTTAAGGAGACAAAATAAGAATTGCTACTCTGAAGAACAACATGACTCATGATTAGGAAAATGAAAGGAGCAAGTTGAATATATTTCAGTGATTGGTTTGTAGGTATAGTAGCAGTGACCAACTCTTTGTAGATTCCTTGTGAACAGTAATGTAAGTTGTAAATTATCACTCTTATTTGCATTCATTTCAAATGGATTCAGAACATTTTAAATCATGAAATATTTTTTCTTCACAGAAATATTTATCAACAGGCTGTTCATATTATTGATCTTTTGAAAAAAATGGGGTGATTTAAGGAAAACTGTTTGCTTGAGCCATTTTGAGACAGTTTCCAAATCAGTATTCATCAGATAATAATCATGTTTGTGACCAGAAAACATAGCACAGTAGTTTAAAACCACAGGGATTTCCCAAAGTAAGGTATCTCTTGCTTGTGTCCTCGTGATTGTAAAGTTTTGAAAATGAAAAAGAATGGTAGGGAATACTTTGGTCTCTGATTCCTGTCATTCCAGATACTCCAATTACAAATACTGCAGTAAATATAAGTATGCATTATGAATAAAGCATTTAGCCTCTTAGATGCAGTCATTGTTTATTGACATAAGACAGGCACAAAAAGATACCAGTTCTGAGACTGATTGAACTGCTGCCATAGTGCCTTTTTTATGAATCTGGGTATGATGCCAGTAAAGCACTTCACATATTATTGCATAAATTTGTAGCTCTCATACATTTAGAAAACTCTTTTGAAAGAGTCCCTCTTCAATGGCTGAACACCAAATGCAGATTAAAACCACGTATATACCAAAGCTGGATATTTAAAGCTACGATTTATGCCATTTCCCAGGATTTTAGTTTTAACTCATGAAATTTTAATACATGTACCTTCTGCTTTAGGAGAATCAAAAGAATGAGGATTAGATGTGCACTTTATTTCAAGATACTTTTTAAAAAAATGAAAATACACTGTGGTACACAAGACCTGTGTTAGTATTTTTTTTAGTATTATATCCTTGACATTCAATAAAAAGCAATAGCCATAATGCTTGAAACAGTATTCTGCACTGGTGAAATCTGCTAACTTTTTAGTACTGTTTGTGCAAACAACTTGTACATGCAGATGCATATATTTTGCCTCAAAACCTCTAATTTCTTGCTGTTTGTTATTTTACATACAGCATCCTTTTTAAAGAACAAGCATAGGCAGTATATGAGAATTCGCATCGTATTGTAACCACTTCTACACCTGGTTTTGGTGGTTAGCCCTACAGTCTAATACTATCACTGAGCCCATTTATTTCCAGCTCAAGTTCAGCTGTGGCTTGGCTGGCAAGGAATGTGCTGCTGTTGAAACTAGATGTTCTGCAGAAATTAAAGATATTATTTCCTGGGTGCTTTGACTACCAGTTCTGGGCTTTCCTTCACCCTGCACACAGCCATTCATAAAGCTTGCCTTTCATAAGTTCATCTGAAAGAGGTCATAGAGGCATTGGTTGCTCTTGTTGATGATCTCTGGCAAGAGCGGCATGGAGATAGTGCAACCATTCTCACTCTCCTTGACCTCTTAGCAGTCTTCGTTACCATTAACCATGGTATCCTTTGGACAAGCTATGGAGGCTAGGAGGGGGAAGCATGATTTTTCGCTGGCTTGGCTCCTTTCTCCATGGCCAGTCTCAATCAATGTTAATAGGGAAAAGTCTAGCCATTAGCTACTATTTTTTGGCACATGACAGGGCTCGGTATTCTCTCCACACCTTTTTAATATCTACATGAAGCTGCTGGATGAGATTATCCATCACCATGGATTGAGGTAGCTACAGTACACTGACGATATCAAATTCTATATTTCCATCCCTGGTGACCCAAGTGATGGTGTTACTGCCCTTTTGCAGTAAGAAGTTAAAGACTCTGTCATGCAACTTTAGTTTAAGTGGTTTATTGTTGAATTATAGTTGTTATCTGTTGTTAGTCTAGTGGTTATGACACCAGGTTAGAAACTGGTCTCATAACCACTAGTTATGACACCATATAACTAGTGCTGCCTTAGGCTTGAAAGCCAGAGGAGGAAGAAGCATTAGGTATGTTCGCCACCTTGAGTTATTTATAAAAATAATAAAGGGGATAAAAACAAATTAAATGTAATGTTCATGTGATAATAAAGTATTTCCTGGATGCCAAGTGCTAATTGAAGAGAATTTTGTCTAATTAACTTGAAACAACCAATTTTCAGAAATTTGTCAAACCTATTTAAAAGTATCTTCCACTTAACAGCTTCCAATAAATACTTCTGACTTAACTTCTCTATTGAGTTGAAATTGAAGTCCGATATATTCATGGATACATCCATATAGGGTTGTTTTAGAAACAGTATCAGAGTTGGGGTGGCAGTGGTGTTTTTACTTTTTTACTTTATTTTTACTTTTTTCTGGGATGTTTGTTCAATTCCCAGTCTAGACTATAGACTAAATATTCCTTCCAACTCCAATCAAGGACAACTTGTGTTGTTGACTCTAGCAGTCTGCATCCTATGGAGGGGACTAAGTGAAGGAAGACCAGGGTAGGTATGCAAATAAATCAAAAGGAATCAAAATGTTTGGCTTTTTAAATATGCACTTCAGGTGGTGAACTGCAAATATTACATTCTTTAAATTTTGCGCTAACAAAAAAAAAATCATTGAAATGATTTAGCTAACACTTATTGTGCTGATAAGTGCTCCAGTTAGAACAAAATACAAAAATAAGTAAATAAATAATAAAACTCTAGTAGTTTGGATTTAACAGGAAGATACTTAATTATTATGTTAGTCCTTGCGCTTTTGTTAAGCAAATAATAATGGAATTCAGATCATAAGGTCCACTTTATTAATTTGTTAAATTTGTTTGCCACCCATCTCACTGAGAAGGATGTATAATAATTCAGGGGTTCTATTCATTCAGTTCAGAGATATATCTTCGTGTTTGCATTCAGAATGAGAGAGAGAATATTCTCCACAATTCACACATACAGATATGTACATAATAAATTTACATGCCTACAAAGCCTTACTCAACACCCACACTCATATACAGTATATGTGTAACATTCATTCATTAAGCAACGATTTGAAATTAGGACAATACTGAATGAGGGGAATTTTCAATGGGTCCTCATAGTTATGGCTATCACAGGGTCCCACAGTCACATGATTGCAAATCAGGCGTTTGGCAACTGGCTCACAGACATTTCGATGTCTGTGGACAATTTGTGATTTTTACTGCTGGCTTCTGACAAAATCAGTGGGAAAGCCCACAGGAGGTTGGATTCAAATCATACAGCATTTGCCTAACAATAGTAACTGGAACTGCCAGAACTGCTTAAATCTGCACAGCCCAGGGGTGAAATCCAGCAGGTTCTGACAGGTTCTGGAGAACCGGTAGCAGAAATTTTGAGTTCAGAGAACTGGCAAATACCACTTCTGGCTGGCCCCAGAGTGGGATGGGAATGGAAATTTTGCAGTATCCTTCCCCTGCCACACCCACCAAGCCACACCACGCCCACTACCACGAACCGGTAGTAAAAAAAATTGAATTTCACCACTGGCTCAGCCCCATTGTGCTGTATAACGTAGTGAAGGAGTTCCCAGTCCCAATTATGTTTGGTAAGTGAGAATTATCAATACACATATAAAAAAAGATTTTCTGGTCAAATGATTGCTACAATATAGCAAATGGTTGTTGTTGTTGTTGTTGTTGTTTGCTATATTCTAATGATGATTCAAGTTTTTGCAACAGAATCTGATAATGTTATTTTTATTTCCAGAGAAGAGAAAATCACTTCATCTTTGCAACCACTGGCAATGAAAATACATCCATTCTGCTCAGAGAAGTGGATAATCAGTTAAATTTACTTTTTCCCCAACAGTAAAGAATGAAAAATTGTTGCTTTTTTGTCCCTTGACAAGAATACCCAAAAGCTTTCTGTTCCACTTAAAAATATTAACAAACTTAAAGTCATTGGAATGTATAAATAGATTTATAGTAAAGATCAAAGAGCTGGAAGTTAGTAGAAAAATAAAATATCAGAATTTCCTTTATAATTGCTATAGTGAAGACTGGAAAAAAAGATTATCACGAGCAAAATAAACTGATCTTAATAAAATAAATAAAATAAACTTAGAAGAACACTGATCTTAAATGAAAAGAATAGTAAAGTATCAGGAGGTGAACAAATAATAAAGACAAGCTGACACCCACATGGTGAAAGAAATATGTTTCCTGTATTTATTTGTGAATAACAAGGAATATCCAGAACTGAAGTTTCTGCTAACAACAGTATTAATATAATTAATATTCATTTTCTACTACTGTGCTATAGTAAATTCAGATATTACCAGTATAACAATTTCTAGATTCTGAATTACTAGAATATCACTACCATAAACCATACTTATTCTTTCATTTTCTTGTGGATTTATACATAGTATACTTTTTACTCATAAACACCTGGACATTGGAGAATAGCCAAACTATTTGTCACATGCACTAACTGATGATTTTGCCTCATTATGGACTGGTAAGAGGAAAAAAAAATAAGAAGCTTTTGAATGTAAGAATGGGAAGATGATGGAAGAGATGTACAACTACTTTTGTCTAATATAGTTCAAATTTTAATATCTGAAATGAAATTAATAGAGAAACACAGGTAGTTCTCAACTTACAACTATTTGTTTAACTACGGCTTGAAGTTATAATGGCCTCAGAAAAAGTGACTTACAACTGTCCTAAAAGTTGTGACTCTCACGTCACCCACACAATCAACAGTTTGCGTTGTAGTGTCTCGCAGTCACATGATCGTAATTTGCGACCTTCCCAGCCAGCTTTCAACAGTGTCAATTGGGGAAACCAGATTTGCTTAAAAAAACACATGGCTCACCTGATCTTGTGATTCAGTTAATGACCATGGTAAAAATGGTTGTTAAATTGGGTCTGGTCATGTGATGATTCACTTAATGACCATATCACTTAGCAACAGAAATTCTGGTCCCAATTGTGATTGTAAGTCAAGTACTACCTGTAATTTACACAAACATTATTAAGGGAGGGAAAAACGTGTCCCTTAAGTTATGCTTCATGCTTTCTTTTTCTTATCCGCTTTACCATATTCTGGCTGTGGGATTTCAACCCCTTCCTCAGGTATGAACACACTGACAGTGAAATCACTTGTCTCTGTACCATACTGGTTTTTTACTACAAGGCTATATCTGCCTGAATCAATCGTACTGACAGCTTTAATAGTGAAGCAGGCTTGTTTTCCTGATTCATATTTCAAGATGATATTGTCATCGGCTTTCAGGAGTTTTTCATTCTTGAGCCATGTAATCTCAGGGACAGGATTTCCCCAGACACTACATGTAAGATTAAGTGCCTGCAGGGAAACATACAAAAGATGCAAATATAAATAAATATTAAGAACTGAACAAATGCTATCATTACTATACGTCTATTATTATCTCTACCTCCTTCCTCCTCCTCTTCCTTTCCACTATTACTGCTGTACTAGAAACTTTTTTGTTTTCGACTATTTTCTCTTCCTTGAGATAATCAGAAACTATATACTTGTTTTATCATAAATGTAAACACTGGAAGTGCTTGGATAATTAGTCTATTAATAGACAACCAGCCTTGTTTATGCTCAAAGAAAGTTACAGTGCCGGTAACAAAATGATTGCAAAACAGGTTTTCAATTTAAATAATATGTTTAAACTATGTAAAACAATTTTTTCTAGATTGTGATAATAATTGTATGCTTGATAGGTTTACTGTTAATTTGAAATTATATATTTTTTCCAAACCACAGTAATCCTAGAAGGTTTTATGAGAAAATCTGCCTGTGACAAATAAATTGTGGCTTAGGTAACTAATTTTCAAAATACATTATTGAAAATAATTTTGAGCCAGGTCAGAATCCAAAAGTTAAAGACTGCTATATTAACTAATATAGTATTATCTAGATATGTGATGTTTAAAATCTAAATAATATTAGAAGCATTCTAAACTCTTCTGAAATGCGAATAACACAATGACTAAACTGGACAACAAAAAATAAATTGCCTCCCCATTCTGTTCCAGTTTCTGTTTTGTTTTTTTTTGTTAGGTAATTGTAGGTTTAATAGTGTATACTAGATTGACACTTCTATTAATGGGAAGAAAAAAATCTCAACAGACATGGGCATTATGATTTTAAACTCCCCAGGAGTTCAACATTTAAAGGCATTTTAATTGAGAAGTTTTATTTACACCCACTCCTTTATGCAAGAATTTATTAATACAAAAAAGAAAAAAGGTGAAAAGCTAGACGGATTACATATCATGATTCTTAATCTCAATCTAATAATCCATGACTGTTTTTAATTTTTTTAAAAAAATTCAATACCTATATCTTGAACCCCATTCATTAGTGAAAATGCAGATAATGAACAATATTTTAAAAGTATTTATGAAGTTATATATTACTGGCTGACTGAGGGGGAAAATGTTCAGTTTATAAGTAGTCCTTTATTGACTGCCTCAGACAGTGACCATTTGGAATTACGATCGTGATGAAAAAATAACTTTGCAACCAATGAAGGCATTTATGACAACAAAAGCCTTCAGTGAGAAACTAATGAAAATCTGGTCAATTTCAGGCAGCAAATACCAGACCTTGGTAGTGTTCTAAGTAGCTAATTAAGCTCACAGAACTGATCTTATTAACTTGTCCTTAGCACTTTTTAGTGAAGCTCTGTGCTGCAGAGAAAAACAGCTCAGGAAGTTTTAGGCAATCTTTCTGCCCTGCAAGGGAACCAAAATAAGGGAGTGGGGGAGGAAAAAGAGTCAGATACAGGACACTGTAGAATGGAATTTTATCTGAACAGCAATCAGTGATCTTTGCAGTTTCTCTGTCTCACATGTAACTTGCTTGATAACCATTTCACTGGAACCAATTTCAATCACTAAACAAGGACTACAGTACCTGAGATTTTGTGTGGTATCTTGTACCAGTACATACTTTTTTTATGAAACATCGATGGAAAATAATTCATTTATATTGAACTAAAATTCAATACAGCAAAGATTTCTGAAAATCAGTGAGAATAGCAGCAAATGCCAGGCCATAATCCTTTCTGGTGGGTTACGATCTGAATTTTGTGTCCCTCCCTCTTCACTCTTTCATATTCTCTTTAAGAAGTAGAAGTGCCCTAAATACATGAAGCTGGCTGCCTAACAAACTGAAATTATGTTCTCATATAAAAGATGAATAGGAAATCTATTTCTTTATCAAAGTCAGGGCTTTTGGAAAATTGGGAACTTGCTCTTCTCTGAGAATTAAGAAAGCTGTAGAATTGCTTCTTTTAAATATTTCAGTTACTTTTTTATACCTTGCCTTCCTGAATAGTGACAACATCTGGGAGACCTCCAAGTACTCGAGCACGATCTGCAAAAAATAAATAAACAAAAATAAAAATGTACCATTTCTTGCAAGTTAATCTGCATCTATGATTTTATTTTTCCTGTAATAAGTGTTCTATCTGGCAGATAGAACAATACTGTCTTATTTTTCTGCAAGCTGCCAGTGCTTCCTACAATCAGATAGTGGCTCTTAGTATTTCTGCCCTATTCTGGCTAAACATAGTAACTGTGATAAAATTACTGTTATGAGTCACATGTTGTTTATCTCATAAAATGGTCAGGTCTGTAATAGACACTCAAGGTTAACAACAAGTGCAAATCACATTCCAAATTGTTAATCGGGGGAAAAATTGGGGTTGTTGAAGTTGATTAAACAATATTGCACTAAAACCATTAGATTACTTTAAACTTGTTTGCATTATCTTTCTACTCCCTGCCTCTTTATGAGTCAATTTATATATTTGTTCTGGTAAATGTTTGAGTAGACTGATTAAAATAATAAATTTCACAAAAAAAGATCTCTATGAAGCAACTGTTATGAAAAAACCCTACCACTGGAAATAAATAGGAAGCATTCCATCCTATCGACAAAACAGGCACCAAATAAAAGAGAATTTACTTACTTTTTTCTGCAATGGCAGCTGTTCTGTAATGGAGAAAGGCAGAAAGAAAACTCAGTTTTATAGTAAGGCACAGTGCTAGAAAAGCTATACTATGTGCAAAAGCTATTCTATGAGCTGAAAAAAATCATTCTGTATAATAACTCACTTTATTAATTATTTTTTTCTACGATATTTCAGCATCAACCTTCAAAATAATGATGAAACTATTTTTAGTTACCAAAGCACTAGATTTTCATCTTTTGAATATATAATGCTAATAACTAGATAAAGATAGATTTTTTTTTTGTCATATGCTGGATTGCTGGAGGGAAAGTCATCTTCCATTTGGTCTGGATATAGATTTCCTTTCAACTAACTATTCAGTAGCAAATAGTAGCTGAACTACTATTTGGAAAAAGGAGAAGAGATAAATTCCCATTATGTTTTGAACTAATCTATTGTACTTCAATTAAAGCAGGTAGTGTTTAAATTTCAAAAATACTGAAAGTGACCTACCATTAGAACAAAGTTTCACAAATTGATAGTTAAGCTAGAGAGTAAGGAGGTTTAGGGTTACCAGGTCTGGATTGCAGTCATTTGGATTATTCCTGGATGAAAACAGAGTTGTGAAAAACTCTATACATTGTCAAAGGTTTGCAGTCCAGATATGGTAGGCCTAATTAAAGCAGAAGAATTTATTTTACTTAAATTATATACTTACTTTAATCTTTGGAATTCAGCAAGGGCGTCATCAAATGCTTAATACAAGAAGAAAAAGGTTATATTGATAGTATCCTTTATAAAGTCAATTTATGCTATTACTTTATTTAGCTTTTTGTGTAATAAGTTGGAACATTGGGAAAGTCATGCTATACAAGCGATACAAATTATATTATGTTCCTATATTAATTGTTTTATGAATTATATGTGGAAAACTATATCATATACTGTACCCTATTCTAAAGAGTTTTAGGACAGTGGTATCCTCTAATGTTGATAGGATTTTTTTAAGGTAATAATAGATGTTTGGCACTAGGGACTGCTAAAAATCAAGCAGTGTGCAAGTACATGAATAAATTATCAGAATGTGTTTTTATTTTAACAAGAAGAAATAAATGCTACACTAGATACTGTTTAAATGCAAGGTGACATTAAGTTTATGGATTACAAACTGAATTCCAATGCACACAAGTCACTAAGACTTATTTTTGAATGAATATCATATGTAGAAGTTCGATCTGCAAGATATGTTCATACGTTTCACACAGAGATGATCAAATCATGAAAATAAATCAATATGTGAGGCATAATCTCTTCTCTGTTTCATTCACATACTGTATTCAGTACAATGAATATGCATAATTACTTAAAGGAATTTGTGAGATAAAGCCTTGTGAGAAACATCTAAGGAAGTGTCCTTAATCTATTTGTTAAATACAAACTAATGACCTTATTATTCTATTATTATTAATAATACTATTAGTAGTAGTATTCTAAGATAAGACTGCCATCAATAACTCTGTTTCAGTTATGTTAAATAGGATGAATCTAAAACAGTAAATCTGCACATATTTTAATTAGTTGATTTAATATGTTTGTATACTGATGTTTAACATAACATTAAAAATAGTAAACTAAGACATCAAGTTTAAATGTAAGATGCAAACTGTCAACCACAAATTCAGCAATTCTTCATAAACCTGGAATTGTCATTTGAGGTCATCTTACAGTTCAAAATTTAAATTATAACGACCCCGGACAGCTTCTCAAATCTTTCTAAGTAACTGAAAGTTATTGTTAAATCATAAAACTGGAAGAGCAAGAGAAGCTATCACTAAGACTCTTAGGTTTCTCAGTTTCTGCACTAATTTGTGAATGGCACTAGCAGCTACATAAAATCATTTCAGTAACAGAATGTTCAGGTGAACTTTTTTTCTTGAATTATGTTGATTTAGTAGTAAAAGCCTCTGAGAGGAAATCCCCTGAAGTAGGGACACTTTTTTGGTGTTTTGAACATAGTATACATCTGGAATACCAGAATAACTTCCTGTTGCAAATGATTTTGTTCAGAATGTCTTCAGACCATTCCCACAATGACCAGATCACTGTGGTTTGCAATAAAAAGGAAGAAGCTGGAATCTCATTGAACACTGTATTCCTGGAATGGTATACACTGTATATCCCTAATTAAAACTTAGTTATTTCATATCACTAATTAAAATTTAATTATTTACCTTGTCCAGAAAGATCCACCATTTTTGTGTGTGTAGTTTTACCATCAAACAGCTCCAATATATATTTGCCTTTATCATTTGTTGTTGGTTCATTAATTTGCAACCAGATTTGGTTTCCTGTAACACCGGTCTTAACTCTGTCTGTGTACTTAATTTTGACTTCACTAAAAATAAAAATGCAATATAGACTTTATATATAAATAATACAAATAATAACTGATATGCATTTATATAATTGAAACAAATGTACCAATAAAGAAGAAAATTTGTAGCTCAGGGTCGAAATGAGGGGTCTGCATGAAAACAGTCAA
This sequence comes from Arizona elegans, assembly GCA_022577455.1. Taxonomy (NCBI): domain Eukaryota; kingdom Metazoa; phylum Chordata; class Lepidosauria; order Squamata; family Colubridae; genus Arizona; species Arizona elegans. The sequence goes on from JAKOOJ010000002.1 coordinate 40,922,636, forward strand.
GCTCAAAGACCATCAAGGACCCCTAAAACTAATGTATATAATTGATTACAAGTTTTATCACATAGATAATATAGATAATAATTTTGCATGTATTGGGACTCTGAACAGATGATTTACAATTACAGTATGTGACAATTGGAGATTTCTATTCTAGATATACTTTCTTTCACTTCATCTTGTTCCAGAAGAGTTTTTTCAAGTATACTTGAACTTCAGCTTCTACTATACTGCAGTACCATGAACATTAAAATAAAAAATGATAATTAAAAGTGTATTTTTAGATCATTGTAGTGATATTGATACATCTTAAAGAAATTGTAGATCATGTAAAGAATTTTTAAAAATGTTTTTCCATGAAAGTTTCTCTTAAAGAGAAAGTTTCTCTTCCCTCATTGATATCACACAGAGAATTTGCAACTTTTTTTCCAGGACAGTTATTGTAGAGGCAAAATAGTCATTAGAACTGCAATGCATAGAATAAGAGTTAGTCCTCCATGCTTCCAGTTCCAAATTTGAAGAATGAAGGATATTGTTAAAGCTTTAAAAAAATGTTAAATGTATATGCATATATGAAATAGATTTGCTAAACTTCCCCAAGAATTGAGGTATTTCAGGAGTGTAGCCCTTATCAACAATTGGTTGTCTTTGGAAGAAGAAGGTCCACAGCACTTTTATACCTTTCCCAAACTTTAAGTTTTCTGTCTCCCATTTTTAGAAGCTGAATATGAATCAGTCTAAATATGTCCTACATTTCAACATGTATAAAATTATTCTTGTTGAATGAGGTTAAGCAACACTGGCAAGATTTCTTCACTTACTTGTGTGACCAACTCACTCTCAGATCTTCCAAGTAGTAGTTAACAAAGGAGTATAATCTGATGCCCTCTGCTGTGCTCTGAATTTTCAGAGCAGTTGCAGATAAAGCTGAAAAACAACACATGTTTTTAAAGATTTACAGCCATTCATACAGTGTACAAATGAGTCAGTCATTAGGAGGAATTAATACTCACCAATCTTTCTGCATACTTCAGTTATCAAGTCTGTAAAAGCTGTGGAAACAAATCCAGAGAAATACTCAGTGATCTCAGATCATACATTCCTGGTTGAGACTGAATATTGCCCTGACGTCCATTGACTGAGATGGAGAAGATAGGAAATTTAAATTTGTTTTTGAAACAGGTGTTTGATTGAATCCAGACTTGCTTTAATGGCATTTAAATCACTCTATTTTTTTATTTGACATCAAATCTTTTTTAAACATTTTATTTTTTTCTCCCTTCCCATTTCTGTGTCTTCCATAATCAAGGATGATTTTAAAAGTAGGATATAAAATAAATCAACATCAGAATTATAATTGCTGCTGCTGCTGCTATAAATAACTGGATGGATTTATAGTGAGAAAGGCCATGAATGTACATATAGAGAGCAAGGCCTCTGTCTGCTAATGGTTTTAACGGTCAAGGTGAACACCTTGAATTGTGCCCAGAAGATTGGTAGCCAATGCAGAATGTGCAATTAAGATGTTACATGAACTTTATATCCTGAAGCTTCCAGCAGTTTAGCTATTTCATTTTACACCAATTGGAATTTCAGGACACTTTTCAACTGAGGCCCATATCCCAGAAATCTGGGAGCTGAAGTCCACACATCTTAAAGATGCCAAGCTTGAAAACACTATTATATACTGAATGTTAGGTTAAATTGAAATCTCATTCAATTTTGGAAATAGCTGCTTTGGAAAATAGTATTGTGACATGGTTATGAAGTTTTAGGCAGTGGTGAAATGTAAAATGTGTTACTACCGGTTCTGTGGACATGGCTTGGTTTTCAAAGCATTTTTTCTAATGCTTTGAAAAGCCTCTGCCAGCAACTCAGCTGGGATCGTCAGAGACTTTTCAAAGCATTTTTTTAACCACCTCTTTGGCCAAGAGGTTGCAGAAAAAAAATGCTTTGAAAAGCCTCTGACGATCCCAGCTGAGCCACGCGATCATCAGAGCCTTTTTTTTTTTACTTTTAAAAGCATTTTTTCGTCGGAAGAGGTTGTAGAAAAAATGCTTTTAAAAGTAAAAAAAAAAAGCCTCTGATGATCGTGCGGCTCAGCTGGGCATGGGGGGGAGGGGCGGCACAGGGATTTTTGCTACCGGTTCTCCAAACCTCCCGCCGCCATCGCTACTGGATCAGGCGATCCGATCCAAACCGGGAGCATTTCACCCCTGGTTTTAGGGCTATGACTGAAGATCCTCTGTAATGTTCTAAACTGGGTTGATATTGCTAGCACTACCCATTGCAACCATAGATTTAAATCTGAATATCCTCATCAAAACACAGGTTATCTAGACTGTTTCTTGACACCACTGTGGGCATCAGCATTATTTTTCTACTGTTGTAACAGAATACAAAACACAAAGTATTTTGCTTAGACAATAACATTTTTTAATATTAAGTGGTCATTAATCCATACACAAAGCAATTCTAGTGCTCACAGTCTGTTCAGTGGCTGATGGATTTAGATATGAAAGACAAACTCTCTTTTAATAGGTACCTGCTAATCTCACATTTAACTCTAGCTATCATGAGGCACCAGGACTTTAGAACAGAGATAACCTATTCTTCTTATTCTATCACTCAGAACTGCTGCATTTATCTAAATTGAAATAGAATACAGTAGTGATGTCTATTCAGAAATTTTCCCACTAAGCAGGGAATAAGTCAATGAGAATTTATATCCAAATGTACCTTTGCAGGATTAGCCTAAATATTATTTTTCAGAGCACTCTTACCTGTATCCACAAGTTTCAATGTACTTTTGTCCTTTCCTCTTTCATCTTTCAGTATCACTTCGTATATACCAGCATCCTTCTTAGAAAACTGTGAAGAAAATAACATTCATCAAAATATTAAAAACATTCTGTATTTCTTGCAAGTAATTTCTACAACGTGAATCTTGAGATTGAGAGGTAAAAGCAAAAGGGAAAGAGCTAACAAGTTTAAAAGGAACACTGAAGCTTAAATTAAAAAAAGTTATGTTCTCTGTAAAAGGGACATTATATATACTGTAAGGGCCTGAAATGGAAAACAGAAATTAATCTTCTAGCTTTTATTTGTATCATACTTTATTATAAATTGTTGAAAAGCTATAGGAGTTAATGACATATCACATCTATTAAAAAACCACATAAACAACTTCTCAAAAGAGCTTTCCATATTTTTCCGGAGGGAAACGAGAATGTGTTAAAACACACAACTATTCATATGATCGTAACAAACATATCTTGTGATACTTTCTTTCTACCATCTTATTTGTTCACTGTTTCAGACATTGGATTGTGCCTTTCTTAACCAAGCCACCTGCATCTGAAAAACATGGCCTTTACGCAAAGAGGAGAAGGCTAAAGTAAAGAAAGAACTAGAGATCTCGATTATCTAAAACTTCTGCAAGTTTAGAAATGTTGTCACCTGTAAAGCAGCTATCCAGAGAGCTCACTCACCTCTGTTATCAGCAGAGTACATACACCATCCTGAAAATCATGCTTTTCATCAACCATTATCTCTCTGTCATCTTTGTACCAAATAACGTGTGTTTCTTTTTTAATGTTAGCAACCTAGAAAGAAAGTATTACTTGTATTGATAACAAACTCCAACGATATGTGTAGGAAAGAATCTCTTAGTAAACTATGCATTGGGTAAAGAAGAAACATTCAAGTTTGCTTCATTTGTTTTCCCCAAGAAAGCATCTTCTATTTTTTTGTAAAGGGAAAGATCACGGCTCAAATAATAATGTTTTTATAATGAAGTAAAGAGATACAGTGCTCAAACTTTGAGGCCATTTCAGATCTGGAACAACACAATGTATAAATAATGTTTGTGAAGACTGAATCTGTGATTATTACTTACCATTAGATCTTAAAATAAGCAATTCAAGACAGTAGAATAGTTGAAATGTATTTTATCATTAAGAATACTTTCCCCTCAAAATAGTAAAAAAGCCAAAATCTTTGCCATTCTTTACCTTGCATTTCAATAATACATTACATTCAGGGGTAACTTGCCATCCAAGATATTCAACAAAATGTGGACCTGTTTGAAATAATGTGTAAAATAAATACCTTCAAAAATATAAATCCAGGCAACTGAATTAAGTTTAAAATATTTTTCTCTATTTTGTATTATGTAATATGTTACCTTGCTTCCTGAACCATTCTTGCCTTTGAAAATCTGCTTCTTTTTGTAATTTCTGGAACACTAGCAATTAAAATAATAAATACACCCACATCAAAACAATTGAACAATTTAATTGTATAAAGTCAAAACAAATACTTTCACAAATGTATAGATAAGTACAGAGAACTATATAGCTTATGAAAGACTACTGCATTTATATCAAATGAAAAGATAATGTTCCATTAACTTACACTGTTTAGCTAATTAGGCTTCTTCATATTCATCAGAAGAAATTAAAATAGAGATAGTCATCTTTTAGCAAGCCTTCATTTAATAAGAGGGATAAAAAAGGTAACTTTAAGATCAATTCTCACATTTATGACTTCAAAGGTGTATAAAGCAAAGGAAAATTGAAGTATCATAAGCACAATTGCAGTTTCATTTAGTGACTTAATAACTGAGTTGCTGGCCCTCATTTGTGGTTGCTAAATGAAGAATATCTGTATACCTTGAATCTTTTTTTTTAAGCTTATCTTCAAAATATTGTTTTTAATACAGCACACAATCCAGATTCTGATGGAAATGATTTAAAAACTTTTAATGTGCAACTGAAATGCTTCCTCCTCTTGAAAACACTAGACAATTATGTTTTGTCTCTTCTTAAATTTCCTGTTGATAACTTGTTTTGTAACATAGGAAGCTGCTGTTTGAACAGATCCAACTGAAAATGAGGAACTAAACATAAATATCTTTTGATCCTAACCTATAAATATATTTTTCAGCATTTATAGAATTACTTTCTATAAGTATTTATTAGTAAATGATCATCATTACATAGATTAGGATCATTATTAACATATATGTGTTGTTTTTTGAATTCAGCTAAAAATTTAGATGGACTTCATAGATTTGTGAAAAGAAGTTGAACTCTTCCAAAATAGACTGAATCCAGTTATAGAGTCCTTATAAAACTTTACTACTATTCACACATTTGATGGGACATTGAAATGATGATACTGATGGTGGAAATTTGTGATAACTATTACAATGAATGAATTTTAGCAGGCCTATCAAACACAGTTCTTTTTGGGAAGAATATTAAATAATATAAAATGAGCCTGTTCTAAGATTTAAAGTTCCCATAATTTTTTATAACTTTAGGAACAAAAGAAGAAAAAGATTTCTGAGATTTGAGAAGTTATATGATTGGTTGAGAAATATTTGCTGGTGGATTCTTTCCGCTTCTGCAATACATCAGTTGCATAAGCCTTTTCCTAAATGCACTATTTCTCAGAAAACAAAAGAAACAAGTTCTTTTTATTGATCAATTTCTGGAAGTTGAATTGGCTAAAAAGGAGTTAATATTCCTGTAAATTGAATGTAACTATATATTAAAAAACAAATATAAAAATGTTGCTGTTTCTTGATCTTAACTGCAAGTTAGTGGGAGAGTTGTATTTTTGAACGAAGATTCAGATCTTGAATAAAATAAAGAATAAAAGACTTTGGATGAAGGTGGCTCTAAATCACTTTGAGATAAAGCAGACTGTTTTCTGAATCACTCAGAATACAAATTAAATCTTGTAGACTGTACACATTCCTTCAATAATTATTTTTCTTTATGGAGATTCTCAGTCATTCAGGTCATAGTTGTCCCAAAAGTGCTTTTTCAAGAGGCAACTGGACTTTCTGGTGTTTTGGGGTTTTGTTTTTTTTAAAGACATTTCGTTTCTCATCGAAGAAGCTTCTTCAGCTCTGAAGAAGCTTCTTATATCAGAAGCGAAATGTCTTCAAAGAAAAAAACACCAGAAAGTCCAGTTGCCTCTTGAAAAAGCAGCTTTGGGACAATTATTTTTCTTATTTATTCGTCTCATTAAACACAGAATGAATTAACTAAATAAGGATCTGAAAAGCTAAGACATCAACATTATTTCAAGTTTTTCAAGTTTTTCAGTATTTTCCACTAATAAACTTTAGAGTATAGTCTTTTTAAAAAAAATAAATAAATTAGAAGAACTTACCATCACCAATTAACACCAAACTGGATTGATTGGTTGCTTTTCCGTCCTGAAGTTGAAAGGTATACGTACCTTCATCCACAACATCAAGTTTATCCATAAACATTTCAATCATACCAGAGTTATGATCAATCTTCATCTTGTATTTCTTTAATAACAAATATTACAAAGACAACTTTCATTTTCCAATCTGGAAATGTAATCTTTTCTAAGACTTCAAACAGTTTGATAGCAATTTCCAAGATGTTAAAATGTAATGTAATTGCTCCATTTCATAACCACACTCACTTGGCTTTGGGCACATGTGTAAATTTCTCCTGAATGAAACTCAGCAAAAACAAGTTGGCAAATAAACAAAAGTATGCATAGCACTAAGTGACCAACTATCATGCCAACCTGAAAGTAACTCTCCTTACAAATAAAAGTTTGAGTAAATAAGCATAAAGGACATTGAAAACAAAGGAAAATTATCTATTTAAAATGCAGAAGGAGGAGCCGGAGGAGATTCTGAATTTGATCCAGTGGGAAGGCAGCATTTGTGTTATTCCTTCAGATATTCATGGTTATATGAACCACAGTGCATGATCCTTGTTACCCTCATTTTCAAAGTCCCCCTCTCCTAACCATTTCTCTTAACTACTCTTGCAGTGCTATCCATCACCACAAAAATTAAAAACAAAACCAGTTGAATAATAAAAATACAATAGTATAAATAGCTTTTCTGCCTGGAAAAGCAATTTACTATTAAACAATGGGATATAAATTTAGAAATAAAAAGTTTAGTGGTGTATGAAGAATAAGTAATAAATGTTTGCCAGTAATATCTGGTAGAAGAGATAGGAAGTGGTTATAATAAAGAACTTTGAAAAGAAAGACAAGAGAAAAAAATGCATCTTGAACCTGTGTTAAATGCCCACCATGGCCACGCCCACCATGGCCACGCCCAGCCTTGGCCATCCCAGCCCTCCAAGATCAAACACAACCCTGATGCGGCCCTCAATGAAATCAAGTTTGACACCCCTGAGTTAGAGTAAGGCTATCTTCCTCTAAACCTCCTGGATCAACAAAGAATTTGTCCTCTGTGATTGCAGGGGATGAAAAAGAAATGAGCATAGCAGTTTCCAATTGTTTTGGAAACAACTCCACTTTGTACTTGGCTGGGTTTGGAGGACAGAATAGGAAATCAGCTGTCTCTGATTCAAACACAATATCAGAGTAAATGGATTAATGTATCAAACAAATTAATTTATAAATGTATCAACAGAGGATCCATGATATTGTGAGTGGTGGAAAAAGTGTGAAAAACAAATGTCACAATGTCACAGTAAAATTCAAACTGATATATTTTCATATATTTGTGGTTTTGATTTTATTTATGATATTTAAGGCCATAACAGTTTAATTATATCCTATTCTTCTAATATTGTACCCAGCCTATTATGCATCACAAGTATAAAAATATAGGGTAGAATAAAATATACACTACAATAAAATATACAATATTTAACAATATAGGTAGTCCTCAACTTACGACCACAATGAAGCCCAAAATTTCTGCTGTTAAGTGAAATATTTGCTAAGTGAGTTTTGCCCCATTTTACGGCCTTCCGTGCCACAGTTGTTAAGTGAATCATTGCAGCTGATAAGTTAGTAACCCGGTTGTTAAGTGAATCTGACTTCCACATTGACTTTGCTTGTGAGAAGGTTGCAAAAAGAGATCGTATGACCTTGGGACACAGCAATGGTCATAAATATGTTTCCAGTTTCCAAGGGTCTGAATTTTGATCATGGGGATGTTGCAAAAATGGTAACTGTGAAAAATGGTCATAAATCACATTTTTCAGTGCCATTGTAACTTTGAAAGGTTACTAAATGAAGTGTTGTAAGTTAAGGACTACCTGTATGTTTGAATTTTTAATTTTAAAATTCAGTAATAGCAAGCAATCATTTTCTGATAGGAGCAATCATTAGCTTACCTCTCCATTGAAAATTTCCTTATCATTAAATACAAAGTTGACTTTGGCATTACTAGACAATTTCTCAGCTTGCAGCCAGAATCGCACCTGTCCCTTCTCTAAAATTTCAACTGCCAATTCAGTCTTAAGAGGAACAACTGCAATAAAGAAAAATAACGTCAAAAAGAATTTTCATTGTGTTCATAAACATGCTGTGTTTCCCAATATATGCATGGATAATTTTCTATTGAATGGCTATCTGAAAATGGTTGCTTTTTTTCTGTATATCTTATTTGATACAATGATTTAATTGCACTAAAAAGTCCATTCTGTTTGAGAGAGAGAATTTCTTCATCTGCTATGATTTACCTGCAGATAGTTTTTGAAATAAATGATGCTTGATTCTAACATACAATATAATGTAATTCAAATAAGCAAGTAAACAAGTATACTATTTGGAATCCATGTACTTGTTTTATAAGTAAAAGATGGCAATAACACATCTTGCAGAACTAACAGATATTTCTTCCCTAAATTTTGTATATTCTAATTTATTAGATATGTGAGATTTGCTTTTGCTATTAGTGTCAGAATCATTTTTGCAATCCTGTAAAAATTACAGGTTAATAAATTAACAAGATTGTATGGTAATAAGTCTCTTAGAAATACGTGTATGCCTTTGTATGTTTTCCCTATATCTAGATACATCATGCAAACATCATGCAAACAGTATACTGTATATGTATATTTCACAAATATGAGATATATGTGAAGTTATCAATATATTGTTTGTAAGATTCATATATTTCTTGTAAGATTCCCAGTTAGATCTGCAAACCCGTAATTTATACATAGAAGGACAGGACATTGCCCTTCAATCATGATTTTGTTGCTTCTACTCTCATTTGTTGCAAGCAGAACAAAATCAAACAGCTCTTTCAGATACATTTTTCCTCTTTCTGTTCACAACGATAATAATGTTGCTGAATTTGCTATTGCAGAACTTTCCTGTGCAAATTATCTCCTTGGTAAAATATGCAGAGGCTAACAGAGATGATGAAACATGTGTGGGAATGTCACAACAAAAGTTCTGCTTAAATCACAACAGGATTGTGCACATTTTACCATTTCTCTCCTATTGTTCACCTCTCTCTGAAGGCCCATGTTATAAATGTCAATATCAACAACTATTGTTGATCTATACAAGTGATAATGTCTTCAGCATTAGATACTGCATTCACAGCTGCTATTTCCTTCTCTTACACTCTACTGATCATTGTTCCTCTGTATCTACTCCTTTTAAGCAGGGCTGAAATGACATTCCATGTTCTTCATAAACTAGGAGTTATGCAGGTACTACGGACTATCACACTTGTAATACATTATTTTGAGGAGGGACCTTTTTTCTAAAGCAATACTGATAGGCAAAAATAATCCTGAGAAAGTACATGGAAGCATCGTGACTACTTTTCTCTGGTAGAAAATGTAATATGAGGTTTGCATGGGGGACTGAGGATGGAATTGGTGCAGGAGCAATGATCTGTGGCTCATCCCAATTCACCATTTGAATAATTCTGTTCTTCTGTTCTTGCTAAAGAAAGTCTTATAATTGTTGATAACCTATTCTCAAAAATAAATCCTCCTTGCTCACTTTTTCAAACATCCCAAATAACTTGAAATAGATCTATACTAGTCTCCCTTTATTTCTTTGCCGGTAAAATATAAATTCAGCACAAAAATAGTTTGTTGCAAAAGTGACTGCCTGTGAAGGCTTCTGGATTGGGGCTGAAAGGTGAAAGCGGAAGCAGTATGCTCCGTCCCATATTTGAGTAGACTAGGTTCCCCTGATAGACCGGACCTACCAGAAGAAACATTTCATCCCAGATAAGTTTAAGTTAATTTTGAAATACATTTAGTCTAACACATAATGAAATCTATTTACTTTATAGTCAACTACATTATGGCACAGCAAAGTAAGTTGTATAAACTTTAATCTGTAATATTATTTCACATCCCCAGCAGGATATAAGAAGAGGGGTGTTTTGCAGAAGTAGAACAGCATAAACAGTCCCCAAATTTAGATTCTGTCTGGCCATCATATCTCCTTGGAAACTGCAGCACAGATCAAGGAATCTGCTGCAATAGCTCTGTTGCAAAAGAATCCAAGGTACTGAGGAAGTAGGACAGATCATTACTTAATTTTAGTTTTCTGTTCCTTGTGATCTTTTAGAGAAGGAGCACAAACTACAATGGCAAATGGTAACCCAACATGTTCTTTCCTTTGCATAAGACCCATGGGAAAAATGGGAGATCCTGAAAAAATCATTGCAAGAAAACAAGGTACTTTTCATCTGTTCTGAAATCTACTTGTGAAAGAAGAAACATGATTCAATCCTATCATCTCATGTGGCTTCTAAATCCAATCAACTGTAAAGCCACATGTGCTAGTACTTACATCAGCCCATGCTATAAAAAAGACTCTTTGTTATTTTACTTGTCTTTTACTGTCAGAACTGTGGCAATTTTAAGCTCTTATATATAATTAGCTCTGAATATTTTAGGCTAAAATAGAACAGAAAGAAAGCCTAAAATCCAGAATTAGAATGGAAAAGACTTAAAACTACTGAAAGTTTGGCAACCTGTTCTACCATGAAGCATAAAATAAGCAAGATGCAAATTAAAAATCTATTAAACATTGTTTTAAAATCATAAAACAAGGAAGGTTGACTCTTAATGCTCTTTGGAATATCTAAATATATTTGCTAAAATCATCTGAAGGCATTCTGAGTAATCAAAGTACCAGTCTCCAGGGTACAGAAAAGGCTTTGCTATCTGTGGTATCAGGCATTCACAACATAAGAATCTGTCAGCAACAGGACCTCCGCTTTTTCTCTCAGGAGTGGTTTTCATTTCATTATTTTATAAACTGCCATCTACAAATGCCAGTTTAGTCACAGGAAGCGGCACCATCTAGCTGACCTTGATTGATCTTGGAAAACTAAGCAGGGTTAGACTTGTTGAATACTTGGAAGTACTCAGGAGACTTTCCAGGTATACTGGGTCTGTAGACTAGATTAGGAAGTTGTAAAGACTTCCTCAAAAAAGACAATGGCAAATTATCTGTATACAGTATAAGTGTGCCATGGGCAACCAAACTCAGAGAGCACCAAGAACTTCACTTTCTTACTGTAACCCGTGCAAGGGAGACTGACATTATTTTGCTAAAATATTTCAGAAATACAAATGCTGTAGAGAGTTTATCGTTATTTTTCTTTACTTACCAGGAAACTTGTGGTCATGACTGAGTGCAAGCAGACGCTTCATTTCTGCAAAGCAATATAGTATAGGGGTAAGAAAAGCCACATACTTTGATGCATATATATATATATATATATATATATATATATATATATATATATATATATATACACATATACAGAGATAGATAGATAGATAGATAGATAGATAGACAGAGAGACAGAGAGACACAGACAGAGAGACACAGACACACCCACCCACATATTGAGTAATAAAGTAAAACAAAATTGAGACTTCCAGTCATTTTCAAGGGTAATAAAATATTGGATGGCTGGATGGCTGGATGGCTGGATGGATGATAGATTGAGAGAGTGAGGGAGAGAGAGTTTCATCTAGTGGTTATGACACTAGGCAACAAATCAGGAAACCCACCTTAAGTATGAAAGTTGACTAGGTCATTGGGCCAGTCACTTTCTCACAGCCCAACCTACCTCACAGGCTTGTTGTATGGGAAACAAGAGAATGAAGGGGTATTAAGTATGCTGTCTACCTTGAATTATTTATAAAAATAACAAAGGCAAAATATAAATATATAAGTACTCCCACATTTTATTTTTATGATTGTTCATAGTCTCATGTTTATTTTGAAATGTATCTTGATTTGTATTTATTATCAGAGACAAAGACCAAGACTGACATGTAGACAAAGCATTTTGGTTCTCACCTTCCTCATCTATTGTATAGCTTGATGAGACACCGTCTGTTTCAGTTACAGCACAGGAATATATACCTAAATCTTCTTCATTGAGATCTTTAAATATTGCTTTTGACCTTTAAGACAAAAAAAATTGTTGAAAAAAGAGATTGGGATTTCAAAAAATATAAAAGAAACTCCATTACATTTACTATAGTTTACCTTTCCTAACTCAGTGCTCTGTTGTTATGTTGGATTTCAAATCACAAATTCTCCACCAGCATGGCCCATCTTGACAATTAGAAGAGTTAAAACCCAAAATACTGGGAAAGCACCAGGCTGGGAATATTGCTGTGTTTAATAGGCATGTGCTGAGGACTGCTAACTCAGCCATTACAGTCTATTTTTCAAGTGGACAGAGCAAATAATTGAAAGCTAGCCTTATGTAAGTAATGTTAAAAACACACACTGATAACCAGAGATAGCAAGCATAAGAAGATTCTATATGGCAGATCTGTGGATGTCTTTTCTTACTGATCCATCTAGAATAAGCCACAAAGAGAAAAACAAATACCATAGTATGGACAGAATTCATTAGATTTTCATCTGAGAGGAATCCTTCGAACGAAATACAGATTTAGAACAATCATTCTACCAGTCTACTGAATTATATCTCATATTTTGAATCAGAATGTGCAAAGCTAGCAGATTTATTTCTTTTTTTCTCAGCACATATCTCAATTCTCCTGAAGGTTGGGGGCTTATAATGCAGGGAAAAGGAGGTGAGAGGAAACTTTCTTGGTATGACAGTTAAAATCCCCTTGCATGAATTAAATTTACAAATAAAATGACACATAACATACAAGTATAAAATAAATCTTTATAGTAATTCTTACTTTCCACCTTTCGTGTCAATGGCTAATCGAGAATCATCATCAATTGGTTCATAATTCTTGGACCAAATAAATTCAGAATCTGGTGTTCCCTGATCACAGTCAAAATTCAGTGAAATTACTCCACTGTCATCAACTTCAGCCACAATTTCTTTTGTACCTGAAATGAGAAAGAAAGCAGGCAAGGAAGGAAGGAAGGAAGGAAGGAAGGAAGGAAGGAAGGAAGGAAGGAAGGAAGAAAGAAAGAAAGAAAGAAAGAAAGAAAGAAAGAAAGAAAGAAAGAAAGAAATTGAATGATTAAGTTTCCATCTGTAGACTATCCATGCATAACTTAATACTTTAAATTATCCGGTGATATAATAAACAACCAATGTTACTTAGAAGATTGTAGCATCCTTCAATAAAACAGAAAGGAAATAAAAGGACAAGTAAAGGCACAAAAATCAATTTCTAATTGATAAAATGGTTTTGCAGCATTGCAAAAGCTAAAAAAACCAATTTACATGTGATATGGAATTGATTACAAAAAGGCACTTGATTCAATACAACATAGTTGGATCATCAAATGTTTGGAAACAACTGTTGTCAATAAAAATAATAAAGTGTTTATTAAAAAAATAATCAAGACAGAATTGGTGGTTGGTATGAAAAATATGGACTTGTTAACATTAGGAGTGGCATCTTTCATGGCAATTCATCATCACCCTTATTTGCCATTGCTGTGATCCCACTTTCAGTGATTTTAAAGAAAACAAATCTTGCTATCAAACAGCAAAATATGCTAATATGCTAATAAAATCTCCACATATCCTTTATATGATTGTTCCAAAGCTTTATGGAAAATCAAAAATTGAAATCTAATCATGGACAACTACCATAAGAATTTTTAGCACATATATAGTAATGGAATTTGGCCTAGAGAAATATGCTACTATAGCAGTAAATCAAAGTACAATCATGAATAGTAATGCGATTGAAATGGCAAATGGTCAAACCATTTTGAACCACCAGAATGAAGCCTGTAAGTATTTTGTATTTATGAGTATATACCAGTATATTTGACAGCCAGTTTTCCTAGTGGTTAAGGCACCATGCTAGAAGCCAGGAGAGTGTGAGTTCTTAGGCATGAAAGCTGGCTGGATAACCTTTGGCCAGTCATTCTGCCTCAGCCCAACTTACTTCACAAGTCTGTTGTTGTGGGGAAAACAGGAGGAGGAAAGAGCATTGTCTGTGTTCACTACCCCGAGTTGTTAACAACAACAATAATGCAGGATATAAATAAATAAATAAAAATAAAATAAAAATGGGCATTTTAATAACTGACAGTTCAATAACATCAAACATTGAAAAGTTAAAAAATGCAGTTAGTAAAGAATACACCCAGTGAATGACAAAACTGCTAAGGACAAAAATGAATGGTGGAAACATCATTGAAGCCATCAATATATGGGCCCTATTTGTGATATAATAACTGCTGGAATTATTAATTAATTAATTAATTGTACACAAGCAGAACTGGACAGTTTGGACCGAAGAAGAAGAAGAAGAAGAAGAAAACCTATGTCTACATCAGGGGTGAAATCCAGCAGGTTCTGACAATTTCTGGAGAGTAGTGGAAATCCGGTAGTGAAATTTTGAGCAGTTCGAAGAACCAGTAGCAGAAATTTTGAGTAGTTTGGAGAACCAGCAAATACCACTTCTGGCTGGCCCCAGAGTGGGGTGGGAATGGAGATTTTGCAATATCCTTCCCCCAGGAGTGGGGAGGGAATAGAGATTTTGCAGTATCCTTCCCCTGCCACGCCCACCAAATTACGCCCACTGAACCACACCACGCCCACCAAGCCACAGTCACAGAACTCAGAAATCAGGTAAGACAGTAAGAGGAGCCTTATCTTGCTCCACGCGCCCCAAAATAATAAAACCTCCCCGAAAATAAGGCCAAGCATTTATTTCGGGGTTCAAAAAATATAAGACAGGGTCTTATTTTCGGGGAAACACGGTATATAAAAAGTAGTAAATAACGAACTGATTAAAATATTATGGGATTTCCGAATACAAACTAATAAAGTTTTGGCTCGTAAGCCACCAGAGTTAAACTGATTGAAAAGAAGAAATTGTAGATAACTGATGTAGCAATACTAGAAGACAAAGAATTGGAAATCACAAAGTGTGAAGATCTGAAAATCAAAAGGGATGGATTATTATTATTATTTTTATTATTATTAATTAAATTTGTATACCGCCCTACTCCCGAAGGACTCAGGGCGGTGAACAGCCATG
Organism: Arizona elegans; assembly: GCA_022577455.1. Lineage (NCBI taxonomy): Eukaryota > Metazoa > Chordata > Lepidosauria > Squamata > Colubridae > Arizona > Arizona elegans. The sequence goes on from JAKOOJ010000002.1 coordinate 40,937,896, forward strand.
GAATAAAACATATAAATACAAAATTTAAAATAGATTAAAACGAAATTAAATAATTTGGCTGAACAGATTAAAACCCCAATAATTTAAAACCAAATTTAAAATTTCCATTGGCATAAACCAGGGAGGAACCTAGTGGTTTTCAGCACACTGGATGTTATACCAAAAAATGTTGGATGGCACTTAGAAAATCTGCACATTGACAAAATTTCCATCTGTCAATTAAAAAAGGTCATGCTTCAAGGAGCAGTTTCCGAAAGAGAGATTCCTGGGTTATGTTTTCATAACATCAATGTTATGAAAAGCTGGTAAGTAATCTATGTTTCTTCCCTATCATCTTTGCTTTTGTTTTGCTTGAAAGGGTATACAAAAAGAAAACTATTTATATGGTCTTTCTATAGGTGGCCTTTATATTACTCTACAATTTCTCTGAAGCTTTCTTGCTTATACATCAGATATTCCAGGAAGTGACAAATGTGAGGCCTTCATCTAAAAAAGGAAAGGAAATAGTAGTTGCAGTCTACTTATATGAAACATGTTAGTTTTAATAATTAGTTAAATTAAATTAGTACCATTGTATGTTGTCAATCACTCTAATATATATTTAAACTCTTATTTTTATCAAGCAAAATCAACAAACCTGGTCGGGTTTCTGCTGTTACAGGGTCAGTAGGATCTGATGGTTTCCCTACTCCAGCTTTATTTGCTGCTCTTACACGGAACACATAACTGGTGCCTTCTTTGAGGCCGCTTATCTAGAAGACATTAATGTAGAGAAATCATCTATGAAAATGTTTATTATGCATTATTTGGAAATGATACAGAATTAAAGTCACTTGAATCAATAAGCAAAAATAGTAATAGGGTTTACTTAGGGTATCAGATAATTTCTACAAACCTAGTCAAAATTCATGCTTTTCCTATTTATAGGTTTATTCTCCACTGGGCTGGAATAGGAATAGACAATTAAACCAGGCATCACTGGGAAAAACTGTTCATGAAATATAGAACTAAATATCACAAGCACTAAATATATACATTAAAATACATTATTTTAAAATCAAACATTAATATAACCAGTAACAAAATATATACAATGCTGATCCAAGAAAAGATCACAGTGGCAATCACTGTAAAGTTGTCATGAATATATTTGCTTTTTATATTATTAATTACTACTGTAGTTAGTTATTCTTTTTTTCTTGATATAGTAAACAAAAATGAAGAGAAAAACAAGATGAGTAGAAAGCTCATGGTCCTACCTATTTATTTGTTCAACGATCATTGCCATGATACCTAATTTGCCCATTTCTTGAATAATAATTCTGATTTTGATGTAGTAGATCACATTTTTTTCAAGTCCAAGTGTAATTTTTAATTAAAGGCCAAATAAATTTAAAACCCAAAGGAATACAAAATAAAATATTAGCATAAGTATGTACAGAAGTATAGATTTTTTAATCTACATCAGTATACCTTTAAGAATTTGTTTGTAATAGGTTTTGCATTCACACTCTTCCAACAATCATCTGATTCTTTTGTTGGTTTCACATCAACATAAAAACCAATTACAGGAGTTCGGCCAACATAAATTGGTGGTTTCCATAATAAAACTATGGAGTCTTTCCTAACTTCATTACATGACAAATCATGGGGTGGTCCTGAAAGTTAAGAAAAACAACAATACAGAGAAAATGACAGTAATTATCAGTGTACAGTTAAAACAGTTATCATCTAGAAAAAATGTAACTAAGTTGATTTTAGCTGTGTGTTTAGAAGATTTCTGGAAAAAGGGGTCATTGAAAATAGACACATGAAGCTTATCAGAAAGGGAAGGAAAAAGAAGTATTAATTTTATTAGCAACCTTTGAGGATTTGGAGTTAATGCAAAAGTGATTAGAGCCAGGGGTTACCCACCCAACTTCTAGAGTCAAATTTCTCTAATCAATTCACAAAGTGGCTAGCAAATAATTTACTAATATAAGCAGCTGTCCTTCCCTCCCTCCCTCCTTTCCTTCCTGTGTGGCTCCACTCCTGATTCTAACCTGGAACAGCAATGGTCCATTCTTCACATTTAAAGGATTGGGTAGCAGGAGAAGGTACGCCAAGCCCAGCTATGTTAGCTGCAGCCACTTGAAACTGGTATATCATGTTCTCCTTCAAATCATTTATCTGCCACATAATTGGAACAATACAACATGTTAATACATTGTCCTATAATGGAATGAACAAAATATTCCAAGTTTTTATTGTTTTAAAAATAAATATTGCTGAAACATTAATACTTTGAATGACTGACAGAAAAATAATAATGCTTAAGATCCTATGTTCATTTTTCAAATTAATGTTTGTATGTGTGCATGTACAGTATGTTTCTATGAAATTATATAGCACCGATGCAGATATCAAATATTATATTACTCTTGGAACTTACTGGAAATCTCAATGTTGTTTAACTTTATTACTCAATGTGTCTGTCTGTCTGTCTGTCTGTCTGTCTGTCTATCTATCTATCTATCTATCTATCTATCTATCTATCATGAGCCACGGTGGTGCAGTGGTTAGAGTGCAGTACTGCAGGCTACTTCTGCTGACTGCTGGCTGCCTGCAATTTGGCAGTTCAAATCTCACCAGGCTCAAAGTTGACTCAGCCTTCCATCCTTCTGAGGTGGGTAAAATGAGACCCAGATTGTTGTGGGGGGGGGCAATATGCTGACTTGGTAACCACTTACAGAGGGCTGTAAAGCAGTATATAAGTCTAAGTGCTATTTCTACCCACCCACCCACCTACCTACCTACCTACCTACCTTAGTCCAAACCAGGACTGCATTTTGAAAATTACACATCTTATAACAGAATAATTGTAAGAACAATGTCATGGCAAGAAGTGGAAAAATTAGTAGATTACATTAGCACTGTATTTGAAAATCATGATTAATAAGCAAAGACCTTATTAACCAAGATGATAAGCCAATAGTGATCAAAATGGTCCTTTAAATCTGGAGGAAAAAAAACAAGACTAAGAATAGATATCTTTGATAATAAAAAACCTTTCAAGGGACCATTGGTTAATGAATACATATATTATGGATATAATTAAAACAGTACTCACAAGATAAAAACAACCCAGTTATAAGTTTGGATTCTAACCTAAATCAACCTGATCTTAATAAAAGAAAAATTTTAAGTTGGGGCTGGTGGCACTGTGGAATACCCCAAATTAAGTAGCAGTCACAAGTCTAGAAACATAAAACTCTCTTACCCTATATGCCCTTTCACTAATGGCTTTAATGTTTGCTTCCTTCCATTCTCCAGGTACTCCACCAATTACTTCCCGGTAATTCACATAGTAGCCGGTGATCTCAGCTCCACCAATAACTTTTGGCTGTTTCCATCCAAGAACCATTGACTCACGAACACTTTCAAGCACCGTGATGTCATATGGTGGAGATGGAGGTGCTGTTTTATGATGAATAATTTAGTATTAGGATAGAAATATTCAGTTATTCAATCAAACTTTTGTATAGCGTTATTTATATATATATAAATAACGCTATATATATATATATAAAATAACGCTATATATATATATTGGTTATAGTTTATCCTGGAGTTTCCTTTCTTCAAACAAAAATCATGTAGCTAATTGAAAAACACTTCTGGATAAGAAATATAGGTTTCTCTAAACTCCATATTCTGTAAGTAAAAATATTAAAATGAGTTATTTAAAAAGTAATATATTATGGAGTGAATGTTGTAGCGCAAAATGACTTCAGCTCTAGTTCACAACAATGACATTTTTAAAAAGAGACATAGCTGTAGTATGTAGGTATATGTGTGTATGTGTATATAATGTGTATGCATGTGTGTGTATACAAATACTCTTTTGCTGAATTCAAGCTTATTGTTTCACAGATGTTTTGTCTTCTTTTCCTCTTTTTCCCATTCTTAACTTTTAGTATTCATAATGCTCTAATATCGCATCTGAATTACCACCTACCTTGCACACAGTAAGCGCCCATTACAAGTCACAGCAATCCAAATCACATACAAATGAAAATATTTGGAGCTATATTTTTGAGGACAGCAAGGAGAGAAAAAATAAATCTCTATCCACCTCCATTAACATCTAATATTCCATCTCTTTCCTGCAATGCCTTCCTGATCTTGAAAATGCATGAAAATGCCACATAGACTATCAAAATTCGGATGTAGTTTACTCAGAATCCTGTTTTTCAGTTGCTGAATCTTTTTGCAAAAATGTGTACTTATTTTTTAACTAGAAAAAAGAATTACCCGAAGACTCACATGATTTCACAGTAAGATCTATGAAAGAGACTTGCTTAGGATAACATCAGGGAAAAAGAGGATTTTTTTAAAAAAATAAATAGAGCAAAGCTTTCTCAGCACATGCCAGATTAACACAGAGATAATTTCTTCTTTAGTCAACCCTCTCTGCTTCTCTGTGACATTAACAAAACAAGGCAAAGTCCATTAGTTTCTACTAACTTTCTAAATACTTTTTAAGATACATCATTTATATTTAGGTTTTAAGTATGGTTTCTAGCTATAGTACTGGAAGCTGCACATAACCTGGCAAAATAAGAACAGGAATGTTTTTAAATAAATACAAATCTAATCAAGAACACTGGTTTTGAGATTATCTTTTCATTAAAAAAAGATAACATCAAATAAATAGTCTGAGTCATCTCATGTAAAGCATATGAACATTTTCAATTATTTTGGAATTAGAAACTGAACCAGCTAGAGAAAAAAAATACTAAATGTTCATAAATCACTTCCATAGAATTACTTAAGTGAATATAATTTGTTTCTCCTCACTCGTACACTTACTCATTGGCTAAATAGTTACGTTGTTGGGCAACTTTCCCTTGTTTTTTATTTATATATTGTTGTGTATTATCTTGTGGCTTGTATTCTCTTTTATAAATAGTAAACTGATAAATAATTTAGATTAGATGTACTTGTGGTATATTCCATGTATACAATTATACCAGGATAGTTCCAGTCACCATGGCCATTGGTAAAATATTATGATCGTTAGACCTCTAAATAGCAGCAACCTTCAAACATGTGGTGTGCAAAATATTTTGTCAATCTCTTTAATAATGTATTCCCAATTATGGCAGGTTCATTACCTGTGCTAGATGGTGACTATCTTTAATATATCCAAATTTAAACATTTTGGATTTATTGTTTTCTGAATATGAAAGATAGTTATAATTGGAGTTTTCTTCTCCTTAGATATTCTTTTACAAATGTTTTGGGCAATGTCCTGATGATTTGAAATATGCAAATATGCAATGTATTCAATATTTCTTCAAAGAATGTTTACCTTGCTTTTCAGCTATGAAGTTATCAGTGCCCTGTATGTTTCTAACTCGGAACATGACTGATATGATATTAATTAATGATTGTATGTACAATTTTATTTTATTTTCTGTTGTGAAGAATTGGAAGAAATTAAAAAAAATCTTGGAAATGTGATACTACTACAAAATAAGGCCATAGGAACTGAATGTTCAATGGGCACCAAATGTTACCACCAGAGGTGGTATTTAGCAGGTTCTGACCAGTTCTGGAGAACTGGTAATGGAAAGTTTGAGTAGTTCAGAGAACCGGTAAATACCACCTTTGACTGGCCCCACCCCCATCTATTCTCTGCCTCCCGAGTCCCAGCTGATCGGGAGGAAATGGGAATTTTGCAGTAACCTTCCCCTGCAGTAATGGAGATTTTACAATATCCTTCCGTGGAGTGGGGTGGGAATAGAGATTTTACAGTATCCTTCCCCTGCCACGCCCACCAAGCCATGCCCACAGAACTGGTAGTAAAAAAATTTGAATCCCATCACTAGTTATCACAATATTTTAGATGCAATATATATTGCTATCTCTTAATAATAATAACATAGTAAACAGTAATTCAACCAGATTAGCAAATAAATGCAACATGCAAGCTTGATGTTAGACGCAACATATAAATGTGCCATAGACTTAGTGACTTCTATATTGTAAATGTAATGAGCTTTGATGGAAGCTGAGCATTTATTAGATGGAGATGATCAAAATGTCGCATTGGCAAAGATGTCTACTTGCAACTTGGATGATCACAGACTATAACTGTTTGAAATGAAGGAGCTAACAAGGTGAAATCACTGCATATGACCAAAGCTCACCTATATCGTTTTTCTTTTGAATTTTCTCCAATGTAGAACCATCTCCAGGAACAGACTTACGTGGGTGCTTGGTAGTTGCCTTTTGTGATGAAGGAGTAGGAACTGGGTCACTCCCTTTACTGACTGATGGACTCCTCTGCTTACCAGAGCTACTGGGCATTGTTTGTCTATTGGGTTTAGCATTGCAATTTAACAAAGCATCTGTGTCAAAGATAGGCTGGGAGGACTCATGCATGCCTTCCCAGTTGACAGTGCGGCCTGTTAGTCCATCAGCTTTATCACTTAGTCCAGGACATACACCATGAAGCAATCCTCCCCCTATAATTGCCAGAAAATAACAAAGACATTTGAAATTAGAATTCATTCCCAATTCTCCGTTATTGAACAAAATGAAGAAATGGAGACAAAGCAAGACAACGAAGAAACATCAAAGCATTAGCTACAGACAACATGTGATATGGTGAGATTATATGAATTTAAATCTAAAACATGTAGTCATGCAGTTAATATTGCTATGAATGGTCCATCCAAAGACCTTCCATTATCTTCAAAAAAAGTTCTATTGTCTTTGGAATGAGGGAAAACCATAGTTATATGATCTATTTAAGCAACCTCAGAATGATGAATCATTGAATTGATGTTTAAAATGGAGTCAAACAATATATGATTATTGGTATTTTAATTATTTTTAATTAATTAATTAAATAAGTAAATTAATTATTTTAATTTGTTAAGCAACATGCAAGATTTTTTTAAAAATCAGATCATGACTATATGAGGAGTTAACAAGGAAGTAAATTAGGCAAATGAATTAATCAACTTAATCTCCCAAGCTATAGCATGTTAGAAATTAGACAAGTACTTCATTATGAGATCAGTTTGCCAGATGATTGCCAAGTAATAAGAGGGTGAACGTACTGTTTATACAGAGTTACAAGGAACACACCCAAAGATGTCTGAGATGGTGAAGATGAACAGTCTACAAGTGCTTATTGCTTGGATGACTATGAAACGATGGAAGTGAAATATTAAACATTACCAATGCATATTCGGTGTGGAATATTGAAGTTAATCTAGATATAATTATAACGTTGATTTGTGTTTTTCCTATAGGAACAGTGCATTGCTTACCAATAGCTGCCTTGACTTCAATGGCTTCTGAGTCCTTTGAATATCCACTTAATCCAGCTGCGTTAACAGCTCTGACACGGAAAATGTAGCGATCTCCAGTAGTAAGTCCATGACAAGTGAATCTTAAGTAAATCAATGTATAAATGAAATGAAATTAAACTAATTAAAACACTGTGAAATTATACAGTATTTCACTCTTTACACAAATGATTTCTTATATGAAATAAAGCACATGTTTCTTAAGTAATGCAGTACAGTAGGATTACAAAGAATATAAAAATGGCAAGGTCCATTGCAAAATTACTTAATAATTATTTTCTTATCTTTCTTGTCTCTTTCTTCATCGAGGGGACAGGGGATAGTGGGACTGCAATGAAGGATTTTGATTCTGCATGAAGGCTTAAATTTATGGAGGGGCAATGAACAAATCCTTGCTCATGCCTCTTATATAACAGGCTATCCATATATAGAGAAATGCCTGAATAGTAATCCTTTAAAAGTTCACAACGGCTGTATCTTATCACAAAATGCCAAACTGGTCAATAAGTTGAATCATTTTACTTGTTTACGTGAACTTAAGCACAATGCTCTTAAAGTAATTTACTCTGAAATGGGCCTCTACTTATGATATAGACCATGATGGTGAACCTATAGCACGCGTGCCAGAGGTGGCATGCAGAGCCCTCTCTGCTGGCACGCGTGCCGTCGCCCCAGGTCAGATCTCCGTGGCGTTCCTTTCATGAGCTTTTGTTTCCCTGCAAATGACAAAACAGAAGCTCACAAAAGAAAAAGATCTTACCTCTTGCCACACTGCCAATGTTGGGATGCCCTGCCTCTTGCCAGCCAACTGATCTTTGGGTCTCTGCTGTGCATGTGTGCACCTTCCAGTTTGGGCATGTGCACACACGCAGTTTGGGCACTCAGTGTCTAAAAGGTTCGCCATCACTGATCTAGTACTTCACAGACAATATATATGTTCTTTTGGTTGCGATATCATATGTTTTATCATTCATGGTTTGTTAAGGTTGACATAATGGTATAAATCATTGATGTGATATTGAGAAAAAGTGCTCTCTTGCAGGTCTTGGAATTAGCATGTTTAATTCTTCATATGAATTGCAGAATTTTAGGGTTTATACAAGATTTAATAGAAGTTCTTGAATATATAATCAGAATTTATATGTGGTTGTTTAGCTTATTTAAATTATTTGTGCTGAGATATACAAGACTAATAGAATGCAGGGAATAAGAAATTAGGATATCCAATACATCAGTTTTGGTTTTGGCAAACCAAAAGTCACATAATTTTACACAATTACAACTCAATCAAATATTTCATTCATGCCACTTTTCAGAAGGGATCCAGTTACTGAACATTCATGCAATATTTTTCCTTTTTTGCCCCTTTTCAAATATTATTTCGCAAATGATACTTAATTGTACAATTTATTACCTTGTGCCTTTCACAGGGTTATTGTTGCTTGGCACCCAATCACCAGACCCTACTTTACTTGCTTCTATGTAGTATCCCACCAATTCCTTTGCATCTTCAGATTCTCTCCAAGTGACAACTACTGATGTATCTGTATTTCGAGTGGGTATAATGTTGCTTGGTGGGCTAGGAATATCTAGAGGGAAAGATAAACTATTAGAGCGTAGTATTCCTACTTTAACTGCAGCATTCATTCATTCAGTCAGTCAGTCAGTTAGTCATTCATTCATTCAGTCATTCAAATTTAGAACTCCAATGGCATACTATTTAAAGCAAACAACATACAAAATATAATGTATGATATAAAATATACATAAATAACATTATATGGACAGCCGGTATTATTTAAAAGAATACCCTTTTAACAGATGGACCATATCTACCCTACCCCAAGGCCCAGAGGAACAACCAGTTTTTCAAGGTCTTCTTCAACAGCATTAGGGCAGGAGCCATAGGAGCCATATGATCTTATTCCATGAGGGAAGACATCATGACAGAGAAAGCATGCTTCCAGATCTTGAAAGATTACAATGTTTAATCAAGGGGATCCAGAGTACCACTCTTATAAGATAGGCAGAACCCTGAGAACTGAACAGTCTCTCAAATAGCACTGGAGTAGTAATAGGTAAGCAACAATCAATATTATATTGGAGTGTCCTTCATTGTATACTTACCAAGTTTGTCACCAACCACAGTGGCTTCAGTGGCCTCAGAGGGCTCACCAATTCCAGCTGAATTACAACAACGAACACGGAATTGGTAGGATTTCCCTTCGGCTAAGTCAAAAAGTGCGAAGCGAGGAGACTTTACTGGGATCTCAGTATTCACTCTTTGCCAATTTTCTGTTCCTGCAACACACTAGAATAAAAATTTCAGAATTGGGAAAGACCAGTGTCTTCAACCAAAAATCATAGACTTTTCTCTAATGTGAGCAAACACGCCCCCCCTTTAAATTATGCTTAATGAAGTTTCATTATTAGAATAAAATAGAATAACAGAGTTGGAAGGGACCTTGCAGGTCTTCTAGTCCAACCCCCTGCCTAGGCAGGAAACCCTATACCACTTCAGACAAATGGTTATCCAACATCTTCTTAAAAATTTCCAGTGTTGGAGCATTCACAATTTCTGCAGGCAAGTTGTTCCATTTATTAATTGTTCTAACTGTCAGGAAATTTCTCTTTAGTTCTAAATTGCCTCTCTCCTTGATTAGTTTCCACCCATTGCTTCTTGTTCTACCCTCAGGTGCTCTGAAGAATAGTTTGACCCCCTCTTCTGCAGCATGACCAATAATAGTCTAATTCTACTATGCATTTTTAGTTGTACTATACATACCCAGCATAGAGTTTTATGGGGATGTGAAGCATCCATCTCTTGATCACTTATAAATTAGTTGGCAAAAAACAATGTGTTTCTCCCAAACATTCTGAACAGCTTTAATCTTTCCTTTCAAGTAACTCCATCTGTTTTCCAGCATTTCTGTTACAATCTAAAGTAAAATCTGAATGTGCAGGGCTTTAGCATTTTCCACAGATCTAATAGGATGAGATCATTGTTTTAAAAGTATTCAACAATGCTCATTTCACACACAAGATCTTGGGTACCGCTCAGAATGTAGACAATCTATGTTTATTTCCTGTTTAGTTTGATTAATTGACCAAATGTTCTAGGATGCTGTAATCTGAAGGACCTAAAAAAAGTTCAACTTTTATTATGCTATGATCCATTGCTATGACACTTTAATTTTTAAAATTCTTCCTTGATTTCATTAAATCAGATTTCTCTGAGCATTTTAGATAGAGGCAAAATGATACCCATAGTATTAAATTATTTTGAGACTTTGTATTGTGACTCAAACTTACTGTGACTCTGCTCTCTTTGAAATTTCTTTTATATTTCAAATTATGCCCTTTGATGAATAAACCACCCCCCACCCAGCCCGCAAAATGCCCTTCTTGTTCTTGTACTAGAGTTGATCACATTGGGTCACATTATCCTGGTTTTCTCCCTTTCATCAAGTTTCTGTTTTGCCTGCTATATCAATATTCTTGTGGACCTAAGAGGTTCTTTCACAATGGTGATTGGAGGATTGGGAAAGAACTGCTGTCAGAATGTAAAATCAAGACAAATTACTGATAATCAGAGCAAGAAAGGATATTGAAATCTTAGGAATAGTTTTAAAGGTACTGAGGACCACAATTAAAAGCAATTATAAAAATATATATTTGTAAATTTTCTTTCTTTCAACATTCTCAATATTCAATCCAATCAGTACTTCAACTATTAGAGAACTAGTTAGTTTCCCAAGTATCATTCTTTTTGTCCATCCATTCATCCATCCATCCATCCATCCATTCAATTTTCATTAAATGAAACCAAAGAAAAGACAACTTTTCTCTCCCTCCTTATTTCTTTGTCAGTCTTACTTATTCAATTATTTCATATATATTCATAGCTTTTTTCTACTGTTATTGTAAATACTACATTAAACACGAGAGAAAGACAGACATAGCAAGGATAGCTCCAAAGTCTTAAAACAATTTTAAGTTTTTAAAGTATTAATACTGTTGAGACACTCTGTAGTGTGTGTCTTTGATGTTAAATTAAATAGTTTGAAATGAAAAGGTATCAAACAAATAGCTTGACAAAAAAATCAATGAAAAAATAGTGCACGGTCATCTTGTTTTTACCTTTTCAACAAAGTACATGACACCTTCATGGCCTCGTTCATGTGGAGGTTTCCAGCTAAGTACTATGTAGTTCTTAGTTGCCTCTGTAACACGGAGGTCTAATGGAGGTCCAGGAACAATACCTTCTGCTTGAAGAAGAAAAACAAAAAAAGAAGAATCGGCAGAAGAAGTTTATTCACTTTTTCCTCCACTAAGAGCCCCTCTGTATGCTGCATCTGCATTGATCTAGCACTGGTGCTATATTCTTGAGCATCTAAGAACTGGCTCAACTATGATGCAGCTCAAATTGCAACACTCCCACTTTACTATCATGGTACTGGAATTTCTTAGATCTTGAAGTAAACCATTTCCCGCTTTCAGGGATTTTGCCTCACACTTGCACTCTGCACTAGAGCCCAGAGATCTTTAGCAGATTTCATACACAACCAAACTTGATCTTAATCCTAGTATTCTAAACAGTTTTGTAATCCTTGTAAAACCCTACTGATTTCTGTGTTCATGTAAGCAACATAAAACCTCATCCTATTGTCTAGCATCTGTAATTATTATTTCTCACCTTATAGGTAAAGATATGTTCTATGCTACAATTTACAACCATAACCAACCTAGGGGGAAAGTTCTTGGCTGCAAATCTATAACATCATATATAGTATTATAGATTTCAATGAGAATTTGAGAAATTAAATCCATGTTTTGATACTGAAATGACTGCTTCCTTCAGACCAGCAGCTCAAATCGTAGTTATTATTGCCAAATAAATGAACATAGCATGAACTGAAGACACAGGGTTACAACTGAAAACTAGTAATTATTTTTCTATTTTCTACACCGGACAATTTTTTTCTCTAGAAGCTTCTATTGATTCTGTCAGACTTGCAATATTTACACTCTTCTATTGCTGAGATGGAGAGAACGCAGATTGGGTCATGATGATTTATGCCTGTTTTGTGCAGTTATGCCAACTTCAAAATGCTTTGAGTGGCTTACATTACCACTGAACAATAGAAAGCAAATGAGCCTGCAGAACAATTGAATGCCTTTATGTCAAACCTGAGACTAGAAAAGTTCAGTTTCAGAAATGAATTTTTTCAAAGAAAATAAAAGTAAATAAGCATTTTCTATCCAACACAGCAAATCTACTCACATGGCTGGGAAAAATATTTTTTAAAACCTAAAATTAATAACGGTATGTGCAAAACTTGCTATTCCAGAAATAGAACATTTCTGAGAACTTTGGAACATTGCTTTTATCTTTTAAACCAAGCCAATTTGATCTGGCATGATGGTGGTCTGATGACTTTCTGAATGATAATCCTTTGAACCAGAAATGATTTGTGGCAGTCCAGATGTAGTCCAGTTCTCAGAACAAGTCCACAATATCACAAACCATCTTTGGAACAGTCAGATTGATCAACAAGAGAAATAGAATATTTTGAAGAATGATTTAAACATTTTAGACTGTTCTGAGTAAGGTTTTGCACATATTTTCTCACAATTATTTCAAACAGCATAGTCATATTTCCTGATTAAACTACAATCCATATATAAAGTTTCATGTGAGAAGCCAAGACAAAACGATGTTTAGGCTTCAATACAGATATAATCTCCAAATAAAACATTAATTTCTATACAAAAAAAAAGTGTTACCTGAAGGTTCCTCTTCAGTAACTATAATCTGTCCGGTCCAAGGGGCAGAAGGATGACCTAAACATATTGACAATGATTAGTTGAATTAAGCATTACCCCTTACTTGCCCAGTTATTTAACTTCCCTTCTTGTAACCAAATAACCTTAACATTAATATTTCAGTCTGGAAAACAGAAACCATTAAGGTAATAAAGTCAGATCTCTACTTACTTCCCTGACTCAGTTCATAACTGCTATACATACATATCTTAGTTGCATATAGTAGTTGGAGTAGAGACATGACTTATCTCTTTCCATTAATTACATCATGCTTTCCAAAACTGGGCTTTTCCAAATGTATTGGACTACAGCTCCCATTAACTTCACTTATTTGGGCCAACTTCCTTCCCATAGAAAGAATTCAGATGCCTCAGGTTTTAATACAATATTTCTGTGCAAATTTATTTTATTTTATTCATTTATCTTATTCAATTTCTATAGCCACCCATCTCGATCCAAATTTTAAAACCATAAAAACAGTAACAAATTATACATATAGGCAATAAAAAATTATCATAATAGTTACATAAAAATGAGCACTCACAGGCTTTTCTAACCTTGTGGTGTCCACATGTCCTGCACTAGAACTAACACAACCACCTCTGGTCATGAGGTGCTAGGGATCTACAGACCAATGCACCTGGTAAGCATCAAGTTAGAAAACATTCTCAAAGTTCTCATTCACATAGCAGCTTTGCACTGGTTCTGAATAGATCTGCTTCCTGTTTCCTCACGAAAGAGCCATCTTAATGACAGCATGCTGAGACAGATTAAAGATGGTCCAAGGTGATCCAGCAGAAAGAAGTGTCATGCATCAGTAAACAGAACCATAACTGCTTTATGAACATTTCATATCATAAGGCAGGGAGTCTTTGGAAGGCTGACTGGAATCCAAATGGCTTATTGTGGGAACAAGTCCTCCCATCCAACTGGGACTCTGTACCTTTGCTTTCACTGCTGGAGGGTACAAATCTTTGACTGGTGACTATTTTCTTGTTATGTTTGTTTCTGTTTCATCAGGGGAGCATCAACCTCACAGAACACCTCTACTTTGGTGAGCTCCTTTCCAGGTTGGATGAAAAAGGTAAGAAAAGAGGGACAAAGGACTAAAGGGAAGATAATTCTTAAGAGAAAACTATATCACAGCATTTCTTTATGGATAAGATTATGGTTCTGGTTCCTGTACTGAATATTTCCGATAATGATATATAAACAGCGGTTGAAAGAAATGTTATAGCAATAGCCATAGCACTTAGACTTATATACCGCTTCACAGTGCTTTACAGCCTTGTCTAAGCAGTTTAATAGAGTCAGCATACTGCCCCCAACAATCTGGGTCCTCATTTTACCGACCTTGGGAGGATGGAAGGCTGAGTCAACCTTGAGCCAGTGAGAGTCGAACTGCCAACTTGCTGCATTCTAACCACTGCGCCACCACGACTCTTGGTTAGAAAGGGGTTTTGTTCAGCAAATCTTATTTTGAATAGTGAAGTTTTTGTTTACTATTGTTTCCTCTAGTGGAATGCTCTTAGTCTTCATTCATATCTTCTAAAAATTAAAATTGTAAACATCTTGTTGACATACATTAGAAAGTCTCTTACTTTTAAGTCTGGCTCTATCAGCAGGATCTAATGCTGCCACAGGTTCTGAGATGCGGGATGGAATGCTGATACCAACATTATTCACAGCACGAACACGGAATATATATGAGCGCCCTTCAATTAATCCTGTGACAGGGAAGCGAGCAAACTTCACTGGTGTTTCATTGCATTGGGACCAGTGAGTGGTACCAACTTCACATCTGGAGGTAGGAAAAAAAGCAAGAAAGGCAAAATGACATGGAAATAATGAATACATCTCAATTCTTTCCAATATTTGCTTATGTTTGCTTTAATGTACCTGTCGGCTTCCTCTTCCTCAAAAACTGCCTAAAGGCGTAGGAATTCAGTAACTATTTTTATAGCCACTGAGTGTAGACTTATTGTCCCTTCATAAAGTAAAATGAAATAAATACATTTCGAACATCTTTGTAAATTGAATACATTGGAAAAGATACAGTCCTTATAAATCCTTCTGGGCATTCTACAGGCCTATCAACATCTATGCCATCTAGGATGTTGGATTGTAAAGGTCTGAATGAGCAAAATCTTTCTTATGTTAATATACTAAGACTTATTGACCATAATGATATTAGTTACAGGATTCTACTGAATCCTCATCCACTTTTAATCAGAGTTATTTAGATGAGCTTAGTCTGCTCATTTTACTTGGGCTTCTTTTCATGCTCAATCTAAATATGAAGGACTTGACCTGATCCTTGTATATCACCACAGCTTCTTCTCAGCATGTTTAATTTTATGTACATAAAAACAATGCTTTGTTTCAGACATTATGTCCAATGTGTAAAAGTTTATAGCTTAAAGTAGGGTTTCTCAAATTGCAATCTAGGACCCCTGAGGATGGTCACAACTGTTTTTAAAATTTGATGAGACAAAGCGAAAGCATTGTCAAAACTAACTCCAGATTTTGTTTCTATTTTGTCTTTGCAAACCTACAAAGGGCAGCTGTGAAATTACAAAGTTTGAAAATTCCCATGATACATAGATTAAAATTTAATTACTGTATTGAAACTATATGATGAATTTATTTTTTCTTGCTTTAATCTCAATTAAGTTATTAGTTTTGTTCATAGGTAAGAGATGTCATGTAAATTCATTTATCATTTTATGTGGACACAATGCAACAAAGTTTGAAGGTTAGAGTTACTGGGGTATCAACTGATGTAGTATTAGGTGAAATAGTGAAATTCCACAATATAATCAGTGAAACAGAGAGAAAAAGATATTAAAATACTTAAATGTATACATGTAGCATTATGATTACATGTATTACCAGTGTAGTAAATCATATTCTGGAATATGTGTTAATTTGAGAAAATAACAAATCCAATATTGTAAGAATCAGATAACTGAAACTTCTTAATCCACATTTTCCTTACAGTCATAATGTCAAAGAGATTACTTATCCCAGTCTATCATAAATACTAACTTATCAATGAAATATCCTAAAATAGAATGTCCGCCATCAACAGCTGGTTGTTTCCAAGAGATGATAACATAATCTTTGTTAGCATCCAAACACTTCACATCTAAGGGAGAACCAGGAACTCCTGCTATATCAGCATCAGCATCTAAATGGAAGGAGATATGCATTTAAGAATATGACTATTAGCAAAAAAAGTTCTTTTACCTTATTAGTACAGTTTTAATTTTTCACTAATTTATCTATAACTTATGTCATAATAAAAACACAATCTCATTAAGAATAATAAGAAGCTATTTTTGATTACACGTTCCCTCCCTCAGTGCATCCAACCAATCACACAATATCCATGCAAATACAATAGATTGCTGACTGGTAACACCTATTATTAAAATTTAGAATATCAAAATTGCAAGCATAATTATTTGACTTTCATACAAACTTTATTATAAGATTAGAAAGAAGAAACCTTTGCCATTTAGATCAAAATGTTTGTTATACAATGTAGGTTTTGGTCTTAAGCTGATTGTTTAATAGCGAAGTCATACACAACGCACAAAAACATGCTAATAAAATGAAGAAAAACAGATAAGTAGATTATATTTTACAAAAGTTAAAGTACCCAAAAAAATTAAAAAGAAAGAAAAAGAAGAAAAAGATATATTTACTGGTAGTTTTTAAGTTCCCTCCTTTATGTATGTCTGCTAATTTGCTGTACTATAGAACTTTAAGCCTCCTTAGAAGCCAGACTGTGATTGTATTTGCAGGTGGTACAATACATGATGTATTGTATGTATGGGAATCATTCTTGCTTAAATTTAGTCTTTTGTCACACACACATGCACAAATACATACACACATACTGTTAGTTTTTCATTGCTGCATGGAATAGAATTCCATTTCTCCATGTCTGTTGCCAATCAGATATTGTTGGAATTTTAACTCTTCTACTGGCTCACGTTATTTGTGAAATTACAAATAACTATCTCTTGGGAATGTTCTATATTTGTGATGATATATATATATATATTTTGATCATGTTCAACAAGAGGAGTGTTATTTCCCAGGACCTGATGACCTGGCGCCATTCTGGGCTTGATCAGAGAGTCAAGAATTTGAAGAGTATCAGAGTTGGCATTACTCTCTTCAGCTGCTTTCAACAGCTGACACTGTGATATTGAGGCACTGCATGGACTAGTGAAATGTGATCATCTAACACTTGTGCAACAGAAATTCCAGAACTTGTTAAAAGTATGAATTCCCTAGTGAAATGCATCATCTGTATAAAAATCTAAAAACAACCTGATTGAAAAGAACAACATGAATATCTATAGTTAACGAAGTACAAAACTATGTATGTATAAAAATTTAGAACTGGATAAAGTGATGCTTATAGAATTACAAGTCTGTGATTGGCTTTCGTAAGAATGCATTCCATAAAAATTCTGATTCTGAGCATAGTGTAGTTATTAGTTTAGAAACCATAGGTCTCAAGCATATGTTTGTGTGATAACACAAAAAAGGTGACAGGGCTTATTTGTTTGAAAGAATCAATGTTGGGAAAATACTACAGCCTACGAAGATCAGGTTGCAACTACACACATAGCTATTCTTTTACCAGGTTCAAACAAATAGGGCCTTTCTAAATCATGAAGTCATTTTTTGATTTGAATTTGTGTATGTGTAAGATTGAAAGGAAAAGAGATTTCCCTTTTTGGTCTCCTTACATCAGATGTGAATATTTGTTATTATATTTTTTGATATTTCTAATTTTTGCATTTTGGGATGGTGTCAGGATGCTCCCAAGGTACTTATTTGTTTTGTGTAGGGGCAGAATTTGGGAAAATAAATCAGTTACATTTCTTCCTTTCAGCATATGCAATAGACTTTCACTCTCATGCACAATCTCTGCTTTAGTTCAGAGATCAAACAGGTATGGTAAAAGTCTGAAACATCTGCTCCATCCTAACCTATTTTTGATTCTTGGTTTATTTAATTGATTAAATTTGTATGCCGCCCATCTCCCTTACAAGGTGATCCTAGGGTGGCTTTCCTATCCAATAGAAAATTGGAATACAACTAAAAAAATGTGACCATTTTCTAATAAAGACTGAATTTAAAAATGAGCTGGATCAAGATGAATGTTCGCAAAAAAATAAATAAATAAATAAATCCCCAAGTCAGCCCAATTGACAGACAGTTGTGCAGTGGTTAGGAATGTGCCACCTCCTCGGTTCTTCGCCTCCTCTCTGATTCCTCCTGGTGAGGCAGACTGGAACTATTATTAAAGGGCTGTAAATAATTTTAAACACATTCTTTGCATGCTTTCTCTATTCTGTTTTAGTCCTAATAATACTACTCATTCTCTTTCTTCTTTAACCTTGTGTGTATGTGTGTGTGTTTGTAATTAGATATTTTAAAGTAATAGAGGGACTTGTTAATAATGCCTATTTAGCAGTGGTGAAATCTAAAATTTGTTACTACCAGTTCTGTGGGTGTGGCTTGGTGGGGAGGTAATGTGACTGGGTGGGCGTGGCCAACTTTTTTTTTTTAAACTTTTAAAACCATTTTTTCTACCACCTCTTCGGCAAAGAGGTTGTAAAAAATGGTTTTAAAAGCCTCTGACAATCCCAGCTGAGTTGCCTGATCGGCAGAAGCTTTTTTTCTTTTAAAAGCCTCTGACAATCCCAGCTGAGTTGCCTGATTGGCAAAGGCTTTTTTTTTCTTTTAAAAACATTTTTTTCTGCCAAAGAGATTGTAGAAAAAATACTGTTAAAAATATTTTTAAAAAAGCCTCTGATGATCGCGCGGCTCAGCTGGACATGGGGGGGCAGAGATTTTTGCTTCTGGTTCTCCAAACCACCTGCCTCCATTGCTACCGGATCGGGCGATCTGGTCCGAACCGGGAGCATTTCACCTCTGCTGTTTAGGTATTATAGATTAAGTATATAAATTTCAGGGATGCGGTGGCTCAGTAGGTAAGATGCTGAGTTTGTCGATCAAAAGGTTGGCAGTTCAGTAGTTCGAATCCCTAGTGCTGCATAACGAGGTGAGCTCCTGATACTTGTCCCAGCTTCTTCCAACCTAGCAGTTCAAAAGCACGTAAAAAACGCAAGTAGAAAAATAGGGATCACCTTTGGTGGGAAGGTAACAGCGTTCCATGCACCTTTGGCATTTAGTCATGCCAGCCACATGACCACGGAGATGTCTTCGGACATCGCTAGCTCTTCAGCTTTGAAACAGAGATGAGTACCGGCCCCTAGAGTCGGGAACCACTAGCACATATGTCCGAGGAGAACTTTTACCTTTACCTATATAAATTCCTTCATTTTTATTCTCTATTGAGGATTCTAATTATTTTATTTATATTTATTTATTAGTTAGAAATGTATTCTGTCTTTCCTCTAGAAAGAAAATGTGGACTGCAAACATTTGATACTATTCAATTTTGTCTCTGTCAATGAGATAGGGACGGTTCAATGAGTCACGTAAATTAGGCTTCTGTAACTGAGGAGGAACATGAATATGGGACTTTACAATCATAAATCTAACACCTTAAATTCTATATCACATTGGCTGAATTTTGCTGCAATAAAGCCTAAAAGAATGATGTACAAGATTAAACTGGATATGACACACGGCAAAGGTAAACAATTTGGTTCCCTTCAGAAATTTGGGATCGAGGACTATATTTACAAGGGACGCAAGAATCAGGTTGTCCACCTTTGACATAATATATCTTTAAGAAGATCTTCTGGCAACATTTTGATTGGCGCAAGTATTTATTGTAAGGAAGGAAATTCCTATATTAAATGATGCTTTAATGATTATTAAAAGTATAATTATAATTAATGGTAATCAGAGCTATAAATAATAATCATATAAAATGTGTCTATATTAGAGAAGAGAGTATAACACTGAAATTTTACTGTCATTAGTGCCACCTTCATCACTGTCTTTACTTTATAATTGCTATGATATGTCTTACCTCGAACAAAAACATAAGCACTGTACTCCTCATAATAGTCTCCCATTATCACACGAATGGTATAAAGGCCTTCATCTTCTTTATTAGCATGAGTCAAGGTCAATGAGGCTCTTTCTCCACTCCAATGCATCTGAACCCATTTTGATGGAGAAATCAAAACTCCTAAAAATTAAATATATATTAAATAAATAAATATATATATATACCCTGAACATATACCACTTACAAATGGATACAACTCACAAATGGAATTGTTCATGTTTAAATAAACTTCCTTTACCAAGGAAATATCTTATAGTCCTTTCACAATGATACATTTGACTGAGTTTAATTCATCGAAGTGACCTTTTTCAAAACTTTTTTCTTTCCAACCTTACATACTGTATATGGAAAAGTTCAATCAACAATGTGTTTGCTTAGGAGAATGAAAATAATCTATCATTTCCTCACATGTGATATTAAAAATGCACATCATCGTCATATATAAGTGTCAACTGGTTTAATAATTGTGCGTTGGCCTTAGGAAATTAGTCTCACTCCCAAGTATTCATATTGATTACAGGACCATCCCAAAATGTTTTCATCCTCAAGGCAAAAAAAAAAAAAAAAAGCTATTTCCAGTTTCACTCAATTTATTAAAATGGATTAGCTGTTAATCTTACTTCAAGTCAGAAAAATATCTTCAAGTGCACCCATGAACACAGTGAAGCTCAAAGAGTCAGGAGAAATTTTAAGGTGTATATAACGCTAACCATTCTGTATTTTAAGTATTTGCCAATTGAGACGCTACTCTCCCACTCTGTCTAACAATATGGCCAGTCCTCAGTTACAAGAAGAAGACAGAAGAGGCTTTCACTAACTAGTTAACAAGATATTATACAGTGCAAATAATTTATTACAGTCTTTAATGAAGAAAAATATGTCTTAATCTGAATAATCAACAGTTTTACAGTTTATTGTGCAATGATAGCTTATAAGCAAATAATAGTTAAATATCCTGGCTTATTGTAATATGTAATTCAGCCACAGACTGAGAATAAAAGTACCATTAGTATAGGTAGCTTTAAGTTTATGTCCATTTGTTCAGTGACTATTCAAAATTACAGAGGTGCTGGAAAAAAAATAAATGGACAACCGGTTCTTGAAATTCTGGCCATCACAATACCCCTGTAGTCATGTGATTACAATCTGGGTGCTCAGATGCATGGCTCGTGATTTTGATATTGCAGGAAGTTATGGTCACATGATTGCCATTTGTAACCTTCTCTGCCAGTTTCCCACAAAAAAAGTCAATGAGGAAGCCAGCAGGGAATGTCAATAGTTTTTGCTCCATTTTTTTCTCCTACCTGCAGCACACCTACCCTGCTGGATGCTGCCTGCACCAGCCCTTTCACGGCCTCCTCTGACTCACATGTGGCCTGTCCCAGCCATCCCAGGCCTTCCCTCCATGGTACCCCCATGCTCCTTATGCGGGACTCCTGCCTCATCTCACTTAACAACCCACAGATTCTGGAGCTATGAGGGTAAAAGGAGCTGCCAGGATTGGTATTGCTAAGGGGTGTGGTCACAACTGCATCACTTAGCGACAGCAATCCCAATCCCAATTGGCATCATAACCTAAGGACTACCTCTTGCACAGCTTGCTTTCTATTGCATGATCCACTTTTCCTCCTACAACTTCAATTGTATAGAAATATCCTAGGCAGACATCATCTAACTGAAACAAAGAAGAAGTTTATCTTTTAGTGCTTACCATTCCTGTACCACTGGATTTCTGGGTGAAAACGCTTAATATCAGGATGGATGACAACTGTGCAGCCCAGACTCATTGTCTCACCTTCTCTTCCAAAAGAAACATCAAATGCATCCACAAAATGTATTTCAAACCTGGAAGCATAGCCATAAGGACTAACACCAAGGCCAACTGTAAGAAGAAAAACTATGCTTATTCCTTTGTTAAAGCTGGGTTATTTAAAGTTGATTTCTAAGCCGTCTTATCTTCTTCTAATAAGATAACTTTTCAGATCCCCAACAGTGGAAGCAATTTTAAAAAGATGCATACCAATCTGGGAAGTATATAATAGAAGTCAAAGTTGGTCAGTTTTCTCTACTATAAGATCAAAGTTCCCAGTTAAAAAGATATGCCTCAAATTCACCTTTCTTTCCATTGTATTATTTAAGTGATGCTTAAGTGATATTTCATTGTTCTATAAATTAAGTTGATTTTTTTTTAGTTTTTGATCATGATTTAACATAAAAGTGGATATTGTTTTCTGTAGGCTGGATATTACAAATCTGAGTTATATAACTATGCTAAAAATGGGTTTGGCACTCAGTTCATTCAAGCTGCATGTTATTAGTTTAAGAATAGTTATGACAAATTCAAACAATGGCCCTCTGGTTAGAACATTAACCAATGAGAGATTATACCATTGCTTCTGTTGTTGTCTTTATTCTGAAATCACCTGAACAATAACTTTAGGGAACCAGATAATCTTTTTGAAAGCAATACTGGCAAAATAGGTTCTATGACTTCAAAAGGCTGCATTTGTTACTTTCTGCCTTGGGCATTTTTCTTTCCATTATGCTTTCTATTATGAATTTTTTCTTTCTATTATGCTAAATGGGGAACTTTAATTTCCACATTAACAAATATACTCTAGAACAGTGGTCAAATCAATTTTTTTTACTACCGGTTCTGTGGGTGTGGCTTAGTGGGTTTGGTGTGGCTTGGTGGGCACGGCAAGGGAAGGATACTGCAAAATCCCCATTCCCTCCCCACTCCTGGGGCCAGACAGAGGTGGCATTTGCCGGTTCTCTGAACTGCTCAAAATTTCTGCTACTGGTTCTCCAGAACCTGTCAGAATCTGCTGGATTTCACCCCTACTCTAGAATGCTAATGATAGTAGATTATTGTTCCCTGTGTCAATCTATATTTTGTTCACCAAATAACAAAATTTTTCTTATAAAGGGCATTTAAAGTCATGGACTAATGAAAACAAGATAAAGCAGTGAATTCAGCAGGACTGCCAGATCTGGGCAGCAAAGAATACTGTATGGATATTGGAGGGTTTTGTACATCTTTACTAACATCTAGTGGTCAACTGGAATTTGCAGGCTCCAACTTTTAGAAATCTTGTCCTTTAAATGGGGAGGGGGATATCTCAAACTTGGTGATGCTGTGATCCTCTAAAATAATGATCTAATTATAGACCATGGATGACAGAAAAAAACTAAACACTAGAATTGCATAGTATCAAGATGATGTGGCTTTTCACCAGATACTTTCTTATATGTTAATATATATGATACTTATCTAAATGAGATAAAGTGCTTAGAATCTTAAAATAAAATTCTATCTGTCATAAGTAAATGCCTTATTCTATAACAAGAGATATGTATATATGTACAGGATATAAAGGGTTAATTTATTCATCCTCCTTTAATGTATTCATGTGTAATCACCCCCCTTTCTTGACTCCTCCCCTTTGATATAAATAGAGAGTGCTTTTACCTCATGCTTGCTTCTCACTGTAAATCTGACAAGAATAAGTAGAATGCCTATTATGAATAAACTCTTCTTTAACTGAAGAAATTGCTTCTGAATTCATCATTGAGTCTGATCCTCAAAATATTGTAACACTATCACATATATTATCAAAGGCAATAGGCAGAACTAAGCAATATTCTCTGCCTTCAACTGTATCTAATGTTGCAGCATAAGATAAATCATTATAAAATATTAATACTTCCAAAATGAGTATATTTCTTTAAATAATCTTCTCAAAACACTATACGGAACATTAAAAATTATACTAATACATTTCTGAATGACTCATTATGAAGTTTATCAACAACTTACAGCTTAGGGGCAGTGTGACAGTTCCAGCATGGAAAAAACTTTCATCAAACTCTCCTTTCACATATCCTATAGTTAAAAAAAAAAGCAAAACAACATTTCTATTGTCATTGATCTGTAGGCTGCAAGACAAAATTTTAGCAAGTGGTACAAAAAAGATTGCTAAGGGTTGAATATTTGAACAAACCTACTTTTTACTACTACAGAAGCATAAGCTGAAAGTTCTCCTTTGACATTCATGGCAGAAGCACGATACTGAGCTGTGTCATCAAAATCACATCTGTGAGGAATGAAGGATTTAGGAATAATGTTAATGTCATAAAAAAGAATGGTGCTCTTATATTTTGCAATAATTTTTAAAATTGATCCTCTGGTCCCTTCCACACATGATGGCTGTGCTGATTTTAGAAAGTTATCATTTTGGCATGTTCCCCATGTACATGAGTTTGCTAATGGGCTTTGCAGCTTCAGAAATTAATTGATCAACTCCTGTTCCTGTCCTCAATACTGTGAAGAGAGAAGATAGTCTTTCTTCATAAAAGCTGAATGTGCAGTTTCCCATTAGTGGAAATAACTGTCTTGTTCTTCCTTTTGGTTTCTTGTCTCCTGAAATGAAGCTGCCATGGTTGCATGGCACTTATTCTGCATTAGTTTATGAACCTAGAGGGCTTATTTTAGTATGACCCTACAAAGTCACCCTTTTTTTGTGCGTGTGTTTACTTGTTTTCCTTGCCATGAAAAGCAAATAGGAAACAAGAAAAACAAAGGAATAAGGCACCAGCCAGCTATCATTTAGGCATCCCAACTGGTCACCCAGGACTACCAGCTGTCCAAAGGAAAGGAAAGTGAGAGTCAACATGGAATGGTAAGAGCAAAGCCAGTCACTGTGTGAAAGAGGCCTTTCGTCTATCATACTTAGGGAAATTTTATTCAGATTTATTTATCATGTACCCTGCCCTCCAAAATTGCTCATTCAACTAGATGAAACGTTAGCATAAGAGAAAAAGGTTACATTGCATGGTAGGATTCAGAGTGGGTGAGTATGAGTAAGTTTCATGATGATTTTAAAAGCAGATGTGATATAGCAGGGGCATTTTTTAAAAAATTAAAGGAGCTTGTTGTTCTTTTACCCCATTGTCCAATATCTCCAGTTTTCACATTTACCCCATTTTCCAATATCATTTCACCTTCATTGCACTATTTTCTAAGATTTATCTAATATGTTAATGCCAGTAGCTAATTTGACTATTCACTTTTACTTAATGTTTATTTATTGACGGAATCTCTATAGCCACCCTTCTTAAACAAGTGACTTTGAGAGGCAAACAATCATAAAATGTTACACTATATATGAACATTTTCTTACATCTCAAGAGCATTCTGATTCTTAAAGCATGAAAACAAGTAGCTTTTATTCTACCAAATTCACCCATATTTTACCTGTATGATGTTTTACCACTAGACAATAATTTAATTTCTCTGTTGAATTTAATTCTTGCACAGTATTTTCAAAACTCTTGTTTAGTAAAGGATAGATGTCAGATAGAATTGTTTGAATGAATGAGGAGCAGGTTGGGGATAGGAATATGCAATATGGTTAGACGGGGAAAAAGGGAAATATTACACATTATTGAAGGGTTCAACAAAAAGGAAAAATGAAAGAAGCAACTGTTAAAGGGTTTGGGAGTTTGGTTTGGTTTTTGTTTTGTTCTTTCAACCTTACCTCAGGTTTTCAATATTTCCTCTTGGGAACAAATCTCTCCACAAAACCAGTTTCTTGTGGACTCCTTTTTCTTCATGGAACAATTTGACTCAATTTATACAATACAATTTATTGTCTTTTGCCAATGAAGAAATAGGATAATGTGCTACATAGCACCAGGATCTTATATCCTATGCAGTTAAACTGTAATCTTAATTCTTAATAACATTTTGATTATATTAAGACCCTAAATCTGATTAGCTGTATTTAGGATATCAGCCTAAGCATGGTCATAGGACTAAGCTAGAGTTCATGGAAGATGAATGTTAATTCACTTCAGCTGATAATTTGTACATCACTTGAGATGATGTGTAGGAAGTGAATCTTTATGACAGGTTGTGTGGTTTTCTCACACTTTATGGGCAAGCAATGAGCCAAGGTATCAATCATCAAAGTGGCTTGAATTCTAGTCAGGATAACATCAGCCGAACCATTTGCTGAATAAAGTGATAACCCAGCAGCAAATTCTAAGCATCATCAAAAGACAGCAAACCGTTAGTCATTTAATTTGTTTCTAATATATATTCTATTGCTAGATATTAGGTGAAGGAATTGTGATATGTTTTGTTTCATGTGCCAAAATAACTTGTCTGAATGCTGATATTATACAAGATATTATCCAGCATCACATGCAGAAAAATATCTTAAAACAGATCGACACACACAAGTGGAAGTTGCTTCCATCCACACAATGAATGATGGGTGTGGTCATAATTGTTTATTACTTTCCATCTTCCATGACTTTTAGCCCTTCTACTACGTAGCACATCATTCTGTGTGGGTGTCCTGGATTTCTGTAATTGAGAGAAGCTGCAATACTTTAGGTTCAAGTTAATACTTGTAGAAATAATACAGAAGAAGTTAAATTTTGTTTTGTACACATCAGTGTATTACAGATTATTCCACTACGGCCATTTTAAAAAAAAGAATAGGCAGTTTGCATTGCACAGTTTTTCTAAAAAGTAAAATCTTCATCTTTCCACCAGAAGAAAAATGTTATGGGCAATGAATTCCAGTTGTACATAGAATTAAATTAACGGAAGAGTGTTTGAATGAAAAAAATATGAATCAGGTAAAGCTCAGGGTCTGATAAAGAACTATTTATTTTAAGAATGTAAACAGAGACATGTTTTGTCTGAAAGTCATCTTTAGCCTTACTGTTAGTATTTATTAAGTGCTTAAAACTATATTCTAGTTAATAGAATAGAATAGAATTAGAATAGACTAGAATAGAATAAGAAAATTATTCATTTATTATTATTAAAATTATTAGAAAATTATTATTTTCTAATGGCTTTCAGAGTAGGATTAGAATCCATCATGAAGATAACAGCAAAAAGAAATACAATTTAACAAACTCATTTGCTAATAATGTTGTTATAGAAATTGCTAACAGATAATGGTGAAATGGTGTTTTCAAAATATTATTTTATTGCTTGAATACATTCTAGCATTATGTGTGGATATTTAGTTGAAATTTTAGATATAGAAGGGAAACTATGTATCATATGCTAACACAATTATCTGGAAAACAGTTAATCTGTAAATAATAGCTTCAGTTAAAACAATATCTCAGCAAGGAAACATTACTTCTTAATGATTTTTGATCACATTTCTTATACTGTAATAACATTCTACAGGAGCTAATGGAACATATCAATCAAAACCTGATGTTCATTCATAAAGTTGTACCCTGTTAAAAATCTACATTGTGATATATCCGGACATTACTTGGGGCACCAAAAATACTTTGCTAATGAGTTTTGAGTTTAACTGCAGTTATAAAATACCTTATATAGGGTAATCATGAGGGCCATGATTACTTCTGACAAGATTTCAGTATAGACATCAACATTTCTAGAAGAACAAGGCTGGTGTACTCTAACATTACATTTAAGAACACCTTGACAAGGTGAAAAGACTGTTGAGCACCAGGACAGCAAGTTTACTGTTGTACTCTTCTGAAAACACAAGCTTTAGAAACATAACTCAGAACCTGGTGTAGGCTAAATGAAGCAACTGGCAGGGAGCATTAACCAGTGATCCCACACCAGCCCACCTTCATATCACCAAAGTCAGGCCTGTTACTGAACAGGCCAAATTCAACTAGATTCATCATCCTATGTTACCTCCTTTGATCAGACAATGTTACACTGATAAAATAATCAGATCCTGGATTACTTGTTTCTCTTATTGACTACCTGGCATTTAATGACAAATCTTTCAAGCTTTGGGATAGTGGCTTAAATTACACAGATTCTGCTTGCTGGATGGGCAATCAACCAATACATATCTAGAATCTAGTTAGATTTTCCATTACAACAACACTATCATTTTCTCTCTAGCTTCTTCCACTGATAGCTATTTTTCAATTCTGACACTCACATCCTTCAAGAAATGCTTTCCCATTTCCATTTTTTTCTATTGACAGACAATAGCTTGTTCAGGCATTCAATCTTCCCTTGAAATTACCATAACAGAGAATGAAGACATGTTAGTTGATTCCCCTGCTAAATCCTATCATCTTCCATTCTCTGGGAGATAATATCTGCATTGACAAGCAGGGCCAGATCTAGGCTAAAGCCTGAGTAAGCACCAGCCTAGGGGCATCAGATCAAAGCCTAATATGTTAACTGTTTGCTGAAAACCAGGAAATAGCTGATTATGCTTAATATACAAGGTGTAGAATAAAAGGAAGGGGAGTAAGGAAAAGAAGGCATTATATTAACCTGGTCTGCTTTGCCCTTAATTCATACTGCCCAAAATTATGAAAAGGGTTACTTCCACAGTAAAATGCCCTATAAGTATACATTTATTTCCTAAAATGAAATGTCATGTATCCCCTTTTAGGAAATAGATTTAGATTCATAGGCTATATAACTTATCTTTCTACACTATGCTGTCTACTCCATCAGTAATGCACACATTTTCATTTATTATATTACCTAAATGCAGAAATTATAGTTTAAATCTTTTCTATATTAAAATAATTGATATTCCATATATTCTTATTTATGGAGCACCGGGAAAGATAAATATAGAGAAAAAGACAACAAAATCTCTGAAAATCTCATCCCCCAAAACATAAAATGCTTTCACTACTTATTTTTACAATAATATAAGTTTATATCAGCATTTGAGAACTGGACACATGCAAAAATGTAAAATCTGTATTAATAACAAGAGGTATTTCCTACTCTAAAAGGTATTTAAGAATATAGAATAATAAAAATGCTATATTATATAATTTATTACTCCTGCTACCAAAACACATACTAGGTAGTAAAATGTTCTAAGGAACATAACTAGTACAACAAAATCTGTTTGGATACATTTTGTATTTTCACAAACTATTAGACTTGAAAGTTAATTTTATAAACTTTTTGCTTTGTTTTCATACTTAGTCAATAAAAAAGATTAAATGATTTGTAATTTAATTAGTAATTTTTATTCTATATAAGGTTAAATCAGCAAATGATTGAGTTATTATACATTCTTTCCTGCAATAATTTAATCTAATTTCTAAATAAAGTTACATTAAACTGGTTTTAAGGTTGTCTGCCATAGTTTGCTATAACCCATTTTTTCCAGAAAGCCGGGCTGGCTTAAGAAGAAATTTTAAATGTTTTAATTGGTTTGTGATTTTTAATTTTTGGGCCAAATTTATATATATTTTTATTGTTTTTTAATATTTGTATTTCATGTTCTTAATTCTGGCTGTACACCGCCCTGAGTCCTCAGGGAGAAGGGCGGTATATAAATTGGAAATAAAATAAATAAAATAAAGATGTCCAGTTGTCAAGTTTCTCATTACTACACCATTCTCCTTATGCTAACATGTTTTTGTTTTTAAAAAAACCAATTACATGCAATATAATAAAATAATCACAAAATCTTTTTTAGGGGATTCAAAGCACAGGTAGCTTTCATAAATTGTTACTGTCCCAGTAGGCCAAAATAGCTTTCAATCATCCAGTTCTTCCTCCCATATTTTCCAGGGTTACACATCCCATAAACATATACACGTTTTGTTCTTCTAGCAACAGCATCCCAAAATATGAAGCTTGAGCAGGGCCAGCAGATTTCCTTGTGTGCCCTGCAGTCATGGGAAATTAAAATTTGTGAAAGCTCAACAGGACCTCTTGCTCATTAACCATGAGTTTTTGTACTTGGTTCAATAAGAAATTGCAGAATTCTACTTAAAATCAAGTTGGAGCCATTTATGACAGATGGTCTTAGGTGGAAAAGATATAAAAATATTTTGGTGGTGTTCAAGACCCAGATTATATTGAGAGATTTAAAGGTTCCTTGTAAGGATAAGATTTGAAAAAAGAGACCTTTATTTTAATTATGAATTTAAACCATTATAAATTACCTAGAATTTCTTATATGCCTAGAATTCAGTAAGTTATATAAGTATATATCAATATAAACACTAACATATTAATTAATTAATGTTAATTATGCTAGATAAATAATACAGCACTGGTAGAAATTGATCAAGAAGGGCATACAAAACATCAAATCAGCCTTAGGATGTCTTATATTTTTACAAGCAATTTCAGAATATGTATAACTTTTCATAAGATGTTTTGGTGCCCAATAAAATAAAAACCACTAGTTCCTATTTCAACAGATTCTTCCAGTATGATATTACTAGCATCATCTTCAAAAGACATATTAATATACTATAGGGATTTATCATATACTATAATTCTAAAGAAAAAGGAAAAAGATTACAAAAACTATATACTATATACTATATTCCTTACTTGTTAATTTCCAAAGAGTGCATCCCATACCGACTTTCGATTGCATATTTACCAGGATGAGTATGAATATTGATGGGAACATTGTTTTTATACCTATGAAATAAAAATGGATTTATGATAAACACATCAAACATGAAGAAGAAATGAAAAAATATAAATTTCATAAAAAATAGATTTAGCAAAAACTGAAAAATGAGACTAAATTGAATTACTTGTTCACATATAAAACGATTGATAATATCTAACTGGAATATTGCAGGGTAGAAAAAAATGACTCATAAAGTGCAACACTTTTACGCATCTGATTTCATATTACATATCATTTGTATATATTTATGGAAAGGAATATGTAGTAATAATAAAATAGGCATGGCAAACTTCAGTAAGACTGCTGAGTTTTTCTTTAGCTTTGAAAAGCATTTGAGGAAAAAAAATATCCAGAAGATGGCAGCAAATATTTCCATCAGCATGGAATATGAAGCATTTGTCGGTAGTACTACTGAACTTTAAAGTCTTAGTTAACGAGTATTCAATTATGTACCTTACTGCATTCTCTTTTGTAAAACTCTCAAAAAATCTGATCTTGGTTTGTGTTTCTGCATTATTTGTACAGGGACCATTTGAAGTTACTTATGACTGGTTCTTGAAGTTATGACCACTGCTGTGTTCGTGCAGTCATGTGATCAAAATTTGAGAGCTTGGCAACTCATCCACGCGTATGACACAAGGGGTGCTTCAGCTCCTCCACCTGCCTATCTCCATTCCCATCTATGCCCTTTTGGTCCTTGTACTCCATGGTCCCTGCTGCCCTAGCTGATCTTTGCTTTCTTATTGCTCCTGCTGCTGACCAAGCATGCCCAGTCTGGCCCTTGGTAAGGCAGCTGTGGGCAGCATGACACATTCTTGCCAAGGTTGCGCCCAGCAGTTTCATTGTGAGACCAGGGAAAGATGGCTTCAGCTAGCCAGAAGCTGCCTAATGAACAGCCAGGGCATGCACACCTCATCAGCACTAGGAGCCAGAAGTCAGCTGAGGTGGTGGAGCCCACGATGGCAGGGGTCTCAAGATATAGGGTTGAGAAGACTACTGTGGTTGCTATTAGGCTGGGGCCAATGAGGCTGGCTAGAATGATTGTGGCTTGGGCATACTCCTAGGGCAGCCAGAGCTTCCTGGAACAATTGTGGCTTTGTGTCACACTGCTGGGCAGTCCAGAGTTTGCACTGTGTTGCTGGACCAGGTTGTAGCAGCTGAGACTTTCAGAGGTGGCAGTAATTTTTGGCTGTGTTGCAACTCAGGAATTTCTTGGAGCCATAGAGCCATATTGCACCAAGAAGCCCCTAAGTCTCAGCATGGCAAGCAGCCCCAAGACCACATCTGGGGCAGTGGTGGGTTGCTACCAGTTCACCCCGGATCGGGTGAACCGGTAGGGGTGGCCGTGGGAGGCTCCGCCCACCTGCCCAGACACTTCTGTGCATGCGTAGAAGTGTTGTGCATGCACACGCACCCATGAACAAACCGGTAGCGATGGATTTTGAAACCCACTACTGTTCTGGGGCCAATGGAAGGTTCAAGATGGCCAAAAGAGATGAGAGGGAATAGGGAGTTGGACAGAGTTGGAGGGGAGGCAATCCCTTACACCTTGGAAGAATTGAGGCTCAGATCTGGGAGGGATCAAGGCTAGAATGGACTTTTAATTTTGAAAACAAAATCCCTCTTTATCTATTCTTCTTCTTTATTCATTACATCACTACATTTTCTCTAGATATAATAATAATAATTACATTTTTTCCATGGAGTTTAGCATTAAAATGGACCAATATATTTTAGATCAATAATTAATTTTTATGACCCAAATTCTTAAACTTTAACTTACAATTTACTTGTACAGTATTATTACATGATTATACTCTAACCCATAATTTTAGTTTATGACAAAAAATGTAATTTGCAGTACTATTCTACGATCAGCATTGTTCCTTTTGATAAACAGCTGTGACATCTAGCTGGATCAGACTCCAAATTATTATATTTAGCTCATCTAATGAAAGGCACAACAACAAAAAATATTTCTTCTATGCCTCTTCACATTCAAAGGTGCTACCTTTCAACAGCTTGTGTCATGGAAAATGTAGATCAGTACACACTTGTTATATTAACTTTAAATGGAACCAAATTTTACCTCAGTTAACAACTGAACTAAAGCAGTGGGCTCTTAAGGATTATTTAGCTTAGCATATTAACAATTAGTACACATGCACAGGAAAAAAAATAGAATAGAATAGAATAGAATTTTTTATTGGCCAAGTGTGATTGAAATCAAGAATGAGCCTATGCTTAATGGATTTTTTAAAAAACTGCTACGTTTTCCTCCAATTTCCAGCAACAAAACTTAATTTCCTCACTTTTCAACTGCATATTATTTTGCAATATAATAATACTTTGTTAATCTTGTATATCTATATTATTGCTTATATTATGTGATAAAAAGGAAGTTAAGTTGAAGATGACCTTGAACTAAATTACTTGGACTAAAGATATAAAGTTATTTTGAATACTCTGAATAGTCCAATATTCTGAATATTCTAAATAGTAAAATACTAAACTGAATGAACCTGTGATTTTTTTTACATTAACAGAAATTTACCCGGTGCATACAAATATCAGAACAGATGTTCTTAATCTGTTCTTAATTACATTCTTAATTACAATTACCTTAATAATTTAAACAAATATATGTGATTGACAGAGAACAGAGTAACTGGCTGGACTAGATTCAGGAACTGTGAGGTCAGATAATATCCACAACAAATAGAGACTTGAAAATGACTCCTCTCTGTCCCTCCCCTGTTTCTTTCTATCTCTACATATGCATTTGTGTGTGTGTATTAATATGTGTACATTTGAAATGTTTGAAATGCAACAATAATCTTTTTAATAAACTGATTTGTATAATATTCAGCTACCTATAGCTTTTCAGGATGCTTTTATGAAAGCATGATTATACAATAACTACTTTAGCCCTAATTAAAAACTACCCTGATACTGCACTGTGGTATAAATATAGTGTAGCTATATGTCTTGTTTTTTTCATCTCTAAATATGTGAATATATCTCCTTCTCCAAAGAGGGTGGGGGTTGAAGCAGTGGTGGGATTCAAGTAATTTAACCACCGGTTCTCTGTCCTAATGATTTTTTCCAACAACCAGTTTGCCAAACTACTCAGAAAGTTAATAACCGGTTCTCCCAAAGTGGTGCGAACTGGCTGAATCCCACCACTGGATTGAGAGGTCAACAAGCAGGGGAATGTCCCAGAATAGACTGCATAGATCATAAACAAAATGACCTGGAATTGTTCATTTATATAGACAAGATCTGGCAACTTTCACATATATAAGAAACTTTGAGAATGTTTTACTTCAGGCTGTTTTTAAAGACAGAGAACTAATTTTCAGAAGAATCAATATTTTTATTCAAAACTACCCAAGCTCTACTGTGTGGCTTTATCATGAAATGGGAGTTCCTGGGTGACATAGGCAAAGAATGTCAGGCTTGTAGGCCAAGATTATACATTCCAGCAGGGTCACCCAAAGTATGAAGGTCATCCCAGCTGCCCAATTAAAGCAAGCGGGCACCTATATTAGGAATCAGTTATATAGAAACATGAAGAGGCAGATGATCACTTTAGAGACAATGGGAAAGACATCAATTTGTACTGCATGCAAGAAGGCAAGGGTAAACTTTGCTGTATTTTTATTAAGAAAACCACTGGATGGACAATATAGAATGATGGACAATAAAGTGCCAAATGATGACAACCCCCCCACCCCCACCCCAAAGTCGGATAGCATTCAACATGCTACTGAGGAAGAGCTGAGAATCTTTCAGAGTACTAATGATGAAGGTGAATATACTAGGATAATGTTGCAGAATCCAGTCTGGGTCGGTCACTGGGACCAGAGGTTTAGTCTTCTGAGCTTTCGGACTTGTGCTGGAGCCCATCCTTTTTAGTTCTTGCCACACACAACCAGACACCATATAAATACCAGACACAGAATAGTCCACCAGCAAGAAGTTCGCTGGGCTCCAGCATGAGTCCGAAAACTCAGAAGATGAAACTTCCGAATTTCATGCTGGGGTTGGGCTCCAGCATGAGTCCGAAAGCTCGGAAGATGAAACTTTTGGTCCCAGTGACCAAGTCAGATTGGATTCTGCAGTAGTAATGGTCTTTATGGTGCTACTGGGTTAAAGCCTTTGGGATGTCTGTCTACTTGCTGATATTGCCATACAGAAAAAGAAAAGTTATGGTGGCTATGCGGGCACCATTGGGAGACTTGAAAGATCTATGCGGGCACTGCATAAAGAAAGATCTATGCGGGCTATGTGGGCATCATTGGGAGACTTGAAAGAAAGGTTAGGGATAAATCAGAAATGACTTACATAATCAAACAATCAAAATCAATCCGTTAAAAAAACAATGCAAGAGTTATGTCAGGTTTCTATATATGTACCAGAGCACATAATTTTAATAAAGAAAAGAATTATACTGATATAGGATGCACAAGATGAAAACCCCAAAAATGCACCCAAAACCTCAAAATTAAATTAGTTTTCTAAGAAGCAACTATTATAGTTAATTCTTTTATGATTGTAGAAGTTTCAAATCACCAATGTCATGAAATCACATTATAGTAATTCGAGATCTTTGGCATTTTTTTAGAAATTGAGAATAGTATACATATTTCCCTACTCTTTCCCCATTTCTGTCCAATTTATCTCTTTAAATAAGGCTGGTTTACCACATTCCCACAATATTAGTAAAGCAGAATATGGTTCAGAAATCAGTGGTTACAAGTTCATATCGTTTCTTGTTTTGAAAATCAGCAACAGCAGGATAATCTCTGGAAACTGGGAATATATTAGGAAGGTAATCTTTTCCTGTCTCTTTTTCTAATGTAAATTATTCTATTTCATTAAACCTATTTCAAGAGTGGGGAACGGAAATGGGGTGAATGATTAAAAAAATAAGTCCCTTCACAGAGCACTCTGGATCTTCCCTGATCTTCAAATCATCCCCATACCAGGAAAAATAGGCCCTCTACTGCCCTTCAAACATTTTGAGGATGTAGCTCCCATTATTTCTAATCATTGCTCAGGTCTAAGGTAAAGGTAAAGGTTCCCCTCACACATATATGTTAGTTGTTCCCAACTCTAGGGGGCGGTGCTCATCTCCATTTCAAAGCCAAAGAGCCAGCGCTGTCCGAAGACATCTTTGTGGTCATGTGGTCAGTATGACTAAATGCCAAAGGCGCACGGAACGCTGTTACCTTCCCACCAAAGGTGGGCCCTATTTTTCTACTTGCATTTTTTATCTGCTTTTGTACTGCTAGGTTGGCAGAAACTGGGACAAGTGGGAGCTCACCCCGTTACACAGCACTAGGGATTCAAACTGCTGAACTGCTGACCTTTCTATTGATAAGCTCTGCGTCTTAGCCACTGAGCCACCATGTTCCTTTAGGTCTAAGGTATATGGATATAAATGTAAATTATCTGAAAGACCAAATCTTCTGTCATATTTAGCAGAAATTTGGATCAGTATTGTCCAAGTTGTAATAATTGACACTTTTTGTCAATGTTCTTCAAGGTACCAATTCTAGAAGCAACTTGCAATTATGAACTTACATATTAAATTAAAGCCAACAACACAATATCTGACTTAAATTTTGGATTTCTTTCTTCCTGAATCATTTTACATCATGAACAATTCTGGAAACCC
Organism: Arizona elegans; assembly: GCA_022577455.1. Taxonomy (NCBI): domain Eukaryota; kingdom Metazoa; phylum Chordata; class Lepidosauria; order Squamata; family Colubridae; genus Arizona; species Arizona elegans. The sequence continues at coordinate 40,974,280 of JAKOOJ010000002.1, forward strand.
AGGACCCTTCTTTTCTGGCACTTTAGAAGCTACTGCATCTGACATGTACTGCATCCAACATGTTTCTTCTTCATCTTTAGGTTATTTTAAGGAATACAATTTTATTTATGACATGAAATAAAAGTCACACACTTTTAGCATCTGATGATTCATTCCAGAAGAGGGAAGTCATTTGCTAATTTGGAACTGCAACACATTTACTCTTTTTATGGGTTAGCAGTTCAAATATACTGCTGAACTCCCGAATGATATGGGTTTTCCTTATTTTTCCTAGTAAAGCTAATAAAAGAACGTGATTGAATGTAACATAATTCACTATGCAGTATAAGCATTTATTCAGCTGAGAACACTAAGGATTCACAACTTTTTATCACATCTCCATGGTGTATAAGTACTGTTTGTTTCAAGCATGTGAATGACATCTACTTAACAAATGATAAGCGAGAGTTATCAGGTTTCATTTCATATCCCAAAGCAAACACCTGTCTGATGCTCATTCTTTCCACTGATAGCTAAGTACTTAAAATGCAATTCTCTGCATGTTTCAGTCAATAGCAAATCACACTGAATTCCTAGATATATAAGACCAAAACTTAAATATTCAGTGTTACCACAATTTAAAGGAAAGTACTGCATCACATTCCATAAATACATCTAAATGGATATATTTATTGCTAATTTAATTTAAAGTAAATTCAATTCTTGGATGTAGCTTCTGTAACAATATTGGAGTGAGGCAGTTTTAAATCACTCACATTCTAAAATTATATTCCAGGCATGCTATCAAGTCAAAAACAACTCAGAAGAGTAATGGGACCAATATGTTTATTTGGGTTAGATATCATTATGCCAAAGTAATCATGTTATCACATTTCTGACCTTGAAAGATTTTTTTCCTATTTCTTAATCAAGTTGCATTCATTTTAAAAATATATCACCTTTTTGTACACATTCCTTTTTAAATATATAAATGTAATGCCTTTTACTGTCAGATTTGCAAACTTTTCTTCATATAAATGTATTTGGAACACACCTTTTTCTGAAATAAATGCTTTTTAATTGGCAAATTGTGCCACAAAATTAAGTAGTGCCAAAATCAAATTGTTAATGTATTCAGTATGTATATTGATTCAAGAAGTGCAGTCAGATAAATTTATATCAAACATGAATTTCCTCATTCAAACCACTAATACTTGGAAATTTTTTTCTCACTTGAAAGCTCTGGCTCTTTTCAATGAGATTGCCAATACCGGTATGTACACACAAAATAAATAGATATAAATTCCTCCCTTGAAATGAGTAGATATGTATCCTATTATTCGTTTTAGATTTAAATTGTAAGTCACCATTAAATGGCTTTTAACCAATGAAACATACAATATAGAAACATGAATTGATAAATTATGCAAATATTATTCCAAGTGTGGTTTGAAACATTCTCACTTAGAATTAATTGTTGTGTTGAGGCAAAAGTTACTTGTTGTGTTACACTTGTGCTACACTTAATGATAGCCATTATTCTCAAGCCCTCTGCAAGAATAAGATATAATGTAGCAGGTATAATATAGCAGGAGTAAGGTAGCCCACAATGAATTAAAGTACTGAATTAAAGTAAAAACATGAAACATATTTTAATTTATATAATAATGTGTGAATTACTTTAAGTATGCAAAAATTCACTAGACAACGTTAAGCATTGAATTTGATTACTTCTCAATACAGTATTTATAGCAAACATTCTTTTTATGTTAACCTGTTCTAAATGCATTACTTCATCAACTTATAATGCTGATAAACAGACAAGCATACCATGTAACACGAGGTTCTGGCCAGCCTCTCACAGTGCAGTGCAACCTGGCATTCTGTTTTTCCCAGACAGTGTGTGAACGAGGTTTGATAACAAATTCAGGAGCATGTAGCAGGCTATCTTCATTTAACTTTCTGTGGAATTCCTGTGTCTCTGTTAACTGTAAGGACAAATATTTCACCCTTAAAAATCATCCTGTAGACATGCACTAGCCTTAGCTTTGATGTAGACTACTATATAAAATATTTTTTTCGAACATCTCATAAATATAATAAAATATTATCAATAATTTTCAAAATGCCAATTAAGTAATTTTTTCTTAAAGAAGATGACCACAGGATAAATGAAAACATTATTGCTTTCTCCAGATTCTAGATAGACTGCTCATCACTTCCTCAGTGCAGAAGCAGATGGTACCCTCTCCCCATCCTCTTCCTCCCACTTCCCCATCCCACTCCCAGTCTCAGGAAATTGCAAATGTTTCCCATATCCGTGTTTTCCAGCTTCGATTCAAATGGATGTTTTCTATTGTTTTAAAACCTTCAGAATTGATGGTCTTTGGTATTTTCTTTCTAATCTAGATGAAGACTTGTCTGCCAATGGCTGTGCTGCCTGGCAACCTCCAGTGGCTAATCATTATACTGTGCAGCCATTGGGTTGCTATGTTCTCTCCTGATTGGTATCTCCCTTAAAAAAAATCTTACCATTTAAAATGCAACGTTTACAGTTTACAATGAACCATTCTTAACTCTGGAAGCTCATGATCCATTTTCTATCCTTTCCTTCCTCCCTAGTCTAGGGAAAGCAAAGCTTCCTTTTCTATTTTTCAAAGAATATTAAAGCTGTTTCTGTAGTTGCTGCTTTGCTTTTTGAAGCTAAGCTATCAATTTCTCCTTATTACAAAGCTTCTGTGCATCTGCAGGAAGATGTAGGAATGAAAAAGAAACCTGTTTCCTGCTGCTTTCATCTTGTGTGACAAAGTTAGGATGGTGGTGGGGGGGAGAAAAGTCTGGATTAGGGCAAAAGGAGATAATGTGAGAAGAGAAGGCAACCGTGTACACAAACAACTGGGAAACCTAAGAAAAGGCACATGGAATTGCAACTAGTGAAAAGGAAACAATCTCTGAAAGGAAGAAGTGGCACCAAATCAGCCAATGAGGCCCTTTCTCTGCAGGGATTGGAAGGGAAAGAAGCAGAGAAATGACCATTCAGCCATGATCTGGACTGAAGTCATAGCTCCACTGTTCACTCTCTGCATTTGGGTTAGGTATTTTTGAATTTGGCTTAAGAAAAAGATGAGAACAACACGCAAAACATGCTGTTAAAGGAAGCAATGAGGCCAAGTAAAAGAAGAATGTGACTTTTTCCATGTGAAATTATGGAAACATTAGTATCTAATTTGGAATTTTGTTTCTCCCAACATAGCATTTCCTTACATGAAGTGAAATATAGAAGGGTCAGAAATTGGCCACAGCACGTGCCAGTTGGGACAATAGATCTGCTGGTTGCAAAATCCTTTTGGTATGCTCACTCTTATTCCCAGCCAAAAAAACAGTCTACAACAGTTCTGGAGCTGGCATTGATTTATTTATTGGCTTCAACAGGACGGAATTCCTTTTATTTAAACAAAGAGAGTACTGGGGATGGGAAACTGATCCTTCTACATTCTTGCCCTTCAACAGGCGCCAAGAAAGATGCTGGAGTTTTTCTCAGAGGGAACAGATAGGATTCATACTCTGCCCAATCCTTATAGACCTATAATTCTATCATTTTTATCCATAGAGATACAGGAACAATACTTGAAAAATTTATTTTATAACATTTCATATTTAGATATTGAATCCTACCAAATGTTTAAGTCTTAATGGTTCAGAAATTATGTTCCCCCCCCACTTGAAATCAAACAGAAACATAATAATTAATAATGGCTTACCTTTGTAACCATGTCCTATATTTTGATATTTTTAACAGCAGTAAATAACAATAAAGCCTCACATCATTAATGAATGAGTAATTTAATACCGTTTTCTTTAAAGCCAATTTTTCAGCTGTCTCCCGTATTGCTACTTTTCTTGATTTTTTCTCATGGTGTTCTTCTTCTATAGAAGAGGAAATTTTCTTTTTGGTTGCAGTGATTCCTTCCCCAGTAGCAAAAAGATTCCTTCTGGCAATATAAGCAGCACTTTCCTTAATTCTTTCTTCTTCTCTATCTGTAATTCCACTAATATAGTTTTCTCTGCAATAATTAAAAAAAACCCCATTGCATATTAGAAAACAAGCCATTTTATGTTAATCTTAACATAATAAGTTAAATATAGTCCACTGAATATATCAAAACTGAATATATCAGTTTTTCCTAATTTGTGCTGTAGATATAAGATTTAGGAATGAAAGTTGTGGATGACACAAATTTTAGCCCAATTTTCTGCATAATACGCTGTAGGGTGGAGAAGCAGTTTTTCATGATTTTCTTGAAAAATATTAGTTATCATCTTATTGTCTCTTTAGCTTAAGAAAATAAAGGTAAATATGAAAAGATACCAATACTTTTACAAGATGCCAATGTTATGGAAATCTACTGTATATCAAACTAGCTTGATTCTTTTTAAAAACATTACATCTGGTATACACATATTTCAGTATCAAAGTAGTATACTTCCACAATATAAATCGTAATGAAGACTACATTTTGAATGCAGCAAACAGTTGTTTAGAAAGCTAGCACCTGGCATTGGAAAAGGCAACAATAATGGGTTATTTATTTAGCTTTTCAGTGCTACAATTATTGACTATAAAGCAGTTATTGACTATAAAGCAAAATTACATAGTCATCTGTATATCCAATGTTGTATTCTTTTCATACTTTACCAATATATTTAACATAAATGCCAGTTCATTGAAATGTGCATGTGAGTATTATGGTCAAATCCACATAATTTATCACTATATAGTTAACACATATACTCACTCTGAATATAAATCTGAATATAAAAGGTATGAAATGGCTATCCATATCATTCTGAACATTAATTCAAACATTGAGCAATTAGAAGAGGTACAGAAAGCATTCTTGAGATGAAGTGCCAAATGTTTAGGCTGATCCTGAATACAATTCTTAAAAGATTTTAAACTTTAGCCAGAGTGTAGAATGGCAGATTTACATATAAAATCAGATGACTAATCAGATGACTTTGGAATATTAACATAGTAATAGTTATATTTTAGATGATGACATTCAGTAACTCTTGGCTTAGCTCGGGATTATGTACACTTAAATCCAAAATATCTCTGAAGCTCATTAGTTTGGAAAAGGTTTCCTTCAGAACACCAACAAATCAAAATACATGTCAAATATTATTAATTTTGAAATGTTAATAATCTAGCCATAAGAGTGAGAAAATAATTGCAGTGAAAATAAGTAGAAATCAGAATTCATAAATTTGACTAATTTATGCTAAGGATTATTTTTAAATCATGTCCAAAATGCAAAACTTTCTAAAACATGTTTTGTGGCACTAAATGCAAGCCAAGGGTGTACAAGTCAGCAGTCCAAAGTGGAGGTCTTGCATCAGAGCATTCTATTAGAATATTCCTAAATTAGTTTTGGAATCCAATTATTTTACATCCAAATCTATCTTTATCAGTTGGTCAGCAATCAATACAAACTATCAGCTCCCTAAAAGGAATTTGATTTTTTTTTTAATTACATGGCTTGTCTCTAACAATTATCTCATAGATGGAAAGATGCAGACTGATCTAATTAATAATTTGGATATGGTTTACAAATATAACATGAATCTGAGTTGTATATTTCAGATAATTAATAGGTGGCAGTGGTATCACTAGTCCAATACTTTCTGGCCCAAAGAATGGTTAGACTTATTCTGAATAAAATTAACCTTTTATCCCTTTACAAAAGACTGGCAGAGACTAAATTGACAAGACAACAAAGTTATATATTACCATTTTTTTTTATTTTTATTTTTTGCTTTAATTTATCCCCTTCTCCAGAGACTCAGGGCGGCTTACAATGCGTTAAGCAATAGCCTTCATACTTTTGTATATTTATACAAAGTTATCTGATTGCCCCCACAATCTGGGTCCTCATTTCACCTACCTTTGAAAGGATAGAAGGCTGAGTCAACCTTGAGCCTGGTGAGATTTGAACTTGCAGTAATTGCAAGCAGCAGATGTTAATAACAGTGCTTTAGTCCACTGTACTACAGGCTCTTCCTATTTGTTTTATATGCTAAGTTTTAAAGTAAATTCTCTAAATTTAAAAATACTTTAGAAACAGCAACAAATATATCCAGACTGAAATTACATTGTCAGATAATTGTTGAAAAAATTATGCTGACAGTATACAGAAAACAAACATTGAAAGTTTTAAAAACTATTTCCCTATTTCCAACAACATGTACTGAACAAATTTAAATAATTTTGAAAAACCTGTTAGTTGTTCTGGTAGCTCTAAACATTAAATAATTGTTTTTTGTTCCAACAGTCTTGGATACTATTGTAATAGATTCTTATTCAATTATATACAATAAAAAATTAGAACAAATGAGACAGGAATACAGTATATGTGTGTGGCATGTATGAAAAAGTGAAAGACAGCTTTTCTTGTATTATAATGAATATACTGATTTAACATAACTGAATAAACAGAAGACTACTCTTTTCTGACCTAAATTAGAATTCTTGGCTATCTGCATCAGTTTAAGAATAACCTTTTTCTTGAAAATGTCATTATAAAACAATGAAAATCTGATCATATTGCTTATTAAAGAATTCAAGATTTCAGTATCAATTTCTGTTGAAAACATAGCCTCTTCTGTAAATTTCAGACCCATCAATATTCTGTGTAAAAAGTCTTAAATTCAAATTCAAATACATTAGAACTCAAATATATCTTCTAATACAAGGATGTCAACTCAAGGCCTGTGGGCCGGATTCGGCTGCGGTTATTTAACAGTAACACAGTTGGAAGGGACCTTGGAGCTCATCGAGTCCAACCCCATGCTCAATGGTCCATGGGGCTGGCCTAGAAACAGCAAAGGACCGGCCCATGGTGCTTCTGCCAATTAAAATGGAGCTCGGCTCCCTTTGCACCCCGTTTTTGGGCACAACTGCCTCCTGAGCTCCATTTTCACTGGCAGAGGGCTGCAGGAGGCCATTGCAGCCAAAAACAGGGTACAGGGGGCCACATGCAGCCCCCCAAGCTCCGTTTTCATTGGCAGAGGGCTGCGGGAAGCCTATCAAAACAAACTAAAAAGAAAAAAAGGAGAAATGTTTCCCCTTTTGCTTTTGAGCATGCAAGAAGGGACAGGAAAGGAGAGAGGGAAAGAAAAAGAAAAAGAAAGAAAGATGGGAAGAGACCAAGGAAAGAAAAATAAGGAAAGAGGGGAAGGAAGAAGAAAGGATAATGAAGAGGGAAGGAAAAAGGAAAAAAAGAGAAAAAGGAAGGAAGGAAGGAAGGAAGGAAGGAAGGAAGGAAGGAAGGAAGGAAGGAAGGAAGGAAGGAAGGAAGGTTGGTTATATGCTAGGCCTGGTGGTTCAGCAGACTAAAAGCATTGTGATTAACACCAGCTGCCTGCAATTACTGTAAGTTCGAATCTCACCAGGCTCAAGGTTGACTCAGCCTTCCATCCTTTCTAAGGTAGATAAAATGAGGACCCAGTTTGTGGGGGCAATAAGCTGACTTTGTATAAATATACAAAAGTATGAAGGCTATTGCTTAATGCATTGTAGGCCACCCTGAGTCTCCGGAGAAGGGTGGCATATAAATCAATTTTTTTAAAAAATAATAATAATGAGAGTGAGGAGAGTCTCAGGGAAGTTCTGCCTTAGCACTTGGCCATCACATGAGTTCTGCCCACCACTCCCATGCCTCCTGGCCACGCCCCCCGGCCCCCAAGGCCAAACACAACCCTGATGCAGCCTCAATGAAATTGAATTTGACACCCCTGTTCTAATATGTTTATAATGACAGAGGACTCAATTTTTCTATTAAAAATGTCACAGAAAATGCAAAACAGTGAGATCCTTAAAAGACAGCATTAAGTATTTAGTTCAGTTTATCTTTCTGTTTTCTCTCCGTTATTCTCTTGCTTTTCAATTATTCATTCATAATTGAAATACCACATATGAGTAAGCAGATTTTTTAAGGATAAGGACTCAAAACTTTAGAGGAAACATAGATAGGACTGCACTATTGATGGCTAATGTCAGGCAAAATATATTTTTAATCAACCTCACCATTTGTGCACTTTTATGTGCAATAGAAAGACTCATTAGGAATGTATTTATATGATTAAAATTAGCATTGAAGCCATTATAAAACTGTAAAAAAAATACTCTTTATCTCAATCATTTTTTGTCCCATTCACAAAACAGCAGTAAAGACACATACCTTCCACTGAACACAGGGACAACGTACTCAATAATGGTGTTTTCTTTTTCATCTGACAATAAACTTTGTTTGGCTCTCTTTGCTTTAGGACTCAATTTAAGAGTATGATCTTCTGCCAGACTTCTGAAAGAAATGTCATATTATTAGATTTTTAAAGACATCTTTCTTAATATTATCTACTGTAATGCAAGTTGAACATAATGGAAGTGGGATGTCAGAAGGTATTGATAGTCTTTCATTCGGTCCTATTTCAGTCCTATGTCCAGGTTGTTTTTTCCAGGTAGCTATAAAACATGAAAATAATCTTGAGCTCAGAAATATCTCATGGAATTCAGTGTTCTTCTTTATTTTATTTTTTTTAATATTTCTTTTATAGTATATGAGCATCAAAATTCCTGAGAACTAGATTACAGTTTTGCTTTGTTTTTGCTGTCATTTACAAGTCTGGACTTTTGTAGCTCAGATTTTATCAGGGGTGAAATGCAGCAGGTTCTGACAGGTTCTGGAGAACCAGTAGTGGAAATTTTGAGTAGTTCAGAGAACCGGCAAATACCACCTCTGCGGAGGGAATGGGAATTTTGCAGTATCCTTCCCCTGGAGTGGGGTGGGAATGGAGATTTTGCAATAGCCTTCCCAAGCCACGCCCACAGAAACGGTAGGGAAAAATTTTAGATTTTACCTCTGGATTTTATGCAACTACTATATTAACACTGTATGGAGTGTTCTGTCCTTTCTACTTACTGAATTCACTGTTATTCATTTTTTACCCACATTTCTATATGCCACCTATTTTTTGTGCCTTTCTCTGACACATAATTTATTGATTTATTCAAAAGCACAATGCTACTTAGACATTTTTTGTAGCAATAAAATGTGAATTCTTGCCTCAAGCTGATACTCATAAATGAGAAACAAACTACATAAATGCCTAATTTGGGAGGCATATAGTAAAACAGAAAAGGGAGTGTGGAAGCAGTTTATTCTATTTCGGTTTTCCATGGAATTGGGCAGGGTAGTGTTGTTTCTAGTGCAGGACTTGTGTGAAGACTTGGAGGAAGGTAATGGTTAAATGATATTCCTTGCAACCTATTCTCAGCATTTTAGGATCAGTAGAAGTGAAGACTATCATATATTATACTGTTCTTAAAATAAAACAGTGATATTGTAGACAGGATCAGCTTCAGGGTATATGGGCCCCAGGACATCTTCTGCCAATACATTTTTATTTTTATTTTTATAATGATTCAGAAGAAGGGGTAGCATTGTACCTCCTAATTTTGATGCCCTGCACCAGTGTTTTCTCAGCATAAAGCCAGGTCTGAGCATAGATGTGTCTTGAATTATTTCTTAAGAGACACTCAAAATAAACTTACAAGAAAAAATATGTAAAAATATATAAAACATGAATAATTTGCATGAGTAAATGCTAGGTGCCATTTCTGTACCAAAGCACAGTTTGGGCAGAGAGTAAAACTTACAGGGGAGAAATGATGGCCAAGCATAGATCTTCTCCCCTCTTTTTAAAAGTTTATTAATGGTTTGATAGATACTTGATATACACTGTAATAAGCAATGCTTATAATATATTCATATTAAAGTATCTAGGGACATGATTCCAATTCTTTGTATTATATTGCAATACTTCCCTTTCAGTCAAGCATCACAGATGGAATGCCCACTCTACAGATAATCTACATAGTTTAATTTGCAATACTGATGTGGAAATACTCAAAGCAGAGCTGTGGTGGGGCAGTTAGAATGCAGTACTGCAGGCTAACTCACTGCTCACTCCAGGAGTTCAATTCTGAGATGCTAAAGATTGACTCAGCCTTCTATTCTTCTGAGATCGGTAAAATGAGGACCTAGATTGTTGGAGGCAATATGCAGACTCTGTAACTGCTTAGAGAGGGCTGTAAAGCACTAAGTGCTAGTGCCAGTGCTAAAACAAGTATAGAGTCTTAAAAATACAAAGCTAATTTTTTAATGAATTAATTATTTTGCACTACTGAGGTAAAATCATAAATGCACAGTATACTGATAAATTGGATGTAACCAAGTTATTTATAATGTTCTTTAATTTCCACTGTTTCTGAAGACAAAAAATTAAAGTATACCACTGACTCAAGCTTGCATTTGTTTTAGTGAAAACCATCTATTGTTCATATTTATATTTTAGTGTCCAATCTGTCTCTACCCAAGCTTCTGTTGGGTAATTACAATCACTGTAATAATTTTTATAGTTCTAATTATAAAGGAAATTATGCTTTCCACAGGTAAATTGAGAAAATTACTGAAATATATTTACCAAGAAGTCCTAATTTTTCAAGGATGCCCTAGTTAAATGTAATGTTACATCTTCATCACTGTACGCAGTCTAACCAATATTTCTCCAGAGGAGAAGCATGAAAGTGAAACTATTTTAAAGTTGTTTAAAAAATGTTTTTTCCAGACACAGAAAAAATGGTACCATTCTTGTCAATCCCTGAAATCAGGTATTTACTTGAAACAACTTTGTTTGGGCTGGAAAAATACATCTATGAAAGCTATACAAAGGTTATAAAACAGTTCTCCTTGAAATGAGAGAACAATGAAACATACTTCCATGGGGAAATATTATTTTAAAGAACCTTAGTTGCACATCCTTAGCTGATGAATAAGTGTTTGAAATCTGTTTTTGAAAATTGAGAAACAATCAGTTTTTCATCCGTAATAATTGAGATATAAGGTATTATTATTTTCATAAATTTCCTGATAAGTAGCCCTATCCATCTTCAGCAGTAAAACCATGTTGGTTTTAACGTTTTATATTGATTTTAATTGATATGTTTTAAATTATGGGCCAAATTTCATTTAATTAGTTTTAATAATTATTTTAACTTTTGTGTACAAATGTTTTTATTTTGGCTGTTCACCACCCTGAGTCTGAAAGGAGAAGGGTGGTATACAAATTTAATAAATAAATAAATAAATAAAAACAGGAGACAAATTTATAGGTCTTTAAGCCCTATTCAATTTATCACAATATAACAAATGTTTATGTTTTTCATTAGTTTATAACATAATTTTTCAAAAATTATGGATCCACTGTGATTTGGGGGAGGGGATTTTTACATGTAATTATGTATTGTATTTTAATTGAGATTCCTAACAGCCATGCCATGCCACGCCCACCAAGCCACACCCACAAAACCAGTAGTAAAAAATGTTGAAACCCACCACTGCTTAACGCCAACCTCTGTCTTGCACTAAACTTCTTGGAGATCATCTTTTGGGACCCTTTTCCATGACAGCTACTTTTGGACAAGCCAGAAAGCAATGGCAGCACACTTGTAATACTAACAGATGACTTACTCCTACAAGATAAGCCTTCAAATGGGGCCACAGGCCTCTAAATGTTAAAAAGCACTGCTTTACTCATCAGCTACTCACCACATTATAAAATCTATCAAGTCAAGCAATTTAAAACATTCACCGTGAGGCAGCTGAAGAATGTAAACTGCTTCTAAGCCTTCAGGACAAACTAATTAGGAATCAAATGTCTAAATTCCCCCCACGCCTCTTTCTCTACATCTCAGCTGATGACTAAGACATAGTTCAAGATGTGCCAAAAGGAACTTCTTCAAGTTACATTTAGTCTGCTAAACTGGGCTTTCCCCTCTGGCCAAAGTACAGAAATATTGTAATATTTGGCCATATGATCAAGAAATGACTAACAACCAAAAACTAACACTTTTTAAATTAATTTTTATATTACAGAAGAAAAGAAACAGTTCTAAAAGACGGTAAAAAAGTTTAGAAATAAAAGACAGTAAGACCGAATTATAATTGTTGGACTTCAAGTAAGGAATTTATCTTCTTATCCTTCTCACTGGCAGCCCTGAAGATGCTCCAAAATGGCTTCAGGGTTGAAAGGGAATCCTGATACTCACTACATAATCTTGCTATTAAATAATCCAGTTGATGTTTGGACATCTACCATTAAAACTGTTTCCTGAAGCTGAAATAATACAGCCAGTAAAATAATGAATGTGATAATATGTTTAGCAGTACCAATAATCTATTATACAGGTCGATACTGGGCTCATAAGCCTAAATCCATCTGATAAATTAATCACTTCAGAAAAAAACATCATTTTCTTTTTAATCTGCTGAGAAATTGCACTGTATTTCCTTACTGTATTGGATTTCAACTGCCAACACGAAATTATCAGAATAAAGTATGAACTTAAGTAATGGTAAAAAATAATTTGTCTTTCTTTATCTTCGAATAAGACTACTGTAGTCACTGACAGCTGATATAATTCAAACACTATAATTCAAACAGTAATTAAGTTAAATGGGTTCTTTTTATTTATGTTTATTTGGCAACACCAATAGATGAATTATCTTTAATTCTTTGACTATAGCATTATAGAATAAATATCATGTTAAATCTTATGAATTCAAAGCCAAAATATGCATTTCACAACAAGTATATGCAACATTCCTGTAATACTTTTCTCCTCTAGAAAAACAGCAGTGGGATTAGGAGCTAGAACACAGCAGAAGCACTAAGTAGAAAATTTCCCCTCCAGCTATTTTATTTATAATCAAATAATTGATTAAATTACTTTTCGACCCAGAGGAAGATGTATAACCTTTCTTTCCATAGACAGAAAAGCAGCTGTGCTGAATGCTCTGAATGAGGGGGAAATGGCTAAGAAGATTTTGAGTAATGTTTCTCCATTTCCTCAGTCAAACCCACAAACTACATAACTGGTTAAAGTGCTACCGTATTTCCCCGAAAATAGAGAGTCTTATTTTCTTTTGAACCCCGAAATAAGGGCTTGGCCTTATTATTGGGGGATCTTATTATTCCTTGCCCATGGCTGAGCTTGGCTGCCGGTGACTGCCCTGTGAAGGAAGCCCCAGGGCGGTGATGCTTGCACTGGGGCTACTGTAGCGAGCGCTTGGTAGTGCAGACATGGTGCCTGGGCATGGGAGCGAGAGCAGGCGGGCTGCCACCATGGTGCAGGAGCAGGCACTCGAGTTCTATGGTCAGTACCGCGGGTGGTGAAAGGGGAGGGGGTGCAGGAGTTTGCAGGGATATGGCTGCCTTGGGAGGGTTGGGGGGGGTGAAGGACCTGTGTGTGTGTCTGTGTGTGTGTGTGTGAGAGAGTGGGGCTTATTTTGTGGGGGACACCAAATATTTAGGCCCACCCTAAAAATCAGGCTTGGCCTTATTTTCGGGACATGTCCTATTTTTGGGGAAACACGGTATCAACAGATTGGTTTCTGATTCTGATAATATGACATCCGTTGTAGTGTACAACCTAGCACATAAATCGGTTTACAAGCCAAATATACAAAAACATTTTGTAAAAAGGTAATCTGAGAAAGCTGGTTGTCTCAAAAAAATATTTATGATCACAAAATTTGATACCCAGGAAATGAAAATGGATGGTAAGTTACCATACTACATAAAATTGTATTTTACTCTACCCGAGACTGTATGTGTCGTATCCAAGACGATATGCTTCAGCTTTCTTATTCAACAATTCAGATCCATGATGATATGCTTCAGCTTTCTTACTGACCAACTCAGATCCTAGACTGTAAGCTGAAGATCGTTTACTGTGAGCTGCAGATTTGTGGGCATGAGCTCCTATTAATTCTTGGCTGGCTTCTGTAGACTTTTGGTCAGAAAAAGCTGATTCCTGACGATAGGCTGATGCACCTCTGTGACTGTAGGCAGTAGAGCCATGTGTATAAATGGCAGATTTGCGCTTTTCTTCTTTCTGATATTGACTTAGTGTGGATTCTAGTTCTTTGTGACGATAAGCTCGGTCGAAATGCTGATGGTGCCTCTGATAGAATGGTAAAGACATTTTGGATTTCTCTTAATCCAATTCACACTGTGGATAAACTGAAAAAAGATAACTAGTTAGTCATTATACTCAACTCATACAATATATTTTATGTTTTTGTAAAAATAGAAAAACCATCAAATGAATATTTCTCCATGAATTTATCAAAAAAATAAATAAATCTGCCACCAAGATATAACATAAAAAACACTAACAATATTATACAATATCAAATTTTAGGAACAAAATATTCACAGGGATATAAATCAAACTTAGAATGCGCACAAATAATGTCTTAAGAGTTCCAGTTATAAGAAAAATACTTTCTACATCATATTTATGACTACTGGCATATTTTTTTTAAATGCAGATTCTGAAATCTGAATGTGTTTCTGTGAAAAAAACTGAATGGATATTGGTTAAAAATAAAACCAAATATCCATTTAATGTAATGTAAAATCCTATTAAATCCTATTAAATTCTACCAAATTAAAGCATAACATAAAAAAGCAGCTCTCATAAAAATAAGTTTTTCAGTTAATAGCTCTTGCAAAACAAAGAAGCAGAGGATGGGAATCTGTAATTGTTCTAAATCCTAATATAGGGAGAGTTTACATTTTAAAATATTCACCATTCTAAGTATGATTTTATTTATTATTTTTGTACCTGTTGGTTCTCTTTTATGAGTATTAATCCAGAATGGAAACTAATAGTCTCTTCTTATTCATTGGCGTCTGGAGCTAAAGAGTTACACAATTATAATTTTGTTCAAGAGTCACGTATAAAATATCATCCCATACATTTTTAAACCTCTTGACCTTCATTTTCTCAGTCGTTCCTGCTTGTGGGCCATTGCTTAAAAACACTATTCACTCTACACATTGCCATCAGTTTTACGATATATAATAGGCTTGTGAGAAAGAATTTCAAAATATCTTTGTGCAATTTAATAGACATTAAGTTAATTTTGCATATATGGCAAAAAAACAACAATAACCCCAAATACTGATAATCTAATTCTTTAAACAATAGAAACTATCCAAGGAACAGCTTCTCTGATTATAAACCTATCCAGTTGGAAGAAGGCCTTATGAAGATGCTCTGCTGTTCTTTCTGGGGTGGCAGTATGGGTCCTTTTCTTACATTAATCCTGGTTTGTGAAACATACATTTTTGGGAGTTTCTTTACCCTACTGTCTTTAATTTTTTAGGGAAAATGTTGAGATATCTCTTTCACCAGTCTTTTATGTATTAGATGAATTTATTATCTATGTTGTTAACTTTAGTTTAGTAAAATTATTTTTTTTAAAAAAAAGAGTGATTTTTTAAATAAAGAAACAACTACTGGTTGACATAGTTAGATTCACCAGAACATAGGTAGAAAATATCAGTGCTAACAAGATATTATAAAACATCTTATATTTGAATGGATGAAAGTAAAATGCATTTGAAAAGTACACTGAAATCTCTGTGGAAAAGAATATTAGCACTTCGATAATCTGAAAAAAAACCCACAAAATAAGTGATCATCACACAAATCCAAGCGTAGAGGATACTTGTTGCTCAGCTAATCTTTTTATTTTAGCCAATACATCAAATATGAAAAATATTTGAAAGATTTTAATAGATAAATTAGTAAAATACTAAGATTTTCTATTATTTAGCTTTAAGATTCCTTTGGTCAGTTACCACAATTACCAGAAATTTCCCAGGCTACTGCTGAACTCATAATAATTGCGCAAAAGTAACAATTATCTATGCAAGAATGAGAAATGAAGGAAAAAGTGGCATTTTGTCCACAATTTAACATACAAAGCAAATACTTTTCAGCAATATTTATGTAAACTTACCAGAAGCCAGGTTCGGTATTACAGTATTTCAATTTTGTATGTGGATGAATGAGAGGAAGAGAGAAATCCAATTAAATATCAGTCTAGCAAAGTGGAAGACAGGACCTGTATTGAGGATGGACTCCTAAGTCCAGAACAAAAATAATGCCAGCAGTCACTGGAATGTGAAAGCAACACTCGCAACCTTTTAAGGCTGCGAAGGCTGTTAAAAATAGCAATAGCAAAGAGAGAGCTAGGACGTTCACAATCTTTCTGCAAATATATGATGACAGCAGCTTTAAGCTACAACTTTTCTGTCTCCAAATCATAACTAAATCCTTTCTGACAGCTTAGAAATGATGTAAATATGGTTGTGCTACTTTTTAAAAATAAATGAATAAATCTGATTTAGAAATGTGGTGGCACTAATACCATCCCTTGAGAATAGAATTCGATTTCAGCTAAATCAATTGGTGACAAATATCTCCATCACCTTTTCCATGCAATGTTGGGAAACTGTGTTTTCACAAAGTTGCGGGGTTCCTAGTTGTCTCAGAGAGCAAAACCAATTAACTCTGAAGTTAAATTGATTTGATATGTGCACAAGGGAAGCTACTGTGATCATTGTTTTTGCAGTGCTTCCTCAAGTTGACAGAGTGGGTTCCCTCCTCCCTTCCTTGCTGAAACCAAGATGTGCTTTGGTTTCCCCAATTCCTGCCAGCCAAACAGATGAGCAGCTCTAACAGTCATCTGGGGTTTTTGTTTTGTTTTTTTTTCCTTTTCCCATCACTTTTTCTTTCTCCATCCCTTACTGTATACAGCTAAGCCTACACAGAGAAGAGCAGGGATGGAAGTGGAGAATTGGCTGTCTCCTGGTTTTGGCATTCTACTATTAGTTGGTTGGAGGAAAAGTTGGTCAGCACAAGAAGGAGAACAAAAGGACCACTGCTTGGTATTATGCAGTAGGGCAAAAATGGTAACTTCAGTGATGGGGCAAAGGCAGTGGCTTACAGAACAGGGCTAAAACAAAGCCCTTCCTAGCATTTTATTTTATTTTTTTCAGTTTGAAAGCTGAGATTCACAGTATCTATTAAGATAAGGTTCCAAATTAAGAACATAGGGTCAAGCTTATTTAGGAATAAAAACAAATTGTTGTTGTTAGTTGCGATGTCGTGTCCGACCCATCACGACCCCATGCACAACGTTCCTCCAAGTCTTCCTGTCCTCTACCATCCTCTGGAATTCATTTAAGCTCACGCCTACTGCTTCAGTGACTCCATCCAGCCACCTCGTTCTCTGTCATCCCCTTCTTCTTTTGCCCTCAATCTTTCCCAGCATTAGGTTCTTCTCCAATGAGTCCTTCCTTCAACAAATTAGGAGCCTTAAATCAAAGGTTGGCCAGTTTATTTGTAATTAAGCAAATTTCAGCTCTGACACATCCTCTTGAAAGACAGATACATCGAAGTAGTATTGTAATTGTGATCATCATCATCATCATTACTGAGTTTAACTATCTGATTAAATATGTCAGGGAACTATGCTTCAGTGATAACTACAGGTGGTCCTCAACTTATGACCACAACTGAGTCCAAAACTTAGGTTGCTGAAAAATTTGTTAAGTGAGTTTTGCCCCTATTCTGTGACCTTTCTTGTCACATTTGTTAAGTGAACCATTGCAGTTGTCAAGTTAGAAACATGGTTGTTAAGTGAATCTGGCTTTCCCATGAATTTTGCTCGTCAGAAGGTCGCAAAAGGGGATCACATGACACCGGGACACTGCGAGTGTCATAAATATGAGTCAGTTATCAAGCATGAATTTTGGTCACATGACCGTGGGGATGCTGCAACAGACATAAGTGTGAAAAAATGTTATAAGTTGCTTTTTTCAGTGCCGTTGCAATTTTGGGTGGTCACAAATAAATTGTTGTAAGTTGAGGACTGCCTTATTTCAGTGGCTGCTCTAGCTAGTATGTCCTGCTTTTTGCTCCATGATTTTTTTCTCCATGATTTTGTGGTTGATCCAACACTGTCTCATTAAATCAAAGAACTACCCTAATCCTAGATCATGTTTCATTCAACCCTTACATCTCCAAGTAGGCGTTCTTTCAGTTTCTGCTCACTTGGCAAAGCATAATCTTCTTCCTTTCCCACCTCCTGCCCCCATAACTGCAAAGCTTCCCTTCTTTTTTTTTTTTAGGCCCCTTTATATTTTAACATTGCTACTTTATTTATGTGAAGCTGAACTACCAGTTTCCATGGATCTACAGAGGAATTTGAGAAAACAAAGAACAGTTTGTTCTGCTATTGCTTTGATTATTGTAGCATAAGATCAACAATGCTACATTAAGGGAAAAAGAGAAAAAGTTTGCCTTAATATTAATATGGGAAAGAGATAAGAAAGCAAAGAAAAGCACAGGGACCAGTGAAGAAATAAACATTCCTAAAAAGGAACCACTGGGAGATCATTGCTTGCCTTTCTTGCATGGATAGAAAAAATGGAATGGACAAGATTCTTTCCATACCGCATCCACCCATGTTCCATAGCAGTCACTGCCCAAAACACCCAACCATACTCGGTAGCTCCCAGCTCCAGCATCCATACTACAGAGCAGCTCCCCACAGCTCCTGCTTACCTATCCATAGCACCTGCGCACATGTACACGTGTGTTCTACTGGTCTGGTTGCCTGGGATTTCTACCCACATTGCAGTCACATGAGGTTCTCACTTAATGACCCACACTGTCCTGGGATTATGATGGCAACCAGGAGTGCTGAGTTTGCTATCACTAAGTGATGCAATCACGTGATATTACACTTTTATGACATCACTTAGTGACAATGAAAATTCCAGTCCCAAATATCATTGTAATCCAAGGATTACTTGTAGTTAACCTCTCATGTCATCTTTATTTCCATACAGTATACTATCTCTTTGTGTTTCTATTTATATAGACGGCTTCAGTTTAATGAAGTTTCTCTTTGATAAATACTGTAATGTCTATTGTAATCTACAAATGAATATTTAAAACTGGAGTCAAGCATCCTTGAAATTTAATTAAATCATATTTAGTACTTCCTCTGTAATGGTAGAATACATACTAATAATCTCAGTATGAAATATTTGGGAAGGCCTTAAAAATTTGTACTAACTTGCAGTAGGAATGTTTCTAAAATATAGCATTTCAAACTATTGAATAATATTTTTTATATTTAGTAAAGACAAACATTTTGATCCAGGAAGGAGACTGAGATTCATTAACAAAAAAATGATACATCATTAGTTAAATATTTACATGTGTGGTTTTCAATCAACCTTCTCTCTGACTAAGAATTGTATTTGGGGAATATTACTGATACTTGTTAATGCTGCCATTAACTACAAGAGTTTTACATGTTCCAGTATGTTTTTTATTTTCAAAGGGCAGAATCCTATCTACATTTAACTTGAAAATAATTTTATGTAAAGACATGAGGAATTTGCCTTCTAGGTTAATGTACGTAATGTAGGGAACTGGTCTTATTTTTAAAATTATTTTTCAAAAATCCCCTAATTTTCTTTCAAATAATAAACAAAATAACTTCAAATATACTTTTTAAAATGGTATTTTGCTCCCCAAAATTACTTAAAATGATTGTCAACTGCTTCTTGTTGCCTGTCTTTTAAAATCATAGTACTGGTATGACAGACTATCCAATGGAATCATGAAGTCAATACGCTTGCCAACATGTAATTTATCTACACAGTAAAATTATGTTAATCATACACTTCAGAAAAATGCTCATATCAAATTAGGTAATGATTTCATAGTCAAAGAAAACAATTGAGATAGCCACACTATCTCTGGATTTAAAGTTACTGCTGATTTGATGGGTTAATTTGGTGTGCTGGAATTTTGAGAGCAGACTATGAGTATTCTTACAAAATAACTACTCTGGAAGAGAAGGTTTGTTGCATCAACATTGAATAATTGAATAAAGTCACATATTTAAGGCCTTATAAAAGACTAGTAGGGTCAAGGCCACCCTGATCTCCCCAGGATGATGCTCCAAAGGGCAAGACAAAAAGGGCTCTCTTCCTAGTCCATGACAGATGGCATTCCCTTGTGGATGGACCTGAAATGTCTCTCCTGCCAGAACTAATGGGAGATCTAACTGGGTAGAGACGATTCCTCAAATGAATGTGGAGGAACTTGACTGAGGAATGGTGGAAACGTTTAGGGAAAGATTCCCCTTTATCATGTGAAATGGGAAGCAGATCTTCAAGGGAAAGGAATACAATATTATAACAATATATTTAAGCTAGGAAAAGTAGCTGAGGGGAAAACCACTTAATGGTTATAAAGGTAAAGGTTTCCTCTTGCCCAGTCATGTTTGCCTCTAAGGGGTGATACTCATCTCTGTTTCTTAGACAAGGAGTCAGCACTGTCTGAAGACACTTCCTTAGTCATGTGGCCAGCAAAAATGTGGTCTGGTTAAGATCTTTGTTTACAATAACTATTGTATCTAAAGTTAACTGTCATTGTGGAAATTCAATTAATATGGGTGCTTTGATTAGCAAGATAGACAAAACTTGAATCTGTCCCATGTTTACAGGCCTCATAGCTTTTATGAGAGATTCTTTTAAGACCATGTCTATTATTTTATTAACACTATTTTCTCATTGCTGTTTTCCTTCATGTGAATGCCTCAGTTTAAAAAGTTTTTTTTCTTTTTCTGATTTTTCATTAAATTGCATTTGAATTATAAAGTATACTTTTGTTTCAACACCCAAAGGAGAGACTTGTTTTCCTTAGCTAGTGAACTTCGAAGTTGAAAGGCTGAGAAATTATCACTCTATAATTTATTCCATTTGCAGCATCTTTCCCCCTTTGTACTGGCAAGTCAGGCCATTGATTGTGGGGATCATATTGATGTCACACTTTGACTAGGGGGTAACAGAATTCTCCAAGAATATAGGCAGATTGATTATTTCCCACCTTTATCATTTTTTACAAACAAGACAAGTGAACACATCCAACACATCTTCCTCCTATTTTGGTTTGAGATGTTTTTCATCTTACAAGCTCAGTCTTGCCAGTATAATAAAAAATGGAAAGAGGAAATTCAGAGCCTAGTGTAAGAATGAAATCCTAAGAGGAAAAATTCTGGAGATATAAATGAAATTATATAGACGAAGATAAGGGCATCAAAGGCACGAAGTCAGACATTAATGTTTTAATTATCAGATCTACCGGTACTTCTTGTTCGAAATGTTTCATTTTTTTTACTCATTATGAGATTTAAATCATTTTTATTTTCTTGCATCTTCATTCCCCTGCCATCTGCTGGAAGAATAGATAAAATATACAAATTTGCTTTTCACGGATATAGATTTTCAGCTCATTTGCAATGCAGTGTGAATTATTCAATAGGTTAAATATGCAACCAGTTTCTTTAGTTTAATGTATGCATATACATAAACTTTAGTCATAATCCAGATAAAGACTGCCACACATGACAAATATTTTCCCTTTTTACCCTGACAGGGTTGGGTTTTTTTTTTTTTGCAATATTATTCTCTACACAGAATAGAATTTAAAAACAAACAAAACAATCAAAATTCATTATAGAAAAAGATTAAGTCCTTTTCTATGGTTATTGGTCGCAGTCATACAGACACCAGGATAAACAGACTATATGGCTGAAAAAATAGTATGTAATGTAGTTGTATATTACATACATGCACAGTATAGTGCAAATTATAGTGCCATTTCCAGAAAATGCTATCATGATAGGCAAAGACAGATGAAACTGCAGGGCAGGACTGTCAAACTCACAGCCCACGGGCCAGATGCGTTACACACGAGCCACACCCATGCACGGTTTAGTGAAGGGGGAAAAAGTCGCAATATGTCATGTGAAGCAGCCGTGATGATGCGAGTTTAACATCCCTGCCGTAGGGCATTATCTGACAGGTGAATGCACATTTCTAATATAGAAAATACATGAATGATATATTAACCTCAATGTGAAAAGATAAAAAATAACCAGAAAATGAATGATTAGCAAAAACAATCATTATCAAAATCAGGACATTTTATAGCTAAAGAAGATTAATCAAGAGTTTGGCAAAGGATCTATAATGGAAATGAGGTTAGAGGAAGATGGAAAGATTATACTTTAACTCTAAAGGGACTATAAAATGACATTTGGAAAGAAAACATATTGAAGAACTGACTCCATAGAAACTGAGGTATGACAGGCTGTCAAATAGGAAATATCCAAGAACAGATAAAATAGTAACTGAATTGCTGGGGGAGAAAGAAGCCATTAAAGTGTTAACAGCTCTATGTCCAAAAATATAGAAGACAGTCAGTGTACTGTAGTGGTTAAGGTTATGTGGTTGGCCTAGGAACCTATGGTAGAAACCTCTTTTAGACATGCATGAGTGCATGGGTGACTTTGAGCCAGTCACTCTCTCTCAGCCTTGCCAACCTTGCAGCGTTGTTGTTCTGGAGAAGGGAGAAGGAAAAGGGAGTATTAGATGCATTCACCACCTTGAGTTGACCCTAAATATAGCAGCTAAAAAAAAAAAAACACCTTGTGATGCAAAAAAACAGAACAGTTTGATGAGCATGCTTTTATTATATACCTGGATGTCTTATACCTTAGTTTTAAAAGAACAACTCCTCATATATCAGGAGCCACAGATAGTTAGAATAGAATGAATGAGCTAGAAGGAACCTTGGAGGTCTTCTAGTCCAGCCCCCTGCTCAAGCAGAACCTATACCTATGATGGCAAACCTATGGCACGCATGCCGAAGTGGCATGCAGAGCCATCTTTCCAGGCACGCCAGCTATCGCCCATTGCTCTTTTGGGTTCTGGCGTGCACATGCAAGCTGGCTAGCTGGTCTTCGCGTGCGCATGTGCTCCATAAACCGAAGATCAGGTGACACTCAGTGCCGAAAAGGTTCGCCAACACTGACCTATACTATTTCAGACAAGCGATTGACTAATCTCTTCTTAAAAACCTCCAGTGATGGGGCACCCACGATTTCTGAAAGCAAGCTGTTCCACTGGTTAATTGTCCTCACTTTTAGGAAGTTTCTCCTTAATTCCAGGTTGCTTCTCTCTTTGATTAGTTTCCAACCATTGTTTCTTGTCTGGCCGTCCAGTGCTTTGGAGAATAATTTGACCCCTCTCCTCTTTGTGGCAGCCCCTCAAGTACTGGAATAGTGCTATCATGAGGGGTGATGCCGCAGTGGTTAGAGTGCAGTACTTCAGGCTACTTCTGCTGACTGCCTTCATTTGGCAGTTCAGATCTCACCAGGCTACTTCAGCTAACTGCTAGTTCAGCAGATCAACGGATCAAATCTCACCAGGCTCAAGGTTGACTCAGCCTTCCATCCTTCTGAGGCGGGTAAAATGAGGACCCAGATGGTTGGGGACAATAGGCTGACTCTGTAAACCGCTGTAGGTTTACAGAAGGCTGTAAAGCATTGCAAAGCGATATATAAGTCTAAGTGCCAATGCTATCATATCACCCCTAATTCTTCTTTTCTTTAGACTAGTCACTAGCCAAATCCTGCTTATAGTCATTTTATGGGGCATCCCTTGGATCAAGCGTCCCGTACTCAAAAAAATAACTGAGAAGAGCCGAGGGAACCTCCTAGGCCCGAAGGAAGATCTCTCAAGAGCGAGAAATCTCAAAGCCCCGCAAGAGGAACTTCCCGCTCCGTTCAGATAAAGCTCCCCTCCCCCTCCCCGGGAATGCGACTTGAAACACGTCAACTTGGCTCGCGCGAACCTCCTGACGTCACCAGCACCCTACCCACTACGGCTGAACAGGAAAAGAGTTTCAATTCCCTTACAAGGTCATCAGGCGCATTCGCGCATGCGCCCCCAAGTTCTCCTTCCCATTTTAGCCACACCCCGTCCCTTGGAATGCGGCGAGCAGATCGGACTGTACCAAATCAATAGTGAAAAAACCGGAGGGAAGTGTTGGACCAGCCAACTCCTTTCCTATTGGATTTTTGGCCTCCAGGACGTATCTAAACTTTAGAAGAAAACATAATCTGCATTTGCTGTGTGCCTTATCAGTAGCAGGCTATGTTTTTTTCCCCACCGACTGCACCGTCTCATTCTATTTTGCTCCCCTTCCTCCTCCTCTAGCACGACAGTAGTTTCTCCCGCCGTCGCGCTCTCCGGAAGTGCCGGAGCTGTTGGTTTCCTTGCTTCGAACGGCCGTTTGTCCTTTGCCGCGATCCATCGGCGCCCAATTTCTTTCCGTTAGAATCGAGGTGAGAGAAACCGGGGGGACGGTTGGGCTGGTGGGCAGATTCGTTTGCGAGAGGGAGCTGGAATAAGTGGAGGCGGAGGGCTGCAGGTTCCCTCTGTGGTTCTCTTCCCTTTCCCTCCCCCCGCCTTCCCGCCCCTCCCGTTTCCCCGCTGCTGGTGAAGTTCGGCTTCGGTTACTTTTGAACGGCTGGGCAGATCTTGGTAGCCGGGAGTTCGGAGGTCGCTTTCTCGGGACTGGAAAAGGGCGTTGAGACGAACAGGAAAAGAGGGTTGGACGGTCACCGGCCACGGCCGATCTCCTGGCCCTGCGAACCTCGGCCGATCTCCGGTCTTGGCGGGCCTTATCCGGCAGAGGCTGAGCCGTTAGTTTTACCTGGCCTTGGGCCGAAGGGATGGGATTGGGTGGAGGGGGGAAGGCAGGTTGAAGCGGTTTCTGAACGCTTGGAAGAGCCTGCTTGGTCTTCGCTGGATGGATTGGGACGCCGCGCCACACCCCCCCACCCCCCCAATCCATCATCCGCAACAAGACCGGAGCTTGTTGAGTGGGATGGGAGCGATGATAAAACTGGATCGGGTGAAACGAGAAGCCTGGAAACAAAGGAAAAGGGGGAAGGAACACTTTACCGTCTTAAAATGCCCACGAAGGCGGCTCTGCCTTTTGTAATTTGGTGTTGTAAGGCAGGGGTCTCCAACCTTGGCAACGTTAAGACTTGTGGACTTCAACTCCCAGAATTCCTCAGCCAGCTTTGCTGGCTGAGGAATTCTGGGAGTTGAAGTCCACAAGTCTTAACGTTGCCAAGGTTGGAGACCCCTGTGGTAAGGAAACGGTTGGTGCTGGTCAATCTGGCTGGAGGATAGAAGTTTATGGGATAATTTCCTGAACCAAACAACTTTTTGGGGCGCTTTGACTGACACACACACACACACACACACACACACACACACACAGTGCTGCTGCTCTTCTGCTTGGTGCTGCTGCTCTTCTGCTTGGCCGTATTTCCCAACAAAACAGCATTGTATGTAGTTAGTTGGTGGTTTCCTCAAACCTCTTGCTATGAGATGGGGCAGATTTTTCTTTTCCTATCGAAAAGCCACATCTCTGCTTTGGGTAGTAGACCCGTCAAATGCATCCAAAAAGCCCGATTCGGATGCACGTTTTAGTTTCATCTACTCAAGCTCTAGTTATGGAAATCCATAGTGTAGGGTACCGTGTTTTTCCCCAAAAAATAAGTCCATGTCTTATATTGTTTTGAACCCTGAAATAAGCGCTTGGCTTTATTGCCATGCGCTCAAAAGTCTGATTGGGCTTATTATCAGAGGATGTCTTATTTTGGGGGAAACAGGGTAGTAGTAGATGGATCCAACCAAAGGATTGCATTCCAGAAAACTTCAAAAAGCCATCAATGCAGGGGAGAACCTACAATACCATAGCAGATCCACATTCAGTTGCACGTAATCTTTGGTGAATGATTGTCCTGCTTATTAACCATTCAAACTTACAATGGTGCTGAAACAGTAAGTTTATGATTTAAGATGGTCAGAACATCCATGTGATCACAGTTTGGGATGCTTAGCAACCCACGGTGTGAATTTATTTAATACTCATAGCATCCTGTTTGCAACCTGGGCAGCTGGCTTCTGACAAGCAGAGTGAGTGGGGAAACTGCAGGAAGTTGCAAGTTGTGGTCATAGAACTTTGCTTAATAAGCCCAGCAAGACTAACATAAGTTGAGCGGCGTATTGTAATGTTTTACTTAATTACTGCATTCCTTGTATTGTGGTCATTAAATGAGAACTATCTTTATTCATTGAGTGATAAAAGTTTTCTGGATGTTTTTGGTTGCATCTTTCACAGATGCAATGAAAGATGCACAGAAGAATAAAAGTAGAAAAAGTTTGCATACTGCCTTTATTTTGTTAATTGGAATTTAAAAAATAATTCCCCTAATAGTCCTCTTTCAGCCTCAGGGGTTGGAGTTGAAGATAACACTACAAGTCCCAGGTTCTCCTTCCAGTTTGGCTACTATTTGTGCAGGCTGGAAATTGCTCCATAAATTACTCTGGGGGCAGAGCTCACATGTGTACACTATACTACCACATACAGGTAGTTCCTTGACTAACGTCCACAATTGAGCCCAAAATTTCTATTGCTAAATGAAACAGTTGTTGAGTTTATTTCTTGTCACAGTTAAATGAAACATTGCAGTTGTTAAGCTAGTAACATGGTTATAAAGCAAATCTGGCTTTCCCATTGACTTTGCTTATCAGAAGGTTGCAAAACGTGAACTTGGGACACTGCAACTGTCGTAAGTATGAGTCAGTTGCCAATTGTCTGAATTTTGATCACATGAACATGGGGGCACTACAACAGTAATAAGTGTGAAGAATGGTCATAAATAACATTTTTCAAGGTTGTCGTAACTTCAAATGGTCACTAGACAAACTGTTGTGAGTTGAGGACTATCTGCACAGCTATTTTATGGCAGACATTTCTCTGATCAACTCTTTTAAGGAATGAATAACCAATAACACTTGAGAATTTGATTTGTTCCAAAATGAAGACCTAAAATATGGTTTTTGTATTCAAATTGGGCATAGGTACATCTTTCTTACTCATGGTGAACGTACATGCGTAGTATTTTCATGAAAACAAGCTCAGAATAATTATAAAACATCTGTATTAGAATTCATAGAATTTAGTACAAGATATTTATTGTTTCTGGGTGAAAATAACTGAAAAAAATAAGTCTGGAAAAACTTAGGCTCTAAAAATGTGCTGATAGTGGTGAGGAATTTGAAATATTTTCCCAGCCCTTTTAGCTCATTCTGCTTAGCACATTCCAAAGGAAGCCAGGTTAAAGACGATTTGCCCTCTGCTGGTTTCCAGTTACAATATTGATTGCTATGGCAAACTCAATTCTGAAAACAAAAATTTTAAAAATAGTTTCTAACAAAATAGGCTTTTTCTGTATTCGGAGCCCTAATCTCAAATTCTGTATAGTGAACACAATCTGGAAAGACAGTAGGTAGTTTCATGCCCCTCTCGCTCAGGAAAATAAAGTTTGAAATGAAATACAGGCAGTCCTCGACTTAAAACAGTTCATTTAGTGACCTTTCAAAGTTACAACAACACTGAAAAAAGTGACTTATGACTGTTTTTCACATGTATAACCATTGCAGCATCCCCATGATCACATGATCAAAATTCAGATGCTTGGCAACTGACTCATTTATGATGGTTGCAGTGTCCCAGGGTCATGTGATCCCCTTTTGCGTCCTTCTTGCAAGCAAAGTCAATACGGAAGCCAGATTCACTTAACAACCATATTATTAACTTAATAACTGCAGTGATTCACTTAACAATTGTTGCAAGAAAAGTCGTAAAATGAGGCAAAATTCACTTAACAAATGTTTCACTTAGCAACAGAAATTTGGGGCTCAATTGTGGTCGTAAGTCGAGGATTACCTGTACAGATTGATTGGGTTTTGTTTTGTGCTATCGTGCAGCACATTTTAGGAGAATGCTCATCTATGAAATCTAATGGCAAATCACTTGATGTTCATAGATTTACCTACACTCAGAAGTTCTTATGTTTTAAGTATGCAAAGTATAACAGGACTTTTGTGAAATAAAATGTTGTGAATATTTGTCCGAAGTCATTAGTGCTTCTCTCTTGTATCAGTACTTTGAAAAAGGAAGCTTCTCTGATGATCACTTAGAAATGCTTTTTATAAAGATCCAAACAGAACAAATTGTAATCCAAGTCCATTATAATTTGGAATAAAAGGCAATGAGGGTAAAAAGTATGTTATACTTTGACAGTCATGTGCAGTTCACATTTTATTAGATTTTGATAAGCGTAATATTAAGCTATTTTTTCTGTTTAATTGAAAGGCCAATGTAACTGAAATGTATCATCTACATACTATATAGCAGTATTAGCAGATTCTGGGAGTCCCAGAATCCAAAGCTTTTTTTTTTTTTTTAAGAACTCACTTAAGATAGGATTAAAATGCTGGTTGTTTTCAAGGAGGAGAAATCAGAAAACCATGTGGTAGAAATAGTATCATTTGATTATAAGCCTCATTTTTATAATCATATTTCAGTGCTTTTGACTCTTGGTTGCTGAAAATATGCTATTCTTTCATAAGAGAGAGGTATCAGTACTGTCATTGGGATCTTGGGGTTTTCAGAAACACAAAAATAATTTTAAAAGAAAAATTGAGAAAGGATATCAGTAAAAGAGGCCAGTGAGGACTGAGCATGCCCATTTGCCAGTGAAAAAGGCCTTCCCTGAGCTCCGTTTTTGCTGGCAGAGGCACCGCAGGCCGGTCCTTTGCTGTTTCCAGATCTAAACACCCCTTGAGTCACCCCTTGAGTTTGACACCCCTGATCCAGAGCATAAGGCATCAGGCTAGAAAGCAGGAGTTTGAGTCCCACCTTAGGTATGAAAGCCAGCTGAGTGACTTTGGGCCAGTCACTCTTTTTCAGCCCACCTCACTACACAGAGTTGTTGAAGTGGGGAAAATAGGAGGAGAATGGTGTGTTACATATATTTGCTGCCTTGAATTATTTATAAAACAATAAAGACGGGATACAAATAAATAAAAATAGAAATGATGTTTTACTACATTCTTAGTTCTAAAATATTTATGTTGGAGTTTTAGTTGCTTTAAGCAGTACAGACAAAATGTTCCTAAATTTCCTAAAAGAAAAATGTTCCTTAAGATTGTGTATATAAAAAAAATAGGAATGTTTACTTTTGTCTTCTGCCAGCTTTCTAATTTTAATTAAATTATTTGGTCTCAATCATTATAAGATATTTAGAGATCAGGATCCTCTGAAAATGGTGCCCTGAGTGACTGTAAGTATTTTTTCCCTGCTGACAAACAGATGATTTTGCTGGCAAAACTGGTTTTTTGGTAGTATGTTGCCCAGATTTTAATGGGAGCAACTAGGAACAACCCCAGATGACTCTCAGATGACGCAATTACTTACCTGTAATGAGAAATCTTAGTGGTTGCAATTCATGGTCAGAATGGCCAGAGAATTGAGTCTCCATCTTTTCCTATCACTTGTTCAGATTTTAAGCACATCTTTGCTTTAACATCACCTTTTGAAATTGTTTTCTTTTGATTTCTGACTTACATTTTAAATGCTAAACATCTGGTTGAATGCTGAACCCAGGCCTTGCTGGATTATAAACGTGATTTTTAAAAGTATTTTTACTTTGTTTTTGGAGTAACAAATACTTTCGCTTTTGCCACATGGAAGTTTTCTTCTTTTCTAGTGAATGCAATCTGATGTACTCTAGACTCTTGCAGTAAAGAATTTGTATTTTACCAGTTTTTATGAGAACTTTGCTGTTTTATTGTACTTTATTTCTTAATATTTCTCTGGTCCCTTTTTTTTAAGAGATAGGAACTTTTCCCTTTGTCTCTTTTATTCATTTTCTATGGCAGGAAAAATTATCTCAATCCTTCCTGCGGTTAGCCAGTGGTGGAACAAACTGTCCTTAAGAGGAAATGCCCATGTTCTTGGATACATTAAAAACGAAAATAACAAAAGCCTTCTTGAAAGTCTTCAAAATAAGAATGTTTTTTAGCCTATAAGGTCTCTTTGAAAATTTTTAGATAATAGGTTTTATAGCAACAATTATTTGTTGCTATTTAATGAAGCAACAATTATAAATGAATTTAAATAGGATACTCAGATATAGCCAATTTGATGGATTGGAAATTAAATTTGTTGCTGACAGGGTTGGGGGAGAAGGAACTTCGTAGGAAACTTACACGTTTGGTGAAGAAGTCTGAAAGGGTCATGAATCCAGTGATGGTGGATCAGTAATGAATTGGACTTTCTTAAGAAAATTCATGGACTTTTTAAAAAATGCATGCTGTGGAAATACAACAGAGATCTATGACTTGAGGAATGAAATGAAATTATATGGAAATACCCTAGTTATAAATTTAAGGAAAAGTTTTATTATCAAGAATCAATCAAGGATATTTGATCCTGGACGGATCAGAAACAATGACTGAAATGGATAAGGCTGAAATTGACGCTTTTGCAGACTTTTTGCGACTTAAATACGATAATAGATTGTTAATAGGATTTTGAAGTTAGTTTTTAGTATTGGGCTTACCTATTAACCTTTTTTTTTATAGTAGATAAATGATAGGTCAAATTGCTTGGGTAAATAGAGTTCTAGAAGCTTATATATTGTAGACCTATTTCGCAAGGGGGAAAAACTGTTAATGTTGAAATATATTTATTAGAATTCAACCAGGGGGGAACAATATATGTGATTTTTTTTCCTTCTTTTTTCTTTAATGCACCTTTTTATTTGTTTGATTGATTTTTGTTCTGTTTAGTTTTGTTCTGTTCTAGTTTGTATTTTTAAATTTTACATAAAAAATAAAAATAAGATATTTGGAAGTTGTAAATTTCTAAGATTAAATTTACCTTCATTATAATAACCAGATTTTATGTTTACATTTATGTTGAAAAGGAATTTTAATAATTTTCCAGAGTACTATTTTTAGTTCTTTATACAACTAGTCCTCAACTTGCTACCACAATTGAGCCCAAAATGTCTGTTGCTTAGCAAAGCAGTTACTGAGTTTTGCCCCATTTTATCTCATTTGTTGCCACAATTGAATCATGCGGGAATGTTAAGCAACTCTGGCTTTCCTCATTGACTTTCTTGTTGGAAGCCAGCTGGGGAAGGTCACAAATGGTAATCACATGGCCCTGGAATAGTGCAACAGTGTAACTGTCATAAACACATGCCAGTTGCCAAGCAATTGAATTTTGATCATGCGACAATGGGGATATTGCAACAGTTCTAAATGTGAGAACCGGCCATAAGTCACTTTTTTCAGTGCCATTGTAACTTCAAATAGTCATTAAACAAATGGTTGGGGTTTTTCTGGAACGCTGATGACAGTCTATGGTTTGGTTATTCGTCATAATTTTAAATATTTTTTTAAACTCTCAATTTTTTTTTTAATTTGATGGTAGGGTGATTGTCCAGAGACGAGTTTAGCAAGTGATCGGATTTCTAATGTCAGTTCTTGTAATAAAATCCATTGCAGTAATTTTTTAAATTATTTTTTCACATCAGTTTTTCCTCAGCTATTTTGACATTTATTTAGGAAACTTAGACTATCAATTTTTCCTGTATGCAGCATATGTAACTGTATGGTGCTGAATAAATAATATTTTAGCGAAATAAAATAGTTTCCAGGATGATTGGAGCAGTAGGTGTATGCAATTACACCTGGAGAGATTTTATATAACTGTATGTGGAAAAATATGAATCTTTTTAATTCTAGTAACTTCGACTTAAATCATCATTGAAAGAAAGTTGAAGATACTTGAATGGAAGATTCTAAACATTATGCTTGTTGGCTCTTCTATCTATAGAGTAATGAATGTTTGCTGGGTGACTTGTGCATGGACTTATTTTTAGTCAGACAGTAATATGTGTTCTTATATGTCAGGGGACTGTTGTAATAGATGGAACACAAGTTTAAAATCGTGAAGTTAATCAGTGGATGATATCAGGATTACCTATTTATAGATCTTCCCTTTCAATATATAACCAGCAGTAACATCTTTTCCTGCTGTCTGAAGTTTGACTAAACCATTGGACTGTAATCTATTTTGAATCATGGTAAGGTTTTTCTCTAGTATATAAATTAACAAAATCCAGATATGTGTTTTAATTTTTAAATAGCTTTTAATACTTATTTTCTAATAAGTTAGAAATTCAGCACTGTTTGATTTAACAGCAAAGGAATCAAAACATATTTTAGTGGGTAGCTGAAAACAGATTGATCTTCATTTATGAACTTGTTTTCAGTTGGGTCAGCATTCCCAAATCTATACCGTTATGAGCTATCGGGTCTGTTAAATTGCACACTCTCTCCTACTTTATCCATAAAGTGTAAATAAAACAAGAATGTTACAGGGTATGAATGTGTGAAGTTCAGGGAGTAACATGTCATTTAATTTCATTTTTTAATATCTGAATACAGCATGTTGGCTTTTTCTTCACACTATTTTTGTTTTTCCTAACATGCTTTACAGTGAAGACTTCTATGTTTAAAACAAATTGTAACTGTGGTGATTTGTTAAATTATAAATTAAGCTAAACAGGCTTGAAGATAGATTGTTGCTTCCTTTCTCTACTGTTCCTTACTTCAATGATTTTTTTGCCTCCTAGAGTCTAGCAGCCAACATGTCAAGCAAAAGAGCAAAGACAAAGACCACTAAGAAGCGCCCTCAGCGTGCTACATCCAATGTATTCGCTATGTTTGATCAGTCACAGATTCAAGAATTTAAAGAGGCATTCAACATGATTGATCAAAACAGAGATGGTTTTATTGACAAAGAAGATCTGCATGATATGCTTGCTTCACTTGGTAATTACTTTTTCTATTAATTTACTTTTTCTATTACTATTTTACTTCAGTTATGTTTCTTCTTGCTAACTTCCTCCCCGGTTAAAGTGTAAGGAATTTTTATTTAATACTTAAGAGCTGTGCCTTGAAATATAACCCTCCAACTATTGATGTGGGTCAATTTTAAATGTTAATTGATTGTAGGGAAAAATCCAACTGATGAATATCTAGATGCCATGATGAACGAGGCTCCAGGACCAATAAACTTCACTATGTTTCTCACAATGTTTGGTGAAAAATTAAATGGTACTGATCCAGAAGATGTAATCAGGAACGCTTTTGCATGTTTTGATGAAGAAGCAACAGGTAAGCTATAAAGTATCATAAATAATTTTGTAGCTTTTGAGTTTGATTATATAATCTTGGTTAGTTATGTATAAAATGATCTACAAGTTCAAGGCAAAGGAATGAAACACGTTCCAACACCATGGCAAAATAGGTGTTTAAAAAGCAAAGCTGTGACATTTAATTTTTAAAACTGCAAAAATTAGGGATATTTTCTGCAAAGGAATGGTTTGGTAGGGATGATTTTAAAAATAGAAACTCTTCTTGTTTAGGGAAGAAATCATTTGGTTTCACAGTCAGATTTGGAAATTTCTGATCCTTCCTTCTCTGACATGTTCAGCTGCTTGATAATGATACCACAGCATTATTCACATTTTACTTTATTGTTTTCAGTAACCGGGGCCATTTACTAAAATAGTTTCATTTAAGATTTTAGTCATAACTTTAATTTGGTGACAGCCATAACTGACATAATCAAATTCTATAAGACTTCATACTTCTATTCATACAAACAGTGATTTTGAATCCACAAAATTTAGAGTAGAAAAAATTGCTAACAATTTAATAGTAATTGTTTGCTAAATAACTACAAACATTTTATTTGTTCATACTTATTTCCTAAAGTATAAATAAGTGCTGAAACAGTAAAATTTTAAAAGCACTTAAGAGCACTTTCAATAAAGCTTTTTGATTAATTTCGATTTTTTTTGTGTATAATACGTTATACTAAAACTTCTTGTATTAAAATTCTCTCTCGAAATCTTTTCACATTTCTAGGTGTCATTCAAGAAGACTACTTGAGAGAATTGTTGACAACAATGGGAGACAGATTTACAGATGAAGAAGTTGATGAGCTGTTTAGAGAGGCACCAATTGATAAAAAGGGCAATTTCAATTACATTGAGTTCACACGCATCCTGAAACATGGAGCAAAAGACAAAGATGACTAAAACAGAACTCTTGCTTCTGCATTGCTCTTTAGATCTCATGGTTATCTTCAAGGGGGATTTTTCCTGGTAGAACCTGTTGCATGCAGCTAGCTTTACAGCTTTTACCTATCTCGATGTATTTATCTATACAAGGCCATTCTGGCACATCTTGCACCAGTTTAATAAGGCCAGCAATGGAAATTGTAATTTTGGTGAATTTGGAGGATGAGACCAATGAGTTTGAAGGCCCAGGAAAAATATGTGTTTTTCTGGTTTAGCTGGATTTTTACATTTTGTAATAATGCCATTTTGAAATAAGATTGCTATATCAATAAAATACCTCAAATGCTAGATTGCGAAGTATAAGATTTTATTAAGAGTTGATAGTCCAAACTTCATTATTTCTATAAAGAAGAATAGGAAAATGATCTTATGAAACACTAATATCACTGTGTCACTACTTCATATAGATTCAACTGTGTATCTATTGTAATTTTAATTTTTTTCAGGGTAAACATATCCTGCACATTTTTTGAGTAGATTGGCCTAGAGAACCATGGCATCTCCAGTTTTTTTTATCTACCCTTGTTAAATTCATTATTCTTATGAAGCATTTATTTATTTATTTATTTATTTATTTATTTATTTTACATTGGTGAGAATTTATAGATTATACTATTTTCGATTCATGAACATAATGTAGTTTTTCTCAGTGTGTCACTGGAGAATAGAGTCAGAAAAAAATGAACTAGAAGTTTAGGAAAGCATAATGCTTTAGTTTCTTCCCTAGCTAATTATTACTGCTACTGTTATACTGATCTTTCCCTTCATTTCCAGTATCAGCAATAGTTGCTCTAAGCTTTTGCTTTTAAGAATGTTGGTATGTGCCGATATCCAGCCAGGAATGGAGAAGCACTGCCATCTATCCTGTTTTATAACCTGCTTTAGAGTGCTGTTCCTATTAGCTAGAATAACGTACACAAAAATAATTTTCATTTTTTCTAAGGACTTGTATCCATTTCAGTGCCACTTTGGAACTCTAATATTCAGGAAACCTTTTAGTTATCAGGCTTGGCATTAAGTGTTGGCTATAAGTTGGCTAGAAATCACAACACCTCAAATACTGTAAGTTTATTGACAAATTGAAAGAAAGTACAATTGAAAATATGTGATATACTGGTTATCATTCCTCATACTTACCCCATCTAAATATATCTTGAATAACTACAGGGCCCTTTTGCTGGGAAAATAAGTAGTGCGAATTTGGGAGATATTGTAGCTATAAATTAAAAAAAAATAATGATTAACGTATTTTTTGGACTATAAGAGGCTCCGGACCTTAAGACGTATCTAGCTTTTGGGGAGGAAAACGAGAAAAAAAATCTGCCTATGCCTCCCAGCATCCATCGGTATTCATATGGCTAGTGTCCTAACAGCAAACAGCCTGGTCAGTTTCAGTACATTATTGCAACCCAATTTAGCACGAGCAGGTGATTGGTGATTGAATCAGTCTCCTGGAATACCACCAATCAACTGTTCCGGGTTGCAGGGATTGCTGCCTCCGCGCGACCCATTTTTGGCTTCCACAAACTGAAAATGGGGCACCTGGAGGCTGAAAATGGCTGAAGAGTGGGGCCGGTTGGTGGGTAGGGATTCGACAACGTTCGCTCTATAAGACGCACAGACATTTCCACCCACTTTTTTGGGGTGGGTGGGTGGGAAGTGTATCTTATAATGCGAAAAATATGGTAATTAAAGTGTTTAGACTAGCAGTTAAGCTATTGGGGTAGGAATGAAGAGACCTAAATTTTAGTTTACCATTGGCCATGGAAACTAGTGACTTTTAGCCAGTCATTCTCTGAGCCCAGCCAACCTCCCAGGATCATCACTGAATAGAAAAATAAGAAGGAAGCATCACCTACAGGGTTGTGCTCTCTTCAAATTGGAATACAGCAATACTGTCAACCATGTTACCTCTGGCCACCCCCAGTAATCTGATGGTGGCAGATCCTTTATTGTTTTTTCTACATGATTGTCAATCTCTTAAAAGTGTTTAAAATATTGAGAAGCTAGTAGTGTGAAGCACAGTTAATTCCTGAATTTCAAGAATTTCTCACACCAATATTTTTAAACTTGATAAATAAGGTACGCTCAGCTTCAAATCAGATCCGACTACATTGTGATTTGGTTAGAAGTTATCTCTAGGATTACCAGATAGGAAATTAACAAGGTTCAAGTTATACTTTTGCTCTGAAATTGTTACTGTTTCCCTTCCTCATGTATAGAGATGGTTTCCTTCCAAAATGGATCAAGTCTGAATCTAAAACGTGTTAATATATGATACTGTTATTCCTCATCCCCTGCATTGTGTTTTAAGATTTAAGATTAACACATATTTGATCATAAATTTTTGCTTGTGAGATTCTAATTTGACAGTTGAATTATGTAAAAACAGACATTAAACAATAGACAGATGGATCCCTGAGCACACAAGGCACAAATGAAACAAATTTACAAAGCTCTTAAAATTTGCAATGCACCTTTCAGGCCATCCAGATGAAAAGCTGATATCATTCTTAGAGTTGGGCCATGTTAGACATAATACCTAAAGAAATTCTTCAGAGGCAGTATGAATATCCAATATCTGCATATCCAAACAATATGGATTAAGGAAAGTAATTATTTTTCTTTCTAATGTTATCAGCTTCTCCAGAATTTTGGGTTCTTGTAGGAAAGAGAAGATTTAAATGCATGAAATGTATAAAATATGTGCCCAGGGGAGCTTTTATAGCCAATCTTATTTCCTAATGCCATGGATATTACTTGATTCCAATTACAAGCCTTTTTTAATGCTTCATTGTTATGCAGCAGATAATCTTGAAGAGTGGGAACAGAAACTGCTGAAAAATATCTCTTTGGGGAGCTTTACAGTAACAAAAATTTGAAGTGGGCTGTTGCCACTCAAGGGAGACAGGAAACACACGGCCTCAAAATGATAAGCTTCATTGCAGTTGAATTGGTGAATTGTCTTTGCTTAGGAGAAGTTCCAGGAAAACACTGCTATTTTGTTGAAAAGCAGAGATTTCTGCTTGTTATTTCTTCCAAAATGGATCAAATCTGAGTCTGCAATGTGTTAATATATCATACAGTTATTCCTCATAATTTGAGAGTGAAAATAAGGCCCAAATGACAGAAATCTCAGATCAGAAATGCTCTTCATTTCCCTTAAAACTAAAATTTCATAGTAAATTTTAGGAAATGTAGTACATAGTAACTATAGGAAGAGTTATATAACTCTTTAAACAGCCCATTTCCTTGCAAAAGTATTGTGCTATACCTTCCATAATTCCCAGCCAGTCAGGTGAGAGTTCTGGAAGGTATTGTTCAACATAGCTGGCAGTCATTGTAAGTGATAACCTAGCACGTTCACAAACAAAGCCTAACTTTCACAAGGTTGATAATCTGCAATCATTAGCCATCATCAAGCAGACAAAAGAAAACACATATTTGCTTTGTAATTCCCTTACAGCTTCCATTCACTTTGGTTAGGCAAGTCAGGCCTTGACAACAGTGCAGGCAGACAAGTTGTGTAGGCATGCATGAAGGATTACATATGAATAGGCTGACAGAATAAAGAGAAGTTATTTTTGAAAAGGAAATGCATGCTTGTCAGCACAAGTTATGACAATCTGTTTTTGGATTAAAGGCTGTTAGTCTAAGTAGAGTTTATTCACTCAGAATCATTCCACCAGGTGGCACTGTATAAATACAGTGATGTCAAAAGGTTAAGGTTCTTTCTGTACCATTATCAAAGTATCAAAGCAGGTCTTGTATTATTACTTTTCTCATTGTATAGTTTTTCACATCAACTAAAGCACTGCTTCATTTGTATTTGAAAAGAGAAAAGAAAAGCTTGTTAACCTGAATATTGACCACATCCAGTTTTAATGTATACATTCTCTAGGCAGCTGTGAAAAATAATTTGGATCCTTCAGTCTTAGGAGATGAGACATCCTGTCCTTCAAGCTTTATGAGGAACTTATCCTTAGCTTTGACTAAATATGTGCTTTGTTGGGAAGGATTTCCTATAAATGTACTGGGTTTCACCAGACAAAAATGTTTTTTTTTTCTCCATATCATTGCCTTCAGGGCTATGGGAAAATAATTAACACCTTATTATCCAGGAATATTTTGCTAGACGTGTAAAAAAAAAAAAGTTCATGATCTCAGTAAACTACACATTTTATACCAAATAGAATAATTTATTTCTGTTAATATTATCCAGTGTTATCACTTCTCTTATACCTGTAGGATACACCGATAAATGTAATTTATAAAAAATAAATCATAAATATCAGTAAAAGTAAACTACCAAATTTAGGATAAGGTTAAAAAGGTCCAGAGCTTTAATTGTATTGTTGACCTTGGCTTTTTAATCTCATTGCCAATGCCCCTCCTTTAGATATGTTAGACTTGTGGATTTAGGCCTTAAACTTGTAGTATCTACATTTATTATTGGCATCTTGGAACAATTCTTTTTCATATTTATGTAAAAATATCATTGAATTTCCTGCTCTTGGTCAAGTTTAGTACTTTTGAATATTATCTGGAACATATTATCCATTGTGAGGATAAAAGGTACACCAAAATAGTGTTGAGTTTCTTGAAGTATTTAGATTTTAAGCTATTTTCCTACATAATATACCACAATAAACATATATTCAGATTTCTGTCATCTTGAAAGAGAATCAGGACTCCATTTGTAATGTCAAATTCAATGGAACTTAATTTTGAATAGGCTAAAAGTATAATCCTATGTATTTATTACTTTACTGAGTTTGGATTCCCAGTAAAATCCCATGAATGATATACTAATATTGTAGTCTGGAAACATCCAGTGATGGAACCAGCCTGAGGCTTCCAGAATAGATAGCTTTCAACCTGGCCTGAATCTCATCACTTTTATTTTTAAACTATTGGCTGGCATCTTATGCCCTTATATCTGGTCTAGATTGCCTTTCCATTAAACAAACCTAAACCCTGTTCAGTGTTTTACTGATGTGCAAACATTTCAGAAATAGAGCACCTTTTTCATTAAAAGGGCTGTTTCCACTTGCTAGGGTGTTGGGCTTTGTTGTGCTGGATATAGTTTTTTGATTCTCTGTCATTTACTTAAGCAATGCTCTGCATAAAATCTATTAAAAGGATTGAGAGGGAAGAACAAGTTCAAGCAAGTCCTGGATTCAACTCCTCTCAGCCCTTTCCAGGAAAGCAGATCCTGCAAGTTCACGCAACAGCAGTCTTTTGGGATTGGCTATTGTGTGGTGTCTAATGTTTGGCCCTTTTGTCTTCAGACATACTTCCAAATGGAAGTGTTTTCAGAAGGGTACAGTTCGAAACATGCGTGCATATACTACTATGCAATAACGTTACCAAGGGAGAGAGATGCATTGTAGGATCCAACAGGGGCCAAACTCGAGCAAAGGGAAGTACAGGTAGTCCTCAAATTACGACCACAATTGAGCCCCAAATTTGTTGAGTTTTGCCCCATTTTGCAACTTTTCTTGCCACAAGCAAATCACTGCAGTTGTTAAATTAGTAACACGGTTGTTAAGTGAATCTGGTTTCCCCATTGACTTTGCTAGGCAGACAGTTGCAAAAGATGATCACATGACACACACCCCTCCCAGGACACAGCAACCTTCATAAATGTGAGTCAGTTGTCAAGCATCCGAATGACCACCAGGATGCTGCAATGATCGTAAGTGTGAAAAACGGTCATAAGTCATTTTTTTCCAGTGCCGTTGTAATATTGAACGGTCATTAAGTGAACTGTTGTAAGTCGAGGACTACGTACCCATACTCAAGCATTCCCTTCGGGGTCTCACGCTGAGTGATGCCGACATTTAACGTTGGCATGCAACGGATCGGTGTAGCTCAGAGAGATCCTCTGCTTCCCGAACAAGGAAGTGAGCCTGAGAGGAAGATGGCAAAAGTCAGACGAGCCGGGAGTTTCCTCCAAAAGGCGCCTCGTTTGCATCGCCAGCCACCGCATTTGGCTGCGAGCGAGACTGTCAGGATGGCAAAGCAACCGCTTGGCGACGCTTTGGTGCGCTCAGCCCGGATATGAGGTGTCCCTGACTCAGCTTCGGTCACCAATTGCAGCTCATCGGCGAAAGCGACCCTCGGGCTGCAGGCGAGAAGCTTCGGGAGTTTCTGCACCAGGGCTCTCCAACCTTGGCAACTTTACGACTTGTGGACTTCAACTCCCAGAGTTCCTCAG
The DNA here is from genome assembly GCA_022577455.1 of Arizona elegans. Lineage (NCBI taxonomy): Eukaryota > Metazoa > Chordata > Lepidosauria > Squamata > Colubridae > Arizona > Arizona elegans. Next base: position 41,014,417 of record JAKOOJ010000002.1, read on the forward strand.
CCAGCAAAGCTCTGGGAGTTGAAGTCCACAAGTCTTAAAGTTGTCAAGGTTGGAGAGCCCTATTCTGGGCTGTAAGGATCGAGCCACCTGGCAGCCCTTTCGCAAGCCCAACTCCAGCCCGCAGCCCCGCAAGAGAGCCTTGCGGAGAGAGAAAAGAGACGCACAACTTGCGAGAAAAGGCTGGAGCCTTGTTACAGTCTGATTTCAGGGGAATAAAACCCAAGCCTCGATCGTTGAAAGAAGGGATGTCGATAGTTTTAGGTCTCTTCTGAAATGCAGAAAGCGGCCGAGGCCATGTATGTATGTATGTATATACCGTCATCCTTACTATAAGTATGCCTCCTCGGAACTCAGTTTAGTGTTGCGGATCAGCTGAGTGATTCCGTCATTAATGATGACACGGCAGATCTGTAAAAGCCTCTCAGAAACATTGAAAGGGGGGGGGCGTGTTTATTCCTTGAGCCCGATGTGGCTTTCGGTCCAATCACATGCAAAAGAACTTGAGAAGTTTTTGTTGTTGTTGAAATAGATCACCCAGGAGTGTAACTGCAGAAAATTAGCGCTTTAGCGCGATCCTCCAAACCGCCTCGGTTTGCCATACTACATCTTTAACTACACGAACTGGTGCGCTGCTAAATTATTTAAAGAAAACGACGAGGCTTTGGTGGCAACGTGGGTTGTTCACCTTTGTAAGCCTGGCTAGGTGGCTCAGACATAGCTTGTCGATCAGAAAGATTGCCAGTTCGAATCCTTAGTACAGGTCTCCCGCGTGAGCAGAGGGGTGGACTAGAAGACCTCCAAGGTCCCTTCCAAACTCTTGTTACTGTTAAACTGTACAGCGAGGACCCGAGATCGAGCGTGTAAACACGATTCTTCCCGGAGAGCCTATTCCCCCCTCCCCTTCCGGAAGTCAACCACGTGGCCTCTGAAGGCCCCGCTTGTCTGCAGTTCAGTCAGCTGGTGGTTCAGTGGCTGGAAGAGCTGGTGGGGCGACGCGAGGAGGGCGCCTTTCTATGAAGACCTGGCTTGTTCGACCGAATTACGCCGGCGTATGCTTTTCGCTTGCCATAATTACTGCATGACAGCCCCGTTTAGTCATGATGAATGTGCTCGTTAAAATTCAGGCCAGGTGACGGGTTGTAACGCTTGAGCAAGAGGGTGCTTTTCCATCCCAGATGAGAAGCGTCTTCTTACGGGAAGGAGAAGAAGCCTTCTCTGTCCCTGAGGGTTGGAGAGCAGCCCACGCAGAAGTCGCTAAATTTCAGCTCCGGTGATCTGGAGGAAGGGGCCGGTGGGTCTCATTTAGCCGCAGTTGGATCCGTCCCAGTAACGCTGCTAGGATAATGCGGAGGAAAACAAACACGTTGCACACAGGTTTATTCCATGGAAATGAATCAAAGCCGTAAGACTAAAAACAGAGGTCACTGAGTCCGGAGTCCCCCCTCCCCCCTCCCCCCCCCTTAAATGAGCATGTGTAAAATATATGGAATGCATTTCATTAGTAGAAGCGGAGTGGCGGGAAAGTAGTGTAACTGCGGGATCGGCGAATTTTCTTCCGTGTAAATTGGAACTGACGTAATGTGTGTTTTTTTCCCTCCCTCCCAACTCGCCGTCTGAACAGACAGGAGAAACCGCACCGTTCAAGGCAACTCTCTTGATTCTCGCGTTACTTAAACCCACCCAACCCCCTGTCCCAAGTTAAGTCAAATCAACGGTTCATCTTGTAGCTGAGCTCTTTGTAAGTTAGCAGACCGCATCTATCCCAAAGCGCGGTGATGTAGATTCGGGGGGGGGAGGGGGAGGCTTTTAAAGCAGATTTGGGGTAAGATCTAGAGTGGGATGATGGTAGGGTTTGTTCGGTTTTTAAAATAGGATTCGTCGCCCCCCCCCCCCCCCGGTAAACTCGCGCAAAGGGTTTGAGGGCTTTATTCAAGCCAGCAACGCGGTATTCGGAGCAGGAGCTGCAGTGATCTCGGAGGAGGAAGCGGAACAAGATTTGAGCCACCTGGCTTGCTACGTGCACGGGGGAAAAACTTGGCTTTCTCTGGTGGGCCAGGCTCGTTGCGAGGACTCCTGGGACGGAAACCTGACTAACAATCCAAGAAGTGGCGGAAAGACCTGCGCCGAGGCCTTCCCACGCTGACCAAGCCGAAGAAAGGCTTGGGGAGCGAGAGTTGCCTCCGCCTGAGATTCCCGAAGCGGGCCGCGCGGGTCTGTTGACGCAAACTTTATAAACGGCGTTTACACCGTTTCAAGCAGAGCTCCCGGCGCCTCAAGCATTTAAATTCTCTTCCCCCCCCGCCTCCGGCGACTTCCTCTTCGCCTACTTTTTCTTAAAGATCCTTTAAAAGGAGAACTTCGGAAGCGAAGCGCTGAGGCTTTCCTTGCCTGCCCATGTGTTTACGCCGCGTCTTGGGGAGAGCTGCTCTCCCCCCTCCTTTCTGTTTAGCGCCGGTATTTTGACAGACTCGGCCTTCCCCCCACGCCCCACAGCCGTTACCCAGCCGGCCAGTGAGGAGGGGAGGGGCAGTTCTGGCTCCTCTCCCGCTTAGTCAGGGCCGGGAGGTGGGGGAGGGCACACCTCGTGGCGGAGGCGGCGGCAGCAGCAGCAGCTTGTGCCAAGCACCAGTTGAAGAACAAAGAAGGAAGAAGCGGCGAGAAGGCCACTCTCAAGTTACTTTTTGCACCAGTCAGCCCCGCGACCGTCCCGCAGCTTCAGACGCCGCCTTTGCAAAGGACCGCGCTGGAAGCCGCCTTCTTTTCTCCCCCTCCCCCTTTTTTTTCTTTTCTTTTCCAAAGTTTCTTTCTCCCTTCCTGGCAATAAAAGGAGGGGGAATCTTCCACGAGAAGGCGGGAAGGGCACCGAAATGAAAGCTCAGAAAAGTAAGTAGAATTTGTCCTACTTCGAGCGTCTCTTTCTCTCTCTGGCTTTCAAGTGGAAGGAGCCCCCGCTGCCTACCTCGTGGCTTTGCTAAACAATTGTCAGGCGGAAGAGTGCGTGCGTGCGGGGCTTGGAGTACGCAACTCTCGAGTACAGGCTGTGGAAGAAATTGGGACTTCTTCCCCTCCGTTTTTTTTAAAGCCTCCCCCCCCCCCCGGCTTCTTTGTACAGCGTTTAACTCGAAGTTGAGGAGGGGGGGGTTCTCCGTTCAGACATTAAAAAAACCAACATCATGAGGGCGGCGATGTCGGTTTGAAGGCTGCCGCCCCTTCAGCTGCTGGCGCCCTGTCAAACCCGCCCGTTTTGTGTCCGAAACAAAAGTTTTTGTGTCCCCCCCCCCTTTCCGACTCATTTTTTCCTCTCCCCGACCCGCTCGCGGCTCTTCTTTTCCAAGCCTGCTTCTTTCGCCTTTGCTGTTTGGTTCTGCTGCTGAACACGCGATACGGAGAGCAAGGCGGCATCTGAAAACAAATTCTTTAGACTAGCAACAGCGTGCTTGAAGTACTTTCTTTGTTTGCGCTTGTCGGGGAGGGAGGGGGCAGAGAGACGGGGGTGGAGCCTCTGCAAAAATCGGTTAAAGAAAGCCTGGAGAGCGGATCTCCCACGCTTAAGACTCTGGACGTGTAAAAACAAAAAACAAAAAAAAAGCCGTTTATTTTTTAAGAAGACGCATAAGCAAGTTTATAGGCTACTGTCGGATGAAAGGCAAGATAACTTGAAAACCACTTTAAAAAAAAAAAAACAGGACCTGGTGAAATATCTTGTCGACACTGCTGTTTTTGTCAATGTCTTGTTCATGTTTATTGATAATTTGCTCCCTTGAGTTAGAGTTTCTTACCTGTGTATGCTACCTGTAGTTTATGTTACAGAAGTAGCAGCATGAACACTGTGAAAAACAATGAAAAGTCAGTGGCTTAGAGTTAGGAAGTTAAAGGGAAAGTCACAGTGCAACTCCTGTTTTAACAAGAAGTTAGGCTTTGTGGGTCATTGGGAAACTTATTTTTTTACTTTTGAAATTTATCTAAAACGTTCTTTTCCATGCAGCTGATCTTGTGTAGTGAGTGACAAGTAACTATGAAATATAAAAAGGGAGCTAACAAGTTAATTAGAACCATTAAATGGTAATGTAAGCACACAAAATAAGAGAGGTACAACCTTGTGTATGTAACAGTATGTGCTCCAACAATACCATGGCCTACCTCTGCAGTTAAAGACAAATGTAATTGTTTTTGAACTTTGTACAAAAATATTGGTTACATTATTGAGCAAAAAATTCCACATTGGATAATTTGTATAGTGTTTTTGTAACTGCTGCTGTGCTCTCTTTATGTCAGAGGTCTTCAAACATGGCAGCTTTAAGACTGAGGGACTGCAACTTCCAGAAGAGCTGGCTGGAGAATTCTGGGAGTTGCAGTCCCCCAGTCTTAAAGCTGCCAAGTTGGAAGACCTCTGCTTTATGTGAACTGTTGTGGTGAGCTGATTTCCTGCCTGCTGATCCATTGTTCCAAGCTTTTGGGGAAGGGAAAGGGTGGGATATGAGATGCTATGTTTTGTGCTTAAAATCTGGAGTTCCTAACTTGTCAACTGTAAGCATGCTGCCTGTTCTGTCAGGCCGGACAATGTTTAATAAAACTTTTTAACACGTTAAGTGCATGAGAGAAAGTGGAAGGAGTGGAGGAGTTGAGCATGAAGAAAAGTTTTCAGGTACATGGAATATAAAGGCGATCAGGACAAAAACATTTTGAAAAATTGGATGGTTGATGACATGTGATCTGGAAATATGAAATTTTGTTTGTGCTATAATCCAACATATGCTATAACCCAAGCCAATGTTATATTGAATGTATTTTTCTATTGGTGGTGTAGCTTTCTGTGGTCTGAGAAGTATGCATAAGATTAAAAATATTAAAGGTGGGATAAATGAGCAGACTTCAAATTTCCCTGATCGTGTCAGTGAAAGTGTTCTTAAAACATCTATTAACTGCACAGTATACCTATGTATCCTTACACAAATCTGGCATTACCATTGTTTTGTGAAAGCACACAATGAGTTACATGTGACTAAGCTTTAGCATAATGATTACTATGTGTATTTTTGGGATTTTATTTCCTCTTACTTCATGTCCAAAAATTTATCCTTTGTCACTACAACTTGGGACAATACTTTAATATATTTTTTGCCTATGATAAAAAGCTTTCTATTTTAAAATCTGATGAGATTTCTTTCTGTAATGAATAACATGTTGATTTTTGAAGAGCTATATTCCTATTCAAATATCTAAACTATCTCTAACTTTTAAAGAGTTACAGATATACATCCTTTCTACAGTAAAGCTCACAGGTAGGGTGCTATAACTTGTTTCTTTCTGGCCAAAATGAACTTGGAAGGATTATATGCTTGTAATTATTAGAAAGTCAGTTCTAGGAAAGTTCTTATTTTTTCAAGTAATATTTATTGCTTAATAACTTAGGGCTGCATCCATGTCTTTGATTTTGTGTCAGTCTCAAGTCTGTTATTTTTCTTTGTAATATTGTCTTTCTTGCATATTGAAAGAATCAATACCACATATGTAGAATCTTAAGGTTTTCAAATTAAGAATTTAAATCCTGTATCTATAAATTCTGCAAGTGTTTTCTGGAAAATGACTGAGCTGCCCTGCAAAACAGCTTGTTAAAAGTTTCACACACAAAGAGATTTGTGGAGATAGCAGTTTTGTACGTTGCTTATGGTGCAAAGCGAACTTATTTTATATAAGGCATTTTGTAAATTTATCAAAGCAGCTGGTATCTACCACTGCTTTATGTAATACTTCCCCCCACCCCCAGAACAGCATTCCCACTATTTTATAAGGTTAAATTTTCAGTAGGTTTGTCATTTCCTTAATATGCAAAAATTAAAGAATTAATACTCTTATCATGCATGGCTTACAGATGTAGTCATAGTTTAAGGAATAATTTCATTTTAACTTTTTGGCCACAAAGAAGCAAATAATTATTTACAGGTAAATAATTTACATGTAAAAGGTATTTGTCCTTGTTTAAATGTATTAAGACAAGCTTTCAAATTCTACATGTCTTTAGAAGAGTTTTTCAAATTGAGCCCTGCACTAGGAGATGAAAATCAATTGTGCCCATAAACTTTGGATAAAGTGACCTTTTAATGTATCCGCAAATTATAACTCTGGTTTTGGGTTTGTTTTGTTAGACAAATAATATTGTTAAAACTATTGTCTTTAGAAGAATAAAGAACTACTGAACATAAAAGTTATTTCAATAACACAAACTCTTGTATATTTATGTTAGTATGTAGTACAATGTTAAATTGCTGTTAGCTAAATATTTCTCAGTCCTCAGATGAAATAAGCTAAAAATAAGCTATTTTTAAAATTGAAATTGGCGCGTTGGTTACATTATGACCAAGTAAGTCATGTGAAAATTGTAATCTGCTATGTTAAAACATCAAATTAAGAGTGCAAATATTTCTCCCTGCTAGAATTCTGTAGAGTAACGAATAACAAAGCAGTAGTGATCCACTGAGACAGGCAGCCTAGTCAGGCCACCTTTTAACTGTTCCTTGTTAAAACAGGAAATGCAGAGCACAGACTGATTACAGGGTAGCTTTGGTTTTCCCTTGTTAGTAATCAGCACAAACGCTCCAATGTAAACACTGCCATGGCAGCACCAATATGGCCTTTGCTCTAATAAAAAAAAATCAACTGGATTAGTCTGCATCTAATGCTCCCTGTAGTTTCCTGTAACTGCAGCTTCTGCACAAATACAGGGTCTCTTTCCTGGTAGCTAATGCTCCTTTACTGAAATCTGCTCATTATACCCTCCAAAAGAGTTGCATAGCATTTGTCTCCTGTTTAGCCCAAACCTGTTTTGTATCATTAACCTCTTAGCAGAGGGAACATGTCACAATAAGTAAGCAGATCAAAGGGCACTCAGTACTGCAGGTTTGTTCTTGCTTTAATTTTTATTTATACTGTCAGGAGCTTTACTGGTTCTCTTTTTTTTATGTTTACCAGGTGAGGAGATCAGCATTTACATTTTGTTTTGAAGGGACCAGAATACATTTTCTAGTCTTTGAATACTTTTTAGTTTCAAGTTTGTTTGTTTTTCTTTAGTTTTTAAAGCAACCTTCTGTTCTAGCTACTTGAAATAGTTTGGCTTGATTGCTTTTCTCAGCATTTAGGTCTAAACCTCGTGTAATATGCTAGAATCCATTGACTTGTTTTTTTTTAATGACATCTCTGAATGAATTCCTGTTCTTTATCTGTGTATGAAGGGCACTAAGAGAGAGAGCAAATAACTAAAAGCCCATGAATCAGACCATTATATGGAAAGGAGGGTCTCAAAAGCATCCGGAGAGAACTACTACAACAATAATCTCTAGATATTATAAACTATCTGGTATCACAGTATGAAAGTCTTCTTAAAAGGAATATTCCATTCTATTGATACATTTCTATGGCTTCTATAAGGCATAAAGTACCTTTTTAGATTATGTTCTGCTATCAAAAGTTTTAACAAATAGACACTTATCACACTGAAATCTAGGCTACTCATTGCTGGTAGAGGACTGATTTAAAAAAAAATCTGGCCTTGTATACAAGATAATTCTTGATTTACAACCACAATGGAGCCCAACATTTCTGTTGCTAAATGAGACATTTGTTAAGTGAGTTTTGTCCCATTTTACGATCCTCCTTGCCACATGTTAAGTGAATCACTGCAGTTGTTTAGCTAGTAACATGGTTGTAAAGCGAATCTGGCTTCCCTGTTGATTTTGCTTGTCAGAAGGCCGGGGGTGGGGGGTGGGAAAGTGTATCACATGACCTTGGAACATAGCAATAGTCATAAATATGAACCAGTTGCCAAGCATCTGAATTTTGATCGCATGATCATGGGGATGCTCCAACGGTCATAATTGGAAAACAGTCATAAGTCATTTTTTTCAGTGCCGTTGTAACTTTGAATGGTCACTAAATGAACTGTTGTAAGTGGAGAACTACCTGTAGTTCAAACCCTGATATAATGGTGCCCCCCTTTTTTTAATTTTGTTCCATTCATGGGAAGACCTCTGTCACAAAATTTTCGATTTTTATTGAAAGATACCATATGAATGTGTAACTTATTATAAATTATATCAAACACAATGAAAAGAGAACTCCGATTTCAGATATTATGGTCACATGGTGCATTGGATCACAGACTGACTTAACCACAAGCATGTTGGATGAACCCAGATTTTGTGTCTAGGTTCACTGTGCGTCCTCAGAAATTTTGATTAGTTGATTAAACCAGGTTTAAATTAACAATGGTTAAGAAAGTTTTGTAAACGTCACTAGAGCCTGCTACTGAATAGGCTAGATAAACATCTGGAAATGCAAATAAACCCATCTACAGTAAGTGCCTGAGACCTTTCACTTTGCTTTCTACCTTGTCCCCACCATCATCCTCAACTGGTGGTTTATTATTGTTACAGGACACCTTGTTAAACTGTTCTCTTCAGGCTAAATGGTCCGACAGTCAGCTTTATCATTACATTTGGAGAACACTGACCTATTGTATTGTATTCACCTGGTTTACTGACACACTAGTGACACAGCATGACCACAATTAGATCTTGAGCCCTGATACAATTGAACACCAGAAATCTCATTCTTAGCCCTGCACATGATCTGTTATGTTTGCGCTGGTAGATACAAATGCATTTCTTATTTTCCTTGAAAAGTTTCAACTTTTATCGAACAGTATCTCTTAGAACAGGGCTCTCCAACCTTCCAGCCAGCTTTGCTGAGGAACTCTGGGAGTTGAAGTCCACAAGTCTTAAAGTTGCCAAGGTTGGAGAGCCCTGTCTTAGAAGGTGTAATAACAAATTGGGTTACCAGAGTTTATGTTCATAAATAACCCTGGAAGTTGCTGGGAAAAAAATATCCACCAATAAACAATGAGCGCAGTTTTGCCATCAATGTATTTTATGCTTAAGAAAGCCACAATTGTTATCCCTCACCATCAGACATTCTGAAAAGATACAGGACCATTGCTAAAACAAGCAAAGCAGAGAAAGCGCGCAGAATGTGCCTTCTGGAACAATATCCAATCCTTTAATTGCAGCTCCAGTCTAGGTCATGTGACTGGAATGGAAGATAGAAAGGATTTAGAATGAAGGAGGTGATAACAACTTAATTCATTGCCTAACTCCTCCTTCCGTTAGGGATGCATTGGAACACATTTTCTGGATTTATTTTAATCCGCAACTCTCAGCCCGATGTGGTCCATTTTAAAATGTAATCTTTCTTTTGCCAACTCTATAACAAATTTGATCAACTTTGCGTAGTTTTCAAAATTATACTGGGAGATAAATTACATAATTTATTTCCAATGTTACATTGGAACAAGACAGAATAAAAGGCAGCATAAAAGAAGAACAATTAAGCCCTTCTCACAAGAGGTGGTTGAATTAATTAAATCCTTTTAATACTTGTATTTACTAGTTTGAGAAAACAATGTCACTAGATCAGTATTCAGAGAGAGGAGCTGTTTTGCTCTGCTATTCTATTGGAAAGAACAGGTCTTGATGCATGGCTGCCTTTGTCAAGAGACTGAACTATTATTCAATATATAGGATAAAAATCTCTGTTCATGGTGGTGGTTACTTCTTATGATAAGATGTAACAATCATTTCCCCTTTTTATCCAGTGCTAAAATATACTGAATTCTTGTTGCAATAAAACCTGTTATCACTGTTAAAGATGAGAGAACAGAGTAATTGAACTACAGATAGTCCTCATTTACCAACTGACTCATTCAGCATTCATCCAAAGTTACAATGGTGCTGAAAAAAATAACTTTACAACAGTGTCCACATTTATGACTTCACAGTGAAGTCATTTATTACAATCACTATGTGTTGGTCCTGTGCCTGATCTGTGGTTCTTCCCCAATAATGCAGAATGGAAATATTGGAGAGGAAGCGTTATAAGAAAGAAAGAAGGTACACAGTGGGGAATACACCAGGCTGTTTGTGCAGTGTGCCCATGGTTGCCAAGGCCAGTATGTTGCTTTCTATGTGCATTCCCCATTGTGTGCCTACTTTCTCTCTTGTAATACCTTCCTCCCCATTAAATGTAAATTAGATTCAGTGGAAACATTATTTTCCTTCTTGCTAATTATATCAGGGGTGAACAGTCCCAAAACTTGGGAAGGGGTTAGGAGGCAAACAAAAACAGAAGTTTGTCTTATCAAGTTTCAAGCCAGTTATACCAGCACCAGTGGGGGTGAGCATTTCAAAGGACTGGAGAGTGGGAGAAAGAATAGCACAGTTGTGTCATATGAGTTCTCACTTAGAAACTGCCTCACTTAGCGATTTGATTGCTGGTCCCAATTGTAGTTACTAAATGAGAACCTATAGAGTACCTATAAGTAGTACCTATAGAAAGTCTGGAGGAAAAAAAACCCTTCATTCTAATGTAGACAAACTATTTTTCTTCAAAACTTCAGGGAGAAGATGAAGGAAATGTGGATATCATTCTGAGGCATAATTTACCATTTTCTCATGATTTTTTTCTCTGTATTAGTGCTAAATGCTAATTTGCAAGTACAGTTGTAGAAGTAGGGTTGATATTTCTATTCATAAAAGATATTGTTACTTCATGCAAAATGTTAACTGAGCGCAGATATGAATGAAGTCATATCTAATTATTGGGCTTAATTTTAGTAAGTGTTCTAATTACAAAGTTATTATTCTTAGATGACTTAATGGTAGAATGTTGATATAAAGTCAGTATAATGATGGGTAGCAATTTAAAAAGGTCAATTGTGAATGGGAAACAGCTGATGCTCCAGAAAAAAAATATGAATTTTTCAATCTGTGGGTTTATTTCTATTATTCTTATAGACAGCATTAATAATGAGAGTGGTTTGTGTGCCTCAAAAAATATGCTGGGATCACACATTTTGGGTGTCTCATTCTGGCTTTGAATGATGGGTGTAGTTATAACTTAAACCCCTGCTTATTGCTTAGCTTTCTGAGTTAGTTCAGCCTATTTGATTTCTCAACAAATAATTAAATAATCACAATTTAGTGCTCTGAGTGAATTAGCTCTGAACAACTGTTCTACATTAGTAAAAAGTGATAGAATTAATTTTGAAGAAAATTGGCCAGATGAATATACACATTATTGGCCAATAAGTGGTGTGGTTCTCTAAATAAAGCAAATCATTGCATATATGCAGACAGATAGCCAAGTTGCTCAGTTTTTCAGAATGAAAGATTCTAGGATTTTCTACCTAGTCCTCATTGGTGCATATTATTACATTTTTATTGCATAGGATGGTGATAAGGTGTTTGAGTAGGGAAATGCAGGTTAGAAAAGATAGTAGCATCACACCTTTTCATGTGCATCATAGGTGCTGCTGCAATATCAGGCAGTGAGACAGAAGACGATGACAGCATGGATGTCCCCCTGGATCTCTCTTCTTCTGCCTGCTCAATCAAGAGGAGGAGACGGGGTAACCTGCCCAAAGAATCAGTGCAGATTCTTCGGGACTGGCTGTATGAGCACCGTTACAATGCTTATCCTTCTGAACAAGAGAAAGCACTATTGTCGAGACAGACGCACCTTTCCACACTACAGGTATGTGTGTCCTAATGAAGCTTAAGGCAATAGTGACAAGTTTGTTTACCTGCTGAATACTATGTATTTTGCTTTTAAGTTAGTAGATATTAGGTGACGTACCACAATATTAATATCTAGTGTTGTATTGACCATTAGCTTCCACTTTACTTAAAAAGTGTCTTGGTATTTGATTGATAAAGATGCTATTTCAGCATGGGTTTTTCTGTAGACCCACAAAGTTCAAAGCTTAAATGGGATGGATGCCTGCTTACCCAGGACTAACCTTTTGCTCAGTGCCTAAAATAAGTATGAATGTTCAGTGCCCATCTGTGCTTTTTATTAGGACAATTTAAGCTTCCAGCCTGTTGAGAAATCCTGATTTACAAGAGGCAAGCTCACGCAGTAACAGTGATGGAAAGAATGTGAATTTCAGTTTTTCCAAATTTAAATGCAGTACCCTTGAAACTCAGTGGCCTTTCTTACTGAAATACTTCTTTCTGCATATTTAGAAATCAATTCATGTCTAATTGTCAGCACTCAGATTTACCTAAGAATGCAAATGATTGGTTTCTGTTCCAAATTCTGAAAAAAGTTTACAATTCTGAGTATGTAAATTAAGTATTGCTTTCTCCTTTCTACCAAAGAGGTGAATGTGTAATATGTTTTACTTGCTTTGTGAATATATATGTAGTTGCATTTTCTTACATTTGACAAAAGGTTTGTAGCAGTATTTGAAATAACCTGAGTGTATTAATTTAAACACATGAAGCTTTTCCAAAATAGAAAGCTTATAAAAATTGCTTTTTTTATTAATCTTAAACTAAACGGGGAAGAGGGAGGGTATGAAAACACAAAAGGAAAATTTTCAAATATTTCTTTTGTTTGTAGGATTTTAACCACAATTTTCTTCCAATCCATTGACTTATTTTTTTAAATAATACATTGTGCAGCATTTGTAGAAGGTGATGAATATATTTGTGTTTTTGGAGTGTGTCAGTTCAGCCTATTTCATAGGCTTTATTGTAAATCTGGTTTTGCCATGTTGGCTCAGAGTAATTGTTTCTTTGTAGGTATCCCACACATTTTCTTTGTAAAGAGAAACAGTTCTTGTACAGTAAACAAAAAAGGACTGTTGGACTTTCTTTTATTGCCCAGGAAACTGGCTTGATACTCAAACAAGGGCAAACTTGGTGAGGTAATCCCTCTTTCGCCTGTTGACATAGTCAGTTGAACAACGCAAATCAGTAACTCCTTTAGGGAGGAGTTACTGTTTCAGAGGAAAATGTTTTCCTGTTGTTAATTAACCTAACTGTAATGATTTAGATTACTCTTTGTTCATTACTCAAAGATTACTCTTTGTTCATTACATATATTCAGACTTAAAACCAAATTTAGGGTTACCCATTACAATCTTTGGATTTTCTGTTGAGAGGAGGGGCTGGCCGAACCAGGAAAGTCTCTTTTTAGGGTGTGTCAAAACTTGTTTGCCAGCCTTTTTTTTGGGGGGGGGTTGTCAGGTTTAGGAATCTAGCTTGAGGGGACTCAGGCATTTAGCTGAACTGCTTTCATGCAATACATAATTGGAATTGAATGACGGTAAGAATGAAAATGTCATTGTATTCTCAGGTCTGCAACTGGTTCATCAATGCACGACGCAGGCTTTTGCCTGACATGTTGAGGAAGGATGGGAAGGACCCAAATCAATTTACTATCTCACGAAGAGGGACCAAGGTAATTGATGGCCACCCAGTGGAATTTTCCAGCTCAAAAAACTGCATTCCCCTGATTGAGAGCTCCTTTCTCTCTGGTAGCCCAAGACCAAACAAGACTTGTAATACTCCTTCTCCAGGATCTCTTTTGGCTCGTCCCTCAGTAATTTGTCATACCACCGTAACTGCACTGAAAGATGTCCCTTTCCATTTCAATCAGCCCGCTGGTACAGGTCAGACTACAGATGACCTTCAGTGGGCTTCACCTACCAACTTTACAGACAACTCTCTCCTATTCCACGAGGATAAGTTGGGACCTAGTTCAAATGCACAAAGTGGGCTTTTCAACACTCCTCCTCCAACTCCCCCAGATCTCAATCAGGACTTCAGTGGATTTCAACTCCTGGTGGATGTTGCACTGAAACAGGCAGCAGAGATGGAATTGCAGGCAAAACTCATGGCATAAATTGTTCTTCATATTTTCTCTTCCCCCAACAGGGATGTAACAGAAAGATGTGGCAATTGTTTCAATATCAAGGATTTAACTGCATTATTTGTTCTAATTAATCTTATTTGCACAAGGGATTGCTGAAATGAAGCTTCCTATCCCTGTTATGGTCTTCAGAGGATTCCAGTCATTCCAAGAATTATAAACTTAAAGCTACTGTAGAAGCAACCCCACCCCCCTTTTAAAGTTTCTTAGTAGGTTTTTTTTTTTTTTCATAATGTGAGATGGTTCCCAAGATCATGTGATTTTGTTTTGTATTCATTATTTGTCTCTTTCAGACTGTGCAATATTTAGTAACAAGATTAGTATTCATATCATTCCCATGTGGAACAAAATATACCAACAGACTGTCTTATAAAAATTCAGATTTTAATACAAGTTTGGATTTGAATGATTATACTTTTTCATGATGTAATAAAGTATTTTCTTTAATAGTTGACTTACCCTGAGTATTTTGTGAAACTAGTGTTTCAAAAGGTAGCAAATTTGCATTGTAACATGGAGACATTCAGTTCTTCTAACACTATATATTTTTTAAAAAGAAATTCTTAAAGAGTTTGATTTAAATTTGTACTGCTACTGATTATAAGTTTCTGGCAATGAAACGTGCTGTTAGATCTACATGAACTTAATATATTTCCTTTAGTACATTTTATGGCATGGGTGTCAAACTAGCCGCGTCACATTGTCGTCACGTGATGTTTTGCCACGTTTTCCACCTTCGTGGAGCTGGGGTAGGTGTGGCCTTCATGTGATTCATCCGGCCTGCAAGCCGCCAGTGTGACACCCCTGGTTTATGGTGTATTCTTGCTTATAGACATTTCTGCTTAAACAAGTAAACATTTAAATGCAAATTCCTTGTTTATTTTCAAAAATAAGTGATTGCACTGTCTTATTGATTAATCACTGGTTATTTTAGTATGGTTTGTTAAGATTCTTTTTTCCAAAGTGTCTTCTAGCAAATCCTTATTTATCTGAAAACTGAATTTAAAATGACCTTGCCCCAAAGGATTATTCAATACACAGAAAAACTTTTATTCTCTAGATATATTAGCAATTCTCAAGTGGAACATGAATTTTCACCTTCATGATGATGATTTCACCCCTAAATACACACAGATGGTCACATGTTAATCTAGTTTTTATGTAGCAATGTGATCTGAAAATGGACAACTTTCTTTTGCTGTGGTCAGGTTACTTTCTGGTTTTCATGCATCTCACCATCATATTTAATCTCTGCAGAAATGTTGAAATAATCCACTCAAGGTCTATTTGGACTTTTGGGTATTGCTTGAGGAATTCCCCAATCAGCTTTGTTGTATGTCTCACTAATCTCTGGAATACGAAAATGGTGAGGTAGCTGAATGAGTTTTTTTCCAAATTTCTCTCCTTTCTTGCAGGACCTAGGAAGTTCTTGGGTTCTGCAGAAGATTAAACAAATGTAGACACCTAAAGTGATGGTGGAAAAAAAGTATGAACCTAACCAATCACAGTTTTATCTCTGGGTTTAGGAGTATATCATAGCAAAAAGGACAGCAATTTCTCTGCCCTTACCATATCTGCAGACTTGCATCTGTTTAAGGATACCCATTCTCTTTTGGGGAAAAATAGTGAAGATGCTGTTGGTGTCATGAAGCCACATTTATAACTTTTTTTACAGATAAAATTTTCACATTTTCTCCAAGCTTAGTTCCATTTCAACAGGATCTGTCAAGAAGTCCAAGGCAAGGTCTTGCAAGATCTGATGTAATCTTGGATTGAACAAGTTCAATTAATGTTTATTGGGCCCTTTGTGACATGAATTTAACCACTTGTAACATTGATCCATGTTTGTGGTTGGATTTGGGAAGTGATCATTGCTTTGTTAAGAGAATGGGAAATTCTAGGCATCTTGAGGGAAGTAATGGTATACCTTCTTCTAAAGCCGTTTTCAACCTAGCCACTTAGGACAACTATTAATTAATTTCTCATCTTACCTTTTTAAAGAAAACTTTGAAAAAGTCATTTGGAATCTAAAAAGAATTCTAAAGAAAGAGATTTTCTTGACTTCTTGCAGGTGGAATTCAGGCCTGGGCATGGGATAGAAATTGCATTAGTTGCTCTTATGAATGACCTTTGTTTGATTGGGGTGCAATGTATCCCTCCTGACATTTTAGACTTGGTGGCTTTTGATACCATCAACTATGGCATCGTTCTGGCATCTAGATGAGCCAAATCAACCTTGAATTACATCTCTTCAAGACTGGTACTCTTTGTTGATGTTTCATTGACCTGAACCAAATTCCAATTTTGATTCTTAATAGGGTTATCCTCTTCTATCGGAGCAAATCCATATTTTGAAGGTCCTTCTGGATTCAAGACACTTGCTGGAACATAAGATATAGGCTGTGGCCAGGAAGGTCTTTGCATTAATTTCAGACCTTTTTGAACTGGGACTCAATGGCAAAAGTTAATCATGCCTTTGGCACACTCCACTGTAAGACAGTTTAGGCAGGTCTTGGGGCTACCTTTAAGATGGCTTGGAAATTTCAACTGATCTAATAACCAGAAGTCCATGAGCTAAACAAGGGTAGCAATTTCAGTGGTGTTACTCTGGTGTTGTTGGTTATGTTTTCTTTAGGTTAAAAGCAAAGTTCTGATTATAACGTAAGGCTGTGATAGCACTTGATAAAAGTACTCAGCCTACAGGAGATAAGGAAAAAGAGCACTCGGCAACAACACTTCTCAGAGAGATCTTTGCTTCTTGGTGTACTTTATTTGCAGAGGTGAAGAATGCATCCTATTAAGGAAGCTTTGAAAATTTTCCTATTATACAAAGCACATGGGCACCAATGGTCTTAGGGCTGCCTTATATTACCTAGATCATTACTTTTTTATTGGCTGTTACTTATAAACTGCTGCAAATTGTTATGTAAGTAGGCAGTCTACAAAAGATTCAGCTATGTAAATATTACATCATTTGAATGAAGACATCATTATGTATGCGGCATCTCTTGCTTCCTTTCCTCCCCTATGGATGAATATGATCAGAATCTTTTGTGCATGTTCTCATATATAGACACTAATGCCATACTTGCATTTATATTCCTGATTCCTGATTTAGGAGCTTAAATATAGGATTCTAACATCTTTGTAGCAATCGGATGTTGAAGCATGTAGATAACTCCACATAGCCAGCTAATATGCATATAAACAGATGTTCAGTGATACATGAATATCACCAAACTTCATTTACAGTACTTAAAATGCTGTTTCTTCCCCAGAAAATTAAGAATTTGTGATCTAATTACAAATAACAAGTTATCATCCACAACTATATTGAATTAAATTCTGAATAATTTATACAGAATTATATAATTTAATTTCTTTAAAGAGAATTTCCCACTCAAATGGAGTTTAAAAGCAATATTACAATGTAGGCTAGGGTCATATCTTTGGGTACATGCACTTTAATTTAAAGCACCCCTTTTAACGGGCAGCAGTTTAGATAGCTGGAAGGAAGAGGACAATACTAAATTACTTTCCCCTAATCTCCCACTAGAAATATTTTCCGCTAAAATATTCCTCTACAGGTATTTCAAATGCATTTTTTTCTGACAGAAATACCTTTATTCTAAACATACAATTGCAGTGAAAAGCACAAGTTTCCAAGTTTCACCAAAATTCTTCATGATATATAGAGTATTAAGAATACCTAGACTATTTTAAGTTTCTGTTGTATAAGCAGTGTTTGTGGGCCTGATTTCAGTACACTGTGAAATCAACTGTTTGTCTTATCTTGCACCTGAACTCAAGATGATATGCCAGGCAGCCTACATCAAACTCTGATACAACTAGCTGAAATTGTTTTAAATCTGAGGTGGATTTGCTGTCAATAAGGCTAAAGGTTTTGTGAATTTTTCAGATTTCTCAGCTGCTGTAATTTTTACTTTCTAAGCTAATGTCCTTGCATATTTTAAATTGTTTCAACTGTTATCTATCTTGGTTTCAACACTTTCCCTAAAAATATCTGTCTTCTTTCCGAAACATTATTATGAAGTTTATTTAGTTAATACACAAGATGTATTTGGTTAGATTGAATTACTTTCATGTGGCCATAATCATGATTCTAAGTGAACAAAAACAGAATTAATAAAACTTTGTTCTAGTGAGAAACCGTGAAAGCACTTATGTGCCACCACGTGTAACTGCTTTTGGCTTAACACCACTGCAGTGAGAGAACAAGGAAATATATCTTGGAGGAGGAAAAATCCATAATAAAACTCCATTTATTTTATTTCTAAACCAGGAATGGATTATGTTTAATTCAAGGATTAATTAAAAAGAGTTTTTAGAAGTATGAGGGTCTTTAAATGAAAGGACTTCAGAGTGATGTTTCTAGGTTTTCTTTGTTTCTTTTAAATGATGAAATTCCTATTTTAGGATTTAAGCTATAATGTTAGTGTGTCCATTTCAAAATGGTAAGAAATGACTATGATTATTAGTTTAAACAGAATCAGACAGAGGAGCCAAGACCTCGGGAAACCTCATAGATACATCCTGATTGATTTGGATGTTTTATATATTTAGCTGTGAATTCTACATCTACTTACCTAAGAGTGAACCTCACTTATAACTAGGTACAAAATTATTCTCATTTTTCTATTTGTTTACACATTTAAGATTCAGCATTGTAAACTGGCCAACAATACTTCAGTTTTGGGGAGTACCGTTCATTCTGAAGCCTGAGGAACAGGAGGATCTGTTTTCTTGTGGCAGAATTTGTAACTAAGAATTAGAAAAGGGCCTGATATGGCTCATGAGAGTATTTAGTACCTACAGATCAGTGGTGGCTTTCAAAATTTTTTACTACCAGTTCTGTGGGTATGGCTTGGTGGGCGTGGCAGGGGAAGGTTACTGCAAAATCCCCATTTCTTCCCGATCAGCTGGGACTTGGGAGACAGAGAATAGATGGGGGTGGGGCCAGTCAGAATTTTTACTACCAGTTCTCCAAACTACTCAAAATTTCCACTACTGGTTCTCCAGAACTGGTCAGAACCTGCTGAAACCCACCTCTGCTTCAGATACCTTAGAATGGGTGTTGGGCCCACCAGCAACTCCATAAGCCACATTTGACCACTATACTGTTCTTCAACAGTACCTATACCAAACTTTTCATCTCTGTTAGGATGGCACCTTGAGCCTAGCTAGTACAGATACTGGTTTATGGATGGAAAATAGTAAAATTCATTCCCAGCCTAATAAAGAAGGAAGAAACCGAATAAATCATGGATTTCCAAAGGAAGCTTAGTGCAGGTGCATATGGGGAAGAGCAATACAATTTTTTTAGGGTAAGCTTTCGTATCTGTCTCATAGGATAACTGACTGCTCATAAAAGAAAAATGGAGTTATGGTTCAGTGAAAGAAATATAATTTGAATCTAGCTGCAATTTAATCTTGCCATCTCCAGGTGGAAGGAGTCTTGTCTGAAATCTCGATAATCAATCAAGAGGGACAACATATCTCTTATTTATCAATTTCTAGCTGCATTGGGACTGTAACACTCAGAATTCCCAAATGGTTGAGTTCTGGTTTAAATCCAAACATAGCTGAAGATTAGGAAAGGGTGATTAAAAGCTATCTGATAGTGGACATTTGAAATTATCAGCTCATATTTCTGTCACTTATTTTAAAGAGCAGATAGGTTATACTAATTGATATGAATTATTACAAATATAGTTATTGTTTCTTGTTCCAGAAAATTATAAATTCAGAAAATTCCTTATTTAGAAAAGATAGACCACACAGCTAATAAGGTCACATTGTTGCGGAACAGCAATAAATACCTAAAACATTCAGATATTTATTGGTACCTGTATATGGTTGCATATACAGTCTCTGTAAACTCTGGTTTACATTGGATGCTCCCAAATGATGAATTATAAGATAACTTCATTTTTTTTTTCAAAGTTGGATTCATTATGCCTTTCTGTTTATTCCACTTAAGTGATGCATGAAAAAAATGAATTTAAACCTAGTGTTATTTTGCTTATGGAAACGTTTATCGAAATGTAACTTCTGTAACTGTGATATTTTATACCACTGAATAAATACTTCCATTACCACATTGTGCAGGCATTCACAGACCAGCATAAATCGTTGGTTTGCATTACATTTTTCATTCTCTAGATCCAAATAGAGTCCTCTAAACACAAATACATTACTGTAGACTTTATTTCATGTCTTGAAATAAAATCTGACATGTTTTATACCAACAAGTCATTGTATATGTACATACGCACTAATCACTATGCAAATTTTTAGATCTGAAGAGCAGAGGATGATTAAGAGTTATTGCTTGATACACTTTATTGGAGAAGCTTCTAAATATGAAGTGGTCATAGAAACAAAATTGTTGTAACACTTGCTTTTGCTGGCGCTACACTGCAAATTAGGTTCAGAATATACTATCTGTGGAGAACAAGTACTACAAATGTAACCGGCCCTTTAGAGATTTTTTTTGCAATTGCTGTTTTGCAAAAGATACACTACAGTATAGCCTAGAACACTGTAACTCCAGGATGACAGGTTGTGATCGGTGGATGTTAAAAATATCCAGATGTAATTTGGGAATAGGAGACATGAATTATTGTCCTTTTTCATCATGATCAGAGCAGACTAATTATTTTGGAGATGCTGGGCGTCTATTTAGTTGATCTATTTAAGATGTTCCATCTGGTAGATTCTCTGAGTTTTTTGGAGAAATCCTGTGGGAATTTTCTAAAGGCTGTGGTGGGCTATACTATTTTTTTTTTTATTGCAAAAGTTTTACAGTTACATTTTCACCCCTTTTTTCCCCCCCCACAACCCCCCCAATCTTCCCAACCTCCCTAACCCACCCTAACCCTCCCCTCCCCCCAGACTTCCTAGTATACTCATGTCAGATAAAAGGAAAAAACCCTCCTTTGTATATAAAACTTGAACCCTTCCCTCCCCCTTACAAATTTTCATCTTCCTTACATTAACATTAATATTTCTATCTTAGTATAACATTTTCAAATAAATTTTCATCCTGATTACCTTAAAGATATTTCTATCTTGATATAGCATTTTCTAACATATTTTCACCCTCAACCTTAAAAATATTTCTGTCTTAATATAACATCTTCTAGCAAATTTTCACCCTCAACCTTAAAATATTTCTATCTTGATATAACATTTTCAAATAAAAGCTATTTGGTACTTCCTAGTTTGATATTTATGCTGAACATAATTTATCCACTTCTTCCATTCCCATTCATAAGTCTCTTGAGAACAATCTTTTAAATATGCTGAAATCTTCGCCATCTCTGCAAAACTGGCCATCCTCAAAGTCCATTCCTCAATCGTAGGCAGCGCTTCATTTTTCCAGTATTTACCTATCAACAATCTTGCTGCAGTTATCATATACAATATCAGTTTTGTTTCACCCGATGTAAAACCCTTAACTATACCCAATAAAAACAGTTGTGGAGAAAACTGAATTTTTTTCTTTAAAACATTCTGCATGACCCACCAAATTTTTATCCAAAAAGCCTTAACTTTCTTACAGGTCCACCAAACATGATAATATGTAGCGTCTAGGCAATCACATCTCCAACATTTAGGCTGCACATTAGGGTACATACACGACAATTTTTTGGGGTCTAGATGCCATCTGTAAAACATTTTATAAAAATTTTCCCTCAGGTTCTGCGACTGTGTAAATTTAACATTCTGAACCCAAATTTTTTCCCATGTTTCCAACATCACTGGTTCCTCAAAATTTTGTGCCCACTTAATCATGCAGTCTTTAACTAGCTCAGATTCTGAATCCCTTTCTAACAAAACATTATAAAGTCTTTTAATATGCATTGGGCCTTTCTCTTTTATGTGTCTAACTAATTCTTCCTCATACATCATAATACCAGTTTTTTGGTCCTCTTTCCATCTCAATTGCAATTGATTATATTGTAACCAAGTTAAATTGATCCCTTCAGCCAACAATGTCTGTAATGTCTTCAGCTGCCATCTGCCCGCATCTGTAAAAAGAACCTCTTTATATAAAAACCCCCCGAGTGACATTATATTTGTATTCCACAAGGTATGACCAAGATCCAGCCATAGCGGTATTTTATAATTCCATTTGTTTCGGTGCTTCTTCCAAACTCTCAACAAAGAATCTCTAAGTATATGGCTTTTAAAAACTTTATCCACTTTACTGTCATAAAATAAGTAAGCGTGCCATCCAAATTCCAAATCGAAACTTTCTGTGTTTAATATTCCAGTCTTTTTTCCTCCAAACCAATCACTTACTAAAGTCAAAGCTGTTGCATCATAATATAATTGTAGGTTTGGAAGTTTGAGACCTCCCCTTTCTGGAACGTCTTGCATAATTTTCATTTTTACTCTTGGCTTTTTCTCGTTCCAGACAAACTTGTTCACACCAATTTGCCATACTTTTAATTGTTTATCATTTCTGAGCACCGGGATCATTTGAAACAAAAAAAGAAATCTTGGCAAAATGTTCATCTTAACTGCTACTATTCTTCCAAGTAAAGACAGCTGCAGTTTTTTCCAAATCTCCATATCTTTTTGCACCTCTCGCCACAACACCTCATAGTTATTTTGAAACAATTTCATGTTTGATTCTGCAACCTGAACTCCTAGATATTTTACCTTTGGTACAATCTCAAAACCTGCCCTCCTTTCAAGCTCGTGTTTACGATCTTGTGTCATATTTTTAACTATCATCTTAGTTTTTTTCTGATTCAATCTGAAACCTGAAACTTTACCATAGTCTTGTATAATGTCCTTCATCTGGATTATCGATTCCATTGGTTGTGCTAGGGTAACAACCAGATCGTCTGCAAATGCCTTTATTCTGTAATCCTCTTGCCTTATCATTATACCTTTCAAAGTGTTAGAGTCCCTTATTGTATTTAACAAGACTTCTAGTGTTAGAATAAACAACAATGGGGACAGTGGACATCCCTGTCTTGTTCCTTTTTCGATTTTAAACTCTGTTGTCAAGCTTCCATTGATAATGATCTGTGCCTTTTGCTCTTGATAAATTGCTGAAACCGCCTGTATAAATTGGTCCCCAAAGTCCATCTTTTTTAAAGTCTTTAATAGAAAATTCCAATCCACTCTATCAAAGGCCTTCTCCACATCCAGAAAAACCAGCACTGCAGGAATCTGTTTATTCTTCTCAAGATATTCCAATAAGTCTATTACTTGCCTTACATTGTCCTTCATGTACCTACCCTCAATAAATCCCGCTTGGTCATCATGAATCACCTTTTGAATTACTGGCATCAGTCTGTTGGCTAATACTTTTGCATAAATTTTATAATCCGTATTCAAAAGAGATATTGGTCTGTAATTCTCCGGTTTTTTGGGACCTGCTTGCTCTTTTGGTATCAAAGAAATATAAGCTGTAGTCCATGATGGGGGTACTCTTCCCCCTTGTTGTATATTACAAAATAAGTCTCTAAGTTGTTCCACCATTTCTGCCTGCAAAGTTTTATAATACACTGCTGTCAGACCATCCGTTCCAGGAGCTTTGGCTGTTTTTAATTGTTTTATTGCTGCTATTATCTCCTCCTCTGTTATAGGATAATCCATTCTTTCCTTTTGTTGCACAGTAATTTTTGTAACTCTTTTGTTGTCTAAGTATTTTTCTATAAGTCCATTCTGCACCTCCTCTCTGGCATATAGTTTAGTGTAATATTGAAGAAAAGCTTCTTTTATTAAATTCTGTTGAAAAACTTCTTTCCCCCCAATATCAACACTATCAATAGTCCGTGCGCTCTGTTTCTTCCTTAATGTGTAAGCCAACCACCTGCCTGGTTTATTAGCGTTGCAGAATGTATTATGCTTCGCATATTGTAAATTTGTTGCAATTTGTTCCGCTATAAGCATTTGGAATTGGTCTTTCAAAAGTTTTATAACACTAAGTATTCTTTCATCTGTTGGATTTTTAATAAGTAACTGTTCTTTGTTCTTTATTTCTGCTTCCAGTTCAAGTCTTTTCTTTTGTCGAATCAACCTATGTTTAGAGTTCATATATATAAGCACCCCTCTCATATAGGCTTTGCTTGCGTCCCACACAATTTCCATTGGGGTGCCTTTATTCAAATTCATTTCAAAAAACTCTTTCAAATACTTTTTAAGTTCTATTATATTTTTCTCATATCTGAACAAGTTTTCATTTAATCTCCAAGAGCGTCTCTCATTCTTGCATGTCTCAATTTCTATCCACACTGGGCTATGATCAGTCAAAGTTCTTGGCAGAATCTTTGTTCTTTTTGTCCTAAGAAGTAGATCATCAGACAACAAGATAAAATCAATCCTGGAAAAGGATCTATGTCTGTCAGAGAAGAAAGTATAGTCCAGTTCTTTTGGATTATGTATTCTCCAAATATCTTTTAATTCCAGATCTTCTTTCATATCAAAAAAAGTCTGTGGTAATCTAATTCTTGACTTTGCCAAAGTCTTTTTGTCTAATTTAGAGTCAATTACTCCATTCCAATCTCCCATCATTAAAATAGATCTGTAATCCCATTGGAGTATTTTAGTATGCAGCATTTTATAAAAATGGTCCTGTTGTTGGTTAGGAGCATAAATTCCTATCAAAAGAATTTGATTATTAGCAGAAAGCAATTCAATTGCTACAAACCTACTATCTTGATCAGCTTCTATAAGTTTGGCTGTTAGTTTTTTATTTACATAAATAACCACACCATTCTTTTTTTGGTTAGTTGAAGATATAAAATGTGTTCCTAATTTGGAATTTTTCAAATAATTTTGATCTTGAGCTGTAATATGCGTTTCTTGTAAGCAAATTATATCATTATTATGTTGTTTTAAATATGTAAATACTTTCTTCATTTTTTGTGTTACATTCAGCCCATTCACGTTCCAAGATAAACATTTAATCATCATCATTCTCTTTCTGGAGCGAAGCGCAGAACCTTAGGATTTCATCCGAAATCTTCTGTCCTGCATTCCCCAGTGGGCTATACTATTGATGCTTAATTATAGTCTCAAGCATAGAGGTGGCTCTCGCCTTAGTTATGATTGCCCCTGAGCAGCCTATGTCTCTTCAGTGACGAGCTCCAAGCACTTCTTCAGTTTACTGAGGAGTGTCAGGAAATGAAGTTGAGAGGACACATCTGGAGCACAGCTGGCAAGAGAGAGACAGAGTGTGTGTGAGAGAGAGGGAGAGAGAAGTGAACCTGACTGAACATGGATAAGGGTTGATGTTCATGCTTATCTGAGGCAGTAAGAGGCATTATTTCTCTGCTTTTATTACATTCATGGAATGTCATCTAGTGAGACAGATTGATGTTGTGAGTCCTGAAGAAATAGAGTTCTCTGGTATATCAGCCCTGCTACTTGTAGCTTAGATTCTTGTCCTTTCTGACTCATGAAAGCTTTCAGGGAGTTAACCGGAAGCTGGGTTCAAGCAGTACAATGCTTCTTTCCTTGAATGGATATTTCTGCATGTCTTGAAAGGTAACAATGTGACCTCTTCTCAAGAAGCCATTGTTCAACTGCCAAGTCTAAATAATCTTTGATTTTTAGAGACACTGTTAAGACACTGGTAGGTCCCAGTCTGGTAGACCCAGACAATCCCATTTCTTTGGATTGGGTTTCAGGCCAATCATGAATGTCAGTCCTTCAAGATAAACCATTTTCAAAACAAGAGACACCGCAAGGATCCCAGGAATGCCACTTCATTGATGTAGGGTTGTTTTATAGAATTAGAAAGCCTGTTCAAAACTTCACTACTCCCCTTTTAAGAATAACAAGGTCAAGTGGGATTGTTCTGAATTCCTTTCTCACACTTTTTTCTTTCCCAGAGCTGAGCAACTGTTTCATCTCACTTCCTTCTCAAGCTCAGAGGTAGATTGCTTTACATTGTGTGTTCTTTTAGGCAATCCATGCAGAGATCAGGATACAAAAAATATGATCTTCCTAGTCCTGTTTATCTATTAGTGGCATTCATTGTATTATTCTATGAGTGTTGCGATTAGGAATGACTTTTTAATATATTTGTTTAAATGGATGAATCAGTGAGAGGTAAGAGAGTTTGAACCATAAGAAATTCCACTGAGGGTTGCCACAAGACCTGATGCTTTCCCCTCCCCATATTAACAACTATGTGATATCATTGAGTGAAATCATAAGCCAGCATGGAGTCAGGCATCATCATCATCAGGCTGATGACATTCAACTTTGCAGCTAAACTGATCAAATAGGAGATGCAGCCAGGGCAGTTGTCCCAGTCACTGAAGGCTGTTGGTATCTGGATTGGGAAAACAGGTTTATGTCCAATTTGCAGAGAGAATTGGTTCATAATCTTGGGATCTTCTTGAGTCCTCACCTCCTGTTCAAACATTTCTTAACTGTAGGTAGGAGGCAGTTTATACAGATTCACCTTGTGTGTCAATTAATGACTTTTAGAGAAGTAGAAATCTGTCATCATCTCTCGTGCCTTGGTCATCTCTTATGCACAAACTACCCAGAAGTTTCAGATTGTCCAGACACATCCCAAAAGCACTTCTGGTGGCCAGTTCCTCCCAAGTGTAATTCATAGTGCTAGTTTTCACCTTCAAAGCCCTTCAAGGATCAGAACCTTAAAATCTTCAAAACTGTTCACTCTCAGGGGTGTTTGCCCAACTGTAAGATCCAAAACAGAAGCTTCCCTCTGGGTCCCTTCTCCAAGAGTATGTGATCTACAGAAACCATAGAGAAGGACTTTCTCAGTTCCTGGCCGTTCCCCTCCCCACAAATCTGGAATAGCTTTGTAATGAAGATCAGTTTGATCTCTGCCTGGGTGAATTCTGAAAAACTATAAAGATGGTTTTCTGTCATGTCTGTGATGTTTGATTTGGTTGTTAGAAAGGCCTGGGATATTTTAAAGTTGGTGTATTGTGTTTTTAATCTGATTATTGCATATATGTGCCAGCCAGTCACTTATGATTGGAATAGCATATGAGCCCAATAAATAAATTAGCAAGTTAATAAATAATTCAGATTACATAAACATTGGTTCATTCATACATGAAGGCAGATTTTTTTAAATTCACAATCAAATTCGAATGACTTTTGAGTAAATGACGTATGGAGAATGAAAATGTGAAAACCAATGAAAAAAAATATGGAGGCTATACCACATGTCAAGAAAAACCTCTACGTTTTGTCAATTATGATAACTTTTAACATATACATATAGTACTACCAGCAGCCAACCAACCAAGCTAAAAGAGAAGGATTCCTATTTGTATTAGACACTTTTACACTAGTATTTTGATGCTCAAAGAAAATTATCACATCACTACTAAAAAGTATTTGAAATATGTTTAGAGAAAACCATGTCAGAATATATTATATGATATATACCAGCGTCTGTCCTCCCAAGGATTAGAGGGATAAGGTGAGAACAACTGTTCACATAAGTTTTTAAAAAGCCAATCTAACATTCTGTCCTGTAGATAACCGGAAGAGCTGCTGTTTGCTCCAGACATCATACAACCACATCAAAAGCAGGATTTTTTTTTTTTTTTTTGCAAAAAGGGAATAAAAATTTATATTGAAAAGCCACAGCTCTTACAAGCAGTGCATTATTTATTTTATTAATTTGCTCTTTTTACATTACGGGAAACATTAATCTATTTACATGTTTGTGTGTCCACATATCAGATAGATAGATAATCCTATGAAAAACTAATTCAAAGTGCCATATAATGCTCTCCAGCTTTCCCTCTAGAGTTTTTCAAACTGTAGCAGTTTTGCAAAAAAAGGAAAAAACAAAAACGGATTATCCTGACTGGGAATACAGCTAGAATGCATCTATGTCACTGATTCTGATTCACATTCTAGTAAAACTATGCATTATAAATTTAAAAAACAAACTGTAAATTCATAAATATAAAATCCAAATTAAAGTGATAGTACATAACAAAACATTAAAGGGACACCCAATAAATAAATGGAAATATATTATTTACTTTTTTATATTAAAACGTTTAATCTTTTTATCTCTCATTACAAAAGAACAACAGTGCAGGCTTATGTGTGTCTACTTAGAAGTAAAGCACAGATTAAGTGAGATTACTCCCAGATTAATTATAGTCCTACCAGGCTTCTCCAATTTGGCATTATTGTGATGTATTCGCCTAATGTGCTTGGAATTACTAAAAGATTTAGAAGTAACTCCAAAGTATCTGAAAGCGCCAGGTTGGGTAAGAGTGTTAAACCATAGTGAATGGAAATAAACTCTGTTTTACTCAGTGACACTTACATCTAAGAAGACTTGCATTGTATTGCACTGTTAAAGGTATTTTACGGAAAGGTCTGCAAAAATATATATAATAAATATTTTAAAACTTTTGGTTTAAGAGGTCAGCCTCTTTTTTTAAATATCCCCTAATCCCAATTGTACTTTAAAACACTGATTGCAACTATTTTGCAGAGATACGGAAATTTGAATAAAATAAGCCCTACAAAATCAATTGAAAGAATAAGACACAATTTAGCCAATTAAAGTTTCTAATTCCCACTGATTTCAACTGAAGAAATCTGAGCATGATAAGATTCCCTGCAGAAAGAGATGATTTGGAAATGTTTTTTTTCTCTAGTTGCTTTGTACTGTATAGATAAAAAGGTCCACAAGAGGCAATCCGAGTAAAGCAGCAGCCTGATTTATAGACCTGCAGTGCCAAACAGTAATCTGGGTGGCACTGTTGTCCATTGCAGGACTGCAGTTTCTCAAATCCTTCTGTTGCAGGCAGATGTTCAACATCTTCATATCTTCTGCATTTTTCTAGGAATTTATTCGAAGATATAATTGTTATGTCTACATCAAACCCAAATGAATAATGAGGTATCGTGTTAACAAATTCCTTTAAGTTATGATGTGCAAATACATCTCTCCGAAAATGAAAAATTAAATTGTGATCCTCACCATTTTCCCCCAAGGGCAATCTAAATAAAACAATTGGCTACTTCGTAGTACATCGTTTGTAATCATATGGTATATGACATTGCTAGATAAATTGCCTTATCTTAACACATTTTTTTCAACAGCATTTCAGCTAGTTTTTATACCTTTTTCATGGGATTCAAATACCACAGAAATAATATTGTTGTGAAAATAGATCTGTATGACATGTTTTGCACATCTGTGTACGAAGAGTCCAATTTTTTAAAAAACATCATGTCTATATTTAAAGGTGGCTGATATTATATAGACTGCAAACAATGTGCAAGCCTTCAAATATTAAAAAGAGGCTATAAAGTAAAGCAAAAAACATTCTCAACATAATACAATTCAAATGTTGCAAGTCAGACTTTCGGTTTTGAGTTAACACTGGATTTTTATCCTTGCCTTTAAAAGTCTTAAAAATATGAAATTATTAGCCCTTTACTTGTAAAACACAGCAGTGATATTTTGTGCCCTGTTAATAAGTGTATAGCTTGGATATATCAATGGCTTTGAGAGGTAGCAAATTTTCTAGTGATTTTACTTTTTTTTTTTTTTTAAGATTTCCATATCTGTTACCTCTCTCAGATTCTTTAAAAAAAAGAAGATAGAGCCTAAAAATGATGCTGTATCATTACAACATGTTCTGGCATGATCTGTTGATATATATTCTCAAAGAAAAAAGGCACAAAAGAAAAAGCCAGCTTTTGAATGGTAATTTCTATCACTGCGAGATTGAACTGTATAATTTTACTATCCAACCAGTTAAGAGTTTCATATTTGAAAAGTTTTAACCTTAAACTAACTGAAAGCCAGCTTTGATAATACAGATTACAAGTCAGTCACTCAGTGTATTTCATTAGCACTAGATCAGTATTTTTCCATACTCAACATGGATGCCAACATGAGTAAAGTTAAATATTCAAATAAGAAATGACCCACAATTCTTTGCCCATGTGACTTGGGAGGATACAACTAAAAAATGACATATAATCCAGATTGATAAACTGTTGAGTGTTTTAGTCTCATCCATGATTTTGCCAACAAAAAGTAGACCAAATCTTGCAACTGAAACCAACACCTCCATTAGGACATGAACTGTTAATTCTCTAGTGCTTTAAACATGCACATTAGTGCGTGTTAGATGCTTTCCTTAAAATTGTGGTACTTGTGAAATCATCACGCTTTCTGCTAGTATGATAGTTTGGTCAAATTGCATTCTATAGTCCCATGCCAGGGGTTCCTTATTAGGGTTAACCAGTGTTTCATATTTGGTTCCAAAAAGGTTTTTTGTTTTAGCAACTCTAGAGAGAGCCACATAATCCAAAGAAAAGACATGGCTACTTTAAAGAGTCACAAACAAGTTCTATGTTTGTCCTTCCAATTGTTCTGAAGCAGCTTTTTTGAAATCATTTCTAAAACACTGAATAGCTCTGTTGCCTATCAAGTCTTTTCCCCAAACTATCTAGCATTATGTGTAGACTACATACTTTAAAACAGTTTTGTAAAGAAAGGTATTCTCTATTTTAAAGAAGAAACCAAAGGGGAAAGTATGAATCACTTGATATCAATGGTCATGAGTAGTATACAACATGTATTTCATTTACAGCATTTTAGAAACAAACAGCTAGTTGGAGATGTGCAAAATCTGAAAGCTCATCAAAGTCAGGAAATCAACAAATGATTTTCCCTTTTAAAATGCACTCATTGTAATAGGAAATGACAATATAGTACAATGTTAAAAATTCTTACTAATTGATTGGATGAAAATATTCCTTTAATCCAATTTTCACTCATCTTTTAAATTCATCTAAGCTTTCTTGTTATTGCCTTAAAATATTACTACCTTGGAAGATAGATTTTACAGTCTTCTCCTGATCAAAAAGATTCTAAATTGAGTTTGAGGAAATAAAGTGAGGCAGTTTGTGCAGCTGCTAGTCTTTTCATGGGATGACGGACATTTCATTCCCATTACTCATTTGAACTTTTACTGCAGCACACCTATCTCCCCAACTTCTTCTGGTATGACAGATGAAAAGGATTATCTTGAAAGATCAAAATCATATGTGTCTGTTTCTAAAAAATAAAATTAAATTAAAAAATAGTCATACAAAAAGGGATTCTGAGCCCAAGCTCCATTCACTATCAATGTGGAGGGCAATAGAATCCTAAAGGTATTACCCTGCAATACTGGATTTCCAAAGTACCAAATAATGGAATATTGCTGTACACTAGATAACAGAATACCTTTAAGGAACAAGGATGAGTAAATCGGTGCATCTATTGTACAGATTTCTGTGTGTGTGTATGTGTGCACGCGCATACAGGTGTGTACATGAGACAGAGAGGAAGAGAGGCATTATTTGTGGGTGTATGGGATTCTTTACAAGAGGCAAGGTGGGCAGCGTCAGTACATATGGTGAAGCACTAGGCTGAGATGGGCAAACCTTTAGAAAGCAAGGGATGTTAGCAAAACCCTCTTGGAGAATTGACAATTACACCACAGAAGTGTTAATTCATTGGGAGAGAAGAGAGAGATAAAAGGAAGAGGAGAGAAATACAAATACATATTGGTATCTCTGAGCATGGACCTAGGGCAAATTATACAAGAGATATTTCTTGCCATTAACAGTCCTCCTGGTTGGATCCCTTCATAGCCTGGTCTGGGCTTCGGGGATGTAAATCTCAATGCTTTCGGCGCTTTCAGTGGCTGAGTTCTGACGAACCGATGCAGCTCGTTTGGCAGCCATCAGCCG
Organism: Arizona elegans; assembly: GCA_022577455.1. Taxonomy (NCBI): domain Eukaryota; kingdom Metazoa; phylum Chordata; class Lepidosauria; order Squamata; family Colubridae; genus Arizona; species Arizona elegans. The sequence continues at coordinate 41,045,944 of JAKOOJ010000002.1, forward strand.
TTTCCGGGCCTCCTGACGCTGCGAGCTCTCCAAAGAGCGTTCCCGAATGAGTGGCACCTGACCTTTCGATGGCTTCTTTGGCACTGGAGGAGGGGCCCTTCTCTCCTGATCAAAGCAGAAGGTTAATGACATTATACAGCTTCTCAGGGGAAAAATTTAAAGAAAGGGCGGGTGGGGGAGACAAACACACTAGGACAAGTCAGTGGTTAGAAGATTTACCTAAAGTTAACTCACTTTCTCTTCACTGAACTGGCATTCAAAGACTTTAAAAAAGTACATAATCTTAAGGCAAAAAAGGACGGCATTGATAACAGCGCTAGTTCTCCATAGACATGTGGTGTCTGAGGCTCAAAAAGATGAAGCTCCCACCATTAAATACTGTATGTAGCTCCTGCTGGGCAATCTAAATTCCTCTTCTGGGTATTCAGAATTAGAAAGGAGAGCATCTTTAGTACTGCTGCTTGATAAAATGTCATAATTCTATAAAGTCAGATTGTAATTAAAATCACCTTACACCTAACTATTAGTAAAATTCTTGCATGTTCTTAATAAATTAACTCAGCGTAATAGAATAGTACGTGGTAGGAATGAAAGACACATATAATGAGCACTGACCCCTTTGTATACAATATACATACACAAGACTAAATGGGCTTACAACATTCAAGACTTATGGATAGATTTCACACAGTCATATGAACTAGCAGCCTGAGGTTAGTTATCATAGCAAAATTTTAAAACAAAATGAAAAGGAACATGTGGTTGGTGGTGACTGACTATGGAGTGTTGCATACTTTGGGTGCAATATGCTTCTTAAAAGTATAGCATCGGAGTCAACAATCTACAAACTGAATTCAATTACAAATTCAGAAGTGGGTGGGAAAACTTAAAAAAGGAATTCTGAGAATATACATTAGTAATTACCTTGGCATCCAAAGATATCATGGTTAATAAACAGGAAGAAATATGTATATATCCACATGATATATATTAATATATCATATACATATATAGAAAGAGACAGAATGAGAAGGGTGGGGAGAGAAGGGTGGGTATGTTACTTCTGGAATTTACATCTAAGATCCAAATAGGGCTACCCAGTAATCTGGATTTGAAGTGCAAAGGAGCACAGGAGTCATATAGTATGTATCTAGCCTTCCATAAATTAAATGCATCCTTTCTGGGATTGTATAGTGGCTATGAGAGCCCAGGAACGATGCAGTTTCTTTAAGGAGTTGTCAACAGATGTTATATTAGTGCCTGATGCACCCCAATTCACCCTTTCCCTTTTAAATTTGGACCCACAGGTCTAACCCAAAATATATCTCTAGTTTACATAGACTCTATTTTTCCAAAAAATATATAGTATCCATCTTAATAATAATTTCCTAAATAGATTATTAATTTCATTATGCTCTATAAGTGTCATTATAATCTATTATTTTCTCATTGTTGATCAAAACAGTTCCTCATTGCTTGTATTAATGGAAATGATTTGTTTGAAATACTGCATTCAATCTGCGTGCAAAGAATGAATTATGGTAGTTACCCAAGTTTAGGATGAAGGATAACAAGCACAAATATAAAAACAAATTCACAACTTTTTGCTTAAATAGGGTAAACAAGCAATTTAATTTAAATATTAATGTAGCCACACTTGGTAACCTTGATCCACAAAATATATATTTTCACTACAGGTTGATGAAACATCCTGATTTTTTTAGTTCTGTTTAATTTACTCCTTTTGTTGAGTTTATCATTAAAGTAGTATCAGTTTCTTATGCTGGCAAAAACAAACAAACAAACAAAAAACACCTTTGGCCTATTTAGGTATCATAACATCTAATAAAAATAGTGTGTTTTAGAATCACCAAAATTTTTTTTTCCTAGAAATGTTATCTTGTGGGACTTAAAGAGGTAATCATGTATTAGTGTTTTGGTTTGGAACAAGCAAAGAATGCAAATGCAGGATTTTTTTCAGAATGTTGTAATGTAACATTCTACAATGTAAACCACGTGACTTCATGCTTTTCCCTACTGAACATTTATAGGTAAACAATTCTTTTACTTGACTTAAACATGCAGTATTTATTTTGGTGGGGGTCAATATTCAGAACTGGTTAAGGTTTCAGAATGGGGCATAACAAATGCAAGAATGGTTCAACAAGCCCATTCTTTTCCCTGGAGTTTTTTCATATTCCTATGGCTAACCAAAAAAAAAAAAAAAAAAGATTCTGAGAAGAGTGACATTATGGAATGAAATCCCAATTACTATTTTTTTCAAAATATATTTTGAAAAAAATGAAATATCTACAGCACTTATTCCCATATTATTATTCTTTGCCTTAAAAATAATTCATGAAATAATCATAGGCAGAATAGGCCAGAGTATAAACAACACTATGAACAGCTTGAAATGTTCTAAACAAACAGGTGCAAGGGGAACACTTCGTCCCACTTTTTCAGTTTTCTTTAATGTGTGTGAAACTGAATTTGTGCTTTTCCTTATAAAGGCATGGGCCTTAAAAATATTTAACTACATCAGCAGTTAATAGCAAATTTCTTTTTGCTATGGAAATGTAGTTTTTTTTTACTCATTGAAATAAACTTCCCATTATTCTACCAGATCGCCATCTTAAGTCTCCATCTTAATTTTTAATGGTAGACGTATTATTACGGGCAAGAGGGTAAGAATATAATAAAGTACTTCATTTAAATAGTGCATTTTTACATTTCATAGTGGGAGAAAATATTTCAGGAGACTTTCATTTTTTTCCTCCTAATGTCCTTCCCTTCACCTCCCTCCCTTCCCAATTTTGGGCCCTAGAAAAGAAAAAGAAAAATGTTTACATGCAAGTTTTCATATTTCCATACTACGTGTCAATTTGTACTGATATTAATTATGGGATATATCTCAGCTTTAAAATGTTACTGATCTCTAGGGAAAGAATGACTACTTCTGATACTACTACTGAGAACAATGTGACAAAGCACACTAAAAATTACCTAACATCCAGGTAAGTCTAGGAAAGAAAATTGAGTCTTAATTTATCACCCTATTTAGTGTTGGAGTCTGGGAGACAATGGAGGACAGGGCCATGCTATGGTCCATGGGGTTGCAAAGAGTTAGACGAGACTTAACGACTGAACAACAACAACAAATTAGTGTTTTAGAGTTAGAACTTACTGAATGAAATAAAAGAGGTGAAACCACCTATGAGGTCTCCCTCAAAATAAAGTAATGACACAAGAGATTTTCCAGGTAATATTTATGATGGCTTGATTGGCAGGTACCCATACATTTATCCATGGGAATGGGGCTGGTTACCAAGTCAGTGCTGATAACAGTATTCCCCTAGTTTACTTATACATTTCATAGTGCTTTAGTAAACAAAACTCTTACACTAGGCAGCACTGTGTACTCTATATTATTTATTTTAATTGTAAGAATCAATATATGAGGCAATTTCTTCTAACAGTTGTTTATCTAATATGATTATACGTTAAGTATAATAAGACAAATGAGCACATTCCCATTTTTCACATGTACAAGTTTGCCTTAAAAATATGCCTGAACATATTACAGATAATATTCCAGGTGATTCTTAAAGTAAACATTTTCTTTTCTTTTACAATGGAATTAACCTGATATGAAATCCATTTCATGTTTTTAACATCAGTGAAGTATGTAGAGACCTATTTAATCTGTCCAGTATTTGTGCAGGGTTTTAAATGAAGCATACAAAATCGACAATGTTCTACCTTCTTGTCATGTAGATCCAGATGTTTCCAATTATTGGCTTTTAATTGATGAAGTTCATCAAATTTCATACTAATATTTTCTATGGACAACTGCAGCATATCCCAAAACCCTGCTAAATCTTGGGAGGCTGGTCTCGGGTGTGCGTTGGGATTCTGTGTGAGAGAAAAGAATAGGAAATAGAAATAGGAAAAAAAAACACACAAAAAATGCAAAGTTCTTGAAAAAGTCAGGTTACTTTTTATTTCTAAGGATGTTGGCTACTTTACTACATCTGATTCATATGGAATAAATTCAAGTTGATTAAATTAACTAAGCCATCATGCACTGAGGCAATGGCGGAGTTTTACAAATGTAATAGTTTCAGCACAACTAGTATGGATAGCATATGCTGTAAATGGGTTAAATGTTTGGGGGAAAATTAGTTGAAACGATCTTACTTTGGAATGAATGTTTTGGCAGCAATATGTTGCAGTAATTATTAGGGGTAGTTATTACTGGACATGTTTCCATTACTGTATATACAAGTAGTCCTTGATTTATGACCATTCAACAATGGTTTCAAGTTACGATGGCCTTGGAAAAAGCGACTTGCAGCCTGTCTTTGGAGTTAAAACCATTGCATCACCCTGAGGTCATGTGATTGCAGTTCAGGTGCTTGGCAACAAGTTGCATTTATGATGGTTGCAGCATCTTGTGGCATATGGTCACAATCTGTAACCTTCACAATGGCTTCCAATAAGCAAAGCCAATTGGGGAAGTTGAATTTGCTTAACAACTGCAGAATTCACTTCCCTTGTGATGTGCTTAACAAACATGGTAAAAATGATCAGTTACACGATTACTTGCTTAACAACTGCATTACTTAGTAAATGAAATTTCAGTCCCAATTGTGGTCATAAGTTGAGAACTACCAGTACCAGAAACAAAAGGCTAAAATATTCTGGCACTTTCCTGAGTTTTCAATAATTTCTCAAATCAATATTTTTTAAAATCCACTTTTTGATATAGTTCCAATACATCTGTGTCCTAGACAGCATACTTTTGGTTACATTTAATGTACATTTTGTTCCATACTGTGATATATTAGAATTGGAAATAAATGTTATAAATATAAACTCCTCTATTTTTAGTGTTTTTTAAAATTTCTTGGGAGAGGTGGTTGTAAGATTTTCTTCTCAAGTACCAAAATATTTTGGGAAGCCTTAAATTCTTGCATTTGAGTTATGGGAAGAGCAACAGTGGTATTATACACTATTCTGCTTCAGACATATTTTTTGCATGCAGATAATAAAAACACCAATATCTTAATACACGTTACATACCAGATTTTCTTCACAGAGTTCTCTGAATTGGTAAAATTTTTGAGCCATGAGAAGCTGAGCACTACCAACTGCAGTTCGAATTTTACCTAAAACTTAAAAATAATCAAAGCATAAGACACCATTGTGATGTATTAATGTAAGCAAATATTGGATATCTCTCCATTGTTACAAAGCCAGATACACATCTTAATTCAAGAGTGCGGCCTGTGGCCTATGGACTAATTTCAAATACTGTCTGCAAGCTATCCACATTAGTATCTGTGGGAAGAACATTTTTCCCCTTTGGGTACTATGAGATGAGTGAAAGCCAGAAAAGAGAATGGAATGTCGGAAGGAGAAATGGAGGAAGAGAGAGAATTATAGAAAGTGAGTAAATGTGTACTACTACCCACTCCTGGTAGTTTGGTTTAACTGCTGCGGACAGGAAGGCACTACAGAGAGTGATCAATTTGGCACAAGAAAACCATTGGTTCCCCTTCTAACACCACTGGATGACATCGCCAGGTCTCGCTGTTTCAGCAGAGTAAGGAAGATACTCAGAGATGATTCACACCCTGGTCAGGTCAGTGTCTCTTCGCACTTCTACCATCGGGCAGAAGACATCAAAGCTTAGCCAGCTGAACAAGTAGGTTTTAAAATAGTTTCTATCCTTGGGCTGTCAGACTTTTAAACACAACCACAATCACTCCATGCACAGGCGGAAACATATTACTAGTTTTTCTTTTTCTTCGCCCCCTCCCCCAATTACTTGCATAGGGATTATTCTTTATGCTATTTATGTTGTTTGTATTTTTTGTCGTGGATTGCACCATTGAGGCTAAAACCAATTTCGTTGTATACATGATGTACAATGACAATAAAGGCTATACTACTATAGTTCAGTGGTGGGTTCCTCCCAGTTCTGCGGAGCCGGTAGTAGTGATGATATGATGTCACTGAACCTGTTCTGCCCCCCTGCCCCCTGCCCCCTACCCCCGTGTTATTCTTACCTTTTATTTGGCCCCACCCCCAATTTATTGCTGCCTCCTGAGTCCCAGCTGATGGCTAGAAGAAAAAAAAACTGTTTAAACTCTTGCGCTTCAAAGGGCCGCCCTACAGCTGATCAGTGTTAAAAGAAAACAAATGCCTGCAAAAATAAATGGGTAGACCAGTGCCTGCACAAATACATGAGTAGATTGGTACAGCTCTGCAAGCAGTTAAAAGCCTGGTAGACCAGTACCTCTGCTAAATCCTGAATAATTGTCACATGACCATCAAGCCACGCCCACAAAATAAGCCATGCCCACAGAACCGGTAGTAAAAAAATTAGAACCCACCCCTACTATAGTTCCATGTCCAATGGTTGCTTAAACTCAGCTCACCATTGATAACAGATTTCAATTAAGAAAATGCAGTCCTCTACAAGAAAAGATTGCCAATCCTTTCCTAATGCTACTCTTAAAAACCCACAGTTTATTTTAAAAGTGAACATACATTCCCAGTCACTGGAACTTCCTCCAACATACACCAATTATCAAATGCAGGAATGCAAAAACAATGAAAACTCTCGCATCAAAAAAATAATCAGCACTGTGTTTCAACTTGGCCTATGTACTTTAAAATTAATTGTATGGATAACACAATGGTCTCAAATATGCAGGTTCTTTTTCCAGTTCTGTTGCTTGTCGAATGATGAGGGATGATAGAAACTCAGTTCAACAATATCCAGATAGTCACATGTAATCCTTCTGCTTTTTGTCATTGAAACAATACAGTAATAGTACAAAGAATGCAAAATATTTAATCAAAACTGAATCTGTGCTGAGTTCCCCACAGGCAACATATGTTTGGCTTGGCCAGATACATGGACTTCTGTAAAGTAGCAAGTTGTATAGTGCCAAGTTAAACAGATCTCAAAGCCAATGAAAAGGCAAATCTATCTAGGATACTATGAGTTGTGAACATATAGGAGGCCCAGTGGCTTGGATCCTAAATTGCTTCATGCCATTTTATTCCTGGAACCTCTCCTCCATTTGTAGCCCCCTGCACCTGATCTTAGATTTTCATAGTCATTCAGAATTGAAAATAATTATGTCCTTGATCCTAAAATATTCTCCAAATTTAAATGAGGTTTGAAAGAAATCTCAAAAGCATCTGTACTCACTTCTGAGAATCATATACATTCGGTAGAAGTTATGTCTTAGCTGCAAATGTTACGGCATAATTTTAAAATTGCACACTTGCATTGTGGCTGTTGAATGTGGGTTCATAGATGAATGCTAGAAGTCCTTGTGAAGTCACTTAGAGTATGTGCTGAGATGTTTAAAGTGACAAAATATTGGGGGATGATTATTATCACAGAGATGATCCCCACTCTAGCAGTTCTGGGTTTTTTTTCTTTATGAGGGCCATTACAGCTATTGTTGATAAATACAGATATTGTTGTTATATATCACATAAAACAGATGAGATATGAGGCACCTGTGGCAGCATGACAAATACTCTAAACAACAACCCCCCACAAATCATAAAATACTAAGGTAGCAGTCTTACATATTCTAACTGGGGAGTAAGTTTCACTGAAAAAAAATCAATGAACTTTATGTCTGAGCAGACAAATGTCCAGTATATACATGCTTAGTATTAGTACACAGATTATTATATATCTTTTCCTTTGCAGGTCCTGGAAGCAGAGTTTTCTCCTTAGACAGACATCAACACCAAAAGGAAACAACTGTGAAGAGGGAAATGTAAATTCACACTACACAGCACAGGGAATTCTACACATAACTGCCATTTTCCCATTATTGTTTGCAAGGGTTGCGTGTCTAATTCCCTAGGCACTGTGCTGAAAATGTACCCCTTGGTGTGTCTAGTCTTTTATTCGTACTAATGTGCAAACCACTGAAGTGAAAGAAGCCTTCAATAGGGGGGAGGAGTTAATCGGAGAGCTTTCATGTGGTTCCCATTGTTATGAGAACCCTTCCCACTGCATCGACTTCAGAACAGCTGCCTCAGCTGGAGCTGGGCCATCTAACATTTCACAAGGCATTTCAAGAATTGAAAGGAAGGGCGAGGGAAATAGAAGGGAGACGGTCTCCCAGCTGTGCATTAGAGGAGAATTTTGCACAAAGCCAAAAATTGCTTGGGTGATTATACTGATAAGAGAAGTTGCTTAAAAAATGTTTCATGATGCAATGTTGAACAATAGCTTGAATACTCCTTATTAAAACACTACTCTATAATGTCCCAATACTTTCTGGAAAAAAGAAGAGTAAGGAAAATAGAATGTGTTGAGTTTTCCCATTCCAAATATTTAGTGATCTAAGACAAATTCTCAGATGACTATGAGATGAATTTTGCATTGAGTTAGTTCAACAGAACAATACTGAGCCCCTCCGCTCAGTAGGGTTTTCAGCACAGTACAGTCTTCATGCTTTCAGACTTCAAATCTATCCAGTGATTCCAGACAGTGAACCTTTGATGTTTGGCATGCAAAGTACATGCATTCACACTTCTTATACCTACTTCTTATCGCAGTCTTTTCCAAATTTGAGTTTCCAGATGTGTCAGATTTAATTTCGTTAATACCCATTCCCAAATGCCAAAAATATGTAACCAACTCCAAAACCAATGCTGATATTTTATAAATCTCTGAACTGATATTGGACATGGATCTAACCCAAAGCCTACTGCAGTTTTGCCTTATACCTATTTCATCTCTGATTTCTTTTACATCAGCTAAGTGAAGTATACACCTACAGAACAAAATGCTTATCATGTATAATGTTTAAGAAGAGACATTCCTAAACTTTTTTTTTTAATCAATAATCAAAGCCCATTCTGGAGAGATGCCTCCCATTCTGAGGCTTTCTCTGGTAAACTTTGCTTGCCCATAGATAATTTCTTAATATGATGCATGTAGAAGTAAAATTAAGCATATTTAATTCAGCTAAAATGTCACCTTATTTGTTTGCTGGGAAGAAAGAATGGATAGAAAAATCTATTCCACTAAGCTGCACCTTCTTAGAAGTAAGTGTCCATGTTCTAAAAGACAATGGATGGATAAAAACGTGCAATGAGCAGAAAACTAGTTGAAGGCCCAGGAGTAGATATACCAAGCAAAAATCAAATCTTATCAGTTTATTGTCCAGTATACTAGTTTCAGCTATCTTGCTCTTATTTATTCAATAATCTACTAATAACAGATTTTTTTAAAAGAATAGACATCTCTATTTAGCTGCTGGCATCATGTGCAAACTCTTGGTTCAAAAAGTTTTTTCTAAAACTTAATCAGTTTCCATGGTACATGTGGGTTCCTATGCAGATTTGGCAATTTTATGTTGATCATGAGCAATGACCTATGCTCAACAATTAATACAGACAGGCGTAGCTTTAATAAATTAGTTATTACCACTATTATGAATAAGCAATTTCAGAGGAAACTAACAAAATTTTAATGTAATAAAACATGTGCACAATTAACTAAAGAACTGTTTCCAGATGTTTTTAACTTAGCCCCTGACATTATAACCTGTTTTTATTTGCCACAGCGGGAGCAGCAGCAGCAGCAGTAACAACAAATTGCATTCATAACTGGAAACACTCTTTTCATTGTGACACTTTCTTTCTCTGAAAGATAATAACAAACATGTCCATGGAGCACACAAGACTCTGTCAAGCAGTCCTAAGCCATCTCCTCCAGACAGCTGTTGTACATAAGGAAGCATTGTCTGGAAAGGCTTGTATCATATTACTCCTAGCTTCGGGGTGGGATGGGAGAACATTCACTCTCTCAGCTGCCAAGATATTGAGAAAATTTCAGTCTTTGCAAGTTACAGTAAGCCTCAGTGTGCTGTAGTGATTAAGACATAATAGATAAGCACAGGTCAGATAAAGGAGAAAGCGGGAGGAAGAGGAAGCTGTTTGAAGCCATTCTTAGCCATGGAAACTCCCTGTTGCTGTTGTGGGAAAGCATTGAAAGGAAGAAGGCTCTGCATTAGGATTTTGCATTTGAAGTATGACATTTTATTCAGAATGTGTATGGGCAAAAACCTTTGTAAAATCTGTTGGAAATGCAATGCATTTTTCTAGGTGTAAACTGCAGGGGGCTATTACATCACCCCCCCCACAGGAAACAGTTGTTTTAAGGGGTTCCTAACATGTGCTATATTTTTCCCAATAATCTAATATTGGGAATATTAGTGAAATAAAATGAAGTAAATGCAAAAAAGTAATAACACATATGCAAGAAAGGGAATTACAAAATGTATACAGGTAGCCCTTGACTTACAACTGTTCATTTAGTGACCATTCGAAGTTACAATGTCATTGAAAAAAGTGACTTATGACTATTTTTCACACTTACGACCATTGCAGCATCCCCATGGTCACATGATCAAAATTCAGACAGTTGGAAACTGACTCATATTTATGATGGTTGCAGAGTCCCCGGAATATGTGACCACCTTTTGCAAACTTCAGACAAGCAAAGTCAATGGGGAAACCAGATTCACTTAACAGTACTAATACTTAAGGTACTAATTTAATAATTGCAGTGATTCAATTAACAACTGTGGAAAGAAAAGTTGTAAAATGGGGCAAAACTCACAAATGTCTTGCTTAACAACATAAATTTTGGCCTAAATTGTGGTCATAAGTTGATGACTACTTGCACAATGTCAGGCAAATGCTGTGTCAGATTTGGGTTAGTGTTAGGATGCAAGAATGTAAAAGTGTCATTTGTAATGGAGTCAGCACACTGGTTGTCACTTTGCTATCACTTCAATTTGCTATGGATGTTAGCGAAATGCACAGTGATTTTTGTGGGACTTTTGGCACTAGAAATATATTTTGAGAAATTACATGAGGTATTGGTTTTCCAATTTTTAGATTTTGATTTGAAAGATAACAGAATAAAGGCAACTTCTCTTGTTAGCATTGGAATTACTTACTTTCGTCTGGAAGATGATTTTCTTGTTCTTCTCTCTCCATTTGTTGGCACCAACCTTCCATACGTTCTCTTTCTGCTTGAAGAAGCTTCAGAAACCAGTGTCCATCTCTGTGGCACACGGACCTTTGTACAGCTTCAATTGGATCTTCAGTTATAGAATCAATCCAAGGATCCGGTGGAGGTAAAATGGAAGGATCAAAATCAGTGTCAAAGTCATCATCTACTGCACATGCATGATAATGGTTTCCTGAGCCCTGTATGCTAACAGTGGAAGTGCTGATATCTCGGGAATATTGTCTCGACATTGGCCCAGAATATGATTGATCTTCTTGAGGGTCCATGGACATTTCAAAGTTCTCATGGAAATCCATGTCTGCTTGAACAGCTGTTGTAACACTATTTGATCGCGTAAACCTGCGGAAACTGAACAACACAAAACAGAAAGTTTAACAATGCAGACATTCACAGGCAGCTATACTTTACAGACAAACATGTAACTGTACAATAGGGTCGCTTTAAATTCTACCAAATATTTTATAACATCAGCAATTGAAATAAATATATTTTCTTTTTATAAGGGTAATAATGGCTTAGGTTTTGCACGATTATGAATTAAAATTTTCATATTAACCTTTGATTTTACATGTAATTCATTTTAGGTTTGAATCATAGTGATAATTCATTAGGATGTCCTTGAAAGTTTGATTTTTGTTTAATATCTAATGGTATTCATTTTGTGTGTGGCAGTAGTAGTGGTAAAAAAGACAGAATTGAGAAAGGACAGAAATTAACATTTTCTCAGGATTCTCCCACCTTACTGCTACCCCCACATCTTGTAGACCAAAATCACAGGAATCTTTCCACAGGTGAATGACTGAGAACAATTATTAGATTTCTATGGATGACAATATTTAGAATATTGTCCCTCTTTCATCATTCAAGGCACAGAAATTGCATAACACTGCCAGTTCTACCTTTTCTCATTTTCCTTACATTTGATTATTTCTGTATTTCTGTATCATCATAGGGCAGTATCTACTGTTACTGATTTCACTTGAATTTCTATAAAATAGCTAGAAATTTCCATACAGTATAATTGAACTGAATCAGTAATACTCAGACATAGACACAAAGAGCAAGGTTTTCCCCCAGTGACTCCTACTATCCTAGCTTTTTGTTGTCCATGTCTAGAGGGTAATTGCAATGAAGACCTTTCTCTTCCCATAGAGTCTTTTCACAGCAAATGAGAACTCTGTAAATGTCATGATCTCAATAGATGGAGAGTCTCAAAAGATTAATAGGCTCTTCATTGCAGACATTAATTCTTTACAAGCAGAAGGGAAGAGAGTGGGGTAGGTTTAGCATAGTGACTTAATAGCGCTAACAGGTCTAAGCATGTTTATCTAGGAATAATGGCCAATGAACTTAATGGGACTTCCTACAAAGTAAGTGCATGCAATTTTCTTCAGTTATAGTCCAGCACAAAGGAGTCATCATTTCCTTTTATGCAAATAGGGGAAAACAAAGCAGTCCAATACCAAAAGAAGCTTTTCTGCAGCTTCCTTCCCAATTTCCACAGAAGCAGCCCAGAAACGTTCACCTGAGATGAAGAGATTAAGCATTCTTAAACTCACTGGGATTTATAGCAAAGTAAGCATATATGGGTTTATACTTTTTCAGACCAGTTTTTAAAAGTTTCTCTATAAGTGATGGGTAGCTTTGTGGGGAAGAGAATGGTTTGTGTAAATGTGTAGGGTGGAATAATTGATATTAAAAGTGAGGTAAAATTAATTTCAATCAAAAGTCAATAATATTATGGTTTGACTTGTCCGTGGTTTTTTTTTTTTTAAATCGATAGATATAAATATAGATACACAACTGTGTCATATGCACACAAAATCTTAAGACTGGCTTCATTAGGAAATGGTAACTTTAGATGATATATGCAGGTAGCTGGGCAGTAAACATAATTTGAGTGTATACGTTTATAAACAGTATTTTCCTGATAGTGGTTCACCTTAAATTCAGTCATTTTTTAGATGAAAGTGATAATTTTCTATGTTTAAATTAAGAAAATTAAAAAGACTAGTTCTAATTAAAATACTGATGCTATTCGGAATGGTTGGTGCACAACTTTCATAAGAGAAAAACATGCTACATAAAACTACAACATTTACTCCTTTTGATCTCAAATTACAAATTTGCAATATGCAATTTATAACTCCATGGGGTTTGGAACTAAGTTAGTTTCTTATTAAAGCCCATCTCCATGACTTTGTAGCTTCTTCTTATTGCAACCACTGTGAGAACTGGGATACCTATTGGGGGTACAAGGGTCAAAATGTCAAAATAAAGATGTGACTGGATATTTACGTTTGTTGCATCTGTTAAAAGAGGTGGAGCTTCAATCATCTAGTTGCTACTGACTTTCCAATCCCTGAGGGATCATCAGACTGACCCTGAGTGTTTTGAAAGTGGCAGTGACAGTGATGGTTAAGTTGAAGTGAAGTTTACATGCAGTGGGTCAAATAGTTATGCATGGAACTTGATTTGTTTATGTGACACTTCTACAGTGAGAGTTGCAGTGGTTGCCAGGTGGCTTCTGGGTGCAATGCAAGGTGCTGGGTGTCACCTTTAAAGCTCTATATCACAAGTGTCAAACTTGCTGCATCACGTTGCCATCACATGATGTATTGCGACTTTTTTCCCTTCACAGAACTGGGGAGGGCATGGCCTTCACATGACGCATCTGCCCTGCGAACTGCCAGTTTGACATCTCAGAATCTACATGATTCAAAATTTGTACAAGACTGTCAATTTTACAGAGACTGTCAATTCAGAGTGGAATCTGTCATTCTGGAAGAGAATTAAAAGAGAAGGCTTCTCCAGAATTAGATCCCTGGGCATTGTTGTCACTGGAGATCAAGGGGGACAGCCCTCCCCATTGTTACCTCCTTCTTTGGAACAGCAAATCCATAGAGATTAGGGTAGCTTTAAGCCTTCTAGGATTCTGATGGCCATCAAGATTTGGTTGTTCTAGAGAGTTTTTGTGGGAATGCTGTGAATTTCATTGCCTCTTAGAAAAGAGATACCAATTGACTATAGTATAATTGTTCTTAAATTCTGTTACTATATATTGGTGGATGAAACTATGACCATGTTTGCAATCTTACTTCAGCTTTCCTTATTTATACAGACCTGCAAAGGTTTGGGAGGATTCTCACAAAGTTAATTTTTTATTACAGTAGTAACTTCAATAGTCACTAAATGAGGCAGTCACTAAATGACGACAATCTGTTTTGAGTTTTCTGCCATAGGGATTCATACCTTCATTGAACAGATAATATAAATGGACTTCAAAAAAATTCACACAATAGAATTTTGTGTTTTGATTTTTCATCAAACACAAAATACAAATTCTATGAACCTCTATGAAGATACAGTACTGGAGTCAGGAGTTGTATTTTAAAACAAGGAATGTATCCCTCAGTTTTGAGGTTAAACTTGTATAACAAAAGACAGGCTGTGTTGAATATGTAATAAGAAGTGACCCAATTTTGTATGCCTTTGTATTTATTTATACAACACTGTGGCTAAGCCTTGCTGAGTGGACTGTTCTTGGCACTGAAGCATGGAGCTACAATGGAGATTCATGTAATACAATCTGATAAAAGAACAGAAAAATTCTTTCACTAATATTAACACAATGTGAATCCTCAAACATATCTATGATGACCTAGATTACTGTTGCTATTTTCATGAACAAAAAAGAAACAATACGATGACATATACAAATCTTTGTACAATAAAACTTCATTACTGATTTAGAGGCCTCCCAGTTGTTAATAAACCAATATGAGTTTATTAGGTACAGTAGAACCTCTGGTCACGACCATAATTTGCATCATAACTTTGGTTGCAAATCGATTTGGTCATGAGCCGAACCTAATTTTGGAAATTTGGCACTTACAAAAAAATGGTGTGGAAGGGAAAATCGGCCGCAGAAAAAAAAAGTGAATTGTTTGGTCGGAACCCGATTTGGTCGTGCTCAGAAGCGTTCGTGACCAGAGGTTCAACTGTATGGCTATATATGGCTCCAAACATACCAGTGATTAGAAGTGAATATTCCTGCACAAACACACATCAGCAATCAGGAATAACTTTCCAAGCCACTGACAAACTTGGAAAAACCACGGCTGCTTTAATGATTTAAAGAGAGCCCTTTCAAATGCTTTGAACAATGCTACAGATCAGAGTGATAATTTTATCCAATTCTTTACTGCAGATCTCCATTCTAAATGTAGGAAAAGAGCTTGCAAAGACTAAGCTGGAATTATTGGTCCATTGCTTTATCAATGAGGCCTGCACTCATTAATGTATTGCCACCTGTAATCCTTCTAGCTTAAATTAAATTTTCACAATTAAAAAAATATTCGTTAATAACTTGGCATGCTCAGCCTGATCCAGCTTAGTTATATCATTTGTGAAGATCTGGACTAGATATAAAGATCTTGCTGTCAGTGGCATATTGCGTTACCAGCTTTATCAATGTTCTTATATTGTTCTTAGAGTAAAATCCCAACAATTTCCACAGTTTGTTACTCTTTGAACATCTGTACCTTTGCATTCATTCATGCCCTGCAGGAAGGATATTATATGGTATAATAATTACAACCTCTGATTACTATGACAGTTACTTGGCCTACGGTGCAGAAAATTATGAAACCATGGACTGACTAAATTCCTATAGAACATAAAACATCCTATTCCAAATAGTATCAGCAAACCTATGTTTCAGGCTCTTTTTTAAATAACCTCTAAAGAAGAAGTCAAACAAAATTCTTCTTTTGCACTTCAGTGCCAAACAATTTATAGTTGTTTTTGGCTATTATGTACTTGTTTATCATGTCTTGAAATTTTAATCACAAAAATTTATATCAATTGGCTGACTTATAGCTGAAACAAATACATGTTTAACTGATCTGAAGTTACAGATGGTAAATAGCCACAGTACTGATGATTTCAACCTTCCTCGTTATTATCATTTAGAACAGACGGTGGTTATCGGATAAGTCCCAGAGAATGATAGCGAGATGAAGCAGGTAATGAAAAATTTTCAATTGATGAAACCACAGTTGCTGAAAATTTGCAAGTTCTCTGCTCTCTTGTTTATTTTTAAATTGTAGGCAAAACTGTAGGTAACTTTTAAAGGTAAACCTTGTCTGCAAGGATAAGATTGCATCTGCAATCTTGATGAGAATCACTGTGGATTATGTCTGTGAGGGATTATGTCAAAGTTTATCTAAAAGGCAACCCACTCTCAGCTGCTATTCATGCTTTTTATCAATCAACATCCAGGCTAATTACTCATAGGAAATATCTTTCCTACACCAGGTAGACAGTGACATTATTCTAAATTATTCAATGCTCTCATTTCATGGCATGCTGGTAGCTGTCAGTGACTGATTGGTTGACTTTTTAAGATATGACTGGACCAAATAATGCTTAGATAGAAGATCACTGGAAATCCAAGGCTAGGGTTGCCTTGGTGGCGCAGCAGACTAAAGTGCTGTTAAGTAGCGCCAGCTGCCTGCAATTACTGCAAGTTCAAATCTCACCAGGCTCAAGGTTGACTCAGCCTTCCATCCTTTCGAGGTAGGTAAAATGAGGACCCGGATTGTGGGGGCAATAAGCTGACTTTGTATAAAAAAGAACACCACTTGGGGGGGCGGAAAAGTATGAAGGCTATTGCTTAATGCATTGTAAGCCCCCCTGAGTCTCCGGAAAAGGGCGGCATATAAATCGAACCAATAAATAAATGAATACTGAGAACTTCAAAACACATCCCAGCAGGTCAAGGGCATCCTCCTATAATTGCAGTTTCATATGTCAATCAGAAACTGAGACTTAAGTCTGACTTAAATTGTAAGCAATATGCATTCAGAAGTAAATCCTAGACTTCTGGGACTTGCTTCCATGTAAATAATGCAAAAAGCATATTTTGTCAATAAATTATTGACATAGTGGCCTAAAGATAATAATCTTTATCCCACAAACTAGCACAATTTAGGTATCGGGGAACCAAAAGGTCTTAATTAAATCACAAAACAGTGAAATAACGCTAGCAAAATACAAAAGTTGTTGAATTGGAGTGCCATATTATGACTTAGAAACTGGATGCCATTCTGCAATTCTTAATGCCAATAATTGGGAGATGTTACACTGAAGTTGAAAAATGTTTCCAATTAAGATAGTCCAGAGGCAAACAGCTTAAGTAAAAGATGTGTGTGTGTGTGTGTGTGTGAGTGTGTGTGTGTGTTAAGTGTGTTAAGTGTGTTATATATATGCGCTCAAAAGCCCGATTGGGCTTATTATCAGGGGATGTCTTATTTTTGGGAAAACAGGGTATATATAATCACACAACAGACAGTTTTTGTGGCTCAACAGTTTGAAATTTCTATTTTTTGTTCCAAATAAAGAATTATTGAGTAACACCAGCCAGTGTGAGGTACAAATAGTATTGAATTATGACCAAATTGAGCCCAAGTGAATCACTGCAGTTGTTAAGTTAGTAAAATGGGTGCTAAGTGAATCTGGCTTCCCCATTTACTTTGTCAGAAGGTTGCAAAAGGGGATCACATGTCACAGGACACTGAACTGTCAGAGATACATGCCAGTTACCAAGCATCCAAAATCTGATCACATGACCATGGAAATGCTACAATGTTCATAAGTGTGAAAAATAGTCATGGTGACTTTTTTCAGTGCCACTGTAACTTCGAATGGTCACTAAACAAACTGTTGTAACTCAAGGACTACCTGTCATGATTACAGTGTTAGACTATGCCAGCAGATCTAGCTAACAAAGTGCTGCAAGGGCAAAATGACCTTAAGTAATCAGTGAGTTGTAAATAAATCTTTATTTTTTATCATAGGAATAATTATCCATATGCTCAAGTATCACTGCAGGAAATTCTGCCATTTCCAAAGTAAGGGCTGGGTTTACACTATGTGGATGTCTACAGTGTGCTGAAAATTTGTTGTGTGTTATGCATTAATATACTTTACTTGTCTGAAAAAGGGCTCAAATTTAGGATGATGTCTTCTCACAAAAGGAAGATTACATAGAAATGTAATATTTTTCTAGTCTATGCTGCTAAATTTTCAGATATTTTGAGATTATTATAATTTAATTCATAGATTTTTTTAGGTAAATCAATTAAAAACTACATGTTCAAGTTCTATTATAGCAATATTAGAAGGAATGGCTGAATCAGACAATCAGACAGAGAGTTAGCAGTTGGACATATGCCTCGATAATCACCACTGTATAGACATTTGTATTCTCTAACATTGGCCTTAAAATAAGAAAGAGACCTGAAGAGAATTTCAGTTTATCTACAGGGAATACAGAAATAGAACCTGGACTTCTCAGTATTTCATGGTTTTTTTTTAACTATCATCAACGTAGCTGCAGATTATTGATAACACACTTAGGATATAAAATTAATATTTGCTTACCATTTTTCCTCCTCTACTTGAACACCTATGGATTGGAACTTACTGCACACTCTGGTTTCGCCGGAGCTAGAGGATTCATCTCCACCATCAACCTGCAGAACAACCAAATGAAAATAGAATTAAAGGCAATGTGTAACTTTATTTGAAAATGTGTTCTTTAAAAACTGTATCTTACCACTTTATCTCTGTTTTACTGTTGTTCTGTTTTAAAGTTCCTATATAAGACAGGATGAAATTATTGCAAATTTTCAGCAAGATTTCAATATATTATTTAGAAAATGAATCAATTTGATTCCTGCACTAAATTATATCTTGTCTATATTTTGTCAAGGAGGTGTAACTTATGGTTCTAACTTGCACCAAGAGCTTAAAAGTAAAGAAACTCTATTATCATTAGAATGTACACAGGGTTCCCTGTAACTGAATGTACATTCCATGCATTTGTTTAACTAATTGGTAAATGTATTTAGAATATCAACTGTGGACAATGAAGCATTTTTCTTTAAGGAGAATATACAATATACTATTATTTACCTTTCTGAAAGGGGTTTACCTCATATACAGTGATTTAGATCTTAAAAATAACAAAAAATGTCACAGGAGTAGAACATTATTTTTAGCTGTTCTTCAGATGCAGCTCTGTAGTTCCCCCGTTCTTTACAGTCACACCTGAAGATCAGAAAGTGTTCCAGAATGGCAATCATAGTAGGTGGGTTTGATTCTAGGCTATAATTGACAGAAAATGGAAAGTGCTCTATTGTATATAAGCCACTGTATCCAGGATGAGAAGAATGAGAATCAATATCATACAATGGATATTGGAGACCAGTTCAGGATCCTATTTGGTCACGAAGCTTATTGGATGATTTTAAATCAACCACTACCTCTCAACTTAACCTCCTTGTAGATTTGCTGTAGGAAATTACTACTTATGATTCTTTAAACATTTTGGAGAAAGACAGCATATATATTCAAAAATAATGGGTAGTTTGCTTATCTGCTTATTCCTTTTTTTAAGGGTAAATGTGTAACTAGCTTCATAGTAAGATCCATTTTTAAAATGCCATCTATGCTCATGTATCTATTGAATATTACATTTCTTAGAATTTGTTTGTTTCCTTGGACAAATCTATAGTTGAGGAGAAACACTGCTGGTATAACATCATCTTCTCTGGAAAACTTCACTGTAATATGAAATCCAAATTCCAAATAAGAAACAGGAATAAATGTATATATTAACAACACAAGGTATCAGAGAAAGAGTTACAATGAGTTTTTCTACTGTACTTTCCAAGAACTTGCTACCTGTCTCCCTTCCTACTTTTGTGTACATAATTAAGCATTTTGAGACTGCAAATAATATATTGCTAGTTTTCTTCCTCTCTTTCCTTTCCACATAAATAAACTATAACCTTAAGTGGCTTGATAGTTGTTTGAACAACAATTCTAACTTTTTGTACATCCCAGTTTAATAGCATATTTACCACAATGAAAAGAAAAGAGGTTAGTTGAATTGTTAACAGCCTGCCCAGCTGTGATTGGTAATTTATTTAAAAAGCAACGTTCTGAAGATAAATAGTAAGATAACAAAGAATAGTTTGCCTTAATTCTAAGTAGGGCAAATAATACTAACTGTAGCTCTGGTGTAATAAAGGAACCGTATCTCATTTATATTCTTTCTTGGACTTTAGTTAAGTTTTATTTGTTGAATTTCTTGCTCTGCCAGTGTAATAAAAATCTAATCTATTTGTATAAGGAGTGACAACTGAGATTATTTGACAGGTGTTTTTAGGGAGCCAGATTAGAATCAGAGGAGCTGGATGAAAACTTCTGTTCAGCCACTAAACTCACTTGGGCATAATCCGAAAGCTGTGGCAAGAATGAAATTGGAGGGGAAAAAAACTCTCATGTGCCATCCTTGGTTGCTTAGACAAAGAGTGGATAAAATACAACAATAAAAACAACAAGATGAACTACCACTGTTTGCTAGGCTGCCCTTTCACCTTGTTCAGAAACTTTCTTAAAGCCCCTGCAACAGTTCTGTCTGCTTTGTAGATTCTGGAACCATTTGTAACAGCAATTTTTTATTGTTGTTGTTGAAGATTGTTCCATTTGATCTTGTGCATTGCTCTGGATCTGTATTTCAACTGGAAAGGGCACTTAGCTTCAAAATGCAAAGGATCACCCAGGTAAATACTTCAGCCCATGGTGAAGTTGCTCATCTTAGGGAGAAAGTTAGTTGCTCATCTGTTTGAATAAACTCAGAGTATAATTTATTTAAACAGGGTGAATCAGACAGATCATCCATGGGCCCTCCCTGCTGATTTAACAGCTAAACAGAACAAAGGTGCTGCACTGAAGTAAGTAACATGTGATGCATGAATAAGCAGTGACAATTCAGCTAAACTGGCAGAAAACATGTCTCTGATGATATTGCAGTGTAAATCACTGCTTTACACATTCCCTTTCAATGATTTCATTCATGATTTCATCACTCCTGCAGGGTTATGAATCAGAGGTTTAGGTTTCTATGTGCTCATTCAAATAAGAATATATTATACAGCCAGAAGCTTCAATAAATCCTTACATATAATGAATAAAAACTGAAGGGCTTAAAGTGATTCTAATTGGCATATGAGTTACCTAAACCAAAGTAAAACAGGGGAACTACCAAAACCAAGAGTTTAATGAGTGGACTGTCCGAGTGGCTAAAAAATGACTCTCAATACCAGTTAAGACACTGAACTGTAATATAGTCCCTTATTTTGTTCATACCTGAATTCCAATGGATAGACATCTGTTTTTCTTGAAATGATCTCTTTTTCTGTCATCTGCAGTTACTGTTGCAATGGTGGTAGTGGTGGTGACAGTAGCTGTGTTGTTGCCCATATGTTGACTGGCAGGACCATGGATCTGTGCGTTAGCTGCTTCAATAGCAGCAGTGAGTGCTTTCATACTGTCCAAGCTTTCAGTAGAATTGCTAAGTCCTGACTGACTGATATCTCCCCTTGGTCCATGTCCATCCATGTAGGCATCTTGGGCAGATTCTGTGCTGCTCTGGGCTGTGATGGAGATAAAAGGTTTGGTGGTGGTTCTTGGTGGGACAGGAGGCGGTGTCTTCTTATAGGTGGTAATGCAAGAGGAAACTACAATGCAAACACATATGGACATATGTAATTAGTATTCTTTTTTCATAAACACATAATAACGATTTGTTTATACCAGAATGGAAAACTTTCTACCATAAAGTCACTAAAACTTTGTGACCAAGCTCAGAAACGCAGAAAGACGCCTCCTAAAACATTTTTTAAAAATTGCATTGTTTAAATATGGTTAATATACAGAGAATTAGATTTTGTTGGTTTAATACATATCTGTTTATAATATTTATAATTACCATTACACAGATATGATAAACTACTAATCCCATTCAAATAAGACATTATTTATTACTAACCATAATCAAGAGGCAGAAGTGCTTTATCATATAATTTTAACTGTACATCTCTGTGCTACCCTATTTGCATAAAACATAACTGAATTATAGAAGGTTCTGTTTATTCTACCATGTTTCCCCAAAAATAAGCCCTCCCCAAAAATAAATTCTCCCCCCAAAATAAGCCCTCCTCTGAAGATAAGCCATCCCCAAAAATATTTAAATGCATGCACAGCCGGTCTGGTTAGGGTTAGAGAGACAGAACTCAAAATCAGGTAAGACGGCATGTGCCCCAAAATAATAATACCTTCCCGAAAATAAGGCCAAATGCTTATTTCAGAGTTCAAAAAAATATAAGACAGGGTCTTATTTTTGGGGAAACATGGTATTCTGTTCTAATCAAGGTCATTCTGGCATTACAGTAATACTTCAAATTCAAATAATTCTGCTTCTTGAAAATTTTGATAGTGATAATTAAACAAAAAATATTTGAACAACAATGGATATAGATTTTAATGTTCTATGAATCAGTTCAAAGTAAGTGAATGTTAAAATAAGGAGGTAAGTGAAGTAATTTCTGCTTATATCTACAAACAAGTTTTTCATTTCAGAATTCTTTTATACTTGTCATTAGGCATTAAAAAAAAACTACACTCCCTTTTGGACAACATATTCTGATATATCTTAATATAGTATATATTAATACAGTGCAAGTATTCCTCGGCTTATGACCATTTGTTCAGTGACCCTTCAAAGTTACAATAGTGCTGAATGAATGGTACTTATCCTTGTCTTTGGAGTTTCTGCCATCACAGCTTTCCTGCAGTCACATAATCATGATCTGGGCACCTAATCTCGCTTGTGATTAGGATACAGCAGAAAATCAAGGACATGATTTCCAATGTTCCCTGCTGGCTTCTCACAAGTCAGCAGGAAGTTGGAAGTTGGAATCACGTGGGGTACTTGCTTAATGACCCACATGGTCCTTGCTTAATAATGGTAACTTGGACTGCCAGAATTGCCACCGCTGGGTGGCACACTGAAGTGACATTGTGCTTTGTACTTTATGATTGTTGCTTAATGATGGCAATTGCAGTTCTAATTGCCATTGTAAAGTGAGGAGTACAATATATCTAATATATTACATATCGGTGTAATAAATTGTGTTATTGTCTGTAACATAATTTCATGCTGTGGATGAAGATATATGTATATGTATATGTATATGTATATATGACAATGCAAATTTAATTAGGCAGGTAATACAAATCTGAATATGTTTTAATTTTCAGACTTGTATTTACTTATTTGTGACTGAAAGTACAAGCTCACAAGTTGATAAGAACTCGTTTTTGTTTTCCACTGACCAATATACTCTTTAGAAACTCCTTTCATTTCCAGTTTCATATTTGCTCAAATTCAAATGCTAAAAGAAAGAATTGAACTTTTTATAATTAATATATGGTCTCCTATCAGTCTTCCCATTATCTTTTTGCAGAACAAAGCAATAATTCACTTTCTCTTATGAAATATTATATACAGATACCCACATCCACCCACAAATATTAAAGAGATTCTTGTAAATACTTCTGAGTTTGTCAGAAATCCTTCAGTTAATACAACGTTCAATTAATATTTTGTATTAAGACAAGAGGAACAGGAAGAGAAAGCTACAAAAGCAAGGCTGTTTGAATGCAACCCTTTAGATAATGCAATCCTTTAGTTCCTGAAGTTACATATAAAGTTCAGAAGAAGACAGAAAGCAAATCATAATGTGGGTGGAGTGCAGGGGCAGAAAGGTGGGTGAAAAACCTCAGGCTTTTGTACTGGAAATGATGCACACTATTTGCCAGTCCTGTGCTGGAACTACAAAAAAAGAAGCCAAAAGCTTCAGTGGACGCTTCTAAAGGTCAGCACTGGCCAGAGATCTTCAGGTGCCTAAGCGCTAAGAAGCAAATGGAGTCCATGCCTTGGATTTATTTCTAAACACTCCAAAATCCTAGCAACTTGAATCATGGCAACATGCTGATTCTTTAAAAGGCATTTCATTTTATGTAAACGGCAACATTTTAAAAAAGGTGTTTTTTTTAAAAAAAGAGATGCAATAACTTTCTTGTTGTTGTTCTGGAGCCAAGTGAAATTGGCAGGACAAGGCAACTGCAAGGCAATGTGTTAAATCTTCACAGAAAAGAACCCACTCCCTTTTTGGTTAGAGTGAATGATGGTCAAAACAAATGACAGCCAGATCAACTAAATGGAGAGAGGTGGCTAATAAACCAGCTGCTTTTAGAAAACCTGTACATTCTGCAGATAGAGTTACTTTTCTTCTTCCTTCTCTTGCTTGCTCAAATGCAAAAATGGGAAAAGCAAGAGTTCATGTGTCATTTTCTCTTAACCTGGTATGTGCCACTATGTTGTGCATAACATCAATCTTAATCTTCTCATAATTCTTAAAACAACTAAATGGGGATTTTTAAATTTCAGTTATGTTACCTGAAGGGCAAATTTTTAGACCAAGAGGAAATTTCTTTAGCAGTTAGTGTATTTAGATAACTTAGTCATGGGGCAGGAATTTGAAACAAGGAGTGCCAGTCATTAATTACAAAAGAAAATAAAGTTAAAAGTACAAATATACACACAAACTGTACAGCTGTTATGAACTGTGAAGCACAGCCTTGCTTAATCCATGAATCACAAATCTAGGAGATATGGTGTGCACCAGATTGAGAAGTTTAATTATGTTCTGAAGATGACGGAATGCTAAATAAATAAAAATGATGAAAATGACCAAGAGGTTTATTCATAGAGGAGCCAGAGAAAAATAAAGACAATATTCCTATTATTCCATCAAAAGCTCTCAGTTTTGCCTGGTTTCAGGAAATGAAACTTTATGCCACCTTCCATGACATAATAAAAAGCTTGGCTAACAGATATATAATAGAATAATATACAAAACAGCTCTGTTAACTCAAGAGTTCTGACTGAACAGAAGGCTGGTGTTTAAGCTGACTAGAAGAGAAAGTAGTGTATGTTTAAAAAGGTGGAAGTCTATATACACAAATTTGAGAAACAGTGAAAGATTGACTGTATTTATGAGTTGGATACTGATATGAAATACTAAATATTGCAAACTTTTATTTAGCAATGACCAGAGTAGAAAATAACAGAAAGCATATGGAAGTCACATACAAGAGAAAAAGAGGCAAATTTGAAAAAAAAACAAAACCAAAAACGTTTATTTTGTATTTCAGCTGAGAGTTACTAGCATGGAAAGGCTTAGTGGCTGGCAGTTCAAAGGCTTTGAATTTTAGGGCTCAGGTGGTTGCAAATTACTTTATACTTGGCAGAAAAAGAGCAGTTTATTGGTGCCTTGATTTGTTTATTTTAGCAGCTGTGTAAATTGAGATGTTTGTCAGTTCTCAGCAAGAAAGAAGTGAAGATTGTTGAAAAGAAACAATACCTAACAAGACATTTTTTTAAATTAAATCATTTTATTACATTTGAAATATACTCTCTCATTATAGAAAACCAGTCTGGTATAGCGGTTAAGGCATCAGGCTAGAAACTGGGAGACTGAAGTCTAGTCTTGCCTTAGGCATAAAGTCAACTGGGTGACCTTGTCCCAGTCACTCTCTCTCAGCTGAGAAAGAGGTAACTGCAAACCACTTCCAAATTCTTGCCAAGGCAGTCTCAGTGACTTTTTCAGGCTGTCACCAGGAGTGAACAAAACTAATTTAAAGGCAAATATTCTTTCTCACAATTGTTTGTCTTTCATTATACCTGTATGCAAATATTGTGGTGGAATGTAGTATGGAGTCCCAGGAGGGAGGGGCTGTCTCCCAGAGGGCAAAGAGGCAGCAGAGCTTCAAATGTCTAATAGGCAGGAAGAGAGCAAAGACAGTTCCGCTCTAGCAGTTCATAGAGTATATCTATAGTTCTGCAAGATAATTGTTTTAGTCTGGCAAGATTTCTGTTTGTAGGCAAACAATAGAATGGAAAGTACTCAGAAATTACATGTTGTTCTTCATTCTTAGGTATGACAATATACACAGCAGTTCAGAATGACATGCTATGTCTTATAAACACATGATTTAGAAAAACTATTTGTTGTCTTTGTGATGCAAGAAGACCCTTGGTATTTAGATACATCAAACAGATTGTCAATAGATCAGTTTACAATCTAAAAAAGAAGAAACGAAGATATAAAGTTCAAGTTGTATCAATATTTTGTAAGAAAAAAAAACATTTAGAGTATGTACTTTGCAAGTACATTAATCTGCTACTTGTATTAATGATTGTAGTCAGTTTTAGTTTTCCCCCCGAAATACATTAAACACAAATTCAGGATTCTTAATGCCCAGAAATAACTACAGTATTACACTTTTGTCCAGGATAGTAGATTCCTGGTTAAATATGAATACCAACTACACAAAAATGATCCCTATTGATAATTCAATTGTGATCACCTCAGGACCCAGATAAAACCATTCTAATAAATCAGTGCTTCCAATAATCTATTGTACAATATCTTAGTTAATGCCAACTAAGTAACCCTCTCTATTGCTTCAGCAAGTAAAAGATTCAGGCAAAGGACTAGGGAACCTAGGTTACATGAAGGTTGCCAAGCCAACGTTGGCATTAACAATGAATGTGCTAAGTGAAGAGCTTTCCATTTGCTTTTTCTCTTAGGCCTATCTTTTGCCATAACAAAGGAGCTTGACACATGTAAAGAAGTGTGAAGAACTCTCTGAAGATAGACTCACTACATGTTAGATTTCAAAAGTGCTAATACCAATGAATGCTATAGGTAAGAGACCCCTCATGTAATGAAGAAGGGAGCAGACAAGTAGTTGCAAATGTCAGAAGACAATCTCTTGACACATCAGAATAGTAGGAAATTTGATTAAATCCATTCACACTTGCTGCTTTAAGCTCTTAGGGACACATCTTTAAAACAAATATAGTCTTCTATGAAGTTTCAGTCTTTGAAAATGGAACATCAAACCACAATGTCCTGTTCAAGAAATAACCCATCTTCTTAGACCCAGTTTATAATCTTTTACTCTTTCTTTCCCTACCAAGCAAATCTGAAATGCCAACCTTAGCCGAGTTTCATAGTCTTTTTAGCCCATTCTTGCCACCTGGCACTTGTGTTTGCTTGAAAAGCTCACTTCTCTGGTAGGGATATGTTATTGCAAGGCAGCAACTTCTCTTAGGAATTGGGAGATTTTTACCAAATTCATTTTTATATTTTCTGAAACAAGTACACATGGAATTGTGAAGATTTTAGTATACCTGAAAAAGCAATCCTTATATGTTTTCTTAGGAGAATTTAGTTGCATCTGTTAAATTTTTTTGAAGTTATCAGCAATTTCCATCATTGAAAACATACCTTTATTATTAATTGAGCAAATGTAAATATTCTTGTAATAAACACGTAATTAATTGCCAGTTGCTTAAACTGCTTTTCTGGTATTGTATTACATGGTATTGTATTGCCACATTGTTCTTTGTTTAAATGTGAAAAGGTGTGAAACTTGAAATCTGACCATTTACTCAAAACGCCTGTGAAGCAAAAGGTGTCACCTAATCTAGTCTTTGTCTCTTTCCTTTCAGAACTTTATAAGGATTTCTGTACTTTCATAAAGAAGTGGGATGTTATACACATCATAGAATTTATATACATAGTTAAATCATTATCTTTTTCCCTCAGGGACAGAAAAAGAGTTGTGAGGGTGACTTCCATAGTGTAGAATGTTCAACTGTCAAAGGCACTATTTCCTGTACACAAATGCACGGTGTGACCATACTTGAAATATTATCATGTAAATATAATTGTACTTCAAAAATGATGGGGGTGGGGGTGGGGGTGGGGCGGAAAAGATGCAGAAAATAGAAATCCAAATTTTCAGTGGCTGGAGGAAAGTTAAAAGGCAAGCAAGTTATGACAGAGATATATAATATTGTCTCATATGTTACATCATGTTAAGAAAGTTGATAGGGAATTTTCTTCCTTGCTTCACTACCCGTAGGGTCATTTGATGAAACTGAATAGTGCAGGAATGTCAAGCACATATGGGATGCATGCAGGGATGTGGTCAGATCCGGCCTGCGGGGCTATCCTGGAAAATGTAAGGGGCTGGCCTGCGTTATTTCAGCCCGGTCTACCCATGTTGTTTCGGCCCAGCCTACCCAATGCAAGAGGAAACATCGGGCCAGTGTGGCTTCAGCCTGGTTTATCTAATGTGAAGAGAAAACATTGGGACAGTGTGGCTTCAGCCCGGTCTACCCAGCACGAAGAGGAAACATGCCAGCAGTTTGGGGAGTGGTGTCAAGCTGGCGATGCTCACCCAGTCGACCACGTCCAGTGAGTGGAGTCAAGATGGCCACGCCCACCCAATTGACCACACCCACCCAGTCAGCCACACACATGCCCCCCGAGGTCAACCACAGCCCTGATACGGCCCTCAATGAAATTGAGTTTGACACTCCTGGAATAGTGGGATCCTTAGGAGTCAAATCATGATTTTCACTAATTAAGACAGATTAAAGGAAAGGCATATGAGACTCTGGCATAGACCCCAGGAATGTGCTCATTACCTATCAAACTGTGGGCCATACTGCTGACCTTTATTCAATTCACAATCCTTCACTATTCTGAGTTATTTTCTCCAATGATTTGAACCAAGCCAAATATGCCCCATCATATGTCTGTGCATTGGATTTTTATTTCCTATATATACATGTTTGCATTTAATAGTATTCATTATTATTTTGATACTTTCATACATCTAATCTATTGAAATCATTTTGATTGTTCATATCTTAGACATTCACCCAATTTTGTGTCATTTGCAAATTTGATAAGCATTTATCCACCTTTTCAATAAAGTTATTAATACAAAGACAAATCTCTTTTATGTAACCTTACCCACTTCATAAGCTAAAAGATAGAACCATAGCTACATTTCAGAACTTATTTTTAATTCAGATCTGTAGTTGTATTTCTGTTTTCACACATATTTGCATGTACTGTAAGACCCACAGAACATTAGATTTCATTTTTGTTTAAAATAAAAAAAAATCACAGAAGTTGCTAATATGTATTTAGGGTTTAGGATATGTGCCACACTTGGCATGAAACAGCTTCAGACATAGCTTTGCAGCCTTCTCATTTGTCCCTTGAGGACATGCAGGAAACAGCTGCTTATTTTACCCTGTTTTTAGCCATCTTGAGTTCTGCTCTTTCCTGTCCTATAATATATTATGCTCCAGGAGAGTCACTGGAAAGCATATTTTGTTTAGAAGAGAACACACTAGCAACCTATGTAAGGAAAACAGAAGTTAACAATTTCTCTAATTTTTGATGTGCAACACACACACACACACACACACACACACACACACACACACACGTGTTGTGCTGCTGACCAGTGTTGGTGTGGATTAGCATTTTAGTAACTGATCATCTTCTCTTAAAATGCAACAAAGATGTATTCTTCCCATATGTCATCTTTTGTTGATAAATTGTTAAAAACTTCATTTCAGTCCTAATCAGCAAAAGTAAACCAAAGGTTACCAGAGATAACAACATATCTATTTTGATCTTAATCCAGTAAACTAACTTTTTATTCCTTCCTTTTACTGATCAGTCTCAGTCTTGTCTGGTAAAACGTGTTCCTCTTCCATAATATATTATAAATACAGTTCATCTATTCAGGCAGACACTCTTAAAATTAATTTTTGGATCCATTATTCAAAACTATATTTCAATATGTCCAATGTTAAAATATTTTGTTCCATTCTATAATAATAAGTCAAATTTAAGTATTCTTCTCCTTTAATTTTAATATTTAGTTCCTTCTAGTTCCCTCTAGTGTCCAACCTTCAAAATTCCACCCTATTATTTTTTTTAAAAAAGACTGTTAATAAAAGTATTTTCCTCTGGAAAAAATACTTAAATAAGTAATTAATTATAATTAATTCCATAATCGTATTTCAAATCTCTCTGGATCCTTAGTCTTTTTGTAATTTTCCAAAATAAAAGTTCTAACAGCTCTTTTGGTGTTTATTCAAAACACAAAAAATTAAAACTTTAAACTTGCATATAATTTTTTCCCCTAAGGTTCGAAGGTAACTCACCCAATGTTTTCATATGCATGAATCCAAAGGTTCCTAATTGTTGCAAAGCAGTTAACAAGCAATTTCTAAAAGTGATTAGAAAAGGAAGTATCTTTTTGAAGGCATTAACCATAGTTTGAGCAAGATGGCTATTCCCTTGCCTCCCCCAGCAATAAACCCACAGGAGACTACCATCTTGCTGTCACAAGAGTCAATAGTGATTTAGTAACATACATGTTTTAAAAAATAAACATTGATTTCCAAAATCCAACTAGCTTCTTGAGGAAATATACTACATTTTAAAATATGGTAATAACCTTTAATATGGTTAACAGTGACAATGCATCCATACACAACGAAAGAATTCTGCAAGAAGTTGAAAAAGTGCCATCACTGACACTGTTGCTATTGCATTAGCAGAGCACTTGGCAGAACAAAGCAGCAAGTCCTGGTGGAAGGAAGATGCTGACAGAACTGAATAGCTGATGTGGGAAGGGAAGAGAACCAGCTGGCCGCTGTCAAGAGGGAGGAGAGAGGGGAAGCGGGATGCTGACAAGCTACTGGGCAGCTGCTCTTCCAAGTACTCCACAAGCTAAGCAAAAAGCCTTTGATCTCCTGAGCAAACCTGGGATTCCAGCCAAAACTCATATCCTTTCTATAGTAGTTTAAGCCTGTTTCCCCTTACCAGTTCTGCTTGTTGATCACAGGACAGTCCTCTTGATTTTTCAATCAATGAAGAAAATGAGATTCCACAGCCTTTATGCCCAAATATTTATTTTCTCAGATCAGAAAATATGACATGCTGCTCTGATTTCCCATCTGGAAAGGAGCTGAATTGACAAAGAAGCTCCAAATTATATGTTTTAAAAAATCTGTATTGGTGTAACTAGAGAAACAGTTGAGCTGAGTGGAGGAGATATGAGAGGAGAAAAGGAAACTGATTTTTGATCACTTGCAGCTGGGGTTATAGCTGGATTTGATAACACAGGAATCTCAAATCCGGACAAAAATGTATATTATAAAGGCATTTTTCTTTTCAGAAAATTAATCTGTAAATTTTAACAAATACATAAACAATTGGTGCCTGTAAATTGCACAGTACATTAAGAAAAATGCATAGTCAATGAATTGATTACATTCAGAGTTATAATTCTTAAGCAACATTGCCAAGGAAAAGGAGGTCATTATGTACGTATGTTATTATGGTTTGCTTCAAAAACCACAAATCAATCAGGAACTTGATCTGGACTTACTGTACTGGATAATGCAACAGGCAGCCATACATTGCTCATTAGATTGGGACAAAAGAAGAGTAAGGTGAAATTCACACTGAATTCTATTACTTCTTTGAGAATGTTTTGGAGCAATAGGCTGCAACATATTACCATCCACAAAGTTGTCAAAGGGAAGCTATAGCATATATAATAAGCCAATTTGCAATAAAACTATAATTTACTAATGCAATTGATAGGCAATTATTTACAAACTGTTTATTTTGAAATATTAAAACTTGCCATAAAATCATGACAATAATATATTCTACAGAAAAAAAATAACTGTAATATGCATATTATACACTCACTCACTCACTCACATACACACATACACACCAAAAGAGCCTTGATAGCACAGTGGTCTAAGCACCCTGTTATTAACACAGCTGCCTGCAATTACTGCTGGTTTGAATCTCTCCAAGGCTCAAGGTTGACTCAGCCTTCCATCCTTTCTAAGGTAGGTAAATTGAGGACCCAGTTTGTGGGGGCAATAAGCTGACTTTGTATAAATATACAAAAGTATGAAGGCTATTGCTTAACGCATTGTAAGCCGCCCTGAGTCTCCGGAGAAGGGCGGCATATAAATCAATTAAAAAAAAAAAAACTACTTCCACATAAGGATAAATGGATTGTAGTGCCTGGTTATAATCTGCATGCTTACTTGAAGGTAAGTATATCCAGACAAAATAGATTTTGCTTCTAATCAATGAATCAATTAAATATAATAAATCAAATGTAAAATTGGATTGTTACATTTTGAAAATATTATTATATAATTCTTCAATTTAATACCTTTCCTTCCCTTAAGCAGACACTGAAATCGTGGCAAGGAAAAAAAATCCTAAATTATAAGAATTTAGAAAATATTTTATCACTAAATATAAGAACAATTCACATCTGTGATATTTCTAGTGCAAGAAATTTAAAAATCAATATCAAGCCATGGTGAGATTGAAATTTTCTATGTGAGAAATGTACAATTAAACATTCCTTATTAGAACACTTCACAGTTCTTGTAATGTTTTTGACTTTCAAGAAAACATATATGATTAAAAGAAGAAATAATTTAGTCTAGGCAAATCCAGTTATTTTGTAATATGTAACCCTTTAAACTTAGTGTTACTGGAACTGTTTTGGATTTTCAAAAGAAACAAACATTTTTAGATAAGGGAAAACTGCTTCATGCAGATCATGCCACCGTACCAGTTCAAAGAGTTGCAAATGCTATGTTCCATCATGTCTCTTAGAGGTCAGTCAAGGCATTGCTACTTCAAAATTAAATGCATGCATTCCAAAGCTTCAGGCTTGTTTGTTTCTTCCTTTGGTAAAACTATCTTTAGCTTAAAACACACTTAGAAAAATCAAGTACAGGCTTGGCATAGCATAGAACCGAATATGATTCATATACACAGTGTCATTTCCTTAAGCATGGGTATTCTTTATAAAATTATATGTTATGTGCTAACTCCATTTTATGCTGCACTATTGCCATGGTACAGAAGAGAATGTATCAGCCCCTAAACAGAAATTATCCCCAGGTTGTTCTTTATATCTATGAATCAATTTGTATAGAGTTATTACAACTACAAATTTTCATGCCATTTTCTTTATCCAGGAATAGCCATCTCTGCTGTTCTCTATATTGTTTAGCCTGTAACCTGCATGTTTTCAGCATAATTCCCAATCACTAGCAATATTTGGATATCTGAGAGATATAATTCAGTCTAAATGACCTCTTTGAGAACACTGTAAGTGTAGTTTCAAACATCTCCTTACATTCACAGAATTCTACAAGTAGTGGAAAAAAATTATGAAGGTAGATTGGGTAGGGTTCACTATTCAGAATGTGTATATATATATATATATATATATATATATATATATATATATATATATATATATATATATATGTTTTCTCAGGTTTTTGCGGGTGTTTGTATGTAGGTCTTTGGTTATTTGGGTCTTCTCCCACGTAAAATTGGAAGTGTCTTGGCGACGTTTCGACGAAGTCTCATTCGTCATCTTCAGGCTGAGAAGCCACGAAGCCGAAAACACCAGCCTGAAGATGACGAATGAGACTTCGTCGAAACGTCGCCAAGACACTTCCAATTTTACGTGGGAGAAGTCCCGAATAACCAAAGACCTACATATATATATATAGAAAGATTTTGGAAATTTAAGTCCTGTTTTTCATTATCATCATACAGTCTATTAGAGGGGAAAACAACACATGGGTCTGAAAAACCCATGCCTTGGGATGGTGTTTAAGGTAGAAGAAATAGTTCAAAGCCTTCCAATATTTCAACTCAAACAAAATTCACATGGAATCCTAATAAGACTTATTGTTATGCTAAAATAATAGTTGCAGAGTTACAAAATGTTTATTAGAATTTAAAGTTGTCAACATTTCTCCATAAAGATGATTAAAAATCTTTAAATTGCATTTGTCTCCAGAATAAATAAATTCAATAAATTCTGTGAAGTTCAAAGCTCTTCTGCTAAAGTCTCAAAAGAACAATATCTCCCTCTAGTGTTTAACTACAATTATAAGTTTATTATTTGATAGACATTGAAAATGCTATGATATTTGGATGACATTCCACTCGTTAATCTAGAAACCAGGTCATTTTATTTAAATCCACCAGCACTTCTAATAGTAATAGAACATTGATTGACGAAGTCACTAAAAACTTACAGCACATTCAACAGCCTAGAAAATGATTAAGATTCCTAAAAAGAACTACTATATTCAATTTACAGGACTCTGGCCATCTCTCATTATATGACAGCAAATGGATTAAGCCAATGGCTTATTAAGAATTGACTGTTACTCCTTCATCCTCTATTCAATTTTATTGTCTAAAAAGGGAGCATAAAACTAAAGGAAGAAAAATATCACATTAAATACACATACCCTAAAAAAATATCCTGATACTGAAAGGTTCCTCTAACTGAGGAAATGGCACAACTAGCACACAAGATGAATCTGTGCAAAGGAACTCCTGGCCACAGCTGCTATCTGCTCTTTGAGTTGTGCACCAGTCTTGATTAGGGAGGTGCAGCCCTATCCAAGACTAAAGATGATGACATTCCCAGCTCAAGGTTCCAAACAGCTACAGCCACTCAGTCTTTTTAGGATTGAGCCAAAATTTGTTCTGCCCTGTCCTGACAGCTTCCAGACAGGGGTCAATACTAACAGCTTCACCTGTGTGTTTCAGGTTAGAGATATAAAGTTGAGTATCATCAACATACTGATAATACCACACCCCAAACTGGTGGATGACCTCACCAATTGTTTCATGCAGATTTTGAACAGGAGCAACAAGGGTGTCGAACCGTGAAGCAGCCGACACATGAGGGACTCAGATACAATTTCTTTTCCCCTGTCAGCACTGACAGGAACTGGCCACTGAGGAAGGAGATGAACCACTGGAGCACAATGCCTCCCACTCTTAACTCCTGCAGTCAGTCCAGAAGGATACTGTGGTTAATACTATTGAAAGCCACTGAGAAAAACAAGAAGTACTAGAAAGGATGCACTCCATTCCAACTCTGCCAGAGGTCATCAGTGGGTATGAGCAGTGGTGGGATTCAAGTAATTTAACAACCGGTTCTCTGCCCTAATGATTTCTTCCAACAACCAGTTTGCCAGTTAACAACCGGTTCTCCCGAAGTGGTGCAAACTGGCTGAATCCCACCACTGGGTATGAGTAATAATGTCTCTTTACTGTATCCTGGTCTGAAGACAGATTGAAATGGATCCAAATAATCTTTTTCCTCCAAGATCTTCTGTAGATGTCATCCAACCACCTTTTCCACAACATTTGCCACAGATAAGAAATCGGCCAATAAATTTCCAACAGGAAATAACTAACATATTATATTATATTATAATTATATTATAATTAAAAATATAATTAAAAATATAATTTTAATTATAATTTAAAAATATAATTTAAAAATATAATTATTATATTATATTATATTATATTATATTATATTATATTATATTATAATATTATATTATATTATATTATATTATATTATATTATATTATATTATATTATATACATATATATATAATAATAAATAACAGGAAATAACCAGGAATAACTACCTCTCAAAGCTAGACAACCCTTTCTATCAAAGAGGTCAAAATTGCCACACGAATCCATCCCATGGTCATCTCCCAGGCTGTTTAATAACCCAGGAGGGGCCAGGATCTGACAAACAGTTGGCAGGTCTAACAGACAATTTTTGTCTGCCATGTCCTTGTACAGGACAGAATCAAACTCAGTCCAGATAACATTGCAAGATTGTTCCCTGAGCAACTCTTTTAGGACTTGGTCTCAGTCAATCTAAGTAACTTTGTCTGCCAGATAACATGAATATTCCCCACCATTACCTGGAGATGATCCCCTGGTCCAAGCCCAACCAATTGGTTAGTCTAAACAAGGCCGTTTGGTGGCTATTAGATTAGAATTAGATTAGAATTCTTTATTGACCAAGTGTGATTGGACACACAAGGAATTTGTCTTGGTGCACATGTTCTCAGTGTACATAAAAGAAAAGATACATTCATCAAGAATCATAAGGTAAAAAATCAAGATAGGTCACATTTGTTTTAAAAAATTACCACACCACACCCCTAAACAAGTTGGATAAAGAGGAAATTAATTGGGTGACCTGCCTAAATTACCTAATGTTAAAGTAGAGATGGTAAAATAAGAACATAGACATGGACAACGGAAATACAAGCACTAAAGAAATGTACCTGCAGAGGGGCAAAGGGGATTTTGAAAAGTGGGATTTGATAACTTTTATTCACCAACAAAAAACCAATTTAAATAAAAAGTAACTGGAACTAAGAGTCAGCTGGGTATTCAAAGTCATATGGAAATTGCTAAACTGACCCATTCTTTGCATCTGTTTTTATTATAGAAAATATAGAGCAAGTGCTTATACCAAAATCAATACTTTTGGGAAGAGGCACCAAAAAATTAAGACAATAGACAATGATGATCCACCAAAATTTGTAAAGCATCCTTAAACTGGCCTCTGTATTAGGAAATTGCTATGTAAGAGGCAAATTAAATTTCAGCCTTCAGATATTCATTTTCCAATGTTTGAATAGTATTATAATTATACAGCTGTTGGAGAGTTTACCGGAAATTACAGGGCAGCTAACTTGATTCAGGTAAATTGGGGGAAAGAAACAGTTAAAAATACTTATCAATCATATGGATATAAAAGGGCAAATCCTGCTAAAAAGAATCAATATAGTTTCTTAAATGGTGCAGCCTGATTTGCTAAGCTATTGGAGTTATTTGATAAGTGCCAATAAGCAGTGAAATAAAGCAGATATAATTTATTGAGAGTTTCAATAATGCTTGTGGCAGCCGTAAAAATGATTTTCTGTACTGAACACTGATGATTTTCAGCATCAGACAAATATGCAGCTTAATACTAGAAAATATGATCAAGGACAGACTGTAGAAGTGTGCCAAAATTATAATATATATTTCCAAATTGCTAATTAGTCTTAAATGCTGCTATGATTCTGATTGATCATAAGGCATGATCCATGAAACTACGTTAACTGCATTAAAACTAGCTTTAAGTTATTCGATTAAGTGAGTTTTGCCCCATTTTATTACCTTTCTTGCCAGAGTTGTTAAATGAATCACTGCAATTGTTAAATTAATAACATGGTTCTTAAGTGAATCTGGCCTCTCCATTGACTTTGCTTGTCAGAACATTGCAAAAAGCGAAGTTTTAAACCAGAACAATAGAACTGGTAGCTGCAGATTGACAGGTGTCTCTAGTGTTTGGGAATGGCTGGCAGAAAATTATCATCAAATTATAATTTTGGAGAAATTATTAAATATATGGTATAATCATGTAAACACTACTGAATTGTTCAATTTTAATTGCATTGTATTCTTATTCCGACTTTTGGAATTGTTACATCCAGCATGCCAAAAGTCAAGAGAGTTGCAAGCTCATGGAACAGAGCATTAAGTGGTAGAATGCATTTTTACTTTTCCAGAGAAGTTTCCATAAGGATGAGAGATGCTTTTATGTGTACAAAAGTTAGAAGTAGCTAAATGGACACAATATCTTAAGTTGCATGAAATTGCTGATTGCTGTCCATTGTATAGACATAAGAAAATCAAATGTATAAAAAAGCAAGACATGTAATCTGACTTGGATAAACAGTTTTAAAAAAGCAAAGCTAGCTATTCTAGTGACCCACAGCAGTAAAAACAAATGCAGAATCCACAATATCCAATAACTGACAAGAAGCAGTAAGAACAACTATTGCCTAATCAAATCACCACTGGGCGAACTCAAAAAGAACCACAGGGCCTAGGTGATTATTTAAAGAGGTCCATCGCATTTCAGTTCTTCAATTTATATCAAAATTAGTGCTAGCATTTCTTGGTTTTGAAATATGATTCCCCACCCCACATGCAAACTGTATGCACAGAAAGTATATTAGGCATGTGGGCTATTTATAATGAGTATAATTATTCATTAAGGCTTTTGTGTAGGGAAAAGGCTTTTAAGACTGATTCAAAAGAAAAGTGAAAATTTACTTGTCAAAAGAATTTTCATGGTTCAATTCTGCCAGTCTTTTGGTGCAGTCCAAGGCATGATTTGTTCCTTGGGTTCATTATATAATTTCTTCAAATTAGAATTTTTTAAAAGTGTTTTTGCTGAATTTTAAGTTTAATGCCATTACATTGTACTCATGATAGATAGTTTATGAAGTTTGCAAGACTGGCTTATTAATATCCTCATTATGCAATAAATCATAGTGTGGGAAAATTCACTAATCAAGATACGACCTTCTAAAATTTATGTTATTTTGATTAAGAGAACACACAGAGAACTTTTCTTAGCTTCTGTGTGTAGCCTGAATGCATACAAATGGAGTTTCTGATCAATATATTCTCAGGATAATTATGTACCTTAATGATGCAGATATTTAATGATGCAGGTATGAGCCGTGATAATATAGTGATTAGAATGCAGTACTGCAGGCTACTTCTGCTGACTGCTGTTTGCCTGCAGTTTGGCAGTTCGAATCTCACAGGCTTGAGGTTTACTCAACCTTCCATCCTGAGGTTAGTAAAATGAGGATCCAGATTGTTCTGAGGTCTGTAAAATAAGGACCCAGATTGTTGGGGACAATATGCTCTCTGTAAACCGCTTAGAGAGGGCTGTAAAGCACTGTGAAGCGATACATTAAATCTAAGTGCTATTGCTATTGCTATTTCAGATAGGTTTAGAAAAAATAAATATTGTTATGTCGTTCCTAAATTGTTAAGACTTACTGTTTCAACAAAAATCAGATTATTTATTATTTTAATTGAGTCCTTTTGCTAAACTAATTAGTAGAATTAATTAATAAGTTAATTAATAAAAAGAAATATAAAAAGAAGTATTCAAGTATTCAAGTATTAAATAATAACCACAATAACAACAAAAAAGAATCTGGAAAATTAAGGTATATGCAAAATAATATCCTATTAAAAAGCTTCCTTGCTAATGTAAAGACACAACTTTAACTAATCCACAACAAATCAAAAGTTGAAAGACAAAATACATAACAACACATCACTGCTGAAAATCAGGTGGTAATTATTTTAGCCAAGCCTGGAATATTTCTAGTATCTTGATAGTCCAAATACTGCGGATATAGTTAAGAAGACCACATGTATCTTTAATACACATATTTCTTCAGAATCATAGTAATGGCAGCTCAAAATGCAATAATAATAGGAGTGTTCTGTATTTTTATAATGTTATAGTAGGAATAGAAGAAAAATTTTAAATGTAAATTATATAGATGATCCAAGGGAAGAAAATTCACATCAGTATGACTGAAACTTTTAAAAACATTTACCAAGATACCCAAGGTGTATTCTCCATCAAGGTCATGAGGACATGTCAACCATACATGCTTACTGTTTAAGGATGTCTTTTTATCCTTCAAGTCTATCTTCACCTGCAACTTTGTCAGAAGATGGAAACATCTGCCTAAGATGTCTATGGAGACATTTGCATTCTTGATTTAGGTGATCTTGAAGGCACAGATAAACCCTAAGTGGCCTCAATGGCTCTCAGAGAGAGCTAACGACCAATGACTGTAAAGAAATACAATCCTTGCTTTCCCTGCCCATCCTGTCAGAACCTATCCTCCCATCCCCCCATCCATCCACTCAACTATTACTATCTATCCTTCCACGCACACACCCCACCATTCAGTCTTAACTGTCAGTAACTATCCTTACACACACAGACACACACACACACACACAGACACACACACATCATTGCCCAGGCACAACTGATGAAGCTTCTTGAATAAGAAGCAAAACTCTTTCTTCCTCAAAAAACAGGCCAGTTGCCTTTTGAAGAAAAAAACCCCCAAGCATCTTTGCGATATCTGCCCAGAAGTGCTATACAATAATGATTTCTTTCAGGAAGCTATATTGGTAATGGACTTTGATTAGGCTAAACTGGTAGTAAGATGATACTTCTATTGTGCTATTGACTATAATGAACCTAACTCAACTCTCACCTCTTTTACACACATACATACACACTGCTCCTTGTTTCTGCCTTTTCTCCCCTTATTGCACATGTGAATGTACACTCATACCCAGGCACTGTCCTAAGCCTTGTCGGCTTCTTCTGTTCCTTTCATTTTCCTTCCATTCCTGCCTAGAGTTTTGATGCATTGATTTGCCTCTCCATCTCCTTTTTTTTTGCACTCTTTCTCTTCCCCACCCTCTCAGGAGAAGATGGAAGCTTCAACATTTTGAAACAGTTGGAAGTACTTTACAAGCTGTCAAGCACTCCTTCTGGGGATGCTTCTCAACAAAGCAATAGCAAAGCTAGATACACAAATGCAAATTTTTAAAAGTATAAGTGCAAAGAAAAGTCTGGTGTGATGTTGTTACCATCTACACCATTACAAAAGTTGTCTTTACCTGTTCAGTGACTGTTCAAAATTATGACAACACTAAACAAGAGGGAGTTATGACCAGTCCGCAAAATTGTAGCTGTCACAATATCCCATAATCAAGTGATTGCAATCCAGGCACTCAGGCATCCAGCTCATGACTATGAAGTTGCACTAAGCAGTGGTCACATGATTGCCATTTGTGACCTTCCCTGCCAGTTTCTCACAAGCAAAATCAATGGGGAACAGGGAAGGTTGCAAGTTGCTTCCATATATCACTCCTGTTGATTTTTCTCTCAAAAAAGGCCCACTTCGGAGTAGAAGATCCCAGGGATCTTGTACTCTACAGCATGCATTCACTTGCGTGCACTGGACAGTGGGGTCTAGAACAACTCACTGTGGCCAACTTGCCACGGCTAACTCATTGAGGGACAACTCACCACAGGGTAAGAGTTACACTAATATCTAAGAACTGGTGGAATAGAATCATTTTTACAAAGGTGCCAAAGGAAGGACAAAATGAAATGTGAATGACAAAAATTAAAATAATTTTTAAATTATTTTAAATAATTAAATTGAATTATTGAATTGTCCTGCAATGAGTTGTCCCGCAATAAGTTGGCCATAGTGAGTTGTCCCACAGTGAATTACCGTATTTTTAAGAGTATAAGGCGCTCCAGACTATAAGACGCACCTACCTTTTGGGGGGGGGGGGGAACAAGAAAAAAAATCTGCCTCTGCCTCCCAGCAATTTGTCTCCTTGCAGCAAACAGCAGAGGCTGAAAATGAGGCGTGCAAAGGCGGCAATAGGAAATGGCAATCCCTGCAGCCTGAAACAGCTGAAGGTCGGGAGGCCGATCCAACTGACAATCAGCTGCTTGTGCTAATCAGGCTGTGCTGAAACTGAAATGGGCTGTTTGTTGTAAGGAGGCAAATTGCTGGGAGGCAGAGGTCAAAGGGTGGGAGCCGGTGAGTGGCTGGGGCTACATTCGGTGTATAAGACACACCCAAATTTTTGTCCTCTTTGGGGGAGGGGAAGTGCATCTTATACTCTGAAAAATACGGTAGCTGTGGTGAGCTGGGCATGATAAGTTGGCTGCAGCGAGGTGGCTGTGGCAAGGTGGCCCATTCTGGCACAATGTGTGACCATCTGCAGCACTCCTCCCTGCTTTGTCTGTAGTGCACACCTGCCCACAGTACATTGTCACCCACAGCTCTCATTGGTCTGCCTGAGGTCCTACCCAGCTCAGCTGCATTCCCTAGTACCCACACGCAACCCTTGCTGGCCATCTGTGCTCCCCAGTACTCATCTGCCACAACCCCTCCCCCCAAAAAGACCTCCAGTTCCTTCCTTGGGACTTCCATCTCTTTCTGCTTAACACAAAATGGTCCTGGTGTTATCACAGCAGCTAGAACTGCTGTCTCTAAGCAATATGGTCATGTGACATTGTGCTAAATTTATGACTGTATCACTTAGCAACAGCAATCTGTCCCAATTGCTGTCATAAATCAAGAACTACATATATTATCAATTTAAAAAAACCTAATCTGCTGAGCATAAGCAGTTACAGAGTGTTCTGACTACATGCAATTATTAGCAACAACCCACAAAGGGGCAGATAGACAATACAAAGTTTTAAGGGGTATCTAATGAAAATGATACAAGTGACTGTGCAGGATATGAAGCAGAGGTAGGTTTCAGGAGATTCTGACCAGTTCTGGAGAACTGGTAGCGGAAATTTTGAGTAATTCAGAGAACCAATTGTAAACATTCTGACTGGCCCCGCCCGCATCTATTCTCTGCTTCCCAAGTCCCAGCTGATTGGGAGGAAATGGGAATTTTGCAGTAACTTTATATATATATATATATATATATATATATATATATATATATATATATATATATATATATATATATATATATATATACCGCCCTTCTCCCTGAGGACTCAGGGCGGTGCACAGCCAGAATTAAAAACATGAAATACAAATATTAAAAACAATTAAAATATATATAAATTTGGCCCAAAAATTTAAAAAACCACAAACCAATTAAACATTTAAAAAATTTAAAAAATTTAAATTTGGAGTGGGATGGGAATGGAGATTTTACAGTATCCTTCCCCTGGAGTGGGGTGGGAATGGAGATTTTACAGTATCCTTCCCCTGGAGTGGGGTGGGAATGGAGATTTTACAGTAACCTTCCCCTGCCATGCCCACCAAGCCATTCCCACCAAGCCATTCCATGCCCATGAAGCCACACCCACAGAACCAGTAGTAAAAAAAATTGAAACCCACCACTAATATGAAGGGTCATTGAATTCAAAGGACCGAGCGATCAAACATCCATTTAGGTTAAACAATCCTTTTAACATTCAATATTATAACTAGAGATCAATCCAAGGATGACTCACCAGTGCTGCTTTGGATGGTCCTCACAGTAGTGGCTGTGCGAGGTGGAGATGAGGATCTCAAAGACAGACATTCATCATCTTGGGAACAGCCTTTTTCGATTGCTCTCACATAACTGTGGCTCCTCATGCGGAAACACCCAGGCATTGGCAGATCCAGGGCTTCTACTGCCTGAGACTCTAGTTCGCTGAATACAGACTCACAGACTGATTCAAACTGACCATTTACTTCCATCTCACTCACCTGCAGCCAAAAAAAGCACACTGCTTAATTGTATCCAATTATAGCCAATAGAAAGTGCAATTGGTAGTGCTATATTATAGCAGGAAGAAGAGAGATCAAAACTTTATGTTCCTATTGTAAAGTATCATAAAGTAGAGTAAAAGGTGTATAAGCCATTTCCTTTTGGGTTTGTAAGTTTTTAAAGTATATAAAGATATAAGTAAAATATTTTCATGTTCCATTACAAATAGAAATCTTTTTATTTTTCAGTTGTCTACAGCATGATGCAAACTGCCCGGATTAATTACAAAATTACCAATGAAAGACATGAATCCTTAAACATGCCAAATGTTTTAATTCAAATGCCTTAAATGTACTTGATGCCAAAAAATCTACCTGGATTTGAAGCGTGTTATCCAAGGGGATGGGAATCAATAAAATAAATGCAATTAAAGTGTAAACTGATGTAGGAAATGCATGATTACATACTAGTAAACAGTAGACAAGAAAGTGGCAAAATATTGATGACAAATTACTAATGGAGTTCAATATATTTAAAGCGAACATTTATGGGTGGTCCTTGACTTAAAACCATTCATTCAACAGTTACAATGCGCAGTTACAATGATACTGAACAAATGATGGCTATGACTGGTCCTTGGAGTTCTGGTTGTCTCAGACATTTCTGAGGTCCTATGATTGCAACCAGAGTGCTTGGCAATGTGTTTCCAATTATCACTAGTTGCCAAGCGTCTAATGACTATATGATCACCATTCGCAATTTTCCATGCCAACTTCCCCTTAAAGTCAAAGATAAAAAAATCACTGGGATAAGTCTTGCCCATCCATGCACCTTCTCCTAGGTCAGTGGTTCTCAACTTTCCTAATGCCACGACCCTTTAATACAGTTCCTCATGTTGTGGTGACCCCCAACCATAAAATT
Source organism: Arizona elegans (assembly GCA_022577455.1). NCBI lineage: Eukaryota > Metazoa > Chordata > Lepidosauria > Squamata > Colubridae > Arizona > Arizona elegans. The sequence goes on from JAKOOJ010000002.1 coordinate 41,089,864, forward strand.
ATTCCTAAAACCATTGAAAACATGTGTTTTCCAATGGTCTTAGGCGACCCCTGTGAAAGGGTCGCTCAACCCCAAAGGGGTCACGACCCACAGGTTGAGAACCACTGTCCTAGGTCCTTTGTGCTTGCGTTGACCACTTGTGAATCCGTGTACCTACCCAATCTGTGCAATATCTCCCATTCCCATGCATTCTCCCTGAATCTACAAAGCGCCTTTTGCTCCCCAATCTGTGTGTGACCTCTTGAGAGTTGCATATCCTGCCCAACCTGTGCAATGAATCTTGCATGTTCTTTTGTACCCTCCCTGTACCACACCTCTCACACATCTTCACTGATCTATGGATCGCCTCTCATGCATCCTTCTTGACCCACACAATCCTTCTCACAGACCCTCCACAACTCATTGTACACCTCTCATACATCATTCCCAACCCATAGGGCCACTTTCACATACTCCCTTATGTACCTTCCACATCCTATGCCTCTCATACACCCTCACTGACCCTCCTCCACAGCCTTGCCCACCCTCTCATTTCCTTCTTAACCTAGCAGCAGCCACTTACCTGTCTAGGAGCATAGGACTTGAAACTTCCTGCCAGCTTGCCTACTGACTTTGGTTGTGGGATGCTAGCAGGAAGTTGTCTTGTTTAATGACTGTAGGATTCAGTTAATAACGGACATAAAAACTGCAGGGATTGCCATTGCTAAGCGATGAAGGTGCAGTTTACAACCACATCGCTTAGCAACAGAAATTCCAGTCCCAATTGCTGCTGTTAGTTTAGAACTATCTATATGTCAATCACTCACAAAGTCTTCCACAATGGCTTTTTACTATTCTCATGACATTTATTATGCAATTATGTAGATTTTTATCATAGTTTTGGTATTCTTTGAAAGATCTTCATGCTGTAGATGTATCCAGATCTTTCATTCTCTGTAGACTGTTTTTTTCAGGGTAAAATTCCAATGCAAACAAGGCAATCAATAATGGCAACAATATTTAAGAGAAAATAAAATACTTTGACCAATGAAGGCCAGCTGTTGAGAATAATTATGGTACATCTCTTTATGGCTTTTCCCTTTGATTTTTATAGACTTCACTACAAGCACTGCTAGTAGTCTCTGTAGGGTCTCTGCACAAAAAAATGCAAATGTTGGAAAATCATTACTAACATAATGTTTCCTACTTGTCCAAAAACTTGCAGGAAAATTAGGTGCAGAATGTGTTGCTTACAAAGGTTTTCTTTGAATTCTAAATGATAACATTCTGAACATGCTGCTAGGATCCAGCAGTGAACCTCTTAAACCCTAAGTAAATTATATGCTGCAGGTTGCTACTAGTGACATAAAAGCCTATGAAGCAATTGAGTTTCAAATCTAAAATAGGACTGACAGATCAGTTATATTCAAAGACAAAATGGAAGCCAACCATGCAACAAGCTATTATGTCACAGTAGCCTGTTAACTTCACTATCCATCCTAAAAACTCAACAGCTTTGCTTGAGGTTTGATGAGAAAATTATTTGTATGAATATAGAAGAATCCCTGGGGTTCTCTCTATGTGGATTTTTTAAAAAAGATTCCTTAATATAAGTTTCTTTCTTTTCAAATGCTTTACGCCAGTTCCTGCCTATCACTCTAGTGGTGGGTGTACTAGTAGAACTAGAAATAAATTCATCATCATGTTGCCATTTTGCCTAGATACAGAAAGGAACTTCTTGATTTATGGCATACTGTCCAAAATGTACACTACAAAAACATTTGTGATTGAATAATGGCTGAATAATGATTGAATAATGCTAGAATGGGTGGAATACACCAATATCTAAGACCCTGTCTGATGATCACCATAGTATATGAAAGATTGCAATTTCAAATTTAAGAGAAGAAAATGATACAGAATATGAATTTGAAAAAAAGGAAAGGAAAACCAATTAAAATATTGTATGTTTGTTTCACTAACATAAAAAGGGGAACAATGCAATACACCTAAATGAAGAAAAGTCTGAGTTTTGTGGATTAAAGCTGATTAATACATGCAAGGAAATTAAGATGTAAGTTTGATTATGAAAGAAAGGGGTAGAAATTATGTTACAAAGTATGAATTAATGCCATCTACAGTAGGCTGTGTGGTGTGCATGAAAAGAGGAATCTGTAAATTGGAGTCCCTTGAATGTTTTGCTCTAGCGAATGGTGATAATGGAAAAAGCAAAGATAAACAACTAAAAATTGTGCAATAATTCTGAATGTTTAAGATCCATAGGGGAAAAATATTCTGTTAGGTGACATAATTGGATGGCTGGAAGACAAGACAAGAGGGAATGCTAAAAATAACTGAGCTATTTGGAGTCTAAGAATGAATGAGACTGATGATTGGTGTGTTTAGAAAAAAGTCTATTTCAAATACAAAAGCACTATCTAGCTCAGTTCATGCATATACATGCCAAAGGAATGGATATGAATCTTAAAAGCGTGACTGATTTAATTGTTTATGATGAAAATCTGACACAATTATTAAAGAATATAATGGTGGTGCAAGATGATGAATGCAGAAAAACTATTTTTCGGAGGTGTCATGTGGATCTTGGGATAAATGGATTCTGAAAAAAAGAAAAGAAAGTTTAAAAAAACACTAGAGTGAAAATAGAACTACAGCAGGAACAAATTAGTAGAAAGTGAATCTAAGGAAAGAGAATGTGAAAGATGCATGAAAACAAGCAAAAATAATTATGGTATGTTAAAGATGTCACACAAGAGAGTGGAGTTATACTAATGGAAAGTACGTAAAGTACTGGACAAAGCAAATCATATGGAATATATGCATGGATGATCTGAGTTATTTGACATTCCCAGTTGAAACAAGCAAAAATGGCTAAGTATAACTACATACACCTGTCAATTGTTTTAAAGGACTGAGGATTATTCCTGTAGAGTGAAATATAAAAATAACTTGACTTCAATGAAAATGGGATATTTAAGGATTGTGTATGGTAATAGATGAATGAATTGAATCAAGAATGGTGCGATTACTGGATCTGGATTAAATACAAAAGTGAGGATCTAATTGCAAAAACAAATATATGAAGAAAATGATAAAGAGTAGAGAGGAAGGCCAAAATGTTATGATTGGATGCAGTTCATGAAATCTTCCTCAAGAAAGCGGACAAATAAAGAAAAGTCAATGTGTGAGATGGCCTATGGGTTTGGTGGATGCAAAGATGGCTTGCAAGAATAAAGACATATAAAGTATATGAATGGTACTGGTGTGAAGTAGATTTAGTTTATTTCCTTTTCTTATTTTTTTCCTCATGTCATTAATGTCTTATTTTTTACTCCCATTATGTATTTGCATAAGACTGCTTACCTCCAAAAGAAATAATGGGATATAGATGTATATCTAGCTATACAAACATGAGTATAAATTGTATAAATATATCAGGAAAAATTGCAGATTGCATTCCTCCTTGCCACAAAAACAACATTAATGAGTGCTGGTTCAGATTGAATAATTTGGTTGGGATTAGATTTAGAATAGATTTCTAGCCAACTAAGGACTCATTCAGGGATCTGCATTACTTACAGAAACATCCACAGGGGACTTAATAAGAAGTGGGTGACAAAAAAATTGTCTTACCATTGCACCACAAGTTCTATCCACTTTATATATGCATTATGATGTTGTATACCTATGAAAAATGTGGTATTTGTAGGGTGGCAGGTGATACTGTTTATTCATTTTCATAAAAGTTTTGCATCCTGCAGATACCTCAAATTTTGGTATATATGAGCCATCTATATTTCTCTACCGCGGCAACATCTGAAATAAATGGATCCAATATTTCATTTCTAAGGCATCGACCTGTATGCTTAATGTTATGCTTACATTAATTGGCTTTCATGTGCAGGAATGTTTATGAAAAAATGTTAATTCAACAAATAATATGTACAATATATGAATAATTAAGGGTGTTTTATTATGTGCAAACCTATGATCTTATATTTCATGGATCAATGATGCCTACCAATCATGTGCCAAAGATTAGATATGAATTATAAACACAATTAAAAAAAAAACCAAGTTGGTCAAAAGCTAAACAAATGAACAGAGGATCTGAAGACACTTCCCATCAGGGATGCCTCCTGCTTTATGGCCAGGGTACAACATTTTTGGCTTGGGGACTCTATGTAGCCCACCAGGACCTTTTTTTAATATCCCCCAAAGTGGAAGAGGACCAAATGTGTACCCTTTTTTAATTGGGAAGGGGCTTAAAAGGGCCCAGTGAGCAAGTGAAACCTTGAATATATATTTAGCTCTTAGTATTCCCTCTTTGTCCCAGCCCATATGTGAAGTAAACCCCTTGATGTATCATGCAAAAGTGCTACATTCCTTAAGTGGGTGGAAGTTGCTTGGTGGTCACTCTGCCCTGATCACAATGTTTTTCCCAAGTACTGTATAGTAATTTATATTTTCTAATATATGAGGAAAATCAAAAATCCACATTCAGGAGGAATATTTATGTATGGTACCAACCGCCAATTTTATAGAGTACCATTTTGAGACTCTTGATCGTGTCAATGATTATTCAATAATATTATTGAATAATGGGAATTGATATTTACATAGCTAAGGGATTTTTAATAATACACACTGGCATACATTTGTTTTATTGCATAATTGTCCATACATCTTTTTCTTATATAGATTCTATATTTATCAAAGTTGGATGGTATCATTATTATTTTGTTAATTGTACAAGCATGTCACTCACCTGACTAATAGTGCTCATGGCCCTCATGTAGCTTTCATTTCGGGAACGAAACTTAGGAGAGGTAAGCAGAGCCGCAGGGTCCAAGCTATCCAAACTCCTATTGATTGAAACTTCACTCACTGCCCTCAAGTAACTGTGGCTTCGGATTTGAAGTTTTGGAGAATGTTCACCGGAAATCCTTAAAGAAAAACAATAACAATAAGTCACTGTACCATATCTACTTTTCATCTCTAATAATTTATTTATTTATTGGTTCGATTTATATGCCGCCCTTTTCCGGAGACTCAGGGCGGCTTACAATGCGTTAAGCAGTAGCCTTCATACTTTTGTATATACCTGCTTGGTAGGGCTTTTGCCCCCCCCAAGCAGTGTTCTTATTTTATACAAAGTCAGCTTATTGCCCCCACAAACTGGATCCTCATTTTACCTACCTTGAAAGGATGGAAGGCTGAGTCAACCTTGAGCCTGGTGAGATTTGAACTTGCGGTAATTGCAGGCAGCTGGTGTTACTTAACAGTGCTTTAATCTGCTGCGCCAAAGCTCTTTAAGCCAATTAAGGACAATACTATGTCCCACAGCAAAATAACCACCAAAATATTCACACACACAGAATCTACCCAGTGACCGAATAGTCATATATAAACATAAATCTCAATCCCCAGAAAGGAGACTGTTCCTATTAATTTGTTCAAATAATATTTTGCCTTTCTTATCAACAATTGTTAAGTATGGTATGCTTTGTACACACAAATACCAGGATATCTACGGGACCGCCTTCTGCCACCAACAGCCTCCCACCGACCAGTTCACTCCCACAGAGAGGGACTCCTCAGGGTGCTGTCGGCCAAGTTGTGCCGGCTGGTGACACCCAGGAGGAGAGCCTTTTCTGTTGGAGCTCCTGCCCTTTGGAATGAATTGCCCCCGGATATTCATAACATCTCTGATCTCCGGGTCTTTCACTGTGCCCTCAAGACCCTACTGTTCCGACAGGCGGGGCTGTCTAATTGAATGATTTTAAATTGGGTTTTAACTTTTGGTTTAAAATTCGGCCAAAACTATTTAATGATTTTAATTAATTTAAACTATGATATTGTATATTTATGTTTTTAATTGGCTGTACACCACCCCGAGTCCTTCGGGAGGAGGGCGGTATATAAATAAAATTATTATTATTATTATTATTATTATTATTATTATTATTATTATTATTATTATTATTATTGTTGTTGTTGTTGTTGTTGCAGCTGCCTGTCTGTTTGAATTCTAAAGTTTCAGAGCACTTTGGCTTCTTCATTTTCTATTACTTTCTCTATTTTATGGTCCTACCAGTTCTTGCTTGCACACAAATGGTATTTCTTGCAGATCTTCCAATGCCCCATTGTTGTTACTTTATCCTGCTATTGTTTGCAGTCATTCTGTGCAATCTCCTTGCAGTAGCTAATTAGGTGATTCACTGTTTCTTTAGCTTCTTTGCGGAGGTGCCACTTGCTGTCTGTTGCTGTCTTCTCAATTCTGGCTTTGTATGCATTATCTCTTTCTTCAACTTTCCTGTTCTTAGCGATTGGCAGGTCTTGTTATTATCTGCCTTGTCTGGGTTTTTTTTTTTTTTTTAATGTACTGGTCATATAGTACTTTCTCTGCCTCTTTTCTGTTCTTCATTTAGTCTTTCTTGTAGGTCATTTTGGTTTCTCCTGTATTCAGTAATACCTTCCTGGTATGCTAGCTTCAATGATTCTTTTTCAAGATTCTTTTAGATATTCTCCCAGTGCCTTTTTTCTTTTTCAACCATCTGATGTACTTGGAACATTTCAAGTTCCTACCTATTTTACAGTGGTGAAAGTCAAACTTCTTTACTACCAGTTCTGTGGGCGTGGCTTGGTGGGCATGGTGTGGCTTGGTGGGCATGGCAGGGGAAGGATACTGCAAAATCTCCCTTTCCACTCCACTCCAGGGAAAGGATACTGCAAAATCTCCATTCTCACCCCACTTCAAGGGAAGGATACTGCAAAATCCCCATTCCCTCCCCACTCCTGGGGGGAGGATATTGCAAAATCTCCATTCCCACTTCACTCTGGGGCCAACCAGAGGTGATATTTGCTGGTTCTCCGAACTACTCAAAATTTCCGTTGTCAGAACCTGCTGGATTTCAACCCTGCTATTTTCCGTGGTAAGTAGAGTCTGTCAATGCCACTGAAAGAATGAAGAACATGATTCATTGTCATTACTTTTCTGGTCTTCCTATCCAGGGCTTTTAGTTCTACTTGAGTCCAATCCACAATTCCAACTGTGTATCTAATGACTGGAATTGTCCAAGTGTTAATTGCTTTGATGGCATTTTCTCCACTGATTTTGGATTACAAGATTTTCTTCACACTCTTGATGTATTCACTTCTAAACTTTTTCTTCATTTCAATGTGCTTGAAACTGTTATCTTAAAGATACCCAGGTATTTGTAGTGATCATCTTCGTCTAGACTCTTGATGTTGTCTCCATAGAACATCTTGATTCCTTCAGTTTTCACTATTTTCTCCCATTGGATGGTGAGCATGGCACATTTGTCCAGTCCAAACTCTGTTCAATGGGGTTGCAACTTGGATTTGAATTCTTTACTGAAGAATGCACATTATTCAATAGGCTTTTAAAAAATGCTTTTCCCAAATGGGTTTGCTAGTCACCTCTTTATTGTGGCATGATTGAAGCAGGGATTTTCTATTATAAAAATGAGGGTTAATTTGTAGAGTGCTTAAATATTTTTACCCAAAAGCACCTACAGAGATTTGTGTTGCCCTGTATATATCTAACAAATCTGCTGTTTTGACAGCTTGATGATTGCTCGCTTATATAATCCATTGAATAAGAAATAATGGATAATGGGTTTGAACAAATCTGCTTTTTAATAATGGATGATGTAAACTTACATAAACTACAAAAGCCTAGAAGAAAAACTAGAATGTTTTCTATAGTTTTTTTTTTTTACTGATTCTCATTCTTCTTATATCAGCCACATACAATCATGCTAAGAACTATCATTTTAATCAAGCTGTAGTATAGATTGAAACATAAATATACGGGGAGAGAGGGAGAGAGATTTAAGGCAGCTTAATGTAAATACGCAATTTCAAATACTGATTTAGTTTGAAACTAGTTTTTTCCATATTCAATTCACATATTTTTCAAATGAATGTACATATTAATTGTACATTTTAAAATATGCATGCTAATCAGCAACTATCATGAATAGAAAAAACTTTCAGTTGACAACCTTTTCAAAATAATTGATAATTTAGTTCATTTATCCCTAGTGCTATATAATTTTACTTAGATGAGAAAGAAAGGAGAAATTAATGCATTTCTGTGAGTTCTCTCGGTACAAGGATTTTAAAAGTAAAGATAGGCATTCTAAATATGATAGAAGTGCTTTGCATTTTGAGGGGGATGTCAGGCTATACATTCTGTTATTATTATGCTGTACTCCATTTTTGGTTTTTAATCAAAAGCACAATTCAAATTTAAACTGGAGCTATTAATATGGGGAGAATAAGTTTCTCTACGAATTATGCATACCTCAGAAAAAGAAAAAATAAACTTTTAAAATACTGCATGAGAAAAGGCAAAGAATTTATAAACTGACTTTAAAAACAGAATAGTGGAAAAGCTACTGTGTTTCTGTGAAAATAAGACCCAGTCTTATTTTCGAGGAATGTCTTATTTTGTGGCTCCCGCCTACTCCCGCTTACCATCTGCTTGCCCGTGGCCGCAACGGCTTACAGGGCTTGCTTCCCAGGGCAGATACACTTTTCACCCGGATGGAGAAATGATGCAGACCCGAAGCTTGCAAATGGGACACTTTGAAATGGACCTAAGCCTGTTGGGATCGTCTGTTTTACCCCTCCCCCCATGCCTCTGCCTCCGCCTGGGTCCGCAACGCACTATTTGCCCAGAGGGAGATGAAGCTTTGTCTGCTTGCAAATAGGATGCTTTGAAATGGAGATAATTGCTCCATTTCAAAGCATCCCATTTGCAAGCAGAGAAAGCTTCAAGTCTCACTCATTTCTCTGTCTGAGCGAAAAATGTTTGGGCAACTATGGGGTGCTTGGGAATGGAGCAATTAGCTCTGTTTCAAAGCGCCCCATTTGCAAGCAGATGAAGCTTCGTCTCCCTCTGGGCAAAAAGTGCAAGGTGGAGCCAGAGGCGGGGGGGGGGGGCAGGGAGGCAGATCATCCCAATGCACTGTACACTCTGTCCCACTGTCTCTCGGCTTGTCTGCGGCTGTGCCTGATAGGCACCAGCACGGGATGTTGGGATTGCCTGTCTCCCCCCTGCCTCTGTCTTCATGCTCAAACTTATCTGCACTGCACCAAGGGGCCAGTGGGCTGTGGCTGCTGCCAGACACTTTCAGCCCCTGTGTGCTCGCCGCCTCTTGTGCTGGCCACGCCTAACCCCAGGCTTATTTTTAGGGTAGGGCTTATATTAGGCCCATCCCAAAAAACCGAGGCTAGGGCTTATTTTTGGGATGGGCTTTATTTTCAGGAAAACACAGTACATGCTACATAATTAATATGTATGTGCGTGTTCAAACAACTTCCAACATGCACTGAAGTATGTGCCTTTTCTCTATAAAAGTTTTCAAATAATCAGCTTAAATACGGTATGTAAAACTTTCTTGTACTTCACATATCATTATTGCATCTTAAAATGATAGTAAATTTCCGGGCAAATAGCATAAATGTGTTATAAATATTTATGATACATAAAAGTACTGTACTTTAAGTAAATAAACATTGATGGCATTATGAAAAGAAAATAATATATAAGATAATATCTACTGATCTTAGAATAAATGCTACTTATGGTAGGAAAAGTTCAGTAAAGAATGCAAAGTTTTTTTATGTTAGGCTGATCTCAGAAATTAGGCAGGTTTTTTTCTGTAGGGGACTTATGCACATGAAATCTATTATAGTTTATATTTAAGAAATATATGTTGGTGCAAATTTTGTCACTCATGCTAACTTTAACTTCAGGAATATTTAAATAAGTATGCTTTAAAAGATGGAAATGAGATTATGCCAGATGGCAATGTTGCTGCTTGCTGATGCATTTTTCTATGTGAGAAAGCAAGTACAGATAGTCCTCAGTTAACACCACTCGAGACTGGCAGCTCTGTCGCTAAGTGAAATGGCTGTTAAGCAGAACATCACATGAATTCTGCACTTAGCAATGGGAGTTCCAGCAATCCTGGTTGCAGTCATTATAAGCCAATCACCCAGAGTCATTAAACGAGATATCACACGTCCGGGATTTGCATCATTTTGCCAGCTTCTCCACTGACTTTGCTGTCAGAAGCTGGCTGGGAAGGCTACAAATGGCAATCACATAATCTTGGGAGGGTCTCTGACTACTAGCTGTAGCCAACTCACCACGGTCAACTCACCATGGCCAAATTGTCATAGCCAGCTTGCCGCAGGACACGAATTACACTACTATAGAAGAAATAATCCTATAGATTCATTAAAGTAAGGATGCCAAAAGAGAGACAAAATAAAATGTGAATGACAAAAATTAAAATAAATTGAATTGTTGAATTGTCCCACAGCACATTGTTCCATAGTGAGTTGGCTATGGCAAGTTGTCCCTTGATAGTTGGCTGTGGTGAATTGGCCATGGCAAGTTGACAGTGGTGACTTGGCTGTGACGAATTGGCTGTGGAGAGTTGTCCCATTTCGATCTTGGGATGCTACAGCCATTGTAAATATGCAAAACCTGCCAAATACCAAATACAAGTGTGAGGACTGATCATAAATCACTTTTTTCGGCATTGTTATAACTTTGAAATGGTTGCCATAGTTGTTAAATGACGACTATTGTAATACTGTTAGAAGCATCTTAATCAAGCAGGATACTCTGCTTAAAAAAGTTCTAATGCAAGAGCTTTCTTTGATGTGCAATAAATCAAAGCCTGAGCTCGTAGGCTTTAACATGTTAGACATTCATTGAAGTTCCAAGCTATGTTTCAGTCAAAAAGAGTTAGTGACAAACAGTGAAAAAAAGCCTTCTCTCTCTCTCTCTAAAATGGAACTCTTCTCTTCACTGAGAAATTAACAAGCTACAAAGTTCTGGAAACAAAAGAAAGGACGCTGATTAGGTTCAATTATGAAAGATATGGAAAAAAACATGGAGGAAAGAAGCTGTGGACACATCCTTGATTGAGGAAAACCAAGGATCCATTTCATGTTCTGATTTTATCATCATTCTAAAACATGGATTGAACTGATTTCTGAAGTAGCTATTTGATGTTAAATTGTTTTGCTTAAAATGATGATGTGGCAATTGCACATGTGTTGAATGCCAAGAAATAACAGCCACGGATTATGTATCTGCATAAATCCTACTGTGGCTGTCCTTTATGGAAGCTAATTACAAACACATTGTCTAGAAGTACCAAAAAAAGAAAGCTGTCTTTGAAACAGGAACATCACACTTTTCTTTAACCTTTAAAAGCTGCTCTGTCTTCCCTCAGTGGAATTGTGAGGTCCCATCTGTTCATATTTTTAACTGCTCATCCCATCAACACTCAACAAATGGGTCAAATTTTGACAAATGGAGCCACTTTGAAATTATACATAGGAGAACTATACTGTTATAAGGAATAAAAATCAACATCTAAAATTCAGTGTAGAATAATAAGTGAGGAGGATAGAATTGCATAGAATGACAAGCTTCTTTTCTCATGATTGCTTGGACAGACATAATCTTAAAAGAATGGCTGATTGGCAAGCAAAGGATTAATTATTAATAATATGCATTAAATGTAGTCTCATTTAATTCTAACTACCAAATCAAGTCAAATTTATTTTTTTGAATCATTGAACTGATTCAGAGACATCTGATTCAATCAGATTTAACCATGTCACCTTTGAAACAAATATTTGAATTAAGTCTTTGCATAAACCTATCAAATACCTTCTCTTGCCTTTATGTTTTCAATCTTAAATCAATCTGAAGTAAATCTGGTGTTTTTGTAATGTAAAGCCCAGGGGAAGAGAAATCAGAATATAATCTCTTCCTCCACCATAAGTATATCGTATAAAAATTAATTCTTAAATGGACTTTGAGTCAGTAGGTGTTATGATGTCTTTGAACTTCATGCAGTTTAATAATACAATAAAAGGAAGTCCATCCTGCAGTACCATTAAAAAGAAACCAAAATCAATATTCAAGATTAATGCAAATGTTAGGAGCCACAGCTATGATTCTTTGAACTTCAAATTGGCTTATTTACCCATTTATATTTGTTGTGAAATATGATGGAAACAGAACATCCAAATTCACTGCTATGACATACATGTCATAGTTCAAAATTCTGATCATGAATTTGGATCAGTTGAAAAATCCTATGAGCTTGGGTATGGCTTACATGAAACCCTATTTTCCCTTGAGTAAGTCTGACAATACTGAAATCATTTAGAAACCCTTCCTTCTGTCCCATGTTAAAAATATTATTTAAATTGTACACTGAGTATCATACTATATCAATTATCACAACTTTTTTTAATAATTTTTTTATTTATTTAAAACAATACATCAAAAAAAAGAAATAGTCAAACAAATGATCGCGACAGGAACTTTACATGATATTTACACTTTCTATGGTATGTAGGTTTCAGTCAGATTTAACATATATTAAACATAATCCTGGTTATACTTGACTTTTTGGGCGTCTGTTGTTCAACCAAACGTACCATTTGTCCCAACATTGGAAATATACGGAGTCCTTTTGATCTCTCAATGCTTTAGTCAGTCTGTCGGCTTCCGCATAATCCAAAATTTTCTCCAAAATCAAATCTTCAGCCGGCAGATCTTTCCCCTTCCAATGTTGGGCGAAACATATTCTTGCTGACGTGGTGATAAATACACACAGACACCATATATTTGTGCCTATGTTGTCTGGCCTGATGTTCAGTAGATAGTACTCTGGTTTCAGAATTAGGTTATAACCTGTGATTTCCATGATCCATGCCTGTATAATTTTCCAGAATTCAGTCGTCCTGGAGCAGGTCCACCACATGTGGAAATAGGTGCCAATCTCCCCACACTTCCAACAGTTTGGTGAGAGATTTGAGTACATTTTAGAAAGACGAGCAGGTGGAAGGTGCCATCTATACAGCATCTTGTACACATTTTCTTTGTATAATGTTGCCCACAGGAATTTCATATGTTTAAGCCAGATTTCTTCCCATTTTGTCAAATCAATTGGATAGCCAATATTTCTCCCCCAGGCAATCATAGAGTCTTTAACTATTTCATCCCCTATCCAATAGTCTATTAAAAGTTTATATATCCTTGATAACATTTTGTCCTCTTTTCCTAGAATGATATTGTCCAGATCATGCTGATTCAAATTAATACCATCTTGTTCCCTATCTTTTTTAAATTTCGAGCAAATTTGGGCATAAGCCCACCAATCCAGTTGTCTTCCCTGCAACTCCAACTCATTTCTTGATTTCAGACTACCATGGGGGTCCAAAAGTTCCCGGTAAGAGAGATGATTTTCTTTGTTATATAGAGGCCTATACGTTATAGCTTCAAGTGGGACCAGCCAAGAGGGGATTGAAGAGTAAAATTTACCCTTAATTTTCCTCCAGGACTCAATTAGAATATTCCTCACATAATGTCCTGCAAGGCACCTGTGCTTTGGGATTTTGTTTTGCCAAAGAAAATAATGCCAACCTTGATGTAGCCCCTCCCCTTCCAAGATCAACAACCTTCTTCTTCTCAACAATATCCAATCCCTGATCCAGACTAAATTTGCGGCCTGATAGTAGTATTCCCATTTTGGAACACCAAATCCTTCTCTTTCTTTAAGCTCTTGAAGCATTTTAAGTTTGATTCTGGGTTTTTTATTTTGCCAAATGAATTTAAGGACATAGTAATTTAGTTTTTTAAAAAAATTATTATCCAATCTAGCTGGTGCTGTATAGAATAGGTATATCCATTTCGGGAGTATGTAAGTTTTTATAATGGCTATTCTACCTAGTAGGGATATCTGCATGTTCTTCCACTTCTCTAGATCCTGACCTGTTCTCTTGAGAAGGTTCAGATAGTTGTCTTCTTTGATCGTGGAGCATTTGGCTGATATAATAATACCTAGATATTTTAGTTTATTTACAATTTGGAACCCCAAATTCGCTTCTAATTCTTTCCCTTGCTTTACTGTCAGATTTTTGGCAATAATTTTAGTTTTTTCCCTATTGACTTTTAATCCCGCCACCTTACCATATTTTTCTATTTCCTGGGTCAGACACGGTCCCGATATCAATGATCTTCTAATATAAATACTAAGTCATCAGCGTAAGCCTGCACCTTATATTGTTGATTTTGGATATAAAGACCTTTTATCCCCGTATTACGTCTAATATCCCTCAGTAGGGGTTCTAATGACAAAATAAATAACAACGGGGAAAGCGGACACCCTTGTCTAGTTCCTTTCTCAATATCAATTTGACCGGATACATCACCATTAATTGAAATTTTAGCAGTCTGCTTCGAGTAAATTGCACGGATTGCCCGAATAAATCTTTCTCCAAATTGCATATGTTGCAGTAAACCTATTAAAAAGCTCCAGTTCACACGATCAAAGGCCTTATGTGCATCCATGAATACCAGGGCCAATTGTTTATCAATATGGGTTTCGTAGTATTCCAAAACATTCATAACTATTCTTACATTGTCTCTAATCTGTCTGCCTGGTAAGAAGCCATTTTGGTCTTCATGTATAAATTGGTTAAGAAACCCTTTGAGTGTCTCTGCTAAAACTGCTGCGAATAATTTATAATCTGCATTAAGGAGCGAGATGGGCCTATAGTTCTGAATCTGAGATAGGTCACTATCGTCCTTTGGCAAAAGAGTTATTAGTGCTTCTGTCCATGATTTCGGGGTCTGTCCCTCCCGAATCACCCCATTAAATAACTCAGTCATATGCGTACCTAGTATTTCCCAAAGTGCTTTGTAATATTCAATCGGTAGGCCATCTGTACCGGGAGTTTTCCCTGTCTTTTGTTTTCCCATGACCCTTTCGATTTCCCCCTCTGTAATTTCTTCATCCAATACTTCCCTAGATAAACCTGGTATTTGGGGTATGTCTGATTCCTCTAAGTATTTCTTTATTTCGTGCTCAGACTTATCATCCTTACAATATAGGTTAGTATAAAATTCCTGTACAATTATTTTCTTTCCTTCTTCCCCTGTAATCCAATTGCCTTTCCCATCTCTCAAGTTATGGATTCTATTCTTTTCCTTTTCTTTATTTAGACAGTAAGTGAGCCACCTCCCTTGTTTGTTTGCCCTTTCGAAGTATCTTTGCTTCATCCACCTTATTTTTTTCTCCAAATCCTGTTGATCTAATAAATTAATTTGGTGTCGTGCTAATTTCAAGTTCATTTTAAGTCCTATATTGCTTGGATCCTGCTGTAACATAGCCTCACTTCTTACCAGGTCATCTAATAATTTATTGCGCTCAGCCTTTCCTTCTTTCGTTTCCCTGCCATATAATTAATCACCAAACCACGAAACACAGCCTTCGCTATGTCCCATACGTTGAAAAGGCTTGCATCATCCCTGTTGTTTTCCTGAAAGAAGAATCCCATCTCTTTCTTTAAGAGTTTTAAAAATAACTCATCTTTAAAAATTCTTATATCCAATCTCCATTTAGGCCTTATTTTCCGGCTTCCCCATGTTATCCAAAGAGGGTTGTGGTCTGCCCACTCATTGACGCCTATTTCTGCTTTCTGTATCCCCTGACTCAATTCCACTGACAACCACACCGCATCTATCCGCGACCAAGATGAGTGCCTGGTGGAGAAGTATGTATATTGTTTATCATCTGGGTGCTTTTCCCTCCAAATATCTCTGAGTCCAAATTCTTCTTGTATTTGATGCCAAATAGAAGGCAACCTTTTCTTTACCATATTCTTTTTCCCTTCCTGCTTCCTCTTTACAGATGTATAATCTTTGCTTTTATCCTCTATAGCATTAAAGTCTCCCACTACACAGATATGTGGGTAATCATATTCAACCAGTTTAGAGTGCAAGGTCTGAAAAAAAAACTTTCTGATTTCCATTGGGTGCGTATATACAGACCAATAGACATTTTTTATCACATAATTCTACCTCAACCATCAGCAGTCTCCCGTCTTCGTCTGCAAAAATCAGCCTCCACTTTATATGTTTTTGTACATAAATAGCTACTCCTCTTTTTTTTGTTTCTGCTAGGGATGTATATAATTGACCCAGTTTATTATAATTCAATAAATAGAGGTGATCTTTTTTTATATGTACCTCTTGGAGGCATACTATATTCAAACGTGCTTTCATTAATTTAGTGAAAACCTTTTTCCTTTTATTTGGACTATTCAATCCATTTATATTAACAGACATTAAACGCATCTCTTCCCCCATCCCGTCTTCCTTATTACCTTTACTTGCCTTCTGCTTGAGGTTTCTTTTTTGATTGTCTTGTTTCGACACCCCTCTCTACCTGAGTCTGAGATTGTCCTTTCTCTTTCTTCCTTTCACCTACTTGTTCTATTTCTCTTCTCTCTTCCTCCTCTAGTACTTCTTCCCTGCTCTTGCTCTCTAGCTCTTCTCCCACATCTAATTCTGAGGGGTTCAAATGTCTAATAAAGAAATCTCTAGCATCTCTAAGGTTGTCGATTCTCAGCCTTTTTTCTGCCCAAGTAAATAATAACCCTTCCGGGAGTAGCCACCTATATAATATTTTATGCTTTCTCAGTTGGGCCGTTAAAAAGTGATAATTGCGCCGTATTTCCCGAACCCGCCTAAGGAGTTGCCTTAAGAATATCAATTGTTTGTCATTATAAGTTACTGTTTTATCTCTGGCCTTCGCAATCACATCTTCCCTAAGGGCTTTCTTAGATAGTCTGATATGAACCTCAGTCGGAAGTTTCTGTCTCCTGGCATAACTCGTGTGAACCCGAAACACATCGTCTATATCCCTCAAAACCTCTTCCTTTGTGATCTCCAAAGTCCCAGCCAATATTTCTGCTACTATATCTCTTAATGGCTCCCCCCTTTCTTCCACCACGTTTTGAATCCTCAGATAGAAAGATGATCGTTCCATTTCGAGAAAAATAATTTCCTCTTCTAGGACCCTGTTCACCGCTATTTGTTCCCTTTCCTCTCCATCTTGTCTTTCCTCACATCGTCCCATCCTCCTTTCAATGTCTTGTATTTTACTCTCCTGTTGCGTCAACACCCCCTGAACACCTTCCAAGCTGTCATTCAACATTTTGATATCATTTCTAATGGCTCCCAGCTCCCCTTTAATATCTGATGTTAAGTCCTCTAAATTTTTAGAAATAACTTCTTGATTTTTGGTCATCACTTCGTACATTGCCTGCAGCATGTTCTGTAGGCTTGATAACGATGGTGGTTTCCCAGCAGCAACTATATCATCCATTATCACAACTTTTTTAACATAAAGAGAAAAGGCCTTTATTGCAAAAATTCTTGAGTCTGAATACCGATGAACAGGTGTCAAATTCAGGAAAGACACATTGGAAGTTTTGTGGGTATGTGCTGTGGTTGGCTGATCACAGTATTGTTCATCGTCTGCCTCATCTAACCAGCTTCAGATTATCTAGTTTGGGCATGGGCCTTACTGTATTTCTAAAGAAATATTTTTCACAGGAAATAGGTATGTCAGTTTGCCAGTGCGAAGTGTTTCTTATAAAAGAAGAAAAGATAAGGAAGAATTATTTCAGACAACTTCAGTTGTCCAGCCCAATTGGGATGAAGGGAAGGAAAATTCTATATTTTCATATTCAAATGAGTGCATATGATTGGTGTGTGCATATTTGCAGCTTTCTACCCAGCTCTGGGCAATATATATAGTTGTCATTCCAAAACATTTGCCCATACTTCAGAGGTGGTATTTAGCAGGTTCTGACCAGTTCTGGAGAACCGGTAGTGGAAATTTTGAGTAGTTCGGAGAATCGGTAAATATCACCTCTGATTGGCCCTGCCCCCATCTATTCTCTGCCTCCCAAGTCTCAGCTGATTGGGAAGAAATGGGGATTTTGCAGAAACCTTCCCCTGGAGTGGGGAGAGAATGGAGATTTTACAGTATCCTTTCCCTGCCACACCAACCAAGCCATGCCCACCAAGCCACACCCACAGAACTGGTAGTAAGAAATTTTGAATCCCACCACTGATGTATATCTATGGAATATGATGTGACTTTATATGTATACAATCTTTTCTGATTCTCCTAATTTTAGTGGTAACTGCAAACAGTGGAAATTTTCTCACTAGTTAATAAAAAAATCATCTGGAGCTCCATCATGCTCTCTGCATTGTTAGTTATTGTCTCTCTATGCTCTTCACCTTTTCCATTTGTCTTTGGATTGAGTCCAACAATGCTCTTCTTTATTTTTATTTGTATTTTATATTAATAATTTTGAAATAAAAATATATTTTTAAAAAAGAAATGCAAACACTCCCCAGTCTAACTCAGGTTTTCCAGCCCTACTGTTTGTAAATAAAAGCAACAATTCATATTCAACAATTGCTGATGACTTCATTTTGGTTGTCACCCATTCCCCCCCCCCAAAAAAATTTCAATTCTAGTTTTCCTCCTTTCTTTTTCTTCTCAAAGTCTGCTCTGATGCCATCTGCATTGGGTCTATGACAATTTGCCACAGCCAACTCGCTGCAGGACAAGAGTTACACTAATATCAAAGAAATAATAGAATGAAATCATTGAAGAAAGGATGCAAAATGAGGGACAGAATGAAATGTGAATGGCAAAAATTGGAATATGTGTTTTATTTATTTTAAATAATTAAATACAATTGTTAACTTTTCCCACAGTGAGTTGTCCTGTGATTGGCCATGTCCCACGGTGAGCTGGCCGGGTGAGATGGCTGTGGCGAGTGGGCCATGGCAAGTTGACCGCAGCGACTTGGTTGTGGCAAGCTGCCCAGTGGTGGGTTTCTACCAGTTTGGGCAAACCGGTAGTGGCAGTGGCGGGAAGCTCCGCCCACCCAGCTGGACATCATCACAGACACTCTGCGCATGCGCAGGAGGTTCTGTGCATGTGCAGAAGCGCTGCATGTGATCGAAGTGAGCACGCACACGCACATGTTCCCAGTTCCGAACTGGTAGTGAAGGTAAGTGGAACTCACTACTGAAGCTGTCCCATTCAATCTGCATTCCCCATCACCCCCTTCTCCTGTAAGAAACTTCTCCTATGAGAAACTTCTCTATGAGAATCTTAAATAATACCTATCCTCACCTTATTTTTTAACAAAGCTAACACACCACACTTGATCGGTTTTCAGCCTAGATATGTGATGAGCAAGCAGAAGATCATGGCTTCTCATAGGATAGCTAACACTTTCAGTGAAAAGAGAGAAGATTCAAAATGATTTAGACAGGCTTGAATAGTGGGATGAAATCAACAGAATTGAATGTAACAGGGAAAAATATAAAGTTCTACATTTGAGAAAAAAAATAAGAAAGATACAATAGATGGGTAAGGAATGTCATTGCATTTTTTGCACATAGATGTTGAACTCCTCGAAACTATGATCTATCTTTCACAATCTTCTTTTTCCCATTTATGTCATATAAAAATTTTTGTATGTCGTCCTTAAGAGTATAAACTATTTTAAAGTTTCCTCTACAGTCTCTCAAATCTGATTTTATTTTTTGTCACTTTGATTTTTTTTTGCTCTGACACTTTTGCATAAGCATGGGTAATTAAGAAGACTTCCATCTAAACTAAGACACATGTTAGTCTACACATGTTCACCATCACTGATTCAAATATATTTTTATATTTTCTGAAATTGAAATGCAAACTCAGTTGGTTTATGTATCTCCCTCTTGACATTAAAGAATAGGATCAGGCTCTTTTGCTTTTTAGTCTTTCCAACACATTCTGTCCATGTTGGACAGAAATTATGTAAAGGGGATCATGACTCTATCAGTTAACATAACTCTCTGAAAATGAAACAGAACAGGACTAAATTTGGTTGGCAGGGAGATGTCAGCTAAAGAAGAAATGAGTTAAAACTGGCTATATGCCGGGTGCTGCCGACCAAAGCAAAAGATATCAACAATAAAAATCCCAGAAATTTTCCCTCACTACAACCTCATGAATTTGGCAGTTAGGCAGCAGTGCTGAATGTTGCCAACTCCTTCTTTCTAACCATCTTTCCTCCAAAGAGAGTTATTATTAAGTAATCAAAAAGAATTCCAGAAGCCATGTTCTGAAATTTCCAACTTTGGTATTATTTCCAAACCAAGAAATTATATAAAAAGCAAGGGACACAGTTTGTCATCAAAATAACTCTCCCTAACCTGAACAAATTTAGGATGAGGAGAGAAGATGCAAAAATAAATACTGAACTAAAAAAAATGTCTCCAGTTATCCAGTATCAAAGACTTGATATTACTTGTGCTCTGTAGATGAGTTGAATATAGAAATAGACTATGTATGGACAATTGCAATGAAGTATCATCCAGGGGAAAAATGGCAAAGGTAGTTTCATGAAAAGCAGAGCCAATGACAACAGCAGAATGTAGATCCAGTGAGGAGACCAGATGTTTGATAATTCCTATCCAAACAAGGAGAGGATTTGAGATTACCTGCAAGTGCTGCTTCTCACAAGGAATTGCAAGACAGTGGTATCTGGAGGGTTTAGAGCTCTGGAAGGTGACGGAATAATTACCTTGCTGAAAAGGCAGTTAGCACTTTGAAAGGACACAAGGTTCGTCCTGTTCTAAGGAAGTACTAAGCAAATACTTCCTTTTCTAATAACTTTTTGAAATTGCTTAATAACTGTTTTTCTGCTGGAGATCAGTAAGTTTTACAGCACCAGGTAAGTTTTCTTAAATCTTTAGTGAAAGTAGTTTTAAATGTAAATTTAGGAACTTAAATTTCTTTTGAATAAATAGCAAAATATGATTGGAAAATTTATTTTAGAAAGTTAGAAATGGACTATGGGTTCAGATAAATTACAAATAGGATTTTGAAATTAATTATAAAGAATCCTTCCCCAAAGGAAAATGTATTTGTTTTGAATTCTTTTTTAAAAAGCATAAGAATAAAATGTGGACACTAAAGGGAATTAGAAGGAACTAAAGTGGGTTCTGCCCTAGTTCTGGCTGGCTGCCAGAAGAAAAAAAGCCCAGAAACTAGTGAATTGTGATTTCACTGAACTAGGGCTGCATAATATCTTGGTTTATGTAGGTAGAACCTGGCTAAAGAGAAATACACATAAAACCTACAAAAAAGAAAGAAAAACAAATATTGTACCTTTACAGGGAGGATATATGAGATGAGGGTGTGGCTAACTGATGAGGCCTTATAAGGCCGAAATAGATCTATCTTAGTCTCCCAATGGGCAGCAAAGGGTCTGCTGGCTGCCAGAAGAAAAATATATATATTATATATTATATATGGTATATTATATATTATATATTATATATAAGCCCACAAATACAGTATGCATGTATGTATGTATACATTGTATAATACATTGTATGTATTCCTTGTGTATCCAATCATACTTGGCCAATAAAGAATTCTGTCTGTCTGTGTGTGTGTATGTGTGTGTGTGTGTGTCTGTGTGCACACACACAGACACATCACACATATACGTGTATATATACACTTATGTATACATGATAAATAAATAGTTATTTATACCATGTATCATTGGTAGAGTAGCATTGCTACTCTTTTTTATTTTTAATGTATTTTTATCCTTTTTTCTGTTTTATTTAATTAAATAAATAAATAAAGGAAACAAAACTTCACTTTTTAGAAAGCGCCTCATGAAGATACAACTGATGGCTAATATATTTGCTAATATAATTTTACTAGAATAAAATAAAACCTTTGCAATCATTTTGTATAAGGTTGATAGCAATCACAGATAATAAATCCAAGAGTAGTCTGCTGAAGACTAGCACTGCAGGATTACAAGTAAGCATTATCAAATATTACTCTGAGTTGGAATAATTATTTTGAATTTTTGAATTAAAATATAAAATAAAATGTACATTTAAATTAGAGTTGCCAGGTGTCCACTATTTGAGCGGACAGTCCACTTTTTTCACATTATGTTCACTATTATTTTCACAAAATAGTGGACTTTTTTTTATTCAAAAGCTTTATGATGAAATGGTACATAATCTAAAGCTGTACAGTCTAAGAGAATAAGGATAGGAGAATCGCGTTTTGTCTTTTTTTCATAAATTAGAATGAGACAAAGAACTCGATTCTCCGAAAAAATTAATGATGAGATTAAAATAAAAATATATTATAAAATTATGTACAGTCCACATTTTTAAAATGTATTGTAGCTTGTGTCGACTGACCTAAAATGGCGTCGAGTGATGAGAGTGACAGCGGCGAGATTTCGAATTCTTTAAAACAAAAGAGAAGAGTGTGCAAATACACCAAAGATTGGGAAGCTACTTTTGCATGGATTACCAACAAAAAAACCGACAGAACAAATATGACGGCCTACTGTAAATTTTGTCAGAAATCGTTCACAATTGAATATAATGGTATAAAAGCTGTCACACAGCATGCAAGCACAAAAAAATTATTTAGATAAGGAGAAAATAGCTTCCAGCAACAAGCGAATCAATTCGTTTTTCATTGTTAAAGACTCCTCTTTCAGTGAGAAAGTGACTGTAGCTGAAATGGCTGAAACTTACCATGGGATCAAACACCATATTTCTTTCCTGGCTCAAGATTGCGGTATTAAGTTAATGAAGCAAATTTTTGATGATTCAGAAATTGTAAAAAAGATGTCTTGTGAAAGAACCAAATCATCAGCTATTGTCAATGAGGTTTTGTATCCTTTTTCTATTGAGTTGGTTCTCAATGATCTTAAAACTGGAATTACATTTTCTCTTTCCACTGACGCATCAAACAAGAGAAATCACAAAATGTATCCCATTGTTGCACAATATTTTACTTGTGAAGAAGGACTGTGTGTGAAAATTTTAGACTTTTATGAGGATTCTTTCGAAGATTCTACATCAATAAAAAATCAGCTGTGTCGAGTTCTTAGTGATAACGAATTGGAAATAAATAATGTTTCAGCTTACTCAGCAGATAATGCATCGGTCAATTATGGAGTGAACAAATCTGTTTACCAAAAATTATTGCTGGAAAATGACAATATTGTAGCTGCTCATTGCAATAATCACATTTTACACAACAGGGCAAAAAATGCATTAAAGCAGTTATCTTTTGATATCGAAAATGTAGTGCTGAAGATTTTGCCGAATTTTGCCGAATTTTCGAATTCTGCGAAGAAACGAGAAGAGTTGAAATCATTTTTTGAGTTTTGCGAGTCAGAATTTTTGCCATGAAGTTTTGCGTCATGTTCCAACATGTTGGTTAAGTTTGTTTAAAGCGGTCGAAAGACTTCTTTTAAACTGGATACCTCTAAAATCGTATTTTATTTCTCTTGGATCTGATGAGTGCCATAAGGTTATCTGGAACCTTATTTCGGATCAGGAAAATGAACTCGCAAAGGACGATGAACCAACAATTTCAGAATTGTATTTATATTTCATGCACTTCTTCATGTCAATAATGCAAGACACCCTACTGAAGCTGGAAAGCAAGAAAATTCTTGCATGTGATCTTCACATTATCATGTGTAAGCTGCGTGATTTTTTGCAAAAAAAAAATACGATGAACAGTTTTTTGGAATGAAAGTTTTATTTGCCTTACGTAAAAAACATTTGCCTGAGAATGCCATGCAAAAGTTCAAGAAAGAAGCCATCAACGTACCTAGAAAAGAGCCATTGCATACCTAGAAAAGTGGTATAATTTCACCAATTCAGTATATGAGATGCTAAGTTGTTTCAATCTAATTGATCGCAATAAAGAAATGACGAACATCTGGTTATTATCACCATGGCGAGAAGAACTTCCACCCAACACTCTCTTCGATGAAATTTCTGCCTTAGAAGTTTATGTTCATCTGTAGGGCGATTCATCCCTTGATAAGTGGACGTACTTTTTCAAGAAAGAGCCAGCTCCTCAAAACTGTTCCAGTATTGTGCATCAATTCCGGTATCAAATGCAAGCGTTGAACGAATTTTCAGCGTCATGGGAAATTTGTGGACTGACGAACGTAACCGACTGCTTGTACCATCAGTTCAAAGTGAACTTTGTATATTTTTTAATATTTCTCAATGTTGTACTGAAATTAAAGAATTATTCCTTAAACACAAAGAATTGATCAAAGCTGCGCAGTCAAATAAAAATACACATGACAGCAAAGTAAAATGTAATTTAATATTTTATCTCTATTTCCATTTATATACCGCCCTTTTCCAATAGGACTCAGGGCGGTGAACAGGCGAAATAAAAACAGAACATACAAAATTTAAAAATAGTTTAAAATGATTAAATATTTTTTTGGCTGCGATTTAAAACCAAACCCAATTTAAAATCAATTAAAATTTAACCCAAAACTGTGGGATTAAGCCAGCCCGGCTAGTTGAAATAAATAAGTTTTCAGGGCCCGACGAGAAATCCGGAGGTCTGTTATTGTACGTATCTCTGGGGGGAGGTTGTTCCAAAGGGTGGGCGCTGCCACAGAGAAGGCTCTCCCCCTGGGGGTCACCAGCCGACAGTCTGGCGGACGGCACCCTGAGGAGGCCCACTCTGTGTGAGCGTACTGGCCGGTGGGAGGCTATTGGTGGCAGAAGGCGGTCTCGTAAATACCCTGCCCCTAAGCCATGGAGCGCTTTAAAGGTGGTCACCAACACCTTGAAGCGCACCTGGAAGACCATCGGGAGCCAGTGCAGCTCACGCAAGAGAGGTGTCACATGGGAGCACCCCGTTGTTCCCATAATTCCCCGCGCGGCCACATTCTGGACCAGCTGGAGCCTCCAGGTGCACCCCAGGGGGAGCCCCATGTAGAGAGTGTTGCAGTAGTCCAGATGGGAGATGACGAGTGCCTGAGTGACCGTGCGTAGAGAGTCCCGATCTAGAAAGGGGTGCAACTGGCATATCAGGCAAATTTTACATATTATTATAATATATTTGATGTTTTGAATTTTAAGTAAAGTTTTGAAGTGATTATTTTAATACGTGTTAAATTGTTTGTAAGAAAATATATAATTTAATTGTAAAAAAAAAAATTTTTTTTACTACTTAACCCCCCCCCCCCCCGGCTTGTCCGCTATTTTTTGGAAGCAGACCTGGCAACCCTAGTTTAAATCTCTAAATATGTCACAAGGAAGACTAACACAAAATTTACTTCGTATAAAAATTAGCACATCCTGAGACTTTTTGGAAAACTCCTCTTTTATAGAAACAACAGCAATTCACTTGAAAGTATCTATTATTATTGTGCATTCTTTACTGTCATCAGCAATTTTAGTATCACCATCTTAAAAAATCTTTGGGAAATAATTCCAGTATTTTTTTAAAGATTGAATTGCAACTGATAATTTTTCATCTGCTATCTCTGCAAAATTGCATGTGTTAGCATTTTGTTGGCAGAAGAAACAGCAATATCTCCATGAAAATATAACTTCAACATTTATCTACTAAATCAAAAATCTTCACTTTTCAAATTTAAGTATTTTAGAGCTTTAGCTTTGTATCTTGTTGCTGTTTATATATAGCAGTTGTAGACCACGTATGCATTACACATTGTTTAATTTCTTGTGCCATCTGTCTAAAGGCTTGCTTATATTCAGCATCTTCTCAATAAAGAGAAAATAATACTACCATTGCTGTTTCCATCATGGAAGAGCTTTTCCATCAAAACTAATTTTTTCATCATTCAAGTAATAGCACTACATTCTATATAAGTGATAATTCAAGGATTTAACTAGCTCTGTCTTTTTCTTCACGGGCCATGTTCTGTTAAATCCTAATGCTTTTATCTGTACACTTAAAAATCAAGAAAATCATTTTAAGCATTAATCTGCATGGGGAGATTATGAAGGGCAGTAAAAGAATCAATTTAATCAGAACAGTTTTATTTGCCTGATAATTATTTTTATTCCCCTCCTCCCTTCCCAGCAAACATTGCCATCTGAAGGAAAAAATAACAACAGCTTCTCACTTCCTAGTAGGATAATGGGAGTAAAAGAGCGGAGGTGTGATTTCATGATCACAGCAAGCTGTGTTTTATTCAGAATTTTAACTATAATGTTCAAAAAGTGTTCTGTAACCACATGGAAACCATGGCATGGGGAACAGATTGTAGGAGGGAGATTGTGAGGTGGGCTAAGGAGAAAATATATTAAAAGAAATCAGAAAGTATTTTTGCTTATGTAATGTGACCACAATGCAGCTCTGATTTTATACTCAAATAAAAAGCACTGTGGATAGTGAAATACTCTGCCTTCTTATCATTCTCCAAAGAAGTATGATTTATATGATATGTCTAGTATTGGAAAATATTGGACATGTCTAGTATTGGAAATCTGAAATGCAGCAATATTTCATGCAGTAAAGGGAAAATGTAGTCATAAGACGAGAATACATAAATTTGTTCGTTCTTGCCTTAAACCCTACAGAAATTATGTTGCAGTGTCTTTTTAATGCAGTCAGTTTTGGGTTATTACCTGAGATTGAAAAATCAGAGGCAGTTTAAGTAAATGGAAACAAATCCATACTGGTTAAAGAGTGTTCTGATTCATAAAATACAGCTCAAACTGCTATTTAACAGATCTAGTACTTCAGTAGTACAAGATTTTACATTTTTGCTGGACATTTGAAATGATCTTATTTGCCAAGATGATTAATTCTAGCCTTCTAAGATGATTTTGCAAACTCTGCAAAGATGGGTTTCATGTGGACAAGAGACAAGACTGATACAACCACTAAGCAAGGTTAGACAGTTATATAAGGGAAATTAACTTACTTCATTATAATATTGATTTAATTTTAAATTAATTAAATTAAATGCATTTTCATTTCCTAGATCTATATACAGTATGTACTAAGAATCTGGACTTCTAAAAATTTTGCAATGCAGGTGGCTCAGTGGCTAAGACGCTGAGCTTGTCGATCAGAAAGGTCAGTAGTTCAGTGGTTCAAATCCCTAGTATAGGTCTCCTGCGTGAGCAGGGTGTTGGACTAGATGACCTCCAAGGTCCCTTCCAACTCTGTTATTGTTAAATTAAAAAACTGAAAAATATGCAATAAACTTACATTAAATAAAATTACTTGCAAAAATGAGGAATGCTTTTTGAAAAATATATATTAAAAACGGCATAATTACAAAAATATGCTCCAAAATCGGTATTGGAAGAGTTAAAATTGCATGACTTTTCAAGTGGGTAATTTGGAATGCTTTAAAAAAATTAAAAATAATACTGATACAGAAACAGGAATTGAATATGAATTTACGATTTTAAAGGTTAGAAACAGCGGTGGGCTTCAAATAATTGAACAATCTATTCTCTGCCCTAATGACTGTCTGGCAGGGGTGAAATCCTACCGGTTCGGACCAGTTCAGGTGAACCGGAAGTGATGATTGGCATCGGTTCACCAAACCGGTAGCAATCATCCCCTGGTGGTCCTGCCCATGCCCGTCTGCTTGCCTCTACCGGCTCGCTTGCCCCTTCCAGCCACTCGGTGCTTCTGGCTGCTCAGCCCAACACCCACTCCCACCCTATATAAGTTCCCTTCGCCACACGGCCCAGCTACTTGCCTCACCAGTTGCCTTGCCTGCTCAGCTCACCAAAGGTAAGCAATGCATGCCACCCGCTCGTCCTTTGCCTTGGGTTGGGCCCAGGGCCCAGGACCATGTGATTTCCTGAGGCCCCAGAGCCGCCACCCACTCACCACCTGCCTTGACCAGGTCAGGGAATGCACCATTCCCTGGCTCTGGCCTTGCCCTAGAGCCACCGCCCGCTCACTGCCCGCCTTGACCAGGTCAGGGAATGCATAATTCCCTGGCTCTGGCCTTGCCCCAGAGCCGCTGCCCGCTTGCTGCCCATCTCGACCGGGTCAGGGAATGCATCATTCCTTGGCTCCGGCCTTGCCCCAGAGCTGCTGCCTACTTGCCGCCCGCCTCGACCAGGTCAGGAAATGCATCATTCCCTGGCTCCGGCCTTGCCCTAGAGCCACTGCCCGCTCACCGCCCGCCTTCACCAGGTCAAGGAATGCATCATTCCTTGGCTCCGGCCTTGCCCTAGAGCTGCTGCCCACTCACCACCCACTGCCCGCTCTCCCTTCACCACGTGACGTGTCTTTATCCTCCTCCCACGGCTGGCTGCCAGGGAAGGCAAGACAGGGCTGAGCTGTTGCCCCTGGGCTCCCCATCAACCCGCATCTCGCCCCCTCCTTGTTGCGAGATGCCTGCAGCCGCAGCCTTTTTTTTTCAGTGCTCCTGGAGGCACTTTTTATGATGAAAGACGCAGCGGCTGCAGGCTTCTTGTAGCAAAAGGTATTGGAGCCACTCCCCTTTTTAAACACGCTGCCGCCATCGTTGCCCTGTTCCATGTGTCAGCTGTCATCATTCAGCAGCAGCAGGCAACTTTGTGTGCATGTGCTGCCTGTGCATGGAATAGGGTGGCGGTGGCGGTGGCGCATTTAAGAAGGGGAGCGGCTCCGGTAACTTTCGCTCTAAGAAGCCTGCAGCCGCTGCATCTTTCGGCACAAGAAGCATCTCCAGGCGCACCAAAAAAAGAAGCTGCAGCTGCAGACATCTCGCAACAGGGGAAAATAGGCAGAATAGAACTGAAAAAAAATTTCCTACCGGATTCTGTGGGTGTGGCTTGATGGTGGAGGTCATGTGACTGAGTGGCCGTGGCTGTGAGTGACGACGAGTTGGCTACGCCCACTCAGTCACAGGACACCTGCCCTCCCCCCCGACCAAGCCATGCCCAGAGAACTGGTAGGGAATTTTTTTTACTTTCACCACTGCTGGCTGGGTAGGCGTGGCTGGGAGGTCATGTGACTAAGTGGGCGTGACCAACTTGATGTCACTCATGTCAAGGGGCGCTTAGCCTTGCCTGGCCTCTCGTGACTATGAGGATGCTGCAACAGTCCTAAGTATGAAAATCACTAATAAGTCAATTTTTTCGGTGCCATTTTAACTTTGAATGATCACTAAATGAACTGTTGTAAATCAAGGATTACCTGTACAAAAATACAAAAAAGCTTCTTTGCTTGCAAAAAGCTGCCCTACATTTCAATCATTAGATTAGAAATGGGGGAATATACACTGAAGATCAGTGAGTCACAGCTGTCAAGGAAAGCTAAACCATTCTGTCTGAATACTTTCCTTTTCCTCAGCAATACCTGCCACCCAGGGTTACAAATCAGGCAGGGTGCAGAGCACATTGAGAAATTAAAATAGTTAAAATACAGCCAACTCTTGCTCATAAAGTGAAACTCTTTAGTAGAGAGGTCATTTAAACTCTTCAGAAAGTGGGTGGGCATATTTGGGCTACTAAATGCCTAGCTAAAGAGACAAATTAACAAATTAATATCTTGAGTGAGGGCTAATCCCATTCTGTCTTTGTTCAGACCTTGCTGCAGGGAATTTTTGCCTATGAATATAGCTATCTATGTCTTTATATGCTAACATCTTCTGTGGGCTATTAAGGAAGGTGGGGGCTGCTTTCTCCCTCTAAGAAAACACGTTTCTCCATTTCTCATCCAGGGAAATATATTCTTCCTTTTTAATATTTCTCAAAATATTTAATTCTTCTAGGAGAGGGATGGGTGCTAAGTTTCTACAATTGGTGCCATGTTACTATGCTACACTATCATGAGAGAAAACTAAAACAAATTGGAAGGAGGATCCACTTATCAGTGAGCAATCATGTAGTTTGGCCACTCTGAAGCAATGCAAGAGACTCCTGTCCCAAAGGTGCTTTTTCAAGAGGAAACTGGACTTTCTGGAAACCAAGAAAGTCCAGTTACCTCTTGAAAAAAGCACCTTTGGGACAACCATGACCTGGATGACTGAAGAATCCCCATAGACAAGAGACTCCTGTGCTCAGTGAACTGACAAAGCACCTAGGAAAAGCAATCATTAGATCCATTTGCACCACTTAAAGATACCAGCTGGTCTCACTCACCTCACAAGATATCCTAAGGTAATCATCCAGATTTAAGGAAAAATCATATGCCCTTAGAAAGGCAGTAAAAAAAATCAGACAGAATACCAAGCTTGCATCCTGCCTCTCAGCCATTTCTTCTACGGCTATGCCAACCCCCTCTGTAAATAGCTGTTCAAGCCCCAGGAATAAAAGTACCACATAAAACTCTGGGGGTGGGGGGGAACAATGACTCCGGAAAAGCTCAGCAGGGGCGGCAATTAAGATAAGGATTAGACTAGAAATACAGGCACACTAGAATCTTTCCTTCCTGCCTCCCTTGCAGGATTAGCCCTGTAAAGTGGGAAAATATTTCTTCCAACAACTGGTTCTCCGAACTGCTCAGAAAATTAATATATAATTTGGGAGAACCGATGCGAACCAGCAGGAGCCCACCACTGGTTAGAAAGTATGTATATCTACTCTCTATTCCTTGTAATCTATTAGTCTGGTCTGAGCAAAAATATTTGCTATCACCAGTATTAAAACAAAAATTGATTTAATTTTAATAAAAACCAAATTAATTAAAGTTTTTAATATATGAACAAAAAAGAAAGATGATTTTCAATTTAAACAATGTATTTCAACAGAAACATTAAAAAAAAGGCAATTGTCATCATTATTCTGCAGAAAAAGCAAAAAAGTCAGGGATAGCCAAGTCTAGTTAACAGGAATTTCCAGCAAATGAGTATTAATCTTTTTGGGAATACCTACATCTTATCCAATGCCAATTGATAGCAATGAGAGTAGAACAAAGACTCAGATATATATGGTGAGCTTCATAGGCATTTGTCTTTTCATGTAACAGGAAACCACAAAAACAACCTATAGCATTTAATACACATTATTTATCCAAACTGTAACTTAGACAACATCATAATATCAACTGATAACACAGGCACACTCCTACTCATTTACATAATTGGTGGTCCAGAAATCTCACCATCTGATGGTTTTTTGAATTTGTATCCTATAATAATTATTGTTAAAACAGACTTACTTGAGGGTTGTGAGCTCTGTAAGTGATGGCTGGGTGGCCTTAAGATAGCTCTCTCTGCGTGCAGCAATCTTTGGAGATGGCTTTGGGCTCGTGTCCGAGTCCCCACTGTCATCGTCTCCCATGGCTTTAATGTAACTGCCACTACGCATTCGCCGACAAGGAATTTCTTCATCTTTGCCATGAGGAGTATATCCAGACCATTCATCTTGAGGAACCTACAATGCAAACATTTAATCTTTTCAGTTTTCTCAAGAACTCTGATGCTAAATCCAAGCTTGTCAAACTCTCCCAGAAGCAGTATAGGGTCAAGGGAAGCTGTAGCTGATTCTTTGAGTATATCAAGGTATATTATACCATAAAGTAATTTCTTTGTGCACATTCATTGCAATAGTCATTGCAAATGAACTGCTTAAACTGTTCAGCAGAATGTGCATATCTAGTAAGATTCTTATAAATGAAACCTCAAGCTCTCGTTCTGCATTACTGAAGTTTTTGTATTGCAAACCTGATCATATCCTTAACCTTCTCTGATGGACAAAGTGATAAAGACACACAATCAAATTCTCAAAACTTTTTGTGGATAGAAAATTACCACTAACTTCTCCAGGATTCAGCTCCTTTGTGCTATTAAACAGGAATTTTATTAAAAGCTTAATGGGCGACAGAAATATGGTACTGTGACATATCTAAAATTAAAATTTCCAGGATCCAATCTGGGTCAGTCACCAGGACCAGAGGTTTAGTCTTCCGGGCTTTTGAAATCGTGCTGAAGCCTATCCTCAAGGAACTTCTCTCTTGCAGAACTTCCCTGAGAATCGGCCCCAGCATGAGTCCAAAAGCTCGGAAGACTAAACCTCTGGTCCTGGTGACTGACCCAGATTGGATCCTGCAACATTATTCTGGAACATGAATATTTGCCTTCATTCGTTAAGATTTCTAGCTGGTCTTGGATTTGCTGATTAAGTTTATAATTATAATACAAAAATTTATCAGTCTGGATTTATTAATCCAGAAATTTACAGATTAATTTAAGATTTACAATTAGTGTGATTCAGATCTTCAGAAGGAATCAGTTGGGTTCCATCTGATAAAATTAAATATTAGAAAAATTAAATCAAAAATAAGAAATTCCTAGCAGTAATCAGTAAACATTTCCCAGAATCCCACTCTTCTGGATACTGATCTACTGTGCCTGTTACAATAATACTGATTTATATCTACAGGTAGTGTTCAGGTTATAATAACAATTGGGAATGAAATTTCCATCTCTAAGCAATTCAGTCATAAAGCACTATGTCATGTAATAGCTCTGTTCAGTTACGACAATTCCATCAGTCCCAGTTGCCATGGTAGACCTTAGAACCACAAAGATCATTAAATGGGAAGGAGTGGAAGTTCAAAGCAAGCTGGACAGAGGCTGAGAGCTGTGGGTGAGAATTATGGGGCGGGGTGAGTGCCATGGACAGGTGCTACAGAGTATATGTGGGTATGCAGGTGCTGCAGGCAATCACTAGGGAACACATACAAGTGTGCATGTGCATGGTTAGGGAAAAAATAGTGGGAGGGGGAGTGTCTTTCAACCTCTTGCTGGTTTCTCAATTAACTTGGATTGGGGTAAACCAGCAGGGAAGGTTACAGTGACCATGGGACTTGTTGTAACAGTAAACCAATTGTCAAGTGCCCAAATTGTGATCATGTGATTGTGGGGATGCTGCAATGTCTGCAACTTTATGGACTGGTAAATAGTCCCCCTCATTCAGTGCCACTCTAACTTAGAATGGTCACTGAACCATTGTGTCCCAAGAACTGCTCATATAAGGTAAATCCTTGCAGGGTAAGATACCATTTATTGAGAGAACATTTGTTGCCCTTCCTTTGCATTTCTGTTGATTGATAGGATTGGAGAAGCAATTTAAATGTAAAACATATTTTCTTTGGTAGACTTTGATAGATAGTATCCATAAGGGTAGGGAAAGATGAAAAATGCATCTCAATATTGTGATCTCAGTACAAATCCAAAATTGTGGAGCTTTTTGAATTTGGCATATTTACAGTAAGCTGCAGAAGCCCCTGTCAATAGATTTAATACACTTATTTCCCTATTCCCATGCATGGAGCATCAACCCAAGGCTAGCTCCCAAAATGGCATTTAGAGTATGACAGAAATATAAATATAATGAGTACGTGCAATTCATTACTTGAATGACCCTGGCAAAGAAAGTTACTCTTACTGATCCAAATGCAGAACAATTCAGGGTTTTTTGTTTTTTGTTTAAAAAGACTGGATCATAGGAAAGAGATTCCCCCTTATCTTACAAATTGCTAGCACTTTATTAGCAACCTAGCAAGAGAGTTACTATATTAGTGTGAAGTAATTATGGACAATGCAACATTCTAAAGATTTATGTACACATTTTATTAAAAATGGTTTAATATACAAGTTTAATATATAATTGAATAGCCTGAAGGCCCCCATGCAGGAAGTATTAATTCCAAAGCAGCATCAGTCTAACATTCTGAGATCTATCTTGCTGTTTTAATCTTATGGTTGAAGTCAATAATTGCTTCCTTTGCATCATATCTATATTATGTTTTTCTAAAATAAAACAGGGAGCCAGTAGTGGTTAAAGCATCAGGCTAGAAACTGGGAGATCATAAGATTAAGTCCTGTCTTATGCCCAAAGCCAGCTTGGGCGACCTTGGGTCACTCACTTTCCCACAGCTCTAGGAAGGAGGCAATGGAAACTAGTTCTGAAAAACCTTTCCAAGAAAACTGTAGGGATTTATTCAAGCAGTCACTGAGAATCAGACACAATTGGACAGAAGAAAAAAAAAAGCACTCTGCATCAATCAACAGTGAACGTTTGTAAAATAAGTTCTTTGTATACTTTTAAAAAGTATATTTCTAACCTTTAGAGTTCAATTTATTGTATATCACTTTTCTCCATAGCTACAATCATTCACTGCAATGTGTAAAGATATTCTCCCCTAAATAGCTTTCGTTCCTGATTTTCCCTCACTTGAACTTTACAGCAAAATAATATGTAGCACAAATGAAAGACTTAGTCCTTTAATTGTGTTTTTTAAAATCTATTTTTAAAGACATTCCATTCCATTTATTCAGTACTTTACCCTGAAACAAGCAGCAGAAGCCAGTGCAATCAAGTTAGATGGAGATTCTATTCTACAGCAGTGTTTTTCAACCTTGTCAATTTGATTACCTGGGGAATTCTAGGAGCTGAAGTCTACATACCTTCAAATTGTCAAAGTTCAGAAGCACTGTTCTATAGTCAGGGATAGTATTCAGCAGGTTCTGACCAGTTCTGGAGAACTGGTAGTGAAAATTTTGAGTAGTTTGGAGAAACCGGTAAATACCACCTCTGACTGGCCCCACCCCCATCTATTCTCTGCCTACTGAGTCCCAGATGATCAGGAGGAAATGGAGATTTTGCAGTAACCTTCCCCTGGAGTTGGGAGGGAATAGAGATTTTACAGTATCCTTCCCCTGCCATGCCCACAAAGCCATGCCATGCCACGCCCACAAAGCCATCCTCACAGAACCGGTAGTAAAAAATGTGAATCCCACCACTGTCTATAGTGTCCCAGGTGCCAAATCAACAATTTACTTGCTTTCCTGGTTGGGCATTGGAGTTGGTGAAACAAAGTATAGAAGATCTTAAAGTCATTTCTACTAGTATGCCAAATGTTCTATTTTGAGGAATGTTCTGGACCCCTTTTGAGACTGGTCTATTTTTGAAACAGTCAGAATGACCCAAATACTCAGAGGTCATTTTTCTATGCAGATTTTAGTTAATCCAATATTGTCCTTTCCCCCCAACATTGTCTCTCCATATAGTTTTAGAAAAAAACAAAAAGAAGCCCCTGTCCCAGAACTGACTTTTTGATATGGGATTTAGTTTGATTGCTATAAATATAGAGATAACTACTGAAAAAATCATTAGGACAAATGGATAAATCTATTATTTAACATGCTGAATTTGTTTAAGACTGTAATTCTATTTCTGGAATGTATCATCTTCCAAATTTAATTACATCTATGGTGATCTTTTTTCCCTTTTCAGCCTCGTAAACCTTGTAAGATATGTTAACTGAGACAAAATGAAAGAGACAGGAGAAAATGACCATCCTAAGAACTCTGTGGCAGAGTAGTAATTTGAAATTGGCACCTTCTGGTTCTAGCCCAACAGTCTAAGCATTATCCCACACCGGCTCACTGAAGCATGAATGAAATTAAGCCAACATACAAAGCAAATCTATCTTTTTCTCCTTAAGAATTTGAAAGGTTGGAAGAAAAAAAAAACAAATTATGATATATTTTGATTTCAAATATCAATATTATTCACCTTATTACAATATTTTTTTAATCACTTAAGAAAAAGAATTGAAATAAATCTGTTTTTCTCAAGAGTTTAGTACAAGTACAAATTTCTTACAGTGGTGTTTATGAAATCCATACAGTGTTTGGCTGCAAGTACATAATCTAAGTCAAATAAAGTGTTTAATAAAATAAACATAAGTCCCCATTTTCTCTATCTCCCATCCAAAATAAAATTTCTCTAAATGTTTCTATCATGTATGTATACTGTTTTATTATATTCTTAGCAAGGAATTCACTATGTTTATTATTTATTGTGTTTTCTTAAATATACAACAGATAAATTATATTTTAATACTGTTAACAAAAATGAATAACATTCATTAATACATGGAAAATAATATCCTTTTTTCTATAATTCACTTTGAATTAAACTGATGAATAAAATAATGAATTGCACAGTACATCGTTCTAACTAAACTGTAGGCTTTTTGTATTGCTTGAATACAATTTGATAAATAAAACAGAATAACAATAAACCAACAATAAAAATAAAATAGCATAGTAATTCGTGCAAGAACATTCCTTAAACATCTCTACCACAGCTGAAATATATATATATGCATCATACATTCTTCTAAAATAGATTCCTTTCCTCCCTGATTTTGGGGGGTTTTTTTGGGTGGGGGAATTTTATATCTTATAATTTTTATGATCTTACCTCGTATGGTGAAAAAGCAAATAGACTTGTTTTGTAGCATAACAAGTTCATTATTCATATCAGTTCTGCTATACTTTAGTGCAGCTGGGAACATTTAAGCTTCTTTTGGGCTTCGTGACGGCAAATCTGAGTTTGAAAATAAACAGGAGGTCTAGGAAGGAGGAGTGGTTGGCTATCATTCACCACAGGAGAGCAACTAGAATTTTCTATTAATATGCAAATATTTAAAGGAAGTGAAATTACACTACTGAAGAACAATGACTAATGATTGTTCAATATAGATTTTCAAATCAATGCCTTTTAGGATTTATTATGGATTTTATATGTGTTATTCAATATTATTCAATTGTTGATTTTTCTCTTATTGAAATCTATACATTTAGAGTCATTTTACAAAATAAAATGTAACATCTGTGCTTACCCCTAAAGATTGCATGTTAAAGCAGATTTTTAGCTTATATTAACTATTAAACAGATATTAATACATGAATGAATGTCATCTCTAAAAGGGTATTTGAGATTCTGAGGATAAAATGTTGTTTGTCTAGTAATTCCTTCCCTTCCCTTCCCTCACTCATGTTTTTTATTAGAAAGAAACCATACTTGTCCTGTCTACAGCATAGGCTTTACTAGACGTTAAACATATTTGTTTTTGTTTTATTTTGTGGTTTTTTGGGGGGAGAGGGGAGTGTAGTAGAATGAGTGCCAGAACCTATGGCCAGAGTTAAAACAGGGATCAGTCTAAAATCCCTATGTTGTCACAAGCAAACTAAGTCCACTTCATTGAATTTTGTTGACCCTTATTTAATTCCAACTGTTAGTTGAGAAGATTCTTGTACATAGATATGTTAGGGAGGTTGCATATATGCATATGCAAAATATTGTTTTACATGAAGTTCTGGAATAAAAAAATGTGATGTAACAATAAAAAAGCTTGTTATAATATCTGAATTTATGTTAATTATGTAATTTTAAAATATTTGCCGTGAAATCTCTTATGACAAATCTCACGTGGACAACTAAAGCAAATAAGTTTCAAAAAGGAATTGGTTTTAAAAATGAATGATTGAATATTATAGTTAACACAAATCTTTCACCTCTTCAGAATCAATATTATATATGGGACTATGGGCAACAATTGCATTTTTAAAACGCTCCTTTCAGATACAGCTTCTATATTTGCACATACGGTATACAGTGCTTTTTCTATTATGAAACCAAAAAGTGAAAAACCGAGCTGAGTTGTGCATTTTGTTCTTAAATGTTATTTTATAATTTGGAATTATGGAATCTTAGATTTTCACAATAATTTAAAAAGGGAAGAAAGAGTAATTTACAAAACAATTATGTCTGCTCATAACAAATTAGGGGACAGAATGGAGAAAGGTCAATAAATATCACTGCTTTCATCAAAGCCACCCTCATAAAATCTACGAGAGTGAAGTGCTATGGAACACCCACACTATATTTGCAGTTTTGTTTTCAGTCATTCTATCAAAATAGAATATTTCTGGTCAGAAAAAAATAAGAAAGTAAAATACAAAATGCCAACTTTATCTGGGTGATCTGTGAACTGGCATGAACTGTGATATAGCACACTGAAAATTAGTCTTGATGCAGCCAAAATTATTCAGACTGTTCCGATTTAAAGCTCTTTTAATATTATAAATATTATTATCTTGTACCCTTCCAGGACTCTCATTATTGAAAAGGGGTTACCTATTTGATATACCATTATTTTCTTAATGTTAGACCTGCTTAGGTTTAAACATCATCCTTCTTGAGCTTCTGGAAAGCTTTTGAAGAGAAACAATAATAAGGATATAATAAATAATACTAGACTATGATATACTGGTATACTAGATTCTGTAACCATTAGGTTTCTGTAATACATATACGCCTTTGTATTTGTATCACATATATTATGCCTTTATATTTGTATCTCCTGTAACAAACATATTCTGTTATTAGGCTTCTGTAATGTATCTGGTATTTGTCAAACGTATGTCCCTGCCATTTGACCTGAACTCATATCAATCTCTTTCTGTGCCATCTAAAAGCATGGTACGTATCTCAGTTGAAACTAGCCATCAACAAAGGGATAATTTACATCTCAGTCCTAATTTATGTTTGATATGGATAAGATCTTGTCTTCCAGAGCCAGGGGCCAAAATGGCCAATTGAGTAAACAAAGAAATGCTCAAGATGACTAATTGGGAAGTTTCTATTCCCCCTTGCAGGGCAACAAGGAATACATAAACCTAAATTAGGAGGCCAGAATTGGGTACTAAGCTGACGTCTCTGAGGGTATAAAAGGACGCCATACCTTCCCCAAGGATTTTGTTTTTGGCCATAAATAAAATCTGTTTTTTTGTTTTTTTGCACGCCTCATCTTGAGTCTTTCTCTCTTTGGCATTCTGGTGACTCAAGTGTATTTTGGGACCTTACACTTTCAAAATGTTTTTTCCCCCAGCAAACCTGAGAATACCCTTTTAATATATAGGGATATGCAGGAATCCGGGATGCTGGTTATATTGTATATAACATCTTACATATAGCCTTGTTTTATGTATTGCTATTGTTTTAATAAGTTTGCAAAATGTTTTAATTCCTGATTTTATTATATGCAGCTCAGAGTCCCTTCAGGTGAGATGGGCAATTACATAAATTTGACCAGCAAATAAATAAATAAAATGTGTCTATTTTCCATTTTTGTATGTTCAAATTCAACTAAGGTGCTAAGGAGAAATTTCATAACGGTAGAAACAGTTAACCAGTGGAAAAAGCTTCCCTTCAGAAGTTGTGGGTGCTCCATCACTGGAGGCTTTTAAGAGGAGACTGGACATCCCTTTGTCTGAAATGATATAGGGTTTCCTGCTTGAGCAAGGAGTTTGATTAGAAGACCTCCAAGGTCCGTTCTAACTCTGTAATTCTATGTTTTAATATTTATTTTTCTTCTGAGATTGGATTTTAAGCACCCCCAAAATACTGCATATTCCACTTCTTGTGCCTTGGGTCCCAACAGGCCTTTTAGCATCCCCACTGGGTCTGATTCCCTCCCGGGCCTTAGGCCTGATTCCTATTCCACCAGGCAAAACACCCTTCTCCTCACACCTTTTGAAGAGCTCCAAGGCCTTGCACCAGAATGCTGGGATGACTTCCTTCTTTACAGATACATGGCACAGCTCCGAAAGTGGCTGCCATTTTGTCCTGCCCACAAAAGGGTAACCACATTCGAGTCACTGCTGCATGGGCTGGGAACAAACTGCATCATTTTTCTGCCTTACTAAGGTTTGAACAGTGCTGCAGAAGCTTTCTCCAGCGTTCAGAAGGTTCTGCAGCGCTGTGCAGATCTCTCTAAGGTAACAAAATAAACCAATTTTTCTGGGAGGCGCCATTTTGTCCTGCCCACAACCAAATGATGGCTGCCTTTGGATAGCTGCCACATGGCCACGGGGACATATAGACTGCCTTCCTTCTAAAACACGAGGTCCGGAGAGCTTCAGATGGTGACTATGGGGTGTGATTGGCATGTGCACAAGTGCTGCAGGGTTCTGGTAGGGTGGGATGGGATGGTGGGAGACAGGCAGGATGGTGCTTCAGCAACCCTGTGGTGGGTTATAAGGGCAAAAGACCACAGAGCTGCTGCAGCCATCATAACTTTGAAGTGGGGTCATACGTATCAACTCTCAAAATGACTCTGGCTGAAGCCATATTTTTCTTGCTTTGTTTCTTAGTTGCCATACTTATGGGGGAGAGGGGGAATTTATGGAATATAGAATGTTTTCCTCCAATCTGCCAGACATAATAACGTAAGGTTCCTGAGAACCAAGGCCAAATCAGAGTGCCCTAGCAGCAGCAGGATGGAGTGCTGAGAAGTTCATCACCTGCTTGGTTGGCTAATGTGACCTGTGACACAAAGAGGGTAGACAGTATCTATTCTTTAATTATACCAAAAACACGGGAATTATTCACCTCTGACTGTGCTGATATGATGTATCCAATAAACAGGATTTTTGATGAAGCCAAGGCTTCAGAGTCTTGAATTGATTGGAAGCATTATGTCAGTGATCTGAGTAATACAACTGCCAAAAGCAGAACTCCAAGGCAGGTAGATTCTTCAAAGAACATGCTTATTGGATACATCATATCGGTACAGCCAGTGAAAACCAACTCTAAAAGTTCCCACAGTTTTAGCCTAATTAAAACAGCAAATGGTTCCCTCCCCAGATGTTACCAGTCATATTGTCCAATTTAAGTAGCTGGCTGGTTGCTTGGTCACGCCTCTCTTCCTTCAACTGCCAACTGTTAGGATGACCTTGGTTCCTACAAGAACCAAGTTTCTACTTCTCCCTCCCTTTTCCCTTTCAGAGTTTGTGGTAACTATGAGGCAGCAAAAGATGGCTTTAGAGAAGTAATGTGTCAATTCACTTCAGAATTGACACATTACTTGGAATTATGACAACATATAACTTTTGGGGGAGGTCTGTCTTAATTTCGAATGTTCATTATATGGCCT
Organism: Arizona elegans; assembly: GCA_022577455.1. Classification (NCBI taxonomy): domain Eukaryota; kingdom Metazoa; phylum Chordata; class Lepidosauria; order Squamata; family Colubridae; genus Arizona; species Arizona elegans. Next base: position 41,130,339 of record JAKOOJ010000002.1, read on the forward strand.
GCCTTGCCTCGAGAATTATCTATATGCTGCCATTGAATAAGCTTTGTCCCTACTAACTATGTAGTTTGCCATTATTAGGACACGAAACAAGCTGATTCAACAAATTACTTATACTAAGAAAATAAAATAAAATAAGATTTCATCTATCTGACAGCCTAGAAGAAAACTATGATAAACTGCAAGCGGTAAAACAACAGAAGCAGCTAAAATTTATCCATATCATTTGATAGGTAGCTTAGTGGTTAGAATGACTCATTATTCCACACTCGACTGCTACAGTCGGCCTCAGTGAGATTTAAAATACAACATATACAAATCATCCCAAATGATAGCAGGAAATAATGTCACATGTCATTAGTGGAAACAAGCTTTGTACTCAAGTCAGAGGAGAAGGAATCAAGCTTTATTGATTGATTGATTGATTGATTGATTGAAATGAGACAACATCAAGATTCAAGGCAAACCAGCCCCCACCCCTCCATAAGTAAAATGTGACATGGATTTCCCCCTCCCCTAACTCTCTGAATAAATTCACGACTCACATGACCAAGAAGAAAGAGGAAGAGGAGACAGCAACATAAAAGATGCCATTCCCATTTCAGGCTTCAGACAGATCCATGCAAGGCAATCTTTCTTTCTGCTAGTTTTTTCCCACAAGGACAAATTTGGGATGATTTTAACTTTCTACTGATAAACAGAAAGACATATGGATAGACTGGGCTGGAAAGAAGAACAAGATCAGGAAAATATGGTATTTTCCAATGGTGTTTTTCCAAGCCTTTTACCAGTAGTGGCTGGAAGAGTCTTCCGCATTTTCTTTTGTGAAACTAGTTATTTTGTGTGTAAGAAAGAAAATGCCTACTACTGAAGGTAGGTGGATGTGTTTTGGGTCTTTGCGTATGGGGTCTCTGTATGTAAGTGTGCGATAGAGCAAATTGAATCAGGATGGACTCCTATGAGTTGCCTCTCTGTGGTGTTTCTGCTCTCCCTCTTGTTGCATATATGAGATTATACCTGAATGATACAAATAATTTGATGGCACTGCAATGGACAATTCAGAAGTTCCAGGGGAGAATTAATGCTTACATAAACAACTATTGTATTTGTCCACATACTGTACGCATACATTCTTTCTCTCTTTAAAAAAGTAGGATATTCAAGAATTGCTCTCTTGAAAGCAGTTTGTCCAAGTTCATTGCACTTATTCATGATTTAAGAAGGGTAATGAGCACTTTCCTCTAGTTCACAGGCCTATATGAACTGCCATGAAAGTCCATTCCATTCCCTGATAAGGTGACCATTATTGCTTATGAACTACAAGCTAAGTCATTGCCATATACTTAGCTAATTGTCTGCATATCTACTACTGAATCTTCGGAGAGGAGTGGCATATAAATTAAATTAATTAAATTAAATTAATTAAATTAATTATTAATATGCCTCTTCTCCTAGAAGAATGAAACATTTTGGGAAATATTAAAAAAGGCAGAATATTATATTTCCATAAAGGAGAAATAGAGAAACATGCTCTTAAAGACAGAAAGCAGCCCCCAAGTCTTTCTTAATAGCTCACAGCAGATGCCAGCACTTAAGAGGTAAAGAGCTTATTAAAAGAGGAAGAAAAGAATCTGGATAACTCTATTCATAAGCAAAGCAAATACTGCAGGCAAAAATCCATTCAAGACAGGATATTTTGAAACTCCTTGGCAGAATGGTAGGATTAGAAAGCAGCCCCTCACCCAAGATCCAACACAGGATGAAAGCCATTAGCCACAATAGGAATTACCAAACACCCTTTAAGAACACAAATCCCTTCATTGCACCACCCCCAGAGCAGTCCAAACTTCAAAATTACCGAAACCTGGGAGCTCAGATAAACAATAAAGCAGAAGTTGACCAGATTAGCTCAGATAAACACCTAGGATTTGTATTTCCTCTTTTGCCTATAGAGCCAGTTATGACCCCTACATGACCCTATAGGAATCTGACAACTTCCAATAGAATATTAAAGGACATGTTCTTGCACAGGAACAGGAAGCTCAAATACAAAGCCCAAAGAAGGTAAAAAAACCCACCCACTCTCACCGCCATTTTGTCAGCTGCCCATAATCACATGTAGTTGATTGTTCTACTTCATCAATAAAACTCACTTTCAAATCAGCCTCGATGCTGTTTACAGCATCTTCCTCCCAGCTTGGAAGTGAACCAGATGGATTTTCCTTCCAAAAGTAGTAGTCCAAAATTTCTCGTATTTTTAAAAGTTTTAATATTTAAAACTTTAAGACTCCATCCCTTCCCAGGAAGATAAAACTGCTTGCTAGGAATTAAAACAAAGATCATCTGGAGATCCAGTGGGAATGAAACCAACTTCATTTCCAATGGAGTCTGGACAAAACATTCACCATAAGGAATAAAATCTATGTTTTCCGTTCCTGCTCCCCACTACTAACATAAAGGATTAAACGTCTGACAAGGAAGTGACTGCTTGCCCTTCTTTCACCACAGAAAAAGCATGCATATACCCACTCATTATTTAGCAACCTTAGTTTGTGACCATTCACAAATACAATGGTAATACGAAAATGAGGAAAACCTCATTTTCTGACCAATGTGCACATTTATGATCAAATTTTGTGCCCCAGACAACAATGCACACTGTATTCTTACAATGTAAGAATAACAATGGCACAACAATGGTGTAGATGCATGAGAGAACTTCATTTGAATGAGATGGAGAAACCAGTGGTCTTTGCAGTTTCTTTTTCCTCCTCCCCTCTTATCTCTCTCTCTCATGTTCACTTAGTGACCATTTTGCCTAATGATTTGTTCATTAAAATGAAACTTGATTGCTAAATGAGGCGTAGGTGCACTTAAATCAATTTCCGTCTCTTTCTGTGATATTTTTTGGCAGCTACCATATTAATTTACATCTCTCTCATATTTAAGTGTACATTAAATCCTCTCTCACATCTGAATCTGAGTCTAATTCACATAATTTGAGTCTGAGTCATCAAATTTCCAATTATATTTTTAATTTTAAAAAATGTGTAAATCAGAATTCGCTTATATTGAGTGACCATTCGGAGTTACAATGACATTGAAAAAAAGTGACTTATGGTCATTTTTCACACTTACAACCTTGCAGCATCCCCATGGGCACTTGATCAAAATCCAGACGCTTGACAAATGATTCATATTTATGATAGTTGCAGTGTCCTGGGTCATATTATTCCCTTTTGCTACCGTCTGACAAGCAGTCAGTGTGTATAGCCAGATTCACTTAAAATTGTGTTATTAACTTATCAACTGCAGTGATTCACTTAACAACTGTAGCAAGAAAGGTCGTAAAATGGAAAACTCACTTAACAAATGTCTCATTTAGCAACCTAAATTTTGGGCTAAATTGTGGTTGTAAGTCGAGAACTATCTGTATTCAGTAGAAACAATCAAAATGGAATATACTTACCTGGTCTGCTAAGTTTGTGTGTATGTGTGTCTCTGTGTGTATAGGTATATGTATTTATGTATGTATCTATGTATATAATTACATATAAAATCTTAGCTATTACATAGGTTTTAAGTAGACAATAAAAATAACAAGATATTACAGATACAAGGCTATTGAACACTAAAACATCTAAGAAACATACAGGTAGTCCTCGAATTATGACCACAATTCAGCCCAAAATTTATGTTGCTAAGTGAAACATTTGTTAAGTGAGTTTTCCCCATTTTATGACTTTTCTTGCTACAGTTGTTAAGTGAATCACTGCAGTTGCTAAGTTAGTAACGTGGTTGTTAAGTGAATCTGGATTCCCCATTGACTTTGCTCATCAGAAGGTTGCAAAAGCTGATCACATGACCCCAGGACACTGCAACCGTCATAAATATAACCACTTGCAAAGTGTTTGAGTTTTGAGCACACGACCATGGGATCACAGTTGTAAGTGTGAAAAACAGCCATAAGTCATTTTTTTCCAGTGCCTTTGTAATGAACTATTGTAAGTGTAGGACTACCTGTATAAGCAACTTAGGGCTGTACTTTATTGGTTTTTTGGGGGGGAAATCTCCATCATCTCCTTTTATAAACTGTTTAAATTGGCACTGCATTTTCCTTCACTACTGGTAATGGGACAGTTGCAGTGGTGGGATTCAGCCAGTTTGCACCATTTCGGGAGAATCGGTTGTTAACTTTCTGAGCAGTTTGGAAAACTGGTTGTTGGAAGAAATTATTAGAGCAGAAAACCGGTTGTTAAATTATTTGAATCCCACCACTGGGCAGATCCTTTTCTTTAGTTTAGGCCCACAGGCAAATAATACATGGAAAATAACAATTTAGTCTTCAGATGGCAAGAATACCACAGCTGCTGCTTCACACTATCCTGTCTGTTATATGAAGCTGCCTCTCAATCATCAATGCATTCAAAATGAAAACTGAAACCACTCACTTTTTCCTAGCCCAGCTCTCTTCCCAGGGTCGTTGTTGTTGGGATAAAGAGGAAGAGGAAGGAGTATTAGATATATTTACTGCCTTGAGTTATTTATAAAATGATACAGGTAGTCCTCGAACTTACAACAGTTCATTTAGTGACTGTTCAGAGTCTCAACAGCAGTGAAAAAGTGACTTATGGCCATTTTTCATGCTTACAATCTTTGTAGCATTCCCATGATCAGGTGGTCAAAATTCAGATGCTTGGCAACTAACTCATACTTATGACCGTTGCTGTTGCCGAAGATCATGTGATCCCCTTTCTGCAACCTTTTGACAAGCAAAATCAATGGGGAAACCAGATTCACTTAACAGCCATATTACCAACTTAATAACAGCAGTGATTCATTTAACAACTGTGTCAATAAAAGTCATAAAATCGGGCAAAACTCACTTAACAAATGTCTTGCTTAGCAACAGAAATGTTGGGCTTCACTGTGGTCGTAAATCAAGAACTACCTGTACAGATGGGATAAAAAAATAAAAGAACCCCCACCAGTATACAAACAATCTGAATTTGATCTTCATTTCTTTACTGTTCTATGTCACTTGCATGGCTTTAAGTATTTTGTATGTACAATGACTGGATACAGTAAATGAAATTTGTTACTCAAAGAATTTTAAGCCACAGTTGGTCTTTACAGTTGCATTTTTAAGGGAAAGAATGGAAAATGGAAAAAGTTGAAGTACAGTACCAACAGTCTCCAACTGTCAACTAGAAAGGGAGGAATTGGGAAGTTGAAAGGAAGATCATGTCAGAATTGAAATCTGATACTTTATCTAATATTTTATTTTGTTTTGATATTGTCTTTATTATTTTTATAAATAAATCAAGGGGGCTAACATTTCCAACACGCCTTCCTCTATTTTCCCAACAACAACCCTGTGAGGTATGTTGAGCTGAGAGTGAGTGACCCAGCTGGCTTTTATGCCTAACATGGAACTAGAAATCACGATCTTTTACATTCTAGCCTGGTGCCTCAACCACTAGACCAAATATAACTTCCCAAAGTGTGAGAGTTATATAGTTCTTGGATAGTTATTAGAGGCTCCATGACTTAATTTAAAAAAAAAAAAATCACATCTATTATTACATTACTTCTTTGTTATTCTTAATATTTGATAACTGTATTTGATCATAATAGTTCTTGGTAACACAATTGATATTTGTTTTGTTTTATTTTGTCTTATGCATGTATAGATTTTTCTGACGGGCGTCTGGGGATTTAACTAGACTCTCAAAGGGGTATATGGCACAAAGAAATTAATTCCCATTATTTCATAAGGGATATCCAAACACTTTATAGCAGTGGTGAAATCCTCCGCGGGTTGCCATCGGTTTGCTGCCTACACAGGTGCGCTATACGCCAAACGCACGCTGTGCGCACATGCTCTGCACCAAACATACACTGCATGCATACACATTTGCAGTGGATGCCAAAACCGCACTTTGTGCAGAAAAAGGAGCCATTCGAAGGTAAGTAGAACATCAAGGGAGGGGAACAGTGTGCCACGTGATTTTGATTTACTAGAAAGCAGGATTTCTGCTTTCTAACGAATATAAATCGCGCGGCACAGTTGATTGTCGGAAATACCAGTTCAGACGAACCGGTAGCTTTTATTAATACCAGTTCGCCTGAACTGGTGCAAACCGGTAGCATTACACCCCTGCTTTATAGGCTACAATTACAAATCATGTACTATCTGTACATGATTTGTATAGACGCTTTGTCTTGTCTTGCTTCATTCAATCTGGTCATGCAGTTCCTATCTGGCCAGCAATTCTTGTGGTTTTTTGTTGATTCTAACAAAACTCTTTCTCAGGTGGAGATACTGAAAGAAAACTGAATCTAAATTATTCCTACATTATATCCCCACATTTATAAGAAACAATTGTTTTACTTAAAGCAGATTGATTTGTAGATTTTTCTCTTATATGCTACACTGAAATTTATATATTCTGTTGCAATGTTAACCTTAGGCACGTACAGATTAATTCTTAAAACTGTTTTAATTGGTTTCCTGTTTAGCAACTTCCAAAATTTCCTAGTCAGTTAAACTCCACACCTCTTATAATTGAGAAATACTGTTTCTCCAACTAATAAATGCAAGCTTGGGAAGAAACAAAACTAGGAAAACTAACTCCATCTGTTGTTAAACTCTTGTAAAATTTTCAACACAAGTTACAAATTCTTGAAAAAAAATCCTTCGATGCTCTGGCTACAAAATCAATTCCATCGTTTATGGATCACTCCCCCTCACCCCCAATAAGGTTTTTCAAAATTCCTTAGCATTTTGCCAGATGAAAAATTCTGTAGTTTTTGAAAGCCTATCACTCTTTTTGTGAAACTCATTTTTTTGGAAACTCTTCAATTATCTGCTTTGTTATTTTGACATTTTATATAGCTAGGAGACACTTTTAAAGGCTTTTACTTTCACTTCCACTTCTTATTGTAGCCCCTTTTTATAATCAATATAATCCAACTATTTAAGATTTTTTCTTGCCTGGATATGTTCATACATATTTATTTCCTTTCTTTTTATTTTGCATAAACATTAAAGAAAATACTGCATATTTAATTCATCCTTTGTGTTAGTGATATGCACTGATTCATATTATTGTAGGAAATAATTAATGTCTATTACACAAATATAAAGAAACCATAATACATATTAGTTCCTGGATAAAAGCTATAAATGTAATTAAATTAGAGCATTTAACACATATATATTCTGTCAACTTCTGAGGTGATTTGGCATCTTTTGAATGTTAAATCTCCTTCACTGCATTCTTCCTTTTACCTACTGCTTATTTCTTCACCTCATATGGGGAGGTAGACATATTTAATTTACCGAATCCTCCCATTAGTACAAAAAACAGCTGCTATTGTTACTAATTAGGGGGTCATTTGGGACCACTCTTGCCAAAATATGTACAGCTGCATTGGCTGTTGATTACAAGGGCTATATAGAAACCTCCTCAGGAACCAAAGCACTCAGTCCATTTAGTGTAGTGTTTTTCAAACTTGGCAACTTTAAGACGTGTGAACTTCAATTCCCAGAATTTCCCACGTAGTGTGAAACACTGATTTAAAGGCTTCATGTGGGTGCTTTGCAGGCCTCAGTGTGTTTCCTGAGCATTTACGTTTATGCATAATACTTGACTTACTACTAGAATGAAGTCCATCTTGATTAGAATATGCTTTCCAGTACTTTCCCTTTCCAAATATGAAATTAAGCAGTGGGTGATCAGACCCAGTACTCTCTTTGTTGTGGCAATATGGGTATGGAAATTCCTCAGCAAAATAAAAAAATTACTAGCATGAACTTTGATATGTTTTCATTGTCAACTGAAGATTTCCTTTCATTCAACTTTCTTGAATTATGGAAGTTTTGCTATGAATTTGACTGTTTCCATTCTTACATCATTTGTTTTTAAACAGGTGTCTAAAACCTCATTGCTGCTCAATTGAGTAAATAAAACATAAAGTAAAATAACTTGATCATTTATATTGTCTTTTAATGAGTAAACAGCAAGTTATAAATAAGATTTCAGGAGCTATTAGTAATTTCAAGCTATTATTGCTATAAATAGTACATTTTGTTGATAAAATGTCACCCGCCTCTGCTAATTTCAGTCACCTTGACTCTAGTTTTTAGTATCAAAAGAGATGAGGATATTCTATTCTATTCTATTCTATTCTATTCTATTCTATCCTATCCTATCCTATCCTATCCTATCCTATCCTATCCTATCCTATCCATAATCCAGTTTAATGACTGCGGTGTTTAGCAATCATAGTTATAGTGCCACTGTAAAAGTAACTTTACAACTGGTTGTTACAGAGTCTCTGCAGGTCCAAGATCAAGATTTGAATAACTTCACAGGGGGACTCAGTGGTTGGTTTCAGCTGAATTGGGCAGCTCAAGGTTGAGAAGGTGATGTTTATGACCATTGCAGAGGGAGATGTTTATGACCATTGCAGAGACATGATTAACCTTTGTATGCTTCATAGGTTCCAACAAGCAGAGTCAGTGGGGAAGACACAGAAAAATTAATGTCACAGTCACATAATATCTCATTTAACATCCTGTGGTGACTGGCGTAAGAACCTCAGCAGGAGTGAAGTTGTAAGTTTGTTGTGATCACATGATGCTTTGCTTAATGACTGCATTGCTCAGTGACAGAATTGCCAGTCCCAACTGTGGTTATTAAGCAAGGACTACCTCTATTCTATTCAATCCTGTATTGTTCTATTCTCTTTCAAATAGTTATTTAAGCTGTTGAATCATACAACTAAAGCAATTAGTACAGAAAAAGATATGATTCATGTCATTAACAGCAATCTCACATTTTGTTTCCATTTCCCATGTGATCTACTCTGAACTTGGAAGATAGTAGTACATTAGGTTAATATAATTAGATTATATTCTTGTTTCCCCAGTTTAATTAGATATGGAAACTATTTAATGACTTTCATATCAAGATTTGGGGGGGCTAGAATGTTACATTTTGGATTTAAAATAATATAATTCTCTGTTTGCAGTATGTATATCATTATTGCCTCTAGCACAGCTCCAACTAACCACTTTTGTTCAATGATAGTGAATGAGGATGGTTTAGGAGAATCAAATTGCCATATTTACACAAAGGAAAATACTCAGAATTTATGATGAGCATAATCAGTAATAAAAACCCAGTGCAGTTCCCACTTCATCATCTTCTCAACATTGAGCTGCCCAATTCAGCTGAAACCAACCATTGAGTCCCCCATTCCAAAAATGTGAATTTGGATTTTTAAAAAACTAATTCTAGATGGAACAGAGAAAGTTAAATCATCCTAACCTAATTAAAGTACAGCAGGGCTTTTCTTATGATCAAGACTACACTGGCTTTATAGTACCATTCAAAGTCAGAGCTGAATCTAAAATTATGCTAATCTGATCTAAAGTGAATTTATGATGACATTAAGAAACAAAAGATCACTTCTGGAAAATGATGAAACACCTATTAATAGCATTTCCACTGTGGTTAGACGCAATCCCCCTCTACTTCATTACTCAAAAGTATGATTGCATTGCCCTGCCTGGATTATATGAGAGTAGAGCTGAATGGACATCATTGATATAATATCATGTCAATTACCGATTCTCTCAGTAATTTCAACCAATTAAAATATATAGATGTAAACCAGTGGTGAAATGCTACCGGTTCGCACTGGTTCAGGCAAACTGGTTCAGGAGAACTGGTAGTAAAAAAAATGTATTTCTGATTATCAGCTGTGCCGCGCTAGAAATCGCTAGAAGGCAGGAAATCCTGCTTTCTAGTGAATCTAAATCGCACAGCACAGCTGATACCCCCCTCGCTGTTCTACTTACCTTCCCAAGCTTCCTTTTTCTGTGTGAAGCACGTGATCGGCATGAACTGCACATGTGTGTGTGCAGCATACATTTGGTGCACACTGCACATGCACACACAGCGCACACTTGGTGCACACTGCACATGCGTGGCCAGCGAACCAATGGCATACCGGTTCAGATTTCACCACTGAGGTAAGCAGAATGAAGATTGATTTATCAAGATCAATATCAAGACTATTAGACATGCTAGTCAATAAAACTGCTGAGAGGCCTGAGTGTCAGTTGGGATCTACATTTCATGCTTCCAGAGCCATAGTAGATTAATAAGAATGAAAAATTATCTGGCTGATGATCATAGCTAATTCTAATATTCACATTCATTGACTACAGCTAGAGTAGTCTCCTGTAAACTTGAGAAGCTTAAATAAAGCAGCAAATGCAGAAAATATAGAAATGCAGAAAAAATCATGCTCTTTTTGTCTTTTGATATACTTTTCTTCATTCTCTCTGAATATTTATTTGCTACTACAGCAACCGCAGTTATGGAAATGTATGTATTTTAGTGTATAGATTCTTCCTGTTCTAAACTGCAAAAATAATGTAAAGGAATTGTATTTACCTAAAAAATCGTTATATTTATAATCAGAATAAGATAACAATCTTTGATCAGTGTTATTAATAAAACCTTTGAATTTCCCTTACTTGAAAATTACCTATTTGGAAATTTTCCTCTTCAGGGAAATTAATTAAAAAACTGACAGATCTCTTTGCTTAACACATTTGGTTTGTTGTATATAAACATTAGTGAACATGGCTTCTTCGAGGGATAACAGAGATGTGATTTTGCAAATATGTATGGTTTATATTATAGAGTTGTTTGTTAAAGAGCCTTCAAAAATCTTATGCTCCTATATTACTGTTTTAACTTTTAATTTTACTTGATTAATAGAGTTAAACAATATGTAAAGTAGTCATCTTGTTCCTTGTATCCATCATATTTTATTAACCATCTCGAAACAATGAAATTTTTTACTTCTTTCTAAATAAATGTCAACCTAAAATCTTAGGTTGCATAGCAAAAAGTAAGAACAATTAAATACACATTCAGTATACATTTAGGATGAATTTTATATATTAAATAAGGAAGAGTAGGAAATGCCCTCCAACAGGACAAGCATATACATATGCCCTCAGATATAAGCGCTATTAAATTAAGTGGAACTGATTCCTAGGTATGCAAACTTGCATATTAATTTTATTTCAGTGAGACAATCCTATGATTTATATTATCTGACCTTGCAAAAGAGCCTATGCAAAAAGAAAATATGTCTGTCTGTCTGTCTGTCTGTCTGTCTGTCTCCATCCATCCATGAATAGTCACATACACACACACACACACACACACACACACACACACTTATATACAATCATACATTAGGTCATGAGCTATGTAACTGACAAGTCTCTGAAGGTAAAGCTAATCTTTTTTCTGGCCTGACACACAACATAACATTATCATTATTTTGATATGATCAACTGAATCCTCTTGATTTCTCACTTTATGATGCTAACAGTCCCCCAAGAACATAAGAATATGCAGAGATAAATATTCATACAGGACTTACATCAGGATGTTTTATAGTTTTGAATGCGCCTTAAGGTACAATGCTTTTTGTATTCAAAAATAATCCCTTAAAACTTGGTACTCTGGTTCATTTCTAGGTCATCTGAATTATAAAACTATAAGTCAGCAGGACAATAGAATACAATCCTTTACCTGAACATGGAGATGCAAGTGCAAAATTATGATTGCAAGCTGCCCATCAGGCTAAAAACAGCTAGAACTAACTATGGAGCACACAACGTTTTGAAGTAAAACTAAACAGCAGATAAAAAGAACAGAGCAATGACTTACTCCCCACAATTCCCCCACCCAACAACAACAAAATATTTTATGGATCAAACCTCTTTTTTCCTCATAGTCTTCTCTCTTCTTTGTTTGACATTACTCCACTGTCCATGCACAGTTAAGTGTGCCATATCCATTTTAAACGAAAATGCATAAAAAATAATCCACAGATCTTTTACAGCTGAAACTGTGTTAATTTTCTGATCCACGTTCTTGCCACAAAAATTAACCGGCAGTATGATAGCTCCAAGAGCAGACATCTGATTCTTGACATTTAAAGATACAATACTGGTGAAAAATAGTGACGCTTTATTAACTGCAAACAGCTTGTGCGGGAGTCACTGATGTACTCGCAAAGAGTATAATCAGAACATTCAATAATTTCAGTCTTTCAACTTTGCATTTTTTCAGAAAGTGGTAGCTATTTATTTTAAAGGAATAACAGCCAAAAACACCAACCTGGTCACTTCATATAATTATTTCCTAAAGGCTGTTCAGATGTTTTGTATGTGACAAAAGCTGATTGTAGGTTGGTTCATAGTATACAAAATGCTGTGGCATTACTAAGCGTTTAAAGGGTCTCACGTTTTCATCACCAAAATAACATGAAGGCAGATCTCAAGATTACAGAAGCTAACAAATCTCTTTTCCTGGGAATATCAGTCCATTGAGATTGTAATGCAAAATGAAAGCTTTACTACCTCTAGCTCCTTGTGACCCTGCTGTGCTGTTTTGTGTGCCTAAAGTGCCTTTTGAATCCCCCACAATTATTCAAGGAGTTCTTGTTCTTTTCAGATATTAAGAAAGTGAAGCAGTTCCTCACTGTATGAATTCATTTGAAACACTGCTTCTTAGCAACCAAAATGCAGATTTATTCATAATTTGTATTTAGATTAACTCCCACTTACATCTTTTCATTTGCAATCTCATCTCAGTGTGAAAAATATACATGGGACCAAGAGCAGTTCAAGCAATCAAACAAATGACATATACTATACCTGAAGATATTGGCAGGACCGTTCCTGTTGACAAGTCTCTGCTTTCAGTACTGCCTGGTCCATGTTCATAGAAGCTTTTTGATAAACTTCACGAGCTCTGCTTACTGTCAGAGTAGAGGACCAAGAGCTTTTTTTCATTAATTGAGCATCCAAATTTACAGGCAGGTTTGCACAGGTAGAACATTTGACATCATTATTGCTTCTGGAAGGCTTTACTGCATGTTCACTTAGAGTATTATAGGCTTCCATAAAGTACTGAGAAGTAGAACGATCAGGACATCTTCCCATGGTCATTATCCCACTTGGTCCATGATAAATGCAAACATCATTATCTAGGTTGTCATCTGAGCTCCACCATCCAGACGCATTTGACCTGGATTTTCCGTCCGATCTTCTATCTTTACTTTTGCTACGTTTGCCATATCGTATACTATGCATGTCTTCTGGGCTTGCTTTGCCTCCATTGATGCTGCCCTTTGATGGGCCTTCAAGAGAATGAGATTTTGTGAAAAGCTTTTGAACAGAATGCACCAAGTGGCGGATCCTTCCGGGACTATCACTACGATGTTCTACAGCACTCCTTTTGTACTGTAAAGTATGGTAGCCATCTCTATTAAGAGGAAGCTGCCTTTCAAACTGGTCCAAAAGATTGGCAGGGATACGATTACCTTTACTGGTTGTTCCATGTGGCACCAAAGCACATTCATCCTTAAGTTCTTTGTGGGAATTATAATGTCTCCGAGGAAATGTGCTGCTAGCAATCTGATCACTGTATGGAGCCATGCATTCTCCTTGAAAAGAGTTTCTTTGAGTATAGTAAGTATGATCTGCAGGATGATGGTCCATAGGATTTAATAAATATGGCTTCCTATCTGAGTGATGTATCAGAGAGTCACATACAGGTTCACAGGCAACCCCATGATGGTGACTGCGACTGCCAGATAATCCTTTCATCATTGATGCAAAAAATGTCCCAGAGTCATCTGAATATGTACACGTATTTTACTGATAGATCACCAAGAAATCCCTAGAAAAATGGAGAACAAAAATGTGAAGTGATGTAATAATATGCATATTTGATTTTTCTTTATTGTATTAAAACATTTTAGGCATATTGAGTTAATTCCTAATGAAAATCAGTGTGATTAAGTTTATCATAGCTAACTTTCATTACAAGGAAATTAAATGCAATTAATATTCTGGATCCAAATTAAAAAATATATGGGTGCTGTGAAAATTCTTTAAGAAGTCAGGCTACAATTGGATATGTTAAAAGATACATACTTCCTCTGATATAGATATATATAAATTGTATACTTGGAATTTGTAGCAGTATTCATTGAAGCAATGTAATAGGTACTACAAGTAGACCTTGACTTACAATCATTCATTTAATGATCATTCAAAGTTACAATGGTTATTTAAAAAATGATGTGGAACTGTTTCTCAGACTTATGACTGTCACAGCATTCCCACAGTTATGTGATCAAAATTTGGATGCTTGGCAACTGGTATGTATTTAGGATGGTTGCAGCATCCAAGTAAAATCAATAGCGGAAGCTGTATTTGCTTAATGACTGTGCGATTTACTTAACAACCATGGCAAAAAGGTTGTAAAATTGGGTGTGACTGACTTAACAATTGCATTGCTTAGCAACTAAAATTCCAGTTCCAATTGTGGTCATAAGTTGATGACTACCTGTATATTGGTCACATATAACTATTAAACTAAATGAAGAATACAGTAGTTCCGTTCCTAAGGAAATAATGTATAAGAGTAGTATGTAGATTATGGATTGATATAACAATACTTCAAACAAAACAATCAGTACTATTGTGTGTGGTTGAAACTATCTCCCTTCATCTAAGCCCATGCAACATGAATGCATGGAACTAATCACAAAATAGAAAAAGGAGTTATTTGGCTATGAGATGCCTCAGATTACAGTCACACTGATGCATTTGTCAATGTCAAGATTCAGAGAAGTCTAAATCCTTAAAAAGGGAACAGTTATACTGTATATTTAAAACAGTATGTTTGGCATAGTGGTTAAGGCTCCAGGCTAGTAACCAGGAGACCAGTTCTAGTCCTGTTTAGGCATCCAAGTTGGCTTGGTGACTTTAGACCAATCATTCTTTCTCAGCCTAACCCACCTCACAGGGTTGATGTGGGGAAAATAGGAGGAAGAAGGAATATTATGTACTGTATGTTGTCTGCCTTGAATTACTTATAAAGTAATAAAGTAAAAATGTTCTAATGGGGATTGTTGAGATAATATGTCAGTCAGGCAACAAATTCTACCGTTTTGAAATATTCATAATTAAAGTTCAAGATAAATATACCATAATTTAAATATATCACATATTATTGAAATGAGAAATAAAATTTCATTCGATAACATGGCTGAAGAGATAAATTAGAAGCAGCTCAAAGGGATTTATTTCAGTCTTTAATGTTCAGTATGTGGTCCTTTTATTCTTTTCAGTCTCACACCTGCTTTTGACAAGAAGTATTGCCAAGCATTCTAAAAGTATGTACTTCATGCTAAATAGCATTTTGAGTAGTCAATCAAATGGAACACAATAGTTTATTCAAAGATGAGGATGGTTTTAAAAGCATTTAAGAGCAACTCAGCAAGACTCAAGTCTTTTCAGTTATATAATGTTTACTGTTTCTGACAATTCGATGTAATATTTTTCAATGCTACCAACAATTTTGCAAACATGATCTACTATGCTAGGAAGAGTCTTGTAAAATAGTCATTATTGTAGTTTCTGGGTTAGGTAATATGAATACCTGTGGATTATATTCAGAATTGTTACCAAATGTAAGAAATCTTTCATTTGTAGAATGTATGTAAACGAAAAAGTATAAGAATAATTATTTTTGGTAAAAGTTCCCCTCTATGTTCCTGAGTAAGTTATATGGAGATTGAGGACTGCAAGAAGAATGGGGTGTTCCCTCTTATGTTCAGTGAATAAAACCATCCTGTTCAAGGAGCTTTGTTCAATACAACTCTGTAACTAACCTTGTGAGTGAAACCAAGAAGTTTTCTAATTTCTCTGATTAACATAGGAGGAAATAAATGTGGATATAAGCTCATCCATATCTACATATAACAGCAATATGTATACCCAGCACAGATACATGTCATGTGCTCATTTATAGCATGGAAAATGAAATGCCTAAGGTGGTTATTGAATGTTGTTGCTTGAGTGCATTCCATCTCTCATAGCTGTAAGGTACAAATCCCGCTCTCCAAATATTTCTGAAATACAACACACAACGCACACAATACACACACAAAAGCCTCTTGGCTTAAAAAACATTTAGCAGAATGTAGACAAAAAATATGACATAGCCCAGAAATTAAAGAAAAAAATGGAAACAAAAGTAGAACTAGGTTACACAAATGCTATCCTCTATAACAGGGGTGTAAAACTCATTGAGGGCCACATCAGGGTTCTGTTTGTGGGGCCGGGGTGGGTGTGGCCAGGATGGGTGTGGCCAGCTCGACATCTCTCCTGTTGGAGGTGTCTGTGGTGGCTTGAGCGCTCTGCCAGTGAAAATGGGCTCCTGAGTTCCTTTTTTTGGCTGCCACGGCCTCCTGCAACCCTCTGCCAGTGAAAACGGAGCTTGGAAGCCCGTTTTCTCTGGCAGAAGCACTGCGGGCCAATCCTTTGCTGTTTCCAGGGTGGCCCCATGGGCCACATCTGGCCCCCGGGCCTTGAGTTTGACACCTCTGCTCTACAACCTTTCCATATTTTTCTATCCTTGCAAACTGTCCTTGAATCCACCACATCCATCTACATTTCTTTGCTTTTTGTTTTCTGAAAATCTTGTCAATTCCATTCAACAAGGCTTTCTCAGTCTTCCTTTTCATTCCTCTTCATCTATTGTTTGGCAATTTAGTCCTTATTAACTTTATTATAGTGGACACTTAATCTTGAAGAGAATTTCTGCAAATACCAGGGAACAGTCAAGAAAACAAATTAAAAATGATCAAACAATTCAACCAGAGTTCTCATTCAAGGCATAAGTTATCTTATTTCAGACACAATATGCAAAAATATGCAGAATTAGAGAAAGCTCTAATTCTGTAAAATATGGAAGGAAAAAGATCAGAAACAAGATGAATGGACTTCCTTCTTTCCTTCCTTCCTTCCTTCCTTCCTTCCTTCCTTCCTTCCTTCCGCCCTCCCTCCCTCCCTTCCCATCCCCACTTTCCTTCCCTTCCCTTCCCTTCCTTCTTTCCTTTCCTTTCCTTTCCTTTCCTTCCTTCTTCCCTTGTCTCCCCTCCTTCTCTTTCTTCTCCTCCCCCCCTTGACTTCCAGTGTCTACATAGATACAGTCTGAATAGCTGAATTGCATATTTAAAGATTTACAGCTTCTGCATGGACTTTTCTAAGTGGGCGACTAACTAGAAAGTTTCTATGCTGGACTAAAGTTTGCCACAAAAAATCCATTTCATTTTGATGGAATCTACAATACAAATACAATACAAATTGCAGATACTGAGCAAAAAACATCAAAATCAACTTTATAGTCTATTAAATCTAACGAAAGACAATTAATGATTCTTTGGCCTGATGTAGCAATAATGCAAAAACATTGTATAGTATTATAAGAAAAAGATGTGGTAAATACTAAATTTGGTTTTGTTTAAACCACTTTGCCATGACCTCCAACCTCACAAAACTATTATTCATCCTGTGAGTTCAGTAAAACAGGATCGATTCAATTGTAATCCAAATTAAAGTATTGGTATAATAAACATCATTTGTAGTTTTTCAAATCTGGATAGAATTGGAAAAGAAAAATTGGGGAATATTTAAGGTTCTAGTAATTATGATACCTCATTATTTTGATGGGCTCAGATTAAGCTGTACTATGTAGAAGTTTACAGCATATAAATTAAGAGATATTTATATCATTGCCCTTACTTACAATTAAATTGTAAGTGGATGTATCTATATCATTGCCTTTTCTAATAATTAAACTCTGAGTTCCTGATTTTATTGCTTTTAAATGTTGCAACCTTCTTCATGTATGGCACCTTGCAGACATAGATGCACTGTTTCTTCTGAATGGGAAATATGGCAGCTGTAGTTCAATATATATAATTTAGGAACACATTGTGGGAAAGAAAGAACTGATTCCAAGGCCATCTAAACTATTGTGAAATTACTGAGAACATGGGTTTTTTTGTCATTATGTGAAGAACAGATGAACAGCTAAATATATAATCTATTCACTTACGAAGATGAACTAAAGACGAGCCACTGCCCACACAGCCCAATGTGAATAGGAAGAATAAAACATGTAACCTGAGTAACCTATGAAAAAAAAAATTATGCCATACTGATTCTTTAACAGTTATTCACACAATCAGATTTGTATGAAATATCAAAAAATGAACAACATTAAAGATCCAAAACTTAGGTATTAATATAATACAAGATATTACATAATATAGATTATTTTCTCATGCTTAAAATGTATAATATTATACAGTAGAGGCAGAGGCAGATTAAGTATTTTAGTACAGTTTAAATGAGTCCAAAAATATTATAAATTGGATTTTCTACTTGGTTACAGAAATCTTACAAAGGGCACTTTTGGATCACAATCTTGCTTTGAATTTCAGGACACATAATATCAAGAAATTAAACTGGTTCTTATTAGTCCTGCTTGAGGGCCAACTTGGAATATCAGTTACAATGTCCTTTATAATTGAAACATCAGGCTTAGTTCTCTAATATAAACAACTTGTTAATCACATTGGCTCTCCATGAATTTCTTTTGCTATGTCATATCCTGCTCATCTTCCTTTTTTTGTTTCAGAATACATCACCTGTTTGCCTGTACTAGATAACCTTGCCTACTTCTTGCTTTTTTGAACTTTGGCTAATGATCTTGGAATTTGATGATTTGCCATTTTGATTGCCACTACCTGTTTATTGTCCCATGCCTTACATTTTCCCAATTTCTCAAACTGAAAACCAGTTTCACCACAGAACATCCTCTCTGGCCTGAAATGTACTACTCCATGCACATGTGGACAGTACTTCTATGAAAAGGCAGAGACTGATAAATACTTTGGATAAAAATTTCCTTGCAATGACATGGATTACAATTATGTAAGGGTTTTGCACTGGAAAAGGAAGCTGGGAAAAAAATTCCTGAGCATTGTGAGTTCACTTTATGTAGCTCTGGATTGTGGCAACAGCCAAAATCTACAGCATACTCCTTGTAAGTCTTTCTCATTCTCATTCCTTTTCTTCTCAATGTCTGCCAATTACTACAGTAAAAAAAACCTGAAACAAATATGACTACAAGAGTAAAACTGTTTTAAGTACTTTAATGTCAATTAATTGACAATATTAACACAGAAAACTTCATATACATGATATTACATTTCTTTACAACAAACTGATGGTTACATAAATCCATATACGTATATTAACCAAATGTAAACTTTAAAGCTTGGTTCTAGAATCTACAGTGATTTTTTTAATACATAATTAAGAATGCTGCTTAGTATGACTCATATGTCATTTCTAGATGAGCACTATTCAAAGCTTGGCCTGCTTTTAGTAAAATAAATCAAGATTCATTTGTGGAATTATAGAAAATGAGAATAATTTAGAATAATGAAAGGCAAATGTGAATGAACAACAGCATAGTCATTGAAATAAATTATATACATGACATTTTTGTATTTTACTACTATTGTCTTCCAGCTCATAAAGAACAATGGACAATCTCATTATAATTTTTATAAAATTAACTTTACTAACTAACTTAATTTATTAATTAAAAGGAATATATTCTTAACATTTGTGAAATTAGAAGTGCTATTTAAGGAAATATTTTTTAAAACACTCATGTAAACTTACACTGAAAACAAATCAGCTGTGTTTCGTCCACAAATTCTTTGCAGTATAAATTGCACTGAATTAGTGAACAGAAGTTGGTGCAATATTTATTTATTTTATTGATCACATTTATATAGCCACCCATTTCATAAAAAGCAACTATTAAAAATATTTAAGCATTCCTAAAATGTGAACCATTACAGCTTAAGTTGTCAGAAGGGTATTTGTAATTTTAGTCAGAACTGATTAATTTTTCACAGAATCTAGGTTACTATGGTTTCCTATTGAATGCAAACTTGGAAACACATCTGGGGCTAGTTGGCTAGTCTGAGAAATGGGCCAAAAATATAGAATCAATCTTATGGTTGTGTTGATACAACATACTTAGCTAAAAGGTTGCTTAACAAACATATATGCTATCACTATTTCCTCAACTTTTTTAAGCATGCCACTCATTTTGGTGTTTTGGAAAGTGGCTCTTGTTATTTATGATAAAGAGTCATGTGACTGATTCATTAATCATTAAACAAGATTGTTAGTTCAGAGTACTATATGAATGTAGCCCAGGAACCATTTTGCAAGAATCAGGTGGGATTCAATCAGCTTTACAACAGTGTAATAGCACAGCATGGGTAAGCTACAGACCTTACCTATTTGAATAAATGAAGTACTTCCTTTCACTCTCTCCTTTCTTTCTCCAATCGAAATAAAGCAGGAAGGAAGGAAAGTTACAGACTGATAATCAAATCTCACATATATTATTTTATATAACACTGCTTCCAGAACAACATCTTTATATCAATAAAAGCAAATCTTGAAATTGGATATAATATTACAAGACATTTGGTATTATTTTTTTTAAACAAAACATATATAGGCTAGAAATAAACAGGCATTCTTTCATGTCTTATTAAAGATATGTTTAAAATTCTCCCATGCACAAACCTGGAGAGATGATTTCTTTTAAATATTATGAAGCCGGCAACCAACCAGTTTGCTTAGAGTTTTGGTATGCATGTTATTCGTAATGTGAGCCCTAGAGCCTAAAATTAAAATGGATGCAGCAAGATAAAGTAACCACTGTAATCAATAGTACTTTGCTTATAGTTAAACAATTTAAAACCCATTAGCATCAACCGGGATTGGAAGAACAATTAATATTCTCTGACTTTTCTCTACACAGGGCAATACAGAGTCTGAAAATTGTGTCAGATGCTACTTCTTTCTAATGTCTAATAAAATCAAAATAAAAGTAGGTCTAGGTACAGATCATTCTCAAAAATGTTCTGTTGGGGATTATCAAAATAATTATGACCTAGAAAACAATTTACAATTATATATTAGAAGCAATTAATTTATTAATTCTTCCTCAGGCGCTCTTTTCATGTTCCAGATCAAATTAATTAGTTACATTTAAAACTACCCATATTGGCCAAGTAAAATACAGAAGCATCTGCACTATGTAAGCCTATCAATATATTTTATTATTTTTCTTAATTGCATTATTAAAAAGGTTCTACAAACTCAGAACTGCTCAGTCGAATCTGACAAATAATCCTCTTATCACGTAAGTGGACTGGTTATTTTTAAAAACAATTCTTTGGATTTTGGCACCATATTGCATCCTTCTAAAAAATTTGGGGCAATTAAAATATTCCAAACTGCTTAAAGATATAATTAAATGTCACATCACCCAGCAACGTAGGTTATAATATATGACTAATTTAAAACTATCATTGACAGGGGACAGATGAAAAGTTCCAGGCTCTTTTTTTTTATCCAGATGCTGCAGTCAATACAGAGGGAGATGACCGATGTTTTTGTGGAAGCACTGATCTAACTTCTCTTCTCATTCAGAAGCACTCAGGAGTACAGGCGCTCCTGAGAAGAGGAACACGGCAGCCTTCTGATCTCATGAATCTTCAAAGACAACCTGAGCATATGAAACCTCTACATCATGCTTTCTTAATCATTTCCATCTAAACAGTAAGTGAACAGTTCTAACCATCTTTTGTATTAAAATATATAAGGCTATGTAAAGTTAGCATTCAACTTAATATAAAAGAAATCTACCAAATGTATGCTCTTTGGTTTTAATTTTTTTACCAGCTAAATATATGTTTTCAAATTTTCTTGATAAATCTTCTAATTATATTTTTGTTTAGTCCAGTTCATGTTTTCACCAATGCCACAATCTATGTTTAATTAATTGTTAAATCAACAAGCATCTCTTAAAATATACCATTGTGGTCTTATGGGTAGGGTACTAGACAAGTACCAGGGAAAACAGAGAAACCATTTTAGATTTATCCTTAGTTAAGAAAACTAATGGCGTGATTTGGGGTCAGACATATTCTTTAGGCAATACCTATTGCACAGTTATATTGTAAGAAATATGGGTTGACGGACGCTATTATTACCTTAAGCTCCTGAACAAAAGGTAGGATATAAAACTAACATAGCAAATTTTTTTCTTCTAGCATTGATTCCTACAAATCTGAGAAGTTTTTAACTATCCTTTATAGTTAAAAAGAGGAATTATTCCTATGTTTGATCTTTTTTCTGAACTATAATGTAAAATTCGGGGTGGGTGGGGGGGGATGAAGAAACAAAGTTGTGTTTTTTCAATAAATTTTACTTTAAAAATAATTTGATATAGAATTATAGTCCAGCAGTACTTTCTTATAAACGTTTAATTATCCTAACTATGTTTGATCATAATTTGAATATTGTCTTCATATCAGGATAGTAGTATTTCAATAGAAATAATCCAAGCTTGGTAAATAATTTTATGGGTAATCCTAAATTTACAACCATTTGTTTAATTACAGTTCAAAGTTATGACCTAAAAAAAGTGACTTATGACCTGTCCTTGAACATGTTGCTCATACCACTGCGGTCACATGATCAGAATTTGGGAACTTGGCAACCAGCTTTCATTTACAATGGATGCATGGTCTTGCAGTCATGTGAGCAAAGTCAATTTGGGACTTTGGGAAGCCAAATTCACTTAACAACCATGTGATTTGCTTAATGACTATGGTAAAAATAGTTACAAAATTGGGTCTGGTCATGTGACAACTCACTTAATGACTGTATCACTTAGCCACAAAGTTCGGGTTCCAATTGTGAGCCTAAGTTGAGGACAACCTGTGGTTTCATCGTGATTTAAAAATACAGTTTTTTTAATTATCCCAAAGGTTAATGATGGCAAACAGTAGATGATTGTGGGTGAGCTGAATTTTTCATTTAATTATAAACTATTTATCAAAGGTGTTGGAAAGATGTTGGGCAATGCATTCTTAATAATATTTACAAATGTTTAAAATCAAGTCTTGGAACTAAAACTACGAAGAAAAATTTAAATAGCACTCTAAAATTCTTAAACTAAACTTTTGTGAATGTTGAAATGTTATAATGCTGATCATAACCTGAATGTTATATACAACTATTTCTTTTTAATTTCTGTATTAAATAGAATAGCAGATATGGCAGGCATTTTAATGGTAGAATTTCCAAATGTCAAAAGTTGAAGTTTATTTCTAAACAATGACCATCTGAAATAAAGAAGCTGCCTTAGATTAAATCTCTCTCAGTGCTATTGAGTATGTCACAAATTGAGCCTCAGACATTCAGCATGTAAAGAAAATGTTGTTATGTCGGAACTGTATCCCTTTAGTGTCACTGAAATACAGCTTGTCTGCAATTTGTTGACAGTTAGCCTCTACTCATTGCAGTCCCACACAACTCTTAATATTAACACAGGACCACAGAACTCTCACAGCTCCTCTAAGAGTTCAAGCTTCATTCTGTGGTAGCAATTCATATTTTCTTTACTTGAATTAACTATTCCCCAAATATGCTTAGTAGGACAACCTTCAGTCAGAAAACACAAGACCTTCACTAATAATTTTTTGGATTATCTGCTTCCCGATCCAATACAAAATATTAATTCTACATAGATATTGCGAATTCCTATAGGATTTTTAAACTTTCCAGCCATTTGCACTGGCAATATTCATTATTATAGTGACTCATAAACAAACACAAAATAAAATATAATAAAATGCTTTAAATAAAACACTATAGAACATAGCTCTAAAAAGCACTTTTTAAAATTCATCAAAGCTTCAAAATAATTGAGACAGCAGGATGGATGAATCAATTACAATGTTTTAAATATAGATTTCCTTCAACTGTTCCAAACATATATTTGTTTAAAACGCTTATGAGAATAAACCTGTTTTATACTAGAAAGTACCACAGGTGGCAAAATTCCTTGGAGAAAGAATTATATAACCATTCATCCCTTTCTGTGCTGAAATTCATTCAGCTGAATTTTAGAAAGAAGAGTATTTCTGAGCACCATCATAGATAAAACATACCACCAGGTGGCACTCAATGTTTCTGAGTACCTGTAACCTGGGAGACTTCCACCTGCCTTCCTTGGCCCCATATGCAGAGGTATTTTATGAGTTCATGGCATTAGATAGTAATCTTGTAAAGCTAACAATTCTGGAAATTGTTTATAATAGAAAGAAAACAGATAGTAAAGGTGCCTTTTGCTTTTTTTTTCCTATTCAGCTTCTTATTTTCACTAAATATTACCAAATAACTGACTTTGTCCATAGTTATAGTTGTCAATTACTCTACAATATCTGATTTTAGTACAGATTTATTTATTTTGAAAACAGAAAATATTTTTAAAAATGGAGTTTTTATTACCTTAACCCACATGTCCTAAAGTTTTGACAAAATGTAAATTAATGACAATATAGCTGTGTTTTGTAAAATGGTGGATTATTTACAAGATAAATCAGCCTTCAGTGAAAACCACTTTGCACAAAATTAAATGTAGGTTTTTGATAGTGAAATGTCTCAAGAAAATTTCGTGTAGTTGGAATAAGAGTAAAAAGGCATTGTCAAACATTCTTGATTTTAAAAAATGCTGCTTTATTATCTTGTAGAAATGGCCACCTTTTTAAAACAATTTTTCTAAGGAAAGTAAATCTTGATTACTGAGGATTACATATAAATAAACAGAAACTGTTAACATATACCAGTTATTTCCATTATAATATATATAAACTTGTATAATCATCATTCCCTTTGCAATTCAAATAGATTTCGATTTAATGTTTTTATAAATCAATCAATTGCTCTTAAAAATATTAGCTGACTTCATAGAGGAGATATACTTTGCTGTTACAAAAATGTTAGTTATATTCTTTTATATCTATAAAGCTGTAGCAACAGAAAACATCTGTTGCTAAACAGAGAACAGCTTATTTAACAGTTCAGGTCGTGACTTCTAAATCTTTAGCAAAGTCATTATAACTTGGTTGTTCAAAATGAGCTACTATATCCATTTTATTTATAGAAGTTAAATTATGATTATTAAAAAGTATGAAATATATTATTGATCTCATAAAAGTGCTTATGTATTCTAACAAGCTTCAAATATTTTAGATGTTTTATCTTATTATATAATAACTGGAAATATACTTTTTATCATTCTTTAGAAATGTTAATGAAAATCCCATTATGAGAGCAACATATTATTCATATTTCTCATTAATTGATGATAAGAATATTTTCTCTGATATTGGATGTAATTATAGCTATTTTGACTAGTAGCCATTCACAAATTCAATTAATCACTTTTTAAGGTCATCCAAGTTGGTGATCATCACTAGATCTTGTGGAAGTGAATTCATTATGTATGGTGTAAATAATTTCTTAATCCAATTACTGTGTGTTTTGAATTGAAGACCTTATAATGGATATTATTCTACTCATTTGCAGTTAATTTCATTTTCGGTAGAAGGTTTGTGGATGTTAAACTATATTAAAAACTTTTATCCAAAAGCTATATATTAAATTAGTCAAACTATCACTATTTCATAAAATAATAAGTATTTTGATAGAACTTTCTACATTTTTGCTGCTAAGTTAGCAAAAGTAAAATTTATTTCCTTTTGTAAAATATTTTTGTTTCAGATGTTGTAATGACTGTTCCAGTTTTAATACCCTCCCCCTTTTTTTGTAACCTCAATCTTTAACCAATACTATGTTCTTTTAATATTTTCTGTTCCTTTTTAAAACTACATATTTCTGGAATATATTAACCGTTTGCTCCCTTTTCAGCATGGCTTTGTAAAATATAAACTTAGATTGTTGTTGGGGTTAGAGGGTTGACAGAGCAAATTAGCAGGAATGTGGGAATGTACTAAACAGTGGTGATGAAGAGGTTCATACTAAGGTATGAGGTGAATGTTAAGGGACTGAGAAGGAAGAATTCAAGATATGGAAGAAAGCAAGCTGGAGAATAGGAGATGTAGTTGCAGGGAAAACAACCCCTCTGGAAAGATCCACTGGTTGTTTCCAGTTTCCCCAGGCCTGAAATGGAGAAGAGATTGAGGAAAATATGGTTAGCATTATTATGTTGAAACAGGGTGATAGGTTGACCCAGGACGTGGTAAATTTGCTGGAAGGCTCAGTTTGTACTCCTGTAGTGGAATAGAGGAGCAAATTCTAGTAGTGATGGATTAAGGAATATATAGCAGGAAAGTTGGACAAAACATTGCAGGGAAAGAAGAAAAGGAAAGGGAAAGGACAGGAAGCCATAATTTGCATTGAACCCAATCGTCAGATTGACTGCGTCAGTCGTGATTCAGACTTTTGCCTCAAGCTACTTATGGTAAATGCCGGGCTTCTCTGCAATATATTCATTCTTGACTTGGTAGTGGATTAATGAGCAGACCTAGCATGTATTACCAAAATCTCTTTGGGTGAAGCTGGTGATATCATCATCTTTATAGATTCCAAGTATAATTATTTACTCCCTATTGGCTAGGTACTCTGAATTAGTAAAAGTGGAATATAGATACATAGTTTTCTGCTGAAAAGGGACCATGAAGATACTATATTTACTGAATACTTATTGATATTAGAACAGGAATGTAAAGCTTTTTGAAATAAGAAATAATGTTTTGAGAAACCAATTATTATAGTCACTTTTCCAGCAACTTCAATTTAGTCTGCATATGCTGCTTTTCCTTACTTCATTATAAGCTGAAATATTGTATATTGTGAGCTAATATTGATCATGTGCCAAATGTCATTCAGTTGAGAAGGATTTAGACAGGTATCCAGAAAGCTGAAAGTAAATCACAACATAAAAAAAATTAGAGAGAAAAATAAAATGCATAATGATGTATATACTGCTGAAGACTCACCTTATAAGTTATATTTCTAAATATAATATAGTAATTGGTTTATTTTCTTAATTTCTTTCATATAAGCTTCATATAATTGTCACAAGTAATAAGAAACAATTATTCCTGATCACTCATCACTAATTATTAGTGATGTAACTATGAATAGTTCAAACAATTATGACATTTATTTATTTAGTTGTTACTTTGTTTATACAGTTTTTATAAACAATCTATAAGTAAAAGGAACAAGTCAGTTTATAATCAATAAAAGCATTTAAATAAAGCTGAACCAAATTTAGTTAACCAATCACTCTACAACTGTAGCAAAAGTAGAAAATTCCTTGTGGATCATGGGTATAACTCACAAGTCCCAATTTGTAAACCACATATAAGTAAAAGAGGTGATGCAATAATATCACCAGTAGAAGAAATATTGAAAACTTTTTAATTGCATATTTTGCTCTGGAATAATGAAATAACAGCAAAGCATTTAACTTACACTTTATTCCCCTCTGTATTAATGACAACACAGAATTATGGTCTCTGCAAATTGGCCATGGAAGAATCATGGACTCTATAAACAGATCAAAGAACCTAATTTTTTCAGTTTAAACTCAAAAGAATGCACACATTCTTTAATTTTTACATATAGAGTAACAAAAACTCAGAAAAGCATTGCAGTTCATGAACAGCCAAATTCCAAATATGCTTCATCATCAAAGAAGAAGGAAGGAAAAAGAAGGGTGGCAAGGTTACGTCTATATTTCTATTAAAAATGCCCAGTAATTTTTAAACAGTTACTGTATGCAAAGGTATGCGTGGCCTAAAAATGTTGCATGATATGATTTTTTTCATTAGCATTGTAATTCATTCATGGTCAGATGAGGTACTACTATGCAAATATGGTGCTTGATTATTATTTGTGGTAAATTTAATGAAATGTGATTTTATTACATATCTGTAGTTTTCAATTTCTTTTCTGCTTTGAAAAATAATAGACAAGATTCAGTTAATTACATTTCAGTGATTCACTAGCATATTGATATCTCATAAAACATTTACTTCTATATAATAATATAAGAATATATAGTTTTAGAAGAATATAGATTACTTTTTTAAAATTTGGAAGTAGAAAAAACAATAGAAACCTTAAAAATCAACTTTCAGTTTTGTGTTTACATGTGCAAAGACAAACTGAATAAATATTCTAGAAAAGTAATAATAATTATTATTATAATTTTATAAGTGAAAAAATGAATTATGAAGTATAGGTGGTCTTCATTTAATGATGGTAATTGGGACTGTCAACTCTGTCATTAACCAATGCAGTTGTAAAGCATGACATCACATAACCACAATGATTACAACAGAGTTGTGGCAGTTCCACTTGCTGTTGTTAGATGAATCCCATACATTTCCAATGGTCACATTATATCACCATTTGCAATCTCCTGCTGGCTTCCCCATTGCCTTTGCATGTCTGGAACCAGCAGTGAAGGTTGTAAATGGCAAATGGCAATCATGTAACCATGGGACATTGATTTTGCAAGCTGGCTGCTGTCATGGTGGCTTCTGATTTGGAGTCTAAGGAGACTGATGACAAGCAGTCAGTGTCAATTCCAGAAGGCTGACAATGAACAGCCATCTCCAGCCTCACCAGATGGACTGCCATTTGATCTAAATAAAAGAGAATGTTTCTTTCTACAATACTTTTCAAAACATCCTAACATTTAGCTAAGGTATTTAAAATAATTTCAGCTGGATTCTCTCCCATTGTCCTTTCTTTCTTCATGCCTTCTAATAATCAGGAGAAAATAGTAACGCAAGCTTGAATTATATGGGCCTAGTCAAGCACTTGACTAAAGAGTCAAAAACCACTTCTTTATGTCTAATTAAATATGACAGCCTCTAGTAAAATCATCTCAGTTATATGTATAGCTATTCCTACAATCCTTCCTAGAAGGAGTATTATTTATGCTGGCTTCCTTACTCAAGCTGGCAGGATGTGTCTTCTATCTTCAGCTTTATATAGAGACTATTTTCATTAGAAAAACATGTCTCTCATTTCCCATCTTATTTGATAATCTTCAGAACTCACTCAGCAATGTCTCAGGTGTCTTGGCCTATCTTTCCCTGGAACCAACAAGTCTTCATAAGCCATCATTGTCTAGAATCCATTTTGAGCATCCAACCATCATTTATTTTTCTTTTCTAAATCTCTTTCTTTCAAATCTATCAGCTTTCTCTTCCCCTTAGTCAGGGGTGTCAAACTCACGTCATTATGGTGGCATCACGTAACGTATCGGAACTTTTTCCTCCTTTGCTAAACTGGGCATGGGCATGGCCAGCAGGTGATGCGTCCGGTCCATGGGCCAGGAATTTGACAATCCTGCCCTATGCAAACACACCACCTTCCCTTTCCAGTTGAGAACGTTTCTATTTTATCTCTTTTTCTCTCATCTTATGTTGACAGATAAAAAAAAAACATTTTGTACGTCTCTAAGCTCATTTCACAGGGTGGTTGACAGCCCTTAACTACTACATACTGTCACAATGTTGTTAGAATATTCTAAATTAATTATTAAGAATTAGGAAGACATGGAATAGTTAACTGGAAACTATTTTGGCATCTATGTTACATTTCAGGAGGTAAATTAGAATTCAGCAATTTCTTGTCTTTTTGAGTGCTATGTGTATTTTCCTGCAGAAATTTATGAGTTCTGCTAATTACTGGAGATACGTTATGAAGTCATCACTCTAATTCACCTGATATGGTATTTCTCCTTTCCATCCATTAGTGTTAGGTTATTTATTTATTTACCAAGTCCAGAAGATCTTACGTTAAAAGGAGTAATATATCTAAAATCAGTATAATAATTTAAATAAGGAAAATTTTCAGTATTTGATATGACAAATATAAAAGAATTAGGTTGATTGCCAAACAAACATTTAATTG
This sequence comes from Arizona elegans, assembly GCA_022577455.1. Lineage (NCBI taxonomy): Eukaryota > Metazoa > Chordata > Lepidosauria > Squamata > Colubridae > Arizona > Arizona elegans. The sequence continues at coordinate 41,160,151 of JAKOOJ010000002.1, forward strand.
AAAATGACATCACTACCGAATTTCTGCATGACAATGTCTCCCAGTATATTAATGATTCAGGAGTGACTCCTGGAAGTTTGCATACGACACTAATAAGATTTAGTAAAAGAATAATATAATGACATGATCTGAATTATCTTAATGAGAAGAATCATATTTCATATGACTTGTCTCCTGCTGAAGAAATGTAGATTGAATCTGCTTTTCAAAGGAAGAAAGTAAAACAGCATCCAGAGGCTTCAGATAAATAAAACATTTTTTTTTCCAAAAGTGAACAATTAAATACTTTAAGGGCAACTGAATCTATCAGGGAATGGACACAGACTTTTTTTTATGGAAAACTTTACTGCTAATTTTAATAAATACTTTATTTTAATGCATCTACATTTGATACATGAACATATATCTACCAAGCAGAAACAGACACTGAAACAATATTAGTGCAGACTGAAAATTACTTTTATCAGAAGATGCACACCAAGAGAATCTTGCACATCTGATTGTACTACCTTTTCTTCCTCTTTTACCCTCATGAGAATTGTGTGTGTGTTTGGGAGAGTGTTGGCTGGCTGCTTGACGCTTTTTACAAACTACTTTCCTAGTCTGGGCTCAAGTTTCATTTATCTGATTGTTACCATGGTAGTGTTTTGTTTTGTTTTGTTTTTGTTTTGTTTTGTTTTTTAATTAAATTTATATATCGCCCTACTCCCGAAGGACTCAGGGCGATGAACAGGCACAAAATAAAATACATAAATACAAAAGTTAAAAACATAATTAAAACCAGATTAAATAATTTAGCCCGAGACAATTAAAAATCCCAATAATTTAAAACAGATTAAAATTTCGATTTAAAAGAATTTTAAATTCTTTTAAGGGTAGTGGATCTTCCCTTTGTCCTTTAAGGCCATCCTCCTTATTCACTATAAACTTCCACTGACAAAGGAGTTGCTTTTGCTGGACAAAACAAACTTTGTTTTATAGCCTGTCAACCTGTCCCCTCTACTCCCCAAATTGCAACAACAAAGGAAGGTTATATATTAGTGAAAATTAGGTACAAGTATCTGGCAAGTACTGGGCAACTAGTTAAGGCAAAACTGGAAAATGATTATCTAACTAGGACTAGAAAAGGAAGCTTGTTATCTCACAGCTAGTTAGAATAAATAGAAAGAGTTAGCTTGCCTAAGAAACCTCTCTTAGAATTAATTAAAAAATGTGGATCAAACAGAGAACACGTCCTATACTATGAAACAATAAAGAACAGGTGTTTTCCTTCTGTGTGACATCCCTAAGGGTAGATGAAGAAAACTAATCTCCATTTAGTCTTCTCAAGAGTAAACAGTCTAATTTCTTTCAAACTGTCTTCATAGGATTTAGTTTTGAGTTTCTAACTATCTTCACAGGTTCTTCTCTAAAATGGTTGCAGTTTGTCTGAATCCTTTCTGAAGTGTAATGCCTCAAGCCAGACATAATATTGAAAAGATCTGTTCTCTGGATGGAATTGTCTCATTTTTGTGTTGAGAATAGTAACTCTCTGTAGTCCTGGTATAGTTCTTGGCAAAGCAGTGGCTCTGCATAGGTGACTGGATTTAACTGCACATAAAACTTATACTTGGGAAATTGCATACATAATTGTCAGTGAAATGTTGGTGCTTGTTACGATTTTTCTGAACATGATACAGTACACAAAAACTATTTGTTTTTATCCCCATAAAACTATCCCTTTTTCCAACATTAAACTCCTATCTTACTCTGCTCCCTCCCTGTTACTATAACTTTAGAACTACACTGCTCAAAAAAATAAAGGGAACACAAGCAGAAGACATCCGAGATCTGAATGAATGAAATAGCCTTATTAAATACTTTGTTCGTTACATACAGTAGTTTTGTGTTCCCTTTAGTTGTTTGAGCAGTCTATAAACTACTGTATGTAAAGAACAAAGTATTTAATAAGGCTATTTCATTCATTCAGATCTCGGATGTCTTCTGCTTGTGTTCCCTTTATTTTTTTGAGCAGTATATTTCTATTCTTAAATTCTCTGTTCCATTTCTGTGTTTGTAGGCCTGTGTTTTCTTAACTATTTCTTAACCCTTTAAATATTTTCTTTCCCCCCAGGTGTTCAGCTTTTGTAGACAATCTCAGTCCATTTGTAGGTAAAAATCCTTTGCATTCCTTTACAGATTTGTAAATGAGCTTTTCTCTTCCTCCAGCACTCATATAGAGTGGAGCTGGTTTGTAGAACTCTGCACTTGGGCTGCTGCATGGAGTGGGCTTAGTTTGATTTGCAGGCTTGCTTGGGTTTGCAGTCTCTACTTAAGCTCTTTTCTTCTCCTGTTCCACAGGGGTCCTGCAGCTCCATGGATTGATATTTTCTCTTGCCATTTAAAGGCTATTCCTCTTTTGGGATGGAAATTTCTCTTTTCCATCTCTCTGCTAACTTCCAGGCTTGACTCTTTTCTTGACACAGCCATGCAGAGATGTTGGCTTTCAGTTCCCTTTTTATAAACCAAATCTTCCAATTTAGGAGAAGGTGGATCTGTTTTAATCCTCCTTCCCAGGGAGCACCAAAATTGGGACTCAGAAGGGAAAAATACCTGCTGGCTCCAGGTGGTCAGTTCATTGTTCCACAGTACTCTTAACACCACTTGCTATACTATTAGCTGTATTAGAGAAGTTGTAGCATAGAATAGAAGCCTGTATAGCCTGGATTGCCAGATGTCATCACAAAATTTGCACTGTTGCTGTATGTTAATTAGTGTCTTCCATGCATGACTAATGTGAGAACATTGTGAATGCTGAGAAATGATAGTGTTGCTAAGGAATCTGTGGGATCAGCCAACACAGTTGCTATGTTAACATTGTTTTCTACTATTGCTTCCACTGCGCTTTTTGCCCTGTTGCTAGAATACCTCAGGATGCAGAATCCTAAAAATGGCCACAAATGTGGGTGGTTGCCAAGTGCCCAAAATTCAGTCATGTGACTACACAGGGGCATTGGAACTTCAGAACCGGGTTGTAAGTACCTTTGTGGGGAGATCCATTGTAACTTCGAATGTTCACAAGTTGAATACTACCTGTATCTTAGATAACTAATACAGCAAATGTGTGAGACTAACTAATTACTAATAGTTGAAAAACAATCTGCCAAAAAATCCTAAGTAACACAAAGTGGAGAACCTATTATACAAATATCCAGAAGAATTCACTCTTTTAGAATAATCCCAGTGATTTCAACAAAACCAAATAGTATTTTCAAATGAGGTTAAATAAAGTTGGTCTTTGCCTTACAAACCCACAAATACAAACATTTGCACAAAACAATTGTCTATATTATTATTTCCTTTATTTTCAAACAATAATTTATCAATGGAAAGTTATAGAGTGCATATACCTTTTTGTCTAGCTATTATTATATTCTTCTCCAAATTTCAAAAGGATGTGCCAGTATAGTAACATTTTTGCATTGAGTAAGGCAAAGCCAACAACTTCCTTACAACTTAATTTTAAGCAGAGCATAGGAAGTTACCACTTAAAGCACATAAATATGAGACTGACAGTGCAGGATATGTATTTACTGAGGTCATAGTTTTCCCAGCTGTAATATTCATCTGTGAAATCTAGACCATCAAAGCAAACAAGGAAAGAAAAATCTATAACTCTGAATTGTGATGCTAAAGAAAATTGCTGAGAAGATATGATTGTAAGAACAACCCAATACTAGATGAAATAAAACATGATTGATCACTCTTAACTACTTAAGACTTTCTTTAAAAAATCTAAAGCTTAAATGTTTTATACAAAAAATGAACATCAAGAGTTATTGGAGAAGGCCTGATGCTTGATAAAAATCATAGGAAATTGAAAAAAGGCCAACAGAAGACAAGGTAACTAGATACTATTTCTGATGAGTTTACAAAAAATCAAAGAAACAGTTACTGACAGACAAGCCTGTTGAAGTGATGTCCGTTGGATCATGAAGAATCAGAAATGACTGGATAACAACCAATACTTTTTGTATGAAATAAAGTTATAAGAAAAGGGCTTCTTTGTACTGCTAGTTGTTCTTGGAGTAAAAATACAAAAGAAGGTATACCAGTAGTTCTCGATGTTCAACCACAATTCGGCCCCAAATTTCAATTGCTAAGCAAGGCAGTTGTTAAGTGAATTTTGCCCCATTTTATGACTTTTCTTGCCACAGTTGTTAAGCAAATCAGTCCGATTGTTAAGTGATCTTGTAAATCTGGTTTCCCCCATTGCTTTTGCTTGTTGGAAGCTGGCTGGGAAGGTTACAAATGGTGACCACATGACTCTGGGGAAGGGCAACTGTCATTAATACATGCCAGTTGCCAAGCTCCTGAATTTTGGTCATGTGACCATGGGGATGCTGCAACGATCATATGAAATCTAGTCATGAATCACTTTCAGTGCTGTTGAAGCTTTGAACAGTTGTTGTAAGTGAACATTGAGGATGATAATGCAAGATTGTTTCGAATAGTGTTTCTCTACTTCAGCAGTTTTAGTTGTATGGATTTCAACTACCTGAATACCCCAAGTCTGTGGGCAGCAAATAAGATTGCTATCATTAGATTTATTGCTCCTCTATAAATGCATTCTGCAATCTTTTTTTCAAAGATGTCATATAATCTCCAGTAGCTGAGTTTGGGGATAACTGAAATTGTTAATGGTTAATGGTTTACACTAATTTATGTAACAATGATACTGTAAATATGACTAGCAAAAAATTATTACCAGGTTAATTTAACTAAGCAAGTTAATTTTTTAACAGTAGACCATAGAAAAATAAGCATCAGTGCAGATAATGAAATCTTTTAAGGATTTAAATAACCTCAAACAACGCTAGTATAACCATCAATATCATTATGTATATCATTAATCAAACAGATTAATCCATAGAAATAATCCCACACAATATTCCAGTTTTTCTCTTTATTTTATTTAACTTAAATGTCATAGAGAACACTCTGTTTCTCAAGCTTCCGGTGATACAACTGATTTATGACTCTTAATTGCTTTATATTCTATAAGAAATTCTCATAAAGCCTTTAGTGCAACAATTTAAAATGAAAAAAGAACATAGATGGGAGGAAGGTATGTTTGCAACATCTGAAATAAGGATTGTGAAAGAGATTATTCTTTTTCTTAAGTATTGCTTTTTATTATTTGTAGCAATCGCATTATGAGCACAAATGTTTGCAAACCTATTATCTCTTGCTCTATGGATATACTTTAGATACAAGAGGCCATCACTCTTATCTTTTCTCTGAAATAATGGTTAATTAGGCTAGAGAGAAAGGTTATATGACATATCTCAGATAGCTTTGGAACTTTGTAATATAATGAAGTAATTCTACTTCATTACTTTCATGGTGGAAAACTTAAATATTGTAAGATGGTATTTTTATTATTGTTTTCCAAAATACAATGAAAACTCAAAGCTTCAAAGTTGCTTCCACAGTTCCACTTATAGTAGCTAGCTACTTTGAGATATTAAGATACAAACCAAAATCTTGGTATTTTTAAAATTTCGACCACTGGTTCAAAATGGAGCTTACTGAGCCTCTTTCTATTAAGAGTCTAGAGTTTTCTGATTTAAAATTTTCAAATTTTACAATAATGAATGCTATAATATAAATAATACAGGAAATACTTGCTTAATGACACTAATTGAGATAGGAAAATTCATCATTAACTGATATGAAATTAAATTTAAAAAAACACATGACTGCGCAGCTTGGCAGAGGTAGTTCCAGCAATTCTGGTTGCCATTGTTTAAGCAAGGCCTATGCAGCTTGTTAAGTGAGGACTTCATATAGAGTACAACATGTGACTTTCTGCTAGCTTCCTCATTGGCTTTGCTTATTAGAAGTCAGCAGAGAAGGTCACAAATTGTGGTTGATGGTGAGATGCTTTTGACAAAATCAATGGGGAAGCTAGATTCTTTTAACAACCATGTTACTAACTTAACAACTGCAGTGATTCACTTAACTGTGGCAAGAAAGTTTGTAAAATGGGGCAAAATTCACTTAACAGTGGTCTCACTTAGCAGTGGTCTCACTTAGCAACAGGAATTTTAGGCTCAATTGTCAATTGATGTTGTAATTGCAAGCCAAGCCACCTGGATTGCAATTACATGACCACAGGGATACTGCAACAGTTGTAAGAATTAGGACCAATCATAATTACCACTTGTTCTGTGCCATTGTAAGTTCGAATGGTTGTGGAATGAGTAGCCATTAAATGAGGAGGAAAGGAGAGAAGTCCCTGAGGAAACAACTCTGCTAGTTGTTGACATTAATTCCATATAACATAAATACATAATTTCTTCTTTCACCAAAAGAGCATGGGCAAAAGCAAACATACAGGCCTAGGCATTTCTTACAACATCATATCAGTATGATGACAAATGCATCATTATTTTATTGTAGAAAGATGCAATTATGTAACTTGTATCAAAATGCAACTCAATAATACAAGTCATGTTATTTGTGTTATCTCTTAAGGTACCTGGCATCATGGGCTTCCCAACAGATATCCATGAACACGGTCATTTCTGTACTATTCAGGCCATGTATGAATCAGCCAATTCTTGTTCTATAACATGCTTAACTGGGTCAATGAGTAGAGGGAAGTTAATGTATGTTGTGGGAATACCAATAAAAAGTTATTTGATTCATCAACCATCCCTAGTGGGGTTCAATTGAATCAAAATAGACCCAGTCATGCATAAGATTAAACTAACTCCACCCAATCATCCATGAGTCAACAGATTTAATTTACATACATCCACTAAGAAAAACAGCTGGAAAAAAAGAGTAGTTGAAAGGCCCCTAGTTATCGGCAGTAGAGTCCAGGCAACTACCAAACTTGTTTTTACAATAGTCATCAGCTTCAGAGGAATGAAGCCATCCCGTTGTCAGGATACAAACAATGATAGCAAATGGGGAAAAAAATCCCAGCAGTACCTCTTGTGCCTAAATCATTGAAGCAGTCTCAATTTCATATGCTCATGTCTGGTTCCAAAGGTAAGCAAACATCCCCATTTTAAAGAACAAAATTGTCCCCTGAGATATTACCGGGAATCACACCAATGGCATCTAGTTTTGCCTGGAAAAATTGCATTTTTTCATAGATTTTATAGCATACTCACTTTGGCAGCCAAATACCATGCCGTCTATTTTTGAAAAAAATCCAGAAATATCCATGCCTCATACCCAGACAAGTTATACTAGTTTCAGCATTTAGCCAGAATGAAGACATCAACACTTAATATCTCTCCACTGTGAGTCTACTGTCTTGACTGAAGAGCTTTTCTTTCCTGTGTTTCTTGTGGCTAAATGGAGTTCTCTCTTTTGCTTTTGGGTTTTGAAGCTGTCTGATTATAGGCTGTTGGTAAAACTGACATTTCTATCCTGACAAACTCTGCTCTCATCTTAATTCCCAATGCAATTCAAGATTAAATAACCAAGTTAATTTTTGTCTACATATCTACATTTGTATGTCCTGCTTCAGAAGCTGCTCGAATATGTATATCTATAAACTGCCAAAACTATTTGGGGGTCATGTAGAACTGGTCTGAAATAGAGAAAGGTTTGATTAAAAAGAGGGAATTTGGAGGTATATAGGAGTAAGTGGGAACTGTTGGTAGATCTTGAACCTATGATATTTTAGATTGAGTCAGCAAATAAAACAGCAGAAGATGCTTTCACAAACATCATTTAGGAAGTTAGAGCATACGGAGTATTTTTAATATTTATTATTGTTTATAACATATTTTAAACTGCTCCTCTTCCCACCTCACTGGAGAGACTACTTGGTTGAGAAAAATGTGAATCAAAAACAATATCCTTTGCTAATGAGGCAAACCACCATATTTATTGAACATTATTATGTACTGAATCAAGGATTTTTTTATTATTCAAAATGATGTAATCATGAGCTATACAAAATAAATAATTTGAAGTGGATGAGGTATAATCACAACCATAACATTTCAATGTTTTTGAAATGGGAATTTCCTGCTTTGTAGCATTTAGTCTTTAAATTAAGAGCTATTCAACAACTTTCTGGAAACGCTCTTCAGGATACTGTTAACAAGCATCTGCTCTTTTCTATTTCCTTTTAAAGTTTCTAAAGTTTGAAAATTAGTTATATACCATAAATATGCTTCTATGAGTCATTTACTTAACTGAACAGCTGTCTCCTAATTAGCAAAATGGTCTTCATTTTAAATCATAAGATAAATGAACTTGCAAAAGGATGAAATGCATTTGCATCAAAACAGTAATCTATAAAGGTCAATATATGGATTTCTGTTCAATGAGCAACTAACCTTGTCTATTGTCTGAGCCAAATAATTTCCTACTGTGCAAGATGATCCTAACAAATGCTTACAGTTTTATAGAGCTATCAACACTAATTAAAATATACAGTGATACAATTCTTTTGTCTCTAAGGAATGTTTGTATAGTGAAATGATTTTTAAAAAGGGAAAACATAGAAGGAATACAAATAGAAGGCAAAAATGCCTGGGGCTCTTTCTTCCTCTCTTGTAAATTATATGTGTTTCAATCCAATCAGTATTTTAAGTGGCTTACGTTATTTTAAAAAATAAGCACAAACAATATAACAAGAAAACAAACAATCCCAGCATCCAAGAAATAACAAATCATACACAAAACTATAATAACTGGGTTTTACAGGCTTTCCACAAAAGAATAGGGTAGTGGTTAGTGTTAAGGTCTCATTCTTTGCTCCACAATAAATGTATCTAAAGGAATCAGTATAATTGTCTTCTGGAAATTTGGAAAAATGGAAACAGAATCAATCACTGTTAATTTTGTTTAGCTTTCATTAAATATAAGCATGGCTCATGTACAGGAAAAGAAGATCAAGGTCATACCACCCTAATATTGAAAGATATACATTGCCTTCTGGGCTCAGTTTAAGGTGTTGATTTTGACCTCTGAAGGTTTAAATAGCTTATTGCCTGGTTATCCAAGGAACTGCTTAACTTGCTATGAGACTGACAGCTCACTATGTTTTACAGAATGTTTTTTTGAGGTCATTGTCTCTCATGGAAACATGAATAATGGCTTTTCCTTGTAGTGCTCAGTTTGTGAAAAGTGCTTTCTTCAGAAATAACTTTGGCCCTTACTCTCTAGGCTTAATGCCCAACCGAGAGCATTAAGAGCCGAGGTGGCGCAGTGGTTAGGGTACAGTACTGCAGCTACTTCAGCTGATGGCTAGTTCAGCAGATCAGCGGATCAAATCTCACCAGCTCAAGGTTGACTCAGCCTTCCATCCTTCCGAGGTGGATAAAATGAGGACCCAGATTGTTAGGGGGCAATATGCTATTTAGTATACTGTCTTTGGTGTAAGCCGCCCAGAGTGCTCGGAGAGTGGGCGGCATAGAAATATGACTAATAAAATAATAATAATAAAATAAATAAACCTTCATATTGATTTTAAAAATTAAAGTTATAATCTTTCAATATATTTCATTAATGATTTTAAGATAATTTCTTAATTTACATCATCATGGTTTATCTAATGTATATATTACCTTAATGTTATTCATGGCGAGTTATGTATATGTAGGGCAGTGGTGGGATTCTACCGGTTATACCTGGTTCGGGTGAACCAATAACGGCGGTGGCGGGAAGCTCTGTGCATGCACAGAGGTGGCGTGTGCACTCACATTTCCAAACCAGTAGCGAAGGTAAGTGAATACCACTACTGATATAGGGCAGTATTCAGCCAGATGTATAATACAATTTTCTGTATTTAGAGTAAAGCATTTCATCGGTAACCTTCCATTTTAATCAAAACTTCCCTTATCAATCTATTGCCACTAAAATATACTGTGACCACTGTATTAAATGTGATTGATTTCAATACACAGGTTAAATGTATTTTGAGGCATATATGTCTTTTGAAACCAGTTGTGGTTCAAATTAGACAGTATGAGCCACAGATAATCCTGGCTGGTATGATCCAGCTAAACTTGAAACTGATTTAAGTATTGGTATATACAATACAATAAATATTAGAATACAGGATATTTTTTCTGTTCTACTGAACTATTGATAAAACTAACCATACGTATAACTGACCATGGAAAACAAATGCTGACCAAATCAGCATTTGATTCTTAATCTAAAACTACCCTTTACAAAAAACTAAATGGAGCAATTTTATAGAAAAAAAATAGAATAGATAAATATGATTTCATTAAAAAACAAATACATGAAACTTCTCAAAATATGATTAACTGTTATTGTTCAATTTTGAGAACAGAGATTAGAAAATAAACTCTTTTGACTCAAATTAACTGCTTTTAACAAAAGAAGATTTCATCTCAAAATCTGTCTTCTAAATGCTATCTTATATTTTAAGTAAGAAATCAAAAAAATATGTTTTCATTTCTGAAGACTATTTTATATTCTAGATCTCTTATCTGCTATGCCTTTCATTCCAGTGCAGAAAAGTTTCAATTTTTGTTTTAAAATCTGTGTCTTGAAGAGAAAGTACATTGTCTATCTCTGATGATAATACGACTTTTGATAGGTTAAGGCTTTTGAAGTACAGTATGTTACTGAACTACACATTAAAAGAGCTCCTGTGTTATTCCTCTTTTTTCTGATTTGCCCCTTATTATACAATTTAAAGCACTGTGCCTGTGTGAACTATTGCAAAATAGAATTTTTAACAAGCCAGTTGCTCCCATGCTGACTTCATTGATGTTCTTTTGTTAGGAAGAAAGTTTATGAACTATCAAAATTAATTATTTATTTTATATATTCTAAATGTTTCTCCTAGTGCCAAAAATTAGGGACTTAAATTTTGCCTACCCTATGGAATGAGATGGATAAATTTAACTCTTGCATTTGGTCATAGACGGTTGATTATCAATGCTCACTTCCTTCCTCAAAAGCAACATGTTTATACCAACTAACTTTGCCTAATGCTAGCAAAGTATATTATTCAGTTTTTTTATAGCCTTTCTATAATCTATGTTTACAATAGAAGAATTTAATGCTGGGATTGGGGCAAATGATTCTGCCTTATTTGCAGTCTTCTATTATTCATCTTCAATATAGAAATAATCCTCGATTTATGACCCAAATGAGCCCAAAATTCCTGTTGCTAAGCAAGAAAGTTAAGAGAGTTTCCTCCATTTTATTACCTTTCTTGCCATAGTTGTTAAGTGAATCATTGTAATTGTTAAGTTAATAATGGTTATTAAGTGATTCTGGCTTCCCCATTGACTTTGCTTATCAGAAGATTGCAAAAAGTGATCACATGACACTGGGGCACTGCAACTGTCTAAATATGAGTCAGTTGCCTAGAATCTGAATTTTGACCATGTGACCCTGGGGATGCTGCAGTGGTCTGAAAAACAATCAAAAGTCATTTTTTTCATTGCTGTTATAACTTTAAATATTGTAAATGAACTGTTGAAAGTGGAGGACTACCTATAGTTTACTATACTACATTAAGAGCTGTGGTGGCACCATAGTTAGATTGCAGTTCTATAGGCTAGTTCTGCAGCTAACTGCCGACTGCCAGTAGTTTGGCAGTTCGATTCCCACTGCTGAAGGTTGATTCAGCTTTCCATCCTTCTGGGGTCAGTAAAATGAGGACCCAGATTGTTGGGGGCAATATGCTGACCTGTAAACTGCTTAGAGAGGGCCATAAAACACTATGAAGCGGCATATAAATCTAAATGCTATTGCTATACAAATCAAAGGTTGTGATTTGTAAATCTGCTGAGTTGTGTTTAATTATATTGGTGACTAGATTAGATATATTCATCTTTGATGGGATAGTAATAACTTACCTTAATGGATTATGTCAAAGTCTATTTAATCTAAAAACCATTTATCTTTTGCCAGAAATTTATGAATAAAGGTTTTCTTTCAGCCAAATCTCTTAGCAAAGAACAAATTGCTACAGATGACTACTGACTATAATAATTGTGTGATTTCAGATATTTCTTCAGTTATTACACAAATCTTTCCTAGCAGTTATTTAAGTGGTGCCTTTGCTTGTGTTTCTTTTAAAGGAACACTTTGATCAAAAGTGTTTTTGGATAAAAATGCTTTAATAGCCAATTGCATGCTTTCTAGGAGCAATAGTACGCAAATACAGAAGGAAAAAGAACAAACTGAAATAGGCCTGGATGTTGTGGTCTGCCAGCAGCCTGCGGAGCTGGGAGCAGAGTTGGACAGTGAAGAGGCTGGGGAGGAACAATGGCCAGTCCTGGAGTCTGGGGAGGAGACTGCGTTGGAGGCATAGATAGGGCCAGGGCCATCTGGGAGTTATGTGCGGACTCCGGAGCCTCCAGAGTCGGGCAGCAGAGAGGCAGAGGAACAGGAGGAGCCTGTTCCTAGTGCACGCATGTGCAGTGTTGCTAGAAGGCAAGAACAGTTAAAACAAAAGGGATAACTCAGGAGTAAGGCCTGGAGATGATTGGCCCCTCCCATAAGGCTTAAAAGAGGAGCAAAGGCACGTGGGCCCTTTGCAGGAAAGCAACGTTGTTAATTCTGTTCCCAGTCAGCATCTCTGCTTGATTCTGGACTCCGTGTGGCTTTGCCAAGTAGGTCTTTGGCAGCGTGTCAAAGGAGATAAAGGTTGGTGATTATCTCGAAGGACTTCTCCCGAAGGACTCTTTGCAACTAATTGGAACTTAGCTGTGAATGAAAGTAATTCACAGCTGTTGCAATAAAAGAGGTTTTTGGGACTACTCGTGTGTTTTAATCACTCAGTAAGCCTAGGTCACAACACTGGACTTGTCTTATTCAGATGTCTAGCACCATTTGTGGCTGTGCCTATTTAATCAAAAATAATAGAAGGGATCCTTATGTGGTTATATCATGTTTGGGATGTCATATTCTGGCAGAATTTGGAGAAGGATTTCAGACTCTGTAGTCTACAGTTTTCATCTAGACACTTCACTTAATGCTCATTCCCAGGGGTGAAATTTACTTACCTTCGCTACCAGTTCATAAATGTGTATGTGTGTGTGCATGCTACACTTGCACATGCCTCCTCCACACATGCCCAGAGGGTCAAAAATGGGACATGATGACATCCGGGTTGGTGGGAGGAGCCTCCCACCGCCGGCGCTACCAGTTCGCCTGAGCAGGATAAAACCGGCTCAGTTTCACCACTGCTCATTCCCAATATGATCCTATAAACCTAAAGGTGGTAACCAGGCTTATAATTCAGTTTAAGTTCAGAAAATCTGAACCAACCTATTAAAAAATGGCATGGTAGGCCTCCCTCCCTCCCTCCCTCCCTCCCTCCCTTTGATGAAGCAGCCCATATTTCCAGCACTTAGACTATGAGTGTAGTAAGAGTATATAAATATAGCCAAATAGTTTATCACAATTAGCATCTTAAATAGAAACTGTTAGACTAGATCAGGGGTGTCAAACTCATGTCGTCATAGTGGTGTCATGTGACATATTGGGACTTTTTTCCCCTTCGCTTAACTGGGCGTGAGCGTAGCCAGCATGTAACACATCCGGCCCACAGGCCACGAGTTTGACAGCCCTGGACTAGGTGGAAGAGGGCAGGATTCTGATGGAGGAGGAGTTTATTTTACAGTAGCATGATTCACATGGATGTGAGATTAGTCCTTTATTCAAAAATACATGAATACAACCAAATCATCTGTGTTTTATATTGATGTCAAATTTATATATTAGGTCTATATCTAGAAATAGGGTTCAGATAATGTTAGAAGCTTCCATTATTGAATGCTTACCGCTTTTGCTCACTAGTACATTATGAGTCTACTACAAAGAGTTCAAAGCAGTATTGTATCTCACAATACTTTTGATTAATAATTATGCAACTCCTTGGTAAAATGTTTTGATAATACTGATTTACATATAAAGGTAATCTTTGACTTATGACCATAACTGAGCCCATTTCTGCTGCTAAGTGAAACAGTTGTTAAGTGAATTTTGCTCCATTTTATGACCTTTTTAACCACAGTTGATAAGTGAATCACTGCAGTTGTTAAGTTAATAACATATTTGTTATGTGAATCTGGCTTCCCCATTCACTTTGCTTGTCAGAAGGTCGTAAAAATTATCACATAACCAAGACATTGCAAACTGTCAGTTGCTAAGCATCTGAATTTTGATCATGTGACCACAATGCTGCAACAATGATAAGTGTGAAAAATGGCCATAAGTCACTTTTTTCAGTGTGTTATAACTTCTTATAGTCACTAAACAAAAGCCCATATTGGCTGGAAAATCAATAAAAAATTAGATATATGCTGAAGTTTCTGTTACATTTTCTCATATATACAGAACAGTTTTTTGGGCTTTAGTATACCATTATAATAAAAAAATATTTCAGTATTAACATTAGCAAGATACTAGGTTATGGTGTCTTCTAAAAAGCCTACTTCATTTTCAATTTGTACAGTGGAACAAATAACTATGAATATCAAGGTGATATTTGGGGATTACTGGCCCTTAGAAGGATAAGGCTGAGTTTCTACACATTTTCCCAAAGGTGTGTCATAGCCTTCCTTAAATTCTTTCATTCCAAGACATGCATCCTGTATCATTAAGGCATTTGTAATCTAAGTCTCGGACCAAGAGTTGTTATGTATCCATTAATAGATTAACAGAATTGGAAGGGACTTTATAGGTCATCTAGTCCAATCCCCCACTCAAGCAGGAGACCCTATATCCATGATGGTGAACCTATGGCACATGTGCCAGAGGTGGCATGCAGCGCCCTCTCTGTGGGAACACGAGCTGTTGCCCCAGTTCAGCTCTGCCATGCATGCAAGCCCGTCTCCCGCCGGGCAGCTGGTTTTCAGGCCTCTGCTGTGCACGGGAGTGCGTGTGCATGCACGGGAGGAGTGCATGCATGGGAGGAGTGCATGCGTGGGGATGGGGCGTATGCACAGGGGCTGTGCACGCATTGCATTTTGGGGGCCTGGGTGTGCACGCATGCATTCGCACGCACGCTTTGTGCACTCGGTCCGGAAAAGGTTAGTCATCACTGCCCTATACCATTTCTGACAAATGGCAGTCCAATCTTTTCTTGAAAGTCTCAAGTGATGAAGCTCCCACAACTTCCAAAGGCAAGCTGTTCCATTGGTTGATTGTTCTCACTGTCAGAAAGTTCCTCCTCATTTCTAGGTAGAATCTCTCCTTGGTCAGTTTCCATCCATTATTCCTTGTCTGGCCTTCAGGTGCTTTAGAAAACAGCTTGACCCCCTCCTCTCTGTGGCAGCCCCTCAAATATTGGAACACTGCTATCATGTCTCCCCTGATCCTTCTCTTCACTAGACTAGCCATGCCCAGTTCATGTAACATAATTTGTCAATACCACAATTTTGAGCAATTGGAAAAGAATCAGGTTTTTTTCTTCAATTGGATGGGTGTCAATGCAACTCTATTCTGGCAAGAAGTCTGTAATCAGAACTTGCTTTCAGTTTTGAGATCTGTAGTCAAAATTGTATTTTGTTTCTGTAGATCCTGACTATCTTGACAACTCTGCAATATTTCAGTTCAACATAGGAATTTAGAGAGAAAATTGGTTTTTCATGTTTTTGTCTTATTTTCTAATATTCTAGGTATATGAAAATTCTAAACAGATTCTAAGACAGCAAATTTTGCATAGTGAACAGCAAATGGATTTGAGCTAATTGCGACACATTAACATTTTGGTGGGGTTTCCAAATCTTTTCAACCCACTGTTTATGTCTGACCTTGAAACAACATAGAACATTCACACAGCATGTTTTAATGCTCTTCCCTTAGTGCTCCTAAAAGGAAGATGTTGCCCTTAGTAAGTGACTCTGCGCGTGTGAAAAAATGAGTCATGTTGTCTTGCATTGTTCATTCTATTGTTGTCTGCACCCTTTTTAGTGAATTAGTTAGATAGATTTAATGAATTTTATATCCACTTTTATTTGGAAGATTTGAAACAGGAAATTATTCTCAATATGGCAAAATTCTGTGCTGCTGCCAAAAGAATTAGGAGAATATTGACTCAAGGGTCCATCAACTGTTAATTCACATCATAAACAAAGATTACATTTGATACTTCCAGGCTAGTTAGCCCAATTCCCTGTTATTGGTACTATGAAGAAATCACTGCACATATACAAATATACAAAACATATACAAATAAAAATCCATACATCTGTTCATGACAGATTTTATACTCTACCAGTCTGGCCAAACTGTAATAAAAATTAATTCATTGAAATAATTTTGATGATTGAAATTTGATGATAGCCTGAATAACTTTTCATAATGAGAATTATACACCAGAGAGTTGCCTTTTCGAAGTATGAATCATAATAGTCATTTCCTCATCAGCAAAGAAGAATATACTTTTTGTGTGTGTTAAGCCTTTCATATTTTGACATCCTAAGCAACTATTAAGAAGTAATTATTTAGGGGAATTAAATTTGTCATATAGGCTGATTGACTCTACCTTACCACTAACCAAAATAACCAAATAACTGCCTTATTTTGTTTAATTTCAGAGAAACAGCATATTCAGTGGAACAGATCTCTTGACATGGGAATAAGAGGGTAGCTCCTTGACTAACTGAAGTATGAACTTCTGAAAATATAAGAATAGATAATGAAAGGACTGGGACAAAGAAGCATAAATTCAGTGTAATGTTGAACATGGAATGTTAAGGCAAATAAAGATTTTTAAAGATTATATTTGTTCTTGAGAGCAATCATGCTACCCATAATATGCTGCATACTATATGTCTGGTTGAAGGCAAGCAGCAGAATGTACATATGTCATTTCTGAAGGGAATACCAAGAATATAATTTGGAAAATTTGGATGTTAGATGGAAATGACAGATGGGCAACACACATTTAGCAATAGCAATAGCATTTTGACTTACATATTGCCCCATGGCATTGTACAGCACTCTCTGGGCAGTTTACAATATAAGAATTATTTGCATATTGTCCCCAACAGTCTGGTCCTCATTTTACCAACCTGGGAAGGATGGAAAGCTGAGTCAGCCCTGCAACAATCAAACTCTAGGCTGTGGGCAGAGATTGCCTGCAATACTGAACTTTAACCATTCCTTTAGAAAGCTGTAGGAAATACAGTCTACGAAGTTTGGATTAAGTAAAAAAAAAAAAAAAGGCAGAGTATTTCTTGCTAATAGGTCAAGATGCAAAAACCAGCTGGAAGGAACCATGAATAGAATAGTTGCAGAAGATTTAGACCTCAGTGAAATTTCCAGAATATAGCACTCCAGCATATTTCTTAACTGTTACTATTTGTCTTGGGTCTTCTGTAAATGGATAAGTTTGCAGAACACTATTTTAATTTCCCATAATATCCTTACATAGCATTGCAGGAAATGGGACTCAACTGGCTCCTTATAGGGCTACCAACTCTATAAAATTACTCAATTTCCATTTTCTTTTTAAAATTATCAATATCTCTTAGGATGATGTTTTATTGTTCCAAATTTTCTGCAACATAAACATTAAAATATCAATGACTATTTCTACAGTTCTTTATTTCTAGTATCTATTTGCCTGTACAAAAATCTAATATATTATGCCCTTATAATCTTCAGCAACTGATCATAAAGTATACTTGACAATGCAATGATTTCCTTTCATAAAATTGAACTAATAGAATGGATCAAAATGATGCTTCATATAAGACAAATAGATAATTACCTTAAGAAGCTTTCTGGTTCAGTTCAATCTGTCATTTAGAATTAAGAAAATAACTTTGAATATGGCTATTATCCAAAAGTATTTCCATTAACCTCTCCATCATTTGCTAAGCAGAGCAAATGCAAGGTCAAATGCTTTTTACTCCACTAACTGGATGCAATAAAGTGATATTTTTGTTTGTTCATATAAAACCTGAATTACTTCACTAAAGATTCACAATATAAAACCTGATATTAAAAACCTGGAACTACCATCTGTTCCTTGGGGAAACAAAGTGAATCACAAACCTGTGAGGACTTTCATCCTTGTCAACATTCTTTATTCAATCACAAGTCTCATGATTTAAGGACAAATATTTTTGCTGCTAATGTATTATAGGAATTGCCCCTTAAGCACCTGCAGCAAGACATCCCACACTGAAGGTATCTCTCAATCAGATACTCTTCTCTAATCAGTACTTCCTTTGAAGTTTTCCTGTCACTCAGGCAGACAGCTAATTAAGCAAGTTCTTCAAGAAAGAGTCTCCCAAAACTAGACAGAAAAGAGGATGATGGAGTGGGAAGAGACTTATTTCAGTATGAAAGAGACAGAACTGATTTCTA
Organism: Arizona elegans; assembly: GCA_022577455.1. Lineage (NCBI taxonomy): Eukaryota > Metazoa > Chordata > Lepidosauria > Squamata > Colubridae > Arizona > Arizona elegans. The sequence continues at coordinate 41,178,481 of JAKOOJ010000002.1, forward strand.
AGAGTCAGGCAAGAACGAATAGGATGATTAGTGTAACTTGGAAGAAGAATGCAAAGAAAATAAATGAATGGGATAGGCACAGACCACTCTTTTGTTATTTCAGTTCATGATAGTAATGAAGACATCAATACTGATAGTGATCTGAAGTCCAAATCTATTGAGAACACTGTCTAGAACAGAATAGCTCTCCTAAGGGTACATGTAAAAAACAAAATAGTATCTGGAGGCTGTGAATCAGTTTCTTCTGGCCAAAATATTTCCTCAAAATAACTTCCCATATGGTTTTTTTAAATTCTCTATAGGAAAAAGATAAAGTATTGCAGTAAATTTGAATTCAACAGGAGCCCTTGTTAGATGAAACCTGCTAAAGAATACTGAATAATTAAGTAGCAACATACCTGTTTATAAAGAATAAATGCTGCTAATATAGTTGTATTGGATGCACAGTATACTATCACTTAATATTATCAGCTAATGGACATTCATGACATTTGAAGAAAAAGTTAGATTTATTAAAAGATTAAGAAAGCTTCCTTCAGAAGCAGATCAGAAAGAGGGAAAAGGATTCTTGTATCTTAAACTAATTTTACTAGCAACTGTCTAGGCAAGAAAAAACTGAACTGAATATGTGAAAACACATATACTCATCTGCCTCCAATTGATCTCACTGATCCCATTGATAAAATGATTGCTATCATCACAAGTATTCATGTTATTTCTTTTTCTAGCAGTTCAAAAGCAGTTTGGAAAGGGTGGTTTTAAACAGAAAAACGCAACCGTCTAAGACTACTTTTAGAACGGCAAGCATTGAAAAGAGCAACAATAGTCACTGAATTCAATCCTCTTGCTCAGTGCAGGAAGACAAATGAAAACAGATGGTGGCCCAGCTCTCATATAGCCCATTGAGGGAAGGGAAGCACTAGGGAAGCTCTGGTATCTGGCTCAATAGTAGATCAATAGATCCCCTGTGAGAGGGATCTTGGAGTCCTAGTGGACAATCATTTAAATATAAGCTAGCAGTGTGCTGCAGCTGCCAAAAAAACCAGCACAGTTCTAGACTGCATTAATGGAGAGATAGAATCAAGATCATGTGAAGTGTTAATACCACTTTATAATGCCTTGTAAGACCACACTTGGAATACTGCATCCAGTTTTGGTCACCACCATGTAAAAAAGATGTTGAGACTCTAGAAAGAGTGCAGAGAAGAACAACAAACATGATTAGGGATCTGGAGGCTAAAATATATAAAGAATGGTTGCTGAAATTGAAAATAATGAAAACAAGGACTTGGGATGACATAATAGCAATGTTCCAATATCTCAGAGGTTGCCACAAAGAAGAGGGAGTCAAGCTATTTTCCAAAGCACCTGAGGGCAGGACAAGAAGCAATTGATAGAAGCTAGTCAAGGAGAGAAGCAACCTAGAACTAAGGAGAAATTTCCTGACAGTAGAACAATTAATCAGTGGAACAATTTTCATCCAGAAGTTGTGAATGCTTTAACACTGGAAATTTTTAAGAAGATATTATATTGTACATTCTCAATATCACAGAAAAAAAAGTAAGTTGCTATCCATGGACAAGAAACTTTTAAGATTTACATCATACTAACACATCCTACACCAGTAACCTAATGCATTCCCAAACTGAATGTTTCAGTTGACCTATAAACATTTAAATATGTTTTTTTAAAAAAGACTGTATGTGCCCTTGTATTTTAAAAGACTGTATGCCCCTAGAACCAGTGGTGGGTTGCCCCCGGTTAGGACCAGTTTGCAAGAACCGGTAGTAAAACCGGCAGGAGGCCCCACCCACTGCTCTGGATGTCATTATCGGCAATCTGTGCCTGCATGCGTGCAATCCTATTGCGAACTGGTAGTAAAGGTAAGTAGAACCCACCCCTGCCTAGAACACACAAAATGTGTTCTACTATCTCCCTCCTGTGTTCTTGCTCTTCAGTGCTAAATTTATATACTGTACACCTATTATATGTCACAAAGACCTCAAGAAAAGCTTCTTAGCTAGAGATTCAGGGGAGGAAAACACTGGAGCTTACTTTACCATAGCAACGGATGGAATTTAGAAAGAAGCCAAATATAGATGGCTGAATAAAGTTTGCTTAGTAACGTCACTGGAGTTTATTTTGGTTCTTTAAGGCAGAGGTTTATACTGCAAAGGATCACAATTCTTCTCTTTACGTAATTATCTGTGAGGGATGAAAAATAAATGAAGATAGTACCCTAATTTAAGAGTGGAAATCCAAAAGTGGATTTATCTTGAGTTAGAAATGGTATAAAACCACTCCATAGTTCATCACACATTATCAATTTTTCATTATGTGGATACAAAGAAAGTCAGATATACATTTCTACACTGCTCCTTTGCAGAAACCCTATTCTATTCATTGATAAAGATGCCTTTGGCATAATAATTAATCAAGACTGTAACTATTTTAAAATTCACATATTTTTACATTTGTCATTTCCCCTACGTACAGTATTAAATACTTTAATAAAATGATGTTTAAAGGAGTTCAGCTCTTAAATCAGTAGTAATTGGAATAAAATCACAAGGACTTTTGTAAGAAATTATACTACAGTTATGTAAAACTGAAGCATGTGTGACAAATACACGTGAGAATCCTCTTTTCATATTGTTTCAAGGAAACCAAGAGAGAAAACCAAGACAGCATTCTGAATTCTGTTATAATAACATCTTATTTACTAAATGAGAATTCACTAAATGAGAATTAAGTATACCCTTATTTAATATATTTCACTGAATGACAATGAATTAGATCTGAAAGAAGACGACTTTAAATTCAATTATCTTCCATGAAATCTTATAAACTGAGGTTAAAAATATTTGTCACATCAGCTATATTTATTTATTTATTTATTTTATTTGATTTATATGCCGCCCTTCTCCGGAGATTCAGGGCGGCTTACAATGCATTATATAACTGAGTGCCCTAGTGCAGCTGCTGAAAAAAGAGCATAAAATGACTAACCAAACATAATTCTAAAATACCTAGTCAGATGTAGACCTCCAGAAATTACAAATTCTATTAAGTGAATTTGTGTGTCTGTCTTTATCTATGTATATATCTATATCTACAAATCATAAAATGAAGGGTGAACAGTTAGATTCTTAGCTGTTTTGTACAATATATATTAGCCAGTGAGATTGAGAAGCTGAGAATACAATTGGGAGAATTAGAAATATATACAGTTAAGAATCTACTACAGCTAGGGATTGAGAGAGATGGGTGGTTTAGAAATATGAAGTATAAATTAAAATTTCTTTTGTAAGCAAAACATCATCAAACAAATAAGGCAGAAAAATATATAAAATAGGGCCTAGTAGAGACAGAAATTAGAAATTCTAAAGTGGATGTTCAACAGTTGAAATACGAGAAGAAACCCTGAAGTTGTCCAATTACAGATCAATGGCTCTAAAAGTACTCAGGTCTTCTTCAGTAGAATGTTGAGTGGCCCATCATCCAGCATCTGTTAATCTGAAAGAAGAGTTGCCTAGAGTTTAAATCCTGGAGTATAAGTATGTATGTTTCTAACTGTCCACAATAAAGATTGAAATCTGAATCATGTTTGGGAGTGGCAGCTCTTCAGTGTACACTAGGTCAGGAAACAGACACTATGTGAATTATTTGAACTTTACAGGGTTTAGTGACAGAATCTTGAAAACATGACAGAAACTCGTCTCTCTTACACTAGGCAGAATCATGTCAGATTTTTTTAAAGGAAGTATTCTGCCAAAACTACCTGAGAGATGAATTATGCGTTAAGTGTCTAGAGACAGTGATTTATTGTTGAACACAAGAGTGGCATTCTGTAAAAAACTGAAATTAAATCTGAAGTGGAAAAATCCAGTCAACCATAAGAGCAGCAAAGAGTGAAGAAACCTCTGCATCAGGGGTGAAATGCTCCTGGTTCAGACCGGATCAGGCAATCAGTAGCAATGGCGGCGGGTAGTTCGGAGAACCGGTAGCAAAAATCCCTGCCCCCCCCGCCCATGCCCACCCAATTGCTCGGTCCCCACTTGGCAGCTTGCTGCTTCTTTCGGGCTCACTTGCTTTTCCTGCCTTGCTTCAGCTACTGCAATCCATTGCAACAGCTAGCAACTCTGCCTGCCTGCAATCAATCCAATCAGTGAGCAACTCAATCTGCCTGCCTGCCTTATGCCTTCAATTTGGTAAGTAACTGGGTTTTTTTTGGGAGGGGGGAAGCTTTAAAAAAAAATTAATTGGGGTTTTTTTAGGAGTTTTATTTTTTTTTGACAGCAATTTAAAGTTAAGGAAGTTTTAAATTTAACTGCTTTTATCTAAAAATATAAATAAAATAAAATAAAGTAATAAAATAAAATATTTGTGCAGCTTTCTGAGATTTGGTGTGTTTCTGTAGGGTTTCACTCTAACTACACAAACACACAAAATCTCACAAAGCTGTATGTGGCATTTTGTGTGGAAAAAGTATGAAAGTTGGTTTTTGAGCTTTTTGTGGCTGTGTGAGGTTCCTGCTTGTTGCAGGGGCCATTTTGGGTCAAGTGCAGCTGCTTTGACATTGTGTGTAAGTCAGTTGTGTTGTGTTGTGTTGTGTGCGTGTAAAGTGTAAAAGTTGGTTTTTGGTACCTCTTATTGTTTTGTGTACTTTGTTTATTATTTTTATTATTTATTATTATTGGCCACCTGACTACCAAGCCATGCCCACCAATTAAGCCACGCCCACAGAACCAGTAGGGAAAATTTTTAGACTTCACCCCTGCTCTGCATCTCTTTGCCACCACCTATTGAAGGTCCAGATTTTTGCAAACTATTAACATATATTGTCCTTCTTACAGCTTTTATTGCCCCATTTCTAATCCAAGAAGTACCTTGCTTTCTAAAAGAGATTATTTAACTTCATTTAGAAAGCAAAAATGCTATAAGTAGTATTTTTCAAAATGAATGCAGTTTTTAGCTGTTGACTAAATGGACATTTAACCTGATACATGCAAAATATATGCAGATTCAAGTCAAAACATTGTATTCCTTGGTCTTACTTAAGTATGAACCAACATGCATGTTAATCTAATAATTAAATTCTTCTTTAAACAACCCCCTACCCCCCAAATATTAGAACTTGGATTGAAAGAAGAATTTGTTTGACTTGAAATGTAAATAAAGATATGCATTTCTCCAAGGATTATTCTTAATTATTTTAATTAATACATGGCTTGTTTTATAGTTTATTGGCAAACTGAAGTATTTTAAATGCCCACAATTTGTGTTAATTAATCCTCAGTCTATAATCATCTTCCAACTTTCAACTATGTTCTTAAAACCAGTTGAAAAGTTGAACGAATTGATATTCAACTCTAACAAGCTTATACTATTTCACAATATATAATTTATATACTATGTTTATACTATTTCATAATATGACCATGTTATATAGAATTATATAGATTACGTGTGTGCACTCCTTGGAAAATCTGCCATGTGAGAGATTTAAATTTAAGGACTTTATCTTAATAGGATGCTTTCATGCTGATAACCTTTAGCATTACCAATCCAAAGATATTCTGCAGGTTTTCCATTTTTTCCCAATTATGGATTTTATTTTTTAAAAAAGACAAAATGGTAAAATAAAATGGGATAAATACAAATAGAAGCAATACAATCTATATTGTTTGTAAATCTATCTGATCAAGGTAGGATAATTGCATAATAATACACTAATACAGAAGTGCTTCTAATAGCACTCCATATGCACAGAATATTTCAAATGGGTAATAAGCCAAATATAAAATTAGACTTATTTTCCAAGGAGTCTTCTATGGAGAGTATCTGCAATAACTGCAGATCAAATTCAGCAAAAATGAAAATTTTACTCATACATTGAAATATTCTAAGAACCATCTGTGCTGATGATGAAATAGCAATCAATGTAAAAAAATTAAAATAAAGCTAAAAATAAAGATTTGTTGTTAAGGCTGAGATATCACTACTTATTCAAAATTGATCTTTTTCTCTCTTGCAACACTTTTGATAAATAGATACATAGCTTTTGCTTAGGAACAATTAAAACTGTTTATGCAAGATAAATATCATTGTTAATTATAGTTAACAATGGAACTTTGCTGACAGTGAGAGGCTGAAGGAATTGAAATTACTATCTATAAGACTACAAGATTTGCCTGCCAAAATCTGGCTGACCACAAGTTGTTTTCAAAAGGACAGATTTTTTAGTATGCTCTGGAAAATTGAAAGTGAAATATAAAAGTAAGAATTAAAATAAATAAAGCAAGTATTTTAATCTAAAAAAATTAACATATTTTCAGAAATACGCAATCATAATAATTTTTTTCAACAATGATATGTATTGGGCATATTGAAATTATATTCAAAGAGCCAGGTTATATATAGATGATACTTATTAAAATTGCAAAACAGTTTAAGTTAAGGGAAAATTAAAAGGTGTTTTTGCTTGTAAAAGAAAAAAAAGTAGTGATTTGGCAAAAGAGCCTTTCTCAATGATTTAATTACTCATCCTTTTTCTGTAAGAGAAGCATGGCACCCACCAGAATTATACCCTAATCTTGTACATTAAAAAATTGAGTTACTTATTTGCTTTCCAAAAGTTTGACAATCCTGTCAATTAATTAATTAATGTAAACATATAACCAGACTGGAATAATTATTTGTACAATTAATAGCTAGATTCATAAGGTTAACTTTCATTTCTGGAGAATCTGAAGTCACTTCCATTTTCTTTTCTTGGCACAACATTACAGAAATGGTAGTTACCAGGGATGATTCTATTTGATTTCCAAGCTTATACAAAGTCAGACCAACCAAATGTAAAGAAAGTATGCATGATTTTGAGTTCTCTACAATTTAATTATTTAATAATAAAATAATGGATTTTACCACAAAGTAATACATTGGAATCTGGAGTAGTAAATAACCCAAGGTTTCTGCAGGAATAATACAAATGTCTTTATGGCTTGTAGATTATTTAGATTTTTCTCCAGAAAAAAAACAAAAACAAAAAAAAGGTCTGTGTCTCTGTTATTCTAAGTCGAATCCAAGTATAATTAATTTAGGTAATCACTAGCCAATAGCCAAATAAAGGAAACAAAACTGCTAGTTTTATAAGGATTTAATTAGGGCTTCTATATTCATTTGGAGACTATTGTAGAGCACCTGTTTATTTCTAGAGATTTAATATATTATTATGACAATGTTTATTTACTCCTCATATCAATAATAGTATTTCATAACAGTGATTAAAAAGCTAACCAAATATAAAGCAAATAAGATTGGATCCTGCTATAAAGCTAATAGTTTAACCACAGAACAGTTATACATTTATAACCTTCTATCCATTCCATAAAGAAAAAATTTACAGGGAGGAGGTGATGAGGCAGGTTCTCAGGTTCTCATAGACAGCTGCTTTGTAAATGAGAGACATATGAGATAAATATTAAACACCAGGTAATGAACATTAACCTGAAAAAGCAGAGGGAATATGGCCAGGATTTAAATCAAGGGGCAGATGTATTGATAGAATGTAATGCAGAGTTGAGGAGAATTTAATTGTCATGCCTAACAGGAAACTCTGACACACCAATTCAGTCAATGAAAGCCTAAACAAATAAATAATTTCAGCTAAAATTGCCAGATAGAGAAGGCACATTTAAAAGGATAGCCTGCTTCAATGTAGCAACCTGCAGATTGCAGTACAACTGTAACAGAGGAGGTATTCAGCAGGTTCTGACCAGTTCTGGAGAACCAATAGCGGAAATTTTGAATAGTTCGGAGAATCGGTAAATACCACCTCTGACTGGCCCTGCCCACATCTATTCTCTGCCTCCCAAGTCCCAAATGATTGGGAGGAAATAGAAATTTTGCAGTAACCTTCTCCTGGAGTCAGGTGGGAATGAAGATTTTACAGTATCCTTCCCCTGGAGTGGGGTGGGAATGGAGATTTTACAGTATCCTTCCCCTGCCACACTCACCAAGCCACTCCCACAGAACCGGTAGTAAAAAATTTTGAATTCCACTACTGAACTGTAAGGTCTCTCCAAAGATCTTGGTCAGTCTGTAATGGTGAATCCCAAAGCAAGCTGGTCCCAAGCAGTTAAACATGATCATTTTGAATAAGAAATCAACTACAAGAAAGAGGTAGCTCTCAGTAAACACATTGGTTCTGATAATTAAAGCTTGACCTTGCAGAATAAGGCTTTTATTAGAAAGTTCTTGGAAATACCCATTTAATATTCCTATATCTGTAAAAAATACTGTAGATGTGGGAATTTCAAAAATCCTTTCAGTGTTAATAATACTTCACGAGTTTCAGATGCTGCTAATTTATTTAGATCAAATTGTGAAATCAAAATACATTTCAGTTGAGTATATTGCAATTGTACAGTTTTGTACAATCTGAAATCCTCATCAATGAATGAATGAATGAATGAATGAATGAATGAATGGGTTACCTGCTATTTTCAAATGTGAGATTAACTCAGTGTAAATATGGCATATAGATAAGAATCAAAATTAGACTTGTGGCACAATAGCTTCAAAATGCCTGTAGATTTTAATGTTGGAAATACCATATAATCATGACTAAAAGAGGAAGTGAGCCTCAGCCATGATATCAGAAAAATCACACATTACTGTTTAATTGTGCCCATTATAGTTTTAGACTTCACCTGAATTTAATTCAGAATACAAGTAAAATATATATAACTAGTTCTAAAGCTGAAAGTCAGGGAAATTAAATCACATATCATCATAGAAGATTTTAAAAATATAGGGACTTGTACTTAAATTTTCTAAAAAATGTAATAACATCAATCTTATTTTATAGGTATTAACACAGAAATTCTTCTAAATACATACTGTATATGAGTCTTTAATTAATATTCAGGGAACACGAGTTAATAGAACAACTGTTCTCTCCTACTACTGTCGAACAATACTGAAAGGCAGAAACAAGAAAGATACAATCTTTCTTATTTTGCCAGCTTTGTGCATGGGGAGAGGAGTACTGGCTGGGACATGATTTAAAGGCAAATATGAAATAAATCAGATCTCCCAGCCAAATCAAATGCGATTTTAATCAGTAAGGCCAGCCCAAAGTAGGCTTGTTTATAAATGTTTATCAAAATGTTCTTCTCCTGTTTAGATGTATATTCTGAGATGTATCTTTTTATTCATCTTTCTATAAAAGATATTCAGGAAATGTACCATTAAAACATAAAAAAAATTATTTCCTGACAGAAGAAGATTTTATTTTCAATAATCATTAGTTAAAGAATCCAATATATTTTATATTCCTGAAACCAAAAATTGCTTTACCAGCTATACTACCTATTACTAAAGTTTGTAAATCAGATACTATTCAACAGACCTTAACATGGATAGTCCAGAAAGTCAACATTAATTCAGGAAAGTTGGAGACTCTTAATATGCATGGGAATTCAATCTTAAAAATGAATATGAAACTCTATTAGGTAGCCCTATCAAAACTCATTTGCCCCATTCACAGCAGTCTTCCTATCAACACCTTCAATTTCCAAATTCTCAGAAGCAGTTTGAGGATGATCCATTATTGCCTTTATAGTAGTCCTGCTAACTTGAAATACCAAGAAGTAAAAAATCATGCCCGTTTCAGAGCTGCCCCAAATTCTGCAGCAATAAAAACCCTTTCTCTCTAATTCCATGTGAAAAGGAAAGGAGAACACTCCACCTCCCAGTAACCTAGCAATTTGCACTCCAATGCTGAAGAGAAGGATAAATTAACACTTTTGTCAGTTTTATTCCTGATTGGTCTGCACTATTGAAGAGGAATTGCAAAGCATCAGGCTGGCATTTCCCTTGTAGACCTGAACCTAAGGAGCCAAGAGAAAGAATGAAGCAAGAGTTCCCTCCAATGGGGAAATGAAACCATAGCATCAAAATCCACTATAGTGAATATGAGAAAGACAGAAAAAACCACTTCAAAGCATTCAGATACAAAGCAGCTCAAAGGAGAATCAACTTGACTGTTTATCCAGAAAAGACACCAAAGCCAGAGATTGGTACAGCAACCTAGGAATAATGAAGCTAGAATCTCTTTTATTTCATTGACCAAGATCTAAACTATGTAAACTTGTTATAGTATGTATGTGTATAAAGGGTCCTAGAATGATATTAACTGAGATGAACTTATTCAGAAGAACTTTCTTTTCAACTTGCTTCTAGATCTGTGATTCCTTATACACAATGCAGTAAATGTTTAATCTGTTAATTAACTAAAACATTCTGGGAAAGGAATCTAGCATTTAGCACTAGTAAAATGAACAAACAAATCAAGGCTACTGAATGGTGTGGTCCTTATCATTCTCCCTAAAATGTTGTGCAGTGAAATAAGGCAAGTTTAGGCAAACACTTAGAATGGTAGCTTATAGAGCAGGGATGTTAAACTCAATTTCATTGAAGGCCACATCGGGGTTGTGTTTCATCTTGGGGGTGGTGGTGGGGGCATGGCCAGGGTAGACATGGCCAGCTCATCGTCACTCATGTTGGGGGCGCCTGTGGTTGCCTGAGTGCTCTGCCAGTGAAAACTGGTTCCCAAGCTCTGTTTTCGGCTGGGATGGCCTCCTGCAATCCTCTGCCAATGAAAATGGAGCTTGGGAGTGCCACACGCAGCCCATCCGAGCTCCATTTTTGCTAGTAGAGGCACAGTGGGCTGGTCCTTTGCAGTTTCCAGGTCAGCATCATGGGCCATATTTAAGCACACCACGGGCCAGATCCAGCCCCAGGGGCCTTGAGTTTGATACCCCTGTTATAGAGTCATTGAGCTGCCCAACTAACAGGTAATAGGGTCTAGGATGGGGGAACAGAATGAAGTAGAAGAGAAGCAATGCTGGGACTGCTGTTTGGTACAACCCCTCGTCTCTGTTAGCCAGTCTATTTCTGAATACTGATGTAATCCACATTTAAAAGAGTGCTAAATCTTTGTTCAAAAAATAACCTGTTGTGAACAATGACATAGGCAGAACAAAAAAACAGAAATTCATAATGAGCCAATTCTGTCTCCAACTAGGGAAAGATCATAAGAAGTAACCAGGGAACAGTAGAGAAGAATAGAGAACATGAGCATGAAAATGGACTTCCAGAATTGCACAATTGTGATGGGCCCATAAGAGTCATAATCAAAGCTGGAATGACATGGACAAAATAAATAAACCCCAAAATACACCAAAAGGTTGATAAGTAACCATGGAATATAACCTAATCAGCCATAAAAACTGCCTCACCATCATACTAACCCCAGAAGCACTTGGTTAGCTGAGTCCTGAAACATACTTAGATTTCAACAGACATGTTAAAAAACTGCTCTATTCTCATTGGAGTTTTGAGTGCTGAATGTCAGCCTCCAGAGCTCATTTCATCAAATAGTTCTTGATCCATAGCTTCATTCTTTCTAAAGGAATGTAGAAGAAATTTAATTTTGTATATAACTTACACTTGATATAGAAGATTAAATGTTTTGGGGCTGCTGCTCTTTGATTGCATGTTGCTTTTATAGATACATAAATTGTAACAATCCATTTTTTTTAATTAAGTCAAGTGAACATTTGGCAGTCAAATTTTTGAAATATACAGGAAATGTTCAGTAAGACCTGTCCCTAGAGCATAAGAACATATTGTCCTTAACATTTTTATTTCACTTTATGTTAAATTGCCTGATAGTAAGTCACATAAAGTAACACAGGGGACATATGTCTTCTCATATTCCTCTTCATTTTATACTGTATAAATTCTATTTGTGAATTTGTAACATATTGTAAATATTAATAGTGGTTAAAAATGGTAAATTATAGGCATACAGTTAAAAATATTTTATTATTTGCATATTAATTTAATCTGTTTTCAATTACTGGCAGAGAGGACAAAAGAGAATATTTTCGTTTACAGATAGTGGTTTCTTTTTATTCTCAGGTGGAGTTTTTAAGAAACGGGGCACTTACTAGTGAGTTAACATGTCATACAAAGCTATGATTATTATAACTTACTATTAGCTCACAAAGGACTAGTTCATGTGTAATACTGAGTTGATTATCTTTAAATCCTTACATCACACTAGACCAAAAACATATGGACTACACTCTGGGTTGGTGAAGTAAATGAACCCGAAGGTGGTTATCTCCTGTGGAGAAGTACTTTTGAATCAACTTCCTATGACAAGACATATCCCCTTGCCCAATTTTGGAATAACAAGATGGAAATAATATACACTTTAATATTGTTTTCTGTGGATGTGCAAAATAGTCTGCATACAAACCCTTCCAAATACAAAATAGTTACTTTGAAAGGTCTGAGCACTTTTTGGGGACAATTTGATTTGAGAAAAATAAGTGTGTGTGTGTTTGAGTATTGCTTAGGATGCAAAATAAAATGTGACGGTTTCAGGAGAGAAACATTTCAGATGTACCATTCTGTTTTAGATAACATAATTGGAAAAAGTCTTGGCTCTGGAAATTGAGGTGTTGTTTTTTTTTTTTTTTTTGATTCTCATGATGGGCCAAAATAGCAAAAACGTCTTGGTTGTTTCTGCTACTATTGACATAGGCTAAATTAATAGTGGTCAGAGATAAAGTTGTGAAAGCAGAATGTATTTGAGAATGACAAGGCAGTCATTTCATTCAGGAGAGCAACCTCTAGACATAGAAATTGTATTCAGCTCTGGAATGGTGATTCTGTTGAAATCGGTGGTGGGTTTCTACTGGTTCGGGCAAATCGGTAGCAGCAGCAACGGGAAGCTCCACCCACCTGCCTGGACATCATCATGGACGCTCTGTGCATGCGAAGAAGCGCCATGCATGAACAAAGCGAGTGAGTGCACATGCACGCTCACAGTTCCGAAACGGTAGTGAAGGTAAGTGAAATCCACTACTGGTTGCAATGGTAATGCTGATGGTACTGGTAGGCATATCCGATTGTCTGCTTTTGAAGCAATCTGTATCCCAGTTATTTTTTAATTGTGGGGGTTCTTATTTACAGTTTTGATTCAGCTTGGTGTAGTAGATGATAGAACGAGAAGAGAAGAATTTCTCACCCCTGCACAATCATTTTACTTTATGAATTAGCTACATTTTTGAATTTTTTTAAAAAAATCCGCCCTTTGTCTGTTTGCTTATTTGGGGAAAAGTTAGCATTGTTTGTGTATTCTGGTAATGAAAGCATTGCTGCTCTCCTAGATACATTTGTACAGACATTCAATAGAGACTTTTATTTTTATCTTTTAAAAAATTTTTCTCCAAGACTTCTCTCCCCCATCCATCCATTTAGAACAAGGGTGTCAAACTCAAGGCCCGGAGGCCAGATCCGGCCCACAGGGTGCTTAGAACTGGCCTGTGGGACCGCCCTGGAAACAGCAATGGACCAGCCTGCAGTGCCTCTGCCAGCAAAAATGGAGCTCGGGAGGGCTGCAAGCTCCGTTTTTGCTGGCAGAGGGTTGCAGGAGGTCATCGTAGCTGAAAACGGAGCTTGGGAATCCATTTTCTCTTGCATAGCACTTGGCCACCACAGATGCCCCTGACATGAGTGACATCTAGCTGGCCATGCCCCCACTGGACATGCCCACTCCAGCCCCCCCAAGGTCAAACACAACCCTGATGCGGCCCTCAATAAAATTGAGTTTGACACCCCTGATTTAGAGCAAGATTGGTACATTTTCTCCATTCCTCCTCTCTTCCACCAATACAACAAGCAACTGAAACAAGCCTTGGCTGAGCAAACTAGGTCAGTTAGAGGACTAATCAGGGCTAGGTCAAAATTTGACGGTCTAGGAGGGGGACTGCTACAAGGAATGTTAGTATCATGTGTTGTCATCATCTGATATTATGATAGATGAAGCTGGAGAAAAAAAACCTGGTGCTGAGAGGAAAGTTCTTCCCTCTATATAAGCGGAGGTGATGGCATGGATACTTCAGGCAATCAACCTGTTCCCCTGTGTATTTATTATATACAAAGACCAGAGATCCGTAAAGAGCTCTTTCACTTCTTTTTAAGAGCATCTTAATGCGCAGCCATTTAAAGAACAACCTTTTGCCCTCTCTTCCTTTAAATGACATCTGAAACTCTCCTGTATGGTTTGAAGACCTATTAATCTGTCAATACTTCAGAAAAAGCACAACCAATGCCTGGAAATATCAAGCTGTGGGATTAGAAAATTGTACAGGCATTGGATTGTCTTTCTATTTTATAGAGAATTTATTTTTACACAGAGAAAATTCTCTAGTTTTATGAAAGACATCTTCCTTTCAACAAACTACAGCTGTTTTGGAATTCTTAGCTGAACTTAAAATTTCTTATTTTTTTTTCCAAGAGAAGCAGAGCAAAATATATCTGCTGCAACAAGAAACAGTAAACCAGAGCTGGATTATGAGGCAATTTCCACACAAATTGGTCAGTGAATGCCTTTGCCACTTCAACAATAGTTCTGTGTTCATTTCACAAGCCTGTGAAAATGATATACAGAGCACTTGATGGATGGTTATTGGAGATATGAATATGGTTGTACAGAAACATGAAACAGGAACAGGAAGTTCTCAATTTACGACTAACTACTTAGCAACCATTTAAAGTACAACCCACCCGAAAAAGGGGATTTATGACAGTCAAGCCCCCTTCACAGTCACATGACCAAAATTTGTGCATTTGATAACACAGCTATATTTACAATTGTTTGCAGCATCTCGTGGTCATGTGACCATGTTTTATTAGAGTTTTGGAGGAAAAAATGGCATCTCTGGGTTTTGGCAAAACTGTACCCATAGCAAACCACTGTTTGCTTAATGACCATAATCCCTACTTAATAACCAGAGATTCATTTAATGACATAGTATTCACTTAACTGCCACAAAAAAGGTAGTAAAATCGGGTGAGTCATGTGACCGACCTGCTTTATGACTATTACAACATACAACAATAAAGGGCAGGTTCCATTGGTGGGTTCCTCCTAGTTTGGCCCAGTTCGGCCGAGCCGGTAGCAGTGATGATGTGACGTCACCAAACCAGTTCTCTTTGTCCGGGAGCTGGGCCCTCCCGCCCGCCCCCACGTTATTCCTACCTTTATTTCTTCTTTTTTAGCCCAGCTGATAAGTGCGGCAGAGTTGCGCGCGAAGCACGTGCATGAAGAGAACCGGTAGTAAAGCCGGTTGGAACCGCCACTGGCAGGTTCCATTGTGGTTATATGTTAATGATTACCTGTACACATGCTTGAAGTCTGACTCCTTATTACTGATTTACTTTCTCCATTAAAATCTCTAGAAGCAGCAGTATTCTAATGCATCTTAAAATGACAAGCACATTTATGTTCATGCATTGTCCTTTTTTGCTTTAATTTTGGCCTTCTGTCATGCTTCCTCCTTCTATATCCCTAAATATGACCTGTCCTGAGACATTGATTCTATGAGTGTTTCCTATGCTTTATTGTGCTCATTGTGAGGGCTACAAAATAAGTGCCTTGAGGAATAAATGACATACTTTTGATTTTTAATAATGGTTATCCATAGAACTATCTGGTTTCTGGCACTGCAGGTATCAACACACTCCTGGTCCTCATAAGGGTCTATGTTTTTCTTCTCTCCCTCCCCTTTTCCTCTTCCTCTTCCTCCTCCTCCCCCCCCCTCCTCTTTCTTCTTTCTTTCTTTCTTTCTTTATTTATTGCAGGAAGTCCTGGGTAAAGCACAATCATGATCCAATGTGTTTTGATGTTGCTTTAATATGACCATGGAGAAGATATAAAGGAAATCTTTAAAAGGTCAACAATGCTGAGTCAGGAAGGTAAAGAAATAGCAAAGAAAAACCATAGCTTAGATGTCATTTCTTTGCCATGCTGTGTGATTGAACAAAGAAACTGTTGGAAAGCTGAATGCTTTTGAAATTACTTGCTTTCAACACCAGTTTGTAAGAAACACTTGCTCCAGATTCTCTCTCTCTCCACACACACACATATATATACACATATAGCAATACCACTTATATACTGCTTTACAGCACTCTCTAAGTGGTTTACAGAGTCAGCATATTGCCCGCTGAGTCAACCTTGACCTGGTGAGATCCGAACTGCAGGCAGTCAGCAGAAGTAGTCTGCAGTACTGCATTCTAACCACTGCGCCATTGTGGCTCTTACATATATATATAAATACATACATACATGCGTACATATATATAAATATATGTATGTAATCCTACAATAACAAAAACCTCCCTAAATTTATACAAGCAAAATGGAGATTAAGAACCAGTCACAAAATAGATAGAAATGGGTTAAGGCAGGGGTGGGCAAATGTGGCTCTTTTACAACCTGTGGACTTCAACTCCCAGAATTCCTGAGCCAGCTGGGTTAAGGGAAGAAAAAAAAAAGAACTGGTGGTTGAGACACTATTTCCAAAGTATTGACCAAGCAAAATGTAAGAATGGTTTTCTGCGATATGTGTTTTATTTATATATAATTTATTTCCCATGTGAATTTTGACGTGAAAAAAATCTGGATAATGTATTGCAATGTAGATATTTTATTATTATAATCAAGTTCTGTCATCATAACAGAAGTTTATCTCCTTTCTTCTATTCTTTTCAGGATCAAGGTAAAAAAAGGATAATTCTAGGTTTCTTCATCTTTTGCAGCTGGATTTGTTCCAAAATACTCTTCTTTGTTGCCTTTTTTTCAATAAAAAATCAAAGAAAGCTTTATTTAAATTGCTTGAACAGACTACTAACTCAATATTCTCTATTAATTTGGGACTGGTGGACTTATAAATAATTTGTTCTATATCCTGAGTCTGTTGGTGTTGTATATACTTATCTTTAGTGTATAATCTATTGATGTATGAAGGACTTTTCAGGTCTGTGGCAGTCACAGTGAAGTTATAGGACTGTGATGGCAAACCTATGGCACGCACCTATGCACCTATGGCATGCAGAACCATCTCTCTGGGCACGCGAGCCATCTCCCGTTGCTCTTCCAGGTTCTGATGTGCCGGCCAGCTGGTCTTCACGCGCATGGCAGAGCATCAGAAACCAGAAGAGCAGCCACCCAGTGCGCATGTGCGCACTGGGCGTCTGCTCTTCCGGTGTCCGGTACACACATGCGCACTGGCCACCTGGTCTTCTGGTTTCTGGCACACATGCGCGCATGAAGACCAACTGGTCAGTGCTCATGCATGTGTCGGAAACTGTAAGATCATCTCCCTGGTATGCGCATGTGCACTGAGCGGCTGCTCTTCGTTTCTAGCACGCACATGTGCAGTCAGCTGGTCTTTGTACACACATGCGCACCAGAAACTGGAAGACTAGGTGGCTGGTGCACATGTGCTTGCCAGAAACCAGAAGAGCAGCTGCCCAGCGTGCGCATGAGCGCTGGGTGGCTGCTCTTCTGGTTTCCGGCATGTGCACATGCACTCCCATTTTGGCGCTTAGTGATGAACAGGTTCGCCAACACTGTTGTAGGACTTAAATTCAAAACAGCAGCAACAATAAAAGAACAGTTAAAAATCACGATCACTATTATATGATAAATAGCATGTAAAAATAGTGTTTGCTAATCCATGTATGCTGTTGCATGTGTGAATGAATTTGTTATATAGATTCGGATTGCTATATAATAACAACTGTGTTTTTGAAATTTATTTTATTATACCTGTCTTATTTCTACAAATTAATAGTTGCAAGAGAAAATATCTAAAACAAAATGTTTCTCCTGGCCATAAATAAATAAATAAATTTGTACACAATTAAATAGGAAAAAAAGTTCATGTTGACACTTACTGAACCGAGGAGACCTTGGTGCCTCCCTGAGCTTCATATTTTCTTGCAGATGCCTTATTATCCAAACTAGATAACAACATCAGTGCTGGATGTTACCTAGTTTGGGCACTGAAAGGTCTGCAAGAACACAACCAAGCTCAGAGAGCACCAAGGACCTCTCATTATGGTACTTCTCTGCTTGTCAGAATTACTAAGCCTTCTATTTTTTGTGACTATTAGGCCACCATTAGATGAAGCCTTTAAAAAGGCATATATTTAATTAATATAATTTTATTTACATTAGTGTTGGTTTCATAATTCCTTTTAAGGTGATAGCCATAATTTAATCAATATATAATGCTGCAAAATTATTTTTATGGGTGGGCCAAAACATATTCCTGTCCAAGAGGAAAAATAGTGGCAGTGGCAAAAATATAGTAACCTGTAATACAACTGAGAGAAGTGAGGAAATCAAAATGGCACAGGACAGACTAGATCAGTGATGGCTAACCTTTTTGCCATTGCGTGCCAAAAGCGGGGGAGCACGCCATGATCACACCCATAATTTTATGTGCCCCACCCTGCTGCGCATGTATGCGTGACCCTTCTCCCTGTGTTTCCCCTGCTTTTGGCATGTGATGGCACAATCCTACCGGAAGTTGGCAAATGGGCCGTTTCCGGCCTCCGGAGGGCCTCAGGGAGGGTGAGAAAGGCTCTGGAGCCTGGGAAGAGAGAAAACAGGCCTTCCCCACCCCGAGGCCTTCTGGAGGCAGGGAACAGCCCAGAAGGTCTGAAAATCAGCTGGCCGGCACATGCCACCGTACGCATGCGCACCGGAGCTGAGCTTGCATGCCCACTGATATGGCTCTGCCTGCCACCTGTAGTACGTGTGCCATAGGTTCGCCATCACTAAATGATAGACTGAGAATATTTGGGAATATTTGAAAGAAAGGTTTTGCTTATTAAGGTAGTTAGTACTTTTCTCTCTAGATAATGCCTGTTCTAATAATTTTCCCAAATTTTATGAATGTTATGGTATCATATATAGGAGCATGTATATGAATTTTGAATATATATTTTATATATATAATGCTTAGTTTCCTAGAACAACTTCTTATTGGGAAAATATACTGAACTTCAAAGAAAAGTTAACATTATTTGTATTTTTGGAAAAAGTCTATGTTACTAAAATTTATTTTTAAAAAATTAGCAGAGAGTATGTTGCTTTGGTTATAGTTTTTTAAAACATTTTATAAGGAATTTTTTATTTTCCCTTTTTTGATCCTCACCCCCTCAAATGGCTATGAAATAAAATGATGTGCTTGTATAACATCTCTTTATTTTTCACAACACTTTCAATTTTTTAAAAAAGACTATGCCATCTTCTTTCAGCATAGTTAGACATGCAATGTGTTTTGATGGAAATGAATTTTCATGGCTGTATGGTTGGAAGTACAATAGATCATATTATATTTTAACAATAAGGGGCTTCATGTGCATTAAGAATATACAGTGTTTTTAAGTAAAAGTGCACATAAAGGTAGTAAAAAGAGTAACAATTGTTTGCATATAAAGTCTTCTGTGACTACGATTATTTGATGTGTGTGGTTTTTCTCTCTCTAAATGTTATAGAAATTTACTGAAGCAAACAGAAGTAGGACTTTGCCTTGAGGGTAAAGACTATGGCAAATTAAATAGAAGCTACATACAAAAAGTAACGTAAAATTCTTTCCTTTTTCTTAAAGAAACACCTTCTTTGTAAAAGAGAGGACTTTGACTTCTGTAATTAAACTGAATAATCTCTGAATGCCAAAGATTAATATGATACTGTAACAAATAAGCTGAATTTAAACAGAAGTTCAGAGAAAAGAGAAATATCTACTTTAGATACAGAAAACTTCAATTGGAAATAAAATAAAATATGCAGCAGGAAATGGAAGAAAGGGTACAAGACTGTATATTGGAAGAAAAGAAAAAAAATGAATAACTTATGTAAGCAGACATGGAATTTCATTTTGAACATTAAGTATTCTCTTATGCCATATGAAATAATAATTTCATGCTGAACATTAAGTTAAATGAAATTTTAGGGATTACTACTAGAATTGGTTGAAATATGATTTTACAACCATCAACACAGTTAGTGATATATTTTACATCATGCAGCTATGTACAACACAAACATAATTAATCAATATCATACACACCCACCCACCACCTTTTCTGGCAATGTTTCCTTAACTTTCATCTTGTTCCCAGTCTTTAAGTGAGATATATTTCAGTTATTTTTGGCATTTGACAATGCAGACAGCTCCCCCCCACCGATAAATACAGGTAGTCCTCGATTTACAACCATTTGTTTAATGACATTTGAAGTTACAACGGCACTGAAAAGGGGACTTATGATCATTTTTCACATGACCATTGCAGTATCCCATGGTCACATGATCAAAATTTGGATGCTTGGCACCCGGTTCATATTTATGATGGTTGCAGTGTCCTGGGTTTATGTGATCACCTTTTGCAACTTCCTGGAAAGCACAGACAATGAAGAAACCACATTCATAACTGTTTTACTAACTTAATAGCTGCAGTGATACACTTAACAACTGTGTAAGAAAGATTGTTAAATGAGGCAAAACTTACTTAATGTCTCACAAAGCAACAGAAATTTTGAGCTCAGTTGTGGTCGTTAAATTGAAGACTACCTGTATAGCAATGGTAGACGTTGATTAAAAAAATGTATGCAGTAGTAGCTGCCTTTCAGCCTAATTCCCAATCCATTCAAACGGTAAATGAGGCAAGATTCCAGATTACATAATTTGTAAATATATAATTTAATCTAAACTCTAGATTACAGTTAATATGTAAACAAAAGTGGTTTGTTTACCAAAAGTAGCGAATTGTTTAAATTTATTGTTTATATAAGTTTCTTATTGATCTCCTTACTTAAAGTCGTATTCTTTGATATTTATGTATAAAGTAATGTGGTTTTGCCTAGATTATTCAAAAATTATTTGTTTCCAGCAATTTCTATTCTCCAGAGGGTGCTATTGGCTTGATAGAAATAAAGTAACTGTTGGTATTTCAGATCACAATTTATCCATTAGGGCTATGCCTACTTTGAAAATTATTTGGAAGAAATGTTTTGAATTTTCTACAAGCATAGTTTTTTTTCTGCTATTCATTAAAACAATTTGACATTTTTCAAGCCTCTGTGTGAGCTTGAAAGAAAAAAAAATGTGGTTGCTTTATGGAATTGACATATGTCTGTTAAAAGAGCTGCAACTTTTTTCAGACTCAGATGGGTGTCTGATGCTCTTTTCTGGATGATTTTTGAAATGTCTGCAGTACTCCTTTCAAAAAAAAAAATTAATGCAATATTTATCTTAAAAAGTTCTCTACTATGATATATGCAACTATATAACCTCTAAAATATGAAATCCAACACATACACATACTTTTAACTATTTCTCCAAATTTTTCATTGTACTATCCATAATACCTCAGTATTTGCATTTGTATGAATAATGTTCATGCAAAGTAATTAATGACTGGGCAGGTCTTGCCCCTCCTCCTTTAATTTTTATTTAATTAAGAAGTTAAACTGAAATAATTTTTCATGTCAATATGCTTTGCCCTTCTGATTAAAGCATATCCATCATATTCTATTTCGATAAACATAGCCAAGCTCTCATCCATCACAAGCTGAGTCTACCCCCTTTGGTGCTACAATAGCAACAGCAATAGCACTTAGATTTATATGCCGCCCCATACTGCTTTACAGCACACTCTGGGCAGTTTACAATGTCAGCATCTTGCTCCAAACAATCTGAGTCCTCATTTTACTGATCTCAAAGGGATGGAAGGCTGAGTTAGCCTTAAACTCATCAGGATCAAACTCCAGACTGTGGGCAGAGTTTGTCTACAATTCAGCATTCTAACCACTGTGCCTCCTGAGACCAATTGCAATAGCTATCTCAATCCTTAATACCCACATTCAGATAACATGCACAATGATAAGTCCAACATATATAATAAAAGCTTATATATTAAAAGAGATTATTCATGAGATATTTTTATTCAAAAGAAATAATTTTTATTCAGATTTGACTATGTGCAATTGAACTGCTTGCCTGTTATCAATATTTAGCTTGATTTATGTGGGTCAGAATCAAGAGCTTGACAGATAGTGAAATCAGATATTTTGCTTGGGTGTCCAACTGTTTCATATGAAAATATGAAACAACTTCTTGAAAAAATTATTTATTTTATCTTTACCTACAGCTTTGCATGGCCTAATTTTCATTTAAAAGAAATTCACTAATATTTTTATGTCCCCAAATAACGGGAAAACTTTTTTCAATCTAATTTTTCTAGCTTTTCCAGTTTAGTGCAGATGAAAAACTTGATACATTGTGTCAGTTTCAAAGAACAGGGTTGATAACTAGGTTATAAAGTAACATTTTTAACAGGTTTTATTCTGATTCTGGCACAACTATGCTTTTGACAGAAAGCAATTTTGGCAGAAGGTTTCCCATTGGCAATATTTGTACCTTCATTACTTGATAGCTAGTTCATATGAAATAGAATGGAATTCAGCACCAAAGTCTATAATTGCTCACAGATTCAACATTGAATAAACTGGTTGACTGCAATCTGTCAACCTTGAGACAATAATCTTCCATAATTGAAAGACTGACATGAGAAGATTCTTTGTCCAGACTTTGAATTCTTAATTATATACAACTGTCTACAATAATTTTTAGGTTTTATATTGGCAAAGCCCTTCTTAAACAGTATTTTATACAAAATGCAAATCTAAACAAAAGACTGATGATGTATATCAAAGAATAAAAAGCACGGTTTTTCCCATGTTACAAGTAATTTTTAACATGGATTTCTAGAACTTCACATTCCCAAATAGAATAGCTTCGAGCATAGCACATAAAACTACAGATTAATAATGTAAGATACTATAGCTTTAGATTTTATGTATTGTCTCATTCTTAAGAAAATCTAGTTTCTGCATGACTTTTTCCATGATATAATTTTCATAAAAATGAGGACATTCTATCATATTCTATTAATTTCTAAGATAAGTTAACCTTTTTATTCCACTGATTAGTACCTGATTAGTAGCAATATTAAACATTACTGCTTCTTGCCTATTAAGACTAGAGTAACCTCAATTAATAACCTATACTTCACTTAGCTTATATTGGGATTGCAAGAGAGATCAAGTATAGTGGTGTAATAAAGTGAAATGACTCAGGGAGAAAGAAAGATTTTTCCTAATAAGGTTGTTGTTTTTTGTTTTGGCATGTTTTAGTCAGTATTGACTCCTGGGACTGCCTGGATTAATCCATGACATTTTCTTGGCAAGATTTTGGAAATGGCTTGCCACTGCCCTGTTTCCTAAGGCTGGGAGAGAGTCTCAAGGTCAAAGTCATTGGATACCTTTTTGCTTTGCGGTCCACGTGCCCAGACTAAACACACATTGCAATACAAAAAGTACACCGGGATTAAACAATCTAATGAAAATTACCAATATATGGAAATCACTGTTGTAAAATATAGTTTTTAGCTTGCTTTAAACTTATAATTAGGAAAATTCATGTGATTTTTAGATATGTAAACAACTATAAAGATATCCTGAGTTCTGAATTCCAGTTGGCTTGATTAATTATTTTCATAGTTGTCTTAAAAATCCTACTGACTAAATAGATTTTTTAGAGTGATGCATCAATGGTCCCTGAATGTCATTATTACAGGGTGTTTGGAATCACTGCAGATTATATATTCATCTGACTATTTAAATTTCTGGCTATTCCTTTAGCAAAATTACCATTACCGCCTTAAATAAAACCTTCATATCAAATCCTCTGTTTTGTACAAAATTGTATCCCACAATTTACTCTTCCTAGAAAGACCTGAGAAAAATTATGCACGAGAAAGATACATTAAAAATGGTTGCAGGATTTTCACAGAAGAGTCATCTATTTGCCCTTATACCTTTCAGATAGATCTAAAAGGAAGGTTACAATTAATGCCACTGAACACAGAGAAATGGGCATCTTTTCTTAACCAGTACTTGTACATCCTGCCACTCCTCTTCTACAATGAATAAAGAATGCATATTTGTCAGGTCTGTAAGTTAACAACTGGTTATTAAAATGCACTGTGTTACCAAGGGGCTTTTTCCTCTGCGTCTGAATAATGCTGATGAAACATTTGTACTTGTTTAGCTGGCATTTATCCTAACAACTGTCAAAAAGAATGAACTGTGCCAGAAAAAAGTGCCCTATTAAACTGCAACCGTTCATCAATGACTGCCACTGATAGGTCAAATGGAAGGAAATTTTTATCTTCATGATAATCTAACAATGCAAAAATAGAGGCTAGTATATAGTATATCCCTAGCCAGAAGAAAATATATTTATTTCAAGCAATATGTGAAACTATTTTTCTCTTTGGATTTTTCCCTTTAACAATTCAACAATTACTTTCCTCTCTCCTATCTGGAAATGACGTCATCCAGCTATATTTGTGTAAATGCAGCAAGCTGAAATATCTGAATACATAACTCCAATCAATCAGTGAGACTTGGGATTGTGTTTCATACCTCTCTAGAAACCTAATGTGATATGTCATGGATGAGCCGTGGTGGTGCATGGTTAGAGTGCAGAACTGCAGGCTCCTTCTGCTGACTGCTGGCTGACTGCAATTTGGCAGTTCAAGTCTCACCAGGCTTCAGGTTGATTCAGCCTTCCATTCTTTCGGAGGTGGGTAAAATGAGGACCTAAATTGTTGGGGGAAATATACTGACTTTGTAAACTGGTTAGAGAGGGCTGCAAAGCACTGTAAAGTGATATATAAGTCTAAATGCTATTGCTATTGCTATCTCCATCTAGTTTCAAGGCAGTCTTAATCAGTACATTTAAATATTGCAAGGTATCACATCGTTTTTCCTCACGTGGTTGGGATGCTGGGTTGACAATCAGCAAGCTTACATTCGAGACCTGAGCGCTGCTGTGTGACAGGGTGAGTTCCCATCATTCAGTCCAACTCCTGGCAGCCTAGAAGTTCAAAAGTATGCAATCGCAAGTAGATAGATAGGTACCACTTTGTGGAGACATGAAAGGAGCCCCCAAGCACGTATCCCTGGACAATCACTAGCCAGTCCTTTCAACCAGAAGTCCCTTGGTGCTTCCAACATGAAAGCTAATGAATATCCCAAGAAAATCAGCCTCTAGTGATTTTATTTTTAAAAAAACTCAAGTTGTAATGTATCTTTTGGACATGCAAGTATTAGATCATTTTAATAGTTGCAATTATACAGTTACAGTGTGAAGTGATCCAAATTCGTCCGAATAATCTCATGTACCCTTAAAACAAAAATAATATAAACTATATGCTTCATTGTTTGTTGATTATAAAAATTCAGATACATACTGTAAAAAAATAATACAAGGTCTGAAATGTATAAATCCATAGCACACACCTCTAAATAATGGCCTCACTCTTTCTGTGGTGATTGGTTGCCTTGATTGGAGTTTAATTACATCTACTACTCTTATTGTGGCAAATTAAAGGGGACAGTAGTTACATTTTGAAATCCGTGATATAAATTATTTTTATTAATTCTAGGGGTTGGCATAAATTGGAAGTGTGGCCTTCCTTTGTCAGTTTTGGCGAATAACTTCTTCCAATTGCCATTCCATCTTATATTTTTGTTGGCAGAGAAGCTCCACTGAATAAACGGGGTATTTTCTTATATATATTTTAAATACTAGCATAATTAAATTTTCTCAGAGCAAATTTAAACTGGAAAAGATCTTCTGGCTAAAATTTGAATCTGAGGAACAATGCCATTTAACTTCTCTGGAAGGAGAAGGGAGAAGAATCACAAAATTCAGAACTTTTGGTTGAACCAACCCACTATCCTAAAGCATTTGGTTCTGTAAGATATTGCTGGGGGAGAAGATAGAGGGACTTTTCTGATGAACATTGCAGAAGGACTTTTCTGCTAAACAGTGGCCCTTCCAATTAGATCTTGCTGAAACTGGCTCTAAGCAATCAGCCAAATTTTTCATTCTTTTTTTTCACATTCAAAGACTGTGTGCCCCAGATGCTGATTATTGTTAATTATTTTCTGTTTCTAAACATGCACTTCACGGCCTACTCTCACACAGTTATGCAAGATTCCATTCTACAATGATCATCTATCCCACGATCAACATGAGCAATTTCTCTATGGGGTTGTTACCCTACTTAATGCATGCTTTCTATTTAAAATAACTAAGTTGTGTTCATATTCAGAAGCTATTCAAGCTTTTCCAAAATTAAAAAAGAGAACTGTATAGGCTTCATTATATCACATCTTTTTTTTCTCATTGGCCTGCTTAAATTTTCATTATCTTTTGATAATGATATATTTCAAAGAATTGCATCTGTTCAATAGAAACACAAAGCAGAATTTAGAAGACCAGGATTACTGTGCAAATAATTACAAATACCAGTAATCACCACAAAATACAGTTCGCTTATTAAGAATCCTTGAAATCTAATGATGAAGATTTAAGGGATGGGAAGTGATTTGAATATTGATAGTCAGAAACTATTATATAACAATTTAGTGAATATGTGCCATTTTAAAATAGAACAGCTAGAAGAAAGAAATCATTTAATAAGAAACCAGATTGTTTCCTGTCATAGGTACTTGTCCAATCTGCTATTTGCACAGCAGGGCTAAAGTTTAAAGGGAGAAATTAATTTACCATTTCAGCTGTCTTCTGTTCCTCTTGAAACAAAAGCAAAACATGTCTCCAAATCAAAATAATCTAGTCACAAATGAATGCACAAAAATATGTCACTCCTCCACTCTTCAAATATGTTGAATATTTCTTGCCAATGAAGATAAAACAAAGCAAATAATGTTTCATAATGTGTATGTGTGTGTGTATACAGACACATATAAATATGTATACTATATATACATACTACACACACACAGAGAGAGAGAGAGAGAGAACATGTAGACAGACAAATATTTCGTTATTCCTTCATATTAGCAAGGAAGCTTATCAGAAAGCAACCACAAACCAATTTCATAATATATGTAAATTCGTATTAATTATTTCCAGGTAAACCATGAGATTAATCCATGTAAGGCCTAAATATATCCTACAAATTTTCCATAATTAACACCAATTAATAGCAATTCTCAAATATTTCCTAACATTCTAGATTTTCTACTGGTACAAAGAAATAAATGGAAGCCATCCACCATCAAGCATATACCCTTTATTGAACAAAGATTCTTGTTTTAGCATTTTATATGATGCAACAAGTAACATGTAGGAAATAGTCAATATCATATTTAGTTCTATCCTAGTAATCCACATGTTTTTCACATTTTTCATAGCGATCGAGTTTCATTTTACTAATAATTATTTCACCTCAAAATTTCTTCTCAGTCAGTATCAATTTATGCAAGAATACATTTGTAGTAATATGAACAACCTGAAAAGACACTCCATCATGCTTGTTAGATATGTAAAACAGCTAAAAAAACCTGGACTCAATTATATACATTGATACAGAGAATTTTACAGATTAATATTCAGTTGAAACCAGCACTATTCCATTTAGGGTTGATGGATACAAAGTTAGAAGTAATGGAAGATTATTTCATGATTACTACAGCAAGAATAATATTTGCAAAATATGGAAAGATTCAGCACTATCCACTATGAAGGAATAATTAATGAAATTGACAGATCTTTCTTCTATTTTTATTTATTTATTTATTTATATTGAATTTTTTATTTATATTTTCTTTTTTAATTGCAATTTTAGGTTTTTTCAAGTTGGTTTCTTTTTTCCCTGTTTTGTTCTAACTTAGTTTCTTCTTCTTCTTCTTCTTCTTCTTCTTCTTCTTCTTCTTCTTCTTCTTAAAACTTAAGAGATATATGAAAAAGGGAAGATGTTTGTAGTGAAAGCTAATTATGTGCCAGATGAATTAATTTAAACTTACTTCTAATCTCATACTCACTTTGAATTTCTGTTTCTGCAGACTAGATATATCCTTTAGAGATTCTACCATGTCCCATTTATTTTTAACTACAGCCCACCGTTTGATGCAATCACAAACCTGGTAGGCACATTGCACAATTCTAGTTCTGTACGTCTGATGAATCAGGTGAAAGGCCATAGCCCCAGTATTAATCCTTGGGGGACTCTACTATTTATGTATTTCCAAAAGAATTCCCACTGACTCCTAACTTCTCCCACGCACTTCTTCCTTTATTCAATGATTAGATCAAATAATCCAGAAAATTGTACTATATAAAAATACATCTAATTGAAAAATCTGCCAAATTACTTATTTGAAACTGCCTTAAAATTATATTACAAGTTCATACCATACAATTTCATAAATTTAGGTTAGGATTGCACATTTCTGGACTTTTATAGTTACATGGCACAGATATTAAAGTTATTTTTCATAAAACAAGTGCATGATATTAATATTTTTCTATTTTAAATTCATCAAGTGACCTTTTAATGGTTGCTTGTGAGCCCAAGGCGCATAAGGAATATTCAGTTGACATCAGTAGCAATTTGCTTCAAATACATGATGCTCTACCTCCTTGCCAAAATGGATAGCTCATGAAAAATAGCTGCTTTGTAACTGAAGTAATCTCATCAGTATAATTTAATTCTGATGGTGATATTTAGCTTTTTATGATGACAGATAGCCACTCTGGTAGTGTATGAGCCTCAACAATCTATAGAAAAAGAACGTTGGCTTACCTGAACATTCCTTTTCTTGGCGATGCGGAGCAATTCATCTATGGGATTCTATCATTCTTCAGATATAGGGACTGAAGGAGTACTGTGCCTTTAAAACTTTCCTGTGGCCACTCCCCTCTGTTCTGTTGTCCCTCAGTTATTTCTCGAAGGAATTCCACGTGAGACGTAACCTGAAAAGAGAGGAAAATACCAGAGACCACCTCCCCGTCCCAGACAGCCTGAGAGGTGGGATGAATTGCTCCGCATCGCCAAGAAAAGGAACGTTCAGGTAAGCCAACGTTCTTTTTCCATGGCGATGCTACGCAATTCATCTATGGGATATGCCCAAGCACCCAACTACTGGGGGAGAGGCTGGCTGGGCTCGTGGATCCCAGGGGAGTGGACAGACTGCAGCACCCATCGGCCAAAGGAAGCTTCTGTTGAAGCCAGGGAGTCGATTTTGTAATGGCGGACGAATGGGGAAAACGACGTCCACGTAGCAGCGCGACAAACGTCCAGAATGGATGCTTGAGTTGACCAGGCGGCCGACGTGGCAGCGCTGCGGGTTGAGTGAGCCAAGATCCTCCCTGGAGAAGATCTGCCTTGCGAGCTATAAGCAGAGGCTATGCAAGCTTTAATCCATCTAGCTACAGTTTGAGAAGAGACCTTCTGACCCATGGAAGCCGGGTGGAATGACACTAAAAGAGCTTCGGTTTTGCGAAAGCACGCAGTTCTGGCAATGTAGCGACGCAGGGCCCGTCTGACATCTAGTGTGTGCCACTGGGTCTCCAGAGGATGACGAGGTAAGGGGCAAAAATCAGGTAAAATAATCTCTTGTTGTCTGTGAAAAACAGAATTAACTTTGGGTATAAAGGAAGGGTCAAGCCTAAGGACAACTACGTTGGGCTTAAAAATACAAAGGTCACTCCGGATTGAAAGGGCAGCAATCTCAGAAACCCTTCGTGCCGATGTTATGGCAAGAAGTAATGCCACTTTCAGGGTCAAAAATCTAAGGCTGACTGAAGCCAAAGGCTCAAAAGGAGCGGCCGTGAGAGCCCTCAAAACTAGGGACAAGTCCCAAGAGGGATATCTATGAATGGGAGGAGGGCGAAGATTAGTAGCCCCCCGCAAAAAACCTCTAATGCGTGGATCGAGGGCCAGGGACCTAGCATCACCCGAACCCAGGACTGTCGCTAAGGCAGCTACCTGACGCCTAAGAGTGGAGGGGGCTAGCCCTTTAGCAAACCCTGCTTGAAGGAAGTCTATAACTTCCGGCACTGTTGCGGAAGTAGGGTCAACGTGACGAGTGGCACACCACTGACAGAATGCTTTCCAAGAGGCATCATAAATCCTTATGGTTGACGGCCGCCTAGCCGCCTGGATGATGTGGATGGCTTCCCTCGATATATTGTCTTTCCTCAGGCGGACCCGCTCAAGCGCCACACAGCTAATTGCAGCCACTGGGGATTTGGATGGAGTACAGTCCCTTGGCTGAGCGATACTTTGTCCTGAGGCAGACGCCATGGGGGTTGAACTGAGAGGTTCACGAGGTCCGCGAACCAGGCGCGTCGGGGCCAGTGTGGAGCCACCAGAAGGATCTCTGCGCATTCCTGAAGCAATTTGCGGATCACCCCCGGAATCAGAGGAATGGGGGGAAAGGCATACAGGAGCCCCGGGGGCCACGGGCACCGAAGGGCATTGACGTTCTCGGCTCCCGGACAAGGAAAATGAGTCACGAACCTGGGAAGCTGTGTGTTGTCCCGATGGGCGAACAGGTCCACCAGCGGAAGGCTGAACCGTTGAGTCAGCTCCCGAAACAGGTCCAGGTCCAATTTCCACTCTGAAGGATCTAGCCGTTTTCTGCTGAGCCAGTCCGCTGTTACATTTGCGGACCCGGAGATATGTTCCGCCCTCAGGGACAATAGGTGAAGTTCCGCCCAGTCCAACAAAGTCTCCGACTCCCGCATGAGAGCCTGAGATTAGGTGCCCCCTTCCCGATTTATGTGGGCTTTTGCCGACATATTGTCCGTGAGGACCAAGACATGCCAGTGATGCACCTGCTGTAGAAAGTGGGCTAGGGCCAGTCGCACCGCTCTCAGTTCCAGTACAGTGATATTGTCCCGAGAGTCCAACTGAGTCCAAAGGCCCTGGATCACCTGAGTCTCTAGGTGACCCCCCAACCAGAAAGGCTCGCGTCTGTGGTGAGGACTATTCTGGATGGCTCGTGAAATTGGCAACCCAGTGCCAGGGTCCCCGACACCCACCACCGGAGGGATACACGTACCTGCAGTGGAAGCGACACTGTGGTTCTGGATGACCCCTGGCCCAGTCTCTGAAACGGCAGGAGAAACCACTGGAGTGGTCTTGAGTGACGCCATGCCCACGGAACGATTCCTAAACAGGAGATAAATTTGCCAAGCAACCGAGACAAGGTTATGAGAGACACTCGCCTCAAGGCCAGGATATGAAGAACCAGGTCTTTGATGTTCTGTTGACGCTCCTCCGAAAGGAAGACCTTCAACTCCATTGAGTCGATTCGAGCTCCAAGGTGGATGATGGACGTGGCAGGAAGAAGATGGCTCTTCCGACGATTGATAGAAAAGCCGTGGAGCTCCATTATCCGACACACTGTCAACATGTCCTGCTGCGCTTGGGTGTGGGAACTGGACAAAATCAAAATGTCGTCTAGGTAACACAAAATGCGGATAGGGATTAGACGAATGGAGGCCGCCACGGCCGCCAACAGTTTGGTGAAGACCCTCGGGGCAGATGAGAGGCCGAACGGCATTGCACGGTACTGGTAATGCCGTCCGGCAAAAACAAAGCGAAGAAACTTGCGGTGTTGGGGGTGGATCGGGACATGGAGGTAAGCCTTCTGAAGATCGATTGATGTCATAACGTCCCCTTTCCGAACACAATTTAGGATGGTTTTGAGAGATTGCATCTTGAATCTCTTGTACCTGATATATTTGTTGAGGTGCTTGAGATTCAAGATAGCTCTCCAGTCCCCTGAGGACTTGGGAACCAGAAACAAAATTGAATATACCCCTTTCCCTTGATGAGAAGGTGGTACCGGCTCTATAGCCCCTATGGTCAATAGGTGCTGAATCTCCGCCCAAAGGTTGTCCCTCCTGATCTTGTTGGTGGGTACTGGGGAATGAATTAAAAAATTTTTGGAGAGAGTTCGAAATTCCAATGACAGGCCTAGACCCACCGTGCGATGGACCCAGGGATCGGACGTGGTGGCTTCCCACTGGGGTAGGAAGTGAAGAACCGGGGGAAGAGAGTCATTTGCCCCTTCTAGCTGAGCGGGAGGATGAACCCCTGTAGGGGCGTCTGGAAGATGGTTGGAAACGCCCCCTGTCACTGTTACCCTGTCTGCTAGGGAAACGGTCGTATCCCTGGGAAAAGGATCTGTTGTAGTAGTAGGGCCCCCTGGGACCCGGCTCAGTCCGAAAGGGCTGTCGCTGGGCATAAGGGACATATCTACGTTCCTGCCTATTGTATGTGACCGGCAAGATCTTCCGCTTGTCTTTCCCCTCTATCAAAATAGGGTCCAGAGCTGCTCCAAAAAGAGAAGAGCCCTGGTAAGGGGTGGAAGCTAGCTTCCACTTTGATTTAGAGTCCGCCTTCCAGGGTTTGAGCCAAAGGAGCCTGCGTGATGTGACAGAAGACGCCATTGCTCTGGCAGCAAATCTCGCTGCATCTAGGGAGGCGTCAGCAGAGTACTCTGTTGCGGCCACCAGTTTATTAAAGTCCTGATTAATCCTGGTGTCCCCTGGGGGTAATCGCTCTTGCAACTGGCGAAGCCAAATTAACGTAGCCCTATTAAAAAATGATGCAGAAGTTGCAGCTTTCACAGCCCAGGCAGCTGCTTGATGTGTCTTTCTGAAAGAAACCTCCACTTTACGTTCATCAGATTTTAAGATTTCCACAGCGTCCGAGGACAACACCGCAGAGGATGAGAGAGTTACCACTGGGGGGTCTACAGAAGGTAAACCAAGCAAATTTTCCAAGACTGGGTCAGCACAATAAAGTTTTTTGTCATGGCCACTTGGGGCAGACGGAACACCCGGGGTCTCCCACTGTCTCTTAATGACATCCTGAAAAAGTTCAGGGCATGGAATGAAGTCTTGGTCTGGGGCCGGCTCAGCGAACAGATCGCCATGTGGCTGGACAGCCGATGCACCTGGATCATTTGGATTAACTATCATACCCATATTCGTAGCAGCCTTTGCCTTTCTAAGTAAGGTTTTGAATACAGCCGGTCTAAACAGGGTGGTAAAGGCTGGCCTATCATCATCAGAGAACTCGGGGTCTGGCTGATCCCCGTCACCTGACTCTGCCTCCTCACTAGGAGAAACCTCCAAGGGCGCCTGAGGTAACGGAGCTGGAATGACAGTAGGTGGTGGCAGTTGAGGTGGCAAGGGAGGCTGAACCACCGTCTGGGGCAAAGGCATCTGCCAAGGCGGTATCCCTTGTTGTAGGCCGGAGGAGATAGCTTTGGCTAAGGCATCTGTAAAGAGAGACTGAAAGTCAAGATGAGGAGGCCAACCCATCCCCTCCTGCGGGCGTAGGCCAGCTGCTGTGGGCGTAAAGGTAGCCGAAGGCCCAGGTCTACCAGGGGAAATGGTTTCTCGAGGGTCAACAGGTCTGTCCCCCCCTTGAACTGGATCTGCAGCAGGAACAACATGAGGAGGAAAATCAGAGTCATGATCGCCCCCAGGCTGCTGAGTAGAAGGGATATCCACAACCACTTCACCCCTGACTTGAGCCTGCTTTTGAGCCTTGGTAAACTGTCTCTCAAGGGCTTTGTGCCTCCTCTGCTCCTACCTGCCTCTGGTAGATGAGGCAGTCGAAGACTGGGCTGAATGAGACGTATTGCCAGCAGAATGGGCCGTTGACCTCTTCTTGGAGGCCTTTTTTGGCCTTGGAATAATTGGAGCCTGTTCAGGGTCTGAGGAAAACTCCTGGTCAGCCATAGTGTTATCAGAGACCAGGTGGCAGCAGAATACTAGAGGAAAGAAAGGGGATCCCCTGTCAGTAAACCAGGCCCACAGTGAATAAAAATTGCCCTCAAAATGGCTGCCAGCTCCCAATTGCAGTTTAAGGCCCAAAGGTTCCCGAATAATTGGCAATACTCACGAACCAGAAGACAGCGTTGGTTTTCCCTACTCACAAGTAGGCAGTCTTCACTGGTGGCCCAGTTGGATAAGCGCTAGGGACTGACCGTCCCCTAAAAGCGCTGCCTCGCTGAAGGAGTCAGAAAATGGCGGCTGAAAAAAGGGCGCGAAAATGCAAACGGCTCTCCTTGATGCAAACGGCCTGGAGTGAGGTGGCAGAGAAGGCGCAGGAGAATGGACGATCCCTAGAGCGCCGCGAGGTTAATATAGTAAATGCAGAGTTTGAACTCGGGTCCCCGAGCAGGTACTCTGCAGCCGCCACTAATTAGGGAGCGAAAGAGGCGGCGAGGGAATAGCCAGCGGGCCAGCAACTCCACTCCACTCGCCGGCGGCCCGGAATTACAGCTCTAAGGCTGTGCGGCCTCTCCAACGCAAGGAAAGGCCCCCCGCTGCTAAAAGGGGCAATGGACAGTCCGGATAGCTTACCTAGCGACGTCCACGCCCGCAGCCGATGGCCAGCCGCCTCCGCGGCAGCCGTACGCCGTTTGGAATTTTTTTAAAAAAAAAACGCTCCCTTTGCCTATACAAAAAAATTTACACTATATACAAAAAACTATCTACAATATTTACAAAACGCTAAGGCACAAAGATAGAAAGAAGAGAAAATCACCTCAGAATGAGGAGCAAACTAAACTCATGTCCCTATACGAAGACTGAGAGAAATAACTGAGGGACAACAGAACAGAGGGGAGTGGCCACAGGAAAGTTTTAAAGGCACAGTACTCCCTCAGTCCCTATATCTGAAGAATGATAGAATCCCATAGATGAATTGCGTAGCATCACCATGGAAAAATATTATTGGTTTGTCAATCAGATGTCATATATAATCAGAATCCCAAAATATCTAAAACAGAGCAGCCATGGCATTAGTAGTCACAAATAATACTTTCAAAAAACTAGACTCCTTTTTTTAATGTATCATATAGATAATGGCTTCAATGCAATTGTTTTTCCATGTATATATCTTGATATTCATCTGAATGTTTTCAGTCCAAAGAACTTCTCCATAGGTTATAAGGAAAAAAAAAGTCAGATTCTTCACTTATAATAAAACCTTAACTGCAAAGGTGTCTAGGAAGTAAAGGAATTAGGGAAACATTCATCTGTGATTTTAGATACATTTTATTTTATATTCTAATGTGAAACAAATATCCAAGAAAATAAATTTTCAGCAAAATTAACCCAGCTTTGAAATGCTTTCCCAAAACAAACTTTCCTTCTGATTATTTTCCTAGTGTGATGATGATGATGATGATGATGATGATGATGATAACGATGACAATGACAACGACCATACGGCATTGTTACATTAGCCAGGAGACTATAATGCAATTGCAGAACAGTAGTTTGGCTGCCAAATTGCCAGCTCTGTTGTAGGAAACACTTGTGCTCTTCCCATGCTTGTCCCATGCTTGTGCCACAAGAGGTTGAGCTGGCTTTGTACCAGAAAGAAAGACAAGCAGCTCTTCCTTCAGGGTCATCCCCCTCCCTCCCCATAGCTGCCTCACAAGGTTCAGAGGGCAGGAATCTGACTGCCTGACAGAGTAGCAACTCATCCCCTCACCAAAGCGGTACCTTTATCTATTCACATAGAACATGCTTTTTTTTATTTTTTTTATTTTTTATTTTTTAAATTTACATCAATATCAATACACGAACAATGAGACATCTGGATATCATTTCTTTGAATACAAGTAGTAGTGATAATATTAATATTATTTGTTATTTAAGTCATACTTATATAATTGTAATGTTGTTATACATATTTGTTAAAATATAGACCATTTTTTAATTGTTCAACATTTTAATCCCCATTCTAATAACAATAGCAATATAATTAAGACATACATAGTGTCACCATCTTTAAACATGTAATCTTTAGCTATTATTTTTAATATTTATATAAAAATATGCATAATATTATTCCTCCTATTTCTTATGTCTGCCTCTATTCTAGCTCCTAATAATACCAATCTTGTGTTACAAAACATTTCCTCTATCCATCATCTCTTGCCCATTTTAATATTTCAATTCTTATTCATTTTTTGACTTGCCTCCCAAATTTCTCCTTTGGGTCGTCTTCTCTATCTACATTTTTCTGTTTAACTTAAGTATTTCTTCCATCTCTACTATCTTTCGTTGCCAAGCCTCCAGAGGATCTGCCCAACTCTCCATTTTCTTTTCAAAAATGTCTTTCTGTTTTTCGAAAATCATTTTTTGGTTTTTTTAGTATGTACATTCCCTGAATTGCTTCATTAACTTTTATTACTTTCTCTTTCTTATCTTCTTGTTTTGTTTGTTGATTTGTCCATTCTATCTTTTCCCCTGGTCTCTCTATTATCTCCTCTATTTCCTGGGCTTTTTGATCATTATTCATTATCCCTTGTGAAGCACTTTCTAGCTCCCCATTTGTATTATTCATTAAATCCATTATCTCCCTGTGATTCCTTGTCATAGAATCATAAATGCTTTGGAACATTGCCACCAATTCTTTTTACAACCTGCTGAAACATCTTTCTTTCTTTTTTGGATAATCCAAATATCATTCAATGGTCTATGACTGCCCCAGTCTAAATTATCTTTGCCCTCAGACAGTTGATCTGGAAACCATTTACTCAGTCCTGTTGTTTCTCCTCTGGGAATATAGTAATATAGTTCTTTATAGCCCACAAATAGTCAATTTAGCTTTTTTTAGGTAATCCAGGAAAATTTCCAAATGTCTAAAGTCCCCTCTATAAGTTCAATACTAACTCCTGATATTTGAAAGTCAATTTACCTAGATGTCTTCCGTATTTTCACCATTTCAGTTCCAGCAATCATGAAGTAGTTAAGTATAAAACAATAGATAGCACAGCAGGCCTCCAGGTGTTGTTTCCACTTTCTCTTCTGTTTTATCAGTATTTTCCCAAGTTTAAAGGAGTATAATGTATTCAATTCACCAGTAGATAGTGCTTTCTGCTTAACTTCAACATTGCATAAATTCTAACAAGTTCCATTGTGTTTATTCAAACAAATAATCAAAATTCTAACAAGTAGTTCCAGCATTTTAAAATGCCTGATTGCCAATAAAAGTTAGTGATCCAATCTTTCTATGTTCTTAATCGTTTTGCGCTCTCTTCTCAATATCTTTTTCTTTTCTTTCGGGTCTGTAATTTTTCTCTAATTGTTCGCCGCTTAAACAAACTCTTTAAAGACTCCCTTTTCCAGAGTTTATTTTCTTTAGGGTTGGTTTTAGATAATAAAAAAGTCAACTCACCCAGTTCCAGTCATTATTCCCACCCGCTCCAGCACATTTTTTGTTTCTTCAGCTGCCCCAGCTTCATGGCAGCCATAATGGTTGCCTCTCCTCCTCCTCATCAGATAAGACGGAAGCCCTGGATCAAGCAGGCGAAACACCACTCTCCACAACCTGCAGGGCACCCCTCCACTCTTTGTCACCCCTTGTTCTGCCCCAGCTATGGACCCCAAAGAACACAGCACACACAAACTCTATACAAAGCTTATTTTACTCAAATAACTCAGTCTTTATCAACCAAAGGCTGTTAATAAACTGTCTTAACAGCCTACAAGAATTCTAAGATAAGGTAATCACAGTCTTACCATAGTTGGCAGAAAGCCCAGAAGCAATTCAGATGCGAAGGAGAGTGAACTAAAGTTGTTCCCTACAGCTTGCTGCAAGTGGCGTTCCTCCTTAAATAAGCTAAGGGAGTGGCCAATTAGCCCCAAGCCTTACTCTCAAGGAGACCTCCTCCTGAGGAGCCACTCCTGCCTTTTGGCAACTCTGCGCGCCCGTGCATTGAGAAGAGGCTCCCCCTCTTTGTCCTCTTCACTTAAAGGAGCTTCTGGAGGTTCTGAAGGCCCTGGCTGAATTCCTGCGTCTGGCACCACATCTTCTCCAGCCTCCTCACTCTCCGACTTGAGCGCCAGTTGCATAGGCTGCTGGCGCAGCACCACACCAGCCTCTTCATTGTCGGAATCAGCTACAATCTGCACCGGCTGCTGACGGGCCACAACACCCCTACAGGGTGACTTTAGTCCCTTATGGGGCCCTCCAACAAAGGGATTTGGTGCAAGTTCACGGAGCCCTGCTCTTCATGTCTGATAGCTCCATGACATCAACCAGAAGTCCCATAGAACATGCTTTTGAATTGTTAGGTAGACAGAAGCTAAGGTGAGTGACGGGAGCTTATCTATACAGTGCTAGGACTCAAACCACTGGAGCAGAAACCATCTCCAGGGTCATTAAGCCACTGAGCCACTGCACCTCTTTCCTAGTAACAGATGAAATTCTACTTTTTTATTATATTTTTTGCTTTTTGATTACTGAAAATTATTGAGATTATTGAGAAATTTTATATGCAATAATATTTTAATTTAGCAGACATTTTGAGACAAAAGGTGTCTGTTAAATCAGAATGACTGTTGTCACATAGAAGGTTTTTCAAGAGGCAACTGGACTTTCTGCTTTTTTCTTTGAAGACGTTTCGCTTCTCATCCAAGAAGCTTCTTTAGCTCTGGATGAGAAGTGAAATGTCTTCAAAGAAAAATCATAAAGTCTAGTTGCCTCTTGAAAAAGCACCTTTGGAACAACCATGAGCTGAATGACTGTTAAATTTTAATTTACATAATTGATAGCATAGTTATATAATTAACTTTATTACACTGATTTGTGTCACTGGAATAATTATATAATTGTGCTAATGATGTAAATTGTGACAACTGTCTGGACAAACTTTAGAAAAATGATTTATTTTTTATTTGGGTAGTAAAGTTCAAATTATTTTATGGAAACAATTTTCTAAAACTATTAAAGGTAAAGGTAAAGGTTCCCCCTTGCACATATGTGGTAGTTGTTCCCGATCCTAAGGGGCGGTGCTCATCTCCATTTCAAAGCCGAAGAGCCAGTGCTGTCTAAAGACGTCTCCGTGTTCATGAGGCCGGCATGACTAAATGCCAAAGGCGCACGGAACACTGTTACCTTCCCACCAAAGGTGGTCCCTATTTTTTCTACTTGCATTTTTTATGTGCTTTCGAACTGCTAGGTTGGCAAAAGCTGGGACAAGTAACGGGAGCTCACCCCATTACGTGGCACTACGGATTTGAACCACTGAACTGCTGACCTTTCGATTGACAAGCTCGGTGTCTTAGCCACTGAGCCACCGCATCCCTTTCTAAAACTATTATCTCACATCAAATATAAATTGATTAATAATTTAAAATGATTGTTCAGATTAGGATTACACAATATTTTTTCTAAGCCATGGGCACCTTTCTTCTTTGAATAATATGAGATTAGGGGCATCCAAAAGTTGTATTCAATTTCCTTCCATATATATTTTAATAAAAAAATAACTATAATTATATAACAATTATCCAAGTATTTTGTAATCAATTTCTCTTTCTGTCCCATTAAAATTTTTGACTTGATAACTTTTAAAGGTGTCTCAGGATCACATTTAAGTCACCGAAATAAGTTAGTTCTAGAAAAACAATGCATGTACAACTCTTCATCCTCATATTAATCATTCTATTTAATTTAAATAAAAAACATTCACATTTGTAATTATAAAGTGTAGTCCAGTATTTAAGACTTGTCATTTAAACCTAAAAAGCAAAACACATGCATAAAAATAATTTAAAGAAAATATACACAAAATGGAGAAAGAGATGACATGCAAAGAAAAAAGAAACCTTTTAAAACTTGCAAGGGTGAACAGATGGGAAAGACTTTCTACACAGCACTAAATTAGCAGCTGTCACATCAATGTAATTTTATACAGTCTAACATCTTGAAAGGGGCTTTGCAAGAACTTTAGGCCTGGCAGCTGCTTTTGAACAATATAACAAGCTTGTGTTAGTAATTACTTAAAATCAGATCTGAGCCTATAGAACTTTTCAGCTTTTAAATCTCTATTTGGAATTATAACTTTTAGACAGATGTGTGATTCCATCAGGAAATCAACAAATATTAATATGAAATATAAAATTTACAAAATTAAATGCCTATATGCAAAAACCAGTTGGCCATATACTTTTATTTTTTTCCCTAAACTCTGACTTAGTCATTCTTGGAAATTCAGAATCCATGTGGCCCTCTGAAGGCCCCAAAAAGGAAATCTTCCAAAATAGCAATAGCAATAGCACTTAGACCTATATATTGTGTCACAGTGCTTTATAGCCCTCTCTAAGCAATTTACAGAGTCATCATATTGCCCCAACAATCTGAGTCCTCATTTTATCCACCTCAGAAGGATGGAAGGCTGACTCAACCTTGAACCTGGTGAGATTCGATCTGCCAAACTGCTGGCAGCCGGTGATCAGCAGAAGTAGACTGCAGTACTGCACTCTAACCACTGCACCACTCCGGCCCTGTGGTCAAAAGGCCAAACTATTTATTTCCCATTTACTTTTTTGTATACATTTGTGTATACTTTCTTAACAGGAAAAATAGTTATGCCCCTGATCATGGAAAATATCTCCATTAAAAAAAGAAGAAATAAATTAGTAAGTATATTATACTAGAAAGATTAGTATAAGTAGCAGTCTCATAGTTAGGACTAAGTCTCAATTTTTCCAATAAAAAATGTATACAAATTACATCTTTCTTATGCCTACCTTTACAGAATAATTAAGGCAATACATATAAAAGTTGTTGGAAGCTTATCCTACAGTTGGGTAGGTAATATATAGAAAACTATGTTCTGTAACTTTAACTGCTACAAGATGACTAATTGGCTGTGCTAAGCAGACATAAAAGAAGGCAGGAAGTTCATTCACTTCTGCTCCTGCTATTAGAAGGTTGAACTGCTGGAAGGAACTGTGTCTGTGTTACTGAAGAGAACTGGAATTGTAAGCAAACTATGTTTTTGTGTTGAACCGTGATTATTTGAAGAAGTATTTTGAGAAGCCAAGTTTGTTTTTCTTACTACAAGTAAAGACTGTTTAATTTTCTTTAAACATTCAGAGTCTGTGAGTATCTGTGTGTTTTGCTAAGCAACATATCTATTCGCTATCTGGTCCATTGCACCACTTTGCAGAGGGCAGTTTTACCCTTAACAAAAGTGACACATGATATTTCTGTATCCAAGTAACTAGCACTTTCAGTAAGTGAAAGCATCCATTGTCTCCCAATTATTACTGTATTTAGTGGGAATCTTGTCCAAACCACTGCATGCTACCGAATCCAGAATAGATATTGTCTTCAAAAGAAGGCAAAAGCAAACCTATTTTGTTAATGGAACTTTTCTGACAAAATAAATCACTTATTTAGAACAAAGTGTAATCTTGTTTTTTAAGCTGTTCCTTAAATTTTCAATATTTTGACAAGATTCTTTGTTACATTGAGTCGCCTGGCAACATCTTAAAAACCTCCTTTGTTGTGTATTGCCATGAAACATATCATGTTTTAAAGTATTCATATAATTTCCGGCATGTATATCTATATAAGTCAGTTGGGAATTTTAATGATGCCAGTATATATTAATTATTTATCCTTCCTAAATCAAGTGGAACCAACAAGCAAGCTTAAAAATGTAAGGTTTGGACAGGAATTTATCAGGAAATCTCAAGACAGTAAACTAAACTCAAAATAAAAAAACAGACAAAGAAACAAAAACGTCCAGATAAAAACAATGAGAAACCACTTTTATATTTTTATATTGTTGCCAAGAAAGCAACATGTATCTAACCCAGTTATCATCAGCATAAGAATCCATTAATGAACCACGGTACCAAAATGATCAAATGTACATTGCAACATCACAACACAAAGTTCACTTTTTCATAATTGAATTAAAATACTTCTGGCACGTACATCGGGGCAGAATTTTTCAATTTTCCCTTCTTTCTCTCCCCCTCCCATTGTTTCCTGGGCATCTATGGTCACCAACTTGACTCAAGAGAGACTTTGTTACTCCAGAAGAATAAAATGCTACATCTTAACAATTAATATAATTGTTAAACACATTTAATTTAAGACAAAATATTGTGTATGAAATATTTCTAATGCAATGAATTTTTTATTTAGTTTTTATTTATTTAAACAATTAGCAATTTGTACAACTGCTTTTGAAGCATATTATATAAAGATACAGAAAACTATAACAGCTTTTAAAATATAGCTGTATCAAAATCAGATGAAAAATGCAATTAAAATAAAATAAAAACAGTAGGAAGAAAGACAAAAGATAAATTAGCAAGAGAGAAACCTAAAAAGGGAGGGGGGAGGGTTGGAGCAAAAAATACTGTTTATTAAAATTTTGAACAAATAATTTTCACTTTGCATCTAATTTGTGCATGTGTAAATCTTGAGGAGGACATGTTTAACAAACAGTAGAATTCAAATGCAGTTGCCATAATTAGCAGCTCCTGAAAATGGTCTCTCCATGGCAACTAATCCTGTATGGTATGTGATATTTAAAACCACTTACTGCCCACATATTGAGAATATGTATATTTGATGGCAGGACAGTGGAAGGGAGAGACTCACTACATGGTACCTAAGCTGCATATGGAATGATATCCAGCATTGTAAAGTATGTTATGATCCATTATCAAAGACAATACGTTTCTAGTGATACGATAAGTGACTTGATATAA
The DNA here is from genome assembly GCA_022577455.1 of Arizona elegans. Taxonomy (NCBI): domain Eukaryota; kingdom Metazoa; phylum Chordata; class Lepidosauria; order Squamata; family Colubridae; genus Arizona; species Arizona elegans. Next base: position 41,220,864 of record JAKOOJ010000002.1, read on the forward strand.
TTCCTTAGAATTAGAAACAATAGTGTTCATACTAAACAATTTATTATTAATATCTCAATTTTTTAATCTGTATATTAAAGAATCCATATTCATTACCCATGCCAGTTGCTTTATCAATATAAAAATATCTTTGATGTCAATTATATAAAACTGTTGTATTGTGTATTGTTAAACAGGATTATAAAACAGTAAGTATAAAGAATGTTCTTTGATAGTCAAATAATATCTCTGATTAACACAGTGTCAAAAAAGATCCCCAATGCCAAATAAAGCAAGACACACATCTAATATGATGTTTTTATTTGTGAAATGCATATACAATTAAATGCCCTTGTTTCCCCAAGGATGTTATTTATGTAGGAACCCAACAATCGTATTTGAGGAATTTATAGGCCTATGAGCTATTCTACCAGTAAGTAAGTACCAGTGATATAATACAATTAATCCCATGTCACTCTGTGTTATGAGCTGCAGCAATGAATCAACATCACAATAAATCAATTTTAAAAATTAGAGGCACATAGAGGCACATTTCTTCACAGTTAGGAATCACCCTTTCTATCAACTGCATTCAACTAGTTGTTATTATATAATAAATATACCTGAGGCAACTAAAAAATTATGAAACTAGATAACTTGATTTTGGGATGGGTGAATTAATAACATTCAATACAGAAGAGAAGTGTCAGTCAATGTTGAATGAAATGAGAGTCCTGGATCAAAAACATGTTTACATTTTTTTTAAAATTTTCTGAATGTAACAGCAGAAAATGCTGTTACATTTCTGAGCAAAGAAAGGCAATTACATACCGTAAACAAAGCAAGTATTTATATTCCATACCTCTTGTAGTTAACTCTAGAACATCGAAAGGTGAAAATCCATCACTTGGAGTGTTTGATTCCTGTCTGTTCTGGAATGCAATCAAAATAATAGTTAAACTGGGTTGGTTGTAATATAACATATGGTATTCCAACAGTTATTTATTGTCTTAAATAGCACTTCAAGAATGATGATTTTTCATGATTTTCATTTATACTATTATAAATAGTAAATTTGTCATAAATATTTCTGTCTCCAAAATACTGACAGCTATTATGGTCTAATAGAATCTAAGTCAACTAAAATGTAATCAAGAATGAGCTTCTAAGTACAAGTGACAATTAGCTGAATTTCTCTGAATATTTTGTCAATATCAATATAAATCAGATACAAGGACCTAATACTATCAAATGTATATCTAATCAATGTTACTAATCCCTTTTATATTTTAGCATGCAGCATTTATGAACTTGCCTTTTCTAAGATCTAGAACATTTGCAACATAATAATTCTAATTTAGAGATATATGGTGATAATTTACAAATTTTCACATCGTTTATCTTCATATCTTATTGAGGAAATGTTTTTCTATCAAATTTAAACAATGATATAAATATCTCAACAGAAAAAAAATTTTTCTAGAAAGAATCAAGCACACAAGACTTTGCGATTATGGCATAAATCCAGTTCTATTTTAGAGTTATAATAAATATACTATCTATATTCTGCTTTCTACATATCATACATTTATGTCTCTACATCCACATACTGTATCTTCTACCTTAAACATATGCATTTGATTGTTCTTCTATATAATTAATAGGATTAGAATAGCTCTATAAATTGCAGCCAAGCCAATTTTTTTATCAGTAGCCAACTCTGCTGGTCAGCATGACTCATGGCAGACGTTTGCCTTCTTTAATGCTATAATTTACTTACATCTATTTCAATATCCTTAAAGAAGAATAGTTCACATAATTATTAGGGTACTATTTTTATACAGAAAATAATCATTCTTTCCCCTAATATTTTTCTTATAAGTTGCCTATGCATCTTAAACCTGATAGCATTTCACAGGCCATAACAAAGCTATTCCAATGCAGCTAAGAAAAACAAATAATAAAACCAGAGCTAAAACTTTCTTATCATTAAGAAAAAGAGTACAATCCATGTGGACAAAAACAATTAATATAGATTAGGTATTCCAAATACCAATGGAAAGTGTGTGGGGGGGGAGGGGGGCTGATAATATTTGATATTCTTTTATATCTGGTTGTTGTTCCACAAAATAAACTTTAAGTCAGAGCAATTTTGAAGCAGTAAACTTATTAAAATTTTATGTGATACCAAGCTAAAATGAGACCTATAGGTAATCACTATGCATGCCATGACCAAAGATTTTAGCAAGAAAATGAGACAGAATAATTAACCAAAACATACAGAAGATATTAAATGGAACTTTTTAATTATTGTTTCACAATTTAAAGAAATATAAATACCAAAGAATTAGGTACACTGTAGGAAATAGTATAATGATCTGTGCTTTCAAGTACTATTTTTTTCAACTTTTTCTGGAACGTTGATAAAGTGAATCGAGGATCTGTTGCATGGGAAACATGTGATTTAGCCCTAAGCTTTAGTTCTTTCCAACACAAAACGGGAAGTCATCTGGTGCGGTGCTTCACTGTATTACTGTTTCTATAGAAACAGTATCCTAAAGGCTATCCACCTGACTTATTTGTTTCTTTCTTTGAAATCATATTTATAGGCTTCCTGGCTCATAAAAACTTAAGAGTAACATACAAGTTAAACACATATCCTATACAATAAAATCAAAAGGACCCGGATTGTGGGGGCAATAAGCTGACTTTGTATAAAAAAGAACACCGCTTGGGGGGCCCGAAAGCCCTACTAAGCAGGTATATACAAAAGTATGAAAGCTATTGCTTGACGCATTGTAAACCGCCCTGAATCTCCGGAGAAGGGCGGCATATAAATCGAACCAATAAAATAAGCAATAAAATAAATAAAAAGAAGGCTATTGCTAGGGACTAATAGGTTCAGCCTTAAAAAAATATCCCTTCAAAACATATAGTTCCTAACCCAGACATGTACTTCTAAAGAAAGAGCTGGATCTTCAAGGCTTGTTTAAAGGATGACAGAGTCAGAACAATCTGAATTTCTGAAGAGACACTATTCTGGAGGCATTGCAACAGAGATGGAGGACTATCAGAAGGCATTTCTCTGAACATGGGATCTGGAACATGCTCACTTTTAATGGATGGTCAAAAACAAAATGAGAAAGGCATTGGAACAACCATGCCCTATGGTTAAGAAGGACTTTATAATTTACAACCAGAACCTTACTACTCCTCGAAGCTTACTGTTAACCATCCCAGTTCATGCAGCAGAGATGTTACACAGGTGTACTGAGGTACAGCTAAAAATGTCCACACGAACAACTGTGGGTCAGCTGCAGTTTCACAGCGATTTTAAAGGTAGTCCCATGTAGTGTGCATTTCAATAATTCACATAATGTTTCCTGTCTCTTTTAGGTGGAACACATTGAATGAAATGCTCCTTGGTTCTCCGAGGAGCTGAGAGAGATGAAGTGTCGGAAAAGACGCCTAGAGAGCATCTGGAGAACTAGTCAATCCGATTCTGACTGGACACTGGTGAGGTCTTATATCAAGACCTACCTAGTGGTGATAAAAGTGGCAAAATCTAACCATTTTTACACTCTTATCGCATCTGCAGAGAACCACCCAGCCGCTCTGTTTAGGGTGACCTACTCCCTTCTTCGGGGGGGAGTGCAGGAAAATCCCTTGCAGGGTCGAGCTGAGGATTTTGTGCAATTCCTGCATGATAAAGTCGCTCGGATTCGGAAAGGCTTGGACTCCGACTGGATGAGTCCAGGGGAGGAGACGAGGGTAGGTCTTGAGAATATTATCTGGGAGGAGTTTGATCCTGTGGCTCCCGAGGATGTGGACAGGGTTCTGGGTAAGATTAGTGCCACCATGTGTTTATTGGACCCGTGTCCCTCCTGGTTGGTACTGGCCTCCGGGAGGTTACACGAGGCTGGCTCCAGGGGATTATAAGTGCTTCCTTGAGTGAGGGTGCCTTTCCCGTTGCCTTGAAAGAGGCGGTGGTGAGGCCCCTCCTCAAGAAGCCTTCCCTAGACCTGGCTGAATTAGCTAACTACCGTCCGGTCTCCAACCTTCGTTTTGTGGCAAAGGTTGTTGAGAGTGTGGTGGCACGACAGCTTCCCCAGCACCTGGATGAAGCTATCTATCTGGACCCATACCAGTCGGGCTTCAGGCAGGGGTACAAAACAGAAACGGCATTGGTCGCATTGGTGGATGATCTCTGGAGGGCTCGGGACAGGGGTTGTTCCTCTGTCCTGGTCCTATTAGATCTCTCAGCAGCTTTTGATACCATCGACCATGGTATCTTGCTGCAACGGTTGAGGGGATTAGGAATAGGGGGCACCGTCCTGCGGTGGTTCTCCTCCTTCCTCTCCGACCGTTCGCAGTTTGTGTTGGCAGAGGAGCAGAGGTCGACCTCGAGGTGCCTCACATGGGGAGTGCCGCAAGGGTCGGTCCTCTCGCCCCTTCTGTTCAACATTTATGTGAAGCCGCTGGGTGAGATCATCCGTGGTTTTGGGGTGAGAGTCCATCAGTACGCTGATGATACTCAGCTGTACATCTCCACCCCAGACCACCCCAACGATGCCCTTGATGTGATGTCTCGCTGCCTGGAGGCTGTGCAGGTCTGGAAGGGGAGAAATAGGCTCAGACTCAACCCTTCCAAGACCGAGTGGCTGTGGCTTCCAGCATCCCGATATAGTCAGCTGGTGCCATCGCTGACTATTGGGGGTGAATCTCTGCCCCCCCGCAATCTGGGTGTCCTCCTGGACGCATGGCTGTCTTTAGAAGAGCACATGACGGCTGTGGCCAGGGGGGCTTTTTATCAGGTTCGCCTGATTCGCCAGTTGCAGCCCTTTCTGGACCGGGACGCCTTGTGCATGGTCACTCATGCCCTTGTCACCTCCTGGCTGGACTATTGTAATGGTCTCTACATGGGGTTCCTGTTGAAGATCACTCGGAGGCTCCAACTGGTCCAGAATTCAGCCCCGCGGGTCGTTATGGGCGCAACCCGTTGTGCCCATGTGACACCCCTCCTGCGCGAGCTGCACTGGCTCCCAGTGGTCTTCCGGGTGCGATTCAAGGTGTTGGTCACCACCTTTAAAGCGCTCCATGGCATAGGTTCTGGGTACCTTCAAGACCGACTTCTGCCACCAATAGCCTCCCACCAGCCAATCCACTCCCACAGAGAGGGTCTCCTCAAGGTGCCATCGGCCAAGTTATGTCGGCTGGTGACACCCAGGGGGAGGGCCTTCTCTGTGTGAGTCCCAGCACTGTGGAATGAACTGCCCCCGGAAATGTGTAAGATCTCCGACCTCTGTGTATTTCGCTGTACCCTCAAGACCCTGCTATTCCGCCAGGCCGGGCTATCAATGTAATGATTTTAAATTGGGTGTTTTAAATTTTTGGAGTTTTAAATCTGAGCTGAAATTATTTAATAATTTTAATTATTTTTAAATTGATGTCTGTATTTGTGCTTTTAATAGGCTGTACACTGCCCTGAGTCCTTCGGGAGAAGGGCGGTATAGAAATAAAATTATTTATTTATTTATTTATTTATTTATTTATTTATTTATTTATTTATTTATTTATTTATTTTTTACCTCTAGGAACAATAGAATTTATATTATATTTATTTCTAAAACGGATATATCTTCTCAGAGAACACGAACTCTAATAAACTGTACATATTCTTCAGAACTACTACCGGTAATAACAGGCGGACATACCATTTGGTCTTTGGGAAGGTGAAGTGAATCCTGAAGGTTTCTTCCCAAAAAATGTCATCCTTCATAGATCAAAATGTAGTTAAAATAATAAGAAATTGCATAAAAAGCATCTAAATTATTGTATGCAACTATTCATTAAAGATGGATTAAAAATAACAGTAGGAATTTGTAGAAAATACTTATAGTATATCAAGTTGCTGCTGCATTTGGCAATATATATATATATTAGCTCTGGAGCTCCATTAGTTTCTCTGTTAACATCTAGCCTTGGTATCTCAGTCCACCATACTTGTGATTCCTGAAGCCTTTTAAATCAGGGTCTACACTCTGCAACCTTTTTTGGACTTTTCTTCATATCTAACTGGGAATTGATGTTTGTAGATGTGTCCGTATATTATATGTTGTAAATGTTTTGTCTTGTTTGGCTACTGGGCACTTGGGGTTGTTGAGAGTGCTTTGGAGGGATTTTATTTGTTTGTGAACTATGGTTATGCCAAGATATTGTTGTTGGCTTCTTTTACTTCTTTTTAATTATTTTTATTTTTAATATTTTAAAAAATATTAATTTATTTTTAATATTTTCAATTATGAAGGATTATTGTTTCTATGGTAATGATTATGCTATGGTTGATTGCATTGATAAACACTATTTTATGAAGTTGTGTCGGCATTTATTGCTTTGGGAAATGTTCTGTAGATAAAATACTACTGCTTTCTGGAGTTCTGCTCATTTGAACAGGGCTTTTTTATGCCACTTCTTTTGTGTGCTATTAAATTGTTTCTATGGTAGTTGACTGCTCCATTAGTGTGGAGCTACTTTATAATGACCTTGTCTTTGGTGATGATGATGATGACAAAACTGTCATCTAACATGAAATAGGCATGAAAACACCACTACTTCCATTTTAGATCAACCCAGGTCTAAGAATGCAAAAGAATTCATAGAAGTTTTTTTTTTTTTTTTTTTGCTTTAATTTATATGCCACCCTTCTCCGGAGACTCAGGGCGGCTTACAATGTGTTAAGCAATAGCCTTCATACTTTTGTTTATTTATACAAAGTCAGCTTATTGCCCCCACAATCTGGGTCCTCATTTCACCTACCTGTGAAAGGATGGAAGGCTGAGTCAACCTTGAGCCTGGTGAGATTTGAACTTGCAGTAATTGCAAGCAGCAGATGTTAATAACAGTGCTTTAGTCCACTATACTACAGGCTCTTCCCAGTTAACAATCAACAGACATACAGAAATAAATGTTATTTAGGAACCATTGAACCATTGAAAAGGAATGACTAAAGATCAAAGAAAGGACAAACAGCCCAAAGCACATTTCTTCTTATTATAATCTATTAACCAAGATCAGCAGAAATCAACACCTAATCACTACAATAAGCAGTAGCTGATAGCATGCCAATCAAAGAAGAAACAATGCTTCCAATCAACACATCCTGCTCAAACTCATACAAGACAGGAAGGACAGCCTGCTATATATAAACAGCCAACAAACTTCACTTCCATATGTCAGAGCACTGATGATATTACCTAACCTGATAACAAAACATGTGTAGGGAGAAAACCATGCTGAGAAAATACCAAGAGATCAAGAGTTTAAAGCTATAGAGTGCCTGAAATGGAATTCACTTGGATTTGAAATTAAAATATGCAGCTAACTTATTTCAAACAACTTATTCCAATGGAGAATAACTGAAATTTTTTTATTGTTTGCTTTTGAAATATTTCCCAACTTAATCCAGCAAAGACAGGAATATATTTTGCATTTAGTCTCTGTATTAGCATTTTTCCCTTCCCTTCAATTGTGTTTGATTCTTGGAGACTGACTGACAAGTCCTTGCAGTTTCCTTTTACAAGGTTTTGCAGAAGTGGTTTGCCCTTACCTTCTTACTGTGGCTGAGAGAGGGTGACTGGCCCAAGATCACCCAACTAGCTTTGTGCTTTGTGCTTATTTTGAGAATCAAAATAACTGAGAAACAATTTTCTCAGGCAGTAGGTTTAGGGCATAATTAAATGTATTAATATAATGCCAGAAAGTTATCTATATAATGAGTAGAGTAACAAAGCAATTATCATCTCGCTTTTAGGATACCTAACAATATTTATACACAACATGTCACTTAGAGATTTAAAAGTGATAATTTCAGTTCTTTACATTAATTACATAAATAATTATGATCAAGTTTATTTTCGTCAGTTTGAGTTTCATTTGAAAAAACAAGTGATTTGTTAAAATAATTGATATCTATAAATAAGGAAGAGTAAATAATAATATGCTAGTATTTGTAAAAAATAATTAGATTTTTTTTCTTTTTATGCTTCTTTATCCCTTTATTCAGGGACACGGTGATTCAGTGGCTAAAATACTGAGCTTATTGATCAGAAAGGTTGGCAGTTCGGCGGTTCGAATTCTTAGCGCCGCGTAACAGAGTGAGCTCCTGTTACTTGTCCCAGCTTCTGCCAACCTAGCAGTTCAAAAGCATGTAAAAATACAAGTAGAAAAATAGAAAAATTGTGGGAAGGTAACAGCGTTCCATGCGCTTTCGGCATTTAGTCATGCTGGCCACATGACCACAGAGACAACTTCAGACAGCGCTGGCTCTTCAGTTTTGAAACGGAGATGAGCACTGTCCCTAGAGTCGGGAATGACTAGCACAAAGGTTCCTAGCAAAAGGAACCTTTACCTTTATCCCTTTATTCAGGTTGGAGTCAGGGCAACTGAATGGAACTGAGTGTTTACTGGTTGGATGCCCTTCCTGACACCTGCAGAGTTCGCAGTAGTATAGTAGCTCTTTGCACCCTGATGGAGAAACATCTGCCGCTGCCTAGGACTGGACTCTCAACTTTCTGAATGGAAGGCAACCATCTTCACCATTGACCATTGAGCAGGCCATTGCGCTGCTCAAATAATTGAATATTGTTTATTTATATATAATATTTATATATACATTCTAGGGCAGGGGTGTCAAACTCGATTTCATTGAGGGCCACATCAGGTTGTGTTTGATTCCGGGGGGCCGGGGTGGGCATGGCCAGGATGGGTGTGGCCAGCTCAATGTCACTCGAGTCGGAGTCGCCTGTGGCAGCCTGAGCACTCTGCCGGAGAAAACGGGCTCCCAAGCTCTGTTTTCAGCTGTGACCGCCTCCTGCAATCCTCTGCCAGCAAAAATGGAGCTTGGGAGGGCCGCTGGCCAGATCTATGCACCTCGCTGGCCAGATCTAAACACCCCATGGGCCAGATCTGGCCCCTGGGCCTTAAGTTTGACACCCTTGTTCTAGGGAATCAGATTCCTAAGGAACCAATAAATAATGGCCAATAAATATATCCTGTATCAGATATCCAAATTCTCTTCTTATTGAAATTCTGTACACAGATAATTCATTTATGGATCAAAACTTCCTGAATTTATCCAATCCTTTTTATTTTGAAAGGTCAGTTTCCTCGTAGGAAAGGTGCTTCTCCCTTATATTAAGAAAGTTATAGACCAAATTGGAACATTACTGGAAAAATGCAACTTAAAAAGTATTTATAAACCAATGAGAAAAATCTAATAAATAGTTTGATCACCTAAGGATGCAGAACTTCATTTTATCTTCAGGATTTATCTTATACCTAGTAACTGTGGATAGGTAAATATTGGAACCACAAAACATAGTATTAACACTCGAATAGGATATGACAGATACTGCTGGCTATAACCACCTGAAAAATCCATGGTAGCTGAACATGCACTGCTACATAATGGGCACAAATTTCAGAGTACTGTTATCACAGCAAATCATCATGCATAATTTATAAATATCTCAATAACTTTAACAAAAATGAAGAGAGTCTGAAAGTTAATAGTCTGGTTTCTAGCTATAATCACACGAGAATAAAACAACCACTAATAAACCAACATCTTACAGAATCTTCAACCATTTCCCCTGAAAAATTATAAGCAGCAGCCGTTTTAGAAATAGACCAATCAAAAATTAGCTTCTTTGGAACCTCTTCAAGGCAGAATAATTACAAATTCACATCAATGAAGTACCAATCAGAAACAGTGTCGACTGGCGGCCCCCAGGGGGAGAGCCTTTTCTGTGAGGGCACCCACCATCTGGAACAAGCTCCCCCCAGAGATACAGAAGATTCCGGATCTGCGCACTTTCCGCCGTGCCCTCAAAACATTCCTGTTTCAGCAGGCCGGCCTGGCCTAACTTTCCCTTTATATTGCTTTTTGATTTTATTTTAAACTGGGATGTCTTGAATTATCTAGGACCAGAGTGTTTAGTATATTTTAATTGGTTTTTTATTAACGTTTCTTTACATGTATTTTTATCGTTCGCTGTTCACCGCCCTGAGTCCCTTAGGAATAGGGCGGTATATAAATTTAATTAATAAATAAATAAATAAATAAATAAATAAATTAGAAATTAGTTCTTCTATAAACCCGAGGGCCTGCTCTGTTGCCTATGAGCTTCCAAGCTTCTGTGGAGACTTCTCTTACCTCAATAAAGATGCCAGTCACAATTGTAGGCAAAGGTCAGAATACCAAATTGTTGCTGTCCTGCTTCATTATATTCCGTTTCCTTAAGATGAACCTGTTGCTGCATTTGGATATAGATATACTCCACATAGAAAATCTGAGGACAAGATCAAGAACCTGTGGTAATTCTCAAGATGCAGCAAAGGCCATGACCTGCAATATCTGCCTTGTCCTGGGTTCCCCGTTATGAATTACTATGATTCTTTATACCATTATTTAAAATGATTTTGTCCACAATCATCTAGAGCAGCGGTTCTCAACCTGGGGGTCGCGACCCCTTTGGGGGTCGAACGGCCATTTCACAGGGGTCGCCAAAGCCCTCTCTCTCCCCCCCACGCCTTCACTCACCCTCACTCCTCTGTTGGATCGCCGGCCGTTCGCTTACCCCGCCCACTCCCCATCTATTGCTGCCTCCGATGGCTAGAGGAAAAAAACCTGTTTAAATTCTTGCCGCGGGGCTTCAAAGGGCCGCCCTAGAGCCAGTGGTGCAGCCGAACCCTTTGTTAAATTGCTGGCTTGCCCCGCCCCTCCGCACCATTATTTATTGCCAATAAATAGTGGTGGGCGAGGGGCGGGGGAGCCAGCAATTTAACAAAGGGTTCGGTGTTTTTTTTGTAATTTTATTGCCCCCCCCCCCCGGAGCTTCAGCAGAGGCTAATTAGCCCTTGCTTGGATCAGCTCCCGACCCCCAGCTGATTTGCTCTCAGCTGTTTTGCTCAGGGCTCTTTTGCTTGCTTGGAAAGAGTGCAGATTTTTTTCCCCTACCTAAACTGAAAAACGAAAGAGAAAGTAAAGCAGGCTGTTGGCTTTGCACGTTGGAAAATTAGGCAGGCAGATTTCTTTTCTTTTTCCTCACCAAAAAAGGTAGGTGCAAACAACGGGAAATTTAGGGAGAAAGAGGAGACTTTAAAACACAAAAGAAAAAAAGCTCTATTTAACTAGGGAATTGTAATAATTGAGATACTATTAATTATATATTGTGTTGAAAGCAGAAATGGTTAAGTTGTGGTTTGGAGGAATATATGGGGGAAATTATTTGGTTTATTATTATTGGTAAATATAATTAATTGATTTGTAAGAAATTGGATTGCATGGAAATAATTGGAATAATATACAAAAAAGGTAGTTATATAACTAATTGATTTATATTAAAATGTTGAATTCATATTAAACAACTGTAATATTACATAATTAACCAATGTGAGGATGGATATAAAATAGATGACAATGGGAAGGGGTATAATATAGAATAGAAGGGAAAAATTGAATTTGATTAAGATTAGAGATGAGGATGAAGGGTAATATTGGTTTTTTACAAAAATAGATGAGGAATAAATATGGCAAAAAGGAAATATAGAAATTGTAAATTTAATTGAAATGACTAAACACTGTTTAAATTTATGAACTGGCCAAATACTCTGTTCAAAGAAAATACATTGTATGTTTGTATGTGTGTTTCTAATTATTGTTATTTATTCATATTTGTTCTCTTTTATTCTTTAAAGTTTAACAATTAATTCTTTATCTTAATATCTTTATGTTTGTTAGGGGTTGCCTTTCTTCCCTTTCATCTTTTTTATTGTACAGCAATCTTTCTCCTCAAACCTACCACCTCTCTCTTTTCTTTCCTTCTTACTTTCTCTTCCTCCCCCTCTTCTTCTCCTCCCTACTTCCTCTTCCTTTCTCCTTCTCCTCCTCTCTTCCTCCCTCTCTTACCCTCACTCCTACTCTAATTTCCCTTCCCTTCCTTCATCCCTCTCTATTGCTGTATCCTTTTGTGCATATGGACTACTCAGAGGGCTGAAAAAGTTATTTCTGACTGGTCCTCGCACTTTTGACCAGTCTTCGAACTTACGACTGTCCTCACATTTTATGTTTTTGCCCTATCTTGTCACCATGGTGAAGAGAAGTAGTTGTGAAATGAGTGACATGGTTGTTAAGAAAGCTGCAGGGAATAAATGTGAGGATGGTCATAAGTGTGAGGACTGGTCAAAAGTGCGAGGCCCAGTCAGAAATGACTTTTTTCAACCCTCTGGGTAGTCCTTTTGTGCATATGGACTACTCAGAGGGCTGAAAAAGTTATTTCTGACTGGTCCTCGCACTTTTGACTAGTCCTCGAACTTACGACTGTCCTCACATTTTACGTTTTTGCCCTATCTTGTCACCATGGTGAAGAGAAGCAGTTGTGAAATGAGTGACATGGTTGTTAAGAATGCTGCACGGGCATAAATGTGAGGATGGTCATAAGTGTGAGGACCAGTCAAAAGTGTCAGAAATGACTTTTTTCAGTCCTCTGAGTAGTCCCTATACACATAGCCATGGCCACCCGGTCACATGACCAGCTAACCACACCCACCCAGTCACATGACCTCCAAGCCACGCCCACAAAATAAGCCACGCCCACAGAACCGGTAGTAAAAAAATTTAGAACCCACCCCTGGTTGGGGGTCACCACAACATGAGGAACTGTATTAAAGGGTCACGGCATTAGGAAGGTTGAGAACCACTGATCTAGAGTCCCTGAAGCAGTGCCATTTACTCTTATTTGTCTGATTTAAAGATGGCTCTTAGCTTGCCCCTATTGTAAGTATAAAGCTAGGATACATGACAGAGAAAATTTGCTAAAGGTATTGTAATGTAAAGCTTACTGTAGAAGAAAAACAAACTTTGCTGGAAGGCAAAGTTAAACATGTCATCAGTTTGGAGTCACTGCGTTGCCACAAGAGACCTAAGTCCAGCCCAGTTCCCATTAATTCCGTTGACTCTTATTTAGCATCAATTTAGCTTTTACTATTAGTTGACTAGATTACAGGATTAGTATTAGAGATAGCAATAATAAACTCTTCTGTGCTTTGAACTCAATGCATTCTCCTAGTTATTTGCACCTGACATTTACCCAGGTTAACAGTAATGGGAATTCAAATACTTACAGAACAGAAAAAAAAAACTCATTTCACATTTTACATCTAGGATCTATAGCTTTCTGTAGCATGCCAACATTTAAATGAATTTTTATTATTTTCATCTTCAAAATGTTCATGGTTAATACTCTAATCTAGCCTTCTACATCTTAGTAAATCTCCATCTAGATTTACTGGATTCCTAGCTAGGAATTCTGAGAGGCAGAAGATTGGTGAAAGCTGCTATGTATTCTACACTGGAATTAACAATCTGGGCATCCTAATAAAAAAAGCAACACGAACAATGAAAAAGGTCAGAGTTGCACTATCATTTATAAAAGGGCCAAGCTGTTAGCTGTGTCATCTTTTAGACTGATGGCTTTTCACAGAATAAAAGCAATACAACTTTTGTATATAATTTTAATTCTTTTTAAAAGAAGCAAAAGAAAAAATAAACATTAAAAAAATGCAGGGGATGGAATCAGGTTTTAGAAGGCCGGAGTTTCAAGCAGAACTGAGCATCAAATTCAAGGATATTACATAAGCTAAATATATACTTCATTATTTAAACATTTAGTAATTATTATTTGTATTAAAAATAATAGTTCCATCTTTAACAACAGAAGAAAATTTGGCTTCACTGAGATTCTCTACTTTTAATTATATGAATTATGTTGTAATTGTTTACAAGAAATAATATTCTAGTAAAATGCAGTAGGAGAGGGATGATTTTTCAATGGTACACTTCAATTATTTGAAATAATAAAATAAAATATGTGGATTTTAAGCCCAGAATTTTCAACAAAACTGCTCAGAATTCTAGAATAAATCTAGAGGACTATTATATTTCAAAAAATGATGTATTGCATAGAGACACCCACTCAAACCACTGAATGGAAAGAGATTAAGTATTGCACTATATTCCTTGTACAAGATGCTAACATAGAAAGGCACTTGTTTGTTTTAGAATCAGAAAAATGCTCAATATTTTATTAGGTTTCCAGCTTTCTATGAGACAGTCTATGTTCTGAATAGATATTCTTCTATTTATTTCTAAACCTCACATTACTATTTCGGTGTAGTAATGACAGATGTCTTTAGTAAAATATTTAGATATTCTATTAGCTGGTCTAATCAGAGTTGATGCCTATAAGTGAAAATGTTGGTTATCCATCCATTTAAGACATAACAATTCCATATTTGTACTGAATCTATTAGATATTTAGGTAGGTGCATACTGAAAATGCAACATTTAGTAAATAAAATATAGAGAGAGGTTTCTTCAGATTTGGATCGATGGGATTCATTAAACCTTCCTTTGAAAAAAAATGAATCTCTCAGAATAAAAATTATTCCCATATTAATTTATATTCTGAGAACAATTCCTGCACAAATATCTGGAAAATATTTAAAGAAAGCAATCTATTTGTTCAGTAAATAGTTACAATTCTCTTAGATTCTGAGAATATTTTTACAGAACATGCAGTTGAGAGAGACTACCTAGTATGTGGAATTTAACAATTGAACAATATAAATAAATTCTCCATGCAAGACTGATAATGCAACATTGAAAAGATAAATGTATGGCCCCATTTACTCAATGAATTGAAGACTTGATTGCACTTGCTACCTGTAAGTTGACATAGATATTGTATGGATAAGTATAATGAAATACTGGACTTATTTATATATTTTTAGATTGCTATTTTTGTAACCGTTTTACCTTTTACCCTTTTTCTTTTCTGTTTTGTTTGAAAAGGCCTTCGGGCTATTCAATAAACTATACTATTTAGGGAATAATTTAGTATAATGAAATACTGGACTTATTTATACAAAATACAGTAGGTTAAAAAAGCATGATAGTCATATACACATACTTGCATAATGTTGTGTTAAATATTTATATACAGAATTGTAACTACACCTTATTTTTGTTGTTGTTGCATTTTGCTTATTTTTAAGCACTAATTTTGTACTTTTATAACGTACTTTGTACTTTGTTCCTTTTGTTTTTTCTTTTTCTGCTATTACGGTATTTTAAAACCAATAAAAAGTATTTTAAAAAGTTTCCAGCTGACTTGTTTTTAAAGCATCAGATGGTATCTAGAGAGCCTTTCATAGTATTGAAGCTGAAAACTTACTTAATGCTTTAGTGCCTGATTAGCGTTTCAGGCATGATGATATGAACCTATAATCCAGTTAGTTTGGCAGCTGAGTATTGTAGATTGCATGAGCTCAGAAGTTTGGTGCTCTGCCAGATGAGGGTCTGCACTAAATTCAGCATCAATGTGGATGCAGAGAACTGAGGGCCACCAGATTGCCCAAAGCTAAGGTCAGAGCCAATTGAAACCCTTGTTCTATAGTGGAATATATAGTGGAATATATTTGGAAAGACTTTTTGTGTGAATTTAATTTAGGAAATATGTGATGTTTATTAATACATTTCAATACGAATTCATTTTTCATTCTTCAATAGATAAATGTTCGCATTTAGACTATAATTTAAAATCTTATTCTACAACATAAAAACTTGTATTCTCTATCATCGATACTAGCCTTACATAGCTGCCCATAGAAATTTACATACTTATTTGATAATAATTTGAATATATTTTTCATGGACTGTGAATGCATCTTTCTTTGCATGATAAATATTTTATTAAGCAGATGGAACATTTGTTTCATTATTAACAAAAACTCAGGCACACCAAATACTGCAAAAGATGTTATTCAAGTATACATTATTGGATATGTTTTATGTAAATAATGTGAGACTGAAATTACTAACACAGGAACAAATATTTAACCTTCAAGACACTGACTGACAAATTTATTTTCAACTGATTGGTACCAAAAGGGTACTGAATTATTTATATCTTGAATTACATGTTGATACTTGTTTCTCCAGACACACTCAACTGAAAAAAAAATCTCCTGCACTATCACTTAGTTTCAATGAAGAAGCCAGGGAAGGATCCTGCATTTGTTACATACAATTTTTCCTTGATCAATGTATCACTTTAGCCCACATATTATATATTATAGTTTATTCATCTTATTTTTTAAAAGCTTCCCTCGTTATTGCTTTTATTTTATTATGTAAAAATGTATACCCTGATATCCTCCCTTTCTCTTATTTCTATCTCTATTCTAACTTTTAATCATTTTATTAATAGATATTTTCTTTCTATCCAACATCTCTCACCCACTTTGAATCCTGTTCATTTTTAACTTACCTCCCATATTTCACTCTTTATGTCTATTTGTATTAAGATACAGTCATTCATTATTTCATTATTCAATGTTTCAATAAACAATTCTAATACCAATCCCAATATAAATTTACAATTTATATTGTTTTGTTCCCTAGTACGATTTGATTGCTTATTAGTAACCTATGATTATCACTAAGTGTTGTATCTTATGATTCTTGATGAATGTATTTTATTTTTATTTTTCAGAAATTTTCACCTTGTGTGTCCAATCACACTTGGCCAATAAAGAATTCTTTTTTTTTAATTTTTATTACATATATAAACACACAAAACACACATACACATACACATACAAATGCGACAAATATGACATTAATAACATCTAAACGTAATGTTTGATTTCCTCCGACATCAATAACCTAAATTCCTCGATATATATTCCTTCCTCTCGCCTTATATAACGATATTATTTTTTAATATTTAATTATGCGTTGTTATATCTTATTTGGTACAGAATTTTGTTTTACTTTTTTAGGATTCTCTTTTGGTTTTGGTTTTCCCCTCTAACCATTGATACTACCTTTGCCAAACCAGGTAGTAGTCAGATTCTTTCTTTCCTTGAATTTCCTTGGTGAGTCTGTCCATCTCAGCACATTCCATGACTTTAGATATTATTCTATCTTGTGTTGGGACTTCTTCCAGCTTCCAATTTTGAGCATAAGTGATCCTTGAGTCAAAATATGTGTGATCAAATATATTATTTCTCTGTCGTGATTACCTGTAAATATGCCTAATAAATATGTTTCTGGTCTTAGTGGTACTTTTTGAGCTGTTATTTGTTCCAATTGGGTTTTGATATTATTCCAGAATTGTTTGGCTTTGGGACATGACCACCACATGTGGTAGTATGTCCATTTTTGTGCTTTGCATTTCCAGCAGAGTGAAGATGTATTGGGGAACATTTTGGAGATCCATGCCGGTGGGAGATGCCATCTATAAAACTTCTTGTAGATATTTTCTTTGTACGGTACTGATAGTGTTAGTTTACTGTTAATTTTCTATAGTTTTTCCCATTTATTTAGTTCTATAGGGTATCCAAAGTTCATCGCCCACGTAATCATATTTTCCTTGACTATCTCCACCTCTAATTTATATGCCAGTTAAGAAGTTATAGATTTTTGTTATTAGCTTCTCATTGGGGTCCAATAAGATTTTGTCCAGTTGGTTTAGTTCTTTTTGGATTCCAAATTTCTCCATATCTGTTTTGTGTCTGGATGTTAATTGTAAGTATGGCCACCAATCCATTTCAAGCCCTTGAATTCTTAATTGTTCTATTGTTTTTAATTTTCCTTCATCATTTAAGAGATCCTGATATGTTTTCATTTTATTTGTGTCCATTGTATTTGGATAGATTTGTGCTTCCATTGTAGAGATCCAAGGTGGAATCTTATCATAGTGAATCTTTCTAATTTCGTTCCAGGTTTTGATCTTTATAATTCCGGTAAGATCCCACAGAGTTGGTCTCCTCCGGGTCCCGTCAGCTAAACAATGCTGGCTGGCGGATCCGCGGGACTGCCCCAGCTTTCTGGAACTAGTTACCTCCTGAGGTCCAGACTACCCCCACCCTATTGGCCTTCCGGAAAGCGGTGAAGACCTGGCTTTTCCGGCAGGCCTGGGGCCATTGATCTCGCTGTTCAATCTTGCGAAATCTGGCCACGGATGGTGTGCATGTGTTTTTAATGTTTTTAAAATGCTTTTATAATGTTTTTTTTTAAATGTATGTTCATTGTTTGTATTATTTTTGTTGTAAGCTGCCCAAAGTCCCTTGGGAGTTGGGCAGCATAGAAATATGATTAATTAAATTAAATTAAATTAAATTCTATTCTATATTTAGACATACAACATGATTCTAATCATATTCTTCACAATAATCAAATCTATATAATTCTGATAGTAATATACATGTTTATATTGAAGTATATTCTTTAATTATTTAATTGCTCAGTGTTTCAATACATTATTGCAATGCCAATCACAATATTATTAAAACATACTTAATAATATCATAATTCAATCTCTAGTTTTCCCATTTTATTGTTAATTTTATTCCATTATATAAAGGTATGTATATACAAATGTTTCTCCCTTCTCTTATTTCTATCTAACTTCTAATCATGCCACCATTCTAAAAAAAAAGGGGGAAAGAGAAAAAGAAAAGCAAACCAAAACATCAAAAAAGGAAGAAAGAAACCCTTTTCTTTCTATCCGTTGTCTCTTGCCCGCTTCAGTACTTTAGTTGCTATGCTTTTTTTGACTTGCCTCCCATATTCTTCTCTTGGATCTTTATCTCTTTCTGCTTCTACTTCTTGGCTATTAAGTATCTGAGTATTTTTCCCATCTCTACCCTCTTCCACTACCTAGTTGCCAAAGTATCTACTAAACCCCTATCTCCCATTCAAAAGTATCTTCCTGTATCTCCAATTCTCTTTTCAAATCCCTTAAAATATTTCCCCCCTGGTTTAATTCATCACTCACTGTTATTTTTATTATTATCTCCTCCTTGTCTTCTTCTTTTGTTCACTGGTTCTTCGGTTCTATCTTTTTCTCCATTCCTTCTGTTAGCTCCTCTCTTTTCTGAGCGTCTAGATCTTTACTCATCATCCCTTGTATAGTATTTTCCATTTTTTCCCCATAATCTCCTTAAATCCTTTCTCCATTATGTCCTTTGTGCTTTGGAAAATCAACGTCATCTCCTTCAAAGTTCCATTCATTTTTTTCTTTATGAAGCATCTTTTGTTTTGTTTTGTTTTGTTTTGTTTTAAAAAATCCCACTTTTGTCCAGTAGTCCAAGAACCATTTATTCAGCCCTAAAATAGCCCATCAAGAAGTACACTAATCAATTTCCGGTTGATGTCGTGGCAATTTTCAGACCCAAGGAATGGGTCTCCACCAGGGGTGGGTTCTACTTACCTTTACTACCGGTCCGCAGTGGGGCCACGTGCATGAGCATGCACAGAAGCTTCTGCGCATGCACAAAAGTGTTTTGATGACATTGGGGTCGGTGGACGGAGCCTCCCACCGGTTTTACTACCAGTTCTATAGAGCCTCCCACCGGTTTTACTACCAGTTCTATAGAACTGGTGCAAACCGGGGGCAACCCACCACTGGTCTCCACGTTCCCTGTGCTGAGTTCTCTCTGTTCGTGGGCACCAAGAGGAGCCAAAGCCACCCTGTAGGGGCAGTGAAGCAAAGAGGGATGCCCTGTGAGGTTGAGGAGAATTGTAGCTCTCCTGTCTGACCCAAGGTTTCTTTTTCTCTCTCAGCCACGGCAAGAAGAAGAGGCAGCCTAAAGATGGCTGCCACAAAGCTGGAACAATAAAAAAAATAACAAGTAAGACTGGTGCTGGAGCAAAGTAGGTGAACAGTGACTAGAACCTTAACTTAACCGCAAGGAATAATTTGGAACTATTTGCTCAGAACTATTTGTTTAAATAGCGTCTAAGCATTCTGAGAAATACCAGACTGGAAGGCACAAGAGAGAAAAATAATAAATTTTGAAATGTATAGAAAATTGGACTCTTAAATTGGGAAGATGCATACTGGGAATGCTTAAAATGCTGGAATTTCACATATAAAACATTGTCTGCTTTTATATTTGATTTATAACTAAAATGATAACTGCCAAGTGGTAATACTGAAATTTAAGTTGAGAACGCCACCTGCTGACAAGGAAAAACTACAAGCCTGGAAATATTTATGAGAAGAAAATATCTACTGAATTATTGGATTATTCCCAACTATCCCAGGATTACTGGAGATTTAAATATGAAAATAAGCAAGCCACTTAATTAAAAGGACCCCTGAAAGGCTTCTGATAACCCCTGGGACTATTCAGATGGAATTGACTGTTTACCTTTGGGATACAAAGAACTGTGTTATTTTAATTGTAATTCAATTATAGAAGCAGGATAAGTTTTTTAAGTAAATAATTTTAAAATGCCTTCCCATTACCACGGCTTCCCAGTTTAAGAGTCCAATTTTCTGTATTTTTAGAAATTTATTGTTTTTCTCTCTTTAGGTCTTTCTTTCTGGTCTGGTATTTTTCTCAGAATGCTTACTCACCACTTTAACAAGCAATTCTGAACAGATAGTTCTAAATTGTTCCTTGGGGTTAGATTTTAAGTAAGAAGGAATCCTCTCCCCCAGTTCCAGTCACTATTCACGTACTTTGCTCCAGCACCAGTCTTAGTTGTTCCTTGGTTGTCCCAGCTTCATGGCAGCCATCTTTTGGCTGCCTCTTCTCCTTGCTGTGGCTGAGAGAGAAAAAGAACCCTGAGTCAGACAGGAGAGTTGTGACTCTTTGTGACCTCACAGGGCCTCTTTGCTTCACCACCCATACAGGGTGGCTTTCAGAGTCCACCAACAAGGAGAATTCAGCACGGGAGCGCAGAGACCCACTTCTCATGTTCGATCTCTCCATGACATCAACCGGAAGGCCAGCCTCTCCATTTATTCATCTTATTAACAGGCAATCAGGTCCAACTCAATTAGCATATGGACATCAAGATTCTGGTAAAATAACTACATGGACATATAATATTAACTCTGAATAAATTCCAAATGCAGTAGTATTTTGACTGTTTTTAAAAGCACTCTTACACAACACATTTTATGTTTCTCCAGTCTCAATGCCAATGTCAGTAGGACTGAGACAAATAGTAAATTCAAGGTTATCATTTATTCATCAATTATTTTTCAGCCTTATAATGTATCAATCTCATTTCTAAATAGTATCTGATTAGAACAGAATCTCTCCAAGCATCAGCTAAGGATAGAGAAGCTTTTTGATTGTTGCAAAGAAATTACAGAACAAGTACCAAACTTCCGCAAAAGAAAAAAACAAGTGAACTGCAGATATATATATATATATATTTATTGCAGAAGTTTTACAATTACATTTTCACCCCTTTCCCCCCTCAACCCACCCCAAACTTCCCAACCTCCCTAACCCTCCCTAACCCTCCCCTCCCCCCAGACTTCCACACAATATACTCATATCAAGTAAAAAAAAAAACCTTTATATAAAACTTGAACCCCTCCCTCCCCCATATAATTTTTCATCTTCATTACATTAAAATATTTCTATCTTAATATAACATTTTCAAATAAAAGCTATTTGATACTTCCTATAGTTTGAGGTTAAGGTTGGTTTCATTCAGATAGAACGTTTGCAGCAGCCAGCTTGTTCTGCGGAGAGCAGAATCGTCCCACGCCGTCCGGAGTCTGGCAAGTTGGAAGGGAGCCGCGCCTGTTTCCTCCCCAGCAGCGAATCTCTGGGGGCTCACAGGGGCTCGACCGGTGCCTTGCCTTCTCTCCTCCTTTTCAAGCCGCTTCTCGATGTCGAAGCGGCTCTACAGACAGCGGGGCTGGCGGTCCTTAAGAAGAGACCGTCTTCGCTGGCGGCGAAGCAAACCGGAAGTCCCTGAACTGCAGATATATTGTCAAGGAATAGTTAAATGAAGGTTCTTGAAAGAAATTATTCTCCTCTCTCAATCAACCCAGAATAACATCCAAAATCACTGTAACTCTATAGAAGAAGCATGCGAGATAAATTTGGAGGCTAATTACAAACTTATAAAAAGACTGTCTTAATGCATTCAATATCAGCAACTTTGTTGCAAATAATTATCATCATGACAGAACAAGCCTATCCCTGCAAATATGAAGAGAGCTGTCAAATTCTATTATACTGTAGATTAAAGAATCATAGACAAACTGATGGCAAATGAGGCATCCACTGATTTTCATGTTTAGAAACCAAAGGACCATCTCTGTACCATTTAAAATGTTAAATATTTTAATTAGTTTACTTTTAAGCACTTGATTAATACAGAACTAATCAATCCTATGATTGAAGTACTTAATGCAAAGTAGTTACATGGTATATAATTCAAGATTATTGCAGACAAACTATCATACACTGTTTTTAGACTTGATTCATCAAACATTTTCTTTTCTTTCAAAATGCAAAGATTCCTTCAAAGCTAACATTTTTCATAACAATAAACAGTTACAACAGAACACAAAATAATGTTGATTATATCTGAAATAAATACAGTTAATGTAAGAACAGAAGCATGTACAATCTATGAAGTTGCCAAAATGATAACACACATTGGATTCTGACATTATACAGAGGGAAATGAAAGATGGGGCTGATGAGCTAGCAGGACAGCTTATATTTTATGTTTACCTACTCAATTTTAACTACTCATACTGCACCCTTGAAGATCAGTCAGCCATTCTAACCTGGCAATCCTGGAATTTGATCTAATCTTTCAATAAAATGACAAATGGAAATAAAGAAATTAAGCAAAACAAATCCAAGTTCATAGATTACCATCAAAACAGCCAAAAACCTATTTATACATTGGACCATAAAGTAAGTTAACAAACAACAGCATAACTCTCAAATAGTTATGAACCTCTGCAGTGGAATATAGAAATAGAACTTGACAATCAGCAATGTTTAGTGTAGGGCCTGCATAATCTCTAAAGGAGAAAGGATTCCATAGATAAAGTAAAAATAATTATGGGATGCAACGAATACCTGAAGTGCCAATCAGCTGACGACTTGTAGCACAGCATCAACACTATAGCTGGCAGCAGTGGTGAAGCCTGGAGGCATTGAAGGCACTTAGCAACATATCTTTTAGGACAGTGGCAACAAATTTATTGACTTTTTAAAAATGCTGGCAGGCAACTTTCTTCCTCTTTCCACAAGGAAGTAATCAGGATGATTCCCTGACTTCATTTGTTTTTCCCCAAGCAGTAACTGTTCTCCCAGCAAATTTGTCCTCAGTGAGAAACAAGCAAAGAATTCATGACAGATCTTGATACTGACTTCGCAAACAACAAATTCTGACTTTCTATCTTTAACTTTGATAAATAAGATGGGCTCTTTAAAAAACATTTCTGAAATATTTGCATATGGCTATAACGACAAATAATCAGTTCTCAGAGAAGCTCAAAACACTGGCACTTGGAGTATCTGGCCCATGGCTACAGAAGACAAACTTGCTGGGAGAATAAATTAAAATTACTAAGAACAACCCAAAGCAGGGAAAGCTTAAAGCACCTTATCCTACAAAAGAGACCAATCTAAACAAGCACAATCATGCAACTCAAACAAATGAAGTTCTACTAATGATTATACTTAACAGAATTAATAATGGATGCTCTTTCTCACTCAGTTCTCTCCTTTAATGGAAGTCCACAAGACTGACTTAAATGCTGTCTTTCAATTGTGGCAGGATATGAAAGAATGTTGTAATCATCCCACCAATTAAATCATTACAGCTGAAGGGCACCAAACTGGGGGATGTGGCAATGATTAAGGTGAACTACAAACATTTTACAAAAAAAAAAGACTAAAGGAAATAAGACATTTCAGCATGTTATTTTTCACAGATTGAATTTGCCTACAAATTCAGCTACAAAGGCATCTGTATTCACAGGTCATTTAAAATAAAGCACAGATGGAAAAATAAGTCTAGTATACAACAATGAGACCTGCCTGCTGAATTACAGACAGGTTGACCTCACATTGCAATACTCCTAATGTTCTTTAGTCAAACTCTGGGGAATCATGGAGCTTAATTATACCATTATTGTCTGTCCTGATATTTCAGCAGTTCTTGAAAACAGTTCACTGAAAACTTTGCAAAGCACTTCTGGGAGCTATACTTTTCTGTGCTGGAGCAGTTCCTGTACAATATTAGTGTGTTTGGAAAATGGACTAAGCCTCAAACAATCCCAAGTTTGCTTTTTAAATAGAAAGTAGAAGTTATACAATATGTACAAATATGCAAACTATCCTGATCAGATATATATATATATGTGTGTGTGTGTGTGTGTGTGTGTGTGTGTGTGTTTTATTTTTTTAAAAAAACCCTCCTCTGCTGAAATATCAGGACATACGATGAAGATATTTCATTACATTAAATTTCACATTTTGCTGGTCTTTTTCAAGAAAGTCCATAAAAATGTTAGCTTTGCATTTATTTTCTAATTTTCCTTACACACGTAATATTCAGAATTGTTAATCTAACAAGTTGATTATATACCTTTTTTCAATATTTTTTTGGGGAAAACCCAAAATCAACATATATTCACCAAAATCAATTACAAGGACTTAATTCAATGCAGCTAAAATAAGAGTCTGTCTACAACCAAAACCTTGGCCCAATAGATTCATACTATTCCAAAATATTTAAAAGCAATTACAGTTATTACCCAACAGTAATTAGATAAATTCTAAATATAGGCAACATATTGTTGATTGATTCTGCACAAGCCATATATTGATATGCTATTACAGAATATGGCCAGAAGAAAATACTGGAGGAATCATTTCAAAATAACCTGCTGCAATCAGAGAATTAGAACTTTTCAAATGAAAACTCTATGTCAGCACTTTGCCTGCTGTGTTTATTTTCTATTTCTAGGGCATTGAGGTCCTTCTTAATTGGGAAAGGACTGATTCATGACATTCATCACAGGTTACCCAGCAGTTCAGTATCTAGAATGATATAACCCATTCCATACTCTCATTCTAATGAACACACACATCAAGGCCTTGTTCATTATCTGGAATAATGAGTAAAGTCTCTTTCAAGTTGTGTTCAACCTCTAATTATCTCCCAAATGCACTGATTTAGTTTTCTTGGCAGCCTTGTGGAAGTGATTTCCACTATTTTGTTGCAGAATTGTTTTTAATTCCCAGTCATCTTATAGTCCCAGTATTCTACAAAAGTCTCCCATCAGGTAATGACTAGACCCAGCAGTGTTTAGCTTCTGAACAGCAAGACTGGTTGGTGTAGCCACTTCTGAGGAAGAATAGCATCTAACAATCAGAAAAAGACAAAATAAATATTGATGATTACTGATTTTAAACACATTAATTAAGCAGTTTTTTCCTTTGTTGCACATGATAACGTAGTCACATACAAAAAACAAATCCTTACTTTTTTTATCTCCATGTCATTAATGCTGAAGAATGAGTCATTTAGGAATGCAAATTTGAAAGTTATACTTTGGGGTGTTCAAGATTTAAATCATACACATAGCATATTGCTAGTTAGTCTTAGAAACAGCAGAATCTGTAACATCAAGAAACTTGACCAAGTGTTACATATTTCCATGGTTACAGTTCTATTTAATGTTTTGACAGTGAGTTAGCTGTGGTGTTGAGGCGGTGGCAATAATCATAGAAAATTTTAAAAAAAAATCTTGAATGAGTAATTCATTCTGAGATGGGCAGGCAAGTATTTACCCTCAATACCAAAGAGTTTGACTGCTTCAAGCATCCTGAATATTTGTTTTGCATTTGACAGAAGCATTAAAAGACTTATTAGATTGCTGGGTGATGTACGGTAGAACAAGACTGTAGAATCTGTTTCAGCTTAAGAGCCAAATTTACATCAGGTAGCATCACTCTGAGAAGACACTCCCTAAAAGACTGTGGAGAAATTAAGTTCCACTACAAATTTCTAAAATCTCATACACATTCACATTCTACCATATATGGATTCTAATCAGTGGTGGGATTCTGCCAGTTCTAGGGGGTTCGGCCGAACCGTTTGTTAAATTGCTGGCTCGCCCCGCCCCTTGTCCCGCCCCTCCGCACCACTGGGCGACAGGTAGGCGAGCCAGCAATTTAACAAACGGTTCGGTGTTTTTTTATAATTTTATTGGCCTCGCAGCTGCTGCGGGACTTCAAAGAGCCACCCTACAGCTGATCAGTGTTAAAAGAAAAGAAATGAGTAGACCGACGCCTGCAAATATAAATGGGTAGACCCAGTGGTAGGATTCTACTTTGGTAGAACCGGTTGTTAAGTAGTTAAGCCAGTGGTTGCCAAAGTGGGCGGTACTGCCCCCTGGGGGGCGGTGGGATGTCTTAGGGGAGCAGTAAACGGCAAGGGGGGCGGCAAGAGGGATGCTAGAGGCAAAGAGGGGTGACAGGAGGGCTAAGTGGCAAGGAGAGTGGGCCCCCCTTTGACCTGTGCCTCGCAGCACTTACCTCCTTGCAAGCAAACAGCAAGAAAAAAACAGTCTCTTTCAGTTTCAGCATAGGTTAATTAGGATGATTAGATCGGCCTCCCACTCTCAGCTGATTCGCTCTCAGCTGTTTTGCAGGCTCGTTTGCAAGCTCTTGTTTTGCAAGCTCTTTGCTTGCTGCAAAGAGTGCTCGAGCAGATTTTTTTTCCCCTAACTAGAAGGAAAATGAAAGTAAAGCAGGCTCTGCTGCAACGTGATAAAATGAGGCAGGGAGGGAGATTTCTTTTTCTTTTTCTTTCTCCTCACCAAAAAAGGTAGGTGCAAACAATGGGAAATTTAGGGCAAAAGAGGAGAGTTCAAGATTTTAAAACACAAAAGAAAAAAAGCTCTATTTAACTAGGGAATTGTAATAATTGAGATACTATTAATTGTATATTGTGTTGAAAGCAGAAATGGTTAAGTTGTGGTTTGGAGAAATATATGGGGGAAATTATTTGGTTTATTATTATTGGTAAATATAATTAATTGATTTGTAAGAAATTGGATTGCATGAAAATAATTTGAATATTCATGTTCATATTGATTAATATACAAAATAGTTAGTTATATAACTAATTGATTTATATTAAAATGCTGATTTGTATTAAACAACTGTAATATTACATAATTAACCAATGTGAGGATGGATATAAAAATAGATGACAATGGGAAGGGGTATAATATAGAATAGAAGGGAAAAATTGAATTTGATGAAGATTAGAGATGAGTATGAAGGGTAATATTGGTTTTTTTAAAAAATAGATGAGGAATAAACATGGCAAAAAGGAAATATAGAAATATATAAATTTAATTGAAATGACTAAACACTGTTTAACAAATTTGTGAACCGGCCAAATACTCTGTTCAAAGAAAATACATTGTATGTTTGTATGTGTGTTTCTAATTATTGCTATTTATTCATATTTGTTCTCTTTTATTCTTTAAAGTTTAACAATTCATTCTTTATTTTAATATCTTTATATTTGTTTGGGGTTGGCTTTCTTCCCTTTCATCTTTTTTATTGTACAGCAATCTTTCTCCTCAAACCTACCACCCCTCTCTTTTCTTTCCTTCTTCCTTTCTCTTCCCCCCTTCTTCTCCTCCCTACTTCTTCTTCCTTTCTCCTTCTCCTCCTCTCTTCCTCCCTCTCTTACCCTCACTCCTACTCTAATTCCCCTTCCTTCATCCCTCTCTATTGCTGTATCCTTTTATGCATATGGACTACTCAGAGGGCTGAAAAAGTTATTTTTGACTGGTCCTCGCACTTTTGATCAGTCCTCGAACTTTCGACTGTCCTAACATTTTATGTTTTTGCCCTATCTTGTCACCATGGTGAAGAGAAGCAGTTGTGAAATGAGTGACACGGTTGTTAAGAATGCTACAATGGGCATAAATGATGACCAGTCATAAGTGCGAAGACCGGTCAAAAGTGCGAGAACCTGTTAGAAATGACTTTTTTCAGCCCTCTGGGTAGTCCTTTTGTGCATATGGACTACTCAGAGGGCTGAAAAAGTTATTTTTGATTGGTCCTTGCACTTTTGACCAGTCCTCAAACTTACGACTGTCCTCACATTTTACATTTTTGCTCTAGCTTGTCACTATGATGAAGAGAAATAAGTGACATGGTTGTTAAGAATGCCGCAACGGGCATAAATGTGAGGATGGTCATAAGTGCGAGGACCGGTCAAAAGTACAAGGACCAGTCAGAAATGACTTTTTTCAGCCCTCTGAGTAGTCCCTATGCAGATAGCCACGCCCACCCGGTCACATGACCAGCTAGCCACGCCCACCCGGTCACATCACCAGCTAGCCACACCCACCCAGTCGCATGACCACCAAGCCACACCCCCAACTAAGCCACACCCACAGAACCGGTTGTTAAAAAAATTGAATCCCACCACTGATTCTAATTCATATATTCATAGAATACTTCTCTTCAAATATCTGAAATACATATACATTTTAATGGTTAACTACTAGCTATGGAGGACTGGGTTTATTGGACAAAACCAGAGCAGAGCACGAATTTAAAATTAGAGTATAAACCAATTAACATCTGCATCACTGTGGAAGAGAATTTAGTAAATCAACAATATAAAGATTACTTGTTTCTAAATAAATTAAAAAGTATTATATCCAAAAGTTTATATCACAACAAAACATCATTTGAAATTTCAGAAAATGAAATGTTTTTTCAACATGAATAATTAGAGTAGAAATGTAAGAGTAGAGTAGAATAGAATAGAAATGTAACTATTCTTATCATGCATTAAGAAAAAACTGATGAGGATCTAACATACAAGTGTATCAGTATTTACAAATAAGAAATATCCTTAATTCTCTTAAATTTATAATTTACAATCAGTCACTTTATAATCTTTATGGTCTTTTGACCTGAGGTACTTTTCTGTTTAGCAGTTCATATAGCAAAATCAAAATAGTTCAATAGAAAATACAACTTTTAGTAACAATGGTATTTTCGAATCAATGCTCTCATCTTCTAGGTGCAGTCTAAGAAATGTATTATCCAGAAGTAAATCCCATGCATGTTTTGTGCTACAGCTTTTCAATAATACTGTACGTTGTTCATAATATTAGTAACCCTATTATAAAATTCACTACTTCAAATTGAATAATGAGGATGTGTTTTACAAAGATAGAGATATTTATTCTTAGTCATTTCTAATTAAATAGCCAGTAGAAAATGTGAAGAGCTTTAGGATGTCAGTAAATAGAAGAAAATAACATGTATTTTTATGCTGAAATATTAAAGCACTGCATGACTTGGCAAGAAACTTCCAAGTGTTGATTAACTCAGCCTACTAAAGCAGTTGGCAACATGCCTAGATATTTAAAATTACTTCTATTGTAACTGATTTGGGTGACTGCAATTTCTTATTTCTATTTCCCTTTTTAAAATCAGGCTGAGCATTTTTTTGGGGGGGGGCTTCATGTGAACAAAAGTGTTGTGATTTCCATGAAAGCATACAGTATGACAATGAACTAGTTTCCCCTATAGTGAATGCTACTACCATATTCAAATTTCAGGCAAGTTAAAAGTGTCTAACTTATCATATAGACAAATATATTTAAAATATGAGAAGTAATTTATAAGAGTTCAAACCTTATAGATTTGAAATTACACAAATACACACACACACACACAGTACACTGACTGAGTGAGGAAAATCAAAAGTAAAACTAGAAGCCTTGAATTTTTTAAAAAAATCATATTCATTCAAAATTAAGAAAACCACAAGATGAACTTTGAAGGTCCTCTTATGATTGGGTTATTAATTTAAAATCAGCTATCTGATTATGCTCTTGATCAATCTCTATCTGGAAAAATTTTACTAGTTATTTAAATCATGATTTAAATCGTGATTTAAATCGACTTGATTCAAATCAAATCCACCCTGATTAATTATGTTTAGCTTAACAAAGAGAAGACTGAGGAGAGACATGATATCAGTTTTCCTGTATTTGAAGGGCTGCCACAGGGAAGACAGTGTCAATTTATTCTCCACAGCACTTCGGGGTAGGAGAAGGAACAATGGGTGGAAGCTCATCAGACAGAGATCCAACCTGGAAATAAGGAGGAATTTCCTGACAGTAAGAACTATTATGCAATGGAATAGCTTGCCTCCTGGGTGCTCTGTCACTGGAGGTTTCCAAGAAAAGATCCATTTGCCTGAGCTGAGGACTCTTGCTTTAGACAAGGGATTGGATTAGAAGATCTCCAAAGTTCCTTTCAACCCTATTCTATTCTAAGATTCACACAATGTCTTGTCTGGGTGGAAGCCTGCTTTAATAACTGGTTCATCTTTGCTGCTTGGTATTTATGCATTGCTGCTAATTTCATTAGCCACTAAGTGTGGATATTATCCAGGTGATTTATTAATCAGAACATGATTCTTGACCTGCTGTTGGATGTCTGCTTCTGTGATGCTTTCTATAGTCTCATCTCAAGTCCTGCAGCCACTTTTCATTGATATATGTCTTCTATTTCTGCCATATGTTCTTCCACTACTGTTCAGTTTCTGCTGTTGGCAGCTCTGCTATTACTCTATTGTTGACCTGATGTGAATATACCTTGGATAGTTCTTTGGAGAACAGGTCATTTATTTTTTTGGTCTCTGCTTCTCTAGAGTATCCCCTTAGCATGATAAAGTATCCCCTTAGTTCTTCAAGTATTTGTTCAGCTATCTCTAGGGCCGTGATGGCGAACCTATGGCATGTGTGCCACAGGTGGCACGCGTAGCCATATCAGAGGGTACACTAGCTCAGCTCTGGCGTGCATGCGCGCACCGGCCAACTGATTTTTGTGATTTCTGGACTCACCAGAAGTAGGGAAACAGGCTGTTTCCTGTCTCCGGAGGGTCTGGGGGGGGGAGTGGGGAAGGCCCGTTTTTCTTTCTCACCTGGCTCCAGATCCT
This sequence comes from Arizona elegans, assembly GCA_022577455.1. NCBI lineage: Eukaryota > Metazoa > Chordata > Lepidosauria > Squamata > Colubridae > Arizona > Arizona elegans. The sequence goes on from JAKOOJ010000002.1 coordinate 41,251,744, forward strand.
CTCTATGCATCTGTGGAGGGCGAAAATAGCCTTTCCCACTTCCTCAGAGCCCCTCCGGAGGCCTGAAACAGCCATTTACCAACTCTTGGTGGGACAGGAAGTGAGGTTTTTTGCTTTCTCTAGCCTCCAGAGACTCCTAGAAAAAATGGGCCTACCGGGCCATCGCGTGCCAGGAGTGGGGGGGAGTGGGGGTTGCGCGTGCATACACAGGACAGGGCGCATAGAATTATGGGTGTGGGCACATGCGTGTGCGAACTTCCCCCACCCCCCCATCCTGGCACGCAATGGCAAAAAGGTTAGCCATCACTGCACTAGGGCCTAAAATGGAGTCACACTTTTGTATTTTTTCAGTAGTCAAGTCGAGTTTTATCCTTAATCTCCACACTTTCTGTAATTCCACAAGTTGACTAACTTCCTTCTGAGTTGCCTTAATCTTAGTCTCTAACCTTTTGTTTTGGGGATGGGGTTTATGATACATTGCTGTTTTTCTTGATCATATAACCAAGCATCTCAAGGATTGCAGCAGCTGTTTATTGGTTTCAGCTATGATGGTATTAGGGATTGTTCTGAGAGCTTCTATTGGCATCTGTAAGCATACTATTGGATGGTACTTAACTGCTGAGCATTGGTAACTGAGGGTTGCCTATAGCTGGTTTATCCATGATATTATTCCTCATATCAGCTGCTGGGCTTTGTAATGGAGGGGCTGCCAGAGATATTCCAGTTTTGGGTGTTGGCTGTACATCCAATTATTCTTCTGCATCTTCTTGATGATAGAATGTATAGCTGGTATGTCTCAAGATGAAAACAGTTTCCTCTTCACTATGTTGAAGCACTAGTTTTTCAATTAGTGTGGATGTACATCTTCTGTCCATGAGTAATTACATTGTATGTTTCATATATCACTTCCCATTAAATATAGTGTTGTAGTAGCATTTCATCAATTCCAGGTTCTCTTGTTTTATCCATGCATGCTTCATCCTAGTAGCCCACTTATCAGATTGTCTTGATTCCCAAATATTTGGCATGGACCTTGTTAATCTGGCTAACATATAAATTGTCTGGATTCTCTTAATTAGTGTTATTCTCATATTTGAGATAGGAAGGTGAAGACCTAGAGAGTTTTGCCCGGGGTCTCTAATGGTAAAATAGTAACCAGCTGGGATTCAAACCTGGTCTCTCATGTCAAAGGGTGACACTCTAACCACTATGCTATCCAGACAGAGATAGAGCTTTGTGGTACTCAGATTTAGGTTCCAATAAAAGAATATCTTGTTTTTCCATCTCATTTTTAACATCCAATTATTACTGAGCAGTGGCCCTTAAATTTACCATTCTTCTGACATTTTTAAATTATATGTCATAGTGACCCTAATAACAAGTGCAAATGTCTTGCAGAAAGATGGTGAGATAATTAAAAAGGAAATAGTAAATTTTCATTGCAAGACAATATGGGAAACCATTGCACTAGATTCGAGTTCTAACAAATATCTCCCATATTTTATTTGGACCAGTATAAATTCATTTTCATTTTCATTTTCATTTTATTAAATTTGTATACCGCCCTACTCCCGAAGGACTCAGGGCGGTGAACAGCCATAAAATAAAACATATAGATACAAAATTTAAAATGGAGATAAAACTAATTAAATAAATTTGGCTGAAACATTTTAAAACCCCAATAAATTTAAAACCAAATTTAAAATTTAAAATTCCATTTTAAAAAGAGGAAAAGTTTAGGTCAGGCCAGCTTGATGGAATAAGAACGTCTTAAGCGCGCGACGGAAGGTACGCAGATCTGGAATTCCCCGTATCTCCGGGGGGAGCTCGTTCTAGATCGTAGGTGCCCCCACAGAGAAGGCTCTCCCCCTGGGGGCCGCCAGTCGACATTGTTTGGCCGACGGCACCCGGAGAAGCCCCTCTCTATGGGAGCGTACTGGTATTAAACTTAGCGTACTAAATTAAACTTAGTATATAGAAATACTAAGATCCAGCCTGATTAATCTAATCGTCTAATCTAATCTAAATCCAACCGAACACAACCCAACCCAACACAATACAATACACTTTACTCTACATCTATTATTTTAAGAAAATTGAATTAGGATTGCAAGAAAACTGATTGTTTGTTATAGAATCAAGTGAGCAGACGCAGCAAGAAGAATCAGATTATGTCCCATTCAGTGGTGGGTTGCTACCGGTTCTCCCCAGTTCTTGTGAACCGGCAGTGGAAATTTTGAGTAGTTTGGAGAACCGGTAAATACCACCTCCACCTGACCCCGTCCTCAATCTATTTGCTGCCTCCTGAGTCCCAGCTGATCGGCAGAAGGAAAAAAATCAGGGCTCTCATGACAAAAAAGAGGAAAAAATAACAAGACACCGTCGCTTTAAATTGAGAAGCCAAGAAGCCTCCCAATTTATCGGCTAGAAGAAAAAAATCAGGGCTCGCTTTTCAGTCAGATCACTTGGCAAAGAAGAAGAAGGGGGAAAAAAAGACGCCGTCGCTTTAAATTGACACACCAAGAAGCAGCTGCTGGAAGGAGGTTTTTGCTTGCAGAAGCGAAGTGACATTCAGCAGTTCGTTTCTGGATCAGCTGAACAACAAACTGGATAAGAGGATGGATTCTTATATGGTTCTATGCTTTTGAAGTTTTGCAGTTTGTGCAACATGGGCTTTGTGTTTCTAAAAAGGTTTGGGCAATTTCCATTGTGAAATATCCTGTCTTGAATTGAGTTTTCTGCCTGCTTGTAAATGGAGCCAAACTTCCGGCTTCCACCTTCTATTATCTCTAAGCACTGGTAGCTGTTTTCTTCTTTCAAAGTTTCCTTTATGCAGCTGGCAGGAATATGGAGTGAGTATCAGGCAGGTTCCTTATTAGCAGCTTGATTTTTCCTTGCTTTTCTGGGAGCCTTTTCTTATGAGTAATATTTTATTTGGGGAAATGAAGACTGGCGAGTTTGATTCCTTCCCAGAGCAGGTTAGTGGGGTGGAGAGGGAATGGGGATTTTGAAGTAACCTTCCCCCGGAGTGGGGAGGGAATGGGGATTTTGCAGTATCCTTCCCCTGTCATGCCCATCAAGCCACACCCACAGAACCGGTAGTAAAAAAAAATCTTGAAACCCACCACTGCATAAGTCCATCTTAATATGCTATACCTGGTATGAGATGTTTTGTATACATACAGAGAAAGAAGCACTCTTGTAATCTTTGACTTTTAGGCTTCCTGTCAAAGGTCAGCCATAATACTAATGACTGTTTTGAACAATATGCAGGTTGTATTACATGAATGGCTATTTTATATACAGGGGTTGCTCCTCTGTCCTGGTCCTATTAGACCTCTCAGCGGCTTTTGATACCATCGACCATGGTATCATGCTGCACCGGTTGGAAGAGTTAGGGGTGGGGGGCACCGTGTTGCGGTGGTCCTCCTCCTTTCTCTCCGACTGGTTGCAGTCCTTGTTGGCAGGGGGGCAGAGGTCAACCCCGAGGCCCCTTGTATGTGGGGTGCCACAGGGATCGGTACTCTTGCCCCTTCTGTTCAACATTTATGTGAAGCTGCTGGGTGAGATCATCCGTGGTTTCGGGGTGAAGTACTATCAGTACGCTGATGACACTCAGCTGTACATCTCCACTCCGGATCACCCCAATGATGCCCTTGAAGTGATGTCCCTGTGCCTGGAGGCTATACGGATCTGGATGGGGAGAAACAGACTCAGGCTCAACCCATCCAAGACTGAGTGGCTGTGATTTCCGATGTCCCAATATAGTCAGTTGGTGCCTTCACTGACTATTGGGGGTGAGTCATTGGCCCCCACGGAGAGGGCTCGCAACTTGGGTGTCCTCCTGGACTCATGGCTGTCTTTAGAAGAGCACTTGACAGCTGTGGCCGGGAGGACTTTTTATCAGGTTCGCCTGATTCGCCAGTTGCGTCATTTTCTGGATTGGGACTCATTAAGTATGGTCACTCATGCCCTCGTCACTTCCCGCCTGGACTACTGCAATGCTCTCTACATGGGGCTCTCCTCGAGGAGCACCCGGAGGCTTCAGCTGATCCAGAATGTGGCCGTGCAGGTGGTTATGGGAGCGACGTGGTGCTCCCATGTGACTCCCCTCCTGCACGAGCTGCACTGGCTCCCGGTGGTCTTCCGGGTGCGCTTCAAGGTTTTGGTTACCACCTTTAGAGTGCTCCATGGCTCAGGACCGGGGTATCTACGAGACCGCCTTCTGCCACCAGTAGCCTCTCACCGACCAATACGCTCTCATAGAGAGGGGCTTCTCAGGGTGCCATCGGTCAAACAATGTCAACTGGCGGCCCCCAGGGAGAGAGCCTTCTCTATGGGGGCACCTGCCATCTGGAACGAGCTCCCCCCGGAGATACGGAGGATGCCGGATCTGCGCACTTTCTGCTGTGCCCTCAAAACATTTTTATTCCAGCAAGCTGGCCTGGCCTAACTTCCCTTTTAAATTGCTTTTAAATTTGTCTTATAATTGGGGTGTTTTAAATTTGTTTTGGGCTAAAGTATTTAATGTATTTTAAATGGTTTTTTTAACATTTGTACTATATGTATTTTATCTTTTGGCTGTTCACCACCCTGAGTCCTTCAGGAGTAGGGCGTATATAAATTTAATAAATAAATAAATATATGTGAAATTATGACTGAAATATTTCTGCAACTATATTGGTTCACACTGTCAGGAAATTTCTCCTTAGTTCTAAGTTGCTTCTGTCTTTATTCAGTTTCTATCCATTGCTTCTTGTTTTGCCTTCTGGTTCTTTGGAAAATACATTGCCCCCCCCTTCTTTCTGGAAGCCCCTTAAAAGCCTGTTACCTATCACACTCTTGGGCAAATCATGTGAGCCATTTCCTCCTTTCCATGGTCCATGAAAGTAGATAATAAAGTTGAAAAAAGGTAAACAACATTTTTACAGAACTATAGATACATTGAGGCTGGGTGTGACAAGGAATGGCTGGAAGGGGAGGTGCCAGGCGAGGTACCCCTTGACATGGGTGACATTGAGTTGGCCATGCCTACCCAGTCACGTAACCATCAAGCCACACACACTGTCACATGACCATCAAACCATGCCCACAAAATAAGCCACGCCCACAGAACCAGTAGTAAAAAAATTTAGAACCCACCCCTGGTCCTGTTTAATACACAAAATATGTATTTTCTATAATGAAATGTAATTACCAAGTTCTGATCAATCAACAAATCTTCATGTTATTTTAGCTATTACTCAGTTTTAGCTGCTAGAGAAACATCAGCTACAAAAAGGCATTTTTTTAGTATATTATGACCTAATGTTGTGATTAATGCTGTGAGATTCACCCAGCCTAGCTTTTCTAATATCTAGACTTTCTAATTTAGAACAGAGATGGATAGGGCTATCAGTACAGAATTACAGGAGGAGGATTAGTAGCCTTTTATCTGTCTCTCACAGAGCCTTCCCTACTTACAGAATTATCATAAACCCTTCAGCTATACTGCTACTTCCACACTTACTCTGAAGTTTGAATGGTTATTTAAAAGATGACAAACACAAGCTGAATTATTATTAAAATGATATAATGGACAGGTGATATTTTATGAAGAGTTTGGGTATTTTTGACAAAATGCCATGTTCCTTTAGCAGCTAACACACAGTTTGAAAAACTGCTTGATTTTAAACTTGCCCCTGTAATTTTTTTTTTTATTGCAAAAGTTTTACAGTTACATTTTCACCCCTTTTTCCCCCCCCGCAACCCACCCCAAACTTCCCAGCCTCCCTAACCCACCCTAACCCTCCCCTCCCCCCAGACTTCCTCACAGTATACTCATGTCAAATAAAAGGAAAAACCCTCCTTTGTATATAAAACTTGAACCCCTCCCTCCCCCTTACAAATTTTCATCTTCATTACATTAACCTATTTCAATCTTAATATAACATTTTCTAACAAATTTTCATCCTCAACCTTAAAATATTTCTATCTTAATATATAACGTTTTCAAATAAAAGCTATTTGATACTTCCTAGTTTGATATTTATTCTGAACATAATCTATCCATTTCTTCCATTCCCACTCATAAGTCTCTTGAGAACAATCTTTTAAATATGCTGAAATCTTCGCCATCTCTGCAAAACTGGCCATCTTCAAAGTCCATTCCTCAATCGTAGGCAGCGCTTCATTTTTCCAATATTTACCTATCAACAATCTTGCTGCTGTTATCATGTACAATATCAATTTTGTTTCACCCAATGTAAAACCCTTAACTATACCCAATAAAAACAGTTGTGGAGAAAATTGAATTTTTTTCTTCAAAACATTCTGCATGACCCACCAAATTTTTATCCAAAAAGCCTTAACTTTCTTACAGGTCCACCAAACATGATAATATGTAGCGTCTAGACAATCACATCTCCAACATTTAGGCTGCACATTAGGGTACATACACGACAATTTTTTGGGGTCTAAATGCCATCTATAAAACATTTTATAGAAATTTTCCCTCAGATTCTGCGACTGTGTAAATTTAACATTCTGAACCCAGATTTTTTCCCATGTTTCCAACATCACTGGTTCCTCAAAATTTTGTGCCCACTTAATCATGCAGTCTTTAACTAATTCAGTTTCTGAATCCCTTTCTAACAAAACATTATAAAGTCTTTTAATATGCATTGGGCCTTTCTCTTTTATGTGTCTAACTAATTCTTCCTCATACATCATAATACCAGTTTTTTGGTCCTCTTTCCATCTCAATTGCAATTGATTATATTGTAACCAAGTTAGATTAATCCCTTCAGCCAACAATGTCTGTAATGTCTTCAGCTGCCATCTGCCCGCATCTGTAAAAAGAACCTCTTTGTATAAAAACCCCCCGAGTGACATTATATTTGTATTCCACAAAGTATGACCAAGATCCAGCCATAGCGGTATTTTATAATCCCAATTGTTTCGGTGCTTCTTCCAGACTCTCAGCAATGAATCTCTAAGTATATGGCTTTTGAATACTTTATCCACTTTACTGTCATAAAATAAGTAAGCGTGCCATCCAAATTCCAAATCAAAACTTTCTACGTTTAGTATTCCAGTCTTTTTTCCTCCAAACCAATCACTTACTAAAGTCAAGGCTGTTGCATCATAATATAATTGTAGGTTTGGTAGTTTAAGACCTCCCCTTTCTGGAACGTCTTGCATGATTTTCATTTTTACTCTTGTTTTTTTCTCGTTCCAGACAAACTTGTTCACGCCAGTTTGCCATACTTTTAATTGTTTATCATTTTTGAGCACCGGAATCATTTGAAACAAAAAAAGAAATCTTGGCAAAATGTTCATCTTAACTGCTGCTATTCTTCCCAGTAAAGACAGCTGCAGTTTTTTCCAAGTCTCCATATCTTTTTGCACCTCTCGCCACAACACCTCATAATTATTTTGAAACAATTTCATATTTGATTCTGCAACCTGGACTCCTAGATATTTTACCTTTGGTACAATCTCAAAACCTGCCCTCCTTTCTAGCTCCAGTTTACGATCTTGTGTCATATTTTTGACTACCATCTTAGTTTTTTTCTGATTCAATCTAAAACCTGAAACTTTACCATAGTCTTGTATAATGTCCTTCATCTGGATTATTGATTCCATTGGCTGTGTTAGGGTGACGACCAGATCATCTGCAAATGCCTTTATTCTGTAGTCCTCTTGCCTTATCGTTATACCTTTCAAAGTATTAGAATCCCTTATTGTATTTAACAAGACTTCTAGTGTTAAAATAAACAACAATGGGGACAGCGGACATCCCTGTCTTGTTCCTTTTTCGATTTTAAACTCTGTTGTCAAACTTCCATTAATAATAATCTGTGCCTTTTGATCTTGATAAATTGCTGAGACCGCCTGTATAAATTGGTCCCCAAAGTCCATCCTTTTTAAAGTCTTTAGTAGAAAATTCCAGTCCACTTTATCAAAGGCCTTCTCTGCATCCAGAAAAACCAGCACTGCAGGGATCTGTTTATTCTTCTCAAGATATTCCAATAAATCTATTACATGCCTTACATTGTCCTTCATATGCCTACCCTCAATAAATCCCGCTTGATCATCATGAATCACCTTTTGAATCACTGGCATCAGTCTGTTGGCTAATACTTTTGCATAAATTTTGTAATCCGTATTCAAAAGAGATATCGGTCTGTAGTTCTCTGGTTTTTTGGGACCTGCTTGTTCTTTTGGTATCAAAGAGATATAAGCTGTAGTCCATGATGGGGGTACTTTTCCCCCTTGTTGTATATTACAAAATAAATCTCTAAGTTGTTCCACCATTTCTGCCTGCAGAGTTTTATAATACACTGCAGTCAGACCATCCGTTCCAGGAGCTTTAGCTGTTTTTAATTGTTTTATTGCTGCTATTATCTCCTCCTCTGTTATAGGATAATTCATTCTTTCCTTTTGTTGCTCAGTAATTTTTGTAACTCTTTTGTTATCTAAATATTTTTCTATAAGTCCATTCTGCACCTCCTCTCTGGCATATAGTTTAGTGTAATATTCAAAGAAGGCTTCTTTTATTAATTTCTGTTGAAAAACTTCTTTCCCTCCAATATCAATACTATCAATAGTCCGTATGCTCTGTTTCTTCCTTAATGTGTAAGCCAACCACCTACCCGGTTTATTGGCGTTGCAGAATGTATTATGCTTCGCATATTGTAAATTTGTTGCAACTTGATCCGCTATAAGCATTTGGAATTGGTCTTTCAAAAGTTTTATGACACTAAGTATTCTTTCATCTGTCGGATTTTTAATAAGTAACTGTTCCTTGTTCTTTATTTCTGCTTCCAGTTCAAGTCTTTTCTTTTGTCGAATCAACCTATGTTTAGAGTTCATATATATAAGCACCCCTCTCATATAAGCTTTGCTTGCGTCCCACACAATTTCCATTGGGGTGCCTTTATTCAAATTCATTTCAAAAAACTCTTTCAAATACTTTTTAAGTTCTGTTATATTTTTTTCATATCTGAACAAGTTTTCATTTAATCTCCAAGAACGTCTCTCATTCTTGCATGTCTCAATTTCTATCCACACTGGGCTATGATCAGTCAAAGTTCTTGGCAGAATCTTTGTTCTTTTTGTGCTGACAAGTAAATCATCAGACAACAAAATAAAGTCAATCCTGGAAAAGGATCTATGTCTGTCAGAGAAGAAAGTATAATCCAGTTCTTTTGGGTTATGTATTCTCCAAATATCTTTTAATTCTAGGTCTTCTTTCATATCGAAAAAAGTCTGTGGTAATCTAATTCTTGACTTTGCCAAAGTCTTTTTGTCTAATTTAGAATCAATTACTCCATTCCAATCTCCCATAATTAAAATAGATCTGTAATCCCATTGAAGTATTTTAGCATGCAGCATTTTATAAAAATAGTCCTGTTGTTGATTAGGGGCATAAATTCCTATCAAAAGAATTTGATTATTGGCAGAATGTAATTCTATTGCTACAAACCTGCCATCTTGATCAGCTTCTATAAGTTTAGCTGTAAATTTTTTATTTACATAGATAACCACACCATTCTTTTTTTGGTTAGTTGAAGATATAAAATGTGTTCCTAATTTGGAATTTATCAAATAGTTTTGATCTTGAGCTGTGATATGCGTTTCTTGCAAGCAAATTATATCATTGTTATATTGTTTTAAATATGCAAATACTTTCTTCCTTTTTTGTGTTACATTCAACCCATTCACGTTCCAAGATAAACATTTAATCATCATTATTCTCTTTCTGGAGCAAAGAGCAGAACCTTCGGATTTTATCCGAAATCTTCTGTCCTGCATTCCCCACGGCCCCAGCCTTTTCCTTTTCTTGCTGTAACTTTTCTTTAAGTTGCTTGGCTTTTGCTCGGGTTATACGCTGATCCTTGACTTCAGCCGCCCAAGCCGGCTCCAAAATTGGAGAAGGTTCCAGCAAAGGCTCATCCAGAAAACCTCCTTCAGCACCCTTCAACTCCTCTGATTCCTGCTTAGATTGCTGTTGCAATTCTTGAGGTTGCTTCTTATCACTCTCTTTAATCTCCAAGACTGTAGATGTTCGTGGGGATGGTGTTCTTTCTTTAAAAATTTCAGTATAAAATTGCTCCGCCTTCTCCACAGTATTCAAACGGTGTTTCTCTCCCTCCCCTGTAATTTTTTATGTCCTGATTAAAATGTACATTTTAATGTCCTGATTTAAAATGTACATTAAATTACATTTAATTTAATGCTTAGAAGATACCAAAATCATTACCATTGCAGGGAAAATGCATGTCATATACATAGCTGTTTTATATGCCATAATTTATACAGAATATCCTCTAATTTTGAATTTATATCAAATGAAAATATCATTGTCCATGATAATATTATAATTATTTGTGAATATATATAAAATTATATTTTCATGAACATGTTATTCAACTGTGAAATTAGCAATAAAATTATTTATTGTATGGATATTATTATACTTTATAGATACATAGTTTTCTAATGGAAGAGAACATTTGTAGCTCAGGGTTCAACTGTGAGGTCCTTGGTGCTCTCTGAACTTGCTTGTTCTCCTGCAGACGTTTCATCACCCAACTAAGTAACATTATCAGTGTAGGAAACAAAGACCAAAACAGCTCCTTGCCAGCAATGAAAACCAGATAAGCACAGATTAATACCAGGATTAATATTACACCAGAAATCAACTAGTAAACAACATCCCAATCAAGGAACTACAAACTCAGACTAATGATCAAATAGAAACAGTATAATCTACCAAGAACACTCACACCAGCATTGCCAGGGCAAGCCACTAGGATATAAGCAGAGAGCAAACCCACTCTCTTTTAGCATTGATAATGTTTCCTAGTTGGGCAATAAAATGTCTGCAAAAATATATATATTCTTATCAATTCCTTTCTGATACTTAATTTCAACTTCAGTTTGCTTTTAAAAAATTTTAAAACTTTTTTATGTTCTTGGTCTCTGTCTCCATCTTTCTGACTCTTGTCTCTCTCTCTCTCCCTGTCTTCCTGTCTCTCTCTCTCTTTCACACAAACAAATAGTATGTGCTGTAATAGGATCTCAATGAGACTGGCCAAAGTAAAATATACATCTCTTTAGGTCATAAGACCATAATTAACCATAAGAATCTTTGGTGTGGCACCACAAACTTCTGTTTAAATTCCAAAATTCAATTATAATCACACAGATGACTATATATGTGCATATGCAAAATTTAAACAAGCATATTGACATATCCTCTAAGCCTAAACCAAGCACTTTTCTTCTGGTACTTCTGATCCATACAACCTGAAAGATATCTTGGGCTTATTCTTCTTTTAATATAAAATGCAAAATCTCTCCTCATTTCTTTTCTAAGAATGTACTTCCTTAGAATGTTGTCTGAGAGTGGATCAGGCATAAATCACCCTAGCTGGAATATTGCAAATTGTTCTACATGAGGCTGCCCTTAAAGACTATCCAAAAGCTTCATTTCCTTAAAAATGCAGCTGCCCTGGGCACTCTGAAATTTGCCTATGTTGCTTCATTGGTTTCCAGTTAATTACTGGGTATAATTCAAAGTGCTAATTAGTCAGGACCTAGATAGCCTTATACCCTTTCTGAACTGAATCTGCTCATCCAGTGAAAAGAGAAGGCTTCCTGAATCCATTTTTATGGAAAGGCCATCTACAGGAACTCCGGCAAGGGACTTCTGGTAACAGTCCCTTTCTGAGAAACAGCTTACAGAAACAGCTCGATATCTGACTTCTGAAAGGATGCAAAGTCTTAGTTATTTATTTATTTAGTTATGTGCATACATGGAGAGTTTTCAAAATGCCTGCCTTTGATTTCTTTACCCAGTATTGTAAAAAATATGATCTATTTGTACAGTATCTAAGAAAAACTCCATGCGTTTTCATTTCACTATCATTATATCATTATATCTTTAATTTTAAAATTCTGTATGAATTACTAGCTTCCAAAAATGAACCAGAAGAAAATACTTCATACTCTGTTAATTGCAATGCCATTTCAAATGATAAGCCAACTGAGTAATATATAGAAGTGAATGAAATTGTTATTCATACAGGCATATACATACAAACTTATCTTTTTTATTATTTATTTATTTATTATTTTATTATTATTTATATTATTAACAACAGTCATCAGAAATACTTATTTCTCCATTTTTCAACTATATAAAAGATACTTATTCCCTTAGCAATGTAATGACAAAGGAAAATCCATTTCAAAATGTTTATAATTTCTAAATAAGGTCATTATAATTATATTTATGAATTCAGATCATATGTTTTAAAAATATTTGTTAATGTTATTTTAATAGTTTCTCTCCCTATTCGAATATACAATCAAAAGGCATGAAAGATTTAAACTGATATTTTTCTGATTATATTGCTCAATTACAGTTACATAGTTACATTTTTTTTTTAAATTACCTTCTACAATTGTAATACAAATAGATCTGGATTCAGATCTGCTTCAAAGAGTGTCAATATTTACCTGCTGTAAAATAGCACAATGTTACATTACGGTACATTGGATTTCCATTAAAAGAACTGCCAAAATCTTTGTATTAAGAGTGTCATGCACATCCCATCCTCTCCAAGTTGAGACTTTCACCAAGTTATTTTTGCTTTCAGATCACCAATAAATGTTAGCACTAAATGTATGTGACTTATACTTTAGATATCTTGGAAATAAATTCTATTTATTCAAAACACTTTCAAAACACTTCTTATTCCAATTGTTCTCATACTTTTTTTTAAAAAAAAATCAAACTCCAGACTAACATTATATGATTAGAATGACAAGACAAAATTATTATACTTTTCTTTTTTTCAAATTACACTAATGAACAAAAATGGGACTGTTTATTAAAGCTGAAGAGAATATCTGAGAAATGATAAAGAAAACATGTATGCCAATAACACTAACAAAGCAAATGTTGAATTTTAGTTTATGATAGGATGTAATGCTGAAGTATCTGAGGGGGGAAAACTGGATAGTGAAAAAAATTGAATTTAAAAAGATTGGAAATAGAAGACAGGATAAGTACAATAGTAATAACAAAAAGGAAGTCTATTATTTGCATTAATCAACCAGTTTTTAAAAAGGCTCTTGGAAAAATTTTGTGTAAGACTGAATTCAGTTGGAGTAAAATGACACATACAGTACCTTGTCATGCATGATGAATATAGAACGCAAGATTTTTGCTTTTTTTAAAATCAAGAGAAATTACTAAGAGCTCTACACAAATGAAAGTTATGTCTGAAAGTGTTTCGCAAAAAAACTGTCTCATGAGCCCAAAGTGAAAAGTAGAGCTTTTGAAAAATTTGTTTTGCTTTCTTTCCATATATGAGATTTTCAAAATAAATTCTTGGCCTTGGTGCTCTGTAAATTTTTATTAGCAACATGGAGGACAAAAAGGTGATTTCAGATAAAGCATTGCAAAATGTAATTTAGTGTAGTTTTGATATGCACAGAAATATCTTCAAAAGAACAACAACAACAACGTAGATTAGGCTTCCCACAAAATTGGAAAACTTATTCCACTCCTAGCTAAGGCTTTTAAAAACAAGGTTTCTACAGTTCTGGAGTTTCTTTTTACTTTTTGTTTGAATTCTTTCTCTTTTCGGATTTTTTGGTTCTTCAGTGGGAGCTAAAGTGATCTTTTGAAGGTTTTTTTTTCCTCCTGCATCCCTAAAAGTAGAATAGTCTCTTCAAATTAGTAACATTCAGCATCAACTGATGTAGCTAGCACTACATTTCTATTTTTCCTTGAGGCAATTGTGTTTCTCCTAAAGTAGTTGTTTTTCCTCTATTGGTTTATGAAAAGAGGTTAATCTACATGCTCAAGAAAGAAAGATCTGCTTTGCAAACCATACCGTATAAGAGAAAAATTCCTTCTAAACATAATAAAGTAACCTGGTATTCTGCTATATTTGGCACATTTGTTTCAAATGCTTTCCCCAGCTGTCTGTGTTCCTGTGAGGTTGTGAGCAAAGAAAATTAGCTTTGGAAACACACGTGTGCACTGCAGAGTTGAAGTATCAAAATGTGTAAGGTGGCGGTGTGAAATTGTGATGCAAACTGATCCCCATTTATGTGTGAATATGAAGCAAAATGTTCGAAAAGTGTGGGACCCACATTGTGACTTCATGTACATCATCTTGCAGATTTTAATCTTCTCTGAGGTGTTACTGCATGTGAATCCAGAGAGGGATTCAGGTTTCTTTCACCATCAGCAAATTGCAGTATAAATGCAACAGAAATAAATTTGCTTTAATCAGTTTGAAGTTATAGAAGCAGTTGGAGTCAACCACAATTTAAAATTTAAAACTCTTTGAAGGAAATGTAATACCATTTCCATCCCCTCATTCAAAGCTTTTATATTTGATTGTCCATTCTTTAATATATTTCAACATCACAAGGTAAGAGTTGTTTTCAATCCTTCCTTTTAACTTCCAAGATAAGGTAATCACTCTGGGTCATTCTCATAATTGTACAGCATCATTTTAATATATCTGAATTAAATTATAGCTTCTTTTACCTAGTGGATAATAGAATCATTCACTTGTCAGATGCTTAAAGGGACCATACAATGCTACTTTTCTTTCTTTCTGGAGATACTATACAATTCAAGCATTCTATTGTAAAAAAGGCACCTCAGATACGGCATTTAAAGCTATTATACTATTTAAACTAATGTTCTTATTCAGATAAATGATTTCATTATAATGGTTGATGCAGAGTAGTAATGTATTACAATATGAAGTTACTGAACAAGATTATGCATTTCTCTGTGGCTGCATAGCATATGGCAGATCTCATAAACTATTATCCAGCACAAAGGCTTCATAGGAATAGATTTTATCCTGTTGTAGTAGCAAAAATGAAATCTTAGTGTAAATATTTCATGCCTGATTTTTTCTTCAAACAGTGAAATAATATAATTACAGAATTAAATTTAAATTCCCAGACAATGCCAATAGTTTATCTGGATGGAAGACCTAAAGGAGTAACAATTGCATTCAATTCATACATTTGTACTAATTTACAGGTGGAAGATTTGACCCATTACTTATTACATTGAAAACTATCACAAAGCCAGAACTAGATTCATCATGCCATTGTTAATCTAACTAAATTACTCTAGTTTAGAAAAAAAAAATCAATTTTTGCTGCCATGTGAAGGGAAACAAGTAATGAAACAATTTGCAATGTTTGCAAAGACTACAAGGAAGATATGAAAGTGTTCCTTGACAAATAGTACTGTTAATATTAGAGAGGATGTACTGAATTGATACGATGAATTTTATATGTATTTTGCTAAAACCTATGGTTGAAAAGAAACATTTTAGTAATAAAAAAATTAAATTTGTATTCTACTATCTGCATGTTTTAAAAATTAAATATTAGTTGCTAATTTAATGAAAAAATATACTGTATTTTTTGGAGTATAAGACCCTCTGGACTATAAGACACACCTACCTTTTTTTGGGAGGAAAACAAGGGAAAAAATCTGCCTCTGCCTCCCAGCAATTTGCCTCCTTGCAGCAAACAGCCAACAGCCTGCTTTACTTTCATCTTCATTTTCAGCACAGCCTGATTAGCACAAGAAAAAAAATCTGCCTCCCAGCAATTTGCCTCCTTGCAGCAAACAGTGGAGGCCCGCGCGGCAATAGGCAATGGCAATCCCCTGAAACAGCTAAGGGTCAGGAGGCTAATCCAACTGACAATCAACTGCTTGTGCTAATCAGGCTGTGCTGAAGTTGAAACGGGCTGTTTGCTGTTTGCTGCAAGGAGGTAAATTGCTGGGAGGCAGAGACCAAAGGGTGAGGCCCAGTAGGTGAGCGGGGCTCCATTCGGTGTATAAGATGCACCCAAATTTTCACCCTCTTTTAGGGGGAAAAAAGTGTGTCTTATACTCCAATAAATACATTAATACTGAAGACAAGTACAAAGACAAGACATAGTTTGTTGAATCATTTCCAAATTTCTAAAGTGTTACTTCAGGCCTATGAATTAAACTGAAAAGAACATTGTACATAACTCTAAATGTGGCATTCCAAAAAATAGTATAAAAAGATAAACCTCTCCTAAAGGCCACATAGGGAACAATGGTACTGTCAGGCCTGACAGGGACCCTGTTTATGGCACCCAGAGCTCTCTAGGTGGATGGAACTGAAAGGTGTAGGGATTGTGGGGGATTGATTGCTTATTTATTTATTTATTTATTTATTTATTTATTTATTTATTATTTGCTTTTGTTTTTATTACTGGAAAATTCTTAAGGGACAAAATGGTGGTGTTCCATTAATGGTCTTAAGGCACCCAGTGTATAAGTTATATCTTCTTGCTCTGAATCAGCATAATATGTCACAATATCTCCAGCCTAATTCCTGCAGTTTTCAAAAATATGCAGTCCCTAGGCTAAAAAGCTTGCATATTTCTGGCCTAGAGCATTATAGCATTTTGCATTTTGTTTATGCTTGATTTCCAACTGCATGGACACTGTACTTTAGATATGTTGAATGCAATGCAGCAACATTGAATATATTTAATTTATATTATTGATTTTCTTGAATGAAGTGTTATTGAAATTTGAGCATCAAAATTATATGTCACGTACATACATTAGTAAAAAAAAAAAAAAAGACCTGGGGACAGGAAATCTTTCTTTCAGAATACTCTATGCCAGTGGTAGGTTGCCCCCGATTCGGATCGGTTCACAAGAACTGGTAGTAAAACCGGCGGGAGGTCCTGCCCACTGCCCTTGATGTCATCATTGGTGATCTGCACATGTGTAGAAGCAAGGCGCATGCGCGAGCAAAGCCAGTAGTAAAGGTAAGTAGAACTCACCCCTGCTCTATGCCCTATTTTGTTAGGAAATGGTTATTGCCTAATTGGTTGGCCATGAAATATATAAGCAAACATTGATTGTTTGTATTATGTGAATGTATTATGTAGCTTTAAGAACTGTGCTGAGTCATTCTAAATCCTGATTGGCTGGGCTCTGTAGCCAATGTATTTACGGAGAGCTAAATTACGGTTATACACCATTATGGACACTACACCATTTTTACCTGCTGCTACGCTGCAACTCTTTTTGATCTCTCTATATGGTCAATTGTTTGATCATGATTATTTATTTACTGCTTTCTGATATTTATTGAACTGTTTTTATATTGTTCCTGATTGTTCTTTGTATTTTTCTATAAGCTGGTAAGAAGATTTTATATCCCTGGATTGATCTTATATTGCACTTTATATGGCTAAGACTTCGATTGTTAAAGGACTATGATTTTGCTTTTTCCCTAAAAGTAAAATATTCTAAAATCCAGTTTGTCTGTATGTTATTCACAATTACTCTCAAAATGTTTCCGTGCGTGAAACTCTAACGGTACTCTGCTTCATAAACCACAACTTCGGGTGTAACTCAACAATATCCTTAAGATATTTTATATACTGAATCTAACAGCCTTTTGTAATTTTACAAAATATTTATCTGTCTATTATGTGAAATGCAAAGCAATATAATCTGGTCAGCAAGCACAAACCTATTATTTATTGAGACTATAAAGTACAGTATTGTGAAGAAAAAAGTATTTAATGTTGAAAAGGCCTGACTAGTGTATAACAGTACAATATAAATATGGCTTACAAACCCCAATGACTGAATTCCCACAAACTAGGTACATTAAAGTGTTATTTCTTCTGATATATCTAAGACAAGATAGTGTGCATAAGTACTGTTTGTTGAGCTCAAAAAACACTTTTATAACAAAATAAGACCTAATATGCAAGATATTTGAATATTGTTTATTGCCCAGTGATGGAAGTTTTTAAGTAACAACTACAATTATTGTTAGTGTGTGTAATATATGGCGTTGTTTCAGTAGACAGGAGCCCACAATGCTGTTGCAGAGTAATAGTTTGGCTTGCCAAGGTACCAGCCCTGTTATAGAACATGTTTGTGCGCTTCTCAAACCACAGGAGGGTTGTAGGCTTCGCACCAGAGAAAAAGACAAGTGGCTCTTCCTGAAGCATAACTCAAGACTCCCTCCTTTTCCAGAGATGCCTCGCAAGCAGGCGCTGCAACTTGGAAGATTCAGAGCCATCAGGAATATAACTGGCTGCAAAGAGCACCAGGTCGTCTCCCCACTGAAGCGGTACCTATCTATGTACTTGCATAGAACATGCTTCGAAACGGTTAGGTGGACAGAAGCTGAAGAGAGTGACAGGAGCTCACCTTGCCATGCAGAGCTATGCCTTGAACTGCTGGAGCTGAGACCATCTCCAGGGTCATTAAGCCACTGAACAACTGCACCTCTTGGCAACCACAATGAAAACTAGAAATAGATTAATTAAATTGTTACATATATTAATGTAAAATGCACATCTAATATGCAGTATTATGTAATGAGTTAGGGGAAAATGTATGGATAATAATTAGGAATCCTGTAGGTCTGTGACCTATGAGTCACATCATTTCCAAAATAACTAAAGCAGAGGTTTACATGCAGTAGACCTGAAAAGAAAGTAAATAATATTGCTTCTGCCCATTAAATATAACTGTTGAATAAGAATGTTGACAGAATTATAAATAATAGTTTCCACAGTGAAAAGAACGTTTTAATAAACAGTTAATAAAAATAAAAACAGATATATAATTGAAAGCGGTATCTTATACATATTCAGTATCCCAAAGCAGTCATGTATATTACAAAATGGCAGTGTGTGATCAATCACTGTGAAAAATGAGCACAGCAATATTGTGCCCGGAAGACCTCCAAACAAAAAAGGCTTTAGTCATTGTCATGTTCATCAGAACTGGAACTCTGTTTCAGAACAATCTCTGAAAATTTTGCATTACCCCAAATTCAAATAAACACTTTTGCTTATCTTCTTGCAAATGAGTAAACAAAAAACAGCTTCTGTGTGAACCATTACAAACACTGCACTTTTACTATAACTCTAAGTAATATTTTCTATAGAGAGTTACCATTTTGAGATTAACTATTCTCTCTGCTTTTGAAAACATAAATACTGACAATGTACGATAATGTTCATAAAGCAGAGCAAGACTTGAATATTAAAGAAAAGATTTAAAAAACTGTGCCATCTGCTCAAACACATTCATTTTCATGTTGTTTCCAGTGCAGAAATTTTTTTTCAACTGGAAAACAGAAAACAGATTTTTTTGAAGCATCAGCTGATAATTTCATTGTCATTGTTTGCTTGCTTGTATCTCTGAAGATAATTTTAACTCTTCTAAAAGCCTCTAAATGTGACTCTTATTTTCTGTACAATAGCTGTTTGTAAAAAAAGTAACAAAATAACCATATTGATTAAATAAGACTTCATTCTGAATTTATGTGAGAAATCTTATAAGAAAGATTATTCTGCCATTGAGAATAACACTTCATAAATTAATATTTTATAAATTTACTTTCAGACACCTGGTTAAAAACTAGATAAATTATTTTAGTTTTAGGACCTGCTCAGTTAAAATAATTATATTGATGCAGGCAGTGGCATATGCTGTTATCTATAAAATATCATTAAAAGGAGGGAACAGAGAAGAGAGTTCTACCTGTAAGCAAATACCTTTCCAAAATTTAATAAGTCAATTTCTTTCCTTGAAGAGGCATCACAATTTAAATTAATGAATGAAAAAGCAAAAATTTAATAATGTCAGTTACTTGCTAGCACTTGGATTGAAATAACTAAATAGCCATCAGACAAAAACATGAACACACATAAAGGATCGAGTGGGGGATGGGTAGATCACAAATGCCTGGACCAAACAGGGAATTAGTCTTCTTTAAAGGGAGACTGTCACTTGTGCTTTTTTACTATTAAAAAAAACCATGCAAATCAGGGCAAAATGTGAAACGCATTTGTCGATAAAAACAATTTAATATGCATTTTGTTACCTGCCTTCACAATGGGTTTTAACACTCAAAGGTGCAAACCTGGAGAGCTTCAATGATTTGACTTCTGTGAATTTGCACTTTTGAAGCTTTAGCATAACAAAAGCCAACAGTGCTGTTTTGCTGCTGATTTTTCCCTTGCTTCAATATACTAATAAAACAGTAATATCTCTCATGAATAAGAAGTGATGAACTTGCTAATGATTCTGCAGGGAAATTAAAAACTTCATGTTCTTTATGCTAAGTCACCCATCATAGTTCATATACATGATAATATTATTCAGCTATCCACAAAAATAGCTAATATTTAAAATGGCATCCACAAACATTTCTTTAGGTTTACCGGAAATCTGCAAAATAATTACAGAGTCATTATAAATAGATTGCTCTTTATGTCTTTCTATCTTTCCATACCTACAGTATTTATATACAGTATTCAATTGACTTGCTAATATATAAAATGAGAACCAACTCCACTCCTTACTAGCACTGATGATGTTACCTAGTTTGGTAGTGAAAGAAAAGAAATTTGACTCAGAGGAAAGAAGCAATGTATAGAGAGGGGATGGATATATAGACGCACCATTTCTTTGATCAGTGGTTTTTAAACTTGGGATAATTACTTCCAAGCAGATAATTTGGACATATCCTGGGTGTAATGGAGCAATTTATAATTGCTTGTGAATTAAGAATCCAATTTGGGATTGACAATGCTGAGATACTAGCCAGGAAATGTGTAATAATTTAAGAATTTAACAATCCCATTTTACGCTGTACATACAGAATTAAAAAACAAAAGGAAGGAAGGAAGAAAAAAAGAAAAGAAAAAACCAGTAATTATTATTCTTTAAACTATAGGAGTACTGTCCATAAAGTGGGCCATAGGTTTTCTGTATTTATTCCCAATGATTCCTAGTAAATATTCATAATTTACAATCTCACATAATTCAAGAATCAATTAATGATTTCTTCTCTCATTCTATCACCCATTTCCTCCCACTTATGACTGTATGACTGTAATTTGTTGCTGTATCCTTACGGTTTATGTTGATTGTTTCCTAGTGTGATTCGATTGCTTATTTGTACCCTATGACTATCATTAAGTGTTGTACCTTATGATTCTTGATGAATGTATCTTTTCTTTTTATGTACACTGAGAGCATATGTACCAAAGACAAATTCCTTGTGTGTCCAATCACACTTGGCCAATAAAGAATTCTATTCTATTCTATATTATTTAGACATGCAAAATTATTCTAATCATATTCTTTACAATCATCAAATCTGTATAATTCTGATAGTAATACACATGTTTATATTGAAGTATATTCTTTGTGACAAATTCCTTGTGTGTCCAATCACACTTGGCCAATAAAGAATTCTATCTTCTATCTATCTATTATGATATCTTCCTAGAAGAAACTAAACCTACTTTAAAGGATAAAAATGCCAATCACTTGCTACAATATGAAGTCTAAATTTCTAGGTAAAAAATATTGCTACTGCAAATTCAGTTCACTTTCCACATATATTTGTAATGTAAGCATATCAGTACCTTATTAGGAAATGTGGGCTTTGCTATCAAGTTTATAGGCAATTTATGATTACTCTGATTTTCTACTTTACTCTTTCTCACAACTCTCCAGGTTGTACAAATTAACTGCTCAAAAGAAATCATTGTTTTTCAATCAAAAAGATTTCATTGCAAACAAGTAAAAAAAAAGTCACAGACATTAGCTGCAAAGATATTTAAAAGGATATTCAAGGTGTAAAATTTAGTTGTTATCAACATCACTGTTGCTTTTAACACATACATTCATCATCCTACTAAAGATCCTGATTAATTTTTTTTTCTTTCCCTCATTCCCATGTAACACATTTAGTTTCTGTTATTTGGTGCAGAACAGCAATTAAAAATGTGTAAGTGGTAAATGGTAAATGCATACAGAATTTCAACATTAGCCGATTGTAAAATTCACCTGCTTTTCTGTGTTTATTTTTAGCACACTATCTTCTGCTTCAAAGGCAATTTCATTATTATATTTACTTGAGATATCCAAGGAAAAGAAGAATTAACTTACAGTTTGTAAAAATTAAAAAAATACTCCTTATTTTACAAAAAGTTATAATTTCTTTTAATTACTTACATCAGAATATAAATAAACAAAATAAGTCATTTTGTTCAATGAATTGACATGAATCCTAATATGGTCCTTTATCACTGTTTTGGATCTTATAATAGGAGACATATCCATATATTTCAAGTTTTCTTTTTTATAAAAAATACTGAAAGTTTTAATAACAATAATAAGAGAAAATGCAGCCTATTAATTAATGGTGTACAGAAAAGAGGGGAAATATATATATATAATAGCTTCCAGTCTTCATCATAAGTACAAACAGGTTCATCTCCTGTAAGATTACATGCAAGTATCTCTTCTTCTCATAATGCAACACTTATCCTTAAGCAAATTTGTTAATCATTAACATTTAAGTCTTAGTGTCAGCAAATAGTATATAAAGGAACCTCAGATTTATACAAACATATACTTTAGCCTTGATCAACAAATAAACTCTTTCCTATTGCTTGTAAAATTTTTAATCTTTATTTCATTCAGGTGCTGTTGTAGGATTTCATTTCTCTTCCATTGTTCTTTTCCCCATTTCAAAGATTTCTTCAAGACTTTAATGAATTTCTTTTGTAGATCCAGTAAAAAGTACTTATTCAGACCAGTTTATTTTGTATTTCCACTTTAGTTGTTTTCTCTTTTTATTTTCTAGTACTTCTGCAAATTCTGTAAGTTCTGATATTTCTGTGTCAAGCAAAATTGTTTCATCTCTTTATCTTATAAAATTTTCCAAGATGTTTTCTTTTACATCAGCAATTTCTTCTATAATATGTTTTGGACCTAATCTATTCATAGAAGCATGCATCATAGCTAAGATTGAAGCAGCTATTTTTTGACCCCATCTCCTGAAGTATTTGAAATGTCAAAACATTTTCTAGCATTTTACATATGCCACTGTGAACAAAAGACAGAAAAGAGGGTTTTCAATTTCTGAATCGGAAAGTCTCAAATTATTGTTTTAATGCTGATTTGTTTAGATAGATTAAACAAATTGATTCCCACAAATGTGTTCATTTAATCTTATAGCAAAAGTCCTAATATTCCATTGATGCTTAATTTGTTTATAACTTTCCTAAATCAGATTCTTATTTAGGTTTTTGCTATTTATTTCTAATTTTTAAAGTTCTTAAGTTTTTATTTAAGAATGAAGATAGATTCACTAGGTGGTTTTTCAAACTTATTGTTTTGAAGATCTCTAATGTCCTTAAGGCATTTGAATAATTTGTCAAGTGATTAGAGAGTGAGTGAATGAACTCAGGGTCCTTTAAAAGGGTCTACTGTGCTTGAAAGTGTGAGGGCTCAAACAGTCTCTTCATGAAAAGCAGCTTTTTGTCGATACAAGTCGGCAATATCCCATCTTCTACTTATCTGGAAACATTCTGTGGGTCCAATCTATTCACCAGTCCTTCAGTCTTAGCTTGATTAGGCTTGAATTATGGAATGTTTTATATGAGATGAATATTGAGTTAAATTATGGCTGAGTAAAGCATGCAACCATGTGTGGATAATTCAACACTAAGCAGATAAAACTATGAGAATGTGACAGATCCCTTTGGTGGGATAAATGTACATGTAATCAGTTTTGAGGAGCAATCTTTTTTTCAACACTATTGTAACTTTGAATGGTCATTGAATGAGTGATTGCCAATAGTGATTGGCAATCACTCATTCAGTGATTGGCAATCACTCATTCAGTGACCATTCAAAGTTACAAATGCTGCTGAAATGATATGAAATGATTCAAGACAATCATGAAGCAACATGCAATGCAATCTGTGCAGAGCAACCTGTGATTCATTTGAGATTTTGTCTGCTCAATAATTTGGGTTTATATTTTCTGGAGTGTAGAGTAATTAGAACTCTACTGACATATGAAATATTTTTTTCTTACCAATTAAAACTGCATATCTTACTGTGGTCTTAAAATTATAGTCCATTCTTCCTGAAATATCATTACAGCATATGCAACACTGTGAAACTATTATTAAGTTTAATTATTGAATTTTATTTATGCAGTTCCTGAAATGTTAAATACAGAACATAATAGGTCATAATTTATAAAGCAATTATTATGAATTGTTTTTCTTTAAAAATAAATTCAGAATTTAAGACTCGTAAATATGTTGATATATCTCTTAAGAGAAGTTTGGTTTTAGAAGCCCAGATTGTATGCAAATTGGAAAGTCAATACTGTGAAAAAATAACAATGTCATTTGAATATTTATTTGTTTGATTCATTTGTTACTTTTATGTTTTTTATCACTGTGCTACTAAATTAGGTTTATGAAGCTATCAACAAGGGTGCAATGAGAACAAATTAATGCCAGATTGTACAGAGACATGCTATTAGACATTTATTTTACTAATAAATGCAATAAACTACCTAATCATCTTATTTAAGAGAAATGGCAAGTATTCAACCCTACCCTATATCCATTTATCTTGTATAGATCAATAAACTAGCATTTACTCTTATGAATATATCTGTCTGTGTGTATAAATACATATATACTGTATTTATGAAGAATAACTTAGAAAGAGTTAGAACTCAATTACTATGGTTTATAATCTTTGTTGGTTTATTTGATTTTTTTAAACAAACCACTATGGTTTTAAAACAAACCTTGGTCAGTAAAATGTTCCCATACAGTGTAACATGTCATTTTCCTAGTATATAATGCAATTTAATGCTTACATTTTGGCTTTATATGAAAATTCAGTTTAGATGCATCCACGGAAAATACAGTTCTGTACATAAGAACAAAGCAACAAGCAAATATTTGGTCCATGTATTTAAAGTCAACAAAATTATTTCCAATTCAGATATTATTATCTCTCTTAACTATTTATTTAATTGATTGATGAATTATATGTCTGTCCTACTCAATGCATGATTCAGATCAGCATTGTAACTGTAACAATTGCAACCAATTCTACATGGGAAAAACATCATATTAATTAAAAACCAGGATCCATGAACACCGGCTGGCAGTCAACACCACAATCCCAAATCCTTAATCTCTACCCACACCAACATCAAACAGCACCAATTCAATTGGAGCACCACAAAAATCATCGGCCACGCTACCACTAGCCACACTCATGAATTCATTGTAGCTTGGCAGTCCACAAGCAATTCTATAAAGAGACACATTGACCTATAACCAGCCTATGAATCCCTCAGAATCCAAATCAACTGCAAAGTTAACCAGAGACAGCATTGAGCCTAAACCATCTCACACAAGCTGCCACAGCACTTCACCTCCCTATGACCTGATGTAACCTCCCTATCACAAGATCCATCACAAGACTCCCATTGATGACTCACACCTGACCCATCACAAGACCTACTGAACACATAAAACCCTTATAAACAGAAGAACACTGACATCCCCTAAACTCTGCTGAAGATGTTACCTATCCTGGTAATAAAATGTTCAGAAACCAACCCACAAGCTCGGAGAATGAATCTTCACCCTTACTCTTTTACAATGCTATTCCCCAACAGGGAGGTTTTCAATATAAATACAAAAGCATGGAATTGATCACTACAGATGATGTGCAACAGCTCTAAAAAGCACTAGGTTGTAGATGGCTGCTCTAGAATATGCTTTCAATTTAGTGAGATGTATGAAGTTCAAGTGTGTATTCTTGAATTCGGCCATTATCCTACTCATCCAAAGGGGAAAAAGGGAAGGAAATGGGAAGATTGAAAAGGGGGCAGGGAGAGAGGCTAGTGCTAATATTCATATTAGCAGCTGAAAGAAGTGAGAGAAGGCACTGGGAAGATCAGGAAGTAGGAGATGGGTAGTTATGCTGCTCTGAAAGCAACTGAGAGAAGTGAAAAGATGCAATGTGTGCCAATGTTGCCCTGTTTTCTCCTTCAGATTTTGCATATTCCAGTTTGCACAGGAACCAAATAATTCTGGGTTTTAGTTCTCTCAAATACACATCAACCACAGTTCAGCAGGACATTAGTATGTGATGATTTGTTCAGGGTTCAAAATAAAACAATGTTTTGGTTTTGTGCATTTTTAAAAATGACCTACCCTAACCAGAAAGTTAGAAATAATATCAATGTGGTATAAACTTTTATAGGTTCTCAGCAATATCTCCAGTAACATACTTTAGGGCAATAGTGAAGAGAGAAATCTGAAAAAGAAATTATATACTCAATTCTGCTGGTCCGGTGTTAGTGGATTTGCTGTGGCTTCAATAACTGCCATTAACATAAAAAAAAAAGCTGGCAGTACTTTATAAATGTCAGGAAATTCCTCTTAACTGATTTGTAGCAGGGTGGATAAAAATCAATGATTTTTTTAAAAAAAATCAAAAAAATCAGATTTTTTTTATTTAAATCAGATTTTTTTGATTTAAATTGGATTTTTTTGATTTAAATTGGATTTTTTTTATTTTTATCGAATTTATTTTAATAAAAAACTTTTGGGGTAAAAATCTATCGTAAGATAGCTTTCTATTTAAGATACATAAATAATTTAGTTTATTCAGCATGAAATGGAGCTTAGTTATGTAGCATGAGGCTGTATATTCTGCAACACTGGGACTATCGGTGAGTCAACAGTGGGTCAAAGGAGTAGCAGAGATGACAGTTGCTCTTTAAACATTATGATTTAAATTGAGTTGATTTAAATCAAGCCTTTTTACTAGTGATTTAAATCATGATTTAAATTGTGATTTAAATCAAGTCGATTTAAATCAAATCCACCCTGATTTGTAGGAGTCCTTTGCTTTACTAGATTGTATATAAATTTTCCTACTATGTTAACAGAATCACATCTAGCAAATTTCTAGTATCTTTTATTGTAATTTTCATATGTTTGTTATAATGGTAAAACCTTAGTAGAAATACACACCACCACCATCATCACAATCTTGGTACCATTTTTTGCCTTGTCCAAATCTGTGGGGAGCACAGCCTTGTCAAAATCCCCATACATTTGCTTTGTTTCAGAATCACTGACGAGCAAGGAAAATCATATTCAGGTCTGCTTAACAGTGCATGTGACAGTATATTCTATTAAATAAGAACATGAGATACATTTAAAAAATTCTTCTGATCTTATTGGGTGGGTTACTCCCTCCAAGAAATGCTTTCATTTTTGGAATGTTGCATTTTTGGCTGGTGACCTTTATTGAAAATATCACAATTCCTTTCAGCTAGGAAAAGAAACTTGGAGTAAAAGACACAAAGCAAAAGGTCCTTCTGTCCTCTGAAGAACAAAAACAAGCAAAACAGAATCAAAGGCATCATTTTGCACAAAAAAGGGCAACCAGAATCTGGATGCTGAATAGTGGCTGAAATGAAAAGAGATTTTTCAATTCCTGGAAAGTGGCTTGTTCTTAAGTAGACCATTGACACATATGTCCTTTTGCCAGAAGTGGAACCAGCAGTTTTGTGTATTCTGCAAAATTAGGGATGAATTTTCTATAAACATTGGCAAAGCCAAAAATGATGGCATGAATCACATTTCTAGACTGTTGCCATATGAGAACTGATTGCATCTTAACTGTTGTTTCTGTACTCCTTCTGCAAAGAAACAATAACTCAAATAATTCACTTGAGGAAGGACATGTATCTTTTTCTGATTTAGTAAAAAGCTGGTGTTTTCAAAGTTGTTCTAGGACATTACTGACATAAGTCTCATGTAAAGAGGGATCTTATGAAAAAATATATTCAGATACATCACCACATATTTGTCTCGAATTTAGTCTAGAATTTTAAGCCTATAAGCCTATATTAATGAACAGTAGTGAAAGTTGGACCATAAGAAAGGCTGAGCACCAAAGAATTGAGGCCTTTGAACTATGGTGCTGGAAAGACTCCTGCAAGTCCCTTGGACTGGTCAATCCTAGAGGAGACCCTGACTGCTCTCTAGAAGGCCAGATCCTGAAGATGAAACTCAAATACTTTGGCCACCTAATGAGAAGGAAGGACTCACTGGAGAAGAGCCTAATGCTGGGAAAGATTGAGGGAAAAAGAAGAAGGGGACAGCCGTAGCTGTCTTGCAAGGACAGCGAAGAAAGGAGAGGGATTTCATGGACCATGAGGAATCAGCAATTTCCTTGCTGGAACAGAAACAGCTCTCCTGAAGCAGCAACAGGGGCGGCAGCCATCTTATAGTGGCCATCATGAACCTGGGACAACTGGACTTAAGAATTGTAAATTAAGATGTTCATTCAAATGCTAATGATTGGGAAGGAGGAGTTAGAGGAATACTTCCGGAAATGAAGAAATATGGTAAGTAACTGGAGTAATTGTAAGTGAGGAGAAATATAAGACGTAATGTGATGTTATCTACATGTAAAATTGTAAATGATAAAAAACTATGGAAAGAGAATAATATGACAGAAGCTGAAATAACAAAAATGGTGAAAAATGACTAATTTGTGATAAAGAACTATACAAAAGAGATGAATATTGGGAAAAAATGA
This sequence comes from Arizona elegans, assembly GCA_022577455.1. Classification (NCBI taxonomy): domain Eukaryota; kingdom Metazoa; phylum Chordata; class Lepidosauria; order Squamata; family Colubridae; genus Arizona; species Arizona elegans. The sequence continues at coordinate 41,280,272 of JAKOOJ010000002.1, forward strand.
TTAAAATACATTATAACAATGATTATGTACAAGATGTGTAAGATGTGACCCTGTCAACACTCTGTTCATAAAATATGTATGATGAAAGAAAATTTTTAATAAAACTTATTTTTTAAAAAAAAGAAGAAGAAGAAGAAGGGGACGGCAGAGAATGAGGTGGCTGGAATGGAATCACTGAAGCAGTAGGTGTGAGTTTACATGGACTCCAGAGGATGGTAGAGGACAGGAAAGCCTGGAGGAACATTGTCCATGGGGTCGCAATGGGTCAGACATGACTTTGCAACTAACAACAACAACAACAATGAACAGCATTATCTAGCTATCTAGCTATCTAGCTATCTAGCAATCTAGCTATCTAGCTATCACAAATGCAGGATAAAGTGCAAATGAATCCTTATTTCAGAATGTCAATCAGAGAATATTGGAATTCAAATTTCAAATTAATGGTACATACCCTGTGAAGAGGCAAGGGAGCTGCTTTCTTTCCCCTCTCATGCATCAGCAAAATCGGTGTACTTTATAGTATGGAAGGAGGGTCAGACGAGGAATTCCTTCATAACCCACCCCATTTAACAATTTGTGGAATGGGGGCTTGGAGCATGGCCTATTGGCTTATCAATATTGGCTGGACTGATTCTATCTGCAGCAGATATTCCTATCAAGAATCAAGAATGTAGGTTATAAGGGCTGTATGGGTAATAAATGGTACCTTGAATTTGACTCAGAAGCCTACTAGTAGACAATGCCATTATTTATGGCTAAAAGACCCAGATAACAAAGTACCAAATATAATTTAAAATTAGGCAAAAGATCAAAAAGTTTAACAAAATAATTGATAAATATTACATAAAACATTTTCAACTCATGCTTATTGACGTGATGCTGAAGACTTCGTTTTTATATCCATAGTTAAAAATTTAGCTCTTACCACTTGTAATTTAAGAATTGTTACTTCTGAGCAAAATTTAACAAAATTCAAAAATATGTCTTTCTGGTCTTTTTTTTTTTTTTATACATAAGTCAGATAATATCCAATCAAACTATTGTAAAATTCACAATACAGTAAAATATGATATACCATTTCAAGCTCAATATCTTTCATTATAGGGACAAAACCTTTGACAAATGGGGATCTTTCAAAATCTATTTTGTAGCATATTTGATTATTCATTTGTGAATTGTGAACAAGTGAATAAGCATATTCACTTATTCATGGAGAAAGTGAATTATGAGTTAAGCGTGCATAGATTTACTGGTTAAAGACTATGACTCTATTTTAGAAGAAACAGTGATTAAAGATTATTGTAGGAATATTGTAGAAAAAGATAACATTTGCCTTTAAAATGCCATTATAAATCTATTTTTTAAATTGTTAGTTTCCCTAATTCATGTCCATTTCTTTGCTAATGGCTTAAACAAAATCAAATTCCAAGGCCCCACACTTTAATTAAACAAACCAAATTAGTGGGGATAATCTTTAATAGGGAATGGCAAAAATGAATAAATTGTAGCTGCTCAATAATTTTTAAAGCGTATATTTGTGGGAAGATGGATCTGCATGGAGCGGAGACAGGAATGCTTATCCAGGTTTTAAAACCTCCCGCTTAGAGGAATTTCAAAGAGAAATAGGGCAGAGAATTTTTTCCTGCACCTGCAGCTGAAATGAATGAGATGCTGTTGGAGCTTGAAGAGAGCTGAAAGTCTTCCTTTGAGCTGAAGAGCTGAGCACAGCTGAAGCTGAATTAAACTGAAAGCTGAGTTGCTGAGGAGAGGAGGGGGAAATAAAAATAATGGGCCAAGTTTGTCTGAAGTTGCAGCAGCTGAAACTATGGAGAAAAGACTGCATCAAGGTCAGAAGGAGATCCAGTAGCAGTTGAATACAAAGGCCTAAAAACGAGGGTCTAAACAAACCACTCGTTGGACATGCCAGAAAAGTGCCAGTGGGAGAGGCTACTGAAGAGGCTGCAGTGAGGTATAGCAAAGAATATCCACAGCAGTGACCCACCAAAGAGGTCAAGCAGCAAAAAGCAAGTAGGTGCTGCAAGACAGATCAAGACTGGTAGAGGCGGATGTCTGAGAAAGAGTGGCACAAAGTGATATGCAGTGCTTTATAGCCCTTAGAGAGGGCTGTGAAGCAGTATATAAGTCTATTGTTATTGCTATTGCTAAACATCTGGCTGACTGTGCGACAAACTGTAATGTTATGATCTGAAAAGCTAAGTGGAAAGATTATGGCATAAACCAGCCATGGTGGGCCCAGTGATTAGAACTATACTGGATACCATAACAAAAAAAAGCAATCTGCACATGGGCAAAATTTACATTCTGTCAACTAGAAAAGAACACCCTTCTTGGATCCATACATATACTGTGCTGATTTGTTACAACATCCTAGGTTCTTGGGAAAAATTCGATGTGTATGAAGGCCAACACCAGCTAAAGAAGTTGGAGCTGTAAGTTCACATTGCTGCGGACAGATAACAATAATAATACAGTTGTCAATATACAACTGCTATTTTTTCAGAAATAACAGGACAGAGGCTAACAGATCATTGTTGATTTATAATTGAAATAAAGTATTCATAGAAATAGATCTGGAGGAACTGCTAAGATCTACCTAGGACAAAGAAATTGAAGCATCTGGAACACACTTGAAAACATTGCTATTGACAAAATCACCATTGGTCAATTGCAAAAGGCAGTTATACTGTTCTTGGAACAGAATGTGACAATACCTTTAATATTATTAAACAACAACATCTGTGTATCCCAGGTTCTTGGGGAGGACTTAATAGATGGATAAAAATGTCAATTCCAGTCTAAATTATCTACCTCACTTTGTACCCAACCATAATATTTTTTTTAATGTATATGCTGCTCAACTCTCAGCAGCACTGTTAAAACATTTAAAAACAATGACAAAAAGACAAAAGAAAACAAAAGCAGCACAACATAAAAAAAAAAACAACAGAAAATAAATAAATAAACCCAGAGCAGAACAGCAGGAAAGAAAAGGGCATCAGTCATTCTTTCCAAAGTGAGAGAACCTCCAGAGCTGAATTTGCTCCAAGCCCCATAGGCCCAGTTGGCCTCAACAAACCTTTAGCTAGTCTAAAGGCTAAACACAATAGTTTACGGAAAGAATGTAAGGACTACAGAAATCCCTTTATTAACCAGGCCAGGATAAATAGGCAGCATAGTGATAAGATCACACCACTAATCTGTAATCGATATGACAATAAGTTAACCACTTTTCAAGAATTGCAAATTGATTGTGTTGATCACATATAAAATTAAACCAATAGTGGTATTCTTTTGATTGGTTGGTTGCATGGCTAAGAAGTTAACTTCTTTATTGTTAAATATTTAGCAAGTTAACATTTGCTCATTCACTACTATTAAATTCAATATCCAGACAGGGAATAGGTGAATTGGACCAACAGTTCTTTTGATATGGCCATTATTAAGGCAAAGAATAAGAGAGTTGGCATGTGCCATTTATACCATCAAAACTCTGCTTAAAGCAGGAATCTAATTCACAACTTCCGGGATTGATGGTTATCTACCTTCTGCTTAAACACATACAGTCACTAGGAGCTTCCCGAAAGCTGCTTCAGGCACATATTTTCCTAAGCATTAGACAGAACTTTCAGTGTCCTGTCAATAACCTTGAAATATAGTTTTAGTTTAACCATATACCATCTCTTAAAGATTCACATTAATTAAATTCTTTCATCTGAATATATTCATGATGGATTACATTCCAGCATGCTCATTATAGAGTAATCTAAATGAGGTTGTCAGTTTCTATTACTTTTCTGTGGTTATTAACTAATTTACTTTTAAGATTTATTTAGAGTTTATATTTTGCACTCTGAGAAAAGAAACAAAGTATGTGACTATGACTGTTCTACACCCTTAAAATCTTTTATTTGGCTTTTGACTTTATGCAAAAAAGGATCTCATATTTAATGTTGAAATGAGTATTATACAATAAGACAATTCTTGTGCTTTTTTATTATATAATGCTCTTTTTTGGCTATCCATTATTTGTGAATATCATAGCCACTGTAGATGTCTAGATATCCAAAGGATGCAGGAAGAAGGAACTAACATTTTGAAATGAGAAGGAACTTGGGCCACAAAATATAATTACCATAGTGAACCAGAGCAGCCTGTTTCAACACAACATGAAGCTGTAATGGATATGTTCTCACATCATGGTAAGATTCATTATATATTAGAATTATATGAGAGTCAAGTCCACTGTATAAACCAGTGGTCACCAATTGGTAGTCCACGGACCACTGGTGGTCCGCGAGAAAATTTTGGTGGTCCAAGGAGAAATTTTCATGTTTTTTGCATTTTTGCAGGTGGTGCAATACGGAAAAAGGAGTGCAGTTCTCGCTGTCCGGAATGAATGGTGTTGTTGTGGCGGTGGGGGAGGGGCGGCACAAGCAGGAAGAAGAGGCATTTGCGATGGCTGGAAGCTCGGGAGCGAAGCACTACTTCCATTTGCAAGGCAACAACATTCCGCCTCGGTATATTTGTGCCAACCAGTGGCACAAGGCAGCCCTCGTCTCCTGCCACTTGGGACTTGGAGCGGTAAATAGCGTCTGGTCCGGGGAGCAGCCAGATTTTGCTCTCCATTGCAGATGCCAGATCGGCCCCCTGCAAGCCTTGGTAGTACAGTGGTCTAAGGCACCCTGTTATTAAGCTGGTTATTAAGACCAGCTGCCTGCAATTATTGCAGGTTCGAATCTCACCAAGGCTCAAGGTTGACTCAGCCTTCCATCCTTTCTAAGGTAGGTAAATTGAGGACCCAGTTGTGGGGGCAATAAGCTGACTTTGTATAAATATACAAAAGGATGAAGGCTATTGCTGAGCACATTGTAAGCCACCCTGAGTCTCCGGAGAAGGGCGGCATATAAATCAAATTAAAAAAAAAAAAAGCTCTCGTCTCTCGAAGAGCACTCCCTAAAGTGGTGCGGGAAACTTTGGTTGGGCTCCTCGAGAGACGAGAGCTTGCAGGGGGCCGATCTGGTGTCTGCAATGGGGAGCAAAATCCGACTTCTTCTCTCCACTGTAAGTGTGGCATCAGGATTCCGCCTTGGTATATTTGCGGTGCAAGGCAGCTCTCATCTCCTGCTGCTTGGGACTCGGACCTGTAAATGGTGACTGGTCCTGGGAGCAGCCAGATTTTGCCCTCCATTGCGGATGCCAGATCAGCCCCCTGCAAGCTCTCGTCTCTCAAGGAGCACTCCCTGAAGCGGCACTGTAAACTTTGGTCGGGCTCGAGAGACGAGAGCTTGCAGGGAGCTGATCTGGCATCCGCAATGGAGAGCAAAATCCAGCTGCTCCCCGAACCAGACGCTATTTACCGCTCCGAGTCCCAAGCAGCAGGAAACGAGGGCTGCCTGGCGCCACAAATATACCAAGGCGGAATTCTGATGCCGCACTTACAGCAGAGAGAAGAAGCTGGATTTTGCTCTCCATTGCAGACACAAGATCATCCCTCTGCAAACTCTCGTCTCTCGAGGAGCCCGATCAAAGTTTCCAGCGCCGCTTCAGGGAGCGCTCCTCGAGAGACAAGAGCTTGCAGGGGGCCGATCTGGCATCCGCAATGGAGGGCAAAATCTGGCTGCTCCCTGGACCAGTCACCATTTACTGCTCCGAATCCCAAGTGGCAGGAGATGAGGGCTGCCTTGCACCATCGGCTGGCACAAATATACCAAGGCGAATGCTCATGCCACGCAAGTTCAAGTAGTGCTTCACTCCCACACTTCTTCCGGCCCTTGTTGGTGGTCTGCGCACCTCGGTCTCTCAGGGAGATGCTTGACTTCCTCTCAGCCCCAAGACACTGGCTGGCCCATGAGATGAGACAGAGAGAGAAGGAGACAAAGAATGAAAGAGAGAGAAAGACAGAATGAAAGAGAGAGAATGAGAGAGAGAGAAAGAGAAAGAAACAGAGAGAAACAGAGAGAGAGTGTGAGAGAATGAGAGACAGAGAAGGAGACAGAATGAAAGAGAGAGAAAATGAAAGAGAATCAGAGAGAGAGAGAATCAGAATGAGAGAATCAGAATGAGAGAGAGAAAGAAAGAGGGGGGAGAGAGAAAGAGAATGAGAGAGAAAGAGTGGGAGAGAATGAGAGAGAAAGAGGGGGAGAGAGAAAGAGAATGAGAGAGAAAGAGGGGGAGAAAGTGAGAGAGAAAGAGGGGGAGAGAGAAAGAGAGAAAGAGAGAAAGAGGGGGCAGAGAGAAAAAGAGGGGGGAGAGAAAGAGAGGAGGGAGAAAGAGAATGAGAGAGAGAGAGTGGGAGAGAGAGAGAGAGAAAGAGGGGGAGAAAGAGAATGATAAAGAGAGAGGGGAGAAAGAGAGAATGAGAGAGAGACAGTGGGGGAGAGAGAGAGAAAGAGGGTGGAGAGAGAAAGAGAGAAAGAGAGAAAGTGGGAGAGAGAGAGAGAGAGAGAGAGAGAGGGAGGGAGGGAGGGAGGGAGGGAGGGAGGAGGGAGAGTGCCTGAAAGACCCCATCCTGTCACTGGGAGTACAAGTGCTTCAGCAAGCGGCGCGCTTGATTCGTATTAGTTGTCTGTGAAATTTAAAATTGTGAACTTGGTGGTCCCTTAAGTCCAAAAGGTTGGGGACCCCTGATCTAATGAACACATTTTCACATGTGTTTATTGGAGTAGGGAAAAGGAGTCTAAATGTACAAAAAAGGAAAAGTTAAAACAGCCAGGATGATGTATTAATATCAGGAAAAAAAATCTTGGGAGAAGTTTCATAATGGAAATTATGGCAAGCAGTTAAACGTGGTTAGCATGGAATTATACACCTCTAGTGGCTGGAAGATGGAATGTTTGTTTTAATTCAGAAAAAAGGGTAGCTAGTGTTCCTAAAATAGATTGGACAGGGGTTTTTTGGGACTACTAAAAGTTTATTCTTGGAGAAGCATGGTTATGAAATGTTCAAGGGTGAGATTTGTAGAAGACTCGCCAAAAGAGAAAAATACCATGAGACAACTTTCAGAGCTACACAAATTGTATGCTAAGGTACTAGAAGACAGGGCAAAAATAAAATGATCAAGCATTTATCTGTCAGTATCAGTTAGATACAGGCCAACTTCTGGTTCATCTGACTGCCAAGATGGAAAATATGCCACTATTTTCTGTAAGGCCTTTTTCCTACAAGAATAGTCTTTTAGCAACATAGAGTGATGAATTAATATTCACGCATATGTTAACTTAATACAATGCTAAATGATTCATGATAGTAATCTACAGTTTTAATTTTAACTGTTTTCAATTTAAATGGTTTTCAGCTCAAACATCTTACTGGTAATGGTCATATGATTTGATGTTTTCTCTTTTTCTTCTCTGGTTTTTTCTCCTTGAATTACATGAAATCCTGTGCTCAGGATTTGATAATAGGTTATCAAAATGGTAAATTAAGAGTATTTACATTGTGATTTATCAATGTAGCTGGTTATTTTGTTCTAAACATGTGAATTGGAGCCAAGAAACCTCCCTCTGCAGCTTTAGTTTGCTGTCTTTAGCTTGTCATTTCCATCTGTGCTTTCAAGTGTAGGAGAAAACAATCTTCTGGGCAACTTGTTAAAATAAATTCTTGATCAATTAAAGATTTTGATACCATTCCAAGAGTTCTTCATCTCTCTCTTTTTTTAAAAAAAGTTAAATACAGATACTACAATAACACCCTTAAACAAATCCAAAATAAAATTTCTAATGTAAAAATGAAAGTCCAGAAAATGACATTATGGGTCCTCAACCTATTTTTAATAATTATATTACTGGGTTTCCCTGAAAATAAGCCCTAATGCATCTTTTGAAACTAACTAACTAACTAACTAAATAAATAAATAAGATTCCTATTTTCGGGGAAACACAGTAGTCTCCTGAAGTCTCTATTACATTAAAAAAAAAAACCTCTTGTAAGACTGGCATTGAGAATATTGCTAAACAAATTTACTTGACAGAATTTATGGATTTTTTTAGAGATCTTTTTGTACTTTCTGATTTCTTATTTTATTTCTTATTTGCCTGTGATTAAAATTCCTCTTAAGTAAAAAATCAGGGTTAGGAACTAGTTCAAATATTACTATTGTTCTATTTTTGTATGTTAAAGATGGAACGTTTGTAATTCTACACCAGCATCAGTAAGATCATAGTAGAAGTAAGGTCCTAAATAAAAAATAAAATATCTATTTATGCATATTTTATTAAACAAGCCTTAAATTGTATGCATTTTCCTGTTATAGTTTCTTTGATAGAGAATTTTCTAACTGTATTTAAAACAGAAATCTTTAGACCTTTTTCTTCTTTGGATTTCTGTTTCCATTGTGCATCAACTTTTGGCTTATTCCTATATCTTACCTAATATCTAAATGCAAGGTCAAGCTATGTTTTTTTTAATTCATCCCACTCTTTCCCCTTTGCTTTTTTTGTTTATTTTATATTGAGTATAATAATTTTACTAAAATATCTTAGAGCTCGTATTTCAATGACAGTGAATTTGTAAAGCGGGTAAATTCTGAGATATTGTAATACCTTGAATTTAATGCCAGTTTCTTAATTTTGGAATGGGAGGCCTATAAGACTTATATAAGATTAATTTGAAAGACAAATTAAAAATTCCTTGGAGATAGATGACCATATGTCCAGGGTGGATTCCACTTATCTTTACTACTGGTTCGCATTGGGGCCATGTGCGCGCACGAGCGAAGCGAGCGGGCACGTGCATGCTTCTGTGCAGAAGCTTCCTGATGACGTCGGGGTTGGTGGCCAGAGCCTCCCACCGGTTTTACTACCAGTTCTATAGAACCGGTCCGAACCGGTGGCAACCCACCACTGCATGTGTCCCACCACCAGCCTGCACAGGCAGTTTTGACAACTAAGTATGAGTTGAATAATATTTTATCACAAAAAACCTAATTTAGGCCAACACATTTATGTAAAATTATTGAGGAAATGTTGCAAGATCTATCTGAAGTGTGCACACACGCATACATGCTAGAAAAATTTTAAGAGTCATTAGAGATATGAATGGTAGAATATACAGATGTCCAGAAGACAAAGTTTCAATCTTTAAAATTTTATCCAGATTTACATAATAAAAATTACCTGCTGAAGAAGCTTTTAAAGTTAAAATTGGCTTTAAATTGTTAGATTTCTCATAACATCAATTATTGAAATAGTAAAGTTAATTGAATTATTTGGGGTCAAAATATAATAGATTTGCTGTGTCTCGTGTTGCTATCATATTGATTTGGAAACTGTAACATATTATTTCTTTTAAAAAAAAACATTTTGATTGTTTTCTCACATTCAATTGACACTATGTGGTAATCCAGATCTGAAAATTGTTTTTAAAAAGTGATTTTATGGCAAATCCGGATGGATACTGGGATCTTTATATTAGATTAAAAGTGGATAATAAGTGGATTCTGTACTAAAATATAAACACAATTAGCAATATTTATAATTATAATAGTTATTAACTTCATGATTGGACTAAAGGTATTTTCAGACTCAGAGACTCTTAAATTATTTGATAGTATCATTACAGTCTTTGAGAACAATATGTCTGTTTAAATATCTGGTGTTAGTTAATTAATTTGATTTATCTTAAAGAGTAAGGAAGTGGAAGAAGAAAGAACCAGAACTTTGCTAGGTATAGAGAAGGTAAGGTTCACCTGCAGGTTCATAATGGCTTGAATTTTTTGTGGGATATGCTTTTGGGCAGGAAATATCTGAATTCACTCTGATGTGGATGGCTGCTGACAAATATCTTTTATTTATGGCCATTTCACTACTAATTATAGCAAATGATGCATTGCTATCATACTTGTACAACTCTCTGGGTGAAATGGATTAATATCATTGTTCATGCTTTATAGAATCCATGTCATTATATCAGCATTGTTTCCTGTTTGTGAAAAATCACGAAAAGCTTAAATTTTTTTTTGCCAAATATATTTGGATAGTTGCTTTCTGATGCAAATGCAAGTAGAAATTTAAAATATATATTTTTTGTTATTGGCCAAGTGTGATTGGACACACAAGGAATTTGTTTTGGTGCATATGCTCTCAGTGTACATAAAAGAAAAGATACATTCATCAAGAATCATAAGGTACAACACTTAATGATAGTCATAGGGTACAAATAAGCAATCAGGAAACAATATAAATATAAATCGTAAGGATACAAGTAACAAAATTACAGTCATAAGTGGAAGGAGTTGGGTGGTGGGAACGATGAGAAGATTAATAGTAGTGCAGACTTAGTAAATAGTTTGACAGTGTTGAGGGAATTATTTGTTTAGCAGAGTGATGGGAAAAAACTGTTCTTGTGTCTAGTTGTTCTGGTCTGCAGTGCTCTGCTTTAATTTAAAATTAAATTAAATTTTAAATTAAAGCAAAGATGAAACACATTATTTAGATCGACATTTTTATTCTGCGTTTATGAAGGTAGTCAAACCAAGTGGAGCCATAACACTAACTCATTGGCTCTCATATATTTTACCCAAAGTTATTTTGAATAGCTATATGTCACCTTGTGAATAAAGGCAGTTATTCAGTAGGATCCAATTAGCAAATGTCTTGTCCTTCTTCCCACATCTTCACCTTATTGCCTCCTATCAACTAGACATATACCTTTGCCACCTTGCTTCAGTTACTTGCTCTGTCCTCTCATACATGTTCCCTGTGCTGTCATCACCTTCAACAAATTTGCATATTCCCTCAGGCTAGGTTTCAGAGCCAAAAAAACATGTTCAACAATTGTATTGCCTGCCTATTTTATATGGTGTATAAGCTATTACTTGAGCTCTGTATCAGAACAACAACAAAAAGAGAGTTCCATCCTTTACCCTGGCTCTTTATTAAAAGATCCACAGCAAGTCAGATTGCCATGTTATGGCTTAACAGCATAAGAAACATAAGAGCATAGTATAAGAACACAGCATAAAAGAAGAAATGATGGCTTCACGACCATTCCTGAAATGGTCTGCCCTTAAATATTGCAGATGTGAGCTTTATATGGTTAGCTAAGATACTGTGTCTTTGTATCTTTCATCATAAATGCCTTAAATTAGAATGAAAGATAAAAATTCTGATAACAAAACAAAAAAAAAAAGATTGAAGATGCTTATGAGATTTTTAAAAAAAGTCTTCTGGAAAGGCAATAGCCTCTTTTTTGAATAGAGTAGTGGCCAAAATTGTGGAAACCTTTTGGGAAAAGTGTATTTTCTAAAATTAGCTAATAACACCCCTTTTTGGGGGAGTAGTACCATAAAATTATATATCAATGGAAAGATAATTTAATCAAGAATGTAATGCAATAACTTTTATGATGGATTTGCTATTAGAATAGCAGTTACAATATAAAGAAGAAAAGTGAAACACATAGAAAAAATGAGATATACAAAAATTATCACCATAGAAAAAATGAGATATACAAAAATTATCACCATGTCAGTTAATACTTAGTTGGGTAACCTTTAGCATGGATTACGGTCTTAAACGTCTTCCCATGGAGTGAACCAAGTATTTTAGTTCTGCAGCTGTTATAATGTGAAACCAAGATTGAATGATTGCTTCTATTAACTGGGTCGTTTATTGCTGGGTCGTTTCTGACTAACAAGTTTCTTTAGTTGGCTCCATAGATTTTTAATTGGCTTAAGGTCTGGGCTATTCCCAGGCCATTCCAGCAGTTGAATGTGATTATTTTGAAACTCCAAAAAAAAAAAAAGAAGAAGTGGTGTTATTAGCCATCAAACCTCAAAAATACACTTTTCTCAAAAGGTTTCCACAATTTTGGCGACTACTGTATACCTGTACAATTTATATTTAGTAAATATGAGTTCATCCTCAACTTAATTTTTTTATATTCTGTACCAGTAAAGAGGCAGATTAAGCATACTAAAAGGATATTATTATCTGTATGTAAAGACTTAATGTCTTTATTATATATATATTATATATAGCGGTTATCATAGGCTCAAATGTATGATATTTTTGTAGTCAGGGTTTTTTTTTTTCTCCTATGTAGATAAAGTTGTTAAATGGCCATAGTGGGATGATATCTCCAATCATCACTTTCAGGCCTGTCAGACATTTTGTGTTGTTTATTCTGAGACTTATGGGAGACTGGGATAGCACTATTTCGGTCTTTTTGGACCTCATCGGCCAGCCACACCCATATTTTATGACTCCTCCCTGTAAAGGTCAAATATTTATTCTTTTTAATTGACTACAAAAATATCATACATTTGAGCCTATGAATTAAAAAGAATAAATATTTGACCTTTACAGGGAGGAGTCATAAAATATGGGTGTGGCTGGCCGATGAGGTCCAAAAAGATTGAAATAGTGCTATCCCAGTCTCCCATAAGTCTCAGAATAAACAACACAACATGTCTGACAGGCCTGAAAGTGATGATTGGAGATATCATCCCACTATGGCCATTTAACAACTTTATCTACATAGGAGAAAAAAACCCTAACTACAAAAATATCATGTATGTATGTATGTATGTATGTATGTATGTATGTATGTATGTAAAGAATTTAATGAATTCTACATCATTTGGTGCCAAAACCTAAGGAAGAAACAAAACTATCTCTCACATGGAACTTGAACATTCAGACAAGAGATTAAGCTACTAGTTCCCAACCGTTCCTGGTTCATAGCCTTCTTAGTGTCTCTGTAATACTTTCACAGTTCCCCAGGGTTCCCGAGCTATGTGCTGACAGACTATGCTTCACTATGTGTCACTATGTTTTCCTCAAAAATTTAAAATATCTGGGGAAAATTTAAAATAGTTTGGGAACTGCAAAATTTGATTCAGAATCAAAACAGAACATTTTCTCCAGAAAACTGAAGCCAAAGTGACAGACCCAAACCCTAATACTAACTCATTAAAAAATGTTGAAAGAGCTATCACTCACAGAATCAAATATGTATGAGTTTGAAAGTTTGAACTTGCAATTATCTTCATAAAGAAAGAGGTATCTGAAGCAGGCACTGCAGTTGTGTTTGATGGTTATGCCTTCAGATTAACCAGAAACATAAAGAATAATGTGACTGATGTCATTTGCTCTTAAATCATACATGCCAACATTCCACATGCTATATAGGCAGCAAAGATTTAGGTAAAGGTTTCTAAGGAAATTTAAAATTTGGATGGCAGTACCTGTAGATTTTTTTTACAATCTACTTTTGGTCAAATATATCTCTGAAGTGAAATGTCAGACTGGATTTGCTGAGCTGATTTTCATTTTCAGGGATAAGGTTGAAAGAACAGTAAAACAGAGCTAATCATAATCTAGATGAAGAATCAGAGCAAAAACATCAGTCAGGAAGTTATGTAAAATTAACATATAATTGAGGGTTGTTGCCTTTTTGTCTACCCAGAAAGTGAATTCTTCCTGAACATCTCTGAGAATGAGCCATTGATCTGCCTAAATTTCATAGTCAAATAGACTAATCTTCAACCCCAGTATGTACAGCTTTGTTTCTGAAGCAATGTAGCAGAACAGAGGATGGTCTAGAGGAAAAATAAATTACTGGGATTCATCATTGAGAATCAATCCAGTATAACAACTTGTAAATTCAGGAACTGAATTATTAAGTCAAACAGCCAGTTCTTGAAACAATCTCAGGTACAATTACTCTAAGAGATCTTTTTATACAAGGGTAAATATACATTGATTAAGAAAAATTTATAGAATACATTTTTAAAACAATGACCAATGTTAAAGAGTCATAAATAGGTGAAGAGCCATGGGTGCTAACATTTGGAAGAAAATTTGGTACTGAGCCCACCATCTTTCCTGCTAGTTATTGCAGTCAAATACAATGGAGAGTAATTATCTAATTTTAAAGTAATTTCTTCTCAAGCTTCCTCAAGAAAAAGAATTTCAAGCTGATCCAAAAATGAAAATAAATAATAATCAGTCTCTTTAGTGTGCCAGCTTCTTATATTCTGAGACTATCTGTATATCAGGGAGCAAGGATAAAAGTCATTTGGTCAAAACTGATCCCCTTATGAATCTGGAACAATGGTGGGTTGCCCCCAGTTCGCACTAGTTCTATAGAACCGGTAGTAAAACCAGCGGGAGTCTCCTCCCACTGACCCTGACATCATCAAAATGCTTCTGCGCATGCGGCCCTGTTGCGAACAGGTAGTAAAGGTAAGTAGAACCCACCCCTGATCTGGAAGTAATTTATACCACTATTGGCTGGGTGATAATTCACACTCTGGAAAGGAAGTAATCATTGGAAGCTGAGCTCTTCCAGTATCTCCAGACAACTTGGAATGGACTTAATACAAGCATCTAGATAAGAAAAAACATGTTCACTGTGGGAAATGCAGAAATTTGACGCCCAAGAGGTAGATGATAAATCTGTGGGGGTTTTGGAAATTGACCCTTCAATGATGATTTGTCTAGCTTATGATGTTGCCAGAAAATCTTCAGCTGAAGAAAAGCAAGTGTTGAAATAAGACAGAATGGACTTCTAGTAGGACATGGCCACCAGAAGGCATCTCCATCTATTTGGGGAGAGCAGATCCTCCACAGTTTTCATATTTAGAGCTGATTTTTAAGTTTGAAGAAGCTTTCTTGGTGAAGGGGAAATCTTCAGAATCAACCTCTTTGATTGCCTGGATAGATGGGTTCCCTTGGAAAGCTTTGGAAAAGAGTGAAGAAGAGACATGGTAAGTCCCTGCTTGACTGCAATGGGATATTTGACCATAAGAGGGAGGCCAAGACTAGAACTTTCTTCATAAATTACAACTTAATGCAGACCTGGGCATTTTACAGCCTGTAGGTCATGCTGGCCCTTGGGTAGTCCCAGTTTGACCTACGTCATTGATGACATGAGCAGCAGGAGATGGGGCATCAGTTGGAGATAAACAAAATGACAGATATATTTAGAATTGTCATGTCAACATTTGATTATGCAATGTAAATGTTTGGGGCCATAAATAATGAAAGAAAGGTCATCTCATGAAGAACTCTCTGCAGATATTTCTCATACATCAGAAATTGACACATTTTTAAAGAGTAAAACAAATAAGAGAGAGCAGGAGGACAATAGATTCCCACACTAATATGGTTTGCAGTGGTCATATTAATTCCGTCTAGGTACAGGGCAACACACTCATTCACAGAAGCTTCATTTCCACTTCAAGGAAAGTATTGAGGAGGAGCAATTTAAAAAAAAAAAAAAAAAGCCCTAGCAGTTGAATGAAATATATGGAAGGCCACACTGGAAAACAAAAGTACTTGTTAGAATTCTTGTAGTTAGAATTAGCTTTTTAATAATAATATCAATGTAAATATAAATGATTAATCTTGCTCATCATTGCTCACATTGTTTCCTTGGTTGTTTATTTCTAGACCTATTTGTTGCTAAAACGTTTTGACAACAAATGAGATAAAGGTGGCAAAGGACCCTGGTTTATCATACCATGCCAGGCATGGCGATAAATCTCAAATATGCAGATGTTAAACCCATATTGCAGTACTTTCTTATAGATGTAACACAGCTACATAAATTCCCTTATTGCATATAAGATAAAAACCAAATATGCATATGAGCTGTTTACCAGTAAACTCAGAAATCAAACTGTATTTCTATCTGTATCTTTGTGTATTTGCTTCACAATTACAGGCCATTTCCTCTGGCTTCTTCTGATCATTGGGGAGTTTTGCTATATTTTTTCTTGGTCCTGAGAGTGGGAGACAGCTACTAAATATTTAAATAATACTTCTATCAATATTTAGGAGGAGTATCACCTCTTCAAAAGTTATCACTGGAAAGTATGGCAATCCATTCTGCTAAATCCCTATCTATCTGTCAGGGTAGTTATGTCAAATAATTACTTATGAAAAACATCTAAGTTAAGAGTGGAAAATTCAAATTACATATTAAAGAAATTACAATTCATTTTCCTAGTTGAAGTATAGGGCTGGAATCAGGAAGATTCAGATTCAAGACTACATTCAGCCATATGAGTTCACAGAATGATTTGGGATGAAATTTTTGCAAAGGTCTGTCCAAACTCTTGCACAGCTCTAAAATTACAGGTAGTCCTCGACTTACCATAACTGGGACCAGAATTTCTGTTTCTATGCAATGTGGTGGTAAAGCTTGTCATTTTAGGACTACATTGCTTAGCAACAGCAATCCTAGGACTAACTACTGTTGTCATTAAGCGAATTCTATCATGAGTACCCATTCCAATCCAAGCCATTTTGGGCTTGCTCCCTCCCAGTACCCAGCCTTCCTTCTTCCAAGGTAAAGGACTGCTTTCCCTTCAACTTCCCCCAATTGCCTATTCCACCCATCTCTGTCTTTTTGGCCCCTTGCCATGCTGCAGTTCAGGGGCTTCTTGGCATGTTGTGACGCTGGGACTGCAAAAAGCCCCTGAACTGCAGGACATTGCAAAGCTGCAGCCACTTTTGCAAGACTCTGCCATGCCAGCCTGGCTCAACCCTGCAGGCCACAACCATAGTATCCCAGAGAGTGCCCTGATCGGTGCCAACTATATTTGCCCTCCCTACCCTGCACTACCAAGTCCTTGCTGCCCTGCACTCTGCTTGTTCCGCTGCTGATGAGGCAGGCCTACTCTGACCCGTTGCAAGACAACTGGTCACACCAGAACATATATAAGGGGGAGATAAAGGCAAGCTGAAGCACCCCTGAGATTGTATGTGCAGGCTGGCTGCCAAGCACCTGAATTTTGATCACATGGGGGCACTACAAAGCTGTAATTTTCAGGATGTCATAATCCACTTCATTCAGTGCCGCTGTTATTTGAATGGATGTAATTTGAATGAATTGTAATAAATCGAAGACTATGTAATTTAATTAGAACGGTTAGAAGTTTGTATAAATTTAGACTATGCTGGATGCTCAATATGGGAAGTACTTACTCAAATATATTGGTTAAAGCTGTTAAATTTTTAGCATCCACAATGTAAAAAAAAAAGCTCTATAATTAGTATGAAATAAGTGCAACCCATAATAGTATTCTTATTTGGCTTAGAAGATAATATAATATAATGCTAATGAAAAATAGAGGATAAAAACCTATGAGACAGCTTATCATATAACATATAGTTAACCAAGAACTGAAGAATATATGATGTATTTGCTCAGTAAGATAACCATGAGAATACAATAAATAAATCTCAAAAAGGAGTAAGTTGTTAAATATTTTAATCTCCAAGAATTAAGTGGGGCGAGAAGAATAATATGCAACAGTGGAACATACACTCACAGCATACACGCAGAGAGAGATCTGTATAATACAAGTAATCCTCGTGTCGAGATCCACTCGACACATCAGACAATAGGGACGGCTTACGTGGATTCCAGATGCCTTGGTGGAGTGCACGAGCTTCAGCGGAGGGGATAAGTGGGTGGCTGGGTGGTTGCACACTGGTGATGGGGGTGTTTGCACCGTAGTAAGTGGTCGGTCATGTTGCGGCGGGGTGAGGCACCGTATCCCTGACCTCCTACCACCAGGAGGGGGTGGGGGGAAGGGGGAGGGGGTAGGGGTGGGAGGGCAAGGGGGGAGAGATGGGGTGAGGGGGGAAGGGTGGGGGCGGGAGAAAATGTTTGTATTTCCTATAAAACTTTTCAATAAAAAAAAGAGAGAGAGCAGACCACAAACCATTTATGGTTGGGGAGAGGGTTTATCTGTCAACTAACTACTTAAAATTGAGGGCTCCTAGTCGTAAGCTGGGACCCAAATACCTCAGCCTTTTCCCAATTGTTAAGGTGATTAACCCGGTTACAGTGGAGCTAAAACTACCACCATTATTGGGTAAAGTCCACCCCGTGTTCCATAGTAGTTTGTTAAAACCGGTGGACAGTATCCAGGAGCACACAGACAAACCTGGGCCACTAGAGGGGGATCAATATGAAATTGATGAAATTCTAGACTCAAAAACCAGTAGGGGTAACCTAAAATATCTAGTAAGGTGGAAAGGTTACCCATTCGAGGAGGCATCCTGGGTTTCTGCCACAGACGTAAAAGCCAAAAGGCTGCTTAAACTCTTCCATAGGCGATATCCACACAAACCCAGGCCTTAGGGACTTACATGAAACCATAATGTGGTCTTAACATGTGCACTTATGTTTTTCAGGAGGATCCCTGGTAGGGGGAGCCGCCTGTCGGGATCCACTCAACACATCAGATGATAGGGATGGCTTATGTGGTTTCCAGATGCCTTGGCGGAGTGCACGAGCTTCAGCAGAGGGGATAAGCAGGTGGCTGAGTAGATGAAGTGCACACTGGTGGTGGTGGTGTTTATGCCGTGGTAGGCAGTCGGTCACGTTGCGGCTGTGTGAGGCACCATATCCCTGACCTCCTACCGCCATGCTGAATGGATAGTGATGATGTTCTGGACTGATGCCTCATTATGCGCAGACACAGAAGCAGCGGAATCCGGAAGGGCAGCTTAAGTGCCAGGCTTGCCGGCGCGATTATTTAAACCGCGTTGGGAGGCGGCTGCTTCCAACACCGACTTAATGTGTTTTAGCATCAGCGTCAGCTTTGTCGACAGCGGATCTGGAGATTGATTAAACCTACATGCAGCAAACAAAGATCTGGCTGTAGCGTTATCCTTTCATACACACCCAAGTTCGCAGCGAAACCTGAGACCTTGATTTATAATTATAATTGAGCCCACAATTTCTGTTGTTAAGTGAAATATTTGTTAAGTGAGTTTTGCCCCATTTTACAACTTTTCTTGCCTCAGCTGTAAAGTGAATCACTGGAATTGATAAATTAGTAAGCCGGTTGTTAAGTGAATCTGGTTTCCCCATTGACTTTGCTTGTCAGAGGGTTCAAAAGGTGATCACATGACATTGGGACACAGTAAAGGTCGTAACTCTGAACCAGTTGCCAAGATCTGAATTTTGATCACATGATTTTAGGGATGCTGCAAAGGCTGTAACTGAAAAATGGTCATAACTCACTTTTTCAATGCCATTGTAACTTTGAAAGGCTACTAAATGAAAGTTGAGGACCACCTGTATTAATTCAGCTACAGGGAGTTACAGGGGAGTATTATTGCAGAGTGATGTCATGATTATAACATGCAAATGGATGGGAACTTTTTTTTAACCTACGGCAGCTGCAGATTGGAAGAACTATTTAAGGAGCTTTAAAGCATAGTATGGAGTTTGCTTGCTTGCTTGCTTGCTTTGGTTAACTGACTTTGACAGCAAGATTTTGGGGAGAGACTTGGGAACTGAAAAAAAAAAGGCTTGGGGCCAAGGTACCCTAGGCTATGTGGCTATTTTAAAAATCATCACACAGCTTCTCAAAGATGTATACCTTAATTAAAACATCACTTTGATTAATCCTAGTGCTTTTCATTTATATTTAGTATCTTTCATCTAAGAAGAGCAGGCACACACTACAGCAGTTCAGATCAGAAATTGCCAATCTGGAATTCCATTGGGAAAGAAAGCTAATCAATCAAGAACAGATTTTTTTTTTAATGTCTTACTTTCTTCCTCACATAATGACCTGCCCTGTTCAATATTGCTATGAAATTACAAAATATGTATAGTATCTTGAAAGGGTATGAATGAATGCCAATGGTTTATAATACTTGGTAAATAGAAAAATAGACTGACTATTAATATAAAGTTTTAATTTTAATAGAACAATTAATTATGTTAAGTATGTTTAACTTTTGGAGGAGGGGATGTTTGTATTTGCTATTTATAGCATTTTTAATTATATAGAAGCTGTAATCTCATTTTTTATGCTTCTTTGAAAATAACCCTTATTGAGCTCCACATTTGTGTGATGGAAGGGTTGAGAAAATGCTTCATATTTTGCTCATTTGAATTATAATTAAAAATATAGTTATACTGTAAGTTGCTATAATTTATTTATATTTAATTGAGAGTAACACCTACTGAACTTGACAAAAGAACCTGTTGTATATTGAATAACAGTATATATTTATTTAATACATTAAATGTATTTAAATAAAAATTAACAGTAATAGAACATGTTACGATGAATCCATAAATATAGCTTACTAAGATTTTTGTTGTAAATGCCTGGATATTCATTTTTAAAGCATTCAAAATAACTACACAAATATCTACTCTCAAAAAGATATATAGCACATCTTCTATATCTATCTATCTATTTATCCATCCATCCATCCATCCATCCATCCATCATCCATTTATCTATTTATCTATCTGTTTATCTATCTATCATCTATCTGAAATATGTTGAACTGAAGTCATTGAGCTGTTAATTTTCCCTTAATCTGCATAAATTTCTGTATTATGGTGAGAAACAATTTTTGCTACATCATCATTATTATTATTATTATTATTATTATTATTATTATTATTATTATTATTTATTGAATTTCTATACCGCCCTACTCCCGAAGGACTCAGGGCGGTGAACAGCCATAAAATAAAACACATACATATGCAAAATTTAAAATCGAACAAGATGAATTAAATAAATTTGGCTGAATTAATACCCGTAATTTAAAATATCCATATTTTAAAATACATTAAAAATTTAAAATTTACACTTAAAAGGGAGAAGATTTAGGCGAGGCCAGCTTCATGAAATAAAAGAGTCTTCAGATTGCGGCGGAAGGTGCGCAGATCCGGAATCCTCCGTATCTCTGGGGGGAGCTCATTCCAGATCATCGGTGCCCCCACAGAGAAGGCTCTCCTCCTAGGGGCCGACAGCCGACATTGTTTGGCTGACGGCACCTGGAGGAGCCCCTCTCTGTGGGAGCGTACTGGTCAGTGGGAGGCTATTGGTGGTAGTAGGCGGTCCCATAAGTAACCAGGTCCTAAGCCATGGAGCGCTTTAAAGGTGGTAACCAGAACCTTGAAGCGCACCCGGAAGACCACCGGGAGCCAGTGCAGCTCGCGCAGGAGAGGTGTTACATGGGAGCTCCACGCTGTTCCCATAACCACCCGCGCGGCCGCACTCTGCGCCAGTTGGAGCCTCCAGGTGCACCTCAATGGAAGCCCCATGTAGAGAGCGTTACAATAGTCCAGACAAGAGGTGACGAGGGCATGAGTGACTGTGCGTAACGAGTCCCGATCTAGAAAGGGACGCAACTGGTGAATCAGGCGAACCTGATGAAAAATCCTCCCGGTCACGGCCGTCAAGTGCTCTTCTAAAGACAGCCGTGAATCTAGGAGGACGCCCAAGTTACGAGCCCTTTCCGTGGGGGCCAATGATTCGCCCCCAATAGCCAGCGATGGCGTCAGCTGACTATATCGGGACGTCGAAAACCACAACCACTCGGTCTTGGATGGGTTGAGCCTGAGCCCGTTTCTCCCATCCAGATCCGTACGGCCTCCAGGCACTGGGACATCACTTCAAGGGCATCGTTGGGGTGGTCCGGGGTGGAGATGTACAGCTGGGTGTCGTCAGCGTACAGATGGTACTTCACCCCAAAACCACGGATGATCTCACCCAGCGGCTTTACATAAATGTTGAACAAAAGGGGCGAGAGAACCGATCCCTGCGGCATCCCACATATAAGGGGCCTCGGGGTCGATCTCTGCCCCCCTGTCAACGCAGACTGTGACCGGTCAGAGAGAAAGGAGGAGAACCACCGTAAAATGGTGCCTCCCACCCCCAACCCTTCCAGCCGGTGCAGCATGATACCATGGTCGAAGGTATCAAAAGCCGCTGAGAGATCTAACAGGACCAGGACAGAGGAACAACCCCTGTCCCGAGCCCTCCAGAGATCATCAACCAACGCGACCAATGCCGTTTCCGTGCTGTACCCAGGCCTGAAGCCCGACTGGAACGGATCTAGATACGACGCTTCATCCAGGTACTGGGGAAGCTGTCGCGCAACCACACTCTCAACAACCTTCGCAACGAAGCAAAGGTTGGAGACTGGACGATAATTAGCCAATACTGCCGGGTCCAGGGAAGGCTTCTTGAGGAGGGGCCTTACCACCGCCTCTTTCAGGGCGGCGGGGAAGACACCCTCACCCAACAAAGCATTTATAATCCCCTGGAGCCAGCCTCGCGTCACCTCCCGGGAAGCCAGCACTAATCAGGAGGGGCACGGGTCCAACAAACATGTGGTCACGTTCAATCTACCCAGAATCCTGTCTATGTCATCTGGAGTCACAGGATCAAACTCATCCCAGATAACAGTCTCAAGACCTGCCTCCGTCACCTTCGCTGGATCTATCCAGTCAGAGTCCAGACCTGCCTGAATCTGAGTGATTTTGTCATGCAGATACTGAACAAAATCCTCGGCTCTTCCCTCCAAGGGGTCCTCCCGCGCTTCCTGGTGGAGCAGGGAGCGGGTCACCCTAAACAGGGCGGCTGGGCGATTATCTGATGACGCAATAAGAGCAGCAAAATGAGTACATTTTGCTGCTTTTATCGCCACTAGGTAACTCCTAATATGAGATCTTACCAGTGTTCGGTCGGATTCAGAAAGACTAGCCCTCCAAAAGCTCTCTAGGCGTCTTTTCCGGCGCTTCATCTCCCTCAGCTCCTCGGTAAACCAAGGAGCCAAGCGAGATCGGCGCCGGGTCAGAGGCCGCAAAGGCACGACTCGGTCCAGGGCTCCAGCAGCTGCCCTATCCCAGGCGGCCACTAGGTCCCCAGATGAGGCGTGAGCCAGAACCTCCGGGATTGGCCCAAGCTCCATCTGGAACCTATCAGGTTCCATCAGCCGCCTGGGGCAGTACCATCTTATCGGCTCCGCCTCCCTGCAGCAGGGTGCCGCGGTTCGAAGGTCAAGGCAAAGGAGCGAGTGATCTGACCATGACAAGGGCTCGATGACTATATCCACTATCTCAAGATCACTATCAACCACTGTCCAGAGACAAAAACCAAGTCCAGTGTGTTTCCCCCAGTGTGCGTAGGGCCATGAATTAGTTGGGTCAGGTCCATGGCTGTCATGGAAGCCATGAACTCCCGAGCCACCTCAGACACCTCACCCACGGATGGCAGGTTGAAATCCCCCATGACCATAAGTCTGGGGGTATCAACCTCCACCGCGGCAATAATGTTGAGTAGCTCGGGCAGGGCTGCCGCCACGTGGCAGGGAGCCAGGTACGTGATCAGCAAACCCATCTGAACCCCGTGGCCCCACTTCACAAGGAGGGACTCACAACCGGCCGTCTGAGGAACAGTGGTCTCCCTCGGCCTAAGGCCTTCTCTTATGATAACCGCTACTCCCCCGCCCCTCCCCTGTGACCTTGGCTGATGGAATGCGTGGAAACCTGGTGGGCACATTTCTACCAGAGGGACCCCTCCCTCTGGGCCCAGCCAGGTCTCCGTAATACCCGCCAGGTCCGCTCCCCCCTCGTGAACAAGATCACAGATGAGGGGGGCTTTATTTACTACGGACCTGGTGTTGCACAGCATCAGGCGAAGGCCCGGGCCCTGAAGGTCTGTACTACTGGAGAACGGGTAAAGCCTTGGGGGCCGGAGCACCCTACCGCTTGGAGACAGCGGGTGCGTGCTCCCTTAACATGATATGGCCCCCTGCTCCCACCATATCTACCTCTCCCACACACAGTACCGATGGTAAAAACACAGTCTGGACCAGCTCGACCCCCTCCGGATCCCCCACCCCCCCCGCCGAACGTCCTGGCCAAGCCCAACTCTCCCCCTAGTGGGTTATCCCCCAAACCCACAACCCTAAATCCAATCCCACCCCCCTCCCCCCTCCCCGAACCCCTTAAAAGTTTAGACAAGGACAATTTTAAAAAACCCCGCAGCCCCCTCTTTGCGGCATGCCACCTCTCAGCGCTCCAAAGCCCGTCATCGAGGTAGGCCCTCGATAGAATGGAGGGCCAAGCCTGCGAGAGAGGGGAGTCTCGCAGACCAAGAAGCTCCGCTGCTGAGTACATTGATCATAATGGGTGACATGACCATATCCTGAGGGTATAAATAAAAAGGACCGAGGAGAAGACAAAGGAATGGGGGATCTCGGAGACATATTCGCAGGACCAAGTCTCCTGTCTCCTCACAACAGAGGACATAGTCCAGAGCCAAGACAACCACAGTTCCAAGGGAGAAATAGATCCAACCACCCTCTCACGGTGGTTAGGTCAGCTGGACAGCCCCCTCTTGTGGTGAGATGGTAGCAATGAACCGATGCATAAAGACAGCGTCCGGGGGTCAGGTCCAAAAATCGCCCTCTCACGGCGGTTTGTCCGATGGTAAAGTCCCCCCGCCGGCAAAGTGCATATATGTAGATAGCCTCCTGGTTCAGCCCCCAGGGGTTCCGACACCTGGCCACCCTCTCAACTTACATAAAGTTGAAATACAAGAGCTCACTTTTCTTCAGGAACTTGATAATATTACAAAAATATCAATTACTGAGAAAATCAATTACACATGGAAAAACAAGAAGTATGCACTATAGACCTCTGGATCTGAATATAAAATTTACACATTTAACAAAATGTCACTGATCAGTCACTGATCAGATTTAGAAACAATCTGACAAATCATGGCTATCATTGTCTATGGAGAGTCTCAATCATTCAGGTCTTGGTTGTCTCAAAGGTGCTTTTCAAAAGGTGACTGGATTTTTGAAAGGCCAGTTGTTTTTTGAAAAGCACCTTTGGGACATGGCCATCATTGTGGAAATAAAGAAATACAGATCTTTAAGTATATGTTCCATCCTCTGGATCTATACTATTTCATCAATAAAAGAAACAATGAGAAAATTTTTGTACTTTGTTGCAAACCTCAAGTTCCCATTTCATCCAAATCATCTGATCTCAAATGTAGCATTTCATCAACTTTCTCTGGCAACAACACACAATCTGAATTCAAATAAGGTATGGAAGTGTTTTTAATCAAAAGCATTAAATATGCAATAATTTAAGACTTTGAATTTTTAAAATTATATTATTCAGTCACTATATTTACATATTGTGAATTTAGAAGGATAAAAATGTTTTTATATTGGAATCTGGGTTCAAACTCAATATTGTGTGCTTAGAAAACAATCCCTTAAGACAAGATAGGTATTAAAAATACGAATTCCACTGCTGTAAGAATAACTTGTACTTTTTTCTTCCACCCACAGACATAATGAATTTTCAGACAAGGTAATATGCTCTTAGAATGAGAGCTAAGTGGAGTCTGCGGGAAAGGACTATGAAAAAATATAGCAATGGAAAACATTAGTCATTTGACACAACTGGGACAATATTTTAAGAATTTAAAACATCAGCTTGACCTTTTCCCCTTTTTTCTACCCCAATACATTTACTTCCCTTGAAAGCCACCTACGTAAGTATTTGATGTCCTTATAACATATTGTGTGCATACACAATAGATGAACACACATTTTTCTTTCAATTGAAATGCAAGCTGAGTGCTACTGTGGAAATACAAAGAGAAAAACGTAAAACTTATTGAGTAGAACCATATGAAAGTTCTTTTATCTCACACATATGTTCAAGAGATCAATAATACTGAGGTCTGCAATAATTTTACCAAATTAGGTCATAACTTACACAAATGCCTACTTTAGCTGCTCAGAATGCTTATGCTATTTGACGCATATTATAATTAATAAAAAACTAAGTTGGATTCAATTGCACTGATTTTTAATTCTCCAATTATATTTATTTTGCACCATTTATAGAGGATAGTCAACAAAGATATATGTAGGGATCTTTAATCACCATATTCAAGACTACATTTTCTTCAGATCTCATACATCTTTGGCTTTTACTGAATTTTATATTTTGCTACAAAGGATGTTGAGTGTCAGAATTAGATGCAGCTGTCTTCAAAAGAAATATTTCTGTCAAGAGCATAATGAACTTGTGATAAATGAACATTTCCTGAAACACTATTCAAAAGAGGATGTTTATAAAAATGCATAGAACTCCACTAAGGAATGTGCATTTGTAAGGTCTCTCTCTCTGTGTGTCTCTCTCTCCCCACCTCTCTCCCTCCTTCCCTCATCTCTAATTTACTAAAACATTGAATTATCTGTCCTGGGTGGAGTAAGTAAAATTTTCAGGAATGCTAACAATGCTACACATACCACAATTGATATGGAAAAAAATCTTCATAAGATATAAAGTATTTTAACTGTTATATATTTCATTTCTGTTTCTTTTCTTGTCAGTTTTCTTGGTTGCTTTATGTCCTTTACTATTTTTGCTGAACCAGATGGGTCTGCTAGAGGGGTCAAAATGCCAAAATACAGCCACAAAAAATAGTTTGAATGAAATTCTCCTGTTTAATGTGTTGCACATGTATACACACATGTACAACACATTTTAAAAAAAGACATTGCTTTGATTGTGCAGTCCCTTTTTAATTAAATGACGTAAATGGCCTTTTAAACCACTTAACAGAGAATTATTATTAGCTTTCTCAAAATTTAAAAACAATAGAAGTGAAATATTAACTTTGGAGGCCCACTACTCCAATTTTCTGCCCTGAACAGGGAATCTCATATCATCCCAAATAGCTGTCAAATCTTTAACATCACAGATCATTTCATAACTGTAAAGTGTAGGCTGTTCTATCACTTAAAAACTCTTGGAGTCAGGAAATTTCTACCTATTACAAATATGGATGACCCTCTGTTCTTGTCCTATCTTTGAATGCTATAGAGAGTAAATCCTCACCCTCTGCAATTCTGACTCCCCTTAATCTTATCTTCTTTATGCTGAACATACCTAATTCTTTTATCTATCATTCATAGATTTATCCTCCAGGCACCTTAACATCTTAATCTCTCCTTTCTGAACTGTTTCCACTGTGTCAGCATCCTTTTTAAAATGTGGCAACCATAACCATGTTATAATCATAACTGTTCCAGGTATAGTCTGACCAGTGCAGCAAAGAGCAGAACTATCATTTCTCATGAACTCAATACGATACCTCTGCTGATGTCACCCAAGATTGCATAGTGCTGACTCAAGATTAATCTGTGGTCTCTAATGATGAACTGGTCCTTCTCTCATACATCATCTACATTGTTCCTATGCATCTAGTTTTTCCTACCTTAATGCAGAGCCTCATATTTCTTGACATTGAACTGTATATTGTTGACCAGCTATACCAATATAAGCCAAAAAGGCAATTTGGTAAAAGGTTCAAAACTCTAAAAAAGAAAACAATTATTGTTTCTTAAAAGCTCTTTTAAATAAGCTCTTTTGAGTAAAATTTCTGTTATACCAGCACAATATGCAATGTCTCAAAGAATCAATATTTCATTAATATGCTGGTCTATGACTATTATAAGCATTGATTTGATACACCATTTAAAAATTAAACAGAGATGCTAACAACAGTTCTACTGGTATATGTAAAGCATTAAAAGTCATTTTGAAACTCTTTTTAAAAAGGTAAAATAATAACTGTTCACCTGTCACCTATTCAGCATCCACCTGACAGAGAATGGAGCAGATGGAGACAAGAAAACCAGAGCTACTATATCACCTCTGTTAAGAAATCAGCTACTATTCAGCTAGAAAAATTGATCATTCTAAATCTAAAGAGATATATTGATTTCAAGTTTATTGGCATAGGGTACTCTTTGTGTATGGGTATATGTGTTATATTGTGTCTATTTAATTTCATAATATGTTCTGTATATGTACTGCTTAAAACAATTAGGAAACTGCAGACTATGTACAGATTACATACCGTATTTTTCGGAGTATAAGACGCACCTTTTTCTCCCCTAAAAGGAGCTGAAAATTTAGGTGCATCTTATACACCGAATGTAGCCCCGCCCACCCACTGGCTCCCAACAGTTACCTCCTTGTAAGCAAACAGCAAGAAAAAACAGCTCCTTTCAGCTTCAGCACAGCTTAATTAGCACAAGTTGATTAGATCGGCCTCCCGACTCTCAGCTGATTTGCTCTCAGCTGTTTTGCGCAGGGCTCTGCTACTTGCTCCAAAGAGGTAAATTGCTGGAGCAGATTTTTTTCCTTTGTGCTAATCAAACTATGCTGAAAACGAAAATGAAAGTAAAGCAGGCTGTTTGCTGTAATGAGGCAAAATTGCGCAGAGGCAGAGGCAGAGGGAGATTTCTTTTTCTTCTTTTCCTCATCAAAATAGGTAGGTGCGTCTTATACTCTGGTGCGTTTTATACTCCAAAAAATACAGTACTGTACATACTTAAAAGGAACCAATACTCACATCTGCCTACTCATCATTTTTAAATTGTTGTCATTCCCTTACAAATTTAATTTATTTAAATGGTTGTCCAAAGTTCAAAATATGATTATGTATGGCTGACATAAAATTAAAAATAAATCAGTATAAACGATAAATATAAAAGAACATCATTACAATATAAAACAGCATAAACAGAAGCTCAAAACGCATCATGTTCAAATGCCCAAGCCAGTTTTACAAAAGAGTCTATCCAATATTCAACAACCTATCTATAAAAGTATTTTTTACTCCCATGGCAGAAAATTAATAATAATAATTTTTGAAAAAGCAATTAAACACCTCTGTTAGGTGTGTTTGATTAATTGTATAGCAGCATGTATTAATTCAGAATACATTCTGAATTAAATGTTGAAACTTTGAACTATCTGTATTATCTTGCTGCCTAAAAATACATTTCATCTGTCTATTCAATAAATGTGTTAGCATTAAAGAAAATTATACATCCAGGCATGTTACTGCATAGTAATTTTGCCTACAAATAGCAGCCAAACTGCATCTTGAAAGAAACAATGAATCCCATCCACATTCATTCTGAATTTTATTTTTAAATTATTAGTCAGTCTCTCTCTCTCTCTCTCTCTCTCTCTCTCTCTCTCTCTCTCTCTCTCTCTCTCGTAGAATAGGATTTGTTTTGTTTGGCTTCAATAATTTATAGTACGAAATCTTGTTGAAGTTGCACAGATAGTATATCCTGAAAAATAATAAAATGCTATTTACAATGAAAAATGCATCTATTTATACATTTTTTTCAAATCAATATTGTTCAACTTGACAATAGCTTAAGGTGACCAGACGTCCCGCTTTTGGCGGGACAGTCCCGCTTTTGAGCAATTTGTCCCACGTCCCGCGGCGTTTTAAAAAAGTCCCGATTTTTCATTCTGCCTCCTGAGTCCCGGCTGCCTCCTGAGTCCCCGCTGATGGCTAGAGGGAAAAAACCTGTTTAAACTCTTGCCGCGGGTCTTCAAAGGGCCGCCCTATGTTGATTAGCTCGGCTTCCCCCTCTCAGCTGATTTGCGCAGGGCTCTGCTCTTGCTAAATTGCTCAGCAGTATTTTTTTCTCTTTGTGCAAACCAAGCTCAAAACGAAACTGAAAGTAAAACAGGCTGTTGGCTTTGCTGTTTGCTTGCAACGTTGGAAAATTAGGCAGCAGATTTATTTTCCTTTTCCTCACCAAAAAGGTAGGTGCAAACAATGGGAAATTATTTAGGGCAAAAGAGATTTTAAATTCAAGATTTTAGATTCAAGATTTTAAAACAGAAAAATAAAAAAAGCTCTTTTTAACTAGGGAATTGTAATAATTGAGATACTATTAATTGTATACTGTGTTGAAAGCAGAAATGGTTAAATTGTGGTTTGGAGGAATATATGGGGGAAATTATTTGGTTTATTATTATTGGTAAATATAATTAATTGATTTGTAAGAAATTGGATTGCATGGAAATAATTGGAATATTCATGTTCATATTGATTAATATACAAAAAAGATAGTTATATAACTAATTGATTTATATTAAAATGTTGAATTTGTATTAAACAACTGTATTACATAATTACATAATTAATCAATGTGAGGATGGATATAAAAATAGATGACAATGGGAAGGGGTATAATATAGAATAGAAGGGAAAAATTGAATTTGATTAAGATTAGAGATGAGGATGAAGGGTAATATTGTTTTTTTAAAAAAATAGATGAGGAATAAATATGGCAAAAAAGAAATATAGAAATTGTAAATTTAATTGAAATGACTAAACACTGTTTAAATTTGTGAACCAGCCAAATATTCTGTTCAAAGAAAATACATTGTATGTTTGTATGTGTGTTTCTAATTATTGCTATTTATTCATATTTGTTCTCTTTTATTCTTTAAAGTTTAACAATTCATTCTTTATCTTAATATCTTTATATTTGTTTGGGATTGGCTTTCTTCCCTTTCATCTTTTTTATTGTACAGCAATCTTTCTCCTCAAACCTACCACCTCTCTTTTCTTTCCTTCTTACTTTCTCTTCCCCCCACCCTCTTCTCCTCCCTATTTCCTCTTCCTTTCTCCTTCTCCTCCTGTCTTCCTCCCTCTCTTACCGTCACTCCTACTCTAATTTCCCTTCCCTTCCTTCATCCCTCTCTATTACTGTATCCTTTTGTGCATATGGACTACTCGGAGGGCTGAAAAAGTTATTTTTGACTGGTCCTCGCACTTTTGACCAGTCCTCGAACTTACGACTGTCCTCACATTTTACGTTTTTGCCCTATCTTGTCACCATGGTGAAGAGAAGCAGTTGTGAAATGAGTGACATGGTTGTTAAGAATGCTGCACGGGCATAAATGTGAGAATTGTCATAAGTGCGAGGACCAGTCAAAAGTGCGAGGACCTGTCAGAAATGACTTTTTTCAGCCCTCTGGTTAGTCCTTTTGTGCATATGGACTACTCGGAGGGCTGAAAAAGTTATTTTTGACTGGTCCTCGCACTTTTGACCAGTCCTCGAACTTACGACTGTCCTCACATTTTACGTTTTTGCCCTATCTTGTCACCATGGTGAAGAGAAGCAATTGTGAAATGAGTGACATGGTTGTTAAGAATGCTGCACGGGCATAAATGTGAGGATGGTCATAAGTGTGAGGACCAGTCAAAAGTGTGAGGACCTGTCAGAAATGACTTTTCAGCCCTCTGAGTAGTCCCTATACACATAGCCATGGCCACCGGGTCACATGACCAGCTAGCTACACCCACCCAGTCACATGGCCTCCAAGCCACGCCTGCACAATAAGCCATGCCCACAATGGTGTCCTTCTTACCAATGTTAAAATCTGTTCACCTTACCCTATACACATAGCCATGGCCACCCGGTCACATGACCAGCTAGCCACGCCCACTGTCACATGACCAGCTAGCCACGCCCACAAAATAAGCCACGCCCACAATGTCCCTCTTTACCAATGTTAAAATCTGGTCACCTTACAATAGCTCTAGTTATACTAAAAATTCTAGCTCTGTTGAACAGTTATTCCTTTTCTAAGGAGACTAAAAAGCAACAATGATAGCATATCATTCTATTCTATGAACCTAGAGTTCATCACATAAGTTTTAACCAAAATAATAGGTGTAATCAAGATTCCCCCAACTATTTCTTTCAATTCTTTCTTTTTCTGCACTGCATCATCCAGGTTCCTCGTAATAAATTGGTCCAATCACTTCTATTATTCTCCTGTTTAAGCAGATCAATATGAATTAATTCTAACTCTTTTATTATAATTGTAGGTATATATTTTGCACATGTCTTCGTTTACATTTGTCAGACTGCCATTGTATGGTGTCTATTATACTGCAGCAGTTTTTCTTCTCTAGAGAATCAGGCATTCAATTTGATTAACTTAGCTCTGATTACAGAAAAAGTTCTCTAAAGTTAGTGAATCACATATCATTCTTTTTATATCATATCTCTATAGATAGTAGTATATCAGCTGAAGTTTCAAAGACAAATATTATTACTCAGAAGCATTATAACAGTTTTAAAGCATACTTCTGGGACCACATATCATGCTTAGAAGCATTTCTGATCAATGGATTTATTGGTTTAAGATTTAAATAGCTCAGAGATGAGCAAGTGGGATAAACTGCAAAAGATGAATGGAATTTCCTTCTCAGATCATATAAAAAATAAAATAAAATTGTGGTTTTATTTTTTTTTTGTTTCTATTTTATAGCTTTTATATACTATTAAAATAGTATTTTTAACATACTGAAAGCCCAACAGATACATTCACACGTCTATAGATTAATCTTCTAAATTAATTGTCTGGAGTCAATTATCATAATTAATACTGCTCTATACCCAAGATTTCTTTAACAGATTGTGAGTCAATCTGACAATGCCTGTAAATAAAAAATGAGGATTTAATACAGACATTTGCATAAATAATCTAAAAGTATACATATTCTATAGTACGAAATTTCACATCAATTTAACTTTAAAAGTTAAGCAGAAAATGTCAAACTGGAAAATCGAAGTAGTATCCCAAGCACATACAGCAGCAAATCACTTCCATTATTATTTCCAAGGAAGCTAGTGGACACATCCATGAAATAAGAGTCAAGCTAGACACCATTATCTTTTTTAAAAATATATTGTTATTACTTTTACAGTAAGTACCAAAAAACCCACATAAAAATAATTTAAAAAAATATTAAAAAGTGATTAAAAAATAAGCAAAGAAAAATACAAAAGAAAAATATAACATTTATGTTTACTCTACTGTATTTGATATAAACAGGCCTTTATTTCATTATATTTATCCATACAAAGTTTATGTCTTTGAGCAATAGACTCATAAGTAGCAAGTAAGTAGTATAATCAGATCTTCAATCTATTGAGTAAATGTGGCCATATTATCTGTCCAATGTTGCAATGTTTTTATTTATTTATTTTTATTCCTATTTTATTATTTTTATAAATAACATGGTAAACATACCTAGCACTTCCTCCTCCTCCTATTTTCCCTACAACAATGCTGTGAGGCGAGTTGGGTTGAGAGACTGGCGCAAAGTCACTCAGCCAGCTTAAAATACTTCTAGCTATAATAAAAGCACAAAGAATCCATTTACATTGCCCAATATGTAATTCAAGAAAATATTACCTTCTGAAAATGTTAGCTTTGGTGGCATAGTCACACTTATGGAATCCAGAACTCTCCCAAAACTTGAAAAGTACAGAGTATTCATTTTGGGAGTATTCACCTTTTCCCAAAGTATGAGTTTTAATGACTTTGATCTATCCATATCTGAATAAACTTTTTCATATATGTTATTTATATTATGAGTTATATCTTTTTGTACACACATACCTAAATATTTAACGGATTCAGTACATATACAGAATAGATATTCCTTAAATGTATGGCTAACCAAAATTTCACTTATTGGCATCAACTCCAATCTGAACCACTTAACAGAATATTCTACTAAAGGCATGTTTCATTTGTATTAATGCTGGAGTAGTAATGTTAGCTTTAGAAATAAATATCATTTGCAAATAAAACTAGTTTATGTTAAACTGAACATTGTAGTACTCTGTAAATCTTCCTATATTCTCTAATAGCATAAGCCAAGTGTTCCAAACAAATATCAAAAGTCAGGTGAAAGTGGACATCCTTGTCTAGTTTCTCTAAATAATAGGAAAGTAGCAGAATACATACCATTAACCTTTACTTTAAAAGTGGAAAACTCATATAGTATCTTAATCCATTTTATGAATTTCAGAGGAAATCCAAACCTATTGAATACAACAAATATGTACTGCCTGCATAGTGTGTCAAAAGCTTTTTCAGCGTTTCATAAGATTACAAATTGGTCTTTATTTTTATTCATTTTATTCAAGTCTATTAAATCTACATTGCCTGCTGCTTGCCTAATATTGCCTGCTGCTTGCCTAATTTTTATAAACCGTGTTTGACTATTCTTAATAACAAATGATATCACTTATTATAATCTAGTTTCTAGCACTGCTGTTAAGATTTTTCATCAAACTAATAATGAGATTGGATAATAATTGGCACATTGAGTGTGACCGTTACTTGATTTTGGTATAAATGTAATATAAGCCTGATTACATGCCTGTGATAATATTCCCTTAACAAGTATCTCATCATACAATTGATGAAGTTTTAGCACCAAAAGATCTATACATGTTTCATACCACACTCTAGGGCCGTGATGGCGAACCTATGGCATGCGTGCCACAGGTGGCACGCGGAGTCCTCTCTGCAGACACACGAGCCATCACCCAGCTCAACTCCACTGCGCATGCACGCGTGCAAGGGGGGGACTACCTTTCCTGCTGGCCAGCTGATTTTCGGGTCCCTGCCCTGCATGCGTGAGGGGGGGGCTACCTTTCTCCTCACTTTCTGCTGCCCGTGCCTTCTCAGATCTCCAGAGATTCCCCTCCCAGCGCTGTTTTGAGAGGCAAGGCTTTTTCCCTCTTCCCAGCCATTTTGGGATGTGAGACTTTTTTTCCTCTCCCAGCCGTTTTGGGAGGCGAGGCTTTCCCCCCCCCCAGCACTGTTTTGGGATGTGAGGCCAAAAGGGGGAGGGGTTGTGTGCATATGCACAGGGGGAGGGGAGCATGGGGGTTGCATGTGCATGCATGGGGGCAGGGGAGCGGGGGCTCGCATGCACATGTGCAGGAGGTGGGCGTGCGGGAGGGGCATTGCATTATGGGTGCAGGCACACGCACACACGTGATAATGCACACACACATGCTTTTGGCACCCGAGGAAAAAAAGGTTAGCCATCACTGCTCTAGGTAATCTATCTAATCCTGGTGCTTTACTACCTGCTATTTTCAAAATTATTTAATTTTTATTTCAGAAAGTGGAGCAAACAAAAGTTATTGTTTGGAAAGGCATCTATGCCCTCATCCAATATATTTTCTAATTTTCTATATAATTCTGAGTGGAATTATTTAAAAAGTGACTATTTACAGCCTTTAAATTTGTATATATTTAATCTTTTTCACTTCTGAAAGAGTTTTTAATGGAATCATTGTTCTATTTTTCTTTTGCTTTAAATGATTAACTAAAATCTTACAAGGTCTTTCACTGGTTTCCCAATATTTATGTCATAAACAAGTTAACATGAATTCTGTCTTCTGTGATATTATAGTAATTAGTTCACATTTCTTCTTCTGTATTTCTGTGTATAAGATAATAGATGGGTATCTAACCATCTATGTCTTTAAATATTTCAATTTACCTATCAAGTTATTTCACCTTTTAATCTTACTTTTTGTGGGATACTTAAGCAGCAATTCAACCTTAAATATAAGATTTACATACTTCCCATTTAAAAAGGTGGGAACTTAATGTTTTTAAACTCAAATCAAAGTATTCCAAAGTTTCTATCCACATTTGTTGAACAAATTGTTTATTATTCCATAAGAAAACACTGAAATAACAATTTCTCAATACCTTGAGTAGTTTCTGAAACAAACAATTTGAAATAATTCCACTATTTTCTAATATATAAAAAACATTAATATTACACTCTTCAATTTGATGATAGAAAGTCGATGGTAGTAAAAAATAAGCTAGCCTAAAAAATTCTGATGCATTTTATTTTAGCTGGATACATCAAATACCAAGGATCTAATAAATTTAATTCTTTCATATAGGTTTTATTTATTTCCCTCATTTTTTTCATATCAGGGTATTTATATCAAGTATTTATACCAAAATAGCCACAAATTAATTGTTGTTGAGGTAAATGTCAGGTAAACCTGTCCCACCTAATCCTTCATTAATACAGATTTACTCTGTTTTATCACGAGCTTCCTGCAGATCAGCAATACCTGCCCTTAACAATTTGAGATATGCTAAAATTACATTTTGCTTCTTGTGTTCTCATAGTCACTTTACATTAATGCTAATTAATTTCAGTTAATTTTATTTGGCCCACTTATCAATATTTTTCCAATTTCCCATTTTGTATCATTTAAAAATTTCTAATAATGAACCTTTTATATTTAAATATTCATATTTAAATATTTTCTAATATTGCTCACAGACATAGAAAATACATAAGTCTTGGGAAGCTTGCACCTGAGAATAGGAGACATACTACCTCTTTTTTTTTTTTTTTTTAAATATAGGAATAGACCTTTGCAGTGCTTTTGGTCTCAGAGTATTATGTGGCCAATATGGGTCTGTTGATACTAAGAAGCACAATTTTGTATATAGTGCAGGGTCTAAAAAATTCTGGGGCTTTTTAAAGACTTTTTACATGTAGTCCTCAATTTAAAACCATCTGTTCAGTGATTGTTCAAAATTATGCAAGTATCAAAGGACTTTTATGGCCAATCCCCAAAGTTACGACCATTGCAGCACCTCAAGGTCATATGATCATGATCTGGGTGCTTGGCAACCTGTTTGCATTTATAACCGATTTCCAAACACCCTGCAATCATGGGATTGCCATTTCAACCTTCCCTGACAGTTTCTTCAAAAAGTCAATGGGAAAGCTGGCAGGGAAGGCTGCAAGTTGCTAGATAAGTTTCCTTCACCCAATCACCCTCCCACTTTATTGTACATTCATATTGTGCTAGCCACTTGTGCACTCGCATGCAACCTTCCCAACACACACAACACTTCCTACATACCCACATCCCTTCCACACCCACACTGTACCCTTCCACACCTTTCCCAACATTCACTATACTTCTGCACATCTTTGGAACTTATAGCCTTCTCTCCCACACATTCCTTCATCCTTGCACACCTTCCCCTGTACCCTCATGCAGCCACTCTCTTTTCCCAACCCAGGAGCAACCATTTACCTGCCTGCCAGGTTGGGACTTGCAACTTCCTCTAGTTTCCCCACTGACTTTAGTTATGGAAAGCTACCAAGAACTTATCTTGCTTAATGACTGTGGAACTCAGTTAACAACAGCAATTTGGAACTGTAGAGATTGCCATCACTAAACAATGTGACTGAGCTTTACAACCGCATTGCTTAACAAGGGAAATGCTGGTTCCAATTATTGTCATTGAAGATTCCCTATGGATCATTGGTTTAGATGTGATTCTGCTTATAGTTTATGTACATGGAAGGAAGATACCTCAGTATGTATTAGACTTTAATTCAATTCCCTTCATCCTGATCCAGAACTGCAATAGGTGTCTGTGTGTGTGTGTACAGTTACACATGCATAACAAAACGATTAACTGCAATGGAAAACAAAAATTTGAAAGTTCATTGTTGACATTCCCCTTTATCAATCATATTACAGAGACATATACCCAACTCCATAGCAAGAATATGCAGAAATAAGTTACTTGATCATTATAAAAAAGGAAAAAACCCAAACTTTTAAAAGTTATTGATTCCTATTGCTGTTGGGGTTGGATGTTCTGAAGAGCACACAACTGTTTTTTTGTTTTTTATCTTTACCATCAAAAAAGGTAAACACACATGTGAGAATATATTTATCTTGCCCAAATAATTTGGTTTCCCTTCATTGCTATGCAGGAGTGCTCAAGAGCTGTATCACTTAGGCAGCAATGCCCTGGGCCCAATCCACTGCCATTAAGTTTCCCTGCATAGATGATAAGAGTTGTTTCTATATGAGCATGAATATGATTGCAGCCTTATCTACTTACAATGCAAAAGTATTAATTTTCATTCATAAAGTCTATTCTATTATGTCCAATGGCATTCATTCTGTATATGATTAAAACTTCAAATATTGTATCTTATAACAAATTATTGTATATCAAATCTGGAAAAATATTTAAGATATCAATAGTTAAGCATTGGTGGAGTATGTAATAAACTGCATATTTCATATACCAGGGATAGAGTATATGATATCCTCCTATACTAAACCTGCTTCATCCTTGCCCACTGGTTGTTTCACTAGGATTTATATGAATTATAACTCCAAAGTCTCACAGATAATGTATTTTGTTATATGTACTGTTTACTCCTTCCCACTCCACCCCCGTTCTACAGTGTGGAGAACTTTTTTTTGAGATTCCAGCTGGAAGGACTGTTAAACGTAGCTAGTTAAAATATAGGAATTGTACTTTATGATTCTTAGAATAACCCAGAAATCTGTTGACTTCTTAAGAATTGTACATTAAAAATACAACTCACATAATATTTATCATCTTCCTCTTGAGCTAATGCTATCTATTGTAATCACCACATTTTCTCACACATCCTACTATTCTGAACAGGTCACTAAAGAAAGCAACAGCAATTTATGAACTAAACAACTTCCAAGTTTCTTCTTCCAGATGCTATAAAACAATAGTTAATTTATATAATATCCCATGTCAAAATGGCTTAGCAGATATGTAAATATTATGATTTATAAATCTTATACTATAGTATTCAAATCTAGAGTTAGCCAGATCATTGTGATGCATTCAGCAAATGACAATTAAAATAACCCAATTCATATCTTAATACTATCTTTGAACCCAGTCAATAATCAAGAGATAATTGCCTACTTATTACAACTAGAGGAATGCTCCCTTTTATAAGTCTTTCTGTTGAAAGATATCCAAGTAGCTCCAAACAATAACATGGGTTTACTGTTTTACATCTTGATTTGCATCTTGATTTAAATTTCCATACTTAAAAGCTATGATGAAGAAAATGCTTTCTCCAAGCCAGTGTTATTAAAAAGAATTAATGCAATGTGCAATAAAGATTGTCTTCATTATCTGTTCTCTCTATGGAATAGGATCTTCTGAGATAATTTTTAAATAATCTCAATTATACCTGAATTTACTGCCAAGATGAACAGAAGACTTTTTTTTTTCTGAGAAAGCAGAATTATAGGTAAAGTTTTTGTTAACTTTAGCAATGTTTGCCTTAGTTAATCAACATGAAGAGAATTTTGTAGGCAGAATGGTATGCTCTTTCAGGTAAATCTAATATATCTTATTTTGCCTTCTATATTATGCAAAGATAATCTTCAATATATTAACATTCAACTTTTTTTTACCAAATGTAGAACTTTTTGCAAGTATTTAATGTGTTTGATTTTTTTCTACCAAATAATGATACTAATACATAATGCAATGATGATGATGATTGCTCAATTTTGCTATATTTCAGTATCATAAAGAATGCCTGAATCTTTTATGATACCTATGAAATGCTTAAAATAACACTGTGGCCAGACTCTGTTATCAGATCTATCTATTGCATTTTAAAATATTTTATAAAGTACTTATAATTCACATGCATAGATGTCACACAAGGTTTGGTATGATAACAGATTAGGCAAGTAGCTCAATTTTCTTTAATTGTTATAAAAGTTCATATAATGATTAAAATGATTAAAGTGTTTAAGATACTATTTGCTTTAATTATTTCCTATTTTAAAAGTAATTAAGGATAATACTAAGGTACTAGAGAAGGAAGGACAATAAAAAAACCTATTAAGTATTCAATGAATAGTGCATAAAGTTGACTTAGATTTACTTTTTGATAGCTTACATGACTGGTTTTTCAATCATAGATTTTAACATTTTGGTATAAAAACATGTTTTACGGAGAAAACTTTTATTTCAATTGTCATTAATATCTGTGCCCTTTAATAAATATGCCTTTTACAAGGTTGATCAGCTATTCCTGAGTTCTCATTAATATCTAAATATAAATAACATTGATTTAATCTTGTGATAAGGTTTAATAAAGATAACAATTATTCCAAGGAAATAATATGTAAATTAAGATAATTTTGTTTACTGTTCATCGGTAGTACATATCATCCTTATCTGAATAATAATGTAATAAAACATTTTCTGTGTCTCTCCTTAGCTGAACTCCTGTCATAATGGCATATATCACCATACAGAATTTTTATATCTTTCCAGGCCAGTAAATTATTTATTTTACTTAGACATGAGAATGATTGCTCATTTCTTATTCTAATATTAAAATATGCACATCTAACATCTAATTGTATTCATCTATAAATAAATCAATACAAGTTGTATATTGGCAGTTTTCACATAAAAATATACCATGGGGCATATTCTGATCGTCTGCATATTGCTTCTGATAAAAAATTTTAAATCATCAGTAACATTTTATTACGTCCTATTAGCAAAAATTGAATTTGTTCTGTTAGCAAACATATATGTTGTTCCAGCCTACCTTCAGATCCTCCTTATTACAAGTATTATTGTTAATAATTTGCTCATAGAGAGCATTAAGCCATATTCATAATCTTCTTCCCTCCTTTGTGTATCTTGACAGCATTGTGCTTTATTTCCAAGAGTGAACCTCTTGGACAACTTAATATCTGACTTCACTTCACCCCACAAAAGATATCCCTATTGCATACTGCTCACCATTGGTGTTGGTGACAATGAAGATATCACACAACACGTTGATATGCACAATCAATCCTATCCCGTTTCATATAACTTTACATTTTAAATATAACTTTAAGAAACTTAAATATTTGGTTAAACAATAATACTGTTCTTAAACAAGGCGAATAGAGTGAAAACCAAAAGGACGAAAAAAGAAAGAGAAATAGAGAAGCATCCTGTCCAGTTCTCTTGAGCATCCTTACTCAAAAACAGAGCCTCCATCATCATCATCATCATCATCATCATCGTCAAAGAGCAATGCAGTTGCCCTGGGGCCAGTAGCTTTGGCTCTCATTTCTGCCTCTTAAAAGGTTCTCCAGCGGCTGCATTTCTACTAGGGGAAAGTACAATTGTTATCGCCCCCACAAGTCCTACTCAGGGGTCATTGCTTGCATTCAAGCTACTTGTTTAAGGCTATTCGTTTAACACAGGATGAATCCTGTCAGGCTTTGACATTTCCAATGAGTGGCGGGGAAGGGGGGGCACCACAAAGGGGAACCGCTACCAGGATACCAACAGAGCATCCGAATGATAGGCCAATGCCCCCACCTCCCCACCGTCGGAACAGGCGCCCGAGTTTACCGACTCCCTCTCCCTTAACCGAGGTTCGAGGCTCCGGGAGGCTTCCGGCGTTTGAATCCGCTCGAAAGCCTGGCGCAAGCGCGCGCAGAGTCACCCAGCCAGCCAGCGACTAGAGAGGGACGCCACTTAGCCTGAGATACCCGTTACGTTTCTGAGAGAAATGTAAGCCATTAGCCAACCACAGGGAGCAGAACCAGCGAGGGGAATGGGAAACGCTGGCGGCGGCTGCTGCTGCTGCTGCTGCTCCTCTGCGCTCGGCCGTGCAATATTTGTCAGCGCAGACACTTGTAAGAACTCCATTACTATACTCTCCACGACGCCCGCGAAAGGCAACGGAGCACCCACCTTTGGAAGGAGGACGCCGCCGAAATTAGTGCAGAAGAAAGGCTCCAGGGAAGCTTTTGCGCGCGCCTTTCCCTGCCCAGAGAGAGAGAGAGCGCGCCGGTCTCTCTCTCCCTCGTTCGGTCTTTCCATACACACCCACCCCTCACCGCTCCCCAAACCCCCCACTCTCATTTAAAAAAAAAAGGAAAGAAAGAAAGAAAACAGATATTCACCTTCCAGGCGCCCTGGGCTTTTTTTTTTTTCCAGCCAGCGTCAATCGGATACCATCAGGAATGTGGAAAGGAACCGAAGGGCTGAAGAACCGGGATGTGGGGGGGGGGGGGGCAAGCCTCTCTTCTCGCTCTCAGCAAATCTAGAACCGGCCAAATACCGCAGCGGTGCGGTGATAACAGCGGCCGCCTCCGCCTCAGAAAGCCGAGGGAAAGCAGGCAGCAGCCCTTTGTACCGAGAGGGGCTGCGCGCGACGTGCCACTTGGCAGCTTCGCCTTCTCCTCCTCGGAGTGTGGTCAGCCGAACAGCCCATGTCCGTCCGTCCCCTCACCCCGGATTCTCCCCACCCCCTTACCCTGGGAGAAGCACCCGGGGCGTCGGTCAAGCGGAGCCGAGCAGCACGCTGCAGGGGGAACGGATAGAGATGCGAGAGAGAAAGAAAGAGGCAGCAGAAGAGGCGTCGGCAGATGCTGCTTAATCCGCATCCATGTGGAAACCGCTTCGATCGCGACAGCGGCAGCGTGCGCTCCGTTATGCGTGCCCCGGAATACCAGCGGAGCCTTCTCTGTTTGAGCCGCTCTAACGTGCGTGTCTTTGTAGGCACGTGTGTGCAAGCGCAGACGGAAAGGTTGTCAGCCAGCCTCCTAACCCTCTGCGTGCCGCGTTAATACCGGAGGAGGAGAGGCGGAGCTCTGCCATTTCTTTTTAGAGCCCAGCCGCTTGGGGCAAATGCAGGAGCCCCCTCAAATAACGCAACCACCGTGGTGGCCTTTATGGATGTTTAGACGTCGCCTTTCCAAACGGATGGTTATCTTTACTCACAGCCTTCTCACCTGAGCAGCGACATACCAGCAACTGGTCCCAACCAAATGACATAGCCGCAAGCCCCCACCCGTATTTTAACATCGGCCTTTGGTGGTGGGAGACTCGGAATACTGTAGGAAAGCTGCCAGAGTTTTCTGATGGATCTTCTGTACCTTCTACCAGAACATTGGTCAAGTAGTTGGGGAGTGCATTGGGCAAACTGCTCTGTGTGATGGAATGGTATGGTGCCTCTGACTGGCTAGAAAATTGGGCTTTGCATCTGATTCCCTTGTCACAGCACCCTGATACTAGTTCATCCACTTGCTCAGGATTTGCTTGAAGAATCGGTTTTTCAAAATCTCTTTTTTTTTCCTCCTTCCTTTTTCTTTGACCTGTTGAGTTGACTGGTTACATACATGACAGCTCCACACAAGCATGATACAGTTGCACAGCCTTTTATTTTCTATTCATCAAAGCTGGCTACTTATTTCCCACTGCTGTTCTGTGGTCTAGGAACCATGGTTTCCCCTTACTGATGTACTTTATGCATTCATTATGTCCTTAAAAATGGGTAACAATCCAATTTAAAACCCAGGCCATAAACACCTCTACTAGAGAATTGTGGCTAAACATACTCCATAGGAATATATGCACAACATGTGCTTTGTTCTTTTATTTTGAACTGAAACTGGTGGGGCTGATGTATGATTTCCTATCAGAGAAAATGCGTAAGAAAATGAGACATTGCTATAGCTATAGGCTCCATGCGAGGGGGTTGGACAATTAGGAGAGGATGAGACAACTGTGCCCCAGAATTGAACTATCTTATTGTGGAATGTTTGTGAGAAGATGTACCAGCAGCACCATCAATGTTTGTATATCCTGCAGTTGTCCTGTCAGTCTTCAGTAGAAAAATGTATATGGTTCTTGGATCTTCTATCTTTATATCTATCAGAAAGAGACCTGCAGGCATGAACAATGTCTGACAACATAATCAAGTGAAGAACAAGTAGGCCAGTTTTCAGCACAATCAGATGACTTTTTTTTGTTGTTTTGAAAAATCATTTTGCTGATTGCTAGAGGCCGGTTTTACTTGCCAGAAGTTGTGATCATACTTGTACCTTAGTTGTAGGCCAGTAAATTCAGGAAACCAAGAGGATATATTACAAAGAAATGAATAGGTCCATCACCCCTGCGGGATTGTTAGCACTGGTCAGCTGTATAGAGAGTGATCTAACTGGGAGAAAGAACAGATGTTAATGTGGTCCAATCTCAAATCATATTGCATCTGTTCTGAGACAAAAACCAAGTCCAGTGTTGAGATGTTCTCTTGAGACTGGACTGTGATGGTTTGGGAAAAGCCCATCATCCTAGTGGTGTGGACTCTAAGGCTTTTTCCGAATCCACAGTAATACGAACACTTCTATCTTCTCTGTCTAAGTCTCAATGTTTCTTATAAAGAACAAATTTTACAGGAGCAGGCTATCTGGGTCTTACAGATTTTTACAGATAATAAGTGGAGTCCTGCTTGATGTTACAAGGAAAACAGTTCATGCAGCAGTGATTTACATAAAGGCAGACTGTCAAAAAAAATGCTATTTTGTTATGGGAGCTGTAGGGCTTGGGAAACATGGAAAACACAACACAACCCTGCCTTTGTTGCCTAAACTGAACTATTAAGCCACAAGCAAAGCAGCCCAACCTGACCAGCTGCAGTAGACTGCAGTAGACCTCTTTCTACAGCTGAAGTCCATTCACTAACCCTACTCTAACTCTGACTTGAATCAATCTTCTTTTAAGCAAGCAAACTCACATATTGACCACAGCCATCTGTCACCGCAGGTTTAACAGCTCTCACAATGTCCCAACCTACTACAGTCTCTCCAGTCTTCAAGGAACAACACTACTCCAGACATCGTAGCTTCAAGCCTTGCATGATCCTGATTCTCAGTGCAGGGCTTTTCAACAAACTGTATTCTTGACTTTTCCTTCTCCCTCTCTACCTTCTTATTACTGATACACATTGATTTAAATAACTTTCTGAATTCTATAGCTAACATGTCCATCATAAATTAGTACAATTTCACTTTGTCTACTAACTTTCACTAACTTGTGGTGTTACTTAAAATACTTTTCATTGCCCTATTCTACATAACATGTCTCTGTTTGGACAGATACAAAGACACATACGCATACATACATGCACAGTTATAGATGTTTTCAGATCTTGTAAGTTTGGTATTAAATCAATGTTTGCAGCACTAAAACAAGATTAATTAAACACTTATCACATTAAGCTCACAAAATGTAAATATATTGGCAGGTTATAAACTGGTATTAAAACTCAACTGTTCGTGATAGGCTAAACAATTTTTATTAAGATAAAAACTGGGCGTGTTGAATGCATTGGAGTAAAAAGAAAAAAACTATTTTCAACTTTCTCTTCATGTATATATGTTTTGCACAAGCACTCATATGCACACACACACACAAATGGAACTATGCCTATGTAGCCATTGAGATATTTAATTTCTGTGATTTTTTTTGAGCTAGAAAATAAAGATTAATATCAGTACAACCGGCAGCATAAAACTGATGTGTCTTTATTATCTT
The DNA here is from genome assembly GCA_022577455.1 of Arizona elegans. NCBI lineage: Eukaryota > Metazoa > Chordata > Lepidosauria > Squamata > Colubridae > Arizona > Arizona elegans. The sequence goes on from JAKOOJ010000002.1 coordinate 41,324,954, forward strand.
GTACATTTTAGAATTCAATTTTCCAGATAATGAACTTGAAAACATATTATAGAAGAATTTCTTGTTCCTGGTTGTATTTGCTCTAGTATCAGTGGATGCCCCATTGCTCTTTAGAACAGTTTCGAGGAGGCTATGTGATAAGGAACATATTCAAAACATTTGTGAATTTATCCAGTTTTTCCTGGAGATGCCTAAGTATCATGTAAGCCCCCTTGCTAACTTTTTTTAAAAAAAAGAAGTAGGCCCACCTTCAGATAACATTTTTCACATCCTTGACTGACACTCTTAGTGGTGTAAGTTAATTATCATCTCTCTTTTTCAAGTGTAACTGTCTTCCAAGTTCTTGTTAAATTATGTCCTTGGCACTGTTTCAGCTGTGAGATTTGCTACCTAACCCATATTACAGAAGTGAACCTCTCATGCTCCATATTTATAAGGATTGCAGTGCCTAAACAATAGCTCTTCCATTGTCTATCTCTAAAATAGTATTAAGGTCACTAGAGTGTGGTGCTCACATATTATATTCTAATCGTTTGTTTAATTGTGGTTGGTTAAATAAGGAATAATTGGCTATCTTACACACTGTATGAAGCTATTTTGGCTTGGAAATAAAAACCCTAGTCACATTATGGATTAGCATGTGTCTTTTGTTTCTTCACTTGAAAGTCTCAGGTAATTTTGGCATATTATTTAAGTGGGCATGTTCAAGAAATTATGTTCTACAATGTTTCACAATAAATATAATTAATGGTACATTTGTTCTTTTATAATAGTATTAAATAGAACATTATAAGATGCTCATGTAAGATCTGATGAATGCTTTGGAAAATACTGGACACCATGTCATAGGCACACCTTCTGCAAGAGATAAATATCATCATCATTAAACTAGAATTCCAGAAACCAGAAGGCAGAAACATGTCTACACTCTACAGCAATCCAGAATAGCTAATATGAGTTGGACATATTCCATCCATGGCTACAGGTTGGGAATGAGGTGAAGGAGAGGAGGACATGGCATTAAAAAGTTATCAGGGACAGTTTGTGTCACAGACATTAAAAGTACAGGGAATGTGTCTTATCATTTGTAAAGGGATGAAAATATGTGTCTCATTGCTTTTGTTATTTTTTAAAAAAATAATTATGGGTTTTATTGTCTTAAATTTACATTTTCATTATGTCTTTAATTGTGTTCTTGATTATTATTGATTATTGCTATTTCACTTTTTATGTGGTAGCCAAAACGAGCATCCTTTTTAGATGAGAAGGTAAATCTATTTAGCAGTAAAATAAGGTAAAGATCATTATCTGTGAAAATAATGAGCTTTATAACCTCCTATTTCCCATTTCTTTGTTTTTCAACTATAAAACATATATCTTTTTTATGTATTTCCCCTAATAGCAAAACACAGTAATATAAATCAACCATGCAAAATTGAAATTGAAAATAAAACCATTTCAATAGCATTTTAGGCATTGGATGAACTCATTAATATACAGCCATAATTCTTTATCAGTAAGGGAATTCTCCTAAATTCCTAGATGTGGAATATTAATATAAATATAGATATAATCTCTAGATCAGAGATGAAGAGAATCCAGGCAAGGTCCCCTTTTCTTTCTCAAAGGATTATTGTTATTGCCTCTGTATTTTATTGTCTGATTTATGTTTTCTCCTATTGGACAGACCATGTGCTCGATGACCACTTCATGCAAGGTAAAGCAGAGTGCAATGCCCCCCCCCCCCCAATTCTGTACAGAGTTATTTTTTTCCATATAGGAGGAACAGGTAATGACATTTCTAATTCTTAATCTCCATCCCATCATCACTTGTCATTCTGGAAGAAATTAAGAAGTTGAAAGGTGGATCTATCACCAGATAATTCCCAATTACTGTCCTAAACACTTTCACATTCTAGTGCCTATACATATTTCTAGTGTCTCCTGTTACTTCCCAAAATAAGGTTATTTCAATATTTTCAATACACATTTGGGTTCAAACACTGATAATTATAGGAGAGTTGTACAAACCTAGCTTTTTCAGCTAGTTTTTGGAGCATGAATAATTGTAACATGGGATCAACTTTTATCTCCTTTTAATGCACTATTTAAACTGTATTTGTATGGTTTTATATCTTATTTAATATAAGTCTTCCCTAGTTTGTATAAAGTGGGAAGGATAAGAATATTTTAAAAAGATATATATATAGTTAATTTAAAATTTTCTCATAAATTTATTTACATGCTTTATCATTCTTTTGTACCCTAAGACTCTTACTTAGATTGACTCAGCCTTCCATCTTTCCGAGGTAGTTAAAATGAGGACCCAGATTGTTGGGGGCAATATGTGACTCTGTAAACCACTTAGAGTGGGATATAAAAGCACTATGAAGCGGTATATAAGTCTAAGTGCTATTGCTATTGCTAGTTTCTTATTTATTCTACAAAATGTTTCTTCCTTTCTCCCATTTTCTTCCATTTCTTCCATTGGCCAAAAAAGCCAATGCAGTACTAGATTGCATCAGCAGGGACACAATGTCAAGATCATGTGAATTGATAGTGCTGCTTTATACTGCACTATGGCTGCAGTATAAAGGTTTGCTTCCAAATGTTGTGAGTGCTCCATCACTGAAACCTTTCAAGAAAAGAATTGGACAAACATTTATCTGCAATGGTTTAAGATCTCCTGTTTGAGTAGAAGAAAACCTCCACAGCTCCTTCCAACCTTGTTATTCTGTGTTTTATGTTCTTTTGTTTGGCATAGAACAATGAATGATTTTTAAAAATACCTATTTTGTTAGGAACTTATATAAAGATAGCAGTTTTAGAGGTGATCAACTTAATGGAAAACAGAATTCCAACTACAAAGGCTGCAGATTTCAGCTTCTTTGATCCTCTCTCAACTTGCAGTTTGAACTGGCATCAATATACCCCTATAACCTGAATGTTCCCTGGCCAAATCTAGGTGCCAGTTCAGAATTTTCATCACTATTTTCTTATCACTTTATATTCTGCATTGACAGTATTTTGTTTTCCTGCTTCAAATGATAGGGATCTACCACAGGGATGAATGTATACTGCTCAGATGCCTCTTTGGAGAGAATTGGGTCAGTGTTTCTATCATATGGATATAGCTATATGTGTGGTCATTTCTGTTCTTCCTGACCACTGGACAACATTTATTATTTTTATTTCTCTTCTGGTATTACCCAGGCAGTTAGAACTTGGCCCCAAGTCCTTCCTTCTTCACACTTTTTAAAAATAAAACTTAACCACAGTATTAGTGTCTATTTTACTGATTATCTCTATTGTTACATTTCCGAACTCAGAAGCCATGTTTCAGTTGCAGGAGTAGCCACATGCAAGATGGTCAGAGAGAGATGCAAGCAATGTCATGGTAAAGTGGTACAAGCTCCACTCTTATTTTATATGCAGTACATTGCATGAACACCAAAATGAGAAAAATAGCAAGAGAGGACCAAGGAAATGGCATCTAAGATTCTAAGATCTATTTCTACGGCTTTCTAATAAAATTTGTCTTCTAATTATATTTTGTAGATCATTTGTTTCTTTATGGTGAAACAATCAAGAATAGAGTGCCCACAAGTAGTAGTTGACAAACTCAGGATGATGGCTGCAACATTGTATTTACAATTATGCCTATTTTTTTATGTGCATCACATGGTTCTTTTTTCCAACTGTGCATCACAAAAGTAAAAATAAACAGATCCTGAAATTCGTACATTGTCATAATCAGTATTTCTTTGTAGTGTAATCTATACAAGGGCAATCTTGCATAGAAAAAGAATCTTATTTGGTTTCATGGGACTTTTATCTGAATAAATGTATTTATTTATTCAGTTTCTGTGGCTGCTCATCTCACATAAGTGACTCTGGATGGTGAACGATCATAAAATCAGCTAAAACCGATTGTGAACAGAATACAATAAATATCTACAGAAGCCAAGAACAATTATAATCCACAGAAGTTAATTTAACCAGGAAACAAACTCTTAACACACTTAGGACTCCAGGTCCAGACCCATTGGAAACCAGGTCTTCAAGGCCTTGCAAAAGATCAACGGGATTGGAGTCATCTTAATCTCTGGAGAGAGAATGATCCAGAAGGCAGGCCCTACAGCATAAAAGGCATGTCTCCTAATCCCTGCCAGTGGATATTTCTTGGCTCGCTGGATCTGGAGCATGCCCGTCTGCTATATTGGATTGGATGGGTAGAAACAACTAAGAGAAGACAGTCACTTGGGTGACCTGGTCCCAAGCCGTGAAAGGCTTAAAGGTGACAATCAGCATCTTGAATTGCACCTAGAAAGACCCTGGCAATTAATGCAGTTCAGAAAGCAGCGGTGAAAGTATCCAACACCATTTACTAACCACACAGCTGCATTCTATACCCACTTGAAGCATGAAATAGCGTTTTCTGTTACCATGATATACTGTACGTATATAAATTTCCTGCATATTTAATAAACACATATACAGAGCTCCTAAATCCTTCAGTTTATGACATCCAACAGTCCTTTAAATATGTGAGGAACTGATTATGTAAAGTAATCAAGATATAATGGATAAAATTAGGAAAAAAAAAGAATGAATAGTAAAGGGATGCTATCATCATGTGGAACTGTGAAACAAAGGTCGAATATACAGTCACATTTTTAGTAGTAATGCAGTAATGCTTTGATATTCTTTTTTTCCTGAGACAGGCTGTTATTAACAATGAAAATCTGACTATCCTAGTTAGACAATATAATTACAATTTATGATTTTTATTTTAATGAGATTACAATCCTAAATATGTATAATTTGTTAGTTTGTTAATGTATCATCAGATAAATGTAAACTCTTAGATTTTTTTTTCCATGATGATTTGTCCCTAAGCTATTTTTAGGTCTTCAGGTGTGCTAATTGCCAATTTAACTGAGTCTATATACCTTACTGCTTGTCATCTTTGTTTCTTTTTTCCACTTCTCTAACAAACTCTACTCATATTTCTTGACTGTTGGTGTTTGAACAGCAAAGACAGAAGCTATCCATCACTTCAATATCTTCACTGTCAATGCTAAGCAATAGCAACAGCAGTACCACTTAGATGTATATACCACTTCACAGTCCTTTACAGCCCTCTCTAAGTGGTTTACAGAGTCAGCATATTTCCCCCTGGCTCCTCATTTTACCCACCTCAGAAGGATGGAAGGCATGTGCAGCCCTCCCGAGGTCTGGCAGAGGGTTCACTGGCAGAGGGTTGCAGGAGGCAGTCACAGCCAAAAACGGAGCTGTGGAGCCCCTTTTCACTGGCAGAGTGCTCAGACCTCCACAGGCACCCCCGACATGAGTGATGTCGAACTGGCCATGCCCAGCCCAGCCAGGCATCCCTCGAGGTCAAACACAACCCTGATGTGGCCCTCAGTGAAATCAAATTTGACAATAGAGTATAAAAATTTATTCGGTCTTCTAAAGAAGCAAAAATGAATGGCAATCGTGATTGATAAACATTACCTTAGAAAAAAATGCTTCTTTCAATATATAGTTTAAGGATAAATCTGCTCATATATGAACATGTCAAAGTGATGAATATCAGTCTAAAACCACAATTAAGGAAGAATACAAAAGTACCAAAGAATTCTGAATGAGGGACCTATTAATTTTGTTGGTGTTCAGAACTGAGTCTTAGAGAAAGAAATGGGCCAGGAAAAAGTAAAAGAAACAAGAATAAAAGTCTATGAATTGATAGTATGAGTCCTATATCAAAAGCATTAGAAAGTAGAATATTCTTCCAACAAAATTAATAGGCAGTAGATATAAGGAAAGAGGATGTGGGGATATAAAGTCAATAATGAATAGATATTGAATATGAAGTGACTCATCTTTATGAAAGAAGGATATTGAGACTGTTTGACTATAAAAATGAATAAGAATTGCATTGCATTGCAAATACATGAAAGAAAAATGATTCAGCATCAAAATAGGTTCAAGAAGAAAAAGTTGGTCAAGAAAGTCATTGTTGCACTATATTGATCAGGTTTTCAAAGAAAGAGATGGGAAAATTAAAGAACAAATAACAATATATGTAATAGTACACATGGTGCAAGCAATGATGGTTTATGAAGACCAAAAGCCGCGATGGCGAAGATCATATCAGCTGCAATGCTGAGTGGTTAGAATGGAGTACTGAGGCCTACTTCTGCTGATCACTGGCTGCCAGCAGTTTGGCAGATTGAATCTCACCAGCCTCAAACTTCCATCCTTCCGAGGTCAGTAAAATTAGGACCCAGATTGTTGGGGGAAATATGCTGACTCTACTGCTTAGAGTGGGCTGTAAAGCACTGTGAAGTGGTATATAAGTATAAATGTTATTGCTATTGCTAAAATGTATGGAGAGTATAAACCTGTTTTACTTGTTTCCTTTCCTGATTTTGATACCTATTTTTCAATGTCATTGCCATAGTTCAGTTCAGAATGCTGATTATTTTCTTTAAGCCTTTCATTGATTTGAGGTTGGATTATTTATGGGACCAACTCTCCCCTGTGGTTTTTATCCATGCTCTTAGTTTCAAGTTAAGAAGCATGCTCACTCTCAAGGGAGTGTCATCTGGCAGATTTCTCTGTCATAGCACCCACCTATGATCTTTGATTTTAATGCATCATTCTTCCAGAAATCAGACTCACTCCTACACTGCTGACTTTTTGTGAAGCCTTGAAGACATGATTTTGCCATGAAGTCTAGGGCCCTGGTAATGGGAGTGAGTCCATTTCTTAGCTATATTGATTGGGGATATTTGTAACGTGTGGTTGCTTTTCTGCATTTTTATTTTATTTATAGATTTGCTTACTGGTTTTACAGTATTTTGTTTCTAATAGCCACCCAGAGTCATATATTTGAGATGGATGGCTATATAAAGTTAATAAAATAAATAAATAATGGTGCATTTCTTTGTCTCCAGAGTCTAGGTTGACAAATTTATAAATTAAAAATGCATGAATATTAGTACAGAAGAGTTTGCTACATTAAAATGCAAGTTTGTTAATTTTGTGTCTATTTTTAAACTGTGTTTTGTTATATCTTCAGCTGAATTTTCAGTAGGAATAGATTTAAACAAAAATGGTTAAAGAATTCCCATTCATAAACAAGAGGGATTTCAAATAATAGAACTACGGGTTTTTTTGTTGCTCAATTGCAGAGTGAGCTATTTGGGGGGGGAAACCCCATCACAACAAAACCATTAGAGTACAAAATTAAGAGTGTGTTGGATGTGCAATAAACATTAATTAGAACTAATTTTCATGCATGTTCTTAGAGACGTCTCATTGATCAGTGAATAAGGTAGAACAAGAAGATATATAGAAGACTAACTGTTTTCTGTGGCATGCATTAATAGTAGAAACTTAAGTTACTGTCTCTTGAATGCTTGCTACTAAATCATCCTGTCCAAAATGCAACATGACTCAAATCCAGGATAAAGTATTGTAAAAATGAATGTTAGCAAGTGTCCCTATCAAGTTTGAAGAAGCAGACAATAGGTTCTTTCAGACAAAGTTTAATAAGCTTGATTCCAATTGCTTTATTGTTGGAAATAAAAGTCAGGAATGGGATATTAAATCAGTTGTTTGGACTTGCTCTATTTTTGTCACATTTGAGGCATTTGAAATCAATAGGATGATTAATATGATTTTGGATTGATGTCTACCATCTGTTCTGAGATTCAGTTTGCTTTCTCCTGTTCTTGGTCTAGCAGTTTTGTTTTTTTTACAGTCAAAAATTTCTTTGATTTCATTCAACAGTTCTTCTGATTCTCATTCAATGAGGTTCAGGACTTCAAAGTAATTCCTGATGTTCACTTTGAAAATATTAAGATACACTCAAAATCATAATATGGAAAATGGTTGATTTTCTTCTTCCATGCTAGTTTAACTTGAGACTTGCACCTGAGTAGTTTACGATCTGCTTCACAGTCAGTCCCTAGCCATGTCATTGCTGTATAACTGAGCTCTTCTACCTCCTTGTGCCAATAATATATTCATCTTGATTTCAAGGCACTCTATCTGATGATGTCCCTATATATCAGTGATCGGCACTGAGTGCTGAAAAGGGAGTGCGAGCGAGCACTCATCTGGGCCTCAACCCAGAAGAGGAGCTGCCCAGGGCACATGCACACGCCCAAAAGTGAGCTTCCGGTTTCCGGCACGCGCATGTGTTCCAGCCAGCTACTCTTCTGGGTTTTGTGTGTGCATGTGCGTGCGACAATCAGCTGGCCATCGCGCATGCTCACGCAGGAAAACGGAAGACCAGCTCTTCCAGTTTCCAGCACTGCCGCACACAAAAAGGCCAGCTGAACATTGCATGTGCATGCATGGCAGAAACCTGAAAGAGGAATGGGCAATGCCGCGCATGCCAAGTGACATGGCTCCGTGTGCCACTTTGGGCATGCGTGCCATAGGTTTGCCATCATGGCTATATATAGACTTTGCTTTGGTTGCTTGCAATAGAAAAATGATTGGATTAGCAGAAATTGATACATTATTATTTTGCTTCATTTCTTATGCTTCATTATCTTCAAGTCTTCAAATACAACATTGGGAATTTGTATACATTGGTCTCAGGAAGATTGTCCACCATGATAATGCAGCATAGTAGAACTAGTAGGGAGATATGAAATTATTCTTGCCATGCAATAAGAGCAGGTATGGATAATATTTAGCTCTTCGTGGGTTTATCTGATTATGCTTGCATTTTAATCACAAAAATACCCAAATGAATGTTTATAAAATAGGTTTGCAGAATATAATTAGAGTTTGCATTAAAGTGGAAGAAAATTGTGAAACATTAAAGTGGCACTTTGCAGAAACAGCTAAGGCAGCTCAGTGGGACACGCATATTAATCTTCTTTTAGCCAAACAACTTACCTGTTCCTTGCTTTTTTCAGAGTATATGTCTTTTATAACTATGGAAAGGAAGAAGAGTACATCAATGGCCTGATCTTTTATAATGATTGTTGATGCTTATTATGGTTGATTGTTGATTGTTGCAGGAAACATTATAACAAAGTGCTGTTGATCTGATGTAGTTGCTACATATCAATGTTGCCTGGAATTTGGTAAGAATGTTTGTTCCAGCTGTGAACATAAAAAATGTACACTATATGTTATTTTCAGAAAGTTGGTCTAAACATTTATTTTCATGAATTTGCAGTCAAATACCTGAGCAGAATTATGAGAAAAGGTTTCCTACTGTAATTTTGCCTATAATATTTGGTCAGAAAATGCATGCCTTTTCGACTAAGTAAAAATCCTCTGGTTTTCTGCTTTCTATGATGTGGTAGAGCTTATACCCTCTACACTATAAATTTAATCTACTTCTGTCACAATACAGAAAAAGCTTTTTCTTGAATGAGAATTTTAAATAATTTGTTCTAATCACCACACCTATTATTCTAAAATTAAGCATCTATTCCCACAGAAATGTTTATACAAATGCCATGCCATCTAGATAAGGAACCAGAAAAAAGCTACTTAATGTGCTAGTTAATGGTATCATGAATCTTATCTCAGATTGGGTTTTGAGTTAAAGTAGGTGATTTTATTAAATACTAAAACTGGCTCTGAACTTCACACTGAAATCAAACCAACATTTAATTTCCATGCTGTTTTTTGTAATTCTGTGCAATGTTAGAATTAGTACACTGTATGTCTGATTCCCAGGTTATCCCTTCAGATGTAAGGAGGCAGCCACTACATCATGATGAAGACATAATTTAATATCATAAGCCATTTGCTAATAAATGATGCATGCCTGTGTGTAATAACTGTAACTGGAAAATAATTACAGTTAAATCTGTTCAATTTATGGAACCAAAATTATTGCAAAAAAATGTGGAGGGCAGGAATTTCTAAACATATACAACTCTTTTAGTGATTTAAAGCAACAAGAGGGAAGTGCTTTTTCATATTGTTGAGTTTTGATATCAGTCAATCTAGAACTGATGTTTTCGGTTAAGCATACATAGGGAAATAGACTTTTAAATTCTCAACTATTGCATTTTATTTTTTTTTAAATATTATCTAGCAAATAAAGTCTACAAATTCTCTTGACTTTTGACTGAACTTCATCTTTTTATTAAGCATCACTTCCGTGCTACAAAATGCACAAAATGCAGACCTGCTCATGAGTATTGCAGAGTGACATAAAAACTGGACCAGATATTCAACATCTTCCCCAATGAAAAAGCCCAGCTTAAAAAAAGTTGCATCCAAGGTCTTCTACAGATGTTGACAATATTTTTTTCACTGTTTCCACTTGGGAACAGAAATTTGCCAGCTGTTACAGTGCTGAGAGTTGTTTTGTATATCAGTAGTAATTCATGGGTGGATCACTGACGGAAAATATTTTATCTACCAAAGCAGGCTTCTGACTGAAACTATGCCTAGACATTCTGCCACTGGCAGCCACTGGCACCCTGGCTTTGGCTTGAATGGTTCTGTGTAAGATTCAGTCTGATTCTCTTTCCAGCTATCCAAATTACTTTGATGTGTTTTCTGATTGAATTGGTAACAGTAAACAAATTTGGATTCAGACTGGACCTTGGTGTACCCCATTATTTTTGCCTTGCCTCTTTTCTGTCTTGCAAATTTTGAACTGTATAAGCTGACTGGAAAGATGGTGAATGAGGATGAGCAGAATGGCCAAAGAACCGAGGGGGAATGCTTAGCTATATTAATCAGTCCATAGACAAGTTTTATATCAACATTATAAACCTCCATGGAAGTCATATTTTTGCACATTGCTGCAATTTATGCTCACTTTTGTTTAAAAATTAAGAATAAAAGATAAAATTGACATAAGAAAATACGTAACAGAATAGTTGAAGCTGAAACAAAAAAACCCCACCCTAGTATTTAAATATCACAGTAAACTTTGATTACATGATTGGATTTTTCCAAAGCATGGCTAATAATCCAAGTGATATATGACTATTGTGAATATGTATTAGGTAAAGTTGGAATCGAAGAAGAAGAACATGTTTTTAAAACTGGAAGAAGAAAATCAACAATCCGCTTAATGCTAATTACAGTATCTGATAGCAGAAAATGCAAAAAAAAAATATACAAGTTCTAGTAACATACTGTATGTCAAGGAGCATAGAGAAAAAATGGAGCTAAAATTAAATTAAATAAAAGGAAGACCAAAAAAAAAAAAAATCCTTAGCACTGACAATAAAGATGTCAAAGTGGTGGATAACTGCTGTCTTTTAGAATCAACCATCAACAATAAAGGAACAAGCAGTCAAGAAATACACAGCCGACTAGCACTTAATAGGGCAGCTAGGAACACCTGAAAGAGATATTCAAATGCTGTGGTATATCTACAAAGATCAGAACAGGGCAAGCTATGGTACTCCCTGTGATATTTTATAGATGTGAAAGTTGGACTCTGAAGAAGCAGTATAGTACAGTACTGTCAGTTTTGAATTTTGGTGTTGGAGAAGTTTCTGAGAATATTGTGGCCTGCCAAGAGAGCAAACAAACTCAAGGTATGAATGACAAGGCTCAAATTATCCTACTTTGGACACATTATGTGAAGATCTAATACATAACGTGTGAGACAAGGTTCTAATGATGGGAAAAGTAAAAGAGACGAAAAGAAGACACCCAGCAGCAAAGCGGGTGATGAATACAGTGGCAAAATTAGAAATTATAGGACCAGATTAGGGATAGATTATTGTGATTAAGAATCAACAATTTTATTGTACATAATTATCTATTAATCAAATGATATATAAAGTAATATTTTCATGAGCAGACCACATATGTTAAATCCAGTGTTTTTCATGTTTCAATGGATTTCAGATTTTCAATATATAATTTAAACATCAAGAGCCAATGTTGGAATTTGGAATGGCCTTGCTGGATCCAAGGAGAATCACCCAGTGCAAAAAAAAAAAAAAAAAAAAGGTACTGTATGAGTTTTGCAAGTGCATTTGGAAAGTCTACAACTGAATGTTAAATCTAGGAAGATAGAGAAAATTGGAGGTATATTTCAAGCCTGCTCAAACATAATCTTAAATTAGTGCAAGAGTGTTCAAGCAGAATAATGTTTTTAGAGGCCATTAATGCATTTTCTCAAGCTGACAAGGGCACCCTAAGGAACAATATGTAGAAATGTTTTTCCAAGTTTCTCTCCGGAGTCTTCTGTGCTTCATCTGCCATTCTCAAAGTAATAAGATTGAGTTTGAATTCTTCTTGTAGGTAAACACCTCTCATCACTTTTGAAATTAAAAGAATTTCAAAATATAGAAATTGAACTTTTGAGATTTGTGCAATTTTATCAGAACAATGTTTTCTGAAGGCAGCAGCTATCACGAATCAATCAATCAAACATGTAATGGTTGTCTCTTAAATCTTAGTTGACCACTGAAAGATTCTGGATGAGTTACATATCTTCTATTGACTTATAAGCTTCTTTTAGGGATATAGGGCAGGGGTAGGAAAGCTTCAATCAATCACATGGGCCCCCGACCTCATCTCAAAACTCTTCTGCAATTAGTTAGTTAGTTCAACTTCGTTAGCAATTCCTAGCATTAGGACCTTTCTTTGTGCCCCTTGGTAGTAGAGTTAGAACAGTTTTGAACTATATTAATAATTATATTAACAAAATTACTCTTAAAGATAATGTTGAATGTTCAGATATAACCTATAATAAGTTGTGCTGTTTCACTTGAGTATGGCTAACTACAATGAGACAAAGAAAAAGAAATCAGAAATCTATATGACAAAAAGCTAAAACCAATCTTCCAATCTTTTATTGCCTAAAATTACTTAGGATTACAATCCATTTATTCCTAGACGCTTTGAGAAATGTTTTTTTTTTTTTTTGCTTTAATGTATATGCCGCCCTTCTTTGGAGACTCAGAGCGGCTTACAATGCGTTAAGCAATAGCCTTCATACTTTTGTATATTTATACAAAGTCAGCTTATTGTCCCCACAATCTGGGTCCTCATTTCACCTACCTTTGAAAGGATGGAAGGCTGAGTCAACCTTGAGCCTGGTGAGATTTGAACTTGCAGTAATTGCAAGCAGCAGATGTTAATAACAGTGCTTTAGTCCACTGGTTTTAAAAATCAGGTTTGATACTATGGGTGCTTCAAAATAATTTCCAGAATGACTTATGACTAAAATTCCTTTCTCCGTTATGGTCATAAGTCAAGGACTACTTGTATTGTTGTTATACAGCTAAATAAGATCTATATTCTTTCTGGATTGACTGACTTCCTCTTGAAGACCTTCATTAGGATCTCTTATCAGCTGCTAACAGCTTCCAAGGATAGAGATTATGAAGAAAAATAATGCAATAATGAATAAATAATAATCTAAGACAGCACTAGGAAGAAAAATGTAAATATTGAAACATCTTTGGAATGCTATAAAAGAATAATACAAGAAGTATTATAGGAAGACATTCTGAAAGCTATGGGCTATTAACTGAAAAGATTACTGGAAGAAATTGTAATGGTGGCTGCACAAGAAGAACCATTGTACAAAACCAAAAAATATGAAAGCAAGCGAACAAAGCAATTTAGAAATTAGAGGAGTTTAAATGTATTTCAGATAATATAGCATAGTTTCTGCAGAGTTGAATAAAATGCAGTAAAAATAGTATTTCAGTTCTCATCCAATTATGCCAGGTATGAATTTCATTTGGTTATTCCTTCCAGAAGGAGACAGTGTTGTCAGGGCTATGAGCTTCTATGGTGTGAGTTTTATTGTCCTAATGTGCCATAATGTTATTACTGTGTTATAATTATGTTTTTATTAATTACTAACAGTCTTTTTTTATTTTGTTGGTTTTAATCTCATGTTCACTGCTTGGAGTGAAGTTATAGGATAGATGGCTATATAAATCCAGGTGATAAGTAACAAATAAATAAGCAAATAAATGGGCTTTATATGTTTTTAAATAATGTTGATATTCAGTAACATTAGCAATGGCTGTCTAGGATTTCAGGCAATAGATTTTCCTAGTTATCTTTGGAGATACCAAAGGTTTAAATCTAGATATTTTGCATCACTGCAAGTGCTGTTTCAAAAAAATTCACAAGTGGAATTTATCTAGACATTATTCCTGTTCATGCTATAATAATAATAATAATAATAATAATAATAATAATAATAATAATAATAATAATAATAATAATAGTATTGTCATTGTACGTGTATACACAGTATACCCATACAACAAAATTCACTTAACACCAAAAGACCAAAGTGAAATTTATCTAGACATTATTCCTGTTCATGCTGTAATAATAATATTTATTAGTATTATTATTAGTATTATTATTAATATTATTATTATTTTATTGTCATTGTATATACACAGTATACCCATACAACGAAATTCACTTAACACCAAAAGACCAGGTCCAACACACATAACAATCCCCACCACAATTCCCCACCCCTAAACCACCCAAACATCCACACAACAAACCAAATAATACTGTCCAACAGCTCACTGATGGTGGCCCTTTAGTTCATTGTTGAGTGCAATTATAGCTCTGGAATAAAAACTATTCAGAAAAAGTGTGGTCTGAGTTTTAATTGTTCTGTATCTTCTGCCAGAAAGCAACAGTCCAAAAAGATTGTAAGCAGGATGGGAAGAGTCTCTGAGAATTATAAATATATAATTATCTCTGATGAGCCATTCTTACTGGAAGAAAATATGTCTCTGTTAGAAAATCTAGTCTTCTCTTCCTTTCAAAAAGCAAGAGCAGATATGGCAGAAAACAGGGTGAGGAAAAAATGTGAATTTTCCTTCTATTTGGTGAAATGATCTTTATGATATAATTCTTAAATGCAGTCTCTCAACATAAACTATTCTTCAGTAATCCATGACAAATATGCTAAAGATCCTTGTAAGGTCAGGTACAACAGTACTATATACAAGATTTTTCAATCATATTACAGCATCAAAATGCTAGGTGAAACTAGATGAAATCAAGTTGAAGGCAATGATGGAACACCAGTAACTGCTTACCAGCTGAATGGCATTGAAAGACTTCATGTGGAATCACAAGTTATTACAAGAATGCTACAAAGTGTAGATAGAGTAGGAAATATTTTGTTGACAGGAAAATAATATCAACACCTGTTGGTAAAGTTGGAATTTCACCAGCTTTTGGCACCTATAAACCTGTTGGCCATTGATCTCCTTTCTTAGTCTGAGACTTTGCACGTTTCTATAGGTGATACTGATATTGTCAGGGGTTTTATCACTTCCTTCTTCTCTCTCATTTCAATCTTTTTCTTCTGATTTTGACAATGCAACTCAGGCACTTAATTATAATTAAGGAGTCCACAAAATGTGCTCTTAGCTGCAGATAGATTTAAATAGCAGAGGTTTTCCTATCACCATTTTATTTTTTGTAAACTGTATCTTATATTTTTCTTTCATGAAAGCACCAGCCTCAGGAATACGATCTTATAATGATGATATTGTTAACTTTAGTCTCTGTGTGTATTCTTTTTCTGTATAAAGCTGTCTGATATCCAACGGCTAAACCCCACTAGCTGTTTACTTCAAGAGTCTCTTGTTCTATATGGTAAGATCCGTGGTGAAATCCAATTATTTTTACTACCAGTTCTGTGGACGTGGCTTGGTGGGCATGGTGTGGCTTGATGGGCATGGCAGGGGAAGGATACTGTAAAATCTCCATTCCCACCCATTTGCCAGTTTTTGCCAGTTCTCTGAACTACTCAAAATTTCTTCTACTGGTTCTCCAGAATCTGTCAGAACCTGCTGGATTTCACCCTTGGGTAAGATCACTCAGACTGGCAGGTCATTTTTACTGCTGTCTTAAAATCACTTTCTCGAAACTAAACAACATTGAATATAATACAAATACATCAAATACAGGAAATAAGTAAGATTGTACTATCAATTTTTCAAAATGGAATTATTATAATATTAAATTTGTTAATATTATTAAATTTGTGAATTCATTATGTTTGAGGTAATAGTCAGAATACCACCACAACATTCCAGGTACTGTAGAGCAGGGGTTCCCAACCTCTGGGACGTGGCCCACTACTAGGCTGTGGTCTATTTGCAACTGGGCCACGTGAATGGGGCATGCACATGCAGCCCGACTTGCATGAGCATTGGGCCGTTGCACAAGTGCACATTTATGCAGTTCAACTTGCGCAATGATACTCATGCAGCCCGGTTCCTCTCTCTCCACCCCAGCTAGGGGTGGCTGTAAAGCCACAAAGGTTGGGGACCGCTGCTGTAAAATAATAAAGTTAATGACATTTTCTCAGTGCATTAGTTAATCTGGGGCCATGCAGCTTCTAGAATATTTAAATATGGAGTACAGTTCTGTGGGAAAAAAATGTTGGCAATAAAAAATTAAAACTGTAATGATGATTATTATAGACATTATTGGTGTACTGAGACATATATTTGATTTAAATACTGCAAAAGTTTTTAATATGAGCTTTTAGGTAACTTGGTTCTCCAAACACAGTTGCTTAGACAGATTTATCGAAGGTCATTTAATTTTAATTACCATTTAACTTCCGGCCATACAATTTACTTACCTCAGTTAGAATCGGGTAAAAATTACAATTATTATTTTATTAGTTCAGATATCACTTTTTAAAGAGGTAAATGAGGTACAAAGGAACAGAAAGTCAGACCTGGTATTTGTCTAGCTTTTGCAAGTATTAAACCATGCTCTATTTAATTAAACTGAAGTGAAGGGCATTTCCTTTGAACTGCATAGTTGTGTAATTAATCTACATCTCTGAAATGTCTATGATCTGATCACACACTAATGGATTCTGCTTATCTTTTAAAATAGCATTTGCCTTTGTTTTTGTCATTCAAACATAATTTACCACGCAGAGTAATTAGAAAATAATCTCAGCCATACAAAATATCTTGAAACTGCAATAAAAGCAATGACTAATTTCATTAAAAGTAAACAAAAAACAAAAAAACCTCTTATTACCAAAATTCTTTCCATCCAATACTTTTCAAAAAAATGTTTTTATTTTTCAAAGAATATTTGCTCAAGCATTGCTAGTCTTGCTGGAAAAAGAATATAATTTATGTCAAACAAGATTACATGAACTTTTTTTAAATGTTAGGAATATCATTGAAATTAGTGCATGAAGTTTAAGCATAAGTGGTTAGAATAATAGAAATACTACTGAACAGTAGTGTACTGTACAAGTTTCAGTTTCAACAATGAAAAGAATTTATCTTAGTATAAAACAGTCTGCTAATAATTACACTGAAATTGTTGAACGGCTGCAAGACAAAGGAGGCAATTTCTTTTTATACGAAATCTATAAAAACTATAAGAGACTGTGCTTGTCAATAAAATGTAACATTCTTAGGCACATAACTTATAAAGAAAGTCTACCTTGTATAAATACAGATTTATCACAGTTTCTCAGAGTGAATCACAAATCACAAAAGTATTCTTCTATATGGTACCGATGACAGATACGCTAGAAGTTGTACGTATGTCAGGGTTCCAGATGGCTTCAGGCTGGCATTGTATTTGCTACCATTTTGCACATGTTTTCTTGGAAATCAGTAAGTAAACATGCTAATAATTTAGACCTACACTTCAAATGGATTTATTAACATCCATGTAATCTTCCAATTTACATCAAATACATCATTTTTTTTTTAGTTGGGAAAGATTGCTTAATAACTGACTGTTTTTCTGTGCTAGGCCTATCCTATAAAGAAAGAAAAATGAAGAATGATCATGCTATATATTTAAATGACTAGTGATTTAAAATCTAAGTAGGTTCAGTCATTGAGTTCATTGTTTCCTAACTTTTCAATATTTTCTAATTTTTGAAAAGTTAAATTAAAAAATAGATATACTATAAGGAAAACAACAAAGCATGAAATGTGTGTGTGTGTGTGTGTGTGTGTGTGTGTGTGTGTGTATATATATATATATATATATATATATATATATATCAATTTTCTTACTTCTTCGTAGGGTCTATGTGTGTTTTTCTTCTAGCCAGGTTTTCCCTACGTAGCCAAGGTTTTTTTGTAGCTCCAGCTTAGTAGAATCTCATCTACTCGGTTCTGGGCTTTTTTCCTTTCTAACACCTAGCAAGCTCTGACTGCTAGGTGGGAGACCTAAATAGATCCATTTCTAGTTCGTTAGCTGTCGTCAGTAGGCCACACCCACCTCCTCCCTGATACTATGCCTTTACAGGGAGGAGGTGGGTGTGGCCTACTGACGACAGCTAACGAGCTAGAAATGGATCTATTTAGGTCTCCCACCTAGCAGTCAGAGCTTGCTAGGTGTTAGAAAGGAAAAAAGCCCAGAACCGAGTAGATGAGATTCTACTGAGCTGGAGCTACAAAAAAACCTTGGCTACGTAGGGAAAACCTGGCTAGAAGAAAACACACACACACACACACACACACACACACACACACACACACACACACATATATATATATATATATATATATATATATATATATATATATATATATATATATATTCGTGTCAGAAGCATCACTACTAAAATAAGGCATACTATACAACATAAACTTTAAAATATAAAGTACAAGATTAAACTATGTAGATGAATATGAGGTACATGAAAGCTGCCTCCCTGAAGAATGTGTGTTGGTAACACATTCAAATATCTCCTGGGCAACACTTTATAGCTGGCTAATCTTTTCAATCCAGAAGCATCCGAAGCATAGTGAGGTGTTCATTTCCACCTGTATGTATAGAATACAAAATGTGAAATATTGTTTACATATAATTATGGACACACTGATTTTTTTCTGCGGTTCTATCAACAATGGCTTTTCTTTTCCCTTCCCTTTCTAAACAGATTGGTTCTTAGTGTTAATTAGAATGTTCTTCAGTTTAAAATAAAAGGCAAAAAGGAGATTTAAAACATTTACATTATATCAATAATATAAACAGTTTATATGTTTTCTCTCATTCTTCTAAAAACCTGTGGGTGCAATAAAAAGTGTTCCAGGAAACTCATACTTAAAAAGATCTGGTTTGCTAATTGTGCAAGTAAAAGACTACTGGGAATTTTGATCAAAGCACCCTTGTTGTTCCTAAATATCTTAAGAGATATATAAATTCTGGCTAGTATTCTGGCTATTTTTGCAAATGCTGGAAACCAGGGTTCCTTAGGTATCACCAAACCTCAATTCCCAGATTTGTTATTTGCATCATGAGAATAGGGATAGGAAGGAACTATGATATCTAGCTATTCAGAGATCTTTGCTTAGAGAATTATAATATACACATAAAGAGCTGGGCCCATACTATATATTACTAGACAAACTGTTCTAATGAACATCTAATTTCTTCTTAAAAGATTTCTTCTTTCTGAATAAATGGTGCATACCTTCTTGCAAAAAATCGGCCTAAACCGTTAGAGTTTTGGTCGTAGTATAACAATATATTTTCTCTGCACCTTTTTGTACACCAAATATTGATGACATTGTTCTACTTGATAGTTAATATAGAAGAAAGAAACTATCTCCATGTTTTACCAAAATAATGCCATTTCCTATGTTTCGCTTATCCACTTAAAAAAAAAGTGTTTGGAAAATTACAAAATAATGGTGCTTATGGATTCTTCAGGAATAAATTTGATTCCTTGATTGACTTACCATCAAGATTTGTTTGATGGCCCATTTGTTTGCTTTCTTCTACTGATATTTTTGGGAATTGTCTCCACCACCAAAATTCAAAAAGTCAAAAGAAGGAATTTATTTGGTATGATCTTATGTCTAACCTCAGTATAACGTTTTTAGAATCCTATACAATTTGGTATGCTTATTGTAAAGAAATTAAACTTTGGGGTTTTTTTTCAAAATTCCTGATATAATTGTTCTACTATTCCTTTTTACATCTATTTACCTTTGGAATTACAATAGCATACCATTTATTTACTTCTTCTTTGAAATAATTATCGTTCTTTCCTAAAAAGTTAGGTTTTGCCTTCTAAAATTTCATATACCTGTATTTTTCAGACTATAAGACACACCGGAGTATAAGATGCACCTTAGTTTTTGGGGAGGAAAATAAGAAAAAAGCTGATTGGCGGGTGAATTGGCCTCCTGGAATACCCCCAATCAGTTGTTCCCAGAGGTGGAGAGCTGACTGGGGGTTGTGAGCTCTGCGCCTTGCTTTTTCAGCCTCTGAAACATCCATTTCAGGGCTTTTTTTTCCCCCAGCCTCTGAAATCTCCATTTCAGACGCTTTTTTTCAGCCTCTGAAATTTCCATTTCAGGGCTTTTTTTTTCAGCCTCTGAAACCTCTGTTTCAGAAGCTGGGCGGGGCTAAATTTGGTGTATAATATGCACCCAAATTTCCACCCTCTTTTGGGGGGGGGAAAGGTACGTTTTATACTCCAAAAAATATGGTACATTTTCAGTTTATATTAATTCTATAAAGTGGCAAAGTCAATTTGCCACTAATGATTAATCATTTTCAGCTTTTATTCACAGGTATTAATGCTACATGCCATGAAAAGCACAATCTGCCAATTTACAGCCTGCGGCTGACAGCTTATTGTAGGATCGTTTTAAAAAATATCCTTGCCAAAAAATGTTTGTTTTGGGGCAAAGCCACCAGACATGGAAGAAAGTCCCCTGTACCTGTGGGAAAAAAAATTGGTTAATGGAAATAACGGCAGAAGAAATAGAATTTAAGCCAGAACTTTTTTTATTGGGTATGATTAGAGAAAATATTAGGAAAGAAATAAAATATTTAATACTGCATATAGTTACGGCAGCCAGACTGGCATTTGCTCAGCTTTGGAAAACAGACCAAATTCCAACAGAACAATTAGTAATTCAAAAAATCTACAATTGCGTTGAAATGGACAGGTTAACATTGGAATTAAAGGATAAGGTACTCGAAATATTATATGATATGGAACAAATGGCATGAATGGATAAATCAAAAACAAAGTTTGTAAGATAACAAAATTAACAAATAGACACGGTCAATAACGTGTGTGTGTGTGTGTGTGTGTGTATATATATATATATTGTAGTTTGCATTGTTATATTGCGTGTATTTTCTTCTTTTTCTCTTTTCTTTTTTCTCTTTTGTGTTTCTTTCTCTTTTTTATTTCTTTCCCTTTCTCTCTCTTTCTTACTGTTCTTTTAGCTTTCTTTATTTTATATTTTATAATGTATGTAGTTAATGTGATATTTTATCTTTTTGTATTTAATAAAGGTTGTTTTTAAATATATAAATATATATATATATATATATATGTGTGTGTGTGTGTGTGTGTGTGTGTGTATGTGTATGTGTATGTGTGTATGTATGTATGTATGTATGTATGTATGTATGTATGTATGTGTATATATATATATCTTTGGCCCCAAACCCTAACTTTCTCTCAGTTTTAGATTGGGAAAAGGCATGAAAATGCCAATTAAATAAATTCACCATACTAGTAGAGCCATCACAAGATGTAACAACTGGAGTTATACATTGTTCAAAGTGGGATTGTGTTAGGATGGTGTTAGACATTAAGGATTAATGTAGGGAATGCTATTAGAGTTAGCCATTACATTAGCTACCTAAGTGGCATCTTGAGTGTTGTGGGAAAAATAACATATTGCCAACAAGTTAAGTACATGAAGTAGAAAAACATCTCAGATTCAAAAAGAATTGCTTTACAACTGGTTATCAATTTAAGTTAATTCACTAGCTGTGTTTCTTCTTGCCTATGGAGATAGCTTGTCATAGCTAAGCACATTGTAAGTAACATGTGAAATAGATGACTGCCTTTGGAAACAGAAAAATCTTAGCGCTGCAGAGTATGGCTGCCATGTTTTTGATCATTACTGATGTCCAGGAGCACAACTTGTCAATATTGAAGAAATGATATCCCATTTGAATATGTTATGTGGAACTAGCTGTCAACCTGCCTACTCCTCAAGATCATCCTTTTGGCAGCCAGTAGATAGATATTTTGTCTTTAAAAAAAGAAGAAGATCTTGGATACTCAAGGATTGTAGGGAAAAGCAGGATTATGATGCAGTATAGTCATCAAAGTAGATAGGACTGAAATTTCTGACTGGTTTGCATTGTCCATGTCTGTTTTGCCTAAATGAAGGCTTACATACCTGTTTTATTTCTATTTTATTTCTTTTCTGCCAAATAAAAAAAAAAGTAGATAATTGTACCTCTGATTCCCTGTAGCTTACTGCCAAATTTCATGTTAATTGAAATTTGACTTTTATTGTTAGTAGCCTTGGAAGCTTTTGCTCTGAAGACAGATGTAACTTTAAAATTTTAAATATATTCCTGCTTAACACAGATGTGGTATAGGCTGTGATCATTACTATGAGAATGCTTTGTTAGGAAATCTTAAATAATTGTGCCATTTGGAGTAGGAAATAATAGACATATACAGGAAATTATTGTATTGTATTTTTCTATTCATAGAACAATTTGGAAGCTATCTTGATTATGAATTTTCTTTGTCATGCTGGAGATGTTTAAAGAATGAATGGCCCAGTAGCTAAAAGTTTACTAATTGGGAAAAAAAGAGATTTTAACAGATTCTCATTTTTTTAAAATATAGAAGACATATATTGAATGAAAAACTTTAATGGGAAACATAGGTTTGGTATATACAATCCTTCATCTTATTTTAACCAGAGATGCAGAGCATTCATTAATAATTTTGCTTTCTTCAATTCTTGCTTTTTAAATAGATTTTTTTTCATTTTTTCTGCTCAACTGCTCTGGATATTTATGTAGAATTCTCTCTAGTTTCATTTTACCAGAAAGAGCGTTTATTTATTTATAATAGTTGACACCTTTCCATTATTCAAGAGCTCGAAATGGATTTTAAGTTCCACAATAATCTTGTAAAATAGCTTGATCTTGGCATTTATTGGAGTTGGATACAGGCAAACTCCTTCTGGAATTTGAAACTATGGCTTCGCTCCCCAAACTCCTCTAAGATTTCCTAACAAATTGTAATTTTAAATTTGACTGAAATGCACAGGAATTTATTGATTTAACAGTACTGGAGGTAAAATTAATTTATTTTTCCCAAATGGAACATAGAAACATTATTCAATTTAATAGATATGAAAGGGATAATCCTCTGAATGGTATAAAATAACCTTTTAATTTTTTCCCCAAAAGATATCGTCCATTTCTTTTGGAGCTGAAAATGCACTGGTGATATACTGAGAGCAATCAAGTATAAATCTGTGTAGAAGACAGTAATATTTAGTGATTTCAAAATGGTGAAAGAGTGCCTTTACTCAAAGGCCTTTAATTTCCTTTTCTCCTTTCTTCTTTTCCTTACTGTAATATTACAAATTTGCCCATGTTTCAGTCCATCAAACTTCAGGTATTCTTTTCCAGGTTGATAAATTCACGCTAGCTATTTATTTGAAAATATATTTGATTGAAATGAAAGCAACCAGTTTAAAATAAATGTATTTGGAATCTAGCAGCCCATGATGGCAAAATAATACCTTCCTCGCCTCCCATTTTTAAAAAATTAAAACAAAAATATTGCATGGATACAAAGCTACTCAAAACATGTGGTTCTACAGCAAAACTTCATCCTTTGCTTCTACAACTCTCTCTGGACTCCCAGGATTCTGCCTGCATGAGTTCCAGCTCTGAGAATATCCTTCACTATGTCCCAGACTGCTTTGTTCTTTTTTGCTGGGCGTACTTAATAGCAATAGCTACTTAAACTTATATACTGCTTCACAATGCTTTACTCTAAGCAGTTTACAGAGTCAGACTATTGTCCCCATTTCTGTCTTCAGAAGGATGGAAGGCTGAGTCAACCTTGAGCTGGTAAGAACTGAACTGCTGGCAGTTGGCAGAATAAGCCTGCAACACTACATTCTAACCACTGCGCCAATACCACCATTATTGCACCATTCTGGACCACAGCTACCTATATTTTGTAAAAATGCTTCCCAGTTTACCATGTCGTAAGGTGGCATGGGAGACTGGTGCTGCTCCACTCTTGCCATGCCAATCTTTGAGTTTATTTATATATGATTTAAAATAAGGTACGTACTAAGGGTATGGCATCTGTGCCTAACATCTGGTTTTGCAGTGACTATACTGAATCTGCCTCAATGTTAAACCAAAAGACCAATGTAATTTTACAGCTGTGGCTCTTTATTTCTTCTAATAATATTTGAGCAGTCATCACTATATGCAAAATTTCAAGGATGTCATCATAGGCAGAGATAATTATTTCTAAGCTCTTGATCCACTATTGAAACATTAAAAACCCTGATTACATAGGCCCATTCATCTCTAGTGCAGCTTCCATTCCTTTACTGCCTATTTCCTTCCCAGCTTTTCAGAATTAACCTTGTTCAGTCCTGTTTCTTCTTTATCTGTCATGACATTATTTGATTCCCTTAATCGCTGTGCACAAAAGGGTTGGCAATACAGCATCAGTGAAATAAAACATTATATTTTTGACATCTTAGAGAGACAGGAATGTAAAGTTTGCTTTGAGAAATTTTGACTATTCTAGCAGCAATAAAAGAAAAGACAGCTGACATGGATTTTTAAATATTGCACACAAGATTGCCTGCAAAAGATCCCTATGTATTTCCTCCATGTGTTCCAGCAAAAAAAAATCACTAAAAGATACATTTCTTTTGCTATAATCCTCACATGAATAATTTGAGAAAGAGAAAAGGGCAAAGAGAAAAAAACTCGAGCTTCTAATGTTGTCAGCAATTTTTAACACTCTGCCTAAGATGTGATCGCTTTAAAATGCACAGCTATCAGCCGTTCTGAAATGCTATCACATCCTGTGCTTTGTAGGTCACCCCCAGGGAGAACCAAAAATAAGTGGGGAGGAAAGAACTTCACTATCTTCTTTCGAAAGCTTCTATTCTTTTCTTCTTCCTGCTAAGTGAAGCAATTAGTTCTGATGCTGAACACTATCTCTATGTTACAAATGAAATTAAAGCTGTAACAAAATTACAAAGATACTTAATAATCTGCCTAGATTGTTAATTTTTCATTTTAACTAACAGGTACAATATATTGACTTTAGGTGGGGCAAAAAATACTCTTGCAAGGATTAGCCATCATTCTCTAGGAGTCATTCATTATATAATAACTGAAGTACAAAATGAATGAAAGGCCGGTTGTTTGAAAAGAAAATTGTCAAAGCCTATTAGAAAAGAAGTTTCTAATAACAAGAAGTTTACAAATAACAGGTGGACAAATATATTCATTGCTTATTAAATTCATAAAATTAATACTGTCAGCATATATCCCATAGATCAGCAGAAAAAATAATGTGCAAGTTCATATGTAAATACATAGTTCTGTCATTCTCTTAAATGGAAACAAAATCCTGTTAGAAATGAAGATATGCATAAAGATAGGGATAAAAATTAATTGTATTACTGAAGCTCTCTGGCCAGCTAGCTAAGAGGGAGGACAAGATGCAGTGAGAGCTTAGTCATGTTAGCAAGGAAACTGGGAGTTGTAGTCTTACACATATGTGAAGTATCAAGCTTGGAAGGGCTACTTGTTTGAAACAGAAATTTGATGCTGTGTCTTCTGATGCAAAGGATTAAAATAGAGAGCCAGTTTGGTGCAGTGCTTAAAGGGCTGGCCTAGCAATCAGGACACCATGAGTTCTGGACCCACCTTAGGCATGCAAGCTGACTGGGTGACTTTGGGCTAGCTACGCAATCTGTCTGAGCCCAATTCACCTCATAGGCTGGTTATTGTGGAGAAAACAGGAGGAAGAGGGAATATTAGATGTGTTTGTCCCCTGCTGTTGTTTTTAAAGTAATAAAGGTGAGATAAAAATACAATAAATAAATAAAAAGCAAGTATACAGGAAGTTCTGTTGTGAAACAGATAACTGATAGATCTGAGAAGATGTAAAATAATATATTTTCCCTTTCTTTATTGGGTGCTTGATAACACTGCCAACAGGCCATAATTTTTTTTTCTACTTTGAGGCAAAACTTATCAAAGGATAAGCAATTTACACTGAATTTCTTCACTAATGCGCCTTATCTCTTGCAGCCAAGGATAGGAACAACAACTTCATTTCATAATTGTTAAACGAACTCTGCTTCACGATACAGAAAAAAAAGCAAGAATTAATTTGGAGATCAGCATGCCTAAAATAAAATTTAAAAAAACATTTGTAATGTAGGCTAGTAAAGTCTTACTTTGTGTTTTAGCACAAGTCTAGAATCTAGACTTGTTTTAGATTTTAGCTCAAAAATTCAAGACTCAATTTCAGTTTTAAAATGGCATACATCTCTTCAGAAAAATGTGCCTTGAGTTAGATTTGGAACCACAAAATAACAGACTTGGGGCTGCAGTTCCAATCTGTGTCTGTCACTGGGACCATACCACATTCTGGTGTGAAAGAAGTTCCCTGACGATGGACTCCACCACGAGTTCAAAGCTCAGAAGAGTAAACCTCTGGCGCCAGTGACTGACCCAGATTGAATCCTGCAACATTATCCTGAGACAAGTATATTTGCCTTCACTGGTGAGACTTGGGCTGTTGTTGATCACCTATTCATGTCAGATTCTCATTTATTATGTTAAATTGAATAACTCTGATGTAGGCTTCCTAGAAGTAATTAATAAAAATGGGTTGTGATGAGAAAGGTGGGTTTTTTTTTAAAAAGCAAGGCAATTTTCTGCCAGCTTGGTAAAATTGCTACTTAGTTTTTATATGTTAAGCTTAATGATACTTAATTGTATCATCACGTTGAATCCCTTGGTCATACTATCCTCCTGCATACTTCTTTTTAGTCAACTTTTTCACACAGAAGCTTCAGCCATCTCACTACAGATACAGTATGTTATGGGACCGCAACCTGTAAAACATCTCTTTTTGAGCAAAAAACCCGACTGTTCATGCATTTCATTTTCCACTAAATAAAGGGATTTAATTTCTTTTTCCTTACCAGGAAGTGCCTTGTACTTTATGCAAACATAAAGATCATTGTCATTTTGGGTTTTTGCAAAATTCAGTGCTTGCTATCAAACTCTCCTGAATTCCAATAGGCCAAAATAAAAAATGCAAGATGTCATTAATTTACAGAGGATCCAAATATCTGGGATTCATATGATAAATAAGTTTCAAAAGAGAACTGCCCAGCAAATTTGCAAATCAATCTTTTAATTTATTATAATTGTACCCAATTTTATTTACTTTTAAGCAAGTGAATGCTGTATTAGTAGGATACAGACATATTAACCTTCTCCATCTGCTCATATGAACAGACTTTATGGATATATGTTCAAGATCCCAGAAGAAGAACAGAAAATGGAATTTGAGAAGAATGATACATTATGACATCCTCCATGCATATCTCAATTTGATAGCTGTTGTCCCAATTGTCAGCATTATTTGTAATTATGCAACCTCTGCTGAACTGGTCTATAAATCACAAACAGTATCATTCTCAACATAAAATTTAAAGCGAAACTACAAGGGAAGTGCAAGGCTTTGGCATTTGTTTTTTAAAATAGGCTTCAGTGGACACAGTGTTGTAAATATAAAATATTTCATTCAAATAACCACATTTTCTTTTCTAGGAACCATACAATCAGAGAAAAAGTCACTTTAAAGAGTGATAGACAGGTATTATCTTCATGCTTTAATGAACCTTTTTGGAAGAAAATACCAAGTGTCCTACAAACAAGTCTGGCAATAATGATTAATAGGATCAAATCAATAGACTGTTCATTTCTTTTTCTACTCCTGCTATGCTATCATTACTTCCAAGTCTATCACTTGAATTATGTTCAAATCATGTTTCTCAGTCTACTAGAGTTCATAGATTATCACAAAAGTAAGATTGAATACCATAGTATATCTTCTATTGTTCTGTAAGCATAATCAACATAATGCCCACCATATTTATTGTGCTCAATATATAAGAACTGAAATGAAAATATAACTGGTGCAACAGCATATTATGAACGTATATGTTGGCTCTAATTTAACTGATACAAATTTCTAAATCAGGGAAGAAAAGTTTAAGACTTTCTAAAAACAATCACAGATTTGTTTATGACCAACTGATATCTCTTTTGGCAGTTTTTAGACACACCATTATAACTGTGGGATCTGAACTCTGATTTATTTTAGCTTATTTTACTTAGTTCTCTCACACAGAAATATAACAGGGCAACAATCATCTGCTGATTTTGCCAGCTGCCTGCATGACAGAATACTGCCCACTATCAGGCTGACAGGGAGTTTTACAATTTTGACAATTGCTTTTAGCAAAATTATAATTAGTGCCCCAGTGTCCTTATGCATTTTAAATTGGTTCACACTGTTTCTTGCTCCAATTTTCCTCTAGCAATACACATATAGTTCCTAAAACATTGGCAAAAACAAAATAAACCTGACAAAGGTTGCTGTTTTCAAAAGGCCAACAATTACCATATGTTAGTAACTGGACTGTACTCAGAGAGGACATAATGATCGGAGAATCCCAACCTTGCTAGAATTTGATTCTAATCTTTGTGCTACTTTGTTCTCTTAGGGCAATATCACTGTTTAAAATGCTTCTGTCCTATGCTTGTGTGGTCTTGGTTCCTGATTCACTTCCTTTTTTCAGTCTAGCATTTGTGTGCTAGAAAATTTCACATCCAGGTCCAGTATAGTCTTGCACAAGAAAAAAAATATTGCCTGCCTACACTGATATCTATTCCTAAATCCAATGATGTCACAGTGGAAACAAAACACCTGTTTGCTATCACAGTGCAAGTTCTGCTCTATATTGCTTGCTTTGCATCATTGCATGCAAGGATTTAACTGCAATGCATATTTCAGCACTTGGTCTTCCCTCTTGCCTTTGATGAGACTATGGCTTTGTGTTGATAACAATGCCGCCTGTTAAAACACCAGATTTTCTAAAGCAGAGTCAGGATGGGGCCAAATGGATCTCTTGATGAATTATACTCCAGAGGGCAAAAATGGCAATGATAAGTTAGGCCTCACTAGCGCTTGATGAAGACTACCAGAGAATACCAAAGCTATAGGCTAGAACCCCCTCTTGTATTGCTGCTATATTGTAAATCCTGAAAGCACAAATATGTCTATGAAATAGTGAAACTCATCAGAAAGGAGAGTTTACCTCAACCTTTCTCTCTCTTTTATATACTCTCTCTCTCTCTCTCTCTCTCTCTCTATATATATATATATATATATATATATATATATATATATATATTTGTTTTCTCAGGTTTTCGCGGGTGTTTGTATGTAGGTCTTTGGTTATTCGGGTCTTCTCCCACGTAAAATTGGAAGTGTCTTGGCGACGTTTCGACGAAGTCTCATTCGTCATCTTCAGGCTGGTGTTCTCGGCTTCGTGCTTCCAGGAGCAGTGAAGCACGAAGCCGAGAACACCAGCCTGAAGATGACGAATGAGACTTCGTCGAAACGTCGCCAAGACACTTCCAATTTTACGTGGGAGAAGACCCGAATAACCAAAGACCTACATATATATATATATATATATACTAGTTATACCACGTGCTTCTAAACTTTTAAGTAAAACACAAGTCTTTGATTTCAAGATACTCATGAAATCAATTCTGCTTACAATTCCTAGTATCTTAGATACATTAATATACTTCTGTGTCACCTGTACAGATTTAAATTTCCAAGCTTTGGGAGATGATTGTGCTACTGGGTGTAAAAATGCTTGTATTGGCAGGATTAAACTGGAACCCCATTGTTAAAACACAAGTCTTTGTCCTTTTTCCTACTACTGATTTATAGTGTCTTGTAGTCTCACCAGCCCTCCTGTGTAAGCTTTCTTTCTTGATTGATATATTGCCACAGTAGTAGCTGGTGATGCTTGAGACAGTATAAATCACTAGTATGGAAAAGGCAGTTGGATAAACTGATTTTTAAAAAAATATATAACAAGAAAAAGAACCTGCCCATACCATTGTCCCCCCTCCATAAATCTCTAATTTACTTTTCTAAAGTATTTATTTCCCTTGTTGTTTTGAACACAGTGAGATTTCTGGGTGCACAAACCTGCGTATTTTAAGAGAGTCTCTTTGCTACTAAGGAAGCCTTTAATGCCACTGCTCTAGGGATCACATCTGACAGCATTGTTTTCTTTGCATCCTCCCAAATTCTACTAGCAATGCTTTGGAGAGCCATACAGACATACACTGCCTGTGAGACCATTACAGCTGTTCTGTATAAGAGAACATTGTTGTAAATTAATCCATTGTTAAATCTCCAGGATTTGTTTCAAAAAAGGGACATTTTAAAAAAGGACTTAAAGACAGCTTGGGAAATGGCAGCCAGTTTTGATACTGGGCATTTTAAATTAGATGACAAAGTACAGAGAAAAAGTGTAAAATCTCTTTTACACAAAGTGTAAAATCAGAAGCTTTCCCTTGAGTATGATTCTTTACTTAATCACTAATCCAGCCCAAATTATTTGGATGAGCCTGCCTATTTCTTATCTTTATCAGCTTAAATATATTTCTGTTTATATCATTTCTATATCATTTCACAACAATTTTTAATTTTAAAAAATGCATTATATATTAACCTTTTTCATAAATTATATATTTTTTACTAAAGTATAATTTTCTATTAATTTTTGTACCTTCTTTTGAAATAAGAGCTGTGGAGAAAGATGCAGTGAAACAAAGTATAATGGACAGGTTAACCCTACAAATTAAAGGAAAAGAAGATTTGGATTATTTTATAACATGGGAATTATTTTACAAATGGTTAAATGACAGATATTGAGATTAGAGGACTGGAATTGGATGAAATATGGTCTACGTGAGAAAGAAAAACAGATGAGCTATTATTTTGATGGTTATATAATCGATAGTAGATAGTATATGTTGTAAATATGATTGATATTATTGCATATTTGTTTATACATTACTGTACATTGGTTTATATCAGGGATGAAATGCTCCCGGTTTGGACCGGCTCGGGCGAGTAGGTAGCGATGGTGGCGGGCAGTTCGGAGAACCGGTAGCAAAAATCCCTGCCTCCGCCTCCCATGCCAAGCTGAGCCACCCGATCATCAGAGACTTTTTTTCTTTTAAATGGCTCTGACGATCCAAGCTCCAACGATCCCAGCTGAGTTGTCTGATCGACAGAGGGTTTTTAAAAACCGTCTGACAATCAGGTAACTCAGCTGGGATCGTCAGAGCCTTTTGAAAGCATTTTTTTACATGGTTTTACATGTAAAAAATGGTTTTAAAAGTAAAAAAAAATTGGCCATGCCCACCCAGTCACATACCGCCACCACCAAGCCATACCCACAGAACCAGTAGTAACAAATTTTAGTTTGGTTTATATATATATGATTATAGTGGTGATGATGTTGTTTGTCTGTTAACACTATGGACACCTAGAGAACGCACTGCTCAACATTGAAATGAAATGTATGAAAAAAAATGAAACAATAAAAAATATTTTTTAAAAAAGAAATTTGAATCAGTTTGTTAAAAGATAATAATCCTACATTCAAGCAGGTTGGCATGATTTAAATTTCTTCTTCAACCAAGATGATTAGAAGAGATAAGACAGGAAAAATTGGCCAATCTTGGAATCATGTTTGAACCAAATGACACTATTGAATAGTATTAAAGCGAGTGCTCAAACGTGCAAATTGGAAATTCATGTACTGTATATATAGGATAATGTTAGGTTGTAACTGAGAGCCACTTTGGTGTAGTGATTAAAGCATTAAGATAGAAACTGGAAGTTCATGAGTTCTAGTGCCATCTTAGGCACCAAGCAAAGCTTTGTGAATTTGGGCCAATCACTTTCTCTCAGCCCTAGAAAGGAGGCAGTGACAAACCATTTCTGAAAAACCTTGCCAAGTAAACTACAGGGATTTTTCCTAGTAGGTTCCAAGAATCAAACATGAGTGAAGAGAATACAAAAAACATGAAGAGTGAAGAGAATACAATAAACAATCTTACAAATGAATGAGAAAAAGATCTATTTTAAATGTCCCACTGTTGAAAATATAAATTATAACTGTTAAAGCCAAAATCCCAAGATACATAGAATTTACTCAGAGTTAGAAAAGAACACTATCTGTAGAGAAGGACTGAAGACTTTCTTCAATTCCTTCTGACAATAACACAGATGTGGCTTTAAAATCAATAAAATTGTTTGCAATATAGAAAACAGGGTAATTTCATTCACTTCAACAGCTCATTTTATATATAAAAATTGGGTAATTTGCTCTTTATTAATTCAACCTGACACAATATTGTACCAAACACTACATTTAAAATGGACAGTGTGAATTACATACTTCTTTTGAAGTTCAGGTCTTGGAAAATCGTTATTCTCCACATTGATCAGGGAGATGTAGCTACAACTCTGACAACACTAGGATATAAGTCTTAATTGATATTAAGATGATATAAGCATCCCAAAGGATCCCAAAGGATGCTTATATGCTTTTTAGGTAATTGAATCACATGGATTCAATTAATAGTTCAGAGCTGTGAAAAATCAGTTTTGATCATTTAAAACTAAGCCTTATTTTTATAGCGCCTCCTCTACAAGGCCACTTTTTCTACAATACAGAACCCTATTTGTATTTGTGTCTGTGTGTGTGTGTAAAATAAATATCATATCTCAAAGATGTCAAATATTTCTGGTGTCAATAGAGTGCATGGTTGCTATAGTGATTGTATAGTAGGCTGGATGTTTCATCTGCCAACACAATATTATTTTTGTGTTTGCTTATTTGTAAATTAACCTTTTATGAGAAAAAGTTAATGATTACTTGAAGAGAAACAAAATTCTTCCAAATAAAATTAATTATTGAAGTTCATGCATTTCTAGAGGGACTGGGTATGTTTAAAGTGGTCTTTTCCTTTACCAGGATTCTCTCTCGACCAAAATAAAAGTTATGATTGACAGATGAACCTGATGCCCTCCAGAACTGTTAGATAATAATTCTCATCATTTCCTGCTTAGTAGGACAATTGTTCATAATAGATGGAGACCATAAGAATCCTAGAAAAATATATCCAGAGGGATATAGGCTGAGAAAAACAACCCTTTCTGACAAAGGCCTTGTTTTCAGTTCTACAAAACGGAAACCACTTTATATTTTCCTGCCCTACAGCTGAGAAACATGGAAAATAAGAGCTTGTGAAACATCTTAACAATATAGGGAACTGCTTAATTATAATGAATGCTACACATTTGGAAGAATTTAATGATAAATTTCCTTTTCCTTGCCGAAGGTCAAATATGAAAGCAAGGGAAGGCAATAATTAAACATGTAGGACTGCAAATGAAATAAATGATCAGTCAGATGTGGACAGTAATGTTTCTACTTCAATGTAGCATTCCTAGAATGGCCTGAAGGCAGTAGCTTTCACTTTCTGATAAGTGATCCAGAACATTAGAGTGAGATATTTCTGAAAAACCTATATTTCATTTTCGGCCATAAAATCAGAAATCAGAATAACTTCTTAACTAGTATCTTAAAAGAAGTGACTTCCTCGAACTGGTTAAACCATTAGGCAAAAGAGACCAACTATTTCCTCTTTCTCCCTAGATAAAAGTTTAGTAATTTTCAGTAATATAATACAGACTTTAGCTATGATATGGTGCCAA
This sequence comes from Arizona elegans, assembly GCA_022577455.1. Taxonomy (NCBI): domain Eukaryota; kingdom Metazoa; phylum Chordata; class Lepidosauria; order Squamata; family Colubridae; genus Arizona; species Arizona elegans. The sequence goes on from JAKOOJ010000002.1 coordinate 41,358,654, forward strand.
TATGAATTGGAGGGTTTATCTTTCAATGTAACCAAAAAGTGGGTTTCCTTAAATATGGTTCAGAATTAAGAATAAACTGATTCCAGTAGTATATATTAAACATTAGCTCATTGTTTCTGATTGGTTCAGCTGTTTAATAAACATAAACCATTGACTTTTGTGCTACATATAATCTGTTGATAGATATAAATTAGCCAGCTCCATTTGTAAATGATATTGCTTCGGAAAGGTAAAGAGAGTCCTCCTTGCTAGTTACAATTCGTGAAAGAATATGTTTATTACTATATGCTGATGATACCATTGTCATAATTCAGTACCAAAATCAGTTTGCATAGTTATTGGCCCTTGGTAATTATTGCTATGGAAACTTAGTAATTACAGTTTTAGGTCAAAGGGTAACTAAGTGTTCTTCTATAGAATTATTTACTTTTTTTTAAATCAGAAAGTTTCAAATCAAATTTCTGTCTTAGAGTGTTTAAGTCGGGAATGAGGGTAGAGATCTCTACCAAGTAATAAACTATCTGGAAACAGACGAGAGTGTAAATACGGATAGACAGAAGCCACAAAAACCACAGTTCTTCCTGCTCAGTCTAAGAATCAGACAATTCTTATGCCCATGTCAGGGCCCATGTTTGCTAATTTGGGGTTAATTACAATAAAGAAATACTGAATATTGTAGATCGGCTTGAAACATTCTGTGATTCTCTCCCCCCAAGTTATTGGTTTGTTTCATGTTCTTGGATCATCAATGCATTTAAACTACTATGGTTTTGGTTTTATATATTTGAATTTTGGTACAGCTTGTGCTTACAGGAATAAAATTTACTACGTACTACTATTATTGCCGCTGCCAAATTTGAACTTTCTAATAGGGTGCCAATTTGCCAAATACAACTTAACGAAGTAAAGTACCATATGTAATGATTTGTTGTATCCCGAAGGCTTAATGGAATCTATTGCTCCTGAGCCAAACAGAACAGCATGCTAACATAAATTTGGGTATTGAGCACTATTCTACCACTATCACATATGGCCCTATTCTCTCAACCTTAGCAACTTTAAGATCTGTGGACTTTAACTCTCAGAATTCCCCAGTCAGTCAGCCCATTACTTCATAGTAGATTTTCACAAACCAAAGTAATATGAGCAGTAATTACTTCTTTAATTATGTTTCTATTTAATATTTCTCCACTTCTAATTAAGAGCTTTCTGATTAGCTCATTCATGTAGAAGACATTATTTCCTTTTAGAAAGATTTTTTTACAAAGAAAAATCTAATGGCATCAGGACTAGCAAATTTAGGGCTTGATCATATTCATGACCATCTGACAACTGACCTGTAAATAACCCATAAAGGAGAAAATGCCTTTTCTTCTCTTGCTTACATTTGTAAATGTCAAATCAAGGACAGTGCTGCATTTTAACATCAAATCCGAAAGGCATTTCCAATTCATTCCACACACACAAGGACATTTCATGCTTTCTGAATGATCAGCACATTTTCATCTTTTTCTCTCTCCTCCATACAAAATATTTTGAGATGAGACTAAGGAAGACAACCTGTGCATCCTGAGTCTTAAGATTCTGCACCCACTTCCTCTTTCCTTTTTCTTAAGCTCTGGTGATGATTCAAATAGGAATAATACAGACTGACAGTTGCTTCCAGAGCAAGTGGTAGATTAAAATACTAACAACAATAAATGCAAAATGATCAGCCCTTGGAATGATTTCAGGATAGAATCTAGCAATATGCTTCCCCCCCCCCCGCCCCCCATAGTTATAGTTCTGCTTTGTTTAATCCTTATGTGTGCTATTTCCTTTTTAAAATAATATTTACTGTATTTCAAGTATCTATATACATTAAAAGGTAGAAAATAGCAATAAAAGAGAGAAGAGTACATATGGCATAAAATATACCTGGATAACCATCATATATAAACAAAGAAAAGCAGAAAATACAATTTTTTATTCTCCAATAATGGTTTTAATATTTTTGTAATCCAGATATAGCATGTTTAACACAGAGACATCTGTGCAATATGTTATAGAGATGGGAAAGAAAAATAGTTATAGTATTGTATATGTACATGTCTTCCAATTCCCTTATGTTCCTGCTTCCATTAATCAACAGCACTACTCATTATAAATTTGTACTCATAATTTAAGATACTTTTTTTTTCCATTGGTGCATTAGCTAGAAATTAAATTGACCATTACTAAATTATTTTGGCTAAATGAAATCTCAATCTTTTGCTAATATTAGTTGTAGTTTAGATAGCACATTTGTTATTTAATCTAGACAAATTACATGTTAAAATGCTGCTATTCTTTCTCCTCTTTGCCTTCATCCTCTCCATTCCTCTTTTTCTTTCTAATGAACTACCTGCATAAATTATCTCAGCCTGATATGAATCTAAGATCAAAATGTTATTTATAGGAATAGTTAGTTTTATTCTAAAATAACCATACTGAAAAATGCGCCAATGGATAGCACTGAGAACATTTATAAATTAGTTTTTTTAAGCTGTTTGATCTCGACATGTTTAGGATTTCAGTTTCCAATGTCATCAAGAATACCAAAAGCTAGGTTGACAAAGGGAATGTATTGATATAAAAGTTGGTTTGTGCATAGTCAAAACTAAATAGCCTGATATAAATTACGGCATTATTAAAACAACAAACAGATAGAAACTGTATCTCCCATCAAAAAATAAGAGAGGCTACTTTAGGTCCTTTAGGTAGAGTAATTGGAAGAAAGAATCACAAGAAACTGAATGCTGATTATAGAATAAACAAGAACCATGTTTAATAAACAGCAATTGCTGGAATTGTTTCCTATGTCTTCATAATTTTGCTATAATTAATTAACTTAGGCTTCAGGTCCCGACAAATGTATTCTTGCAGTATTTGATTTGCCAGCTGAAAGATGCCCAACAGTTGTAAGAAGTTGAACCCAAACTCATGTGGAGGAGATCATTGAAGAAAAAATGCTATAGGAAAAAAGTATCAGCTGTGATGGAAAAATAATGAAATAAAGCTGCAAATTCTCTCTCTCCCCACCTTGCTGTTAACCTTCTTCCCCGTTGATGCAATTCCCCCCACCACCACCATGTCCTACTCCCCCACTTGCTTATGTAAATTGGAGCAGCTCCGGGCTGCTGCATGACTCAAGAACAATCATGTCTCTTCTTCCAAAGGAGCCCTTTTAATCTGAACACAGCAAAAACAATGAGGAAGCCCACATCTGTCCACCAAAAGATTTGTCCAGAAGGCAACCTCAGTTAGGAAGCTTTGTTAACAAGATGAGAAACTGCAGGCATTCTACTCTAATCAAGCTTCCACACCTGGTTATCTCCCCATTCCATCCTCCTTAACAATTGAGCCCTTAGGTTGGCTGTCTTGCTGCAAAAACAGTCCTTTTGTTTTACAATACAGTATTTTCCCCCTTTTGTTTATCTCACACCCCCAAAACTTGTACATGAATCAGATTGTTTAGATTTCCCAGCTCCCATCCCCAGATTTATAATAATCTCTGTCTTTCTACTATTTGAGGTCCTTCTTTCTCGTAAAGCAGGCAGCCAACTATAGCTAAATAAAGAACTGACAGTTAATTGCTCCTGTCCAACACTGTTAATCCTGCTTTTTGCAGGCAGACATTTTTTAAAGTGGAAAAGTGTATCCCAAGCCCCCCAAAACCGAAAAAAGTTCTCTAATTGTGCAATGACTCAGAGGAAATGCAAGCGATAAAATGAAATGTATTTGAAACAGTTTGTTAGAGGAAGAGGGGAAATGAATTCATTTACGGAACAGTAAAAGAAATTAGCTGTCTCAGCCACCTGCTTCCTGCACTTGATCAGCTCACTTGTTTGAAGAGCAGCTATCAATTTTTAAAGCTCATTTTGGGAATGTATGCTAATTTTTTTTTTAAAGTCCTTCAGAAAAATGATAATTTTTTTTTAAAAAAAACAAGTTTTTTTGTGAGAAATTGAAATAATCTTAGTATTAGGCTTATAAAATCCAGGTATCTTAAACACAGAATAGTGACTGATCTATTTCTGATACACAACAGAAATAAACAAGGGGGCTGTATAACCACAAACAGTATTATTAAAGCATACATCTTGTCCCATCCTAAAGAACATTAGTTTCCTGGCTTGATCATAGCTAACAGTAAATGGAATTGAAAGGATGTTTTAAAATTATCTGGCCTGACTCTGTGGAATTAGCAAAAGGCATTCTACAAAAATACAGTTTCTCATATCATAATCTACCGGGAAAAATATATTAAGCATTCCCTCACTGTATGCCCAAATATTTCTTCATCTCCAAAATAAGTCAATAGAGAAAGAAATTGTCTTTGATATGGCACCCAGTTTGTAGAATGGCATCCTCCTGGATCCCCACCTGGAACTGATAAGTTTTTCTTTTTGATGCCTTTCTAACTCAGTCTTGTTTCAGCAGGGGGTTGGGGGTGTCAAAAAAGAAGATGATACCCAGGGTCATGCAGCTACTATTTGACGTTTTTGACATTTTCCACTATTAGGACTTTTAATTTTAAAGGTAAGTATTCCATAAGAGGATGACACCTCTTAAATTACTTTCCTGATATATAGCTGTATTTAGTAGCATTTTAAATCATCTACCCAGGTAACAAAAATATAATTAATATTTATTAATATTATTATAATTATAATTAATAAAAACTACAGAGGTCCTTGATTCCTGGTGGCTACTTAGCCACACCCTTGCTGTTTTCTTGGTTCTATGCCAAAATGATTTGCTAAAGTCTTTTTTCAAAAATGAAATTTAGAAAAAAACAACAACTCTAAATCTTTCATAGATTTAGATCACTGAGTTGTCCAGGAAAATATATTTTAATCTTTAAAAATATATATTTAAAAAAGAAAGTAAGTTCTTTTTCGGAAGCTGGAAGAAAATATTTCAATGCTAATAAAATCTGAAACTTTCCATAGAAACGTGGCACGCAAGATTTAGCTCGATGTTTATCAAAATTTCAGGTAAATGTGTATTTATTGTTTACAGAAGAACAATCTACATCTGTTGGAGCAAAAATGATTTTTTTGCCTAAATGCATATTTCAAAGTTACGTATACTTCAGGAAACATAGGCTGGAGTTTCTTAAATTTCCCCAACAGAATTTTGTGTCATTGCTCCATCAGCTTCTATATTTTGATAGATACAGACAGAGTTGTCAGGTTTCCCTACAGTTTATCTGATTACTCATTTATCATTCACATTATCCCAGAATTGTTATTTCAAGCTAGAACATTTAGTAATATTATAACTATTTCTCTAAATGGGACTATTTTTGAAGCTATAGCTGCTGTTATTATAACGCTCTATTTTATAGACAGTATTGTGTTCTTTAGACACATGTTGGGAACCAATCAGTGATGGTATTCAGCTGGTTCGGTGCTTTCAAACTGCTAGGTTGGCAGAAGCTGGGACAAGTAACGGGAGCTCACCCCATTATGCGGCGCTAGGGATTCGAACCACTTAACTGCCAACCTTTTGATCGACAAGCTCAGCATCTTAGCCACTGAGCCACCACGTCCCTTATTATATTATTATTAGAAATCTTATACTCACCTAGATTTTCTATGTACATTTTTTAAAAAAACATGATTCATGTATTGCCTTAGTTTTAGTTTGGATGTGATAGTCTATTGTGCACTGTTAATGTTAGGTCAAAAATTTAACATATCCCAAATTTTATTTGTTTAATTGAAAGCAGTTTTCTCACTCAGAACTTAGACAGTTTCCCTCTCCCTAAGGCCCCAGTCAGTTGAATGACAAATGTCTCAATGTAGACAAGCTTTGCATAGCAAGCAATTAAATTTATGCAACTCCATAAAGTATAATTAAAAAGAGTAATGATATTGTGAAAGATTGATTGAAGATAGTTTGCTATCAATTATTTGTAATCATGGCTTCCTGGAGCCTCTGGCTCAAAGGCAGACATTACAAATGATTTTCAACTATTATAATGTAATGAAAGAGGGAATACTATCATTATTTATTTATTTAAAATATTTATATGGCCACCCATCTTACGACACATAACCATAATGATAAAAATACAAGATTTAAAAACAATTTTTAAAAATCAAGAAAAGCCAGGAACCAACCTATTATAATACCCATTAAACTCTACTGACCCGAGGCTCCATCCTTGCTGCCCATTCAGTTCTGGTGGGTTTAATACTCTGATTCAACACTTTTTTAAAAATTGTGCATATATATGTGTGTTTGTGTATTGAAATTTAATTAATAATAGCCTAAGAATTTTGAACCAGGACTCCATTTACAAAGGAACCAGTGAGACTCCTTTCCTCCTGTAGCTTTTACAGTAGCCTTTCTAATTATCATCATTGTCTTCTACTACCAACTGTCAGCTTTCCACAAGCAGTTTTGGTTTCTCTTGTTACCTTTTGCATTTCAAAATGGAGGAATATCTGAGATTTGAACAAATAAGGAGGGTGGCATTATTGATTTGCAGAAAAGGGAGGAAATGTTACAATTTTCATCTGCATTTTTCTTATGTTGCTGAAGTTGTAAGAGTTTCAACAAATAAAAAATGAATTCAGCATTGTTACTAAAGCATGGAGAGCTTGGATTGAACAAAATAGAAGCCATTATATAACCATAGCAACTAGACCCAATCGAGTCCTTCTTGCCACTCTGCTCCTTTCATAGCACAAAGCCCTGTTTTATAAAATGATACCTTTGGTCTTTATAGCCACACCCAATCTTCCATTTGCAAGCAATTTGTATTCAATATCCGTAAACAGGATTAAAAATACAATTCAGCTGAAGTGAAAAATTGAAACAATCCAACAAAATAGATTAAAATCTGATAAATGCGGGAGGTATGCAGGTTCAGCATTACAAAGAATTAGTAAAGTAATTAAATATTAAAAGCATGGAAGCAATTAACATGCTCCTTAAAAAAATAAACACAAATTGACAACAGGGAGGGAGCAAGCACAAAGAGGGGGTTACATTCTTTTACATGATAACCACAGTCTATTGTTGCATATAACCTCTGAAGCTGGTAGAGTTTGCTTCTAGATCTAATAATACTTTAATATATGTAATTTCTGTATGGGTAAGAATATTATGCTGCAGAAATCATGCATATGTACAGGAGAAGTATATTTGTATCAAGGCCACACAATGATACCTGTTATTAAATGTTCATCATGGCCAACTCACCATGGCCAACATACCATAGCCAACTTGCCATGTCCAACTCACTGCAGAACAACTGTCTGGAGGACAAGAGTTACACAAATATCAAAGAAATGGTGGAATAGAATCATTAAAAAAAGGATGCAAAAGGAGGAACAGAATGATATGTGAATGACAATTTTTTTAAAAAAAAATATTTTAAATACTTGAATTGTTAAATTGTCCTGTGGTGAGTTGGCTGCGTTGAGTTGGCCGTGGTGAGCTGGCCGCAGCAAATTGGCTATGGCGAGTTGTCCCATTCCGATCTGAAGGTGTTTCATTATTTATAGACAACATTTTAATTTATGTTCCTTCTGAACATGAAGACAACCAGAGACTTTTAAAAGTTTTAGCAATCATTCAGGTCAAAGGCCTCCAACTGAACAAAATCAATGATTTCCCTTATTTTATACAATATCTGGGACATCATATCATTGAATATGGAGTAAGCCAAGATTCAAAGAAAGAATATGAGGAATTAATTCCTTAATTTGACTGCCCAGAATCATCTTATACAGGAGGTGGGCAGCATAAAAAATAATAATAAATAAAGTAATACATAAAATAAATAATTCCCTAGAATTTGTAAATGAAGTAAAATGATTTAGGGGAAGTTGCAGTGTTAGGTTTCCATTACAATTGGAAGACATTATGAACCCTTTAAATGAACTGCAAATATTCTTCATTTGGCAGGGAACAACCACAAAATGAGGGATTTAGGAGTGCCAACTCTTAATCAAGTGTCCTGTATTGATATTCCATAAACAGAAGCCTTGATCACCATCAGATCACCCAATACAATACCTCAAGTGTAATTTAAGTTCTGTCAAACTTATTATTAACTGAAATAGACACTTGGTTCAATGTATAATTTGAACCATACTTAAGAAAGAGTTCAGCCTAAATTGGCATCTTCCAAGATGAACTAGGAGAAGGAGGTTCCAAAAATAATCTCAATTATTTATTGTCATTTAAGGAAAGAAGAATTTTGGTAGTTGGACCTAAAAAAATTGTCTTGTGCATCTACTTCAAACACATCAAATTATGTATTTGACATGCACTATAAAATGTCCATGAATCATTGCAGCTCACTTCCTTGCACAGTGGAGATACCTAAAAGTAAGCAGTGAAATTTTTAATTGTTTGATCCCGTTTTTAACAGTTTGTCTCACTTTATCTGATCAAGCCATCTATTTCAAAATGACTAATTGAGGTTAAAATCCTACCGGAATATGGAAATGCTTTTACTGTTTATTGGTATGATATCCAAAAGTGATACCTTTAATCTCAAACAACTTCCATGCCCTCTAGACTGCCCCCTATTTCCTAGTCCAATGGCTTGCAACATGATGGGAAAGGGATAATTTATGATTGTTGAACATCCCTGCCCCATTATAATTTAACTACACTCCTTTTAGCATAGGCATCTTGCCCTCCAGTTTTTATTTTATTACTTTCCAATATCTACCATGTTCCTCAGTGCGCATATGGGTTCTGGGGATTTAAGTTAAATTCAATGCAAAACAGCATTCCATTTTCCCCACAGTTTGTTCAAACTACCAATAAGGCAGAATCAAGGGAACAGCAAAATACTTTCATTTTCTCAGCCTCAAGCATAGCTAATTGCAGAGCATACTATGGTTGCTTAATTTTTTTCCATCCTTCCTGGATTTAGCTGATAAAACAGGAAAACTATCTGACTTGCCTCAAGAGGTTTGGAGGGGGGGGGGGTTGAGCTTAAAATTTCAGCATCTAAACACACATGCACACACACAATTACATTACACAATTTTAACCCTATCTCTATCCTTATTCTAGAGTTAAAGAAGGGCTTATAGAGGTAGATGGCAGTGCTTATCTCAGATAATCTGGTAATTTACTCTATACTCTTTATTTGCATGACTGCATTTCCACTCACGCTAGTAATACTATTACTAAATTTGCAGATGATACAACAGTGGTGGGACTGATCTCCGGTTTGGGGAGGGGGATGAGTCTGCCTAAAGAGATGAGGTGGAACGGTTGCTTTCATGGAGTGGAGACAATAACTTGGTCCTTAACACAAATAAGACCAAAGAGCTTATATTGGACTATAGAATGAATAGATCAGACATCCAGCCCTTGCTTATCAATGGAGACCAAGTGGAGCAAGTGGCCAGTTTTAAGTTTCTGGCTGTTATCATAAAATAGGACCTGACCTGGGGCACTCACATTGAAGCACTGGTCAAAAGGACCCAGCAGAGATTATACTACCTGAGACTTTTCAGGAAACAACTGAATGAAAAACTGCTGGTAGTCTTCTACTGCTGCACCATAGAGAGTATTTTAACTTACTGCATCTGTGTATGGTTTGCAAATTGCACAATGGCAGATAGAACAGCACTCCAGAGGGTCAACGTCATTGCCCAGAGGATCATTGGTTGCCCTCTCCCCCCCTTGGAAGAGCTTTATAGCTCCCGCTACCTTAAGAAAGTTCAAAACATTCTTAAAGATCCATCTCATCCTGGGCATCCTTTTTTTGAACTATTACCATCTGGCAGACGGTACAGGACAATGAAAACAAGGACAAATAGGCTGAAAAACAGCTTCTATCCCAGGGTAATAAGCATATTGAATTCTACGGTATAGTGCAATATCAGGTTTACAATTTCAATTATATAGAATGTAAAGGATGTATGTTTGTGTTTTTATTTTTATAGTTATAATGTACACTGAAAATGGCATTTAATTTCATTGCATCCTGTGCAATGACAATAAAGTAAACTAAACTAAACTTTTTTTTTGTCAGACTTTGGTCTTTCTTTCCATCATATCTTGACATCTCCACTATGCTTTCTGTATTTATTTGCTATTGCCGCTCAGTGCTCTTTATCTTGTTTGGTCTTCAGTATGCTTGTTGTGGCCTGTTGGCCGCTGGCCCCTCCAGCAGCCAAATCAGATGAGGAGGAAGCATGGGAGTCAGGGCCAGCATCAAGGCAACCTGAGAGCTCCGAGGGGGAAGAGGGAATGAACTGTCAGAGAGAGGGGGGGCAGAGTCTGGGCTGTCCATCAGCCCTCAAATGGAGAGTCAACAGTCCCCAGGTCTGGAGGTGCCTGATGAGGAAGAGAAGGAACAGCTGGGTTCAGTGCCTGATGTGCACATGTGCAGAAGGTAGAGAATAGGAGAGCAGTGTAATCTGTGGGTTGATCATTGGGAAGAAGAGCCACCACTGCTAGCGAAGCCCCACCCTAGCTCTGGGGATAAAAGGTAGTGGGCGGAGATGAACAGATTTGGCAGACAACTATTCATCTCCCCTGCCAGACAGATTTGTTAGCCTGAGGTGAAAGAGAAACTTTTTGCTGGAGCTGCTGGGGCTCCTAATAAAGGAATCATTGCTTCAACTACAGAGGGTTTGTCGTGTTTGGGGAGCTGCATCAGAACAATGCTTCTTTAGATTGTGTCCAATTCTCTTCACCAATACAATTACTTGTCATGCCCTGTCAGAGTCTGGCTCTGAGATGAAAGATGAACAGCTGACAGAGAGCGAGAGAGTGACTCTGTTGGCTGTGGAGGAAACTGGGGAAGGGCAAAGTCAGGCTGGGCAGAGCAGGGAAGAGGTAGAACAAGGGAGAGGAGGTTCTGATGAAGACCAAGGCCCACTCCCTCCTCATCCTAGGGCATGCAGGGAAGAATGCAGAAGAGAGCAACATGGGTTGCTTTGCTTACAAGGAAGGAAAGGATCCCGATTCCCTTCACAAGGCACACCTGGGGATGGAATTTAAAGGAGAGGCAGTTGGGAATGGCATTTGTTGGGAACAAATGCTGAATTAATCTGGTGCTGAGAGTTGTGGCCTGCATTCCTGGCATTCTCTCCTGACTGTGTGAATTACTGCTGTGCTACTGTGTGCCTAGCTTGTCTTGCTGGGATTATTCTTCGTATCTGAAACTCCTTCTCTTGCCTTGCTGGACTGATTGATTGTAGTCATTCTGTTTACAGCATTGGGACTGAGTTATCTTCAGGTTTGTGGGAGAGCTTTTCTCCAGGCTGTAAAAGGGACGTTGGGGGCAGAGTTGGTGCCAATAAAGGACACCATCTGGTTCTCTGGCTGTGTTGCCTTCATGCCATGCCCTGGGTCATCACATTACCGAATCCTACTGATTAACCTATGAAGATGTCCGTTTAGATTCTCAGTTTCCTATTATCAGAAAAACTAGCATAAATGAATCTGAAAATATTTGTTGTACTAGTTGCATGGATGTGAAAGCTAACTGTCAAATTCTGAAACAACAAAAACAACCTTTCAAGGAATGTTGGACACCATAAATGAAAGGAAAAAATATAACTATTAATATATGTGGTGAATATTAAACAGCAACAAAAAGAAATGAATAATTCAATTTCGCCTTTGATCTGTTAATCCAAGAATGGAAATTAGATGCAAACTGCTTCCCTTCTCATCTCTCTCTCTCTCTCTCTCTCTCTCTCTCTCTCTCTCTCTCCCTCTCTCTCTCTAAAAAAGTATTACTGTTGGGATGTTAGGACTCTAGTTCAAGGTATGGTAGTTAGTTATGAAATAATTAGATGCATTACATGAGTATTTAGGGACAGGGAAATTATATAATCTTTGATGTTGAGAAACCTATCAATATATTGTCATATCTTTATTGAAAAACTCAACTAAAGCGATGAAATTTCGAAGATCTAAACAAATATTAGAAATCAGAAAATACAGAACTATCTTTCAGACAAATGTTCCAGAATTAATCTACAAGACCTCAGTATAATCCTATGAATATTATATGACATATGGATTTCTCAGGAATCCACTGGATCTCCTCCCTCTCTTATAACTTTTAGGATTACTAAATTTGATGATATAGCTTGATTTGAGCATCTGATTTTAGATACACATATGAAATTCTTCAATTGCCTGGCAATTCTCCTTTTCCAGTCACAGCAAAAGAGATAGGGTGGATTGAAGTCTCTATTATTCCTTTAGTCAGTGCAGGAAAGAAAGAGGACTTAGAAGTAAGATTCTTACTTTTCCTTCTTAATCTAAATGAGGACGAAAAGGTAGACTGGAATCTGGGCTATTTGAATGCTAAACAATCCTTGGTTATTCTTTGCATGATATGTGAATAAGATATATTAGCTAATGTGTATCTGGTTTCCTAACATGTAACATCCATATTTTCATTAGGATTTGATGGTATGCTGAATTACACATCCAAATTCATGAAATCCTATGTTTAAAAGAGTACTTAAAAATCTGCATAGGGAAAATATTAACTTTAGGCAACAGGCTGATAGTTGCATATATCAACACTTGGTTGAAAATCTCCAGCAAGATTGCACTTCCAATAAGATCCCTAGAGGATAATTTTCCTTCTAATATATTTTTCTTCTAATCTAGATAGCTGTGAAATTTTCATCCTATTGTATTGAGTCATAATCATTCCATAATTAGCACTAGACGTTGTACATAATTAGTTATTCCTGTGGCAGACAGGCATGAAATATATTTCTCTATCTCTTTATTATTTTACTAAATTGCCAGTGGAGATTTTTAAAAATGAATAATGATGTTTATGCTTATAGCTTCATGTTCCTCATTTCCTTGGTAATTGTCAAGGTGTAGATAAACTGTAACCATGGTAGCAATCATTTCGTATACCTTTAAAGGAAATGCAATGGACCTTTTCACACTGATTTAACACATAGCAGAAGTATTAATTGTGTTGTCCTATAGAAAATTTGTCTCTCAACAAAGAATATCAATTCTAGCATATACCTTAGCTGACCACTTTTAGAAATGTAGGACTACAATGTCCATATTTACTCTAAGACACGTAGAGGGTAGTCCATCAAATATGGACTTTAAGCTTTATTCCAAGCTTAAATAATAAAGACCACTGGCAGTAACTATTCAGTAGACGGAATCTTGATACAAGTTTTTTTTCTAAATTCATGTGATTACCACGAGTTTTAAAATATTTTTTTTTAAATTAACCTATGTATTATATAGAGAGCTTTTCACTTTTGTATAGTGTTTTTTTGTAGAGAATGCTCCTTCTCTGCCAAGAATATTCACTCTACAAGGAAAGAAACTTCTAATAAAAAATAAGTAGGTAACTAACCTTTCGTTTGTAAACACAATTCTTAGAGTCGTGCTTTGCAGGAAGGTGCCTGTACTTGTCATCTCCTCCCAGTGGGAAGACAGTGGGAAGGAAGGAAAGAGAAAGAGAAAGAGAAAGAGAAAGAGAAAGAGAAAGAGAAAGAGAAAGAGAAAGAGAAAGGTAGGTAAGTAGATATGGCTTGGATGCCCATAGAAAAACCCCAACCTCCAATCACTACTGCATGTGATTCTAAGAGCTAAAAAGTTCATTACATTGATATGATTTCGTTGGATGAGAAATAATTAAAATGGAAAGATGAAAGATCTTAGACAAAAAAAAAAACCCAAAAATCAAATTCATAATTTCTCTTACAAAACCTTATTAGAAGAGAGATGTAACTGGTCTTTTGTTGACCTTGATGAAGAGGAGCATATAAAGAAATTGATTGCACACACCTACATATGATAATAAAAAGAACTTTTCAGAAAATAGGAAATAATTTTAAAGATGGAGATCATTATTTTTAATCCAACCTGACCAAATATTTCTACATTTATTTTAAACTACACAAATTAAATGTTATTTGGAATCCAGACTTTCTTTCTTCTATCTGCTCTTCTTGTGTAGCCTGTTGATAGAATTTTTATTTTTGTAGGGGTTCCATATAAATAGTACTGAATAGAACCCTTATTATAGAAATGAAGCAACTCAAATAATATCAGGTCATCCACACCACTGATCTAATTTGGGTTATGTGCACTGGAGTCTCTTTGAATCTAAAAGGCTCCTAATTAGCGTTTTATTACAAAATTTTAATCTCTTTCACAACAATTTAGCTTCGATAGTTGGTGCTCTTAATTCAGTTCCTTGTTAATGAAGTCACTGCAATAGTCTGCCCTTTGAAATGCAAAATGAACCATTTTTCTGCTAAACTGTCAGAATATTTAAACATCTTGCATTTTCTTCCACTTGAGAATCTGGGATTTGATATGCAGAACTAAAATCTATATATAGTAGTTATTTCGATTAACGTTATTATTTTTTTCCCTTGTGATAATGCTTTCAATATCTGAAAAAGTCAAAATAATTATTCATAGCAGCAATACTTTTGACAGCTTGGCAATTCATTTGTGGAAACTATTTAGTTGCATATATTCAGGCTTCACTTAAATAAATACTTGAAAGTACTATCAGATGCTAGTTCACAAAGAGCCATGTATGAGCTTTGTTGGATGAGTGAAAAATATTCATAATATGAGAATTGCATTTTCTCCAAGGAAAGATACAGGATTGGTGTTAACTTCTACTAACTTCTAATAAGGGGCACCGTTTTGCGGTGGTTCTCCTCCTTCCTCTCCGACCGCTCACAGTTTGTGTTGGCAGGGGGGGCAGAGGTCAACCTCGAGGCGTCTCGCATGGGGAGTGCCGCAAGGGTCGGTCCTCTCGCCCCTTCTGTTCAACATTTATGTGAAGCCGTGGGTGAGATCATCCGTGATTTTGGGGTGAAGTGTCATCTGTACGCTGATGATACTCAGCTGTACATCTCCACCCCAGACTACCCCAACGATGCCCTTGATGTGTTGTCTCGCTGCCTGGAGGCCATGCGGGTCTGGATGGGGAGGAACAGGCTCAGACTCAACCCCTCCAAGACTGAGTGGCTGTGGCTTCCGGCGTCCCGATATAGTCAGCAGGTGCCATCGCTGACTATTGGGGGTGAATCCTTGCCCCCACGGAGAGGGCTCGCAATCTGGGTGTCCTCCTGGACGCAGGGCTGTCTTTAGAAGAGCATATGACAGCCGTGGCCAGGGGGGCCTTTTATCAGGTTCGCCTGATTCGCCAGTTGCAGCCCTTTCTGGACCGGGACACCTTGCGCATGGTCACTCACGCCCTTGTCACCTCCTGGCTGGACTATTGTAATGCTCTCTACATGGGGCTCCCCCTTGAAAAGCACTTGGAGGCTCCAGCTGGTCCAGAATGCGGCCGCGCGGGTGGTTATGGGCGCAACCCATTGTGCCCATGTGACACCCCTCCTGCGCAAGCTGCACTGGCTCCCAGTAGTCTTCCGGGTGCGATTCAAGGTGTTGGTCACCACCTTTAAAGCGCTCCATGGCACAGGACCCGAGTACCTTCGAGACCGACTTCTGCCACCAATAGCCTCCTGCCGGCCAGTTCGCTCCCACAGAGAGGGTCTCCTTAGGGTGCCATCGGCCATGTTATGTCAGCTGGCGACACCCAGGGGGAGGGCCTTCTCTGTGGGAGCCCCAGCCCTGTGGAACGAACTGCCCCCGGAAATACATAAGATCTCCGACCTCCGGGTGTTTCATTGTGCACTCAAGACCCTGTTGTTCCACCAGGCTGGTCTATCAACATAACAATTTTAAATTGGGTTTTAAATTTCTGGGGTTTTAAATCGAGCCAAATTTATTTAATAATTTTAAACTATTTTAACTGATGTTGTCTTGTGTTTTTAATAGGCTGTACACCGCCCTGAGTTCTTCGGGAGAAGGGCAGTATAGAAATAAAATTATTCTTATTATTCTTACTGCCCTTCTTCTGGTCTTCCTTACAAGAAAGAACAGTGATTATGTTCATATTCATTCCAACTTACTCATTTTGAAATAAATTGCCCTGGTTTCATGAATATACAGCAGAAGACCCAAAACAGTTTTCATTATTATTTTTCTTTCATTCAATAATGTCTAAACCACACTGAAAATTTTGGGCTTAGACAATTTAGAATTTCGCCATCTTCGGTCTGACCTAAGCATAGTACATAAAATTATCTGCTACAATGTCCTACCAGCCAATGAATACTTCAGCTTCAACCAAAACAATACAAGAGCACACAATAGATACAAACTCATGGTAAACCCATCCAAACTAGACTGCAGAAAATATGACTTCAGTAACAGAGTTGTCAACGCCTGGAATGCACTACCTGACACTGTGGTTTCTTCCCCAATCTCCAAAGCTTTAATCTTAGACTGTCTACTGTTGACCTCACCCCATTCCTAAGAGGTCTTTAAGGGGCGTGCATAAGCGCACCAGCATGCCTACCATCCCTGTCCTAATGTTTTCTTTTATTCGTATCCTTTTCATGTATTTATAATTATGTTTACACTTGTATCTGTCATAAAATACATGCTTGACGAAAATAAATAAATAAAAATAAAATAAAATAAAATAAATAAATTTCCTGGATTTCCCTACACTTTTCTTGGCAAGGTTTTTCAGAAGTGATTCGCCATTTCCTCTTTCCTAGATTGAAAGAAATAAAGTGGTCACCCAGGTGGCTTTGTGGCTAAAGTGGGATTAGAATTCAGTTTACTAGTTTCTAGACTAATGCCTTAACCACTACACCAATTAATAACCTAATGCAATGGCTTTTAAAGAAATGTAAACCTGCTTTAACTGTTGAGATAACACAAACAAAAAAAAAAAATCTGAAAATTCATAGATCATGTCCAGATGAAGAGATGGCAGACTGCATACGGTTCCATGAAAAGCAGAGCTAATGTTACCCACGGTGACATGAAGAATTGCCAAGTAAACAGCTGTTTGAAACTTCTCCAAACCAAGAGATACTTGAGATGACCCACAAGTGCTCCAGACAGCTGCTCCACATGAGGAGGCCACAAGATAGTGGTCTATGGTGGATTTAGAGTTCTGGGAGATAAAATAATAGCCAACGTGCTCTAATTGTGGTCAGCACATTTTCAGAAATTGCTTGTTAACTGCTTTTCAGTCTTTAGAAACCTTTGTATCAACAACTTTTACATCACCGAGTAAGTTTCTTTCAGTCCTTAGTGAAAGTAAGTTTTAACTACAAGCTTAAAACTTTAAAAAGAAGGGAGAATAAACAGCAAAGATATTATTAAAACTTTAAGAATAAAGTTATTTATTATGGGTTAATTTATTATGGGTTATGGGTTAAAGGTTCAGATAAATTTGAAGTAAGATTTTGGAATTAATTATAAAGAATCTTTCTCAGAAGAAAATGCTTTTGTTTTGAATAAAAAAACAAATTATATTGTATATAATTATATAATAATGTATATAATATATATAAATATATTTATTTATTGTTTATTTATTTATTGGTTCTATTTATATGCCACCCTTCTCCAGAGACTCAGGGCGGCTTACAATGAGTTAAGCAATAGCCTTCATACTTTTGTATATACCTGCTTAGTAGGACTTTCGGCCCCCCCTAAGCAGTGTTCTTTTTTAAACAAAGTCAGCTTATTGCCCCCACAATCCCGGTCCTCATTTTACCTACCTCAGAAGGATGGAAGGCTGAGTCAACCTTGAGCCTGGTGAGATTTGAACTCATAGTAATTGGAGGCATCTGGCAGCTAAGTGCTACTTAACAGCACGTTAGTCCGCTGCACCACCAAGGCTCCTTTATTATATATATCCAATTATATTGAACTTCAGCTTTCATAATTCTCAGCTAGCTAGTATAGGTGGGGGATTCTCAGTGGCAGAAGGCTAATGAAAAAGGAGTAGATAATTTGATGCAATACGGAAGAAGTGAGAGACGTTGTTGATTGAAAAAAAATTATCATGGATCATTGGCTCAGAATATCATTGCTTCGGAATACTGAAACTTTAAAAAGAAATATTGTTTTTAAATATTTGAAAAGCTGTATGTTCCCCTATCTCTCAGCTGTACTATTGGTGAAATCCAACCTACTTGCCCAGGGAGATCTAAAGATTTCAAGTCAGCTATTTGCAATAAAAAATAAACTGTGATGTCCATGAAACAGCCGTGCCCATGGGCATCTGCCGGCAATTATGAAAACACGGCCACATTGTAAGCTCTGTTCCTGTGGGCATATATATGATGTAGAGATAAAGAGACAAGGTTTATGCCCAAATTACACAATAGTTGTTTCATAAGATTGACCTATTTGCAACACCCCCACCCCTCCCAAGGAAGCGAGTACCATATGTGGAGTAGGTTGTTGCTTCTTTCACTCATACTCTTTGACCATAAGGCAATTTAAAATTGTTTTAAAGCTTGGGAATTTATGTCATTCATAGTCTTTCTAAATATCTCGAATGTTAATTTATACATTTATCTAATGAAAAGGGAAGGGAAAGGGACAGGCAGATAGAAGTGAACACAGTTAATTTCAGTGCAGTGATATTTTTCGAAGAGGTTTGCATTGGAATGATGAGAAGAGAGACCAGTGACCTTTTCAAGATCTCATTTTAAATTGAAGAGATAAGATGAGGAATTGAAAGAAATTGGATGTTATATAATAGCTTTGTTGCTTAATTGAAATGGAATCTTGTTTTACACTTCTCTAATTAGGTGCACTCAAATAAAGTGAATGAAATAACTTTAGGTAATGGGACAACCTTCATTAATCTGTTTGCTAGAAAAGCTCTTCCTTAAACAGGATAAATAGCACATTCAACAAATTTTGAAATGTTGATTTTTAGTTGAACAGTAGTGCAAAAACAAACAAACAACAACTTTTTCCCAAAAGCATCTGGATGACATCCTGCCCCCTGGACTGGATCCAGGACTGGATTTTGAAGAAAGAGATCTAGTGGTTTTTAGAAAGGGAGAATTTTGAGTCTGAAGACCTCTGAGGAAGATATGGATTAGTCTAGTGGTAAAGCAGTTCTGGAACTATTTAGAGGTGAAGAAAGCACCTTAGGCTTAGCAGAAGCTAGAGGTCTTGCAACTAGTAGAAGAATAAAAAGGAAAGAAGAAAAGGAAGATAGGAGAGCACCCACAAGTTCTAAACAGACATGATGAAGCATCGTAGTCAAACATCTGCAATTTTTCTACATGTGCCAACAATGTACACATGTACAAAGAGTTGAGCTTTAATTGCAATTCCATATCCTGTTCTCTCTCTCTCTTTTTTTTCTCTCTCTCTCTCCCTCCCTCCCTCTCTCTCTCTCTCTCCCTCTCTTACACACACACCTATACATACACCCTCCTTAGATGCCAAAGTTTGTTAAAACTAAATGAGATCAGACTGTATGAAGAACAACTGATGTGCTGAACTGTGCTGGACTAGATTGTGTTATTATTGTAGGAGAGAAAGAAGGAGGAGTGAAATAGCAGCAGGAAGCTGATGTATGATGGGAAGATAGATAATTGTATCAGACATTGGTGTAGTTCAAATATGATACTAGGTAGATGGGCTGGCTAGCACAAAGCAGTAAGCAAAGGCCAAGGTGCATGGCCAACAGAGGAAGCAGCACTTGCAAATATCTCCTGTATTGGTGCAAATGAATAGGTTCCAGTGGAAGAAAGCAGCATGGAAACCGAAAAGATAGAAAGCTATAGAGAATTACAGAGATGGCCCTGAAGAAGGTATGTGATAGTAGTTAGCAAAATCTGATTTAATCCTGGAATAGAAAACAACATTAGAAAGAAACGAGCTCTGCCTTCTTTCTGCAGGGAAAATGCTGCAGGCTTCCAAGATTCTGTTACCATAGCCTTTATCAATAAAGTAAAGGTAAATCCTGTGGAGTCTTGTTTCCTAACCTGGCCTACTTTGAAGGACTAACACAAGCAGGGAATGTGGCTGCTGAACCTGGGCTATCAGCAATCAATAAGAAGAGCCTGGGGTTACCATAGTTAAAGTTCTCTTTTTTCTTTTCTTTTCTTTTCTTTTCTTTTCTTTTCTTTTCTTTTCTTTTCTTTTCTTTTCTTTTAGTTTTGCTTAGTTTTGTGTTTAGTTTAATTTATGAAATCTGCATGCTACTCAACTTTCAATGGCTCAGGCTGCTTAGAAATAAAAAGAAATAAAAATAAAAGATAGAAACGTTGATAGAAACCAAACTGGAGTGATAAAAGAAACAAACTTTCCCCTTGAATTCAAGGGGACCTTGCTCACTTTTGTTAAAAGCTGGGAGAAGAGCCTTTTCAAGACAGTAGTACGGTTGGAGGGCCATCCAGATCTCAAAGGAATCTTGTTCAAAAAGGCAGGCAAGAAATCAGGAAAGATACAGAAATACCTGGTCTAAAAATAAAAAATCAAGAATATAAACTGCAAGCCTTTGCAGATGATATAGTATTCATTTTAGACAAACCCATACAATCTGGACCAAAATTAATAATAAAAGTACAACAATATGGAGAAGTAGCGGGATTGAAAATTAATAAACAAAAAACTAAAATTTTAACAAAGAATCTTAACAAGCATCAAGAAGAATTGGAAAATATATTAGGGATACAAACAGCAAAGAAAGTTAAATACTTAGGAGTATGGATTACAAACAAAATATCAACGTTGAAGGAAGACAATTCTATTAAATTGGCTAAACAAATAGAAAAGGATTTGGAAAGATGGGCAAAACTCCAATTGTCTCTTTTAGACAAAATTGCTACCATTAAAATGAATATTCTGCCAAGAGTGTTATACTTATTTAGGGTAATACCAGTAAACCCAGGAAGAACATATTTTAAAGGTTTAGACAGAATGATATTAAAATTTATTTGGCAGGGAAAAAAAGCAAGAATCAAATTAAAACATCTACAAGACAAGAGAGAGAGTGGGGGGAATGGGACTCCCTGATTGGCAGAGTTATTACAAAGCCTCAGTGTTAATATGGATAAAAGATTGGATCGAACTCAAAAATATAAGAACATTAATATTGGAAGGTTTTGACTTAACAAAGGGATGGCATGCATATCTTTGGGGAGAGAAAATTACAAAACAAGAAGAATTTCGCAGACATATTGTAAGAGACAATTTGCTTAAAATATGGAATGAAATCAGAAAATATCACTATGATAGGATTCCTAGGTGGACTTCCATAATGGAAGCATATATTTATCCAAATACAATAGATACAAATAAATTAAAAACATATAAAGACATCTTAAATGAAGAAGGAAAATTAAAAACAAGAGAAGAATTGAGAATGCAAAATGTGGAAATAGAGTGGTGGTCATATTTGCAATTAAAATCCAGATATAAATCTGATATGGAAAAAACTGGAATTCAAATGGAACCAAATCAGTTGGATAAAATTTTATTAGGCTCCATGAGAAATTAATAACCAAAATTTATAATTTTCTATTGGAATATAAACTAGCAGAGGAAGTAGTTAAAGAGAATATGATCACATGGGCGACAAATTTTGGGTATGCAATAGAATTAAATAAGTGGGAAAAATTGTGGAAAAGTATTAATAAATTAACATTATCTGTACCATACAAAGAAAATGCTTATAAATTGTTCTATAGGTGGTATCTACCACCGGTGCGAATTTCTAAAATGTTTCCCGGCACATCTCCACTCTGTTGGAAATGTAAAGCGCATAAAGGGACATACTATCATATATGGTGGTCATGTCCCAAAGCTAAAAAATTCTGGAACAATATAAAAATGCAACTGGAACAAATAATAACTCAAAAGGTGCCATTAAAACCAGAAACTTACTTATTAGGAATACCTGCAAGCAAATATGAAAAAGAAATAATATATTTAATAACACACATTTTGACTGTAGCAAGAATTATATATGCACAAAATTGGAAACAAGAAGAGGTCCCGACTCAAGAGAAATTAATATCCAAAATTATGGAATGCGCTGAGATGGATAGATTTACCAAGGAGATCCAAGGAAAGGAAGAATCTGAATATTATCTGGTCTGGCAAAAATGGTATAAATGGTTAGAGGGAAGTGAAAAAAAAGAGAGAAGAAGAAAGAAAGAAAAATTAAATAAAAGAAAAGATATCAATAGAGTAAAATAAATTTTTACATCAAATGAAATTTAAGAAAGAGACACGAGATATCAATAAAATAATATCATTATATAAGGTGAGAGAAATATTGTATATTGAAGAATATAGGATATTGATATTGTAACAATTCAGATATTATAGATAGATGTCATTAATATGATGCTTGTTGTAAATTGTTTTACTTGCATTTATAAATGTATTATGTGGTTTCTTAAATTAATAAAAGTTTAAAAAAATTTTTAAAAAAAGGCAGGCGCTGCTAAAGAGAAGTCTCGCTTTCCAGTTTCCAATACTGTAGATAGCATTGTTTAACTGAAGAAACCAGGAGGGCACCACCAATCCTGCTATATTGAATTTGCTGGGTGGATACTATGCGAATTAGGCAGTTTCTCAAGTAATATGGCCTGATTTCATGAAGGGTTTTGTAGGTAACAATCAACATCTTGAATCACAGCCAGAACCAAACTGGCAATCAGTGCAGCTTCTGAAGCATACCCATCATTGTCCGCACTGCCTCATTAAAGCTTCCAGATGGTCTTCAAAATCAGCCCCATGTAGAGTGCATTGCAATATGTCAACAATGGTAATTATAGATCCTGCTGAAGACCCTGGTTAGATAAATGGAAAACTTGAACTTCAACCATACTTCTTAAATATTTTGGTGAGAATTGCTATCCAGACCTCTATAATGTTTTTTGCCCTGAGTGACAGTCAGAGAATGATATAGAGGATCTCCTGGAGTGAAAGAACCAGGAGAAATGACTTTCCTAGTAGAGACCACAGAGAAAAGTGAGAGCGAGACATGATGGTCGAAAAGAGGATCCTGAAGAGATTAGAAAGAGGGATGGGAGAAGTATTTGAGAATGGCATGGTCAAGCTAGTGTCAAGCACCAGGGTAATCAGAAAATCCAGGCAGTTCAAATGTATAAAGATTTATTGTAACCTTAACCTCTCTACAAGAACCTGAACCACTAATAGTCAAGGGAAATTAGCAGGAGTTAAGAATAGAAAGGAATTCAAGGTGAGCTGAACTTTGATCTCTTGTGGGTGTGAAGTGACTCATGACTGATGACTCGTGACTGATGATGGGGCTCAGCCTGGTCATCTCCTACAGGTGATACGTTAAAGAACTATAACTTGTAGGAGGGGAAAAAAATCCCGTTCGTTTAGAGGAAAAGGCTGCAGTGAATCTGTATGAGAGCAAAAGTGCAGAGCTTGAAGGGAAGAGCCAAGACTTCCATATACATATGTGAATTTGTGGCTAGAATCTTAATTAGCCCACGGCAAATGAATTTGGGAAATTTGTATCACAATTTCCAAGATTGCTGTCAACCCTGATACAAATGACAAAGATCAGAGAAGCAAGAACGATAGATAATTCAGTGAAGTGATTTTAATCCTTGTTATGGTAAATACAGAATCTTGAACACTAGGATAGGAATTACCCAGTCTCACTTTCAGTGTGTTAATTAAGGTGGTGATTCTTTGAGGGGTTTGAAATGCTTCTTCCCAAATTTCATCCACCTGGGATAAATTGTTTGTTTGCTTGTTCTTCAGTCATTCCTGAAGCTATCTAGAGCTTGCATTTAAATTTTGATAGCACAGAGATAGCAGAGTATATGGACTAATCGCTTTGTTAAGAATCATGGTTGCTAGGTAAACAGCTTTGAGATACTGTATGATACAGAGAGGATATACAACCAGATAGACAGAAGCATGCGTGTACAAGATTAATGCTTCATATGGCCACAAATGATGCCGACTGAAGTGGGGGTGGTTTTGCATCTGTTGTTTGTGTTCCTGGCTTTTATATCATTTGACCCACAGGACCCAAGGAGGCAGTAAGAGAAGTGGCTTTTATTACTCCTACTCATTCATCAGCTCACAGCCCACGGCCATCCAAAGAGACCTTAATAAAGAACAAGGGCAGTGAATTGGATCCTTTGAGAAAGGAGAAGTGGATGTTTTACTGTTTCATAAAACCAGTAAAAATGCATTCTTCTCATTTATGGAGGAATAAACAAAACTAGATTGGGTGATTTATAAATTGCAAGTCATAAACCACGATTTACAAATTGTGGTAATAATGTTTAATGAAAATGAAATAAATTACATTACATTCTGAATATAGTGTGAATCTGGACACATTTGCATTATTTATGATTTGGGCAGAAAGGACATTTCTTCTTGGTGAAAGAGGTAGATTGATGATTTCTGCCAATCTGTCTTTAGGTTAGCCTAGGCCAGACTGAGCATCGGTTTGGAATCCTTTTAAGCCTTTGGAATGACTCTTTGGCAGGTGTAATGGATCGCAAAATAAAAGTGAAAAAGTCCCATCACAATTTTTCAATATAATTTTACAATATACAGCAAGGGATCTGAAGTCCACAAGTCTTAAACTTGCCAAGGTTAGAGATCCCTGGTATACAGTATATACCAATAAACTCCATTTATCTTAATTGAATCATGTTCTTTCTCAACCTCAAAATCTGAACATTGATTATTCAACATCTAGTTTGGAAATATTTCAGAAATAATTGAGTTCCCATTACAACATTTAATTTCATTTAATTCATGGGGTGAAAGGCAGCCTGTCCCTTCTATAGAGTAGCCCAGTGCTCATTATTCATTCTACCGCTCCCTTTTCTAAAGAACTTATGTCCGTGTTTTTTAGCAGAAGAAATGTTCAACTACATGCATTGTGTCTAGACAAGAATGAATTTTCTATGCGAATTATGAATTGGATACCTGACAGGCATTTCAATATTATTAGCTATATTTAGATAATCCCAGCAGGAAATAGAGAATGCTGTCTTTGAAGAGAATTAGAAAGGAAGGTTTTCTCTCCAAATGTTTTTCAGATGACAACCCTGGTATTATATACAGCATTACAAAATTCTGCACAGCATTTTGAACAAGCAGATGACTATCATAATTTAAATTTAGTCTGTTTTTGTATGTATGTCTTCGACCACGATAAAGATTTAATTTATGAACTACATAACAAAAATTGGTTTAATACATAAAACATCATAAATTATATGACTAGAGTGTCCTGTGATATCTGGCTTTTGTCCAAGGGACTGGCGTAGGGTAGAATGGAATAGAAAGGATGGAATTAGGGTAATTGGACCTTGCTATGGTGACCCCCCCCCCCAATTAAGCACAGTACAGGTTTTCTGCAT
Source organism: Arizona elegans (assembly GCA_022577455.1). Lineage (NCBI taxonomy): Eukaryota > Metazoa > Chordata > Lepidosauria > Squamata > Colubridae > Arizona > Arizona elegans. Next base: position 41,383,910 of record JAKOOJ010000002.1, read on the forward strand.
TTGTATGATCCTTTTACTGTTTTTATTGTTTTATGATCATGTTTTATACTTACTGATTTTAATACTCTTGTAAGCTGCTCAGAATTGTTTAAGATGGATGGCATACAAATAATAAATGAATCCATTAATTAATAAATAAGTGTAGCCCAATTGCATGAAGTCAATTAGAATCTTAGAGGCAGTGGTGAAATCAAATATTTTTACTACTGGTTCTGTGGGTGTGGCTTGGTGGGTGTGGTGTGGCTTGGTGGGCGTGGCAGGGGAAGGATACTGCAAAATCTCCATTCCTATTCCACTCTGGGGAAAGCCAGAGGTGGTATTTGCCGGTTCTCCGAACTACTCAAAATTTCCGCTACTGGTTCTCCGAACTGCTCAAAATTTCCGCTACTGGTTCTCCAGAACCTGTCAGAACCTGCTGGATTTCACCCCTGCTTAGAGGGCTTTTTGGATCTGAATTCCTTAACTTAAAAGTAAGAAAATCTTAATTTTCTTAAGGTATCTGCTTCCCTTAGGCTGTGCAGTAAAAAAACACAAAAATCTCTTCAAGCCTTCTTTTTCTCTGAATCCCACAACCCTGCCACATGTTTTAACAACGCAAATCACCAACTAGTCAGCAGGCTGCTCAAAATTAAATATACCCAGTTGCAGCCTAACCAGCAATCCACTCAAAATAAAGTTCCCATAATCAACAAACACATTTTTGAAATATTTTCATACCCTTTTTTAAGACAGCGATAGTATTGATGAGGAAAACCATAGCACACAGTCTATAGATCATCTAACACTGACCCAAATTGTGCCAAACTAATTCAAAATGACTTCTACTTTAATGTAAATATAGAATCTTTCAAAAACTGATATATAAGCTCTTTTCCCTTTGAGGATTCAGAAGAATGGAACCATATAGACAACACTGATTAGGCTGATGGAACTGGAGAGATTTACAGCTACCAAATTTTATTGAAATAAAATATAAAATATAAAACTTCCTGCTGACAACAGTGGAATAGCCTAACTATGGGGATTATAGCTTCCCCACTTTTATGAAGAAGCTGGGTAGCTTTTCAGGGATTATTTAATTGGTTTTCCTGTATATTATGAAGGTTGCCTTAGATTTTTCATGAACTGAGCTTGGCACTAAACTATGACCACTTACTTGCTTTTATGGCATGGTAGCAGTGATGGAATTCAAATTTTTTTACTACCGATTCTGTGGGCATGGCTTGGTGTGGTGTGGTGTGGTGTGGCGTGGCATGGCTTGGTGGGCATGGCTTGGTGGGCGTGGCAGGGAAAGAATACTGCAAAATCTCCATTCCCACCCCACTCCAGAGGAAGGATACTGCAAAATCCCCATTCCCTCCCCACTCCTGGGGGAAGGATATTGCAAACTCTTCATTCCCATCCCACTCTGGGGCCAGCCAAAGGTGGTGTTTGCCACCAATAGTTTGGTATTCTCCAAACTACTCAAATTTTCCGCTACCAGTTCTCCAGAACCTGTCAGAACCTGCTGAATTTCACCCCTGGGTGGTAGATTTTGATGCCTCTGATCACTGGGGTTTATAGCTGGTTGATATGCTTGTTCTATTCTTGAAAGAAGCCCTTCTTTTAAATGTTTAAGAGTTAATATATCAGGATTGCTGGTTTCTGACAATATTCTGTGTTAGCAGAGGCAGATGATGTTGTAGGCTAACACAGCGAGATAGAATTTTAGAAGTAGGCAGGTTTCAGAGAAAGAGGTTAACCTCATTTTAAAAACAGTAAAAATTGTGTTAGTGCCTGGCAATGTTAGCCTTAGTTATTCAGAATACTTACATCTATTCCAATTCTGCAGAATGAAAAAAATTACTCAAGCATGTACTAATTTGACACAAGGATGAGCACCAGATTGGTCAGCCTTAAGCCTGTATTGATGGCTGACGTAAAATGCCAATTGTGTTGGCAAGACAACAAAAGAATAAAATATTAGCATAAGAAAGAACAAAAATAAATGTAGAAATTGAGAGTGGAGAAAATGAATGAAACTTAAAATAATTTTAGCATGGTACCTCAAAAGAGTTGATAGAAAAAAGAGTCTAATGAGATAGTAAAGCATGTTGGGCAGCTACTTCTTGGCATCAGGAAGCCCATCGCATCACTCAACTTGCCTCTTCAGCATTATGGAAATATTCAACACTGAATATTGTTTGGAACAATTCTGAAAACAATAAAAAAGCCACTGTAAGAACAAAAACCACTTCAAAAGACTGCAGTGCATTTCATAACCATTCAGTAGGTTTCTATCCTGCTCTACAGAGTAAAGAGTTGGTCTCTGACAGAAAACCACTTGAAGAAACTAGAAGCATTTGAAATGTGGATTTACAAATGGCTGTTACGTAAAAGCTGGGTTAACAAAATCAGAAATGAGGACGTGATAAGCCGCCTGGGAAAGCAAAGTGAAATAATCAAAGCCATTATAAAGTGAAAGAGTATTTTGGACATGTGATGCGACACCAGGGGTGGGTTCTAAATTTTTTTACTACCAGTTCTGTGGACGTGGCTTATTTTGTGGGTGTGGCTTGATGGTCATGTGACAATTCTTTAGGATTTAGCAGAGGTACTGGTCTATCACAGGTTTTTAACTGCTTGCAGAGCTGTACCGGTCTACTCATTTATTTTTGGAGGCACTGGTCTACCCATTTATTTTTGCAGACACCGGTCTACTCATTGTTTTTGGAGGCACTGGTCTACCCATTTATTTTTGCAGGCATCGGTCTACTCATTTGTTTTCGGAGGCACCGGTCTACCACCACATTGCCTTTTAACACTGATCAGCTGTAGGGTGGCCCTTTGAAGCCCCGTGGCAAGAGTTTAAACAGTTTTTTTCCTTCTAGCTGATCAGGTGGGACTCAGGAGGCAGCAATAGATTGGGGGTGGGGCCAAATAAAAGGTAAGAATAACGTGGGAGGGTGGGGGGCGCAAGGGGGGTGAGGGGGCAGAACCGGTTCGGTGATGTCATATCATCACCGCTACCGGCTCGGCGGAACCAGGCCGAACCGGGAGGAACCCACGACTGTGCGACACCCAGAAAAATACAGCATCCTTCACTTAATCCTCCAGGAAAAAATTGAAGGCAAATGAGGCCCAGACAGAAGAAGAAGATCATGGCTTCAAAACCTAAGGGACTGGTTTGGACAAAACTCAGCAGCATTTTTTCATACGGCTGTTGACAAAAATAGGAGTGCCAACATGATCGCCAACATCCAATGATGTACATGGCACAAGAAGAAGTGGGTCCTTGCTTCAGTGTATAAATTCATGAATCAATGAAGCTCAGTAAAATCAAAGAACTTCTCTGAAGGTTTACAAGCCTGATTCTACGTATAGTACTTATATCTAAAAATGGAAAGCAACACCTTACATGAGACACCACGTAATAAATGGTGAAATAAAATCTGTGCCCTGAAAATAATAAAACATAGGAAAATAATAACATTCTTATGACATGCATGTGGAGCATTTGGAAGAACCCCCTATGTAAAATAATCAGGTTGACATTAGTTTCAAAATATGGTCACATTACTGGGGGTGGGTGAGTGGGAATAATCCAATTAATTATGGTTTATTCCATGTTTACATTGGAGTTCCTGGGGTTTTTTCCCAATGAGTAATAAAGGCAGCAACTGCAAATTACAAGTCTATAGCCCAATTTACATCCCTTTTCCTGTTTATTCATATGCAGGTGGCTATGCTGAAGCATGAATCTATTATGCTAAGTACAAGTGGAAGCTTTTGAAGCATAACAATTCCTTATACTTGCTCTCCTAAGGCAACTGCAGAGTTCTAATGCCCACCCCATGCCTATGAACAAAGAGGCATCAGTCAGTGGGATCTGGCCATACTTTTAATTTCCTATAGGGGATCCATCAAATGTCATTAGAGCATGCTGAAACTTAAAAATGAGGCTGGATTTAGCTGCCCAGTGCTTCTTGGAGTTCTGACATCTCAGGTAACAAAGTCCTAATTGACTGTGTCTTTTTTTTTTTTTTTTTTTTTTGCTTCCTGTCTAATCTTCTTTACCTCTCTCTTACGAAGCTGGACAGTGGGAACGTGATTGGTGAATTCTGGACTAAGGAACAGAAAGAAAAGTGAACTGAGCTAAAAAAAATTTCTTAGAATTCTAGAAATATTTGCAGTTTAACTGCTTGTTAGTTAGGGAAGACTTCTTTAGGGAAGCCTCTTTTGATTCACTAAATCTCTATTACAATACCACAAACGAAATTGCTCTCCCTACATATTAACACTGCTCACAAGTTTGTAGAAGTACAGCTGTAGAGATACTGTTTGTGCCCTCTCCCCAAAAAGATATATTAGCCAACTCAGAGTGATTTATAGGATTTATACAACACATTATCTTAAGAACAAAGTTAATACCAAAACAATTAGCCCTTCAAAACTAAATACTCCCATTTATCACTGAAGTATGATAATTGGAAGTGCTGAAAAATAAATGATTTTAAAAGGAGGTGAGACAAGACGTATTAGAAGAACCTGGAAAAAGAAGATGGAATATATACCCATAAGCCATCTATACAGAAAAAAAATGTAGAAAAATGATTTCCTGATTCAACCAGATAGGTATATTGAAATGAGAACTGCCCACAGACTCCAATGATGAATCCAGTATTGCAATATAATTTGGATTATATCCTTCATGCCACGAAAAGGAGGAGGAGGTGATGGAAAGAATAAGAGTTCCTCCTCTTTCTAACTCAGTTCTTACTCAGTATGAAACATTTTAAAAATAGCTCTGTTAATGTCAGTTCAGTGGCATAATATAATTTATCATCTCTCTGATGTAGGTTGGAAGAAGTTGTAGTAGGTGAGGGATCATGGCTTATATAATTTTTTCTGAATACTATAAGTCAAGTACTGTACAGTATACAACAGAGTTGAAATTGGACATTGTTCAGTCTATTGAACCTCTGTGATTTGATTGAAGGTGAGGATGAATCTGATAGAGAACATTTTCCTGACATAATAGAGATGCTCAAAATATTCTTGCAAAACAGTTGTCACAATTGCAACTGCAGCTATAGTTGGTAGCCTGCTCTTTCTGACTGTAGAAGTTCTTCTGGCTCCTACCTGCTCTTTTCTCTTTCTATTACAGTCTACTCTTCTATTCATTCCAGATGCAAAACGTATGAGCTGAAATTCTCAGAACCAAACATATCACACAAAATCTAGAAGAGATTGTAACAATATTTCCAGAAATGTTCAGTATCTTAGTTAGAATTTTTTAATAAGTTCTTATTTGGCCACTCCTTTATTACAGTTGTTTCTTGGATAAGAGAAAATACGTAGATGTATTTTTTAATCTTTTGTTGATAGCAGGAGTTGTGAAGCTGATCTTCAGGTATCAAATTCAAATACCATCATTCTAAGGCAGGGCTGTCAAACTTCCGACCCGTGGGCTGGATGCGTCACGTGCTGGCCACGCCCATGCCCGGTTTAGCGAAGGGGAAAAAAGTCCCAATAAGTCACGTGATGCCACTGTGACAACGTGAGTTTGACACCCCTGTTCTAAGAGATTCAGGGAATGTCTGTATTTTATCTGCAGCGCTAGTACAGTTGAGACTAAGGTGGTAACTTCCTTGTGTAGGCAGCTTGGATCATACAGTTCTCCTCAGCTGTTTCATACTTCTGTCTGCTCTGAAGGCAAATCACTTGACTGATGCATGACACAATCTCAGTCACAAGAAAATGTATGTCTAGAGACATACCATGGTGGCGCAGTGGTTAGAATGCAGTACTGCTGGCTACTTTTGTTGATTGCCGGCTGCCAGCAGTTCAGCAGTTCGAATCTCACCAGGCTCAAGGTTGACTCAGCCTTCCATCCTTCCAGGGTCGGTAAAATGAAGACCCAGATTATTGGGGGCAATATGCTGACTCTGTAAACCAATTAGAGAGGGCTATAAAGCACTGTGAAGCGGTATATAAGTCTAAGTGCTATTGCTTCATATATAGTTTAAATTGAAACTGTATACATAGTTATGAAAGGAAAGAGCTGGTAATATACATTTTTCTTCAAATTTTATTTGTACCCTCTTTCATCTGTTTATCAGCGAGATTGTCCTTCACTGAGTAGATGATACAATATCAGTTTTGCAAAACATATTGTCAGCCCATGAAAGTAGACCAACTAGTCCAGTTTTTTCCCTGGACTTCGGTTTCTTTTATTGGACTGCTGTCTTGGTAGAAGCTCCTCCTCTTGTGTATGGAAATTCTCAACTTCCAGGTCATGGTTGTCCCAAAGGTGCTTTTCCAAAAGGCAACTGGACTTTCTTGGGTTTATTTTCCTTCAAAATGTTTCATTTCTCACCTTCTTCAGTTCTGACCGAACAGTGGGGAACTATTGCAGTATATTGGTTTCTTTTGAAATATAAAAAAGGTTTTCATGGAAATTAGGAAAAATGTAACTGACAACTAATCACTTCAGATTTATCATTTATTTGGGCCAATATGTTTGAAATATCGATATAACTATGTCTATCTTATCAGTATTTCAGGGTGTTTTCCAGATTTTAAAATAAGAACTCTGTAGTACAGGAGCACCATCTGTTGGATTTTTACAGAAGCTGCAGGAGATACAATTTATTGAAATTAATAAAAGATCAGAACCAGTGAAAAAGAGAAGCTTCCTTTCCCACAAATCAAACAGGAAATGGCATTCCAAGCGTTTTAGCCTACTATAAAAAAGGATGGTTGTGTTTTATACATTTTTAAATATTTACCAGAGGTAGTAGGCATGGTGGAGAAGACTCCATTTATAGTGGCTTCAAGAAAGACTTGCAGATCGACGTTGCTATCAAACCTGATTTGATTTATTTCAATCTGATTTATTTATTTATGGTCCTGAACCAATAAAGCATAAATAGAGAAATGAAACACCAGATACAAATGCAAAATACAGGGGAAAACAAACCACAGGAAAAAAAATCCTTTTTAAAAAATCAATTAATAATGAAAAGAGGATATCAGTTCTACTATTACAAAAAATATAGCAATCTTTGTAATGGTTGCCCAGGTTAGGTCTTGTAGTTTGTACAATTAAGATGATAATTTTTAATTCAGAAAGATATTTCTGATAAATTGATAATTCCAATTTCTGATAATTGGCTTTATAAATGCCAGACACCATAGTGGTACAACAGGCAGTTTAACAATACATTTCCAGGAGATCAATATTCCTCTGAGTATACAAAACAGAAAGTCTCTGAGCAGTGCAGTGACTTAGAGGTGGAGCTCTCGCCACACAATCAGGAGGCCATGAGTTCGATCCTAGGTAGCAGCAGATATTTCGCTCTCTCTAGGCGCAATGAGTAATTGTCTGTGGCAGACTCGTGTAAGCATCAGGAAGGGCCTCTGGCCAGTAAACACTCCAGCTCCAGTCACCCTGACTCCACCCTTATGCAAGGAATTACAGGTCATTAGAAGAAAAAAAATACAAAAAGAAATTTTGCTTGGTGCTTCCTTCCCTATCAGACAAGGGGCATGATGGCTCAGGGGTTAAAGATGCTGAGCTTGTCAACTAGAAAGCCGACAGCCTGAGTTTGAGACTCAAGCTCAAGTATAACAGATGGAGCTCTTGTTACTTGCCACATTTCCTGTCCACCAGCAGTTCAAAAGCATGTGAATGTGCATAGATAAATAGGTACCACTTTGGTGAGAAGGTAATAGCATTCCGTGCACCTCGGCCATGTGACCACAAAAATGTCTTGGACAACGCTGGTTCCATTGACTAAGAAACAGAGATGAGCACCAATCCCTAGTGTCAAACATGACTGAATAGGGAAAACCTTTACCTTTCTCCCTACAATACGTAAGTGCTGATTTTTATTATGGCACAGCATTTCTTCCAGAATCTGGAAATCAAGTGTGTTTTGTGTGTGTATGTGTGTGTGCATGTTAAAAATTCTTCCTACAGGAATATAAAAAGCTCAGTACTACTTTGGCTAGAACTTCAAAACACCCTGACCTGATTTTCATCCGTTGGCTCACAACAAAAAGATTTGTAAGGCCAGGTGTCCAGATCTACACAAAAAATGGCACTCATTGCAATTCCAGAGAGCCTCAGGACAGGCCTTCAGCACAGAAACAGCATAGCACCAGGGCAGAAGTAGTGGCAGAAATAAACATGCATACCAACTTATCAACTCTGACATCTCTCCCCTGAAAAAAAAAATGCTACAGCTGCTGCCTAGATCATAAGGATGGTGTATAAAGGGGCTGGAATGTCTGAAATACTCCAACTCCACTGAATAAACAAACTACTGCTGACTTGTGAAAGGGGCTGTGTATGTGTGTTTGTGTGTTTGTGTGTTTCCCCTCTTTGTTTGAAGGGAAGCAGTTCTGATACAAATACAAAAAGGAGAGAGAAAGATGGAGAAATTGACAGATTCCATTTTACAGTAAATGAGCACTATGAAAATCACCAGCAATAGTATTATTGGCCTAATTCTAGCATTTCACCATCTGTAAAAAAAAAAATTGGGGATGACAATGTTCAAATGCTAAAAGCCTAACCTGCCATAGTTTTAGGACAGCATTTGGTGGTCATGCAGGAGGAGATGTTGACCAGGAATTGATAGCCAGGAATCCCTAAAAGTAATCACATTATATTCTAGAGGAGCAGCTGAGTTGCAGTAAAAGATGACACTTTCTTTTGTATTCTATATACATTTAATATAAACAAAGTGAAAGTCCTGCATTGATATTTATATCATCAAGTCCTAAATGCAAGTCCTAAACGTTGAAAGACAAAGCAGGCAGTCTGAAATTTTCCCGGAATGTTCATCAGCTAGGATAAGACTTCATATAGTGATCATGGTAGCTTGGAAGCCAGGAATGTTTTGTGGTCAGCTGTGGTCTAATGTAGAAAGTTATTCCACCACTTGGATATACAGAATATATAGTCTTTTTCATTTTGCTTTTGATCAAAGGAATGCACTGTATAGTGAATGAATTGCTATTATGAATAGCTATTGCATGAAATGTGACGGGGGGGAAAGCTTTACATCACCCATCTTTTAATTCTTAAAATATATGCACCAACCATTTTCCCTCCTCTCTTTTGGCAGGACAAAATTCTCTACTGATGACTGAAAGACAGGGTTGGAAATATCATTGACCATGGCACCTTTATGGACTGGAACAGAACAGAGCTTTGGATAACTTTGTTTTCTTCTATATTTAAAAAGAGGAATTTTGAATGTGATAGTGAAGCAGTGTTCAGCATATTGATTTAATGATGTCCCAAAGGAATGCAGCTTGCCTCTCATACTATTCAACAACCACAGAAAACTAATTGCGTTACTTTGTGATTAATATTGACATGTTTATTATGTTTATTATGATGATTATTGTTGTATTTCTACTTAAGACTAACTGCCCAGACAATACGCTGTTCAGATAGATATGGAACTTTTTATGTTTATAAAAGAATGTATCAATAAAACATATATTCCAAAAAAAAAAAACAACCACAGAAAACTACTGGCTGTTTTGAAGATTTGGAGTGGCATTCCATTTGTATGATTATAACATCCAGCTAACTCCAAGGAAGCGATCTGAATTATTTAACAAAACATACATCTGAAAATATTATTCAATTATTAATATTTAAATTAAACCCACATTGAATAGAAGTGTTGTTGGCTAATGGTAGCGTTGAGGTTCAACTTGTTTGAAATGGAGTTATAGTACCTCAGAAAGAAAAAGTCCTCTGAATAGGAGTTCTCCTTGCTATTCAACTGTAAATGGATTCACAGTATTAGCTTCCTGAGCTGCTCAGAATTAGCAGAATTATCTTACCTTAATTATGGATAATTTGATTACCATACCTTAGTTACATCCCATCTTGATTGTTGAAAAATGCTGCAGTGAATTTACCTTCGGTAAAAAATGCAGCACTAGATTGATAACTATTGTGAAGCATGAAATTATATGATGTCTATTCTAAAAAATTTGCACTAGTTGCCAGTTGTTTGGCAGACACAATTTAAGGGGTTAGCATTAAATTTTAAAGCCTAAACACCTTATAGCCTGAGGGAACATCATCCTGTTATAAACCCATTCAGCAATTATGATCTGCAAGAACATCTCTTTTGAAGATGCTCTCATTTCTGAGGCTTATTATCTAGCATATGAAATGAGTCATCTATTGTGACATTTCAAGCCTGTAGAAGACTCATCCTCAGAATACATTTTAGATCCCGTTTTAACAGTCTTTAGAAGAGCAGCCAACATGAATAAATACATTTTTTTTAAAAAAAAAAACCTTAAATAGGTTAGCATGCAGGGCTATGATAATTTTAGTATCAGGATGTAAAGCCTCTTTTAAGTAGCTGGATGAGCAAATACTTAGGATCTGGTTGAACAAACTGTGGAAGACAACACTAGAAGTCAACTTAAGGCAGCTCACAAAAGTGGCTGTGATGTGCAGCATATACAGTACCAAGGTGAAACACTGTCCCACGACTATTCCTCATAGGCTTGAACCCTCTCAGTCAGATAGTCCCAAGTCAGACTGTATATAGATAAAAGTTCAAGATGGAATCACCATCAAACACCACCTCTACATGGATGACATCAAGCTATATGCTAAGATTATATGAGATATCAACTTGCTGATCCATCTGAAATGATCTACAGTGAGGACATTGGGATATACTTCAGACTACAGAGATGAGTCTGGATGGTTGTCAAGAGAGGGAAGATAGTTAAGACTGATGGAGTGAAACAACTAGTGGGCCACATAGCAGATATATGACAAGCTACAATACTTTGGTATCTCACAGTCACATGGAAAAACCAAGGGGAAAGGAAGAAAGCAACATTCAAGTACTACCAAAGGATAAAACAGGTCCTAAAGAGCCAACTCAATGGAAAGAATAAGATATGCCATCAACATGTAGGCCCTACAAGTTATTGGATATCTTGCTTATACAGTGAGCTGGCCAAAGAAGGAAATGGAAGCTGTTGATCTGAAGGTTTGGACACTCCTCACAATGTATGGAGATTTTCAACTCAAGTTGAAGAGACTGTAGACCAGCTGGAAAGAGGGTGGACAACATCTAGTGATTGTCAAAGTCATTGCCCTGGAAGAAACTCAAGACAGGTTTCCTTGCTTTCCATCAGCCGAGGTCACAGGGGAGGGGCGGGGGGGTAGCGGTTATCATTAAGGAAGGTCTGAAACCGAGGGAGGCCACTGTCCCTCAGACAACCGGCTGTGAATCCCTCCTTGTGAAATGGGGCCACGGGGTTCAGATGGGTTTGCTGATCACGTACCTGGCTCCCTGCCACGTGGCAGCAGCCCTGCCCGAGCTACTCAACGTCATCGCCACGGTGGCGGTTGATATCCCCAGGCTTATGGTCATAGGGGATTTCAACCTACCGTCCGTGGGCGAGGCGTCTGAGGTGGCTCGGGAGTTCATGGCTTCCATGACAGCTATGGACCTGACCGAGTTAATTCATGGCCCTACCCACACAGGGGGAAACACGCTGGATCTGGTTTTTGTCTCTGGACAGTGGTTGAGTGATCTCAAGATAGGGGATATAGTCACCGAGCCCTTGTCATGGTCTGATCACTCTCTCCTTCGTCTCGACCTTCGAACCGCTACACCCTGCCGCAGGGAGGTGGAGCCGGTAAGATGGTTCCAGATGGAGCTTGGCCCATTCCCTGAGGCTCTGGCACACGCCTCGACTGGAGACCTAGTGGCCGCCCGGGATAGGGCGGCCGCTGGAGCTCTGGACCGGGTCGTGCCTTTGCGGCCTCTGGCCCGGTGCCGATCTCATTTAGCTCCTTTGTTTACTGAGGAGCTGAGGAAGTTGAAGCACCAGAAAAGACGCCTAGAGAGTAGTTGGAGGGCCAGTCGCTCTGAATCTGACCGGACACTGGTAAGATCTCATATTAGGAATTACCTAGTGGCGATAAAAGCAACGAAATGTAGTTATTTTGCTGCTCTTATTGCATCATCAGATAATCGCCCAGCCGCCCTGTTTAGGGTGACCCGCTCCCTGCTCCACCAGGAAGCGCGGGAGGACCCCTTGGAGGGTAGAGCCAAGGATTTTGTTCAATATCTGTATGACAAAATCACTCAGATTCGGGAAGATCTGGACTCTGACTGGGTAGTCTCAGGGGGAGGGACTGGGGCAGGTCTTGAGAATGTTATCTGGGATGAATTTGATCCTGTGACCCCTGAGGACGTGGACAGGATTCTGGGTAGACTGAACGCGACCACTTGTTTATTGGACCCATGTCCCTCTTGGTTAGTGCTGGCTTCTCGGGAGGTGACACGAGGCTGGTTCCAGGGGATTATAAATGCTTCGTTGGGTGAGGGTGTCTTTCCTGCCGCCTTGAAAGAGGCGGTGGTGAGGCCTCTCCTCAAGAAGCTGTCCCTGGACCCGGCAATGTTGGTAAATTATCGTCCGGTCTCCAACCTTCGTTTTGTGGCGAAGGTTGTTGAGAGTGTGGTCACGCAACAGCTCCCCCAGCACCTGGATGAAACGACGTATCTGGATCCATTCCAGTCGGGCTTCAGGCCCAGGTACAGCATGGAAACGGCATTGGTCGCGTTGGTTGATGATCTCTGGAGGGCTCGGGACAGGGGGTGCTCCTCTGTCGTGGTCCTGTTAGATCTCTCAGCGGCTTTTGATACCATCGACCATGGTATCATGCTGCACCGGTTAGAAGAGTTAGGGGTGGGAGGCACTGTGTTGCGGTGATTCTCCTCCTTTCTCTCTGACCGGTCGCAGTCTGTGTTGACGGGGACAGAGATCGACCCCGAGGCCCCTCATATGTGGGGTGCCGCAGGGGTCGGTCCTCTCACCTCTCCTGTTCAACATTTATGTGAAGCCGCTGGGCGAGATCATCCGTGGTTTCGGGGTGGAGTACCATCAGTACGCTGAGGACACCCAGCTGTACATCTCCACCCCGGATCACCCCAACAATGCCCTTGAAGTGATGTCCCGGTGCCTGGAGGCTGTACGGATCTGGATGGGGAGGAACAGGCTCAGGCTCAACCCATCCAAGACCGAGTGGCTGTGGTTTCCGACGTCCCGATATAGTCAGTTGACACCATCACTGACTATTGGGGGTGAATCATTGGCCCCCACGGAGAGGGCTCGCAACTTGGGTGTCCTCCTGGATTCACGGCTGTCTTTAGAAGAGCACCTGATGGCCGTGACCGGGAGGATTTTTTATCAGGTTCGCCTGATTCGCCAGTTGCGTCCCTTTCTGGATCGGGACTCGTTACACACGGTCACTCATGCCCTCGTCACCTCCTGCCTGGACTATTGTAATGCTCTCTACATGGGGGTCCCCTTGAGGAGCACCCGGAGCTCCAACTGGCGCAGAGTGCGGCCGCGCGGGTGGTAATGGGAGCGTCATGGCGCTCCCATGTGACACCTCTCCTGCGCGAGCTGCACTGGCTCCCAGTGGTCTTCCGGGTGCGCTTCAAGGTTTTGGTTACCACCTTCAAAGCGCTCCATGGCTTAGGACCTGGTTATCTACGGGATCGCCTATTACCACCAATAGCCTCCCACCGGCCAGTACGCTCTCATAGAGAGGGACTCCTCCGGGTGCCGTCAGCCAAACAATGTTGGCTGGCGACCCCTAGGGGAAGAGCCTACTCTGTGGAGGCACCTACCGTCTGGAATGAGCTCCCCCCAGAGATACGGAGGATTCCAGATCTGCGCACCTTCCGCCGCGCTGTGAAGACCTTTTTATTCCATCAAGTGGGCTTGGCCTAATCTCCTCCCTCTTTTAATATGTAAATTTTAATCTGTTTTTAAATTATTGGGGTGTTTTAATCTGTCTGGGCCAAAATGATTTAATTTGATTTTATCTGGTTTTAAATTTTGTATATTTATGTATTTTATTGCTTGGCTGTTCACCGCCCTGAGTCCTTCGGGAGTAGGGTGGTATACAAATCAAATAAACCAAACTAAATAAACTAAACTATATCAGTAAGATGGCTTCCAAAAGTCAGCTGCTGAAAGAATGCCTAGGCAGCAGTATGAAAAGAAGATCAAAAACAAGAAATGCCTTGGCAAGACATGATCCTCCAAGGGATGTACCATCAACAGATAGATGAAGTAGCAGACTTCGGGAAATTCTACTAGTGGCTGGAAAAGGCTAGACCAGTGTCTCCTATTGGCCACATGTGACTAGTAATGTAACCCACAAGATCATAAACTTTTAACATTATTATGCGATTTACTATATATACATTAACTGCATTATATATTTTATGGTTGGCCCAAAACAATTCCTCTTCAGTCAATGCAGACAAGGCAAGTCAAAACATTGGACACCCATAGGCAAGACTAAAAGACAGCACTGAGGCACTGATTATAGCAGTACAAGAAGAGGGACTAAGCACCAGATCCATTGGAGCAAAAGTTTATCAGAATAGATGGAACCCGAAGTGCTCACTATGTAGAGAGGCCTCAGAGATAGTCCAGAGATAGTGGCAGTGTGTAAGATGAAGATAGGAACAATATGAAATGAACAGCACAATTAAGCAGCTGGCATTGTGTACAGAAACATCCGCACGGTGCATGGACCAGATCCTTGCAAATCCAGATGGGAGACTTCATAGAAGGTTGTGGAGAATAACAGGGCTAAGAGCCTGTGGGACTTCCAAATCCAGACAGTCAGGCAGGTATTGGATAATCAACCAGATATCATGGTATCAGACAAGGAGCAGCCATGGTGCGAGATGTAGTGGTGCCAAGTGACAACAACATCAGTAAAAAGGAATATGAGAAGCTGGAAAAGTACCAGGGCCTGAAAGAGGAACTATAGAGAGGTTATGGAAAGTACAATCCATCTGATCCAGGGACCTTTTCTGATTTAATCTTTATATTGCTTTAGAAACTCCCCTTATTGTTATAGGTCCATTGATAATGTTTCTGTTCCTCTGTAATCTTCTGTAAATTTTGTTCTTTAGGTATCCAATTATTTTCTCCATGGAGAATTCACTTGCTTTATACAAGTTGGAATAATATTGGTGAAATGCTTTTTGCATGGTCACACTATCCATCAATATAGTCTCTCTCTCTCTCTTGTTGTTTTAATATCTTTTTACTTATAATTTATATGCCAACTATTTTCCTGATTTTTGCAGATTCATAGTTTTTACTTTATGAAATTTATTTTTATTTCGATTTATTTTATTTATACTTAACTGTCATTGTTAAAACTTAATTTTTGAGAAATACTTCTTTTGAAATTTTTAAAAATTCTTTTTCTCTTTATCTCAGCCAAAATGTGTTTTTTTTCTTGCCTCTTCTTTGTGAGTTGAATAAGCCTGAATTTGAAATGCAATTATGTACAAATGATGAACATGTAATTGCTAAAATGTATAAATCTGTTGAAATTTGAAGCAGAAAAATGTGAAAGTCAGCTAAAAATGTTGGTTATTACATACTGATGGAACAACGGGAATATATGTGGATGAAAGGACAGAAATTTACATTATGTTATAATCTTAAAGAGAATTTTTACAAGATGATGTACTACATATTACTAGAGATGTTGTCTAGAATATATAAAGTCTCTTCAAATACAGTTGGAAACATGAGCAACAAGACGGGAAATTTTATCATGCTTGGCTGATCTGTAAAAAAACTAGAAAATGATGGATTTAAATACATACACTGATTCAGAGGATTTTAAAGAGTAATGCACGAGCCAGAGGTCTTTCTTTTGGGGCTAACAGACAAATAGTTGTAGAAAAATATTTTTCATGGAGCTTTGTTTTTGTATGTGATAACTGTGGTGAGATTTTTATATGCACAAAAATAAACACTCCCACACTCCATAAGTCCTATACACTTCAGTACAAATAAAGTATTATTTTTAGAATAGTACCTTTAACATTCACTAAAAGCAAAAGATGAAAAGTGCTTCTGTAATTCTCACCTAACAATATATTTTTCTAATTAGGAAAACTTAAAGTTCAAAGTATTAGGGTTTTAAATTATTCCATATACCAACCATAAAAACATGAATATCAAATTCAACACTGGGGGGCACAGTGGTTCTGTCTGTTTATCCTGCCTCCCTGCCTCTCGCCGGACAGCACAGACATATGGCATACATGCAGTTATGCACATACATATACATAACAAGCCATAAATAAATGAATTATTTTCCTTAATCAAACCATTGGAACTTTTTATGGATATTTCTTAGTATTTTTAAAGCCTACTTTGCTTAACAGACAACAATCCTACCCCAATTTATTAGAAACAAAGCTCCAGTGACTACTGAGAATTTCTTATGTCTAGAGGACTAGCTATGACCTCTGTTCAGTCTGAGGAGATTTATTTCCAAATAAGTGTGAATAAGATTGCAGTCTAGTATTTATTAGACAACCTGTGCTCTTACCATTTCCTTATCTAAGCAGAGAAACAGAATGCCCAGAAAGGGCAAAATAGCAATGAGAAATGGAGGATCTTTTATCTTTTGCAAAATGGTACTGGTCTTGCTTGCTTCCCAAGAGTGAAGAATATTATAACAGTAAAAATCTTCATGACCTTTCAGTTCAGGGATGTTATACAGGAAACAGTCATACAAATAAACAGATAAGGTCAAGTGAAATAGTTAAATGCCTATCAAAATCATTTAATTTTCGTAACTGGCAGTGTGGAAGATCAGCTAGGAGTTAGTGATGTGAGCCTTTAAACCTCTGTATATACAAGAAATTCCTGTTCAAAATGGATTATTTAGCCAGCTGAAACAATGTCTGCATTTCTTCACATATGCATTGAAAAGAAGTTATTTGTGAGCTTTATGGATTGCATCATTGTTATTCTTAATCCCTCTTGTTTTCATTTCCCCTGTATTTCTTCTTGTAACCAGTAAGTAATGAGTACATCATTAATCTATTAATAGTGTAATCTATTAATCTATACCTATTTTATATTTTTAATAGCATTTAATTTATATTGTTGTTGTAAGCGTAGTTTAGAAGTTTGGATACTTGATGTTTATCTCATTATGAAATTCTCGGGATTATTATTATGACTTTAAAACAATTGCTTTCAGAAAGAAGTTATAGATTTGGTTATTAGCCTTAGTCACAGCTATGTCATATGCAGCATTCTCTGCTAAGAGACAGTAATGGCCAGTCTAGCTAACATGCCATGAGGGCAACTAACACCCAGTTTTACCCAAAGCATGCCCAATGAGTTCAAGCTATTCCATACAAGTTAGAACTGCTAACAGACAGACTACATTTTCAACAAAAGCCACATTTAAGGACAAATGCAAAAGCCTGGAAAACTCTTGTAGATTAAAAGGCTAGTATGTAAAAGGTATGTAAAGGGCAGTAGAAAAAAAAAATCTTTCCCTTTCTTTATTTTCTTGTACACAAAGAATACAACTGAATACAACTGAAAAGTCCATCCATTCACCAGTTTTTCATTGGTATTTTCCAGGGATCATGGAGAAGATTGATTTAAGGCAAGTTGATTGCAGTTAATGGTAATAAGCTTTGTAAATAAAAACAAATGGAAGATAATGCAAATGGAGAACAATAAGAGATAAACAGACAAAACTATCAAATATAATTGATAATAAGGCATATGCCTGTGTATTTTTTGGTGCTTACATGGGAATAAATCACACTGAATTGAAAGAAGCTTATTTAAAGAGACATACATAAGATAATATAGTAATACCGAACTTTCTCTAGATTCTGTCCAATGCTCATTGACATTTTTAAATACATATTAGCCATGTAGAATTTAAACAAATAACTAAGAAAAAAGCTAAAACAGTGGCCTGAACCATATTTAAGCCTACTTTGTTCATTTATAGAAGGGTCTCCAGTAGATTTGTCCTCTTTTATTGCAACTCTTCTGTACCTTACCTTCCTTCCTTCCTTAAGCCTATGTATGATTTGGAGCTTCAGGACACAACTTCAAACATACTCTTCAATGTGTCAATAGAATAGATTCTTGGGAAACTGGAATCATACAGCTGTCTTCCAGTTGAGTATATGCTGATGACATAGACAGAGATGCAGTCTAAAGACATCCTGAAAACAGAACTTTCATTTAGCAGGGTTTTGTGTTGACACTACTACAGCCATCATTGCGTTGTTGAATAATGAGTGTTAGAGGCACAGCATCAATGTTAACTATGTTAGTTAGTGCCCTTAAAACCCTATTTCTCAGGAAGGACTACTGCAACTGCTTATTTCTATCACTAGTGGCTGATTATACTCTTTATTGGTTGTCTGTGGTGCTGACAACACAAGCTGATTCTAAGAAGCTGGGAGGGCTGCCAATTGGATGATCCAAGAGCAACAGTGGTGGATTTTTACTTCTTCTTATGCTTCTTGGTTAATTGTCCTCTTTCAAACTGCAGGCTCACATTGTTATCTGTGCCTTTTTCCTTTGGGCGGCTCTCCTGAGAAAACTGCTGGACTGCCTGCTGAATGGCCGTATGCACAATCAATTTGCTGGCATTCTGCAGTTTTGTTTCTTCCTGTCCGGTTCCAGATTTATCTCCTGTCAGAAAAATAGAAAATTACTTTAACTGGAAATTATATATAAATATATCAATATCTATTACTTGAAGTTATCAGTGAGGGCTGAGTGCAACTCTACAATTTTCATTGGCTGAAAACTCACATAGTCATTGGTTATTGGTCCAGCTGTCTGCCATTCACCAAGAATAATGTTTTCCTTCTCATGCCTGCTGTTTGTGATCTTTTATCTGGAAATGCAACTGCATGTCTTGGTTATGGCTAGTACTGGCAGGATATAGAGCTTTTATTAGAATACCCTAGACTAATGTTTCTCTTTTTTTTTTTTATTGAAAAAGTTTTCAAATACAAGTTTTTCCCCCTTTTTCCCCCCCCCCCTCTTCCCTAACCCACCCTTTCCACCCAACCCCCCCTGTGACTTCTTCACAACAATAGGCTATTTCACAACTAGTTACATACATAATATCTTCCCTTTCCCTTAATCCCTTCTCGGAATACTGACCCTTAACTTGTTAATCTTATAACTCCCATTTTTACGGTAATCTGCCCTTTTTCTCCTCCCCTAAACTTATTGAGTATTATTACAAATTAACCTTTAATCTTTTATATATATTAATATAACATTTTAAATCGGCCTTCTCCCTGCAACCAAATTTGTTCAATTCTGTCCACTTCCTCCACTCCTCTAAATATATGACTTGAAATCAGACAATACAATTCTAAATATAATCCACTACCCACTTTACTAGAATATACACATATCTATATATGCATCCCATTTTATAACAATCAGTAAACTAACCTATTTCAGCCCTTCAATTCCTACAAAATCATGCAATACGATTCTAAATATAATCAACTGCCCACTTTACTAAGATATACACATATCTATATATGCATTTCATTATGTAAAAAGAGAAAAGACAATAACTTTAAGTTTATGATCCATATAATATCTTCTTTGATGTCTTTCCACTAGATTGTTAAATCCATCACCCATAATAGGGTAAAATAACATGCTGGTGCAACAGTTTGTTCAAAATCTTCAGTCATCTTCTGCCCCCATCAGTAGTAGATATCCTCACACCTGTATAAAAGTAAAAACAACCACCCGAGTGACATTATAATTATAAATATATCCGTATGGTTATAGTTGTGGTATTCATCAGGATTGTTAATTCCCGTCATCCTACTGAGTAACATCCAGATCTTCTGCATGCCCCAGCAAAACTCTCCTGCCTTATAACTCAAAGTAGTTATAGTATATTTCCAAGAGAAAAAAAAAGTAAATAAGAAAAAATTAGATGATTCAAATCCAACAAAGTGAGGCTCTTTCCACTTCCCAAAATCATGGCCTTGCAGAGATCTGCCACAATCCTCAGGATAGTATCAGACAATTGTTCGCCACCACTGTCTTTTCTAATATTCATTCATTTTTTAAAGCGCCTGGCTTCACTGTTGCTTAGTTTGGAAATTGCTGTTTCTATAAGATCTGTTTCTTTTCTTTTTCTTTTTCGGGTTGAATTTCCATCCTCTTTTCTTGCTTACCAATTGTATATCTGCTGGTTGATTTTCATTCTGCTTTGTGGATTGTTCTTGTTGGGTTAATTTTATCATCTCATCTTTCTTCTCCATCACTTGTATATCAACTGATTGATTTGCGCACTTGTCTGTGACTTGATAATTCATCACCTTGGGTTCGGATGACACTGCTCTCTTATTTATAAACAGTCCAGCTGGGGTCTCCAAGGAGTCCAAAGACAATTTATCCATCACAGCCTCTGTAATTTGATGTTTTCCTTTTATTTCCAACTCCTTTTGCTTATCCTGTATTATGCCTAAAGGTGTTAAATTCATTTTTAGAATTTTTTGATAAAAATCTTCCGCTTTTTCAACAGTGTGCAATTGATATCTTACGCCTTGATATCTCAATATTAAACCAGCTGGGATGTCCCACCTGAATAGGATATTTCTTTTTTTTAATTCAGTCACTAAAAAGCCAAATTTCTTCCTCTCCATTAACATCTTGGGCGGGAGCTCCTTGAAAATCCAAATCTTTCTTCCATGAAATTGCAAATTGGAATTAAAAGAGTTCTGCACAATATTATTCCTAATTTCTTTATCTGTAAAATAGATCACCACATCTCTAGGCAGTTGCCTTTGCTTTGCCCACCAGGATTTTATTCTATAAATTTTATCAGTCCTGCAATACACTTCATCAGGTTGAACCTTTAAGATCCCAGCCAGAATTTCAGAAGATACTTTCCTTAAGTCATCTCTATTATTTTCCTGCAGACCTCTCAATCTAATTGCATATTCTGTAAAATTATATTGAATCATTAAAACTTCTCTTTCAATCCTCTGTTGTACATTTTCCTCATTACCAATCTTTTGGTCAATCTCCATTTTAGATTTGTCTTCCAAGCTATTATCCTGAATGTTTATCAAATCCTTTTTAATTTTTTGAGTCATGTCATCCAAATTCTCCTCGACTTCCTTCATTTTAGTCTCTAATAATTCAGTCTTTGCCTCCATCCGAATCAGAAAGCCTGATAAACCATTAGCAACTTTTGAAATCTTTTTATTCAAGAAGTCAGACTCTGATTTCACCAATTCACCAATTTCTTTAATTTCCTGCTTAAATTTTTCAAGTTGCTGATTCACAATCTCATCCCTTCTTACAATCTCTTCAAGGATAAATTCTAATATATTAAAATCGGGTTTCTGACGCTGGAGAGTTGAAATTTGTTGGCGCAATTTCTTAAGGGGGGAAATTCCCCCCCCCTGTTTGTCCAGCTGTATAAGTCCTGATGCCATTTCCCACACAGACAAGATTTAGCAAAAATAAGAGAAGAAATAGAAAACAAAAAGACTTTCCCTCATTAAAAAAAACTTCTGAGCAGCACAGGAGCGAGGTTTCTCTAGAAATGTAGCCAATGATATTTATTCCGCTACATTGTAATAATGAAAAACGGAAGGACTTTCCCTTTTAGCCCTTCTCCAGCCACAGCAGACACCATTTTAGAAGGCTCTTTTTCCCTCTTTTCCTCTGCTCTTTTCTTTTAAATAGTTTTTGAAAGGGTGAGATACTTGCAGTTCAGTATTAAGGGTCCAGTTCTTCATTTCTTTAATTATTCTTTTAGATTCACAGGCTTGCTCTTGACGCCTGGCTCTGCATAGGCAGAGGTCTCCCAAAGCCCGGAGCAGCGGCAGGGGATATGGGGCTTCTCCTCCGCTCCGTCCCAAAAGTTAAAAAAAAAACTTTTGGGACTCTGCGGGGAGTTCTACCCACCCCTGCCGGCTCTCTCTCCGTTTCCTCTTGGAAACGGAGTTTTTTCGAGCCGCCATCCGCTGTAACGGCGGCTCTATACAGGCAGAGGGAGCTGACGATCCCAGAGGAACGTCTGGCGGCGGCCAGCAGCAAACCGGAAGCCTCCCTAGACTAATGTTTCTCAAACAGTTTGGTCTAGTGGTTAAGACACCAGACTAGAAAGCAAGAGACCATAAATTCAAGCCATGAAAGCCATCTGAATGACCTTGGGCCAGTCAATCTCTCTAAGCCCAACTCAGCTCATAAGATTGTTGTTGTTGGATAAAATAGATTGATTGTTGGATAAAATAGGAGGAGGAAAATGTATTGGATATGTTCACAGTCTTGAGTTATTTGTAAAAATAATAAGAGCAGGAAATAATAAATAATCCTTGCTGGCTTGGAAATTCTGGGATTTGAAGTCCACATATCTTAGTTTTCAAGGTTGGGAAACATTGTGGAGGCCTGTGATTTGGCTCTCGTAGTACAAGTCCTGGCCCACTGCAAGAAAACATATATTAAATATGGACTCCTATACTCTTAGCAGTAATACTGTAATACTGTAAGACTGTATTGCATATGCACAAAAATAATAAATGTTACCAAAATGTGTGGTGATTTTTTTTCTCCCCTTAGTTCCAGAACAGCTAAAGATTTTTAAAAAACTTGCTTGCTTTCCTTTGAAAAACAGAAGGATAATCAACATGTATTGATAAAAAAAATAATTTTATTAACTTGACTTCAACACAAATAATTAAACATTCTTTCTGGAAACATTAACAAAAAGCTTAATTTAGTCTGTGTATTCTTACAAATAACAGTGTATTTGCAAATATACATAAAACAAAATACTGACTTTATCAATATTCCAGGTTTTGTGGTCCTCTCAGGGCACATCCATTTAAACATAGACCAATTTTGCTTCCCACACCAATATCATTCTGCTCTTTTGGGAACATGATCTGCCTTTGTTGACCCAAAGCTAATCAAAAATACTCTTGGCTGTCTTTAAATTGGCTGTCCTGAGACAAGCATGTTCCAGGCATTTCTAATTATACAGACTTTCCTGAGTTCTTAAAGAGTTTTGGTCTCCTTTTTCTCATTTTTTTTAGAAAACCTAGGAAGGCTATAATCCTAGAGAAAAGTCACACATGATTGTGAAAGCATTTTGGTTCAATGAGACACCAAAGAAAAGCATCATATATCTTTTCTTATAGGCACTTATAAATCTAAAATGAAGTTCTCAAATGCTATATTATAAGAACATATGAAAAAAGGATCTTTGATTTGTGCCATAGTTATTCCATTTTTAATACTCTTTGTGTTGTTTGGTGGCTCAGAGCATGTCTTATCACTCAGCTCACCATTCACTCTCTACATCAATCCAGTTTAAAACAGATTCCCTTCACCTTCTCTTGTCTTTCAGAAGAAGTCTCTTTTTTTAGATTTAAGCTGCCCGCTTTTTCATTCTACTCTCCTTGAACTGGAAGTAGCTGTTCATTTTTTTTCCTCCTTTACTTTATACAGAGACAACCAAAACAGAAAGGAGTGATGGTGGCACAGTGATTGGAAAGTAGTATTGCAGACTGACTCTGCCCACTATGTTGTGGCTCCAACCTCCGAGGTTGACTTATCGGAGGGAGAAGGCTCCGAACATGAAGGAGAAGAGTTGGACAGGCCTCCCTCTCCAGGATCCTCCTCTTTGGCAATGCCTCAGGTGTCTCCTGTAGGAGAAGAGATTGGCCAGGAGCCAGGCACCTCCTCACAGTTGGACAGTGAAGGGGATAAGTCTTGGCTGGATCCATGCCAGCGTTGGAGAGACAAGTGCACGCAACAGAAAAGGAGGCATGCCAGAGATTAAGCTGAGTCACTGGACCACACCCCACAGGAGATATAAGGGGGTGAGGTGGCCATTCAGACTCTGTGACGGACAAAACTAACTACTATCGAGTCACATTGCATCTTTGGAAACAACATTATCTGCCTTGGATTTAATTACAGACTGGACTTGACAATTCTTGAACTGTGTGTATCTTGTTTATGAGTAAAGTACTTGGCAAGCAGCTACTGGGTTACTGCCAATCATCTTATCGAAAGAATTGGTTGTCTGCCAGTTTATTTTACCCCCGGCTGTCTGTTTGTGTGCGTGTGTGAGGCGGGGACAGAACACACTACTGGTAGTTCAATCCTGATCGGCTCAAGGTCAATTCAGCCTCCCATACTTCTAAAGTCGGTAAAATGAGGACCCAAATTGTTGGGTGCAATATGCTAACTCTATAAACATCTTAGACAGGGCTGTAAAGCACCTTGAAGCAGTATATAATCCTAACTGCTAAATGCTAAGAAAATGTAACCTTGTTCTGACGTTTGAGTAGCACAACTATTTGGCATCTCTTATTTCATGGGTATTTCACATCACTTTCCTTACAAATTCAACAGGATAGTATGTTCAAAAAAGCTTTATGCAATAAAAGTACTTGAGCTATGGTTACTCTTTTTTCCTTCCAACTTTATCACTGCCACCTTTCTATTTCTTTGAATTTACTACTGTTCCCATGAAATCCTGCTTAAGAAAAGGAAATGAGTCTTCAGACTCTTCAAAAGCCTCTTTCTTTCTTATAGTCATTTAGGGATGCATCATTTTTTTCAACCTCTTGTAATCCCTGTTTGACTACCATTTTTTTCCCATATTGTTCTCCATTATTGTCTCAAAGAGACTAAAGTAATTGAGAGCCTGAGTCAGCATGGAATATGCCAGTCAAATTCTACTTAAAGACTTTCTGCCTGCACTTTGTATTTTGAATGTGTTTATTAATTACCCCATTTCAATTGTATTTTGCAATTTTCCAAGAATCATTTGAATATTTTGTCCTTGGGCGTCTTGAGGGACTGCTTTTAGGTGATCCAGCAGCAGAGGTGGGTTTCAGCAGGTTCGGAGAACCGGTAGTGGAAATTTTGAGTAGTTTGGAGAACCGGTAGTAAAAATTCTGTCTGGCCCTGCCCCCATCTATTCTCTGCCTCCAAAATCACAGCTGATCGGGAGGAAATGGGGATTTTGCAGTAACCTTCCCCTGGAGTGGGAAGGGAATGGAGATTTTACAGTATCCTTCCTCTGCAATGCCCACTATGCCATGCCCAACAAGCCACGCCCACTAAGCCATGTCACGCCCACCAAGCCACACCCACAGAACCGATAATAAAATTTTTTGAAACCTACCACTGTCCAGCAGCCCAACTTCACCCCACTTCCAGATTGACTGTCAAAATGTAACAAACAGAATGGTGAATTTTGGTAGGAAGACTTTAGGGCTTATTCTGAGGACTGAATTGTTTTAAGGAAGAAGTGAGAGCAACGTCTCTCATGGCCTTTCATTCCTACCCTAACATTCCCAAACTTGGAGGGAAAGTGGGCTTAAAGGATACAGCTCATCCTATCTGCTGACAGTTTCCAGAAGCCATCTAGATTAGAAGGCTCAGCTGCTTAATGAGTTTGTAACAGTGGTAGCCTTTGAGCACTCAATGAACTTATATTTAGGACTGGACATTAATCCAGACCTTTTTTTCCAGAGTAGTTCTCTATCAAATCTAATTACCACTCCGAAAACAGTATTTTAAATATAACCCTTATTGATAAAATCTGATTTTGAAGTGGGGGGGGAAGTACTGTATATACATTTCTGAAGTAACAGATTAATATATATAAAAAGTTTATTGTCATTGTACGTAAATACACAGTATATCCATACAATGAAATGCACATAATATTGATAATATAGACCCTTGAGAAATAAACCAAAATGTTTTTGATAGATTTACTGTATGTTTTTCTATTTTGATTCTCCATTTCTAAATGCTTAAAAAAGAAAAATTGGGAAATGTATTTCCTGTTACAGATACCGTAGTTGTGTGCAAAGGCCCTGCAAAGAAAGCTATATTGCATTTTGGTATAATTAACAACTAAGTGTGCAGAAAGGGCTGTGATGATTCATCTAAATTTCTAAAAATGGGTTTCTTTTATTAGCAATATTGATTGCTTATGTCCTGCAAAGGATTTTATACTATTTAGACTACTCATTGAATTGCATTGCTTCTACAGGTTTTATTCCTTGGTATTGTTATTCTTTGACTAAAGATAAATTTGTACAATGAATTGGACAGTTGCTTATAATAATTCACATATAGGTGTCCACTACAAATCAGGGCGATGAAAAAACAAATGATTGCAGCATCATGACACAAGACCTGGCTGTTTGTTCTTCTGTCCTGATGTTAGATCCAAGTGTGTATGCTAAGAGGCTTGTGTTGTGATGTTATGACACATTTTACCACATGCTTTGCCTTACTCCTGCACAGATGCTTGTGAACTTTGCTAAAGGACTGAATTGCTCTAAACATTTGTATGTCTTGATCTGTCTGTTATGAATTCCCATTAGAGCTCATCATTTTTTTTTTCTGGCCAAATTTATGTATTGGTTTGTCTATCAACAAAAAAACATATAAAGTGATTTTTTTTTTTTTAAAAAAAGGTCAAATGTATGTGTTTTATCTTTGTGGTTTTCCTCCCTTTTGACATTATTTTAGAAGCAATAGAAAATTAATGAAAAAATCTAGATTTATCTATTCGTGATAATGAAGTGAATACAAACAAAATCATTCCATTTCTTGGGTAAACTTAAATTGACATGCTTGCTAACTCATAATTGGTGCTCATAAAAGAGTTCAACTTCATCCCCACCCACACACACACATTTTGTACGAACATTTGTATTTGATTTTGTCACCAAGTACCAAAGAGAAAAAAGTACCTGTAATTCAGCTCACAGCTAATATTACAAACACAGGTAATATTGTGATTGAAAAATCTGATATAATTTTGTTCATTTTATCCAGTTTTACACTCCATTAATTCAAATGAGGTTGAACATTGTTTAAATAATTCTTGTCTGTCTATGTGATCCCCATGTTAAGATTCATGATGCTGGCTAATAGTCATAGCTGATGTCTAATTTCAGGGAGTCGTCTCTATTCATTAAGTAATTCTGAAATGATGTTGGAATAAAAGAATGCATGCAAGGACAGAAAGATCTTTCTGAACAAGAATGATTACATTAAGCAAATATTTTACAATAGCTTGAGAGTATGGAAATGAAAACCTTGCTTACTAAGGCAGTTGGAAAAAGCACATTTATTATCAAGGGGTCATTGTTTGTTCCCTTTACAGTGGTTATAATCTCTTGCTGCAGTTTTCTAATCTCATGTGTTTGCCTTAATAAGCCAGTTGTGAACAATGATGTGAACCATCTGCTCTGCTAGATAGAAGGTAAGAAAAAAATGGAATGACTCTAGATTACTATAGAAAATAAACAATTCCTCTGATAAAATAAACTTTCCCATAACATTTGGGTTTAGTATGTGGCATTTTGGAATTCATCACTTTAAAAACTGGATTGGGCTCGGCTGGAATTCAACTCACTTGAAAGTAAATTCTATTGACTTTTATAATATTCCATTATGAATTCTTTAATAACACCCTTATTATATAATGGCCATCACCTAAACTACAATTGAATATTCCCTAATTGTTTGACTATGTTTTTATTTATCGTTGAAAATGTTAGTTGAGAATTCTTGCTCCAAGAGCTTAATTTTCTAGTGAGAATTGACATACAGAAAATACATAAGTGGAAGATAGCAATAATTTTGTATAACTAAGTTCCCAAAATCCTAATAGAGGGACAAACTGTTGCAAGGAATGAACAAGATCAGTAGCAATGGAAACATGGCTAAATTCTGTGGTAGAATGAGACATTGTTGGGAGCAGGAGGAAAAAAATGGCCGAGAATTGAAACTTATTATATCCAAACTTCCTTTCATTTAAACAGTATTAGAATGGGCCTGTAAATGCTGCCATAGCATTTCAGGGAATAAATCATAATACAGCATCGTGCAGTGCTTTAATAATGAATTATCAGCATCTGGCTGGGTTTTAATTGTTGATTTTTCAATAGAGAATACTACATTCTCCCATATCATGTACCACTGAAACACAAATTTCTGTCTCTTGACATTAAAATAGTTAGCTTGTGTAAGAGGAAATATTACTTAATCTACTTTTATTGCATTTCTAAATAAAGGATCACAAACAGCATGCACGAGAAAGATATTTCATTGAAAGTAGACTCTAGCAAGTTAAGGAACAGAATTCATAGAAGCTTTTATGTAAATATTATATTTGAGGTTTTGTACCACCACCATAAGCTCAGATACTCAAAATGTATTTAAAACTGCATTTCTAGCAGATATTCTAAAGCAATCTTTGGATCAAACTTCTTATCTGCTGTCAAAATACTATTGAAGCTAGGAGGCATACTTTTTTTTCTCCAACATTTGAATAATTAGAGGAACCATATCCATCTCCTATTAACCTGAGTCAAATCCCAATATTATTTATTTAATGCTGTTCATCACATTCTTAATAGTGGCATACATATTAATAATGTAGTAAGGAACCTGACAATACAAGAGAATGAAACTAAGGTTGTAAACTTATCTAGACAACAGATACTTATAATGGATACAACTTATCCATTAAACTTAGAAGATATTTCTAGCAAGCCAAGTAGAGAATTGTGTTGCAAGTTTATCATCCTGTGCAAACTTATTTGAAGTATGCTGATTTAAGTCAGACTCATGGCTTGGTAAACATATGTGGGAGCTGATTTTTAATTTAAAATGACCTTTTTTTCTTATCCTATTTGCGGTTTACCTTATTGTTACTACTACTCCTGAGGCTAATGAGCTCACTTCAGAATTAGCAGTTCAAGGACTCAGAAGGAGTCTGGTAACACCTTTTCCAACTAATGACTTTTATTAAAAGGTATAAGCTGCAGCTCACAAAAGCTAATCTCTTTTAATAACATTTGTTAATTGAAAAAGGTGCTACCAAATTGATTTTTTTTGCAGCATAGACTAACACAGCTCTCCTTCTATGATGATTCAAAGACTAAGTATAGAAAGAGAGAACAACATAGATTTTTGTGTGTTTCCATTTAAAAGTGACTATTAAATCCAATTAATTGTAGTCCTAGGGAAGAGCAGGGATAGGATTGCAACCTAAAATATTTGCTTAAGGATGTTGCTGTAAATAAACATTTATCCTCTTCTAATATGATTTAGAAAATGTTCAGACAGAAAAGGGGCTTATGTCTAGACAGCATGACCCTTTTCTGCAGAAATATGACCTTATAACTTCACACACATTAAATGAAAATGAGGGTAAGGGATATTCTGTTGCTCAGTCTGTCAAACAAAATACAAGGAGAGGGAGAGAGAGAAAGAAAGAGAGAAACCAAATTAATTGCTATAAAATAGTATTTCCCATTTTCAACCTTTTCCTCATTCTACACTCCATCAATCCAAGTATTGCTCTGTATTTCACCTGAATCAAAGCAAATTCACTTCTAGATGTAGTTTGCAGTGTTTCTTTCCTGAAAACCAAAAGCCTGCATTTTGGTAGAATAGGATTACAGAGAGCATTTTGGTTCTTACAGAGAATAAAATATGGCCCATCTACAACAATCTTGAGAAGGGGGGAAAAATGGTTGAATACTTTACCTGGAGCAAACACCATGGTTCCTTCCTGCCAAGAGAACAGTGTAATAAGACACCACAAAGTCGTGTGTCAGAAGCAGGAAGTGAGCGGAAGGGCAAAGCAAAGAAGCAGATTATAAGGGCGAGTTTTGCAGTGACATCCAGGAGTGGTAGCACCTTGGACAGCTACAAACGCAGAACGACGCTGCCAGCCTTGAAATGCTTACTGGCCAGTTACCTCCAAAATGCACCGCTCTCGGAGGGGGAGGGGGAGGGGGAGGAGGAGGAAGGAGCTCACGGATCAGTACATATCCCATGTCTTCGCTCACTGCATACACAGCTAGGCTGAATTCCGCAGCAACAGCAGGAAAGGGAAAAGAGGAAAGGTAATAGCAGACGGTCTCGGCAGGAGAATAAAGTAATTGCTCCTAATTATCTCTCATCACCTTCTGCACCAGATGCAGCCAAGGTGAAATGAGCAGGATGGTTCTTCAAGGCTAAGTTAAAAAGCCTCTTGTAAACTGGCAGTTCTGAGGCACTGCGACATCTTATTGTTCAGGGCTTCCTCATAAATTAATTAATCTCCCCCCCATCCCCAAAAAAGCAATCAATAACCTGTAAATTTTGTCAGGAGTTCTTGAAATTTCTGTATACTTTTGATGCTTTCTTCTCTAACATTTGCAGTCTATTACCTGGAATTATTTTAACTGCAGCTATAGGGGAGAAAAAAAGGTGGTATGAAAAGTGTGGCTCTTGGTATCTTTTACTAATGATCTTTGTTAGTAAATTGGGAAGCCTTCCATTGATTATCAGAAACAGCTGGGGTGGAAGGAGGATTTAAAAAAAATCTTGTTATTGCTGTGGTTAACCAAAAATGCCAGTTTCAGTTGTTTGCCCTGTAAAATGAAAACAGAAACCTGTCTATTTAAAATCAAAATCATTCCTACAAGTAATTTTTAAAAAAATCTTATTGTTAAACAATAACAGCCCTTAAGTGTCCATTTTAAATCATATTTAATTTTGCGAGTCCATTTTTACTTTCTGTCAAAGTGCTAAGTTGAGCAGATCATGCCCTGTGAGCATAGTTGAGTCATTAACAGAACTATGCTGACATGGCATGATGTGCTCAACTTAGCATTTTTCATTTAGTCAGGAGACTAAATAAAAAGGCTTAAAAACATTCTTAATTCACTCACCAAAATCAACTGTGTATCTGATAGAAACACAGAATAAAAATATACATAAAGTTGAGTTGCATGTTTGGTTGGTTGCTTAATATGTAAGTTATTACAGTTTATGTCTCTGATAATTTTGCCCCAAAATTCAAAACATCTTCAAAAGCCCAAATCATAACAATTTTAGGATTTAGAGCAGGGGTGTCAAATACACGGCCCGTGGGCCAAATGTGTCACGTGCTGGCCATGCCCACGCCCGGTTTAGCGAAGGGGGGGAAAGTCACGCTACATCACGTGATGCTGCCATGACGATGCAAGTTTGACACCCCTGATTTAGAGGATTAAGATATCTCACAATAGCAAGTTTAGGAATTTCTATTAATCTTAAAGCTTAAAGGGACCTTACATTCTTAATAAAATATATACAGTATTTCTAACTTTTGTTAGTGAGCATGAGCAATCAAGTCATTTCTAAGTGTTTTAAATTTCAACAGCCTATCAGCTATCCCAGCCAGCATCAAGAGATAGAAGTTTACTTTAAAATATCTGAAGACAAATTCAGCCACTTTGGAAACTGCTTAAGTCCACAAGAAATGTGCAAATAAATTATTCTCCATCTTCCTGCATGTTTGGTGTAATATAGGAATAGAGTTAAATAAATATGCCCATGTATTTTGCATGTATACTGTACTGAATTCTGCTTTTCTTTGTACATTATATCATAAACGTAGAAAAATATTAAGTCATTACATTTCTAATTAACCACTTTTGTAGAGAAATCAAATCTATGGCATCTCACAAATGATTAGAAATATTACCAGTCTATTTTATGCAAAATTTTACATAGAAATATGTGGATTTTGAAATATGTTTTTTGCTGAAAGATTAACAAGTTATTTTTATGGATCCAGTTTTTCCGTCCAGCCCTGGTATTTCTCCAGCTTCTCATACCGCTTCTCCCTAAAGTTGCTGTCACTATGTCTGTTACCACTGCTGTCTTCTGTTCCTGCTTCACAATCCTGTAAAAAGAGCTCCATTCCTGCAGCCCACCAGAGCAGTTGTCTTCTATGCATGGAGAGATGAACTCGTCCAGTGGAGTGGAGAAACAGAGCTCAGATCCTGACCAGCTTTGTTCCTGCAACCTGCTGGAACTTTGTTCTGGCCGTGGCGGGAGGGGGGAACTGAACTTGGCAGGCACCTTATACTCCATAAACTTAACGACATAGGAGATTGCTTAATGATCACAACTGGAAATGCTGTGATTGTGGCCCTTGAGCAGTCATGAGTGTCTCAATAAATTATGGTTTCACTCAACAACTAAAATTCTGGTCCCAATTTTGGTTGTAAAGTCAAGGACTACCTGTATTTGGATTCATTTTGAAACATGTAATATCTTTAAAATAGTTTTTTTGCTTGCAATCGTCATAGTTCATTGTGATTAGGAAGAAAACTTATAATTATTTAGAACATTGACTTCTGTTTTTCAGTATGAGGTTGTTCATGAACCAAAATGAATTATATTTGCAGATCTGACAATGAAGTAGAAACACAGACTTTCCTATGTGCTGGAAGAATCCTATTAACAGTTACTTACAAGCAAGCAGTTAAATTTAGTGAGGCTTTCTTAAAAGTAAATATGAATAAGTGATTCCCAGGAGCAAGGTTTCCTGTTTTTGTGAACTAATCATTACGTCAGTTTAAGAATTCTTCTGTAGGGAGTTCAATTCATATGAAAAGAGAGGGTTTGGCAGAGCTCTTCCTGTGTCCTTCCTTTTCCTGCAGTTGGCCTTTGCTTCTTGAAAAACATCATGGAAAGTTGGGTATGTTTCTGAAGTAGCAGAAGAGATCCATGGAGAGCTGCAAAACAAATTGATTGCCTCTTTCCATTTCTCCAGTGTAGAGCATCTCTTCATTACCCAATGCTATCTGCTTGCAAAATGGCTATTAAAGATCCAGCCCATTAAGCTTCAACATTTTTGCTTATCTATGCAAGTTGCATACCAACATTCCAGCACAGAATGTTCTAATTCCAAAATTGGCTGTTCCAAAGCTAGAATGATCCATGAGAGAACATTTTGCAGCATATTATCTACTTAAAATGGTGAACCTTCAACTTCCATATACTTCTATTTTGCAAGACCTATTTCAGAAATCAGATATAAATAATTATTGTCAGTTATTATTTTTTACTAATGTGCACTGTGCACATTGTTCTCATTGTTCTCTCTTTAGATCAGAACTTAAAGAGGCTAGCATTTTTTTTTCAAAATATTGTAAGACAAAGATTATTTGCATCTAGTAAAATTAACAGGCATTATTACAAAATACATTTAAACCAGAAAAAGAAGTGATGTTCTTAGAAAATGTACAGGCACACAATTTTTATATATTCTAAAATATTCAAGTTTTATTTACAAGATACATTTCAAACTTTTGGCATTTTAAATATAACTTTAAGTTGCCTATTCAATGAATATTTCACAATGACATTGTAACAAAGACCATAGATATATGCAACATAATTATTTAAAATGTTAGCTTCGTATAGAAATGTAAGAGATGTTTGACTCATATTAATTTATAAATACTTATCTGATCCGTGTCAGAACATATCTGTGTTCAACTTCATTTAAAATGAGTTGTATTAATACATGTAAAACCATTATGTATAAATATGTGGAGAAATGTTTTTCAAGATTTGTAAATGATCACATTTCCTCTTGCTTCATAGAAAACCCATTCTAGTTTGTTACAAATAAAACCTGTAACCAAAATAATAAAATTACTTTTATTTTAAATTAGACAGTAAATTAATTTGAGATTGGTAAGATAAATGAAATTTTCTAAAAATTTCAGCTAACCATTTTCTTCTATAGGAAAGCTCCCATCATCTTCTATTAATTTCTTGGATAAATACTTTAAGAGATAACTTCATTCACTGAAAGATAATCAAAGACGAATATGAATCCTATCCCCAAAAGCTGGCTGTAATTTTGTGAAGATAAGCAGGATAATTGCTTATGAAGCACAGGCATAAAGCTGCAAGCTCAAGTATACTCATTAGTAAGCAGCATGGTTTAGGTCAGTAAGGCTTACTTTCATATAAGATACTTTCGAATTAAAATATAAATCCCAAAACCACACAATTAATTGAATCGTCTTGTTACAATTCTGTAATATTATGTTGGGAGTAATTATGATGAATTCTGTGGGACATCTGAATAAATACATACAGGACTGAGCTATGTTCACTAATGAGATACAAAGCTTTCAACCAACAAATACAATAGGAAAAAAATACATTTAATTGTCTAATTCTAAATTCTTCCACTCAAATGTGATAACTATATTGTTCTGTATTGTTGTTTTTCCAAACTATAATTCATTATTCCAATTTTTCCAAGTTTCATGGAAAAGTCACTAAAGGCCTGAGATACCAACATTTGACACTATGCTATCTAAAGTTGTATTTGGGGCTCAGGAATTCCCCTCCATACTGAAAAAGACATCATGCAATCAAAGTTGGAATCTTTGATTTCTCCTGGAACAATGCTCATAATTCAACCTACGTTCAACTTTTTGGACTCTCCGAATTATCAGGAACATTGTAATTAATTCTTATCTAGTGTTCAGGAGCAGCAAAAATAACTCCTAACAATTTACTCATTAATTGGAAGCAACTGAAATGAATTTACTTTCAACCATTTTCAAAGTCATGTTAGCTTCTTCTCTGTTATCTTTTTGTTACACTTACTGCCTTAATTCCATTGTGCTATCTGCACTAGAATATGAACCCTTGATAATTATGCTGTCTCGATAGTGACAATTTTAATTCTTGCTAAATACCCCCAAATCCTGGGATATGATAATCTCAATAGAAAGGATTTGCACTTGAATTCTACATTTCTCCCAATTGTCCTTTTTGTTTCTTATGATACAGAAAAAAATAATAAAAATCTTATTATTAAAGGAAATAATAATCCTATTATTAAAGGAAATTGCAGACAATTCAGCTAGCAATCTTTTGTCAGGGCAGAAAAAGCAAAAAGCCACTATCAAATAGATAGGTATCAAAAAGATCTTAGTAGATTTGCTAAACCTAAAAGTATGAATCTTAGAGGAAATTCTTCTTTCTAATTTAGCCAAGATCTCCCAGTGGATCGTGCTCAATATTAAAGCAATATTCCTAAAAACCTTTGTCCATGGTTCATAACGAATACACACTTCGTTCCATGCCTTCAAATAAAAAGGCATCATATTGTATACAAAGCTGTGTATACTTCCAATGAGCAATAAGTATAATGTAGCTTAATGTGCAATATGTATTAATAAGACTGCAAAGTACAGTGATCAGAAAAGACAAGAGAAACATCAGGATGCTTTTTAGTCATTATCTAATTAGAGATGGGCAGTGGTTTAAGAGTCACTTCCTTCATAAGAAGGGCTTCAAGAGGCTACCAGATGGTGCAATGACACTGGAAGAGGCATGATCAATTTTATTATTATTTGTTGTGGTTTTTAAAAATAAAATTTATAATTACAAAATGGCCTAAATTCATGGTGTTATTTCAGGCCTGAGATCTCCTATTTCTATTTCTGTGGGAGAGGAAGAGGGATAAAAAATTCACACAACTTAAACGTTGACCATTTTGCTTCTGAAAACTTAAAATCATAATGTCAGTTAATGAGAAGCTCCATGCAACTTCATTGCCACCCAATTTAGGGGGGAAAAACCCACTAGTTTCCACTGCTCATGCACCTTGTATCAACAGTGATAGTAGATTAAACTGGAGCTAAACAATTGCAAAATAAAATATGAAATTAATCACATTTTCATTACTTTTGATTAGAACATTGGAAATTAATACATTCACCTCCTACAAATTAATTCTTGCACTCAGTAAAACTGATAATCTCCCATATTTTTTTTAAAAAAATACCTGTTACAATAGACATAATTTATTAAACTGCTAACAGCACAATTTGTAAGCCAATAAATCAACACATTCTGAATTAATCTAATCTTGCTTTACTCACTTGGTACTACTTTCTACTGAAATCCATGAGACTTAGCTACGTAGCACTTGCAGTGCAATGAATCTCTAACAAGTATTTATTTTTGACTTGCCAACTCATCCTATAATTTCACACCACTGCTGACAATCTCTCATTTAGGATCTTCCTAAATCATAAAACAACATATTTAGGTGCTAAGCAACTGGATTCAATGAAACAAAAGTAGCTTAAATCCAAATACTTAAGACTTAATTTCACTGGGCATTGGAGTGTAACATCTTCCATTCCACATGCAGAGTTTATTCCAATAGGGCAAGTCATGCATTGAAACCCAGTACTTTAAAGAGGAATAAAACACAGCTAGAGTCTGACTTCTAAAAAGTTTATATCCAACTGGACGGATGCCTTGATTAAGGTCTTATTCATGCTTGATATGAGAGTTTTTTTGCTACAAACTGCAACTATATTTCTAAATCACACTAAAATACTCAGAAGTGAGTTTTTCAGTCCGAACATTTTCCAGCATATGGCCACTCCTCTTTTTAGCTACAAGCTATAGTTTCAAGTTGCTGTTCTGCCTCAGCGGCCATGGCAGCTGCCTGTAATTGTTCAGTTTCACTTTGGAGGGCACTGGCTGTGGTTACTTGCTTCCTTTCACTGTGCATATTGTTCTCATGTCTCTTTAAATCAGATGCTTTGGCAAATGCTTTAGTACAAGAGCTGCAGACAAAAGGTTTCTCCCCTCTATGTCTTCTTTCATGATCTTTCAGGTGGGATTTATGCTTAAAAGCTTTGTCACACATGTGACATGCAAATGGTCTTTCATTACTGTGAACCCTCTCATGCTTTTTTAGGTCTGGTGCACGAATAAAAGACTTTCCACATACTTCACAGCTATATGGCTTGTAGCCTGTATGGATCTTTAGATGCTCTTTCAAGTGGGCTTGAGTAGTGAATCCTTTAGTGCACATTTCACAAACAAAGGGCCTATCTGCAGTATGGAGTTTTTCATGTTTTCTCAATCGTGCTTCATCAGAAAATGTTTTGCCACATGCTGGACATGCAATTTGTTCCCTGTGACCATAAAGCAAATATTCAAATTTCATGTCTCCAGCTGCTGTTGTCCATGCTGGTGTCTGTTCATCCTTTACTTCACTTATGCCATCATTAAATGCTAGAGCCTGAGGAGTTTGTGATCCCAATTCTTTAGTTTCAGCAGACTCTATAGACTCTACTTCTTGACCATAGCAGTTCACTTTTCGAACCTCTTCACTCCCCAGCTCCTTCAGAATTGCTTCTTGAACTCTCAAAGTAGCAGTTGGCGATTTACCATCCTCTTGACTAGGAGGAGTTCCTTCCATTGTCATATCCGATGGGCTGTCATCGTGATCGCCAATTTCTTCAACCTCATCATCTTGGTTATCGTTAGATTCTCCAATTGGCCTATTAATTTTAAGACAATACTTATTCTTTGACTGTGAATTGTCTTCTGGACTTGATACGTCCCGTTTTTGAGAACAAAGTTTATCCAAAAATCGAATACCAAGAATCTGACCAGATGACATCATTAAATTGACGTCTTCTTTCTTAACTGAAATCTTGGCTGTGTACATATAATTGAGCACTTCCTCAAATATATCAGATCGAAGGAAATCTATTTCAATTACAGATGAGCTGTCAACTTCCAGTTTCTTGAAAAGTTTTTTAAAATAGGTACTACAAGCAGCTAGAACACACCTGTGTGCCCTGAATTTTACATCTTCTACAACAATAGCTATGTCACAAAATTCTCCTTCCAATCGTTGCTCATTTAATGTTTTCAGAAACACAGTTTTGTGATCGTCGTCATTATATTTAATGGTTTCAGACATACTGATGAAAAACTCCTAGAAAAAACAAATGTATTTAAGTTACTTTAAGAAAAATAAGATATTGTAAAAAATAGTTTCACATTAGAATGTATATTAAGCTGATGAACATTTTAAAGTAAATGAACAACCTTCAAATGAGCTATGGATGCAAAGTTGATTACCTATTATTGTATACATTCCACGAGAAAAAGTGTTATATTTTTCACTAATGAACTCTTATAAATAATATAAATATGACAGCCTTTGACTGGAGTTCTCTTTTACACGCCAGAATATATTATTCCTTCTTTCATCTGAGCTAAAGCAAACCCCCACCCCCCCAACAAAACAAAATGTATTTGAGAAAGAACTAATACAGAAAGACAAGCTATATTTCAACCAGGAGATAAACCAGAAAACATTAAATAAAGGGGAAAGCATATAAACAAGACCAAGATTCCTCCTTTATTCCTTATAGTTATTTATAGTAACTAAAGAATAAAATAGTTTACTGAGACAAAAAAAGGAAATGGAAACAAAGAAATATACCATGAACAAGGAAAGATCTTTCCTTAGTATCTGAGCAATGTATTGGAAGCAGATTCTTATCCTGGACTCCTTGCACCTGAAAAAGAAAACAATAATAAATCTATGAAAAAAAAATTCACCTAATAACCATCTTGTGAGTTATATTAGATCACTAGCTCAGGGTTATATAACAAGTTTATGACTGGAAAGACTGGGTAGGGATTAGAATCCAAAGGCAATTTCCCAACCTAAGGTATCCCAAATAGTGGAAATGCTCACAGCAAATTTTTTGTACCACTGACACTGTACATTTTTCAAAAAGCATTTTAGCAGTAAAAAAGAGTAAGTTTTATTCTTCAGAAGAATGTGCCTGAAGCCTATAAGTTTTGGTTTTTTTTTTACAAAACCAAAATAATGGGCAATTACAGTCCTACACATTATGAAAACACAATGACCTACCCAGGAAAAGAACAAAGGTGTAGCAAGAGAGGGAACTTGAAGGACTCGCAACTTTTGTTGCTTGTTATGGTCCTCATGATTGTTTTCTGAATGGAACCTCTCCAGCTTTCTTGTGGCTTCTCTAAATTTAACACCATCTTTTAGTGATTTGTAGTGATTCATTTAGTGGATGTGGCAAACTGGTAGAAAATACAACAGAAATTATCTTATGTTGAGTCAATATTCTTTCTCTTAATATACAACACTTTTATCCTAATTTAATTGATAGCCATCTAACAAAGTTGATATTTTGCAGTTAGGAAATAAAAAGTTAATTATAGCACTTTTACTAAAGCTGTGGTCTTAGATTCTATTTATGTTTCACAATTTCAAAGCAAGTTATTTATTTCTCTGTGCTATTGCTACTCATGTCATTAGCACAGGGGTCATCCTGGACAGGTATTTTCCCTAATAAATACTTTGCATCTCCTTTCCTTGTATTTTCCTCAAAAATGCAAAATAAACAGCTCCCTTACTGTTCCAGGTTATGTTGTCCACAGCAAAAGTAGCATTTTAATCTGCTGTGGAAGACTGACAGCAACTGAATTTAAAAAAAAAAGTGCATTTGTTTACTACCAGTTAGACACAGATGCCTGCCATCATGCACATATTTGTCTAAAGCAAAAAACTGATCAACTGTCTGATCTCACAAAAGGGACTGAAAATTGCTTTGTTTTTCAAAATTTTTTACCAACTTTTCTTTGTTGAATTTAACTGTCTCCAAAGCTTTTTTTCCTTTACGAGTTTAGAATTGGCCTATCACATTAGCACAATAGTTAACCAATAGCCAGGCCTATAAAAGTCATAAAGTAGGATTCTGGTTATTGACAGAAAGCTGTTCATTGGCACCTTCCATATTCTCATTTTTGCTCTTTCCCACATGCTCCAGAATTTCTACCATCTAAAACTATTGATCCTAGCTTATCTGATTATCCAATTACCATTATTCTGAATTAGGACTTGTAAATCAAGAACGACCCCTGCTTCATGTATGCAAATTTCCTATTCAGACATCCAGTACAAAACAGTGGTTGTATTATGAGACAAGAAGTGACTAGAATTCATGTACAGACATGCAATTTACCCTATAAATAAATCTGGACTATAATAGTGGATTAGAAACCAACTTGTTCAGTGCTGTATTTGGGGGGAAGGGGGGAGGGCACCAGTTGTTTGATTTCACTTTTGCTTGGATCAGTAAAAAAGCTCCAGAATATGCAAAACAACTGAACAACATAGAGGGATATACAATGATATGATGTTTACTGAAGTGTTGAGTCAGATAATTTTTTGTGCCTTTAGTGCATACAAAAAGGATTCTATGCTCACAGAGATTCATCATGAGAGATAAAATCTTGATTGGGCCTCTAGTCTCTCAAGCATTCATGAATACTGTACAATATACAGATCCTTTTCTCCTGTATTCTGAATGCCTAGACAGGATGTTACCACTGAATGTCCTGGAAACAGAGAATGCCATGCATACAATTTTCTCAAGTGATCTTTCAATTTTAGGGAATACATGAACTCCACCATCCTTTACCTAGCTTCTTGATAAATCTCTAGAAGGTACATGGGTATTTCCCCGATTATTTTCTAAACTATCTTTCCTGATAGCAAATTTACCAAGATAACAGATAATCCAGAGATTTTATTTTTTTAAAAAATGTGAAGCTAAAGGAACTAAACCAAGATTAATAGAACAATTCTATGCATACTTATATAAATCAAAAGCAAGTCCCTGTAGGTTCTGTGAAGCTAAAATTGGAATTAAGGTT
Organism: Arizona elegans; assembly: GCA_022577455.1. NCBI lineage: Eukaryota > Metazoa > Chordata > Lepidosauria > Squamata > Colubridae > Arizona > Arizona elegans. The sequence continues at coordinate 41,424,194 of JAKOOJ010000002.1, forward strand.
CAAAAGTGAACTCCAAAACATTACCTTCTCAGAACACATTATTCGACTTTATGGCTGACTCCTGAAATTTGCTAACCAGCTTTCGGAAGTAGGCATCGAACCCTACCGATCTAAGTAACAGTGACATGTTTTTAAGAAGCTTTTTCGTAACAACTGGTACAGGCACCAATAAAAAGAACAAAATCCCTTGATTTTGTCCATTTAAATGGTCTGGAGCGTTAAGTATGCTTATCGGGAAGATCAAAATGACTACCAGGAAAACGTCGCCGACTTCCAAGCCGTTTCCCCCCCCCCACCCCTCTCCCTGCTGAGCTAAACGTAGAAAAGAGCATGCGATTTTTAACGCGCACGTTTTGTAGGCAAAAAAAAAAAAGTAGCATTGCCGGCTCCGTGCGAGTAACCATGTAAGAAATGTGCACGGTGCATACTCGGTGCATGCGTGCTAGTGCCCGTGCAGGCCTCACGACTGTGCCCCGCTGAGACGGGGCTGCAGCTAAGCGAAGTGCACAGATCCCCTCACGCGCGACTCCCCCATCCTTTCCCTTCCCTTCCCTTCCCCAAGGAGGCGGAGTCGAGGCAAAGGCCCGCGCGCGCGGGAGCGAAGAAAACAGCCTTCCGTTCCAAGCCCTCCCCCTCATCCCTCACCCCCCCCCACCAGCCGCCACTAAATCTCGCGGCAGAGCTCGCTCCCTCGCTCGCGCTCCCCAGCATTAACGAATGGGCGGGGCTGCCGGACTCTTAAGTATAAGCTGTTCATTTACCCCGGAGCGAGCCTTCGGCTGCTGCCGCGCTGCACGGGACTGCGCCATCTCCGGCATCCTCTTTGCCCGTCCGGTAAAAGAGGCGGCGGCGGCGGTTCCAGTAGGCAGCCTTTGCAGGCCGGGAGACCCAACGGCGCGCGCAGGAAGGAGCAGCAAAGGGGCGGCGCGCGACGGAACCTCTCCAGTGCACCACCCCGCCTCCCTCCCTCCGGTTCTGCTGCTCTTGCAGCAGCAGCAGCAGAGCCTCGAGTGCGCGCGCAGATGCTCGTCAAAACTTACCTGCCGTGCTGCGCTTCGCGCGGAGATTCCGGGAAGGGGAGGGGGAGAGGTTGGGTTACGGTGACGGGAGTGCTTGGTCCAAGCAAAGGTTTGGGGATTTTTTTGGGGGGGAAATGTAAGGGGAATGGCGCGCGTCTCTAGCCGTTACCGCCGCTTCCTGCACGAGCATTGGGTGGCTCGCGCGCGCACGCGCGAGGCGCGCCGGAGGCGGGAACGTGCATGCGCGATGCGAGCAGGGCGCGCCCCCCGCGGGGAAAGGGCGGGCACTGCGGGGATCTTTCAAAGAGGCGAAGGAGCTCGGCGGCGGCGGCTGTTTTGAAGGGGGAGGAGGAAGGCGCGCCTGCATTGCTCTGCCGCTCTTCCCGGGCTCGCGCGCCCTCGCCTGAGCCGCTTCTGGCTCTTGGTCGCTGTGGTCGGGGCCGCGCTAGATGGAAGCGGCCGGCAGGGCTATGGATTCCGGATTAGCCGCTTTGGTTCTGCGGCGGCGGCGGCGGCGGCGGAAGGAAAGAAGGAAGCAAGCGCCTCCTTGGCTCGTCTTTCCACGCATTAAGTTACTTGCCGAGAAATAATTTGTTTCTGACGTACGCCTATCTATCCCAGTACATATCAGTTACATTTTACCAATAATAAAAACAATGATAATTGACAGGTTCCATCTTCCATTCAAGCTGCGTTCCATGCCATTGCTTATTTTAAGGACCGGAAAATTCCGTTTCCACGCTGAGAAAAAAAAAAATAATCGTAAATTCTGAGACTAAAATAGTGACTGTCCTGCCCATAATACCTTCCCCCCTTCCCGCAGCAACTGTACTAAGCCCCTGTCCCGACTGAGGTAAGAGGTTCTCCGCCAAAGATGGGGCCGGCGCTGAGGAGACAGCGCTAGAACAGGCTTTCTAGTGAAAAGAGCCCTGTTCCGACAACAGGTTTGCTTGCTGACGGCTAACTTTACTATCCAGGGTTCTGGCTCTCAGTGACACACTGAATCATAAACCGATCTTGGGAAAAAGATGTGGGTTTTTTTCTGATTAAAGGAAAGAAAGCGAGGAACTGGGTCTCTTCTCAAACAGCATTGTCACTGCTGCCCTGGCTGACAGACGTTTGAGGTCTCTATACATTACTTTTTAAACATTTATTTGCTGTATTTTTTATTTACAATTGTTTAGATTGATTGGTTATAGCCATGGTTTGGCCAAATAGTTTACATTAAGCCACTTTGGGGAAATTATCATCTTAGAGGTGATTGTAAATAAATAAAGATAATGAATTGAAGAATGAAGGTGAATATATTTGTCCCAAGATAATGTTGCAGCATCCAATCTGGGTCGGACCAGAAGTTTTGTCTTCCGAGCTTTTGGACTTGTGCTGGAGCCCATCTTCAGGGAATTTCTCTCTGGCAGAGTATGTGCTGTTTTCTGTGTGGTATTTAAGTGGCTTTTTAGATGTTGATTGGGGTTGATTGAAGAGGAGCTTGTTTCCCAGGCTGTTTTTGTACCTGCTTGTTCAACAATCTTAATAGCTGCAAAATCTAATGTGTGTCCTTGTTCATTGCAGGGTGAAGCTACCAATGAGTTCAGGTCTCCTCATCTGACTGCTTGCTTCTGTTCTTGCAATCTGGTGGTTAGCTTCCTCTCCAACTGTCCTACATAGTCATAAGGGCAATCCATGCAGGGGATTCAGTAGATTACATTGGAATTATCTCCCTCCTCTAAGCTATATTTACAATGCATAATTTGTCCTCGTATGTAGCCTTTGGGCAGTGTGCAATGCCCACTTGGAGATCTCGGAAGCTGCATTCTACAATTTCCAAAATGTTTTTGATGTATGTCAGAGTGTGCCGTGTGGTTGGTCTTGTACCTTGTTTCTTTCTCTCCCTACTGTGTTGTGCAGTGAATAATGAATTGACAACAGAAGTTTGGTTTATCTGGTACATTTATGTTAAACTAAAATAAGTGTGTTTAGTTTGTGGTTCAATGTCATGCAAAATCTGTTTAGAAAATCATGCAAGATTAATTCTATGAAGCAAACACATAAAATTGGTAACAGTTGACTGAAATCTTATCAATCATGGGGTTATTTTTCTGTAACAGTGTTTCTCTTGCACCAAAGGAAAATAGAGTGTAAGTAATATATGAAAGCAGGTGTGGAATAGTGATTAAAGGCTAAAACTGGGGAGACTGTTCTAATCCCTCATAGGCACAAAGCCAGTGGGATGACCATGGATTAATCACTTTCTCACAGTCCTAGGAAAGAGGCAGTGGCAAAATGCCACTGCCAATTATTGCCAAAAAAACTGCAGGACTTCTATCGGCAGTCTCCCATAATCAGGTACAATTGAACAGAAAAATAAAGTAAGATATAGTACCTACAAATAAGGTTAGACTCTTAGGTGTGATATCCTAAGTAAGATTTCTAAATCTAAAATGAAAGAATTTGTGGGTCACAGAGTTGAAAGACTCCCTTGCAGTGGTGGGTTTCACTTACCTTTGCTACTGGTTCACTCGCTTTTGAATTTCTCTTCCCATTAGCTACCACAGGCATGGAATCATAGTTATCATTGTTTTAAATGAAGTCTAAAGTTCAAAGTGAAGTCCAATGGCATTCAGTTTTGGATTCCCTTAGTATCAAGAAATCCAGCTGTATATAGACAATTTCCTCCATAGATCTGTTTTCTGTTTTGTCTACTATCCTTATTGGTTAAAATCAAATTAAGGATAGCTTAATTTGAAAACTATTGAAAATTCTCAACAAGAAAGGGCAGGAAGTTTATTTAAATTTAAATTATTTAAAATTTCTGATTGTTACTAAGGCGTGTATCTTTGACATATTTGTAGTTTGCTTTTGGAAAACGTTCACATCTCTTTTTTTATTTATCAATAGCAGATGTTAGCAGTACTGTTATTTTAACCCAGATGCTTTCAAAAGCATTATTCTTTGAATTTCTTCACTGATCTGGATATTGCAATCTACATTTTCTCTATTGTGTAGCTTAGATCCTATTACTATTAGATCCTTGTTACCACAGCTGTGACTACAGTAATTGACACTATTAGTTTTTACCAAAATATGATCCATATATTGGGGCTATAACTATATCAACTTCATGAGTTATCTCTGATTACTGAAGGTTTTGACAGGAATTCTAGCCCTACCTGCAAGACTGTTTCATATAATTTTCAGAATTCATGAACCTACAGGGTTTATCATTTTAATATACCTATATTCTCTCAGAAGAAAAAAAAATGCAAATTTGAATTCCCAGGGAACACAATTAGGGGATACTTTTGACCTGCTGGAAAATCAACATTTTTTCTAGAAGTGCAAATAATTAAGAATGTCTATGCAGATTCTCAACATCCAGGTGTTTTTCAAAAGGCAACTGGACTTTCTTGGTTTTTTTTCCTTAAAAACGTTTTGCTATTCATCTAACAAGCTTCTTCAGTTCTGACTGAATGGTGGGAAATGAAAAGATATAAAAGAATATAAATCCTCCCATTCCCCACCATTCAGTCAGAACTGAAGAAACTTCTTGAATGAGAAGTGGAACGTCTTCAAGGAAAAAACAAAGTCCAGTTGCCTTTTGAAAACATCTTTGAGATGATCTCTGGAGTCCTGGTAGAAACTACTATGTACAAAAACATGAAAAGCAAAGTCTACAGTAACTAGGCCACAAGTGTCAAAGGGAAAAACCTAGGGAAATCCCGCCCCCCCAATAGCTTTAACCAATAGGTCAAAGAAATCAGCCACATCTTAATTTGCATCTCAATTACATAATTTTCACAATGGTGGACTATGTTTGTTGTACTGTGTGGAAATTGTACTTGAAAGATGCTTCATAGAAATTTAGACTGAATAATTTCCAATTTTAGATAATAATGACATCCTAGCTGTATGTTGCACAAAAACTGGGAGCAGGCTCTGGCAGAGAACTTTAAGGCAGAAAAAAAAAACAAAAAACAAACCCCTAAGACTTCACTTGATCAATAGAAAGTTCCAATTGTCAAAGCTTAATGAGCCCTTCTATCAGAAGTATGAAGAACAATATATGGTATAAATTATTCTTTTTGTTACAATTTTTTATTACTTTAATCTTGTTAGAGACCAGTCATATGTGTGGCCTAGGCAGCCATATGAATGAATGAATTTAAAAATCTTTTGTTTGCTCAATTTTGTGGCCATTTAAGAGCAGTGAAACATCAACACTTCTTTGCACTTCCTGTAATCACAAATGCCTGAACATCTCTACAGCTGCTGCTGACTTCTCCACTGAGGTTGGTTGTGGGAAACAGGCAAGAAATTGCCTCCCCTAACAACTGTGGATTTGTTAATGACAGCAAGCAGCACTTGCAGGAATTGCAGTCATTAAGCATTGGGAGTTGTGCCTTATGACTGCATTGCTTAATGACAGAAATTTCAGTCTGAACACTGTCAAAATTTGAGGAATATCTGTACATGAAATTTATCAGAAATGGTATAGAGTCTCCTGCTTGAGCAGGGGGTTGGACTAGATGACCTATAGTCCAACTCTGTTAATCTGTTAATGAAACTGAGACAAACTGGTCCAGAAATGGGTAGGAAAACCTGTTATTTCAGGATTATGTTTACTGTTAGATCACTGCACTGATTTACCATAGTACTTTTCTGTATATAGCCATACATGGATGGTAATGGCCTTGTATTGATGACCAGATTGGATAAAGACAATATTAAGGACTGAATATGATTCTATCCTATCTGGTCCATAAGAATCTTAACATTCTGTGAGAGGTCTGCTTGGCTGGACAAGGCCACAGTCCTTTTTAGTAGTGACTTCTACACTTTGGAGTTCTCTGGCCCCATACATTTCACTCAGGCATTCAAGATCCTCTTTGCCTTCCTTCCTCATCTGACAAAATAATATCAATATTTTAACCCAGTATTATAAACCACATCAATTGGAAGCAACAACCCAGCTTTTTGTCCATCAGCAGAGACAAAATCAAATAAAGATGTCCAACCAACCACATTAACTAGAGACTTTTCTGTCTCCCAGGCTTAGTGCAGTCTTAATGGCTTCCAAATGATTTATCCAAGCATATCTCCATTGTTCCCTACAGTAGACTTGAACTGAGCATGTTCCAGATTCACTTTTAATCTTATACCACTGGTATTCCAAACATTGCTTCATCTTCCAGCGCTCTTCAGAGAAGAAATATGTGCCCCTGCAGTCAGTAGTTTTCTTGCTACCTTGAATTGCTTTCCGTTGTAGGAGTCTAACCAGGAAAGAGACAGAACAACCTATCATTGGGAACTCAAGTGTTTTCCAGAAATCCTACAGATCTATTAGAAGTGTGGGGTGACATTCACAATTATCTTGGGTAACAGATATTTTTACTTTTTAAGTCAACCCTAATCCTAACCCTTCATATTCAGATCACCAAACAACTGTTGTAAGGCAAATGCCCAGAAAATTGCCAATACCTGTGATGCTTTTGTCTTCTCTCTTTTAAGCCCTCTTTTCAGGCAGCACAGCAATGTTGGCTATAAATGCTGTTGTGAAACAGCTGAGGGAGAAAGAGGGTCAGGTGTTTTTGTGTAGAAGTAAAGCAGCCTGAAGGTGGCTAAACAGATTGAAAGGGATGTTTTTCTCTAGCAACACTCACAAGAAATAGGAGTAGCTGTGGAGAAGAGGCAGGAGTCACAGTAGTGCTTGTGTTGTCAAGGGACCTGTGCTGTTGTGTGTTTTGATCTTACCAAATTGGGTGTAGTTAAGAGATGGCTATCTACATATATTAAGCCTTGAGATTCATCCACAATTGTTATGCAGTCTGTGGACTTGGTGGCTTTTCTGATCCCAGTCTCTAAAACGCATGGTAGAAGTGCAGCTCAGAGACCAAATCAAGGCCAGAGATATTGTTCCTTGAAGGATTTTTTTTTGTGCCACTATTGTCCAGAGTCCTAGCCAGCAAACAAAAAAGGCTTTCAGTTGTATAATGTACATGGGATTTGCACAATGAAATCTTTTGTCCATAGGTTGTTGAGTCTCTCTTACTATTGCATCTATATGTTCTTACATATACAGCAATTCTACCAAATTCCCCTTTAACTGTGGCATTGTAATCTTTATCTTAATAAAGCAGAACTGAAGTTGATAATTCTTCTGAAATTAAGAATCCTCTATAAATATTACACCCTGAATACTTCTGTGTATAAATGACTCCAAACAAGGTTGATCTTGTTTTAGTTACTTTGTATAGTTTGGACTATATATCAACAAAAAAACAGACAAAATGCAATTGTTGCAAATAGGCAGTAACTTTTTATTTTTTCTTCCACAAATTTGCAACCCTTCCAACAAAAAGAAAATTCACCAACTCTGAGTTACCATTGTGCATTTTGTTCTTATTCTAGTAAAGAATACCATTGCTTTTAAACCAGTTTATTTGCTTTTCCTAGGATTCTTACTGTATTAATCCCTTTGGAGGAAAGTGTTCCATACATTATATAGCAGTCGTATACATTTTAAGTGTTGTATGTTCATTACAGCATATTTCTTAATCACGTGGTAAGAATTGTAGTCTTTCAGTATATTTGTTGCAACACTTAAGTCATGTTGTTTCTTGCCTTGCAAAATGACTGATGTAGCTATAGCTTTATTATACAAACCATGATCTCTAGTTTCCTGAAAGAGGCCAATCTTGGATATTCAGTACTTTTTGCTGGTATATTTTAGCAATTTGCTATTCCAGTCACTTCAAGGTAGCCATTCTTCAGCATATTTTAAATTTAATACAGCTTGTTCTATGGGTTGAGTATTCCAGGTACAACACAGATTCCAGGATTTTGTTCTGAATATGAAACATCCTTGCCCATTTTGAGTGGTAGCAATCAATCTTCTAACTCTCCCAAGCACTGGACTAATGTTTGGAGTAGTTGATTGAGCTATTTTTCATCCTTGTTTCAACTTAGCCAGAGTGCATATGCACTTCACATCTCTTGTAACATTGTTACTTATATAATCAAAAAGAACATCAGACTTTTTCTTTCTTTAACCTGCCTTCAAACATACCCTTAGGACCAGGCAAAAATATCAGTTAAGAACAAATTGATCCTACAGAAACTAGCCAAGAGTTTTAATTCTTTTAAGAAAATTAAACTTTAAGAGTTAAACAGCTTAGATAGTAAATGGAATATTAGATTATTGAACTGTTCCCTACAATCTATTGGCTGACCAAACTACAGATTTTATTTATACACATGGGAAAGACCTTTCCTTTTCTGGGTGTATTACTAACCAATGCTTATCTAAATAGTTTTTTTCAACGTACTGTATTCCATGGGGACTTTTACTGTTTTAAAATTGTTTAAAACTTTTAGTGCTTGGGCCTATTTTTGCAATTTAAGTTCTAATAATATACAACATGAACTACCAGTATTACTGAGACCCTGAAGAGAGAAACAAGGAACTGCAGCTGTTTCCAAGTTCCTTGAAATGTTTAAAGAGTTTTTGTTCTTCGAATGGAAGGAATATTTCAACACTCAGACACAAAGCTTCTGGTAGAGCTGCTTTATTCCAAACTCAAAACACAACACCTTTATTGTTTGAAAAAATACTTCCCTTTTCCTCTTTATCAAACTTATTTTATTATGGCAATACTAATAACAAAGATCCTGGTATATATTTGGGTACTTTATTTCAATATACTACAAGTGGACTAGGATAAAAATGATTTAAGAGATTAGTTTTTGATTTTTCATTATGGAAAGATGATTGTGCTGCAAAGAACGAATGTCATGCACAAATATGAAACCCAAAGCAAGAATAAAATAAAAAATGATTGGATGAGTATTGAGCCCAAAATTATAATAGTAAGTTGGATAGGATACTTCTAGTATCTTAAAGAGAAATATTTATGGATTTATAGAAATAATTTTAATAAAACCACAATCATTTGCTTGTTTACTTGCAAGTACAGTGCAACCTTAATATATCATACTTTGACTAAATGGACTTTGGACACAATAAATTCCAACACAAACTGTTTAATTTAAATAACATCCAAATGACTTATCCTCTGATTCAAAGGCTTTTGGGAATAATGGATACCCTCAAATCTACTAAAATGGGATTTCCTTCTGAATTGTGTTAAGTAGAATTTAATCCTTTGTAAAATGTTTCCAATTATATCATTTAATATATATATATATTTAATATATATAGCTAGATCTTTTAAAAAGTGACATATATTGAAACATTTTGAATAAACTATTTTTGTACTAATTTTAAAGATATGAGTAATCAATAAATTATGAAAAACAATTCTTAAAAGGTTTTAGCTTTAGCAATGGCACTTAGACTTATATACCACAGTGCTTTATAGCTCTTTTTGGAAAGTTTATAATGTCCGCATATTGATCCCAATAATATGAGTCCTCATTTTACCGACTTTGGAAGGATGTAAGTTGAGTCCACCTTGAGCCTTCTGTCAGGATCTAACTCCAGGCTGTGGGCAGTGTTTGCCTGCAATAGTGCATTCTAACCACTGTGCCACTAGGGCTATTCAAAAATAAATTATCACATTTAACCAAACCAAAAATTGTTTGAAGATCAGTAAATAAAGTAAATACAAAAGAATACAGAACTAATTCCAATATATTAAGTATCATGAACATGGCCAAAACCACTAATATGTCAAATAGAAGCATATTTTGATTGGAAAGCTATGCCAATTTTCTGAATGATAAAACATCCACAATTTTTATAACAGCCTTTTTAAAAACCACTTCTGATTATTACAACACTGCATCTATAGTGGTTACTTTTAAGGCTGAAGCTAAGGTAAGTATCTGAATGGTTCTGTGAGGGGACATAATCTCCCACTATCAAGGCTAAGAAGAGAATGGCCTCATTTCCATTAATACAAACAGAAGTAAAAGGCCTCTGGAGAAGGCCCTTTTCTTAAACTCTGGAGAAATAGATGCTATAATTATGGTTGGTTTTTGTGTTCAGCAATGGATTAATATTTTGACTACATGGCTTCGATTGTACTTACAATAAAGCAACTTTCTGTCATAATTGAAAGTTTCTACATTAAGAATACAGTGTGAGTGAAAGGTTATGATTTATTGCTGTGTGTAGAGTAAAATATTTAGCACAAATTAATTTTTACTGTCATTTGTTTTAGAATTATATAATAGGTGGGAGGCACCTAACATATGAACTGGACATGTGGCTCCAGACCTGCAAAAGATCCTATAGGGTTTCCTGCCGCCTGCTTTGAAAGAGGCGGTGGTGAGGCACCTCCTTAAGAAGCCTTCTCTGGATCCGGCTGTTATGGCTAACTACCGTCCTGCATCCAGCCTTCGCTTTATTGCGAAGGTTGTTGAGAGTGTGGTTGCGCAACAGCTCCCGCAGTACCTGGATGAAACCATCTACACCCATGCCAGTCCGGCTTCAGGCCTGACAGGCCTGAAACGGCATTGGTCGCGTTGGTTGATGATCTCTGGAGGGCTCAGGACAGGGGTTGCTCCTCTGTTCTGGTCCTATTAGATCTCTCAGCGGCTTTTGATATCATCGACCATGGTATCATGCTGCACCGGCTGGAGGGACTGGGGGTGGGAGGCACCGTGTTGCGGTGGTTCTCCTCCTATCTCTCCGACCGGTTGCAGTCTGTGTTGGCAGGGGGGCAGAGATCGACCTCGAGCCGCCTTGTTTGTGGGGTGCCACAAGGGTTGGTCCTCTCGCCACTCCTGTTCAACATTTATGTGAAACCGCTGGGCGAGATCATCCGTGGATTTGGGCTGCGATGCCATCTGTACGCTGATGACACTCAGCTGTACATCTCCACCCCAAACCACCCCAACGATGCCCTTGAAGTGATGTCCCAGTGTCTGGAGGCTGTGCGGGTCTGGATGGGGAGGAACAGGCTTCGACTCAACCCTTCCAAGACGGAGTGGCTGTGGATGCCGGCAGGCCGATATAGCCAGCTGGCGCCATCACTGGCTATTGGAGGAGAGTCATTGACCCCCACAGAGGGGGCTCGCAACTTGGGCGTCCTCCTGGACACACGGCTGTCTTTAGAAGAGCATATGACGGCCGTGGCCAGGGGGGCTTTTTATCAGGTTTGCCTGATACGCCAGTTGCAGCCCTTTCTGAGTCGGGATTCCTTATGCACAGTCACTCATACTCTCATCACTTCTCGCCAGGACTATGCTAACGCTCTCTACATGGGGCTCCCCTTGAGGAGCACCCGGAGGCTCCAACTGGTCCAGAATGCGGCTGTGCGGGTGATCGCGGGAGCGACATGGCGCTCCCATATAACACCTCTCCTGCGTGAGCTGCACTGGCTCCCGGTGGTCTTCCGGGTGCGCTTCAAGGTGTTGGTTCTCACCTTTAAAGCGCTCCATGACTTAGGGCCATGGTATTTACGAGACCGCCTGCTGCTACCGATAACCTCCCACCGGCCAATACGCTCTCACAGAGAGGGCCTCCTCAGGGTGCCGTCGGTCAAGCAATGTCGGCTGGCGGCCCCCAGGGGGAGGGCCTTCTCTGTGGGAGCACCTGCCCTCTGGAACGAGCTACCTCCTGGAATACGGCTGATTCCGGATCTCCGCACTTTCTGTAAGGCCCTGAAGACGTTTTTATTTCAGCAAGTCGGCCTGGCCTGAATAGGTTTTAGGGGTTTTAAATTGGGGTGGCCGTTTAATTTAATTTATTCTTAATTATTTTAACTTTTATATTGCATGTTATTTTAATTCTCGGCTGTTCACCGCCCTGAGTCCCTTCGGGGAGAAGGGCGGGATATAAATTTAATAAATAACAACAACAACAACAACAACAACAACAATAATAATAATAATAATATGTTTTCTCTATAGATTGTCTTTATTTCAAAATATTCTATTATATTCTTTTCTTTGAAGAAAGGGTCTATTCTAGCCTTTGTTCAAAGTTCCTGCACTTGAGCTAGACAGTGTGTATGATGTTATTATTGACAAAAATAACATTTTAGATACTCCATTATTTCAAAGCCTATTAAATGAAGTTTATTACATCTTCTCTTCAGTGAAAAGATATCATGCCTGAATTGTGAATGAGCAACTAAATTCAAACATCAAAGGCACAATACTTCAGCATTTCACTGATTGATCACAAAACATATCTTGAATTTTTCCAATATAGCATTTAGAGCATTTTGGCTAGATTTAGAATATAAAATACAAAACTATTTTTTAAAGCTAAGGCTCAAAAATATTTAGTTGATCATGTTTCTCATTAAATATACATGAAACACATTACATAGATATATAATACAGAAGAAATCAAATTGAAGTTCTATGTACAAAATTGAACAACAGAATTAGTTTTTACAACTTCTTTCATTTTTCCTTGATCTTCAATTTGTACCTACCTAAATCATATTGAGATTGTATGAAAGAACATCTCTTTAACATAATAAATGCCTTTGATATTATACAAATAGTAGCAACATTTAAATATAGCAAAAACATTTTTAGACACAGACCAGTACAAATTTAGGTGCATTTACCACTTTTATTTTACTATGCAGAAACATACATTCGCCATGTATTGTGATGAAACTGACAGCATAAAAACATAGGATCCCTTTAAATTGATGTGATAAGAAAAATGAAATGTTTTGTAAGTGTTCTGTACGGTTTAAGGCTTAACTCTGACCTAAGTAAGGAACACTGACTAGACTTGCAAAGGAAACATCTTTCTCTGAGAGTGGACAGGACTTGGTTTTGAAAAATCACATTTTCAGATGAACATATGTGAGATGCTAAGGAAAACATACATTTTCTTCAAAATAATCACAATGCAAATTTATAGATTGAGACTTTAGAAAAGTGACCGCAGGATTTCTAACTTTAACAATTCTAAAAATCATTAGCTACTAAGGGTTCCAAATCAGATAAACAAAGCATATTTTATAAGCATTTAAATAAGATTAGAGATTCACCATTGTTTATATAACAAGAATAATAAAACCAAATTATAACAAGTATATGATTCAAGTTATTTGTTGAATAAAGTATGTTATTGGCACATCTAATGTAATAAAACATATATATATAGTACCTGTACAGCTTCTAGTATTGTAGTGTGATCTTGATTTCCCTTAAACAAAACTTTGCACAGCCCAAGAAACGGTGTTTAGACTTTCAATAAGAGTAAAGGCATGAGCTGTTTTAGTGTAGCATAATACAATTGTTTTAACTGTTGATGAACGTGCCATTTAGATGTAACGTCGATTTAGGAAAATAAAAATGTTGCTTTTTTGTAATTTTGTTGTTTCATGCAATTATTAGATTATTAAAGCTGATTCAAATTGCTGTAACTGGGGAATTTCAGCCAGTGTCCTTAATTAGCAATTAAAATCAAAATCTTCCACATTGAAAATTTCTCTGGAGAGATGCAAGTCAGCTGGGTTAGAACCAAGACTCCATATAGGTTCTGATATTCCCACTGATGAGGTTCATAAGAAAGCTACTCTAATCCTGCAGTAGAAAGAGTATAGTTAAATTCTATCAATAATAAATCTAAATAAGAATAAATCTTTAATAATAAAGTCACAAAAAGAATTGAAAATATTTCTATACAAAAGAACTCTTTAGGCTTATGCAATGAGTCATAAAAATAGTAAGTTGAGTTCAGATCTCTATTGTCTGAAAATCTATACAATTATATTGATGGGTTTTTTTAATGAGAGCCTTTTTGATGGCAGATCTATATTTATAAAAAATGTAGATGTTAATCAAGATGTTCCAGATTAAATTCTGTAATTCATCTGTAATGAAAGGACAACAGCTATATGCACTAGAAAGATTTGATATTTGGGATAACTAACAGAGTAGTTATTACTGGCCATGTAGAAGTCTTGATTCAATGTAAGTTAATAACATAGGTAACATTCCCTATAAAAATAACTGCTATATGTACACTATATAAATACAATATTTGTAATTCCCAAATGTTCTTCTATAAATAATTCCATCAATTTCAGTTGTTCTTCAGGTTCTGCTCATAGTCCAAGACTCATCTTTCTTTGTTCTTATCTTCAACTTCCTCACATATTGCTAAAGCAACTGATTTTTGAAAATGCTAATGTTTCATGCAGTAACACATAATTTATATGGACATAAGGAAAACTTGTTTGAAATTAAGGTTATACTAGCGGTTCAAACAAAATAAAAGCCATCTCTTCTTTTACACACACAATATTCAGCTTTTGTAGAGTATACAAGTATCACTAAATCTTGCAATAGCAGGTTAGTATGCCAAACATATTCTAGCACATGCATATAGTAACTGCATTTAGCACTCCAATGCTAATTTAGCAAGAATTTGTCGGTATGCCTTTATTCAATCACAGCAGCAAAAAATTGCATGTTATTGTCTCCTTTTAAGAAACAATCATAAAAATTGCCAGAACTTATTAGGAAACTTAGAAAAATGAAGAGTTTAAAAAAGGTTATTCACAAACAACTTTGCAGTCAAAACTTAAAATACTGGTATTTCAGTTCAACATACTTGCAAGCTTTCTCAGGCAGAATAGTATTTTACGATTAGAGAAAATGCTTTCTTTGCCCACAAACTCTGCATAAGCAATCTTCAGGACTGTCAACTTACAGAGCTACTCCATGGAAAATGCATAGCAACTAGCAAGCAGACACAAGCAAATGGGTTTCTCCTATTTCTCTAACTGGCATTAACAAAAAAAAAAACAAAAAAAAAAAAAAGGTTCTACTCCATAAAGTTAATCTAAATAGCCAAATCATTTTTTTATGTACAAAACATAGTACAAATGCCAGAAAGAATAAATAGAAAGGATTAATGATGGGTTCAGGGAGAAGGAATGATCTTTGTCACATGCCAGTCTGTGAGTGCCTGGAAAAAATCCAGTCCTCTTACCTGTAGTCAATCCTCCCCATCTTCTGGTGTGATTTCTGTCTCTTTATGTACCACTACTTTGGTCACTGACATGTCAGGGTGCTGCTCTTTGGCCTCTTTAATTGCCTGAGCCAGCGCCTAGCATAAGGAAACCACAGAAGGGCAGAAAGGAAAAGGGGGTGGAACATGCATGATCAGTAGCAAGGTGAAAAGAGATTCATGATTAAATTTACAATTTCCAAATGAAAAAATGTGACTCAAAATAAACATTTTACATTTGAACTGAATTGTAATATATTTTAAAGACCTGCTGATGCTAAAACAGACTTTTAAGTTTACAGAAAATAGATTAATTTGCTAATTTTAGAAGCTTACATGTCATACCTGATCATGGTCAATGTCTGCATCACCCGTTATCACAATTCGTTTTTCAATTCTTGTCTCTGAAATGCCTCCTTTCACTGTCTTAAAGGGAGAAAAAAAATAACTAAGGTCTCAAGATACTGTCAAAGGAAGTTTACTACTTTTTTCCCTCTGGGATATTAGAATGTTTTTGCCTCTATGTTCCATGCTTTCTTTTTAAAGGCAGCTTGCTAAATGCAAAATGGTACTCTGCATTTAAATAATACATATGATTGATATGCTGTTTAATTTTCAGAATACCAAATGCGAAAGTGCACAATATGCATGTGCAATAGGAACAAGTTTCTGATCTCAAAGGTAAAAAAAACCTCTCATAATGTTAAATAGAAACTACATCATAAACAACACTTTTTGGAATTTATTGGATAGATAGATCACTGGTCATTTAAAAAGTGATAGTTATCTATTTATGTTGAAGATGCAAAACTCTGAAAAGTGCATTAATGCATATGATTTGGATATATGCCCCAGGAAATTCCATAAGGGTTTAATGTTCTTAACATTGTTAAGGGAGTTAAAACTTAAAAGATGTCAGTGTGTTGTTGAATATTATTCCTAAAATTTGGAATCTGTTTATAAAGAACTTTGGATCAGTTTCTAATTTATTCTTTATGTGTTGCATTTTAAAGCATTAAAATACATTTTTTTAAAAAAGGCTAAGCCATAAAAAGCATACCTAGTTATGGCTTCTATTCCATGGTTAACAAATAAATGATTACTTCAGTTGTTTCAGTCAGATATTTATATATTTAACAATAAACCTATGGCTATATTAAATAAAACAAATTTCTGATACACCTACTTTGGTGATATGTGTAGTAGTTGTAGTACTAGTAGTTTCAGAAGTAATAGTCTGTGCACTCATCAGAACTCCTGGTTCAGAGTCAGCATTAGAATCCACCTAAGAAGAAATGATAAATGCATTCAACATTGTAGTTAGTTGTATAAAGTTGGCAAACATTCTACTATGTAGTAGAATTTAAAAAGTTCACTTCTTTCAATAGCCTTTCAATTGTCCATTTGTCTAGGACTGAAAACCAGACAAAAATGACTACTAGCAATATTCTATCCATCTTTTATTCTTTAATCTGTTTATTCATTATGAAAGAACCTTTCCTGTATTCAATATTTTAATGTTATTACACCAACAACTTTTTCAATCAGTATTTAAAAATATTTACATCATGAGAGCAAAACTTTTTTTCCATTACCAATGATCTGTTGTTTTTTTTTAAAAGAAAGATTGGAATTGGTCTTAAACCATTATTAGAAGATTTTTACTCCCAATGAAGTTTAATTTTTTTAAATATATGTTGCTCTTGTCACCAATCTGTTAGCTTCAGTGCAAATTTTATTGTTTGTAGAATCTGCCTATGTTTTTCCAATCTTTTTATTTTAGTACCTTACCTCAGATGATTCATATGTAATAGTTTTTGTTTCAGTATGGACAACAGGTACTTCTTTCATAGAAATTTCCGATTTCTCTCCACCTGGAGAAGCACTGCCAAAACTGACTGCCTCAGTCTTCACAATGGGCGACTGTTCCAATGAAATGTAAACATTGGACACATTAAAACTGTTTGATTTTCTAGTATTCCAGAGTAAAATGTAAATGAATGCTCTTGCATAAAAAGAAATATCTTAAAAATATATAAACTTATACCTAAACAGCATTTTTACTATTATTATTTACCATTATTAAATGAGAACATATTTAAATAGCATATATCTTTTTTCATTTAAAACTTAAATTTATTTTGTTGTAGCCCAAATTTACATAAGCTTATTTTCCTTTAAATAGTTAAAACAGGGCTGAAAAGATTACATATACGGCAGTTCTACAATTAGAACATTCTAATAAATCAATTGGGAAGACTTGAAATAAGATAATTTCACAGGTAGTAATTTTTCCATGAAAGATTATACTTCACACTTTGCTCTAATAAAATATGTTCAAGTATCAGCATTAAGCTATATTAATTAGTCCAAAATGCTTCTTAAAGAGTGCATATGATGCTAAAAAGTAAATAAAAAGAAAAAAATAAATGTAAAAATGATCACTGCAACGAACATCAAGACGCCATGCATGTAAAGAAGCATTGTGTTGCTTCCTGGTTAATTTTTAAAATGTTCAATGTGATCTGCAAAGAGTTCCAGGAGTTAAAGGGGAAAGCAACCTTTTTTTAAACATCTGCATGTATACCAGTTGGGAGAAATGGAAGAAAATGAAGCAGAAGATATCACTATGAAAGAGAATTTATGCATCCTGCCTTGGATGTACATGCCTTCCAGATGGACTATGTGCTATTTTACATTAAGTTAGACAGTTGTCTGTATTCACACATCAAGGAAAGTCCAGCTGTACTCGCAACTACAACTTTTCAGGCTGCTAGCCATAACCATATAGTAACCATGTTGCCACATTTAAATCTCATACTAAACCAAATAGTGACAATTAATGAAAAGGACAAGTTTAGCTTGCAAGCCATACAAGTGAAGAACAAACACACATGAAGCTGCCTTAAGAAACAAACTGCTCACAATAACGTTAGATGCATTGCATAACTTCCTTAAAGAAGTATACAGTAGTTTATCTTTTTGTTCAGAATCAGCAAATTAAACCTGTTTAATTACCTCAAAAAGAGGTTTGCTTTCTTGTGTATTCAAAATATGGGCTGATTTACTTTGCTCCTCTTGCAGATCATGAGAAATAGTAGCAGTTTCTTCCTGTTGGGTTGCAGCTTTTTCCTCTTTAGCCCCCTCAGTGATAGTAGAGCCCTCTTTCCCTTTGATGCTAGAAGCCACATGAGATATTGTCTGTGCTGTAGCATCCAGCTGAAGGCCAGCCAATTTAGCAGCATCCTCACTTGCATGCAAACTCATCACATGTTTTTCCTTGACTATTAAAGTTTCCTGCACAACCTTCTTGATGGCTTCCTGCTGTTGCTCCTCTGTTTTCTTTTCCTCATCAGTTTTTGTTTCTGTTCGCTGCAGGAAAGGCAAGTTAATATTAAAAGCTAATGTGTAAAATCTACAATTAAAGACCATCAAACTTGACCAAGGGTTTGTTTTGCATGCTTTTACTTTGTGTGCAAGTGATCTGAATGCTCAGAAATTCCATGTGATTTCTGTTATTAAGGACTAGGGTTCTGAAGAGACCTCAGCTTGAAGGGCAAAATCTGATTTGGATTTACACATGGCATGCTTGGACTACCTATTAAAATATAAAATGCTTCAGAAGTACCTAAAAACCAAATTAGATCATGCTGTAGCATGATCATGTGATCAGGAAAAAGATGCAACTGCCTTAAGATGTACCTGACATGTATATTCACATCCTTCCATGTTCCAAATTATATTCTGCCCTTTAAATCTGGATATCTGCATATCATTAATAAATATGAAGTCCAATTTTATCTTTCATACACTTAAATTCTATCTCAAGAATAACAAACTAACTACTATCTCCCATTTTGGAATTTCTTCAAGTTTAAATGTAAAGTTTTAGGAAGGGAAAATACCCAGCATGTGCATTAATGTTTTCCATGAAGATCCTAAAGATGTGCAAATAATAAAGGAAAACTCAGTGTTGCCATAAAATACTATGACCCATCAAGAGATAATCACTAAAATCTAAAGATGAATCAGATGGCCACCTGTGCCCAGCTATGTGAAGTAGCTGTAACCCCTCCTATGAACTCAGTTGGTTTTCTTGCAGATTCTATTAATGTGAAGATACCAGAACCATCCAAAGTTTTTTCATCGGAGAGTTGTTTTGTCTAAATAACAGAGAAATATATAGTCATAGGCATATGGACACAGAAAGAAAAACAGACACACACAAAGTTTATGTTAATTGACACAAAGACAAAGGAGAGGAGGAAATGTGGCAGGGTTACAAAGAGAAAATAATGGAAAATAAATTAGCACAAGTCTGTACTGAATGTAAGCAGTAATACAAACAAGCAGTGGTTAGCACTGGTCTGCTGGTCTTGTAAAGCATTATTTTCTCTTCAAAAACAAGCAATAGCAGCATACTACATTTCAGTAAGACTGATCTTTAGTTTAAATGCCTAATGTCAGCTTTGTATTGTGTTAATTGACTTAAATCAGGAAGAAATAATAAAAAAGCTGGGTTGGCTGTTGTCAAAATAAGGCCAAGCAGCAAAAAGGACTAAGAGGCAGGGTAGTGCAGAATATTGTCTTTAAAAAGTCATGCTTTATTAAACTGAGTCAAAGTTGTATGTTACCACTACTCTTGATGCTGATGACTCAGTGACATAGTGAGCAGTAGCAATGGTAAAAGGTGGCTCCCTGCCATGTTTCCTCTCAGGTTTAGTTTTCCAACCAAAAGTTTCTCCTTTTAGTTGTTCACTCTCCAGCAATTTCTCAGCTTTGGTTGTCTGTACACTTCCCAGCGTATCGGGCAACTGCAAATCTTGATCTGCCTTCAGTGTTTTTTTCACATTTTCTTCTTCTGGACTTTGGAGTCGGGAGTCTGCTTCTTTAATTGGTGTCAAGGACTCAGAGACCCTCCTTTTGGCATCAGATAATCTTCTGGCCTTCTCATCAGTTACTGGTTCTAGAATTTCATATTCTGCTACAACAGGAATGATTTTCACGGATTCTGGCATTGCCATTTCTGTGTTTTGAAATGATGGCAGTTTTTCTCCCTCTTTTACTTTAGTGGTCATGGTTACAATTTTCCCAGAAACAGTATCATAGGATTTTCCTAAGGTATACATTTTCTGCTTATTGTCATCTTTTGAGAGCAATTCACCTTCCAAGTCCTCAAAGCTCTGTATGTCAGAGATACTGTGTTTTAAAAGATTGGGTGGGATGTCACCAGTTTTACTGCTCATAGTCATTAATTTGTATGTCACAATGGTTTTCGATTCACCATCGACTACCTCAATGGGTACTTTGTCTACAATAACCCAATCCTCAGTGCCCTATATTTGAAATATAAAAGCTCAATTAGAACAACTAAGAGGTTACTTCTGTCAGGAAACTAAAATATTACACCTTTTAGGTGATTACAATAGCTACCTTATTAACATCCACATTTCTAAAGTCTTTTCATAAGCCAGAAGGCAAGATGAATATTTCAACTTGTGACAACTAAGTTTAATACATAATAAAGCAAAGGGGCATCATACTGTCTTAATATTTTACACATTTTCAAAAAATGCTAGCTAGGGGGTGAAAATCATTTAGTTTTTAATTTTCTTCAACACAAAATACTGCTGTTTTAAGTGCAAAATAGTGCTGTTTGGAGAAATGAAACACTCTCCTAACATCTGAAAATGTAATTTAATACTCCAAACCCAGGTCTGTGAAGTTATGCACTTGAAACAATTTAAAATATTTTGGGAGGTGAATAAAATAAATGGAGGCAAATCATTCTGCTTATTAAAATATTTCGTATTCTCTAAAATACTGCAAATGTTACAGACCAGTCCTTAATTCTTCACTACATAATGCATTTTATAACTTTATATAAATAATCAATACATTATACTCTGAATATTCAATTGCAAGTATATGCTGAACCATCGATTTCATATACTTCCAAGAATATACATTTAATAGTGCTCCTGAATGACAGCCCATAATGTTACTAATCAAAATTCCTGGTGCAGCTTGTCACTTTCCTCAACATTTAGTTAAGAAAAAGAGATGAAAAGCAGATGATTAGAGACAGAATTACAAGTGAAAGACAGTAACACTGGGGTCCCCTCTAATATTCCAGATTTGAGATAGAATAATTGAAAATACTTTCTAAAAGCACCTCAAGGTTCTGCTATTTGTATAATCATATACCTTGTGGAGGTAAGGGTGAATTCTTTTTTTAGCTCATTTTAGCTCCTTCTAGCTCAGTACCTCCTCATTTAAAAATGATTTAAGTTTATAGGGTAGGATCACCTTACAACTGTTATTCCCCTTCTTTTTCAATGCATATATGGAAATACAGTAGACAATATTGGAAATGTTTATGAGCATTTCTAGTCAGCATGGTATTTTCATTCAGGCCAGAAATGCATCCTCTGAATTCTATACAGGAGTAGGTGAAGGGCATTCACCTGAAATATCCTACCCTACTTCTATATAAACATATTTGTGTACAGACTTGATTCTTGCTGCCATTTCTGAAGATTCTGCCTGCACAATGAAAATTGCACACATAAGAATGAAGAAGTTCAAGCAATATTTTGATAAGCATGCTTCTTTACCATAAACACATGTGGAAAATATATTTGCTGTAATAGTAGAAGCAGATCTGATTTTTTAAAAAATGCTACAATGAAATGAATTCTAAAGGCAGTTGATATTGCTTATTATTTTCACTGAGATGTTTAAACATGTATATATGCAGATGTCCAGAGAATAAATGATGAGATTCTAAGCTATGAAAATCTAAAATGCAAAGAAATCTGAAAACAAATCTAAATCAGAAACCTTTGCAATGTATTAACCGAGCCTTTAAAAATGCACTGCCAAAAGAAATGTGATGTATTTATCAAATTATCACTTTAACATGTAGCATCTTTCAGTAATAAAAATACAAACTTTCTTTTTACCTGAGAATCAAGAAAGGCCGTGCTTTCCTTCTGTAAAAATATACGTTTTTCAGATTTTTCTTTATCTTCTTTGGTCTAGAGGACAAGATATCTATCATTAAAATCCATAAGAAGGTTGTTAGAATACAGATTCTTGAAAAACAGGCAGATATGCACTCACCTCGTCAGGCACAAGTGGTTCAATCATAGGGGCTTCTTCATGTCTTGCAGCAAGCCGGACTGGGGATGTTGAAAGTCTCTTTTCCCATTCATTAGTCCCTGAGATATCTGTGGTGGTTTCTAAGAATGTCCGTTTCAGCTCACTTATATTAGTCTGGTGTTTTATCAGATCTTCCTGGGTTTTATCTAGTTCCTGGGTTTGGAAAGGGGAGCGCAGCATTTTTTTTTAAAAAAAAAATTGAATTGACACAAGAAGAAAACCAAATAATTTTTCAAAGTTAATCAGCAAAAAAGCCTTGATGAGATTAGCTCTCACAGCACTAACACAACATTCTTGGCAAACTTGTGTTTTAAAGGAAAGGTGTACAGAAATTCTTAGAACACTTCACGCATAACAATGTGGCAAGAGCATTTGCCACTAGGTAGGATTCCTGTTAGATGCTGCCAGCAACATCCAAACTCCCTGCCAACTGAGCCTATGTTAATATGCTTTTATGAGCTTCTGTGCTTTGTACATTACTCTGTAGGTGGAAAACATTTCCTGGGCACACTTCAATATGCAATGTGTAAAGTAGTCCTCATTTATGTGAGCATCAAATACTTTTTGGGAGTCATAGTTTGCACACATTCCAGAAAGAGACTGAAAAAAATCTATACACGTATGCAACAGAGTTCTAAAAAACAGTATAACAGAAAATCCTAATCTTAACATCTGATATTATTAGCAAGTAAAAATGCACGTATCATGCATCATATACAAATTCACACCTTAACCACTATATTTAAAACACACATAAATACATGCACTAATATATACCCATACCAACCTCTAACATAAGATTACTATGTTTGATATACACATTTTCACCCTGTATGCGCTTAATCAGACTATTCTGAAAAAACTGAAAAAGAAAGGGAAATGTGAGGACCACAATATTCAAAGAATGTAAAAATGCTGTTCTAAGCAATGTTTGTAAATATTGAGGGAATATGAATAAACACAAGCAGTTTAGCCATGGAGGACAACATACACACAAAAAAACAAGGAATTCTTTCACTTGCCTGTGCTTTGAGATCACTATCTTCCTCCTGATCTGACTGTTTAGGTAGGAAAAAAACCCAGAAAATATTATTTTACTAATAAAAATCATTTAGTGACAATAATAATCATTATAATGTTTTTAAACAGGTCATACTCATCAAATGAACAACATATATAATAAGTATTGAAAGCTCTCCTGGCATAACCTTCACCCAGGTGCATCTGTTTTAAAAGCTATCTCAAAATGTTTTGAGAGTCGCCAGAATGTATATATAAACAGAGATAACTGAAATTAGTGGAAAACTTTTTCATATATAAAACTATTTATGCACTGTCATAGGACATACCTCCACATGGCATAGGGAATGGTTACTTGAGGGATGGCCTGTCTTGTATAGCATCTGTCTGGCCAATTTAATCCTACAGTGCTTTCATTACTCAGGGGTATCAACTACTAATGCTAACATTCAGAATATCTAAGGTACATAATACATTCTTTTGACAACAAATTCAGAGCAATGATACACACCTCTGTGGCAGTGGTTTCACCATCTGCTGCAGTGTCAGTTCTTTCACTGTCAGTCTGTGTTACATAACCAGGTACAAGAAGAAAGCAAGAATAAGAAATAAACCCAATTTGTAATTAAACAAAATCATAGGTTGAATTGTCAAATCTACATTCTCATGAGTTGCATTTTAAGCATTTTTTAGACAAATGATAATTTAAAAGAAGCATAATCCAAAACAACAGCTCAGACAGCATTAAGATCAAGGCATACTGTACAAAGTAGTGGCTTTTGTGTTACACAGAATCATTAAATTGTGGAGCTTGAAGGAACACAAGGATCACCTAGAACAATACTCTGCAATGTACAGGAACACCAATTAAGCCATCCTCGAGATTGGTTAGCCTAACAAAACTTAATCAAAACAAGAAGTTATTTTTCTTTATTTTTTTTAAAGAGAGCCACTGACTTTAATAAGCAACAAAATGTGAAAACTGCACTTCTCTATAATTTTGGGGAGCCCTGTACTTTTAATGAGACATTATAAAAATATTGTTCTATAATTTGTTCATTTAGAGAAGGAAAATCTATAAACAAATCTATTATAACAGTCCCTTGACTTTTATCCCCTTATTTGCACAAATGTTTTTTCTCACATGGTTTTAAGGCTGTCTGCATTAGCAAAGTTTTAAAAAACACACAAACAGAACGAATTTAGCTATATCTTAAACAGAATTAACATTTCTCAACATCGAAATATGATCTGGCTGCAAGAGAATCCTTTGTTATGTAAATCTATATTTTCTATCAGTGTTTATAAAACATAGCAATGTATTTTAAGTAACATTTAGAAAGTACAAATGATCACAGTAAACAAAGCACAGCATTATCCATCCAGCATTGATACATCCTAATATGTATCATGAATACTTTAATTTTATTAATACTGTCTCAAAATGAACAACAAAGAGATTTTTTAAAAATACTTTAAAATAAATGTATAAAACATTGAATGGGGTTATTATGAAAAAAGGCAAGTTATATAATGATCCAAAGGATTGAAATATGTTTTAAAATATTCATTTAAGACAGTGGTTATTTTGTATAAGTAGATAGATAAATAACATGCTGTCCAAATGTTTTGGACTACAACTACACAATCCCTTGCCATGCTGTTTGGGACATATAGGAACTGAAAGCCTATACAACCAGACAGTGTCAGGTCGTCTACTTCTACAGTTGTTCAGGATCTCTTCATGGGCAAATGATGTAATATATTAAACATGCAATTGGATTAATTCATCTTTTGGGATTGCAATAATAATCACTAAATTGACGGAACAGTTTACCTACAGGTAGTCTTTGCTTAATTGCTATTCATTCAGTGATTGTTCAAAGTTAAAATGTCACTGAACAAATGGTAGTTACGACTGGTTCTCAAAGTTGCAGCTGTTGCAGCATTCCCACAGTCATGTGTTTAAAAGTTGGGCATTTGGCAGCCTGCCTGCGTTTACAACTGCTATGTGAGCTTCAACCCGCTCCATCCATTTGCATGCCATTTTTGTTGTCATGTAATCTGCCATACTTGCTGACCTTCACTATCTTCTTCCTCCCACTGCTGACAAGACACCCCTGGCCAAGGCAGCTGCTGGCCCTTCACTCTTATGTGAGGCCTCCATGAACAGCAGCATTATTAGGTTAATTCTCTTGTTATTTCGATGCAAGAAAAAGAAGCATCACATTCATTATATTTACAGGAAGTCCTAGCTTAATGATCAGTTGAGTAAAGACCATTCGGTTATGACTCCCTATCCTCAAGGCTACGACTGCCACATCTTCCCTTGAAATCCTATGATTGCATTTCAGATGCTTGGCAACCAACTTGCATTTATGACTGGTTGCAATGTCTTGCTGTCACATGACTGCAATTTGTTACTCTTTTGGCTGGCTTCCAGCAAAACTCACGTCCAACTCTCTGGTGTCATTGGCACCATAAGTTCTTACTACAACATTTGTCTTTTTTTTTTTTTTTTTTTGGCAACACCAGTTCTTCCACATTTTTGCAGCTACTCTGCAAACTGAGTTTCTGCCCAGTCAGATATTTTATTTACTTTTCCAATGAACTGTGTTAACTGGGATCCATTTAACCTTTCCCCAGAAGATGAGATGCACTGAATCATGTCTTTGTAATATATAAGCTAACAATGATGCCAGTGTGTTTTAGCCACACTTATCCAGAAGGGTGATCTGACTGTATTCTACCCTGCTCATAATCCCCATGTATATTTCAACTACCTATATCTGTTTCTTTTGTCACTCCTCTGCCAACCCTATGTTGGTGGTGATTTCTTCTTTATCTTTTTAGTATCTCATGTTTCAGCAATATTCTTATCCAGTATTGAATCCTTCCAAGTTCGAAAGCAGAATCTAGTCTATCAAGAGCAATTAATCCCAAAGGATCACTGCTTCCTTATCAATTTCTTCAGAAGTTTTATCATTTCCAAAGTTGTCCATGCATTCAAGTGTTTTTAAATCTTCAGTTTAAATGGTTGTATACCAGCTGTTGTTATATAAAAGAAGATGGATGTAATCTACATTTTTTGTTGCTTTGCTGCTATAGTTTTAACATTAGTCTGTCTTCGTTGCAATTCACTTTGTTCATTCCAGAAACTGATTATTTGATTTGCACAAGCAACTAGATTGCATTTGGTTTGATTATTACATCTGTTTAGTGATGTGCTCAGCCAGGTGTTTTTGTGTCACCCTAAAATGATCACTATATTTGTGCAACATTAATCTGTTCCAAAATATCCCTGGGAAATGCTTTCTTTCCGCCATGGAAGGAATCATTTCTCTACAGTAACCCAGTTTCTTCTTACCACAAGCCTTTATATCAGTGATGGCTAACCTTTTCCTGACCGAACGCCCAAAGTGTGTGTGCGAATGTGCTCACTTGCCCCATAACCTCCAAAATGCAATGCGCGGGCAGGCACCCCCCACACATGCCTTGACCCCGTGCATACACGCACGGCACCCTGCACGTTCCATGCCCTCGCACATGTGTGGCACAGATCCAAAGACTAGCTGGCCGGTGGGAGCTGTGCGTGCATGCCTGGCAGAGCTGAACTGGGGTGACAGCTTGCGTGCCATCAGAGGGCACTGCGTGCTACCTCTGGCACGCGTGCCACAGGTTCGCCATCACAGCTTTATATCATTCCTCATCTTTACTCAAGATCTCCTTGTAGTATGAATATGACCTAGAAAGTTATGTTTTTGGATCTTGTTTTCTTATGTTATTGAATATATGCTACAATTCGTAGCACAATATTCCATTTTACAGGAACTCTCAGGATTTTACACCACTGAACTGATACTAATTCCTACTAGCCTATCATTCTTACTAGAAGGCTTGCTGTACTACAAGCTGCATAGGGAATCCTCTCTTAGGTCTTTATAGTTTTTCTATGTTTACTTGAATGAAAGCCCTTCACACTTTATAAAATTAAGTGAACTCCAGCTTTTTATGCAGATAAAATTGTGTCATTTTGCTGTTCCCTTCTCTTTTACTCAGAATTGAAAAAGCAACCTTCTAATATTTTTTTATCCATTGTGTTCAAGATACCAATTTACCATTATCCAGGCTATTGGTTCTATTGCCAAAATACATTCCACAACACATCAGTATTTGGGTAGTCAAATGCATAAGGATACATTTTGGGGAATACCAGCAGACATTACAATTTTTTCTTAGCAGACGTATGAGCCTCACATCAAAGTAAGTCTGCTAGTTACCCATATATAGTGAATACACAAAAGAACAGGTTGCTTACCCATAATTATGGATTTTCAAAAGTTCATCAGTGCACTCCTATGAACCTCTTTCATTCCCCTAGCAAATGTTTGTCCTGTCATGGTACCTTAAGTGCCATGCTGTTCCTTATGGAACTGAAAAGAGACTGGAAGTTGTATTCAGAAGCTTGGCAACATAGGGCTCACTTCTACCAAACATACACCTTGGCTACAGAGTTCCTAGTAGTGCCTTTGTGCTGGCAAATCATTCACATGTATAAATATAGAAATGGCCGCTCAAAAGTATATAACCAGAATTATTATCAGCCTATTCCTTTTTTGGCCATACTGCTTTGGGTTGGATTATATCTACATTCACATGTGTTTGACAAGGAGAAACACTACATCACCAACACCAGTTCTTGCATTATTTGCTTTGTTAAAGACTAGGATAGCACTGAAACACCAAGGAGTGCAGGAACATTAGCAGCTACAAAGTACATTCTGGGATGCAGGGGACAGGACATTGCCAGTTAACCATTTATTTATTTTTTTTATTTTAATTTACAATATTTTATGACCAGCCAAGTCCAGAATGATTTCCTAAGCAATTATTTGTAAACAAACTAAGCTCCCATTTCAATGGAAGCCATTTTGTAAGATGATCAATGAAATGATCTCAAATCCAAATGTGCTTATTGACATGAAATGTTACTTTACTTTACCGAGAACAGTTGTTAAAGTTGTTTTAAACAAAATTTGCACTGATATATTTAGTATGGTGATACTTATAACAACCAGTGTGAATGTTGGACTACAACTCCCTTAATTCCTATTAAAAGGAAGATGCAGTCAAATGTATCTACAGCATAAAGAATGAAGACAGCAGTTTCAAAGAAATAATATAAAAGTATGTCACAATTTCATTAAAATAACTAAATCAATGTATTAATTTTGGGGCACACATTCCATTCAGTGATTGTACAAAATAAAAATTAATGGTAAAACTAAAATGGTGCAGTTACTTGGGAATAAGTCCTATTAAATAGCGATATATTACAGTCAGCAATTAATTTGTTATGGTAACAATTAAAGAATTTCTTCAGTCCAAAATAATACCTGCCTGTTAATTAGTATGGCACTTGAACGGTTTAACATTAAGGTCATTGTATGGCTCCTAAATAAATTGCAAGGAACGTATGGCATACCTAAGCAGTGTATCTTGATCTTTTTTTCTCTATGTGCCATCATATCACTCTGACCCTGCATTTCCTGTCTTGTCTTTTCACCAACTATAACTCTAGAGACAACTCGCAAATTGCATCTAGACTTATAGCTATTGCTAGCTAAAATTCTAGATTGCTCAAGCATTTTTACATCAGAGAATATTTTCAAATCCAAAACATTTACTTATTATTTAGATGTATTACTTAGAATGGAGTTCCTTCTGCTCTTGCAAAGAATTTTACTGCACAATGCTTTATGTATCTATTCAGAAGTAAACCCTATTCAATTCAATGGGCTGTACTCCCAAGCAGATGGATTCAAGACGTGGAGGTAATGCAGAACTCTAAAGTGAGATTTTAAGCAGCTTTAAGGGACTTTTCCCCAAAGAAAATAATTACTAGATCATTGACCAACTTGAAGTCTGTTGGAACGACTGCTGGAATTTAAAAGCAGACATTTTTCCTATCTTATTATATTCATAACTGCTGTGTTTTGTTTTGCTGATGTAATGCAGACATGCCAAGATTCAAAAGAAAATGTCATGCAATATGTCCAAACAAGAGAAGCACCCTGGATTAGGCACAAATCGGTGTAATCTAGCAGACAATTGTTAGTTCTGGTCTAATCACAAGCTTGGTTCATATATAACAACATGATTTGGAGTTACAATATTGATACCTTTCAACCCAAGATTGCCAACTAGTTTGTTGATCTGAAACTCATGTTTTGGCATACACAGAACCCTGTATTGGCAAATATTAAGGTACATTATAATTTCTATACAAACAAAATAATTAATTGAATTGGTATAAAGTTTAAAGCAAGCATAACTGCATAGTTCCAAATCATGATTTGACACTACATCTGAACCAAGCCAATCTAAAGCAAACAAACTAGGAAACTCATCCTATCCCATATCCCAGCTACATTTTATTTAGAATAAATCTTCATTTCACTTACTGGCAAGCAAGTTTGCTTCGTAATGAATTATAAAATATGCTTTTAAATTATTATTTGGGTTGATTGGTAATTCTAATTAAACAATTTGCAAAATGCAAATGTTTCTATTCAAAAACTTATGATTTACTTAAAAGATGCTTATAAAGTACTTGCATCTTATACATTTGACACTATTCACTAATGGTACAACTCAGTTTTCAAATTTTATGTTATAGAAGAAAAATTAGTTTGGATGTAGGAGACAGTATTTTGTCCTAACTAGGCTTCATTAATCCTATAAAAGATTTATTGCTAGACTAGAATACTTCTTTGTTAAACCTGGTTAAGCATGTTCTTCACTTTGATTATAACTCTTATTAAAATGCTCGAAGCAAATAAATAATTCAGACAATAAGGGAAGTACAAAATAGAAACACCCTCCAGTTGTGCTCTACTCCTGTGCCTGCATCCATGCAGCTTTGTGGGCTGAAGTAAATGTTAGATACAATTTCCCAGCTATTCTTCAATAGATGGGATTATTCCAAGAAATTCAGATTGGATCTATGGTATTTTCATTTTCAGTACACAAATTTTTTGACATTAAATCCCTTTTAAGACTAAAAGGTAATTTAGAACTTCATTTTCCTATTTAGCTACAGTGTTATAAATTTTGAGCTGGATGCAAGTTCATATAAAAATTATTTACTTTCAAGGAGCAATAAACAAGCAGAATGCTTTCTCGTTTTACAGCTGAAAATCCAAACTCAGGATTATATTTCAAATACTATTTGAAACTTTCATTACCTGGAAGCAATTTGTAAAAGTTATCGTTTTATACACTTTGTGTTGTGCCTAACCCTGGGCTCAAGCTACACTCTCAACACAACAAAAAATTAAAAAAAAATCTGAACATATCGGCACAGACAAAAATGAGGTTCTGAAAGGACTACTGGTGCAGCATTCTAACACTGTTTAGGACTGAAACAATGAACACAAAAAAAGTGTGTTCTGTGTCGAGGTACACACCTCTTCGTCTGAACTGTCACTCAGGTCATTTTCAAGTGAAGCAGTCAAGGAGGCCGCCTTGGGCTCCAGGTAGCAGAGGCACATAGCCAAGGGAAAGGAGAGAGTGAGAGCATAGGGTACAGAGAAAGAAGCAGAAAGCAAAAAGAAAAAGATGAAAAGGAAACAAGGCACGAGGGAAGGTGAGCGAATGGGAAGGAAATGCTGCACACTTTGTGGCAGGATGTTTGTTTCAGACAGGTTTGGAAAGGATAAGTAGCCATCATCATCCAGGAGAGAAGGGAATGATTCTGGAAGTTGCAAGGAGAACGAAAATAATGTTCCACCTTTTCTGGCCTTTTGCTTATAATTAAATGCCATGTCATGTTCAATAGAATAAGCTCTTCCTTTTCTGCTCAAGTTCAAATCGGTTTCATCGTGCTTTTGAACGGTGTTTTTTAATGGTTCACCATCTAATAATATTTTACTATTCTCCTTACACCTCCTCCTATGGAGTTCTGTTGAAGATGCAAAGGGATCAGTTGATGACGATGACAAGGGAGTTAATGAATCAATGCCAGGCAAAAGTGGCTGATGAAAGAAAAGATAGCAAATGCAAGAGCAAAAGGACAAAAAGAAAATTATAATTGGTTAATTTCCTCTGTATATAAAAGTTAATTGCATAAAGTTAAAAGAACAAGTTTAGTTGAATTAATTATACCAATTTCCATGCTGTATTCTATGAGGGCAGCCAGATACAAAGTCAACTCATCTGTTAAAATACATTATTAATTATCTTATTTTAAAAAGTCCAACATACACATTTACTTGCTACATTAAGTTTGCAAACTGGAAATTCTCAAATTGAAAGGCTTAAAATCACCCTGCAGAGGAATGAAACTATATAGGCTATATGCTTCTTTCTGGTATTAACATGTATACCATTCCCTTTTTAGCTCATTGTACCTTCCTCTTTAGCATTCCAAAGATATAATCTGGCATTTCAAAAAAAGAGCAGGAATGCTACCATCGGTCATTCTCTGAATCTACAATTGTAAATCTGTGGTTCAGCACTCATTCTGCCATCATTTTCCCAATTTGATCATCACCGTAAAATGGATAAGGAAACTGAAGAGGACAATGATGCGAACAAGTGAAAGGGCAAATAATACTTCACAATTTCAAGTCTATTTTCCAAAAAAGGATTTCTTTCTCTGAGTCTTTAACCAGAAATTCCTGTAATTCCCCACGATTTTTGGAGAAGACTATGATATAAAACTTTACTTTACAAATATCTCTAAGATTCTGAACACAGAGGAGTGTGTCTATAGTAATTCCATATATTGCTATAATGAAAACAAGAGCAACTCCTTCCTCTATTACAAATTTAAGTAAGACCTCTTACTAAAGTTGGACCACTACAAAAAGAGAGAGCAAAAATTGTTTAGGATTAACAAAATAAAAACTTAAGGAAGCAAGTCTTCTTCCATGGCCTACTGACAACCACCCATGTTTACCTTTACAGAATGTTGAATATTAGAGAAAAATGAATAAATGGAGGTTAAGAATGAATTGTCGTGTCCTGAATAGCTAACACAAACAAAAGGACTTAAGATTGCAAAAAATCCCTTTGATTCTAAACAAGATCTACCTGAAAAATAATAAACCATCTTTATAAAAACGAATTTACATCGAAGTATATCTTATTGCAATAGATCTGCTTCCAGATAAGTTTGTATAGGAATGCAGGATATTTTCTTTTATCTGAATGCCAGAATTTTCCTACGAATAAGAGAGATTTGATTCCTACTGATTTGAGAGATTCAGACACCTGTGTCTGAATCTCTCAAATTATGCTTAAGTTCAGGCACGTACAGTATCTTACGTAAAAGTTGTATGAGGACCCAGATTGTTAGGGGGCAATATGCTATTTAGTATATTGCTTTGGTGTAAGCTGCCTAGAGTCCTCGGAGAATGGGCAGCATAGAAATATGACAAATAAATAAATAAATAAATTTGTTAATGGAAGATAATATTCACCGCTAGCATAATAATCATTGCTAGCAGTAGAACAGGAATTCTATATCAACATAGCATTTTGTACTTGCTCCTTGTATACTGACAATTATTTTAATTCCTAATTTATTTTTCTGAAACAGCAGCTGGATAATAAAGAACAAATATTTTCAAAATTTCCATCCACGAGGAATGCTTTTGGTCTACTGATTAAGGCACCAGACTGAAAACCAGGAGATCATGAGTTTTACTCCCACCTTAGTCAAGAAAGCCAGTTGGGTGATCTTGGAACGGTCATTCTCAGCTCAGCCCAGCCATCCCAGCCCACATGGTTAATGTTGTGGGGAAAATAGGAGGAGGAAGGTGGGTTGGATAAGTACGCTGCCTTAAGTCATTTGTTCAAAATAATTATGACGGAATACAAATAAATAAATAAATAAAAAGAAACTTTGTGTTATATGCATTATAGAGAATTTCAAGAGGCCTTCTCAACCAGGACTGTCAATGCTGACCATAACATCTAGTTGATTAATAAATAGTTGCAAATATTTTCTGTCTCTTTGTTGCTGTATCGTTTAGATTTATTCCTCTTGGATTGTCCTTGAATTATGGAGGTTACTAACCTTGTCATAAATTATCTTTGTAACTAATTTATAAATGGAATTCAAAGTTTGGGTTAGCAATTTAAAAATTCTAAATGACTTGGGACTTGGCTAGTGGGAAAATTATTTTAATTTTTGATAAAAACCTGACAGTCTTAGGGTAAGCTGCTCCATTTGATTACAAGGTACTGATCTAAGAAATATGTACAAACATAGTCTCAGTAAAAAAAATACTGTCTATAACAACATCCTTCCCAAGAAATTAGGTTTACCTTGTTCACATGTATATTCCATAGAGTAGAAATTTCAGCAAATGCTTTACTGTATTAGCATTACCACTGCTAGATTTTTTTCCCTGGTTTTTGCTGCTTCGAGTACTGTGAACATTTGTACTGACTGATTATTGTTGTTAATGATTTTATATTTTTCAAATCATGAGAACAATTCCTTTGCAGAAGACAAAAGTTAGAAACTAAATATTTAAGTAATCCTACACATCCAATACTTCACATAGTGTTATGGGAGATTAGATATAAATTGATCAAACAGATTTTCAGATATTTCAGAATGTCCATTGCAATTGATCTAATTAAAAATCCCTAACATCTTCCAATAAAATTCTAGAACTCCTATTGATAGAACAAACAAATAGTATGAAGAAATAATGCTCACTGACTGCAATGCATATAGTATTTCTGAAGTAAGCTGTGCATCCTGTTAAAGATCTGGTGATCTCCAGATGTTGCAATTAGAGTATACATCACTATTGATTATTTTGGCTAGGTCTGCTAAGAGTTGGTTCAACAATATTTGGAAGTTAAACATTGTCCATGCTGTTGTAATTCTACTTCTACATTTCTGGACACCAGTTTCAGAAGGAGAGAGACTGAAACCAGTGAGCAGGTGTGGGCCTTGTACAAAGTTTACATATGTTTTGATACAGTCACACTTGAAGATATTTGCAGTTATGTAAAACCAATCATAGACTGGGTCCTTAAATGGAAGATACAAATCCCTATTTATATAGGAAAATATTTATTTTGTAGTTTCTTACTACTTATCTTGGTATATTTTTTCTCTGAACCACTTTTCTCGTATTATTCAATCCCTTAATAACGTAGACATAATTACTACATTGTGGTATCTATTTATTGCAACTTAAGCACTTTTATTTAAAGTTCTATATTCCAACACAATTCTAATAGGAATTTTAAAAATCAAAAATAAACATCATGGTTGACAAAAATTTGAATATACATTTGAAAAATGTAATCCCAGAATATACCATATTTCCTGCATATTATCACTTAGTGAACTTTAATTGCCAAAAAAATTAAAGAGCATTCATTTGGACATGAAAAGCATTGTTATGACAAGACAGTTCTTGCAAGGTAGTTTGCAACTATAAATGTCACTCTTCATTTTTAGCCAATAATTCAGTGTTTCTTATTTTGGAAATTTTAAGTTGTCTGGACTTCAACCCCCAGAATTCTCCATCAATATATCTTAAAGTGGCTAAGGTTGAGAAACACTGCTATAATTGAATGACAAATGCAACATTAAATAATTTTTTTCTGCTTATTTTAATAATTTCTTATATTTAGAGATGAAAAGTTCTTTTAGCAACTGAGTACATTTTTTAAAAGTGTGAATACCTACATTTTGATATGATATTGCAACATGAGCCTATCTACTATGTAATAACCAAAGTAATTACTGTGATAATGTATACCTATCCAGCAGTCTATCCCACCTAGGCACTTGAATTTAACTTCTTCAATTCTCAGCTTTTACCTATGAAGATTGGGAATTCTAGGAGTTCCAGTTTGGAAGGACAACATTTTGTGGGTAAATCTGTCCTGTGCCAACACTGCACTCACAAAAGATGCCTATTTCAAGCTGCGTTGTTGTAGCGAAAGTGTATTCCAACTATATCTGGGGTGTGCTGCAAAACTACTGAAAAACAATGGTTGTGAGAGAAATATGTGATAAGCAGGATTCTGGAAAAGTAAACCTGTATACCTTTATAAAAGCATGTTGAAACACAGTGGGTACTTAACGCCTTAAATTATTGGACTCGAATGTCTAAACTGGGTGGACTCACATCCCAAACCTTGATAAACCTTGATTTTATTGTACTAAGTGATACAGGTATATTGAGCCCTATGCCACTATATATTTGTCTGTAAAATATATAAGGATCTGGGACTAAAGCTAGTCTTTCTAGTCATATTTTCTAAAGGTCTACCCATAGGCAACTTTTTTGATAATAGGAATTAACATGATCTAGAGTTAAAAGTAATTTCACATGAATTATGACAATAACATAGAAGTAGTATGTCAAAACGTGCAATGATATGCTCTCTAGTTTAATTTATACTAGAAATACTGATTCTAAGATCAGGAAAAAAAGAAGTTAGCAGTCTTATAATAACAAATAATTCAAAGGCAATTCAAAAAGGCAAATAAAATGCAGCAATCCATGAAAAGAGTTATTTACATTGTAGAGCATGTTCATCTTCAAAAGTGACACATTCTTTATATTGCCACTGTTCATCTTACAATTGTCAGAAAAAAGCTACTGTATAGAATCACAAATTATTGATTACTGAACACTGGTGATTTGCCACTACTTTCTTATGCTTTCTGTCACCAAAATTGTGTGGTATTTCTAATACAGCTTAGTTGATAGAATTAAAATAAAAACATAAAACTATACCTTAGTATCATGCCGTATTGCTGAAACTGGAGTGCCTTCTTCTTCTTTCTTTTTTAGCTGTTCATCATCTTTCTCTTCTTCTGCTTTCTTCTCTGGAGTCACAGTAGTTATCAAGTTTGTTTGAGAGATGCCCTTTGTTGTAGCGTACTGGCCAGTACCAACCTCTGCAGCAGACATAGAATCCTTCATGTACATTTCATGGTTTTCATTCACTGATGCTAAAAGCAAATGCAATGTGAAGAGGTGAAATCTTAAACAGATGATTCATTATGCTAAGTAAAAGTACATTATGGATTAATTATTTAATTCTACGCATGCCTACCCCAAAACTAAATCTCATTAAATTCAATGGGATTTATGCCCAGGCAAGTGAGCACAGGCTTACAGCATTAAGCAGTCTGCCAGTGAAATGAAAGCCTCATGTTTCTAAAACATGCAGAAACATAAATACTAAATACCTATATAAAACAATAAAATTAATATGCATGTATGTGTATGTATATTCATATACACATACTGTATTAAAATCTGATATATATTCACATGCATGCAGATACTTTTAAACCCAGAATCTTCTTTTCTAAAGTTTGTCCTAGGATAATTTGAAAATAATGAAATTATCTGAGCACAATGCACTACACTTAGGTAAAGAACCTAAGTGATAATACAGACAATTAATATATACTTCTTGAAAGTAATTTCTTAAAAAAAATCATTAATTAGCAACCAGAGGTAATTAATCACAGTTATCTCAAAATGCAAGATACTAATGAGCTTGACATATAGACCCAAAGAAGTGCCGGTATCACTAATTCACTGGAAAGAAAAAAAGATTTTGAAGAGTAGGTTAAAAAGTAATTTACAGAAGGGGGAGGGGAGCCATTTCACCAAGCCTTTATTATACCACCTTGAATCACACTAAATATTCAAGGCATACATTAGGACTATACAAAACAAAGAGATATTTTACAATAGGCAGGAGCAATTATAAAACAGAATTTCTGTATATGCTGCCAAATGTTGCCAGATAGTTCTTCCAAATACTTTGCACATATAAATACAACAGCATCATTTTCTAATCATATACAAGCAGTCTTCAATTTACAACCACAATTGGGACAAGAATGGCCAATTGGCTAAGCAAGATGGTTCAGTGAAACACACTCTATTTTATGACTTTTTCTGCTGCAGTTGTTAAGTGCATCACTGCAGTTGTTAAGTGATTCATACAGTCATTAAGCAAATCTGGCCTTCCCCATTGACTGCTTGTCAAAAGCCGGCTGGGAAGGCAGAAAATCAGGACCGTGTGAAGCAGAGATGCTACAACCAACATAAATAGTTGCCAAGCACCTGAATTTTGATTGTTTGAAAGTAGAACATTCCAGCCACCATTTTTATTTACTTGTTCTATGACAGTGCATCCTTCCTAAGTTCTTCTGTGACCATTAAAGTCCTGGGGGCTTCTGTCTCTTCTGATCACATTGCAATAAATGAAGGGCTGCTAAAGAGTGCAAACTCATTCCTAGCAAGTTTATTAGTTTGATGCAAAAGTATGTGGAATTCCAAGGAAAGTTACAGTTCCATAATCATTAATGAAGCTCTAATGTCTTTTTTTGTCTTTTTAACACAACACATCTGCCTTTCAAAGGAAGAATAATCATGCTTGGAAGGGACATGATTTCTAAGCAAAGCTTTGACCCTCAGTCTGCAACAGAGTGGAAGAGAGAACTGAAATTGTAAGAATGGGGAAAGGGTTTTCTAAGCATCAGGCCGGAAGGGGAAAAAAATAGATGAGCCACAAACTGTTATCTTGGTGCAGCTATACGCTGAGAGACAATGCCAAAAGTAACTTCTAACCTGCTAGTGTTTTGCAAAATGCTGCATTTTAACATGAATAGGAAAGAAGGGATACACTTTCTTTCAGTGAATAAAAGTGGGTACCTTCAAAATAAAACTCAGATTTCAGGAATTATGTCAAAACAAGCAAGTTCATCCTTTCCTTTTAATACATAGATTATTTTATTGGACCTTTTGTTGCTGATTTCCAAAGTTGTAAGTTTTATCATTGTTTTATTACAATGACTGAACTTTAATTATTAATATGGCATATTTATTTCTGGCTCAACATTCTGGCTCAACAGTCACATAAATTCAATTTTAGGGAATCATGTACTTGCAGTTGGAAACCCCTTATAGTACAGAAACCCAAATTACTACATTTAGTAATAAAAAAGAGATGTAATGAGTCATTCAGATGACTCAATATTTTCAGCATGATGTCTGTTCCATTTCTGCTAAGTCCTTGTCTAAATGAGGTAGCTACTCTTTATTTACTTGTCATCAGGGCAAGTATATATATATATCAATTTGTAAGAAACCTTGAATAATAATTTGGATGGTATGTAATAAACAATAGTACCAGGATTTTTCCTCTATTGGTCATTTGTAGGATGTATGCTAACTACTAGTTTATTATCTTGGCCAAAAATATTTTTAAAATGCAAAGGTTAAGAACAGTTAAACTGATCATTTTTGGTTTTCCGTGACTTGTCCTTTTTCCACATGAAGTTTTATATTACCTTTGAGGTTTTTTTATAAAAATCCACAAGAAAATCTGCACCAATTGAACTATTTCTTTTAACATACATTTGTAGCCATATTTGCTTAATTTGTATCAACTATTTTCTCTAATGCAATGCCTTTTTAATATTCATTCACATATGGTAATTTATAAAAGAATGTATATGTAGCTTAGAGCTGAACCATGGAGTCCTTAGTGCTCTTTCAGCATAGCATGATTGTTTGCTTGCAGATGTTTCATTACCCAACTAAATAACATCATCAGTGCTAGTGAGTATGATATTTGTCTCTGTTTATATACAGATAGTCCTCGACTTTCAACCGTAATTGAGCCCAAAAGTTCTGTTGCTAAGCAAGGCAGTCATTAAATGAGTTTGTGCCTCTTTGTACAATCTCTTTTGCCATAGCTGTTAAGCTAATTTCTGCAGTTAAAGGAATTATGCAGTCATTAAGTGAATCTGGCTCCCCCATTGACTTTGCTTCTCGAAAGCTGTCTGGAGAGATTACAAATGGTGGTCATATGACCCCAAGATATAAACTATAACTATCATAAACACATACCAGTTGCCAAACATCCAAATTTTGATCACATGACCATGGGAATGCTGCAACAGTTAAGCTTGAAAAAGTCATAATTCAGTGCAATTGTAACTTGAATGGTCACTGAATGAACAGTTGTACGTCGAGGACTACGTGTACAGTACCGTTTCCCCCAAAATAAGACATCCCCTGATAATAAGCCCAATCGGGCTTTTGAGCGCATGGCAATAAGGTCAAGCGCTTATTTCAGGGTTCCAAAAAATATAAGACAGGGTCTTATTTTTGGGGAAACACGGTAGTTTGTCTTGCCAGAGCTGGTGGATGTTTCATTTTCTCCTTGATAGTTTCTTGCTTGTTTCTTTGTCTGGTGTTAATCCCCGTTTATCTGGATACTAGCGATGGAGAGAAAGTATTCATATTTTCTTATTTTGTTTCCTTCTTTTGGATGGTATGTAAATGTGGTTTATCTATATGTATCTATCAATGGTTGATTTGTCTGAATGCCAAACTTTCAATAATACCTTAGGGTTTTGGCTTTTGTAGACATCTGAATAATGCAAACTCCACCGACACTGGCAGGGCAAGCTACTGTATATAAGCATGGAGCAAACCTGATGATGTTACCTAGTCGGACAATGAAACATCAGCAAGCAAATATCTAAGCTCAAAGAGCACCAATGACTCCACAGAGTGATTTATTTTTGTGAAGACTGGAACTATATCATAAAGTTTGGAAAAACACAAATTATCATAGCATGACTAGATTCAGTTTGCATATTGTGTCAGTCATTACAAGCGGAGTGCATTTACCATCCTAGCAATGATAGGATAGGATAGCGCCCTTAAAAAAGCACAGAAAGGGTAGAAATTCAGTAGCAGGAAGAATAGCTAAAGAAATAAATGTGGAGGACTGAAGTTTTAGTCTTCCAGAGCTTATGAACTGCCACATGAATAAGCCAGAAGAAAGCAAAAGGGAAGTTTAACGGCATAAATGACATATCATGCACATACTTACATGTGTAATCCAAAGAAGCTCGGGGGGACATGAGATTACAAGAAACTTGAATCTGTCCTCTAATGCAATGTTTTATTTAAAAAGGAAAATGAGACAAAGCTCCAAGTAAGGATTATTAAGAATATCTTACCCCCGTCTAGGCTGCGAGACATTGTGTAGCGTTTACTTGAGGACCGTTCAAAGTAAGGTGCAGGGCGATCAATCAGTGCACTAGCTCTTCTTGTCTGGGCTTGTGTCCTTCCACTGTAGCGAAACTTAGAACCTAGTGTGAGGAATTTTTTTGGAGGAGCTTCTGGTAGCAAGAGTCTAGAACATATCACACATGATAAACATTACAAATGACTGGTTTTCTAAACTGAAATAAAAGATTGTGTTTTTAAAACTATTTTCTCCCATTCTTGAATTGAAGGGATGTGATATTTAGTATCACTTTCAGCAATATTAAAAATGCAGTGTATAGCAAAAATTGTCAACGAGCAATTATAAAATGGTGTATGAAATATTTCAAGCTTTAATGTGTTTGTCAGATGGAGTTATTCCTTTAATGAACACAGCTATACTTGCAAAGAGAATAAGTGAGTTTTTTTAAAAGCTACAATAATATATTCTAATCAGCCTGGATTTGTTCCAGATATATAAGAAACAACATCAGACATATTCTGAGTGTAAAGGTAAAAGTAAAGGAGTCCCTGCGTATTTTTATTCTGCTAGTCGTTGCTGACTATAGGGGACAGTGCTCATCTCCATTTCAAGACCAGAATAATAATATTCTAAGGGTATTGATAACTTTTTGTTTGTTTGTTTGTTTGAAATGGACTGGACTGTAAATTGCATTATCATGCCATTTGTTTAACATGGATTCCAGAGTGAATTATATCTTCTTACAGCCTAGTCCAGTGATGGCTAACCCTTTTGCTGTCGCATGCCAAAAGTGGGGGGAGCACAGGGGGCCTCGCTCGTGTGTGCCCACACCCATAATTCAATGCCCCCCTGTACTCCTGTGCATGCGCGTGTGATCCCCCGCACTCCCCTGCTTTTGGTATGTGACGGCAAAAAGGTTACTGGTGGGCCCGGTAGGCCCGTTTTTCACCCTTCCCAGGCTTCAGAGGCTTTTTTAGAGCCTGGGGAGGGTGAAAGTGGCCATTCCCCCCCCCCCCCCCGAGGCCCTTTGGAGGTTGGGAACAGCTCGTTTCCCGACTTCTGGTGGCCAGCAAGGCCTGAAAATTAGCTGGCTGGCAAGCGCATGCGCACTGCAGTGAGCTAGGGCAACACTTGTGTGCCCACAGATATGGCTCCACGTGCCACCTGTGCCACGCATGCCATAGTTTCGCCATCACGGGCCTAGTCTATTCTCAAATGGTCTGCATAAATATATATTTTTGTTGATACCAACAGAAACTAATGGTCTATAAGAGATCATGAAATAATAAATAACGAGCTGAAGATCTGGAATAAATACAGGGAAAAAAAATAAGCCCCAATTTCTCCCCTCTTGCTTTACTTTTATTTCGATGAAGACAAAAACTATTTAAAAATTCAATCAGTGCAGAATTAATAATTTGTGTAGCTTGCAAGATTACATTTATATAGTACTAAAACTCTCTTTCCTGTAACCTTTAACTGGGTAAAACAATGCACGCGTTTGAACCAAGATACCCCCAATGGGCTAATTTACAGAATGTGTCCAAAATCTGTGGGATCCAGATTAAGGGATGAACTAAGGCTTCCTTAAATGGTATTAGGAACAAACCCTCCTGCAGCAATGTATTAATGACTGCCTGGACTCACTTGCAAATCACCCTCCTGGAGGCTTTTACTAAGGAAGGGCAGGAATTTAATAAACAAGAAGCTGCACTAACAGACCCACAATCCCATCCATTTCAACAGTGTCAAACTGCTCCTAAATAACTGGGTATATCCCCTCTCCATGGATGAGGAATCTGCTCCATGCTTGGATTCCAACTGTGAACAAACTCACGCAATTTTATCCATTAGGTGCTTGACTAATTCCCCCACATGGTCCTGTAAATGTTCTTATGAGCCCTCCTTTCCTAGGGAGGGACTGGGTGACTTTAAACAGAATTACTGGGCGGCAGTTTGCAGATATAATAAGAGCAGACAAAGGCTTGCATTTTGTTGTTCTTACTGCCACAAGATAGGCATTAATGATCTGTGATCAGACATATTTGTTTGTTTTCCTCCAGTGGTTCTTTAGCAGTCTCTTGGCCCTTTCAACACCCTCAATTCCTCCATGAATCACAGGAATCGGGTCCGTAGTGTGCTTATTATCCCAGATCAGGCAATGGATGACCTGGGATAGGTCCATGGCCTTCAAATCCATGAATTTGTTATGTT
The DNA here is from genome assembly GCA_022577455.1 of Arizona elegans. Classification (NCBI taxonomy): domain Eukaryota; kingdom Metazoa; phylum Chordata; class Lepidosauria; order Squamata; family Colubridae; genus Arizona; species Arizona elegans. The sequence continues at coordinate 41,466,620 of JAKOOJ010000002.1, forward strand.
TTTTACTGGAAAGATTGTTTGATTTCTTCAATAGAAGAATGGCTCACTAAGTTGTGAGAGTATGCTTTAATGCCTAGAATAACTCCGTATCTGAGGTACAGTTGGTTCAAACTGAAAAGCATATCTGGAGTGTAACACACACACACACACACACACACACAATCTATATTTTAAATAATTTATATATTAATTTTACTGGATATCAAAAACAGAACAGATGTTTACTAACATGGCTTTCAACTATAGTTTTGAGAATTTACTAACATTTTGTGAAGAATATGTCTGGTGTCTATTATATTTTTAAGTGCTAAGCCGTGATCAGAGAATGTTATATCTGTTTGTATACCTTTGATCAAACATTGTGACAAACTGAAATAATCCGTTAAAAAGGACTATTTACCTGAAAAATGTATGATGTTCAACACATACTTTCCATAGACGTTTTGCAGCACGATGATTTGGTAATTTAAATCCGATTGTACTTTCAAATTGTTCAAACTAGGAAAAAAAAATCCAGGTTCACAGACATATCAACATATTTTGTTTTAACCTTGATCAAATAAAGCATCTTTACTGTATGCTTCTTCCTTTCACTTTTAACGATCTTAATCTTTACATCAATCAAATACTGTAGGTTTTGATTTCTCTTCATTTCTGTTTAGTCCTGTTACACAAAATTCTTCAAGGCTTTAACATGCCTCTTTTGTAAATCCAGTTAGAAAAAAATGTTCAGGTCATTCTCTTGATTTGTCATTTGTGTTTTCCTTTTCAAATTTTAAAACATCAACCAATTTCTTTTATAAATTCAATGAAACATCATTTTATTTGATAAGATAGAGATGATATATCTTTCATTTCTTCAATAACAATTTAACCTTGTTTCTGTTTAGAAATTGCTTATTGCTCCAACATAAACTGTCTCTTTAAAGAAAGTTAGAAGTTTAGCTTTCTAGACATATGAAACATGACAAAGCTCTAATGCAGTTTTGTGTTTAAAATGGTCTCCCCACCCCGCTTTGTATGTAATATTTGAGTATTTTTTATAGTTAGTAAAATATCAAAAGTAGAAAAAGTGTTTTCTTTGTTTAGGCTGAAAAAAAATGAAATTAGTTTTAGTTTAGTTTAGTTTTAGTTTTATTAAATTTATATACCACCCTTCTACCGAATGACTCAGGGTGGTGTACAGCCAGAATAAAAAACCAACAGTATAAAAGTTAAAAAACAATTTAAAATTATTAAATAGTTTGGCCCATAATCTAAAATAACATAAAATAACCCATTAAAAATAATATTTTAGGCCAGCCCTGCTTGATGGAATAATAGTGTTTTAAGGGCGCGGCGAAAGGTATGAAGGTTGGGAATCCGACGAATCTCCGGGGGCAGCTCGTTCCAGAGGGTAGGTGCCCCCACAGAGAAGGCTCTCCCCCTGGGGGTCACCAATCGACACTGTCTGACCGCCGGCATCCTGAGGAGACCCTCCAGGTGGGAACATACTGGTCGGTGGGAGGCTATCGGAGGCAGAAGGCGGTCTCGTAAATTGAATTGGGGATTCTCTTAATATAAATATAAATTATGATAAAGATTAATGAGTAAACTAAGCAAATATTATTCCCCACAGCAAGGAGAAATAGATGGTCAAATTGATTCTTCTATCTAAAGAAGAGAATATATTTAACCTTGTTTCTGTGTAGAAATTTCTTCCAGATTTTGTGTTTGCAATAAAAAAAAACTTTGATTTTGTTTTTTGCTAATTAAATAATTGTAATTACCGTATTTTTCCGAGTATAAGATGCACTTTTTCTCCCCCTAAAAGAGGGTGGAAATGTTGGTGCGTCTTATACACTGAATACAGCCATTTTTGCTGTAATGGGGACATTTTTGCCCTCTCCCAGCTCTCAGGACCACTCTACAGGCTTCCCAAACCCTCTGCATGCCCCATTTTTCAGAAAAATTGGGATGTTTTTGCCCTCCCCCAGCCCCCAGAAGCACTCTGCAGGGCTTTGCCCATTTTTGGGCAAAAATGGGCAAAAACAGGGTGCGCAGAGGGTTTGGGAGGTCTGCAGAGTGCTCCTGGGGGCTGGAGGAGGGCAAAAACGAACCCATTTTTACAAAAAACGGGGCACGGAGAGGATTTGGAAGCCCTGCAGAGTGCTCCTGGGGAGGGCAAAAATCTTTTTTTTTTTTCCTTACTTACTCTTCTTACTCTTCGAAATCTTGGTATGTCTTATACACTGGTGCATTTATACCCCGAACAATATGGTTACAGAAATTACAGAAATGGTTAGTATATACTGTTGTGTAAAAGTAAAAAGTTGAGGTTGTAATGTTATCTTCTACAGTGCTAAAGAGAGTTGGAAGTCGGTGCGCCTTTTTCTTTCGTTTCCCCTCTTTCTTTATATATATTTTTCTTTTCCCTCCCTCTCTTCCTAGTTTTCTATTACTTTTTTTGAATTATTCTTTGTATTTTATATTTTGATAAACTAATAAAAATGTGAAACAAGAGAAACATGACAAGCAATTTCATTCAATTTTACTTACTTCCCCTGGTCGAATTTTGATGTAGAAGTTATTCCTCTTATATGAAATTTTGAGAACCTTAGGCCAAGCAAATCTGTTTATTCTGAGTCTGTCTCGATAAATCAAGAGACCACTTGCACAAACACCTAACATGATTTCAACTCCTTCAGAATCCTGAAAAAAGGTTGGACAATATTTTTTAATCTAACATTAATTCCAAGGGTCATTTATCAGCTATGATATTTCATTTCACATTTTTTCATAATTTTAAGAAAGCATATAAAATTATTCCTACAATCATGGAGTGTTAGAAAAACACAATTCACTAAAATGTTATACAATTCTTGGTATTTATGTTCATCAGCTAGATAGAATTAAAGTTTATTAACATCATATGAGACTGTGTAAATTAAATATCACATTCTTAATTCAGCGTGTAGTCAAAATATATAGAGAATTCCCAGAGGAAATAAAATTTCTCTGTTTAATGAAGAAATCACAATTTGTTTATATAGTGAACGATATGTATGAAACTCTTCTTAGGGGAAAAAAGCTAATTACTAAACATATAATAATATGTAGTAACAAATATTTAAATTAAAAGTAATTGTTGAAGTAACTTGTTTTCCTGCTTCCTTCCAACTGCTACTTCCTTTGGGTTATTGGCTAATAAATTACTGTATACTTGGAAGTGAGCCGACAGAAATTGTTATTTAAATATCCGTGAAAAAAAAAATACAATATACTGTAGTTCTTATGTTTAATTATGTCTTTAGACTATCATGCAGGCCTCAATGATCCCAACTTTGATGTTCACACATTGTTTAGAAAGAAGTAATTATATTACTTTCAGAATTCTTTTGATAGCTGAAGTGGCCAAAATTTTTGCTGGAAAGTTATTTGCCCAAAAATGCTTCTGTAACTTATTTGTTAAAGACAATTAACAGCAGATGAAAGTTAAGATTGTTTTTCTCTCTTAATTTATGCATTTGCCTGCAAATTGTCTGAAGACCTTTTGAAATCTATTATGCACCTGGATCATTTTAGAAAATATTTTATTCAGAATGATACTGGAACAGTGATATGATCCAAAACTTTTAAAGTTCTTCTTCAATTATAAATTGACAAAAAATAGCCAGTTTGGTCTAGTAGTTAAGGCAGCAGGCTAGAACCCAGAGACTGCAGGTTCTAATCTTGTTTTAGGCATGGAAGTTGGCTGTAATGACCTAGATTGTTGGGAGCAATATGCTGACTCTTTAAACCAATTAAAGAGTGCTGTAAAGCACTAAGAAGCAGTATATAATTGTAAGTGCTATTGTTATTGCTAAATCAATCAAGGTACAAAAGACAAAGCTCAATAACACTATTTTAAAGTGCAAAATACAATATAAGTATTTAGGTAGTGGTTAATATTGGTGGAAAAATAGAAGGAAGGGAAAGAATGTGTTACCAAAACTTGTTTTTATGATTTTTAGCTTAGAATTTATTAGTAATTATTGTTTTTCTTTGTTTATGGTATAATTATTCTTGTTTTGAGTTCTGTTTAAATAATCTGTCAAACCGCATGTAAGACTCATTATGCAAAGAGCCAGCTCCCTGAAGAAATTAGTAATACTGAAAAAGGTAGAAGGAAAGAGAAGATAACTAAAAGCAAGGTGAATGGACACAATTACAGTGGTAATAAGTAGACCAGTAGCAAATTTTAAGGGCCAAACTGAGACAGGACACCTAAGAGAAAGTCTATCTATGATTGCTAAGAACTGTCTGTGTCTTATACAGAAACTGAATTATTAGACTGTTGAACACAATATGTACCTTGGCATGATGTAGATCTACTCCATACATAGACAGTTTTTTGGCATTTTCCAGAAAGTGCATCTCTGCTTCTGCAGGTGTCATTCCCCTAAAGTTAATCAAAATGAAAAAAAACCCCACATAAGAACATTTACACATAAGTGAAAGTAAAGTTGTTTCATGCGAAAAAAAATATTTTCTTCAAAACTGTAGGTTCTCCATGCATGCCTGTGCATATGCCAAATTTGAGGAGTTGGCACTTTTGCTAAAGCTATGCAATTCGTTGTATCAAAAGGGTTTGCTTTAAGTGGAGGTATTAACACAGACTATTTTGGTTTTTAAAGCTAAGGCACCTGAATGACTAGCGTCATGACAATTTACACAGCAAAGCAGACCAGGACGTTCCACAGGCCCATTACTTATAAACATAGTTACCCTCTGCATGTCTTACCTATGGCTTTTATGAAGCTCTATTACTTTATCTTCCAGTTCTTTAGTATGATTTGGTGCAAAGCGGAATTCACTGACATAGTCACTCCCATATTCATCAGGATCATAATCTCCCAGCTCTGACTGAACTGTATAGGAGCCTAATAGTGCAAGTGTGACAAAAGAACATGGCAATCGTCCAGACACAATGTCATCTCGCAGCTGCAAGCAGAGATAATACCTGCAACAAATTTATATTTTAAAAAGTGTATTAACATTTCTCTATTTAAACAGAAGCATTAAAAAATTTATACTGGTTCATAAGCAAATACACGATTTATATAAAACACATTGCTATTTTCAATAGTGGGCATAAAAAGCAGCAAGAAGAAATGGGGGTGGGGGGGAGAACGGAAGCACTTCATACCCCATGGATACATACACACAATCTGGAAACTAAAATAATTGCCCTGTATTCAAAAATAAGCACAATTGCTGAAATGCTGTTTGAAACAACAGCTTTATTTGTTATACCAGGCACAGCAAGATGTAGTAAGTGACAATTTCCATTTTTTTAGTTATTATTAACTAAATGAATAATTTGCAAACAATTTCATCTATTGTCAACATTAATCTATTCTGAATTTATTCAATTAAATCTTTTTGAGAATTTTTGCAGTAAAGAGTTCTCCATTAGAAAAGTGTAGGTAATGAAAGAGTGATGGAGCCAGTGGTTAAGGCACCAGGCTAGAAGCGAGGAGAATGTGAGTTCTAATCCAGCCTTACGGATTAGAAACTCAGTTTGGTGATCTCGGGCCAATCTCTTTCAACCCAAGTCAGGCTGGACTATTAGATATGTTTGTTGCCTTGAATTACATATAAAAATAATAAAGGTGGGATATAAATAAATAAAATAATGAAACTTATCATAAACTCTTTAACATATCTTCCAATAATTCCCCATGTAAAGGGTTAAAAACAAACAAGTTGGGTTTCTATATGCACTACACTTGGAAGCACTCATTGCCAAGAAATCTGGGAACTGTATTTTTTAAAAATATATATGGGATTAGGAAGAAGAGAAATCTATACTTTAAACATCTTATAGGGGTAATCAAGCCTAAAAAACTGAGCTGTGTGATTCCTGAAATCTGCAATAAGGACAAATTTGAGTGACTCTGATAAGCTCCTAGAAGTGAGGCTAAATTTCAACCTCATCCAGGAGTGAATGTTAGAGGAAGTAACAACATTTTAATGACAGCTTTTCCAATACTTATCAGCTCAATAACAGAGTTGTTGAAGTCATATATTCCAACCACTTGCTCAGTCAGGAAACCTTATACCTCAGTGATTTAAATCAGCTGACCTTATGACAACAATTTGTTATTAAGCAAATTATGGTCATAATGATTTTTTAGAAATAATTTCTGTTCAGTGATAATGCATAAAGTACCTTGTAATATCTTCAGAAAGTTGGGCAGGATCTGGAGGGTAGAATTTAACATTGAACGAGAAATGCCAAGCACCACCTAAAATAAAACAAAGTATTAATGGGATTCTCTATCTGCTGCACTCGCTATAATTTATTTACTGAGGTAGATAGTGTTATTACTTTCTCCTGTTCCTTTAAAATTCTCAAGAGCTATTTCCATTATATTTCTGAAGGTTTTATTCAGCAACCATTAACATTTGAAGTTTCCATAAAACAATGTAGGCATGGATGTTAGGTAATAGTTAAATAATGAAATAAATACCGAAATAACCTCATGGATAAGTAGGCATTCAGCAGAGCTTCAAAATCTGCATCCATAATCCAGTGAAACACACAACTATATATATAAAACTCATCCATCAGCACCTTTATGAGTGCTACTTTAGCATAAATGAAATTATACAAAGAAAAAGTAAAGAAAAAGAGCCGATGTTATTGGGCTTACTTATTGATAGGGTTAAGAATGATTTGTATAGCAAATGAAGTGGTTTAAATGTTTACATTTCATGTAGTGCTTTTTAACAGTTTCAATTTGCAAACCATTTCCTACTTTTTTCTTGGTCTGGCCTTTCTTATTTGTGATCTAATGACTTTCAAGTAAGGTTTTCATAATAAAGTCTATGTGAAATGTTCCTTGAAGGCAGTCCAAAAGCTTCAAATGATATGGCTGGAATCCAGTGATTATTTTATAAAGAACTCTTTTCTACCTTGAAAGCACTCAATAGTATAAAATCAGAATAGGCTAACATTATTCATAAATAATGTTAGCCTATATGAAATAAATTCTGAGCTTTTAAAGGTTTCTCCTCTGACTCATTAAAGTACAAAAATTGAGCCAAATTGGCCATAATGTCTATAATATGGAATGGATAAACAAGGTACTGCAAAGTACAAAAATTGAACCAAATTGGTCACAATGTCTATAATATAGAATAGTCACTAAGTGATGGTAGTTCCTTCACTGCATTTTAAAAAGCAATAGTTATTTTATTCCAGCAAGATTGCCAAAGTCAAATTTTGTGCAAAAGTTAGATTGCTATTTGTAAGCATTGCTGAAATGCTTGAAACTGGCTTCTTAAAACCAAGTATCTTGTACTTTAGAAGCACTGGTGGTTTTTGGACGCTGACCTAGATGGTTTTATGTATTCTTATGCATGGGTAGAGGAAGGGTAGAAAGGGTAGTTTGAATGGCAACAAGCACTGTTTTACCAATTACAAAATACAGCATGTCAGCTTTGTTTTGTTTAAGGCTGTTGCATGAGCTCTGGATTTTATGCTGAAAGTACTCCTCTGACAGCATCAATCAGGAGGTCTTTTAATCACATTTTAATACTTTCCTTGTTTGCTGCACTCTAGTTTAACTGTACATGCAGTGATGGATATAGATGTTGAAAGTAAGTCAGGTTCTATTATTAAAGCCTTGTGTCACAGGTTCCTTTAGCTATATACAAATTCAGTGGGCTCCTGAACTCCCCCCCCCCAAAAAAAGGCTCAAACTAGCCTCCTTGGCCTCTAGGCAACCCACACACAAGCAGATCCAAAGGGTAGTAGTCCCAGTTCCTTTCCACACTCTTCCTAGGTCTACCCACTGCTCCCAATATTAGTAGTAGACTATTCCTGCTCTCAGGTTCAGGCTGCTTCCAATTCTCTATTTTCTATTTTCAGAGTCACAGAAATTATCTTCCTTCCCATAATATGACACAAACCGTTCCACAACAACACCCACCATATCCAGCTGATTTCTCCTCTGCTTTTATAGCTGCTGGGCCACCAGGGCCAGGTCTTAAAACGGGTAGAGCACCATCAGCCCAGGTGCTAGCCAATTTTCAGACAGCCTACTCTCTTACACCTTGGTATGCTTCATGGAAGAGGCTTTATGGAAATTCTGAAAGTCCAACATATATTATTTTCTGTCTACAAAGTTTCCATCCTTTAAACTAGGTCTATGCTGCCCACCAAGCAATCTTATGTGACTTGTCAGCATTTAAAAAAAATTAATAAACTCATAAGGTTTTTATACATCTGCAAAAGGTGTCAAGGGTTGCATAGGAGGAGCCTCTGAAGCCTCTGTCATGCCAGCAAAATAATTACTCTATTTATCACAGAAAATTTTTCTTTATAGAAATCTTAACATTTTAAAAGCATCTCTAGTTTCATCAGGCAATAAATAAGCCTGTATGAAAACAGAAACTTTATTTTAATTTTCGATAGATAATGCTTATGTCAGTTTTGGAAGACAGTTCCTAACTGCCACATATTTTAGCTTGGGAAATGGGGAGGAGGGTTTTGTTGGAGCGGTAGAAAATTAGTCATAACAACATTCCGTATTCAAGGACACTTTTGCCCGCATCTGCTGGAGACTGCCTGGAGATTGTATCCAGTTGAATGTGAAGAGTTGGTTGGATTATGTGATGAATTTGTGGGTGCGGGGCAGGGCTGTGAACTGTTAGCTGGGTGGAGAAAACCTGGAAGCTTTCAGATTCAGGTTTTCCCAGATGTGCCAACATGACATCTCTAATAAATTGGAACTTTGAGGAACCTCAGGCCTCGGAGTTTTATTTTGTTGGGGGGTGTTCCTTGGAACCCTGACAGCTTACTGCAAAATACACTTGTTTATGCATATTGCATCAATGGAGGCAGATCAAGATGGTAAATATTTATCCACGGAGGCCTCAAAAGTTGAATTCTACCTGAACATAACTAAATTACTGAGATAAACACTGATGCTTGTATCTGTACAATAGTCAAACATAGAAAACACTGTTACTTCTTTCATTTGATCACCTAGACATTATTCTGTTTAAAATTATTTTACATTCATAAATAAAATCTTAAACCACAAGTATTAATGGCAGGGTAAGTGTATGTTGAATGTCCCCTGTTTAACCTTGATAGATCATGTTCACAAATAACAATGTTTAGATGGAAAGTACAAGAAAAAAACTGAAAGTCTCTTTAGAAGTACTCTTTACTTTACTTTGGAAGTAAAGTAAAGTCTCTTTAGAAGAGAAGCCTCTTTAGTGGTACAATTCAACCTTTCTGATGAAAATTGTTTAATTGGCTTCTAGATGATAACTTTAAATGACTAATGGACTTTGATGAAAATTGGTTTCAAAATTGAGAACCAAGTCAAATATCTGGGCTTTCCTCAGACTACATGAATTGTATATTGCTTCAGAATAATTATGTTAAGTTATGAAATGAAAATAGAAAGGATTTGTTGAAGTGGGACAAATTTATCATTAGTGCATAGTAATTAATGAATTACCTAGGATGTTAATTTTATTTCAGACAATACTGGTACTGATTGATAAACCAATTAAACAATGGCAAAAAGCTATTTCTAAGTTTGTTGCATGGCAAGAGAAAATACCAAGAATTAAATATAAATCGTTCAAGACACTAAAAAAGATCATTTGTTTTAGGTTTGATGGACAAATAGCTTGAAAAAATGGGACTTTGCTATTATACTGCGTATAACAGCAGCAAGACTTTTGTATGCAAAACCACGCTGTCAGGTTTATTATTTATTATTTTATTTTTTATTTTTGGATTTATATACCGCCCTACTCCCGAAGGACTCAGGGTGGTGAACAGCCAAAAAGATAAAATACACAAACTACAAAATTTAAAAGACAATATAAAAACCCATTAAATAATTTGGCCCAAAACAAATTAAAACACCCCTAATGTTTTAAAACAAATTTAAAATTTACAATTAAAAGGGAAGTTAGGCCAGGCCAGCCTGTTGAAATAAAAAGGTCTTGAGTGCATGGCGGAAGGTGTGTAAATCCGGGATCCTCCATATCTCTGGGGGAAGCTCATTCCAGATGGCAGGTGCCCCCACAGAGAAGGCTCCCCCCCCGGGGGCTGCCAGTCGACACTGTTTGGCCGATGGCACCCTGAGGAGCCCCTCTCTATGTGAGCCTACTGGCCGGTGAGAGGCTACTGGTGGCAGAAGGCGGTCCCGTAAGTACCCAGGTCCTAAGCCATGGAGCGCTCTAAAGGTGGTAACCAAAACCTTGAAGCGCACCCGGAAGACCACCGGGAGCCAGTGCAGCTCACGCAGGAGAGGTGTTACATGGGAACGCCATGTCGCTCCGATAACCACCCGCACGGCCGCACTCTGAGCCACTTGGAGCCTCCGGGTGCTCCTCAAGGGGAGCCCCATGTAGAGAGCATTACAGTAGTCCAGGCGGGAAGTGACGAGGGCATGAGTGACCGTGCATAAGGAGTCCCAATCCAGAAAGGGACACAACTGGCGGATCCGGCAGACCTGATAGAAAGTCCTTCTGGCCACAAGTTAGGTTAGGATCTAATGCTTCTCTCCTCCCTGGCCACACTCCATCCAATCTTTCCTCAGCTCAGGAAGATTGCAAATGGTGATCATGCAATTGTGGGGGCACTTGGCAACTGGCTGTGTTGCCAAGTGCCCCCACAAGCACCAGATTACAAGCACATGACTGCAGGGATGCTGGGATGACCAGAACTCTGAGGACTGGACATAAATGCTATTTGTTCATCCCTATTTTAACTTCACTGAACAAATAGCTGTAGACTGAAGACTACCTATATTAATTTGTTAACATTTCCTTTGCACGATAGTGAAAAGAACAATCACATTTTTGGCATTAAAAAAACTGTTTCCAAATAAAGAAACACAAAGGTAGGGATAAATCGCATATTAAGTGCATATACTGTAAAGATATATCAACAACACATTGGTTCTATATCACTATATATAACTTTATTTCGACACAAATTCCTACACATAGCAGCGTAAGTGTTATGCTACTATTTTTTTGCAACAAAAATAAATTTTACAGCACCTTAAAAATTGTGTTATTTATATTATATAGGTAGTCCTCACTTAATGAATACAATTGGGACTGGCAGTTTGTCACTAAGCAAAACATGGTTATTAAAATGAAACATCACATGATCATGCTGAATTTACATCGTTTTTTGCTGCTGTCATTAACCGACAGTCCTTAAGTGCAACATCACATGACTGTAATCTGTGACTTACTGCAAAGCTTCTCCAGACTTTCCTTGTGAGCTATGAAGCTCACAAATGACAATCATGTGACTGTAAAGACACTGTGACAGTCACAAATTTGAGGACCAGTAGTAAAACTACTTTTTAAATGCCATGATCAGTTTGAATGGTTGTTAAACAGGACAACTGTTAACTAAGGGCTACTGTATAAACTTCCAGAAATGGGACATGATCCAGAAAACCCAGCATAATATTCTCTGTAGAACTTAATATAGTATAGAGGTTTTTTATATTGTAGTTCTTTTCTCAGCTACCACCATCATATATGCACAATACTGTACTAACCTTGTATAGTAGGAATTTAGGCTAATAATAAAATCTCATATTAAGTATGTTATGCAAAGTTTTAAAAATATTCCTAGTTATCTAAATGGCACATGGCTTGGTTACTTGTGGTACTTATTATTTTCGATAGTATCTGCTCAGATAGTTTGATTCTGTGTAGTTTGTGCTTCAATTAAGTACTGTCATCTACCAGAACCCTAGAAACACATCCCTGTAACAGTGTCTGCCTTCTGGAATGAGGTTCCCTCCACCGATCCAAAATAGTTTTCACTCTGCTATTGTTTCGAAGAGTTGTGGCAACCAGGCTTTTCTCCCAGGACTTTGGGAATGAGGGGAATGAGACCCCTTGCTTCATTGCCCTTGCCATCTTTTATCTTTATTGTCAGCATTTTACTGATTTGAGTTGTTGAGAGTTGGGCAGCATACAGGTTTAATACATTATCACCTTCATTATTACTGAATTATTATTAAATGGCATTTTTAAAACTGTAAAATCTACCTCTGATAAATGACTGATCAAAACTTACTTCGGATCTGCTTTTTAATTTCCTTAGCTGGATCCAACCAATTCTGAAAAGAAACATTTTAAATTTTTAAATTAGGTGTGCAAACATTTTGATAAATCATGTTAAATAACAAGTACAATATTAAAACTAAATTAATATGAAACACTTTACAAACTGAGTCAGTGTGGAGCAGGCAAGCCTATTTAAATGTTTCAATTGAATGTAAGACCCCGAAGTGCTTAATTACTTTGGTCAAACCATTTTATGAATTTAACAAAGAACAAATCTAAGAGCTGACATGTCTCCAATTCATATGATAAGATTAAGGAAGCTTCATTTTTCTTAATTTCAGCTTCTTATCTATAATCTAGATATAGTGATTAATACTTTAGTATTCAAATTATTTTTATAATTACTACAAACCAAGTTGATGGATATATACCAGTAATAAAAGTGCATTGTAACACCTGAAATGCACTAAAATACCTATAAATAGAAGTAGAAATGACTGTGGCAAAAGAAGAGATAGTACCAATAGTAATAGGTGCCATGAGTGCAATTCAAAACAACATCTGGAACACCACTTAAACACCATTGGCATTGACAAAATTACCATCAGTCAATTGCAAAAGGCAGCTTTATTTGGAACAGTTTACATCTCACGACAATAAGAAAACATTATCTGCATATCCCAGGTCCTTGGAAAAGATTTGATAGATAGATATCAAATCCATTCTAAACATGTGGCTGATGGCACAACCAATCCAGTTCGGAGTTTCTGAGTTTAACTACTATAATAAAAGCAGTTGCATATTTAATCAAATATTGCTTGCAAGAAGTTTGGGCATCTGTAAATGTACCTGTTTCCCTGAAAATAAGACATCCCCTGATAATAAGCCCAATCAGGCTTTTGAGCTCATGCACGAAAATAAGCCCTCCCCGAAAATATTTAACAGCATGCGCAGCCGGTCCCAACCATTTCCCCCGGTTAGGGTTAGGGAGACAGAGTGGAAATCAGATTAGACTACAAGAGGAGCCTCATCTTGCTCCACATGCCCCAAACTTAATAAGACCTCCCCAAAAATAAGACCAAGTGCTTATTTTGGGGTTTTAAAAAAAATAAAAGACAGGGTCTTATTTTCAGGGAAACACAGTATTTCAGGTATTTTTTTCTTTTCTTAAGCTCCCTCATAAATATTTCAATAATGAATGTTAGGACCAACTTAGAAGAATTATCAAAGTAATGGGAATTTTGAGGGGGAAAAGTAAAAAAAAAAAAAAGATGAATGAGCTGTTACATTAATATTGTATTAATGAGTAACTGTCTGGAAGGCTATATACCTTTTTTAAAAAATTTACCCATCTTCAAGAACATCAAATAGGACACTAAGTGTGTTCTCCTTAAGTCTCAAAAATATCAAAATCAGATGCAATAATTGCTTTGAATATTTCAGAAAGTATTACTTATAGGAGTTCAGCTATAATTATTGTTAAGCAAAGCACTGGTCTCATTCTACAGCTGCTTATTCTTGGATTAAATATATTTGACCCCATGCCATCTCTTGATTTCCTGCAATAAATGATTAATTTTACCTTCTGATTTTCCATATCTCTGTAAGTGAGTCCAAAATAATCTTTTTCCAAGAGGTTCAGATGCTCACATACTTTGTCAAAAAGAATCTGGCCCTTTGAGCGCTTCTACAGACAGGGGGGAAAAAATCAGAATGAGTTTCAAACTATCTTATCATTGAACATCCTGCACTTTAAAAAAAAATAATGTTGCATAGAACAAGAACTCATTAAGCAATATTAGGCTTAATATACTTTTATTTATTCCAGGGACCAAACTTATTTCTCATTTGGTGGGGTGTATATTTATAATATAAATCACTTCGAGTTATCCCAATTCAAGATGCTGATACACTGCAACAATATTATGAAAGTATCTTTATTTTTTCATTTCATTTCTGAAAATGCAATTGAAGTAGTATTATTGTTTACTCCTTAAAACTAGTTTCTAAGTTAAATGTTTCATTAAATCATGCTGCTTTACACTTTAATATATTCTTCATAGAGAAATACAATTATGTCCTACACTGCTGGTACACAATATTAACTTTCCCAATTGTCTGCATCCTCTCATATTTGCTCTGATCTTTCTAAGAATCTAATTCAGTAGGCAGAAATTAAAATTATTTTCAAGAACTTACAGTAAGTATGAGAATACAATATAATGTAATAATTCAACAAGAATATGTTTATGAATTTTCCACTCTTAATTTACCTGACTTTGAATAACATCTATTAAGTAAATATCCAGTTACTGACAACAAATAGGTATCATCTCTCCTTTTTACAATATATTGTAAGAAAGAGGTATCAGCTGTTGTTTAAGACCTGCCTCTAAAGCCTCTTTTAATTTTTAACTAGCTCCTCTGCTTTTACTTCATCCCATTTTATTTTCAACTTTTAGTTTTCTTCTGCTGGAAATCTCCATTTTTATTATTTTTACTGCAGACTGATATTTTTATTATCTCTGCCATTTGTCCAGCTGCAAAGCTTTTCCAACAAAGAAATGAGGACTTAAAAAACAAAAATAGCAATACCATAGCAATAGCATTTTAGGCTTATATATATTCCCCTGTAGTGGTTTACAGCACTCACTGATCAGTTTACAATGTAGAAGCATTATTTGTGCATTGCTCCTAACAGTCTGGGTCCTCATTTTACAGACCTCAGAAGGATGGAACTCTGAGTTCCAAAGGGCAGGAGCCATGGCAGAAAAGGCTCTTCATCTTCCTTGACTGACAGGATCCGTAGCATGTCCCTTCTGTTGGTGTGGGTGGAGCAGGCCAATCCCATAGGGGTAAGACGGTTCCTCAAGATAGCCTGGACCCATGTCATGAAAGGGCTTTAAAGATGATAAACTACACACCTTGAATTGTACCTGGAACCAGCAGTCAGTGCAACTCACAGAATATTGGTATAACATGGACCATCTTGGGGGTCCCAAGAACCGCCTGTGCTGCCACATTCTACACCAATTGCAGCTTCCAAATGCCATATACTATTCAAGGGTAGTCCCATATAAATTGCATTCCTATAGTTCAAGCATGAGTTGAATTAACTGTAAAATACCATTATATTTTAAAGGTTCCTCAGTGGACCAACAGGCTCCATGCTCTAGAACAGGGGTGTCAAACTTGCATTATCAAATGTATCGTGACTGCTCCAGCAGTTTACCTCTTTGCAGCAAGCAGCAGAGCCCTGCAAACAACTGAAAGCAAATCACCTGAGCGTCAGGAGGCCGATCCAATCAACTTGTGCCAATTAGCCTGTGCTGAAGCTGAAAGGAGCTGTTTTTTCTTGCTGTTTGCTTGCAAGGAGGTAACTGCTGCGAGACAGAGGCCAAAGGGTGGGGGCCAGTGAGTGGGCGGGGCTACATTCGGTGTATAAGACGCACCTAAATTTTCATCCCCTTTTAGGGGGGAAAAAGGTATGTCTTATACTCCGAAAAATATGGTAGTTTTATTTGTTTCATTAAATTTTTATGCTGCCCATTATGCTGCCCTAAAATGCAACTCTGTTTTAGCTTAACGAAAATAAGAGTGAGGGAAGACATAATAACAGTGTTCTAAGACATGAAGGGCTGCCACAGGGAAGAGGGTGTTAATTTATTTTCTGTAGCATCTGAGGGTAGGACAAGAAGCAATGGGAGGAAGTTTGTCATAGCGAGATGCAACCTAGAAATTAAGGAGGAGTTTCTTGACATTGAGAACTATTAAGAAGTGGAACAGCTTGCTTCTCTGAGTTGTTGGTCCTCCATCCTGGAACTTTCCATTGTTGGAGTTTTCCATTTGTCCGAGATAGTATGAGGGCAAGAAGCTGGTCTAGAAGACCTCAAAGGTCCCTATGATTCAGACTGTCTCTGAGAATTACTTACAACTCTTATTAAATTGCTGATAAATGAACTGTTAAAAGGCCAAAGCCATAATAGTCATGAAACATAGATAGCAGTCTCAGGTATAAGAGCTGGAGGTAACCAACTGGCTCAAGGCAAAAGTTGAAAAAAAAACCCAATTTAGGCAAACTTCCTATTGTAATATCCCAAAGATGTTTTACAGTTTTCTCTTGAGTAAATTTCCTTAAGTACCTATATGCCATAAGTCCACCCATGAAAAATGCAATCTCTAAATAAGAACAAACAACCACAAACAGTCATGGGGGATTTCAACCTGCCGTCCATCAGTGAAGCATCTGAGGTGGCTCGGGAGTTCATGGCTTCCATGACGGCCATGGACCTGACCCAGTTAATTCAGGGCCCCACTCACATAGGAGGAAACAAGCTGGACCTGGTTTTCGTCTCTGGTCAGTGGTTGAATGGCTTAGATACAGGGGATATAGTTATTGAACCCTTGTCATGGTCAGACCATTCTCTCCTCAGACTTGACTTCCTGACCGCTATACCCCACCGCAGGGAGGCAGAACCGATCAGGTGGTTCCGCCCCAGGCGCCTGATGGATCCTGATAGGTTCCGAATGGAGCTTGGGCCATTTCCTGAGACTCTGGCTCGCGACTCGACAGAAGACCTGGTGGCCGCCTGGGATAGGGCGGCCGCTGGTGCTTTAGATCGGGTCGTGCCTTTGCGGCCTCTGATCCGGCGCCGAATCTGCCCAGCTCCTTGGTTCTCCGAGGAGCTGAGGGGGATGAAACGCCGGAAAAGACGCCTAGAGAGTAGTTGGAGGGCCAGTCGCTCCGAATCTGACCGTACACTAGTGAGGTCTTATATCAAGACCTACTTAGTGGCGATAAAGGCGGCAAAGTGTAATTACTTTTCCGCTCTTATCGTGTCGGCAGAAAACGGACGTTGTCTGGTCTGAACGTCCATTTTCTGGGTGCTGCGACCACAATCCATAGATGGGGTTCTATTCCACTTGTCCTGACAGTTACAGAGTGAAAAAAAAAATTCTTCCTTCGTGCTATGGCCACACCCACCTTTCCCAAGAACCTCCAGTCTTTTTGTCACGAAGACACTGGAACCTGACAATAAACAGTAAGAAACAACAACTCAGAAAAGCCCAACTCAACTCCAACAACTGAGCAGTAAGCCCAGAAGAACACAAGGGTGGGAATGGATTGTGGTCACAGCGCCCAGAAAATGGACGTTCAGACCAGACAATGTCCGTTTTCCAGTGCGCTGCTCCCACAATCCATAGATGGGATATACCCAAGCTTACAATCCCAGGGCGGGAGGCTGACTGCTCCCTGACCCCGGATCAAACACAATGTTTTGCAACACCCTGCGGCCAAAAGAGGCCTCAGCCGAGGCATATGTATCGATCTTATAATGCCTAATAAAGGGTGACGCAGATGTCCACGTGGCCGCTCTGCAGATGTCTAGTACTGATGCCTGGGCGGACCATGCAGCTGTTGCAGCAGCACTGCGGGTGGAGTGTGGTAGTATCTTGCCAGGTAAAGGTTTGGCCTTGAGCTCATAAGCCATGGAGATACAGGCTTTAATCCAACGCCCCACAGTGGGCGCAGAAATCTTCTGCCCCATCGAAGTCGGGTGGAATGACACCAACATGGCCTCAGTACGACGGAAGGAGGCAGTACGATGAATATAGTGCTTCAGAGCCCGTCTAACGTACAGACGATGCCAGCGACGCTCTTGACGGTGCCGAGGTGAAGGGCAAAAATCCGGTAACACCAGTTCCTGAGACCGGTGAAACAGGGAGTTCACCTTGGGTGTGAAGGTAGGATCCAACCTCAAGACGACCGTGTTGCTGTGAAAGATGCAGAGATCCTTCCTGATCGACAATGCTGACAACTCTGACACCCTCCTCGCAGATGTAATGGCAAGGAGGAAGGCCACCTTAAACGATAGATGTTTAAGAGAGATGGAGTTCAGCGGCTCAAATGGTGGCTCCACAAGTGTCTGTAATACAAAAGGAAGGTCCCAGGAAGGGAACCGGTGTACCGTGGGTGGAGAAAGATTAGACGCCCCATGTAGAAAACCCTTAATTCGAGGGTGATGCGACAACGTCGGATAGGGCGCGCAAGTAAGTACAGTAGATAATGCGGCGGTTTGTCTGCGCAACGTGGAAGGTGCAAGACCCCTCCTTAGGCCTGCTTGGAGAAATTCAAGAATTGAAGGAACATCCGCTGACGTTGGATCCAGGTGCCGCTCGCCACACCAAATGCAGAACGCTTTCCAAGTTGCCTGATAAATTCTGGAAGTCGATGGTCTGCGAGAGGCTTGAATGACCCCTATCACCTCATCTGAGAGGCGATCCCTCCTCATGATGGCCCTCTCAAGTGCCAGACGGTCAACCTGAGCCACTGAGGGTCCGGATGACGGATGGCACCCTGGCACAGAGAGAGCCGATGAGGAGGATTCACCCATGAGGGAGATGCTGACAGCGCCACCAGATCCGCGTACCACTGTCTCCGGGGCCAGTTGGGCGCCACCAGAAGGAGCTCTGCGTTTTCGGCTAACAGTTTTCGTATCACTCTGGAGATCAGGGGTATCGGAGGAAACGCATACAGTAGGCCCTCCGGCCATGGGCACCTGAGTGCGTCGCAGTCCTCCGCTCTCGGGTGCGGATACCTGGAAAAGAAACGTGGAAGGTGGGAGTTCAGATGACTGGCGAACAGATCTATAACTGGCGTTCCGAATCGGGCGGTGATTTCCAGGAACAGTTGAGGATGTAGTTGCCATTCGGCAGGGTCTATCTGCTCCCTGCTGAGCCAGTCCGCCTGTACATTGTCCACCCCCGATATGTGGTCCGCTCTGATGGAAGACAGGTGACGTTCTGCCCACTGGAACAACCTTTCCGACTCGACCATGAGCGCCTTCGATCTCGTGCCTCCCTGTCGGTTGACATGCGCCTTGGCGGATACGTTGTCTGTTAGAATCAGCATGTGGGCTCCCTCGAGGGTGGACTGGAATTGCAGAAGGGCCAGCCGAATCGCCCGAAGCTCCAATAGGTTGATGTTCTTCTGTCTCTCCGCCGGAGACCACTGGTGTTACCAGGTGCAAGAGATGGGCGCCCCAACCTTGGAGACTGGCGTCCGAGGTAAGGACCAGACGAGCTGGCTCCAGGAAGCAGCAGCCCCGAGTGATCGCTGGTGAAATCCACCACCGCAGGGAGAGTCGAACCCTTGGCGGTAAGGCCACCTTGCGAGTCGATGCGCTGCGCCCCGACCTCTGAAAGGGGAGGAGGTACCACTGCAGCGGACGATAATGATTTCTGGCCCACGGTACAATGTCGAAGGCCGACACCATCTTCCCTAAAATTTGTGACAGTGAGAGCAGGGGGACCCGGCGTTGGCTCAAGCATTGCGTGATGGAGTCCCGGATACTTTCGATCCTGTTGGGAGACAAGGAAACCTGCCCCTGTGCCGAGTCTATCACCGCCCCGAGATGTAAGATGCGCGTGGACGGGACCAAGTGACTCTTCGCGACGTTGATGGTGAACCCATGTCGTTGGAAGGTATCGATCACACATGTAATGTTGCTGCGGGCCGACGTAGGTGAAGTGGACAGGACCAGGATGTCGTCCAGGTAACACAGTACTCGAACAGGGACGGTTCGCAGGGAGGCCGCCACCACCGCTACCAATTTTGTGAATGTCCTGGGGGCAGAGGAGAGACCAAAAGGCATTGCACAATACTGGTAGTGACAGCCCGAAAACTCGAACCGGAGGAAGCGACGGTGGGCAGGGTGCACCGGGACATGAAGGTACGCCTCCCGGAGGTCCACGGACTGTAGGAGATCCCCTTGCCTGACGCAGCCCAGTATCGAGCGGAGGGAGTGCATCTTGAACCTGCGATAACGCACCGACAGGTTCAATGATTTCAGATTGAGTATGCCCCTCCAGCCCCCCGAGGTTTTGGGGACCAAAAATAGCCCGGAATAGAAGCCGTGGCCCTGATGTTCCACTGGGACCGGTTCTATGGCACTGATGGACAGCAGATGGCGGATCTCTTCTTCCATCAGCGCTCTCTTGTCTGGGGAAGATGGAATCGGGCAACGTAAAAAACAATGAGGGGGTTGTCCGGTGAATTCTATCAGCAGACCCTGGGAAATGGTTCGTAACACCCAAGTGTCCGCGGTTGATGCTTCCCATTGGCGAAAAAACTTCTGGAGTCGACCGCCGATGGGAGTGGGCGTCTGGGCGTCACTTGCCTCTGCGAAAAGGCTTGTAACCGGATCCGCGGCCAGGTTTTCTAGCTGGGGGCTGGTACCTCCCCCGATCTCTGGACTGCTGTCGATCCTGGTAGCGGTTCCCGCCGAAGGACGTGAAACGTTGAGAAGAGGATCCCCCTGATCCCGAATAGGCCCGAAAGGGCTGCCGTTGGGTGTACGGGATGTAACGATGGTCAGGTCGCCGAAAGGACGAGGGGAGGACTTTCCTCTTGTCCTTATCCTCTATCAAAAGTGGATCCAAAGCCGCCCCGAACAGCTTCGCACTTTCATAGGGGGCAGCCGCCAGCTTCCACTTTGCCTTGGCCTCCGCTTTCCAGTTGCGGAGCCAAAACAAGTGGCGAGATGTAACAGTCGAGGCCAGCATACGGGAAGCGAATTTTGCTGAGGTCAAAGAGGCGTCCGCAGAATATTCAGTGGCAGCTACTATTTTATTGATATCTTGGTGCCACCTAGTTTCTTCCGGAGGTAGACGCTCTTGGAGCTGTCTGAGCCAGATCAACGTCGCTCTGTTAAAAAACGACGTTGCTGTGGCGGTTTTAATTGCTCAGGCGGCCGTCTGGTGAGCTTTCCGAAAGGATAGTTCAGTCTTGCGGTCCTCCGACTTAAGGTTATCCAATGGGTCTGTAGAGACCGCAGAGGTAGACGAGAGGCTGGCCACCAGGGTGTCTATAGCCGGCAATTCTAGAAGAGACTCAAGTTCGGGGGCCACACAGAAGAGCTTTTTGTCCAGGTTACTGGGCGCTGTCAGGGAGCCAGGTTGTACCCACAGAGAGCGAACGACCTCCGTAAACAATTGAGGGCAAGGGACGAAATCCTTGTTCGGTGTGGACATGCGAAACAGCGCGTCATGAGGACCCGCCGCAGTTTGGGATTCGGAAACAGACGATGTTTTCTCAAAGTTAGTGGCCAAACGGGCTTTGTGCAACAGCGATTTAAACATCGACGGCTTAAACAGTCCCGTGAAGGTCGGGGTATCTGGGGGAAGATCCTCGTCCTCCGACAACTCCACGTCCTCAGGAAACTCCTCCTCCGGTTCAGACTCAGGCGGGGAGACATTGTCTTTGGAATGAGACACCTGGGCCCTCGTAGGAGGAGGTGGAGGTGGGACGGGAAGTTGTTGCTGGATAGGGACAACTCCCTGTTGAATACTCGCGGCCCATAGAGATGACAGGGCCAATGAGAAAAAGGACTGAAAGTCAATTTGGTTCCCCATCAAACTGCCATCGGTGGAACGTATGCCAGCAGCTGTGGGCGTGAAGGTTGCCTCTGGCTGGCGGCAGAGCGTGGAGGTAGATGTCGCTCCGCCAATTGATGATACATCCGGCAAGGACATGGAAACTCCCCTGGACAGGCCCCACGGAAAAGCTGTGGTAGCCTGACCGCCCGAAGACTGTGGCTGGAGAAATGCGGTAGGCTGGTCTTGGGTAATGCCTGGACTAGGCGACCGTTGACGGGAGCCTTGGTCACCTGATACCCTCGAGGCTTGGGTAGCCCTCTTTGCCTTATCATACTGTTTTTCCAATGCCCTATGGCGCCGCAAAGCGTCCTTATCCTGGGCAGCAGAAGACCTGGCCTGAGATGAGGAATGGCCAGATGACACTGCCCTCTTGTCGGTCTTCTGCCTGTGAGAAGTGGAAGGCATAGCCGGGCTGACTTCAGTTTCAGAGTCCGAGGACAGGGGTGTGTCAGCCATGATAACTATAGGTGCTACAAGGCACGATGAATAATGCCTCCAGATGGCACTGTCCCTCCAAGCAATCAGGGAAACTCGCCTCACCCCTTGCAATCTGACGGCATTTCAAAGAGTCCACAACCCACCAAAACGCCTAATGGCAAAAGGACTTATCTGGTGAAGATCGTGTCCAGGTAGGTAAGGCTCCCCTCTCCGCTGAAAAGCCCTCAGCCGCCTCCCAGACGCACACGCTGATGGAAGGCTATAAGGCGGCGATCGGGCCAGGCGGAAAATGGCGGTCGCCACGATCACAAAATGGCGACCGCAACTGCAGGGCGGCAAAAGGGCGGTCGTCAGAAGTCCGACTCGCACACTGGCGATCATAGGGGCAGGAGCGCTTCCGCCCCTCACGGATACCGTGCCCAGCGAAAGAATAGCGAAGGGGAGCACGTCGGAGCCTGCTCGATCCCGTGCAGAAGCTCCGGAGCCGCCTGCTAATGAGAGCTCAAACTGAGGTGCGGGTAGGCAGGCCAGCTCACCAGCTGCTTTCCCTCGGCACCGGCAGCTAAAGAGGCCGTTCGGCTCCACCCCGTAGGGTCAGAGCGCCGAAAGCTGTGGTCCGAACCTGAAGGAGATGAAAAAAGTCGTGGGGCGGCCTGGAGCCCCAGGGCCGCCTTTCACGCCTCCGCAGCGGCCAGCGATCTTCTGCTCTCAACCCAAACACACAGTTAATCAAAAATAAAAGAAATTGCCTAAATCAGCAACTAATCACCGCAATTAGATAGCACGAGGAAACACTGCAGTCCTGTCAGGGACAGAGTGAAAAAAAGACTGGAGGTTCTTGGGAAAGGTGGGTGTGGCCATAGCACAAAGGAAGAATTTTTTTTCCACTCTGTAACTGTCAGGACAAGTGGAATAGAACCCCATCTATGGATTGTGGGAGCAGCGCACTCCGAGGAGCTGAGGGGGATGAAACGCTGGAAAAGACGCCTAGAGAGTAGTTGGAGGGCCAGTCGCTCCGAATCTGACCGTACACTAGTGAGGTCTTATATCAAGACCTACTTAGTGGCGATAAAGGCGGCAAAGTGTAATTACTTTTCCGCTCTTATCGCGTCGGCAGAAAATCGCCCAGCTGCCTTGTTTAGGGTGACCCGCTCTCTTCTCCATCTGGGAGCGCGGAAGACCCCTTGCAAGGTCGTGCTGAGGATTTTGCGCATTATCTGCATGATAAAGTCGCTCAAATTCGGGAAGGCTTTGACTCTGACTGGGTAGGTACAGGCGGGTTGTCCGAGGTGTGTCTTGAGACTGTTATCTGGGATGAGTTTGACCCTGTGAGTCCCGAGGACGTGGACAGGATGCCGGGGAGGTTGAACGCAACCACATGTTTATTGGACCCGTGTCCCTCCTGGTTGGTGCTGGCTACATGGGAGGTTGCACAAGGCTGGCTCCAGAGGATTATAAACGCTTCCTTGAGTGAGGGTTTCTTGCCTCCCACCTTGAAAGAGGCGGTGGTGAGGCCCCTCCTCAAGAAGCCCTCTGGACCCAGCTGTTTTGGCAAACTATCGTCCAGTTTCCAACCTTCGCTTCTTGGCAAAGGTTGTTGAGAGTGTGGTTGTGCGACAGCTCCCGCAGTACCTGGATGAAACCGTCTATGTAGATCCGTTCCAGTCTGGCTTCAGTCCAGTCTGGCTTCAGGCCCGTTCCAGTCTGGCTTCAGGCACAGAAACGGCATTGGTCGCGTTGGTTGATGATCTCTGGAGGGCTAGGGACAGAGGTTGCTCCTCTGTTCTGGTCCTATTAGACATCTCAGCGGCTTTTGATACCATCGATCATGGTATCATGCTGCGCTGGTTGGAAGGGTTGGGAGTGGGAGGCACTGTCTTATGGTGGTTCTCCTCCTATCTCTCCGACCAGTTGCAGTCTGTGTTGGCTGGAGGGCAGAGGTCGACCTCAAGGCACTTGGTTTGTGGGGTGCCACAAGGGTCGGTCCTCTCGCCTCTCCTGTTCAACATTTATGTGAAGCCGCTGGGCGAGATCATCCGTGGTTTTGGGGTGCAGTGCCATCTGTACACTGATAACACCCAGCTGTACATCTCCACCCCAGACCACCCCAACGATGCCCTTGAAGTGATGTCCCAGTGCCTGGAGGCCGTGCGGGTCTGGATGGGGAGGAACAGGCTCCGACTCAACCCCTCCAAGACTGAGTGGCTGTGGCTGCCGGCGTCCCGATATAGTCAGCTGGTGCCATCACTGACTATTGGGGGCGAGACATTGGCCCCCACGGAGAGGGCGCGTAACTTGGGTGTCCTCCTGGATGCACGGCTGTCTTTAGAAGAGCATATGACGGCCATGGCCAGGGGGGCTTTCTATCAGGTTCGCCTGATACGCCAGTTGCACCCCTTTCTGGATCGGGACTCCTTATGCACGGTCACTCATGCCCTTGTTACTTCCCGCCTGGACTACTGCAACGCTCTCTACATGGGGCTCCCCTTGAGGAGCACTCGGAGGCTCCAACTGGTGCAGAATGCAGCCGCGCGGGTACTTATGGGGGCGACATGGCGCTCCCACGTGACACCCCTCCTGCGCGAGCTGCATTGGCTTCCAGTGGTCTTCCGAGTGCGCTTCAAGGTGTTGGTTCTCATCTTCAAAGCGCTCCATGGCTTAGGACCCGGTTGCTTATGAGACCACCTTCTGCTTCCGATAACCTCCCACCGGCTAACATGCTCCCACAGAGAGGGCCTCCTCAGGGTGCCGTCTGTCAGGCAATGTCGGCTGGCGACCCCCAGGGGAAGAGCCTTCTCTGTGGGGGCACCCGCCCTCTGGAATGAGCTACCCCCAGGGATACAACTGATCCCAGACCTCCGTACCTTCCACCGGGCCCTGAAGACTTTTTTATTTCAGCAAGCCGGGCTGGATTAAAAATCTTTTAATTGGGGAATTTTATGGGCAAGGGGTTTTAAATTGGAGAAGCCAAAGATAATTTAATTTTGTTTTAATGTATTTTAATGTTTGTATTGTGTGTTTTTAATTTTGGCTGTTGACCGCCCCGAGTCCTTCGGGAGAGGGGGCGGTATAAAAATTTAATAAATAAATAAATAAATAAATAAATAAATAAATAAATAAATAAAAACAGAATATAATATTTTCCTCAACATCTGTCCAGTACCGATGTGCTCTAACGTGAGCAAGACTATACATTTATTGGTGTGGGAATTTTCTGAAATTTAATGCTTAGATTTATATTTTGACATATAATGATTGTTGATTGCTATACTGTGGGTTATTTTTTTATTGTACTTTTATGGTATACTTATAATCAGTGGTGAAATCTAAAATTGGTTACTACCGGTTCTGTGGGTGTGGCTTGGTGGTGATGGTGGTAATGTCACTGGGTGGGCGTGGCCATTTTTTTTTTTACTTTTAAAACCATTTTTTCTGTGAAGAGGTTGTAAAAAAATGCTTTTAAATGCCTCTGACGATCCAAGCTGAGTTACCTGATCGGCAGAGACTTTTTTTCTTTTAAATGCCTCTAACGATCAAGCAACTCAGGTTGGATCGTCAGAGGCATTTAAAAGAAAAAAAGGGTTTTTTCCTTTTAAAAGCCTTTGATGATCCCAGCTGAGCCGCGCAGTCATCAAAGCCTTTTTTTTTTTACTTTTAAAAGCATTTTTTCGGCCGAAGAGGTTGTAGAAGAAATGCTTTTAAAAGAAAAAAAAAGCCTCTGAGGATTGTGCGGCTCAGCTGGGCATGGGGGGGGGCAGGGATTTTTGCTACCGGTTCTCTGAACCACCCGCTCCATCGCTACCGGATTGGGTGATCCGGTCCGAACCGGGAGCATTTCACCCCTGCTTATAATCCTTTTTGTTAAGTTCTCACTAAAAAAACCCCAACCTTCTTGCTGATCTTGCCTAAAAACAACTTTGTCTCATGACTTTTTCTCTCTGTATAGATGGGCATTATCCCATACCCTGAAAACAAGTAATTTTGAAGCCTATCAGGTCCCACAGGAAGTTTTTATCTTGTTTGCTGTCGGACTTATCCAAAGAAAACCCTGGTTTTCAGTAATCACTTCAAGTGACAACAGAGAAGAGACATATTGTTAGACGTTAATGTAACAATTGAGACATCATATCACTGAATTATTCTCCATTTTCCTAGCAGTCTGTATTATACTATTCCTGCAGCTTCTAACACTACAAACTTTTTCTCTCTTCAACCATTTGAGTTTCTTTTCAGTACATAAGCTTTTCTTTGAATGGTAATCTCTGCTTGCATTAAAACTCTTCCATTGTAATACCCAAACTGCCTTGACCTTTCCCTTTGTCTCTTTTCACGGAAATATTTAGATTCCTACAAGTAATTTTTATTTCTATTTGTCTAGATATATGTAAGTGGGTACAAATAAGAGTAAGTTGCCAAAGATACAAAAGTAATTCATTTTTCAATGAAATTTAGGATTCACAATGTCCACTGAAATGTTATTTAATGCAACGGTAATGACTATTTTTTGGAATAAAGCTTCAGACATTAGATTCCCAAAAAAGGAATATCAACAATATTTATAGGAATATTTCATTACTTCACTCTCTTTCGTTATGCAATTATTACCTTTTAAAAGATCATGGCTTGTTGCTTAGTGAATATATTTGTTCTTATCACCACAACTAGCATTTTTAACAGATGCTCTTTACCATACTTTAAAAAAATAAAACTGATAAAAACTGAATTTTAATTTTTATAACTAACAATTTCGTTCAGATATTTTTTCATGCTCATTTCTTTCTTGACATTCTGAGAAATATGCTGACTCATTCCTGAAACATTAAGTTCCCTTGGAAAACCACATTAATTTTCAATAAAACTAAAGGAACAGTATTACAGAAGTGTTTGAGAGACTGCAGAAACTTACAGTAGTTTTGCAATTCATAATTTCATTTAAAGCCTCTGAATGAAATTGAAATTAAATTCAAAAGTCTATGATAATAATTCTTAACTGGGAGAGACAGGTCTTTAAGCTCTTGTGGAAGGATTGAAGCCAACCTCACTTTGGGGGGGGGGGGGCAGTGGTAGAATTCAATTTTTTTTACTACTGGTTCTGTGGGCATGGCTTGGTGGGTGTGGCAGGGGAAAGATACTGCAAAATCTCCATTCCAACCCCACTCTGGGCCCAGCCAGAGGTGGTATTTGCCGGTTCTCCGAACTACTCAAAATTTCCGCTACTGGTTCTCCAGAACCTGCTGAATAGCACCCCTGGGGGCGGGGGAGATTTTCCAAAGGCCAGGCACAACAGCAGAAATGTTCTTCTCCTGGACTCTGCCAGCCAGAATACTCTGGCTGATGGGGCCCACAGCATGCCTCCTCTGCCAGCATGTCTAGCCAATCCCAGTGGGATGAGACGGTCCCTCAAGTAGCTTAATATAGAAAATTACAGAGCAGAGAGGAACATAATGAAATGTAAATGCCTATTTTACAATAGTAATTTACACAAATCTGGATAGTAATTTACAAACTGAGAGAGCAGCTATGCAAATAGATATTCTTAAATAAATCTGCATAGAAATGATGCAAAACTGAACACTTTCTCCTTTGGATTGCAACAGTTATAATATCTGTATATTTCATCTTCATTTCTCTATATCAAGAGCAGCCACACTGTAGTAAGAAAGAAGTAAGAAATGCATAGCATACAGTAGTAGCTTAAGAAGTTGCTTATTATTTGCCATATTCTTTGTGATGGGAATTATTTATTGTGTCATGCTCTGATAAGCTTAGCTGTTAAGAATTAGGTGACTGCAGTGCAAAACAAGCACAGTCGGCAGTTAAGTGGAACAATCATTAAGAAGTGCAACAATTTGTTGCACTAACAATCTGAAAAAGCCAGTAGTAAGCTAAGCAAACAGCCAAACAAATATTCAACAAAGGGCTACCAATTCTTGTTAAATCTGTGATTGTGATAAGACTGACTCTGAAATCAGATCAAATTAGAACTCTTGCGTTCTAATTTTCACTGAGTAGTTCTCAGTAAAAAGAATAGCTATGAATATGCTTTTAGTAGAAAAAGCATTTGATCACATGCAGGTTGTTAGCTTGCTTAAAAGTCAAATAAATTCAAGTGTTGGAATTGAATTGACACTAGGTTCCTAGACATCATCATTTCCATCCAAAGGGCAATTATTACAATCCTAAATCAATATTTGTCTCCTGGGTTTCATCGTTCCATATTACAAACTACTGCTTCTTTATCTTCTTTAATGTAGTCTAGTTTTGTGACAGCTTTCACTCATTTCAAATGAGTTTCCAAATCTGTTTTCTAGGCAGTCTTTTATTCTTGTAGTGTATAGGGAAAAAGCATAGAAAGTCAAAAGCAGCTGATAGAGCACTCTACATGTGTTTATAGGAAGAAGCACAGGATAAGCGAGATGGGAAACAGAATTACATGCCTTTTTAAAAGGTTAGAAATAATTGAAATGAATAATTTCTAACATGCATATTCAGTTCATTCTCCAAAATGATTTAATGAGACTAGCAATGATAATTGAACACCAATCCCAGCCTCTATGAATACACACTCAATTTGGAAAAGCTATGTTTAATGTTCAGAACATCAAATGACAAATAACCATCAATTCCAACAAAAGTGCTTCTTTGTGTGCTGATAATGTTTGTATGTTAATTGCCTTTTTAAGATCACAGCAGTCCATTGAAATACCCTTCTAAAAAGTCAAACAAAAACCACTTTTTTTTTCAAATGCTCTAAAGAACCTGACAGGGTAACTCTTAAAAATACAGAAAACATAATCCAATATTTATTGTCTATATACAGTATATACCGTTATCTCTATCTCTCTCTATCGCTCTCTCTATCTTTCTCCATCCATCTATCCATCTATCCACTTATCTATCTCTTCATCTCTATCTCTATCTCTATCTTTCTCCATCCATCTATCCATCTATCCACTTATCTATCTCTTTATCTCTATCTACCTATGGAGGTTTGAAATCCTATAATACAATTAAAAGGCTACACACAATTGCAAAGCAAGTATGGAGGTAGTGGTGGTCTAATGATCCATGTGACCAAAAAAGATGGATGGATGGATGGATGGATGGATAGATGGCAGGCAGGCAGGCAGAAAAGAAGGGTAGTGATAAAGAACGATCTAACTACTGAACAATTACCTTACATGCTAGTAAAATAATGCTTAAGATTTGGCAATCCAGATTTCATCTATGTATGGAATGGCACTGTCAAGTATATAAACAGGCTCTTAAGAGTCAGAAGACCTGATATCACACTGTTGAAATCTACCGTTTAATGGGAAAAGTAAACAGTTCCACAAATATTTTGATTTCTGCTTCATTGATTATATAAAGGTTATTGACTATGTAGTAGACCACTGGTAGTGATTAAGGCACCAGAATAGAAATTGGGAGACTGAGCTCTAGTCTTGCCATAGGCATGAAGTCAACTGGTGTCTTTGGGCAGTCATTCACTCAGCTCTAGGCAAACCACATCTGAAATCTTGCTAAGAGAACTGCAGGGACTTGTCCAAGCAGTCGCCAAGAGCCAACAGTCACTAAAAGAAACACAAACAAAAGAAACTTGCTTAAAAACATTAGTGTACCATGCCATCTTATTAGCCTATAGAAGAATTTGTTTGATTGCCAAAAAGCAAACAGATGGAACAAAATACAGCACAGATAAATGGTTCAAAAATGAAAAATAGAGTATTAAGATTGTAAACTGTCCTCCTATTTATTTAGCTTATATGCAGCACATATAATGAGGGTTAGAAGAAATAAAAATTGGAATTAAAATTGTTGGGAGAAATATCAACTTCAGATATGCTTTGAAGGCTGAAAGCAAGGAAGATTAAGAAATTTTTTGCCAAGGGTGAAACAAGAAAGGACAAATATTGACCGCTGCTCACTGTAAGATTTATATTAATATGGATAATAATAAAATGCAAATAGATGGAAAATACATTGCAATAGCAACTCTTCATTGACTCAAAAATTCACAGGCATGACTATAGACATGAAATAAACATCCACTACTTATGACAAAAATAACAATAGCTCTCAAATAGACAAAATATTAAGTGCAGAGATGTCATCTTGACAACACAAGTATGCCATAGTTTCCCAAGTTGTAACATATAGCAGGAGAAGTTTACCATAAAAAAGACTGAGCAAAAAAAAACAACTGATGTTGCAGAAAATTGTTGCGAACAGATTATTCATTATCAGAAGAAATAAAACTGTTTACTGGAAGCACTGATAATGAAGATAAGGCTTCAATTCTTTTGACAGATTATGAGAAGGCAAGTCACTGGAAAATACTTCTACTTGGAAAAATTGAAGGCAATCAAACAAAAAAAAAGTTAGATAAGAGACAAGATGATTAGATACTATCACTGATGGCTTAAGCAGGCGTTTGTAAGAATTCAAAGGAGATGTTACTGACAGAAAACTGTGACAAATTCCTACACATCATGTCACAGATATGAACTACAATGAACAAAATCTATAATAGTTGGAGGATGTTAACAGCTACTTTAGATAAAATAGAAAAATTTAGAATCCCCAGCTCAATCCAATATGAAATATTTTTTGATTTGGCATCCTGAGATAGACAGGTAATCCCAAACATATTAAGGAAGAAACTGTGGGTATAGTACACACGCAAGATGACAGAAGTTAAACACGTTCCTTTTGAATATAAACCTCCCAATTGCAGTAAGGTCACCTCTCTTCTTTCATAAAGAAGGCGGCCTAGGTTGCCTACAATGTTGACAAATGTTCTAGTATTATATTTTTTAAAGAATCTATTTAGCTTCAGATGTAACTAAATGATGCCGATTTGGTACATTGCTACATTTCTTTTATATATGGAGATTTTCCTCAAACTGAGATCCATCAAAATTACTTCCAGGATTAATGGTGGCAGCAAATTTAACAGGAAATGCAGAATTTAAGATTCAGCTACCTGTCAGCACAAAAGCAATGATTTGACTTATTGTCTTGAGAAATGTTTTCTGGTAGTACTAGATCAGGGCTTAAAGAAAGACCATCTAGAATGGGCATTGTACTTACCTGATACGCCCCTTCTCTCTCCGTGGTCACGGCAGTCAGGATTGGGTAGAAGATCGGTTGCTGGCCAATCGGACCGAGTCTACAGAAGCTTTTAGCTCCGCCTCCTCTCGCTTAGCTCCAGTTTTGAGGCGAAGGTATCCAGTAGACTGATGTGTCTATAGGAATAAAATAAGAGAGGTGAGAGAAAACACCCCCCCATACACAACCCCCCAGATACCGACCAGGATGGGGCTGACTGCCGTGACAGCGGAGAGAGAAGGGGCGTATCAGGTAAGTACAACGCCCATTCTCCTCCCTGGCTGTTACGGCAGTCAGGATTGGGACATACCAAAGCCACATGTCCTACAGGGAGGGATCAGGTCGGACCATCTGAAGCACTCGCCGGCCGAAGGCTGCGTCTGCAGAGGCATAGGTGTCCAAGCGGTAATGCTGGATAAAGGGAGTCACCGAAGACCAGGCAGCTGCCTTGCAGATCTCTTCCCACGGAGCCTGGGTTGCTCATGCCGCGGATGTGGCAGCGCTTCTGGTAGAATGTGCCGTGATGCGGCGCAGTGCTGGCAAGGCTTGAGCATCGTAAGCCATGGAGATAGTAGCCCTCAGCCAACAGCCAATCGTCGTAAACGAAACCTTGGATCCCATAGATGATGGCTGGAATGAGATAAAGAGGGCCTCCGTTCTCTGGAAGGATTGAGTACGGGACAAATAGATCTTCAGAGCCCTCCGAACATCAAGAGTATGCCAGAGTTTTTCTAAGTGATGGTGGGGAGAAGGACAAAAATTTGGTAGCACCAGCTCTTGTGACCTGTGAAATGTAGAGTTGACTTTAGGGATGAAGGTAGGGTCCAGACGGAGGACCACCCTGTCCTTGTGGAAGACACAAAGGTCGGAGCGGATGGAAAGGGAGGCAAGTTCCGATATACAGCGGGCTGATGTAATTGCCACCAGAAAGGAGACCTTGAAGGACAGTAACTTCAGGTTGATGTCGCGGAGAGGCTCGAAGGGTGGTGTGGTGAAGGCCGTTAGCACCTTGTTAAGGTCCCAGGTAGGGAACCTGTGGATGATAGGAGGACGTAAATTTGTGACGCCCTTCAAAAAATCCTTGATAAGAGGGTCCTTGGACAGGGGAACAGATGTTCCAAACTTTAGGACAGAAGATAGTGCCACGATCTGGCGGCGGAGAGTGTTGGGGGCAAGGCCGGAGGCAAACCCCTCCTGCAGGAAATCCAACAGCCGGACCGCCGAAAGAGATGAAGGTTCGAGACCCTTCCTGGAACACCACCGTAGAAAGGACTTCCATGTAGAGTCATAAATACGAGTCGTGGATGGTCTACGAGCTGCTAAAATAATGGGAATAGCGGCTGGAGAGACGTTGGCCGCCGTTAGACGGAGCCGCTCAGCCTCCAGGCGGTTAACTGGAAGGACTGAGGGTCTGGATGGTGCAGACTGCCCTGTTGTAATATGATCAAGTCGTCCGGGATGCGCCATGGCGGGGCTACGGACAGAGCCACCAGGTCCGCAAACCACGGCCTGCGGGGCCAAAATGGTGCCAGAAGAAGAAGCTCCGCTTTCTCCAGCAGGAGCTTGCGGACCACCTTGGCGATCAGGGGCAGGGGAGGGAATGCATAGAGCAGGATCCCCCG
Source organism: Arizona elegans (assembly GCA_022577455.1). Classification (NCBI taxonomy): domain Eukaryota; kingdom Metazoa; phylum Chordata; class Lepidosauria; order Squamata; family Colubridae; genus Arizona; species Arizona elegans. The sequence goes on from JAKOOJ010000002.1 coordinate 41,499,322, forward strand.
AGTCCATGGACTGCGCAATGCATCCACCGCTTCCGCCCCCGGTGACTGGAAGCGGGAGAAGTATCGTGGGAGACGATGATTGAGGTCGGTAGCGAAAAGATCTACTTGTGGATGACCGAAGCGTTTCGTCAGCAGATTGAAGAGACTGGAAGGAAGACTTCATTCCGTGCCATCCAGGTGAAAGCGGCTGAGAGCATCCGCTCGAATGTTGTCTTTTCCAGCAATGTAATCGGCTCGAAGAGAGCTCAGGTGAGCTTCGGCCCAGAGAACCAGCCCACGAATCTCTTGCATAAGGAGCTTGGATCGAGTTCCGCCCATCCGATTTATGTGAGCCTTGGTCGAGATGTTGTCCGTCAGGACCAAGACATCCCGACTGATGACGTGTGGTTCAAACTCGAGGAGGGCAAGATAGACGGCCCGAAGCTCGAGGACATTGATGCTGAGAGACTGTTCTTGTAAGGACCATTTGCCCTGAGCCGTTAGGAGATCCAGGTGAGCCCTCCAACCCAAGAGGCTTGCGTCCGTGGTGATGACAAGGCGCTGTGGGTCCAGGAAGTTGCTTCCTTGTGACAGTGCTGGGGAAGCCCACCAGCGAAGAGAATCGACCACCGTTGGAGGAAGGCATATTGTCCAGGAGGCAGGATACGTGGCTGTCCTTTGAAAGGGAAGCAGGAGCCATTCGAGTTCCCTGCTATGGAGACGAGACCAGGGAACAATCCCATAAGAGGACACCATCTTGCCTAACAAGGTGGAAAGTCGCTCTAGAGATGCAGCCCGGCGACGCCGGACCAGGTCGGCTAAAGTGGAGAGGCTCAAAAGTCGCTCTTGTGACAGGAAAACCTGCCCCTTAACTGTATCAATAACTGCCCCTAGATGTTGTATCCTGGTGGCCGGGGTTAAATGGCTTTTAGCCCAATTGACGGAGAAGCCATGGATTTGCAATATGTGGGTGGTCCTATCTAAATCCTGTCTGGCCTGGGTAGGGGACCGGGAAAGGATGAGAATATCATCCAGGTAGAACGTGGTTCTAATGGGGATAGGGGAAATGTGGGCCATAAGGGCCACCATAACTTTGGTGAAAACCCTGGGAGCGGAGGATAAACCAAAGGGAAGGGCCATATATTGAAAATGACGCCCATTATAACAAAAACGCTGGAATTTGCGATGGCCGAGCCGAATTGGAATGTGGAGGTAGGCCTCAGTTAGGTCGATAGAAGCCATATAGTTGCCATGGCGAATCCCAAGGAGGATGGTTTGTAGGGATTGCATCTTAAACCGGCGTTAGGCAATGTGCTGGTTTAAGGATTTCAAATCAAGGATAGCCCTCCATCCCCCCACCCCCCGAGGACTTGGGAACAAGAAATAATCGGGAATAGAAACCCTGTCCCATCTCAGAGAGAGGGACTGGCTGGATAGCCTTAATATCCAATAAATGCTGGATGGAGCTATCCATCCTAGCTCTCTTGATGGGGTCCGAGAATAAAGGACATCTAAGGAACAACTTCGGGGGAGAGGAGCGGAATTCTAGGGAAAGGCCGAAACGAATAGTGGATCTAACCCAGGTATCTGAGACAGTGACGTCCCATTGATTAACAAAACGGGACAAACGACTCCCAACAACATGAGGGGAAATACTAGGTGACACAACAAGAGGTGAAACAGGGTGGGAAACCATATTAGCGGGACCTCCGGAAGGGGCAGCCCCTGCCACCACGAAAGGGGCGTTTAAAATTAAACCGGGAACCGGGTCTAACCTGCTGATCCGAAGTGACAGCACCCCTGGAAGAGAAAGAACGCTGAGGTCGTTGAGCTGACAGGGAATTCTCAGAATTTCGATAAGAAGAGGAGCGAAAGAAGGATTGAGGCCGATTGTCTGGTCGACGGTTGAGAGCAGGTAACACCTTGCGGTGGTCTCTTGTTTCCATAAGTAGAGGGTCGAGCTGTGCTCCAAAGAGTTTGTCTCCAGAAAAAGGTGATGAGGCTAGACGCCATTTATTTCGGATGTCTGCCTGTCAGTTGCGGAGCCACAGGAGGTGACGGGCAGTGATGGAGGTGCCCATGGCTTTAGCGGAAAAACGGGCCGCATTCAAGGTAGTGTCTGAGGAAAACTCCACCACTGCCATGATTTTGTTAAGATCTTGGTGCGAGCGATGATCTGAGGCAGGTAAATGGGCTTGCAACTGCCTAAGCCAGAGGATGGTGGCTCTATTAAAAAAAGAAGCCACAGAAGCAGCTTGGACCGACCAGGCCAAAGCCTGATGGCCTTTGATTAGGGTCCTCTCCAACTTCTTTTCCTCAGGACGTAAACACTCCTCCGGAGGACCAGCAAGAGGCGACGGAGATGAAAGAGCTAGCACAGGAGCGTCCACGGAAGTAACTTGAAGGAGCTGTGAGAAGCCGGGTGCCATGTTGTAGAACCTTTTATCTAGATTGTTGGGTAAAGGTCCAGAGTTCGGAGCCGACCATTGACGTAGCAGGACATCGGAGAACAACTTAGGTGCTGGGACCACTTCCTTCTGAACTGTAGGTTCTTGAAACAGGGCTGAAGTAGGATCCGTTGAAGCTGGAGTTGCTCCTGGAGCAGAGGAATTACCCCCTAAACGGGTAATGGTCTGAGCCTTGAAGAGCAAAGACCGAAACATCTGTGGACGGAACAGGCCAATAAACGCCGGCTGATCCGGTTCTAAACCATCATCATCAGACAAATCATGGTCCGCCACCGGTTCTTCATCTGACATGGAGCCCTGACTGGCGGAATCTGCAGGGTCACCCGCATCTATGACTTCCTCAGCAGGTTCTTGGTATGCTTGATCTCTGCAGGAGGAATTAGTGCAAATGTGGTCCGAAGTAACAGAGGGGGCCCTCTGTTGAAGGCCCTGCGAGATCCCCTGGCGGATGGCCTCCGAAATTAGAGCAGCCAAGGCTGGCGGAATGTCATGGAATGCCTGTGGTTGTTGCCCAGTAGGCAGATTAGGCGACGCTTGACAGATAGGCTGTTCAGGGGCCACCGAGATGAAAGAATCCTGTGCCACCGGAAAGACAGATTCCACCTCTGCAGTCAAAGCACATCCTCCCTGGATGGATCTATCAGGCGATAAGGCAGGCGTAGGCCGTTGTGGCACCTCCCCCGGAGCGAATACGAGGTCGGCTTGGGACCGCAGGTGATCAGAGCCCGGCTCCATTGAGGAGGCGGCTGGGCCTTTTGAAAGGCCTTCTCTGTGGCCTTATGTCGCCTTTCCTCCTCATGAGATGGCCTGGTTGAATGAAGGGAGGACTGAGGCTGTGCCACCTTCCTGGCCTTGGAAACTCTCCCCTTGGAAGTACCCTCTCCAGGGTCATCCTCGTGAGGGCGTTTCCCTTTGCTAGGGGCTGAGCGGGAATGGCGCGAGTTGGAGCCGTCCGCCATCTTAGATAACAGCTCTTTGAGCGCGGGAAGAGCAAAAGCCGATTCTCAGGGCAGGAAAGAGTAAAGGAGGCAATACCTGCGTGACCCGCCGAATTTTCAGTCCACAACCAGCCAGGTAGCGCTTTAGCGGCAGCGAAGGAGCGATCGCGGCAACGGCATGAGGGAAGAAAGGCTGCTGGGCGAAGCCCTGAGGCGCAGCGGTTGCCGATCAGTGGAAGGTGGACTAGCCCGGATACAGACCCACGAATCCTGAGGCCAAGGGTCTGGATAGAAACCTCCGCCAAAGGCAGGCAGGAAAGCCGGGAGACTCGGCAGGGCAAACCCGTGCGCGCGCCAAGGAAAAAAACTGCCAGCCGGCGGTAGCTGCAATTAGCGATGGCAGCAAGCAGTTGGCGATCGAGAAAAGCCGCTAGTAAAGGGAGAGACGAAAGGCGAGGTCCAGTTCGTTCCGAGGTCAGAATTTTTAGGATTTTGAGGCAAAAAGTAACAGGAAGGCACTATAGACACGGCAGCTATAGACACTAGCAAACTGAGTCGAAAAACTGGAGCTAAGCGAGAGGAGGCGGAGCTAAAAGCTTCCAGTAGACTTGGTCCGATTGGCCAGCAACCGATCTCCTACCCAATCCTGACTGCCATGACAGCCAGGGAGGAGAATGGACAGATCAGCACAGCCAGAAACATAAAAGTGTAGAACAGTGGAAGTACAATCTCAGATCTTTGTGTTCCTTGTTTTCATTGGACAGCTCCCTGCTATTTTGATCATCTCAAATCATGTTCTGCTGGACAGCTCCTTAACTTCTGCGACCAGAAGTTGAGCCACTTGGTGGAAGTGGGGATAGCAACCAAGACAAAACAGGAGAATGTTGGGTATAAATCTGGAAGTCTTATGACATTATACTATTCTTGGCCTTGGTCTCCATTAATTTTTTTAAAAAGTAATCCTATTACCTTGTGACATCAAATTCCCCAAATCAACTATGCATTGATTGTTCCAAATCGAGTGCCAATTAATTTAACTAATGTTCTTACAAGGATTTATTTATTGAAGAATATAATTTCTAGCATATCTTATTTCATAAGCGAAGGAGTTCTGAACAGTAATTTTGTTTACAAATAAAATGCTCCAGCTCTTTGATCAATTTACTGCCTCTCCCATCTCAGACAAACCTCTTGAAAGAGAATATCCTATCCAAATCTATAGCTAATAGTCCAAATATAGAGTACAAAACAATCTATTGTCAGGCATTATTATGTATTTTTTTAAAAGCTTTATGACCGAGAGAAGCCCTTATACTGTAGCCTTCAAAAAAGACACAGCTAATGAATCCTAATGAGTTGCTATTGTTACCTTTTATTTATAAAGATTATATTCTGAGTGAAAATCTTAACTACCAAGTGCATAATTATGTAAGACTCTTTGAAAGAGAGTATTAGTCCTTTCTATTGTAGTTTCCACTATTGTTGTTTTTTCCTACTGGTATCACTGATGAATCGAGTACCGTATTTTTCGGACCATAAAACGCTCCAGACTATAAGACACACATTAGCTTTAGAGGAGGAAAACAAGAAGAAAAAATCTGCCTCTGTGGCCCATTCACCACCGCTGCAGCCCGTTCACAGCGAACAGGTGGCGGCAATCTCCACTGCCTAGAACAGCTGATCGGCGCTGCACCAACCCCTTCCCCTCGCCGCAATATTCACTCTATAAGACACACAGAAATTTCCACTCACTTTGGGGGGGGGGGGAGAGTGCGTCTTATAGTCTGAAAAATACGATATATATTTCCTTATTTAGGGAGGCATTCTATTTATTTTTTAAAAGGAAATTTCAGTGAAATCACACATCAATTGTATACACCTAAATCACCTAATTTAACATTATGTGCATAAATCTATCTCTAGAAATTCCACTTTTTACATTTTTACCTCTACTTCACAGCCATATTCGGAGCCATCCAGTAGGATTACTTTGCACTGCATACTTTTTGGTTTTTTCACAATCTTTAAAGGAGAGCGGGAGAGTTTGCTCGAGGATGATTTTTGGGAGAGTTTGTCGTCTTCAAACTGCTGATATTCCAGCTGCTTTGCCACTGCAGCAGCAACTTCAAGTTCTTTGTCGGTGGCCTAGAAACAGAAGAAAATTCAATTCCAGTTTCAGAATAAAAATGGGCAATCAGAGCAGGCTTTATCATGCAGGCATCCCTTTGTAGAAGCCTATTCAGAACCCATTTTAAAATAGGCATATACATTGTATTGGAAAAGAGATAAATCATTTATTTCAGTAATTTGTGAAGGCTTTTTGGGTTAATGAAACTGCTACTCTGTTGTGTAGCTTTTTTTTTTTTTAGGAAAGTGCTAAAGGAAACTGCAATATAGTAACTCGTTTAAAAATAAAGTCAAATAACTTGAATAGAAAAAGATCCAACACTGCAATGATTGTTAAAAATGTTCCTTTTTTTGAAATCTCAGTTGTTGTAATAGTCCCAAAATATGCTACCATACCAAGCAATTGCTTTTCAGTACCAGCAGTATTTTTTAAATAATGGCTTTATATATGTTAGGTTTTTCTACCACTAGCTAACAAACATATTTAAAAGCAGAGGAACTACAAAAATAATTTAAAAAGTTAAAACTTTATAAATTAATGTGTTTTTAATGATAGTAAAATGAATACCTATTTTGGTTTGAAATGACCTCAAAATAGGCCTGCAACCTACACTACTGACTTTCATCACTGTTTCTACAAATGCCTCAGGCATTGTAACATGCTTCCATGGGATTAAAATAAATTCAGAAAAAACTTTAAATCTGCTTTCAGATGTAAGATCATATAGTGTGTAATATATAGAGAAGTGCAGAAATCCCTTAGAATAATACACCCCATATAGAGAAGAATTATATTCCCCTGTTAAAATATATTAAAAATAAATAAGAAAAAAACTATTTTTCTATTCTGGGAAACATTTAGGTCAAGCATAAACACCAACATCTACAAATAGCTAAGCAAGAGAAAAAATTTTCCCCCTCTTTTTTGGATTTGACTGCCACAGGTTTATTCTTACATTTATTTCTACTGTGCATCAAAAATAACAACACCAAAAAGAACAAATTAAGAACTTTTCGAGCAGGTACCAAAACTATACAAGAATTGTTTTATACAGCAAAATATTTTCACATGAAGTTCATCTTCCTATAGAGGCCTGAATCCTTTCACTGAATGAAAAAGACTGATGGAAAGCCGGAAGGGACAGTGTGACCAGCTTCAGAGGAAATGATTGGCACTCAATGGAACTAATCAGAGTGAGGATAACCCAGACGCAGGAATGTCTGAGCAGCGAGTCAGGAAAATAATTTGAAGCAACAATGAAAACGTTTAAATCTTGGTGACAATTCCTTCTGAAAATTCTGTGTTCTTAATCCAGAATAATTTTACATATTTTAGCTATAAATTTGAGTGTTTAAAGGCTGTTTTTAATATATCAACTATTAACATTGCAGACAGTAGGATACCAATTGCTGAAAATATGTGTGTGTGTGTGTCGAAAATGTGTGTGTTCAGCAATTAGCATCCTACTGTCTGTGTATGCGCGTGCACACACACACACTATATATGCTAGTCTACATTCAACCTGGAATGTAGCATGAATGATGTCCCCTTCAAGCAAAAAGACCTTCATTCCTGAAACTCTGCATAGGTTCTGCAGGGTACTGTGGGAACCCAGGAATTGTGTGAATTTACAGCCCTCCAAGTAGAATGAAACAGTTGGACATTCCAATATATTTATTTCAGATCATGTAGAGGTTAAGTTCATTGCACATCTTTTAGTCTTTAGTAAAAAAAATATGTATAGGCAATCCTTTGAATTTAGATTTATACCCCGTCCTTTATTCAGAAGCTCAACACAGTATATATAGCACATCTTCCTGTGAAATGTTTTTTGCTGACAGTTACTGATACTGACACTGGTGACTGAGTAAACTTTCATGATTGCAGAGAACTAAGACCTAACTTTAGTCTCACTGGCATTTGTGTGACATGTTAATCAAGAAAAATAAATTCCTACTAATTTCAGCAATTACTTTACTTTAGTCACGCCAGTAAAATGGAACAAAAGATACAAGTAAAATCTAACAACAAATTGAAATTATGTTACATATTGGAGATCCTCTCCTTTCCATAACAGCAATGGACCGAAAAAGATCAATTTTGGAGGGCAGACAACTGGGTTCATTACCCCCAAAATATGTGTCTGAAATAAATTTAAAAACTTCTAGCATAATTTGCCTCATTTCTACAAAAATGCTTCATTGTAATTATATAATTTTAATAAAAATAGTCTTAAAAGAAAAAAAAAACACGGAGCCTTTGTTTCGTTATACTTTCTAGAATCGATTTTGATTTCTGTGAGTAACAATGTGCTACCTCTCCCTGCAAAATACTCTCCAAATGAGCTTAACTATTATTTCTATAAAATTCTCATGGAAGGCTACTCCAGCTCAAAATGATGCTTGCTATAATATTTATTATTTATAACTGTCAAGTGTCACAGGTGGTTCCAAGTGGGACTGACAATAACACTTGTTACTATAATAATCCTAATCTCTAACACAGGAGGTTAGTGCCATACTGAGGAAAGGCGATTCCCTAAATAACTTGCCTGTTCCTTTTTTACAGGAGTGCTATGGGCTGCAACACTGGAAAATTGTTCTAATGCATTCTGGTGCTCTTCCTTCGCTTGCTGTTCTTGGGTTGCTTTTTCTTGTTCACCAGATGTTTCTTTCTGCTCTTGATCCTGATCTTTGGATTCAGAGTCTGAACCAGATTCTGTAGTCATGGTTGATTATCCTACAATAAAAGGAAGAATCGTGAGGTTCAGAATTGTAACAATCTAAAAAGCATACAAGAAAGATTGATTTACAAAATATTTATATATAATAATATTTATACAACATTGTTACAAGTATCACATGTATAGTTCACGAAACTAGGATCACTTGCAAATAAGGAGAAAGTAACTGTGTGTCCAACCCTCCTTCACATGGAGTCAATCCGAGCAAGGGTTGGGTAATTTATTTTGAATGCATGATGTTCCTAACTCCAGTTACTGAAAGTACTAGCTAGAAATTAATTTGCTAGGGCCTCAATGCTTGTCAGAATTGCAAAATACAAAACAAAAAACAAAAAATCCCAATCAGATAAAAAATAATTTTTCATGATTATCTTTGACATCTCAGGAAAATCAAATGTCTGGTTCTGCAAAGTATTCCTGCTGTTGGAGAATATATCTCAGCCATCTGTCTGAAGAGGGAAATGCGTAAATTGGCTAGAGAATCTTCAAATTTCTTTTATTCAGATGTGAAATATGCAGGGAAGTTGTACCGGCATTAATTTTAAAGCTAGTTCAACAGTCTAACCTACCCAGGATTTTCCTTTTATACAAGGAGTCAAGATTGCAAATACAGTCTTGCTTCGGACTTTCTGCCTGAATGAGTGTAGTCTGGGGAGAGGCAGGGCAATGCTAAAGCACATCTTGAGTCTTCAGCATTCTGTGGCACTCAGCTGCTGCAGACCTAAGTTTACGGAGCTTTCTAGATTAGGCAGGGTGCAGTACAAGTTGTAGTACTAGCACAATATGTACGAAAAGAAAAATATTTGACTCCAATGCCCAACCGTGAGAAAGTGCAGGGTATGCACTTAGGCGAAGGATTAAGTGATAGAACAAGTGCAACAGGATGGGCGTGAAAACTGCATAGCTAAATTAATAGTGAGAGGAAAAAGAAAAATGTGCATGTGCTATGTTTGCGAGCTGCCTGCCATACCCAAAGGCCAGTCAGAATTTAGAGAAGGACACATGTGGGTGATAACACCAGAGGCAATGGGATATCTGAGAGGAAGGCTCAGAAGCTGAGGTTCCTTGTGTGCGTGCATAATGCATATTGCTCGCTTGACTGAGCAGAACACTTACAGGACTTATGGAGAAAGAAAGAGGACAGCAATGCAATTTCTACACACAACACATTTACCAGTGGCTATAATTGTAAAAATCCATCATGGGAAAGATGTGAGGGTTGTTTCTATCATGGTGGACCAAGCTCAATAATAAGAGTACTTGGGCAAGGTACTAAAAATGTCAAAGCAGCTGAAAGACCTATCTATTCACTATCTCACACAGGATTGTTACCGTGGAGAAAAATAAGAGGAAGTCCTAAAAATGCTACTTAATGCTTCTAAACAAGAGTACAATCCAAAACGTTTCGTATAAAATCAGTACATCATATTTCCTATCAAAGTCTATTCAGAAACGAACAGTAAATAGCTGTGGTTGTGGATTCAAGACATTTCCCTCCTCAATATTATAGGCATCTGAGTCATCTGGGATGCTTGGCATAGCTGCTTTGAAGCTCTCCCACATTGTCCGTGCTTAAGTTTACATGGACATGGAAAAGCTTAATAAGTAGTTATTTGTGTGTGTGCTTGTGGAAGTACTGTAATTTAGAAAAGTTTTCAAAATAGCAGTGAAAGCTGACTCAACACTTTGAAGTGAAATTGGACAGGAGTGTACAAAACAATTAGAACAGCAGTTCTTCTGTGCTAGAACATTTTGGAAGTAATGGTTAGAATTAATGTTATTATTTTTTGCCAGGGTGTCTTCCTGCCCAGAAGCAAATTGAAAAGAGACCTAAAATATAAAGCCATCTACTAATTTTTTTCCCTTACATTCCTTTTAATGAAAATACCTATGTCTCTGGGGGAAATGATTGTTGCACTGAATTCAAGGAATGCTAGGGCTAAGACTTCTTACATATGGACAGCAAAAATTCTTTACATGATAGCTGAAAAGAATTTAGATTTTTCTAGATTTCTTTGCTGCTGTCTAGAGGCTATCCGGATGTTTTCCAATCCAGGTGGCCTGTTCTGAACCTCATAGTTTCCATCACCAAAACACCTAGAACTGTTTTGATGAGAACAGTAAACTTTCTAATTTTGTTTCACTGAATTGCAGCTAAATTGAAACAGCTGGATGCAATTTGGGGCTCGCAGCATTTTATTTCAAGCTCTAAACCAACCAACCAACGCTCCTTTTTGTGCACCACCTTTCCTGGGAAAGCTTTGCATATCTTTGATAACAGTTAAAAATCATTTCGTCTTTTCAACTTTGAAAACACATGAACACATGAATTCATCTATGGATGTTTCTGGGTAATTATTTTACAGAAATGTAAATAATGAAATGGGTACAGACAACAGCATTGGACTGCCTAACACTGAGATATATTCTTTCTTACATCACGATATTAACACACCCTATATTAAAACCACAGTTAAAAATTATTTTAGGCAATTAATTTTGGCAAAGGACATGTTTTCAGCAGTTAGTAAAACACAGCAAAATTAAAGCTTTATTCTTCAAAGCTACCAGGATCTAAATATTTCATTTGGCATGTTTTGCCTACTGCAACTGACAGGATGAGGTCAAACTGCAGACACAATTCTTGCAAACATTGTAGCAGAGTTTGATAAAATACAGAAGTCTGTATCTGTATTTATATTTTTCTTTTTAATTATAAGTTGTCCAAGTCCCTTATTTTCTCCCTAGCTAAGAACAAATTAACCACTTATGTTCTATCTCTTCTCCGTTTACCTTTTAAATCCATCACTAAATCTCAATTTGCTATTTCCACAAGCATCAAAGTTTTTCAGGAATATGGCAAGTGTGTCCTATTATTTTTATATTGCCTTCTTTCCTTTTATAACACAGACAGACAGAAAGTTAAGAGATCAAAGTAAAACTACTGAAACAGTACGTCAACCCACGTACCATGGTATGAACATGTTAATTATAAAAATTAAAAATATATAATTTGGATGGTCTCCTGAACTGAAGTTATTCCTTAATTTCTGAAGGGCAATTCATAAATCAGGCAAATGGATTCCCTAACTGTGAAAAACATTAATTCCTCATCTGTCTCCACAGAGCACACACCTGTTCAGATATCTATGCAAATAGATGGTGCATAGTAACACTATGCACAATGCCAATACAGAGATTGTATTCATAGATATGAGGAAAATGGTATGTAAGAAAGTATACGTTTGTTAAGGGAAAAGCTGACTGCATTCTCCAGCATTTTTGTTCTTATTTTACTACAAGCATTTGGGAGATTCCAAATTTTATAGCCCATATAATGTAACAGCTCTTCATTATATTATAATACCATGTAATGTAATACACAATACAGTATGTTGCTTTATTCTGGTTGAATAGTACTTATCAGTAATTCCTTTTTTTTAAAAAAAAAATCAAGTTTGGTGGGGGAGGGGTTTGAGAGATTAAAAAAGTGATGTGCAAGTCAGCACGTTGTTAAAATTAGAAGTCACCAACAGACATTTCACCAAATAACAATGAAATAGCATGCATGAAAATGACATTTTTGCTTTGATATGATCAATTACCGCATATACAACCGAAACAGTGTATTTTATATTTTGTACTAGATTTGATAATGTATTGCATAAGTCTGCCTTTTGATTCTTTTGATAACACTACGAAACTACTCCCTTCTTTTGTGGATTTCAAAAGCTCTTAAGACATGAGACCTCAGATGCAGGATTGTTACGTCTATAATTTATTAATATGATAAGAGTAACCCATGTCCATTAGAAAACACTGAATACCAGGAGCTGCGCAATCTAATGGTTTCTGCTACAAATAAGTACATTACTCAGACTTGTCACTTCTGGTAATATGCATGCATAGACATTAATAATTTAGTTAAGACACAAAATATCTTTTCAACATGAGAAAAAGCAATAACTTGAAAAATTAGTATCAGTGTTGTCTCTGTAAATAAATGCATATAAAATAAAAATATAATGTCCATAAGTATAAGCAGAGCCTATCATATCATACTGGGTTTATTCTACAATTTCACTTTCTACTGTTATTACTGCCTCTTAATGAAAAACAGAGTACAAGTTTTTTCTTTGTTTTTTCCATTTCTGCTTGCAAACTTCAGTTATGCTGGTTATATACTGCTACAATATACTGTAGAATGATAGAACTACAGATAACAATGAGGACATTCATGCTAAAATGTTTACCAAGCAGATGTTACATATAAGCAGGATAACTAGCAGTAGCATTTTATTATATAAAGTTTTACTGACGTTGAGAGCATGAGAAAATATTCTCACCACACCAAGTGTTTCAATCAATTATTACCAAATAAATCTATTATAAAATAGAAACAGTTCTAATGAATTCATTCGGCGTTTGAAATTCATAGATATTAGACAATATCAAAATTCTTATGTAATTTGAAATATCCTTGATTAACTGGTACTAAATCATTCATTTGTTCCATACTTTTTAAAGTACTAATATAGCTGCCTAAATTATTTTCAATATTCAAAATTGGAATTCAATGTAGTAATTTGTATGAATGACCTTCTAGGACAGTGGTTCTCAACCTTCCTAATGCTGCAACCCTTTAATACAGTTCCTCATGTTTTGGTGACCATCAACCAGGGGTGGGTTCTAAATTTTTTTGTTACTGGTTCTGTGGGCGTGGCTTATTTTGTGGGCATGGCTTGGAGTCATGTGACTAGGTAGGTGTGGCTAGCTGGTCATGTGACCGGGTGGTCATGGCTATGTGTATAGGGACTACTCAGAGGGCTGAAAAAAGTCATTTCTGACAGGTCCTCGCACTTTTGACTGGTCCTCACACTTATGACCATCCTCACATTTATGCCTGTGCAGCATTCTTAACAACCATGTCACTCATTTCACAACTGCTTCTGTTCACCATGGTGACAAGATAGGGCAAAAAGGTAAAATGTGAGGACAGTCCTAAGTTCGAAGACTGGTCAAAAGTGCGAGGACCAGTCAAAAATAACTTTTTCAGCCCTCTGAGTAGTCCATATGCACAAAAGAACTATCCAGAGGGCTGAAAAAAGTGATTTCTGACAGGTCCTCGCACTTTTGACCGGTCTTCGCACTTATGACTGGTCATCATTTATGCCCATTTTAGATTCTTAACAATGTGTCACTCATTTCACAACTGCTTCTCTTCACCATGATGACAAGATAGGGCAAAAACGTAAAATGTGAGGACAGTCGTAAGTTCGAAGACTGGTCAAAAGTGCGAGGACCAGGCAGAAATAACTTTTTCAGCCCTCTGAGTAGTCCATATGCATAAAAGGATACAGCAATAGAGAGGGATGAAGGAAGGGAAGGGAAATTAGAGTAGGAGGGAGGGTAAGAGAGGGAGGAAGAGAGGAGGAGAAGGAGAAAGGAAGAGGAAGTAGGGAGGAGAAGAAGAGGGGGAGGAAGAGAAAGTAAGAAGGAAAGAAAAGAGAGAGGTGGTAGGTTTGAGGAGAAAGATTGCTGTACCATAAAAAAGATGAAAGGGAAGAAAGCCAACCCCAAACAAATATAAAGATATTAAGATAAAGAATGAATTGTTAAACTTTAAAGAATAAAAGAGAACAAATATGAATAAATAACAATAATTAGAAACACACAAACAAATATACAATGTATTTTCTTTGAACAGAGTATTTGGCCGGTTCATAAATTTAAACAGTGTTTAGTCATTTCAATTAAATTTACAATTTCTATATTTCCTTTTTGCCATATTTATTCCTCATCTATTTTTGTAAAAAACCAATATTACCCTTCATCCTCATCTCTAATCCTAATCAAATTCAATTTTCCCTTCTATTCTATATTATACCCCTTCCCATTGTCATCTATTTTTATATCCATCCTCACATTGGTTAATTATGTAATATTACAGTTGTTTAATATAAATTCAACATTTTAATATAAATCAATTAGTTATATAACTACCTTTTTTGTATATTAATCAATATGAACATGAATATTCCAATTATTTCCATGCAATCCAATTTCTTACAAATCAATTAATTATATTTACCAATAATAATAAACCAAATAATTTCCCCCATATATTCCTCCAAACCACAACTTAACCATTTCTGCTTTCAACACAATATACAATTAATAGTATGTCAATTATTACAATTCCCTAGTTAAATAGAGCTTTTTTTCTTTTGTGTTTTAAAATCTCCTCTTTTTCCCTAAATTTCCCATTGTTTGCACCTACCTTTTTTGGTGAGGAAAAAGAAAAGAAATTTGCCTGCCTAATTTTCCAAGTTGCAGCAACAGCAAAGCAGTTTCAGTTTCGTTTTAAGCATAGATGGGGGGGAGCAAAACAGCTGAGAGCAAATCAGCTGGGGGTCAGGAGCCGATCTAAGCAAGGGCTAATTAGCCTATGCTGAAGTTCCGCGGGCCAATAAAATTACAAAAAAACCACCGAACCCTTTGTTAAATTGCTGGCTTGCCCGCCCCTTGCCCACCACTATTTATCGGCAATCAATAGTAGTGCGGAGGAGCGGGGCAAGCCAGCAATTTAACAAACGGTTCGGCTGCACCACTGGCTCTAGGGCGGCCCTTTGAAGCCCCGCGGCAAAAATTTAAACAGTTTTTTTTTCCTCTAGCCATCGGAGGCAGCAATAGATTGGGAGTGGGTGGGGTAAACGAACGGCCGGCGATCCAACAGAGCAGAGGGTGAGGGTGAGTGAAGGCGGGGGGGTGAAAGAGGGCTTTGGCGACCCCTGTGGAATGGCCGTTCGACCCCCAAAGGGGTCGCGACCCCCAGGTTGAGAACCGCTGTTCTAGGAAATGGAAAAGGTAACACAAGATGTTTCAATTAATAAAATAGCCATTTCTTTAAAAAAAAGGTAAGGCACAAAATCTCTGATGCCTCCATTGTAATTCTTTCAGGTTGCTATATTCATTTTTTATTATAAATTTGCATAATTATCAAATCTTTAGCTATGGCAGCAGAATGTTTTGAAAATTAGGAAAGTGCTTTATGTAACTACTTTTGTAAACCCATTACAATTTAATTATAGGATCTATCCCGATGGCTCACTTAAAAGTGTTCTCAATCCTTGAAATTGCAGAAAATTAAACCACCATAAAATATGCTGCCTCTGTACTAATTCCTACCCTTTGTTTGTATCCTGCTTAGGCTAGCTGAGGATGGTGGTATCTATTTTGGCTCTGTTAGGGCCTGTGGTAAACACTATTATCTTAAAAAGAACATACTACTTTAAAACTGGAATTAAGGATAATTTAAAGCTGTCTCATCTGAACAGAAGATAAAATAATGTCATGAGGCCACAGCAAAACAGTAGGATGATAGGAATATCCATATCATGGTTAGGTGGTTGGGGAGAAAAGACTAAGTTATAGCAACTTCGCAGGCTTTCAGACAATACCATATTAACAAGTGTTGGTTGGCCAGAAGAGGAGAACAGTAACTTAAATACATACAATCTCCTTTCCCACTATCTTGAAGATCATAATTTTGAAAGCAGGACTTTGTAAATTGGCAACATGAAAAAGCACACTAAATTGGTAATTAATTTCAAAATTTTCAGGTCGTATTATTTAAGGACATTAATAGTAAAAAGCATTTTTAGAACAAAGCAGTTGCCATAAAAAAATTATGTTCCTTTTTTGTTCAAATTCAAGAACCTACTGCTCCTGGACTTCAGACCAAGTGGTCGCCAGGGCGGGTTTGGACCAATGCCCCTTCTCCTAAGAGCTCCCGGGAGAGTCCAAGGATGGGATTTACCAAAGCCGGCAGATCTAAGGGTGGGACGCCGCTTGGTCGGAAGTCCCCATATCTGCATGCACTCTTTGCAGGACTCTCCATCCAAAGGACGCTTCCAACGAAGCAAAAACGTCTAACTTGTAATGACAATAAAGGGCAAGGGAGAAGCCCATGTTGCCGCTCTGCAAATGTCTTCAATGGACGCTTGTGTCGCCCATGCCGCTGTTATGGCTGCACTTCTTGTAGAATGGGCAGTCACCCCTCTGGGAGACGGTAAGGCCTGTACCTCATAGGCCTTAGCTATACAAGCCCTCAGCCAACAGCCTATTGTCGAAGGAGTTACCTTGGCACCCCTCGATGAAGGATGGAAAGACACTAACAGTGCCGCCGTCTTCCTAGTAGAGGATGTCCTCTTGATTTAAATTCAGATGGCCCTCCTTACATCCAAGGTATGCCATTTCTTTTCCAGGGCATGAGTTGGCCCTCTGGCAAAATGATCTCCTGGGCCTATGGAGCCAGGAGTTCACCTTGGGGATGAAAGAGGGATCCATCCTGAGGACCACCCTGTTCTGATGAAATAGGCATAAGTCCTTTCTGACTGAAAGAGCTGCCAGCTCCGATATGTGCCTGGCTGAGGTAATAGCCACAAGGAACATGACCTTAAAGATCAAGAAACGCAAGCTCACAGTCTGTAGCAGCTCAAAGGGCACGGATGTTAGGGCCTTAGAATCTTAGATAAGTCCCAAGTGGGGTACCTGTGAATCACAGGCGGATTCAGGTTTGCTGCCCTCTTGATAAATCTCCGAAGAACTGGGTGGCAAGCCAGAGATTCCTGTTCCCCACACACCAATACCGTTGAAAGGGCTGCCACTTGCCTGGGGATGGTTTTGGCGATAGGCCCTTGTCTAGTTCTTCCTGGAGAAAGTCCAGGACTTGTGGTACTGACGCTGAAGTGGAAATAATGTCTCCTTTAAGGCACCAGCTAGTAAAAGCTGTCCAAGTAGAATTGTAAATTCTGTTTGTAGATGTCCTTCTTGAGGCCTGACTTGTCTGTATTACCCTGGAGGACTAATTGTCCTTCCTCAGGAGGCTCCTCTCAAATGCCGGTCAGTTGGAGCCACTGCAGCTCCGGATTGGTCAAGACGCCCTGGCTGAGGGAGATTCTCTCCTGAGAAATCCTCCAAGGCCGAGAAATCAAAAGGCCTACCAGGTCTGAGAACCACGGGTGTCTAGGCCAGTAAGGAGCAAGGAGCAGGATCTCTACCGTCTGTCAATATCTTCCGAATGACCCCTGGAATGAGGGGAAGAGGGGGGAAGGCATACAGCAGTCCCTAGGCCATGGGCTGTGGAGAGCGTTGGTCCGTTCCACTCCTGGTGTTGCAAACCTGGTGAAATATTGTGGTAATTGAGCGTTTATCGGGGAGGTGAACAGGTCCACAATTGGCTGACTGAACCTCTCGGACAGCTCTCTGAAGAAATCAGGATGTAATCTCCATTCGGAATGGTTTATTGTGGACCTGCTAAGGCAGTCTGCCTGCACATTCACTACTGCTGCAATGTGCTCTGCTCTGAGGGAGAGAAGGTGTTTCTCCACCCAAATCCCCAACTGTTCTGCTTCTGTCATGAGGGCCCGGGAGTGGCAGTTAATGTGAGCTTTGGTAAGTCACATTGTCAGTGAGAAGCAGAACGTGTTGTCCCTGGATTATATGCCTGAACTGTCAAAGGGCCAAATGTGCCGCCCAAAACTCCAGCCAATTTATGTTGTTCCTAAGGTCTCCCTAGGTACAATGCCCCTGAGCCATGTGAGATGAGTACCCCAGCCAAAGAGACTGGCGTCCGATATAATCATGATATGGCTGGGTCCCTTGAAGGCACATCCCTTGTCTAGGGCTGGGGATGTCCACCATCGGAGGGACTGCAATACCACCAGGTCAACTCGAACCCTGGTGTGGGAGCTGCTGCTACAGACCCGCTGGTATGGGAACAAAAAACAGTGAAGGGTCCTGGCGTGCAGTCTTGAGCAGGGAACTATTGAGATGCACAAGCCCATTTTTTCCAGTAGCCGAGATAAGAGGGCTATGGAGACTCTTATATCCAATGTACCACGGTTACTAAGCGGTCCCTGCGGTCCTGTGACAGGAACACCTGGCCCAATCTGGTGTCGATCACTGCTCCTAGATGTAAGAGTCGTGTGGTGGGAACCAGATGGCTTTTTTGGAAATTGACGAAGCCGTAATCTTGTAAGGCTTTGATCGTTATTTGTAAATCCTCTGTCACCCTCTTGGGAGACGATGCCTGGTTAAGTTTGTCGTCCACTAACATTGCAGACGTATAGGTATTGACTGGAGGTATGCCGCCAGTGCCGCCATGACCTTGGTGAAGGATCAGGGCATCAATGCCAGGCCAAAGAGTAATCTGTAGTAAAAACATAGAAATTGGCAATTTGCTGGAAGAATCGGCACATGGAGGTAAGCCTCCATCATCAGTGGAGGCCAGGAAGTCGCCCTCTCGAATCCCCTCCAGGATGGATTGCAGGGAGTTCATTTTGAACCTCTTGTAGACCAGATATAGGTTCAATTTTTTTAGAGCCAAAATTGCTCTCCACCCCTGAATTCTTTGGAACAACGAACAGAATGGAGTAAAACCCCTGTCCTGTTTGGCTCTCTGGGATCGCCTTGATGGCTTGAATATCCAACAGGTGTTGGATGGCGGTCTCCATGAGTCTTTCTTTTCGCTGTTCTTCGGGCAACAAATAAAGTGATTTGGGGGTGTGGAGAGGAAGTCCTGACTGAGGCCTAGCCTCACTGTATTGAGGACCCAATTGTCCATTATCATTTCCCACTGGGTTGCTATTGGCCGCTGATGGGATTGGTTGGGCAGTCATCGTGGTCTACAAAAGGAGTGACATCCTGCTCCCCGAAAGGGCCGTTTGATCTGGAGATGTTGTCTGGGCTGGTTGCGAAACCCCACCCTGTCTGGCTGACAATCAGACCTCTGAGGGAAGAACCTTTGGTGCTGGGAAATTTCCGATTCAGGTGCCTGAAAGGAAGGCCAGCAGTAGTAAGGCATGGGACGCCGATCTGCCCGCTTAAACGATGATGGAAGAATCTTCTGCTTGTCCTTATTTGCAATAAGGACCGGCTCCAAGGCTTCTCCAAATAGTGTGCCGCCTGTATAGGGGGCAGAGGCTAGCCTCCACTTGGACTTGGCGTCAGCCTGCTAATGACAGAGCCAAAGCATCCTCCTTGATGTTACAAATGAGGAAAGGGCTCTGGAGGCATATTTTTCAGCATTCAAAGTGGCATCCGCCGAGAATTGAGTAGCAGCTATTAACTTATTGACGTCCTGGTGGAGCCTGGCCTTCAGCGGTGGGACCCTCTGCTATATCTGGTGAAGCCAGATCAATGAGAACCAATTAAAAAACAAGGCCGCCTTGATCGCCCAGGCTGCAGATTGATGTGCTTTGTGCAATGTTCATTCAACTTTTTTATCCTTGGCTTTTAATTCTTCAGCTATGTGGTCTTGACACAAAGGAGGAAAACACTAGGGACACCAGAGGGCCATCTACCTTGGGTAACTGGAGCGCTTCAGGCAGCTCGGAAGCCAAGTTATAAAAGCGTCTATCATTTCCGGTTGGAGTCCGAAAGGAACCAGGCTGTGCCCACTGCTTTTGAACCACATCTATAAAAAGTTGTGATGCAGGTATGTCCTCCTGTTCCATGGCTGGCTCAGAGAAAAGATGTTCGCTGGGACCCTTAAGGCCCACGGGTCTTAGGTGGGATCCATTCCCATTCCCAATGTCACCCTTGCCTTATACAAGATTGACATAAAGATGCAGGAGGGAAGAGACTGGTAAAAGATGGAACATCGGGTGTTAAACCCTCATCCTCGGATAAATCTGCATCTCTTTGCCCCTCTTGTAGTAGTGAGTCTTCACTATCTAAGGAGGGGTTGGGGGATCGGCTGCCATGCCAATGGGACCGGTCCCGTTGTCTGGTGGTCCTGTGGGAAACTGGTGGAGGGCTCAGTGGCAGGGCTGTTGGGGCACTGATCTGCTGCAATCCCTGTGAAATAGCCTATGCCAGTGTTTCCCAAACTTGGGAACTTCAAGATGTATGGACTTCAACTCCCAAAATCCCACAGCCAGCCATGCTATCAATGATTTTATATCTTCAGGCAAATCAGAAGTTAAATTCTTGCCTTGGTGCAAACCAGATGCAGTAGGTGTTAAGGTGACTTCTGGAGCAGACCTTCTGTATTGGAGCCTGGCTGCCACTGTTGTTGCCGGGCAGAAAAATGGATTTACTTCAGTTTTATTACAGGCTTGGGGAAATAAGTGAAAAGATTGCTCACTTGCTTCCTCTGGTGACCGGGCTTGTGGTATTACATCCCGAGTGAGGCAACTGTTCACTCTGAGAAACTTGCAGCCTCTGTCAGAGGGAAAGCTGTTTGTTGTTCTGAAAGTTCCTTATCAGCTCTGAGAAATTGTTTCTCTAAGGCTTTTTGTGTCCTGTTGGCATTCTTCTCAGAAGCTTTGGAGTGCTTCTCGATACTGGGAGCCTTAGATTTGGATTTTGCCTTCCTGCCTACTGAAGCTTCCAATGTAGATTGAGACTTCTCAGTAAGGTGAGCCTTATATCTCTTCTCAGCAACTGTCTGCCATTGTTTGTCAAATAAATAAGGCGGCTGCTGCTGCTGCTGGCTCCTTCCTGCCTGCTACACAGGTGTGCCTAGCCGAGACTAGGCAGTGACTCTGAGCCTTTCTAGGCTAGCAGGGGCTTGAAGCTGCTATGTTTAGCAGAGTGGTTACTGCCGCGGTTTGATGCGCCTCAATGTGTATGCCTAGCCAAGACTAGGCAGGGACTCCGTGCCTCTCCTGAGGCTATCAATAAGCAGGTGGAGGCAGTGGTGGCCATATCAGAAGACCGGGGAGCCAGGGCACCTGCCCAGGCACTCCCAGGCAGCGCTAACGCAGTGGCGTTCGATTAATCAGCCATAGCTGTCTTAATAGCTTACGATTGTCGTCTTCCCAGATGGGCTGGAGCAGCCAGACGATTGGATGGCCATCCGGTGATCCCGCCGAGCCAAGGGAGAGTGCATGCAGCAATCTGGAACTGCCAAATGCTCAGATGACAGGCAAGTGGCTCAAGAAGCTAAATGGTGCGCGCGCCGGAGAGCCATGGCTCTTTTCGCAATCCTGCAACTCAGAACAGCAATGCAAAGAACCTGCTGTGTGAGTCCGAGAATTCCAGTTGACACGTCTCTTCAGGGCTGAGACCAAGCCGAAACTGGGCCAGAGAGGGTGACGATGAGGGCGTGGCCACAAAGTTGACCAGTTGCTCTCTGAGCAAAACAGATGAGTCAACCCATTATGGAATCCCAGGAGCTCTCAGGAGAACTAGACTTCTAATAGTAACTACATTACAATCAGAAGTCAGGTATTTGTAAAGTTGTAGATCTTGGCAAATCGGTTTCTAATATGGTACTCTAATCTTTTTCCTTGGGCATTTTTACATTACTTTTCTGGTCTGAGAGAAGTACCAACCATATTTCAGATTATAAACAGATTTGCAAATTGTTGCAAATATACTGTACAAAGAGGTAGCCATACTACACTTTTACAGCAAAAAACTAAAGCCGAAAGAATCCTGTAACACCTAAAAACTCACATATTCACTATGAGATTACCTTGGCTGGATTAGAGTCCATCAACCTGTGGCCCCAACTCTGTGGAACACTCTACCACAAGGGTGGGATCTGTGCCTTTTGGCCTACTGGAACGGTAGTAAAGCTTTGCTTTGCCCCATAGATTGGGGCCCCAAGGGGAGTGCTAACCACTAAAGGTGGTTGACAAGGTAAGAAGACTTTATCTCTGTTCTGTCCATCTTCTGGTTCTGGATTTTTTTTTCATAGTTTTAAATTGCATAGTTTTATATTTTTAATTTACATAGTTTAAACATTTAAATGACCTTTTAGTTATCTTTTTATGATATATAAGCCACACAAAATTGCCCTATTAGAGAAACGGGTGGCATATAAATGTAATAAATAAACCTGCAAAAGAAATTTACTCTGAATGCATTCAAGTGAGGAATAGATTGAGGTCAGAGAAAAACCAAATGGAAGAAGTGCAATATGTGAGAATGAAATTCAATCTTAATGCTTATAGTCTACATTTAAATGCTGCTTATTTTAAGAAAAAGCCCATTATTGATAATAGCACATAGTTAATTTTCAAGTTCTTAAGGATTTACTTCAGTAACGTATTTTTTCATTTTCAGTGATTGCAACTTAAGCATTGATTACATCTTAAGAATCATAACTACACATTTTAAAGGAGGTAATTAAAATTGGTAATATACTGTAGCTAAAACACTACCATAAGTTGTCTGGGAGATTTTCCCACAGGAGCTTGGCAAATACCCAATCGTTCCTTCTGGTTGAAATGCAAAACGATACACATCAGAGTATGGTGGAATAGAAATTATGTATTTCCTTTTCAAGAAAATTTGCACCTCTTCCTAGTTTTCCATCTAAGTATTAATAAGGCCTAGCTCGTTTTAGCTGATGGGACTGAAGTCAGCTACTTGCTGCCATCTACTGAAGCACAATGCAAATAAATGAAATTATTTCAGAGGTTGCATAAAACAATGCAAGATACAATATATTTATATTGGAGTCATATTTTGAATGCTAGTGTGCTATCTTAAGTAAAAAGGAAAATCATTTCTGTTATAAACAAATACATATTCGTATTTTTGACCTATTCTATACAAATTTAACATCTGGCATTTGAAAGTGTTTGAAGCACACATGTTATACATTACACTTTACTGCCCACATAAACTGCTTCTTGGAGCCTATGGCAAATATCTGTCATTAATTCATCTTTTCAACTAATTTCCCTTAATCCCAGCAGGGTTTCCCAACCCTATTTTTAAACTTTTCAGATGGTGCCAGATTGAATCAGAAAGAATAATTTATTTAATATTCTCTTTGTGAGAATCCATAGTTGGATTCTAAAAAACTTTTCAAATGTCAATGGTTTATTATGATTTCTGTTATAACCAATTAATGTTATACATAAATGTTATCACATTCTGAATCTACAATCATACATTTTGATTTACTTATATTCTGAAAGTACAGGCTCCCAAGACAGCCTTCTAGAAATATTATGTTTCATATGTAAGATTACTCATACAGGCGGAGCTGAAAAACTTCAATGGATAAATTAAACTATTTAAGAGGAGTTCCTGCACACAAAAAATCGCTTCATTTCCAATAGAATATAATAGAATTAGATGGTAGCTATTCAAATTAAGAACACTCAATGAACTGATGAGTATCCAATGTGGCATGATTCATAACCTGAGAAGCATGTAAATGTTTTAATCCTTTCAAGTGAAGGAAGGCTTGGAATTGGTCATACAATGTAGGACAGTGGGCGTTGGAAAGAATTTTAAGCATCTTATGCAATGTGCCGAAAATCAATTAAACCATCCTTGATAGATAGTTCTCTATACAGGAAGATTGTTCCACCGATGTATATCTATCAGCAGTTCCTTATATATTTCTGGTAACAAATTACAAAAACTAATGATAGTTAAATGATGACAGAAAAAGATCTATAATAAGAATTACTACATATCCAAAACAGCCTGTAGTACAGTGGACTAAAGCACTGTTATTAACATCTGCTGCTTGCAATTACTGCAAGTTCAAATCTCACCAGGCTCAAGGTTGACTCAGCCTTCCATCCTTTCAAAGGTAGGTGAAATGAGGACCCAGATTGTGGGGGCAATAAGCAATTTATACATTGTATAAATATACGAAAGTATGAAGGCTATCGCTTAATGCATTGTAAGCCCTGCTGAGTCTCAGGAGAAGGGCGGCATATAAATTAAAGCAAAAATAAAATAAAAATAAAAATGAATGTGGTAGAAACCTCCCAAGTTAAAAAGAATGAGCACACCCACAAAATTACTAAGGCAGAAATAGAAGGCCCAAATAATAATTAGAGACAGATATTGTCTCCTGCTTGAAATTTTTATCTTCACGCATTACGAATAGTCAGAAACAATTATGTCAACAAACTTGTACAAAATATCCTTGAAAAGCGCTCCCACTTATTACTTTCGGAAGGTAAGGCATGTCTATCTTGGAAAGCTAGTATGTCTCACAGCATCATAATTCTGAAATG
This sequence comes from Arizona elegans, assembly GCA_022577455.1. Taxonomy (NCBI): domain Eukaryota; kingdom Metazoa; phylum Chordata; class Lepidosauria; order Squamata; family Colubridae; genus Arizona; species Arizona elegans. The sequence continues at coordinate 41,523,579 of JAKOOJ010000002.1, forward strand.
TTCTCTGAAATGACAATCTTTTGACAATCTTATTCTGTATATTTTTTTTTCTATTTAGGTTACGGTTATCATTGTTGTTTATTATTATTATTAAATTTATTTCCACCCATCTAGCAGTTCAAGGCGACTGAGTAGCTTACAGTAAGATAAAATATATAACTTCAAAAATGCAATTTAGCAAGTACCTCCATTATTTCCCCATCTATTTGCCAGGAATTGAGAGGGCTGGATGCCATGATTTTAGTTTTCTTAATGTTGAATTTCAAGCCAACTTTTGCACTCTCCTTCTTTACCCACATCAAGAGGCTCTTTAGTTCCTCTTCACTTTCTGCCATTAGAGTGTATATCTGAGGTTGTTGATATTTCTCACGGCAATCTTAATTCCAGCTTTTGATTCATCTAGCCCCGCCTTTCTCATGATGTGCTCTGCATGTAAGTTAAATAGGCAGGGCGACAGTATACAGCCTTGCTGGACTCCTTTCTCAATTTTGAACCAATCAGTGGTTCTGTGTCCAGTTCTCACTGTTACTTCTTGACCCACATAAAGGCTTCTCAAGGAGACAAATAAGATGGTCTGATACTCACATCTCTTTAAAAACTTGCCACAATTTGTTGTGATCCACACAATCAACGGCTTTAACATAATCAATGAAGCATACATTTGCAAGAAAAAGTATGTGAACCCCTTGGGATTACGTGGAGTTTTGCATGAATTGGTCATAAAATGTGCTCTGAACTTCATCTAAGTCACAACAATAGAAAAACAGTCTGCTTAAAATAATACTACACAAACATTAGATGTTGCCATGGTTTAATTGAACATAACATGTAAACATTCACAGTGCAGGGAGGAAAAAGTATGTGAACCTTTGGACTTAATAACTGGTTGACCCTCCTTTGGCAACAATAATCTCAACCAAACGTTTCCTGTAGTTGCAGAACAGACCTGCATAACGATCTGGAGTAATTTTGGACCACTCCCCTTCATAAAACTGTTTCAGTGTAGCAATATTCTTGGGATGTCTGGTGTGAATCGCTCTCTTAAGGTCATGCCACAGCATTTCAATCGTGTTGAGTTCAGGACTCTGACTGGGCCACTCCAGAAGGCGTATTCTGTGCTGTTGAAGCCATTTTTTTGTTGAATTACTTGTATGCTTTGGGTCATTGACTTTTTTTTTTTAATTTGATTTATATGCCGCCCTTCTCCGGAGACTCAGGGTGGCTTACAATGTGTTAAGCAATAGCCTTCATACTTTTGTATATTTTTATACAAAGTCAGCTTATTGCCCCCACAAACTGGGTCCTCAATTTACCTACCTTAGAAAGGATGGAAGGCTGAGTCAACCTTGAGCCTGGCGTGATTCGATCTTACTTTAATTGCAGACAGATGGTGTTAAATTACAGAGCTCTGTCTGTTGAGCTATTCAGACTTGTTGCATCACCCATCCTCTGCGGAGCTTCAGTTGGCGGAGAGATGGTTGTATGTTTTCCTGCAAAATGTCTTGATAAACTCTGGAATTCATTTTCCCATCAATGACAACAATCCGTCCAGGCCCTGAGGCAGCAAAACAGCCCCAAACCATGATGCTCCCTCCGCCATGTTTTACAGTGGGGATGAGGTTTTGATGTTGGTCTGCTGTGCTTTTTTCTCCACATATAGTATTGTGTGTTCTTCCCAAACAACTCAATTTTGGTTTCATCTGTCCACAGTATATTTTGCCAGTAGTGCAGTGGAACATCCAGGTACTCTTTTGCAAACTTCAAGCATGCTGCAATATTTTTTTGGGACAGCAATGGCTTCCTCCGTGGTGTCCTCCCATGTACTCCATTCTTGTTTAATGTTTTCCTTATTGTAGACGTGTCAACAAAAATGTTAGCATGTGCCAGAGATTTCTGTAGGTCTTTAGCTGACACTCTAGGATTCTTCTTTACCTCATGAAGCATTCTGTGCTGTGCTCTTGCAATCATTTTTACAGGACGACCACGTCTAGGGAGAGTAGCAACAGTGCTAAACTTTCTCTATTTGTAGACAGTCTGTCTTACCGTGGACACATGAACATCAAGGCTTTTGGAGATACTTTTGTAACTCTTTCCAGCTTCATGCAAGTCAACAATTCTTGATCATAGATCTTCTGAGAGCTCTTTTCTGCGAGGCATGGTTCACATCAGACAGTGCTTCTTGAAACCAGTAAACCCAAAACAGGTGTGTTTTTAAAGGGCAGGACAGCTGTCAGCAACACATCCAATATCATCACACTGATTGGAGTGAAGGTTGGCTCACTCCTGGCTCCAGTTAGCTCTTGGAGAAGTCATTAGGCTAGGGGCTCATATACTTTTTTCTCCCTGCACTGTGAATGTTTACATGTTATGTTCAATTAAACCATGGCAACATCTAATGTTTGTGTAGTATTATTTTAAGCAGACTGTTTTTCTATTGTTGTGACTTAGATGAAGTTCAGAGCACATTTTATGACCAGTTCATGCAAAACTCCATGTAATCCCAAGGGGTTCACATACTTTTTCTTGCAACTGTAAGTAGATGTTTTTCTGGAACTCCCTAGCTTTCTCCATGATCCAGTGTATCTTGGCAATTTGATCTCTAATTCCTCTGCCTCTTCGAAATCCTGCCTGTACTTCTGGTAGTTCTGAATCCACATACTGCTGGAGCCTAGCTTGTAGGATTTTAAGCATAACCTTACCAGCATATGAAATGAGTGCAATAGTTTGCACATTCTTTGGCATTGCCTTTCTTTAGAATTGGAAGGTAAACCGACCTTTTCCAATCCTGTGGCAACTGTTGAATTTCCAAATCTGCATCATCTTTTAAGATTTTGAATAGCTCAGCTGGAATACTGTCTCCTCCACTAACTTTGTTATTGCTCAGATTTCCTAAGGCCCGTTTGACTTCACATTCTAGGATGTATGGCTTGAGGTCAGTGACCACCCCATCGTGGTTATTAGTGATGTTAAGCTCGTTCTTGTATAGTTCTTCTGTGTAATTTTGCCACCTCTTCTTAATCTCTTCTGCCTCTGTTTGGTCCCTGCCATTTGGTCCTTTATCATGCCCATCTTTGCATGAAACGTTCCCTTCATATCTCCATTTTTTTTAAAGAGATGTCTGGTCCTCCCTATTTTATTGTTTTCTTCTAATTCTTTACACTGTTCATTTAAGAAGGCATTCTTATCTCTTCTAGCTATTCTCTGGAATTCTGCATTTAACTGGGTGTATCTTTCTCTTTCTCCCTTGCCTTTCGCTTCCCTTCTTTCCTCAGCTATTTGCAAAGCTTCATCAGACAACCATTTTGCTTTCTTGCCTTTCTTTTTCTTTGGGATGGTTTTAGTTGCTACCTCTTGTACAATGTTGCGAACATCCGTCCATAGTTCTTCAGGCACTCTGTATATCAGATCTAATTCCTTAAATCTATTTGTTACCTCTACTGTATATTCATCAGGGATATGATTTAGTTCATACCTGAGTGGCCTAGTGCTTTTCCCTTCTTTCTTCAATTTAAGTCTAAATTTTGCAACAAGATGCTCATGATCACAGTCACAGCCAGCTCCTGGTCTTGTTTTTACTGACTGTATAGAGCTTCTCCATCTTTGGCTGCAGAGCACATAGTCAATCTGATCTCTGTGCTGGCCATCTGGTGATGTCCATGTGTAGAGTTGTCTCTTGGGTTGTTGGAAAAGAGTGTTTGCTATGACCATTGTATTATCTTGACAGAATTCTATCAGCCTATGCCCTGCTTCATTTTGTACTCCAAGGCCAAACATGCCTATTATTCTGGTTATCTTTTGACTTCCTACTTTAGCATTCCAATCCCCCATGATGATAAGGACATCATTTTTTGGTGTTAATTCTATAAAGTGCTGTAGGGCTTCATAGAACCGGTCAATTTCATCCTCTTCAGCATCAGTGCTTGGGGCATAGACTTGGATTACTGTGATATTGAATGGTTTGCCTTGGATTTGAACTGAGATCATTCTGTCATTTTGGGGACTGTATCCCAGTATCACTTTTTCTACTCTTTTTCTGATTATGAAGTCTACTCCATTTCTTCTGAGGGATTCTTGCCCGCAGTAGTATACCTGATGGTCATCTGAATTAAATTCACCCATTCGTGTCCATTTTAGTTTGCTGATTCCTAAGATATTGATGTTCAGTCTTGTCATCTCGTTTGACCACATCCAGCTTGCCTTGATTCATGGATCTTACATTCCAGGTTCCTATGGAGAAAAACTCTTTACAGCATCGGACTTTCCTTTCACTACCAGATGCATCCACAGCTGAGCATCCTTTCGGCTTTGGCTAGTTGTTTCACTCTTTCTGGTGCTACTAGTACTAGCCCTATGCTCTTCCCCACCTTCCGACCTGAGGGGCTCATCTTCCGGCGTCATATCTTTTTTTCCTTTTGGTACTGTCCATGGGGTTTTCATGGCAAAGATACTGGAGTGGGTTGCCATTTCCTTCTCCAGTGGATCACGTTTTGTCAAAACTGTCTGCTATGACCTGTCCGTCTTGGATATCCCTGCACGGCATAGCTCATAGCTTCACTGAGGTAGGCAAGCCCCTTCACCACGACAAGGCAGTAATCCATGAAGGGGATGCTCATAATACATGATGTGGAAATTTATTTTGTTAAAAGAAATACTTGATTTAGCAGAGCCTACCGCAGAGACCATGTGTAAATTTATCAAAAGAACATTACATTGTGAGTTGGAAGACATATCTGGCAAATATTGCCCAATTTTAGATAATTAATCCAGAATAGACGTCCAAATTGATGGTGCAAAACAGCATGACTTCAATAAATATGTAAGAATATTTAGCAATTTTTCTCAACACAATTTCATCTTTTGTGTATATTAATGAGAATATTCCAACTTGACAATATTGTATTAAGAGCTATTTATACAAAAATCACATGCTATACCCATGTGCACACCTGTGCCTTAATAAAATTAAGCAAAAGCAGAACTGTTTCTATTATTTGGCAGTGATGTTGCTAAGAAAAATAAGACAATGGGAAAGATAACAGTTTCTTCACATAAGAGATAATTAAAGAGAAAATAAAATTAAAGCAGAAGCTGAAAATAAGGGTGGGCAACATTTCCATACTGACACAACTGCTTCTGATGTAGGAGTTAATCAGTGCCTTTAAGCAAATCCTTCAAATTAAAATGCTGTTAATTTAAAGCAGTATACAAATGAATTTTATAGTTATCCAGACATATGTATATAACTTTGTTGCTAAAAGTTGAGGGATAGATAGCATAGAAATTTAATAAAATTTTAACTTGTAAGCCCTTTTTAAAATAAGTAGCTGATCAAAGAATATATGTGAAAGGAGTTACTCTAAAATTTCAAAACCAAGTTTTCTTCAACATGGAAATTCCCACATAACTTTCATCCTCATCCTGCCATCACATGATACTGCCATTTCCTTATATAATTGCTTAATTGTTTTCCCCATCACAAATTTATGCGATCCATGCCAACTGAATTTTTTTTTTTTTTACAATCTAGAATCAGCATAATCATGACAAGGGATTTAGACTGCATAAGTGCAAGTAGTGTATTACTGTTGTGATTTTCAAGATCAGGTTCTACAGGATTATATAAACTAATTCAGCTAATACAGGTAGTCTTTGACTTACGACCACAATTAAGCCTAAAATTTGTTGTTAAGCGAGACATTTAAATGATTTTTGCTCCATTTTATGACTTTTCATGCCACAGCTGTTAAGCGAATGATTGCAATTAATAAGTTAGTAATCCAGTTGTTAAGTGAATCTGACTTCCCATTGACTTTGCTTGTCAGAAAGTCGCAAAAGGGGATCACCTGACCTTGGGACACAGCAATGGTCCTAAGTGTGAACCAGTTGCCAAGCATCTGACTTTAGATCACAGGGATGCAAAGGTTGTAACTATGAAAACGGTCACTTTTTTCAGTACCACTGTAACTTTGAACGGTTACTAAATAAACTGTTGTAAGTCGAAGACTACCTGTGCACAAACTGCAAATGAGAAATGAAATCTTAACAGTGTTTTAGGACAGTGTAGAAATATTTTGGGCAAAGGCTAAGAATGGTCATCTGACTAATTTAATGATACATGTAAATGACATGTTTAATTATATGCTTCCCAGCCAAGCTGCCTCAAACAGTGCATTGAAAGAAATCAGCACTGGTCCTTTGACTTGCACAGATTTTTCTAATCCTTGCACAGAAAAGAGAAAAATCTTGAAAATAGTGCCTGCAAAAGAAGATGCATGACAGCAGGGTGAAGAAGGCCCAGAAAAATGACTTGATACTAATGAACAGAGAAAACTAAATCAACGAAGTGGAAGTAGTATGAGCATTAACAGAAAGTGACCAAGTATTGCTTGAATGCTTGATTAGAAAGACAGACTGGAAGGAGGAGGAGAACTCCCCAAGAAAGCTACCTACTATAGCAAGGTACCTCAGTATCATACTAAGATGCACAGATCTGTCCATGTAAATGACCGAAAGTTGTAAATAAATCAAAGGCAATTTTACTTTTAAAGCCAAATATAATTGAATAAATATTGTGCATTTAAGGATAGTCATAATGCTTTATGCTTTGTTCATAAAGATTACACACAAAAATTGCAATGAAATATGATGATCCTTTACAGAAACTTATTGTGTAATTTTATATAAAAAAACAAAATACAGGGGGGAAAACCTTCATATTTTTATGTTTTGCTTTCTTCCTATTTTCCCCATTGTATTCTCCTTTTTTTCTTTGTTCTGTCTCTCTGAATAAAGATTAATTTTATTCATTTTTAACAGAACTACAAAAATGAAAGGGGCTGTTTAGGTTATCAAATCAAACACATTCTTTTATGTAGAAATCCCAATTAAAACATTCAAAAAGAGGACCATCCAGCCTCTACTTGAAAGGTAAACGATCCTATGTTGATTTATGATTACTAATCAGCTAACTTAAGACACCTCACACACACACTAAATAGAACAATGGTAAAAAGTTGGTCCCTCCCAGCCCTCAGCCTCAATAAGACAAGGAATCTTCTCCAACTCTCCCTATCACCTATCTCCCAACCCGGCATATTTTCCCTTTTGGTAACCCTGTATTCTGCCTTGCAGAATAGTAAACACCCCGAGAGCTGCATGGCTCTGGAACTGCTTGCCATACCTCAGGAAACCTCAGTAAGCATTCATTCACCCAGCTGCCTTCTCTTCCAATTCCTGCACCAACTTTTCACCTTCTGCTGTTTCCTTTTTTGGCCCAGCTTTTCTGACAAATATTTCCTACTTTCCTACCCCTCTTCTTTCCGAAATCTGTGCTGTCTTTGTGCAGCTTTAGGAAGCAAGGCAGGGTGCACTGTGACCAAACTGGCAGCGAGGGTGAGAATATAGGTGGAAGGGGGGAGTCCCTTACCTTATTGAGGCTTCGGGCTGAGAAGGACCAATGGAATGGCTTGGATTGGAATGGGTACTCACGTAATGAGTTCCCCGTTAACAACTGCAACAGAGAATACTGGGATCGCCGTCACAAATTGGTGTTGTCATGTGACATCTCATTTTATAATCACATCAACTTACACTGGCAATCCCGTTCCCAATTGTGGTCACAAGTCAAGGACTACCTGTATCAGAGGTTTTGTTTCTATTTTGCAAATTAACAACCAGCTTATCCTGTTTTAAATACTGGATTAAAGAGTCTACTACTCTTGATCTCAGTGGAGGTATGCAAGACGATGGGTGCATCCATGCATTCAACAGGAGAATGTTACATTTTACACTTTTGGAAATGTGGACATTTCAGATAACTAAAGATTCTGTCACAGGGTCAGTGCAGAAGTTAAACAGACCGAATACATTTCAGCCTCACCCCTCTCTGTGTATATGTATGTGTGCATGTGTGTGGTGTGTATTTTCTGAGAGCAGTCTTGTGGATTTTATCTCCCTTAATAGGACTAATCTGCATTTCCAGCTTGCCACAGAATGAGGACAGCAGAAATGACTGACTGTTGCCTTTAGCTCATAGCTAGGTTACTGGGAAGTTCACCTCTGCCCAAGCTGTTTTGCTCCTTATCAACAGTACTGTTTCTACTCTGCTGATGTGAGCAAAGCAATTCTGCTGCACTTAGTTCCATCTTACTCAAATGCGTTCACTCCAATTGGCGGGCGAGTTGTATTCTGAGCTACACCTCCCTCCCTTCCCACTCTTTGATGGGCCTTTCCTTTCATACAGTATTGAGCTGCCTGCAATGAAAATATGTATCCTTTTTCCTCTCATGATTCAGTACTGGAAGAGTTATTTCATCCTCCCCTCCCCCAATTATCTCTCAAAAGATATGCTCACAGAATGGAAAGTCAACTGTCATAGAGGAAAGCGAGAGGAGGTAAGTTAAACAGGGAAATCCACTAATCAGGAATTTTCTGACCAGAACACCTGGGCAGTACCGTGGCCAAAAAGAAGGAAAGGACAGAAATTCAAAAAAAAAAAGAAATGATTTAACTGTTTTCATTCATAGCTGATTTATATACAGACACAAACAGTTGAACACTGCAGTGTGGAAAAGTTCTTAAATACCGTATTTTTTGGAGTATAAAATGCACCGGAGTATAAGATGCACCTTGGTTTTCGGGCAGGGGTGAAATGCTCCTGGTTCGGACCGGATCACCTGATCCGGTAGCGATGGCGGTGGGTGGTTTGGAGAACCGGTAGCAAAAATCCCTGCACCCCCCCCGGATGCCCAGCTGAGCCGTGTGATCATCAGAGGCTGTTTTATTTTTACTTTTAAAAGAATTTTTTCTGGCAACACCTCTTCAGCCAAAGAGGTTGTAGGGAAAAAAGGCCTTTAAAAGCTTCTGGCGATCCCAGCTGAGTTGCCTGATCGTCAGAGGCTTCTAAAAGCATTTTTTTCTGCAATCTCTTAAGGTTGTAGAAAAAATGCTTTTAAAAGTTAAAAAAAAAGTTGGCCACGCCCACCCGGTCACATTACCCCACCATCACCAAGCCATGCCCACAGAGCCAATAGTAACAGTTTTACATTTCACCACTGTTTTTGGGGACAAAAAATAAAAAAAAGGCTGATTGGCGGGTGGATCACCCTCCAGGAATACCCTCAATCAGCTGTTCCCAGAGTTTTAGCAACAGGTTCATTGGTTCTGAGCTCTGTGCCTTGCTTTTTTTTCAGCCTCTGAAACTCCATTTCAGAAAAGTTTTTTTTCTGCCTCTGAAACAGAGCTTCAGAAAAAAATCCTCTGAAACTTTGTTTCAGAGACTTTTTTTCTGAAGTTCTGTTTCCGACGCTTTTTTTCTGAAGCTTCTTTCCTGAAACTGTTTCTGAGGCTTTTTTTCTGAAGCTTCTTTCAGAGGCTTTTTTCCTGAAGCTTCTTTCAGAGGCTTTTAAAAGCCTCTGGAGATCTCCTTTTGAGAGGCTGAGTGAGGCTACATTCGGAGTATAAGACGCACCCAGATTTCACTCTTTTTTTGGGAAAAAGGTGCATTTTATACTCCAAAAAATATGGTAGTTATCAGTTGTGCATCAGGAAAAGAAAGTCTCAATGGAGTGACATATTTTGAGGGTTTTTCCCCCTCAATTATTTCTGAATACAGAGTCAAAGACGAACTTGAAATCTAAGAAACCGACATATAAGGCTGGTTTCAATTTATTAATATATTTCTCCATTGAACAATTAAGTACAAGAATGTGATCTGTAGTTGAATTCTTCCATTAAATCCACTTGTTTGTCTCCAATTGTGTTATTAGGTTCCACTCCATCTTGGAGCTCTTGGGTATCATGCTTAGCATACAATTTGGTTACTACTCTCAAAAAGCTATAAAGTCAATAATTAGCAAGATCTGTTATTTTTTCTGTATATTGGGTCTAGTATAGCAATCCCCCCCAAGACATCTGAGATATGTCATAATCAGTTAACGATAGTGTATAGAGTTGCTAATAGAAGTCCCCCACTGCCATGTTCACTTGTGTAGGACAAAATCATTACTAAGGGCCTTCTTCACTTTTAGAGATATATCAATATAATCATTACTGCCCAGAAAATGATGGCCAGCTAGTCAATACATTGGTATCTGGAGCATCTCTATTCAACTCGGTATCAGGATATGCATATAGAGCAAAACGAAGCAAAGCAAAATAAAGGGAACCAAAGCAAACCAAAACAAGTGGTCCTTGCCAGAATTGCTTAAATTTATCATGTCACTTCCGAGAGTTGAAGTGCAATACATATAAAGGGCTTCATGTGGGAAGAAGCTAATGAAAAGCAATGGCATAGTCCAGTGTTTCTCAACCTCAGCAACTTTAAGATGTGAAGACTTCACTTCATGTACCAAGGATGCTGGCTGGTGAATCTGGCAGATGAAGTCTACACGTATTAAAGCTGCTGGTGTTGAAAAACACTTGTCTAGTAAAAGAGCATAACTCCAACATTATTTTTAGAGCAAGAAAGATACAGTTATCTGTTGTAGCAGTATTCTGTTTGTATGTTGTGGCCCTAACTCTTTGAAGTGACAACTTGAAGCTTTTTATTTTTATTACCGTTTGTTGTTATTAGGTCAAATTCAAAAGATGCAATGACAGATGAAACCAAGCCAACTTTCTGTGCAGAAATAACTTGCCTTCTTATCTGAATTTGTGTGTCAAAGAAAACAAATGACAAGCTCTTAAAAAGCAAGCTAGATAAATGAAACGTGATGCCGGTTTCTCACTTCAAATCTGCAGTCTTTTTGCAGTCACTTAGTTTTAAGCTAAAAAATTACCATCTGTCGCCATAAACCCCCTTCGGAACAGAAATCTTTCTATACAGAATCAAACTTTCCAAATAAATTTTCAATGTAATATTTCAACCATGATATTTTGAAATATTCCATATATCTTCTGTTCATAACACACCCAGATTTCTTCATAACTATTTATTTAAAATCAGACACAGAGAATTGCAGAGCAAGAACAGAATACAGGTAGTCCTCAATTTACAGCAGTTCATTTAGTGATCGTTCAAAGTTACAACGGCACTGAAAAAAAACGATTTATGACCGTTTTTCAGAATTACAACCTTTGCAGCATCCTCATGATCATGTGATCAACATTCAGATGTTAGGCAACTGGTTCACACTTATGACTGCTGCTGTGATGCCCTTTTGCAATCATCTGACAAGCGAAGTCAATGTGGAAACCAGATTCACTTAACTGTGTTACTAACTTATCAAACTGCAGTGATTCACTTAATTGTGGCAAAAAGATTGCAAAATGGGACAAAACTCGCTTAACAACTTTCTCACTTAACAATATAAATGTTGGGCTCAATTGTGGTCATAAGTTGAGGACTACCTGTACAAGGATCCTCTAATGCAACTCTCTGCAAATTATATTTAAATACAATGTTCTGAATTATACTATAATACAGTTAGCCCTCAACTTACAACCACTCATTTTATGACATTTTTGCCAGTTGTTAAGCAAATAACTTTAGTTGTTAAGTGAATCATACAGTCATTAAAAAAACTTACGTTTCTCCCATTGAATTTGCTGGTTGAAAGCTAGTTGGGAGAGTTGCAAATAGTGATCACATGATTCTGGTCACTGCAATCATCAAAATACATGCCAGTCGCTAAGCACCTGAATTTTGATCATTTTACTATGGGGATGCAGTGATGGTCATAAGTGTGAGAATGGTCGTTGCTTACCTGAACGACCCTTTTATCCTCGCTGTGAAGACACTCCTCATTCTGGGTAACGATCACTCCTATTTGCATGGCTGAGTGTCAATCAAATCCCTCTGGAGCTGGATCGTCCTCACTTCCTGCTCCTTCCTCAGACTTTTCACGAAGGCAACGCGGTCCAAGAGCATTAGGACTGTCATGAAGAAACACCGCCAGATCTCCACACAGGAAGCAGACAGCTACAGAGGGAAAGAAAGCAGACCCCCACCAAGGCCAGACCTGGCGAAGATCAGGGAGGGACGGAGTGTCTTCACAGCGAGGATAAAAGGGTCGTTCAGGTAAGCAACGACCATTTTCCTCCTCACTGTTCAGACACTCCTCATTCTGGGACATACCCAAGTTGACGGAGAAAGGGAGGGAACTAAGCCGAAGACTGGCCTTGTGGAGAGATTACAGACTGTAACACGCGTCTGCCAAAGGCAGCATCAGCAGAGGCAAACTTATCTAGCCTATAGTGACTTACAAAGGAAGAAAGGGAAGACCATGTGGCCGCCCGGCAAATATCATCTACTGATGCCTGGGTAGCCCAAGCCGCTGATGTTGCGGTGCTACGGGTAGAATGGGGCATTATACCACCCAGGACAGGAGCTTCCCGCAATTCATATGCCTTAGCTATACAGGCTTTGAGCCACCTGCCGACTGTAGGTGAGGAAACCTTCTGACCCAAGGAAGAGGGGAGGAAGGACACCAACAGTGCCTCAGTCCTGCGGAAGGAGGCAGTCCTTTTAAGATATCTTCTCAATGCCCGTCACACATCCAAAGTATGCCAGCGCCTCTCAGCAGGATGACGAGGGTTCGGGCAGAAATTAGGCAATACGAGTTCTTGGGCTCGATGAAAACGGGTGTTTACTTTGGGAACAAAGGCTGGGTCTAAGCGTAAAACAACCCGGTCAGGATAGAAGATGCAGAGATCACTCCTCATGGACAAAGCTGCAATTTCGGAAACTCTGCAAGCCGAAGTAATTGCCAACAAAAAGGCCGTTTTTAAGGTCAAGTAGCGGAGACTGGACGAAGCAATGGGTTCGAACGGTGGAACCGTCAAAGCCTGCAACACCAAGGTAAGGTCCCACGTGGGGTAGCGGTGAATCGGCGGGGGCCGCAAGTTGGAGACCCCTTGGAGAAAGGAACAAATCCTGGGATCCTGAGACAAAGGAACTCGAGCATCCCCTGACAGGACAGTAGCCAAAGCCGCCACCTGTCGGCGTAGAGTCGCAGGAGCCAAAACCTTTTGAGAACCCCGCATGCAGGAAACGCAGAATGTCCGGAACAGACGCCGTTGTGGGGTCAACATGGTGATCTCCGCACCATCTCGTGAAGGCAGCCCATGAGGCGTCATAAATACGAATTGTCGATGGTCTTCGAGCTGCCTGAATAATGGAGATGACGTCTTCCGACAAATTGTCTTTGAAGAGTTTTATGCGCTCAAATGCCACACGGCTAATCGAAGCCATTCTGGATCCGGATGACGTACGGCCCCTTGAGATAACACAACCCTGCCGGGCGGAATCCTCCACGGTGGTTCGACAGATAGGTTCTTGAGGTCGGCGAACCACTCCCGACGAGGCCAATAAGGTGCTACTAGTAGAAGATTCGCCTGCTCTTGAATAACCTTCCGAATGACTTTGGAGAGGACCGGAAGGGGAGGGAAAGCATAAAGAAGTCCCCGGGGCCACGGACTCCGAAAAGCATCCAGACCCTCCGCCGCTGGAGATGGGTAGCGGGAAAAGAACCTCGGCAATTGGGTGTTGTGAGCTGTCGCAAACAGGTCCACTAAGGGCAGACCGAACCTCCTGGATAGTTCCTGGAACAGGCAGGGGTCCAACCTCCACTCGGCGTGATCTATCTGGTCTCTGCTGAGCCAATCTGCTTCTCGATTTAGAGTCCCCGAAATGTGTTCGGCTTTTATCGACGAGAGGTGTAGCTCCGCCCACGACATAAGACACTCCGCTTCCTGCATTAGTGTCCAGGAGCGAGTCCCCCCTTGTTTGTTGATATGGGCCTTGGTGGCCACATTGTCTGTTAGAATCAGAAGGTCCTGGCGATATACAAGGTGTTTGAAGTGCATCAGAGCGAATCGAACCGCTCTGAGCTCCAGCCAGTTTATATTGTGTAGTTGTTCTGTCGACGACCAGACCCCTTGGGCTAACTGAAGGTTGAGGTGAGCCCCCCAGCCTCATAGACTTGCGTCCGTGGTCAACACCGTCCGTTCCGGTTCCAGGAAGGGAGAGCCCTTGCTGAGGGCCGGAGACAGCCACCACCTCAGGGAAAGGCAAACTGGAGCCGGAACTGTTACTTTGAGAAGAGACTCTGCTCGACCTTGTCTCTGGTAAGGGAGCAGAAACCATTGAAGGCGACGAAGATGGAAACACGCCCAAGGGACAATGTCTATGCACGATAGTCACAGTCCTCTGGCGTAAGACTTGAGATACCAGAGTCCTTATGCTGTCTTGTCTGTCGGGAGATAGGAAGACCGCACAGAAATCCGAATCTATCGTTGCTCCGAGATGCAGAATGCGAGTCATGGGAGACAGATGGCTTTTGGTAAAGTTCAAAGTGAACCCGTGGTCTTGAAGGGTGCGAACCACTAGCTCCCGGTCTTGGATCGCCTGCTCGGGCGATGACGACAGGATCAAAATGTCGAGGTAGCATGCCAGGCGGACAGGAACCTCTCTGAGCGACGCCGCAACTGCTGCTAGCAACTTTGTAAATGTCCTCGGGGCTGACGACAGGCCAAATGGCATAGCCCGATATTGAAAGTGGTGGTCTCCAAACACAAACCTGAGGTACTTTCTGTGCGGTAGATGAATGGGGACGTGCAGGTACGCCTCCTTTAGATCTACAGATTGCATCAGATCCCCCCGCTGGATGCAGCCGAGCAAAGACTTGAGGGAATGCATTTTGAACCGACGGTATAAGATGTGTTGATTGACACGTCGTAGGTTCAAAATGCCTCTCCAATCTCCCGAGCTCTTCGGTACCAGGAATAGCGTTGAATAAAAGCCGGTTTTGAGTTGGTTCGAAGGGACACATTCTATGGCCTGAATCTGCAACAGATGGTGAATTTCGAGAGACAGGAGATATCGCTTGTCCGGCTGAATCGGCCAAGGGCAATGAACATAAAAGTCCTGTGGCATGGTGGTGAATTCCAAACGTAAGCATTCGGTGACAATTTGGACAATCCAAGCATCCGAAGTTGTAGTTGGCCACAGGTGAGAGAAGGCCTGGAGCTTGCCACCGATCGGGACCAGGGACGGTGAGTCACTTACCACACCTGGCGTAGCGACCAGTAGACGACTTGAAGGGTCGCCTAAAGTTTGATTGTCGGCGACCCCGGTCACGAAAGGACGCTCTGTCTGAAGCTGGCTGGTACTGGAACTGCGAGGATCTGTAATAAGAGGCGCCGCCGGCGCCTTGGTCCTGACGAAAGGGCTGTCGGTTATATGGTACATAGCGCCTATCTTGGGGACGAAAGGACATGGGTAACACTTTTTTCTTATCCCGGTTCTCGACCAGAACGGAATCTAAGGATGATCCAAACAGAGCAGGCCCCTTATATGGGGCAACAGTTAGGCGCCACTTGGACTTAGCGTCAGCTCTCCAGTTATGGAGCCACAAAAGATGCCTTGAAGAAACCGTGGAAGCCAAGGCACGTGATGCGAATTTTGCCGCGTCCAAGGACGCGTCGGCCGAATATTCAGCCGCTGCCACCAGTTTGGCCAGGTCCTGTTGCGAGCGCGCGTCTTCAGGTGGTGTCCTGTCCCTCAATTGATGCAACCACACCAGTGATGCCCGATTGAAGAAGGATGAAGAGGTTGCGGCCCGAATGGCCCAAGCCGCCGCTTGGTGCGTCTTACTAAAGGCCATCTCAGCCCGTTTATCCTCGAACTTGAGGCCATCCCCAGCCTCATCTACCAGGATGGAAGAAGATGTAAGGCTGGCCACCAGGTCATCAATCGTGGGCAACTCCAGGAGAGCGTCCAACGCCGGAGCCGAGGCATAAAGCTTTCTATCGAACAAATTCGGGCCAGATAACGAAGCAGGGCAGTCCCAAGGCTTTTGAATAACCTGGCAGAAAAGATCAGGACACGGAACAAAGTCATAATCCGGTTGAGGCAGATTAAACAGATTACTGTTAGGACCAGGAGGGGCAGTAGTAGAACCCGGAG
This sequence comes from Arizona elegans, assembly GCA_022577455.1. NCBI lineage: Eukaryota > Metazoa > Chordata > Lepidosauria > Squamata > Colubridae > Arizona > Arizona elegans. The sequence goes on from JAKOOJ010000002.1 coordinate 41,539,486, forward strand.
GAGTGCATGTATCCATATTAGTGGCAGCTTTTGCTTTGCGTAGAAGAGAGCGGAACAAAGAAGGCTTAAAAAGGCCTGGGAAGGCCGGCTTGTCGTGAATCTCGTCCTTGTCCTCAGACATTTCAAAGTCCTCCAAGAAGTCTTCCTCCTGGGCAGGTTCAGTCACATAACCATAGAGAGCAAATTGTTGTTGTTGTTGTACACAAGGAGGGTGCATATGAAAGGGAGCTGTAGGAGCACAAACTGGAGCAGGAAAGGCACCAGAGGCCTGTTGCAATCCCATTTGAAACATATGGGACATGGCTTGAGTAAAAAAGGACTGAAAATCAACAGGTTGACCGAAAGAAGGACCCGCCTCAGGGCGGAGGCCAGCTGCTGTGGGTGTAAAGGTAGCTTCAGGAGCAGGCCTAGAAGACTGAGAAAATTGGCTAGCCATACTAGATGAGCATGATCTAGCGCCAACAAGAGGCTGATTAGAAACAGACTGTGGTAACCCTTGAGAAGTAGATGGGGGAGCCTCACCCAAACCACTAGCCAGATTTTCTGCATTATGAGAGACCAAAGGGTCACGAGGCACCTCTTGGCATAAGCCCGCACAAACTGGCTCCTCACAACGGTCTTGAGCTTGTTGTCGTGCCTTAGTAAATTGCTTCTCTAGTGCATTGTGCCTACGTTGGGCATCTTTATCTAGCCTGGCAGACTTGGAAGACTTCCCATGTTTGGAGCTCTTAGCCTTCTTCCCCCTGGTCTGTTTGGGGGAAGGCACTGGTGAGGGAGAGGGGCTCTTGTCCCTGTCCTCCATTAGACCAACCGTCAGCAGCCTCAGTATAAAAATCAATGAATTGCAACTATATACTTATCAATATATATATATATTAATAAACTGATGTAATTAACTATATACAGATAATTGATCCCTTCCACGAATGACTAGGCAACAGTCAAAACTTTGCTCCGTTTTTTTTTAAAAAAAATAGAAAAATAAACTATGTGTACTTCCCTGAAGCCTTCAGGCACGCCTCTCCCACGGTTGGAATTCTCAGGTATGTTCTGGACAGCGTCCACACCTGCTGGCAAAGTAGCGACCCTGGAAACCCAAGCCCAGGTCACTATGCCCACGGAGCAGCCAAAAAACGCGGCGAGATGACAGGTACAAAATGGCGGCCCGCGAGGCAAAGTCTCAATCAAGTCCTGAGCCAGGCGAAACAAGGTGCCTACGGCCGGACTGAAACTGCGACGAACCAGGCAGTAATAAGCTCCCAAAACGGCTAATGAGTTTGCCAGCCGGCAGGGATTCAAGCCGAAAGAATCTGTGGCCGATAAGTAGGTCAGCAGCCTCGTGCAGAGACTAGCGGCATAAAATACAGTAAAAAAGCCCGCCAGCCAAGCCAAGCCGCTAACGGCGGCCGGAGCCCCGAACCGCTGATGTGAGCCTGTAAACTTCACCGAGGTGAAGGCAGGCAAGGCGCAGCACTCCCAACAATGAAATTAAATAATTTTAAGTTAAATAACCAAAGGAAACCAAATTAAAGACCAAATTGAAAAAGAGGATCAGACACTCAATGCTCTTGCAATGGCTGAGTGAAAAAGTCTGAGGAAGGAGCAGGAAGTGAGGAGGATCCAGCTCCAGAGGGATTTGATTGACACTCAGCCATGCAGATAGGAGTGATCGTTACCCAGAATGAGGAGTGTCTGAACAGCGAGGAGGAAAATGCTCGTAAGTGTGAGAATGGTCATTAAGTCAGTTTTTCAGTGCCGTTTTAAGTTCCAATGGTTGTTTAAACAATCATTCTAAGTTGAGGACTACCTATAAGTATGAAATAGAACTAACGTTCCAGTTTTAAATTTTCACACAAAAGCTGAGACTGAGCCATACTTCTATTACAGAACGTACAGAACATTTACAATTTATTGTATATTTTGAACAATAGAGTTTATTTTAGTTAGATGTTGTTCTAGTATTTCTAATTTTTCACAATTCAAGTAAAACAAAATTTAAACAGATAAATAAACTGCAGCCATCTCTCTTATCCAATATCTTCTTTAAATCCTCATCCGCACTATTTACTCATCAATTGTATATGTTTTAACCAGTGTTTGGAAAGGTCAACTGGAAATCAACTTAATTTTTAAGCAAATATTTTGGTACTTCTGTCTCAATATCCGACTAGATGGTTCCGTCCCAGGCGCCTGATGGACCCCGAAAGGTTCCTGACGGAGCTTGGGCCATTTCCTGAGACTCTAACACACGACTCAACTGAAGAGCTGGTGGCCGCCTGGGAAAGGGCGGCCGCTGGAGCTTTAGACCGCGTCATGCCTTTGCGGCCTCTGACCCGATGCCGATCTCAATTGGCTCCTTGGTTCTCTGAGGAGCTGAGAGAGATGAAGCATCGGAAAAGACGCCTAGAGAGCATCTGGAGGACTAGTCAATCCGATTCCGACTGGACAGAGGTGAGGTCTTATATCAAGACCTACCTAGTGGCGATAAAAGCGGCAAAATCTAACCATTTTTCCGCTCTTATTGCATCTGCAGAGAACCGCCCAGCCGCCCTGTTTAGAGTGACCCATTCCCTTCTTCGGGGGGGGGAGTGCGGGAAGATCCCTTGCAGGGTCGTGCTGAGGATTTTGTGCAATTCCTGCACAATAAAGTCGCTCGGATTCGGGATGGCTTGGACTCTGATTGGAAGAGTCCACGGGAGGAGATGAGGGCAGGTCTTGAGAATGTTATCTGGGAGGAGTTTGATCCTGTGACTCCCGAGGATGTGGACAGGGTTCTGGGTAAGACTAGTGCCGCCACGTGTTTATTGGACCCGTGTCCCTCCTGGTTGGTACTGGCCTCCCGGGAGGTGACACGAGGCTGGCTCCAGGCGATTGTAAGTGCTTCTCTGTGTGAGGGTGCCTTTCCTGCCGCCTTGAAAGAGGGGGTAGTGAGGCCCCTCCTCAAGAAGCCTTCCCTGGACCCGGCTGAATTAGCCAACTATCGTCCAATCTCCAACCTTCGTTTTGTGGCGAAGGTTGTTGAGAGCGCGGTGGCATGACAACTTCCCCGGCACCTGGATGAAGCTATCTATCTAGACCCGTACCAGTTGGGCTTCAGGCAGGGATACAGCACAGAAACGGCATTGGTCGCGTAGGTGGATGATCTCTGGAGGGCTCGGGACAGGGGCTGCTCCTCTGTCCTAGTCCTATTAGATCTCTCAGCGGCTTTTGATACCATCGACCATGGTATCATGCTGCCGCGGTTGAGGGGGTTAGGAATAGGGGGCACCGTCCTACGGTGGTTCTCCTCCTTCCTCTCCGACCGCTCGCAGTTTATGTTGGCAGGGGGACAGAGGTCGACCTCGAGGCGTCTCGCATGGGGAGTGCCGCAAGGGTCGGTCCTCTCGTCCCTCCTGTTCAACATTTATGTGAAGCCGCTGGGTAAGATCATCCGTGGTTTTGGGGTGAAGTGTCATCTGTACGCTGATGATACTCAACTGTACATCTCCACCCCGGACCACCCCAATGATGCCCTTGATGTGATGTCTCGCTGCCTGGAGGCCGGGTGGGTCTGGATGGGGAGGAACAGGCTCAGACTCAACCCCTCCAAGACTGAGTGGCTGTGGCTTCCGGCACCCCGATATAGTCAACAGGTGCCATCGTTGACTATTGGGGGTGAATCTTTGACCCCCACGGAGAGGGCTCGCAATCTGGGTGTCCTCCTGGATGCACGGCTGTCTTTAGAAGAGCATATGACGGCCGTGACCAGGGGGGCCTTTTATCAGGTTCGCCTGATTCGCCAGTTGCAGCCCTTTCTGGACCGGGATGCCCTGCGCAGTCACTCATGCCCTTGTTACCTCCCAGTTGGACTATTGTAATGCTCTCTACATGGGGCTCCCCTTGAAGAGCACTCGGAGGCTCCAGCTGGTCCAGAATGCGGCCGCGCGGGTGGTTATGGGCGCAACTCGTTGTGCCCACGTGACACCCCTCCTGCGCGAGCTGCACTGGCTCCCAGTGGTCTTCCGGGTGCGATTCAAGGTGTTGGTTACCACCTTTAAAGCGCTCCATGGCATAGGACCCAGGTACCTTCGAGACCGTCTTCTGCCACCAATAGCCTCCCACCGACCAGTCCGCTCCCACAGAGAGGGTCTTCTCAGGGTGCCATCGGCCAAGTTATGTCGGCTGGCGACACCCAGGGGGAGGGCCTTCTCTGTGGGAGCCCCAGCCCTGTGGAATGAACTACCCCCGGAAATACGTAAGATCTCCGACCTCTGCGTGTTTCGCTGCGCACTGAAGATCCTATTGTTCCGCCAGGCCGGGCTATCAACATAATAGTTTTAAATTGGGGTATTTTAAATTTCTGGGGTTTTAATTGAGCCAATTTATTTAATCATTTTAAATTTTAATTGCTGTTTTGTCTTGTTTTTAAATAGGCTGAACATCGCCCTGAGTCCTTCGGGAGAAGGGCGGTATAGAAATAAAATTATTATTATTACTATTATTATTATTATTAATAATAATAATAATAATAATATGCTGCTGCATTTAAATAAAACTTTTGGCATAGGAGAACAGAAAAACATCAGAAACAAAACAAAAACAACCACTATTCTTCTGTGAAAAATAAATAACTTGTCTGAAAAGTCTACAACAAAAACCACTACAACAGAACTGAAGGATGCTATATTTTCCAAGCATCTTCCCCGCTTTTCCAATCTCAACTACAAACATATTTCCTTTCATCTATCAGTGACAATCTTTTATACAGTGTGTTCGAAAGTTCAAAAACTGTCAGCAGTTTGCAAGGAGTTTAACCAATTGTTAGATATAAATCATATTTCCCCCAACTGTCATACCAACTGTTTGATATAAATCACACAGTCACTTAGGGATAACTCTTGGTGTTCTTTTTTTCTCCAGCTTAGAAAAAAAATCAAAACTTAAAACTTTACACAGGTATTAAGGTATTTTACAGTAATTGCTTAAGCTTTACATGAAGTAGATATATAACCATTTATTGTACAATGTAGCCCTAAGCAGATTTAACTGAAAATGAACCTCACAGTATACTATAGAATAAGAATTATACCCAGAAGTGTAATCTTTGTTTCATTTTTAATTGTGATTGGCTAAAGCAGGAAACTCAGATACACATTTAACATTGCCAAAGAAATAAATATACTGTATATGTGCAGAATTTTCAGGTGAGTTTCTGTATCTCCCTGTCTTCCCCACAATAATCCATTTCTTCCTACCTGTAGTTGCTGCTGCCATTTCTCTTTGCCTTCATCCCCTCTACCCGTCCATGAACCATCAGTAAGAAGAGCAAGTAAAGTGTTGGTTAGTTATTGCACATCAGGTTTTTTTCAACGTCATCAATTGTTTACTCAAACTGGGCCAGCAAATAAGCAGCAGAAGTGACAACCCGAAGCAGAACTGAAAGCCTCTATTTGACAGCAGCTTTAGACAGGCTAAGAAGTACATGTGACAATGGCTCCAGAACAGGACAAAATATTCCCATTTGTCCAAGAACTGATGTACCCTATAACTGATGCAGCCTCCTTATTACAATCCTAGAGTTGGGTTTTGTTTTTAGAGCAGTTTAGAATACAGAAGAAAGTGGCTACAGGCATTGGTCATGGGGAAGGATAAGTGAGGATCAAGTGACTTATGCAATCATGTTATTCAAGGATCTTATGTAAGCGGAAGCCTTTCCAGTTACTTCAATCCTCGGTGTAGAAACAAGTCAGCTTGTGGAACAACTGTAAAATAGTGATTAAGGGACAAAATTGGTTCAAATCTGCCCTCAATTACAGTTACATGGATGCATTTAGGCAAATTACTATCCTTTTCTCTAGTAGGAATAAAAAGACAGATGGAACACAGAAGAGAAATTCATTGTCGTCACCGCCACCACCAATCCAAATTATAAGAGCTCCTACAATTGAGACATAAAACTGAATTTTAAAAACATCTTGGAAGGAAATGGTGTACGAGAAGTTCTTGATTTACAGTCATTTTCGATCCTTTCATGTTATGACAGCCATGGAATGTGGGTTTTGTGGCCCATAAAGCATTCCTGACCATGGTAAGTGGTCGTTCAGTGTCCCCAGGAGCACATGACCATATCCTGAACAGGTCAGCTTTACGATTCATTGCAGCACTCTGCAGCACATTTAATGAAAGATGTTTGTTTAAGGATCTTGGCGAAAAAGCTAGAAAATTGTTTCTGGTCATGTGGGTACCTCAATTTATAACTATAACAACTTATGACCAGATTTCCAGTCCTAACTATAGTCATAAGTCAAAGACTATCTGTAAGATTGTTTAATTATCTAAATTAACTTAACAGGTATGATCAAAGGCAGTGATTCCCAAATGGTTGGCTATAAAAATCTACTACCTGGTTTGTCCCAGCTTCTCTGTAGTCACCAGCCAAAGTTTACTCACCAATTCATCTCATTTCATTCTCATCCTCCTGCTGCCTCTCCACATTCATGGCCAGTTAGCTGATTAGACCAGACCTATCCCAAATCAGCTCCTGGGTGTTCAAAGCAAACCAGCTATACAAGCCAGAAAGGATCACTGGTAGTGAGCTAATCAGTCTGCTTGCTGCCTTCTACAAAAAACTGGTTCTTTGATATATGCAAGTGATAAAACTGTGATGTGAATACTAACATTTTAAAAAATGACAACAGTGAACAAGTTACCAACTGCCAGTCTAAACTGTGATCTCTCACAAACAAACCCAAAAGGAAAGTGTGATCTAGAAACTATAAAGATGAAAATTTAAAAATGAGATTTCCCTGAGCCCACTCTCTTAGAATTCAGAATTTTTTACTGAGTAACATCTTAACCAACAAGTTCTGACATGATTTATTGTTATTATTGCAATGGGTACATTAAAAATCAAGTGGTAAATATTTAATTTGGGGGGGAAATGCACTGGGAATGAGTAGGCAATGTAAATATATTCGTTTTATTCACCTCTGAACATACAGTCTTATGCGCTTTAAGACTAAAATGTTGTGAGGTCTTTCATTGGATAGCTCTTACATTTTCCAAACATTCATCTGAGAAAACGTTATCACAGAGAAGACAACATACAATATTTGGCTATGGTAGTTCACATGTAATTTATAGTAGGCAGTTAAAAAAATTGACCAAATTTATGTAAGCAGCAAGGTTCTAACATGCATTTCATATCTTTGATTGAGCTGTCATCACAAACTGGAATGATGCTTTGAGGAAGATAAAATTTAACTAATTTGATGCTATATTTTGATTAGTAGCCTCAATTTATCTAGAAGTTCACAATGACCTGATTTGTTGATACAGACCAATTTTGTACTTAAATGATAAAGCAACAAATCCATTTATATGGAGTAACACTGAAGATTCATTCAGATATAGTAAAGCTATCTCAAATTATTATTTATTTTTAGCTGCTCCTTACACTTCTTGGAAAATTGCTCCTCCAATATCATTATGACAACTACTGCTAATGGCAAGGCTTAGAATAAACCTGCAGGACAGTCCTTGCTAGGGACATATGGGTGAGCCATATGATGTCTTCTTGCAGACCTATTTTTCCTCCTTCTACCATATGTCAAAAGTATTAGGAATCAAGACTTTTGTCATTACATGTCTACTGAAGTCATTTTCAGGTTATCGGAAGTTAACACTTGATAATAAAACATATGTAATGAGATGGGCTTTTAAAATGATAAAATTGTGGCATCAAGATTAAAACATTTTTGCTTTTTCTTTCAGATGAAGAAATAAAATAATTGAGTTGTCTTGTATAGCTGACAGCTAGAAAGAGGGGACATCCAATTTTGCAAATTACTCTATTGTCAGTTATTTCCTCAAGCATGAACAAAAATATTTAGCTGCAAAAAAATCTTAAAATAACTAGAATGTTTTAAATGTTCTGTAAAATAAAAGTAAGAAGCCTAAAGTTTAAAGAAAAACAAATGACGACTGCCTATTATAAAATTTAATTTCTGCTAATTTTTTCTCCTCCCAGATACATTTCTTGATGTTTTCTCAGCTTCCGTACTTTTGTTGAAAGCAATTTATCAATATTTCTGCAGTACTAACACTATCTAGTGGGCTAAGTATGACTTATGTTTAACACAGATGGAAAATAGTAGTTGTACTTGTAGTGTTTATTTCAACTTGTGTCAAACAGAGTTTAAAGGCTTGGGAAAATATTTTGAAATGCTGACAGATGTACAATCACATGGCATCTTGTTTCACAAGTTCACAATTAACAGTTTTCAAAATTTATTTCTCTGTTTCCTTGGACATGAACCCAGTAGAGGGATTGTTTCAGCCTGCCTCATTAGATCTAGCAGAGAAGAAATATTATGGGTACCATGGGCTAGGGACCTACATGTGCTCCTGATGGAAAATCCACCATATAGAACAGGGTGTCAAACTCAATTTCATTGAGGGCCGCATCAGGATTGATGCGCAGGGGCAGAGTGAGTGTGGCCGGAATGGGCGTGGCCGGAGTAGGCGTGGCCAGCTCGACGTCCTGCCCTCTGCCAGAAAAACAGAGTCTGGTAGGGCTGCACGTGGCCCTCTCAAGCTGTTTTTGCTGGCAGGCACACTGCAGGCCAGTCATTCACCGTTTCCAGGGCAGCCCCATGGGCCAGTTCTAAGCACCCCAAGGGCCAGATCCGGACCACAGGCCTTGAGTTTGACATCCACGATATGGAACATCCTTTACCCCAAAATTACATTAGCTCTATAAATGTATATATTCAAAAACCTTCAAGACCTGGTTATATTATCAGGCCTGGGACTCCAAGGGAATCAACGACTTGCCTTGATGGCTCCACTGTTAAGATTCCATTCTTATCATCCCTTATCAACCCTCTAGGATTGTATCTTTGGTTTTTATGATATTTATTTATATGGATTTTTATACTTTATACCTGTTGCTTTTACATTTGTTATTTATCTGATTATTGTGTACTGCCCAGAAGTTAACTTTAGGTGAGAATAAGGGGGTAGGGGGATTTAAATCTGATAGACAGACAAATGATAGACAGACAGCCTTCAGAGTCCATATATAAAATATTACTGAGGCTAAAGTTTATTTGATTGGATTAGACTTGTTAAACTTGCATAGTGAATTCTGCAGCGTAACAAATATGATTGATATTCTCTGTTGAGTGAACTCATAATTACTCCATACTACTTTGATACTTTTAATGCTATAAAACAGCCACGTACTTATTGGATCCCAAGTTATGAATCATATAATCTTGTTGTGTACTTTGCACCAGCAATAATTAATCTCACACTCTTACCTTCTCTTGCTTTTTTACAAGAATGCTCAAATTGAGATATTTTGAGGAATAATGTTTTCAATTAATTTTAGTAAATATTCACATATTTTAAAAATAAGCATTTCTAGGTTATCATGAAAAACACATTTACCTAAGAATAAATCCAACTGGGCATATGGAGTCATTCTTCTGAGTAGACATGCACGAGGTGCACTAACAGTGGCACAAATATATTGTCAAATAGGTTTATATAATATTATTGGGAACAATTATTGGAAAAATAAATGATGAGCACCAGAGCATCTGTTTTCTGTCATTTTATTTCTAAACATATACAGACATGAAAGGCCAAGACAACTGTAATCTTATTTATTGGATTTATTATGATAGCCCAGACAGTCAGTCTCACGGCTCCACCCTAATTTTCTTGAGCCAAAGTGATGTCATGTCCAAAGCAGCATTAAGACTTCATTGCTACAATTCCAATTTTTTCTGAAGTCTCCACCCTCTTTCTTCATAGCATGACACTACAAAAATAAGAGGGCCATCAGTGACCTTTCTTAGGGCAGGCACAATGGAAGCAGTACATTCTATAAACTTTCACTTTCCATAATAAGGAGGTGTAATAATTCAGAAACAAATCCACTCAAAGCAGTTTCAGTAAAAACAAAACAAACTATGACAAGATTATGGTTCTTCCTAAAACCACATACTGCTGTCTTTACTAGCAATCAGACTAGCTTTACCAGGCTGACAATCATTCTATCTAAAGAAAGTCAGAATACCAAAAAAAAAAAAGAAAAAGAAAAGAAAAAAGCCAGTTATTGCAACTTTATTTTGCTAAAAATAGTTTTCCTTTACATTGTACTTTACCAATATGTTCTCTTGAGCTGTTTGACTGCAATTTCCATCATCCTCATTCATCATAGTCATGTTAATGGAAGATAATAGGAATTATGGCTGAATGCCTCTATCAGGTTAGGAAAGGAAATCATATTTCACATTAGATATTTTACTTCCATTCGACTCCAGATTCTAATAAACAATTTTATTTAAAATAATTAAAGCTAACCTATTTATACTTATTTATCTAGGAGAAAGTGCATTAAATTAGATAGAGCTATATATTTTTAAGGGGAATTCAATGAAAGATGTGGATAACAGAGTTAGCAAAATGTTAAGTATATGTTAAGAACTTCTACACTAAGCCAAATACAAGATGACATAGAATTAAAATCCCACTTTTCAATATTATAAAGGTACCAATCAAATATAATAAATGAAAAGCAAAACCCATGTTATATCTATTCCAACGCTCCTTTATAAATTGCAAAGTCCAAATAATATTTAAATACAAGCCCAAGTCTATATAAGTAAATTACCTATAACCATTCACTTTTAGAACAGTATTAACAATGTCAATGAAATCATTAAAAGGCTACAGTGAAATACCATTTAAATGTATTGCACAAACAATTATCCTGCATATTTAACTGGTATCATTTATCAGCCGACTTACACTTGTTAATAAAACAAAGACACATAAAACAAAATAATAAAAAACTGCAAATGATACTGTGTATTTTGCAATGAAATATCAGCGCAAAATGGGATGAATAAGAACCCTATGCACAAACAAGTTTAAAATTCAAACTTTCTCAGAAATCTAAAATAGAATCAAAATATGTTTATCAGAAATTTTATAACAGATCATACAAGAATGTTAAACGAAATGGACAACTACTTTATACTTAGCACTTCTCTCAAAATATGCAGAATTCACGGTGACTTTTGCAATCAAATACTCAGTGGTCATCAACCAGTCATCAGGTTTTTTTAAAAAAATAAAGTTGCACTCAAAAAGCAGAAAAGTAACACTTCCAAACAGCACCACGATTTAAACACAATGCACCATATGTTGATTCTCAGCTTACAAGTTTGCCTGCTTCTTTGCTTCCCTCTAGTTTCCTCCCCCCCCCCATCCTATACATCTGATTAATACCAGCTGTTTCCCTCGATCTTTCCATTCAAGCCCGCAGGAGCCTTCTTTCTCAACTTTAAACTCCACTCTGCAGCCGAAAAACATACAGCCACAAGGGCCTTGGGATTGGAAATGCAAAAAGGAGGAGATAGCGCTTCCACTGCAGAGGTCCAGATCTACAATTTACTATATAACCACACCCACCGCATTGCAGAAGCCATGAGCGGGGGAGAGACGGGGTGGCGGGGAGGGGGGGGCAGACTGGAGGCCACGGAGAGAGACAGAACACGATGCCACCAACCGAGTGCCCTCGCACCAAAAAAAAGCCACGCCAGACGGGTGCAGCGAATCCTGCAAAAGAGCAGTCAAGTTGAAAGAAACCCAGGGACGTGAACAATTCTAAGTTAAACAAGCGCGGCGGAGTAAAAACCACATGGCATTTAGGGCGGGATGAAGCTACTTTTTTCTTCTGCCGCCAAAACTACTTCGCAGCATTGCCACAGAAGCGGAGGCATTTTTTTCTTCTTTTAAAAAGTATCAACCCACTCACTCCACCCCTTTATTTCCATTTCTTGACGTTAAAAAAACCCCAATCCAGATCCCCGTCAATAATTAAGAGGTAATCAGGAACGATGCTTAACGGACAGCAGTTATCACAAGGCGAGGCACATCAAGAAACGTTGAGAGCGCAGACGGCCAAAAAATGATTAATACGACCTTGAAACTCTTGGAAATTCCTGTAAGAAGTCGTCCCACTTAACGGGGGCGAGCGGGAGGGGGGCAACTCAGAAAGAAAAGTGAGGTTCTGCGCACAACTCCAAAGGAGGCACCAAGACTCATCCGCGCATTTCTTTCATTTTAGACCCAGAACTCAATAGACGTACTCAAGACACCCAAGCAAAGCGAAGACTTCCCTATGAGGAAAATCAGGCCACCGGGAGTCTTCCCTACCGCCTGAACAAGCCTAGCCCCACACCATCAAATAAATCACTGTTGGGGCTGCGGGTGTCCTACTGGGAGTTTCCCTCAAAAAACGGGAATGAAAAACTGACGGGCTGAATACACCCAGGCTCGGCTTCGCGTTCGCGTGCAGTTTTTGCTAGGTGACCCTTTCGCCAAATGTAGAGAGAGACAAGCGGGTTGCACGAAGCGCGCCTGAGCAAAAGTCAACCCTGCCGCCTCCCAAACTCCGGCTCCACACGGACTTCTTCCCAATTTCCCCTCGGCCGAGGAGCGCTATAAAAGAAATGACGACGCCAACATACCACCTTCCCCCTCCCTTTAACGATGCGACTCTATTCCTTCAGGATTCCACCGTCTCCAAAGGGAGCCGCTGCAGACCCTAATCGTGCAGGGAGGGAAGGAAGGAAAGAAAAAAAGTCAACTTGCATGTGCGAGCATTACAAGACCATTTGCCGGCCCACTCTGACAAATACACCGCCACTTCCAGCCAATTCATGCTGCGGTTTGCCTCTGCGTTTCCTCGCGCCGACCCGATGCAGACTATACCATTCCTCCACGAGCCCTTCAGCGTTTATCGCTCCCCTCCCCCAGTTTTTTTTTCCCCTCCCCAAGCGCCCTCTTTCCCAGCCCCAATCTTCAGGGCACACCGGGAGGATACGTAAATCAGCAATAAGAACTTGGCCGGGACTAGTAAATTAAGCGTACTTCGCCATCTAAATCAAGTCATCCGTGCCTAGTTTAGCCAAGTCATCCAATGAATTGGCCAGTTGGACCCAGGCCATAAATTCCTCTCGTTTGCGTGCTTGTGTGAATGTGCAGCGACTTTCTACCCAAGTTTTTTTTTCCCTCCCCACCACACCCCACCTGGTAGACACGGGACGCAAACGTACATATCCGCCCATCCCGTGCAACACCGGCGTTTTGCAGACCGATCCTGCTCGAAACCTTTCGCCGCGAACTGTTAACTTAAAAATGGCTTCTAGTATATACATCACTACAGACTTAAATCAATGCAGAAGAGGAAGGCCTTAAAAGCTGTTGATCTTCCCCATTTCTCCAAATCTACTCTACGTATGAGATTTTCCCCAAACTCCGTGACGACCCCATGCAAAAGGCGACAGGGGAGGTCTGCGTACCTTATCCAAAAAGCCGCAGAACCCGGACCCGGAGATCGAAGTCTGTTCCAGCGCGTCACAAGGACGTGCAGCAGCTGCAGCAGTCAGAGCCACGCGTCAGCAGCAGCAGCACAGCCGGGCTCTGCCCAGGACGAGCCCTCCGCAATTTTCAGCAAATCAGAAATGTGCAAGCGCTTCTAAGACCCCCGACCGACCTAAACGAGGTAGGAGCTACATCCGGCCACTTTTTTTTTTTTAAGTAGAAAATCAATTCTTTTACTTAGAACCGGATGCTGTACCATGAACACTTAATTATCAAAGCCGGTCTCTCAGGCCTTATTACACCTGGCATAATGTCTGCATTTGCAAAACGGCGTTGGTCGCTTCTACTTTGTTTTGAAGGAAAAGCAATCGGTTGAGTAACACCAACAGTTATTTGTCATCTCTTCATCAGAGACTGGAAAAGAAGGGTGGGGGGAAGATGCTCCATCCAGAAGATTCCCAGGTTGCTCTCTTCCAACTACTCTTTTATTCTACGCTTTGCCACTGCAGCAAATAAATATGGAAACAAGAAGGCAAGGGCAGCTTTGACACTCTTCTTGCCCTCCTGGTCTGACCACCGAAGACAGGATTCGACTATCTTATTGGCTAGGGAAGGAGAACAAGCGGAGTCTTCTGCCTGAAGCTCTGGATAGTGCAGCACAGAATTAATAAGGAAGAACCACCTAATTTTCTCAACCACTGTAGCCTGGTGTGGGGAGATGGGGGTTTAACTCAACTACTTCAGTTTTTAACATCACCCACCAAGAGGGACAGAGAACTCAAGCAGAGGCAAAAATCCTTCTTCCATCTCTGCACATCCCAGAGGCCGTAGTCCTGTAGTCCACTGCTTTTTGTATAGTTCCTCTCTCTGGATAATACAAGTGTCCCTCCTGCAGTATGCTAAGAAATGGGATGTGTAAACACCCATTGGAAGTTGCAGAAGAGATTGTAGATGAAGGGTCAGAGATACCACCACCAGTTGTCCAATCTTGTGCAACTGCGAAAGTAGTTGACAGCTTTTGTTTTCTGTCACACTAAAAATGACAAAATTGATAAAAATGTGCATTTTTGTCAAAGATGGCAAATGAGAACCTGCACAGCCCAAGAATATGATTGTTTGTGTTGGCTAGAAGTTCATTAGTACATCAACATGTCTTCCTTTCAAAGCAGGTTATAGTGATTTCCCTAAGGTAGCTTCACATTATTGTTACCAGAAGGGGAAAGACTGAAAACAAGAACTTAAGCCACAGCAGATCTAAAATTCCAAAATTTTAGAAGTTGGTAGTTAAGATGAGTGCTACCTCTGACTCATATGACTTTCACTAGGCCAAACAAAAAAGAATAATAGCGGCTTTATTTAGATTATGTGAACAACTGTACAGCCAAATACCTTGTACTGTTTCATAGTAATTGCTTTTCATATCATTCCCCAATATTAATTCACATAGTTGATCAAATGTTTTAGTTCTATCAGCCTGGAATTTTTGTTTGGGTTACTATATGTCAGGGTGGGCAGCTGTGGCCTTTTTACAACTTGTGGACTTCAACTCCCAGAATTCCTGAGACAGCCAAGCTGGCTCAGGAATTCTGGGAGTTAAAATCCACAGGTTGTAAAAGGGCCACAGTTGCCCACCCCTGCTATATGTGGATAAAATTTATTTCTGTATGAAAGGTTTACCCAATTACCCATTTAGCCATTCTTCCATGCTTTCATCCCTGGGAGGAAATTGTTTGGGTATTGTTCTAGATTGAGAACTCAGTAATTGTGAGGAGGCTCGGCTGGTGAACTCAACACTTTATTTGAACACAACAGTAACTAGTAACCACAACCAAGAACGTGAGGACAAAGACAAAAGTTGCCGTCTGACAGCTGCTTAAATACTAGCTGTCAGATCGGCGGTAACCAATACGATTGGAGCATTTTCCCGCTGACTGCCTGCTCGCGTCTAACCCAATCAGAGCAGGGCAGCAACAAGGGAGGTTTCAGCGGAGGTCGTAATAGTGAGGACTTAACAGGTATAAATTGTACTGCCTCCACAGCATGGCCTTAACATGGCTCCACAATGGGCTTATATTGAGCCATGTCTAGAGGGTAAGAAAAATTACCTTAGAATCAAATAATCCTAGTGCTGGAAGAGACCTAGGAGATCTTCTAGTCCAACCCCCACTGCCCATGATAGGAGTCCTTATTCCATCCTGAACAAATGGTTATACAATCTTTTCTAAAAAAAACTTCCAGTACTGGAGTATCCACAACTTCGGGAGGCAAGCTGATCCACTAATTGTTCTCACTATCAGGAAATTTGTCCTTAGTTCCAGGTTGGATATCCTTTGATAAGCTTTCTATCCATTGCTTCTTGCCCTACCCATAGGTGCTCTGCAGAATAAATTAATCCCCTCTTCCTTGTGACAGCTCTTCAAATATTGGAAAACATCTATCTTGTCATTAAACATACCTAGTTCCCTTAGTCATTCATTTTATGGTTTAACCTGCAGCCCCTTATTATCTTTGTTGCTTTTCTATGTATTCTTTCTAGGACCTCAGCATCTCTTGTATTGTGGTAACCAGAACTGGATGCAGTATTCCAATATTCTTTACCTTCCTGTGGAGAATTTATTTCCTGGTCTGGACTACCTAGTGGGGCTCACCAATGTGACAGTGAAGAGACATTACATTTATTTTCCTGGCTGAAATATGAATCTTACCAGTTATGGAAAAAAACCCACACCAACTGTAATGGTGTATGAGAATGACCTTGGGGCACTGGGAAGAACTGCAGCCAGGGTAATGGTCGGATAGGAGGCAGCTTAGCCCACAACAGGAAATGTGGGTGTGACAAACCCTCTCAGAAGGAACCCTCCCTAATTTCTTTGGATGTAAAGGTGATGGGGAACAAATGTATTTTCAGAGTTGCATAGCTCTGTTATTGTAAACTTACAATAAAGTGGAATTAGTGGAATCTGAGTGTGCTTCTTGTCTGGACATCAACTACCATAAAGAATATGTAGGAGGATGGTACTCATAAGGACTGGAATTTCCATCCCATCATTTTATTCTTTTTTGTCTCCAAAGGACTGCTGATCTCAACCTAATGAACATTCAATGGTATGTGTGAGTGTGTGTGAGAGGGGAGTGGTGTGTTCTGCTGTGTTGAAATCATCTTGAAGTGATTGTTTTTGATTATGTACTATCAAGTAGCAGCCACACAGACAGACCTTCAAAATGATTTGTCCCAAACTCGGATCTTCCACTGGTACGGCCATCATTTCTGTAAGTGAATACATCCTCTTACTGTTTGTCATTCTTTTCTTCTCTTTTCACTATCCCAAGTCTCCACCTCCAAAGTCCATGAATTGAAAGGTTATTGTTCAGTCGCTAAGTCGTGTCAAACTCTTCACAATCCCATGGACCATAGTGTGCCAGGATCTCCTGTCTTTTACTGCCTCCTGGAGTTTGCCGAAATTTGTTGATTGATACTATAACCATCTCATCCTCTGCCATGCCCTTCTCCTTTTGCCTTCAATCTTTCCCAAGATAATGTTCCAAATGAGCATTAGATATTGATCTGTACTACAAACTTAAAATAATTGGCTATTTTTCATATTCTTTTGGAATCCTAGCTAAGCAACTTCAATCAGCTGTCCTCAAGTAACCCCCTAAAGTGATTCCAGAATACAAAAATAATATTTATAATCCAATTTATTTTTCATTGATTCAACTAATTTTATCTGGAAATAAGTTTCACTGACTTCATAGGAATTTAAAGGTTTAATTTAATTTAAAGATTTTAATTGTTTAGAACTGAATTGATTAGAAACTAATCATTTCAATAACCTATTTTAAGGTATTGTAAAATGTTTCCGAAGATGGTGCACTTCAGATGAGCCCTAACTTCTTCAGAAAGTTATGACATGTAATCAATGTCATCTGGAAACATTACATTGATGAAACCATTCTAGAACCTGCTTATATTTAATGATCCCTCCTGGAAAAAATAAATAAATTGTAATAAAAATGTATACATTTCTGCTGTGCAGTTAGCTATGGAAGATTGAATTGAATGTGACACTTGTATCTCCTATCCAGGTTTGAAGGCAAATTGTTTGAATTTGCTAAGTGGTATAACTGATTTCTCGAATGTTTTTGGAGACTGACTTAGGACCACTGGACGCTAGATATTATTTATTAACATTGTGTTTTATTTATTGTAGTTTATTTTGATCTGCTGAGAGTGCAGTGGTTTTATTTTATTTTATAATAAGCTCCCTTGAATCAATTATAATTTAGAAAAATATATCAAACATATTTTATCAAATAAAACAAAAAATACAATTTAAAAGGCGTTCAGAACATAATAGAAGTTGAATGAGAAGCAATCAAATTATTGGTAATGAACTGGAATTTGTATGCAACAAGATTTAATGTGAACTAATTTAAGAATGTATTCTAATAAGAATTCTAATATTTGTGAATGCAGTTCTGCTAATAGAAAATATGTATGCTCAGATTTCCCTTCCTTCTGCAGCCCCTGAATCCCTTCTGGTTGTTTTCCTGAGCTCTGAATGGAAGTTTTTCCGAGACAGCCTAAGATTGGAGAATTGTAACACATTAGAAAAGCAAGAAAAATGAGATATACTCCTTTTGTGTATGTTCAAAAATGTATTTCAGCTTTGATAATGCTATACCCTTTGGATTGGTTACAGCAGTGGTTCTCAACCTGTGGTGGGCTGAGCCCGGGGGGTTGGGAGAGGCGCAATGTCATGGTCCATGAAGGCTTCAAGAAATGTTATGATTTAAATCTTGAGTTAAGTCTTTGTGATCTGTGGCCATGGCCCACAAAAAGTATCTAAAAAGGGCCCGTGGTGAAGTAAAGGTTGAGAACCACTGGATTACAGTGGTCTTTGACAATCCTGAAAATAACCAGAGTTTAGTGGAAAAGCTAAGAACACACACACACACACAGGTCCCACCATTCTGCCCCAAAAGAAAACAGTTTTCAGCTCTTTCTAAGTCTGTCACTGTCAATCTTTCCATGTCAAGAACCCCTCCCCTCTTTCTTTACTGTTCAGAGAACACCAAAGGCAGCTAACAATGTAACAATAAAATATATATAGTTGAAATGTGATAAAACAAATTTAAAACACTATTCAACAACTTACAACATTTTCACTATTTCAGTGCAGAGTAAGCGTTTTAAATTACATCGAATAGAAAAATGTAAAAATGCTTATAAAAAGAGTACTTGTTATGGTTTTAAAACACAGACATGGGGGCCTGAATACTCTTTCTGTATGATAAAACACCTGCCTCACCTCCTTTGCCAGAGACACTTGAAAAGGACCTCTGAAAATGACAATATGTCTAGACTGATACATAAATGATCTGGTGTCAGCCTCCTCTGGAACCACCTGTGCTCCTTTCCCTGACATCTGGTGTATTTCGAAATAGTCCTTAAAGATACTCCTCAATTTAGGACCACAACTGGGGCTAGAACTTCCTTTGCTAAACAAGGCAATCATTAAGTGAATTGCTTCCAATTTTGTGACCTTTTTGCCACAGTCATTGTGTGAATCCGGCTTTCCCTATTGACTTTGCTTGTCAGAAGCCCCCTGGGAAGATTGTAAACAGCAATCACCTGACCCTACAACATCGTGACCACTGTAGATACATGCTGGTTGCCAAGCACCCAAATTCAGATCACATGACTGCAGGGGACCATGGGAATATTGCATGGTTGTAAATGTGAGGGGCTGTCATAATTCACTTTTTTCAATACATCATACCTTTGAACAGTCATTAAATGAAGCAGCATAAGGTGAGGATTACTTGGGTATTTTAAGCAAATACATTATTTGACAATATAATATATTTAGAGCAAGTGGATTAAATATATGGAGGAAAGACTAAACTTCCATAGTTTGCTAGAAGTTGGGATTGCAGAAAAACTTTGGGTGAAGAATGATCATATTCTCTTTCACTTTTTCTAAAATTGACATATAATAAGACATGAAATATTATCTTCCTACTAATTCCTAGTGTCTTGAGACTAGAAAGACACCAGTGTCTGATATTACTGATGAAATAAAAATGATAATTGTGTCCTTTCAGACTGCAACCCTCTATTTACTTAATGGGAAATAAATGCCACTGAGCTCTGTCTGAGTAAACATAGAGATAAGATTACACTATAAAGAGCAAACAATTTATGAACTAATTACTATGAGCAGGATCCATGTTCAGAATAGGATGATCTAACTACAATTTCATATGCCTTTCAAAAGTTAACTTCTAGAAACTGGCGGACCATTTATAATGATCAGTGCTATGCCAAACAAGATGTTTGTAAACTGAACTTCCTTTGGACAAAAGAATTTATAGGGATCTTTAAAAACTGTAAGAACATTGTTAATAAGAACAAAGTTAAATATTGTCATATATAAAAGTACAACATACTGTACCTTGGATCAATAAAGTACTGTATGAACCTACTAACATTGCCAACCAGCCTGCGGGGTGCTTAGATCTGGCCTGCAGGGCTGCCCTGGAAACAGCAAAGAACCAGCCCACAATGCCTCTTCCACAGAAAAATGGAGCTTGGGAGGGCTGTGGGTGGCCCTCGCAAGCTCCATTTTTGCTGGCAGAGGGTTGCAGGAAACCATCGCAGCTGACAATGGAGCTCGGGAGCCCATTTTCGCTGGCAGAGAGTTCTGGACACCACAGGTGCCCCCGACACAAGCGACATTGAGCTGGCCACACCAACCCTGGCCATGCCTACCCCGGCCCCCCAAGGTCAAACAACCCTGATGTGGCCCTCAATGAAATTGAGTTTGACACCCCTGGTATAGTGTATCACAAAGACTGCACTCCATTGCAAAACTCACTGCAGGATCTGGAAGCTTAGAGCAGGGATCACCAACCTTTCAGACCTCAGGGACCACTAAATTCATAATTTTAAATCCTGCAGACCATTAATATGAATTTTTAAAAAAGATAAATAGTATTTAGTGCAATATAAAAAATGCAAATAATTTTTCTACGGACCACCAAAATTTTCTCGCGGACCACCATTGGTCCATGGACCACTGGTTGGTGGCCACTGTCTTAGAGTATGCTTCTTAAACACTTAGGATAGCTCTATTGTTGCATGTATGTGCATGGGTCCACTGATGTAATGAAATCTTCCAGTTTCCTCTTGGTACAAAGGTTAATAAGGTGCCAAGTATTTTATTTGTTTATCTATTATTTCCTTACCTTTCTCTTCTGGTGAACACTTAACACAGTTAAATATATGAATATAAAGTTAACCAATACAGATTAAAAATAACAATAACATAAATTATAAAATTACCCAATAGTTTAAAACCTAGCAAAGGAAAAGCATTGTACAAATTCCTTAAATGTTGAGAGAGTGTTAGATACAATACCAAGGAACTAACCTAAGACAAAGCTCTATCCTCAATGCCTAAAACATGAACACTGACAGAAGTGCATCTTCAAGACAGCCTTTCTCACCAATTTTAACTGGGTAAGTACATAACAAGGAATGTGCATCCTTAGATAATCAGGTTCTATCTTTAAAAATCAATATCAGCACCTTAAATGTATCTGCTAATAACTGGCAGCCAGGGCTGATCTTTCAGTACAGGTATCATTCTAATTGCTCAACTTTGCATTGGTTTGCGAAGTTTTATACCATCTGCAGCTTCCAGATAGCTTTATAGGTAACTCTGCAGAAAGTCAGTTGCAGTAGTCAAGAAGAAATATAACACAGGTGTGGATAACTTAGCATTAGCAGGTTCCGATGCTATTGCATTACATCAGCACAATACAAGCTTTATCCCTTTTATACTTGCACATAAAATATCACAACAGAGAGAACAACAATCACTTCATCATTAGCTTCCCCTCCACAGATACCTCTTGATAACTATATCAAAATCCAACCAGCTCAAAAAGAAATGCAGCTAGTACCAAGGCATAAGTATGCGCAAAAGTGCCTCAAAAAGCAGTCGTGAAAATCCAATGGCAGCTAAGGAACAAAGAAGACTCACAGATTGCTGACTTGTGCTTTCAAGGAGAAATGAACCCATGCTAAACAGGCTGAACCTCAATCCTAAAGTCCGTTTCTATTTTACCTGTATCACCTACAGCTTCTCTGGATTTCATGTTTCCACTCATACAGCCCATTATTAGATAGGCATCATTCAAACGCATCAACTACTTCCTTGGAATAGATCAAGGGTAACATCTGGAAATCACCAATAAGCCGCCCAGAGTTACTTAGTAGAGAGATGGATAGCATATAAATTTAATAGATAAATATATCAAAATTCTGAACAATTTCCATTAGCAGTTTCATGCAGATAGAAATTGAATGGCATAATGGACAAGATTGGAACCCACAGATTAACTGCTAATATGATGTTTTTCAACTGTGGCAACTTTAAAATGCATAGACATCCAACTCCCAGAATTTCCCAGCCACCAAGGTTGAAAAATACTGAGCTAAGGTGTTGAATAGTTGTCTCTAATGCCATCTTCTAGATACAGAATAGAAAGAGCCAGTCCAATTTTAGCAGGCATTTCAGAAGGATTCCACAGTAAGTGGAATCAAGACCATTGAAAAATCCAGAACCCAGCAGGATCGCTTGTCCCATCTGGTGTTAAAGAAGTAACCTGAAAAAAGTAAGATAGCTTCTTCTGAGTGCCCTAGTATTTTTAGTTTTTAAATAAGAATCTTAAGTAAACAGTTCTTTCTGCAGAATACAGTTTGCAGTTAAGGTGAATATGCACAATGACTTCAACAACTGGTGTGCACAACTTCAGATCTGATTGGACGGGGGATTTGGATGGAGAATCCATATTGTGAGATGACATTGAAACTTGGGCAGCGCAAGTGCAACGAGGCATTATCATGCAACTGTTTTTCAAAATTAAGCTTGGGTGTATATGGGTCCATAGATAACATCTTCAATCAATAGCTGAATACTCTTAATTAGTGGGTGGCTTTGTATAGGAGGTATACCCATCTCTGCTCCTACTACCGTAGTACACAGATTTACCCACCCTCAAGATGCATTTCAACAAGGTGGCCTATACCTGTTCCAATAAGGGGACAATTATATAGCCCCACAAATATGTGCCATGTGTACTCATTGCAACTATTTTGCTGTTATATACCTTTATGAATGGAATTAGAGAACCTGGGTAGTTGTGATTGGCATAGGCTGTAGCACTTAAAAGAACTGCTCTTAAAATGTGAGAACCAGGAACTTATTTCTTAAAAACAAGACCTAAATATATATGACAATCTGATTTATACGTTCCCTAACCAGGCTCCAGCTATAACTAGCCCAGCCCTTCCTGAAAACAACTACCTTGGTCTTGGACTTATTCATGTTCAGTTAGTTGAACAATATGAACTAAATATGAATGCACAATATGAACTAAACCTGTGCAACAGTCTTCTCCTCCTTACTGGGTCCATGGCAGCAATATTATACCAACTGCGTAAAGCAGAAATTCCTACAAGTTTTCAGATTATATCTTTAATGAACCAAGTTAAGATTGCATTAGCTTGGCAAGATTTCTGCCTATAGGCAAGGAACACAAGGGAAACTGCTTAGAAGAAAGTCAGCATGTCTTTCTTGGGTTTTGAAGCTTGACAAGACTTAATCCAGCTTGCTCTCCAGGTAACAAGCTGCTTTCAATTACCTTGTCCTCAATCTTTTATAAAAGATATTTGGCATTTAATTTTGCTGTGGTCCAATAGACTAATCAGTCTATAATTTGAGGGATCACTCTTATTGCCCTTTTGGAAATGGGGACCACAACTGAGAGCACTGAATTGGCTGGAATTTGTCAGGAATTATTTATATGAGTAAATAAACCAGCAAGTAAGGGGGGCCACCAGTTAATAGTATAAAGTTTTAAAAAATACACAATCATTTTAATCAATTAAATCAATTTTTATTTGCAGTTATCATTTCCATATTACTGTTTATAAGAAATGTAACCATGACCAAAAATGCGTACACACTTCAATTCAAGTGGTCTTGCTGAATTAAGTGCTTATTTAGAGTACCAATCTGGAGCAAAAGAAAATGCCATAAGGTTTTTAATTTGAAACCTATTAAGTGTGTGATATGGTTCATTATAAACCATGTCTAATATCCCAAATATCTTGTAACACAGAACTGTGTTATTTACATAATTCATAGTTATAAATTGAAATTATAACATTGAAATCTTTTTTAGTCTTTTCCTTAAGATCTCTGCTAAAATGTTACCCAAACGTTTCTATAAAAAAACATTTTGGTTTGGAATTAGGATTTGTTCCTGCAATAGAAACTTCTGTCCTCTGAAGGCTTCTTATCCACAATGTGAATTCTGCTAAGGGAATGGATGAGGATTTAGTTTTCAGAGATTCCCTATCAGTTTATATGACCTCTCCCACAAATCTGCTTTGAAGAACTGGGAGAACTTTCCAGTGAGAAATTGCAGAACCTAGAGAAAATATATTTTTATTTATGCATTTATATATATATATAATATTTCTAGGCCATTCTGCATTAGATGCTGTCAGAACAGCTTACAAGTAAAATAATAATGTGCAAACAAAGGGAGACAAGAAATAAATGCATAAATCCATCACTTAACATACTCGTCAAACAAAAACAAAGTGAAGTCTAAGCTGGCCTCAAAATATATCTATCAAACCTCCAAATCACCCCATCTAGTTAGATGATATCTCTGTTCCACTCTCCAGTTTTGGACTCCTAGGACATTTTGAAGCTTTGGGAACTGCTGGTGGAAGCAGAAAAATGATAATAGATTAACTGCTCTTTCTTATTCATAGATGTGAAACATTTCAAATATACTTTAAATGGCTATCTGTTTACATGAAGAGCTCATCCCATACAGAGAGCTAGCACATGAAGCCACAAATTTCCCCTCTCACTAAGATTGAAAATGTTATATATAAAATGCCTGCTTTTGAAACTATAAAACCTTGCACAGATGACATTTTTTTTCAGAAACTAGAAATAGGACATGAAGAGCTGTACCTGTGCACAGACTGCACTGATTTTTCCTTCTAGTTTGATACATTGCCTGGTCATCGTTTTTCTTGTTTTCAAGTAGCACCTGAAAACAATAATAATGATGCTACAAAAATACTAGCACAATCCTAAAACAACTGGAGCAATATGTGAATTGACAAATTCACCACCAATCAATTGCAAAAGGCAGCTTTATTTGCTTACATCCTGTGATGATACCTCTAACACCATCAACATCTGCATATCCAAAGTTCTTGGGAAGGGCTCGAAGTGTGCATAAAATGCCAAATCCACTCTAAACATCTAGCTGTGTGATGAATCATAATAACAGCAAAAGCGTCTCCTGAATTGTGACCTGTTTTAGCTTATATAATTCATCACATAAAAAGATTACTTCCTGCACCAAAATCAGCAATAAATTAGATTTTATTTTAAATATTGTAAGAATGTATTTAGAAAATATTATAATACATTATAAGCTCACAAAATGTAACAAATCACAAAATAAGCTGAGTTATCTTGTGTTATCCATTTTTTATTCAATTTTTTTTAGTCTTTATAAACTGGAGCTTTCATTTAAAAAGTCAAATGCTATCGATGTTTTGTTACAGTGAAGGTTTGTTCATTGTAGTCTATTAGAGTCAATACTGGTGGCAGCATTCTAGCATGCTTGAACACTTTTTAAAATCATTTTTTAAAAAACTGAACACTAGCGACATTCTACAGTATATTGATCAATTCTCCAAAAACCTTAAAGGTGGTTGCCAATTAGAGAGAGTGAGTGTTTTAATGCTTTACATAGTTTGCTGTGATTATAGAAAGTAAGATTAACAACTAAGTGAAACAGGAATCATTTCAAAATTCAAATGATAAATATGTTTTGATAATCTGCTTGCCAACTTCTGGGAGTCTGTTAATTTTACATTTATATAGCAAGCAATATATTTGAAGACTGTAGTTTTAATTAGCCATAACAGAATGCTTTATTTGCAAGATTCTTTTATGTAGCCTTATAGTAAACTAGAATTAGCTCCTCTGGGTCATATTTTCTTCCCCTACCAGGGAAGGTTGACATCAATCTTGAAAGTCTGAAAGTAAAATTCTCCCGCCATCTCCTTTACAGTCTGAGAGGTTGAGGGGGGGAGGGGGTCGTTTCAAAGCCTAGGCCGCATCTCTTCGCCCTATTTTTCAAAATCTTTCTGAAGGCTGTCTATACTTTATACTCAATATATGTCCATGTACATACATACATACACATTAATGCCATTTAAAAATTTTATATGGAATTTCATAATTAGTGTGAAACTACTTTTAGACTGTCTCCATGGATAGGCTGCTAACTGTTCAATATGCCGGAAGCATTATAAGAAACATTTAACTGCTGCTGTGAACAGCATTCTCAACTCCCTCTGTCTATTGTAATCTATAGTATGGGAACCAGGTCTCCTCAATGACATCTTCTTTGGAATTAGGCTGACAGCTCTCTCTGCAAGGCATCTATTTAGGATTCTGTTTTTCCTAAATAAGTCTAGATTGAAGAAGACAGAAAGATCTAGACAGAAACTCGGTTGTCCTACCTATCACAGGCTTTCTCCAAATAATTATTCCCTCAACAGAAAAAAATATTACTAATAAGCAAAAAGGCTTTGACTTTCAATGCAACAAAAAGGCCCAAAAAGATTATCCACCATTCCTCAAATTTGTCAACTTTAACATGTTTCCTTAATTTCATCCCACAAGAACAATACAGCCATTAGTACATCTTGCTTGAATGCCAAAGCATCTGAATGGCACTAACCTAAATTTTCTATATCCTTTATTACATTACATGTAATATGGGGAAATTATTGAATGCACCAAAATAGACCATAATGTGATAAATAGGATATTCTCCCATGCAAGACAAGATGAATATTCCATATTTATTCTCAAAACACGAAGTTATTTGTACCAAATGTGTCATCTGTAAGCAAAAACAGATTCTGATTTAAGGTTAGTCTATGAATCCTGAATTGTTTGGGATGGTGTACATCACATAAATCTCTTATCTGTAGGGTTCTTGGTGCACTGTGAGTTTGGCTGTTTTCTTGCAGTGCACTGATAATGTTACCTATTTTGCTAATGAAACCAAGCTCAGGGAGCACCAAGAACCCCACAGTTCACCTTGGGAGGTTCTTCCAAATCTTTTATCTTGCCAGTATAGCTACCACCTTGTGTATTACTCATTTCATAGTTTATTTAATCATAATTTATGGCATATTTTTCATTTAAAATTATGTACAAACGTGGCTATGAGACTGACTGCAGTTACGCAGATTGTTGCTATAGATCACTGTCATAAGACAAACACACATACGCACAAGTTAAGGATACAAAAAGAACAAAATTCTTCCCAAATTATTTCAAGTCTGAAGTTTTTTATAAGATTAGAAAGAAAACAAATGATTAGTTTATAAAGAAGACAACAGTCAATTGGCTTATGGCAGCTAAGTTGTTCCCAAATGTTGAGTTTAAACAGAAATAAAAAATAAAAATTTTACATGTAATGGGAATTAGATGCAATAGAGGGATTGATATTAGCGTGTACATTTTAATGAGCATTAGTAATAGACAATCCTCAATTAGATTTCAAAATTCCTTTCTGCTTATGGCATCAGGGGATCTTACAAGGTCAACAAATGTTGCATAAAAATTGTACATTTGACATATATATGTTGAAAATATACTTATGTTTAATGGATGCAGCCAAAGTGATCATAAAGAATAGAGTGAACTGTTTATAAACCATCTGTTGTTTTGCAGATGCATCATTTCCCAGTATTCTTTCATTGAATAGGCTTTTTGCGTAAAATTTAATCATCATTATAATGAGACAATGGATTCTATAATTTGAGGATGAATTCCTCTTATACCTTTTACAGAGTATATTGATATTCCAGAAATATGGTACTAGTTTAGGGACGCAGAGGCTCAGTGGCTAAGACACTGAGCTTGTCAATTGAAAGATCAGCAGTTTAGAGGTGCGAATCTCTAGTGCCACATAACAGAGTGAGCTCTCGTTATGTGTCCCAGCTTCTGCCAACCTAGCAGTTTGAAAGCATGTAAAAAATGCAAGTAGAAAAATAGGGACCACCTTTGGTGGGAAGGTAACAGCATTTTGTGCTCCTTTGGCGTTTAGTCATGCCAGCCACATGACCACAGAGACATCTTTGGACAGCGCTCTTCGGCTTTGAAATAGAGATAAGCACCGCCCCCTAGAGTCGGGAACAACTAGCACATATATGCGAGAGGAACCTTTACCTTTACCTTTTTATGATGTGATGGATTATGCCAACAGTATTTGTCTAGATTTCAGGATATAAATACAGCTATACCATATCTATACTATAGTACAGTGATGGTTAACCTTTTCAGCACCGAGTGCCAAAACTGGAACGTGCATGCACGCGCCAAAGTACTAGAACCCGGAAGGGCAGCTAGCGACAGCGCATTTGCCCACAGAGAGGGCTCTGCGTGCCACCACTGGCACACGTGCCATAGGTTCGCCATCATGGCTATAGTACATAGCTATAGTGTATAGCTATAGTATATCTAGCAGATATTTTTAATCTTTGTTTTAAACCAACTGTTGTTGGTTTTTTTTGGTGAGACTAGCATAATTTTCAGAGCTTTATGTATATTTTTCATTATTACATTATACTGAATATTTTGCAACCTTTTTCCACTAATTCTACAAGCCATAACAATGGCACAGGGACTGGCTACTTGAAAGACTGCTTATATCCGATAGCATCTGCTCAACTGATTCCATCCTGCAGAGTTGGCGCACTCTGGATTCTTCACTTAAACAATGTCATCTACCAAGAAGTGTGCTTTCTCTGTAGCAGCACTTGCCCTCTAGAACAAGGTTTCCCCCAAGATTGGGAAAGCCCCCATTTTGCATTATTTAGAAGTCTACGAAAGACTCTAGGTCTTTGGCAATAGAGAGTGAAAGCCCTTGTTTCATCACGCTTGCCATCTTTATCTTTTTTATTGTAATTTCTTTGTTTGTTGTGAGCCACCCAGAGTCAGTGAGAGTTAGGTGACGGTCAAGATTAATAAAGTATTATTGAATTCATATTGTGGGGTCCTTGGTGTTCATTGAGCTTGATTGTTTTCCTACAGACATTTCACCCAACTAGGTACCATAATCGGTGCTGATGATGTTACTTAGTTGAGTAAAGAAACATTTGCAAGCCAAGCTCAGAATGCACCAAGGACTCCACAATTCAGCCCTTAGCTACATATATTCTATTCTATTGGTAAATTAAGTATTGTTAATGTGAATAAATACATTTAACAATTCTTTTTTTTTAAGTTTTTGACTATGGAATAAGCTTGGGCAGATTGGATAGGGAAGAATTAGGGTTAGGGCTGAAGAAAGTAGAAAGTTTTACCTATCTTCTGGCCATCATCCACAGTTGGATAAAAACATTGAGAGTATGATAATTGCCCTGATCTTTTTCCAGATTAACTTGTGATAACTTTGTTCATGCCTCTCTTCAGATTTATATTGACACTATAAATACACCTGAGAAGCTGGATGCCAACTTTATTGAATGGTTTTCCATACTTGCACAAGTCAAACCTATGTCTTTTGTCTGCTGCTCTAAATCAGGGGTCACTAATCTTTTGGACTTCAGAGACCACTAAATTCATAAAATTAAAATTCCGCGGACCACTAATATGATCTGACTAATGATTGACTGGGTGGGCGTGGCTAGGTGGTCATGTGACTGGGTGGGTCACTCACATTGAGGAGCGCCTTGCCGGCCTATCCTTGCCCCTCCTTGCCTGCCCGTCTGGGCTCCTTAGTGCCCCTACAGGAAGCAGTTGCTGGAGCTAAGCAGCCACCATGAGAAAGACTTGGCAAAACAGCTCAGTTCAAATTGGATCTGACCGAGAAGGAGGCTCAGCAGAAGCACCTCACTGAGGACTACGAGCATAGGCTTTCCAAGCAGAGGGAAGACCTGCAGGACTGCAAGGCCAGGTACTGGTGCCTGGAGGCTCAGCAAGCTGAGATGGTCAGCCAGTTCCAGGCCATGATGAAGTCCCACTGGAACAAGGTCCTCCGGCTCTTCACCACCACCAGCACTTCCCTTCAACCTTCGCCCAAAGCCCCATACCAGAAGGCTGAAGCAGGCCCCAAGTTGGAATTTCTGTCCCCCTCCGACCCACACAAAAAGACCGCAAAGGGGGAGACTCTCTGCAGCAACATAACCATTCATTGCATGTATCCGGCCAAGGGGCCGTAGTTTGAGGACCCCTGATTTAGTGCAATATAAAAAATGCAAATAATTTTTCTGCGGACCACCAAAATTTTCTTGCAGACCACCACTGGTCCATGGACCACCAGCTGGTGACCGCTGCTCTAAATCATAAGACAAAAACATTGAGACTCCCCACAAGCAAAATGGAGGATTGACCACAACTGAGAAAAGTTGCAGACAGAAAAGCAGAAGAGCTGGATGTTCCCCTCTTCTTATTGTCTGATATATAGAAACGTTTGTGTGTGTGTGTGCAGGTGTGCATGAGTGAATGAGTGTGGTGATGAAGGGGTGGACAGATGGGAAACTCCAGAATTAGGGAAACCTCTGACTTCAGCCAAAGAAGTAACGGAAATTCTTCTGCCCAAAAATCCTCAGGAAGGAAGAGGAAGAGAGGGATAAAAACAGCTGAAAGGAGCCATGTTTATCATTTCTTATAGCTCAAAAAAGAGAAGAGCACAATGCCTTCCAGTTTCTCATGAAAATAGATGATGCTGGGACATCCTGGTTCAAGGAGGAAGGAAAGATGAAAATGGACAGTCGGGTGGTACAAGATCTGAGTCCCCCAAAATCCTGCTGTTAGGTAGCTACAGGGACGGGAGGGTTGATGTCCAAGAATCTGAACTTTTGAATTAAGCCATGCCTACAATATGTGAAATCTCAGAAGAGACCTGTTGAGCTGGGTTATTCAAAGGTATTACATTTGTGGGTCAACAGTCATCTGAGGCGACTCTGTGCAGTAACAACACTCGTTTATTAACAATCTCTAACAGGGACGAACATAAACTCCCGCGCTTTGACAGCTCCCTTTTATATACCGAGCTGTCAATGTATTAACCAATCAAAACTCTTGTAGCAACAATAACCAATAAGAACTCATGTATAATTAACCCGGCTGCTAGAGGCCGTAGCAACGGAACCCAGTATGCAACACTCCTTCCCACCAAGTTCACGCGTGCGCTGTCACGCGTAATCACTTAGATACGCAGGGTGCCGCCGGACCCTCCCTGATCTCCTGGGCTCCACCCCTTCCAGCTGGTTCAACGGCAGGTTTGACTCTGCCGCCCTGCTGCGCCTCCCTGATCTCCTGGGCTCCACCCCTTCCAGCTGGTTCGACGGCAGGTTTGACTCTGCCGCCCTGCCCTGTGTGACTCCCTGGCTTCCAACATCCCCGGCCTCCACGTCTTCCGGGGGATCGACTATCTCGGGGGCACTCACTGCCTGCAAATCTGGCGGGTGTATTTCTGCCGGTTGCGGTGGGGCTAACATGTCCATATTCGCAGTGTTGGGCCACGAGCTCGCGTACCCCCTTCCATCCTGACCAGTTGCAAATACCCTCCTAGACCGCAGTTGGTCCTTATGTCGTTTCCAAATTCTCCCTTGATCAACTTCTACTTGGTATGAACAAGGCCCAACTATTCCCACAACCTGCCCCGCTAACCACAATGGTTGTGCCCCGTAATTCCTGGCATACACTGGCTCCCCTATTTGGTAAGGCCGGTACTTAACATGGGAATTTACTGGTTTGGTCGTACTGTATGCAGGGTGTAGTCTGTCTAAAGATGTGCGTAACTTACGGCCCATCAACAGCTCAGCAGGGCTCTTATTAGTTAACTGGCAGGGGGTCGTATGCTGAGCCGTTAGATATTCCTCCACCCGGTCCTGCCAATTCCCTTGCCCTATCTTACGGAGCACCTCCTTAGCCGATCTTACGGCGCGTTCAGCAAAACCATTGCTGGATGGGTGGAAGGGAGAAATTAAACAACGCCTTATTCCCCTATGTGCCAGAAACCCATGTGCCACAACTCGGCTGAAGTAAATTGTGTTCCATTGTCGGACACTATGACATCTGGCAGCCCATGGGTGACAAACATGTGCCGTAAGGCCCGAATGACAGCCTCCGACGTGGTTGAACGCATGGGAACTATCTCAACCCACTTAGAGAATGCGTCGGCCACCACCAAGAATGATTGACCCTGCACCGGGCCCGCCAGGTCAATGTGTAACCTGGACCAGGCCCCCCCAGGAACCTCCCACTCCCGTGGCTGGTCCCTGGCAGGCATAGACATGTTCCCCTGACAAGCCGAACAATCAGAGACCCAGTCAGCAATGTCTTGATCTAACAGTGGCCACCACATGTAGCAGCGGGCCAGTGCCTTCATGCGCACCAACCCCGGGTGGCCCCGATGTAGTAGTTGCAATAAAGAGTGTCTCAGAGGTGGCGGAATCACCACCCGGTGGCCCCACAACAGGCACCCGGCCACGGTGGATAGTTCCAGTCGTCTTGAAGCGAACGGCCGAAATTCAGGAGCGAATGGAGCCGCAGGCCAGCCCCTGGCCATCCAATCAAGCACTTGCGACAGGACTCAGTCTTTGGCAGATAGGCGAGCGACATCTCTCGCCGTGACCGGAAGCGATGAATCCTCAATCAGTAGGACTGTCGACATAGGTACTGGATCCTCGAGCAGGTCAGGAACAGGGCAGCGGCTCAAAGCGTCCGCATGAGCCATGTCTCCTCCAGGGCGATAAGTTAACGTGTACGAGTAGGCGGCTAGAAAAGACAGAGTAGCGAGTCATACGGGGAGGCAGAATTTGTGGAGCTTGCCGGTCGGCCGCTAGGATACCTAATAAAGGCTTATGGTCGGTATACAGCACAAAAGGCCGGCCGTACAAATAATGATGGAAACGTTTGACTCCGGCCACCAAGGCGAGGGCCTCCTTATCCAGCTGCGAGTACTTCCGCTCAGCTGGAGCTACAGTCCTGGAGTAATAGGCTATCGGTAGTTCCCGGCCAGACAGGAACTTGTGACTCAATACCGCCCCTACCCCAAATGGGGAGGCGTCGCAGGCCAGTGTCAGTGGAAGGTGGGTCGAGAACTGCGTGAGGACAGAGTTGGAGGTAAGTAGACATTTTACGGCCCTAAACGCCTCCATTTCCTTGGTGCCCCATCACCATGCGGTCTGTTGGTCAAGCAGGCGGTGGAGAGGCTCTGCAACCGAAGCTTTATGCGGAAGAAAAACCGCATAAAAATTTAGGAGACCAAGGAAGGCCTGTAGATCGGCTTTGCAACGGGGGGTAGGCGCATCCCGGATGGCCGCCGTCTTCGCAGCCGTCGGGTGGATGCCTGAGCCATCGACCATAAATCCCAGGAATTCCACTTCTCGCACAGCTACCTTGCATTTAGATTTGTTAACTTTTAGTCCGGCAGCCTCAAAACGTCGTAGGACCCGACGTAATCTATCCAACAATTCAGATGTGCTGGTTGCCGCGACGAGTACGTCGTCAAAATAAGGTATGACCCCGGGGATGCCCTGCAACATTCGCTCCATCATACCC
Source organism: Arizona elegans (assembly GCA_022577455.1). Taxonomy (NCBI): domain Eukaryota; kingdom Metazoa; phylum Chordata; class Lepidosauria; order Squamata; family Colubridae; genus Arizona; species Arizona elegans. The sequence continues at coordinate 41,572,572 of JAKOOJ010000002.1, forward strand.
TGGAAAATCCCCAGGGCCACACTGACCCCGAATTGCAGGCGGCGACACCGGAAAGCCCCCCGGTGCGTCACAATTGTCTGGGCCTCCGCTGTGCGATCATCCACCCGTAATTGTTGGTATGCCTGGGCCAGGTCTAGCTTAGCAAAAACCGATCCCTGGCCCAGGGAGTGCAGCAAATGCTGCACCACGGGAACTGGATAAGCGTGACCCATGAGAGCCTTGTTTAACGTTGCCCGATAGTCTGCGCAGATGCGGATCGAGCCATCTGCTTTTATGGGTGTCACAATTGGGATCTCCCATTGGGCATATTCTACAGGCTCCAACACCCCCTGTGCCAACAATTTATCCAATTTGGCGTCCACTCTTTCCTGCAATGCGAAAGGTACCCTGCGGGGTTTTAAACGCCTCGGCGGAACCATGGGATCCAGGCTAAACGATACTGGGGGGCCTTTATAACATCCCAGTTGTCCATCAAAAACTGTAGGAAATTCTTGAACTAACATGTCCAGTTCTGCCGTATGCAGTGCGTTTACCCCTTGAATTTGGAGATCTAGTGCCTGAAACCAATTAAGACCTAATAAACTCGGCAAAGGGGATTCTACCACTATTAAAGGTAACTTGCCGCAGAAGTCTTTAAATTTAACTCGGAAATGTCCAGTCCCCAAGATTGCAATGGGGTTTCCCTGGTAGTCCCGCAATTGCAGCCGGCACGGGTCTAGGCGGTGTTTAGCCATAGATGGCACCATGCATTTTAACGTGCACCAGGAGACAATCGAATTGGCTGACCCCGTGTCCACTTCCATTGGACAGGTGCGACCCTCGATTTGAACATCCAGGGTAATCTTAGGCCGCGCTGTTACGTCACATGCGGGATACACGCCGTTGACCCCCCCATCATTCCGGCCCCACATTGAGCGGCCGCTTTGCGCGCTCGCTCTCTTGACAGGCACTCTTCTATCTCCTCTGGGGGTCAGCTGAGGCGGCTCCGCCAGATTTTGTGCTCGGCACACACGAGCGATGTGGCCCCGTTGACCACACCTTCTGCATAGTGCGTCTTTTAAACGGCACACAGCCCTTGAGTGTCCACCCCCGCAGCTCCAACAACCCTTTTGCAATTGTCCCGCTAGTCTATTGGGGCGCTGTGTGTCTTTAATTCGATCCACTTCACTGGTCACTCCCACATCATCCTCATCGCTCAGCTGTGTTTCGTTATAATGTATTGGTTCAACTCTCTGTTTGCTAGGCACATGACCCCTGGGCAAATCAGCCAGGGATAACGCGGCTAATTCGGCTGCACACGCTTCATCCACGGCTTCCTGGAAGGTCAATTCGGACTTGGCAATCAAACGTCTTTTCAGATTTTCGTCTCTCACACCACTAACCAGTCTGTCTAACAAATAATCATCCAAATCCACGAATTGGCAATGCCGGGCCGCCTTCCGCAATGCCGCGATATATTGGCTTATGGATTCCCCCTCAGCCTGGTCCCGATGGTAAAAATGCTGGCGGCGAGCTATCCGGGATGGCGCGGGGGCGTAATGTTTCTTTAGCTTGGTCATAAACTCTTCCCAGGTCCCAGCATGAATAGACAAAGGGGCCATCAGTGTCATGGCAGTTTCAAACATTTCTGCCCCATAGAAACTCAGAAAATATGCTCGTTTCCTCTCGCTCGATAACTCCCGGTAGTCATTAGCTATAAGGAAGCAATCAAGTCTGGCTACAAACGCCTCCCAAGACTCCAACGCTGGGTTGAATGGGGCGAAATTCTGGGTGGATGCCATTCTCAGCCTCGTACTCGCTAACTGTTCGTGAGGCGTTCCTCTACAATTCACCCCCCTCGGCTTGTAAATTTACGTTACCACCTCAATGTTTGCCGCCAGAACATCCCATCCTCGTCGCCAATATTACATTTGTGGGTCAACAGTCATCTGAGGCGACTCTGTGCAGTAACAACACTCGTTTATTAACAATCTCTAACAGGGACGAACATAAACTCCCGCGCTTTGACAGCTCCCTTTTATATACCGAGCTGTCAATGTATTAACCAATCAAAACTCTTGTAGCAACAATAACCAATAAGAACTCATGTATAATTAACCCGGCCGCTAGAGGCCGTAGCAACGGAACCCAGTATGCAACAAAAGGAAACTAGCCTAACATGTTCCTTTATTAAGCAAATAAAGGTAGTATGTTGCCATAGGAACAAAACTCTCAGGCAACTGCTTTCTGGCAGTTTTGAGTGTTCTGAACTGATATAACCATCATTAAAAAAGTCAGACAGTGTTGCGGCCCTAAGATGTTATACTGTTGTGTGAAATCATACCAACCCTATGTGGGTTGGGAGAGCCCTAGAACAATAGCATATGCTTTCATCTTGCACATGGCAATATGCTTGCTGTCTTTGAAAACTGTCCAAAAGCTTCATCTAGAATGCACTGGACCAGTAATCAGCTGCCACCACCAATTTTTACCCCTGTGTTCCAATCCCCACAATGGCTTCCAGTTAGCGTTCAAGTTCAATTTAAGATGCTAATTGTAATCTAAACAGGCTTCTCTGGCTTTCCCCTGAAGCTTCTTTGTAACCATTCTCCCCAACTGCAATCGATATTGACTCCCGACTTGACTTTTTCATCCCAGATGAAACTGCCAGGATGAAGAAACTGCCAAAAGTTTCTGCAATGTACATGCCATGGAGGTTGGTAAATACTACTTTCCGATAGAGATATCTATCTTTCAAATAGTATTCTGGAGTTCTGGCCTTTCAGAAATTAGTGAAAGAGAGCTATTCTGAATAGCTTACGGTGATGCATGACACCTATAAAAAATAACTGCCCAATAGGTCTGGCCTTTATACTTTTATAAATATATAATTTAATTTGTTTTATTGTGGATATTTTATTTGTTATGTTTCATTCCTATAAACTACCACTGGTGGCACAATGGTGAGAATGCAATATTGCAGGCAAACTCTGTCCATAGCCTAAATTTGATCCTGATGGGGCTCAAGGTTGACTCAGCCTTATGTACTTCTGACAATGGTAAAATGAGGACCCAGGTCAGAGGTGCTATTCAGAAGGTTCTGATAGGTTCTGGAGAACTGGTGGCGGAAATTTTGAGTAGTTCAGAGAACCAGCAAATACCTGGCCCCAGAGTGGGGTGGGAATGGAGATTTTGCAATATCCTTCCCCCAGGAGTGGGGAGGGAATGGGGATTTTGCAGTATCCTTCCCCTAGAGTGGGGTGGGAATGGAGATTTTGCAGTATCCTTCCCCTGCCATGCCCACCAAGCCACGCTCACCAAGCCACACCATGCCCACCAAGCCACTCCCAAAGAACCATAGTAAAAATATTTGAATTCCACCACTGACCCAGATTGTTGGGGCAAGATGCTGACATTGTAAATCGCCCAGAGTGCTGTAAAACACTATAGGGCAGTATTTAAGTCTAAGTGATATTGCTATTGCTAATAGTGTTATGGTTGCAGCAGGTAGAAAACAAATAAATGAGGAGGGGACCGGCAAAGAAGAGGTAGAACATTTAGGGTTTCAGGAAACAAAAAGATAATTCTCCTTAAAATAATTCTCTTTTACTCTTCTAGTAAAGCTAGAAGATAGAAAACCCCCAAAGTGCCATGGGGCATAACTCCAGGGGTCTGCATCTAATGGAAAGAATTGGCAAAAATTAAAGAGTTTTAGTTATGCTTTTTGCCTAGGTCACCATTAAAGCTTCATATAGAAATTTAAAACAATAAAGAATGCATTTGCATATACTATTCTGCTGCATACTAAAAGGGCAATATTAATAATAGTTTGGAATATGTAATTTGTAATTTAGGGATCCTAAACTCTAAACCTCAACCTTTGGTTATTACTCATTTTGCAGATAGTAAACTGATAGTGATCTTCCAATAAGTAGATGAATTAGCAAGAAAATATAATCCAGTAGTAAAATGTAATTCTACTATTACAAGTGCTATACTTCCATTCCTTTTATTCCTTTTATCTATTTTAAAGGGAGCTGCAAATTTTAATAAAATTAATGTAAATGTTAGTAAGTGCTGCCTCTTTAGGTTTTGGAGTGCATTTTTAAAATCAGATTTTCAGACAAGAGAACACTGTGCACAATTACTGTATACGGAGCTACCCGATTCCTGGAAATTTGCCAAACCGTTATTAATTTAGTGTAATGCCTTTTGCTGAAAAAAAGTACAGGATTACACTGGAAAAAGATATGCAAAAGGCTCTTTAAAGTCACGTTTAGAAACCCACTTAGGGAAAGGATCGTTTTCAAGTATTAGAACAGAATGCTATTTAAAAATGTTATATTTAACATAGAGTACACTTATACAGATACTGGTTTTTTTTATTAGGTTGTTGATAGAAAGTTAATATAATGCATTTTCTGTGTAACTCCTGTTATTTTAGTTTCTATTGCAATTCTACTTCCATATTTTGTATATTAAGATTTGAGAAGTTCATGGAGCAATACACACAGCACATTACCTTTTCCATTTTCTTTTCTTTTGAAGAAGGAAGACCAGTATTACGTGTTTCTTAATATGCTGTTCTTATTTAGCTCTTATTTAAAAGCACAGCTTTTACCACCCATCCTCACCCTCTCCTCTAAAGGCTGAAATACATACCTTAGAAAAAGCCTGTGCTATTTTTGTCAATATTTTTCGTTTTGTGCTACTTTCAAAGGCTCATGATGACTCATAAGAGGTCTGCCTTGCTGTTAGATGTTAGCAACAATGCTTTCCTTACATCAGTAAACATCTACCATATTTTTAAATTAGTCATCCAAACATGAGTTGCCAAAAATTCTTGAGTACAGAAGGGCACAGTTAATGCTCTTTCAATGCAATAGGACACATGAATTTGTCCACTAGTTACAGCAGAGATACCGAAAGTTTCCACAGATTAAATATATGGAGTTGGTGTTCTGTGATTATGATTCATGCAATATTTTCTCCTATGAAATAAAATTACCATAACCTTTCATAGATTCTGAATGTATGTATGTAGGAGAAAATATTCACTTGGTAATACATATATTACTGAAATTGTAAGTGGGCAGAGGTTAAGCTTACAGAATCGACTTTTCACCTCACTAAAGTCCTGTTTACTGAGGTGTTCGGAATTTTCTCTCCTCGTATCATTTCTGCTGGAAGTCAAAAACTCTGTTGATCTACTTGGGCTGGCTCGCCTCTTGACTGTGAAGGACAGTGATTGATTTTGGGTCTTTTACTCTCTTGCAACCCAATGTACCTCATGCTGTTTTTATCAGGCTTGTGCAAAAATCATCATTTCAGGAATATGCCAATTTTCCTTAAACAATGTCTTTTTCTCCTGGAATTAAAGCCATTACATAAATAAATGAATTGCTTGGTTTCAAGGGAATCTTGTTCCTCTTAATAAAATACAGTTAATGCTGGGTTTGTTAAATCCAAGGGCACACCTAAATTTTTGGGTCCAACAGATTGTCATATATAAAATCTTTTTTCTCAGGTTACTTATAGCCTGGGCAAATTTGAGCTAAGTTATGAATACAAGTCAGTCTCTGATCCTGTTAATAAAATATATTTTCATTGTTTAGTTTTGAATGGCAACTTAATGAATGCAGTCATACAAATGGAAAGAAAAAGGAAGGGATGGATTAAATATTAGGAGAAAATGTTGATAAACTGCATTCTAACCACTGTGCCACAACGGCTCTGGTACTTATTCCAGTTTATCAATTTAACATTCATTAAATTGCCATTCCTGGGTTGTAGAGTGAATAATAACAGTAATATTCATAGCAATAGGAATATTTGATCATTGAGTATTACTGATATTTGAAAAAGTGCAAATACTTAGTTGGATGAATACATAATACTACTTCAATCTCAACAACAGAACATCACATGTATAATACCCACAGAGAGACACCAATCAACAATGGGTGCAATAACTAGATTTGTATGTATGATTGTGTCCCGTTTTTTATCTTTATTGTTGAAAACTGTAATTCAACAATTGTAATTTTAGTAAAACACTAGGTGGAGCCAGTCTCTCAAGGCTGAATTTGAAATAGTCTTCAAAATAACTTTAAAAACTAAACTGTTATCTAATAATCATTGCAAATTATTATCTGTACCAGTTGTTAAATGTTTAACCACCAGTTTCACCTACCTTAGCCTCCAAATACTATCATAAATGTCAGATAAAAGTAAAATAAAATGTTCCATATGGAAATTCACATTTTCCTTCAGTAGCTTTTATAAAAAGGAACAGCAAGTATTTAGCATATGTGGTTTTGAAGTGCCATATGATGAAAATACAAAAGTGAAAAAGTTATACAAGTGAATTAAATAAGATGGATATTTATAGAACTGACGACACACTGAACTACCAAGGCAACAACTCACTCTTTTCCAACCCAGGCTCTGAATATTTAAAAAAAGAAGGCAATGATAACTCTATCAGGGCAATATTGGCATCAATCATAGCATCATAAGCCCATTATACAATGGGAAAATTACAAAAGCAGAAGGGAACTCCTTGGATGATTATGAATACATTTCATGTGAACAATGCAACTCCCCTTGTTACTCTATGATTAACCAAATTTATTTATTTTATTTTATTTTATTATTCATATTTCTAACCCTAACCCCCCCCCCCAAAAAAAAAATAGGCAAAGCATGCAGAACATAGTTTCTAGAATTCTTTCCATTCCCTTTACCAGCCGTGGCCACCGGAGGCATTTGAATCATAAAAAAGCTGCATATTGTGGCCATGTGTTTCTCGGGGTATATGTGCAATGGAAATCACAGAGCATACACACCATTCTGGATCGTCATATAATCAGGAGAACTACTCTTCAACTGCATCTCCCATAGAGATGCATTGAGGGAAATTTCAGGATTTTTTTCCCCTCCACAGCCCTGCCTAAATAGCTTGTTATTTCTATTACTGGTTTTTTTTTCCCCCAGTAATAGAAAATCCATTCTGCTGAGTTTTGAAGAATTGCCCTACTGACAGAAATTCAACATTCCATTGAATTGAAAGAAAAATAAAATAATGTTTCAGTCCTAATCTGGAATATCTGAATATAAATAAAAATCAGCCACAGATGCCTCTTGCTCAGCATTCAAATATTTTTCTCTAGAATGATGTAATTTACTAACTGCATTTGTCATCCTGAAGGCACATTATGCAATATGTAAAGTACAGCCTCTTCTTCCAATTTATTTAATGCATGGTGATTCAATCCAGACTGGGATCACGATGCAGAGGAAAAGATATAAACTTAATGATTAAAGATGTCTTTTACATCTACCCACAATCGAGAAAAAAAACAATATTATGATAAAATAAATTGGATGGAGGAATAGATCGGTTACAATCTAAACAACCCTGGTATGATGCACAATAGTCTTAATTTTAAATATTGAAAGACTGTTGTACAATATATGTTTGACATATCACAGGATTCTTTAAAACAATCATTTACATTCTCCCTTTCTGCTTTGGCCAGTCCCAGGTGGCCAACAGACCATAAAAAATTCAAATTTCAAGATGATTCAAGGTGCTGGTGATTACCTATAAGGCCCTACATGGCTTAGGCCCGGGATATTTGGGGGACCATCTGCAGCCAGCAACAGCTTCCCATCGCCCGGTGCGTTCCCACAGAGAGGGCCTCCTCAGGGTGCCGTCAGCCAGACAGTGTTGGCTGGGGGAGGGCTTTCTCTGTGGGCGCACCTACCCTTTGGAATCAACTGGCCCTGGAGCTCCGGGTGGCCCCCGACCTCCGCTCTTTCCACCGCGACCTGAAAATGTGGCTGTTTCGTTTGGCCGGCCTGAACTGATGGGGTTTTAATTCTAATTTAATTTTAACTTGTTAGTCTTAATTGTACTTTTAACTGTTAAATAATGAGATTTGGATTCAATTTTTAAACTTTTTATTAGATGTTTCTTAACTGTTGTGAGCCGCCCTGAGCCCGGCTGGAGATAGGGCGGCATATAAATCTCATTAATAAATAAATGAATAAATAAATATAAATTAGAATGGACCAAATTAATATAAAAGTCTAGCAAATGAGACATGTCGTTGTAAGATTTCCTTACAAAATGGGATCAAAGATAGCCTGGAACAATGCAGGAAAAATTCTCTATCCAAACTCAGAAGCTTCAGACAGCAGGGACATCCCTGAAAGGGCTGTCTTGATGATGCTTACAAAGAAAGAAGGTCTCTTAGTCAGACCATTTAGGATTTCAAAGGCCAGTGCCAATGCTACCACTTAAATTGTGAAAGCATCAATCTAGGTCTTTCAGTGTAGGCATCACAGGATCCAAAGATCGTGTACTGATTAGCAGCCTAATTGCTACATTTGCTACATTTTGCACCAAGTACCACAGCTGGAACTTTTCAAGTGCACCTCCATGTGCGAAAGAAGATGGGACATAACTGAGATAAACATTGCCATATGCAACTGGCTTATAAACTTTAGGAAAATCTGGCACATTCTATGAATAATACATGTAATACTTATGCTGTTAGTTGTGCTACTGCTGCAAATCATTTCAGTCTTTGAACTTAGCAGGCACTGACCTCACCGACACTTTTGCATAATGAAAATGAAGATAAGCATGAATGCAGGGGTGAACTGAGGAATCTGGCCACATTCCACCGTAGTCTGTGTTACTCTATTACAACAAGTGCTTCCATATAGTCTGTATTTAGCTGAGAGAATATCAACAATTACAATGCAAAGTGCAATCTGTGTAGAGTTTTCTTTTGCCGCCCAGATATGGCAGTCCTATCTCAGCAAGCTTCTTTGATAGCTGTTCTTAACATTCAGCAGTCTGAAAAACTGATTAGCAGTTGAATTTTAGCAACAGTAGCAATAACAATAGGTTGGTGAAAAGATATTGGGAAACTACAGATCTCTCCTTGGTGGAGAGATCAAAGCAGCTACAAAGGAGACAAACAAAACAGCTTCTTTTTTATTAGTGATCCTGTGTGTAAATAGAGCAGGCGATAAAAAAGAATGCCCAGGTTTGAGTCGAAATGGTACAGCCCCAAGAAGTTTCTGTAAGTAATAAATATTTTACATGGTAGAATAAGTCACTAACTTAAAAAATGTCAATCCTTTGTTTCATCCAATTCAGAACTGACAAAAGGGGTTACTGTATTAATTCTGTTTTACCAGAATTAAAGTCAACCATAATGCAAGTTCAAGTAGTCCTTGTTTAACCACCAGTCACTTAGTGACCATTCAATCTTGGAACCACAAAAAGATATGACCCAATTCTGGAGTTCTAACAGCTGCACGCACGCAGGCGCGCGCGCGCACACACACACACACACACACACACACATACACTACAGTCACATGATTACATTTTGGGCCTGGGAACCAGCTTGTATTTGCAGCCATTTTCAGTGTGCCACAGTCACGCGAAAACACTGCAATTTTTAGTGTTTTTTTTACTGGCTTCCACCATTTACTTCTGGTTTCTGGCAAAAAATACCCATTCAATAAAATGGATTCATTTAATTACCACTGCTTCACTTAATGACTGCTTCTGAAAAGGTCATAAAATGGGGTACGGTCATGTGTTGATCCACTTAATGACCACCATGACTGACAACTCTAATTCTAGGCTTAATTACAGTCCTAAGTCAAGGGCTACTTGTAACCCAGGGTAAACTATTACAATGGACTTAAAGATAGGTTTCCAGAAGCAAAATCTATGGGAAAAGATAACTTTAAATTTAGTTATGGTGATAAAATTTGGCAGAAGGGATTTTCCATTACTCCGTTTTCTGAAATATGGAAAAAAGTCAAAATATTGATTTATGAATTAAAACTATTTTACAAAAGATACTCAGTTGCTACGAAGGGCTTCTCGTTTATTTTCACATTATTTAAAGCTACTAAAAATATCTAGATCTGCAAGATAATGAATATATACTGTATAAGGCTGATAAACAGACTATGGATGAAAATGACCTCTATATTTTCACAGTAATACCTTCAGATCAATGCCTTGATAACAGCAGATATAAATACCAAATTTGTTAGCTTCTCAAGTTTACTTATCTTATCCTCTCAAAGGGGTAGTTAAATTTCTAACAAGGAAGTAGATTAGGGAAAAACTTTCAGATTGATTTAAAATCCAAATGACTTGATGAACATCTCCATGTAGTGCTCTTGGCAAAAATATGGAAGTGGTTAGCTTTCTTCTAGATATTTTTCAATTTTCCAGGTTAATCAATAGCGCTGATGGTTTCTGGAGGTCTCCCATCAAAATACTTAGCAGATCTGCTCTGCTTAGCTTCTTTTATAAAATATGTGGATATTTTGAAACTGGGCTCTAAAAATATTTTTATTTTCATCAAACAGATATTTTGAAAATAAATAAATATAACCTATTAAATATAAATGCATTACATTAAAATTTGTAGGTTAAGCCCAAGAATGATGTGGAACAAACCAGTTCTTTATTAGCTTACATGTAATAGACAGAATTGTCAGACTAAACTTTTAATAACTTCAACCTAACAGATGTATCCTGGGAGATTCTTCACAGTGGCTGTCCTTACTTTCTTTCTCTGTATCCCATTCAGCTCCTGACTGTGGTGTTTCTTGTCTGGCACCCATTTCTAGAATTTGCCTCCTCCTTCCTCAGGAACTGTCCCTTAACTCTAGTCCTTCACACTATTTCTCCCTCCATGGTTATCGTCTCTCACACTAGTTTTGTTAATCCAATACATATTACATTTAAAAGTATGGCTAATAAATGCAAAAATGAGGTTGGATGAATGGTTTTGCAACAAAATACAAGGTTAAGTAAAGATTAATTATAATGTATAAGGTTTATTAAAATATAAAAATAGAAGTTTTTCAAAAAATCTGATATTTAAGCAAGGAAGATGGTATTCTTTCAGCTGTTATATTCTGTTCTTTTGTGGATCTCAGGAAGAAATTCTTTTCGAAATCCTATATTTGTACATTTTCAGTGGATTGCTAAGAAGCTAATATCTGGCCTGTATACCATTTGACCAGCAGAAACCACACTGCCCTTTCCAAATTTGCCACTTTTCATATCCTTTCAATCAGAATTCTGATGAACATATTCCCAAACACATTTTATAAGCGAATACTTCTGCAGTAGACTTGCCAACATATGGACTGACACAACTAGACGATCACTGAAGACAACAGAGAGAGAAAGAGGCCTGTACATTTTGCATTTATTTTTGCTATTTATGCATAAAGTAACAATCGCATTTTCAAAATTGTCAGATAACGGATTTAGTATTTAATAAATAAGTCTCACAGCCAACTCATAAGCAAATGACATCCATATTTTAATATTTTTTGTAATTACACCATCTATATCAGGGGTCCCCTACTGTCAGGACATGGCCCAGTACAGGGCCACGGCCTATTAGGAATTGGGCCGTGTGAGTGGTGGCCGTAGCACATGCATGCACAGACCAACTGGTCCATGCTTGCACAAATCAAGCTGCACACATGTGCACTAGCTCATCTGTCATGCAAGAACACGTGTGCATGTGCATGCGCAAGTCCGCCACTGGCACCGCCTCCCTCTCCCCCACCAGCTAGGCCTCCAAGCCTCAAAGGTTGGGGACCACTGATCTATATTTTCAACATTACCATTTTTCAACATTTTTGCAGCATTTATAAATTCCTTTTCATAATTGTTCTTGGATGTGTATAATTTTTTTTCAGTTTTACCCTTTGATTTATTACTATCCTTCCCATCCAAATCTCTAGAATAGTTCTTGCAGCATTTCTTTATATCAGTTTCATTCCAAATCACTGAATCATTTTGATGCTTAATTATATTACTTTTGCTGAACTCTTCTTATTCAGCCCTTTTCTCCACATCTGAAACTTGATTTATTTGCTCTCTCTCTATAGAATATACCATTCTATCAGGCAACTGTCTTCATGTTTCCCATTAGTGTAATTTCGCACACTTCTCTGGTACTCTGTTATGTAATTTTATCTTGGTTATTTCTCTATTTATATATTTTTATTACTACCATTCACTGAAGAGTATATAATTATCATCTACATATAAATTTCTATTTTTATATACTTACAATTATATAGATTACTCCAATTTACACATTTTAAAAAATTTCATTTATAATTAAATCTACATTTTTATTTCCACATGTGTAGTGACAGATGTTTCTCTATCAGAGCGCAAAGAGAAAGTATCTGCTGCAAACTCCGCATAGGCATTAGGAAGGGCATCCAGCCAGCAAATGCTCAGTTCCATTCAGTCGGACTGACCCCACCCTGAAGCAAGGGATTATAGGGTTGTAAAAAGAAAATTCATCAAATTCTTTCTATTAGATCGTAGCATAAAATTTTCACTCAGTTCAGAGCCTTTCCTTTTCCTTTAGTTTCATTAATACACAATATATCTATTTTTCATTCTTTCACTTCCTTCATTAATTTATATGCTTTACCATATACTCTTCATACATTTCCAAGTGAAAATCTTCAAATGTTGTGGCCATCAATTTCAGAACCCATGAAACTCATCAATGACTTTGATAAACTGGAAGTTTTGTTTAATATGAAAAATAGGGAAAAGGTAGGCCAGATTTACCAGTGGTAAATTGCCTTTCTGGCTGTTTTCTCCTTGGAATTCCACAACCTGCCTCTGGCAGCCTCGTTTATTTCTCCATAAGGAGACACAGAGAAAGGATTCATTGCTTTAAATTATCTCTTAGATTTTCTATTTTGTTAGCATCTACAATGCTCCACTAACCTTATGAATCAATTGTTTCCTCATTATGCTGACACATAAAGTGTAGGCCACAGCTTGCAGTTTCTTTCCAAATTGAACTATTTAACTACTTCCTTATCATGAACATCTTCCTGTGCAAGTGTAATTTAGAAACCTTTGCCACTGTAATTTTCTTTGCTTCATTTTCTTTAAAGCTAATCTTTTATGTGACAGACTAAACACTCATTCATCAGCACTATTATCTCTCCAACAACTTGAAAAGAACAGCTATGGTTTAAATGCAAAAAGAACAAGAAGGAACAATGATCTTCATACACATAAAAAAATACAAAAATAATTTTTCAGCACAATTTGTTTGCTGCATCTTATGCTTCGGGCTAACAGGCAAGAAAATGCAACTTAAATGTTATTTCAGAGGAAGCAACTTCGAACAGAGTCGACATTTGCATATTACTTCCTTATAAGAAACAAAAAAAACAAAACCGAAAAATCCCTTTTCCTCATTAGAGACAAGAATTACTGGTTCCTGGCTATTGACTTTTTTCTTAACCTGGGTCAATGGCTAAGAACTAGGGAGCACAGGTCAAGCTCAGGAAATGCGGCCAATGACAGTACCTGAGAACAGATGGGATAATGGAAAAAGTCATCAAATGAAGTGGTGGATGAAGGACCAAAATCTCATTTAGGAAGGCTAAATCAGTCTTCAGATCGTTATATTGGAAAAAGATAAATTAGAAAAAACATTACAAGAGAAAAGTACATTCTAGTTACACACTGAATCCCTGTATGGGACTTATTTTGGGTAAATAGATACTTTAAAACAGCAACAATTCCGTTGTTTATTCCATCAGGCTCTGACTAACACATCAGGCAACTGTCTTTAAGTTTCAGTTCATTTCATGCATTAATCTTAAAATCTATCAGTAGTAAGGTTCCCAAGATGTTAAGATGACCCATTCAGTACGGAACACCAGAAAAGACTCATGAGTTATATTAAAACATGTTTGCTTGAGTGCCTATTGTTAACCTTTTAGCAATCACAATTCTATATTTCAACTAATTTAACCATGTCAAAGTGTTTTAAAATTAAAAAAGAACTACTGTTCAAGATTTTATTACAATAGGGAAACTGAAAATCCAACCACAATGTATGATGGACTGAAGTATGCATCACAATTTATTGTACTTGTTACTGTTAGAAAGACAATCTACTGTTAGAAAGACAATCTACTGTTAGAAAGACAATCTATTGTTAGATTGACAACGGAAAGAATCTGTTGTCAATTTTATACGAGAAAAGGGTACAAGTAAAAAAAGTTTTATTTCCATGAATATTTCTCCCCTTTTCTACCACCATCACAAATAATGTCAAGTATTAATTGTACCCCAATAATTTACAAAATTTATACAGGGATCTTTTTTTTTTTTTTTTTTTTAAAGAAGCTTTATGACCCTTTCTTCCCATGTAACACCTACTAATCAAGATTTGGGAGTACTTTGGCTCAACTAAAATTCTGCCACAGTGTTACATACCATAAGTGAACTTTTAAAAGAATGATGAGTACCATTCAGTGGATATCATAAGGCAGTATAGGGCAAAACCTTTTCTCCTAAAAATATAATATTTTGACTGTATCACTATTTGAGCATTATGCATTTCTGTTGCTGATACATACAAAAGTCTCACGGCAACTTAAATATAAGCAACACAATTAATGAACTGTTAACACCTTAATGTAAAGTTCCAAAAGTATAGTAACTGATAATTTCTTCTCTAGTGTACCTCTATATAACCAAAACAAACCTGATAAATGAGCACACTACAAAACCAGAATTTTCTATATCCCAAATCCAGAGGAACAACAGCACTTTCAAAAAGTTTTGAAAGGAGTTAAATATCTATCCAAGAAGTAAGGGACTTTCAGCGTATAAACTTATAGCATCTTAGATAACAGATCCAAGCCTGAATCATTTGTTTTATAGTACATTAGCAAGCTATCTATGACCAGATCCCCACATGTTTCTGTTTTTCATAGCATATTTACTATCAACATTAATGTGACACATGGCATATCTCTTAGTTTAATTCCATTTATAAACTGCAGCTTTCTTGGTCTATAAAATGAAGAGCTGTACCTCTCACTGACTTCTAATAGGCAAGAAGTTTGGATGTAGCCAAGAAATGACCAAACTCCTTTAGAAATTTAATTTTTTTTTTAAATTTGATTTATATGCCGCCCTTCTCCGGAGACTCAGGGCGGCTTACAATGCGTTAAGCAATAGAAATTTGACCTAAAAGTTGGTAAGCAATTAATGTAAGCCAGCTTCTAGTGCCAAGCAAATGAGAAACAGATCTCTCTTGCAGTCAGACCCGCACTCTAATTAATGCTCAGTGAGGCTGTTCAGCTTCATCAGCTTCTAGCCATACAGAAGAAATTTTCTTCAGTCATTGACTAAGGCATGCTGCTTTGAACTGAATCATTAAATAATCAACACTCAGCTGCCAAACTAATCACTAGACCTGATTACCTAACAATCCAGGCAACCATTGTATGAGATCAAATTGTTAGTAGTTGCAAAAGTTAGTAAATCTTTACAGTTTATTTTCTTTTGTATATTCTGTTTTTCCTTTTTCTATCTTTCTATTTAATTATCAGTTGTTTTATTCTACAAACACAACTAATGCAGCCTTGTCTCATTGTCATAATGAGACAATGTTATTGATTCCTAGTTTTATTTTTCAAATTGTAATATATTCCCATCCTACTGCACTGATTCAAGTAACCTCAGTAAAAATTTATTCCTTGGTAAAAATTTACATAACTGTTGGAAGGTTTTTTGTGACTCAATAGATCAGTGTGTCAAACTCAAGGCCCGGGGGCCAGATCCGGCCCATGGGGTGCTTAGATCTGGCCCATGGGGCTACCCTGCAAACAGTGAAGGACTGGTCCACAGTGCCTCTGCCAGTGAAAAAAGAGCTCGGGAAGGCCACACAAGGTCCTCCCAAGCTCCATTTTCACTGGCAGAGGGTTGCAGAAGGCTGTCACAGCCGAAAATGGAGCTTGCGAGACCATTTTTGCTGGCAGAGCACTCAGGTCATCCCAGGCGCCCCCGACACAAGTGACACTGAGCTGGCCACACCCACCCTGGCCATACCCACACACCCCGAAGTCAAACACATCATTGATGCGGCCCTCAATGAAATTGAGTTTGACACCCCTGCAACAGATCATGAAAAAAGAAAACAATTAATAATCTTAATCAATCAAGCAGGGTTTTTTTTACTTCAGAATTTTCAAAAAAAAAAAATGAACCACAAAACACAGATGATGTTTCAATGATGGTGCAAGTCACTTGTTTCTTTGTCAAGCTATTTCAGAACCTGTATCATATAGGATTTGGATCAGAAAACTTAAATAAATTAGGACTTCCAGTGCTCTAAAATGATATTGCATTAAGTCCTATTTCTCTTGCATAATATTTCCACTGGATGCATTTGCTTATTATAGTTAACCTTTTTTTCAATTTCACTAATGAACTTTATAGCTATCAGACATAAAACATACCCCTGTTAGCTGCTGCCTAGCTGGTTATCCAAGCCTGGAATTTCTTTGATCTGATTTTACTATTGTTCTACTACCTGATATATGACATGCATATTATTTCATTTCAGGATTATCCTGTATCAAATTTAAGATTAAGTTTTAAGATTAGCTTCAGTGTAACATCAAATCTGCCTCTGCCTCTCCCTTCAACCCCTCCACCCAAAATAAATATTGCTAGGTGAATTCACATGAAGTCACATGCCAGATGTATCTTCCTGAGGTCAAGAGTCATTAGTTTCTCAAACTAATCAAGTTTTCTTTAACTTCAAAAAAAAAATCTAAAGCAGAGGTCATTGGTACTCGAATGTGGAATTAGCTAGTATCTGTTATTCAGCAAAATGATTTAGAAGCTAATTATGTATCATAAAAGTAGCAAAAAAAAAAATCCTGAGTAACAGTCAAAGAGAATATTAGCTTCCAGGATCATATTGTTCAGGCACTGATAACACTTCACTTAGAAGCTTAGATTTCATCCCAAAGAAGTATGGAGTCATATCTCAATCACCATGATAGATGAGCACCATTAAGCTTCAAATCCACAATGCCCCATTTTTACCTATAAATTAAATAGCACTTAGAAATACAGCTAGATTATCAAAGAGCATACCACTTTACACATATTTGTATTTTTAATGCTTTATCATCACATAGAAAAGTATATAAAACATCCTATAGCAACATCTAGTTGATTTCACAGAACAGGAATGTTTTTTCAGTATGCTTACGCTATTGAAAAAACTGGCAATAAAATTTTAAATTACACACTAAAAGTCAAATGTACTTAACCAAAATTTTAAAAACAATGTTCATTGTTGAGTACACATTTTCTTTTACCAACTGTCCTCTTAACTTCATGCAATATTCTTATTTCACAATATTTTCAGAACTTACCACAATGTTTCCATATGACCACCATCATCAGATCATTGTAACACGTCCACATTTCAGTAGCAGGCAAGTCATAAAAGCATGTGTAAAAAGAAGGAAAACAAAGTTAATAATTGAATACTAATCATTTTATGCTTACTATGTTAAATATTAATAGTGCTGTGTTGATGCCATTTAATAGCTGGTCCTTCAACAGTTCATTTTTTTTATTTCAAAGTTCCATTGAGCTGATAAAGAAAACCCAAGTACTGATTAGAAAAGGAATAAAAAAAATCACAAGACTGTGATTCAGATGAATCAACTGAAGACAAAGCTATAACTAGTCAAAGTTCAAGCCACGCAAAAATGCCAAAGAAGAAAGGAAAGAGAATGCTTAATGATAACATGATGTTGTAAACAATGTGAGTTGAGAGAGTTGGACAAGAGACAGATAGCAAAAACTAGCAAGTAAATTAATGCAAAGGAAGAGGTTTAAAAAAAGAATAGGGTTTACTTTGAGAAATGTAGGTATTTTATTTTAAAAATAAAATGCCAGACAACACATTCCTTTCATGATATGTGGCACTGTTTTTATTTTAGCTTTAAATCTGCAGCAGACATAGAGAAACCTGGAACGCAGCAGATGCTTCCAGCTTCAACTGCTATCAACCTCAGCCAGCATGCCAATGTCAGGAGATAGACCAAATTATAATCCAAAACATCTGAAGAACTGTGTACCTTTGATCTACATTAAGTTGTTAAGTTCTTCACAAGAAAACCTTGGGTCAAAGATAATAACTACAAATAATAATCAAGTGCCCCGTATAATAACAGAATAACAGAGTTGGAAGGGACCTTGTAGGTCATCTAGTCCAACTCCCTGCTCAAGCAGGAGACCCTATACCAGGCGTCAGCAACTTGCGGCTCTGAAGCCGCATGTGGCTCTTTCAGCCCTCTGCTGCGGCTCCCTGTCACTCAAAATATGCATCGCAATCGCCAATGTGCGACACCCACTGGCACGTGATGTATTGAGCTTTTCAACCCCCGATAGGCCAACCATGAATAAATCCAAGAAAAGAAAAGTTTCAGAAGAAAACAGAACATTTAATTCAACTATATATTCTAGTTTTGTGGCTGCTCAAGAAATAGTCAGGTACGGGAAGGTTTTGTGGCTCCCGGTGTTTTCTTTTCTGTGGGAAACGGGTCCAAATGGCTCTTTGAGTGTTTAAGGTTGCAGACTGCTGCCCTATACCATTTCTGACAAGTGGCTTTTCCAGGCTCTCCTTGAAAGCTTCCAGTGATGAATGCTACGTATTTGTCTGTTTTATGTTAATAGAGAAATTTTACTACCTCTCATTCATGTTTTTTTCTAGAATAGAGGTAAGAAAAAATTCTGACAATCAATTTAAAATATTAAAAAGTTAAAAGTTAAAAAGCCAGCAGGTTAAAAAGCAAACAAGATATGAGAAAGAATTTTGATACATAATTACCATATTTTTCGGAGTATAAGACGCACCGGAGTATAAGACACACCTACGTTTTTTGGTTGTTGTTTTTTAAAAAAAGTTTTTTTGTTTTTTGTTTTTAGACAAACATACATACAACATACGATGTATTTTCTTTAAACAGAGTATTTGGCCAGTTCACAAATTTAAACAGTTTTTAGACATTTCAATTAAATTTACAATTTCTATATTTTCTTTATGCCATATTTATTCCTCATCTATTTCTTTAAAAAAACCAATATTACCCTTCATCTTCATCTCTAATCTTAATCAAATTCAATTTTTCTCTTCTATTCTATATTATACCCCTTCCCATTGTCATCTATTTTTATATGCATCCTCACATTGGTTAATTATATATTACTGTTGTTTAATACAAATTCAACATTTTAATATAAATCAATTAGTTATATAACTATCTTTTTGTATATTAATCAATATGAACATGAATATTCCAATTATTTCCATGCAATCCAATTTCTTACCAATCAATTAATTATATTTACCAATAATAATAAACCAAATAATTTTCCCCATATATTCCTCCAAACCACAACTTAACCATTTCTCCTTTCAACACAATATACAATTAATAGTATCTCAATTATTACAATTCCCTAGTTAAATAGAGCTTTCCCCTTATGTTACTCATTTTCACATCTTAAAATCTCCCAATAACCCAAAGTTTTGCCCATATAGAAAAATATTCCAATTATTATTCATTTCATTTTTACCATCATGATTTTCTTACTACTATTCATATTTCAATTCTAAATATGTATAACATCTTTCTCTTTCATTTCTTTTTCTTTTTCTCCCTTCCCATTTTTATTTTTTGCCTTTTTTCTTTTGTGTTTTAAAATCTTGAACTCTCCTCTTTTGCCCTAAATTTCCCATTGTTTGCACCTATGTTTTTTAGTGAGGAAAAAGAAAAAGAAATCTATCTCTGCCTCATTTTGCCACATTGCAGCAAAGAGCCTGCTTTACTTTCAGTTTCTTTTTTTAACCTTTTTTAACAGCCAAAGGGTGGGGGCTAGTGGGTGGGCAGGGCTACATTCGGTGTATACCCCCTTTTGGGAGGTAAAAAGGTGCGTCTTATACTGCGAAAAATACGGCATGCCACACTTTTTAGGTCAAAAAAGACATTCAACAGCACTAAGATGGTAACCAAAAAAACAGGTGTTGATCATACTGTTTGACATAGCTGGTCTTGTGAATTTCCTCTCTGATTTAGGCTTAAAATCTAAATTCAAATTTTAAGATTTTTGAATCACTGTAAAGAAAGATTTAACATATCTTCCAAGCTAAATCATAGCCTCATCACTGCTCATATTTCAAGAAATCACTAAACTATAGCAGAACTAATTTTGATATACAGATTTTGATATACAGATATCAGTACTTTTTTTCACTTGAATTATGTCCAAGAAAGGCAACAATACTTAAAAATTCACAATATGTAGTTCTCAATAAGACAACAGAAAATATGTACAAAAGCCAAAAGTTAATAGATATTTAATAACAGCACCTGAAAACAGCCATTACAATGAATGTGAGTGGCTTTCTTTAAATCCTCATAGGAATGTTATATGGTGTGAACAAATTCCCTTAGATATGGCCTTTACATAAAGAGATTTAGATAGTACTATAGACTACATGTAAGTAGCTGCAGCTAATATCCATAATACTGTTCCTTAATTTCTCTGCAAAGCTAAACAAATGCTTTCAAATATATTAACTTAAATAGATTTAAAAAATTAGAATAGGCATGTAAATTCAAATACTCGTCTTCTATCTATCTATCTATCTATCTATCTATCTATCTATCTATCACAAGTCAGATAAGTCTGTTTAGGAAAGATGCAGTGGTTCTTTAACATAAAGTGAAACTCTCAGAAGAAATAAAAAGTAATACTGACCTTCCTGAAGCTTTGTGAATAATTATGGACTAAGCTTCACTTCACAAATCCCATTAAACTACGGCTTGTTTGAGCACATTATTACATAAAGCAAAATTGGTTGAATGGACATATTTCTCTAACCCAAAATTAATATTCAAAATGTCAACAATAATTTCATGCACAACTTTGTTGGGGCCTTTCTTTCACAATATTTTCAATTCAACTTTTCCCAATTCTTTATCAAACATCTTAGTTTTTCATCGTACAAGCCAATCTGCAAGTTATAACCTTTCCTTTCTAATAACAAATCAATTTAATGTTACCCTGAGGAAAAGTACTTGCATCTATCTTTCTGAAATTTGTCCAGTTTTTTTTTTTATTTACAAGTAGTTATCTAAAATGTTTTCTGTTTTCATATATGGAAGAAAGTGGGGGGAAGAAGTTAAACTTTTTCCCTTACTCCCTTTTTCCAAGAACCCTATGATTATTTCTTTGAAGTTTGGCATAGACCGAGTAACAGAGTCTATAATTATAGCCAAACATTTTTCAAAAATGTGTAGGTATTTTCTTAAGGAAAGAAATACAGGACCTCAGCTATTTGATTTAAAACTGTCAGGTTTCATCCGCTCAAGACAGGACTTCTGTACATGTAAATATATACCTGTAAAATAAGTACTTATTTGAGTGCATTTTTATTGCATAATGTTGCATTTGCAACATATGGAAGAGTATGAAACCTATGGATAGTCAAATTCCAAACAACATTTTAGCTCAAAGGGTGATATGAATAGGAATTTTCAAGCATCAAGTTAATCAAAGATCACAATTTGACGAGACATTTAGGTAGCGAGTCAGGGCACTACAGTAGAAACCAGGATACTGTAGTTCTGAAAGCCAAGTGGGTAGCTTTGAGCCAAAGGCTTTTTCTCAGCCCAACCCACCTCACATTGCTGTTGCTGAGTGGAAAATAGCAGGTGTACTCTACCTTGAGTTGTACATAATAAAGGCAGTATTATTATTATTTTAAAAATAGTATCTAATACTAATAAAACAGAAAAAATACTATCCTGCATTAAGAGGTTGTTTTAACAAAAGACCGAAGAACAAAATTACTTTTCATTTAATGGTTCTTATCTTAAATTCTAAATATAAATTGAAAGAGAATCAAAACTACGCCTCTAATATACATCCCCCAAAAGAGCTGTCAAAACAAGAGATTAAATGAATTAGTTTGCTTCTGTAATGACTCTGATTACTAAACTTTCAAAAATATTCTCTATGAGCTCTTGGATACCATACTTCCTTAACTAATTTTAAATATGCCACTTATTTAGGAATAATATTACTATTTTTTCTAAACCATACTGCTACGTATGTAAGGAATGTAAGGCCATGATGGCGAACCTATGGTACCCGTGCCACAGGTGGCACATGGAGCCACCTCTTTGGAGATGCGAGCTGACACCCAGGTCAGGCTTCAGGAAGGCCTGCTAGCACCAAAATGGGGCCGCACGCACATGCACCCCTGCGGGGAGACGCTGGCAGGGGGAGCATGGGGGGTCACGCATGCATGCGTGGGGGGCTGCAGGGGTTATTGCATTAACGGTGTCAGCACTCGCTTTTGGCACCTGAAGAAAAAAAGGTTCGCCATCCCTGTGCTAAGGTATGATGTAGGGTACGGGTGTCAAACTCACGGTGTCATGTTGCCGTCATGTGACGTATCACAACATTTTTCCCTTCGTGGAGCTAAGGTGGGCATGGCCTGTGAATGACACTTCTGATGTAGGGATTAAGGTGTTAGGCTCGGTCTGGAGTGATCCTAAATCCATGGAAACTTGCTGAACCATTCTGGACTAGTAATTTTTTCATAGGCCAAGTTCAGTTCACAAGGATGCTGTTGTGAAAAAAAAAATGGGGGCCAAATAAGAAAGGCACTGGAATATAAATCTAACAAGAAAAACACAGTCCTGGGTATGTAAATATAACTAATTAAATGCATTCTTCAAAATTACAGTAAGAAAAATTAAGATCATACATTTGGAAACATCTGTTCACTATTTTATAGTATGAGTTTCTTGAGTCTATATAGTATTTTATAAATACAATGTAATAATGGAACATCTATCTCCAGATAAGAGAAACTATGTTCTTTTATCTCCAAGAAAGGAAAGACTTACCAGGAAAAGAAAAAAAACCAATTCTTTTCTTTGTAAAATACTTGAATGCAATAGTTTATTATGAATTTTTTCACAGATGTTATGGGCAATGGGCATGGAAAAACATTTCCAGAAATACTACAGTGATGACTACTCTGTGGAGATTTTTTTTTTAGCAAACAGAATTATATCCTACAATTAGCACAAACAAGTGTAAGATTAAGAATATTCTAGGATTCAGAAAAAGACCATCCCATAGAGGTTTGAAAGGGGAAAAACAGAATTAGAAAAATTAAGTTTTGATTGACTGTAGATCTCATTACATTGCGTGCATTGAGAAATCTCATTACAAACATATATTATCCAGTTATGGAATATACCTGTATGTGTATACTGTACATGTATGGTGTTTTAAATAATTTCTTGCTGCATTGTACGCAACAAGGAAACATACTGCTCTTTCTGGATTTGAGACCATCAAAAGTGTAAAAACATCAGCTGATTCCATTGCTCAAATCCTCTAAAATAGGGGGAAGGGATCAAAATCTCGAGAAAGGATGACTAAGGTTCTTGGGGATTGAGAAAAGTCCTGAGCAATGAACATATTATGACCTATTTAAGCCCCTTGATTCTGTGGAAGTAGTAAAATTATTGGGTACAGTAGATGGAAAAACAGAGGAAGCACAAAGACTATACTGTGATGGTGATTTATATTTTCTGCCCCTGAACAAAACCCAAGTTAGCTATGTGTTTAGGGGATACTTAAATACTTAAATCCACACAGGACTTTGAAGGAACCCTAAGCAGTCTATTAGAGGGATTAGAGAACAAATTTTCTCTATAAAATAACATCTGTCTTAACTTATATTTCATATATGTATAGCGGTCTCCATGGTTCTGACTGAAGTGTTTGCTTATCTGATGTTGATGGATACATTTCAGCTTGTTCAGCATGAGCAGTTAGACAAGAAAATTCAGTAAAGATAATGGCTATATGTATACAATTCAGAAACAAGTAAGAAATGACTTGAGGAATCCTATAAATGAAGCCCCAGTGTAATATTTTCACTCAGAACCAAAAGAAAATCATATGCTGAAAGACAGATAAGCAATCATCAGAGAACCAGTATGGTACAATGGTTTTGGTCCATTTCCCTAATTTCTCTCAATCCAACCTATCTCAAAGGACTGCTGTTGGGCTAAAAATGCAAGGAGATCCCAAATACCCCACTATCTTTAGCTTCTGGAGGATATAAATCTAACGAACCAATTAACTACCGTATTTTTCGGTGTATTCGTTCAAAATACAGAATATTTCTCTACCTCCCCAAGCTGTCACCAGCACTTCTTCCTCTGGACCTCAGTTTTTATTTTCTTCGCCTACTCTAAACAGCTACTTTAAATATTCATGCAAGAATTACAGCTAGGGTCAGGATAAATGCTATTGTACAACAAGAATGACCAAATTAGATGTGAGAGGAGAACCAGTTACAGATGTCTTCCCATGAGAGAAGTCATTAAAAGCAGAAACATGATGCTTGAAGTTATTTTCCCGACAAGTCACTGATTAAAATTACACAACTACACAAAAGAACATTTGAATTTTCAACATTGTCCACTTGGACTTATAGACATAAGCCTGGCAGGATGCCATCTGTCTTTGATAACTCACAAAGTTCTCTCTAATATTGTGACAAATTTTCTCCTCTGATTTTGCTACACAAAAATCACGATTTTACTATGGATTAAACAAGAATAAATACTTTAATGTATTCATAATGTCATATGCTATGCATGCTATGCAATAATGTATAGAACAAAAATACAACAGAAAATCTATACTTCTTAAATTGCATTTGGATTTTAATATACCTGCAGTGTCAAACACAAAAAAAGTAGAGGGGGGGAATAACTTTTTAATGCAGTTGTGCATTTGAATAGCCTGATGAATAAACTTTGATACTAGTTCCTTGAAACTAGTATTTGAGAGTATTCCAGTATTTGAGGGGATGCCGCAAAGAGGAGGGGGTTTATTTTCAAAGCACCAGAAGGCAGGATAAGAAACAATGGATGGAACTAATCAAGGAGAGAAGCAACCCGGAATTAAGGAGAAACTTCCTAACAGTGAGAACAATTATCCAGTGAAACAGCTTGCCGTCAGAAGTTGTGGGTGCTTTATCATTGGAGGTTTTTAAAAACTGACTGGGCAGTCACTTGTCTGAAATAGTATAGGGTCTCCTGTTTGAGCAGGAGCTTGGACTAGAAGACCTCCAAGGTCCCTTCCAGCTCTATTCTGATTGATTGATTGATTGAACTAGTTAGGAAATATTAGGAATAAAGATAAAATTTAACTCACCAAGCATAGTACTAACCATTTGATGGTGATTACCTATAAAGCCCTACATGGCTTATTCCGGGATATTTGGTGGACCATCTGCAGCCAGCAACAGCTTCCCATTTCCCTGTGCGTTCCCACAGGGAGGGCCTACTCAGGGTGCCGTCAGCCAGACAGTGTTGGCCTTGTACCCCCAGGGAGAGAGCTTTCTCTGTGGGCACACCCACCCTTTGGAATCAACTCCCTCTGGAGCTCCGGGTGGCCCCCGACCTTCGCTCTTTCTGCGGTGGCCTGAAAATGTGGCTATTTCACCTGGCCGCCCTGGACTAATGGGGGTTTTAATAGAATTTTAACTGGTTTTATTGAATTTTTGATAATTTTAACCTGAATTTTTTGTTTTAATGGTTTGCTTGCTTTGTTTTAATTGTTGTGAGCTGCCCCGAGTCCATTGGAGATAGGGCAGCATACAAGTTCTATTAATAAATAAATAAATAAATTTGGGGTCACATTACGTAGAATAGTATGAATTTATCACAAAAGACTGTGCGAACAGGCAATACAGAATTCATTTTACCAATCACATCTCTCCCTAGAGCTTCTCCCCACAAGTTCTTCAAATAAATTCTGATAATGAAGCAGTTTTGACTTAATGAAAACACCTTCCAATTACTATATAATTCCATGTCCTAGAATTATCGCCAACATATTTTTGTCCCTTTGTCAAAAAGGGAGGTATATAGACACACCATTTTCTTGGCACTGTTTGTTAATGTGCTGTCAATTCTTACCCTCTCCATTTGAGTTTGACAGAGGTTATGAAGCTAGAAATGTCAGTTCAGCTCCATGCAGTAATTTAAAGGACAATTACGTCTTCAGCAGACATTGAAATTACAATTCTTCAGGCATCCAGTTAGCTGTGAATATTTTGGGGCATAGCAGATATTCTATTTTTACAGCAAATCTTTAAATCAACCCACATTCCATCTTTTGCAAAATGTCTATTATTGGATTGCAGGCCTAACTGCCCAAGATCCATCACTTATATTTCAGCTTAATTGATGCTCAGAGAAGCAGTACGTTACCCACTTCATATTAGGGCTACGTTTATCAAAGTATTTCTCAATGCAGGTAAAGGAAGCATAAAAATGCTTTCAATTTTTTTTTAGAATACTATGACTCATATTTTATCCAAATTATAAATGAGAAAAGTGAACATAAACTGATCATGGGATTTTAAAACTATTTTTGCATGTTGGCTTCAGTAAATTTTTGAGATTTTCAAAAAGTAGTTATATAAATTCAGAAAAACAAGAGCCAATGTATGAATTAGTATAGAGATGTTGAATCTTATTGCTTATAGAATCAAAGCTTATTTGCAAGGACAGAAGGCTGGGGGTGGGATAGTGAATGGCACTAATGTGTACCAGATTTCTCTATATTTCCCTTTCTGCTATCCATGACTGTAACTTCTTTTACTTACTATTTTTTCTATTCTTTGCCTAACATTTCCTATCCTGAAATTGATAGTCTCATATGCATGTGACTACACTGTTTCAAAAATGAATCTCTCATTAGAAGAATAATATCTGTAACAAAATGCCAAAAGGAACCTTTGTAGGAATTCTAACATGGACCATGTTTATTTAATAATGAAATCAATGAAAGGAATTCCAAAGTAAGTACATATGAACCTGCCTCAATCTTTCAGATAAATTTACAAAGAGAAAGACAAATGGAAAGTTTTTACAGATTTGAGGCATGTAATCTAACAATTAGGCAAAAAAAAAAATTCAGAGGTACATCTAAATCTTTAATGAATTTTGATGCTCTAAAACATATTTAAAATTGTTCTTTGAAAGAAAGGAATCAAGCCATTATATAATTAAAAAATGAAATGTATATTCTAACATAAAGCTCAAAATGACAGTTATAATTTTTTATTTTACTAATGTCACAGCAATTCTGTTCATCTTTAGTTATGTAACTCTAAACCTTTAATCTTCAGATCACTGCTATTAAAATAATTCAGTGCTAACATCTGCTGATTTAGGCTAAAGTTCTTCTGCCGAATTTCTGAAAAACAGTAGTGCTTAACCTCATTTAAAGTGCACTAAAAACAAAACAGGAGTTCAAACTTTCTGAAATGCACAATAATAATTTCAAATTAAAATCACTGTGATTACTAAAATGTTAATTCCATCCTTCCTTTTTTCATAAAAGGATTTTTGTGAAGATACTGTTATAATCGGGTGTATTTGGTTTTCAGAGATGAGCATATGTGGCAACAGTATTTCCAGAGCAAATAATGTAGCTATTTTTAGCCTACTATCAAGTATTTTAAGTATTTTGGCAATGAAAAGCATTGCATACATAAAGCTGCAGGAACCACCGCAATACTTAAAATAGAACGATCAGCACTAGCGAATCGTTTTCCATATAACTGATCCTATGAAGTTAAAAAGTTTTATATATGGATCTTCATAATCCCATGAAATTAGAGTTTTCTATTAAGAGATTTCTAAGAATTGTTGGGATGTGTAAACTCTGCAGTTAGATGTGAAATATGCTTTGCTTGTGAAATTACAGGCATTTGGGCACAATGCAAGATAAGGTGTCTTAGCTATATAGCGCTTGAAGAGCTTGAACTGGAGAATTATATTCCCAACAAGCCACTTTCTAGAGGCAATATTCCAGAAAGGTAAAAGCTGCAAACATGCCTAATTATTTTTACATTTTCATCTGGCTACCTTTTAAAGGACAGTTATCTAATTTGAATTTCCCAGCTTATCATGTAGAATGGTTATTATTCATATTTTCCAAATTTTGCAGTATAGGTCCTGACTCAAATTTCTTAAAGAAATGTATTATTACAGAAAAATAAACAACTTCATTCATATAATATATACTCTACATTTCAAGGCATTTCACATAATTTAACAAAAAATAAATAAAGATAGTTTAAAATATAGTACAATAAACAAACACTAAAATATATATTTAAGTAATGTAATGATTAATAGCTAAAACTGAGAAAATGAGACCAAATACCTGAAGGTTTGTGTTTCTTAGCCCAGAAGGTGAAAATACTTTTTTGCCTGTCAAAATAAGAGACTTCTAAGGGTAGAGGTATCTTTAAAGGGCCTTTCTAATCAGGCAGTTCCTTGGTAGAAGAGACTGTCCCTTAGTTAGTCATGCTCCAAGCAATTCAGAGTTTTAAAGAGAGTTATTCTGGTACAGTGGTTAAGGAACTGGACAAGGACCCTGTTCAAATCCTCCCCCTCAACCTTGTCAGTTTAGTGAGTTAGTAAGGGAAAAGCTTGGAAAATTATGAATTCCATTTTGATCCCTAAAGGAAAGGCAGGACATGAATCTATCAAATAAATTTACTTGAGATCAATACCAACGCTCTGAATTGCTCAATGAGAAATCACTGTGGATCTTTCAGCAGAAGGATCATATATGATCCCTGTACTTTGCATTGTTAGCAGCGTAGCTGCCATTTTTTGCACTGAATGCAACTTTCAAACATTTTTCTTAATAAAATAATAGTTTAACAGGATATAACTAAAGTGTGGGTAATTATCACCCAATCCAAGCAACTTAAAAGGGGGTCACTGGTAGCAAACCTGTAAGAGTAATTGGGTAAAGGCATGTCCTACCAAACAGCCAGTAAATCCAGTGACAACCGATGATTCAGAAAGCTGAACTTGCTCTTTCAAGAGGAACGCAACTCTGTCTAAATATAATCTCCAAGTCCAGATTCATATTAGACAATTTTGTCTGAATTATTTTTATTCCTTTCTCTCTCACCCAGTGCATTTCGGAATCTTGAGAACTTGGAGCTCAATGATAAAGAGTAAAATAGCCAACTATCATCTGGATGAGAGTCCTGACTCCAAAATTCCAGGTAATCCAGAGGTTTCATGAAGATGTGGAAGTCCACGAAGAATGAAAAGTAAACCTCAGGGGACAATGGCCTATGTGTCATATAGCAGTCCCATGGGTTCTTCTTTGAGTAAAAAGGATTAGAAGCACTGTAAAATAAGGCCTGCATACCCAATGACTTCAGGTGTTCCAGAATTATACCATGACTGATAGTATAATAAGCTGTTAAGACAGGGCTGTCAAACTCGCGGCCCATGGGCCAGATGCGTCTCATGCTGGCCACGCCCACCCCCCGTTTAGCGAAGGGGGAAAAGTTGTGATACATCACATGACGACAACATGACGCTGCAAGCTTGATACCCCTGTGTTAAGAGTTCCAATAAACTAACAGGGTCTGGGTCCCCTTACCGCACAGCCAGTTTCTGGCACTGCCATCCACCAGGGTATCCAAAGCAGAGCTGGTACCATACCTCAGTGGAAATTCAGAAAATCAGAAACATTTGAATGTGGATTGCAAAGTCACCACCTTCTCATTTATATTTCCTAAAAATGGCATGATTGAAATTACCTTATAATTGCACAGATTTCCTAGGTCTGGTTACTGTCTCCTTTGGGCAGACAGGAACACAAGTCCCTCCAACAAAAAGTACCCTTAACCAGCGGGAACTCCTATGTTACTCAATTTGGAGAAGAGCCATGGTGGCACAGTGGTTAGAATGCAGTATTGCAGGTTAATTCTGCTCAAGGTTGACTCAGCCTTCCATCCTTCTGAGGTTGGTTTAATGAGGATCCAGATTGTTGGAGGCAATATGCTGACTCTGTAAAATCACTTGGAGAGGGCTGTAAAGCACTGTGAAGCGGCATATAAATCTAAATGCTATTGCTACTTAATCTAGCAGGACAGTTAGAAGTCAAATAAGCAGATGGTAGCCCTCATCTAACCACAAGCCAAAGAGAACCCCAAATAATAGGATTAATATTGTCAATATTATAACTTTATGATCTGCCTCAACACTTGGGCCCATGTCAGTAATGATGCCATTGGCTTTGTGTACAAAGAATCAATCAAATTATTAATTCTTCTGGCTCTATTCCACTAATATCTTGATGGAAGAAAGCCTGTTCTGTGCTGATGCAGTAGAAGCAGTGGAAAAACATTCTGAGCTGCTTTTGTTGCAGAAAAATCTTCAGTCTTCAGACTGGTCAGATTCAGACTCAACCTGATTTGTCACTGGAATTCTTCCACTTATGGTCTAACTGACATCCTATCCCGTCATCACTCTCAGCTCCCACCATAGGAAACCAATAAGCTTCTGAGTCAAGAAAGAGGATACTTAGAGCAGTAGGTTCAGTTGCCCAGTCATTTCTATTTTCAACAGATCAGCCAGTTCATTAATTTCCTGACATATAATATAAGAAATTATCCAAATGCTTTCATGAAGCCATTCACATCCATTAGCATCTGGATTGATTCCTGTTAATGGGTCATCTACTGAAACAAAAGTTTATATCAACCATCAATCTAACGTGAGCAAGGAGCAACTTGTCTCTCTCAAATGAGAACCAATTCCAGCTGCAGAAAACGAAATCTAACATATGTTCTGCTATGTGTGGAGTCAAATAATAGTTGGGACAGGTGTATGATGATAATAGAAGACATGAAATCCTAAGCCACTCCTATTTCAGAAGGCATAATGTGCATCCTGAAATCTTCTAGAACAAAGAACATAACCAAGATCACCTTGGCTAGTTCAATAAGGATGACAGTGAGGCAGATAAGTGAACAGTACTGTACATTAACAATATTTCTATACTGTGTCATCCATCCAAATGCAGCGTCATGCACTCAGAATTGGCAGACTACCAAATAGAACATTTGGTCAGTAAGATGATATTCCTATAGAGTCGATCACAGCCTCTCCAGTCCTAGTCTACCATACCACAGAATAGCCTGGTAGGAAAAAACCAGCAAGAACCCCCCCCCCCCCCGCCCCGCTTTTTTTTTAATGAAATCTCTACAATATATGTCAGGGCAGCACTTTCCAGATGCCTTAACAGAAAACTGTCTTGCACTGAAGAGGATGGAAGGCCGCCATCATCATTATACCTTGACTTCCTTGCTTAGGCTGCAATCTGAAAGGAAAGGAAGCCAGAAAACAGCCTGACCACTTTACTCTGCAACGGTCTGACTGCACCCTTCCAGGATGTATTTGGAAAGATCCATCTAAAAATAAATATTTCATGCACAGTATTGAAAAGGTCTGTAGAGGCAAGTCTTTCTTCCTCTCTTTGTTAGAACTGGGGAACTAAAGCTAAATATGAGGAACTAAGTAGTGAATTTTAAAAAAAACTTACTTAAATAATACATAATTAAACTGTAGAATATGCTGCAATTAGATATGAAGTTGGTCATAATTTTAAAGTCCTAAACAGATTCTTAAAGGGTCATCAATGGCTGTTTATTACTTCCAGAATGACAGACACCGTATATTAAAAACTTGCTGCGTGATGAGCCTGGTTTCAGACATGGCTTCTTGTGGCTCTTCACATTTCCATACAGACACCCAAAACAGTTTGAATTCTTTGTTGAGACATTTCCATAGGACATAATTTTGATAAGAAGGAAAGGAAGACAGATGGGCTAGTATCAGCATCAGATGCTTTGCTGACATTACAGGTAGATTTAAACTCTAGGAAGTGGAGACAATGGTATCAATAGACATAGCTCTAGTAGCCTCCTGAAAATGGACTATTGGTTTCAATCCAGAGAAAAAGTGGGTATTGATCCTAAAATGCATTAGACGGTGTTTGCACTGCTGAAGGAGTGGTCTGAAGATCCACAATGCATTTGAGAGCACAATTTGAGAGAAGAGTGCCAGAGAAAACTGTTGCAGGACCTAATCTACTGATTGCAGAGAACCTTAGCTGGTGTAAGAAAATCAAAAGTTTTACTTGCCAAACAATCATTACTATAGCAATCCCAGCTGCCACTTCATCTGACTTGGAAAGAAAGAAAGTTTACTGCCATTAATTCTCAATTAAGAAGAAGAATAGGTAGGGGTACAGTTATAATACTGTCCGACGCCTGCCCACACTTTACTCTGCAACACTTTACAGTATGTTAATTCTATATCATTAGTAGGGGTGTAGTTAGAAGAGTGCACATATATGGTAAATCTATATCATAATCTGCATGCACAGATGATTCAACCTGAGCAGAACAGAAAGATTGTGGAGTTCAGGAAAAAAATATCTAATTTGCATTTTTGAAATTCTGTTTTATTAAAGAAGAAGAAAAATTGGTGATGCAAGAAAAAGAAGTAAAACACCCTTGCAAGTCTTGGGGCTGAGGAAATGAAACTAACTTTGCTGTGATTTATCAGCTAATTGAATAAAATGGGAGAAAAGAAACAGAATTCTAATTGCACTGCTTCTTTCAAGCAAATCCTCTGTTTCAACCGACCCCATGACAAGCTGATAAGGAGCACAAGGAGAGGGCTATCACCCTCTTTTTCATAGTTGTGAGTTTCCTGATTGACCACTGCATGACACATAATCCTTGATTTTTCTAAACTGCTCACTTTGCCAATAGAGTCCTGTTGTTGTCAAAAGAGGTTTAAGAACTGAAAGAGGTCATAATTTAAATTATTAAGTATACCTCTATACAGAAAGCCAGCTTGGTGTATTGCCTTACTTATTTATTTAAAAGATGTATAGGGCCACCCATCTTAAGCAACCTTGAGTGGTTTAAAACAGCCATTAAACCAATAAACAATCCTGCATCATAATTGTCCCTCTATTTATTTTTTTAAAAGGTATGGTCATGGTATCAGGCTAGAAACTGGGTGACTATGAGTTCTAGTCTCAGGCATGAAGCTGACTGGGTAATCTTGGGCCAGTTACTTTCTCTCACCCCTAGGGAAGAAGCAACTGCAAACCACTTCAAAAAAAAAAAAATTGCCAAGAAATCCATAGAGACTTGTCCAAGCAGTCATCAGGAATCAAAAACTGATTCTCACACACAAAAAAGCCCTCACTTCTAAATATTTGTACACATTAATCATAGATTTCCCAGTCCATTTCTCAATTCCTCTGTCCTCCCATCTTGTAGCAGAATTTAAGTTCAAAAAAGTCACTCATAGTTGTTTCCTATGGGAGACTTTTAATAAGCCTAACTACAGCAAGTGCAGAACAAAGTTACGATCTGGTCGAAAAAGCCCATTTCATCAGTATTACAGCATAAACAGAGAGAGCTAGCAGTAATAGTCTTTATCTGGTGAACCTGATCGTTCTGTTCTTTCAACCTAAGTAATCTCCCTAGGCTCTTCCAACAGTAAAGTAGGCCAGCCCTCAAATTCCACTATGAGCTTCTCAGAAGAATAAGGTACCACATGTGACAGTTAAATAAGACCACCCATAGAAAAGTAAAAGGGCTAAATGGGTATGAGGACAGTTCTTTGTGGATACAATTCCCACCCCTCACCCCACATTGGAAGAAAGATAAGAAAATGAACCTTGGAAAACGTATCAGAGTTCATATTCTTAATGCTTCAGAAACAGAATGAACAAACTGTTTCCATTAATTGCAATCGGTATCTAATTGCATATTGCAAATTCAACAGTGTACACAACTGCAATCAGTTGTTGTGAAATCTCCAGAACTTTCCTGATACTTGCAAAACATATAGTACCTTGAATTTGCTGATGCAGCCTTTATGTTTATACTCTGAGCATTAATCATCAATAATGTACTATAACCCCTATCCAATCTGGATTTTGCCCTTTAGAAATGGCAGGATCCCAACTCATCCCATTCTATGTCTGAAATTATATTGCCCAGTCAACTTCTTACTTGCTAGCCCCCCTTGTTTCTATTATCCAATGAAATGCAACAGCCCAAATGTGATTAGAACCCAAAGTTTCATCATCCTACCGTAGCAACAGCTTGGACAATCAGCAATTAGTTTAAGCATAAGGTCCTACAATGTCACTGAACTGCAGGGAAAGCGCAAGTGATGTGTGAAACAACTACATTCAGCAGAAAGAAAGATAAACCTTATTGGAAAAAGTTCAACCTTTAAAAGAGCTTGAAGTGAGCTGACTAAAAAAAGAATTTTAATTACTCTTGAAGATAAAGCAGGTTCTTGAGAGTTTATGTTCTCTCCCAGCAAAGGGCAGGGAAATTGCTGTTTGTTAGTTAATATTTACCCAATGTGTTCTTATTTTGATTCTTATTTATAACAGGCATGATGAAATGAGGAAACAATTAAGAAAAGGGGGTTGTTTAAGGGTAAATGTAATATATAGTGGTTATTCCCTTTATTTTAATTTCTTTACTGTTTCCTTGAATGTGAAAGTGTTGATTAAAAATTTGGAGGGGAAAAAGTTCATTATTTAAATTGATTCATAAAGCTTCATGGGAAGGATGCATATGTGCATATTTATAAGCATCATCAAAAAACTTCGCTTTTATGGTTCATTTACTGAAAATAAATTTATTTAAATTGAATAATGTAAGAGGAAAAGCTATCATAGAATACTACAGTATAGTTATAGTAAATATTACAAGACAAGGGAAGCATGCAAAGACAACATCAATCTTCTTCATGCTGAAAAGTCAGAAGTTTTTTAAAGGATTATCATCATACTTGGGAAAATGTAAGCTGGTAAAAATATTTTATAGTTAGAAAAAAAACTGGTCTATACAGATGTTACAGCTTTGTTGTTAATCATAGTCAATCAATCCCCTCATTATTATAAACACTACAGAATATTGATTATGAAGTCATTTAAAAAAAAATATTCTACTTTCTACTAACAAGTAAAACTAGCAACATTACATAGATGATTGTTTATTAAAGTTATTTTCCCTATTTGTGTTGTCTTTCCATTCTCCCTGCAGTATCTGTTACATGTTTTCCTCACTGGTCTCCGTGATATTGCACTGTAATATTGCAGCTGCTGTATATTTGAGGAAGTACCAATCTCTCCCGTAAAACCATTCTCAGAGAGACAAATCCAGAGATTAAACACTGCTGGGAGATAAAAGTAGCCCTATGCTTTTAATGGGAGTGTTAAAATTACAACATCTCACCTGGACTTCAGGTTATATTAGTTAGCTTTTTCTGCCCCTTACATAGTCTGATAAGAGAAAAAGAGAAAGGTTCATAGTTCTCCTATGAGCACATGAGTTCAAGATACAAGAAAAAGAGATAGAACAATGGGGGGGGAGGAGTGACAGATGGGATAAAGAGGAAGCTGACACTCCTAATAATTTTTAGCTACCTACACATTTCTTATATTGTACAGTATTTCTTATATTGTAATGTTGCATACTCTACGCAGTATGGATTTTGTTTTGGAAAAGACAAGCAACAAGCAGGTTTCCCACTTGTTTGGGGGAGAGAAATGGTATTATTTGGGGTCTGATCTGTAGAAGAAAGCATAAATAGGAAAACGGGAAGGATCCTTGTCCTTTTACCTGAATTTAAGGATCTTCATTTTTCTGCCTTGATTTAAGGATCAATCTCTCTCTCACTCACACACACACACACACACCCCGCAAAAGTTGTGCCGTCAATTGGTTTCTATATATGGACTGGCAAAATTAAGAATTTGGGGGGGGGGCGACCGAAGTTAGCTGTTAACTCCCGATCCGCAGATCTCTTAGGAATCCGGGAAGAGAGGAGAGAAATCAGAGACAGGGGACAGGTCCCTAATGTGATGGGTGGTCGAACCGAAGCTACAAGAGGTAATAAAAATCCTCCAGGCCGGCAGGCGGCTGCTGCTGCTGCCGAAAAGGGATGGGTGGGGGAAATCAGTGCTTCCTAAGGGTTACGCACACACAGAGTGACCCTGTAAAGAGCGGATCCGGGAAGGGCGGGAGAGAGATTGACCGGGGGAGGGGGGCGTGAGGGTTTCAGCGCAAAAGAGGCCAAATCTTCCGAGGATCCCGGTGGGGAAAACTGGCACAAGGCGGATCTCCGGGCGCTCAAGCAGAAACGGCGGCTGGGCATTTAACTCCGTGGCTTGAATGGTTAGTATTCCTGCGAAGACAGCCCGGCGGGGCAGCAGCCCATCAGGGCAGAGTCCTTTCCCTCTGACCTCGAGACAAGGACAGGACAGCGTTTTCTCCGGCGCATCCTTAGCCCGCTCCGGCGAAGACGCACGGAATCTCCTCAAATCCCTTTCGCTCCCCGCCCCCCCGCCACTTTCCCTTTTTTAGACCGCTAAAAATATAAGGCGCGGAAGTGAGGCGGCTCACCTGCGAGCTGTTGGTGGCCCGACACCCAATCCCACGTTTCCCCGCTTTCCGGAGGAAAAGTGCTGCGAAGTAGACCCGATGCAGGACGCGAAGGAACCAGGTCTGCGGAGTGTTTTGGCGCGCTTGGCAACCCTGAAGAGCCGCGGCGATCTCCGAGCCGAGCCTTCGCCACCTGCAGAGCGGCAATGCTGCTTGCTTTGGGAAACAGCCCGACGGACCTACCGGAGCCTGCTAGCCACGCCCCCGCTCTCAAAAGCGTCTCCCTATTGGTGGATCCGTCGGATCCCACTCGCTTCTCCCTCCCTCTGTGGTGTGCGCAATTTGGAGGCTGCTGCTTTTTTTTTTTTTTTTTTTTTTTTTTTTTGCGGGAGAGAATGAAAGGGATTCCGAGGATAAGGCAGAAGCAGCCCTGCCTTCAGAGATCTGCTGCATTCGGCTCAGGACGGCGGAAGAAACTAAAAGAGGAGAGTAGCACGGATCTGTCCACGTAGCTGGCAGGAATTGAACCGGATTCGAGAGCCTTTTGATCTTTAAAGCAGCTGATAACTTTTTGAAAGAGATGTTGAGGAGTAGAAAAAATATGGCATCGGTGTGGTGAAGCCTGGGAGAACAGTTTATCACAGAAATATATCTATATCTATAGATATATATAGATATAGATATAGATCTAGATATAGATCTAGATATAGATATAGATCTTGGATGCAACAAAGGCGTGTGGAGGTTCTCCATCCACGACATTAAAGGTATGTGTCTTCAGATTTCCAGCAGATCACATACAGTACAGTGCTTCAATTGAAAGGAGAGAGAAACAAACAAACAAACAAACAAAAAACAACCAAGAAAAAATATGTCCCAACAGTTTATTGCTCAAGGCGGCAGAAAAGAAAGAAAAAGAAAGAAAGAACAATTTGTATCATGTGCAAACCTTCTTCAACATAACACCTTCCAGCTAATGTTGGACTTTGATGCTATAATCCGAGGAGTGATGACAGTTGCAAGGAAACCCATGTGCAAGACTCTCAGCTGCCATGCGCACAGGTATAGTATTATATAAGCAAGAGACTGAGCATATGGATACATGTAGCTTTTTACAGGTGGGAAATACAGTGAGAGTGATTCCAAAAATAGCTAAGCAATTCATGGCAGAGAATTATAAACTTGTAAGCTATACCTACACAATGTCTAGCTGGTCATTGGCACTTACTGCCTGCCACCTAACAATCGTCAGCTTCCCTCTAGATCAGTGTTTCTCAACCTTGGTAGCTTGAAGATGGGTGGACTTCAACTCCCAGAATCCCCAGCCAGCGCTGGCTGGGGGATTCTGGGAGTTGAAGTCCACCCATCTTCAAGCTTCCAAGGTTGAGAAACACTGATCTAGATAGATAAGCAACTGCTTTTCTGCCACAACCCTAAGGGCAAGGCTAGTAGGCACAGCTGTGAACTTTATTCCCTTTCGTGAAATTGCTGCCTTGATAATACCCGGCTTGTTAGTTGCACTGGGAAGAAACAAGACTACCTCTGGGTAAATAAAGTTGCTTCTAGACATTCAGTTCCTGTACTGCTCAAAAGATTCCATCTTTCTGTTTGGGGGGGAAGGAAGGAAGGAAGGAAGGAAGGAAGGAATGAGTGAATTAATTCTGTTTCCCTTTCTTTTATTTCCCCAGTAGTAGAATATTTGATTTCCTCTTCCTATACTTTTGTTTCAGCTTTCTGGACAACAGCATTCTAGATTTATAATGCAGAAGCAAGATCAATGATTGGCTTACTTCTATTTCACTTAATTATAGGCTCT
The DNA here is from genome assembly GCA_022577455.1 of Arizona elegans. Lineage (NCBI taxonomy): Eukaryota > Metazoa > Chordata > Lepidosauria > Squamata > Colubridae > Arizona > Arizona elegans. Next base: position 41,610,666 of record JAKOOJ010000002.1, read on the forward strand.
ACTTAGAAATCAGCAACCCAGGCACTGAAATGTTTTGAAGACATTTTATCTACATTCTTTAAGCATAGGAAAGTAAATAAAAATGGTTTATTGATTTTCTTTAGTTAAGTTTGTGGAAGTGGAAGAAAGCTCTTCTTTATTCTCTCAACTACTAGCAAAATGGTTATTTGGCTTCTCTTTATGCTGATTTAACTGAGATAAATATACCTATATTGGCAAATTGTTAATTAACATTATTTACTTTTATGAATTACTAATTGACAGTATTTAGTCTTTCATTTTAAGTCATGTTTCTTATAGGAGGTGCATTATAGATCCATTCTGTGCAGTATAGTGTAAGAACTAAGTGAAATAGCTTAATCATCTTGCAGCAACATATACTTTTGTTTTGTTTTTGACAAAGACACAGCTAATAGTATCCACTAATTGATCCATGTACAGAGTGACCACAAAAAACAAGCAAACAAACCCACAAAGTACTTTATGATTGAATGAGCAGAATGATATGGCTCTAACTGCACATAGTAGCTGACTCAAGAAAGGAAGGGGCAAATCTTTTTTTACTTTCCATGAAATAGTTAAGCTAGAAAAGGTAAGCTTCTGCCCAGGAGGTTTTTCTCTTTTTCCGGATTGAGGGACTGGTATAATGTGGAAATATTTTGTGCTACAGAACAGACACTCTCAACCTTAGCAATTGTAAGATGTATGAACCTCATCTCCACAATTCCTCAGACCAGTGAGAATTCTGAAAGTTGAAATCCATACATCTTAAAGTTGCCAAGATTGAGAAACACTGCTGTACAATGTCCAAATGGATTCAAAGATTGCAGAACTGAATGTTACCTAGACTTCAGGTAATTTCAATCTTTTCAATCTTCAATTTCAATCTTTTGTACTAAAATTGCAAGATGTGTAGCTGGCATCTTCAGAGTCAACGTGGTAGGCATTGACTGGGCTTTTGTCTTTATGGCTCAGTATCTTGACTTCTAATTGGCCTTTAGCTACACTGATTTCTGATTGGTATATGTTGATGAGGAATGGTCTCTGATTGGTTTTTGGTTTGAGCCCAATCCTAACTGATCATTTGACTTAATTACATTGCCTCTGAAAATGCTTGCCACAGCTACCAGTGAAATCTCAAGGAGTCTGTCATTTAGATGGTGGTCACTAAACCCTGAAACCCAACAGTGCCTAATAGATACTAGCTGTGAACGTGTTTTTTTAAAAAAAATATATATCAGAGCCTTTTTTATGACTCTTCTGCTAATCTCATGCATGTGTGTGCATCCCTAGAGGGGAATTTATTGCTCTGCCCACAGTTCAGTTTCTAATGCTTATCCACATTAAATGTTGCTTGGATTGCTGCCTACACATCTTTGCCTAAAGTGCTCCTGTCAGCTAGCACTGAGCTGGAAGACTATGAAGACAATTGTCATCAACAACAATGCCATTTCCCAAAGTTCCCCACAAGAAAGAACAAACCATATTTCTCTATGTTTCTAGTTTGATTTTTAGGTGCACCAATTTTATGCTGTGGCTTGTTTATGCTGAAAATCAGAAAATCAACCACTCTGAGAATTTTTGTACAAAACTGAAAGACAGCAAAAGCTGATTTTTGGATTTGGTGATTAGTATCATATGGGACTATAGAAATAATGTAGAAAATGTTAAGCTTGGACTAAGAATTAGATGTCTTTTTTTTAAAAAAAAGATCTATATATCAAAGAGAGTCACAAGCAGAGGTCGGTTTCAGCAGGTTTCGGCAGGTTCGGCAGTTCTGGAAAACCGGTAGCGGAAATTTTGAGTAGTTCGGAGAACCAGTAGTAAAAATTCTGACTGGTCCCATCCCCATCTATTCTCTGCCTCCCAAGTCCCAGCTGATCGGGTGGGAATGGGGATTTTGCAGTAACCTTCCCCTGCCACGCCCACCAAGCTGCACCACGCCCATCAAGCAACATCCACAGAACCTGTAGTAAAATTTTTTGAAACCCACCACTGGTCACAAGTCACGTTTTTTCTATCTTTTTATTCTTTTTTTCTCTCTCTCTTCTCTGCAGCTTTACTTTTTTCTTTTTGGGCTTTTTTTTCTACAAATCCTCTTTTTGTTTATCTTTTATCTTTGTATTTTAAAAAATAGTTATTTTTTTAAAAAAAATCTACAATAACTTTTTGAGTTAACCGGTGTACGTGTATGTGTATAAAAATGTATTCATAATTAAACCTACACTTTAATGCTTGTAGTCATTGGTTCTATTTTGCCAGATTGGACATGATGCCTATACTCCTTTTTCACTTAGTTTTGCAAACACCCAATACATCCATTTTCATTTGTCATTTATTAATTCATACTTTTTATCATTTCTACTATTATATTCTAAGATGCCCTCTTCTATATGCTATAGACATCAACAAATGGGCCTATATATCCTGCATTTGATCTGTCAAGACTTTCAGATAATACTTTTTAATAAGCTAGAGAAGAGGTAGACTAGGTTACCATTCATAGCTGGATCAGTGCCACAGGCAGAAATTTCCAATGATATCTTGGAATACTTTGGCCAGTAGAACCATAAAAGTACTCATGATAATCTATGTGAAGCTAGAATCACTAACTTAGAATCTACCAACTAATGTGCATTCCTACTGGTTAAGATTCCTTTTCTTCAAACAATGGTTTGTTGTAATACAGTATGTTATTGCTCAAATGACAAATAAAGTATACAATATTTAATACGTAATATGTTTTATGTACTTCATGCAAATCTATAATAATAGATTAAGTGTGTAGTGTGTTTCTGTGACTCTTCCAATATCTTTCTATTTTCTGAATTATTTTACTTTTTCAGTCAGCAATTTAGCAATTAGATAGTTGGCTTTGGGTTGCTTTGTCTTATCTTTGGGATGTACATTTTTCTGCACATCCCAGCTTGCTGATTCTCTTTCTTTCTTTCTTTCTTTCTTTCTTTCTTTCTTTCTTTCTTTCTTTCTTTCTTTCTTTCTTTCTTTCTTTCTTTTTCTTTCTCTTTCCTCCTCCTCCTCCCCCCTCCTCCTCTTTATCCTCCTCCTCCTTCTCCTTCTTCCTGGTACTTAAGCAGTTACCTTCTGAAAATAGTTTCATTACTATTATATACAATGAATAGTTTGTAGTTATAAATATCAGTGACCATTTACAGGTGAAACTCAAAAAATTAGAATATCGTGCAAAAGTTCATTTATTTCAGTAATGCAACTTAAAAGGTGAAACTAATATATGAGATAGACTCATTACATGCAAAGCGAGATAGCTCAAGCCTTGATTTGTCATAATTTTGATGATTATGGCTTACAGCTCATGAAAACCCCAAATTCACAATCACAGAAAATTAGAATATTGTGAAAAGGTTCAATATTCTGGGCTCAAAGTATTCCACTCTAATCAGCTAAGTAAGCCATTACACCTGCAAAGGGTTCCTGAGCCTTTAAATGGTCTCTCAGTCTGATTCAGTTGAAATCACAATCATGGGAAAGACTGCTGACTTGACAGTTGTGCAGAAAACCATCATTGACACCCTCCATAAGGAGGGAAAGCCTCAAAAGTTAATTGCAAAAGAAGTTGGATGTTCCCAAAGTGCTGTATCAAAGTACATTAATAGAAAGTTATACGGAAGGGAAAAGTGTGGAACAAAAAGGTGCACAAGCAGCAGGGATGACCGCAGCCTGGAGAGGATTGTCAGGAAAAGGCCATTCAAAAGTGTTGGGGACTTTCACAAGGAGTGGACTGAGGCTGGAGTCAGTGCATCAAGAGCCACCACACACAGACAGATCCTGGACATGGGCTTCAAATGTCGTATTCCTCTCATCAAGCCTCTCCTCAACAACAAACAACATCAGAAGCATCTTATCTGGGCCAAAGAAAAAAAGAACTGGTCTGTTGCTCAGTGGTCCAAAGTCCTCTTTTCTGATGAGAGCAACTTTTGCATCTCATTTGGAAACCAAGGACCCAGAGTCTGGAGGAAGAATGAAGAGGCACATACTGCAAGATGCTTGAAGTCCAGTGTGAAATTTCCACAGTGGAGAGCCATGTCATCTGCTGGTGTTGGTCCACTGTGCTTCATTAAGTCCAGGGTCAACGCAGCTGTCTACCAGAAGATTTTGGAGCACTTCATGCTTCCTTCCTCAGACGAGCTTTATGGGGATGCTGACTTCATTTTCCAGCAGGACTTGGCACCTGCCCACACTGCCAAAAGTACCAAAACATGGTTCAATAACCATGGGATTACTGTGCTTGATTGGCCAGCAAACTTGCCTGACCTGAACACCATAGAGAATCTATGGGTCATTGCCAAGAGAAAGATGAGAGACTTGAGACCGAACAATGCAGAAGAGCTGAAGGCCGCTATTGAAGCATCCTGGTCTTCCTAACACCTCAGCAGTGCCACAGGCTGATAGCATGCATGCCACGCCGCACTGAGGCAGTAATTGATGCAAAAGGGGCCCAAACCAAGTACTGAGTACATATGCATGCTTATACTTTTCAGAGGTCCGATATTGTTCTGTGTACAATCCTTGTTTTATTAATTTCATGTAATATTTTAATTTTCTTGATTGTGAATTTGGGGTTTTCATGAGCTGTAAACCATAATCATCAAAATTATGACAAATCAAGGCTTGAGCTATCTCGCTTTGCATGTAATGAGTCTATCTCATATATTAGTTTCACCTTTTAATTTGCATTACTGAAATAAATGAACTTTTGCACGATATTCTAATTTTTTGAGTTTCACCTGTAAAATAGACATTTGTGTATTCTTCTAATACCCTTTTCTCCCCATCAATGGTCTGGTGTATTTGTAACATTCCACACCTACCTATAAAGGTTGTCATTTAATGGGATCTAGGAATCACATGTTCTCAGTAATGATCACTGCTTTGTGATACACTCTCCTCCTCCTGAGATCTGGCAGGCCTCCATTATTCTAGTCCTCAAGAAAGCTAAAAAAAACCTGCATAACCCCCCGCCCCAGGCATTGGGGCTGAAGAAGAAGATTGGGGCCCAGTGAGCTGAAGTTGTTATTGGACAGTAGGCATTTACTGTGTGTATGTGTATATGTAAATATGTAAATATAGAGATAGAGATAGAGATAGAGATAGAGATAGAGATACACACACACACACACACACACACACACAAGTACACATTATAAGAGTGGGCTGGATGTTGTCTTGGAGATTTAAAAAAAATTGTTTCTTGGATGTTTTTATTGCTTTTTGCAAGCCACTCATAGTTATAGAACATAAGATGAATGGCCATTTAAGTTTCATAAATAAATAAATATACTCATGGAAGAAGTTCAAGGATTCCTCAGTAAAAAAAGTCCCAATGTTTGAATCAGGAAAAATCTGTTCATTTTAGAAAGATCTGAACCATATTTTAAAGAAAATATTGGTCTGGATTATATCTGTGTGTGTTGACAGACCCAAAGAAAATGTCATATCCCAGCATTTAACCATGGATGTTTTAGTTACCATGTCATAAGAACTGATGTTTGAAAGACATAAAAGGATTCTTTGCAGATAATTACAGTACTTGAGACAGAAAGCCATAGAATGCCCTGAAACCCATGAATAGGAAAAGTATCAGCAATGCTTATAAAATAGTCCCATTACCAATCTAGAGAGAGTTATCAAGTAGTTTCATGAGTTGAACCATAACTCCCATTAAAACGAAGTTCTGTATAGCTGAATTAGTAATGATAGTAATGAATGCTTCAGAAGAGATGATGTATTTCTCTTAAAGCTGAAAAAGAGCTTTATATAAATAAAAGAATATAAAGGGAAAAAAATAACTAGAAAGAGTCTACAGTGATAGATCTGTTTCATATCCAACCTGTGAAATTGTTTGGCTCTTAGTGTAAATTAATCTGGTTCCTACATCAGAATTCATTCCCTATAAAGAAATACATTGGCAGCACTTTGGACTAAGCTATAATGTGGTTTGTTTTGTTTTGGCTAAGTGCAATGAATGAAATGTCACTAAGTTATATCACATTGGAACAAAAAAGTTCTTCCCAGTTAGAATTGGAATGCATTTTAATAATGACTTTGCAGTGTAGAAGTACAAATGCAATTTCAAAAATATTCTGGATTTTGATGAGATACATTTTCATAGTTTATGTAATTTACGTAATTTTATGTTATGTCATTTACATCAGGTCTTTTTTTTTTTTTTTAAGCTCTGCAACTTTAAGATCTCTGGATTTCAATTTCCAGAATTTCATATCCATCATGCTGGCTGGGAAGTTTGGGAGTGAAGTCCACACCTCTTAAAGTTGCTGAGCTTCAGAAACACTGATTTAGATTCCTGACAAGTGTGAAATCTGTACCGAATAGTACAGATATAGTACTGAATAGAAAAAGTATAATATCTCTCCCTTTTTAAAACCCTAATATTCAAAATTGAAAACTACTGTTTAATTGCAGGACCAAATTAAGAGTCATGAGTATCTGAGAACAATTCAATTTATGGGACACCCTGCCAATAAATCCACTGTCAAATTACTTGCTATCATTATTATGCAATATCTATTCATTTATCAAATTTCTATACTGCCTATCACACTTACGTTCCTCTTATATTAATATTATCATCATAATAGTGTCATGTTTGTGAGCTTTATGTCTATTCCATCTGCAGATATTAAATCTCTGAAAAATAAAATTACAATGTTTGCAAAATATTAAGAATGCTGTGTATGATAAACATATACAATAGGATAGAACACATACTACGTATAGAACAGAGCATAAAACAATTCAAAGAACTAGTGCAAGATTGGAAGTCCTGGAGAGACCTGACCCATAGAATCGCCAAGAGTCAAACATGACTGAATGGATAACATCATCACCATCATTTGGTATACAAAAAATAACAAGTTTGGATAAATGGTGAGCTTGAACAAAAAGTAACAAAGAAAGGCCCTTCTTAGACTTCAAAAATAGAACATGGAAATCAAAATGTTGAAGACAAGTTTTATTTCTAAGCATGGTAGATCTGTAGAGGCTCCAAATTCACAACTCTGAAGTATTTCCCATGCTAAAAATCTCTATGCCTGATGTCTAATTAGGATTTGTCAAAACTGGAAGTGATCAAAAAGAGGTGGTTTTTTTTCCTGAGCTCACAATAAACTTCAAACGCAGTGAAAGGTGTCTGGTTTGATGGCATGGAGGCAATAGAAGCAGCCACTTGTGTTCAATGTTTGTTATCTTGAGTTATTAAAAAAAAAATAACGAAGTCACTATTTTTTTAAAGACAAAATTAGTGTTGTTGTTGTTGTTTTGCAATGGCCACAAAATGTCAGCAGGGGACAAACTCAGTGGCTGGTGTCTGGAAGCTAAGCAAGGGTGGGGCTGGTTAATTCTTGGATGGGAATTACCGTAACTCTCCCAAAAGTGGCAGGTTAGACTGAGGAGTATTTTAATGCAGTGAAAGCTGTCTGGTTTAATGATCTGGATGCAATAGAAGCAGTCACCTCATACACAAGAGGGCTCAATCTGTCCCCTCACCTTACCCACTTCTTGCCTTATGCTCTCAATCTTTTTCTGAGGGTGTTACATAACCCTCAGAAAGAGATAAAATAGAGAAAGATAGATAAAAGATGCTGTTTTATTACTGATTTCTCTGCTGCCACTCTCAACTCTACCAACTGGAGCAACTCCACCAACTTCAGTAACTGCCTCGTCATGCTCCTGCTTGCCTCCTCTTCTTCATTTCCTCATTCTCCTGAATAGTTGAGGGAAATGTGTCAATACCCTTTCCTGGAGTCTTGGAGGTCCCGAGAGTAAGGGAAACAATTTTTGATGGAGATATGCAAGGGGTCAAGGGGTCAAGGTGACAAGGGGTAAAACATTTTCTAAGTCCTGAATATCCAGATGACTTTCAGAAGTAGTTCAGGCAGATTGACTGATTATCTGACACCAAGTTATTGTATTCATGTAACTATAAGAAGAAGGAGAAAGTACAACACAATAAGTCTTGTGCAAGTCTGTTTTATAGCCAGTCTCAATAAAAATAGTTTCAGCCATCCTGTGAAGTTGATTTCTTGGTCTGGTGTATCTCTTGGGGCTAACAGAATGGGAAATAACACACTGAAGTTGAACCCTGGTAAATCAGTGTTACTGTTGATATATCGCTATAAGAGTTACTCCTTGATGGGCAAACTACCCACCAGAACAAATTCTCAACTTGGGATACCTTCTGTATTTGTGGCTTCTGCTGGATCTTCAGGTAAAATCCATGCCAGAGGGGCCTATGCACCACTTTAGCTGGTGTTCTAGTTGCAATCTTACCTAGGACAGAAAGATTTGGCTATAGTATCTCATACCTTTAATATTACCCACCTGGACTATTGAAATGCACTCTATTTGGGGTGCCTTTAAAAATATTCAAACATTGCAATTGGTCCAAAATGTAATTGCCCTCATATTTTTGGGCTACCAATATAGGGAACACACAACCCTATTTAAGTAAAATGCATTGGTTCCCAGTTTGTTTCCAGGTCTAATTTAAGATGGTATTGATCAATAAAATCATTAATGGTTTGCCATCCAGGTATCTACTGAACTACCCTCTCCTACCATTTTGGCTCAACCACTTAGATCCACCAGAGAGATACTACTGGAAATCCCATGTTTTTTGGTGGCTTTTGTGGGGCTGAAGGGGGGTGGTTGGACACACTGTTTTGTTGCAGCACTAATGCTGTGGAACAGCCCCTTTATGGATATCACACTGGATCCCTCTTTGCTGGTCTTTTGAAAATCTTGAAGACTGAGATGTTTCGGAGAATCTTATCCTGCTTTCTTTTGATGTTGTCAGCTTTGTTATTCAATTATTTTTGTACATTTGTAATGCTGTTGCGTTTTCATTTTTTAACTGGGTATAATGTATTTTTTTTTCCTCCAAGAGTTGTTCTGATTGTAGTAGTGTAGATATATGTTTAATAAACAAATATACATTAAAAGACAACAGATGAATTTAAACCATAAATAGAAAATAAAAACAGTACAAAAGTTATATTTTAATTTCTAAACCAGTTCAAGCACTAATATCTATGATCACATTGAACTTTTAAAATATATGAAATTTGGACTATAGATAATAAATGAAAACTTCCTCTCTGTAACATTTTAGTTTTATGAATATTTTCAGCCTGACATTTTTTAAGGTTAAGCTGTTCTGACTTTTTTCATTTTATGTACCTGTTATTTCAGTGAAGCAAAAGAATTGTGCAACTGGTTGTCTTCAGGGTCTTTCTTTTTGTCAACAACTGCAGACTGATCAGCTTCCACACATAGAACTGAATGGCTGAATTAGTTGTGACACAAGGAAGAAATTTGCTAATGAGAAAAATCTTATTTTACTTTTCAAGTTAGCCTTCCCATTTTTCTCTTGAAGAATTGATGATCATCCTTTGTAAGGGCCACTGTTGTCCCTCCGGCATCATCCTTCATGTTACTACATGTATGTGACTACTTGTATTGTAGTGATGTAGTCTGATTTTCTGAAGCAGCCTCAAAGAAAGGTGAGACATATTAAGCTTAAATTTACGGGACCGCCGACTACCACCAATAGCCTCCCACCGGCCAGTACGCTCTCATAGAGAGCGACTCCTCCGGGTGCCGTCAGCCAAACAGTGTCGACTGGCGGCCCCTAGGGGGAGAGCCTTCTCTGTGGGGGCACCTACCATCTGGAATGAGCTCCCCCTGGAGATACGGAGGATCCCGGATCTGCGCTCCTTCCGCCGTGCTGTGAAGACCTTTTTATTCCATCAGGCGGGCTTGGCCTAATCTCTTCCCTTTTTAAATATGTAAATTTTAATCTGTTTTTAAATTATTGGGGTATTTTAATCTGTCTGGGCCAAAATGATTTAATTTGATTTTATCTGGTTTTTAAATTTTTTGTATTTATGTATTTTATTGTTGGCTGTTCACCTCCCTGAGTCCTTCGGGAGTAGGGCAGTATACAAATCTAATTTAAAAAAAAAATGACATTGGGATGGTGGGGAAAGCTGATAAAGGATAAAATGCAAACAATGAGACAACACCAGAGTTAACTTTAAACAATTTCAGATGGTTGCCTCTCTGTAGCACAATGTATCTCAAAATGTGGTATAAACTAGTGATCCATGGAAGTCCAGCAGCCTTGCAGAATTGACTAGGCAGAATACACTGGCTGCCACAATTCATCACCTCTATTTACTGACAGTCTGACTATTGATACACAAGAGGAGGAGGCAGGCTACATGATTGACAGTGAGGGAAATGCTGTTAGGTGGTAAGAAAGCTGTGATCTGCTGAATTGCCCACATACATGGAAGCAAACTGGAGGACCCACTCACTGGTTCAGTCCTACTTCCTCCTGTGTACCAACAGGCAGCGAGCAAGAACTTCCTGGTTGCCGTAGCCCTCCCCTCAATGCTAAATAAAAGTTTAATTTGGGATTGTTTTACTTTAAACTTTAGTATAAAAAAGCCTTTTGGAATGAAAGGAAAGCTAAACTAAGCCAAGCCAAGCCAAGCCAAGCCAAGCCAAGCCAAGCCAAGCCAAGCCAAGCCAAGCCAAGCCAAACATACATGTCAGTGTAATCATTATTTTATTCATTGAAAATTGGGAACTTCCATGCCCTTAATGATGAAGATAGATGAAGGGTGTGTTCACTTAACTGGATAATCCATCCATTTTCCAAAAATTTATTTAGTGTACTTCCAAAGTGGCTTGCCATTAGCTTCTTCCAATGGTGGGTTGCCACGGTTCGGACTGGTTTGCAAGAACTGGTATTAAAACTGGTGGGAGGCCCTGCCCACAACCCCAGATGTCATCATCGGTGATCTGCACATGCGCGATCCCATTGTGAACCAATAGTAAAGTTAAGTAAAACCACCCCTGGCTTCTTCCTAGGGCTGAATGACTGCCACAAAGTCACCCAGCTGGCTTTGTGCCTAAGGTGGGCCTAGAACTCACAGCCTCTCAATGTCTAGCCTTGGTGCCTTGATAGCCCTTAACTAGGGCTATCTGAACATTATAGCATTAACCTTGACCATTTCCTTAATGGAGAACCTCTTCTGTGTAGAGCTTGAATTTGTCATTTCTTTGACATTTTGTCTGTGAGGAAACACAGGCAATCTAATGCTGTCTGGATATCTTGGACTCCACCCTGCACAATTCTGTGCCTTTGGCCATGATGGTTATGCTTATGAAATTTGAAGTAATGCTCTTAACCAACTTTTACCAAATTGTTTTTTTCCAGATAGATCTGAGTCCTTAACTCTCCACCATGCTAGTTGGAAATACTGGAAGTTGCAATCCCCAAACACCTGTAAAGACTTTTTTTTGTCTCTAGATTCAACGTTCTAAGCTAGAAGAAGAATAAAGCCAGAATATCCAGAAAACAGATAGGCTAAAGACATGTTCTGGTTCTACATTATATCTTGGTTTATTAAAGCTGATAGTAACAACAGCAATAAAAAGTATTGGAATGTATCTCTGTAGTTCCATTGCTCAGTCCAATTCCACTCTTAGTACATTTGAAAGTATTACCTTAAATGTCCAGAGAAAAGTTTTTCAGATCTTGTGAAAGGACTCAGATGGATCAGATATCTCCTAGATACTCAAAGGAGCTTCCAACCCCCATACAGTACATTAACATTTATTTCTTCTGAATAATAAATTATATGGCACAGGGCAGGATCATTTTTTCCTCCATAAATTATATTAAACAAGTAGGAAAATACAATTCTGAATTCACTTAAACATCTAATGTTTGCTTTGGCATCTTAGCAAAATTTAATATAATACTTGCTCAGGATGTCATTGTAGAAATATAGAATTACTGTCTCTCTAGTTTTATTAGCCTTGAGGACCTTGAAATGTGAATTTCATCTGATTATTGTTAATTTGCCAGGATGTATTATAATCTGAAGCAATATAAAATGAAAGGCAATATAGTATAAAATGTAATGAACCAGTTGTTACTTTTGCTGCTTTGAAAAAACCTTTAATAACAAGTGGTCCAGGAGATTTTAATGATTTCAGATAAAATCAGATGAAAGTTTGGCATTCTTGCCTGAAATCTCATGAGATTTTAGTGTTCTTGTCTATAATATACCCCCTAATCTCACCTCTATTAGGTAGAAACACCACAATTTCAAGAAACTTAGGCCAAATTAAATAAATAAATAAATTTAATTTTAGGATCTTCTAGATTCCATGAGAATAGATCAGCCATTACATTTTCAACATGGAGGGAAGGGAACTAAACATGGACTTTCTTATACCTAACTTCCAAATTATTCAGTTATTCAATCACGTTTTATCATTCTGGAGAGTTTTTAAAAGTTTTTAAACACCTACTTATATACAGAACCAAATATTCATTTATTCTGTTCATCTTCCATGCAAGAGTAACTCTCCTAAATAGATTGTCCTTGTTTAATGTTCTGCTCATTAATTTTTACGAACAGACATCACCAGGCTTGAATAAGAAGGCTCAAGTCTGGTACCCTGTGTTCCTGGGAGCCATTAAATGACACCATGAATGCTCGGCAATAAGGACACTTCAGGGACCTCACAGAAAAGACAACAGCAAGCTGATGGAGGCTACAGCTACACTCCTTGTTAAGCTATGTCATTTTCTCAGTCTAGCAGCATGATGTTGTGGCATTCAAATTATAAAGGTGTGCCATTCTCCTATTTGGCTACAAACGGAAAAGGCCATCTCTGATCATTTAATCTTGCTAGGGAAACAATGCAATAAAGTGTACAGCTTCAATTGAACTGGTTGGGCAGTGAAGCATTTTCAGCGAAGGGAAAGGTTTGTTGGTTTTTACGGATAACCACATTTTTTAAAAGAGGGAATGATTGATGGAGGGTAGCCAGACAAAAGGGAGAAAGTTTAGTTTTAGTTTAGTTTTATTTGATTTATATACCACCCTACTCCCGAAGGACTCAGGGCGGTGAATAGCCACAAGATAAAACACATAAATACAAAATTTAAAAACAAAATAATACCGAATTAAACAATTTGGCCGAAGACAGATTTAAAACACCCCACTAATTAAAAACAGATTAAAATTTGCATTTTAAAAAGGGGGGAAAGGGAAAAATTAGGCCAGGCCCGCCTGATGGAATAAATAGGTCTTGAGAGCGCGGCGGAAGGTGCATAGATCCGGGATCCTCCGTATCTCCGGGGGGAGCTCATTCGAGATAGTAGGTGCCCCCACAGAGAAGGCTCTCCCCCTGGGGGCCACCAGTTGACATTGCTTGGCTGACAGCACCTGGAGGAGCCCCTCTCTATGAGAGCGTACCGTCCAGTGGGAGGCTACTGGTGGCAGCAGGCGGTCCAGTAGATAACCAGGTCCTAAGCCATGGAGCGCTCTAAAGGTGGTAACCAAAACCTTGAAGTGCACACGGAAGACTACCGAGAGCCAGCGCAGCTCGCGCAGGAGAGGTGTTACATGGGAACGCCATATCGCTCCCATAACCATCCGCGCGGCTGCACTCTGCACCAGTTGGAGCCTCCGGGTACTCCTCAAGGGGAGCCCCATGTAGAGAGTGTTGTAGTAGTCCAGGCGGGAAGTGATGAGGGCATGAGTGACCGTGCGTAAGGAGTCCCGATCCAGAAAGGGACGCAATTGGCGAATCAAGCGAACCTGATGAAAAATCCTCCCGGTCACGGCCGTCAAATGTTCTTCTAAAGACAGCCGTGAATCCAGGAGGACGCCCAAGTTGCGACCCCTCTCCATGGGGGCCAGCGATTCGCCCCCAATAGTCAGAGATGGCACCAACTGACTATATCGGGATGTCGGAAACCACAGCCACTCGGTCTTGGATGGGTTGAGCCTGAGCCTGTTTCTCCCCATCCAGATCCACACGGCCTCCAGGCACTGGGACATCAATTCAAGGGCATCGTTGGGGTGGTCCGGGGTGGAGATGTATAACTGAGTGTCGTCAGCGTACTGATGGTACTTCACCCCGAAACTACGGATGATCTCGCCCAACGGCTTTACATAAATGTTGAACAGAAGGGACGAGAGGACCAACCCTTGTGGCACCCCACATATGAGGCACCTTGGGGTCGACCTCTGCCCCCCTGCCAACACCGACTGCAACCGGTCGGAGAGAAAGGAGGAGAACCACCGCAACACAGTGCCCCCCACCCCTAACTCTTCCAACCGGTGCAGCATGATACCATGGTCGATGGTATCAAAAGCCGCTGAGAGATCTAATAGGACCAGGACAGAGGAGCAACCTCTGTCCCGAGCCCTCCGGAGATCATCAACCAACGCGACCAATGCCGTTTCCATGCTGTACCTAGGCCTGAAGCCCGACTGGAACAGATCCAGATACGTCGTTTCATCCAGGTGCTGGGGCAGCTGTCACGCAACCACATTCTCAACAACGAAGTATTCTAGAATGATGCTCAATACATTCAAACTGTATAGCACGGCTATGTCTGAACCTGTCATGATCAACAAATGCTGCCAAGTTGCCAGGCACGACTAAAGCTGATGTGACTTATTTCAATGGTCCTTGGCACTGGCTTTGCACTGGATGCTAGTGTACTGGTTATTGTGTTGGAGTAGGACGAAGGGAGATTGATACTCAGTTCTAACTACAATTATGGAAATTCTAGGTGACTTTGGGCCAATGGCGAGATCTCGGTCCAACTTATATCTTGGGACTGTTATTGGGGAGAAAAAGTGGAAGAGGAGCTCCTAGGTTAAAGGTGAGACAATCTGTCCAAGAATAGAATAGTATGGCAGACTCAACGTGACCAGGTTTAGAGAACCTCTTCATACAGCCATGTTTCATTCATTTTCTCTACTATTCCTTATTGGCCAGATAATTGAAATAGTATTTTACAAGAAACACAACACAACCTATGCACAATAATGCATACAGTTTAACATACTTAAAATACTTCAAGAGACCACATGAAGTTTTGTGACGTAAATCTATTATGCTCACTTCTCCTCACTTTTATCCATAAGATATAACATTAGGGCTGTGTTAAATATGCTTTAGAGCCTAATCCACCACCTTTATAGGAGTCGTACAGTTCTGATGAATTTTATCTGCATAGTTTATTAGACATGCTTGCCCACTTTGTTGGGCTGGGCAAAATTGTTACCATGTCAAATTTCCCTAGCAAGTTCATCTTTACATCACTTTAATTCAGAGGATACTTGTCTGAACTTCATTTTTACTTCTCCAGTGATAGGAATGACCTTTCTTTATTTCCCAGTCTCAAGTGAGATGGGCTCAACTCAGCATCAGAATTTATCAAAACAGAAGCTATTTTGTTATTATTAATATGTTGTTTTCTTCAACTAAGATTGAATTATCCTACTAACAGTGTTTATTGTTCTTATTTAGATCTACTATCTTGCTAATTAAAATGAAGCAGAGTTTAATGTCTTTTCATCTAGATAACTTAATTCCCATTTTTTTAAAATTGAAAGTTATATTTAAATGTTTTCCTGTTTAGCAATGGAATTAATAACATGATCAAGCCTATTAAAATCTTTATATGACTAATAGAATTTTTCATTCTTCATTGTAAAACTAAAAAGAGGTTATGACCCAGGATGATATGATTGGGCCCAACTGGATTATAACTTTGGCACTGAAGTATATAGCAATAGTGGTAAGGTTTTAAGTCACAACAGTTAATTTACAAAAGTTTTGTCCAGAATTAAAACCAAAGATTACAAAATAGTTTCATAAGACATGAATATTTACATATTGATTTTGTAATTCTTGGAAATGGCTACTCATAACTTTTTTAAATGTGTATTTTGGATTTTTTTAAGCTAGTTTAGTTCTTTAATTATTTATTTAACCTACCATGCAAAATACACACACACAAAAACCCAAACAAAACACCAGGTAAAATAAATATAAGTTGTGAGTTTCCTTCAATTCTTAGTGAACAAAGTTTTAAATGCAAGTTTAAGGACTTTAAAAATATTTTTTGGGAATAAAGGTCAAAAGAGTGATTAGAATCTTGATTTTGGAAAATTATCAATGGACCAATAGTCCAGATCAATTTCGACAAAGATTCTGAAGTTAATTATTAGATACCATGGAAAAATGTTATTTTGAATTCTTTTAAAAAATGATAGGATGGGACTTTGAAGGGAAGGAATTATAGATTGCAATTAAAAGAACATTTAAATTTGTCTTACTAACATAGAATGGAATAAAATACATTAACATTGGACATATTGAATTTTTGTGAACGATGGACCCAGAATTTATTTTAAGATAAATTCATTATCTTAATGAATTTATCTTAAAATAAATCTTATGACATTATCTTATGTCATTATTGGTAGACTGTGTTTGAAAGATGCTATAGAAGAGGAATAAGAACTGAGAAGTGGATTTTAAAATAACAGGCTAGAAGAATGTGACACTGGGCATACAAATGAAACTTGCTGATGTCTTAATCATTAAAAGGGCTATTTAAATAATTTTCTTTAAAAGTGGCCTGGATAATTTTCATATATTGGATTTGCAAAAGAAACTTGTGAGGGTTTTGGAAAATTTTGTGACAAAGGATCAAAGAAAAAATGAAAAGAAATCAAGTTCTAATTCATTATTTGAAGATCATGATCGTTAAAGGTAAAAAGAAGGAAATAACATTGGTTTATTTGAACAAGATTAAAATAGATATGTTATTATCTATCTGTAATACATATTACAGATTACATATTATAACATATTACATATCTGTAATATGTAACAACCATTAATGGATTTCTACTGTCTATGACTGAACCACAAGGCTTTATGGATTTGTTTATAGAGAAGTGGTATGACAAGAAGAAATAATTTGATATATTTTAAGAAAGGATGATAGGGATGTGGTGAGTCAGTGGCTAAGACGCTGAGCTTGTTGATCAAAAGGTCGGCAGTTCAGCAGTTCAAATCTCTAGTGCTGGGTAATGGGGTAAGGTCCTGTTACTAGCTTCTGCCAACCTAGCAGTTCGAAAGCACATAAAAAATGCAAGTAGAAAAATAGAGACCACCTTTGGTGGGAAAGTAGCAGTGTTCTGTGCGCCTTTGGCATTTAGTCATGCTGGCGACATGACCCCGGAGACATCTTCGGACAGCGCTGGCTCTTCAGCTTTGAAACGGAGATGAGCACCGCCGCCTAGAGTTGGGAACAACTAGCACATATGTGTGAGGGGAACCTTTACCTTTACCTTTAAGAGAAGATGATAATTTACTGAAATTGTTTATACTTGTTGTGAAGAAGAGGCTAATAATTTCTTTATATATTTGTTTTCTTTTTTCTTACTATATGGTTTGTCTAAATTTTTCCATTAATAGATATATAGAGATAAACCATATTTACACACCATTCAAAATAAACAATAAAAAAGCTGTGAAGGGAACAAAAAACTGCCAGAACTCATCCTCTCCAGCAGCCAAGACCTAGATAGCCAAGGATTAACACCAAAAATCAAGCAATACCTTAATCAAGAGATACCAAGGACAAATCACACCTCTACCAACACTGGCAAGGTAAGCTACTCTCTGTCGGGTAATTAAAGATTTGCAAGCAAACAACCAAGCTCAGAGAACACCAAGAATTCCTTAGAACAGTCTATATATAGGAAATCTTGCTTACTTTATTGCCACCAGTCATTTTATTTTACTTTTTAAATAAGCAAAGTATTTTACTTGTTGGATTCAGTTTGATTATGAAAACAGTGTAATATAAAAATGTTTTGCACTCCAGATCATTCATTTTGTGCTACATTAGGAGAACAGACAGAAGGTTTGTGATACAATAGGCATTTTGATATAGTATTTATGAATAGCAGTTCCAACAGAGCTGGAGAGCATCACTTTGCAGAAGGTTAATATTTCTCATTTTCTCCTTGAAATGAGAAAAAAAAATGTACAAGTCCAAGGCTTCAAGTACGTGCACAGGGAATATGTTTATTGTCATTCTTTTTTTGATAGGATTATTCTTTATCCCACAAATTATATTTAATACATAATTTAATACTACCTACAGAAAAATTGTAAGATATTCTACAGAGAAATCTACTTTTCAGTTTATGTTAAAAATAGTAACTGTTTTTTGAAAGAAAATACAGATGATTTAATAGGTTTATAAGTAAATAATGTATGTTTTTTTCTATGTCTTCATATGGACTGAAATAATTAATAGGCTTCTATAGTACCCAGACAAGACGGAATTAGTTCCATAATTGCTAATAACACCGGAATCAAATATTGGTATAAATGACATATGAAAGTCAACATATTTACAGTTCTATACCTGAAGATTGTGCTCCTGTATCTATGCTGCATGCATGGATACCTCTGTTGATCAGATGCCATTGGAATGACTTCTGAAGTGGCTGGGGCCATTCCCATTGCTTTTGAGGCAAATGCAAATGACTAGATAGAATATATTAGTGACGGCTAACCTTTTCGGCACTGAGTGTCGAAACTGGAGCATGCATGCATGTGTGCAGGAACACCAGAAGCTGGAAAAGAACAGCTGGTCTCGGGGTTCCCAGGCAAAACACAGAAAAACACAGAAAAATGACCAAGTTCAGCTCTTTGGCAATGCTGGTTTAATGCGCGCTGGCTCCAGGTACATGCTGCAATCAAAAGTGATTCGAATTCAGCGCTACATCCGTCCGGTGTGTGTCACTTACATAGCCCTCCCCTTAGTCGGCACGCCCAATAGCGCAAGCCGGGCTATCCGGTTTCGGTGATTATCGTTCATCAGCGGAACGTTGGTAACGTGTCGCCAGCTCCTCCCCTCGACGTCGGCAGCCATCATTCTCCACAGCCAGTAGCAAATCCATCAGTACCCTTCCTAGCTCTGTCGTACACACCCCCCCGCACCCCACACACAGCCGCCTAGCACCCAGTGCCACCACCATATATATGCAGGCTTGTCCCCGTCTTCCTTTTCATTTCGCGTCAGCGCGAGGCTGGGCTCAACAGCTGGCTTCTGCGCATGCTCCTGGAAGAGCAGCTGGCAATGGCACACATGTCCACAGAGAGGGCTCTGAGTCAGAAATGGGTTTCAGCAGATTCTGACCAGTTCTGGAGAACCAGTAGTGGAAATTTTGAGTAGTTCAGAGAACCGGTAAATACCACCTCTCACTGGCCCCGCCCCCATCTATTCTCTGACTCCCAAGTCCAGATTTTACAGTATCCTTCCCCTGGAGTGGGGAGGGAATGGAGATTTTACAGAATCCTTCCCCTGCCACACCCACTAAGTCACACCCACAGAACCGGTAGTAAAAAAATTTGAAATCCACCACTGCTCTGCGTGCCACCAGTGGCAAGCATGACACCTGTGGCATGCGTGCCATAGGTTTGCCATCACAGGAATATATTCATTCACTTTTCAGATTTTCAAGATAACTATTGTTTTGCAGAATGGATCACACTACGTGTAATTATTAGATATAGTTTCCAACCCATTCATCAAAGTCTTCCAAAGTAGTCCTCAAATGATTCTGGCAGAGCAAATTTAAATTTACAGTACTTATGAAATGCAGAATCCCTAATTATATAAGGTTCTCCAGGGAACAACTCAGGTGGAAGACAATTTGAATATATACCATAACCTTAGAAAACACTCTGGGAATTGTTTTCACAATTGGATTACATCTGAACTAACTTTAGAAAGACTGGACCTTTTATTATATCAATGGTGTATTTAAATTCCACTGACATGGTAGCTAAATTAAAGCACATGCTTAATCATTTCCATTGGACCAGAGGATCTTTGAAAAGTATTTCACAAGATTGAATTGTATCTAGCCTCATTAAGCTGATCATGCAGTTCATATGCAACAACTACTTCCAAAAGCTTTACATTAATAAATAATTTAGAATTCAATATTAAAAGCAGAAGGATTGGCTATTTAATCTATTAATATTTTGAAGCACAGTTGGCAGCCTGCTACCATGGGCATCAGTGTGCTGTAGCTACTTCCTCAGTTATCTATCAGTATCCCTGTCCTACAGAATATACAGTATTTAAAGATTGTTTTAATGTTAAAAAAATTGGAGGTTGGTTTGCTGCAAAGTTCGTCACCAACTCCAACATGATCTTTTTATATATTGCTTAAAAGTTCTTGCAAATGTTGGATGGTTGCCACCGCTCATCCAGAAAATCAGCAAAGATAAGCTTGGGTGGCACAGAAACAGCCAGGAGCAAAACTAGTAGAAACAACTTTTGCCACATTGGTCCTTTTAAGTGAAGATTTGTGACTGACCAACCCTAGAGCACCAGTCATATTGTAAGAATACTCATAGCATATACTAACTTTTGCCACTATCTCAAATGTGTTTCCAACAATTGTTGGAAATTCATGGAAAAGTACTCTGGAATAAAAAAGAAAGAAAAATGGGGAAAAAGAATAGCAATAGCAGTAGCATTTAGACTTATATACTGCTCCACAGTGTTTTACAGCACTCTATGAGTGATTTACAATGTCAGCGTATTCCTCTCAACAATCAACCTTGAGCCCCATTAGGATCGAACTCCAGACTGGGGCAGAGTTAGCCTGTAATATTGCATTGGGCCACTAGGCTAAATTTAACTCTGTTTCCGATTTAGGGCATACTTCAATTACAGAGGTCTAAGTGGTAATAATAGCATTTTACAACTACAATGTATACTGCAAAATAATTCAGAACTGTTATAACTTAGTGCATTATGTATAATGTATATTCAGATTCATGATGCAAAGTCTTGATCTTGCTACTCTAGGGTTTACATTTTAAATTCAGAATCAAATTTTATCAATAATATTTAGAAGATATGGTAAATTTTTGAAAGAAAATAGAACTTGGAATATAAATCAAGTTTTTATCAGCATCTCCCTCAGTAATCAAATATTTGAGCTGGGAAATAAATTACTCATTCTTTTCCAAAGAATTTAATGAATGAATCTATTAAAAGAGCAATTAATTTTCTTCTCTTCCAGCAATGTGGTGCTTTAAAGCAATTTCAGTTTTCAGGCTCTATGTTAACATGTTAAAAGACAAACTCAGGTTAAAAAAACTTATGTCAATTTGTTTTGTTTAGATAAAAGAGATATTAGTTGAATGGCAGCTTCTGGAAAATTTCAGTAAAACTCCATTGAACAAAATCTCTGCAAAAGATAAAAATATTCATCCAGTGTAGTATTTCTTGGTGATTGACTTGAATATTAAGACTTAGACTAATTAGCACCCGTCACTATATTTTATGAATGGAATGGAATCCATTTTCAGTGAGATAGGTTATTTAAAAGCCCTCTTGCAAAGGAATCATTTGATAATTCCGGGGACAGACAGGAGATTCTTCTGATATCAGCTGAAGATGTCAAAGGCAACAGAATTAACAAGAATCGTATTAGCTGTTTATTGCAAGTTCAGCAGAGAAATATTTATATTTATTTTAATTGATAATAATTATTATACATTAGTGCATACATTAGTCTTCATTGTAGCTCATTGGTGGACTCCTTCTTTGCATGCAGGCCCCAGATCAAATGCAAAGTCTCTACAGTCTTTAAAAATAAATAATTACAGAGCTCATAGGAAAACCAGGTGGCTCATAGGGAGGACATAGTTCCAATGAATTGTCTAGACCAGAGGTCTTCAAACTTGGCAACTTTAAGACTTGTGGACTTCAACTTCCAGAATTCAATTCCCAGAGAATTCTGTGAGACTTTAATTCCCAGAATTCTCCAGCCAGCATAGCATAGCTGGCTGGAGAATTCTGGGAGTTGAAGTCCACAAGTCTTAAAGTTGCCAAGTTTGAGGATCCTGGTCTAGACTGAGACCCCTTCCACCCATGATACCATAAATCTTCTGTAGATGAATCACCAATTAACTTACAGTTCAGCTGTTGCTCTGAGGGAGGTAGATAGATACATACAGTGCATAGATATATAGACAGATTAGATAGATAGATCTGGTTTCAAGTTAATATTGACTCCTGGTGAGTGCCTATTCCTGAAATGTTCTGGCAACATTTTGAAAGTGGTTTTTCATTGTCTTCTTCTTAGGGCTGAGAGAGAGTGACTAGCCAAAGATCATCAAGCTGGCATCCTGTCATGGAGTTGCCTTCAGTCCACCATTGCTACCCCAGAAGTGTCCTAATGTATTTGGTTATTTTGGATGGCGGTTTTGCTACTCTTTTTTGTACAGCGGCCAGTTTACATACTTTTTCTCAAACCAAATGAAGCTGCAGGAGGAGGACACTATGGAGTACTATCTATAGAGCTTTCTTTTGTACACATGAACCCCATTAGTCATCCTGGGAAGAATGTTAGTTTAGCCAAGAGGTTCCTTGGCAACACTGATGTCAGGAGCAGAGTTGTGGGAGTCAGGGCTAGTGGATTGTCCTATTACATCTGCTGTTGGCAGTTTCCCGCACTAGAATTAGTTTCCTGCACTTGGAAGATTTGGAAATATTATTTATATGACTTTCACATGCAATTGTTTGAAATTCTCTGCACCAAACATCAATGCTGGGAAAAATCGGGAAACTCTAATGTGATCTGCAAAATAATATGGTAACATCACTTGCAAACTACTTGTAGGTAAATTCATGTGTGGACAATACTTTCAAAGTGACCATTAAGTGGTGGGTAAAATGAGGACCCAGATTGTTGGGGGCAATATGCTGTAAAGCACTGTGAAGTGGTATATAAGTCTAAGTGCTATTGCTATTTCTAGTGTTATAAAAAAAATTCCATTGTTTTTATTAGTAATATAGTTTTTAAGTTATATATTGTCAACTTATTAAATCATCAGAAATACATTATATGGAGGAGGAGGGGAAAGGGAGAGGGAGGAGAAGGAGAAGAAAGAGAATCCATCATGAAACTATGTCCTTCATATTGTGACAATGACATTTCTAAAGGGGTTATCCCACCTACCAGAATATTCTCAATGGATACAGTTTATTATACTATTTAATGTAACATAAGAATTAAGAAAATGAATCAGAAAAGTCCCAGATCACATCCTAGTACAGCAATGAATTTGCTATATGACTGTAGGCTAACAACTATCTCTTAGTTCAATCCATCATCCATAAAATGAATGTAATAACACTGCCAATTATTATAAGGATTAGTGGATAATGTATGTGATATAGTTTGAGCACTTAGGAAATTGGTACTAAAATGCCAAGCATTATTATTCTCTCCACAGTATCAACGGAATTGAAATATTTATTTATTTATAAGATTTATGTAGCAACCCAACTTATGTAATTGTGACTTTGGACAGCATGCATCAAATAACCTATCCTGCTGCCCATACAATATTGCAAATAAAAAGAAAAACCATACAACATCAACAGAAAATCCATCAAACAACGTATCAGACAATATATAGCTGGAGCTTGCCAACTATATACTCTTTGGGCTCATCTATCATCCAAGCCCTATGCTTGAAGGAGAAGCCAAGTTTTTAAAGCTTTCCTAAAAGCTAATAGGATCAAAGGCCATCCAAATCTTGGGGGAGAGATTGTTCCAAAGGGAAGACACTCCAGCAGAAAAGCCACATCTCTCAAGTCCCAAGAAATGATACTGCCTCAAGAACAGGACCATCTTGTGAGCAAAAAGTAACAGTCCTGTACTAATATTGTTTTTTCCAGGCAATGACCATTATCTTGATTTGCATCCAGTAACTTTTTATGAGCCAGTGCAGCTCATGAAGTACTGTGTGACAAGGTCCTATTGTGATATACCCATAACTACCTGGGCAGCTGCTTTCTAGACAAACTGCAGCTTCCAAGTGATCTTCAAACCATGTTGCAATATTTCAAGTGGGAGCTAACTAAGGCAGGAATAACTGCAAATAGAGTTCCCTCATTCCAGGAACAGGTGCAATTACTATATATGACAATGGTGTACAAAGAACCTTTTGGCTATAACTATCATTTACTCATGCTGTGAATCCAGGAGGACCTAAAATTGGACTCGGGTTCTCAATGGGGGAATGCAACGCACCCCAGAATCAATGTGGAAAATCTCTAGATTCAGGTTCAAGGACACCCACATCCACCTGGTGTGCTGTGCCTGAAGATTGTACATGAGTAATGTCTCCACTGTTATTTTATTTTAACAAACAGAGGTTTCCTAATCATAATCGTAAACACTTTGATCATATATCCAAAACAGCAAACATATTTATAAGATCTCTATGAAAAGAATAGACTATCAGCTGAATGGCTGAAGAGTTTGGGAGTTAATTCCACTGAACCCAGCAAGTTAATTTCTGAGTTAACATGTACTAGCATGGCCTAACTTTGTTCTAACTGAGGGTCTCTATATGATTATTAACGTCAGATTTCTTAGACCCCACGTGACACCTCTCCTGCGCGAGCTGCATTGGCTTCCAGTGGTCTTCCGAGTGCGCTTCAAGGTGTTGGTTCTCATCTTCAAAGCGCCCCATGGCTTAGGACCCGGTTACTTATGAGACCACCTTCTGCCTCCGATAACCTCCCACCGGCCAACACGCTCCCACAGAGAGGGCCTCCTCAGGGTGCCGTCTGTCAGGCAATGTCGGCTGGTGACCCTCCCCCCCCGCGGGGAACCCGCCCTCTGGAATGAGCTACCCCCAGGGATACGACTAATCCTGGACCTCCGTACCTTCCGCCGGGCCCTGAAGACTTTTTTATTTCAGCAAGCCGGGCTGGGTTAAATTTTTAATTGGGTAAATTTTATGGGTAAGGGGTTTTAAATTGGAGAAGCCAAAGATAGTTTAATTTTGTTTTAATGTATTTTAATATTTGTATTGTGTGTTTTTAATTCTGGCTGTTCACCGCCCCGAGTCCTTCGGGAGAGGGGGCGGTATAAAAATTTAATAAATACTAATACTACTGATGAACAATCAACTACTACTACATATATTAGCAACAAAATTCCATAGATACTATTTTACAAGAAAGGTTCATAAAATTCAGTGCATTTTACTTCTAAGAAAATACACACGAACTATTCCTTTGCGATATATATTAGATAAAAGTATTAGAGCTGCTACTGATATATTGGGGCTTATTATGAGCACTAGTTATATTATGTTGTTTTATTATGGATGATGCCCCTATTTTTTTTCTCGATGCTTTCCCTTACTTTTTCCCCTCCTTTTACACAATTTTCCAAAAGGACCTCTGTGTTCTGATCATCTAGCTTGCTTGTATTTGCTGAGCTGGCATCCCTGAAATGTTGTAAGAAGCGATGCAAGAAACTATGTCTATTTGAGAGATGGGACATTTGTTCTAGACATTAATTTGTAAGAGTTGCCAAGAAGGTGCCTGCCTGGCATCCCCATTATAGCTTTCATTTCAGCACACACTTCATCAGAAGCAATTAAGGTGGTGCTGACGATAGAATGTAATAGAAAGAAAACAGCAAGTGGTGTCAGTAGCAGGAGGAGCAAGAGGAGGAGGAGGTGGTGGAAGATCTAAGTAGAAATAGCTTATTAAGAAAAGCTGTAAAGTTCAGCTTTGTATCTCATTGTGTTGAATCAATCTGGTAAAGGTGAAACGTTCTTTTGGCTATTCTGTGTCCATTGACCAGATCTGATTTAAGAGCTAATATAATGCTATTGTGAACAAAAAAGTACCAGAGACAGCAATGTGGTATTGATCTTGCTTCTCCTTCAAACTATAATTAGGCCTGGACTTATTGCAGCTCCCTTTTTTCATTTGTTCCTCCCTTGTCAAATTCTGAGAAATAAGCAAAGTTTAATTTCCCCGCTCAAAACAGAAAAGATCCGGATAGTCCTATGAAAGCAAATTATGTTTCTAGCTTCATGGCTGATAGAATATGAAATGTAGTAACCAAAAAACATAGATGATGAGTAGTTTATCTCCCAGGCTTCAAAGTATTTGATTAAATAAACCAGATAGCTTTCAATTACTGCTAAAAACGAGTAAGAGTAAAAATATGTGTGAGAATAGATACATAATTATGTCAAAAAAAATCATGCTGTTACCCTCCTCCACAAAACCCAAGCCCTTGATCTATAAATAACCACCTTGTTCTTATCTTTTGTTCCTGAATAGCTAAACAGATGGTGTTTTTACTTTACTGGTGGTATATAAACTGTTTACAAGTCAGGACCTGCCTTATTATGTTGGCTGAGTAAAGCCTTAAAGCAGAGTCCTGAAAATCAATTAGATTGCATCTGTTGCTATTATTAAGAATATTGTAAGAGATGCCATCTGTACAACTATACTAATGCATTCTGTTTATATGTTCCAGATGTATTAAGGATTATAACATACAAGTGATCACAGCAAACTGAGACTGTGTAAAAATAATGACACAAGTACAATGACATCATATTGCAAACTTCACCTTTGCTCCCTGACTTCCAATATAAGTATAGAAATTATGATTATGGAATCATGATACATCTGAATAAATGTATTAATGGAATTTTCTCTATCCATACTTCTTGCTTTCTTTAATGTCTTAAAATGGCAGATGGCCAACATTATAAGGAGAATTTCAAAAGTAATCACGTCTGTGCATTACTTCTTGGAAATATCAGTTGCAGGTCAAGAATTTCTAGTCCCTGATTTTAACTAATTATATAAATCAGGATAAAACCAACCAATTGAGATGGTGGGTTTGTGTTTTCAGAATTTATTTGAGTTGTAATTCTATTTCAATATTTTAATGTCTTTTCCAGCCCATTTAAGATTTTGGAGGGATTTTCAAATAAGAAACAGTCCTAGGAAGAAGTGGGTAGGCTTTTAAAACAAAAATTCAACTAAATCTTTTGATCTTAGAATAGAAATTGGTAATGGATTTTCACAGGCAAGATGAACATAGTTTGATACTTTTCTATTCCATGTAGTATTGTTTCTGGTTATGACTGATACTGTTTTTTGAAAATGCGATGATACATGATATGGAAATGCTTATTTCTAACCATTTTCAATTTGATTAAAAACCATGTTTTTTCTCCTACTGCAGAATTTTTTTTTGTAAATTCTGCCATGGAAACCATAGTCAATACTGAGAAAGGAAAACTACTTCCAGCACAAGCTCCCAACTATAATTAAATAGATACTTCTTTCAGTGCTAAACAACATGCAACCATCATCATCCTACCTCCAGACAAAGGCCAAACCACGGTTATTATGGACAGAGTACAATATTTACTAAAAGCAAAAGAAACACTGGAAGACAAAGAAGCATACATCCAATGAACACTAACAGAATACAAAAACTGGACAATTGGATTAACAGAACTCTTAGTGGCTTCTCTAAGAAAGGCCAAATTACCAAAGAGGAACAGTGATGGATGAGAATCAGTGGACCCTTCTTATGCTTCTACAGATGCCCCAAAATACACAAGCCTGACATACCTCTCCATCTAATTGTATCATTACTGGGGACCCCTAAATACAGCATTGCAAAAAAAATTAACAAAAAAACTTGGGTACCTCACAGGAGGAAGGAAACACTCCATCAACTCTCCACAACAGTGCATTCAAACAATCAGAGATATTATTATAGATGAGGATGAAATCATGGTCTCGTTTGATGTCACAGCCTTGTTTATCTCCATAGATCTGGAATTAGTCAAAGAATCTATGACCACATTGGTCCACAGCATACCTGACTTTACCAAATAATGAAGATCGAAACACCCAAGATTATGGATCTCATAAACCTCTGCCTAACCACATACTTCCAATTTGATGGACAAACTTACCAACAAAGGTACACTTATGGGATCACCACTTTCAGGACTTATAGCGGAGGTCATTATCATATGCAACGTTTAGAAACCATAGCACTTCCACAAATACAACCCAAAATATGGATCAGATATGTAGACGACACCTTCACCATGATAAAAAAGGACCAATTAGAAAACACCCACAAAACCATTAACAATATTTTCAAAGGAATCCAGTTTATCAGAGAAGAAGAAAACATCTCACTACCCTTCCTGGACATGACTATAAATATTCTCCTTTATTGGTAACATGCAACAATTCATTGAATCAAGTTTCGCGCTATTCTTCAGAAACATTTAACATAAACATTGCTTTGAGAACAAAATGGAGAAGGAAATGCTATAAATTCCACTGGAATAAAAGATACTATGGGTGTCTAATTCAATATTTTTTCTAACATTATATTAGCCTATTTACTTCAATTAAAAGTATAGAATCCTTTAGTATTGTGTTCGGTTGTGTACGATGCTTATCAAGAATATTTTATTTTATCGCAGTTTCTTTCTTGTATTTATTTGGTACATACGTGTGCTTTTAATTGCCCCCTGCTTGGGATGTAGTATTCCTCTAATAGGGTATGCTGCTTCTAATGTAGTATGGTAGCTGGCATTTTGTAAATGTTGTATACATATTGTTTATCTCGTGTTACAAAAATAATCTCAATTCAAATAGCTACAGATCTACACAATAGCCATTCCAAAATAAACCTACATCATTATCATAACTTTCCATCCTATGTGAAAACTAATTTAAAAAGTGTAGCTTTGCGGCTGAAGTAATAATATAACACGGCAAAATTTAGGCCTTTTCTAAGCAAAATTCATTAAAAGAATTGCAGAGGCAGACAGATATAATTTTGTTCTGTCCTTGTGACTTCTTGTATAACCATTTATATGAATAGTGCAAGGCAATTTGAATATGGAATTTACATTCTTGAGAACTGAAGTGTGGAATGATTACATTCTTTGCTGTTACAGAAAGAGAAATTGTCTCCCACTTGCAAATACATTCTGAAAGTCTCAACATCTTTTTTGTAGTGTGGTAACCAAAACTGGAAACAGTATTTCAGGTGTGGTCTTCTTACTAAGGTTTTATAAAAGGGCACTAATACTTCACATGAGTTTTATTCCATGCTTCGGTTTGATGGCAAAGAAAAGTCAGGCATGTAAATAAAACAACAGTGTTCCAGACTGGAAAGCTCTAAAACACACGAAAAGAAAAATACCCCATTAGGGAATTGCTGCTAGTGGTGGTGTAGGTCAATTGTAAAACATAGTTATATGTTAGATGTTTTTGCTTTCTTCTGTGGTTTAATGATTAAACACTGTTTCTAATTAAACAGCAAAGTTGAAAAGTATGTTTTGATAACTGAAAATGGCTTCTTACAATATGAAAAGCTTTTGGAAGGAAGGAAGGAAAGGATAAGGATATTCGATTTAGGAGTCTACATACTTTATCTAGTCTCTGTCAGAATGACCATTGTAATTGATCAGTATTTATTACCCTAATCACAGTCTTCAGATATGTGAAAAGTAAGGGTTCTTGGCAGTGGTGGAATTCAATTTTTTTTACTATTAGTTCTGTGGGTGTGGCTTGGTGGGCGTGGCTTGGTGGGCGTGGCAAGGGAAGGAGACTGCAAAATCTCCATTCCCACCCCACTCCAGGGGGAAGGATACTGCAATATCCCCATTCCCTCCCCACTCCTGGGGAAGGATATTGCAAAATCTCCATTCCCACCTCACTCTGGGGCCAGCCAGAGCTGGTATTTGCCAGTTCTCTGAACTACTCAAAATTTCCGCTACCGGTTCTCCAGAACCTGCCAGAACCTGCTGAATAGCACCCCTGGTTCTTGGTCACCTAGGAAGTTAGCCATCTAAGAAGGGACTATAGGCAGGGCAAAAAATAGTTTTGCAAGACATTATTTGAAATAATGTTTTGAATGATGTGCATAAGCAGTCACAGAAAATGTTTATTATGGTAAACAGGAAACAATAAAAATATTTTGTAAAACATCTGGGATGGGCTATACTAAGAGAGAAAAAAACACTGCTTAGAAAGCATTGAGACAACTTAAGGAACAGCTGAATGACTTTCAAGGTGAGTTTTGATACAGAAATGCCATTTCTTCTTTCATCCTGCCTTGTACAAATAAGCAGCTTGTATTTTTCTTTAAAGCCTTGGAGAGAAGATCTGCAGGATCGTATAATGGAGGGCGCGTTTGGAGTTAAGCCTCTCTGCACAAGGTTCTTTGTGATGGAATTTCTGAGTTTCAGAATGAAGAAAAGGAATACCTGTTGTAGTGCGGGAATAACGAGAGGCACAAGCAGGCTAGTAACAACAGCTCTTTAATTCAGGGTGAGACTTCAGCAAAGGAACACAGGCAACAGTCTTCTTTATATACTTTTCAGGGGCGACCAAGAACCAATCAGAATTCACAGTACATTTGAATTTCCCGCACAAATTAGATACATACATAACACCCGTCCACTCCCAGAAGGCACTTATTCTATCTATTTACATATTTACATACAAAATCACACAGGTAACCAGGGCGTGTCTTAATCCTGGTTGACCTGCGCAGTTCAGTTGTTGGCGAGGCGTCGAGCCGGTCGGAGGGACCTCCCGTCTCTCCCGGCTCCGCCAATGGAACCTCCTGGATTTCTCCGGAGGTGTGGCTATCTCCGGCTGGGAGTGTCGACTCGCTGTGGCGGCGCTGGAACTCAGGGTTGCCAGATAAGTATTCCGGCTTACTCGGGCTTGAGGTAGCTGTGTCAGGAAGACCTTGATAGTTAGGACATGAGTTTTCGTTTTGTAAACGTTTACGCAATTGATCTATATGCCTCCTCCAGATTTTACCATGCCCTATATCGACTGTATATGACTTTGGGCAGGTAATTCCTATGATGGTTCCCTCTACCCATAAGGGCCCATTGGTGTAGCTTCTAGCAAAAACTGGTGTTCCCACCTGGAATTGTCTTAGTCCTCCCCCTTCCCCCTTGAAGCTGTCAGGGGAGTAATTGGGATGCAGTCGGTCGAGAACGCATATTAGCTTTCGGCCCATTAAGAGCTCGGCTGGGCTGCGGCCTGAGGTCGGGCACGGGGTGGCGTGCTGTACCACTAAGAACTCATCTATTCTAGTCTGCCAATCCCCTGCATCAAGCCGGGAAAGAGCTTCTTTTGCTGTTCTTACAAATCTTTCTACAAGGCCATTAGAAGCCGGATGAAAAGGAGCGGATAATGCATGTCTTATGCCTAATTCGGCTAGGTAGCCTTCAAATTGAGTTGCCGTGAATTGGGGGCCATTGTTGGATACCAGGGTGTCCGGCAATCCGTGTGTTGCGAATAGTTTTCTGAGTACTTTGATTACGGCCTCAGAAGTGGTAGATGGCATTAGGACAATTTCGAGCCACTTAGAATATGCATCTACAATAATAAGGAAATTCTGGCTGTGGAACAGGCCAACGAAATTGATGTGAATCCTCCCCCATGGCCCCTTTGGTTTTTCCCATTCACGAACGGGAGCTATGGGCAGATCTGGGCGGGACTCCTGGCAGGGCCTGCACTTTCCCACCCACTCAGTGACATCTTGGTCGAGATGTGGCCACCAAACATAACTACGAGCTAGGCCTTTCATACGCACAATACCAGGGTGTCCCTCATGCAGCATTTCTAAAACTCTGTGCCTTAACCGCGAAGGAATGACCACCCTGTCTCCCCATAACAAGCAACCCCCCCAACATTGACAGTTCATTTTTTTTGTTAAAGTACAATTGAAAGTCACCACCATCCACTTTGGTAGGCCAACCCCTCGTTACCCAGCCCATTACAGTGCGTAAAACAGAGTCTCTGGCAGAAAACCTCGCCACCTCGTTTGAAGAAATGGGGCCCGGAGAAATAATGTCAATCAGTAAAACTGGGGCTTCCGGGGTCGGGTTGTCCAACAGTTCAGGCAAGGGGCATCGGCTGAGGGCGTCAACATGTTCTAAAGTTTTGCCTGGCCGGTGGAGCAGTCTGTACAAGTACGCGGCTAAGAAAATGGACCATCTGGTCATCCGGGGGGAAAGAGCAGCCGGGGTCGGTTTATCTCCAGCCAAAAGTCCCAAAAGAGGCTGGTGGTCTGTAATAAGTTCAAAAGTGTGGCCAAACAAATACTCGTGAAACTTTTTGATCCCAGCTACAGCCGCTAGTGCCTCTCTATCTAGCTGGCTATAGTTTCTTTCAGCACTAGACAAAGTGCAAGAGTAATAGGCGATGGGTGCCTCTAATCCATTCGGCAGTCTATGGCTTAAAACTGCACCTACAACAAAGGGGGAAGCGTCACAGACCAATACTACAGGTAGTTTGGCATTGTATTGGATGAGGAAACTGTCCTCAGACAAAAGTCTCTTTACTGCGTTGAATGCGGATGCTTCTCACTTGCCCCAAACCCACGGAACGTTTTTTCCAAGGAGTCTGTGCAGAGGCTCTGCGACGGTGGCTTTGTGTTTCAAAAACATTGTATAGAAATTGAGAAGGCCCAGGAAAGCCTGCAGTTCGGATTTTGACTTGGGGGTGGGCGCGCTTTGAATGGCCCTAACTTTGCTTTCTGTGGGGTGAATGCCCGTGCCGTCGATTCTGTAGCCTAAGAATTCCACTGATGGAACCGCTATCTTGCATTTTGTTCGCTTGAGTTTAAGTCCTGCTTCTCTGAACCTCGTTAGGATTTGTCTAACCCTCTGGCTTAACTGAGTCTCGTCTTGGCCACTAATCAAAACATCGTCAAAATACGGGACGACACCTGGGAGGCCTTGTAGAAGGCGCTCCATTGTGCTTTGAAAGAGTCCTGGGGCGATGCTGACCCCAAACTGAAGCCTGGTGCATTTAAAGGCACCTCTGTGAGTTATTATTGTCTGTGATTCTGCCGTAGCGTCATCTACTGGCAGTTGCTGGTATGCCTGCGCAAGGTCTAGTTTTGCGAATAGCTTGCCAGGCCCCAGGGAGTGTAGTAGATGGTAGACTATCGGAACTGAATAGGCGCTCTGCTGCAACGCCTTGTTAATCGAACATTTATAGTCGGCGCAAATTCTAATTGAGCCATCCAATTTGACTGGCATGACTATCAGGGTTTCCCATTTAGCGTGATCTACGGGAACTAGCACCCCTTGCTTAATGAGCTTGTCGAGCTCCGCATCAATTTTGGGCTTTAAAGAAAATGGAACTCGTCTTGCTTTCAGTCTGATTGGCGCTACGTTGGGGTCTAAATTAAAGGATATAGGGGTCCCCATGTACTTGCCTAGAGTTTCTTCGAAAATGTCCCGAAACTTGTGGAGCAGGATTTCTTTAAGTGATGATCCGCTGATGCTGTAAACGCCCGTGAAACCCATGCTGAGGGCCCGGAACCATTTCATGCCCAGTAGACTTGGTAGGGGCTTGCTAACGACGGTCAGGGGCAGCTGTTTCTAGAACTCGCCGTAGGTGACCCGGAACGTGCCCACGCCTTCAACAGGAACTCAGTTTCCCTGGTAGTCGAGTAGGCGGATTTTCTGACGGGACAGCTGGTTCTTCTGAAGCTTGGGCAGGAGTGCCTTGAGTGCTGACCAGGACATGATCGATAACGTAGACCCAGTGTCGGTTTCCATTTCGCACGATCTGCCATCGATTTCTACTTGCGTGTAGACTTTCTCATCGTCGGTTGTGCTGGCTTGGCCGATTCTCGCGCTGTAGGTCTCCCGCTTTTGAGGTTTGTGCCGTTTTCTCGCGCCGTCATCTTTGATTGGCTGTTTTGAACGAGCCGGTTCTGGTTGGTCGCGGTAGTCACGTGACTTTCGATTACGCAGAATGAGCTCTGCAAACTCATGCTAGGTGGCCTTTCTTGTCGCAACGCCTGCAGATGGCTTCTCTGTATTTACACGAATGTCTCTCGTGATCCCTGCCACAGTTAGGGCAGTTCTCGTGGCGGCGGCTTTGTTCGCTCAATTTCTTTTCTGTATGGAAGACGTCCTCGTCCGACTCTTCCTCTGTGCTGGTTCGCACCTCTTCTCTGTGGACGGGGGCTGTTTTTGGCCCGTCTTTGCTTGAACTGGGTCGCTGCAGCGCCTCTGAAGCTTTTGTTGATGCCTCGTGTGCTTGGGCTTCGTCTAGCGCACCGGCTAGCATTAGGTCTGGCTTGGCTAGAAGATGCCTTTGTAACCGGGTATCTCGAACCCCGTAAATCAGTTGTTCAAGCAACGCGTCGTCTAAGTTTCTGTAGTCACAATGTGTTGCGGCTTTTCGAAGCGCGGCCACATAAGCACTGACTGGCTCTCCTTCTTTTTGAACTCGTTACCGGAGTTCGTAACGCTGAACGAATTTAGACGGAACTGGAGCATAGTGGGCTCTCAGGTTGGCCTGAAGGACGTCCCAGGGAACCGTCTGGACTGGTTGGCTCACAGAGGGATTCGGTCATCTCGAATACGTCTGGCCTGCAGTGGCTTAGGAACAGAGCCCTTTTTCTGTTCGCTGAGAGCCCTTGCATTTCACTCGCTTCCAGGAAGCACTCGAACCTGGTCAGATACGATCCCCACTTCTCTTGGGTCGAAGGGTTTTGGCGGAACGTAGGCAGACATGCCGTGTCTCCGTGTTCTGGCTGAAACTCCAAGCTCTTTTTGAATTGCCTCTTGTGTCCTCTATCCCACCTTCATCGCCAATGTTGTAGTGTGGGAATAACGAGAGGCACAAGCAGGCTAGTAACAACAGCTCTTTAATTCAGGGTGAGACTTCAGCAAAGGAACACAGGCAACAGCCCTCTTTATATACTTTTCAGGGGCGACCAAGAACCAATCAGAATTCACAGTACATTTGAATTTCACGCACAAATTAGATACATACATAACAATACCCATTCTGCAGTGGACAGGAATTTTATTTTATTTTTTGGAAGGGAAATCTGCAAGTAAGAATTTAACTCTAGAGGGTTATTTTTCCTGAAACATACTTCAGATTAGGGACTGAATTGGAGCAAATTGCCACTGAGTTTAAGGGGGTAAACTATTTCTGGTGTAATGAATCTGTACTGTGAAGTGAGCAGCATGGTCCTGTCCCCAAAGCCAAAAAGTGTTTTCTGTATAATTCAAAACTATATATACAGTTTATTCTTTGATGGCTTTAAAGGAATTAAAATTGTTTTGACTACATACCCAAAACATCCATTTTAAAAGAAGTCTTAAGTAGGGTAAAAGCACATTCTTCTAGTTGAGCTGTATATTTGATAATTGCATGTCCAAGCATGCTCTTATTGCTTTATTGATGTAACTGATATACTGCTTCAAACAGTTATTTTCTTAGCAACTACAGTATATGGAAATGGTTATCCATTGCTTTTTTCTGCTTTTGTTTTTTAAAATTCACAGCCTATAATCCTTGAGTTTCTTGGTATTCTCCTACCCAAAGACTAACATTTCACCAAGGTTCATAAGAGCTGAAGTCTTCAGGGTCTATTCTAAAGCAAAACGTTTATTGAAATGGACGAAAAGAGATCTGATATCTTTGCAATTTCAGGTATATTTACAGAATGACAATATTGGCCTTTATCACCAGATGTTCTTATATGTCTATATATTTATTTTAGAATAAAGGTAAATATTGTCATATTCCTATATAAGTCCAGAGTTGGGAAGGCTGATGTGATATTAAAATGCATGTTAGACTGTACCAAACTATTCAAGTCCTTGATTTGCTATGAAGATATATAATCTGGAATCCAAAAGTGCATAATTTGTTTTGCTATAGTAACCATTCAGACATGATTTGTGAAGTTCCTTATGAAAAGAAATTGTATATAGGATGTACAAAAGCCGTGGTGGCACAATGGGTAGAATGCAGTATTGCAGGCTGAATCTGCCCACTGCCAAGAGTTTGATTCTGACCAGCACAAGGCTGACTTAGCTTTTCATCAGATGTTGGTAAAATGAGGACCCAGATTGTTGGGGGTAAACAGCTTAAAGGGTATTGTAAAGCACTGTGAAGCGGTACATAAGTCTAAGCGTGATTGCTATTGTACATTCTTTTCAGCTACAACCAGTTATATATTTCAAGATTTTTCTGCAACTCTGACAGTTACTTATTTGTATCAAACTGTTCAACTGAAATGGAAATAATAAAGATTATTTAAAAATAAAACCACCAATTTTAAACCAGTAACTGTGAAAATAGCAGCAAACAAAAACAAGCTGTATCACACAGTAGATAATCAAAATAATAGTTGACAGGAAAAAGTGTGAAAAATCCCAAAAAATACTACAGTGGTACCATAAGGGGGAAAAAGTGTATGTGTGTGTGAAGGCATCCATTTGTGCAAATAATCATTTCTCCTTTGCTCCAAAAATCCAATGGCCTACAATGGAATACAGAACTGAAGGAATAACCTATAATTGTAAAATAGAATTTTTTAAGTGCTCTTTGAAGACATTCCAATGAGATCACCATAACCCAGCTGTGATGAAACTAAAACTGATACATATGTTTTCTACAGGTAAGATCAATATTGTTCTTTTATCGTTAAAAAAATTAAAGGAAAGAACAACATTGCTCTCAAAACAGCTTAAAATTTAAAATCAATGTCATAATTAATGACTAATCCCACCATTATAATAAAATAATCATCCTCTTGAAACATTATGAACATCTGATCCAAAATAAAGGCAGTACCCAATGAATGAAAACAAATAAGGAAAAATGATTGGAACAAGCAGAACAATTGAATAATAAAAGATTTGTCTATAAACTCCCAGAGTTTCAGAGATACCTAAAGATATTTCAAAAACGTACAGCAGGGGGAAAAAATGTCTGGAACGCAATTAACTTAAAAACATTAATCCTTTCCATTCATTTTCCTGCCTGCATAAAGCACAAAACAGGATAAAGAATTCACCAGTTGCTTACGAGAGTTGGTGCCTGATCTGTAATTTGCAATGAAATATCATGAACTCTGTCATGCTACATAAGCGTTTAATTAGAGTAATTTAACACATTGTAACTTACCAATGGATTTGCAGTCAGTGCATTTCAAACAGCTGAGTTTTAGAATAATGCAGTGATTTCCTTTCCACTAAAACCTCATTGGCGTTCTGCAGCTGTGGAATCTCATGAATTTGACTTACGCATCAGCAGACAAATGATTTTCCAGGAACTTCAAAACTAAAGATAACAGACCTACCTCACTCTAAATCAAAAAGGATTAACTATTGAGGTTATTTACTATTTACCCAGAACAAGTGAGAGCCTGGTCCTTAAAGCCTCCTCCAACTCCAATTGCCAAGCATCAGAACTTTATTTTGCTATGTTTGAAATACATAGAAGTAAAAACAGTAAGTACAAACATGAAAATACATGAAACTAAGGGACTATTCCCTTCCCCCCAATACACTTTCCTTTTAAAACTCAGGAATGAAAAAATGCTCTTATGCAAGTACATGATATGGCTTGGTTGGATGATTGTGTATCATTGCTTTGCCATTGCAGCTGCAAGTTCTTAAAAAAATAACTGCCGTTCTTGTTTGCTAAAGATAGCAAAGGTTTTACAGGTTCTAATGGACTATTCAAAATGCCAATTTTATTCTTAGTTCCTTCATATACCTGGGCATATTTCCTTCAAGTAGACCAAGACTTTCTCAATAAGAGATGCATAAAATTCCTTCTGTTCAAAGATTGGAAAGCATATGTAGAATTGTTGATCTGGCTAACATGATACGGAATGGTATGGAAATAGCATAGCATAGCATAGCATAGCAGGAGACATTAGTGAAATTGATAAAATTTGATAGCAGGGTTCCCATGGGCTGGAAAGCTAGAAGGTCAGAGTTTGTAAATAGATATAGGAATGAAGCTTTGGGTGTAAAGGTAAATAGGGGACGGAAAATAAAGTAATTAGGCTACATAATGAGATAAGAGGCTTCTTAATGAATTAAGTGTTGTCTGCAAAGAAATGAATTTGAGAAGGTTTTTTCCAAAAGTAAGTGGGGGTGGGGGTGGGAATCACCCTTTAGGAGGTGAAAGCTGGACCAAAACTTGGGAAAGACAAAGAAGGTATATAACTGTTGAGGCAGGAACATGTCACAAGTGTTTTCAGGATTGCTGTAGCTACTTGATCAGTTACAAACAGTATGTATCCAATCAAGCCATCTCCTGTTTGCATTTAACTGCAAGCCTTCCCGCCCTAGTTAATTGCAGGTTAACTCCCCATATAAGCACGGACCTTTCTGCTTGCCACTTGGGCCTAGACGCTGTTTAGGCCTAGATGCAGAGCCAGTGCTGAAGCACCTGGACGCAGAGCTGCAGAAGGGAGGAGAACTCAGATAAGGAGTCCTGACAGCTGCAGCAGAGATAGCAGCAGAAAAGGAGCTGAAAATCTGTGTAAAGATACTCCCACGGAGCCAGCTGCAACTGTGAGTTGAGATAGCCGAGAACCTTTTGAAGTCTCCAATTTCAGCTTGCCTTTTGCTGAGTTGAAGCACGCAAGCCAACATCTGAACTGTTGCTGCTGGACAGTTTCCCTCCCAGGAGCTTCAAGCCACGTTTGCTGATTGAATTGTTTTTCACAGGTGACTTTTAGCTGTGAAGCTTACGCTGCTGCCCTTCTACCACCTCGATGATGTATCGACATCGAAGCTGTTTAATGTCATGTTAGTTTTTTCTTATGGACTGTTTCAGTATTGTGGAGAGGAATTTAGGGAGATGGCCTGGCTTCATTTAACCAAGATAAGACTTTGTTATTAATGTGCCTTTTTAAAGATATAGTGTTTTTTAAATATTTTGAAGTAAAGTATATTTTTATACAAGACTCCTGCTAGTTTTATTTCAGTCCTAGTGTGTTTGCTCATGAGCTGGTTCACGGTTCGGGGACAACCCTCAACCCCATCTTGACAGAACAGCTAGACCTAGGAGGTCTGATTGATGCAGAAAGACTTGATTCAGGTAAACCAAAGGGAGGGCAGATGGGTGGATGGGTATAGCTGGAAAAAAAAATAAAAGGAAGCTGTTAGCATGGCAAAGCCACAAGATGAGAAAAAAGAGGTCAAGATTAAAAATGAAACAGAAATTTTACTCAAAAAGTAAGCAACAAGAAGACAAAGCTTTCAGATACCAGGAGCCTTGGTAGTACAGTGGTCT
This sequence comes from Arizona elegans, assembly GCA_022577455.1. Taxonomy (NCBI): domain Eukaryota; kingdom Metazoa; phylum Chordata; class Lepidosauria; order Squamata; family Colubridae; genus Arizona; species Arizona elegans. The sequence continues at coordinate 41,649,577 of JAKOOJ010000002.1, forward strand.
AAAGCACCCTGTTATTAAGATCAGCTGCCTGCAATTACTGCAGGTTCGAATCTCGCCAGGCTCAAGGTTGACTCAGCCTTCCATCCTTTCTAAGGTAGGTAAACTGAGGACCCAGATTGTGGGGGCAATAAACTGACTTTGTATAAATATACAAAAGGATGAAGGCTATTGCTTAGCGCATTGTAAGCCGCCCTGAGTCTCCGGAGAAGGGCGGCATATAAATCAAATTAAAAAAATTTTTTTTAAAAAAAGGTGAGATTAATTATAAATCAGGCCACTTTTGGGAAAAGACAGAGACTAAGCCTTTCAGTTAGGAGAACCAGTGACAGAAAGATTACTTGTGAGTAAAAAACACTTGTGACTGTTAAGAATGGAAATAGTTCCGTATAATTTTCCTTTCTTTTTCTTTCTTTGCACTTTTTTCACTTACTTTCTTTTCCTTTTCTTTTTTTCTTTCAAAATGAGCATGGTTTTTATTATTTTAAAATTTTCTTTAATAATATATAAGAAAATGTTAAGCTGTTGGGAGTGGGGAAGGAGAGGCTGGAGTAAGCCTCCAGACCCTGAGATTCTAGCCCTCAGGAGCTACTGTTGTGTAAAATTCTTGTATCTGTGTAAAAGGTTGTAAAACTGATTATTTTACTGCAAGTAGTAAAATAAAGTTAAAGTTCTTTAAATTTTATTCTATGCAATTAACAAACTTTGTAACGAATAAATCTTGGATTTTAGTTGATGGTGAACCACCTCTTAGGGATTCTTGTTGGTTGGGAAATTGTTAGAAGGTGTGGCTAAAGGGGTACACGTAGGGATTAGATAAGAAACTGACAGAAATAAATTGGGAGTTCTTTGGGGAACAGCTCCTCAAACTCAGGACTACCCATTAAAAAACTACAAATGAAAACTCTTTGCTTTTCTCTATTAGTTGCAACCCAGATCTGGTGACCATAGGAAATAAATCTCAAAAACCACACAGAAATGTTTGAGAGCATTTTGTGAAATAACAGAAAATGAATTCATAATTTTCAAAGGTGAGATAAAATGAGCAGATGCAAGAACAGACAAAGGCTATTTTTAATAACTGTGACCAAGATACAGTTTGGCTTTGTGACGGGCTGCTTTTTTCATCTCTGCATGAAGCCAACATCTCTTTCTCCACATAGTTATTTATTTAATAGATCTGATCATTTTAACATATGAGTCAATTTTCTCTATTTATAAATATATTTCTAAACTTTTTAGTCTAAATGACTACATAGCTTCTGGTAGCTGATCAAAATCAGATATCACTTGAGATCACTTAAGTGAACCTGATTAATATCTTACCATTGTAAGAAATAAGAGTGTTTCTATTCTGTCTTGCTGCATCCTCCTCTTTAAAAAAAATATTGTTGGAAAAAGCTGTGAAGCTAACTTCTCACACAATTCCAAGAGTCAATATGCATGTTATGTTGTCTTTGGAGAAATTTTCTTTCCTTTGAATTGGTTGGTCCATTAGGATCTCTATTTCACAACTTCCAGACTTTATCTATTTCTTCCCCTATTTACTGTAAACACATGCAGGAAATTATTCAGTGCCTCTGCCATCCTGAAATTTGATTTTTGTTGCATCTTCAGGTTTTCTTCCAGTACAGGCTGGGTTCACCCAATGTACTAATCTAAGATTACATGAACCAGATTTACTGAATTAATTCAATTCCAGGGTTTACACAACAAACTGAGCCATAAATGAAGCACATTATATGGATGAATGGAGTGTTTCTCAATCTTGACAGCTTTAATGTGTATGGACTTCAACTCCCAGAATTCCCCATCCATTCAGGCTGGTTGAAGATTTCTGAGAGATGAAGTTCACACAGCTTCAAGCTGCCAAGGTTGAGAAATGCTGGATTAATGAAATTAGTCAATGCCTTTGTAGGCAATGCCTGTATGTTGTGTGGACCTAGACATGTTGATTCTCCTGATCTTGCTCTTTTCCCCTGCCTTGAAAACAGTGGTTATGTTCATAAGTACATTTTTCCATAGTTGTCTGAACCATTGTTTATGGAATTAATGAACACTTCTGGATTTATAAAGCAACCATAAACATACTCTACGCATAGCTTTGCTAAATATGGCTAGCTGATTTATTAAATGTTTTGTGAAATTACACCAAGTAACACTCAACTATTTTTTTTATAAAGGGGAGGAAGAATCTCTGCCATTGTAAGGCAGCAGTGTGGTTACAGATGGACAGATATTTTCAAAAGAAGATTTTTTCCCCCATCTTAGCTAACTCTTCTGAGATAAAGCATTGTTCTTCCCCACTGATGATTAGAAAGCTTCTTCAAACATTGCTACACTAGTACAATGAGTGAAAGAAAGAAAGAAAAAACACACATTCTTGTCTTACAGCAAAGGTGATATATTAGAAACTCTCCAGAATTGCTCAAATACAATTCCCAGCATTATTAGGTACCAACCATACTGAGGTGGCTGGCAAATGTAGGATAATATTGTTTATAGAATCACAGTTTACCAACTTCATATCTCCCTCAAAACAAAAGCAATAAAAGAGGAAGTAAAGAAGACAACAGTTTACCAACCTCTGTGTTATAGTGTATGCCAAAAGCAAAAAACAAAGAACACTTGGGTATTTTAAAATTAGTATTGTTCCCAGGAGAATGAACAAACAGAGGAAAGCCCATTAATTAAGGGAAGTTCAAACACAAACTCTAATTAAAACCCTTATAAAAATGGTTGTCAAAATGTATAATGAAGATTCCTAGTTCATTGGGTCTGATATTATGTGATCATATGCTTTGAGAAAGACAATTCTGGGGCTAATTTTGGCTCAGCCAAACTACAAAAAGCAATCTTAGATTTTTATTTATTACTTTCAGCTCTGCCCACCTGCAGTGGCTATACCTACATACTACAATAAAATATAGAGGTGTTTCAAGAAACAAAACTAGATTGAACATGCACCCACATGCTATATAAATATTATTACTGTGAAATTATTAATATTACTACAGCAAATTTTTGCTGTAGATTAATCCATGAGTTTATTTTAGGTTGCAATTTTCTACATACTTACCTAGGAATAATATCCATAATATTATATTATTATAATACCAGTAACAGGAATGTACATAAGAACAAACATCCATGTATGTTATATATTGTAAGTCAAGGCCTTAGTACTGCCCAGCTCTTCACATCCCAGAGTACAAATAATTACGTTTTACTTCAACATGTTATAAGATCTAAAATAAGTATGATTTTTCTGCATAAGCTCAATAATGGTCAGTGTATCAAAAACAATAATTACATATTAATAGGACAATACATCTATTAGGGCAAATCAAAACTGTTCAAATGATAATGCAGGTTTTCAAATTCTATGGAAACCTTTGTCATCAATGCACTATCTCTTGAGAAATACTCATTCTGATAAAGCTATATATGAATTCTTTTGAATAAAATTGACACATTTTCTTGTATATTTTTTACCGAATATTTTTTAAAGATGCATTTCATTTTAAAAGCTAAATTAGGCATAGCTAATATTAGTGATCATGCCACCCACTCATGATCGACTTTCACACATTTACCTAATATAAGCAGTAAAACATTTTTGATATATTAAAATTAATTATAATTGGACTAATGCATTTGATTGAGTATGTGGAATAACATATATATGATTATCTCTTTCTATTCCCTGTTCTTTTAAGTCACAGGAAACGTGCACTCATTGCCACTCTACCTGAGTCCGTCCACCTTGTTGCTGGTTGACCTCTTCTCTTTCCCATTACCTTCCCCCACATCAGAGCCTTTTCTGGAGAGCTGGGTCTTTGCATAATGTCTCCAAAGTAGGGTTATTTGCCTTGAGTGAGAAGTATGGGTTGAGTTATTCAATGGTCCATCGGTTTGTTTTCTTGGCTTTTCCTATCCTGCTTTTTTAAAATCCAACTTTCACTTCCATAGAGTGTCATAGGAAATATCATAGCTTGCACAATTATGATCTTTGTAGGCATAAGATGACGGCATTTGATTATTTCCTCCAAATTCTTCATGGCAGCTCTAACAAGTGCTAGCTTGCGGCATATTTCTTGACTACTTGTTCCTTTATTGTTGAAGGCAGAAGCTGTGCCCCACATTGATATTTTCATTGCCAGTTCCAAGGCTGGTGGTTCTTGCTATTGTCATTAGTTTGGTCTTCTTTATATTTAATTTTATTCCAATTTTATTCCAATTTTTTTTTATTGCTCTCTTTGATGTTCAGTATTATAACTCGCAGTTCCTTCTCATTTTTAGCTATCAGCTTAGTGTCATCAGAATACTGCAGGATATTGATATTTCTTCCTCCCATTTTCTCATCTTCCAATCCAGTTTCCCTTAATATATATTCCCCATATATGCTGAATAAATAAAGAGAAAGTATGCAGCCTCTTTTACCAACCTGAAGCCAATCTGTTTCATCATTTTCTGTCTGGACTGTGGCTTCTTGATCTATATATACAAGTTTCTCATAAGAGCAATGTAATGTTCTGAGATTCTACTTTTTTGACCATTTTCCACAGCATGAGGTGATTGACACAATCAAAGGCTTTTCTATAATCAATGAAGCCTATACTGACTTCTTTTGGGAACTGTTTGTCTTTTTCAATTATCCAGTGTGCATCAGCAATAATGTTCTGTGTTCCTTGGCCTTTTCTAAAGCCAGCTTGAACATCTGGCATCTTTTTTTTTGCATGCAGGGCTCTAATCTGATAACCCTAAGTATTATTTTGCTAGCATGTGAAATTAAGGATATTGTACAATAATTTGCACAGTCTGTTAAGTCTCCTTGTTTTTGTATTGGAATGTAGATTGGCCACCCCCTTCTCCTTCATGATGATTGATGCAGCACAGCAGGATTTGGGTGGTGGAGGGGGGTTGGGAAGATTATTATATTTAGAGTCACTAAAAACATGTCAATTGTTTTCCTAGCAAAACTAGCTATCAGAATAGTGTGATCTAAGTGCTGACTGAATTATACATGCAGTCAGCACTTTTCTCTCACAACTATCCTTTATTACAGGGGTCCCTAACCCCTGGGCTGTGGCCCAGTACCAGGCCACAACCTTTTCAGAACTGGGACACAGAAGCGCCAAGTGAACACATGCTCTTATGGTAAAACTAGCTATCAGAATAGTGTGATCTAAGTGAATGACTATTATACACTCAGCCAGCACTTTTCTCCCACAACTATCCTTTATTACAGGAGTCCCCAACCCCAGTTCAAAACTGGACTGTGGAAGTGGCAGCTGAGCACATGCTTGCACAAATGGAGCTGCGCGCAATCCCCCCCCCCCCGCTCACACAGAGTAACTCTTCCCCTCTGCTAGTTCACAAAACTGGAAAGGTTGGGAATGCTGCTTTATTAGATGAATGATAGATTTAGCTATCAGTTCATATAGGATACTTGGCTTGTTAGCTTTTCTATAAATTGTAGCATGATGTGGATATTTATACTTCATTAGCCATCTTAATTTAATGTAACAATCTACTGGATTCCCCAAGGAAATCCAATACAGATAGGCATGTGGCTGATAAATGTTCCAGCTGTGAAATTTTAGCACTGCTGTCATTGGTGGGTGGTTGAGAAAATATTTATCTAGTCTAATGTTTCCATGGATAAATAGTTTTATAGCATGACATAATAATCTTTTTAACATAATTTTTCAGGTTTCTGTTTACATATTTGTCTTCCAACTCATTGGGACGCCTCACTGGACATCCTTGGATTGGTAATTCAGCAATATTTGGTTGACACCATATTTTCTACCATATTCTTATATATTTTGGAGTAAGACATAGAGACTTTGAGGTTAGTTTAGAACAGGGGTCAAATGCTACCAGTTTGCACCGGTTCAGGCGAACCGGTAGTAAAAAAAAGCTACTGGTTCGTCCGAACTGGTATTTCTGACAATCAGCTGTCCCGCGCAATTTATATCCACTAGAAAGCAGGAAATCCTGCTTTCTAGCAAATCTAAATTGCGCGGCACAGCTGTTCTCCCCTTCGCTGTTCTACTTTTTTTTTTTTTGCTTTAATTTATATGCCGCCCTTCTCCAGACACTCAGGGCGGCTTACAATGTGTTAAGCAATAGCCTTCATACTTTTGTATATTTATACAAGTCAGCTTATTGCCCCCACAAACTGGGTCCTCAATTTACCTACCTGTGAAAGGATGGAAGGCTGAGTCAACCTTGAGCCTGGTGAGATTTGAACTTGCAGTAATTGCAAGCAGCTGATGTTAATTACAGTGCTTTAGTCCACTGTACTACAGGCTCGCTCTTACCTTATTAAGCCTTCTTTTTCCACGCAAAGTGCGTGTTTGGTGCGCACTGCACATGCATATGCAGCGTGTGTTAGTGTGCATTGCGCATGCATGTGCTGTGTGCTTTTGGCGCACACCACGCATGCACGGGCAGTGAACCAGTGGCAATCCGCAGAGGATTTCACTACTGGTTTAGAACATATGTAGGTAAAAGTAGTGGAATTTGTGTCAATAAAAACAAAACAAATGACAGAATTTATTTGTCTTTGAGCAGTGAATATTTGGGATTTTAACATTTGCCTAGGCTGACCTAGGTTTTCAAAGCAGGGAGAGTTTGGGTGGCTTCCATTTAAGACTTTAACTATAATATTTCAACTCTTCTAATATTGAGGCTATGTGTAATTAGTATCCAGATCTTTTCCCCAGCATTATTTTCTTTCTCTTTCTACACCCATATGTATGTAGACCACAAAAGCTACTTAAAAACGTAAGAATATAACTCTACTTAATTGAATGCTATTTTGTTTCTGGAAGAATGGGATTATGATTTATTTCTGGACTTATTCTGAATTGAAACTACTTTTATCATGTAACCAAGCAGTAGGACATTGCATCTAGGCATGATTTTTGAAAGTAGTGCCTCAGATCCAACTTACTAAATTTAGATGGTCCTGCAAATTGCAGAATTAAGTCTGGCCCACTGCCACAAACAGCAGCTGACAGTAACCAAGGCAGAATCATATGAGATTCTTCAGATGCTGATCTTCTTAGGGTGTGAACAAGTTAGCTTAATGCAAAGTTTGTTTATAGTATTATATCTGGATTTAAATACTCTTCTTAGGAGAACAGAACCAAGAAATGAACTTCAGATATAACAGGTAAACACACATCTGGATTTTCAAGGCCCAATAAGTCCTGGTATATTTATAAGCATAATCTTCTTGCATTCAGCTTTTTCTCATGCATATATAGATTGGATTTTTCAGTTCTGGTTTCATGCACTTTTTCTGATCATTCTCTGTTAAATTGATCACAGATATTCTAAGATGCTGAAACACTATGATGAAATATGCAACGTAAGAAAAAGGCCATGGGAGATCCGTCCACTGCCTTAATTTGCTAGGTTTGTCTTCTGTTATTAGTATTCAATGGCATCAGATCTTATGGTGCGTGAAGCATTCATCTCTCTGTTTGATAAATATTTCTACCATGGAGATCCCTCTGACTCCCAATAAAATAAGCCCATGCCCTGCTTTTATGTCATCTTCCTGCAGGTAAAGTGGCAGGATGCTGCCCATGTCCATGTTTTGAGAAAGTATGATTATTCTGAGTGTATAAATTAGCATCACTCTTGCTATAGTTTCATAAGGAATCAATAGATTCTCACTTGCAGGAGATATTTAATCCATGCTGGGTTTTTGATAGCAAATTGAGCCTTATCCTCTTTTTAATAAACCTAATTGTTAAGGAGAGAAAAATAAAAGGTGATAGGAAAAAAACCCTCCTTATATTGAACTGAGATATATATTTCTCTATAGCTGGTGGTCCGTGTAGCTTTAAATTTAAACTTTAGAAAGTTTAAATCACTTGGTATTCTTTGTCTTTTCCATTATCCCTGTCTATGTACTGTGCTGACCAGTTTTATTGCAGTGCCTTTATTTTTATTGCTCCTGCTAGGAAATGTAGACATATTAAGCATCGTTGAGATATTTTATTCATCAAACCTTGGAAAAAAAATCTCTTAAGGATTATTATTATAGAATAATCAAACCACTAAACAAAACAAGAGGATTACATTTCAAAAACAGTTTGGAAAAATAATTGAGATTGGGTAAATATAGAAATACAGTAACTGGACCTCTAGGAGTTTGAACTTCTATTAAATAGTTTGTAGTTCCATAGAAATCAGCAGTAGTTGTTAATAGTAGTTAGCAGTTCTTGTTAACCTTTTGTTAGTTGGAGTATGTTGTGTATTTCAGGAAGATTTCAGCTCAGTGAAAAAGACCATAGAATGCATAAGGTACCAGAACAATCTGGTATATATATCCAGAAATTCTGAATCGCACCCAGACAGTAAAGGATTATGGCTTACTTTATTGTTGGAATTCAACCACTGTGGTTTCCAAAATAAGTTTATAACCTAGTGTATTGTTTTTGAGTCTAGTTGCTTGAAAATCTTGGGCCAATCATTCTAAGACTATAGATTTTTGTAGAGACAAAAAGAACAATAAGCGCTGCCCTGAACACTTTAGAAGAAAGGTGGGATAAATATTAAATAATTATATGTGAAGATTATGTTGATAATCGTGGGACAAAGTTTTTCACTGAAATAAATAGGAGCATTACAACTGCCATATTCTTATGCAGGAAAAATAATATTTGATTTGCCCTTAAAGTTTTGATTTTGGATGCAGCATTTCAATCTCAATTGTTGCATATATAAATGTGGAATTTAGAAGAAGCGATGAATATTTCACTGTCTTTGATTTATCAGAATTTACAGCACTTAGTTCATCACTTTGTTGGTCTGATTGTGATTGAAGTATAGTGTAGCAATTATATTTCAGCATTATCGAGATGGAAGGAATATAATCCAGAAGAAAAATGTTCTGCTAGGAGACATGAATAGATGGATGGGAATGAAATAAGAGTTCACAGAAAAAGTGTTTTGGTCATTTGAAGACCCAAAAATGAATATAAAGATACCTGGCAAATATCTGTTTGGAAGAAAGTTCTGTGAATTTTTATGCATAAATCTTTTCTTTCATGCACATAGCAAAGGAATGGCTCCAGCTGAGTTGAACCTCTTTTGAGTGTAACATTATCACATTTGGAAACCAGCTTACATTTTATATATTGGTTTGCTGTTGTTGTTTTTAATGTTGCATGCTTTTTTGTTTGTTTATTGCTTGTTTTTGTTCTATGTCATCCAGAGTTAACATTGTTTGAATTTGGTGGTCCTATAAATCCCATAAACAAATAAATAATGAAATATGTATTATTGCTGGTGGCTCAGCAGACTGATAGCATTGTGATTAACACCAGCTGTCTGCAATTACTGTAAGTTCGAATCTCACCAGGCTCAAGGTTAACTCAGCCTTCCATCCTTTCTAAGGTAGGTAAATTGAGGACCCAGTTTGTGGGGGCAATAAGCTGACTTTGTATAAATATACAAAAGAATGAAGGCTATTGCTTAACGCATTGTAAGCCGCCCTGAGTCTCCGGAGAAGGGCGGCATATAAATCAAATTTTAAAAAAATAGAGTTGAATTATGGAAGGTTTTGTGAGATTTTAGAGTTGAAATTTGCTTGCTAAGTATGATTAAGAGTAGCATATGATGCACGTAAAGCATGAGTGAGAATAAATAGAATTCTTAACAAATGGTTCAACATTGAATGAGATTAAGGCAAGGATGGGTAATGAGTTCTGAGTTCCTTTTTTATATCTATAAGGAACACTTATGAAGATGGTAGAAATATATTGATTGGGAAAGTATGTGTATTTTGCATATACATTTTGTTGTTGATTGGGGATTCAAGCAATTTTCAGCAAATGTTACTGTATTGTATGCTCCAATGGAGCATGGAGCTAAAAATTAATGCATCAAAGACCAAGGTATTTGTCTGATAAGAAAAAAGAAGTTGTATATTTGCGCATCTTATAGAAACAGAAAAATAATGTTGTTTCAGTGAAATGAAAATGGTTTTATATAAGAGTGTGTTTTTCCCCACTATGTTTTACAGGAATTAGAGTTGGTACTGCATGTCAGGAGAAACATAAAAGTCAGTTGAATGGAGTGGGAATGGAATATTTAGGTAGTGTATGTTGTAAATAAAAAAGGAATTAGGATTAAGAATGAATGAGTGCTAATTGTACTGTATATGGCTTGAATTTAAAAGTGAATGATCAACGTGAAAAAATGTGGTTGTTCTTATAAAAAGAATGAATGAGGATCAAATTGCAAAAGAAATAGACGAATAAACAATGAACAATTGAAAAGGGAGACTGGGAAAGCCATGGCCGGAGCTGTGAAATCTTGAAAGAGATGCAAAGTTTAAAGAATGAAAGGCAATCTTTGAAGAAATTGGCAGAGGCAAGGATGGTCTGTAGGACAAAAAGATATCCTTACCTCAAAGGATATGGACATATAGGTACATATGGGCTTGGAAAACTGAACTGGTTCCTTTTTAAATGACCAAAGATAGTTGCAAAGTTCAGTTTTTATTTGGTTTACAATGCTTGTAAAAAAATTTGTAGAGCTGAAATAAATATTTTTAATTATAATTTTGGTTCTCTATGGATAGAGAAATAAGGGAGAAAAATAGAACTGCAAGAAAAACATTTGCAACCAGCTTGCCTTCCATTGAGGACCTGTATAATGCACTGGTTAGAAGAAGGAATGAAAAATATCTACAGACCTTTCGCATCCTGGACATAAATTGTTTCCAGAACGTCACTACAGGGCATTGCATACCAAAACAGCCAGACACAGGGACAGTTTTTTCCCTCGTGCCATCACTCTGCTGAACAGCTAAGTCTATGTTCTTTCTTGCAGCAAATGGCAAATGTTCTTGATTTGATTGGGGTCATATTATTGTTTGTCATTTTAACCTTTCAATTGTGTCTCGGTGACTTTATAGGCAAGTGTTTTCCATGCTACCCTGTCAAGCACAGGTTTTCCCCCCAGTTGTTGGGTCAGTTATGTATCACTATGATGGTCTCAAGCCAGCATGTTTTTTAGTTGCCCCTTTTTCTTGTTCCACTAATCACTCCTAGCACCATTGACTTCTCCAATGAATTTGCACACATAAATAAGCCATGGTAACACAGTGGTTAGAATTCAGTACTGCAGGCTACTTCTGCTAACTGCCAGCTGCCTGCAATTTGGCAGTTCAAGAGCCAAGAGCTGAGGTGGCGCAGTGGTTAGAGTGCAGTACTTCAGCTACTTCATCTGACTGCTAGTTCAACAGATCAGTGGATCAAATCTCTCCAAGGCTCAAGGTTGACTCAGCCTTCCATCCTTCCGAGGTGGATAAAATGAGGACCCAGATTGTTAGGGGGCAATATGCTATTTAGTATACTGTCTTTGGTGTAAGCCGTCCAGAGTTCTCAGAGAGTGGGTGGCATAGAAATATGACTAATAAAATAAATAATAAATAAAATAAATCTCACCAGGCTCAAAGTTGACTCAGCCTTCTATCCTTCTGAGGTGGTAAAATGAGGACTGAAATTGTTGGTGGCAATATGCTGACTCTGTAAACCGCTTAGAGAGGGCTATAAAGCATTGTGAAGTGGTATATAAGTCTAAGTGCTTTTGCTATAACACGGCCAAAGTAAATCAGACATAGTCTTATGATTTTGGCTTCTAGTGATGTGTCTGGTTTTATAGAGATGGTATTGTTCATAGAATTGGTGATGGCACTGGATTTTATGGGCCTCTTTGCTTTAGATCCTATAGTAGAGACATTTGTGGAGGAAGCCAATCTATATAACCATCAAGAAGGCATGTGCAAGAGACATGGAAGAAACTGCTTTGTTTTCTTCCTCCTCCTTGAGTCTTCTTACATATTCAATTTGGTGTGGCCTATATATAGCCCTGTTCATTTCCTACATTGAAGAATTGTGCTGGGACCCAGTTTGGGTTCCACAGTTGATATATTAGCAGGGCTGTAGAAAGCTATAGTTCCGACTATCAAAAAGGAGCCTCAAGGTATGGAAGGGAACCCACATGCTGCTGAGGGAAGTATTCAACATCTTGGAAGTGTCTCTCTGGTCAAAGATTTTGCTTTTTTAAAAAAAGAATTCAAGACAAGACCTGGGTGGGGAACATGTGAAAAATGCTTGGCTTCTCTTTATTGCAGATCATATTTTTGCTTTAGTAAGTTTCTCTTAGCTAACAGTTTGTCTTCATTAGCAGTTCTGTGTTCCCTTTACCTTCCTACTTGCCTACTGTCATGCTGGTGCAGTGACAGATCTTAATTATCTCCTGAAAGGATGCCCAAGTAATTTACATATGTGAGTATAGTCAAGGAAGTGACCATTCAGCATTTTAAAAAACCGTACAGGGAACAAAGTGTATTTGCTATGTGGTCAAATATGCAAAAAAATAAAAATAAAAAAATGATGATGATGAAGAAGACAAGTAAAAATGTAACCATATGAAGCAAAACTATCCATTAAAGCAATGAAAAATGAACATCTTATGTTATGCATGTTGATAAATATTGTAATTATGCTGGTTTCTGTTCTTGCAGAACAGATCTAACTATTGCTGTTGAATAAATGTTTTCTTTATTGATTGGCCTTGCCTGCTAAGGGGGTATAGAATCACTATTCCACAACATTGGTAAGGTAGAGGGGTTTTTTTATTTAAAAATAGAGTTGTCTTGCAATTTGACATTAACCTACTGCGTCACTGAATCCCTTCTAGCTTATTTGAAATTTTAAATTACTCTTCAATTATCTCAGAGTAAATTGATGGTTTCTTGAAATTCTTGAAGGTTAAAAAAGCAACCCAAAATAAGAGTGCTGCCCCAACTGAAATCTGCCATCAGATTTAAGCTTAATTGAAAAGAATATGCAATATGTTTTCTGACTGGCTGCACTAATTTACGTGGGACTATTCCATTCAGTTCTGGAAACATTAAATTTAAAACACCATTAACGGTCAAATCTCTGAACTCCCCCCTCCCAATCTTCCTTGCTTACTTGGCGAGGGAAAAAGCAGCTCTAAAATGATGTTATTCTGACAAGGTTATTATGCATTTTGTGTGCCAAAGAGACTTCCATTAAGTTCACAACCAGTAAGTGTTCCCACTGGAGTGGAGGGAGAAAAGTAAAACCTTCAGCTAAATGTTTTCAAGTTTTATTGCTGAGGAGGGGCTATTTTGCTTTTTTCATAGTTATCCTTATCTGAGGTACAATATTTAGAGTGCAATTTAGGCAAGATGGAAATTCCCAAAACCCTGTGCTGCAATTAATATATCTGCCATGTTTTAGACAATACCTTGTCCTCAGTTTAATAAGCTACTGAAGTTCTCATCTGTTAATATCATCACAGTCTGATTGCTACTAAAGAGATGGTAAGACTCATGGAAGTACTTTTAACATCAAAAACAGGATGGATCTTATGTATCTCTTTTCCCCAAATTATAAAGAATTTTCCTTTTTAAAAATCAATGTCCACCCCCTCATTAGCTCATGAGATTTTTTTTAAATTAGCTTTTCTTTGATTGTAATTATTTTAGTGCTATTTCATTGTCTGTAGGATTCCTATAGGTCTGTACTTCAACTGCTGTTATATATTTTACTGTATTATAAAATTATGCATTATGTATTACTGCATTATATTATTTTACTATTATATTACTGTATTATATATTTATTGTATTATAAAATTATGCATTATAGACAAGAAAAGACAAGAAGGCAGAATGTACACATCTATTATAATGACACTAGTAAGTTCTCTTGTGCTGTAAGTAATAAGTGACTTGCAAATGATTTTTTAAACTATCAAGAGGAATTATCTTTCTCCCTTTAGACATGGCATAGCTGATAATTGATGTATAAAACATATACATCCTTCAGAGTAGTGGTGGTTTTTTTTTTACTACCGGTTCTGTGGCATGGCTTGGTGGGCATGGTGTGGCTTGGTGGGAGTGGCAGGGAAAGAATACCGCAAAATCTCCATTCCCACCCCACTCCAGGGGAAGGATATTGCAAAATCCCCATTCCCACCCCACTCTGGGGCCAGCCAGAGGTGGTATTTGCCGGTTCTCTGAACTACTTAAAATTTCCACTGCCGGTTCTCCAGAACCTGTCAGAACCTGCTGGAGTTCACCCCTGCTTCAAAGGTGACATCATAGGACAAAGATTGTGTGATAACATTGTCTTTCCTTGTTTTTTCCACTTAGGTCTCAACACCAAAAAAAGTGTAGACAACAAAGATGGACAAAGCCTAGGCCTGCCGCTCAAGCCTTTTTCCATTATGTGACAGAATTATCTAATCAAATGGATCTTTTCATTGTTGGCAATTAGTCTTAGCAACTACCCTCCATTTAATTTCTTGTAGTTCTTTACGTAATTGGTCTCAAGTCTTTAAAAGAGAGATACTTTATAAGACAAACAAATTAGGAAATACTGGTTATAAGCCAAGGTTATGAATCAGCAATTGCTGCTACTGAGGGAGAAAAATGAGGAGGCAAAGAAGCTGCCAAACCACCTAAATGGATGTCAACAATTGCTAAAAGGAAATACACCCCAGGCCAACACAAGGACTGTCTCCCCAATGGCAGTACAGGGAGGCACCACAAAGGATGTCTCATATACCGCAGAGGAAAGGGAATAAATCTCAGCATATGATAGGGAACATTCAGCAGCAGTGGGATGAAAAAGAGAGGATCCAGAGAAATCTGTAGAGGTACAAAAGAAAAACACTGCACTATATGTAACTGTTGATGTACAGCAGCACTGGAATCACAATGGAAAGATATCATCTGTGCCTGCAAAGAGGATTCCGCAGAATGTAAAAAAAGTAGTTTTTGTCTCCATGTGTCACTATGCAGCTAGAAGAGAATCTAGGAGAAATGTCACTTGAGAATATCTGTTGGCATTTTTCCAACACGCCTAAGAATATATCTCCCATGAAGCAGCAGGCACAACATGGGGAAGAGATAATAGCTGCTAAAACGAAACAGCAGCAAGCCGAGGAAGAGGCACGTGGGATGGATTCTAAGTGTGTCCACCAAGAGGCAAAAGAGCCCATTCTAAAAGAAACCCTGCCACAACAGCTTAGGTGGAACCGGGACTCAAAGCATCTAGTGCTGGAAAAGCTTTTACAAGAAGAGCAAACAAAAAAAAAAAAAAATTAAAAAATGGTCACTGAGAAGAAACTGCATAATGAGACCCCAAATGCAGAATCAAGGGGAACATTAAATGCTTATCAATGGAGTGAAAATGAGGAAGATTAAAAAAAAAAAGCCAGTTTAGGGTTGTTACAGAAGAATGTTCTTGATCAACAACTATTTAGTTTAAATAAAGGAACACAAAATATACTTGTAGAAGAGAAGAAACCTGGGGACCATAAAGAACAGATAATCTATAAGAAACAGAAAAGGGATGTACGTAACTATTTTGTTGCAATACCAATAACAAATGACCAGGTAAGTAATTAAATATGGCTTAATTATAGAAATTAGGACATTTACAAACAGAGCCTTTGTCTCTGATTAGTGCCTGGTCTGTTACCAAAAAAGGTGAATTTTATTCATAATCAATTGTTCAGTTCCAGCCCCCCTAGCAGGAGGGTCCCCTAGCCAACCAGTTGGCCTCTCTTCTGAATGGAGACATAGACATGGGTGGATTCTGACTGATCATTATCCAGAAACAGATGTTGTAGCCGCACATTAAAAAAAACAAAACTATCATACCCAGTATCCATGGCAAAGTGCATGATTAAAGTATTTTGTCTATAAAGCTAGAACATTGGCTTTCTTACAAGGATGTTACATAAGCAATTGACTAATCTCACTTTACATTGTGAGATAAGAAAAAGATTAACAAAATAAGCAGTCCAATGTGTTGCAGAATTAGAAATTACTATCTCTGTATATTGTGTAGTCTGCTCTGTAGTTGAACTGGCAGCAGTCTGGTAACACCTTTGATAAAATATTCACTTGGTTTAAGAAAAAAATAAAGGACTGACAGTTGCCAGGAGTGGAGCATTCAGAATTATGGAAGAGGTATCAGTATCAGAATCTGAGTGTTCTCCATTAATTAAATTAGAATTACTCCTATGAAAAGGGCTGATAAACATTTATATGATTGCCAACACATTCATTTATTAAACATTTCTACCTATGAGGCAGAGGTGGGTTTCAGCAGGTTCTGATCAGTTCTGGAGAACCGGTAGTGGAAATTTTGAGTAGTTCGGAAAACCGGTAGTAAAAATTCTGATTTGCCCCTCCCCCATCTATTCTCTGACTCCTGAGTCCCAGCTGATTGGGAGGAAATGGGGAGTTTGCAGTAACCTTCTCCTGGAGTGGGGAGGGAATGGAGATTTTACAGTAACCTTCCCCTGCTATGCCCACCAAGCCATGCCCACAGAACCGGTAGTAAAAATTTTTGAAACCCACCACTGCTATGAGGGTACCATGCAGTGTTTTACAGAAAGAAATATCCAGGGTTATTTCTGTGGTGGTTTTTCTCTCTCATTGTTCTAAATCAAATGATTGGTCCATTTGTTGTGTCACTTTCTGAATCTCAGAAAGTCTCCCAGTCCTTTGTCCTATTTGTTGAAGTTGATGGTCTGATCCATGCTTCCAACTTGTGAGTTGGGAACATGCCACCTATTACCAGAAGATTGTACTATAAGGCCTTTAAAGTCCTTTCCAATTTTATAGATTCTGTTCTATGAATTTTCTTGCTCTGGATCCAAAATATAATTCTTTTTTCTCTGCTGGCAAGAGCAGGGAAGACGGATCCACTTGGTATGCTTCAATTTGATCTACTGCTTTCATTCCAGTTGGCTAGTCTTCATTCCCTGTTTCCAAAGATTATTTCATACTGAGCTGCTGGGCTATCAGTCATGAAAGGCTGGACCATTGGAGATTTTTGGGGTCAGGCGAAACAAAAATGGATCAATGAAGCACTGCCCATTTCTTTCTTTCTTTCTTTCTTTGCTCCTTTTAACAGTTCAGCAAAAAAGGATGAAATACTAATTTCCTTTCTTTTTGATTTATTTTTACTGGCTTAGTTGACAAGCGTTCTACGTTTCTAGGCCAAATGAGAGAAAGAACCAGGAAAGGATTGTCTTTTGAGGGCTCATGAAAAACAATCTATGCCCATAGAAGGAAAAGAAATGGAGCTTACTTTCTTGGTATGTTTGAGAGAGAGAAATAGCCTTTCTGACGATTCCCTTTTTCAATACAATTTTTAATTATAAAAATTCTGACAGGCTTTCTTTTCCTAAGAATAGCTTAGTCTTCATTCAGTCTTCCAGACTCAGGGAATACCATGAGTGTTAGTCTAAGTAGGCAGGAAGGGGGTTGCTTAAAGCCAGCTCTATATTGGAATACGTATTGGAAGATTGGAAGACATTAGAAGGACCATGTCTATGTATGCTATGAGCATAGCAAGGAAGAGGTCTCCACCAGATTTGTTGGCCTCTGCTTGATCTTTTCATTACTATGTGAAGGGATGATTGAGAGCTGTATTCGTGGTAACTAAGTATTTTGATTTATTTTGTTATTTCAGGTTTACTGTTTTTATTGATTATTTTGTAGAATGTATTGCTGCTTCTAGTGTTTCAGAAGCTATTCAAGTGAAGACAGTCAAGTTTGTTGTCATACTTTACTTTGAGTTGTTTATATTGCTTTCATTGCTGGAATGATTTCCTTTGGCTTTGTCATGAGTTGTTTTGTTTAGTTTTTATGATATCAATAAAATTTATTGTTGTGTTGTAATTTTTATGTGCTATTGGTCATTTCAATTTATTTACGTTTACCAGAGAATATTTTAACTATTATGGGAATTTTTGCTGACCATTTTGTAAACAACAGAGTTTATATTGATTTGATGGTATATGACTAGAACAAAGAAATGAATAAATCATATCTTTTGCTGTTTCAGGATGAGTTGATACTATAGATTGCACAAGCATCTGGAAGAAATTGGCCTGTAATGAATTTCTAACTAAACTGTGGGAATTATTAGGGTAAACCTATGCCAATCAGTTTCCCAAAAGTTTGATGACCATTCCAGGAACTGTCTTCTTCTTTTATTTGGGGTTAAAAGATAATTAGGGATACTGAGGATACACTTCCTCTCCTTTTGTCAAATCTACCCATTTTGCCCTGAGATCCACCATATTTATTTTTAATATTCCATGTTCATCTAGCTTCTGCAGTCCTGAGTTTTTATTCTGATAACACTAATTTATTTTTCCACTTTCTTTCTTAGATAATAAATGAACGGAATAATACTTGGTAGAAATTTTGATAAGTATTGCCCATTATTGATGCGTACATTTATCTTATTTTATGTGGAATGTAGGAGAGCTACTTTAAATTGCTGTTTTGGAATGCAAATGGAAATTGCTGACATCCAAAATTCTACAGTGTTGCAGAGATCTGGAATCATGATTTTTTTTCTTTTTTTTGATAGCCAGTGTAACATTACACCTGCTGGAACGTTTTAAAATAGAAAAATCTTTTCCTTCACTACAGTGTCTGCTCTCGGCGGCTACTATGACTGTATGGCAGGGTTGAAATCCAAATTTTTTCCCTATCAGTTCTGTGGGCATGGCTTGGTGGGCATGGCAGGGGAAGGATATTGCAAAATCTCCATTCCCACCCACTCCATGGGAAGGATGCTGCAAAATCTCTATTCCCTCCCCTCCTGGATATTACAAAATCTCCATTCCCACCCCACTCTGGGGCCAGCCAGAGGTGGTATTTGCCAGTTCTCCAAACTACTCAAAATTTCTGCTACCGGTTCTCCAGAACCTGTTAGAACCTGCTGGATTTCACCCCTGCTGTATGGTCTTAGTAAATGATGCCTTTGGTTTAAGGTGGTCTCCACATATATGCCTACACAAATTCCAAATCACATTTTGCTCATTAATTCCTGATCTCTAGCTTTTCTATTTTTTTCCCTTAAAATAAAGAGTTCTGGATTATTGATCAGTATTTTGATTACTTGGTGTAAATCCTATGGTGAGATATCCTTGCCTGCCATAATTGAAATAAGATTTGATAATAATAAGTGTATGTCATAGCCTTGTTTTGTTTTAGTAGATGGGCTATGACATACACTTGAAAGAAAACCTGGAAGCCTGTATTAGTGGCTGTTGGGAAAGAACAAAGAGTGTTTATTCACAGAGAATATGCACGTGTAAGACTTGTAACCATTATCGGTAGTTAGAGGACTGATAACAGTAACAAAGAGTTAAACATCCTGCATGCCTTAGCTAGAAGTTAGAAATAGGGATGGCCTCGAGCAAATAGAATGTGTATTAGATAACTCCTGGAGCATTCATTATCCAAGGTTTAGGAACAGATACAGCTAGAGACCAATGGAAAAAAATGTTAGATCATTACTAAAATGTTTATTAGATGACACTTCTTATACATCCCGCCTTGTCTCGCTTTCTGCTTTAGTGAAATTGTATAAAGCTCTCTTAATCCTTTGTTCTGGGTCCTGGCATTTTTCTGACTGGGACCCTTTTTGCCGAAGCGCCTCAATAAAAGGAAACAAAACCTGCACCTCATGTCTGGTGTTCTTCATTGGCTTCAGCACCAGGCTCAGGCCCAAATTGGGGACAGCACACCTAAAAAAAAAAAAAAAGATCGAAACAAACTTGTTCCTCATCTAATCCAATCTGATCTGCAGTCAGCATATCTCATGTTATCTATCAAGTTATATACCTGATCAAACTTTTTATTTCTTAAAAAAGTTTGTTTCAATTAAATTGTGACTAGCAATATGGATCTAATAGCATTCTTCAGGAATAAACACAGAAGATTACTATAATCCAGTTCACCCTACCTATTCCATGGAGCAGGCAACAGAGAAGATGTACTTCCCAGCTCCCTTTGGATGGCGCTGCTTCAGGGAAGACACCTTGATTAATCTTAACATTAGTCAGTTTTGGTGGAATGAATAGCAACAATCGGAGAGGAATGGTTCTGGAAATAGCCTGGCCCTGTGGCATGTAGGATTGTATAAGTAACAAAATCTTGTAGTACACCAATTTTCAGTTTTTTCAACTTTTCAGGAAACAAAATAAAATTTAGCAGAGGCGCCCCCCCCCAAGTCTTGCATTTAGTTTCTAACATGGAAGAAAGATGTGTAAAAAATTGATACTTTTTAAAGAAGATCAATAGTAATGTAAATGTAGCTGCTTAAAAATGCCTAGTACACTCTAGGTTACGTAACAGTGTTCAGATTTCAGGAATTAATCTTTCTGCTGTATTAATCAGGCAAAATTTGGATAGGTTGTTTATTGTAGGTCTGGGAATTTGGTTTTCAAAATTAAGAATTAATACATAAGCTAACAGAAACATATCTAGGAAAAAACAAACTGATGATGGGAGTAGAAGGCAAATCTTATAAAGATACAATTGGAAAGTAAACCTTTCTTTCTATATACCATCTCTGTTCAATTTCATTTCTTTACCTGAAAAATTGAAAAAAAGTCTAAAGTTGAGGAAATTGATGTACAACAAGATTTAGGCAAGAAAGTGTCCATGCTTGTTAATTATATTGGAACATGTATTTCTTAAAAATGGTTGTAAGGAGACATTCTTCTGATTTAATGTGTGATATGTCCTTAATTATTGGACTACAGTATATATAGTAAATGTCATTAGTAGAACACATTCCTATATTTTAATCTGCCACGTTTAATTCATATTTAGATCTATCTTCCTTTTCTCTTTTTATTAAAAAAATATGTGTGTGTTTAAACCCCAGACTGATAATTTACTGAGAATATCTCCCTCAAGCTACATTTAAAAGGTTAGGAAGCTTTTCCACTGGAGGTGTTTTGTGGACTGCAAGTTATTTATTGATTTCTTCCTGAAGAATATGAAATCTCTGGGGTACAATTTTTAATGTTAATTTTTCATGTTTCAAATGGAACAGCCTCAATAATGAGGATCAGAAACTACATAATGATAATAAATTTTAAAAGTGATAGGAGAAGATACTCTACTTTGAATACGAAGCAATAGCAGTAGAAAAGGTCAATGCATTGTGTCTTTGCAAAACTTCTAATAATTTTTTCAATAGTCAAAGCCATCAGTATCTTTTCTTTTTGTCGATCTGTATTTGAATCTCTTATGATCTATATAACTTGTGTATTGTGATACAGTAAAATGCTAAGTGTCTCCAAATGATTGTTAACTTTCTTAATATATGGAAAACATTTAAGTGCTATTTTTTCTTCTCCAGTAAATAAATGCATTTTGCTATGTTTGAATTATACTAATCAGAATTATAAATTATATCAAAGCTTATTTTCCCTTGGGGATTTCTTTAGTCTTTCATTCTCATCTCACATGCAAGCTTATTATGGAAGATTCTTTCAAAAGAAGCATTTTTTTCTTCTGCTTTTATAAATCAATGATTTGGAATACATTCCAAAGAGATAAAAATGGGCCATACAATTTTAGAAAAATAATGTATTTAAGAATACCAAATTTAGTCAATTGAATGGAATTATTATTACAATTTATCACATGGAAAAATACATCAGTTTCTTCTTGTAGTCATACATGGTTAATTATGGAAATGCTATTCTATTTTCAGTCTACTAGCAACTGACAACTGCATAAAGATCATGTTAATACTTATCAAATTCTTTTATTTTTTTACTCACAGTAAAACTGAGATCCAAACCAGACAATCACTGATCAATCTTTCAGAATACAGATGACATGTAAAAATTTCAAAAAGCCTCTTATAGCAATGCTAGTTTTTAAGCAAACTGCAGATGCTTTTTCATTGTCTCCAATTAATAATATTAAATTGGACATTCTGAAGAGGCTCACAAGATTTTTAAAATCTATAATTGAAATAGTATAATAAATGAATAATTTCTTAATAGAAACAGCTACAATTGTTAAGCTTGAGTCACTTCTTATCCCTCTTTATTTCAGATTTTAGATAAAATTGAAGATATCCAAGAATCTATATTTACTCAGGAACCTAAATTGCTGAAAGCTCTAGTTCCAATTCAGACAATGCATCTAACCATTATTGTAGCTCATCTGAAAACAGAAGATGATATGAAAAGGTGATGGAACTTAAGAGATGTTTTTGCCAACGTTACTATTTCAGAATGTTGGAAATGATTTTTTACTTTTTAATCGTAATGTAGTTTTATATTTCTGGTTAAAAAAACCTCAACAGCTATTTTTAAATTAACTTGGATGAAGAACAACTTCAGTATGGATGCCATCGATATATACTGAGAACAGCCGCTTTTTAAATCATAAAAAGAATTGCATCACATTTTTTCGCAAGTTCTAGATAAAAGAGAAATTGATCCTGTAGTAACACAAAACAAGGGCTACAGTAACATCAGCTGCAGCGGTACAGCGGTAGGTACAGCTTAAATTAACAGTTTATGGTTAAACATAGCTGGTTATTGACATAGCTGGTTAAAAAATAGAATATTTTCATGTTGGCATCTAGAATGATAGGTAGTCTGGAAAATAATGGCTAAGAATGAGCCTTGCCTACTTCTGGATAGATTACACCTCCATTATCTAATACTATCCTGAAAGAGCTGATCTTTTAAAAAGTTTATAGAGATTTCATACATTATGCACAATGTCCAATTATAACAAGAAAAGAGCACAGTCTAAATATAAATGCTTCCACTCTAGGATGTCCGACAAGAAAGATATAAACATCCAGCATTATCTAGCTTGGTGACTTCCAGGTATAGTTATCCACTGACAAAACAGCATGATCTGTACAGAGATAAAACAGAACAGAGATATTCTTTTAAGCAGAAGGGTGCAATTTTCTTCTTTTATATCAGCTATGTCCAGCCTGTGGCCCACAGGCTGCATGTGGCCATGGATTACGAGTAATGCAAGATAACAAAATATATTTTTAAAAAATAAAGGAAGATCAATTTTATACATATATATATATCAGGTTTTCGCGGGTGTTTGTATGTAGGTCTTTGGTTATTCGGGTCTTCTCCCACGTAAAATTGGAAGTGTCTTGGCGACGTTTCGACGAAGTCTCATTCATCATCTTCAGGCTGGTGTTCTCGGCTTCGTGCTTCCAGGAGCAATATACTAAATTATATATTTTACGTACATGTGGCTCAAGACTATTTCTCTTCACTCAGTGTGGCCACAGGCAAGCCAAAAGATTGAACAGCCATGTTTTATATCTACGTGTTACAGATTTAGACTCATTTATTTGTGGTAATGAGGAGAAGCAATGCAAACCTTCAGTGAGATTTCATCCTAGGGTCTTTACGCGCTTGTTACGCATGGCATAGACTGACTTACTTAAGCTCCCTTGTGAATCTTGACCCAAAGGTGCTTTTTCAATAGGCATCTGGGCTTTGTTTTTCCCTGAAACATCTTCAGAGGAAAACCAGAAAGTCCAGTTGCCTTTTGAAAAAGCTCCTTTGGGACAACATGACCTGGATGAGTGAGAATCTCCATAGACATTGTGAGTCTTGAGTTCAGCTAACTCCAAGAGGCATGTGTGGGGATCTCTTGGTTCAAAGCTGAATCCAAATTTTGTTCTGGTAAGTGTTTTAGAATAAGGCATCAGAAACAGAAAGAGCATCTGTTTTGAAAAATGGAATGGCTAGCAAAATATATTATTTTGACCAGTACATTAGAAGAGCAGGGAGTGATTCTAATTCACCACTTTTTCTAATCTGCTGTTTGAGAAAGAAGATTCATTCTGCACTAAGATGAGCCCATTCTTGCTTAAAATTACTCTCTTTTTTTAATCTCAGAGAGAGTGAAGCAAATCAGTCCACAATAGGCTAATTATATTATCCTTTGGAAACCTAAAATCAGTGGGAATGACTAAAATAAATTGGAAGCAAACAGTACCTGTTTTGTAAATTGGTATATTGCAAAAATGAATTTGCTGTCCTACCATGTGTGAGGAAGTAGTGATACAAGGCATAATAGAATGCCAGATATGCATGCTCTTATTTTTATATTCTAAGAATCCATCTAAGGATTGTGATTAAAAGAACTGGGTGAAGTTCAGTTCTTTTCTTCTTCTGTATGAACAACTAAAAGCAAAATATGATAGCATATCATGCAGGGCATCAGACAACAATCAATGCAATTTAACTGGATAATGGATTTGTTCTGCGATAATAAACAAAGCAATGTAATACAACATTTATATATTTATTAAATTTATATGCCTCCCATCTCATTGTCAAGTAACAGAACAATTACAAACTAATTTGTAAATAATTTGGCTTGTTAGATCAGGTCAGGCTTAATCTCGGAAAATATTTGAATAGTATTTTCTCCAGCGATTCTCTGCAGTTTTAGAAAAGAGAGTCCAGTAATTTTGATTCCATCCATCCATCTCTCTCCCAGCATTAATTTCATTTTCATTCCCTCTTTACACTGTCCTTCTTTATTCTTGAAACAGTGAAATACAGTTTCCAATGGAAAAAAACATTTGTAGCTCTTGAGCTTGATTGTTTTCTTGTAGATGTTTCATTACCAAACTAGGTAACAATATCAGTACTTATAATGTTATCTAGTTTGGTAATGAAGCATCTCCAAGAAAACAGCCAAGCTTAGAGATACCAGGGACCCCACAGAAATAAAGCTACCTGCCATTCACTATCCACTGTAAATTGCTACTCTTTCTTTGTCAACTGTTAGTTCATTAAACTTTCTGTTTGTATTTTTAATGTTACCCCATATTTGTCACTTTACATTTTCAGCAATGAGAAGAGTATATTCTAACAAGGGTAAGAGAGAGGAAGGCATATCTCTGGCACCAAGAATTGTCTAAATATTTCAGTCATGTTAATATATTACCAATAGCAATAGCACTTAGACTAACAGTATGTACCGCTTCACAGTGCTTTACAGTCCTCTCTAAGCGGTTTACAGAGTCAGCATATTGCCCCCAACAATCTGGGCCCTCATTTTACCGACTTCGGAAGGATAGAAGGCTGAGTCAACCTTGAGCCTGGTGAGAATCAAACTGCCAATTTGCTGACAATAATCAATCTGCAGCATTCGCCTGCAATATTCTTTATCTTTATCTTTGTTTGATTTATATACCGCCCTACTCCCGAAGGACTCAGGGCGGTGAACAGCCAAAACAGTAAAAATACATAAATACAAAATTTAAAAACAGAATAAAATCGAATTAGACAATTTGGCCCAGACAAATTAAAACACCCCAATCATTTAAAAACTGATTAAAATTTATATAATTAAAAAAGAGGAAAAAGATTAGGCCCGCCTGATAGAATAAAAAGGTCTTGCGAGCGTGGCGGAAGGTGCGCAGATCCGGGATCCTCTGTATCTCCGGGGGTAGCTCATTCCAGATAGTAGGTGCCCCCACAGAGAAGGCTCTCCCCCTAGGGGCCACCAGTTGACATTGTTTGGCTGATGACACCCGGAGGAGCCCCTCTCTATGAGAGCGTACCGGCTGGTGGGAGGCTATTGCATTCTAACCACTGTGCTACCATGGCTCTTGTCACCATCCATGAGGAAGCTGTTTGTCATTGCCTTCTCCAGGTTCAAGTTCAAAGCTGTCTGTCATTGCCTTCTCCAGATTCAAGTTCAAAGTTCCTTCTCTTGATGTAATGGGCTGGGAGAATAACCTTGGAGATAGGAAAAAGAGTCAGGGCAAAGTCAAAGCAATATCTCAGTGCATAGAAGGAAGGGGAGTAGAAAAAGCAGATCAGAAGGAACTTACTCCCTAAAAAAATAAACACAGAGAGAGACGAAATACTTCCAGAATTGCAAGTTCTGTGTGTGTAACTTTACAACAAAGATACTGTTGGTACTCATGGATTTGGCTTTCTGTCTGGACTATCTCCAGGGGCTGACACTTGATGAATAAGCATCCTATATGCTTGCAGAGCCCTATCAGTAGCTTCTTTTCTTTTAACCCAAAAAAGTGAACATCACCTGGAGTTCTATTATTGCCAACATCTTTGTCAGGGTTAGTAACCCATCAAAGTTATAATCCCATAGGGGTGGGGATCATTCTGAAAAATGCTTGATCTTCTCACTATGAGAACAAGATTTAATGTAGCAAACATTGTTCAGTATTTGCCTGAAAGGAAGATGATTGATTTAAAATGATCACCCACCCACCCCAAAATGAAAATTAGGCAGAGAAAAACTCATCCACATCAATTACCATATTCCCAGGAAATGCAAGGTGACCTTCTTTTTCTAAAGGTAAAGCTTTCAGAAAAGCTTTAGGTAAATACCATCTTTTCCTGCCTCTGACATGATAAATGTAGTATTATGTCACACTGTGTGATTTGAAGCTGGAACTGGCTCTGTTCCAAGCCACGAGAGCAACAATCTAAGGCAGCAGATGCTGAGAGAAACACAGCCACGAGTCATGTGACCTGCGCTCCATCCTCAAAGCTAAGCTACTCCTATCAGGTGAGCTGGAGAATCTGTTCCCTGTGGTAATGCTCCTATTTCAGAGAGAGAGAGAGGGGGGGGGAGGAGATTTGAGCCTTCAACTCAAGCATCAAATTGTTTCTGTCCAACCTAAGCATGCTTATTTGAGAGAAAGTGAACTTAGGTTCACTTCCCATTCCTGTCCAAAATAAATATATATTTAGGAAAAAACTAAAGGAGCACAAAAAATGATGCAGTTAAGTTACAATGCTTGAGGATATATTCCTTTTGCTTAGTTTTCCGAGCATAGGGCAACTGCGCTAAATAATAAACGTCGCCTTACATTTTCCTAGGTTGACCTTCTAAAATCTGCTCCAATCTTAATGTTAATTCTGTTACTGCTTTTTACGAGTGTTTTTCCTGCTTATAAGTGTGTCTCATTAATTTGAAGGGCTATTTCTTCTCTAGAGCACAGCAAGGCTGAAGTGCAAGCTCTACTGCAGAGGCAACTCTTCTGCATGACATTTCGTGGGATCGGCCAGTTCAACCACAAAGTGATTTATGTTAAAATGTCAGCAGATGAACAGATACGTTAAGCAAAATTGCAGGTTAGTATTCAAATATTCACTCTTTGCATAAGACCGAGTAGATTTTGAAAAGCTAGCTAAAATTATTAATACGTCGAATTTGTATATAATGGTCATTTTTTCCTGAACAATTGCTATATACAACTTTATTTATGCTTCCTTTGGGATTCATTCTCTCATCCCTTCCTTTATCTCTATAGCCTCTTTTTCAAATGCAAAACATTAGTATCCCAGTTATTTATCCCAGTTAAGTCTATTTGATTTATGAGCAAGAATGCTGTATCCATAATGGTCTTTATAAATATGAAAATGAGATATATCCAGAAGCATACAGAGGTTTTGATCTGAATCGGTTGCAGATATGCATGGCTGGAATATCAGGTAATTGAGGTAAGTGGTGAATGCATATCTGCAACCGATTCAGATCAAAACCTCTGTATGCTTCTGGATATATCTCATTTTCATATTTATAAAGACCATTAAAATATTTATTATCTTGTGTACTGAAATATTTTTCCCACTTGTTTAAAGCTTGCATAATTCCATATTTCCCAACAATAAATTACAATAATTACAATAAAAACAACCCTTATACAAAGGAAATAAAAAGCCCACAAACATCACATAAAAATGGTGTGATGTCTTCATAATGATTCTGTTCAGTGCTCTGAGGTCTTGGTAGTCAAGGAAAAGCAGGTGAAGAAAGAGATCCCACGTGTGCCTAAAATTACTTTATTAATACTGGATAAAATCACATAATCTTGAAAGTCTGAATCCCTTGTATCTTCATGATAATTCAAGGGATGTCTTCATACCACCTCCCAAAATCTGAGTTTAAGCAATATTTCTGTATTCATTGCTTTCTAATCAGTCTTCCATCTCTCTGACAAGGTCATCCTCTTTACCGTCCAGCTCCACATTTATTTCAGCATTCTCTATTAACAGAAAATTCTGGGCCATCTTCAAAGGAGTCCGACATGTAACACAGGGGTGGGATTCAAAAAAATGTTTACTACTGGTTCTGTGGGCGTGGCTTGGTGGGCATGGCACGGCTTGGTGGGCATGGTTTGGTGGGCAGGGGAAAGATACTGTAAAATCTCTATTCCCTCCCCACTCCAGGGGAAGGTTACTGGAAAATCCTCATTTCCTCCTGATCTGCTGGGACTCAAGAGGCAGAGAATAGATGGGGGAGAGGCCAGTCAGAATTTTTACTACCTCTTCTCCAAACTACTCAAAATTTCCACTACTGGTTCTCCAGAACTGGTCAGAACCTGCTGAATACCACCTCTGATGTACCACACACTGCAGTAGTCTAAATGAGAAGTTACAAGGGCATGGATTATTGTACCAAGGTTTTCTCTAACCAAGTTCTCAACAGGGTGAATCAGTCAAAGCTAGTGAAAAGTGCTTTGCATCACCAAGGCCAGTTGTGTCTCTAGTGACAGGGTTGGATCCAGAACTCCCAAGCAATGAGCTTGATTCTTTGGGGATAGAAGTCCAGAGCAGGTTGATTTCTATTAATCTAGTCAGATAAATAGCATCAGCATCAGCAGCATTTCTGTCTGTCTGGATTGACCTTAAGTTTGTTGGCTCTTATTCAATCCATTATTGTAGCCAGGCAATTCAGCAATTCCTTTGCCTCACCTAAATCTGATGAAAAGCAGAGATAAATTTAAGTATCATCAGCATGTTGGTAACATTTTATTTTAAATTTTTGAATGTTCTTATTCAGTAGTTTAATATAAATATTGAATAGCATGGAATATAACATAGAACTGTTTTTTTAACCCCAAAGTGTAAACATAGTGGGGTCAAGCAGAAAACTCTAAGCAGCATATTTTGTATATTGCCAGCCAGATATGAGTGGAACTGTGTTACCCACACTTGATTTAGATAACATCTCCAGAAGGATACCATGGTCAATGGTATTGAAGGTTATTGGGAAATATGGGGAAACCATTAAGATTACTTCTTCCTCTGTCTCTCAGTAAAGGCAATCCTTTAGTCACCAAATCAGTTTCAATGGCCAAATTAGGTTGAGCTTGTGACTGCAATGGACTTAGAAATCTGGATTTGATTGGTCATCACCACTTGAGCACCTCATCCTGAAAAAAGATATTGGCTATTAATCTGTAATAATTTAGATTTTCAAGGTCCAATTAAATTTCTTTTATTCCACAAATGGCCATATAATAATCTACTATAATATATTAGGATAGTACCACTCTTTGAATGGAGGGATTCAAACCTTCCTGGATATCTTCTATCAATATAAGAAGCCATGAAGAACAAGAGACAAGCAAATTTATGTTAGCCAAAGTAGGCAAAACACCTTGTCTGCATCATCAGACAATAAAGATTAACACTCATCCTAAAGACCTGAACAGGCAAAACGCAGGACATTTGTACAGATTGAACTGCTTGGACTATAAAATCTAAGGCTTAACACACTTGAAGACCTTTGCCCTAAAAGTATTGAGCAAGACAAAAGTAATAGTATCCAAAGTTTGCCAAGTTATTTTCGAACTGCCTCTTTCCATCCTTGGCAGTAAAGGTAAGAGAAACAACAGATTTATATAACTAACATTTGCTGATCTTTCATGATCCTTACAATCTGCAGCTTGAAGTGGCTACCTGATAGCCAAGTCAGTCCTATTGCTTACTGTATATCTTGTTCCTTGAAAAATAAAGACTTGGAAATTATTATTTTTATGAAAACTAATGGATGGAATGCTTGACTTTTCATGATCTTAGTCTTTTCCTCCCATCTCCTATGGCTTAAATTAATCTTTTATGAACAAGAGAGGATCCAATTATGATTGTTGATAGATTGCTGTAATCCTTAGGCTCCGTGTACTACAAGGAGTTACGGACTCCTCTTTGTAGCCCCTAAATCCCCTAATATTCAAACAACTATTTACTTGTAGCCAGACTAAGTAGAAACACTCAAGAGAACTTTGGTTTATTTTGAAAAAGTTAAGAAAGATTAGACCACCGCAAAATCTCAGGGTACACTGATTAGTGAAAGAAATAAAGACAATGGCAGCTTTTCCCATACTCTGACCAAGAAAGCCACAAATATCACAAGTTCACTGAGATGGAATCTTTACTTTTATCTTTAATTCTCCAAATTGTACTCTCAAAAGTTTCCGTATGTGATGCTTGAAGTAAGTCTCCATTTTAGTTGGTGCTGCTTCAGATTCATTCCGCATCTGTATGTGCTGTCAACAAATGGCTTCATTTTCACTCCCTTTCTGCAGGAATTGTACTGAACTCTTTTATGGAAATGAATATTGATGTCTCAAGCAGCAGAGACTTTAAACCACACCTGACATTTCTAAAGCTCTCCAAAGCTCCTGCACTGAGACGGAAAGTAAATAAGTAGATTTAAAGCTGCATGTTTGTGCTTCATTATGATTAGCTTTTTTTCATCATGAAAATATTTCCAATTTATGAATTGCCACATTGAAAAGAAATTGCTAATTTTATTTAGTTCATTGTTATTTCTAAGACAGTGGAAGGATTAAAATTGATGAGTTAGGAACCACTGATTTTCAGCCCTGTCTCCTGACCATGAAGAGAACAGAAAAATTTCCCTTTAGTCAAAAAAGCAGACAAGAAAACCTCTGAATCCTGGAGTATAGGCTGTTTATATTAGGCTTCTAATTTGATGTACTGGTATAGGCAGATCTCTCTCTCTCTCTCTCTCTCTCTTTCTCTCCCTCCCTCCCTCCCTTCCCCCCCTCCATTTTTTTCTGCACTAAAGGATCTAATCTTGCAAAGTCATGAGTCTTGCCAAAAAACCAGTTTGGTTCCAAAATAAGTGGTTGCAGTGTTGGGTTTCACTTACCTTTACTACTGATTTGCTCTCACGTGCGCACCAGAAGCTTCTGCGCATTCGCAGAGCTTATTTGATGATGTCTGGGTGGGTGGGCAGAGCTTCCTGCCGCCGCTACTACTGGTTCGCCCCGGTTCAGGCGAACCGGTAGCAATCCACCACTGAGTGGTTGGTGTTTGGTAAACTGAGATTCTTAGTTTGTCTGGGAAAAGTCTGATGCAAATCAGGGGTGAAATTCAAAATTTTCCCCTACCAGTTCTGTGGGCGTGGTTTGGTGGGTGTGGCAGGGAAAGGATACAGCAAATTTCCATTCCCACCCCACTCCAGGGGAAGGATACTGCAAAATCCCCATTCCCTCCCCACTCCTGGGGGAAGGATATTGCATAAGCTCCATTCCCATCCCACTTTGGAGCCGGCCAGAGGTGGTATTTGCCGGTTCTCCAAACTACTCAAAATTTCCGCTACCGGTTCTCCAGAACCGGTCAGAACCTGCTGGATTTCACCCCTGATACAAACTAATAAAATGAAGGGATGATTCATGGTCTTAATTTTGATAAAAGAAGTAATGTGTTGACCTGAAAAAATGCACCTTGTTGCAGAGTATATTGAGTCCCCTCCCTCTCTCTTCTATCTTATTCAATAATTTTTCCATGTAAAAGTACTGAACAGATGATGTTCTAAACTGGGAGCTGGTTAAGCCTTGTGTTTCTTCTGTAAATTAAACACAGAACTGTAACTGACTACATCCTTGTGATATATCACTTTTTATATACCATAACGTAATGCTCTGAATGAAAAAAAGACAGTACATGTGAACGTGACATGAAAATGTAACTCTTTTAAATTTAACCAGAGTGAGTGAGAGAGAGAGATTAGTTCAAATTAGGAAAAAATGGTTTTATTGGATTCAGTCCCATCAGGCTATAGGAATATTTTTTTAAAAAAGACTAATGGTTATTTCAACTGACAGAATGGAGGGAGTTGTGATTATTTGGGCTTTCTGCTGCCCTTTGAATATTGTTCTGGAAGGTGTCCATTTTCTGGAATAAGTTGTGATGCCGGTTCCTCTTACGTTAGAGAAGATATTTTAAGAATCATTCTGTTAGCAGAACAGCATTACTGCATTCAGCCTCTAAATAAATAACCATGCTTCTAAAAATGGCCTTGACTAGAAGGATGGCAATGGAGACATGCTGAAATGAAAGTACCCTTGTTGACTGCCTGGAACATCACAGCGGGTGATGAAGCTATGAGTTTTTTGTTTTGTTTTTAAAGGAGGATGGAATTAAGTAGGCCATTTTTTGGCTATTATAATGCTGTTCCTTTCCATCCCGGTTCTCAAAAACTGGATTTTATCTGCTTTCCCCCCACACCACAATTTTTTAAAAATAAATCTGGCACAGTCATGATCAGACAAAGTCCAATTATTGCTGTTTGGCTGCCCCTTTCAGTTGGAATAGCAATAGTACGTAGACTTAAATACCACTTTACAGTGCTTTACAACCCTCTCCAAGTGGTTTACAGAGTCAGCATATTGCCCCCAACAATCTGGGTCCTTGTTTTACCGACCTCGGAAGGATGGAAGGCTGAGTCAACCTTTTTTTTTTTTTTTAATTTTATTTATATGCCGCCCTTCTCCGGAGACTCAGAGCGGCTTACAATGCGTTAAGCAATAGCCTTCATACTTTTGTATATTTATACAAAGTCATCTTATTGCCCCCACAAACTGGGTCCTTATTTCAC
Source organism: Arizona elegans (assembly GCA_022577455.1). Lineage (NCBI taxonomy): Eukaryota > Metazoa > Chordata > Lepidosauria > Squamata > Colubridae > Arizona > Arizona elegans. The sequence continues at coordinate 41,682,164 of JAKOOJ010000002.1, forward strand.
CTACCTTAGAAAGGATGGAAGGCTGAGTCAACCTTGAGCCTTGGAGAGATTCGAACCAGCAGTAAATTGCAGGCAGCTGTGTTAATAACAGGGTGCGTAGACCACTGTACTATCAAGGCAGGATCGATACTGCATTCCAATCACCCAGTCATCAGAGAGAAGAAGCAAACTGAAGAAGAAGAAAGAGAAGAAGAAAACTTCCATGCACATGTGTTCTGAAGCAAAGTTATTTCCAGAAGGCTTCTGAAAGAGTAGAATCCCATAGGGGAAGTATCATTTTAATTTTCTATAGACTGCTGGGAAGCCATGCCTTGAAGGCATAAGCTGCAGCCTTTCATTGTATCATTGAATTATTTGGGGCAAAAGGTTTTGATTTCAGTACCACTAAGCCCTCATTCCTTTTGCGGTTATGTCAAAATCAAAATGCAACTCAGAGCAATTTTCACTCTTTGAACAGAAGGGCTTCAAATCTCGTTTAGTTGATTGCATGATTTATATCAGGTGCTATTCAGGGCCTTTAGGACTTTGCAATATAAATGTGATATGTTGGTGTAATCTTTAACTGCTAAATGGATAAAGGATCCGAGTTTTATCACTTTACAGTTGAAATAAAACATCATTCTGATTAGATTACAGTTTTCCTGCTAGAACAATATCTGGCTTGGTTTTTTGCATGTGTATTTTTATGAGGCCAATGTAATACACCAGAGGAAAAAAATGACGATAAACCATTGGGAGGTTAATGGACTGCTTTCATGGAAGAAGTAAGTCTGTTTTTTGACCTCAAAGTTCTGGTTGTTTGTGGTATTAGGTATTTCTTCAGATATCAGTGTCGTCTTTTCGGCATGTTAGTACTGCCAAGTCTAGAAAATATCAGTGGTTTACAAAAATAACTGATTATTCTGTGTCTCGTGTAGTGAGCTGAAATGTTTGCAGTGGCAAGCTTAATGGAAAGATAATGGCTATTTCTTTATTATAGAGAATGAATCAGCAAGAATTTGACTATACATAAAATAATTTCCTGCAGAATTGGGGCATTATTTTTTTAGAGGTCCTAAAATTAATTTAACCTATCCCGACATATAAATAATAGATATGAATACGGAAAAAAAAAAAAAAGAACCAGGATCAGTCCAAGGCAACAATAAGGTATAACAAGCATTTTCGTAAAATAATTCCCATTTCCTTATTTATTTCTTTAGGTTTTGCTCCCAGAATACTAGAAATCCAGGCATATAGCAAAAGTCCTCATAGACTTCATCCCACAGCTATATTCCTAAATTAGCATTTTTATCTGCTGCTCTAGCTAGGCCCCGAAACCCATTTAAGCTATTTCTAGTAGTCAGTTTGCCACTTCAAAATGAATAAAACATTTCATTTTTGTATATGACTTTCCAAATCTCTTCAAGTGAAATTTCCTGAAATGCCCACTCACATATCACTGCTCCCCTTCCCATTTAAAGCAGGGGTGGGTTCTAATTTTTTTTACTACCGGTTCTGTGGGCATGGCTTATTTTGTGAGCGTGGCTTGATGATCATGTGACAATTCTTTAGGATTTAGCAGAGGTACTGGTCTACCAGGCTTTTTTTTTTTTTTTTAATTTGATTTATATGCTGCCCTTCTCCGGAGACTCAGGGCGGCTTACAATGCGCTAAGCAATAGCCTTCATCCTTTTGTATATTTATACAAAGTCAGCTTATTGCCCCCACAAACTGGGTCCTCATTTTAACTTTTAACATTTTAACATTTAACTTTTAACATTTTAACAGTCCTTTTAACTGCTTGCAGAGCTGTACCGGTTTACTTATGTATTTTTGCAGGCACTGGTCTACCCATTTAGTTTTGCAGGCACCGGTCTACCACCAAACTGCCTTTTACCACTGATCAGCTGTAGGGCGGCCCTTTGAAGCCCGGCAGCAAGAGTTTAAACAGTTTTTTTTCCTTACAGATGATCAGCTGGGACTCAGGAGGCAGCAATAGATTGGGGATAGGGCCAAATAAAAGGTAAGAATAACGCGGGGGGTGGGTGGGTGAGGCAGAGGGCCAGAACCGGTTCAGTGACATCATATCGTCACCGCTACTGGCTCGGCGGAACCGGGCAGAACCGGGAGGAACCCACCACTGATTTAAAGGTCCCCTCCTGTATAGGAATACAGAGAGCCTGGGACAGACATTCATTTATGCATTCCCTTGCTTTTTTCTTTTACTGCATCCTATCCCTTTGTTTTACCATGGAAGTCAGTGGCTTATGAAAGAAGGATAGGCAGGGAACTGAGATATTGAAATAATTTTTGCAACTGCATTAGAAGTGATCAATGTACTTGACTTTTTCATTAAGTCATACTGTGGCTTATTTACTTGATCTTATTTATGTCTATGGAAATTCTCAGTCATCCAGGTCCTAGTTGTCCCAAAGGTGCTTTTTCAAGAGGCAAGTGGACTTTCTGGTTTTTCTTTGAAGACGTTTTGCTCCTCATCCAAGAAGCTTCTTCAGCTCAGAATGTCCAGTTGCCTCTTGAAAAAGCACCTTTGATTTTATTTACTTGAATAAAATACTGTGCTTCCCTAGGACTCTGTGGGCTCAGTTACTAAAGGCTTGTCTATTCTGCTTATGCATCCTAAAACCATTTTATAAGTTACAGATTTCTTATACATAAAAAAGGTATACATTAGAAAAAAAACATATTTAATCTATTTTGTACATAAATCTACTCACCTGTTGTGGCCCGTCAGTGGCCTGTGCAGATTGTAGCTGATTCTGACAACGAGGAGGCTGGTGTGGTGCTGCACCAGCAGCCTGTGCAGCTGGTGCTCGAGTCGGACAGTGAAGAGGCTGGAAAAGATGTGGTGCCAGAGGCAGGGATTCAGCCAGGGCCTTCAGAACCTCGTGAAGCTCTTTTAAGTGAAGAGGACAAAGAGGAGGAGCCTCTTCTCAATGCACGGACACGCAGAGCTGCCAAAAGGCAGGAGTGGCTCCTCAGCAGGAGGTCTCCTCGAGAGTAAGGCTTGGGGCTAATTGGGCACTCCCTTAGCCGATTAAAGGAAGAACGCCCATTGAAGCAAGCTGTAGGGAACATTTAGTTCACTCTCCTTCGCGTCTGGATTCTCTGCAAAATTGCTTCTGGGCTTTCTGCCAACTCTAGTAAGATTGTGATTACCTTATCTTAGGATTCTTGTAGGCTGTTAAGAAAGTTTATTAACAGCCTTTGTTTGAAAAAGACTAAGTTATTTTAGTAAATTAAGTTTCGTACAGACTTTGTGTATGCTGCGTTCTTTGGGGTCCGTAGCTGGGGCAGAACATCACCTGCATGTTTTAGGCTTCAAGTGAACATTTCTAGTCATATTGGTGGTCACTTATTGACCAAATTTATATTTTTGGATATGTTGTAATATGAAATAATTTGAAATTAAGAACGCTCAGCTTGTATCAATTTAGGGAAAGAAATTATTCCATACTTTTAACATTTGTTAATATGGAGGGATAGATATAGTTATCAAAGCAATAACTTTGACTCTAGAAATACTCTTTAATAATTATATATCATATATGGTCTCATTTCCAAAAGATACATGTGGGAATTAGCTGTTTGTAAGGAACTGTGAGTAAATCCTTTATGCAATGGCATGAATATGCTACCAGCAAGGCCTAAAGGTAGTCCTTAGCTAATGGAACCCGGAATTTTGATCATAGATAGTTGAGCTCATAAGTCATAAAGTGAGTTATTGTAGTCATTAAGAAAATAATATCACTATTAAGCAAACTACTGTACATTGTTAAGGGAACCCAGAAGTGGTGGGTTTCAATTTTTTTTTACTTCCGGTTCTGTAGGTGTAACTTGGTGGGCATGGCATGGCTTGGTGGGCATGGCAGGGGAAGGATACTGTGGCTAAGACACTGAGCTTGTCGATCAGAAAGGTTGACAGTTCGGTGGTTCGAATCCCCAGTACAGGTCTCCTGTGTGAGCAGGGGGTTGGACTAGATGACCCCAAGGTCCCTTCCAACTCTGCTCCTGTTAAATTCCCTCCCCAATCCAGGGGAAGGTTACTGCAAAATCTCAATTTCTTTCTGATCAGCTGGGACTTGGGAGGCAGAAAATAGATGAGGGCGGGGCCAGTCAGAATTTTTACTACTGGTTCTCCGAACTACTCAAAATTTCCGCTACCGGTTCTCCAGAACTGGTCAGAACCTGCTTGAAACCCACCTCTGGAACCCAGCATATCCAAGAGGGATGTTTTTGCCATTTTCTGTTGAAAAATGGCTAAAAACGTTGCATATCACATGACCACAGAATGCAGTAACTGGCCATATAAGCAAACAAGTTGCAAGCCAGTTGCCTGAAATGCAATCATGGGCTATTAAGATAAATAAGAAAGATTCCTGGTTTGCAAAAAAAAAATAAAAAAAAATAAAAATTGAAATCTGTTTAGGGGGAAAAAAAGAGATATAACAGATTCACAGCTGTAATTATAAGAGGTATTCTGATGCCATCTACTGGTTGTAATTTTTTTCATGCCTTTAAAAACTAGAATAACTATATATAGAATATTGCTTCTGTACTACAATTTTAAGCTAAGTATATAGGGATTTAGTATTTCCCATTAGAAATGTGTTTATAAAATACAGAGTAGTATAGCAGCAGGTAAGAAATAAAAAATTCTAAGAATCAGATATCACTTAGAGCAAAGAACAATCAAGGACTCGATTGCCACCTTCAGCAGTTTTATGTTATTTTATAATTAATCATTTTTGCATTATTTACAATGGTGTACAATATACACCATACAATTAAAAGCTAAAGAAGGATAGTTGGCTGTATATTTTTAAGACTGATGAGTAAATGTACCCTTGAAAGCTGGTTGAGTTCCAATAACTAAACATGAACACGAACCAACTTATTGACAATGTGACAAAACAATGTGCTCTTTATTCCTTATAAGTTTCTATTACCTTTATTAATACAAAATATACTAATAGAATAGTTTGTATTACATAATCAAATCATATGTAAAAGTCAAAATGAGGTGCCAACTACTCATTCAGATTTCCTACAGTTATAAAAAGCATTTTTCATAAATAGCATAATCATATAAAATGATCCTCATAGTCTAATATCCTGCCTAGTTAATTTCCTTACAGGAAATGCAAGACAGTTGACAAATAGGTACTTGAAAGATTAGCTGAAGCAGCCTTTTTCGCATCACAAAATACTCATAAAATTCTGCATTATGCTGGACTCTGTCTTGTCAGTCGAAAACTCTACATGTTATAAAAGATTTTAATATTACAAGCATTGGCACAATCCATTAATGGATGCTTTGCGTGCAATATTAGACACCACTTGATTTGTACTGATAACCAATCAATAATCAGTGGATTTTGCACACTGGATGTGTATGAGATGGATGTTCTGGAAAGTATACTGTAGCTTTTTCTGTCTAGTACGGGCTAAATTATTTCTAATACTGGAAAAGAAAAATCTGAAGGAGTTTATTACATTGTGGCTTCTCACTAAATCAATTGCAAAGATGCCTAAAAGGAGATTAGCAACTCAGTGTGAACTGTTGGGAAAATGAGCTACAAAATTCTACTCTGTGTGTGAAACAAACACGTGTACATAGCTCATTGATGCAGATTAAAGAAATCTATGGAAGCCAAAAAATTTAATGGCTGCCAATAATTTTGGCCAGGAGTCAAGAACAGGAGGACTGTTTCCTTATGTCCGGCTTCTTAGAGCCATCCCACTGGCTAATGCGCAAACAGAATGCTACACTGTAGTAAAACAACTGGAGTCTTCTTATGGATTTCATATAAACCAGTGATGACAAACCTTTTTGGTACTGAGTGCCGAAACTGGAGTGCATGTGTGTACGCCGGAGTGCCGGAACCCGAAATGGAGCAGCTGGCTGGTGCGCATGCATGTGGCAGCCAGCTGCTCTTCCGGGTTCCATTGCATACATGCATGCCACATAGCTGGTCCAGTGCGCATATGTGCCAAACCAGCTGTCTGGCGTGCATGTGCGCAACAGAACCTGGAAGCCTCGCGACAGTGCACATGCCCACAGAGAGGGGCTCTGCGTGTTACCTCTGGCATGCGTGCCATAGGTTCGCCATCACGGATATAGACGGTTTTGTTCTTTTCCTCTATAAATAGCATATTTTCCTAAGAAATGGTACAAATTAAAATCAGTTCCAATTTTATTATGTCCTGATGCTACTATGCTTAGAAACAATAGTCAAACTAAACATCAGAGTATCTATAAATGTATATACTGTATCAAAATACTAAGCTATATAATAATTGAAATAAGTATACTAGTGATTATCTTAATGTTTATGTTCTTCAGAAGTCATTATCTGCTACCTCCTAAAAGCTAAGAAGAAAAAGTTGGCAACATTAAATGTAAACATAGTACTTATTAGCTAAAAGAACATGAACCAACTTGAGTATAATAAAGCTTGTTCTTATTCTTGTAGCCAATAAGAACTATTATATTACATTTACTTATTTTATTTATTTCATTAAATGTGTCAATTAGTGCGAAAGAGAGAGAGAGAGAAAATAAAGCAAAATATTACATGAACTTATAGCTAAGTGGATAAATTAGAAAAATGAAAAATGGCATAAAAATGATAGACATAAATATAAAAGCTGATGAGCTGTTCTGTCTAACTCAACCTATAAAATCTCTTATCTATAAAACGTGTATATTTTATGTACTACTTCCCAATCATTGGTTAGGTGCACCTAAAAATAAGCAAGAAAAATAAAGTACATAAAGTAAATGGGCTACCCTTAAAGGGCATTAGGAAGCTACAACAGGTGCTGGTTGTATTGGTTGCTGGTCATGCTTTCAGGTGCAATTCAAGGTGTTGGTAATCACTTTGAAAGCCCTTCATGTCATGGGTTCAGGCTTCCTAAGGGACTGTCTCATCCCAGAGGGGTTGGCCTGTCCCATCCATTCCAGTAAAGGAATCATGCTGTGAGTCCCATCAGCCCGTTTATTCCAGCTGGTGGAGTCCAGGAAAGGAAGTTCTCTGCTGTTGCACCTCTGCCTTCCCCATCTGTAATTGCATTATAGTGTTTTATATATACATACAAATTTTTTCTTTTCTGAGACATCTCGAGTCTATTGTGTAAACTGTGACCACCAGCTTCAGCATTTCAACTATAACTCAGTCATTTCCTGAAGCTTTGCCATTTTTCATGGCACTTGATACTTCCCCTACTAGGATATCTGGCATTTCATCTTTTGTGGGGGTTGTTGAGTGATCTTGATTTTTGTATAGCTCTGAATATCATTTTCCAATTATTTCTAACATTTCCTGTCTTGTTTTACACACAGAGCCATCTTCTTTTTTTAATGCAAAAACCTTCTTTCTTGTATTTATAACCTTGCATTTTGCTCCATTAATCCCTTTGTTTTCTTCAATTGCCTTTTTCACAAGCTTCAAGTTAAATTGACACATTTCTTCTTGGACACATTTTCTTATGGTCTTGCAAAGTTCAATGTACTCCAGTTTATTAGTGAAACTTCCAGTATACTTCAATGTCCATTGTTTTGCCATTAAATCAATAGTTTCATCAGAGATTTTTAACTGTACAATTTTTTGACTGTTTTCTGGCAGTGCTATAGATGTGGCAATGATTTTTTTTTTTTTTTACTATTTGCTCATTTTAATCCATAATGTTCAGCTCTTCCAAATCTTGCAATAGAGCAAAGTGATTTGAAAAAGAGCCAGGTGATGTTTAATAAATTCATCAAAGAAAGAAAAAAAATTATATCTGGAGAAGAACTAGATATAGTAGACCACTACGTATACTTGGCCAACGGATCTCAATGGAAGGCGTTACAATAAAGGAAATTGAACAGTGTGTTAAATGTGGTTGTCAGGCATTTAGCAAGCTAAGCATAATTTTCAAGAACAACTTCCACCATGCCTGAAGAGAAAAGTTTTTTATCAGTGTGTGCTACCTGCTATAACATTTGCCAGTGAAACATGGACACTAACATGGATACAAAAGCTAAGAGTGGCACAAAGAGTCATGGAAAGATACATGCTCGGCACTACAGGACAAGGTAGAAAGACCTGCACATGGATTAGAGAACAAACAAAAGTATATGATATCATCAAGAGAGTAAAAGAAGTGAAATTGAAATGAGCTGGTCACATAGCAAGAAGAACTGATGGCAGGTGGACCAAAGCAGTCATAGAATGGATCCCACTTGATAAAAAGCATCCATGAAAGAGACCTAAAACAAGATGAATCAACAACAACAGCAAGTATTGCGGGCCCAATTGGCAAAAGAAAACTCAGGACCGTATTGGTTGGAAACATGCAGAAGATGCCTTCATCCTGCAGTGGATAGACAATGGCTGAAATGATGATATACATACACATACATACATATCAGTGGTAAGTTGTCCCCGGTTTGCACTGGTTCTATAGAACCAGTAGTAAAACCGGTGGGAGGCTCCGCCCACCAACCCCAACGTCATCAGAACGCTTCTGCGCATGCTCAGAAGAGCGCACACACGTGCCAGCAAAGCAAGCACACACACGCGGCCCCATTGCGAACCGGTAGTAAAGGTAAGTAGAACCCACCCCTGACACATATATATTGTGTGTGTATGTGTATGTATGCATTTATGTCTCTCTCTCTCTCTCTTTCTTTCCCTCCCTCTCTCTCTCTCTCTCTCTCTCTTTAATTATTGCCCTGTAATAATACAGGTGACCAATAAATTTTATAAATAAGTAAATGTAAATAAATAAAGTAGATAAATAACTTTATATCACAGAACTTTAAAATTTGATGAATTGTAGACTGTTGCCTAGCTAAATCTGCTGATTGCTAAAAGAAAAGCTACATAAATACCATCTGTCCAGTCTGGAGTTGCTCCTAGCAAAGAAAAAATTAACTTGTGTCATAAATCTGAATAAAATCTACGTTATGATAGAATACGAGTGATTGTTTCAAGTTCCCCTCGCCCACATGGGAACAAATTGTAAACTTTGGGGAATATATGTCATAACATAGAGCAAAGAGTGTTATTATATGCCTTTGTAAAGACATAAACACGTTCCCTGAGCCTTTGGCGTTTAGTCATGCCAGCCATATGACCACAGAGACGTCTTTGGATAGCGCTGGCTCTTTGGCTTTGAAACAAAGATGAACAGGGCCCCCTAGAGTTGGGAATGACTAGCACATATGTGCAAGGGGAACCTTTACCTTTACCTAAAGACCAATAATAAATGGGTTGGGAAGGTGCGTAAAGATATGGGCTAGAAGCTTTGAAAAGCATTGGGAATTTTACAAAATATAGACAAATGGGTTAAATGACCATTCTTCACTATTTACATACATAATAGTGTAAATATATACACTATTTATTTATAAATTTTTGACCTGGTCCCAATCTAAAATTGTGAACAGATAGCAATAGCACTTTTGCCACTCCACAGAGCTTTAAAAATGTACTATTTCCTCAATTAGAGCTGAAATAGCTTTATAGAAAATTTCTTGCATTGTAATAATTTTATGCTTCGATAAAGTAATCCATAACCTTACATCCTCTTAGGATTGTTGACATATGTGTATGGTATGAAGAATATGATAATTGAAGTATTTACAACTTTAAAGCACCATTTATGTATTTCTACGGTGTGAAATTCTATAGGCTTCATCATCAAATTCATAAATGCTTCAGTCCTTTATGATGGGCTGAAAACTGCACTACAGCTCTGTGATGTGGAAGCATGAGAAGATGTTATTACAGTATGTTAATTTGTTCTAAAATGACAAAGATCACTGAACATAATGTCTAGACTGCAATGACTCAATGACAGTGCATCGTGCATTCATAAGCTTTGGAACAGAGCTTATTTATTAAAGGGTGGCTTTACTTTGACATTTCACTTTACACGTTATCACAGCAGGAAAATTATTCTACCAAATTTACTCTTATTATTAAACAGAGAACTAGTCTGATGTAGTGGTTAATCTGTTTTAGAAACCAGGAGACTGTGAGTCCATCTCACTCCATTGGATTGTTGTGGGGAATATAGGAAGAGCAAGCAGTATTTGGCATGTCCATAGCCATGAATTCTCTCTCTCTCTCTCTCTCTCTCTCTCTCCCTCCCTCCCTCCTTCCCTCTCCCTCTCTCCCTCCTTCCCTCTGTGAGAGAGCTGGGATAAAAAACTAAAAAAAGACTCTGCCCAAACCTAGCTATCCAAATAACATAATTTCTAATAGCTGTTCATTCTAAGAAAATAGATTCTTTTGATAGTATGCCAGGACATACTTAAATATGTCCTTTATTTCTGCATATAGAGTTCTATTGCAAGATGTAACTACTAAGATGGAGCTGTTCTGCTTAGTATGATAGACGGTAGAAAGGAGATGACCTAACCGAAATAAAGATATATGGATTTTTTGGGGAAAAAAACTATTGCTGAAAGCAATCCATGTACATTGTTGAAAAGCTTCTAAGTGTAATTAATTGAAATTGGAACATAAGAAACCTCTAGCAGGAGAATATTTTGGAAGGGTGGAGGGTGGGGTAGAAAATGTCACTAACATGGCAGAAATTTATTATTTAGTTTTGTAATTTTAGACCTACAAACTAGACTTGGAGACATAGGACTTGTATGTCTACTTATTTGTGCAAATAAGAATTCTACCAAGCTGTAGAATTCTACCAAGGAAGAATTAAGGAAAAGGATAAATGTTTAGCAATTGAATATCTAATAAATGCCTATTCCATCAAAACTATTAATTATAAAAGCAGGACAAACTTTTTAAAATAATCTATTTTGTGTCTATTGTATAACATATGTATTCAAACACAAAGGACAAGAAATGAAAGAGCATTAATATATTGAAATGTTAATAGTTAACCAATAAGTAATTAATATTCTAATAAGAAAGATATGAGATCATTATAGATACAATTACTGAAATATATTTAGACACTGTTGCTTAATGGATTTAATAATGGCACATTTGGGAACCAAAAACTCAAAGCCTTATATTACATTTGGCTTTTCTTTACCTCCTTTCGCTTGGTATCCTGGGCTAGGATAGCTTCATCCTTCAGTTTGCTGCTCAATCATTCTGTTTCTCTGCATACCACCTCAGGACTAGGAACTAGCTGGTAGCAATTTTCTATAGGTAGATATATTCTCAGGTGATTTCAGGTGTATGTAACTTCGTATCAGTAGAAATATATTGATTATATCATAGTTCCTCTCCCAGAAGTTAATTGTTTCATAAAGTTACGGGAAAACTCAGACTAGGCAAAATAAGTGTGTAAGTGGATAAGTAAAGTGAGGGTTGTCTGAAGGATAAAGTAATCCAAAATAATACTTGTAAACTTAATAATCTGTCCAATGATACTGTTGAGGTAATGGGGGTCAATTTTAGATTTTGTCCTTTCTTTAAGTGTATAAGTGTTTAAGTGAATATTGTTGGCGTTTGCTTGTTTTTTGTGTGTGTGAAAGATAAACTATTGTGAGAGTGTTGGACTAGTGGAAGCAGGACAGGTTTGGATGGAAGAAGAATTTCTGTACTATTTTTTGATCTAACTGTGGACTCAGAATATCACTAGGAGTTTGCTTTTTGGTTGCCATGGAGAGTTATGACCTCATTAACAGGACTAAGCAGATGGGTAGATCTCCAGATTCTGCTGAACTACAAATTCTCCAGCAACACCAATGACTACTGCTGGGCTACTGGGAATTGTTCAGCAATTTTTGCTGTCTAATAAAAGTTAAACGGCAATGTTGCATAATTGTACTCATGCCAGCCATTAATGCTGGCGTTATATCCGATTCATTCATTGAGGTTTCTATTTAACACATAATGTCTCTTTTTTATTCTCTAGGGCTTCCGAAAAATTTGTGAAAGCTTGTATGTGGAATATAAAGATATTCCTTTTGGCACAGAGCTCCTAAGTCGAATTGATCTCTGTGCCATGCATAAAAAAAAGCAAGATTCTGTGTACTATCACTGTGAATATTCACTTAATATATGCCCCGTAAATTCTGAAGATAACAGAAATGCTGAATAGCAGGCTGATGCCCAGACAGAAAAGTGAAGCAAGTGTTCCTTGAAATTATGGTGCAGATAAAGTAATGGAAATAGTGCATAGAGACAATGATCTTGCTGCTCAAATAAATTGTAATGAAGCCAGAAAACATTCTAGGGATTCAGTAATCATGAGGGAGTGAAAATCAAGAAAGGAAAAAAAGGACAGGAAAAAAATTGGACAAAATTATAGCAAATGGAAAAGTTCTAAAAATATGAAGTCTTAAAATAAGTGAATAAAAATATAAAGTGTTTCTCAAATGATGGTAGAAATAAAATTGCCACTGGAAACATTAATCAAAAATGATTGTGAAGGTATTTTTCAGTTCTGATTTGAGATAAACATCATTGCTTCAGCAATATTGTTTAGTACATTAGTACAAATGTTGATGAAGGAAGCAGAAAACAATGAACATCATGTAAGAGGAATAAGGAAATGATATGAATACATGATTGCCTACTTGGGTTTACATTTTGCTATCTTTAATTGAAGTATTTTATTAAAGCCTTATTATCCTGTAGGATTACTTTTTCAGTACTGAATTAGTGGAACTGCTTATCTGAAATGTATACAGTGCTTCATAATAAAACAGCTTCCATGTAAAATGGTGTTATTTGGGAATTAAAGAAATAAAACTTGAATGCAATACTTAGCTATAAAGGAAAATATGTCCTATAAGAGTGAAAAGTGCAGCAATAATTAACATTGGATTTTAAAATGTCATGTTCTTTGAGCAATAAAGAATGCAATACAAATATAATGATGCATTTGTTTATTAGAGACAAAAGAGTGCTTGAATATACGATATATACATGAATTAAAACTGGTAACATACTTAAGCCAAATCATAGTATTCCACTCATTTAATTTATCAAAAATAAAATATAAAATTATTACATGGTCTTTATCTTTTTTATCCAGTACTGTATGTACTAGATAAAATGTGCTATAACATTACACTTCTGTCAGGTATTAGTAATACATTTTGTCCAGCAGAGGGCACAAATGAAAAAGCTGGTGAAATTTATTAGAAAAGTTTATTGTTTTTATTTTAAGCTTGGCAGTCTAAAGCAACTATATTTTTAAATTCCTATAAACAAATTTACTGGCTATTATCATCCCTATACTATTAATAATAGTATATATTCACAAATAAAGAACATTATTTATTTTTGAGACATTCTAATTCAAGGGCCTCTTTTACAATAATTTGTCCTGTGACTTAAGTTCCCCTGATTGAGTCTTTGGATATTCTAGAAGATTCTGCAACAATATTTTGCACTGTGTGTGTTTTATTTTATTTTAGCACAGATTGAATGACCAGTTATAAGGAATGCTTTGCCACCGTTAGATGAATTTGAGCAGGATGACTATTTAATGCACTTTCAAATTTTGATTACTTATTATTCTGTACCAATGCTTGCAATATCAGATGGACCATCTTATGAAATCAGTTGAAAGTACACACTCTGGAATACATTCAACAGATTCCTGGAACTGTACATTGCAAAGAAAAAGTAGTATTCTTAGTGTTAATACTAAAACAATCTCCTTCAAAAATATTAGGCTGGCTTTAATAGACAGCCTCAGGATGCAATTGCTGAAGGCAAGATGAATTAGTGACTATTGTTGAACTAGAATCAGAAAACCCAAGTTTGAGTCCAACCTTAACTGGGGAAATTCACCAGCAATGTCAACCAACTAAGAGTTGCTGTTGAGAGAGACCCTGCATAAGCCACCTTGAATTCTTTGAGGAAAGATGGGTTAACATTCTAACAAATCTTGAAATAATGATTTTTTTTTAAAAAAATGGGTATCTTGACAGAGTAAAATATGCTGGTTTTAGAAAGGATAAAACAAGTGTGTTGAGGAAAAATAAACATTGTTTTTCTCTAAGTTATTCAAAACTTCAGTATAGATGGCTTCTCCCTGCTTATACTGTATATTTTGGTGTGTCTAAGGCAAGGGTATCAAACTCACATTGTCATGGCGGTGTCATGTGATGTATCGAGATTTCCTCTCCCTTTACTAAACTGGGTGTGGGCATGGCCAGCATGTGGCACATCTGACCCAAAGGCCAGGAGTTTGACAGCTCTTTTTGGTCTAAGGCCTCTACTGTTCAACATATCCACCTATGTCTTTCCGTCTAGTAGTCAGCTGTCAGTAATCAGCCAGTTTGGACTTTTATGATCAACTGTGGGCTAAAACATTTGTATACCTGTTCTAACAACTGATAATCACAGTTGATTAAATTGGTCACTGCATATGAAAACACTGTGGATATTGCTATTCATTTTTCTGCCCTACTGCTTAAATTACGTATATAATATGCAAAGGATAGGAGAATTGCATCCACAATATACCTTTATGTATGTATTTTCCAACTGATGTCATCTTTTTTGTATGCATCCTTGCTAATTCAAGACAACAAACAGTACTCTTTCCCTGGTCATCTCCCACATGGACTATTGCAATATGCTCAAGGATAGCCTCACGTAGAAGCTATCCTTGAAGAGTATCCAGAAGCTGAAGCTGATGCAGATATGATCAGTTTTTTGAGTGCTGTGGGTGTGACATCTCTGCTGTGCAAGGTGCAATGGGTGTGGTTTGCTCTTAGGTCCAATTCAAGATGTTGATTATCACCTTTAAAACCCTTCCTGGCATGGGACCCAATGAGGAACTGTCCTGTTACAATCACATTACCTGTACCACCTGGTCAGGCATTGAGGGTATGTTACAAACCCCACAGGTAAAGAATTTTGACTAGCTGGGTCTAGGAAGAGAGCTTTCTCAATTTTCAGATGACACCAAGCTGGGGAAAATTGTTAACACTTTAAAAAGTAGAATACAGATCTTGACAGATGTGACCACTGGCCCCTGTCCAACAAAATGCAGTTCAGAGGTGAGAAAAAATAAGGTCTTGCACTTAGGCAGGAAAAACCAAATACATAGATACAGAATAGGCAATACCTGGCTCAACAGTAGTAAATAGGCGTCCTAATGCACACCACTTAAGTATGAGCCAGCAATGTGCTGCAGCTGCCAAAAAAGCCCATGTAATCCTGGGCTGCATCAACAGAGGTATAGTATCAAGATTGTGAGAAGTGATATACCACTTTATACTGCACTAGTAAATACCGCATATAGTTCTGTTCACCATGATACAAAAGAAATGATGTTGAGACCCTAGAAAGTGCACAGAGAAGAGCAACGTAGATGATAAAGGCCCTGGAGGATAATTTGTATGATGAATGGTTGAGGGAGCTAGGTATGTCTAGTCTATTGAAGATAAGGATTAGGAGAAACAAAACTGTATTCCAGTACTTGAGGGGCTGTCACAGAGAAGAGGGGATTGATTTGTTGTCCAAAGCAGAGGGGATAGGACAAGAAGTAATGAGTGGAAGCTTGTTAAAGAATGATTGAATCTAGAAGTAAGGAGAAATTTTTTGACAATGAGAATAATTAATTAATGGAATAGTTTGCCTTCTGGATGGGTGGGTGCTCAATCACTAGAAGTTCTCAAAAATAGACTTTACAGCCATTTGACCAGGATGGCGTAAGGTCTCATGTCTTCTTAAAGTTCGTCATTTATCTCTTCTTACAAACACTCTTCAAAACTATTTGTCTCAGGATGTCCTCAGTATAAAACTAAAAAAAAGAAACCTCACCGATCTGATGCACTGTCCTTCCTTTCGCTTTCAAGCTGTCCCAGCCTTGGCAGCCATTAATGGCTGAAACTCCGGAGCCAGAAAAAGAGCTTTCCCAGGATCAATCAGGGGGTTTGCGATACCCCTGAGATCACCACGGTAGTGCTCTTCACTACCGCAGCCAAAACGAGGCTGCGGGGTTCAAAAAGAACCGTCCGGGACCGGAGATTTCAGCAGGAGTTTCTGGAGTACAGAAACTTCCCGTCCATCTCATCGCGATGTCAGCTGACCTCCAACATCTCATGTTTTGAGCAGGGGGTTAGACTAGAAGATTTCCAAGGTCCCTTCCAGTCCTATGATTCTATGTTCTATGTCAGTAATCTAGAATACAAGATAATAGATTTATGTATGGTGAAAGATGACTCAATGATCAGCATTGAGTGTGCACCAGGTAATTACAGTGCAAAGACAATGTCTGGCTGTTACTGGTAATTGTTGGCTTCAGTTGGTGTTCAAATGCAACAAAAATATGTTTTCATTCTTTTTTAATGTTTGCCCATGTAAACATAAGAATGATTGAGATGCAATATCTTTAAGACTCTTCGACTGTTTAATTACACCTCTTTTTATAGATGTAATTGGCTTATGTGACCTATTAACAAACATTCCACCATGCAGCAATTATTTTACTAAAGCTCATTAATTTTCTATAGAGCATAGAAAATATGTAGTAAGCCGTATTTATATTCCTTTAGGATGGCTTGTCTATTCAAATTACAAGCTTATGTAACAGGTTAATACTGACATTTGTATGTAACTGTTATTCCTTTTTGATGATGCAAAATAATTAAGCTTCACTATTCATTTACAACTAAGGCAAGTATTTACCATGTTCATTAAGTTGGCATTCTAACTGCAAATGGCAGTAATGTCAAAATCAGCTTTCACAATATCCAAATTTCCTTGCATTCCAAAGCCTGTGATGAAACTTACTTCAAATTTTAGAGCTTTATTGGTATTCACCTGCTCCTGCAGGAGAAAAGCCAGACTCATCTCTTCTTCTATGCCTGCATTTTTCATCTAAATGAATTAAAAGGACTTTGTTTCAATATCTAGAATTTGAACAAGGTGAGTGATGGATAGCTTGTCAAGTGAGAGCAGTGATGTAGTTCTGAAGCTAATGATCCTGATCTTGATTTAATCTAAAAAATATGAATTGATTTGTAGAACTAGAGACTATTATTACCTCAATGGCACTATCTGTGATTAAGGAGAAACAAGGATACGCAACAGAACATTTTCAGCTCTGTAATCTCAGAGATGATTCTAATAATACCTAAATTTTTTGTATGGTGACTCATTCATTGAGAAATATCATGAAAATGTCTAAAAGTTAAAGGTAAAGGTTTCTCTGTCCAGTTGTGTCCAATTCTAGGGCGTGGTGCTCATCTGTTTCCTGAGGGAACCAGTGTGGTCTGAGACAGTTTCCATGTGGCCAGCATTGCTATACGCCAAAGGAATGCTGTTATCTTCCCAACAAAATGGTACCTATTAATCTACTTGCATTTGCATGCTTTCAAACTGCTAGGTGGGCAGGAACTGGGGCAAGAATGGGAGATCACCCTGTTGCGTGATGGTTGGGTCTCGAACCCAGACTGTCAGCTTTCCAGTTAACAAGCTCAATGTGCTCAATTGTGGGGCCCTTCTGCAAATGTCTATGGGTATTGGGTATACCTGCCACAGAAGGTACTATTATCATATGAAATCTCTTCCATAAGCACATATATGTACACACATATGCATATTCATGTTTATATATGCTTTGGATGGCCCTTTTTCCATTGAAGTACGCTTACCATAGTAAATCTGTAATGTGTGAAACTCTTTAATCACATTCAGGTATTTGTATGGTTGCAGTCCATGGCGGGGACACACTTTGCCACTGTCACTTTTTGTCCCTGCATCAATGTCTTCGCTCCTTACCTTCAGCTGCAATGCAATGAAGGGCTGTGGGACCATGATGGGAGGACAATGGGATAACAAGGCAGCTGCTTAGCATGGATCTTTCCCTGCTCTCCATAATAGGATAAAGAATAAGGAAACAAGCTTTTCAGCTGACCAAGTGGGTGATTGTATTGTAAAGTGTAAATCAGCAGTCTCCAACCTTGGCAATATTTTGGAACAGTATTATATGTCCTTCTGAAATGCTATTCCCCAAAATGATATTATACTTTGACAGAAGTCATTTTATTGATCTATTTTGTCTTAATGAAATGGTTGGAAACCATTGTTTTCTTTTTAAGAAAGCCTACTCATCTCATAAATGCATTTTTCTCACCGAGAAAAATATGAATCAAGAAACGCTCTCAAATATGTTAAGCTCTATTTAATTACTCCCATGACCCTTCAAATGCCCCTGGGTAGGTCAGTTGAAGCTGTATACTGAGCCATGCATTCTTTCATTAGTAAGAGATTAAAAATTAGGTCACTGAAGTAATTTTTTGAATGCTTTCCCTGTGGCCAATTCATAGGTTAATTTCTATGAGGGTATGCATGCTATCATTAAAAGGTCCCATGTTTCAATATATATATAAAAAGAAACTAAAGGCTTTTTAAAGGATATGAACAAAAAAAACCTATTGGATTAGAAGAAAGAGTTCTAATATTCAGTTTACCAATGGACTAGAAACACTTCTAGGATTGAAATATATATATTTTAAAAAAAACAATTATTCAATTTCTATGACTGCCCACTTAACCAAGTGATTCTGTGGTCTTCTCAATGCTAACTAACATCATTTCTGACAACCCCATCCAGCATCCTGGCCCCATCAAAGTGCTCCTTGCAGAAGATGCTGAAGATAGAATTCTTCCAGTGTGATTGTAGATTTAGTGGCTGCTGTCCGCATTTTTTATATGGGTTTGGGGGATTATTTATTAATTCATATATAATTTATATTTACCATGGATATTTCATGTTATGTGAATTCATTAACTGCTAGGAGTCCTAGTAGATTATGGAAGGTCAAATAATTGAATAAATAACTTCAAGCAGAAGCAGGATAGATTTATTAGATTCCTACATTAAAGATGTTGAACTGAAAGGGCCCTTTCCAGCTTTTTGACTTATTCATTACCTTTCATCTGATCATCCAAATGATTAGCCAGTTCACTGTCAGCTTAAAAAATAATGACTCTTTTAAGTTACTAAAATAAAAAGATGTGACATAAATGCACGTGATGAAGGTTCCTTTAGTATTTTCCAAATATATTCAAAAAGGGTAATTATACTATCTGGAAATATTCGTCCATGCCCAGAAAAGATATAAAAAATATTTAATTCATCATTTGATTTCATACTTGTCAAGTCAACCCCATTAAATTCAATGGCATTATTTCGGAGTCAGCATAGGATTGCAGAGCCTACCTTGCCCAGATATTTTTAGCTTGAGCATTATCTGCAGGCCTCAGGCAGAAGCTCTGAGTCATTGTTTGCTGGAAGTTATGTTTCAAAAGGACAGATACAGCCTTTTGTCATTCTTTAGCAAACACAATAAATTGGGAGCATTTTTTTTTTTGCCTAAGACTTGTTTTTATTTGGTATTACTTGCATACATTTGATGATTTTAAAGGCGTAATTATCAAATACATTATTAACATATAAGCAATTGTGTAATTAAAAATATTCTCAATTTTTCATCTTTTTTTCTGGAAACACTTAAAAGGGTTAGGGTTAATCATTTATTTTACCCTCTATGTTGTTTGGAAAATGAATGAGAGTAATGTGGTACGAAATCCTATGCTTTTTTTTGTGCCTTCAAATCAATGTTGAGTCCTGATGACAGCTAGACTAGTCCTTGTGGTTTTCTTGGCAAGATTTTCAGAAGTGACTTGCCATTGCTTGCTTCCTTGGACTGAGAGAGAATGACTGAGCAAAGGTCATCCAGCTGGCCAGTTAAGGTACAGCTAGGACTCAAGTCTCCTGGTTTCTAGCCTGGTGCTTCAACCATTATACCAAACTGGATCTCCATTTGTTTCTTAGTACAAGATAAATGAGGCCATTTTTTTCCTTGTGTTCTGTAGATCTTCTCACATATCCAACAAGAAGTAACGTATGAAGAATCTGCAAGCTGATAGGGGCTTGTTTCAGAAAGAAAAAGAGAGAAACAAAATAAACAAGAAACATCGTATGAATGCATTTTAACTACTTGATGTTAAACATTTCAAATTGGACAATAGGCAGTATTATTTGATAGGACCTCATCTATCTCTGAGCCTGATCTCTCCTACCACTTTATGGGGCTTTCTTTGAGCATATGACAGTCAGCAATAGAAATTTTAAACTAAATGCTGATGTTTCTTGAGAGTAAGGCATAAAAGCAGAGCTTTCTTTTGCAGAAGACCACTTGTGACAAAGCTTGGCACAGTTTTTGGTCCCACCAGTTAGGAATTAAACAAACAGAAGCTGCACTTTGGATTGATGGTTACCCACTCTTTAGCTATATGTTTTACTGCCCTAACTACTATTCACAGGATGGCTACTACATGCATGAAATGGTTCATAGGGTACGTCAAGGAGAGGGATGTATGTGTCTTACTAGATCAGGGGTCTCCAACCTTGGCAACTTTTATGACTTGTGGACTTCAACTCCCAGAATTGAACTCTGGGAATTGAAGTCCACAAGTCTTAAAGTTGCCAAGGTTGGAGACCCCTGTACTAGATGTTGCTGTTCTGTAGTTTTTGGGTTTTCTATCAGCATCCTTGGGTAAGGTATGCTGGTCATTAACAGTTAACATTGCCCAGGAAAGGAGACAAGAGCAGCTGATTTAAGACACATACTATGCTTAATGCTTAACACATAAGGTGCCATTCGGATAAATATTTATACATTTCCTCCACAATATGAACCCATATTTGGTCATTGACAGAGGATTCCACCAGCATTTACACTTATAGCACATACTCTAACTTCTATTGCTACTAATAAATGATGTTGTGACATGAAAATATGTCTGCTCTGGCAGAGAAATACTTGTGCCTTGCTATACCACTGTGGCATTTATGACCTTGTAGAGTAAGTATGTTCTGTCTAAATATCGGAGCAAGGAGGGAGACATATGGCCCATCAGCTGAACAACATCCACCTGCTCCCACCATCAGGCTCAATAATGAGAAAAGCTAAAACATGTACTTCAACAAAGTACTTTTTAAAGACCGCACATTCTCAGACCAGCGTAAATGTATCTGCATTGTACCCTTCCATGTTGATCCAGGTAACTTTGATCCTTAAGTGATATTCTTTATAGCATTATTTAGAAAAAGAAAAAAAATATAATACTGGTATTACACAGTATTGCTCCCTGAGACAGATGGAACTATCTGCATCATAGTGCAACATCGGTGAAATCCCTAGTTCCCCATAAAAGCAAAGTCATTTTGGAGAAAATAGGATATGAGCGCTCAATTGTTGTAAGAATATTGGCTATTGTTTAAACACAAACATCCTTTAGCTTTGAGCTGAATCACACAGTGACTCTCTTGGCAGCTTTCATCTTTAAATCAATCCATCAGTACGGCTTTTATTTTTAGACGTATGACTTAATTATAGTGACAAAAGACTTCTGGTTCATTGCCATTAAATTTCTATGGATATGACTATTCAGTTGTCCAATGCTTGGGATTCAAAGGCCAAAAGAGGCGTGCAGGATATGAACAAAGAGCGTATCTGCAGTTCCTAAAAAACAGCTTTGCCTTTTTCCAGAAAAGAATCGTGTAGAGACAGAGATCCCAAAAAAGACATGTTGGTTTTAGGAGCAGCAGACAGAAAGAGGTCCACTCCTGGATATTTGAACTCTATTTTGCATTTCAGAAATGCTGCACAACCCTAATAAGTAAACATTGTTGCATTGATCCATTGCGTCTCTTTTAATATTTGGTAATACTAAAAGGAAATTATTGTAAAATCCAGTTCATTAAGAAAATATAAGTCATTCTCACGTCAGCTGCATGCAGATAGATGATACCTTAGTCGAAGAAGAAACTATTAAAGGAACTTTGATTATTCAATTATTTTCCTCCCAGAGTTGAACCATCACTAAAGTACTGCAGAGCCGTGGTGGCGCAATGGTTAGAGTGCAGTACTTCAGGCTACTTCTGACTGCCGGCTGACTGCAATTTGGCAGTTCAAATCTTACAGGCTCAGGGTTGACTCAGCCTTCCATCCTTCCAAGGTCGGTAATATGAGGATCCAGATTGTTGGGGACAATATGCTGACTCTTAGAGAGGGCTGTAAAGCACTGTGAAGCGGTATATAAGTCTAAATGCTATTGCTATTGCTACCTCTAACACAACCAAAGGAATGTATTTGAACTTGCCCTTCATTTTCATGCAAGATATTGCAACTGCATCTTGGGTGCAAAATCCAGTTGCTCTACTCTCAGACAAATGATTAAGAAATCCACAATAGGCGTCAATAGCGGTTCCTGTCAAAGTGAGATTCTTATACCCCGTCAAAGATACTGCTATAATGCACGTTCAGCCAATGCAACTGTACAGTTTACAAAATTAATACTCATTATAAACAGAAAAGCCGATTTAAAAATGTCCTGTATAACCAACCTACATCTTTTTTTAAAAAATAAACCAATACTTAAGGAAGTACTTTGGAATGGAAATTAAAACTGTATTGTCACATTCTGACACTTGGAATGGCTGCTTCTGGATCTGATTTGATCCAGATTTGCTTCTAGCACTCGGGCTAATTCATGACTTGAAGGACACTTGTTCAAAATATCTTTGGATCAACCAGCATGCTTTACGTATTGTTTTGATTTTTGATTTTCCAAACCATGATGAAATCTAGTTACCCTTTAATTTCTCTTAGCCCTTCAAAATGGCTTATTACGAAATGAAAATGGTTGCAAGATCCAGTTGCTCTGCTCTCAGACAAATTATTAAGAAATCCAGAATAGACTTCAATAGTGGGTCCTATCAAAGTGAAATTCTTATACCTTGCCAAAGATAAGAGCTGAACTGCTATAATACATGTTCAGCCAATGCAGCTGTTCATGAATTACAAAATTAATACTCATTATAAATAGAAAAGCCAATTTAGAAATGTAAGGTACAATCAATCTTCACCCTCTTTTTTTGAATAAACCGACACTTAAGAAGTGGGAATGGAATTGGAAACAGTATTGTCACAAATTCTGACATTTGAAATAGTTGCTACAGGATCTCAAAAGATGCAGGTATTGATTGCTGGAGACCTAAGATAGATCCTTTAGATGTTACTTCTGACACCACTTCAAAAAATATAAGAGTTTGTAAATCTTGTGAAATTGAAGTTGACATTACAGCAAAACTTCATATTTATGGACCAATTATCAGGAATGGATATTTTACAAAATATGAATTACATAATTAAACAATTATTAGGCTTTGTCCAACTTTATTATGTGGGGTAACGCCTAAGATAAATTGAACCTGGTGAATATGAGGTTTTCTGAATGGAGATCTATAAAAACGAAGTGTTTTTTTTCTACTGGAAATTTTCTAACATGTTATATTGTTGTCAGCAACCAGAATAATGATATAGATAATGCATACTGTTTAGATGTCAATAACATAATCTTTCAATACATGCTGGGAAATTTCCATTTGAAATCTAAAGCTATAATCATGTCAGTATTCAGGCAGGCACATATATATCTCACATCATCCCACTTTAGAATTTTAAAAACAAAATGTATCACTTGCTCTACTTCACTACCATTCCAGAGTGAAAGAAATATAGAAAGTATTTAAAGAGCTTTCTCCTGCAAAACTGATGATGGGTGAAGAAATGATGGCTAGATTAAATGGAACATAATGCACTGCAAATCGCAGTTGGGAATTCCTCAATCCAGACAAAAGTACAAGCAAGACTGGTATGTGATACTTCTCAACTGCACTATTTTGGATATTAAATGAGATGTATTTGTTTGTACTGATTTAGATGGAGATCATACAGTTCTTTATTAGTACATTATTAAAGATTTGCAGTGCTTTGGATTTGATTCTGAAACAGTGATTTGGAACATGTGGAAATTCAAAGCTATCATGTGTTGCAGCTCTTTAAAGCAGCTGCCTCTTTTCCTAGGATTATGGGGTAACAGATCCCATGAAGAAGAATAGGATCCCAGAAAAAGAGGCAACTGCTTTAATTTGCAGATAGGGTTATGATACGCATACAGCTTCTACTTTTGTACTTCTACACACTCAGAAGTCAAATTTAAAGTTTATAGAGCTATCGACCACATTGCATCATACCTTATAATTACTACAATGGCACTGACTCATCTTGTTCTGATTGATACTGGTTGACTCACAGTGTAGTACAACATTTATCTGTTGGCAGTGGCCGATCAAATTAAGCTATTAACGATGACTGACAGTCATTTGGATAGCAGCAGGTTTCATGGTGATGCTGAAATTAGCTGAAATAAGTGAAAGTTATTGTAAAAGCAATCTATCAACAGTAAACAAAATTATATCCAAAATCTGCTCATTATGGATCAATGTTTGGTTTGTATTATTATGTGGAAGTTACAAATATTGTGAAATGTGGGGCAATTATGGTATACAAAAGCGATGTATTTGCTCTTATTCTCACGGGAGGTTGAGCCCATAATTAGATTAAGATATTTTATACTCAATTTTACAATATATTAAGCTAGCCCATAAGGAAATTAATATTTCCTATAGTTTTAAGAAACAGATTTGCTTTAATTTTCAGATTCTTCAATAGTGAAACATGAAAAATATTTAAAATATGATTGGGCTATAAAAATCTGAACAAAGCGTTGAAATTGACAACTGCAGAACATTTTATTTAATGCTGTCTACTGGTCATTTAGATTTTTAAAAGTCCAGTTATGGGATCTGTAATGCATAAAATAGGATTTTCCACTTTTGCTTTGCTTCTATGACTGAGTAAATACTTAAGGATATATTCTGTTCCACCATGATGATTAAGAAAATCTCTAATTGTTATACTGAAAACAAAATTTGGCTTCTTTTGTAAGCATTTACAGAAGAATTAAATGCTATCTAAATATGTTTTGTCATTGTAAACGTATTTTATTTAAAAATAATTATTAATGCTGTTAATTGATACATGTGCAATAATATTCAATAAAGTACTCATTATTTGAATTTAGGAATCTGGTTGTTCAGCTGGCCACAGTGCTACCTTTTTTCTTCTGATAATACTATTACAGAAATAAAAACAGTGCAGGTTTTTACCTGCCATCTTTTGCCTAGTATTCAGCTGTTACTGGTAATCTTTTGAAAACAGTGCTCCGTACTAACAAAACATTACAAGAGAGATGCATTTTGCTGGCTTGAAAACCACCTTTATCTAAAGATGGGGAAACGGTGTGCAGGTATGCCATAGCAAAAACAGATAGAAAGAAAATGGGCAAATAGAATTTTTAAAAATCAGTAAAGTGCACAATTATTGTCAAACATTCTATTCCTGTTATTCCATTGAATTTACTGAACAGTCATTGTGGACTACAATTTGGCTTGAAAAGAAAAGAGGCTTACAATGCAAACAAACACCTGTTAGGTGCTTCTCCTGAAGACTTTTATAAGAATTGATTGATGCAATTCAAGGAAAACCTACTTCAGCTCTTTGGATGTTGGCCCATTTCCTAGATCCACAAGGGGCAGAAGGATTACAAGTTGCTTAGATGTTTGTCTCCAATTTATTTCAACTTTTAAATGCCAATGTTTTCCAGATCTGCATCTTCCAGGCCAACAATGGCATCTGATCTGGAGATCATGAAAAGTTTCTCTTTATTTGTATACTGTCTCTGAATTTTCAAAGGCTGCTGCTCTGTTTGTTCCTTGCTGGTGCTCTGTGAGGACCCAATTTCCTCACTGGAGCTGACTTCACAGTCTTCAGGTGCTTTATGGGCTGGGGTATTGGCAACAGACTCCAAGGAGGTGCCCGACTCCTCCAGTGGAGTGTAGCCCTTATTGCTTCTGTACTGATCACACTGAGTGCTCTGGGAACCTTTCTGATCCACAGATGGTGTAGGCAGATGAGAATCCCCCAAATCGAGGGATCTGGAGTAGTTGGAAGATGAAGCTTTAGCTAAAAGACTGGAGTCAAGGTCAGTGCTACTACCCAATGTCTGAGAGGGCTCAGGGAACAGGGATCTCCTGGAATCAGGGAGGCAACTTGTGCTCTGGCGTCGAAGCACTACTTTACGCTTGTTCATCCTGGGCAACACTGTCAGTTCTTGCGCCGTGTCAGGGTAGCTGCTTCTGAGATCTTTTAGACTAAGTTCAAATTCTCCCCGAGGAATTTCTCGGCCATCCCGTTCACCCAGCAGCCTCTGCCAGTCACCATAGTCTCCATCAGCCATTTCCCCCTGAGCCAGTGGTAGCAATGTGAAGGTACTCAGTGAGGAGCCCACAATGGAACTGGCAGTGCTGTGCTGGTCCCAACTATCTGTGGGGGTACAAGATGGGTTACGGGCGCTTTGGGCCAATTCAGCTCTTTCTTTATAGATGCTATAAACGGCATCAGCCAAGCTGGGTATTTGCTCTTGTCTAGAAGTGGGGAAGCAGCGAGGTGAGGAAGCCAAGTCAGGAGGGGAGAGGGGTGCACTCACAGATGGGTGCCAGATATTCTTGGTAAGCATGGCAGTGGCTCCCAAGGTTTCTCCTGCTGAGCTACTGCCAGGTTTCAACTCCAGCCCACGAGATTGCACACAGTTAACAAAACCATTTATTGGGACCGAGGTCACAGCAGAGGGAGCCCCATCCTTTGGCCGAAGACTGTGTGCATCTATGACAGTGGAGTACAGGTCCCTCAGATTTATAACCTTAGTCTTCTTGTCACGATTCTCATGCAGCACTGCATTGGCACAAATGAACAGGAAGATGCCAATACCCATGATGAGGGGCCCAAGAACTTTGAGCTTGTCTGAATGCAAATATCTAGAGAAAAGATGGAAAAGCAAATTTGTTGACGGTGATGAGGGGGCAGGCAAAGATGGAGAAAGTGCTTTCTGGTTGCCAGAGAAAGAAGAATTGATGCCTTCTAGGTAAGATTCTCTGGTTTCTTGTGTGTGGTTCTTGGTGTGGCTTTCGGGGGCATTCCCATATGATTGCAATAATGGGCTGTGGCCAAGGCCCCCTGTCCTATAAAGGGGTTTGGGCCAGTAGCCAACCACAGCCAAGGCAATCCCCACAAGCAGCACTAGAATGCCACAGACAGCAATGAGGCCAGAGAAGGAGCAGATTTTGAGCTTGCCTTTCACCACCACCACATCATTCTTGAGTTTTTTTTTTGCTTTGCGCTTGTGTTTGGAGACTTGGCCCTGAGGCCGCAAGGGATCCTGTTTTCTGGCTGAGATCCTCAAGAGGCCTCCAGTGGCGATCATGGCTGGCTATCCAGGAAAAGGTTCCCTACAGCAGCATTGGCTCCTGTGACAAAATAGAGTAAAAGAACGTATGAGCGATAATGTCTTTTAAAGCAATCTTTCTTAAATCTACTCAGTCACTATTGACTAATCAACCTCATGTAAAGAAGGATGTGATACCTATGATGCAACATGAGATACTACCTAGACAAGAGGAAGAGACTCTTTTACAATAACCTATTGATTTTAGTATCACCAAGCTGACCGCATGGTATTAGCTATGCTGCCTGTGGATCATTATCATCATCATCATCATCATCTACTGCTGGATCAACCGAGAAGCTTCCATTTCTTTTTGTTTACAATAATGTAGCATCAGATGAAGTGCTAGAACATTTTCTTCTATGGATATGAATTCTAATATATCAAGGCTTGGAATCTGTTCTGGAGAGAACAAACTGAAATAGACACAAAAGAAGATGCAGAGTTAATAGTTTGAGATTTTACTATTTTGCATAGAGGTCCGTACGTGCTTTACTACTACATACATAAGAACGACTTTGCACACCGCTTGCACTCCGGAACCCGATTATATTCTTTCTATCTATACATTATATTAGCTCTAAAGAACTTTTCTATCAAAATGGCTATGCTTCTGTAGGCTTTTGTAATCTTGGTATTCTTTCATTTAAAAAAAAAATATTCAAATTTTATAATACAACAGAAATGGAAGAAAAAGGGGAAAATAGAAAAATGATAAAAAATAAAACAGAATTTTCAATTCTGCTCTTCCTTCAATTGAGTAATCACCATCTTACTCTTTTCTCCTCCCTTTTTAGCCCTTTCTAATCCCCAAATCTATAAATCATTGGCCAAGCCTTTTCTTCTTTCAGTAACCATTTAAGTCTTCCAATCTTAAAAAGTTTTTATTGTCCCTCTCCCCCAAACAGATCAGCTTTGCAATTTCTGCAAGCTCTGTCCATTTTACAATCCTATCCTCTATTGTAATCATTGTACTTCTCAGGTAGGACTCTCTTTAAAGATTGTTCACAAATCTTTAGCAACTATAAAGTTCTGAAGCCAACAAACTGTTGTGGCTTAGTGAGTGGACAACAACCATCCAAATCAACTTAATTTCTCAGCCCAATTAAAATGGTGCTATTGATTTTTTAAGACTGAAGGATTGCCTCTTTCATATTACTACATCAATCAGCTCCAGTGGTCTTACTGCTAGGTCTACCTCCACTGACTGTTTGATTTACAGGGATTAGATAGAGACTGTTTTATTGGTAACTCCTTTATTGGTAGACATTTTATTGGTGACCAGGCATAATCTTTTCCTCATGATAGTTGACAACTACCTTAGTTAGGAAGTCTATATTGTTTATAGATGGAGTTTATGTTATTGTTTTATGTTTTGGTATCAGTTTTAGGGACTACAGTATAGTATTATGATTTGGCTGACTTGTTTCATTTTTCTTTTGAGGGCTTAACGAATTAAATACTACCTAAATCACATAGACAGACAGCTTATAACTGACATGAATTACATTGGTAAATAAACTATCCTAGGATCAGGATCCCACCCCCCCCACCCCCGAAATTCATGCATGACATCATGCTCTGACTCTAACCCAATTTTACATCTGTCATGTGTACATCCCAAGCCTTGAGAAATGTTAATTTCTCAACATTTCAATTTATTGATAATCCCATCTGATGCTCTTTTCTTCTGGTCATCATGTAACAATTCTACCTTACTGTTTCGTATTATGCTATTTAGGTATACTAATGATGAAAAAGTATATTCACACCTCAATTTTGAATGAAACTTAATTTTAATTATATGCACTGTCTCTTGCAATGGAACTGCATCTTAAGGAGCATTTTTTGTTAAAAAAACACACTTGGGAAAATGATGTGAAAGCACTAAGTGACATTTTTGTTCACACTTGGTTTTGATTAGATAAAGTTCAGAGAGATGCTGTTGTAGAAATTATTAGTGACTAAATTCTTTCACAAAGCCAGTTTCATCAGATCCCTGGAAATTTTTATTATGAGCAAAAATATCTAGTTATAGATGCTCTTAGTAATGATGTCCCTAGCTGAATGCCAGGCCTTAAGTTGCATAAGTACAGGAAGGAGCATGCTCTCTTTGTTAGCTCCAAGGATGGTAACTTTCTCAAGATTTACTATGGCTTTGGGCTAAATAAAAGCAGTTGGTGATGATGTATCATACTTCATATAATCTGAAAAATTGAAGCCATTTTCACATCAATGAATACAATAATGTATATGTATGTTGACATGCATATAGGGGAATGAATGCTACTCCTGTTTAGACTAAGTTAAGACTATTCTTGGAGGCTACAAGTAGAAAATTTGACCCTATTGAGTAGCATATGAGTAATTCAAAACATGTGAGTAATTCAAACTACTGAAACAATGCATTTGTATGCAAAGGAGGTAAACATAATGTGGATTGTAGAAGGCTGTAACAGGCATGGATGGTTGAAGAGGTAAGTTAATTTCACAGCTTTATTCTAAACTGTAGCTCATATTTTTCCCATGCTGCATAAAATTTTTCCTTTGTATATCTATCCTTGAGTGAAACTGGAACATTCAAATCCCTTAAGGGTCCTCTACTGTAAATATAAGTCTACCCATTTCATAGAATCTCTAAACTGCCTTCTACTCAATCTTTCTGGTTCACTATGGGTAGTGAGTACTTGGAAACTTCCTTAACTCTGTCTCAAATCTTCACAACTGGATGCATGTTACAAACTGGTCTGGAGACTAGATTTCTACTTCATATGAATAAATGCTATGGTAGCATTTATTGAAAACTTTGTTAAGCATCTTGAGATATCTTCTTTTGACCCCAAATTTTATTGAGTTGGGGGTTTTTTTGCTACACACTACACCCATTTTACTTTTGTTCTGGCAAAGATCCCACGAGGAATAAAAATTGTGGCCCAGCCTCCTGTAGGTAGGAAGAGGGAAAAAGATTTAGTTTGTTAAAATGATTGTCATTCCGTTTGAACAATAAAAGAATGAAAAAGGAAATCTGCCAAGGTAAATATTTCCTGACCTGATAATTATGAAAGGATTAAGACACAAACAATGTTGCAATGCATGTATTCAAATCTCCACTGCTATATTATGTGGAACTGTTATCCCAGCACATCATGACAGAGGTAGAATTAGAAAGTCAGAAAAATACAAATAAAACAAGCAGCTTTTAGTTTCATAAAATAAACTAATAAGGAAAGCCATGCAGACAAAATTATGTCTGCTGAAAAGTAGTGCATAAGGAAAAAAAACTTTCTCTTTTTATAGTACTATAATTTAATGACCACCTAATGTATCTCAATACTGTGGAGTAACTGGTCTATGGAATTATTCACAAGATAGAAATTGTCACCAAAGTGTGTAAATGAAAGGATATCAAATATATTTATGGAAGTCATGATACTAACATTCAGTACTAGAAAAAGCATGCCTCCAAATACCAACTGGCATGGCACACAAATTTGGAGATGCATTTGTGCTCATATTTTACTTGCATAATTTCCAGAGATAACTGACCCTGTTAGAACTGAAGGCTGGTTTAGATGGCCTTTTGACTGATTCATCAGCAAGCTATATTTGTATGCATGGACATCAGGAGTGAAAACAGAATAATAGTGCTGATTTCTTCCACCCTTCCTTTCATTAACTGCTCACATTAGAGAGTCATGGAGTATAATTTAACATTCCTACATGCATTAATGTGAGTTGGATGGAAAAGAGCATGATACTTTTGAATTAGCAACTGAGGGCAAAAAATGAAAGATCTGTGGAAGGTCAACCAATTAAAGATTAATTTCAACTATTCTATAAAAAATACTTCAAAATCAACTTTATATCTGCCAATTGCAGTTTATACCCTCCCTTTAAAGTTCTTTATGTTGCAGTTTTGGCTTTTTCTATATCAAAATAACCAATATTTAAACATTTTGCATTGTCTTAAAAGGATAAAAAAAGCTTGATGCTTTCATCACACCTTGTGTTCCTGCTTGCATTTAATATTTCCTGTTCTTTTGCTATGAATGTGTACCTTCTTATGGAGATTAGATCAACTAATAAGCTGTTTCCTGGTTTCAGACTATTGTTTTTGAATGAGGCCAAAAGATTAGATTGCAAAAGAAGCTTAGTAATGGTCATCTATCTTGCAAAGGAAAAGCAATTAAATTAGAAAATGTTGGAAATGAAACTGGTGTGTATTGGGTCATTAGCATTATGTATATTATATACTGTCTTGAACAATATAGGGGTTTTATTTAAGTTAGACTTTCTATTTTACTGTTGTTGTTATACTAAAGAAATAGTTGGATTTTAATATCAAAACTTTGTTTTAAGCAGGTCATACCAATGTTTATTTTCTATATAATACTATTTTTTAAAATTTAGGGGATGAATATATTCTCTGGACATATGCCTGATTTGGAATCACGTATGATGTTCAAGGTAACTGGTTATGTAACATCAGTGAATTTGCAGCCTATCGATGAAAGAATGCAGTGGCAATAGAGATACACAATACTAAACCTGTTTTTTTTTAAAGAAAAGACACTATTTTGAAAACCCGGGGAACAAAAAGCTGTTGAAAAGCAGTTTGAAATAATATGCAAGATTTTGTTTATATCACTGCATGAGGTTTTATAATCAGTTATTCAGACAACTGAATTCTGCAGTTCTTCACAAACTGTTCAGAGTTGTCTGAAAATATTAATTAAAGGTCATTCCTTGCTTTTCCCAGAGGGAATGAAATACATTATAAGAATGAAAGGTAACAGCAATCATTTCAACATATCGCATAAAGTTAAATCGTTTGCCTTGAAAACAAAAAAGAAATCAGCATCCTAGGTAAGCTTATTTCCTTCATCAACTAAATCTCCACATTTCCTGAAAATCCCCCGATTCAACGATGTTTGATTAAATGCCATACCCCCCCCGCAAAATAATCCTGATTCTGACAATATACCTCAAGTAATTAATCAACCAATATGATCACTTGCTTCCTCTTTTATTGTATATTAAAATAAGATTTTATTTCACACACACAGAACCCAAAGATTAAGCTTTTAATATGGGGGGATAAACACTTTAGGATACATATAGGCAGGATCAGTGTTAACTAATATGGAAAGTAAAAGAGTCACAGGTAGAATTCCTCAAAAGGAAGCCCACCTACTCTTCATTAATATCATGTGATGAAAAACTCTTAATTCTAGATGGACCCGGGTCTTGGGGAACATGCAGAGAGATATATCAAAGTAAGAGACATCAACGAATTGGTATACCATTACCCTGCTACATAACCAAAGCAATTCCAGAGGGTGTTTCATGCCGTTTTCCAGGATTTCAGAAAGCGTTTCAAGTCTAAAAGGTCTACCAGAGTACATGCAAGCTAGAAGCCCACTCCCGGCTACTTTTCTTTGCCTTTCCCAATGGATGGATGAATGAGTAGAAAAGAAAACCAAACCGGGAGGTGGTTGGGTGGGAAGCCACCTTCCAAGTCCGTCTGGATATAATTTAATCCAGCCTTCCCAAAAGAGCAGCTTGTTCTTGGGAGAGACTTTCCTGGCTGCTGCAAGTCGAAACGTGCCTGCAGGGAGAGAGCCTAATAAAACATTATGGCTGTCATACCTGCTGCTCTGCTGTCCTACATAATGTAATTAGCCAAGTGGCCTGTGCCTCTGGAGGGCGATTTGCGAAAGATGAAGCTAAGAAGATTCCCGGCATGACAGATAGCCTGGGGGGCTAAAGGTGGCCATGCGGAAGATTTTCGCTTTCGCCGTGGGGTCGGTTAAAAGGGAGCCCGGCGCCTCGTTCCGAGTTCCCAGAACAAAACTTCCCGCCGAAGAGACATCCATTTACAGGCACTTTCCATCTGCCAGGCGCCCATTAACCGGAGATCGTCTCAACTCGTCTGTCCCCTCAATTTAGAAGCTCCCGAAGGCGATTTCTCTACGGTGCCATTTCCCCTTTTGGTGCCCCCACGAAGAGAGAAGCCGCCACGAGAGCCACCCATTATGGTGGCCCAGGCGGGATGGGCTCCCAGCCCCGCTTCGGTAGCGGACCGGGGACGCGGGATTGGGAGGGGGGGGGAAGCCGCAGAATCCCCGGGTGTTTTTGGTTCAAAATGGCAGCATTTAACAAACGCACAAGCTCCGTCTGGTCTCTTACCGGGGAAAATCGGGGGGGCGGGAGAGGGGAGGTCAGAACTGCAGGCAAGTTCCTCGGAGCCCAGCGAGAAATCCGGGAGAAACTTTGCAGCCTGGCAGGTGGGAGCCGAAGACCCCGCGGCCCCTCCAGCCCGCCCCCCATCGACTCGGAGCCATCCCCGTCAGAGCAGCGAGGCTCTCGCTCGCCTCAGCCTCGTCGCATCCGCGGCCGCCGGGAGCGGCGAGCAGAAGGAGTTTCTGCAAAGTGCGTCGCCCGCCGCTCCAGCCCGCATCCTGCCTGGCGCTCCGGATTTCGGGGTCGCCCCTCCGCTCCAGCCGCTCCTCCCCTCCCCCTCCGCCTTCCCCGGAGGCTTTTGTTAGGGGTTGCGATTGCGGCGGCCGCTCGACGCGGACGGCGTCTCCTGCCCCGCGGAGCTGCGGCGGCTGCTTCCAGGCTGCTGCGACTCTTGCTCCTCAATGGCTCCGTCTGAAAGCGGCTGCTGTTGCTGCTGCCGGCCCGACTCGCTGCAGTTGCTAGGATACCGGAGCCATGACACAGGGAAATGCTGCAGGATGGCAATCATTATACCTTCCAAACTCCCGTCCCCCCCGCATCCTTTAGGAGGGACCAGAGCCTCGCCCCCACCTCTCCCCGCCGCGCTGTTGCTGCTACCACCTCCCCTTCTCCCAAGCCACCTGCGAGCGAAGTGGCGGGCTCGTCCCTCTCCGGAGCAAGGAAGCCGCGGGAACAAACTCTTGCAGCGAGCAAAGCCCTTTTGACACGCTCGCTCCATACAGTGAGACGGCCGGTCCTTTGAACGAGCGAAACCCCCCCCCCATTATTTTTAGAGATTGCTCTGGCGTCGTTTGATGGGCCGGGAGGAAACCAAATTGTCAATGCGGGGGGGTGGGGCGGCTACTGCTTTCTTTACATATTCCTTCGCTTCCCTTTGCTTTGTGCCACCTCCCCCGCAGCTGCTTAGCCTGCAAAATTCAGAAAACTTAAGGCACGCTCTGCACTAATTTCATTGAAGGTAGTGGCTCAGCTCCAAAGTGAGTATGCTGTGATCTGCATTTTTTTTTCCTTTTAACTTTTCACTCTTCATTTGGATTTTGCACTCCGCCTGCTTGAGGGACTCCTTTTTAAAACTGACTAGTCGGGTTTTTCTTTTTTTATTATTATTATTTCTTAACTTGAGCTGCGTATGGTCTTGCATCCCAGTTTGGCACTTGCATTCCAGTTGCAACTGATTTAGAAAGAAATGGTTTGTTTTTGACTGCCCCTGCTTTCAACTGGCTTGAATAAATAATTGCGAAAATTAATTCTCTGAATCCTGTGGGTGATTTAGTAGAACTCATAAATAATGGAATACATGGACGGTTTCATTTTGTACATGAACAGACTTCTGAAGAGACAATTGTTTTTCACTTTCTCCCAAAACATTATTTCAGGCTATGCTTTAGTTTGTACTGTACATACTGTACAGTTTTAAGTGTTTCAGAAAATCTGGACATCTTCCAAAGTTAACAATTATATGCTACATAAGACTAATACAGTTATTATGACAATTTTGTGGAGTAATCCAAACCATCAGAATGATGTAGATCTCCCCAGGTCCAAAGGCTTCATATCCTGTTGGTGTTCCAAAGGGGTCCCAAGAGCTGCTTCTTTTCCTGGCCTTTTGTGGAGGTGACTGGAGCCTCTTTATACAGGTTTGTTTTCTTCTGTTTCCACACTCTTCATTATTTTTCCACCTCTATCTTCTTTCAAATTTCATATTTTTATTGCCAAGTTTGCTGTTTTACTTCATTTGTAAAATATCCAGAGTCATTGGTATATAAATTTAAGACAGCATATAAATTTAATTAATAAAGTGTATGAAATGAAGTGGACTCTTAAGCTATACCAAATCTCAGAGAGCTATCCCTCTTAATTTAGGCTGCAGTTCTGAACATATTCTGATATTTCGTCCAGGTAAACATCCAGTGCTGCATAGGTCCTAGTTTATGACTTACCTATTCTAGAAAAAGAGATTTATCTGACATACTACTATTTGTTATTTTTTCCCCTCAACATAATAGCTTATGCACAGCTAAAGAAGGCTCTTTTAGTTTCTCAGATGTTTCTTTGGGCTTTTTGAAATCAAAATTTTTTGAAGTTTCTGAATTGCCTTACCTTTCCTAATATTTCAGCCCCTAAATGTTACCCTCCTTGAAAAGACTAAATGACCATTTTAGCATCCTGATAGGTTCTGTTTTTACCCTCTTCAGTTCTGATGGACAGATGAGTAATATGTTGCAGATAGAGAACTACAGTACGCAGTAACCTAATGCAAATAAATCCTGCCTTTTTCAGTTTTTCAGAGCTCTTTAAAGAGCACTCTCAGTTTCTTGGACTGTAAGCAGTCATTATCACATAGAGGAAGCTACTCAGAAGAGAGGCAAAGGGCTTTTGAGCTGCACCTGCTACAGAGAACGTTGGTGTAAGAGGCTTGTGCTGCTGTTACCGTAGTACAAGATGCAAAGCAGAGAGAGGAGGAATGTGTATGTTTTTGCAAAGGAGAAATTCAGTTGAATATTGGATACAGGGATGTCTTTTTTTAATAGTGCACTGTAGACTAATGAAAATCCAGGGAATAGAATGAAAAAAAAAAAACCCAGCTGCTGAAAGGATTTGTAAACTCTTGGCTATCAGGCCCAAAACTATGGTGTTTGGCAGAGGACATACAAATGCCAAGATCAGAGTTGTCTTTGGTCTGCAATTTGTCTATTAGAAGATCTTTCTATCCATCCATCCATCCATCCATCCAATTCTTTGCTTCAGCGCTATTTTATTTGAAATATGTAAACGTTCAGGGAATAAACTACATGCTGTCTTGAACTACATTTAGGAGTATGGCTTGCCATTGAAGATACAGGCTCATCTGATTTTCATAAGTCATTCGATTTCAATTATGTAATTTATATTTATTGGAGCTATTATAATTATTGTAATTATAATGTATTTAAATTGGTGAAATAGATACCTAAGAGAATGTTAGGCTAAAAAATTCAATGGAATTGCCTTATTTTTATGGAAGTAGAGTACTATCTTTCCTCCATCCTTATTAATAATTACTAATTAGTTACAAGCCTATTGAATAATATAGTAATCAGTAATATGTAGACAGATTTAATTATTTATGCAATGCTGTAGGTTTCCTGAAGAGAGAGAATACAGCAGCCTATTTTTTTAAAAAAATCTACTTTTGAGAATTCTTAGGACAAATATTAAATAAAATGCATTTAGTTTTTCAGCCTTAACCCACCCTCACCCCAAACACCCTAGAATTACTTTGTTGCAACCAGGGTAGCTTGGGGTTGGGTCTTTTGCATAGGATGGATCATATCATCTGTAAATATTTTTTCAGTGATTAAGGACCTAAATTAAATGGTCAGTTTGACCTATCAAACCCAGATCTTTTGTCTTCTTATCTACATAATGATACTGTTATTTCTAATGTTTTTTTTAAAGCAAGGACTGACTGCATCTGACTTTATAAAGTAGCCTTGGTCTCCATTGAAGCTGAACAAAATTCTGACCTTGGGCCAACCTGCATTTCTTCTGTACCTCTACTAGGCTCTTGGTGAAGCTTCTTTCCAGACTTACCAACCATTCAATTTCAGGTGCCTATAGATAAGGCAGTGCTTGAACAGTGAAATTCAACAGTGAGTGAAAAATAAATAAAGTTGAAATACCATATTGTTAAACTCGAATCTTTAGCCTGGTTTGCAGCCAAAGTAAATTGGATTATTTTGATTGAATCTACTGGTACTCCTGGGTAGACCCTTTGTTCATTTCTGATGGTTGCTAGCATAGTTTGAAGAGTTTTGTGCAGTATTCTTAAAATATAGAACGTTAAAGAAGATGAGCATCATAAGCAACAAAAGGACATAAGTGGTCTATTTCAAGAACAACACAATCATTTGAGCGTAGTATAGAGTGCTGTGGAAAATTTTAGACATCATTTCCCAAACAGCAGGTCATGAGTGATTTTAGCTAAGTTCACTATCTTTCCTAAATTTTACCACCAACTCGTAGCCAGTAAAACCAACATTTTGTGTTTTTAAAAAATGTGGTTTTATATTTTATAAAGATAACTGAAGATTTATTTATTTAGTCAATTCATCTCGCTGTCCAT
The DNA here is from genome assembly GCA_022577455.1 of Arizona elegans. NCBI lineage: Eukaryota > Metazoa > Chordata > Lepidosauria > Squamata > Colubridae > Arizona > Arizona elegans. Next base: position 41,719,709 of record JAKOOJ010000002.1, read on the forward strand.
CTTGAACAGGATGAACAATATTTAAAATTAAAGTTATTACAACTGCAAAAACCAAAACATAGAACAGCTAAAAATAATACAGCAGTCTCTGACACGACTCGGTGTGTTGGCTCTCCATTAACCCAAAGGCTGGGTGCATCTGGGGCTTTGCAAAAAAGCAGAAGAATTGGAGCCAACTTGGAGGAAGATATTCTGAGGGTGGGAACCAGTGGTGAAATCCAAATTTTTTTACTACCGGTTCTGTGGGCTTGGCTTGGTGGGCATGGTGTGGCTTGGTGGGCGTAACTTGGTGGGTGTGGCACTACTTAACAGCACTTTAGTCCGCTGCGCCACCAAGGCTCTGAACTGTTCAAAATTTCCACTACCGGTTCTCCAGAACCTGTAAGAACCTGCTGGATTTCACTCCTGGTAGGAATTATTGCAGAAAAAGCTGGCCTTGTAACCCCCCCGCCCCCTTGCCAAAGAGAGCATTTACAGTTTTGACAAGTGTCAGGTATCTTATTTGAGATTGGGACAGTGTTAAGTTTGGAGAGAGATGTTCTGGACTACAGATAGTCCTCGATTTACAATAGTTCATTTAGTGATCTTTCAAAGTTACAGCAGCACTAAAAAAAGTGACATATGACCATTTTTCACACTTACGATCTTTGTGGCATCCCCATGATCGAGTGATCAAAATTCAGTTGCTTGGCAATTTGTTCATACTTACGACCGTTGCTGTGTCCAAAAGTCATGTGATAACCTTTTGCAACCTTTTGACAAGTAAAATCAGTGGAGAAGCCAGATTCACTTAATAACCATGTTACTAACTTAACAACTGCAGTGATTCACCTAACAACTGTGTCAAGAAAGGTCATAAAATGGGGCAAAACTCATTTAACAAATGTATCACTTAACAACTGAAATTTTGGGCTCAATTGTGGTCGTAAATCGAGGACTACCTGCACTTACTTAGCCATCCAACATACAGAATAAACAGGATTCAATTATTAGGCATATCATATCTGCTTTACAAACATCTGAATGGCTGCTAAGCTTGAGATTTCTCAATCAGATTTTCAGACATCTCGGTATTCAGCTTTTGTCTTTCTTTTCCAGAACTATAATAATGTATTGATTTTACTGATATGAAAATAGCCGTGATCACATGAAATTTAGGATGATTTAATCCAGGTGGTGGTAAAAATGAAAATGTCATCAACAAGTGAGACGTTTGAAAAATAAGCACAGCAGGCTGTGATTGTACCTATAAAGGCATAAATGGTGCAATTACATATCTTGATTTTTCCTAGCAAGTTTCTGAAATTATTAATGTATAGCTTCATACTTTCATATCTTTTTTAAAAAAACTTGCTTTATCTTTTGATGATACATTTGCTCGTTGATATCCTGATTTGTCATGGTTTCCGGGAGCAGCAAAATATGCATGGTAAATGGTTAATGTATTTTTTAGTTTTCAGAATCACTGATACTGTAATGACCCTTGACTGTGCTGCAAGTATTGAGGGGATTATTTTAGGTCTTATTTATATATATAGCCTGCCATTTAGTGAAAATGAAAGGGAATTTGTAAAAAAAATTAAATAGGATATATGTATGTGTCTGATTTACAAATACAAAGATTCCATATTTAAGACAATGCCTTGATCTAAGAATGCTGGAATACAGATAGTCCTCGACTTATGACCACAATTGAGTCCAAAATTTCTGTTGCTAAACAAGACAGTCAAATGAGTTTTTCTCATTTTACAATCTATCTTGCCACAGTTGATGAGTGAATCGCTGCACTTAACACGGTTGTTAAGCGAATCTGACTTCCCCATTGACTTTGCTTGTCTGAAGGTTGCAAATGTAATCACATGAACCAGGAACACTGCAACCCTCATAAATACATGCCAGTTGCCAAGCATCCAAATTTTGCTCATGTGACCAGGCAATGATCAATGGTCATTAGTGTAAAAAAATTGCTTTTTTCAGTGCCGTTGAAACTTTGGTCGCTAAATGAATGGTTGTAAGTCAAGGACTACCTGTACTTCATCATATATGATAGCATGAATAAAACAGGTTAAATCCAGTACTGCTTACTTTTTACCTCTCTGAAGAGCATTCATTGCTCTTACATACAATCTATTGAAGATATGGTATAACAGTTTTAAAAGCCTGAAATACAAAACATGTTTAATTTTCCTGGTTCCTTAAAAGGTACCTAAAATCATCCTTAATTTTAAAAACTTTATTAATTCTGATTTAACTTACATACATTAGTAAATCATGTTATTTTTATTGGTATTGTTCTACTTTCCTTGGTTTTACATCTTGATTAGATGTACATCCAATAATCACCTAAAACTAAGTATAGTGTCCTAGAAATGTCATAGATAAAATCGTGAAAATTGTTTTCTTCAAGCCAGGGAACTTCTTTTTTATTTTCAACAATTTATCCTCTTTGCTTTCTCCTATGTAGGGCAACATGTTATAATGTCTACAGAAGAGGTGGGACTGGTATTTGTATCAGGGTTTGGGTTTTGGTTTTTTTTTCATTTTGAGGGTTAAATTGTCAGTATTTGTTAAACTTCTTTAGACTTAATATATCCACTTCTTTTCATTCCTTACAAAAAAAATCAGATAATGTAACTGTCAAAACTTACTGCACTTGATCTAACTATTCCAAAGTCGGCTATTATAACCATGGGAGTTCGGGAGAAGGCAGCAAAATATGGATGTCGCAAAGTCACAGTGCAAGTTCTACTGTAACTCTTTTTCAGATGTGTCATTATATTACATGAATGTACATTGGATGGAGCTTGCTTCACAATGCAATGCTTTGCATAGCCCTGAAATCTGCAGATGTAGCTGGTTATCAAGATAACTCAGGATCATAGCAGATAACAGCTTTTTGCATGATTGTTTTGCCTGGGAAACAGATTCTACAGACATGGTAGTTAATGTTTGGCATTAATTCACATACTATATTTTTTATAAGAGTGAAATTGAAACAAATGTGAAGATTTAAACAGTAAAGCCTCAATAGTGAAACCCTTTTCATATTAAGAAGACCTACTATAGCTTTAGTGCCATACTGATATACTGAAAGAAATATGAGAGCTATGTTATTCTAATGCAAAAATATAGCTAACTATTCTTTGGAGAATTTAAGACTTTAGGATTTAAGCAGCAGAGTTTTTTCCAAATAATAACTTGCTCTGTGCATCAGAAGGATTTCAAACTAGATTGTTTTGGTTATGCAGCCAACATTTATTTCAGGCTTATTATATTTTTGTTTTTTCCCTTGTCTCTTCACAATTCACCTTCATGCATTATTATAGATAAAAGTGCAAAAAATATATTTAATATGGTGGAATGTAGTCTGGAGATTCAGAAGCAAAGAGACCGTGAAACCTGGAATGCCTGGTAGGCAGGAAGAGACCAAGGAGAATACTGTATCTATAGTTATGCAGATAATTGCTTTAGTCTGGTAAGATTCTGTCTGTAGGTTAACAACAATAGAAATTGTTCTTAGTAACTCTGTGTCATTCTTGTTTCTTAAGCTTAACAAACTACTAATATAATAAATGTATTTAACTGTAGTAAGTCTGCAACCTTATACTCACTTACTTGGGAGTAACCCAGTGGTGAAATGTAAAATTTGTTACTACCGGTTCTGTGGGCGTGGCTTGGTGGTGGGGATTAATATGACTGGGTGGGCGTGGCCAATTTTTTTTTTACTTTTAAAAACATTTTTTCTACAACCTTAAGAGGTTGCAGGAAAAAAATGCTTTTAAAAGCCTCTGATGATCAGGCAACTCAGCTGGGGTCGCCAGAGGCTTTTAAAGGCATTTTTTTTTCTACAACCTCTTCAGCCAAAGAGGTTGCAGAAAAAAATGTTTTTAAAAGCTTCTGATGATCAGGCAACTCAGCTGAGATCGCTGGAGGCTTTTAAAGGCTTTTTTTTCCTACAACCTCTTCAGCTGAAGAGGTTGTAGAAAAAATGCTTTTAAAAGCCTCTGACAATCCCAGCTGAGCTGCGCGATCATCAGAGGCTTTTTTTTTAACTTTTAAAAGCATTTTTTCGGCCAAAGGTTGTAGAAAAAATGCTTTTAAAAGTAAAAAAAAAAGCCTCTGATGATCGCGTGGCTCAGCTGGGCATGGGGGGGGCACAGGGATTTTTGTTACTGGTTCTCCGAACCACCCGCCCGCCATCGCTACCGGATCAGGTGATTTGGTCCGAACCAGGAGCATTTCACCCCTGGAGCAACCCCCATATAATTTAATGGGAATTACTCAGTAGTAGGTTGCCCCCTGTTCGCACCGGTTCACAAGAACGGTAGTAAAACTGGCAGAGGCTCCGCCCACTGACCCGAATGTCATCAGCGAGCGAAGAGAGCATGCACACGCGGCCCCGTTGCGAACCGGTAGTAAAGGTAAGTAGAATCCACCCCTGGAATTACTTATTAGTAGACCTATTTGCTGAAAGAGGCCTGGCAGGCATTGACAGTTATAATGTCAAAAAGCAAAAATTGTACCTACCGGTATATAGAACATTTAAAAGAAACTGATTGGCACATTGTAAGTGCTGATTATATCTCAAATCTCAAAAGTTTTGCCATTGCCCAAGAGATCACATTCATGAGCTTAATGCAGTCATTGAAAAGCACTTAATGATTGAAAATAATCTTGAGTAGTGACATCCATAGCGAGAGACTAAAAAAATGAGAAGCATTGTATTATGATGTAAGCCCTGGCCAGTAGTTGTCCCTATGGACACTGATGAATCTGCTAGCATACCTCAATACATTACAGTAATCTAATGTAAGAAAAACAAGTCATCTTTGAGATATCATTCAGACTTACTAAAGGTATGTTTTAATGATTCTAATCTATTTTTGGAATTCACTATTTATTTCAAAGGCCAAACATGTTTATTTCAAAGATTGAATCTGTAGCAGAGGAAAGGCATTATAAATGCACATCCTGCACCCACCCCGCAGTCCAACCACACTGCATGGAAAAGAGTCCACAAATGGCCTGTTTATATCTATGTTTGTGTAAAACCAATTGGAACTCTGTGTCACTACAAACTCTATTCAGCCTTCACCATCTTAGGTGCCCTTCAGCAGTATAGCAGCCTCACCAAGGGTTATTTGGAGAATATCGAAAGGCCTGATTAAAAGTAGAAAAGCCACTTGCTATCCAGTGCAGATTCTATGAATAGGGTCAGTATGCACTATTTATAATGACATTTAAATACCCCGTAGGAAAATTTACGTATCCTGTATTACCAGCAATACAGATCCATAGTTAATGTGAATGTCTGATAGATATTAACCTATTTAGTGTCAACAGCTTTGATAAGATAATTCTTTGGCCACCTTGGGTGGGATTGAAAAAGACTGATGTCACATAATTTTAAGCAATTGGCATATTTTGGGTTCACTTTTTGTTTTCCCAAGTCTTTTAATGATTGGACCAAGAGGCGGTGGTGAGGCCCCTCCTCAAGAAGCCCTCTCTGGACCCAGCTGTTTTAGCAAACTATCGTCCAGTTTCCAACCTTCGCTTCTTGGCGAAGGTTGTTGAGAGTGTGGTTGCGCGACAGCTCCCGCAGTACCTGGATGAAACCGTCTATCTAGATCCGTTCCAGTCCGGCTTCAGGCCCGGGTACAGCACGGAAACGGCATTGGTCACGTTGGTTGATGATCTCTGGAGGGCTCGGGACAGAGGTTGCTCCTCTGTTCTGGTCCTATTAGACCTCTCAGCGGCTTTTGATACCATCGACCATGGTATCATGCTGCGCCAGTTGGAGGGGTTGGGAGTGGGAGGCACTGTTTTACGGTGGTTCTCCTCCTATCTCTCCGACCGGTCGCAGTCTGTGTTGGCTGGAGGGCAGAGGTCGACCTCAAGGCACTTGGTTTGTGGGGTGCCACAAGGGTCGGTCCTCTCGCCTCTCCTGTTCAACATTTATGTGAAGCCGCTGGGTGAGATCATCCGTGGTTTTGGGGTGCAGTGCCATCTGTACGCTGATGACACCCAGCTGTACATCTCCACCCCGGACCACCCCAACGATGCCCTTGACGTGATGTCCCGGTGCCTGGAGGCGGTGCGGGTCTGGATGGGGAGGAACAGGCTCCGACTCAATCCCTCCAAGACTGAGTGGCTGTGGCTGCCGGTGTCCCGATATAGTCAGCTGGTGCCATCGCTGACTATCGGGGGTGAGACATTGGCCCCCACGGAGAGGGCGCGTAACTTGGGTGTCCTCCTGGACGCACGGCTGTCTTTAGAAGAGCATATGACGGCCGTGGCCAGGGGGGCTTTCTATCAGGTCCGCCTGATACGCCAGTTGCGCCCCTTTCTGGATCGGGACTCCCTATGCACGGTCACTCATGCCCTCGTTACTTCCCGCCTCGACTACTGCAATGCTCTCTACATGGGGCTCCCCTTGAGGAGCACTCGGAGGCTCCAACTGGTGCAGAATGCGGCCGCGTGGGTACTTATGGGGGCGACATGGCGCTCCCACGTGACATCTCTCCTGCGCGAGCTGCATTGGCTTCCGGTGGTCTTCCGAGTGCGCTTCAAGGTGTTGGTTCTCATCTTCAAAGCGCTCCATGGCTTAGGACCCAGTTATTTACGAGACCACCTTCTGCCTCCGATAACCTCCCACCGGCCAACACGCTCCCACAGAGAGGGTCTCCTCAGGGTGCCGTCTGTCAGGCAATGTCGGTTGGCGACCCCCCGGGGGAGAGCCTTCTCTGTGGGGGCACCCGCCCTCTGGAATGAGCTACCCCCAGGGATACGACTAATCCCGGACCTCCGGACCTTCCGCCGGGCCCTGAAGACTTTTTTATTTCAGCAAGCCGGGCTGGATTAAAAATTTTTAATTGGGTGAATTTTATGGGTAACGGGGTTTTAAATTGGAGAAGCCTAGGATAATTTAATTTTGTTTTAATGTATTTTAATATTTGTATTGTGTGTTTTTAATTCTGGCTGTTCACCGCCCCGAGTCCTTCGGGAGAGGGGGCGGTATAAAAATTTAATAAATAATAATAATAATAATAATATTATGTGGTAACTTCTCAATTAGTAGACTTTCTGTTGAACCCTACTTTTGTCTCTTTGAATACTCCATCATTGTCACTAAGTATATTAGCTGATTAGGTTTTATTTAGGAATTTACTTAATCCATTTGGAAATTGTTTATTTCTCTTGAGGGGTCCTTGATGCTCTCTGAATAGCACTGATGATGTTACCTAGTTAGGGTAATGAAATGACTGCAAGAAAACAAGCTCAGAGAGCACCAAGGACCCCTCATTTCAACCATGACCTACAAATATTCTCCTTTATTTATATTTTTTATTTTCTAGCTTGGTTGGTAACTATCTACAAGCTCATCTGCACTGAGTGGCTTCTCTTCATCCATTTGGATCAAAAAGGGTAGGTTCACCCGTGATTCTTCCCTTAGGAATTATCATCTCCAGGGCCCAGGAGTGGAGTCTTCTTTAGGCCCACTTCTTTAAAATGTCTTGCCATCAGTGATCAGAATAGACTCCACCCTGGAGGGCAGTTATAGTTTTTTCCCCATTTTATTTCGTTTGTTTGTTTTTTTAATTTTAAGCTGTGTATTGTAAGATGGCACATAAAATAGAGAACCGCTAGATTGGAGTGGAATACAAGTCCTAATAAACATATAAATAAGATAAATATTTTCTCCAATTATTAATGTCAGTGATCTATATCAAACTTTGATCCTTTATCATATTTTTTTCAGATGCATATGATGCCAATATTCATATAGTGAATATAATTATTTCCCTGAACTTGAAGTTGTTTGAGGAACTCTGAAGAGCCCTTTCATTATTTTAGCAACTCAGTTCAGATGACCAGGCAATCCTAGATTTCAGATAAAGAGACTCTAGATTTTTTAATGGGTTTGTGTAAATTTCTAATGGATTCCTGGGGCAAAACGGCATGTTCGTTTGGGGAAGCTAAGTTACAAATACAAATTTATATTACTGTGATACAGGCATGAAATATATCCTATAATGGCATTATCAGGTATTTAGTAGTGAACAGTTAAAAGAATGAGTTTTCTTTTTCATTAAAAAAACTAGCTCCTTGATTGCTTTGGTCACATCTATGTTTGCATTTTATTTACACTTGTTTTGTGAGCAGTGCTGGAAGCAAAATATATTCCTACCTTCTTTCCAGGCTCTGAGCAAGAAATCTTGTCCTCTGGTAATCCTTAGCAGCATTATGACAGCATCCTTTAGACTTTTATAAAGATAAATTTTGTTTTCAGTACTATAAAATGAATGTGGACCATATCAAATACACTGGAAGTTAACTGCTTCTATTGGGTTTAATTTACAGTCTCAAGGATTTATAAAGGTAATCATCTGGCCAGGAGTCAAATGTAGAAGAAAACAACTGCTTCATTTTGGTTTGCTGCATATCCTAAAGTTTTAGAAAAGAAAACATTATGGCTATTTTATGTCATGTTACGTAATGACACTTTGCGGAAAAACAGTGCTCTTTATTTTTGCTGCTTCAAAATGGGTTCTATTTCATTAAGTGCTAGGATTGCTTTTGTAAATAAAATGCATTGCTCATACATGACTAGAAGCAGCCATTACTTTCTCTGACTAACATTGAAGAACAACTATGCAGGGAGCACAATGAAAAAATAATAATTCAGAAATAAATCACAGCATGGAACAGAGAGATGAGTGGTAAAGGTAAAGGTTCTCCTTGCACATATGTGCTAGTTGTTCCCGACTCTAGGGGGTGGTGCTCATCTCTGTTTCAAAGCTGAAGAGCCAGCACTGTCCGAAGATGGCTCCGTGGTCATGTGGCCGGCATGACTAAATGCCAAAGGTGCACAGAACACTGTTACCTTCCCATCAAAAGTGGTCCCTATTTTACTTTTTGCATTTTTTACGTGCTTTCGAACTGCTAGGTTGGCAGAAACTGGGACAAGTAACAGGAGCTCACCCTGTTACGCGGCACTAGGGATTCGAACCGCTGAACTGCCGACCTTTCGATTGACAAGTTCAGCGGTCTTAGCCCCTGAGACACTGCGTCCCGTGAAATGAGTGGAGCAGAGCCTCTCACAAAAGTGGTTTGCGCAAGGAGGTGGACATTCAGTACTCTAATGGAATGGCTTGGGTGTGATCCATCACTGGAGGTTTTTAGGATGAGATTGGACAGCCATTTGTCCGGAATGGTCTAGGTAGAGTAGGGGATTGGACTAAAAGACCCTTCTAACTCTGGTATTCTGTAATTCTGTAAATGTGTTATTTAAGATAAAGGTTTCCCTGTCCGGTCATGTCCAACTCTAGGGCTTATCTCCGTTTCTTGGCTGAGGCAGTCAGCATTGTCCAAAGACATTTTCCATGGTCATGTGGCCAGCATAACTATATGTCAAAGACATATAATTTTGGGAATGCTGTTACCTTCCCACCAAAGTGGTACTGACTAATCTACTCACATGCTTTCAAACTACTGGGTGGGCAGTTATTTATTTACACAGTCAGGAATTAGCTGGTCTGATCTCTAACATTCTGAATTATAAACTTAAAAACAATAGCAGTTTTCCCAAGTCAGATTACTACATTTGATCTTTTACAAGTTTTTTCAGTCATTTCTGTATAATAATACATTGAACAGCATTTATATCCCACTTTTTAGCCATTTTGAGGGAGCTGATAAAAGCAACAAAACATAAATTACAAAATACTCCTTATGTGCATCTCCTGAAAGTCTCAAATGCCAGCCCCAAGAGCTTAGCCAAAATTTGTTCACCAAGCTGTATTCTTAATGCGAACAAAAGGGGAAATGATTAATTATCCAGGAAGTAATTATATTAACTGCATTAATTTAACTTAAAATTGAATTTGGTTTGATTCGGTTTTTAATTAATGTTAATCACATTTCATTTTTGTCCTAGCCACATTTATTCATTTAGTATAAGAAAAGCAGCTGAGAGTCAAAATGGTTAAAAAGAATCTGAGTAAATCGCATGGACAAGACTGTACCTGTATATTCTGCAAGGCCCCTCTGGCTTGACAATTTGTTTTCCTGTGATCTACAGAATACTTTGTGCCCCATGGAGATGAACCAAGGCTTACAATACATAAAGCAGGAGGCTTTTACTTCCATGCCAACGGTAATTTACAAATACTGTGATTTTTCCCACTGAAAAGGTTTATTTTTATTTAAATGGATAAAAAGTATCTATGTGGTAAAAGTAAATAGTAAGAATTATTTTTTCTCTCCACATTATTACAACAGCGGTATTCTGGTTCCACAATTTTTCCCATAGATTATTTTTGAATTGTACATAAATTTATAACTATATAATTGTTCCTAATACATAAGATCTTTGGGTACATTTTCTCCTAAATTTGAAGGAAAAATGCAATTAAATCTAATGTTTTAACAAACACATTTTATTAATGCAGACTTTAAAATATAAAGACTGTATCGTGAAATAGGTTCTTTATAAAAATGTAAGTGCCATTATTTATACATCACTTTCAGAAGAGGACTTTGTCAGACTTTATTTTTATAGGAGGATGAATGCAAGATTAGCTTGAAGCTAGCATTTGTCTTGCAAAAAACATCCAATTTCTGCTGTCAGCAGAGGTCACGGTGGTGTTTACATTCCTAATATACATTGTATATGCAGGGTTACAATTCGAATGCTCTTCATGATCCCAGTTTTCTAGGAAAATAAAATAGAACCACTGACAACCAAAATAATGTTCTTCTGCTACTTTATCTACTAAATTACTTTTTTAAAATTATAATTTGCAATGGTTGTTTGGTTTATTTGAGATCTCATAAGAATTTAACTATGGTTCTAAGTTCTGATTTTTCACTGACTTGCACAATACTTTATCAGGAACTTGGAACATTATGCTAAAGTGGATGTTTGAACAACTCATAAATTCATCTCTTTGTAATGAGAGAAGATGACAGTTATGCATGAGTTCCAGATGCTAGACAATTCATATCCTGCTGAAGTTAAACAAATATATATAACTCATATCTTTAGATTGCACAACTGAAGTATAACAGTGAATACTAAATTCACCTTTTCAGCCATTTTTTTTGTGTGCATTCCTTAGACATCTGGAGTCGTCCAAAACCTTGCAAGTAAACCATTAAAAAATTAAGTGGTTCTAGTTCAAAAACAGTTTCAGTTGCAAAAGCAGCAACACTATTTTTTAAAGGGCCTAAAACATCAGTTTTAAGACATCATACCGAGTTCTCTTTCTTTGTCCAGTTGAAACAACACAAAATAAGAGTCATTATCCAAATATGACTTCAGATATCTTCAAAAAGAGCTTTAAGCATCGACTAGAGCTGACAAATTTAGGCAGCTCTTAGAAAATTGTCCTCTAGGGCTTGGGGATTCTGTGTTATAATGGCAATGGATCTGTATACTTGAAGGATAATAAATTGTTTAAATTTTTTTGGCAGGTTATTCCAGAGGGTGGCACACAGGCAGAAATAATATTCAGTAATAAAATTTCATAGATACTTTTGTAACCCACATTCAGGGTAAATAACATGAGTTAGTGAAAGAAAAACAAGAAAAATAAACTTTTTATTTACACTGCCCAGACTCCCTCTATGAAGGGGGTGGACAGCTTAAAAATGAAATAGGTAGGTAGATGATTAGATGATGGATGGATGGATGGATGGATCGATGGGAGAGAGGCAGGCAGGTAGATACAATGTCCATGAAACAGAAAGGAGAAGAATAGTAGATCTGGGAAATAAAAAGATAAAATTATGAATGAAAGCTGAAGTGTCAATGAGGGTCACTGAGACTGGTAGGCATGTATGAAAGCTAGAATATATAGACTGATATTACCCTCCAGTGAATGGAGACAGTGGAAGATATAGGATAAATTTGGAGAAAACCCAGGATTATTCTGCTGAGACATGAATGGACGGGTGTGAATAAGTAACCATTTGGAGACTTAAAAATGAATGAGAGTAGTGAATCGGGGGAATATCAGCTTAGAAGAAGGTCTATTAGTTTTGAATATATACTCTCAGTATAAGCTCATACTTATACATAGCAAAAGAAAGAATATACATTTGAACACACAATTGATTAGACTACTTATTATGTAATATTAAGAGAATGTGAAGAATATAAAAAGAGTTTCTGAATCTGGGACAAACTATTATTTGGTTATGTCAGCAATAGATCTGGGGGAAAATAGACATGAAAGGAATAATAAAGGAGTGAGAGAAATAAGAATCAAATAAGAAAAAATAATTAAAAACAGATTAATCTCCCAGAGAATGAATTGATTAATGTTTAGAAGAATGTGTATATTAGGAAAAATAATGTAGAAAGTATTCAGACCCAGAAAAAAACAACCCTTTGATATCGTGAATTGAAAACTTTTGGATCAAATTTTCCCCAAATATGAAAGTCCTTATCTCTCCCTTGTAATTAAATGGTGACATTTATGATCTTCAGCCACGGTTAGAAATGGAATAATTTCTTCACCTATCAAGATGTCTTGCAGAACTCATCAAACATGTCATCAAGCTTTTATGTTTAATTTGATATTGGACATGTTATCTCACTGTCTTATATCTTTATCTGAAAGTCACTTCAGCAGATGTAATGCAATGTGTGAATGACCTTGGGGAATGAAGGGAAGAGATGCTGCCTAGGAAACAATCCGACAAGAGAGGTAGGAGCTCTTGAAGTATGTATTTTCATACTTTCAAGACTCTGTTAATGTAGTTTTACAATAAAGAATTAATTCATTTAGTCATGTTTTCTGTGTGATTTTTCTGTGTGATATACCTGGGAGGACTGACACCAATAAGAACAGCCATGAAAATCCATACTCATTACATTTTTTTCATGCTTGCTGAACATCTCAGAACATATACAGTAGAAAGTATTTGCTATCAATTCTTCCTTCTGAAAACATAGACATTGTTTCATTTTTTGGAAGTATGAAATGATAGACGGACATTTATATGTATGTATGTATGTATGTATGATATGAGCAAGTACTATTTTTGTCTAGTTTTTGTTTAACATCTACACCTTTATTATTATATGGAAGTTATTAATGTATGAATTTGTTAATGTAGTGGATTATTATGTGTGTTTTCTGCTAAAGAACTGGCACTTTATTGATGCGGTGATAACACATATTATTCCATGTAGTCAAATTTTGGTGTTGTGTTTATAGATGACTATTTTATTTTATATGTATTATAATTTATTATTATTTGAATTTTTTGTGTATTTTCCCCTTATTTATTAAAAGCAATGAAATTTAAAAACATGAGTAAGATGAAATGTTTAGTGAATAATTCAAGATTGAACATGATAAGAATTTCTGATATTTCCATGTTTACTTACATTTATCGATAAGTACGTAGGAGATATTTGGGTCATATTAGAGGTTGAAAGTTGGGAAGATAAATGTATGCACTCTTATTCCCTTCTTACTCTCAGAATATATTACTGATTCTTTTATTATTATCCATTATCTTGAAAACTATTAATTCTGCTTATAAAATTGCATCTACGTTGAATGGGTCAAGAAGTATGGGAAAACAAAGAAGTTTTGGTCAGATGGAGTTGATGAGAGGAATAAGGTAAGATGTTTAAAAGGTGCCTTTGTTGTGATGTGATCTGTGATGAGTTTCAACTGCCGATTCCTCAAGAAGTGGACAAGTTTCTCTGTGCTGTCAATTTGGTCACCTGTTTATTGGACTCAGGCCCCATTTTCATTGTAAAAGAGGCCAAGGAGGTGACCTGTGGTTGGGTTGGTGCTATGGTGTCAGCTGTTGAAGGAGGGAGGCCATCTTTGGACTCAGTGATTGTAGATAACTATTGTCCTGTTTCCATACTTCCAAGGCACCCATCCTTTGGGAGATCTAGTAGCATCTTGTTTATGCTCAAAATGTTCAAAATGAGCACAGTAAAATACATTTTTTTTCTAAAAGTATACATGAAATTGAACATTTAAATGAAATCGATCGTACAAGTTGCTAAATAAATATATTTTATTTATATTTTATACAAATTAATAATGACAATTTTCACAAATCTTTGAGAGATATGTGATAATAGACTCAAGATGTCTGTACAAGAAAAATCAGTCTACAGCATCAAGGAAATAAGTTCACACACGTGCACACATGAATGCATGCACATGCATGGCACAGGCACACATACAGACGCACAAAAGTATGTACATGCATACATATACTTTGAACCAAAGGAAAAGCCAAACTTCAAAATCTTTTTACTTGCCCGTTTTCTTCTCTTACAATCTAGCTCTAGTAGTGGTTTAAAGTGTTTCATTTATTACTTTTGAATATATTGGGAAGCATTAGATTTCTCAATTTGGTCCACAATAGACAAGCCATTCTACATCGGATCATTGTTTTAGACCTGTTTCCTTACCTAAACAGAATGAGCATGGATAGGCAAAAAAGCAGTGCAATGGGAGTGAATTCTGATTTCCTTTTCCTTGTGAGAACCTGACAAGAGCATCAAAAATAAATCTCCCTTCCCTTCCCTTCCATCCCATTCCTGCCCTGCCCTTCAGACTCACGTGACCTGGATTTTGGACAAATTCTGTAGGTTAGCCCATTTGAGGTACTCTGATTCAAAAATTGTTGGCCTATAATGCACTGTTTTTCCAGTTCACGGTCATGACAATGAGAATTTAATAGTATCTAGCTTTCAAATTTTTCCATTTTTAAATGTTGCCTTGAACTTTAAAGTTATTTTTTAGTGATCTTTTATTACACTAAAACATTTTACCACATCCAAGAATTATGTTCTTTTCTTTATAACCAGTTTCCTAGAAAACTTCTTTACTATCTGCGAGTTGACTCAAACATGATAGTGTGCAATTCTTTCTTGTCCACTTTCATTTTCCCTCTTGACAAGTGCACACATTAGAGATAATAAGATTTGTCTGCTTTAAATTACTCGGCCTTCCTGTAGCATGTTCAATATTTTTCCTGCTATGCAGATTGAATAGATTTTTAATTACAATTTTAAATATCCTTATCCACCCACATTTATTGTGAATGAACTATGTTGTGAGCTGCTGAACTTAAATAGATGGAACCTTTGAATTAAAGTGATATCATTTTGTAATTGAGTGCTTTGCCTTGCCTCTTCTTTCTCTTCCCAATTTATGTCAGGATTTCTTAGTCACTCTCTACAAATTTTGCAAAACAGAACAATTAATATGCACGTACTTCACATCTAATATTTCATCCATGTATTGCAATAATAATAATTAGCATGTGTAAAAAACTTATGGTGTGAGAACTATAGACAAAACTATAGCTTTGAATTCATCTCAATATTCTTAAAATGGCCTTTTCAGCTGTATAATGTTTGTAATACAGATTATAGAGATCTATATATTTTTCAAACAAAACAAATTTTATTATTCAAAATAATAAAATAAGAAATAGACTAATGAATATATTGTGTATTGTATGTGTGTGTGTGTGTGGTATACAGTATGTATATATGTGTATATATACATACATACACATGTATACGTGTGTCTCTCTCTCTCTCTTTATATAATACCGTGTTTCCCCAAAAATAAGACCTCTCCAGATAATAAGCCCAATTGGGCTTTTCAGCGCATAATAAAATAACCCTCCCTCAAAATAAGCCCCCCACCAACTATTTACACACATGCCCAGTGGGTTACACCATTTCCTCTGGTTGCTTGCCACGCAAACAACACGATGTGAGGAGGTGAGATGGAAGGGGCAGGGGGGGACAAGTTTGATTGAACTCGTAAGAAGTTTTCTTTTAGAGTATGTTTCCCTGGACACAATGGCGAGGAAAGCAACGGAGCTTAAAAGATAAAATATGTGTCCCGCTTCTAGCCCACTCCACCTGCCACCCCCAAATTTCATCCCTAAAGGGGGCGGGTGGCTAAGCAAGGGGCAGGAGCCCTGCCATGTCCAGCAACCGGGGGGGGGGGGAGAGAAGAGACAGCAAGGAGAGACACGTCTTGCTCCACGCGTTTTGCTTCTCCCCCGCCCCACCTGCCACCCCTCTCGATAAAGAGACGGCGGGGAAGGGAAGCACCTGTTGCCATTGGGGTGGGGTGGGACATGTTGGGCCGCTCGGCTGGTGCAAAGAACAGGGAGAGGTGATGGCAGCGATGGAACATCCAATCCCACACTCGCCGCCTCCTTCACTCCCAAAAGAATAAGACCCCCCCAAAAATAAGGTCAAGCACTTATTTGGGAGGGCGTGTCAAAAGAAAATAAAACCCTGCCCTATTTTCAGTGAAACACGGTGTGTATATATATATAAGAGAGAGATAGAGAGATATTTTTTACAAATGTGTCCAATTACTGTATTTTTTTAAAAAATAATGTATTAAGCTTATCAAGATATAAAATGCAAAGGAAAATGAAAATAATGGGAAAAGGAGAAGGAAAAGAAGTGTAGGGTAAAGACGGGGGAAAGAAAGAAAAACATTAATTTCTGATTCTTTTTAGTGCAGTAGAATAACAAAACATTACAGTAACTTTTCCCTTTTGCATACTTACTATGTACTAACAATTTCTATAAAAACAAACTTATCTAATCAGCAAAAGTTAAAGTTTGATTTTTTTCCATCTCAAGCACAAAATACAGAGGTGGCTTCCAAGTAGAAACAAGTTGAATGTGTTCTTTGACTAAAGCAGTTAATTTAGCCATCTCCATCAGTTCTATCAGTTTTTCCAGCCATTCATCCACTGTAGAATATAAAGTATTTTTCCATTTTTGTGCATAAAACATTCTTGCTGCTGTCAACATATATAACAGCAAAGTTTAAGATTTTTTTTTTTCAATTTCTTTCAGGATAAATTGAATGAAGAGATAGTGACTGGCTCAAAGTCACTTAGCAAGCTTTTACCACATAGTGAGCTGCAGCTGAAAGGTGAACTTCAACCAAGGTTCATCCATACAGAGGCTCATCCACATATTCCTGGTCAATGTATTTTCTTTCCAATTTTGAGTTTGAAAGCACATCATTGTAAAAGGCACAGCCCTCACAGCCACCTTCTTCCTTTGCTCCAGGAAGGAGGCTGCTAGATTAGCTGAGCCCACTAAAGATGGCAGTGAGCTGCTTGAATGCACTGTTGGTGAAAAATATGGTGAAGTCAGACTCCACAGCTGATAAATTTTACTGCGTTCTCACTAAGATCAAGCTAGAAAGCAGGAGACTGTGAGTTCCAGTCCTGCCTTAGTCATGCACGCCAGCTGGGCGATCTTGGACCAGTCACCCTCTCTCAGTCCAACTCACCCTCCAGGGTTGTTGTGGGGAAAATAGGAGGAGGAAGAATGTGTTGCCACCTTGAGTTATTTGAATAAATGTGAAATAGAAATAAACAAACATGATGAAAATAATAAATACTTGGTGGCTTTCTTACAGCAATCAGATAGCAACTCAAATCTAGTACATGGCAGTAGGGGGAGAAATTACATTTCTCATTTCAAAGACACTTTGCCAGTGAGACCAACTTCTCTCTTAGCAGATAACTCTTGAAATTTTGTAAAAGAAGAGACATTTCCTGCCCCTTTAGTTCCTCTCTCTGATTTTAAACATTGCTATCATATCTGTCAGAATATTCATGAACTGGCAGAGACTTAGTAACAAGGTCAGGCAATGAATAGGCATAGCAACTAAGTCAGCCAATTGGGAGATGAGACAGACTGGAGCCAGGCCGTGTCTTAGTCTGCAGCTTCTGAGTCTGTGCAGAGAATTGAAACTGAAACTAAGCAGTCTGTGCATGCTCTCTGCTCTGCTGAAATGAAATTAACTGTTTCATTCTTACCTTGTGTTTTGCTTGTAACTGCTACTAAGTTGAAGAAGAATCTATATTAGTATTGTATTCTTACCTTCATGTATTATTATGTATATAAAGAAGTTAATGGATCCTGCTGCATCAGTATGCCTGTGTGTGCTTTTTGGATTTAATTTCTGCAACAAACTCTGACAATACAGTGTCTTTTTATGCAATGTTCTTTTCTTGAAATCTCTTAGCTTCAACTGTTACAGTGGCTTTGGTTTTCAGTGTTGTATTAATATTTTTGTCCTTTATATTGTTCCATAATTTTATGAAAGGGATTGGTGAAACTTGGTTAGGATAACTTACAAATGCAATAAAAATTTTCAACTGGCCTACCAAATGCCATGCAACAAAAGTATGATTTCAGCATAGTTCAGAATTTACCGTATTTTCCGGCGTATAAGACGACTGGGCGTATAAGACGACCCCCAACTTTTCCTGTTAAAATATAGGGTTTGGGCTATACTCGCCATATAAGACTACCCCTCTTCCAACACACACCAAATAAAAATTAAAAAACATCAACTGCCTCAACACAATGTAAAAGCAGCTGTGCTAGACCCAAAATGGCCCCTGCAACAAGCAGGAACCTCACACAGCCACAAAAGGCGCAAAAAACAACTTTCACACTTTACACACACACAACACAACACAACACAACTGGCTCATCCACAATGTAAAAGCAGCTGTGCTAGACCCAAAATGGCCCCTGCAACAAGCAGGAACCTCACGCAGCCACAAAAAGCGCAAAAAACAACTTTCACACTTTACACACACACAACACAACACAACACAACTGGCTCATTCACAATGTAAAAGCAGCTGTGCTAGACCCAAAATGGCCCCTGCAACAAGCAGGAATCTCACACAGCCACAAAAAGCCCCCCAAAAAATCAACCTTCACACTTTACACACACAAAATTCCACATACAGCTTTGTGAGATTTTGTGTGTTTGTGTAGTTAGAGTGAAACACTACAGAAACACACCACATCTCAGAAAGCTGCACAAATATTATTTTATTTTTATTTTTATATGAAAACTAAATTTAAAACTTCCTAAACTTTAAATGGCTAGGTCTAAAAAAGAACAATTAAAAAAACCCCAATTAACTATTTTTTTTAAAGCTCCCAAAGGGGAAAAAAACTTACCCAATAGAACAGGGGTCTCCAACCTTGGCAACTTTAAGACTTGTAGACTTCAACTCCCAGAATTCTTCAGCCAGCTTTGTTTTTACTGGCTGAGGAATTCTGGGAGTTGAAGTCCACAACTCCTGCCTGCATGATTGCAGGCAGAAAGTGGCTTGCTGATGGAATGGATTCAGGCAAGCGAAGCAAGGCAAGCGTTGCGATTACCAGCTAAGGTAAGCAAGCTGGAGGGGGAAAACTTTTTTCTTTTTACAGGGCTCTGGGCTCTGGCGATCCCAGCTGAGTTGCCTGATTAGCAGGCAATGCAGCTGGGATCGTCAGAGCTTGGATCGATGGCTCTGGCGATCCCAGCTGAGATGCCCGATTGGCAGGCAACTCAGCTGGGATCGTCAGAGCTTGCAGAGTCACGTAAAAGGAAAAAAAGTTTTTTCCTTTAACATGGCTCTGGCATCCCAGCTGAGTTGCCTGATTAGCAGGCAAAGCTGGGATCGTCAGGGCTTCGATCGCCAGAGCCATTTAAGGCTCGTTAGAGTCTTTTGGGCTGGTCTGCCTGGTTACAGGAGAACGACATCCGGCGTATAAGACGACCCCCGACTTTTGAGATGATTTTCATGTGTTAAAAAGTCGTCTTATACGCCGGAAAATACGGTAATAGAAATTGTATTTTCATGATATTCATAGATTGGCATGAGACTGTACAAAAACTTTATTCCCAATGCAGTCAGCTAAAAATGTCTGTGGAGATTCTCTGTCATCCAAATCATGGTTGTCCCCAAAGTGCTTTTTTCATAAGCAACTGGACTCTGTTTTTCCTTGAAGACATTTCGCTTCAAAGTTTGAAAAAAGCACTTTGGGGACAATCAGTTAAAAAGATATCAGTAGTTCTCTTTACTAAAATTGGCTTAGATACTAAGCTGCTGAGTAGAAGAAATAGAGATAGCATGAAATTGCCAGCTTCATTGTTTACCACATAAATGGGTGACAGCTTTGGAACAGTCTGTAAAATTATTGGTGGGATTATCATGGGAAAATGGTTCATATTTATCACAATTGTGTTCCAATCACCTGCTGCCTTCTTTAAGTGATTTCCAAGTACTTTTCCAACTTTGCATTGCTTCAGTGACCTCTTAGCGCCTCTACAAAACTGATAATTTGATTCCTAGGGAACAATAATATTAACATAAGCACTAACATACACTACAAATATGACACTATCATTCGGCATTGATTCTTGTCTGTGTGTCTCAGAAATCTTCCATGTTATCCAAATGCCTTATTTTATTGAAACTGCCCTGGTTTTAGAGAAGCCTTTTCAGGGATAGGGAGTTGAATTTAAGATAATTTGATAGCTCGCAGTGTGTGTGTGTCTGCCTGCCTACCTACCTACCTAAATAAGCCCAGCATTGGTTTCAGAATTGTGATGGTCAGAATAGTTTGGGAGGGGATACAGCAATAAAAACATTCCAATCAGTGTAATGAATTCCGATGGCAATCAAGGAATAGCATAAAGAAAAGCCAAATGCTTTATGCTGATTTAGAATTTTATGTATGTCTCTGCTGTCATCTGGTGGTCATCCTGTTTTTTTAATAGCCCATATATGGTCTATTATAAGACAAAATGGAAATAAAAAAGTAGAACTATAGTATTACAGCAGTTAGCTACAAAACAAGAAATCTTGTTCTGTAGATAACTTCGTTAGGAATAGTTTATATATTAGTTCAAACAAAGTAAGTTACTGTGGTTTTGCATCAGTTTATAGAATTTATATCAGTTTATATAAACAAATGCTGATCTAAGTTGATTTTTAGCTTTGCTCTGGAGTACTACAGAAAATGAAATGGAAGTTTCTGAAGCCCACAACAGTGCTTGAAACATTTGTTTAATTGAGATGCAAGAGAAAATATTAAAGGGAATTCTCCCCTTAAGCCAGGAAAATATCATTGTTAGACCCTATAGGCATGTGCTAAAGCCTTGGTGACTATCAAAAAATACATATGCTTGGCTCCATAACATCTTAGAGTGCAACTTGTGGAGTTCATTTCATATTAATATTAATAAAATGATTTAAAATGGTTCCTGGATTGTTCTTATGCAGAATTCTGAATCTTCCAAGTCATGAATTTCATAATGTGGATATAAAATTTGAACGAATGAAAGCAAATATACATGTCGCAGGATAATGTTGCAGGATCCAATCTGGGTGGTCAGCAGGACCAGAGGTTTAGTCTTCCGAGCTTTTGGATTCATGCTGGAGCCCATCACTTTAGGGAACTTCTCTCTTAGCAGAATGTGTTAATGTATTCTGTTAAGAGAGAAGTTCCTTGAGGATGGACTGCAGCACAAATCCAAAAGCTCAGAAGACTAAACCTCTGGTCTTGCTGACCGACCCAGATTGGATCCTGTAATAAAATCTGCAACCCATCATGGATTCAGATATGAATAGCCTCCTTCTATACCTCAGTATTTTGTTTTACAGTGGAACAAATTTATATACTTAGAATGCTCCTAATCTGATTTTCAAATAAAAGCTTACATTTCTCCCTACTAAATTAATATTGTTCAAGAATGAAAGTGAATTAACAGAAATAGGAGAAAACAGCTATACAATTTTTTAAATCCTTTTTTGAATAAATTGCAAATATCCGGCAGTAAATATCCTAAAGAAGCAAGTAAGTACACAGAGCAGTATTCTTTTGCTTTGTATTTTCTCCCTCTTTTTATCTCTAGTTGACCCATCTTTGGTTAATAATATAACCACCCTCCTTCTGTATTGTTTCTATAGTGGAGACTTTAAGCACTCCTGCAACCTGCCCAGTACCACCATATAACCCTTTTGGAAAATTAAGCAGTGGATTTTCATGAGGGCATTAGAAGTTAAGGAATAAAAAGGGTAAACACAACTTTTATAGAAACACATTTTGGTGACAATAGAACCAATATAACAGGTGGTATTCAGCAGGTTCTGACCAGTTCTGGAGAACCGGTAGTGGAAATTTTGAGTAGTTCGGAGAACCGGTAAATATCACCTCTGACTGGCCCTGCCCCTGTCTATTCTCTGCCTCTCGAGTCCCAGCTGAGCGGGAAAAAATGGGGATTTTGCAGAAACCTTCCCCTGGAGTGGGGTGGGAATGGAGATTTTACAGTATCCTTTTCCTGCCATGCCCATAGAACCAGTAGTAAAAAAATTTGAATCCCACCACTGCAATATAACTTTTTCAAATGGGATAATAAAAGGTGTAATGATGCCATTCACTATATGCCTGCAACAATGAGATAATAACATCCTAAGTACTGTGTAGCCTGAATTGTTATTTTGCACAATTGAGAGGCAGCCATTCTTCAGGCCTTTTCTATTCCATTCCAACCTTTTTTACACCACCTATTTTTTTTCCAGTTCAAATTATGGAGAGGAAAGGAGATGCGAAATGTGAAAAATGGGTCAGAGACTACATGTACCACTGCTGTCTTTTCCCTGCTTAAAAATCTCTATAGCAGCACTTTATGCCTCAGTAAAGATCGGAGACATTTGAGAAGGATAAGCGTTGAATGGAAGGAAGACATTTATGATAACGCTGGAACTTAAATCCACTAATCTGTTAAGGATTTGGTCTATTATGGATTGCTTGCTGAAAATAGAATTTGATAAAATGCAAGCTAAAAGAAAGATAATGAGAAAAGTTAGTAAATAAGGAAGGCATCAATATCACAGTAAAATATTTTTTTCTCTAACAAGCAAAGACAAGGGTGAGAGTTGGTAAAATGTTATTTTAACAACAATAGGAGATCCACAGATTTCCTACACTTAATCAAGAGTACACACAAAGCCCGAAGAGACCAAGAGAACAGTATTTGTAATGAGCAAATCCTAAGAAAATATTGTTCTAATATTGTATTCATAAAGATAAGTAAGTCCAATATGAAATTTAGCAACATTACTTATACTACCTGGAGAGTCACCTGTTTCTTACTTCAAAGAGCATTTCACTATGTTTTATCATTTCTAAATAGCATCTTTCTCACATAAGCTCTTGGACTTGGTGTCTTCTTTTTACAACATTGAGATAGGTACCGATTTGCTTAAATGTTGTCATTTATATCACACGTAATCCCAGAAAATGGTTTTAAGGTGGTGCTACACTTAAGCTTACACTCCTAAGTGGTTCCTAAGACACTGAATCAGAAGCAATGCACAACCCTAGTGTTTACAGATAATTATAATAAATTGAATTTGAAACTTTTCTTAACATAATTAATTAATTAAGTGCCTTGCCTGCTTGCTTTATCTGTTGTACAGGTGGTAGCTGTTGATACATAATTTAAATATCCCTGCTATTCTTATCTTTTCATTTTCAAATTGAAAGTGGAAAGACTTTTAAATAGAAGAGGCTTTCATGTGAACTTTTCCATATGGAAGTGAAAGATTCATGAACAAAGCAAGATAATCCCTCCCCATATCCTCACAGTACTACTGCCAAGTCCTACTTCCTCTTGCTTCAGCCATGCAATTTGGGGCCACTGGTATGACTGAATTAAGAGGAAGCAGAACTGTATACACACACACACAATCCTAGACTTACGACCACAATTGAGCCCCAAATTTCTGTTGCTAAGAGACATTTGTTAAGTGAGTTTTGCCCCATTTTACGACCTTTCTTGCCACAGTTGTTAAGTGAACCACTGCAGTTGTTAAATTTGTAAAACAGTTGTTAAATGAATCTGGTTTCCCCATTGACTTTGCTTGTCAGAAGGTGAAAAAAGGTAATCACAAGACCCTGGGACATCATAAAGATGAGTCAATGGCCAAGTACCTGAGTTTTGATCACGTGACCATGAGGATGTTGCAAAGGTGGTAGGTATGAAAAATGGTTATAAGTCACTTTTTCAGTGCCTTTTTTGACTTTGAACAATCACTAAATGAACTGTTATAAGTTGACTGTGTGTGTGTAATATACATATAGATACATATACACTCATAATAAGTTCATAACAAGCTCGCTTTATATATATATCAGACCATATATCTTATGAAAAACAATTGATTCATCAGAAAAAGAGGAATAGGAAAAGTTGTACAAGGCCTACCTAAATGTTACTGGATTAAGAATTAAGAGGAAGAATAATTTAAGGAACTGTAGATTAATTATTTAATCAACATTAGATAATAGGCTTAGTTGGTAGTTGGGGAATTTTTTTCTTTATTAAAGCTACATTCCTTTGGAACACTCTGATGGACTCAATAA
Source organism: Arizona elegans (assembly GCA_022577455.1). NCBI lineage: Eukaryota > Metazoa > Chordata > Lepidosauria > Squamata > Colubridae > Arizona > Arizona elegans. Next base: position 41,743,971 of record JAKOOJ010000002.1, read on the forward strand.
CTATGGAAGAGGAAGAAAGCAAGTCCATGGTTACAGATATGTGGGGCATCACTTTTTTTCTTCTGCCAGTTTTTTTTACTCTTTGATGCCGGTACTAAATAAAACTGAAGACTTATAAACTTTAAACATAAACTTTACTTTGAAAACTTTGTTTTCATTTAATCTAATGAACTTGATTAGCATTTTATTGTGCACTCTACAAAAGTCAACCGTCAGTCATTCTGAAGCTAATGCACAGAAATCTGGTTGCATATCTGTCTTGCTTGCTCTTGCCCCCCAAATGGAAAATTTTATTTATTTAGAGATCATTTATTTATCATATTTATATGGCCACCCATCCCACAGAACCTGATTCTGGGCTTGTACAATATAATAATGAAATAAAAATATCAAAACAAAATGTTATTAAAATAACTGATGTTATTATTTAAAATACCAAGTGAGAATGTTTGACATTATGAGTAGTGGCCCCAACTCAGGAGATCATTCCCTTTTCCCCCTGGCTTGTTCTTATAGCCAGGTTTTGAGGGATTTCCAGAAGGGTGAAAGAAAGGAGCCAATCTCACCCAGGGCAGGAGAGGCTGAAGAGATGACGTTCCACAAAGCAAGTGTCATGGCATAATAGGCCAGTCTCCTAGGTCCCTCCTAAGTGTAACTCCTTAGTAAACTGAACCTGCAGCATACCTCTTCTGGTACAGTATTTGATGGAACAGGCAGATGTAATTGGAAAGAGGTGCTTCCTCAAATAGAACTTAGATTTATATATCACTTCACAGTGCTTTAAGCAATTTACAGAATCAGCATATTGCTCCCAACAATCTGGATCCTCATTTTACCGACATCAGAAAGATGGAAGGCTGAGTCAAACTTGAGACGGCGAGAATTGAACTGCTGGCAGTCAGCAGAATTAGCCTGCAATACTGCATTCTAACCACTGTGCCACTACGGCTTTCTGCCATAAAGGGCATTACAGCTATTATCATGATAACTATTATCATCTTTGAGGCAAACCCAGAAGCATCACTTGGAGACCATCAGCATTGACAAAATCACCACCAGACAATTGCCAAAGACAACTTTATTTGAAACAGCTTACATTTGGCAACAATACTTTTAAACAACAACATCTCCTATTCCAGGTCTTTAGAAATCCCCAAAAGATGCATAAAAATGCCAATCTTAGTCTAAACATCTGGCTGACTGTGATGAGCCATAATAAGAATGTCCAGTCCCAGGCCAAGTAGGTACAAATACACAAAGGGGTGATTTTGTTCTCTTTGTCCTTCAAAATGATGTTAGTAACTTTGTTCTATTTATGGTCAAAAATATCTGGCAAATTAAGAGAATACCACAGAAAGTTTGTTTTTTTAAAAATAACATAGAAGAATTGAGGGTGCCAAAATTATTATATTTGTAATGGATCAATGCATAAAAAACTTTTCTTATACCCTGTCCAAAATTTTAATGCATATTACAAATAAGAGGCTGCAGTATAGTTTTTATTAGCTTTATAGAGTGAGTCAAAATAAATAGAGGGCAGATCCTTGAACAATAGCATAGCTTTTTTTGACAAAGTCCAATGGCTTAAGCAGGAAATGGTTGCTTACATGTGCTAGTATTATAGTATACCTATAATACATCAAAAACAACTTCTGTCTGAGAAGTTTGTTATCAAAAAGATTATACATTTCCTCAGTACTGGAATTCAATTTTTTTTACTACCGGTTCTGTGGGTGTGGCTTGGGGGGGCGTGGCAGGGGAAGGATATTGCAAAATCTCCATTCCCACCCCACTCCAGGGGAAGGATACGGCAAAATCTCCATTCCCACTCCACTCTGGGCCCAGACAGAAGTGATATTTGCCAGTTCTCCAAACTATTCAAAATTTCTGCTACCGATTCTCCAGAACCCGTCAGAACCTGCTGAATTTCACCCCTGCATTTGTTCCTGATCAAATTGTAAGAAAAGAACAAATATGAACATTTTTTTTTTTTGTTACATTCTGTTCAGCTAAAGCTACAAAGTTTGGTTAATGATCTTGCATGTGTCATCATTTTAACTTAACCGACATAATGCTCTTCAACCAAGCTTTCCAACTTATCCTACTTTACTTGACTTTAGTCACAAATCCTGGTCTCTGGACACTTAAAAGTAATCCTCTGTGAACTTCAATAGCAGTAGCTGTGATGAGGCCAGTATTTTCTCAAGGGTTATTTCTGATACATAAAATGTTTAGATGATTATGTATTATGTATGTATACTTCATATTCCCAGGCCTATGGGGGTAGGGGAGGCCACAAGTGACAAAATTTCATGATTAAAGTACCTCTTTCTAATATGAGATGATGGGATGTGAGTATAAGAGGCTAGAATTTTTGTTATATTATGACGCACTGATGCATATTTCTTGTCTGTTTTCATTATTATGTTTTGTAGCAGATGCCAATTCCCCAAGGTGGTTTCCAAGAAAAGATGACTACAGATTAAATGCAAAAAAGCATAAACTGAAAAGCCAAAATAACAATGAAACATTTAGCAAGGTTGAACAGTTATAGTACTGGGAAAATACAAAAACTTAACCCAAGGCTGAATTACAGTAAAATGGGTAGAAGATAAACCTTTTTGAATCTTAAATAATTGGAAAGTCGTCATTGAAAAAGCCATCTGTTCTCACTTCAGCTCTTGGGGTTCTGAAAGAATACAGAAAAGACACAGCACCTTTCAATACTTTAGTTATCAGCCACTGGACATGAAAATATTTAATGCTATTATCATATTCAGTCCAAATTAGCAATTTACTAGCCACATTCTGCACTAACTTTAAAGGCAGTCCTATGTAAAATGCATATTCTATTATGAAGTTTAAGATAGTTTTGACTTAATTACGTATGTTCGCTGCCTTGAGTTTATATTTAAAAGATGGAATAATAAAAGTTCAAAGCAAGTGCACAGATCTAAATACATGGATGTATCAGCACTGCAGGAAATAGTATGTAGAACATTTATATATAATTCAAATTAAAATATAGTAGTGTTTATTTTGAATGATAAAATTGGCCCCTTTCCTGTTTCTACACTATGCATGCATCAGCTTACACTAAAAAAAGCCTTCTTACTAAAATACCATATGTTGAAGAGTATAAAATGCACTAAGTAAAGAATCCCTACGTTCATTCTATGAGTTTGTGTTAAACATATGTCATATATGAAATACGTGTTTGGAAACAGATGGATATTTTCTCTTATGTTATTCTAAGGAAATGGCTTATTTCAGATGAAACTGGGCATAAAATTATGTTACTGCATTTTCATAATTTTAAAGTAATCATTTACACAAAATTATTCTTTATGCAAATGATAAAGTAGGAACTAGACATTTCAAGCATGATGACAAGCCAACCTTTTAAAATTCATAGCCCTACTCAGATTAAGCCCTTGCATTCGGTGATCTTTGAGTAGTCATCCCAACCAACAGTCCTCAAACTACAGGTTACATGGGCACAAAGAAATGATTGAACTCCATCCATGTTTAAAAATTCACTTTACATTTTTAATGTAATACTTCAAGTTGAATATACTTAAATGTTCTTTTCTCCAAATTACTCCATTGAGTAATGTTATACATACATATACGTACTTACACACACACAACTTATGTTTATATATCTGTATGTATCAGTGGTGGGTTGCCCCCGGTTCAGACCGGTTCTATAGAACAGGTAGTAAAACTGGTAGGAGGCTCCGTCCACCAACCCAACGTCATCAGAATGCTTCTGCGCATGTGCAGTAGGGTGTGCGCATGAACGAAGTGAACGCATGCACGCGGCCCCATTGCAAACCGGTAGTAAAGGTAGGTAGAACCCACCTCTGGTATGTATGCATATTTGTACATGTAAGAGAAGTATTTTATATCCTAGGTAGTTGCTTGTGTAAACTGCAGGCATTAGACCAGCAGTCCCCAACATTTTCAGCTCCATGGACTAGCAGAAGTGGTTGTGGGTGGGAGGGGTTGATTTTGTGCATGCAACCTAGTTTCACAGGCTCGCCTGCCGCTTGCATGGCCCGGTTCCCAATGGGCTGTGGACTGTACTGGTCTGCAGCCCGGAGGTTGGGGATCCCTGCTTTAAACAAAACACAGACAAAAAAGACATGGAAATTTAGGGCAATTAAAAAAAAATTCAAATTATCTAGAAACATGATCAACCAACGTATTGTAATATTAAAAACTGCCAGTCAGCTTTAGCTTTTGAGTATTTATTTTACATTTGTGCTAATGTAGGTAGCCATCTGTCACAAGCTCGTTTATGAAAATAAGCTTAATTCATTATTTAAATGTACTAATAAATATTCACTCATGATGGAATTCCATTACATTATGGTCCCCTTCTGATTCACCCTCCACTTCTAAGTCCCAAGAGAAGCAGCTTCTGAGAATGAGATGTGGTTATATTTCTCCCCTCTTCTTGACAATTCCCTGAGAGCACACAAAGCAACCCATAAATCATCTGCCCCAGTTGAGATAACAGCGCCTCTTCCTTAGGAATCTATTGATTTTCCCCCTCAAGTCTTGTATGCCTGATATGGAAGGAGCCCCCTTGGTATACTTGAAGCTCCATCCATCCTATAGAAGAACTTCTGCTCACTTGACTCCTGCAAGGCCAGTAGCTTCCAAAGACAGAGGTTTTTTGGGCATTGGTCATGAAAACAGTGTACCAATTGAAATTAATTAATATCTGGAGAGAAAGTAAAGAAAAAAAGAGTTTGATCCTAGGTAGAGGCAGATATTTCTCTCTCTGGACACAATGAGAATATATCTGGAGACCAAAACTCCGCATTGGCAACAGGAAGGGCATCTGGCCATTAAACACTCTGTTAGCTCCATTCAGTTGCCCAGACTCAACCCCATAATGGATTATGAGGTAGTTAAAAGATGATGATATGAAAGGAAAGAAAGAAAGAAAAGAAGGAAGGAAGGAATATAAAAAGAAAATAAATATACAAAGTACTTTCCAAACTTTATCGCAAGTATAAATAATTTTGATAACTTTTCACCTCCTCTTAATTTATAATCAGTGATATCTTCATCCCATGTCCCATCTCTAATGTATAAACAAATCCATAAAATATCATGTTTTCAGTCCAGATATCAACAAAAATCCATTAAGAGTTACCAGAAATAACAATATATTTATTTTAAGCCAGATCAAATAAATCAACTTTATATTCCTTAGTTCATTCAAGTAAAGTCATAGATCTTTTACAACTTTTCATAAGATTCATCCAAGCTTTAACAAACGTCCTTTGTAAATCCAATACAAAAGAATTGTCTGGGTCACTCTCTTATTATTTGTAATTTCATTTTGATTTTTAAAACATCAACCAATTTCTTTTGTTTACCCAATGAGACATCCGTTTCCATGTTATTCTTGGAAATGCTAACCACAAGTTAACAAGCTCAGCTCTGTAATCTGTGACTTTCATTTGTTGATTAGAACTCTGTGACCCACTTACTTCAGCTGCTGCCTGAAACTGGCCAGATCTTAATCAGTTTCATCGAAGATTTTATTGTAAATGCCTGCATTGGTGGGAAAATGACTTTTTAAATGACTTTATTATTTTTATTACGTTGTAGTTGCAAATGGTCATTATCTTTATCTTTGTCATTAATTAATAAAATTAAATAAATAAATAATCTGAGGCAATTGTTAAACAAGGACTATTATATTATTGAAAATAAGTGAGATTGCCCTTTAGAAACAGTCAAAAGGACATTTGTAAACCAACAGAAAAAAGGCTGCAACTGTAAGCTATAAAGAAATATGAGAGTTTAATTAGATCAGAAAGGTACTGTGGGACCTTTGTTAAAACTCAGGACTCATTCCCAGTTCTTTTCAAGGAAGAATATTCTTGGAATACAAAATATTCTTGGAATACAAAATGCTAAGAATTTTAGATCTTCCTCCAATGACTTTGCTATGCTTTGCAATGATTTATGATGAGCAATCATTGGTAATGGGATTTTGAATTCTCTCCATTGAAAGTCCACCTAGTATCTACTCTTGAGGGCACCAAATATCTTTTTATTCTCTCTTTTGTGATTAATGTCCTTGCATTGCTACTGGGTGGGGTGGGGGGTGTTAAGTGATTTTATTTCAGTAATTGTGTTTTTATCTATCATTCTTTTGTGATATTTTGGTACTCTGAGAAATTGTGGTATAGGTGATTACACAATTTTAGAAATAATAATAAAACGACTAAAAAACAGTGGTACTGTGTTGAAAACAACCATAACAGTGAAATGGGTTATTAGATATTTCCACTGAAGAAAATGTCATCTGAAATGAAAACTTTTAAAGCTTTGTCATGATTTTTTAAAAAATGTATCATGTTATTTTGAGAAGCTTATGGCAACAATCATATATGTCATCAATATATTTACTGCACAAACCTCTGTATCATACTTTTTTTTTAAACAGAAAGGCATAATAAATTGTAGAAAGCATGTTACTTTGAAATGATCACATGACAAAATAACAGAATTGTGTCTATCTGATTATACTGGCACCTGATAAAAGAAAACATGTTGTTTCTAATTTTGTAATCTCACTCTTCTCTATAAGCCTAATAATTAAAAGGAGGAATAACGTGCCAGAGGATTTGCAAGCCAGGCTTTGCTTTATTGTCCTAGATATAGAAACAGACTTCTCAAATGAAAAAATAATCCTGGAATTATCAAAGTCCCTAAATGTCTAAGAAGGAAATTGCAACCAGAGTTACTGCTCTGTGATCCTAGTCCAGTTAAATAAATAGTGTAGAATTCTCCATAAATTTCCCACATATTTAAGCACTGTTTCCAATTCCTAACCATACAAACCTATTGCTTCTAAAATGAATAACTGAATACAATAAATGATATTTCCCTTATTATCTTTCTTGTCTGCAGATCTTTAATACTGACACATTTCTACTCTCCCTCCCTTTCCTTCTCATTTTATTACTTTATTACTTTATTACTTTATATTTTATTTTATTTTATTTTATTTTATTTTATTTTATTTTATTTTATTTTATTTTATTTTATTTTATTTTATTTTATTTTATTTTATTTTATTTTATTTTATTTTATTTTATTTTATTATTTTATTTTATTTTTTAAATTCGTTTGCTGCCCATCTCACTGCAAGGTGACTCGGGGCAGCATTATCAGGTCATTCTTCTAATACAAACCTGCTTTTGATATCACTCCACCATTGCTTGAAGTGACAAAGCAGACAAACATCTGATCATTTCCAAGGGACTACATTTTTTTCAAACAATTCATATTTTTGAAAAGGGTAGATGTCGTAAGAAGAAAGGACAAAAACAGATGTACAATATATGTCTGTAATGGGGAAAAATAATTGTAAATATTTGTTATATCTGGTACAATATGAGCCCTATTTTTCTCTACAGTACAATAACTTATATTTGATAGGACCTTAGGATAAAGATATTAACACTCATGCTGTGTCTAGAATTTACAAATATATGCATATTGAGATTCATGCATGAGTTTGCATACACAAACATGAATTCATTAAAGAGGAGCAGTTCTCAAAATATCAGGACATATGATAGTATGACATATTTCATTTGTTTGGGAATAAATAAATCAGTACTATGGCTGATACTGCTAGCCTAGGTGCTAATTTGCAAATCAAAAATGGAAAAGTTACATACTGTATGTCTTAACAAAAGAACTGTAAAAACAAGACAGTAAAATACACTGGAGCATAACCTCAACATACTGAAATATCTCTAAGCTTGCTCAGAGCAACATGGCTTAGACAGTGTTGTCTGTCCTTTACCACTTGCTTCTGGGTGTTTTTCAAGAAATATGGGTGAACACATTAAGAGGACCTCTTTGCAAAATTATCAGTGGATTTTGGATGATAAATTACAGCGTGATGACTATAACCTGAAACTGTCAAAGGTTATTTCAAAAGGGTCTCTTGCCCAGATCTCATTTTAACCTTAAGCATCTGCACATAATTTAAAAGTGAGGATGCAGAAAACAAAAACCAGAAGAAAATTATTGTCCAAATAAGGCATTCAAGGCCAAGTGGATCTAAAGTTATCAGTTCCATTTATTGTCCTAAGGAACCAGAAAGAATTTACCCATTAATCCTCATTTACATTGCCAGCAAGGTAGAATACAGGTAGTCCTTGATATATGACCGTTTGTTCAAATTTAAAACAGCACTGAACAAAGTGACTTATGATCCTGCCCTAAGTTACAGCTGCTGCAGCAGCCCCATGGACATGTAAACAAAATTTGGGCAACTGGCAATCTTCCAATCACACAAATGTAGCAGCAGGCCCCATTGCCTATCTTCCCCCTTTCCCTCCCTGCTGTGTACACACCCTCTTCCCAACCCCCCATCACTTCTCAGTCTGCTTACCTTTTCCACAGATCTCTTTCGGGAAGCAACCGCTTTGCCACATGGCCTTCCTACATGGAAGTTGTGCGACACCGTCCCAGAAGCAGGAGCCATTTTGTTCTGGGATTCCCATTTTTTCTGAGCACTTTCCATAGTTTGAAATGATGGATAGAATCAAAGGCTTTTCTATAATCAATGAAGCACATCCTAACATCTTTTTGGTAATTTTTCCCTTGAAACAACATTTCATTGTCCTCAGGACAAAACAGGTAGTCCTTGACTTGCGACCAAAATCGAGCCCAAAATTTCTGTTGCTAAGTGAGACATTTAAGTGAGTTTTGCCCCATTTTACAACTTTCCTTGCCACGGATGTTAAGTGTTAAGTTAGCAACATAGATATTAAGTGAATCTGGCTTCTCCACTGATTTTGCTTGTGAGAAGGGAACACATGACCCTGGGACATTGCAACTGTCATAAATATGAGTCATTTGTCAAGCATCTGAATTTTGATCACATGACCATGGGGATGTTATAATGGTCGTAAGTGTGAAAAATGGTCCTAAGTCACTTTTTTCAATGCCGTTATAACTTTGAACAGTCACTAAATGAACTGTTGTAAGTTGAGGACTATCTGTATATGCAGTTCAGGAAGCTGCACTAAGGACAGGACATGGTGAAACCGATCACTCCAGATTGGCAAAGGAGTCCACCAAAGCTACCTACTTTTCCTTTATGTATTCAATGTACAGTATACTGTATATGAAATAGATATTAAGGGAAGCTGTATTGATAAGTGTGGTTTTAAAATGTGAATAAGAAATATAAATAACCTGCATTATGCCATTATAGTGATGATAGCCTAGAGCTGAGTGTACAACACCATGTACAAGTAGAACTAAAATTAGCCATCTAGAGTAGCCCCATGGTTAGGTAGGTGGCAAATCAATTTAACAAATAAAATATAAAGAACATACTAATGGCAACAGGAGGAACAACCAGTCTTAGACTTGACAATGAAGATATCAAACTTGGAGATCGCTTCTGCCTTTTAGGATCAACTTTCAACAGTAAAAGAAAATGAAAAAGCAGGCAAGAAATGCACTGCAGACAAGCATTCAATAGAGCAGCCACGAAGGCCTTGGAAAGATAATCAAATGCCATAATCTGTCTATGTCTACAAAGATCAGAATTATACTAGCAACGGTATTCCCTGTGACCACTAGAGACGTGAAAGCAAAAAAGATTCATATTCCCAAACATTGGTTTAGATCTAAAATTACATTTCTCCATTTTTATAAGTATTCTGTTTCTTTTAGATATATGATTGTTTTCCAATAGCTACTATTTTGTTGTACTGTATCTGCATCCTTAGGGCATACCAGTTATAGTTTATATAATCTATATAGTTTATATAATATAAACTATATAATATTATATAATATTTAAAAAAAGCAGGATAGGAAGTGTGTTGATGCTTTTTGTTGAATAGTGGGTGCAGTAAGGACACAAGACACACACAGCAGTTACATTAGTTTATTCAGTTCCAGTACAGCAATGGATTTCCTAGCCCCGGCAGCCTCTTTTAAAGGAAGCTGTCTGTGGCTTCAGCCACTGACGTGCTTTTAAATCTCCCGCTCTATTTGCTCGCTTCTAATTGGTCCATTTGAATTGTCATTCAATACTTAACATTTTTGAATTTTGGTATTAGAAAAGACTCCTGAGAATACTATGCATGGACAGCCAATAAAACAAACTAATCTTTGAACAAATCAATCCAGAGCTCACACTTGAGACATAAACGACCAGCCTCAAATTATCCACCTCTGGACATATTATGCAAAGTCTCAGCTCCCTGGGAAAGGCTGTAAGGCTGAGAAAGATAGAAAGAAAGAGAAGAACGATCAGCAGCAAGTTTGATGGGCTCTATTACAGAGGCGATAGTGCAGTATTGGAGACATGACAAAGCAGGTTAGGGATAAATTATCTTGGAGAAAAATCTATCTGTGTGGTTGCTAGGACTTAAAAACAAATTGATGGCACATTATCAACATTAGTAAGATGACCTGAAGAAGGAGGTGGAAAAATAATGTGAACAAAGGCAATGATTAGATGACAAGACAGCAGGATTATGGTGAGGATTAAGGAGATTGTATAAAGTAATTTTGTGGTCATGTCACGGAGGTATCTTAAGAAAAAAATTACATGCTAAAGTGTGCCTAATCTCTGGTTTTTGATTGTAATTGGTTTTAAAAATATTAATGTATTATTCAGTTCTGTCAATTGTAGCAGGGAATTTTTATGTACAAGACATTATTATTCTGCATACCAGCTTTCTGTAAGTGATCCAGATTTTTTTACATTTCACAACCCATTTCCTCCTGCTAACACATCCAGCAGGACCCACATGAGGGTCAATGACAGCCGTCATCTTGCACCCAGCATTCTTCTTTAATAAGAATAATTTACGTTTTTTTACTTGGTTTTACATTTTGCTGCAATAAACTAGGGTTCTTCCAATCAGTGATGAAAGATCAATTACTTTTTGTTTTGATTGTGTTGTGGGTAGTATGGATACAAGTTTGTGTTACATCTGGAAGCAATAAAATGCATCTATTCTATAATGTAAGATAGTGAATGGAAAAATTAAATTAATAGGTATGGTTTAAAAATAAAATAAGTCATGCAGGATGATCTTTTGATCATGGAGTCAGGGCTGGAGGGGAAGAGAAATGCAACTCTTGTCCTACCATAGTTGTAAAGACATAGTTGTACTCCCTTACCTTGAAATTACAGTTTGCATTGATACCTACGGGGGCTTGCTTCTCAACACAAAAATTAATTGTAGCAGAGTTTTTAATAATGGATTAAAGACAGGAATTAAATTGTCCTTTCATACAGTGTTCTGCTTAGGTCACCTCCTGCATTTCATATTCTAAATATTTTACATATTTACAGTCATATCGTTTATGTCCTGTTTCATTTGATTTCCTTACGTAACAACATTCAGTAGAATTCTACTGCCTGTAAAAATCTAGAACCAGTTCATCTGGTATTTGAAAAATAATGTGTTCGGTTGAAGATGGATTGGATTGGAATCTTTAGTGTAAAAATTAATTTGGAATGGATCAACGCTAGCTCTAGTTCTCCCAGTCAAATCTTTTTCAGGTACATTTCTTTGTTTATGTGCATTAACTCATTTTGTCAAATTCCTTTCTTTTGCAAGTCAAGCCATTCGTGAAATGTTCTTAGCACTGAAACCAGACTGTGATGAGTCATTTTAATCAGAGCATTTTATGGAGCAAGTAGGTCAATATGTAGAAATCTGAACAGCTTATTATTTTTTATTTATTTGTTGCTGACATGACAGAAACTTCAGCAAGTCTACTTTTACTCCTTGATCAGAAAGTTTAAAGATCTTGTAATTTTTACTTGTTACTTTTTCTACCAGGAGAGAAAGGGGGAAAAAAAACTACCACAGTGAACTAAAAGGGCCAGCATTTTCAAATCATTAGGAAATTGGTCCTGGAAAAAAAAATGTATATTTACCCTTGAGCAGTTGTTATTCATTCACATTAATAATAATAAATACATTATTTATTATGCTACCATTTTGTATTAAATCTAATGAGGGAATGACAGAAATACAGTTATATCTTGGTTCAGCTGTTTGATGCAAAGATCCCTGGTGTTAAGTCCTCAACTTACGATGGGCGTCCCTGATTGGCTTAGACGCATGGACTTGCCGGCGGGAGAATGTTGCCCTCCTATTGGTTGTTTAGTTTGACAGCTAGAGTATAAATAGCTGTTAAACCCCTTGTTCTCCGTTCTGTTTTTTCCAAGCCTCTACAGCTGTTGTTAGAAATAAAGAGTTCCAGTTTGACTTAACCTGGTCTCGCCTCAGTTAATTAGACCCTGGGTCGCCCTATAGAGCACTGGCAACGAAGGTGGGATACCAGGCGTGAAGAGACAGGTGGTCAACAGCTGAAGTCACTAGCGCTAAGCCAAGGCACTAGCTGAGTCACTAAACGACGATACATCGTTTGAGAAGACAAGTTTCTCACAGAAACAGAACCCGTCCTTATCAGGATGGCACCCCCAACATTCGCTCCCTTCAACCCAGCCACAGAAACCTGGAACTCATACGAGGCTAGATTCGAGTGCTTCCTGGAAGCGAATGACTATACAGGGCTGTCCAGCAGCCGGAAAAGGGCGCACTTTTTAAATGCCTGCGGTCCCGAAATGTTTGCTGTCGCGCTGGCCCTGCTTGCCCCAGTCCCTGTCCAGACAGTGTCATGGGAAGTCCTGAGGGACAAACTCAAGAGCCACTACGAACCCACGCCATCGTGGATAGCTCGAAGGTTCGCTTTCAGACAGATCCTTCAAGCTGAGGGGGAATCCATCAACCACTACATGGCCTCCCTCAAGACTGCCGCCTTGAACTGTGAATTTGCCCAGCTAGAAGACTCCCTCCTGGAGCAGTTCGTTTGTGGCGTAAAAGACTTAAGAATACAACGCCACTTGTTAGAGAAGAAAGAAATTACCCTTGCGACTGCCATAGAGGAGGCTCAGGCGTGCGAACTATCTAGCAGATCTACCTTAGAAATTCGTAAATTGCAAGCCGCCGCTCCTGCCACCAAGCCCAACACTGTCCATTCGGAAGAGGCAGACTCTAAGGTGATCGAGGAGGAGGAGGAGGAGGTTAGCCACCTCAAAACCTCCAAGGGCAAAAGAAATACCTCAGACAAGGACTTCGCAGGATCGCCCTGTCTAGGCTGCGGTGAAATGCATCCCAGAGCGGCTTGTCGTTTTAAAACCACCATCTGCCGCAGATGTGGAAAAAAGGGGCACCTGGCAAGAGTCTGCCGGGCTAATCTGCAAGGCACGCAGCTGAACGCCTCCAGACGACCGTTTCAAAAAACACCCAAGCCAAGCGGTGACTGTTTTGCCATTTCAAAGAGTAACAACGCTCCGGCAGTGTCTGCCCGCCAAGCCAGAGTTAGTTCCAACAAGAAAATCTACATGACGATTACCATAGAAGGAACCCCCTGCCAAATGGAGGTCGACACGGGGTCTTCCAAGTCCCTAATCTCTTGGCACACTCTAAAACAAGTGGTACCAAATATTCAAAAACGTGCCCTTCTACCATGCCAAGTACGCCTCCGGGACTATCAGGGGAATGACATTCCTGTCATGGGTGGCGCCAAGCTCCTAGTGGAGCACAAGACCTTCACTGGCAAGCTTCCCTTGATCATCATTCGAGACCCGTTGCCCAGCCTGCTGGGGCTCGACTGGTTTGGTGCCTTGGGACTTGGCATAACTGGCATCCATTCAGTACGCCCTGATAACTTTGAGGATCTCATGGCCGAATTTGCAGACGTTTTCAACGATGACTTAGGTAAATATAAGGGATCTCCCATCTCCCTCAATTTAGACCCAAAAGTAGCACCCGTTAGATTAAAGCCCAGGAGGGTGCCATTTGCACTCAAACCTCTGGTGGATAAAGAGTTAGACAAACTTATTGCACAGGGCATTCTAGAACCCACCGACCACGCCCCCTGGGAGACCCCCATAGTCCTGCCAATCAAGTCAGATGGGTCTATCCGCATCTGCGCGGACTATAAAAATACAGTAAATAAGGCCCTCCAAGCCCACCCTTATCCTGTACCCGTAGTGCAACACTTGTTGCACTCATTGGGCAAGGGCTCCATTTTTGCCAAACTGGACATGGCGCAAGCCTATCAGCAGCTCCCCGTTGATTCTGCCACAGCTGCAGCCCAGACCATAGTTACACACCGGGGGGCATTCAAATGCCACCGCCTCCAGTTTGGCATTAGTGTGGCTCCAGGCATATTCCAGAGCCTTATGGAGCGACTCCTGCAGGGGCTTCCAGGAGTCGTTCCATATTTTGATGACATCATCATCTCTGCCTCCAGCCAGTCAGAACTTAAGGACAAGCTGAGGACAGTCCTACGCCATTTCAAAATGGCTGGCCTTAAGCTCAAGAAGGCTAAGTGTAGACTCGGGGTGCCCCAGGTTGAATTCTTAGGGTATTTGATAGATGCCTCCGGCATACATCCCACCCCTTCAAAGATAGCTGCCATTAAGCGGGCCCCCACCCCTGGCAACAAAACCGACTTACAAGCCATCCTCGGGCTTTTGAATTTCTACAGCACCTTTTTGCCACACAAGGCCACTGTTGCCGAGCCCCTGCACCGTCTGTTAGATAAGAAATCCCCCTGGTGCTGGGGCCCCCGGGAGGCATCCTCCTTTGAGGCTGTCAAATCCCTCCTGTCATTTGATGCCGTTTTGGTGCAATACTCTGACAGCCTTCCCTTAGTTCTTGCTGCTGACGTTTCCCCCTTCGGGATTGGGGCCGTTTTAAGCCATGCCCTCCCTAATGGCACTGAGGCCCCCATTGCCTTTTATTCCAGGACGCTCTCCTCCACGGAGCACAATTATGGCCAGATCGACAAGGAGGCGCTGGCTGCTGTGGCAGCCGTCAAGCGTTTCCATGACTACCTTTATGGCCGTCCCTTCACCTTAGTCACAGATCACAAACCCCTCTTAGGCATCCTGGCTGGCAACATCGTGACGCCCCAGGTCCTCTCCCCCCACATGTCATGCTGGAATTCCTAGCCGCTTACTCGTATTCTCTCATCTATCGCCCTGGCAAGATTCTGACGCATGCAGATGCCCTCAGCCGCTGCCCTTTGCCCATCTCTGTCTATGATCCCTCTCCTGCTTCTCAGGTCCTCCTCCTTGAGTCCCTGCACCTGCCACTCTCTGCTTCCGATATTGCTACCCACTCTGCTAGAAACCCCATCCTCCGCAGGGTTTTAGACTGGGTATGCAGGGGATGGCCTCCTGGAAATGTAGGTCCTGAGTTCAAGCCATACCACGTCAGACAGCATGAGTTGTCTGTACAGTGAGGGTGTTTGCTGTGGGAAATAGAGTAGTAGTGCCCGCCAAACTCCAGCAGCGAGTTTTGGAATCTCTGCATGAGGGACACCCGGGGATAGTTAGGATGAAATCTTTAGGATGCAGTTACGTCTGGTGGCCAAATTTTGATCAAGCGGCCACTCTGTGGGTCGCAGGGTGCCAGCCTTGCCAACTGTCCCGACCAGCAGCCCCCGCCGCTCCAGTCAAAGAGTGGGAGATGCCAAAGTCGCCCTGGTCATGAATCCATGTGGACTTTGCCGGACCTTTCCATGGGCAGAACTTCCTAGTGGTGGTCGATGCCTACTCAAAGTGGGTGGAGATAGTCGCCATGGCATCAACCACCTCGGCCGCCCTAATCAGGGCCTTGCGAAGACTTTTTGCCACCCACGGGTTGCCCAATGTCATCGTTTCGGACAACGGCCCGCAACTAGCATCTGCTGCCTTCCAGGTCTTCCTAGCAGGACATGGGATACGCCACACCAGGGTGGCACCATTTTGCCCTGCCAGCAATGGCTTGGCAGAAAGGGCCGTGAGGTCAGCCAAAGAGACCCTCTCCCGTTTCACCCACGGGGACTGGCAGGAGAAAGTGGCCCAATACCTGTTGGCACAGCACGTAACTCCATGCCCTTCTACCAACAGGAGCCCCGCAGAACTTCTAATGGGCCGACGTCTCCACACTGACCTCGACCGCTTGCACCCTGCCTACTCTCCAGAGAAGCCCCCTGACTCAACCAGTCGCCACCGCAGCTTCAGTGTTGGCGACTCTGTATATGCCCAAAACTTTGGGGGCGAACCCAAATGGCTACCAGGAACCATTGAGCAAAACACCGGCCCCTACTCCTACCAAATCCGGCTACCCGATGGCAGGCTCTGGCACCGCCATCTGAATCAAATCAGAGCCCATTTAACATTCCATCCAGATAACTCAGCCGGCCCGGATGAGCCCGCAACAGTTCCAACCCCTAACTATACACCAACTGTCCCTAGCTCAAACGCGCCCCCAGAGCCCAACTTACTTGAAGAACCTGGCCAGCAATCCAACGACGAGGCCGACTCGGGTGTTCCAGACGAGTCGCCGGGAGTTCCGCCGGTGACACAAGCACCACCTACTACTCAGGCAGCCACCCCTGAACTGCGTAGATCTAGTCGAACGCGCAGGCGCCCTGCGTATCTGGCCGACTACGCCTGCTCCATCCACGGGGGAAGGGGTGTTAAGTCCTCGACTTACGACGGGCGTCCCTGATTGGCTTAGATGCACGGACTTGCCGGCGGGAGAATGTTGCCCTCCTATTGGTTGTTTAGTTTGACAGCTACAGTATAAATAGCTGTCAAACCCCTTGTTCTCCGTTCTGTTTATTCCAAGCCTCTACAGCTGTTGTTAGAAATAAAGAGTTCCAGTTTGACTTAACCTGGTCTCGCCTCAGTTAATTAGACCCCGGGTTGCCCTATAGAGCACCTGTGTTATTATGCAGATATTGGATCAGGAACAGGATAGACAGGACAATTAAATTCCACTAATCATATTGAATGGACAGTTTTGGAGTCATATTTGTCATGTGCTTAATTTCTTCAAACAGGCTAGCCAGTGGAAGGTAAAGAAAGGAGTCCCTATGGATTTTACTCCACTAGTCGTTGCCGATTATAGGGGGTGGCACTCATCTCTATTTTAAGACCATGAGCCAGCACTGTCTGAAGATATTTGTGGTCATGTGGCCAGCATGAGATTGTGAAGCACTGTTTCTGACATGCGATCAGGATATGAATGTGTACAAATGCCTAGCTCAGAAAGCTTTCTATTTATTTAAAACAGAAGGCATATCTTTTCTGTCAATTATAGCAATAATGCCTAGATTGACTTTGGGGGTTTGGAAGCTAACAAATTCATAGGATACCATTGAGGAACATAAAAAATAGCTCAATGCCCTTATCAATTCTGTAGTCCCAAAGGCAGACTTTGTTATTTCCTCAGACATTATCTATTTATGTGCAGTGACATTGTCCATTCCTTTCTCTCTCATGATAGGTTTTTATTAAAACCTATTATAAAAAGAAAAATAAATGAAATTCCCAGGATGTTCCAGTTACATTCATTTTGTTCCCTTTCACTAGGTAAATCTAGCAGCTGGCCACAAGAGACAGGATGTATGCAATAGGAATGTTTTTAAAAATCTCACATAACAATGCCAATCAAATATAAATTTATTTTCCTTCTTTTTTTAACTCTTGTGAGATATTTGATGCACTTAAATCTGCTGCCTGTAGGCTTCTGAAATAGTTTCTAAATGCTTTTAAAATGCAGCCCTACAGAGAATAAATGGAGTCCAACTAGGAACTGTTGGTGTTTAAGTGAAACATTCTGTACCTGAATGATAACAGTTAATATGCCTGTGTATATTATAAAAAGAAGAGTACTTCGAAAAGAGTGTTTAGCAATAAAGCTATTTGTATTCTCAAGATAGATAAGTAATTTACAGACCATTTAATTCAATTGTTGAAGTCTAAATACAATATAATACTTCTGAATCTATTTTTTTCATGTTATTGTCTGGGTGCAAGCCTTCTTTTAAATCTGCCCTTATAAGAGAAGCTCTGAATTAGACTCAGCTAAATGTCATTAGGGACGTGGTGGCTCAGTGGCTAAGATGCTGAGCTTGTCGTTCAGAAGGTCGGCAGTTCAGCGGTTTGAATCCCTAGCTCCGTGTGACGGAGTGAGCTCCTGTTACTTGTCCCAGCTTCTGCCAACCTAGCGGTTTGAAAGCACGTAAAAATGCAAATAGAAAGACAAGGACCACTTTGGTGGGAAGGTAACAGCACTCTGTGCACCTTTGCTGTTTAGTTATGCCAGCCACATGACGACGGAGACATATTCAGATAGCGCTGGCTCTTCAGCTTAAAAATGAAGATGAGCACCGCCCTAGAGCTGGAAACGACTAGCACGCATGTGTGGGGGGAACCTTTACCTTAAATGTCATTAAATGTATATTTAGTTTCCTGTTCATCTTCTTTATCCTCTTCCTTTACCTATGCTACTTTTCTAACTCTGCAATAGGATAACAGTATTACATAATAAAAACACAGATAAATAAATAATTAAAATCGAATAAATATGCAAATACATTACCCTTAAAATGGATAAAAAATGTGGAAGGATCAGAAATTCAGGAAAGGGATGTTGCAATGTGAAAAGTACACATTTATAAATACAGTTTGCATGTTTTTTAACAATTGTAATAATTTAAGGAATAACTACAACTCAGATAACTTTGATTGTTCTCATAAATATAGATACATTTGTATTGTTATATATATATATGTGTGTGTGTGTGTGTGTGTGTGTGATTACATGCAATTATCATGGTGGTTTAGTGGTTAGAATGCAATATTATACAAGCTAACTTGTATGGCATTTTTATTGGTCCACAGATCATGTACAGTATGTCATTAAAGACAAGTGGTTCAAAGATCTGTTAGCAGGGCCAGAGAAAATCACCTGGAAAACATTCAAGGAAGTTGTTGAGAATTTTTTTGACAACTACAGAGCATCAAACTACATTCAGCTAGTTGACAAATTTCTTAAAGCACTCACTGAAGATTGATTTTCTGCATTCACACTTGGACTTCTTTCGTGAGAATGATTTCACCAGGACATTGCCAAAATGGAAAATTGGTACAAGGGCAACTTGAAGCCATCAGTGCTGGCTGAATATTGTTAGACTCTGTATCATTGGACATTGGAGTACAAATGGCATAAAGGCAAAATAAGGAAAATCAGCAGCAAAATACTTTTAGCCCTGTTAAACTCATGTAGCACGTGGGAAACGTGATTAAATATACTATAGTCATTAAAAGTTATTTTTGTATTTCTCAATATTCATACTGTATGGGATACAATGTATTCCATTTTAAGGGGTCTATCATAATCACCAAAAGTTTTTTGGGAAGCAAACTGTTTGGGGAAAAAAATAGTTGTCCAGAGAAAGTCTACTTCTATAAATATATTTAGAATATATCTGCATTAATGTCTTAAGTATTAACCCTAACTATTTGTTAATATTTAACCTTGAATCTTTCAGGCAATCCCCAGAGAAATCATAGACTAAGCTATGTCACTGAATTATACTGTGGGGCTTGCATGCCTAATTTGGGAAAGTAATACCTGTTTTGCTTTGCTCTAGCAGGTTTGCCATTCTGTTCTGTTTGAATCACTTGTTCCGAATACTTTATTTCATTATAGCCTTTCATTCAGAAAATATGGTGTATATTACATTTGTATGTCTGCTTGATACAGAAACATAGATCTAAAATCTCTATACAAAGTAAGCATAAAATACATTGAAGCAGCATAATAATAGCATAGTGGTGGGCATAGTGGTTAGAATGCAGCACTGCAGGATTCTTCTGCTGACTGCTGATTGCACACAGTTTGGCAGTTCGAATCTCATCAGGCTCAAGGTTGACTCAGCCTTCCATCCTTCTGAGGTGGGTAAAATGAGAAACCAAATTGTTGGGGGCAATATACTGACTCTGTAAACTGCTTAGAGAGGGCTGGAAAGCACTGGAAAGCGGTATATAAGTCTAAGTGCTATTGCTATTCCTCAATCATAAGTAAAACAAACAGAAGCACAAAATCAAGTGAATGGGGAAGTTACACCGGAGTACTGGTCAGACAGAAAAAGCTACAAATAAGCTTTGCATTCTCTGGCAAAATACATTAGGATGGATGGATGTCATCCAAGAGATCAGTCAAGTAGCATTTGGCTCAAGACTCCCTTGAGCCGTTCCTCATGGGGATATGTACTACTGATGTAGAGGGATATTTTTTTTATAAGGCCACCACAGGATTGTGAAAAGTGGATGGCTCAGATATTCATAGTTTTGATATTCATGTATTTAGTTTTAAAAGACTGTTTTTGATAAAGGCAAAAGAGGAAGCCCTTGCATAATTGACTTTTATTTATGCTTGTGTGTGGTTATTATACGATCCAACATTCCCCTTTTTGTATAGAGATTTATTGTAACAGTTTATACTTGTTAATAATATTGCATTATTTAAACGTTTTCTAACACTGGTAGCCTGGCTGGTACTTACCTCTGAGCCTTTTTGGCTTTATTTTTAGCCATAACACAATTTATATCTCTTTGTTTCTGCCAGCCATAAATTTAAAATGAACATAAGCTCATCAACAGTTTCAAACAAAATGCAGACTATAGCTGGGTTAGTCTTACTGAGAAAAAAGATGAAGATAAAAGGCAGATTTCTTGATTTGTTTCGTAAAGCAAATACAGAAGTTTGTGTCTTCTTCTGAATCAAAGTTCAACTCAAAAGACTTGTTTGGAGTTATCGAGGCATGGTTCCCAAGTTGAATTAAAGCCCAGATGCAGTTTAAAACAGAGAGTTGGTATTGCTTTTGACAGCAGTGATCACCTTACCTGAGAAGGTACTCTTTTCCTGTTCAAAAACATTGCCAGCCCGCTTCAAAGCTGACATGTGTTGGCAATTGATGTACATTTCTGCCTCCAGATTGGAGTGTTCCATTTTCTTTTTATAGAGGAGATTGTCATAAGTAAATGCCTTATTCTATAACAAGAGATATGTATATATGTACAGGATATAAAGGGTTAATTTATTCATCCTCCTTTAATGTATTCATGTGTAATCACCCCCCTTTCTTGACTCCTCCCCTTTGATATAAATAGAGAGTGCTTTTACCTCATGCTTGCTTCTCACTGTAAATCTGACAAGAATAAGTAGAATGCCTATTATGAATAAAATCTTCTTTAACTGAAGAAATTGCTTCTGAATTCATCATTGAGTCTGATCCTCAAAATATTGTAACAATCTGGTAGCAGAGGATGGTTAAACTGACTCAATAAAATCCAACATGCCTAAGAAAGAAAACCTCAAGAATAAACAAGAAAGACCCAATACCAGGGCAAATGATAAAGAAACAAAAACAGATCAAGAAATGATCGATGAACCAATAAATACAACAATCAAAGAATCTGAAGATAACACCACAGACATCGAAGAAACAGCAGATGAAACCGACAACCAAGAAGAGAACAAAATAAAAGACAAAGACCTCAGATCGGAGATACTGAGGCTAATAAAAAATCAAAAAGATGACCACAAACTCATCGCGGAACTCCGAGGCTTCTTGGAAGAAAACGGAGCAGCGAGAGAAAAAGACATTGAAAAAGCCAAACCCGAAAATACAAAAATGGTGAGCGAACCTACAACTAAAGAAAAAATAACCAGAAGCAAGACCAGAGGTCCCGCTCAAAATTTTGAAAGGCAGCCATCTTTTCTTCAACCGGCCACAGAAATGAACACGGCTGAACCAATCAGAATGCACCATTCAAAAACTCTGGTGCGAAAAAACACAAAAAATAGCAAGAAATATATTTATTCTTCTGAAGAGTCAGAAACAGATACAGAAGAATCATCCACCGAACAAGAAATCGAAACACCCATGAGAAAACTATTTAAAACGTTTGACACAAGTCTAACAATTTCAAAAGAATCGATAAAAGCCAATAATGCAAAAATACAAAAGAAACGAAGAAACAAACAGACACCTCAAAGCCTGCACGACTCAATCCGGACAACGATGATGACAACGCCTGAACCCAGAGGACCCTGCGAAATTTCCCCCATACCACAAACGATCCAAAGAACAAAATACTCCAAGCAAGAAAGCTTCAAAGAAAAGAGACAAACCACAGCTGCCAGCAGAACACCCAAGATCGAGCCGGAGACTGAATCATCAGAAGGAGAGCACTACGAGGGAGCTACAGCAAAGAGAACCTCTCCCAGCGGCTTCAGCAGAGAAATGATCAACGCGCATGCGCAGATGAACACAGAGAACTACAATGAACTTTATGAAGAAGGAGAACCTTTCAAGCTCATCAGCAGAATACCCACACCATTCTGCAATTTTCAACATCTACAGGACCATGGACTACCCACAGTTGTAAGTAGTGGGAATAGTAATATTGGGAATCTACCTAGTGATTTCCCAAAACTTAGAATTGATGGCATCAATTTACAGGAATGGTGTCAACAAATTCAGGTTGTTTTTATGAAAGAAAATTTATTATTTTTTATAACCAATCCTCCCAAAAGACCTTGGACTCTAAAAATGGACTGCCTGCATCACAGAGCATTCTATTTAATAATTTCTAGCATATCACCTGCCATGTACTACAGTATTAAGCATAATCTTACTGTTTCAGAAATAATTCAATGCATGTTTAAATTGTTTCATAGTGAAAGTGTAGCAACAACCACTAGAATGTCTAAAGATTTCTTTTCAGCCAAATTAAGATCTGGAACCACCATAAGTGAACATTAATATCCTTAAACAAAACCAGAGCAGAATTACATCTAAGAGGAGAAATAATATCAGAACAGACAATGAAAAGCGTTATCCTTAACTCATTAGATTCATCATGGGATAACTACATATCACACTTAGACTCAATCAATCTAGGATACTTATCCATAGAAAGTCTGTCAAATAAGTTAATAGCTGAAGATAATTTGAGGAGAAGTAGATACAATGCATACACAGAACACAAACAGGCAAAAGGGGTAACCTTCCAAGAAAATCACCAAAAAACAATTGAATGTTACAATTGTGGATCCAGAAAACACTCTAAGGGAGATTGCCCCATGTTTCATACGGAAAGACAAAACTGTGATTATAGGGGTAGATATCAAGACAGGCAATCATCTATTGATAGATACAGATATAGAGACTCCCCAAACTACAGAGAACGCAGAAAGGATAGAGATAATTCAAGGGACAGAAAATCAGGATCATTAAATGGATTAGATAAACATAACAATGTCATCACACAAAAATCAAAAAACAATACTTGGCTCATAGTTTCAGGGGCGACTAATCATACAACAAATAACAAGAAAATACTGTCTTCATTCACAAATGATAAATTTATGATAAGAGTAGCCAATCAAGAAAATGTTCAAGTCATAGGGAAAGGAGATGTAAATATACCTGGTTTAGGTAAAGTAGAGGGGGTATTGTTGATACCAGAAATATCACATAACATACTTAGTGCAGTGAAATTAAGCCAAGATTTCAACATAAATATAATCTTCTCTGGGGGAAAAGCAATACTAGAAAAGGATGGGACTAAATTGAATAGTGTAGTTATCGAAGGGGGCCTACCCTTCCTTGTAACAGAAGATAAATGGTTGCATAACATTAATAAAAACACTCATGACGACACCAACATAGACAGTGAACATAGTAACAACAATGACAATGAAGAACCCAATACACACTGTAATCACAAAGACACACCCACTAGTGATACACACAATAACAAAAGACCCAATATAGGCAAACCAATTCATGATGAATGTGCACACATGTTGCATAGGAAATTGGGACATGCAAGTTTCCCTGTAATACAAAAAATGATTGAACATGCTGATGGCGTTAAAATAAAGGATTGTAAAAACTATTTGGAATGCTCAGTATGTAAATCCTCAAAACTCAGAACAAACCCAAAACCAAAGAGGGCAACAAGGACCTCTAACCAAATTTTTGATCTGGTACATATGGATCTAGTTGGTCCATTAACACCATCCATCACATACAAAAAAAGATATTTCCTAACTACTGTAGACGACTATAGCCGTTATGGATTTGTTTATACTTTAAAACACAAAGATGAAACTTTCCAAAAATTCAAAGAATTTTACAAACGTGTAGAAACACAACACAATATCAAAATAAAACAAATCATGACAGATAGGGGATCCGAATTCATGTCAAAAGAATTCTCACAATGGATAAAAGACAACGGAATGATACACTTCACGACTAGCCCATTTTCTGCTTTTCAGAATGGTACAGCAGAACGAAAGAACTCGACACTGCAAACCATGATTAGATGTACATTAGAAGATGCTGGTTTAGGAAAACAATTCTGGTCAGAAGCATTACTATATTCAAACTATACCCAAAATAGGACCTGGTCTAGCATCCTAAATAAAACACCATACGAAGTGATGTACAGTAGGAAACCAAAAATATCACACATGCACATATTTGGAGTTACAGCAGACGTACACATACCAAAACAATTAAGACGTAAGGGAGATAACGTATCCAGAAGGCTCAGATTCATGGGATACGAAACAGGCACAAAAGGATATAGATTCATTGACAATAATAACAAATTCATAGTCTCAAGAACAGCAGTATTTCATGAACAGGCCAACTGGTCTAAGATACATCTTAACGAGATAATCCAAAATACAGAACCAAATATTGAACAACAAGACAGAATAGAAAGAGAGAAACATGAACATAACACACATGATGACAAAAACAAAACATGGACAGGTAACCATACCAGGATAAAAACAGATTCATTAACCAAAAAGGAAGCAAGGTATCTACACGATAATGAAAGCATTCCAATAAGAACAATCAGGTGTAACAGAAAACAATTACCCAATAAGTATAAGGATTATATAATGTGTGTGAATGATGAGACACCAACACCTAACACATACGAGGAAGTGTTGAAACTTCCCATGGAAGAAAGAGAAAAATGGGAATTAGCCATAACAAAAGAAATGAACAGCTTGCGTGAATTAGGTGTATTTACACCAGTCCCTGCCCCTAAGAACAAGACAATTATAGGCACCAGATGGATATTCAAAATCAAAGATTTAGAAGAGGGTAATAAATTATATAAAGCTAGATTAGTCGCACAAGGTTACGCTCAAAAATATCCTGAGGATTACACTGACACATACTCTCCCACTGTAAGAACCGAAAGTGTTAAAACAGCTTTAGTCATAGCTGCTATACTCAATCTTGATGTCTTTCAATATGATGTGCAGACTGCATACTTACATGCAAAGCTCGACAAAGAGATATATGTAAGGGCACCTCATAGCCAATGTACAAATAGAAATGAGACCTGGTTACTTAACAAAAGCTTGTACGGATTAAAACAATCCGGCAAGCGTTGGTATGAATGTCTAGTCAGCGTGCTTAAAAATATGGAATTCAAAGCCACAACTGCAGACAATTGCTTTTTTGTTAGAAAGGAAGGTGAATCATTAGAATTTGTGTTAATCTATGTGGATGATATTTTGTATATAGGCAAACATAAAGAAAAGAAAGACTTATTTGTATCCAAGCTAAGTGAACATTTCTCTTTAAAGTCGCTAGGAAGGGTAAACAAATACCTTGGAGTTCAAATCAATAAAACAAGAAAGGGATTCAAATTATCCCAGAGAGATAAAATTATAGAACTTCTGGAAAAATGCAATTTAAGAGATGCCAAACCTTGCGATACTCCTATGCAGACTGATTTTCTAAGGAATATGGATGAATCTTCACCTGAGTTCGAGAACAATACATTATATAGATCAATTATTGGTTCTCTCTTGTATATATCTAATTGGACCAGGCCTGATATAGCTCTGCCACTTAATTTATTATCTAGACATGTAAGTAAACCACTTATGTATCATTGGGAAGCAGTTAAACGAATACTAAGATATCTAAAACACAGCATAGATTTCTGTCTACTCTTAGAACCCAATAATATTAAAGAACCTATTATCACCAGTTACGCTGATGCAGACTGGGCAGGTGACATCAAATGTAGAAAGAGCACCTCAGGTTATGTATTATTTTTAAATGATTGCCCAATATTCTGGTACACTGGGAAGCAAGATTTAGTAGCGACTTCCACAACAGAGGCAGAATACGTCTGTTTATCTAAAGCCTCAAATAATTTAGGGTGGTTTAATGATTTATTATCTGATATTTGGAAGAATCCAATACTACCATTTGTCATACATGAAGATAATGAGGCGGCTATAGAAATATCAAGATCTGACGCCATTGGTCAAAGGTCCAGACATATAGATATCAAATTTAAACACGTGAGACAATTATCTCAGGATGGATTCATTAAAGCAATCCACTGCGAAACCTCAGAACAAATAGCTGATATATTAACTAAACCTTTACCTTCTAAACAACACAAATACTTGACATCAAAATTACAAGTACTATATAATTCTGAATCCGAATGCAATCATTGTTATATGTCGAATCGGCATTTAGAGGGGGATTTGTCATAAGTAAATGCCTTATTCTATAACAAGAGATATGTATATATGTACAGGATATAAAGGGTTAATTTATTCATCCTCCTTTAATGTATTCATGTGTAATCACCCCCCTTTCTTGACTCCTCCCCTTTGATATAAATAGAGAGTGCTTTTACCTCATGCTTGCTTCTCACTGTAAATCTGACAAGAATAAGTAGAATGCCTATTATGAATACAATCTTCTTTAACTGAAGAAATTGCTTCTGAATTCATCATTGAGTCTGATCCTCAAAATATTGTAACAGAGATACAATGGCAGGACACAAAGGATAAACACTGGCATATAAATGCCAGTGGCACAAAAGAAGATATTGGTTTGAAAGGGGAGGGGGCATGTGAGATTTAAAAAAAAATGTTGGGAGCTGGCATAATAAATTTGTCAACATAATACTGTCCTGAGGGATGCTGGCATTGAAGGCCCAATCTGTTGAGCAGAATGGTGAATATCTGACAGGCTACCTGGATAACAAATAAATCTCATAAATTTATGTTTTTGGAATGGAGGTGTCAAGCCTTGAAATTTGTCAGTTTGGGGTGATTCCATTTTCTCAAGGTTAATGAAGGACAAAGTTCATTCACTGAGTACCATATTTATGACTTCTAGTGCATCATCTTTTATTCCTTAAAAATCTTCTCTGTGACTAGGTATTTCCATTCTGTATATCTATTGAAGTACAACGGAGTAATCCCATCTGAAACTAGAGTCTTCTACAATTATGAATAAAATACTTTCAAAAACATTTTTATGTTATGTCTTTTTATAGTTACGAGAAGCAACAAAAGATCAGAAATTACATTTTATGAATTGGTCACAACTTTAGTTTTATGTAATCAGTACTTAGAAAGATGGCTGCCCACATAAATCACTACTTATAATAAATAAAAGCAACTTTTGTGAATTAGACTCCAAGAAATACATAGTGTTATGTCCTTATAAGGACATCCGCCCAGATTGGCTGCCAGCCACCGGGCGGGAAAGTTTGAATCACTGTCAGGGGCGGTGCGACTGCCGGAACGAATATAAGGAGAGCTCCGGCAGCGCGCAGCCAGTCTTGTTTCTGTTCTAAATAAAGTTACATTGTAACGAGCTGGTCGCGTCTTCCATTCCTGCGCCGATCTAACACTGGTGACGAAGGAATAGGACCAAGAGACGAACCTCGTGGCGCCAAAGCCAACAAGACCAAGACTCCGGCACCTGAACCATAGTAGGCATTTCCAAAGGCATGGCATCCACTGAAGTCACTTTGCCAGCCTTTGCTCCATTCCGCCCAGGGAAGGACAAGTGGAAATCCTACGTGGTCAAATTTCGGCAATACCCGAGAGGCAACATCAGGGATGCCGATGATGACCAAAAAAAGGGCATCTTCCTGGCCAACTGCAGCTCCGAAGTCCTCGACATGGCAATCGATCTCGTAGCACCACGAGACATCGAAGAAGTGCCATGGACGGACCTGCTGCAGATCCTGGAAGACCATTATGCCCCAACAGGAACACCAGTGGTGAACCGTTTCACCTTCCATCAGAGGGACCAGAAGGAAGGTGAGACCATCAAAGAATTCGTGGCCGCCCTGCGCCAAATCGCAGCCAGCTGTGAGTTTGACCATGTAGACAACGCCATCGCTGACTGCGTGGTTTTCGGCATGAGGGATAGAGGCTTGCAAAAGAAATTCCTGAGCAGGAAGAAACTCGTGCTCAAGGATGTGGTGGAGGAAGCCACCGCATCCGAAATCTCGGAGAAAGTGGCTGCCGCAGTAAGCAGAGCAAAGGGAATCCACAAGATTCGCTCAACAGCGCAATCATCAACCAAGGATTCCACAGCTGGATCAGAGTCGGAGGTGGAGTCCACCGTCCACAAGGTATCCAGACCCCCAAGGCGGGAAACCGCCCAAAGAAGCTACAAGGGGGAGCGCTGCGCCAGCTGCAGAGGGGACCATGCCAGGGCAACCTGCAAGTGGAGAGATGTGACCTGCAGACGCTGCAACAGAAGGGGTCACATCGCTGAAGCTTGCAGAGCCGAGGAACCAGCCCCAGAGCCCTCCAGCCACCGTCCCCGCGAAAATCAAAAAGATTACCAGAGATCATCCAAACGGTCCTCTGGCCAATCTAGACACAGGGACGACGAATTTCCCCAGAGCGGAGCGGTCCACCAGACGACCATCGCCCACACAAACTCAGACAATGCCACCAAGTTCCACGTGACCATCCATGTGGAAGGTTCACCCTGCTCAATGGAGGTAGACTCGGGCTCAGTCTACTCCATTATGGATTGGCACTAGCTGAAGCGCCTGCAACCCAGCATCAGCAAGCGAGACCTGAAGCCACTACACTCCAAGCTCGTCGACTTTGGAGGAAACCCCATTGGAGTGTTAGGAAGAGCCAACATCTGAGTCTCCTACAACGAGTTCCAAGGCAAGCTTCCCATCACAGTCGTGGAGAACAGCCGACCGAACCTGCTAGGAGTGGAGTGGTTTAAGCCGCTGGGGCTATACATCGGAGGCATCCACCAAATTCGCAGGGATGAACTCGACAACCTCATCGAAGAGTTCAAAGAAGTCTTCGATGGTAAACTGGGGAAATTTGTGGGGAGGCCAATCTCATTTAATCTGGACAAGGGAATCACCCTGATTAGGCTGAAGTCCCGCCGGGTTCCATTTGCCCTGCGGCCTAAAGTAGACAAACAGCTGGATAAGCTGATCACCCAGGGTGTCCTGGAACCGATTGATCATGCCTCATGGGAGACCCCCATTGTGACCCCACTGAAGCATGATGGGTCTGTGCGCATCTGTGCCGACTATCGTTGTACCATCAACAAGGCATTGGCACAGAGCGCATACCCAGTCCCAGTGGTGCAACATCTGCTGCATTCCCTGGGAACTGGCTCAATTTTTGCAAAACTGGACCTGGCCCAGGCTTACCAGCAACTGCCAGTGGACGAAAAAACGGCGGAGGCACAAACAATTGTCACGGACAGGGGGGCATTCAAATGCAACCGCCTCCAATTTGGAGTCAGCGCTGCCCCCGGCATCTTCCAATCTATGATGGAACGCCTTCTCCAAGGCGTTCCAGGGGTGGTGCCATACTTTGATGATGTACTAATCTCCAGAGAGTCACAGGCACAACTCCTTGAAAGGCTCAGGCTTGTCCTGCAGTGCTTCAAGGCCAAGGGCTTGAGAGTCAGGAGAGATAAATGCATCCTAGGAGTACAGGAAGTCGAGTTCCTGGGCTATCTCATAAATAGCACTGGCATCCACCCCACCAAATCAAAAGTGAAAGCAATCCATGAAGCTCCGAGCCCAAAAAACAAAACGGAACTTCAGGCATTCCTTGGGTTGCTTAACTTCTATGCCATGTTTCTCAAACAGAAAGCCACAGTTGCTGAGCCACTTCACCACCTGCTGGGGAAAACGGCTTCCTGGAAGTGGGGCCAAGAAGAGGAAGCAGCATTCCGAGCCGCAAAGGGACTTTTGACTTCCAAAAGCGTCCTCATCCAGTACAATGAGACGCTCCCCATCAAGCTAACCTGCGATGCGTCGCCATACAGGGTGGGGGCAGTCCTCAGCCACGAACTGCCAACGGCTCCGAAGCCCCAATAGCATACTTCTCTAAAACCATGTCCGGCGCGGAACGTAACTACAGCCAGCTGGACAAAGAAGCCCTGGCCATCGTTGCAGGAGTGAAACGATTCCACGAGTATCTCTACGGGAGGAGTTTCACAATAGTCACCGACCACAAGCCACTCCTGGGGCTCCTCGCAGGTGACCAACCCACCCCGACCTTCATGTCCCCGCAGATGACGAGATGGGCCATCTTCCTAGCCGGCTACTCCTACAGGCTCGTGCACCAGCCAGGCACAGCCATAGGAAACGCCGATGCGCTGAACAGATGCCCGTTGAAGGATCCTGTAGAAGACCCAGCCGCCACGCTCCACCTTTTCCATATAGATGACGACACCAGCTGTCCAGTCTCGTCTGCAGATGTGGCCGTCCACACCCAAAAGGACGCCACACTCTGCCAAATGAGGTCCTGGATCCTCAGGGGGTGGCCATCGGAGAAGACGGAGGAAAAGTTCAGCCCATTCGCCAGAAAACAGAAGGAGCTGTCCACCATGAAGGGCTGTTTACTATGGGGAGACAGGGTGCTGATTCCAAGCACTCTGCAATGGCGGACGCTAGAGACCTTGCATAAAGGGCACCCAGGCATCGTCCGCATGAAGGCCCTGGCACAGAGTTACGTCTGGTGGCCCTCACTGGACAGAGACATCGAAGAATGGGTCTCCAGATGTGACCTGTGCCAAGAAGTATGCCCAGCACCGCCACAAGCCGAAACAGCGAAGTGGGAGACCCCCAGCAACCCCTGGTCGAGGATCCATATCGACTTCGCGGGTCCGATGCAAGGGTGCTACCTCCTCATCGTAGATGCCTTCTCCAAGTGGCTCGAGGTGGTACCCATGGCATCTACCACAACGGAAGCGACGATCCGGGCCCTGTGCCGCCTTTTCGCCACCCATGGACTATCGGATGTGCTGGTCTCTGACAACGGCCCCCAACTCACATCCCTGGCCATGGAGGCATTCCTGGCAGGACTGGGCATCCGCCATGCCCTGTCCGCCCCGTACAGGCCGGCTGGGAATGGACAAGCGGAACAAATGGTGAGACTCACCAAGGAGGCACTCACCAAGATGGGCACGGGCGACGGGCAGGAAAGAATAGACAACTTCCTCCTCACCCAGCACATCACGCCACATGCCACCACCCACAAGAGCCCGGCCGAGCTGTTGATGGGCAGAAGGTTGAGGTCACCATTGGACCGGCTGCACCCCCAATACAGCCCAGAAGTGACTGCAATGGCCAGCCGCCTGCTTCACGCCTTCAGCAAGGGGGATTCAGTTTTCGTGCTGAATTTCAGCGGCTCTCCTAAATGGCTGAAGGGGAAGATAGACAACACAACCGGCCTGAAATCCTACACCGTGGAGCTGGAAGATGGACAGGTCTGTAGACGTCACATCGACCAGCTCCGGAAAAGGTGGGGGGGGAGCGCAAGAAAACCAGCCTGACGAGGGAGGCCTACAACACCCCGAAGAGGTAGGCCTGCAACACCCCGACGAGGTAGGCCTGCAACACCCCGACGAGGTAGGCCTGCAACACCCCTGCGAGGTAGGCCTACGACACCCCGACGAGACCGGCCAAGCACACTACCAGGCGCTATCACACTGACAGTCCAGAGCGGTAGACCGGGGCCAGCTGCATGGGGGATGGCAACACCAACCCAGCGAGGTGGGCACCCGGCACGACAGGGCGAGGGACTACCAAACCAGCCCACGAGTAGACCGGGACCTGCCCAGGGTGGAAGCATCACACCCCGCCAGCGAAGGCAACCCACGACAGCCCTGCCAAGGAGACCTCCACTCCAGGCGAGTAGACCGGGACCATCCGAGATGGGCACACCGCAGCACATGGGTGAGGGTGGCACACAACACCCCGGCGAGGGGGACCCCCGGCCAGCACAGAAGACAACCTGGCAACAACAACCCAGCCCAGATGACCCCAGCCACCAACCTGCGGTAGACCAGGGACTAGGGCGAAGGGAAAGCCGACAACAACCCAGCCAGGGAGGCCTGCGCCACCCCAGCAGGGGAGACCTCCACCAACCCGGGGAGGTAGTCCCACAACAACATCCCGACCAGGTCGATCACCACCGACCCGACAGGGTAGGCCAACACCAGCCCGGCCAAGGAGACCTGCGCCACCCCTGTGAGGTCAGACAGCACGACCCGAGCCAATACCATCCACCGTGGGCAGACCAGACCCGAGGGCACCGATCCGAACCACCCCCCAGACGACAACGAGCTGAACCGCAGCCGAACCGCAGCGCCCGGGAGACCAGGGAGGAGCAAGTGACAGCCTGGGACTTACTGAGACTCAGACGCTCTTCCCGGGTCGGAACCGAGCAGCCCCGACGAGGCGAGAGATCCACAGGCCAGGAGGAAGACCACCAGAACCAGCCATCCAAGGTTTGCTGTCCGGCCAGAGGCGCTGAGGGTGACCCCGCACACTCGCCAGCCGAACCGAGCCCGGTTCCGGGGAGGGAACCAGGAGACACAGGAGCCCCGTCCGTCCAGGTCGGGGACGAGGAAGAAGTGAGACTGCGCAGGTCAGCTAGGGTGCTGAGGCGTCCTACGTACCTGCGTGATTACGTGACTTTGATTAATGAACATTGACTGTTTTCGGACTAAGAGGGGAGGAGTGTTATGTCCTTATAAGGACATCCGCCCAGATTGGCTGCCAGCCACCGGGCGGGAAAGTTTGAATCACTGTCAGGGGCGGTGCGACTGCCGGAGCGAATATAAGGAAAGCTCCGGCAGCGTGCAGCCAGTTTTGTTTCTGTTCTAAATAAAGTTACATTGTAATGAGCTGGTTGCGTCTTCCATTCCTGCGCCGATCTAACACATAGCACAGGACAGTATGAAGCAATGCAGTGTGAATTTCAATCCTGTATTAACTTACTTTCAGAAATTCAGAAGCAGATTTTTTTTGTTTCCCTATTTTCAAAAATTACAAGAATGAGAATGTTGTTGAGGATGAACAATATTATGTAAGGTATAAAAGTCTGATATGAGAGATGGGTCTAAGGGCACAATGCAACTGCATACAAAGTTTTTTTTCCTTCTCCTTCCAGAACATAATAAATGATCAATAAAAGTCAATTTTTCCAAAATATTTTTTAAAGTCTTATCTGGGATCTCTCAAACTGATACAAAAATGAACACTTTCCCCAATATAAGCAGTATACATAGCAAACTTTTTCCTTTGTCCTGGCCTTCCTGACCCATGAAAACTTGGCTGTTGGTACTTGAATGCTGGAAAAATCCTAATACCATAACAACAACAACAGCAGTAGTTGCAGCATTTTACTATCATTATATATTGCATTTGTATTACTGTATGTTCTCGTGAGTACTTCAATGACTGTGGCTTCCATCACTTAGAGTTCCATTGATCAAGAAATGTAACTTCATGCATAAACAAACAGGATGCTGCAACAACAATTTTTGGGCATATTCAGAATTGCCAAATCCACATGAAAGCATCCTGAAAATTCCCACCCCAAAACCCCCAAATAAATATGTTCATATGGGATGCTTGGGCACTTACATACATGTATGTGCCAGAACTTACATTCTTCTCTCCCTCCAAAAATGAGAGGAACCAGGGTACAAAAAGTAATTGAATTAAAATAAATTAAAAGTATTTGTCTGTAATCTTATACAGTTAATTGATCCTGTAATTCCATATCCCAACCATTCTTTCTTTCCCATACAAATCATTCTTACATGTAGAAATAAATATACATATACTATTGGTGGGATTCAGGCAAACCAGTTGTTAAATTACACCACATATCGAAGTGGATCCTGCAATGAAGAAACGGGCAACAGAGCAGCCAGCGTGAGGAAAGGAGAAGGCTTTATTTTGTTGGGGGTGTTCCTTGGAATCCTGACACTTTCTCTCTTTCTTCTCCCTGTGCTGCCTCCTTCCCTTGTGCTCAATTTCCCATTTCTCCATTGCAGCACAGCACCCAGGATCCACTTTGATAGTGTGTGTGTGTGTGTGTGTGTGTGTGTGTGTGTGTGTGTGTGTGTAATTTAACAACCGGTTCACCCAGGGTTAAGTTGCCCATTGCAGGAGTATCATTCCGCATGTGCAGCGGAGCTGGAGGAGAGGGATGGACTACATCTCCCACGACAGCCAACTCAACCCTGAGTGGAGTGGAGTGATTGTTAAATTATTTGAATCCCATCACTGATATAACTCCTTACTTTCTTCCAGCAGAAATCATTTAAAAGGAAGAAGAAATGACAGGAAAGAGACGGGTGAGAGGAAAGGATAACTGCACTAGGGAAAAAGGGAAGGGAAACAAGTAGGATAAAACTGACTGGAGCTGAGGTAAGAAAATATCTGGTCAAAGAAAAAAGAAAAGTGAGAAGGGCTTGTTTAGGTACAACAAAAAAAGATTAAACCTTGACTGAATTAACCAGTCAAATAGTAGCTAACCTTCAGACTAAGGAACTACCTTAGTAGCTACCAAACATTTACAAAAAGTCTTAGTAGCTACCAAACATTTACAAAAAGAGCCGTTGGCATCTTATGCTGATTTCTTCATTTTTAAAAGTTTCTTCTATTTATTGAGGAATGTAACATGACAACCCCATCACCCAGGTCTTTATTTAGGGCAAGGGATGAACTGTTCTCCATATTGGGTCACTATGACATATAGATTACTATTACATTTCACATGCTCATCTTAAATTATGTAACTTTTATATGGCCAGTGTAGTGGGAAAGATTTCAAACATGGCCTGGGTATCAGTCTTTATTCACGGCTGAGACAAGATAGACCAGAATACTGCTGACTCCCTGTGGTTTAGAAACATGTTCTGTATCCTCTTTTCTGCATCCAGCTTATTTAAAATACAAAAATCAAGCTCGTCTGCCATTGCAGCATGCAGTTCATAGCAGGGCCTGATTGACTAAAAGTCTATTTCACAGCCTTTGTCTCTGAATGAAGTCAAAGTAGCCAAATTAAATGCCATTTTTGCCCTGAAAAATTCACAAAGAAAGACCCAGGCGTGATGGTAAGGAGTTAATTTTCTGGCTCCAACTGCTGTTGCTGGCCTGGGCAGCTCATTTTGGCAGGCAGTTCCAATTGCAGTTCTTGGCATTCGGTGTTACCTTAAATGAAAATGTGACAGAGAACATTTTCTGCTCCTGCTGTACTATAGCTATTGATCACTTACATAGCTCTTGTAATTTTTAAAGTACTTTACAATATGTATGGTACACCAGAAAGCAAATATAACCAGGTATCCTTTCTTATTGGGACAAATGCTAGGGACTGGAGCAGCTGGGTTAGATCCAGAATTAGCAGAGTGGAGATCTGCTTCTGCTGGAAGAAACAAGGCAAGGAGACAATCTTTAAAATTCTGCCTTACTGCAACTCATGACAAGCTGTTCTCAGAGGTAACACGTAGCGCTTGAGAGAACCAATACATCTTTTTTTAAAAAAATAGTCTGCGATAGAAGGATCATATTCTGGTCCATCTTATTTTAAAATAAATTAAAGGAAAACTATCCCCAAATTTTCCCAATTTCAAATTAATCTTAACTAATTAACAGAAGAAAAGTATAGATACATACAATGACATTAACAATATCAAATAACTTCAGAATTAATAATCACAATGACCTGGAAAAGGGAAAAAGCTTGGAAATCGGTAATAAACAAAAAAGTTCCGAAAATGCAACCATATTCCTCAAAAGCCTTCATCCCAACATCATTAATTAAAATGTTGAAATACAACAGATAGCAATATGTTGCTGAAAATCAGGTGCAGTTTCTTGATGTCCTAATAGATTCCAAATATTGGGGACATAATTAACAAGATGATTAAAAATGCTCTTGGAGCTAATTTGGGACAAGCCACTCATGTGATGAAGATTTTGAGTTGCAATTTCAGCCGAAAATGATTATAAATTACCGGTAGGCAACAATTAGTTTCAATGACAATTTATCTTGCTACACAAAAGCAATAGGAAATTTTCCCTTCTTCTTTTAAGAACTTTAAGTGAGAACTAAACACATGTAGAACTGGAGAGTACATTTCTGAAATGATAACAGAAAACTTATTTTCAAATTTGGTTTCATTAGTATAATTCATTTTAGAGAATTGTTCCAAGTTTTCAAATTCATATCTCCCAATTTTTTTTTCTCTTAATCCATTCCAGCCCATTGCAATTTTTCATTGAATTTCACAAAGAAAAAACTATGACAACAATAAGAAGTTTTATTTGATAAATAAACTATATTGATCAATTAAAGAATTCAAACAGAGGGGAAAAGAAAAGGAGCATGGAAAGAAAGGCATACAAATATTTACTTGTATGTCAATATGGATTTGAAGAAGCAGAGTAGAAAAAGTATTGATCCTTTTGAACGCTGGTGTTGGAGAAGACTTCTGAGAATGCCATGGATAGCCAAGAAAATAAGTAGGTCATAGAACAAATTATCAGCCTCAGGTTTTCACATTTTAACCAAATTGAAGTCCTAGCTCTTTTGAACAGTCTATAATACTGGGGGGGGGGGGGGGGAGAGAAGGGAGAAAATGGGGATACCAGCAACAAGATGGATGCAATTACAATGAATGCGCTGTTGGAAGTCCTGAGGGATCATGTTTGAATCACATCTTCTCATCCTGGAGAAAACCTATCAGCATTTTATATAAGCATCTTCCCCTATACATACTACTATGTTGCTAGAACATCACTTCTAAAACGCAGACCACCTTTTATTACTTTATGGGAAGATTTGCATATTACTGTCTTTCTTAATGTAAATATCCCTAAAAATAATAACTACTCTTTATAAGCAAGTTTGATTGGAGAAAGTCAACATTTTAATGCTAGGTTTATTGGGCTAATAATCTAGAAGAAACAAAATATTCAGATCTGTTCAAATAGAATCTATAATTATTATTTTTTTTACATTCATAGCTGAAGAACTTTTGTGACAACATGAAATGCAATACAGTAAAATAGGGAAAGAAGGCAGAATTAGCAAACATTTCTTTCTTTGCTGAAGCCTCATTTTTCTGTAAAACAGCCTCTCCCAATTTGCACTAGTACAATAAGGAAGGATTACAGTATAACACATTTAATATTTAAATATTTAACAATAAAATTTAATATTTAAAAATAATTCTTAAGGAGATATCAATTTAAGTATTATCTTTTTGAATATATTTTAATATGTTCTTGAAATTAAAGAGAATATTTTATTAAAACCATAATTCATAAGAAATTATTTTTTTCTGAATTTGATACCAGAACCTGGACTGTACATTTTGAGGAAAAGTGTTAAACTTTTTTTATCTGTACATTTAGGAGAACATATATTCATTTCAGAGCAAGAGTGCATTTATTTTGTAATGCTTTGATAGAGCACAATTTCAAACAAACATCTTTGACATTATGATTAGAGCTCTTTTAATAGTTGCAAATGTGCTATAACAAGTTGGAAGTATTTTGGGAAGTGAGCTGTCTCTTCAGAGTTTCCAAATGATCCTCATGTGAT
Source organism: Arizona elegans (assembly GCA_022577455.1). NCBI lineage: Eukaryota > Metazoa > Chordata > Lepidosauria > Squamata > Colubridae > Arizona > Arizona elegans. The sequence continues at coordinate 41,781,629 of JAKOOJ010000002.1, forward strand.
GCATTCATGTCACATGATCCTAGAGCTCAATTGCTCAGCTGAACAGAAACAGCTGAACGGAAAATATATTTTCCATGAAAATATATACTTTGTCTCTCTGGTTGGTGAGATGTCATCTTCTTTAGCATCAGAGTGGCATTTAGAAACCAGTTCCATTAGAGTTGTTCAGGAAGCCAAGACACAGCTAAATGAAACCCCACCCCAGTGATGAATAGTAATGGACATTTTGACAGAAATAATAAATATTAGCAGTGAATTGTGTTAGAAGTATCCTTAGAATAAATATATTGCCTGCGTGTGTGATGCTTAGCCACGCTAACATTTAAATATGTGATTGGGCTTCTGAAAATACAACAAAGGATTAAAATGCACAAACAAGTAAACCAAAGAATAGAAATCATGAGGAGCATCAGAAAAGCAACAAACCCAGTTGAGGGTTTGAACTGAATAGAAGAGGTTAAGAATATTGAAGACCTATTGCCTGATTGTTAAACTGGCAATAGAGCAAGTTCCTAGATGCATCTTTGAGGCCAGTAGTTGAAACAGAGATGCCTCTTTAAGAAAGCCCCCCCCCCTTGTTTTTTATTGACAGCCGTTTTCACCTTAAACAGGCAAAGTGAAAAGAGCCTTCATGTACAGAGAAAATTAGGGTAATCTTTCATTTTCCTTGGGGCCAGTTTTCCTGTTTTAGAAGATGTTCTCTTGTTTCCAGTTTGTTTCTTCACTTAATTTCAGAGTGTTTTGAATTTGATTTAAAATCCCTAAATGACTTGGCCCTATCTGCATATGCTACATATGATGGTCTGGGATTATCCTTACAGGAACATCTTTAGAAGTCAATGATGGTCTCAGTAGACAGCTTGTTTCTGTTTTGTTGGAAATCCCTGTTTCTCTTGGGAGAGGCAGGATACATGTCACTTGCTCTGAATTATAAGATTTTTCTAAATATTTTCCCACATACATTATAGAATCAAAATTCAGATAGGAGTAAAAAAAAGATTTGCATTTTTGTAATTATGCATGCATAATTCTTAAGTAATAATGAATGTAGAACATAATAATCTGAGTATAATCCAGGTCCAACCCTAAATTATATTTCATTTAGAAAATACTGAATAATTAAAAATGCAAATGACTATGATTTTTTTCTTCCTTTTTACCATGCCTTCACTGAGGCTCTCACTCTCTTCACTGAGAGAACTTTGCTGTAATTCAAAGCATAATGTATTCTAATGAAGTTGTATATAAAAAAAGGATATCCATTAAGATGTAATAATAGACAACACTAAGTATATTGTCATAAATCTTCAGTTTATTCAACTGAATAAATAGCTATTCACATTAAAACATTGACTATTTTGTCTTCTTAGAGGCAAATCAGCTGAAGATGTAGGCTACAGTTCAACAAGTTTAAGTATTCATTAGATCATGACATATCTGATTTAAGCAACAAGGGGTAATCATAGTATTCAAAAGAGAGGCTTGAAGTTACAGCCAGCCTTCTGCTGGCAGTATTGCTTGTTTCTTCCCCTCTATTGCCTCAATACTTTTTTGGTTAGGTAGGTACAAAAAGGTTGCAGCTGGGTGGAAGGTCACAAAAGTACTGGATTTATGGGGAGGGAGAGGAAATGAAAAAGTTCCCTAGCAAAAGAGCTGTATGGGATCTTCACAGAAATTAAGACAGTTTTTTATACTTGATGTAGATCTGCAATTTCTAGATATTTCTTTCTTGAGCAGCAATATTAGTTAACTGCCTATCAATCTATGCTTTTTTTTCTGCCTAGCATTTTCCCCTTGCTATCCTTGCTTTTTTGGATGAACTGAATGTTGATCCATTGGTTGCAATAGGAAACTGACTGCCTGGCTAATCACTTTACTTGATCTTTACTTTAATTGCTGACAGAGATTGACTAGCCCAGGGGTTGGCAACCTTAAATTCTCAAAGAGCCACAAAGGTTCTAACTGGAAGCCCCTTGTTCAATTCTGGAGCCAACCAAAAGTCTGGTTCCCCACCATAGAGTCTCCTCCTAGTGCGGCGTCCTTTTTCCTTTGCCAACCTGAAGTCTGGTTCCCCACCATAAAGTCTCCTGATGATCTGTCCCCATCTCCACACACACACAAACATAGCCAGCCGAGGGTTAAGAAAGTACTTGGCACGCACACAGGTCGTTATCTCAAACTTGGCAACAATATAAGCACCGTCTGCCAAGAGCTTTACTTCAACATAAAATAACATAAAATTACATATGCATTGTAAATAGTCCAGCAAAACAATATCCCTTCGGCAGCTTCAGGCGTTGTTCAAGTGACTAGCCAGAGTTAGTTTTTGTTCGTCACAGAGTTTTACCAGTTTTACCAGCCACCACCCTCTCTTATATAGTCTCTGGGGTGTGGTCCAGTGACTCAGTTATAATCCCTAGCACGCCTCCTTAACTGCTGCGTGCCGTTTTTCACACCTTCATTGGCGTGCATCCAGGAATGACGGCTCTCCTTCCTCACTCTCATCAGAGACACCTGGCTCCTGGCTAATCTCCCCTTCCTCGGCCGGCACCTGAGACAGTGCCAGAGGGGAGGGGCCTGGAGAGGGAGGCCTGGCTGACTCCTCTCCCTCATGTTTGGAGCCTTCTTCCTCCGATGAGATAGGCTCAGAGGGAGGGGCCACAACACCTCCTAACACAGCATCCTTTTTCCTCTACCTGTCTTAACCGAAACCCCTATCAATTGTGGAGCCGACCAGTGACAGGGAGCCACAGAAGAGGGATGAAAGAGCCACATATGGCTACAGAGCCGTGGTTGCTGACCTCTGGACTAGCCCAAAGTCACCCAGTCAGCCTTTATGCCTAAAGTGGGACTAGAACTCACAGCTCCTGGTTTCTAGCCTGGAGTCTTAACCGCTAGACCAAACTGGCTCTTTATCAATGTATGCTACATAAATGAATTAATTTTTAAATCCATAAATATTAATTATCTTTAAAAAATTTCAGTAATCAATGATTAATAATTATTATTTATAAATTATTGAAAGTTAATTATTAACTGATTAATTAATATCAATCTATGCTACATATATGAGTTAATTTTCTATTGTGATCAAAATTATAATACTTCAAGCATACAAAACAGCAAATGCAAGCTACTGCAATACTGGTTAGTTTCCAGATAGTATATTGGTGATACAACACAGCATAGGTGTAATCACATATGTGAAAACGTGATAAATAAAATGTTGGTTTTTTTTTTAAATCTAGCAACTATATTTTTTTCTGACAAGAAAAAAACCCATGATTTAATTAATACTAATATTCTATTGTTCAACTCTTCATAATCCCAATTATTTTGATAAACACCCTGTGAAAAGTGACATCCTGTTTTCATATTGGCCATATATCACTGGAAACCAACAGATATTGGTTGTTCTCCATCAATTGTTCTTGAGATATTTTTTGTGCTCATAATTTATCCTTCATATAGGTTTTCCAAATAGCTTTAAAGTTGTCAGTACTGAACTGATGGTCTTTTAGCTTACTGATCAACTGTATGGGAATTCTTATAACAGATATTTTAAATTTACAACTGGAGCTATAATATGGTAATTATAATGAACATATATGAATGATGAATGCAGTTTAAGTCCTACTTTTGATTTCTAGTTTCTTTACAACTTCCTTTTCCTTTCTTTTACATATGTACAGACACCATTTTTTCTGTCTTCTTTGTGACGAGTAAAAGAACACAATGTGATATTGCTACTGTCGGGATGTTGATCATACTTAGAGAACAGATATATTTACTGCAGTTTCAGTTCTGAAGAGCTAATGAATGGAAAGAGTGGGTAAAAGAACTGTAGTTATGATCCCAATCTGCATTTTTTAAACTTAAAGTCCTATCATCTGCAGACGAATAGTGTGTTATATTCTCTTGCTTAAACAAAGAAGCCAATATGTATTACTTTTTAGGCATTGTAATTGTAAGATAAATATACTAAATAGAATATTGGTCTGAATGCATGTTTTATGGACTGGTGCTTGTTCAAAAGGCATAAGTGTGAATGGGAGTGTAGCATGACCAAAAATACCATTTTTTCTTTCTTTTTTTTAAAACTTATTGAGATTTGATCGCCTATAACAGTAAGTATTTCTGAAGACAGATATTCTCACTAGATGACTCATTGTACTATTTCAATATGTTTGTTCTCTCAGCTCCCTTATTTTCCTCACAGTTGGAATAGTTCCATTTGATTTTTGTCATGCACACTCAAGAAAATGTATAATTCATCTATTCCGTTCTTTGTCCCTAAGATAGAATTGAAAAATTGTTCGTGGAAATTGGAAGATATATTAAAAGTTACAAGCTTAAAAACCCCATGTGTTCATTATTACCAGAAGGTTGTTAAGAAAGCAGGTCTGTGACAGTGTATTTGGATTCATAAGCATAAAAATTACTACTACATAATTCCATGGGAAGCAATATGGTGTTTTTTGCCAGCAGAGTATCAAAGTCAAGGAATGTAAGGATGGAAACAGTTTATTTTTTCCACAACTGTTTAATTGATTTTAATTAGTTTTCAGTTGTTTCCATGGTTGGTACACAAACTTAATGATATCAATTTACCATAAATAACAGGCACTTAGCAAAAAAAAAATGTACAGAAAGAAAAGCAGACAGAAAACCATATCCTGTAGTAGCAGAGAAAAAGTAGTGAACTGATGAATACAGAAATTAATTTAATTATTAAATTAAATTAAATTATTAAATTATTAAATAAAATAAAATTATTAAATGTTAAATCTCATTGGAGTTTTCAATCAAGTTTATTTAATTGTGTTCATGTAGGGTTTTGTGTGTGCGCGCTCCCACCAAAATGCTCGTATGTGAACACTTTTTGCATTTAATTTTGAAATGCTTCCATAGTTATTGGTCTTTTAGAAAGTGAGTTTCTACAGCTAAGGAAAGATCTTGAACCAGAGATTCCCCAGTCATCTTAGTTCAACAGCTGAACCACTATACCACACTTGTTCTTTGGCTCAGTCAGATTCCTTCTTTCTTCCTTCATCCTTAGTGTTTAGTTGTGTGCTGCGATATCTGAAATCTCATTTGATTGTGGGTTTGCTTTTTGTTTTTGTTTTTGTGTGTGGGGAGGTAGCATCAACAGCTGTACTAGTGCTTTTGATTTAGCTTTTGTATTTTATAGGTCAATGGATTAGTTCAATAGACTTTTGTTTCCATGGTGAATCAGATGTTATTATGCTATGATTAGTGATAGCTAGCATGGCTATTTTCTCCCCAGGAACTGAAGCAACCAAAATTGAACTCACCTGGACCAATTAATCCAACCAAGTTCAGAGACAGTTAAATTAAATAATGCATAAACAGAAGTAAGTGATATTAATGGATATATTTATTTCAAGGACATACTTTTATTTTTGGTTATATAAACTTCTAGAAAGCATTTCTAGACGAGCATGTCGTGGGAAGTTGCATTATAACTGTCATGATGGACTCAACCATAGTTACAATTGGGAAACTGAACATTCTAAACCAAGTTAAATCCAAAACCACCAGAGAATTTCTGGAACTCAGCATTCAGACAAATCAGCCATCAGTTAATACAGAGATAAACTACATTTATGTACCATTCAAAAGAGACAATAAAAAAGCTAAGAAGGAAACAAAAAGACCACATTACATCCTCTCCAGAGGTCAACACCTAGATAAGCAGGATTTATACCAGACATACAATCAAACAGAAAACAATACCTTATTCAAGGAATTACCACAAGAAGACTGCATCCAATATTGGCAGGGCAAGTTATTATATAAAAAAGGAGCAAACTCTTAGCATTGATGATGTTACCTAATCAGGTATTAGGCCCAAACTCAAAGATAGCAAAATCCTATTGAGTCCATCCTTATTTGCTTATTCCTAATGACTAGAATCTTGCCAAATTAAAGCTATAACTTTTTAACTTACCAGATATATGCTCAGAGTTTCTAAGGCATAGCTACTGTGAAGCTCCCCCCCACACCACTTATCCAGATCAGGACTGCAATCCCTTAATTTGGGCTTTTCTCTGATGGAATGTACATTATCCTCTCTGAGAAAGGTCTGTGTTGCCAAGATTCTTATATCTCCAGATGTGCATTCCATTATATAAGGTAATGAAATGTCTACAAGCAAACAATCAAGTTCAAGGAGCACCAAAGTCTCCATAATCCCTTTGCAGAATGTATGAAAAATTTAATAATAATAATAATAATAATAATAATGACCTAGGCAAGCACTTAAAAACAATTGGCGCTGACAAGATCACCATTGGTCAGCTGCAGAAGGCCACCTTACTGGGATCTGCTCGCATAATCTGCCGATATATCACAGTCCTAAACACTTGGGAAGTGTTCGACTAGTGATTTGGGGTACGAAATCCAGCATGGTCATCTCGTTTGCTGTGTATACTATCATCATCATCATCATCATCATCATCATAAATCATCCATGGGAGATTCTTGAGTAGAAAGCCAAATCTACAAACTATGTTATTCTTGTTCAATGTTAAATACAATCTCCAAAATATGTATTAGCAGTGAAGCTTATGGTGGAGAATTATGGCAAGGTGACACTCTCTGAAGGAGCAGAGAGATACCACAACTAAGAACACCAGCTGGAAGGCAGATTCTGGCCAGCACAAATTCAAAGGGAATTTGTAAAATAAACCATATGCATACTGACCAGCAGTTCCTTGTGAGTAAACTGCAGAAACAGAAACAGTTTTTGCAGTTAGTTTGAAAGTTGAGCTGCCGGGAATCCTGGGATTCCATATATTCCTAACTGTGGTGGAGCCAATACAGATATTAAGCCTGCCTTCCTTGTTTCTTAATCATTTTATAAAGTAATTAATCTACAGATACAGAGAGTTTTCCTTTGTGGCAAAGATAAAATTAGTTTTATATAAAATTAGAGCCTGTAGTACAGTGGACTAAAGCACTGTTATTAACAACTGCTGCTTGCAATTACTGCAAGTTCAAATCTCACCAGGCTCAAGGTTGACTCAGCCTTCCATCCTTTCAAAGGTAGGTGAAATGAGGACCCAGATTGTGGGGGCAATAAGCTGACTTTGTATAAATATACAAAAGTATGAAGGCTATTGCTTAATGCATTGTAAGCCGCCCTGAGTCTCCGGAGAAGGGCGGCATATAAATTAAAGCAAAAAAAAAAAAAAAAGTTTCAACAAGTCAAACTTTCAAGCTTAGAAAAAAGAAAACATGAAAGAGAATGTTATTTAAGGATTCAAGAATCCTTTGTAAAACGCTTGTCAAAGATTTAAGAATGTTTTGAAGTGGATAAAGGGACAATCTATTTTTCTATTTTTTGTTTTTGATGAAAGTCTTTTGGGTTCTAGCCCAGGCAAAGCACACACGTGAAAGGATGGTTTTGTTCTCTTTATTAAATGAGACTTGCAAACAAATGCACTTGCAATATAGAGAAAGATTTCCCCCAAAAGTGCACCAAGTTTGGCTTAAAAGAGTTCCAAATCAAAGCAACACATAGAAGATTGTCATGCAGAATCTGAGGATCAGAGCTTTTAGCAAATTTGTCAGCTGGTCCAGGTTCAAAGTCAAGAATGTAAGATTCAAGGAGTGGGTGTCAGGTCCACTGTCACGTTCTGCCATTCTATTGGAAGCTGGGGGGGTGGGAGCTTGCTGTCATTTTTCACATGCTTTTGGTTCTGCTATAACCACTTGTGAATTAGGGAGTGGGATTGTCTTCAGAGATAGAGCAGACTCCCTCCCAGCCAATTCCAGCCTGGTTCCAAGGCTATCATGTCCTGAGAGTAAACTGTTATCTGCCTAGCACCTCAGTGTTCTCAAAACAACCTTGCAGCATCAAATTGGCTGCCACTGGACTGGTGTGGAAGTTGGGTTTGGGGAAACAGAAGAATTGCTTTGTGCTTTGCATGGGACCTTTAGTTACTGCCTGACTTTACTGCAACCATTTTCTCTGAGTAAAAGTTTTTTTTGATTCAACTTAAGCCCTGGTGTAGCTTATTTAATGGAGTGAGACTCCTTCCACATGAGCAGTCTTGCAGGTCATTTTTGTTCTATTCTCTTTGCAACCTGTCAAATTTTTGGATTGCGATGGGGTGGAAATTCTGCACCCTCATCTTCTAAGAGTGATGTGCATGTTGACTGCTGTTTTGCCCGCCTCTTCTGCCTGCTCACATGGCAATCCAATTGGTGGTGCTGGAGCTTGCTGTGCATCATCTGTCAGCACTTCTGAAGTTTGCTCTGGAGCTAGCTACTAGTATCAGGTCACCTCCTCTGACTCCAATTCTGAGCCCACCATGACATTTGGCATAAATTTGCACTAAGCCAGTTAAAGAGACAGACCTGCATGGGAAAGCTTGCCATTTATTCTTAAATAATGCACTTAATTGGTGGGCTCTACATAATAAAAGACAAGGTAATGAATCAGACTGAGACATTTAGTTGCCATGGAGACATGATGTGTGTTGTGGCTGAAGCTTCAGAGAGCTACTAAAATGAAACTGTCAAAACTATGAAAAAGAAATATGAGGGAAGGAAAGGCTTGTCTTCCTTTTGTTTTTTAGACACTTTCACTTTTGGATTACCATAGCTACTAGAAAAATGGCAAGACAGGGCAGGAAGGGCTCTCTAGAGCAACTTGCAGTAAAAATGTTTACAAAAGATATACTTCAGAAATGATTTCAATAGATAGAAAAAATAGGATGTTTTTGAAAAAAGATGAAAGATGTGTAAAGTTGAGAGAGGACATGAATGAAGATTTTTTTTAAAGATAGAAAATTTAATAAAGCAAGCAAATAGATGAAGTGGAAATTTTAGAGAGTAAGACGTTCAGTGTAGAATTCAATGAAATAATCTTTATATAATTTATTGGAATTGAGAAAGAATTCTGTTTGGGATTCAGAGCTCTTCCAGTGGTTTCAGATAAAAATATTAGATAATGAATTATTAAAGTTTTAGCAATTTGTTTTGGACTGGGAAAAGGAAGATATGAACATAGAAATTGATAAGATCTATAGAATAAATTCTAGATTTGCCAGAATGAGAGATATCCCTTGGGCCATTTTGGTGCAATTTGTTAAAAGAAGAAAAGGATCAAGTCCTGCAGCAACAATTAAAAAGATTGAAAATGGATAATACAAATGTAACTTTTTAAAAGATGTCTTATTGGCTCAAAATTTAAAACAGAAAAAAAAATCCCATTTTAATGCACTCACATTTTCGGCGTGTGGCAAACCGGTGGTAAAATTATGTGAAACCCACCTCTGAATCCATGTCAGTTGCAAAGCATCCAAAATTTGATCACATGACCATGGGGACGCTGCAACAGTCATAAGTGCGAAAAACAGTCATAAATTGCTTTTATCAGTGCTGTTGTAATTTCGAGCAGTCATTAAATGAATGGTTGCAAGTTGAGGACTATCTGTAAAGGACTGAGAATGTTGTGGATAACTGAAATTCTTGAGCTGAAACGTTAACAAAAGACAGTAAATGAATGTGGTGAAAGCAAAGAATTGCAAAAACAGAAAAGTACGAAAACGTATAGTGAATCATGTTGATATAAAGTACATTTGGGGTATATTTTCTTTCTTTCTCTTCCCCAACATTTCTTCCTTACCTATCCAAACCATCTCAGTATTATCTACTGATCAATGATTTTTCTTAGCTCACTCTTTTAGTTTGTTTGCTTTACATTTTCCATAATATTGCTCCTTTAAATAACATTATGAATAACATGATAAGTGTATATAAGTATGTAGTTAACAAGCACATTGAATGGCACCAAGTTATCTAATTCTGTTCTAAGCATGAGCATTTCTATAACTGACATTATTTTTTCATACTTCTCAAATTTCACAATGGAAATTTTGATAAAGCCTAAGCATATGAGATTTAGTTCACTTCAACTCAGCTAAGACATATAAACACAGTAATTATAGTAATTGTAGACACAGTAACTCCAGGCATAGTTTTAGACTAGTCTGTTTCAGTAAAACTTCAATCATGTGCATTACATCCATTTGGAGCAGGCATTCTTGATTATAAATTGTACCTTGGTTAGCCTAAGGACGTTTACTATAAATTTAGCAATTTAGGTAAAGACTTGACAGTGTAACTTAGGCAGAGTTGTTCAATTTGTCATGCTTCCTTAAACAAATAGATGTAAATATAAAGAGCATGGCTTCATAAGTACTTCGCCTAATTTCTTTGGAAAAATAAAAATGTGGAAATAATTTAATCCTAGGAACCTCTCATGCTGTACAAATGAAAATGAGTCATATTACAATTCCTTCTGTGGGGGCTAGTATGAAAGTAACCTTGACAACTTGTGTTAAGAGAAATGCAACAAATTTATTTCTCTGTTATGAGGTCTCTCCCTTCCAACCCTCTTTGGAAGGGAAGGAATTCCAAGGATTGCTTTCCTTGTCTACTTCATTTTATAATTTACATATTGGAAGATGTTACAACTAAAGAGAATGTGGTAATTAATGATAAATACAAAATGCATGTACTGGTCTTTCCTCTCTGTTTGATTATTTTTTTTTTTAATGGAAGCACAACAAAAATATAAATGAACAGCTGAATTGTGTTCCTCATACATCCAAAGAAAAAATACCATGTTTTCCCCAAAATAAGACCCTGTCTTATATCTTTTTAACCCTGAAATAAGCACTTGGCCTTATTGCCATGCGCTCAAAAGCCTAATTGGGCTTATTATCAGGGGATGTCTTATTTTGGGGGAAACAGGGTATATTAGAAGAATATAAAAAGCAAAATAATTACTGTAAGACAAAGAAACCTCTGCATCCCAGTAAATGCCAATCCAATGCAGAAACTAGACGAAAGACCCCTTAATGACCTAACCAAGAAAGATCAAATCACAAAAGAATAGTGGTGGAATAGTGGTGAAGAGAAATGGACTCACCCTTTGTGTATGCCCAAAATGCACACTCCCAACATACTTAAGTTCTTAACTTATGGCCACAATTGGGTCCTGACTTTTGGTTGTAAGTCATTGTGGTCCTAAGTCAAGGCACTCATAAGACCAGACTCAACTTTTTTTTACAGCAGTCATTAATCAAATCCCATGGTGGAACCCTAAATCATGAGGCTGTTAAACAAATCATGTGGTCATTAAACCTATGACCACTTACCGTATTTTTCGAAGTATAAGATCACCGGAATATAAGACGCACCTTAGTTTTTGGGGAGGAAAATAAGAAAAAAGCTGTTTGGCAGATGGATCGACCTCCCGGAATACCCCAGCTGTTCCCAGAGGTGAATTTTAGCAACAGGCTCCTTGGTTGTGAGCTCTGTGCCTTGCTTTTTTTTTTTTTTTTTGCTTTTTTTTCTGCCTCTGAAACTTCTGAAACTCTGTTTCAGAAAAAAAAATTTCCTGCCTCTGAAAGTCTCCAAAGCAGAGCTTCAGAAAAAAAGCCTCTGAAGCTCTGTTTGGGGGCTTCTTTTCTGAAGCTTCCTTTCTGATGCTTTTTTCAGCCTCTGAAACCTCCATTTGAGAAGCTGGGCCAGGCTACATTTAGAGTATAAGACGCACCCAGATTTTCACCCTCTTTTTTGGGGGAAAAAGGTGCATATTATACACTGAAAAATACGGTATTTAAAGACAGTTTGAAGTTATGAAAAGACTGCTTTATGGCTATTGTTTTAATGGTGTTGTGAGAGTAAACTCTTAATCTCACAATACATGGATAGGTTCAACCATTATTTCAACCAAATTAAATCCCCAAACACGAGGGAATTCCAAGAATCTTGGTACTCAGACAAATCAGCAGCAACAAACACGTAAACAACACTTACACGTCATTTAAAAGAGATAATAAAAAGCTCAAAAGGAAACAAAAAATTCAGAACACCTAGATAAGCAGGGATCAACACCAGCGTTTACACTGTCAAATAATCAAGCAGTTGACAACAGTCTAATCAAGGAAGTACCAAGGTGAAAACACCTCCCCCACCAACACTGTCAAGGCAAGCTACTACACTGCTCAAAAAAATAAAGGGAACACAAGCAGAAGACATCCGAGATCTGAATGAATGAAATAGCCTTATTAAATACTTTGTTCGTTACATACAGTAGTTTTGTGCTCCCTTTAGTTGTTTGAGCAGTGTATAAACTACTGTATGTAAAGAACAAAGTATTTAATAAGGCTATTTCATTCATTCAGCTCTTGATGTCTTCTGCTTGTGTTCCCTTTATTTTTTTGAGCAGTATATATATAAGCAGAGATATATAAGCAAATCCTAGTCCCTTCTAGCAGTGAATACCAAGGACTTCACACAAATATATTTAGGATAATTAGACTTGAGAAATTATTTGAATTTGAAAATAAATGTTTACTATAAGAATCTTACTGACTTTCAGATTTATATACCGTAACTCCTAAAACAGCTATACTCTATTTTTATTTTTTAAAGGTAGAGTACTGAGACTAAGAAAAATCTCCAAATCTCTATTGAGAGGTTTGTTGTATTGACATGACTGGACAGCGGAAACCTTTACCTTTACCTGGCAATAAAGAAAAATCTTTGCTCTCATTATATCTCTTATTATTAGGTCAAACACACTGTAGGCCTGCTGTTGTATTACAGCAAGGAAAAAAATGGAAAATAAAACAAAACAGATGTGTGAGATGAAGGCTTAGATAACAAAGAACCTAGTTTTTATTTCCCAGATGCTTCATTGACTGTGCAGTTTAACCCCAGAAAAGGCCAGTTTTTATTACTTAAATGTTGATCTCTTGTACTTCAGTTCTGGGTGACTCACTGCCTGTTCTTGCGAAATGGGGAAAAATGACAGGACACTGGCATTTGTAGGATCACCATTTCTTTGATTAGTATAGTACAGCACATTGTCACTCTACAGTAACAATGAAGATATTTGAACAATGTTTTCAAATGTGATTGAAATTGTAACAGTGACTTCATAACTGCATGGCAATTTTGTGATGGAGGCTGTGTCTTTTGATTAGCACTGAAATGTTGGCCACAAATACATTAGGGACAAATAGCATTGAAATGTTGGCCACAAATACAGAATATCCCTTACCATGCACATTTGCCACTTGCCTTCCATCACTGTTGCGTGGACACCTAGGTTATGTCCCTATTCCCTCAATTTAAATTTAACCAATCGTATTAATTCCTTTTTCCAACATGGAGTAAGTCTGTGGAAAAGGAGAGAATGAGACTGGCCTAATTTCCAAAACTCTCCCGGTGGCATCCATTCACCTGAGACACAAATGCATATACGTTGATCAGACAAATAAACAAACAAACACAGAGTCATCTATGAATAAACACCCTACGACATTGGCAAGTACCAAAGAGACAGGAATAACTTAGAAGTACCTTCCCTTCTCTCATATCCACATCAGGGGTGAAATCCAGCAGGTTCTGATAGGTTCTGGAAAACTGGTAGCAGAAATTTTGAGTAGTTTGGAGAACCGGCAAATACCACTTCTGGCTGGTCCCAGAGTGGGATGGGAATGGAGATTTTGCAATATCCTTCCCCCAGGAGTGGGGAGGGAATGGGGGTTTTGCAGTATTCTTCCCCTGCCATGCCCACCAAGCCACACGACACCCACCAAGCCATGCCCACAGAACTGGTAGTAAAAAAAAATTGGATTTCACCACTGATCCACATGTTTATGTGGCAAGTACTGTTGTCCCCTATATCTTTTGGTACTAAACAAGTAAAAGGGGTTTGTCAATTCAAGCCTGTGATTTTACAAATATCAGTCTATAAAGTGAGCTCTTCCTTCCTCTTCCTCTTTATTTTTGAAAGAAAAACTGGATACTATATTTGATTCCATAATACAGGCAGTACCTACAGGAAATAGGAGAAGATTCCTATTTCTTTCCTTAGTTTAATTTAACTAACTCTAAACTTTATTAGTTTTAATCGATTGTTCTAAGAAGTGAACAATTTTGACAGCAGCCTAGTCATTTTAGCTTCATATTTGTTTTCAGTTCACTCATAATGCTGCCTGAAAATCAAAGGCATCTTTTATTTGCCATGAGTAAAGAGCAGAATATTTCTTCTTTTGGTGGGGGGTGGAAGAATCAGAATAAGAAAAATATTAAAACACTCTTATCTATAGTCTTTCAGTACTGTTCACGCAACCAGATATATTGCCTTGAAAAATCATATCTCCTAGAAAAGCTCAACCTATATTTGATATGCAATTTTTTGTAGGATTTCCTCTGACACACAACACTAATTTTTTCACATTTCTTTTACTAGTTGTCATACTCAGATTGTCTTGATTTGACACTGAGTGAATCAGTGTCAGTTTTCTCTAGGCAAGATTAATTTATTATTATATTGTACCTGCTAGAGGAATAACATTTATCAACATCCTTGACTTTTTAATTTAAGAAAAGTAGAATCACTTTTAAAATCCTTAAGAATTACTTGTAGTACCAATCATGATGTACAGACATTCCTCCATCTGTTGTCTTATTTCAGAAATCCTTTTAATAAAATCCCGACTTCTTGCAAAAGTCAACTTTACAGTATAGTGATATTAGTATAAACTAATTTTAATCATGCCAGAAGTTTTTTAAAACAAATGTCAGATCCAGCCATGGGAATCAAAGCCAAAATATGATGATGTGAGGATTGTAAGGCAAGCATATCATTTCAGCAAAATATAACTTAACCTGATTTCTTTCTGGTAGCTGAAGAGGTACAATGCTGTATATAACTGTGTCCAATAGTGCATCATTTCATAAATGCTCCAGTGATGTGAGGAGTTGAGAATCACTGGAGAAATGATGACATGATGAAGAATAGATTAAAAGAATAACAGAATTGGAAGAGACTTTGGAGGTCTTCTAGTCCAAACCCTGCTCAAGCAGGGGACCCTTTCAGACAAGTTGTCCAATCTCTTCTTAAAAACCTCCAGTGATGAGCACCCACAACTTCTGAAGGCAGGCTGGACCACTGATCAACTGTCAGGAAATTTCTCTTTATTTCTAGGCTGCTTCTCTCCTTTATTAGTTTCCATCCATTGCTTCTTGTTCTGCCTTCTAGTGCTTTGGAGAATAGGTTGACCCTAGACCAGTAGTTCCCAACCTTTTTTTGGCCTTGCCCCATCTAAGCATCTCTAAAATCCTGATCCCCCCCCCCCCCCCCCCGTGACATACAATTCTTATTTTACTCAAAAAATAAACACTACTCACTTGGAGGAAGCCTAAAAGGCCATTAACTCGGTTTAAACAAGGTTTATCACAGATACGCAGGAAGCCAAATGATCTATAAAAGAAATTAATATGCAGTGTTTTAAATTATTTCATCTTTCTGATTTTTGATTCTAATGTGACATGGCAATTAAATGCAAAGCAGATCTGTATCAATTACATTACAGGTGAAATTTGTCTCTGAATTAGTTATCAGCAGCCAGAACAATACAAGAACTAAACAGCACAGAGGGTAATGAGTGGTTGAAATCTGGCCTCACCTCTCCCACTAACAGGAAACAAATCACATCAATATGAGGCGTTTCAAAACAATAAAGGATATAAATGGAACTCTCCCCTTATATGTCAATTCAGGGAGGAAGGGACAGAAAATTGGCTTTTTATAATAGTTAGTCTACTTGAAATGTTACATAAGAGAGTAATTCTAGAGCAAGTTTTTCACAATTTCTTTCTGTTTCAGAAATTTAAGGGACATAATCTAGAAGATTTATGCAAGAGCAAGGGGTAAGACTATTAATATCATATTGCACAAAATATCAAACTCCTCTTTTAAAGTTATAAAACATAAATGAAACAATTTAATTGGTCTTTAGGCAGAACTATGTTTTGAATTGTCCACAATTCAAGGTTTCTACTCCAAGCACTAGCGTTGACCAGATCAATTCATTTGAATGAAACTCCCATTTTCACTTTCTTCTATTATTATTCATAAAATGGCAAGCTCTTCTTTCTCTTTTTCTTTATTCTGAAAGTCTTGACAGTGACAGAAATGAATTGTTCTTTAGCTGATTAATATCTGCTATAGGCAGACATTATTTTGAGAGGTGTAACCTTTGTAATTACTTGGTCATTAATCATAATAACACTGCAAAAACAGTGACATTATCTCTTTGGAATGAAGAAGAAACTTTTGCATGAAGCAGAAAAAAACAAACTTTTGATTTATGGTTTTAATGATTAGAAAATATTAGTTAATAGAAAAGAGTAGTAACCATAGAGTAAAGGATGATTATGCCATTATACCTGTATTTGTTGCCAAAGAAATCAGAAGGTTTTTTCTTTCTATTTCTTTCTACCTTTTCCTTTTTGCACCTTGTTCTTTCTCTTTTTTCCTTTCTTTCTTTCATTAGTCTCTGTTAATTCTTTATCTTATTCTTTTAAAAACTTTAAATAAAATTTATACAAAAAAAAAAACAATGAGGAAAAAAACAATCTCATCCACAACATTCTATAGTTTTATTTAGTTAGCAAAATGTAGGATTCAATATGGTATAGTTAGAATGAATCTGCTCATCATCTTCCTTCTTTACCAAATTTTGTCTCTCTCCTGTCCTTCCTACTCTATGACTTAGTAAAAAAACAAAAAATAAATGTGCTGCAAGAAATATAAGAATGCCTACCTTCAGATCTTACAACATACATTTGTTTTCTCAGGTTAAAAAAGTCTAGAAGTCTATCCCAACAATCTTATGCCATAATTTCAAGAGTTGAGAATTCAGGCGGTTTGTTGTAAATTGCTAGAAAGGAATTTGTTGAAATTACCTTTCCACAAGCTGGTATCTTCCACTTATATTAGAATTTAGTCCACAAAATCTTTGTCAACTTGCTCAGACAGTTTGTTGGCTAAGACTTACAGTAGTAGAAGTACAACATGATGGGAAAACACTTGGTTTGGGAAGACTGATTTAATTTAATACTGTACTGAACTCTGCTTCCAGGTGTTTAAAGGCTTCAGGATGATGGTGGTAGTGTCTTTTTTGGTCACCTTCTTGGAGTACTTTGTTTTAAAGGTGCATTTGATATTATTTTATTTCTGCAAAGTGGTAGATATTCTGTTAATAGTAGTGTTGTTTTCCTTACCCAGCTTTTCATCATTTTCCAGGGGTGCCTATTTCTCTGGATCTGAGAAAGGCCCAAGGGAGGACTTTCCTCTTGGTGTCTCATTTGGAGCAGAAGACTTCTAGAGAGGCGAGTGTTCAGTGAATGAGTGGACAACCAGCTACAAGGACCATGTAACTATAGTAAATCTAAGAACTACAGTATGCATATTGTCATGTTTCTTCCTTTGGAAACAATTTCTTTTCCATCGCATTAAAGGACAATGTTGAAAGAAAAAGGTGGAAGAAGCTGTCAGAACAATTGTCTGTTAAACATTAAGCAGCCTAGCTAAAAATCCTTGATGCAGATGCATTTTGAAAAAGAAAGTATTACCTTTTTCTTGTTAAAAGAGAATGTTCAGATGAGTGGGGCTGCATCAAAGGTTAATGTGACAAGGTCCTTTTCCTTATGTAATCCAGATATTTCTCTATACCCTTGATGGCGAACCTATGGCACGCGTGCCACAGGTCACACACAGCGCCCTTTCTGTGAGCACATGAGCGGTCATCCCAGCTCAGCTCTGCCATGCATGCGCTTTGGGCACTCGGTCCGGAAAAGGTTAGCCATCACTGCTCTATACAGTCACTAACAGTCCCTTTAAAATACCTGAGCCCATCTATGTGCAAAAGAAAGCAGGCAGCAGTGGTTGGAAGGGGTCATCAAGAAAAACCAAGGAGCATTGAAAGCCTCAAGGATGTCTCTTCATCCTATAGATGAAAAAAAATGGTAAACCAATTAAAAGACCTTCAGGATTAATTTTATCCAGCTATATCAATTATTCATAACTAACTGGGCAGAAAACGTCTGCTGCATTTTCCTTACCATTTCTATTCAATTTGATGAGATCGTCTCTTTCAGATTCTTTTTTGGAAGGCAATTTTCATAAAATTCTCATGGGTATTCTTGTACTAATCAGTATTGTAAGGTCCCAAAATACACTTCAGTCACCAGAATGCCAAAGAGAGAGACTCAAGACGAGGCTTGCAAAAAAACAGATTTTATTTATGGCCAAAAACAAAATACTGGGTGGAACTATATCCAGAACATACAGATACAATGCACGTGAGGAGATAGCCACACCTTGGGGAAGGTATGGCGTCCTTTTATACCCTCAGAGACATCAGCTAGTATCCAACTCTGGCCTCCCAATCCAGGCCCGTGCATTCCTTGTTGCCCTGCAAGGGGGAATAGAAACTTCCCAATTAGTCATCTTGAGCATTTCTTTGTTTACTCAATTGGCCACTTAGGCCCCCTGGCCCTGGAAAGTAGGAGTCTATCCAGATCAACATGAATTAAGACTAAGGTGTAAATTATGCCTTGGAGATATGTACCATGCTCTTAGATGGCACAAGAAAAAAACAGGGAGAAGATTGATATGGGTTCATGTCAAATGGCAGGGACATATGTTTGACAAATACCAGATACATTACAGGCCTAATAACAGAATATGTTTGTTACAGGAGATACAAATATAAAGGCATAATATGTGTATTACAGGAACCTAATGGTTACAGAATCTAGTATACCAGTATATCATATTCTAGTATTATTTATTATATCCTTATTATTGTTTCCCTTTAGTATAGAAAGTGGCCAAGAGGTCACTTTCATTGCAGAATCATCTTTCTTTCTATTGTCATACTTCTTACTTCCTATGTTTCAGTAAAATCTCAAGGGAAGGCAAAGGAGGGCGAACCTTCCCATTGAACCGCTTCCTTAGTGAGATTTAAAGATGTAGGGTTTTTTTCCCCCATGCAAATGAGTATGATTCAAATTAGCACATTTATTTTGATATCTTTTTTTTTTTTCATTATTTGGAATGGGAAAAAAAATCAATCTAGCCCATTTTGTAATAGTGGAACTTACGTTTAAATGTACTAAAAACTGTGATATGTGGAGAATAGTTATTTCTGTTGGAAACAATTATGGGCAACAACCCAAACAAAAATATGTTTTTTTTTGCTTTTCAATTTTCTAGAACAATCACTACAAAAATCAAATATATAGCTTTGAAGCTGCCAACTTGCCTTGAAGACGAAACCTTTCCACAGAGATTTTTGACCCTAGAAAACAGTGACTCCTGGCTCACATTTCAGGTGTATTAGTGTCATCATATGGGAGAGTTCTTTTCCTGAAAACTTCTTTGCACACTAATCAAGTGTACTTAATTATGCTGTAATGAACTGGTTTTTAATTTAGAAAAGACAGAAAATAGAGGTCTGTAAGGGGTGTGCATAAGCACACCAACATGCCTACCATCCCTGTCCTAATGTCCCCTTTTATTCGTATCCATTTCATGTATTCATAACCATGTTTATACTTGTATCTGTTATCTAATACATGCTTGACAAATAAAATAAAATAAAATAAAATAATAAAATAAAATAAAATAAAATAAAATAAAATAAAATAAAATAAAATAATAAAATAAAATAAAATAAAATAAAATAAAATAAAATAAAATAAAATAAAATAAAATAATAAAATAAAATAAAATAAAATAAAATAATAATAAAATAAAATAAATAAATAAATGCATGAACAACAAACATTCGGTACAATGTGACTGACAAATATCTTAATGAACTCAGTATAAATCCTAATAGTAGTTTAACACAAACTTTTCTATCAATGTTTCTTAGCATATAATTGCTGGATAGCATTCGAAATCTCTGAAACATTTTTGCCGGTATTATGTCATTAGTCTTGGTATTTATGTAATGTTGCATAGATAAACCCACTGAAAGTCAGCCAGTCTTCCTTCATTAAAGTGCTGGGCCTCTGCTGAAAGCATATATGTCTATTGGCAGCCAAAAAGTCTCTTCTGACTATCATTCTCTGGTGATTTTGCTCCCAAATAATTGTTCTAGCACTGCTATGGAAATAGCACTTAATGGCTCCATTATTTCCTCACCACCAAGATTTTCTTTTCCATACATAGTTAAGAGTTAAGCGTTGAAAAACCCCTCAAAGCCTCTCCAAAATAAATTAAAATTTCTTCGTATGTTGTATTAATCTTTATATATTTGCTTAGTTAGGTTCTTTAGTTTTAATTCAGACAATTTCTGCCATTTCTGCAAAGCCATTGACAAAATATCAGTGGTGAAATCTAAAATTTGTTACTACCGGTTCTGTGGGCATGGCTTGGTGGGGGGTAATGTGACTGGGTGGGCGTGGCCAATTATTTTCTTTTTACTTTTAAAAGCATTTTTTCTACAACCTCCTCAACGAAGAGGTTGTAAAAAAATGCTTTCAAAAAACTCTGACGATCCCAGCTGAGTTGCCTGATCGGCAGAGGCTTTTTTTTTTAACTTTTAAAAGCATTTTTTCGGCCAAAGAGGTTGTAGAAAAAATGCTTTTAAAAGTAAAAAAAAAAGCCTCTGCGTCTCAGCTGGGCATGGGGGGGGGGCAGTGATTTTTGCTACCGGTTCTCCGAACCACCCGCCTCCATCGCTACTGGATCGGGCGATCCGGTCCGAACCGGGAGCATTTCACCCCTGCAAAATATACAGTATATTTATAAGGAAGAATTAAAGATGAGTACTCTTTTGGTATATTAGTGTGAGAGTTCTCACATTGTTAGCTGTGCCCATCATCGGAAGACACAAATGGAAGAAAAACTTCCTACCCAAAAGAGAAGCTGTCCTGCCACTTCAAAGAATTGGTCAAGAATACCAATCTATCTATAAGTATAATGTTCATTTAACATACAGCAGTTACTAGAAATCTTTCCTAATATGCAAAAGGACAGAGACTGGGTGGAGATAGGTGGGTGGGTGTTGAAAAGGTGACAGTCTTTATCTTACTGATACTCAAGGCTGGGAAGGACTAAGCTGAGAACGGCCTGGCTTGGAGTGGGTTCTCCACAATTTTCACTTAATAACGGCAACGGGAAGCAATACGGCTATGTGACATTGTGCTTTACTATTGCATCACTTAGGGATGGAATTTCTAATTCAAACGGTGGTCACAAGTGGAGGACTCACTATACTTTTGGACTCAAATGACTCTATGTCCAGTAGTCAAATTATGTCACTTGATATGCAAGATCTGCAGCAGCCTCGTTGATATGCTGACATAATTAGTGAATTAATTAATATTAATTTAATTATGCAATGAGTTTGATGGACAAGTCATTGATTTCAATAAAGAATCTCTCTTGGGGTCTCCAAGGGTTTCATTTGACAGTGGAGTGCAAATGTGGTTGTAGGTTTTAGATTTCAACACCGCAGTTCAATTATTTCACAGCATAGGCACATTTTTACACAAGGAATTAGATTAAGCTGATATTTGTGAGATGGCAGGGGAGATAAGAATTGGCAACAATTCAGTCAATGGATATTTGTGGAGCCCCAGGAAAGGATATCCTCTACTGTGGTCCTCCTAATAAATATGTAACTAGTTGCACTATTGAGCTGAGTAGCAATTTCTTCCCTGTGAATCAGATTGATTCTGGGGAAGCATTTTAATTTGCCTATGCTGCCTACATCTCAGCAGTTATGAGAAGAGTTGCTTTATTAGTTCATAAGGCTGATTATTGGAAAGCGTAGGAAGATGATTCCAAGAAAAGTCCCATGTTCTCTCTTAGGATTTCAAATAAAAGGATAGGCTCAACTTTAATTAAGCAAGTTGGAAGGAGGATAGGTTATTTGAACAGTGCTGCTCTTACCATAGACAAATCTCTATACCGAGTTTAATAAAATCTCATCCTTAATTAATCCAATAAAATTGTCTCACTGTTGTATTTGCAGACAATATTGCCAAGACTAGAAGTACCTAAATTTTCTCAACACTATGCTGGTAGTGATTTTTTGACAAATTCTAAAGTTTCTTAAATCAGTGAAAAATAATAACTGCCTTCCTATTGATTGGTAACTTTATTTCTCAATTATAAATCAGAGCAAATTATATTTATATACCATGCTTCCCATGAATTTGGAAAATTGACATTAATGAACTGCTTTCAGTTTTTAGCTAATTGCCTTAATCATTATGTATTAAGGAAAATATTCCTTTTCCATTCATTATAGCAATTTTAATATAGAGACAGAAAGAAATCTTAAACAGTCTTGTTTTATACTGATCTTTATAGATCAGTAACTGGGATACTGCTTTTTGGTTCCATATAAAGTTACTATGATATAACCTTCTTCTACTATATGTGCCTATGTTTCAGGCAATGGTTTCTCACCTCGAAATTGCCCTAGCATGAATGTCAGCTTTTGGAATTAAACGAACAATATTCAAGTCAAATTCCCCTAAACTCTGCTGAAGATGTTTATTTATTTGTTTATTTATTTCATTTCATTTCTATACCGCCCTTCTCCTGCGGGACTCAGGGCAGTGTACAGCCAAGATAAAAACATAGCATATAAAATTTAAAAACATTTTAAAAACAATTAAATAATTTTGGCCCAAGTTTAAAACAACCCAATTAAAACTGAATTAAAATTAAAAACTGAGAGGATGGGATCAAGCCAGCCCAGCTAGATGGAATAAGTGTGTTTTCAGGGCCTGACGAAAAGTCCGGAGGTCTGATATCGTGCGTATCTCAGGGGGCAGGTCATTCCAGAGGGCAGGTGCTGCCACAGAGAAGGCTCTCCCCCGGGGGTCGCTAGTCGGCACTGTCTGGCCGACGGCACCCTGAGGAGGCTCTTCCCTGTGTGAGCGAACCGGTCGGTGGGAGGCTATTGGCGGCAGAAGGCGGTCTCGCAAATACCCCAGCCCTAAGCCATGGAGCACTTTAAAGGTGGTCACCAACACCTTGAAACGCACCCGGAAGATCACAGGAAGCCAGTGCAGCTCGCGCAGGAGAGGTGTTATATGTGAGCGCCCCGTCGCTCCCATAATCCCCCACGCGGCCGCATTCTGGACCAACTGCAGCCTCCGGGTGCACCCCAAGGGGAGCCCCATGTAGAGAGCATTGCAGTAGATGCCACCTATAGAACAATTTATAAGCATTTTCTTTGTATAGTACAGATAATGTTAATTTATTAATATTTTTCCACAAATTTTCCCACTTATTTAATTCTATTGCATACCCAAAATTCGTTGCCTATGTGATCATATTCTCTTTAACTACTTCCTCTGCTAATTTATATTCCAATAGAAAATTATAAATTTTGGTTATTAATTTCTCATTGGGTTTGTTTTTTATTTCACTCACTAGCAGTGATTTTTCACAGCTTTAGGCTGAAGTTTCTTCAGTCTTCCATGGATGACCAACAGGATCAGGTTCAAATTTCTCAGTGACAAGGGAGTATGTAAGTTTTAAAGAGAGGGAATGCTTGGGGAAGAAATATATTTAAATTTAAATGCATTGCATTAGATTACATTCATATGCTGCCCTCTTCTAAGATTCTGGGATGTTTATAAAAATAAAATAAAAAATGCCAAGAAACACAGAATACAGAGTAACCCATATTATCAAACCAATGATAACATCTTAAACAAAAATAGCAGTCCAACAGCATCACAAAAATCCAGAAAGTCACCTGAATAAGATTATTTTAACTGTGAAAAGTTAGCAATGAATAGACCAACTTTTGGGTCAAGGTGATTCAAAGTGCTGGGCCACAACAGAGAAGGACTGCATATCATCCTCTCCTCTGTCAACTCTTCCGGTGAACCAGACAGGAAACATTAGATGAACTAATTCTACTTTATTGTAAGATTACAATAACAGAATCTTGCAAGTCTGAGAATGCAAATTCCCATCACCATTTTTAACTGCTTGATCCATTAGGGAAAGTCCTTCCTAAATTTCTTTCTCTGCTGTTAAGAGAGAGGCTCTTGCCTCTCTTCTCTGATTGATTAGTAGGCAAGATCTCTTCCCCTTGTTCCCCAAGGCCATCCAAGCATCCTCTCCCTCAATGATCCCAAAGGAAAGACAGAAACTTTTTGGAGGCAATTGTTCTTAAAATAACCAAACAAATTATCATGGGGATTACAGTGTGCTCAAGCACTTCTGCTGACCTGCCAACACATAAAGTGCTGCATCCACATTCATCCGAATGTCCAAGTAATCCACTTGGAAATTCCTCCACTGGGCCAGTAACCTTAGTGCTACAATAAGCTAATTCCAATTAGAACACTGTCACCATGCACTGAACTGAAAACCTCACCAAGAAGTAATCAACAGCAATAATAAAAAGATCCTTGGAATAGGCATAGGCATGTCAAATTTTTCAACTTTCGATTGCCAAACATTAGAGGTGCTCAAAAATTGTGACATGCCTTGGGGACTGTAAAGATATTTTGATTACTTTAATATAATTTAGATGTGCTTGGTTAGTAACTACATAAATATCATCACTTTTAAACATTTTGTTTGTTTCATTTAGGCAGTGGAACAAATTGCAATGGATTACAAAGTAGAACAAAAAATGGAATGCAGTGTTTGAGAGCAGAATCAGGATTCCCCCAGCATTCTAAGGTGGGAGGTCTGGTGTACTACAATTATAGACCTTGGTGTCTCCTGAAATATACATAGAACATCAAATTTCAATGGCATTATGGCTGCACATAGCCATATGGCTGATCATGTAGTTCTAATAAAAGTGATCAGATACCACTCTGCCTACGACCTTGCTAAATAGTCAAAATACAGTGATTTCTGAGATAAGATTTATCAATCTATTTATATGCCTTAAAGCAGATGTTGTTCAATCTCTCTCCTTTTTCCTTATAAGATTTTATAAATAATTGGGAGTTGTTGCAATCTGTCTACAAATTATAGATTAATTATGAATTTAATTAATATGTAAATAAGGCAACTATGCGAGTGAGATTGCATCTTGCATTAATAAATACCTAGCTCAAAGTCAAATCTATTTAAAATTAGAACACAAATCTATATATGGCATTAAATTCTGAATTGTTTTAGGGGAGCTTTGAATAGAAAATCAGTGACACTTTCCAAAGCTGGTTGTGAGTACATTTTCAAGTATCAAATTTGGGAAACCTCTGAATGGACAGAGAAATCAAAATTGGCTTGGAATATCTTTGCATATCAAAAGGGATATATATATATATAGGTTTCATATTTTAAGTTGCATAAAACTTAGTGCAAATGTTCAGGAAATTACAGGATATAGGAAGAGGAGCGCGAGTCAGACTGACAACAGTTGCAAAGTGAAAAAGGAAATGAGAGGGACAGTTGTGTGTGATATGACATCTGAAATTGTTAGCTTTCCTCAACAAGATGTTAACTATTAGACTTTAATGTCCATAACACCATAAATGTCAGCCCTTCAGGATAGAGCAGACCAAAGTCATGCATGCTAATGTTCTTTTACTATAAATTTCTAGTAACATAATCTTGCAAGTCTGAATGTGTGTCTCCTTCCATCCTTTTATCTTCATTAGATATAAATAGGATCTTCTCTGAGATGTTTACTCATATTGCAGCCCTGCTCTGGACTCAGAGTCTCTTCCTCAAAATTATTCCTCATGCCCGTTACATCAAGAGACACACTAGCTATTTATAAGAGTTGAAATTCAACAATTTGATAACTTACGCATTGTCAAGGAGAATTATCCTATGTTGGTAGAAAGAATTTATTATTATTTTTTAATTGAAAAAGTTTTAAAACAAACACAATTTCCCCACAACCCACCCACCCAACCCCCCCTCCCCCTCCCCGACTTCCCAGAGCAGAACACAAGGTATTTCTATTAACTTTTAACAATAAACTAAATTGCTTAACCAATCATTAAACTAACACCCCCTAGAAAAAAAATTCTTAACCCCCCCATAGATAAAATCCTGCTTCTTAGACATAAAACTTCTAATATCACTTATATAGCGCTTATACAGATAGAAGAAATCATTCATAAGCTATTTGATATTTTTTGGTCTGATACTTAGTTTGTATATAATCAATCCATCTTCTCCAGTCCTGTATATACCTTTCTTGTGTGTGATCCTTCAAATATGCTGAAATTTTAGACATTTCAGCTAAATTAGTTACTTTCAATATCCAGTCATCAATAGTAGGCAAAAAGTCCTTCTTCCAATGTTGTGCTATGAACAATCTTGCTGCTGTTATCAAGTTCAAAATCAGTTTAGTCTCTGCAACTGTACAGTCCATATAAGAACAATAATAAGAACAACTGTGGAGTAAATTTCAGTCTTTTTTTAAGAATATTCTGCATCACCCACCAAATCTTTATCCAAAATGCTTTGATTTTTCTACAAGTCCACCATATATGATAATAAATTGCATCATCACAGTCACATCTCCAACATTTAGCTTGCACATTAGGATACATACATGATAATTTTTTGGGATCTAAGTGCCATCTATAAAACATTTTATAAAAGTTTTCTCTCAAATTTTGTGCTTGTGTAAATTTCACATTTCTAATCCAGATCTTTTCCCAAGTCTCCATCATTACTGGCTCTTGAAAGTTTTGTGCCCATTTAATCATACAATCTTTAACCAGTTCCGTCTCAGAGTCTATTTCCAATAAAGCATTATACAACCTTTTAATATGCATTTGTTTTTGATCTCTAATTTGTTTTACCAAATTCTCTTCATTTTGCACGAAGCCAGTTTTTTGATCTTCCTTCCATCTAGCTTGAAGTTGACCGTATTGGTAGAAAGAATTTAGAGTGTTTTTGAGAGATGTATTCCTTACTGATTTTTGAAATGGCTTTATATTAGAGAAAATAGAAGATGGAACATTAGGTTTCTATATGATCTAGATTTAATAATATGGTAAGAACTAAGCTAGTTCTATATTACTGTTATCATACTTTCCCTTTAGTTTTAGTTTATTTGAATCACAATTATGTATGCATAATTTATCACTTTTTGTTTATTGTATCTTGATTGTAATAAAATATAACTCAAAAACTGTTAATAGTGAATGTTGTGAGAGGTGCAAATGAATGTTATCAGTGACTCCCACTGATTCTAAACTCATTTTAAGACTGGGATTGGTGACTACTGAAATTTAAGTATTCCACATTGGTCTCAGAAATCTTTAATTTGAACTATCAAATCTCTGATTTGAGCTATCAAATCTTTGATTTGAACTTTGATTTGAACTATGGCAAGAAAAATCGTAAAATGGGGGAAAACTCACTTAACCATAATAATTTCTAAATATTTTAAGTGTAGAGAATTCAAGTGTTGAGAATGATTCATCATTTCATCTCTTTTTCCGCACTAGGTACCACTATTTGATTTCTTTTCATTTTATTCAAATAATAATAGAAAACCCAATGCAGTTCAGTATGAATTGGCTTTCCAGTCCTTCCTTGATGCACTTTTTCACATTGGTTATCTAGTTTAAATGCCAAAGAAAAATCAATGATATATTTTTCAAACCTTTGAAGGATCACACTGTCAATTGTTCACACTGCTCAAGCAAAACTAACAGGTGTGAATTAAGTTTTAGCTAAAAAATGGAGCTTTAATTCCAGAAGTCCATTCTTTAAATTTGGACTTCTGGAATTAAAAAGCTCTGGATTAAATGGTACTCCAGACAAAAGATGGGGAATAGTATTTTGCTTTTAGACATGATAATAGCTGTCTAGAAAGGTGAGTTATGAGCTATTTTTACATCATCAGAAATTTAATTTATTACCTGTTAAAAATGCAAAGACAAGGAGTACAAGAAGCAAATAAAAGACCTTCATGTTGGGGTTGGTTCTGGACTAAATCTTACTTGTGGGACAGAAACCAACTCTCAGCCCTCCTTGTGACTTCTTGAAAAGCATCCTCCCCCACATGCTCCACCGCCTTAGGAGGCAGGGGAGGGCTGCAGGTTGATCCCAAGGGGGTCTGGGGCTACTGGTCTACCAGTTAAAAGCCTGGTAGACCAGGACCTCTGCTAAATCCTAAAGAATTGTCACATGACCATCAAACCACACCCACAAAATAAGCCACGCCCACAGAACCAGTAGTAAAAAAATTTAGAACCCACCCCTGAATGGGATGATTTAACCATGTATTGCTCACCTGCCATGGTAGCATTGTTATGACTGAATAAAATGTATTTTGATGTTATTCTCTTCATTATTCTTTTCATTATGTCCAATCAAAATTGTAATATCTATTAATTTCCCATTGGTTTCCCATCATGAGTTCAATTTATAAATTGAGAGTATCTGTCAAGTGATATTATTTTTATTTATGATTTACCATCTCAATAGTTGACACCACTTAGATATAGCAGATGGTAACCAGGTATTTATAACATGAGAAAATCAAGGCAGTTTGACTTATTATTGAATAATTTGCTGTCAAACATAGAGAAATGCTAGACATCAGCAGATGTGCATGCAACCTAACAAATGAAAGCTCATTTAGTTGAATAAGAAAGGTCAAAGGAAACCAATAATGGGAATTCTAAGTGTATGTTTTCTTGAGAAACATCAAATATTTTTTGATGGAAGCGTGTTCCTATTGTTTGTATTCATGTCAACAAAGCCTTTCCTATGATCACAATAATTTTTGCTCCTATATTATGATACAAATGGGGATCAGCTCCAGGATGTTGCCCCTGACTTGTAAAGTATAAAGTAATCATTTATATTGTATTTTATTGCCAACACTCTGCAATGAAATTGCTGAAATATTAAGCATATTTTCCCCTAGAAGTACTTTTGTCCAAGTATTGAATAAGTTTGTAAGTGCTGGCACTATCCAAAGAGTTTGCTGCAAATGTAATATATTGCTTCATGTAAAGAAGTTGTCTGAACATATAGCACAAAAGGATGTCAACCGATGGATATACTGTCTGTAATTGTTTGGAATGATGATGTTTTTATGTTCTATTTTTGTTTTAAAATAAAAAAATGATTTGGAAAAAAAAGAAGTCTGAACATTGATGAAACATTCATAACTATTGAGCTGATTTGTAATTTAGCTAAGAAACCTGCACAATATGACTGTTCTCTATTTTAAAAGATATTAAGAATATGTTCACTAATTGAAATAATTAAATTCTCACAATCTGTAATTCACTCTTATCCCCCTTCCCTCACATTTCGGGTTAAAAGACCAGAATATCCTTATGTTCAAGAAAGTTTCCTTCCTTCCTTCCTTCCTTCCTTCCTTCCTTCCTTCCTTCCTTCCATCCATCCATCCATCCATCCATCCATCCATCCATCCATCTTTTTTGAAGGAAGGATAGAGTTTCCATTATGTCCATGATGCTGGGTGTATCTGAGCACATCTGCCAGACATCATTCTGTTTGAAAAAAACTGATACTTTATGTGATAATAATTAGATAGCTTCACAAACAGGATACTGTGAAGTGATGCTCTGAAAACAACACAATATAAGGACATGTTAATGTTGGAAAGATGAGAAAAAGGAAGTAGAGATTGAGCGGAAATTGGTAGAGCAGAGGGTGGAAGGGTTCTAAATAAAGAACTGAATGAGATGGAAGATCTCTGAATAATGAGGCTAAATTTCAGTCTAGTAAATAAAGTGCTAAACAAACGTGATTCAGAACATGCCCCACTAGGCCACTGTTACCATAGCAACTTCCAAAGTCATGCTGCTTGCTTTTTTTGGTGGATAGGCCACAAGTACAATCCATATTTCATATCTGCAATAATTACACCATCAAGGTCTTTTGTATCCTGTTTGTTTACTTAAAATGAGTGTTGTATTGTTGTAGCCTTTACAAGAATGTACTATTCCGTGCAGTCATTCAAACAGGAATACTGTATCTGAACTGAAAAAAATACGAGATGATGATGATGATGATAATAATGATAGTGATGATGATGATAATTTAGTACCAACCTAATGGTTGTGCAGATTCTTGTTGCCCAGGTATGGAAATTATACTGTAGTAGACAAAATGTAATGATACATAAAATGGATACTATTCCTACACTTCCTTTGTATTTGTACTGACTTTGTTAAAAATAAGGGGAGAAGGAATAATAGCTATGTAAAACATAAAGACTTGAAACTAGATGATGGTTCTTTTGAAATATACAATAGTTCTTCTTGCATGTAAATATTTTATTTTATTTTATTTTATTTTATTTATTACATTTATATGCCACCCATCTCACTAGCAAGTAACTAGCAAAATTAGTATTATGAATTCTGATACGAAAAATTGGTTTCATCTATTGGTTGTCCAGATTTTTGTAACACATAATAACTTTTAAAATAGTTGAAGTGAAACATTTTGTATTTAATAAGAATGTTGTACTCCAACACTCAAGCTTTCATGCAGAAAGAGTATAGGAAGTAGCTCTCATCTAATATTTGTCTTCTGCTAACATAAGCACTGTTGAAATCTTCCATCTTGGGGAATTTAACTAATTTCTCTGACATGTACGTTTCTTTCCTGTTAAATATAAGTAGATTATTTTTTTTTAATGGCAAATTCTTCTCCTTCTGTTGTTTAATAAAAACATGATTACTGTGTCAATCTTACATGCTATAATATGGTGCATGCATTAACAATATTATATTGTGAGTTATATACATAGGCATCATTCAGATGTGCATTGCTACTTTAAGTTAACATCAGTTGCAATAATTGCTGACAGCTGTATCTTTTAAATAGTTAAATTTATTGCTTTGTAATTTTTCATGCAGTATAATTTATTAAGTAATTTATTAAGAATACATAAAAGAGGAAAATCAAAGGAATATGCAAGCGAGGGAGAATAATTGCATATATTATTCACAAAACAATTTTGTTGATAGGGGGTAGCACAAGTAATTCTTACATTGGCAAATTGTTTAAGTCATGAAAAAGAAGGTAGGAACTCTATATACTCCACACCATTGTTTCAATATGAAATTGTTTTTTATTAATCATTAAAAAATACTAATAATCGATTATCACACTTAAATGAGTAAGGGTTTAATGGTAAATAAATTATTTTGTAGGAATCATTCTGTTTTTATTTAAATGACTATTCAGATAAATGAAGCCTTCACAAATCTATTCTGGCACATTTTTGGCAGTATTCCACAAGCAACCCCAAACCAGTTGTACCTCAAGCCTGCCCATACTGTTTATACAAGCTCATATCTTTCATCTAGAGACTACTTTGGAAGCCAACATATGTTTGCTCATACTGAAGATACATTCAGTGGACTGACAGATTCTCAGGACATGCAAATGCAATTATAGTCCTCTTCAGAATTGAGAAGAGATGTGGGGAGGTCAAGGAGAGTAAATGGTTCCTTATGACAGCAAAGAACCTGGACAACTTAATTGTTCCACCACATGACTCTTACTAATTTTAGGTCTAGATTAATTATCAGAACCATCTGCTGCAAGAAAGGAAAAAAGTCTATAATATTCTGAGAATGGTGGGACCAGAAGTAACTGTAATGTAGCAAGAAAGTGGCAATGAGTCTTAACTTACACAAAGATTAAAAAACCTGAAACTATATGTCTTTTTTTTTTTATTACAAAAGTTTTACAATTACATTTTCACCCCTTTTCCCCCCCCATCCCACCCTAAACTTCCCAGCCTCCCTATCCCACCCTAACCCTCCCCATATGTCTTAATCAAGCTGTGTGTGAGAGAGATTGAGAGTGAGAGAACTAATTTTGAACAATAGTTTTATATAAATCAAAGGGTCTTTGAAACTTTCATTTTAAATACTGTACATTCTTGAACTTCAGTGCACTCGGTGATTTCTCAACCTGGGCATAAAAATTAGCTTGTTGTCTATTTAATTATGTTATCCTAAAAGAGGGCCTGACCTGCAGCACATTGCAGCACTGGTCAAAAGGGCCCAGCAGAGATTATATTAACTGAGACTTCTCAGGAAACGGAATGAAAAACTGCTGGTGACCTTCTACTGCTGCACCATAGAGAGTATTTTAACTTACTGCACCCGTGTATGGTTTGCCAATTGCACAGTGGCAGATAGGACAGCGCTCCAGAGGGTTAACATCATTGCTTGGAGGATCATTGGTTGCCCTCTCCCCTCCTTGGAAGAGCTTTATAGCTCCCTCTGCCTTAAGAAAGTTCAGAACATTCTTAAAGATCCATCTCATCCTGGGCACCCTTTTTTTTTGAACTATTACCATCTGGCAGATGGTACAGGACAATGAAAACAAGGACAAATAGGCTGAAAAACAGCTTCTATCCCAGAACAGTAATTATATTGAATTCTACTGTATAGTGCAATATTAATGCAATATCAGGGGTTTTCAATTCAATTGCATAGAATGTGAAGGATGTGTGTTTGTTTTATTTTTATAGTTTTTTTATGTATAATGTACACTGAAGATGGAATTTAATTTCATTGTATGAGGTGCAATGACAATAAAGTACTACTGCTACTACTATAGTAAGTGTAAATACTATCTTAGGCCAGTGTTAAAGGAAAATATCAGCATCCTTGTTGATTCTACTGACCATCCAGCACAGGGGTGGGTTCTAAATTTTTTTACTACCTGTTCTGTGGGCGTGGCTTATTTTGTGGGCATGGCTTGATGGTCATGTGACAATTCTTTAGGATTTAGCAGAGGTACTGGTCTACCAGGCTTTTAACTGCTTGCAGAGTTGTACCAGTCTACTCATTTGTTTTTGGAGGCACTGGTCTATCCATTTATTTTTGCAGGCATCGGTCTACTCATTTGTTTTTGGAGGCACTGGTCTACTACCACACTGCCTTTCAACACTGATCAGCTGTAGGGCAGCCCTTTGAAGTCCCGCGGCAAGAGTTTAAAAAACAGGTTTTTTTCTTCTAGCCGATCAGCTGGGACTCAGGAGGCAGCAATAGATTGGGGATGGGGCCAAATAAAAGGTAAGAATAACACGGGGGAGTGCGGGGCAGGGGGGGCGGGGGGGCAGAACTGGTTCAGTGACGTCATATCGTCACCGCTACTGCTCGACGGAACCGGGCAGAGCCAGGAGGAACCCACCACTGATCCAGCAGGAATGTCAGCTGTATATGGATATGTCCGAAAGTTGATTTACTGCTTGAAAATGATTGTATGAAGCACCAGAGGAGATAGTGCTTGCCCAGAAAACTGACTAATCTACTTATGAAGTTGGCAGTGCTATAGCTGCCAGAGTCTTTGTTCATGAGTGGTGGAATTTCAAGAAAGATGGAGTAAAAACAAATGAGAGAAACTATGAATCCAAGTGTGATCAACTTTGCAGACCCAGGATGTTCTCTGAGAAATCCCTGTGGTAAAGGTGCCAAATCTTCAGAAAAATCATAATTTATATAAGGGCAAATCAATCATCTCAGTTTCAAAGAGTAACATTTAAAAGAAGAAGCTATTGACAATTTAAAGTTAATGAAATATTTTCATGCCAATAAATAAACACATAAACATAAACAAATAAATAAATAAAATAGATAAACAAACAAATAAACAAATCTCATAAGCAAATGGCCTAGGAGTTTGCACTAACTTACCCTGGAAGTAGTGTCAACCGTGTTCTACATAGTTACTAACAAATTAATCAAATCAATAATTAGAAATAAAATAAGCTTTCCTGACCAGTGAGCATATATTCCATTGTACATGATTGTAGGACACTTAACTAGAATGTAGCATTCAATCCTGTAGACCACTTATAGAAGAGTAGGGAACACTTTATTCTAATTCAATCACAGTGAAGATCCTGGCAAGAATTTGCACACTCTAGCAAAGAAAAAGAGAACAGTAAGAATGCAATACTGGAACAATATGAAGACCTTCAGAAAGAATAATACAAAAATGATAACTATTCAATAACCATTTTGCATAGAAATAACAAAAAGATTTTTCCATGAAAATAACTGCCCTTTAATGTACAAATTTCTTAAATATCTTAAATATGATATACAGGTAATCTTCCATTTACAACAATTTGTTTAATAACTATTCAATGGCACTGAAAAAAGTGACTTCACACTTATGACCAAAGCAGCATTCTCATGGTCACATATTCAAAATTCAGATGCTTGGCAAGACTATTGCAGTGTTCCGAGGTCATGTGATCATCTTTTGCAGCCTTCTGACAAGCAAAGTCAATGGGAAGGCCAGATTCATGTAACAATCATATTACTAATTTAATAACTGCAGTGATTCACTTAACAATTGTGGCAAGAAAAGTCACTTAACAACAGTCTTGCTTAGCAATAGAAATTTTGGGCTCAGTTGTGACTGTAAATTAAGGATGACCTTTATAGAGTTCTTCATGAGAACTCTAAATCTTGATAATAAATCAAATCTTTATTATGGTTATAAGGCCAGTGGTCAGAAAGAACCCTCTTAGATTTTCTCCACATCCTTCCAATATCTTATTACTTCTTCCTCTAAGAATTAGTGCTGGAAATAATAATAGTAGGATCAATGGCCACATGAGCTACATGAAATCTGGTTGATGGAATTAAATACCAATTCTGTCTGGATCAAATGCCTCTCCTTTGTCACATTGCTCCCTCCCACTTATCTGTCCTCTCATGTAAATCTTTCTGCATGATATTACATAAATATTTATTTTGCTGTACTGCATCATGAAAGCAAAGAGCATCCGACTGGAGCCGAGTACAAGCTGCAAAACAGCTGTGAAAAAAAATCTTTAAAGATAAAAATCCTTATCAGCTGGCAGCCAATGGCACACTTTCAGCCTTAGTTGAACATTTTATAATGTCCATCTGGGATGTGTATTTGCCATTTAATCTTATTTGATCTTTTCATTCTGATGAACAATTGGGGCATACTAATGAAATGCTAAAATAAATAAACGGTAATATAAATACATATCTTTTCAATGGAACCCAAGGATCCTCAGACTAGTATTATGATGTTCAGAAAAATTGTATGCCTATAGGTTTGAGCTTATTGCAAGGAAAACAGATGTCACATTTTGATATGACTCATCTGGATTGATTACATACTATCAAGTCAGGGTTGACTGTTAGTGACCACATAGATAGATTTTATCCATAATCATCTAGTTAGTTTAGTTTATTATATTTGTATACCACCCTTTTCCCGAGGGACTCAGGGTGGTGAACAGCCATGGTAAAAACAATGTACAACAAAAATTAAAAGCTTATTAAAATAATTCAATCATTCGGCCAAATTTAAAACATCCAACTAAGATCATTTTAAAACCCCTATCAAAACCCAATTTAAAAAACCTTTAAGATATGAAGATATGAAGGACCCAAATCAAGTCCTTCATATCTTCCAATGATGCACTGTATCAGAATCCATCCATCCTGCTATTATAGGTCATCCTTTTCTTCTCTTTCCTTCCAGCTTTACTTGAATATCTTTTCTGAAGCCTTCAAAACTGCTCTGTCAAGTGCTAGTCTGCAATGTATTTCTTGACTGCTTGTTTCTTTACTGCTGATGATTCATCCTAAAAGGCAGAAACTATCTTCATTGTCAATTTCCATGGTTTCTTATGACATTTAGTTTAACTTTCTTCTATTTCTTGATCTTTGACAATCTGTTTTCAGATTCATTCTTAACAAACTCTATAAGTTTGTTCAAAGTTCCTGTGGTTCCTGTTCAAGGAAATTCAGGACTTCAAAGCAATTCTGTTAAGATGGTGAATATATGCTCAAAATGTCTTGAAAACTGGATACTGTTATTTCATCTTGCATATGTGAAATGCATATGTAAATTGTACCTGAGTATTAAAAATCTGTAACGTGTAGCTCAGTATACTTTTCCTCTACTTTACTTACTATGTCATGTGTTCATTTATATGATGTGTTTTCCACAAAATGCTTAGTTTGAAACATATGTTCTGATTGAATATACTTTAAAATCTACAAGTACAATGTATTTCATCCTACAGCACTTTAACAACTCATAATTAGATTCCAGTTTATATTCCAGGTCATTTGGAAGAAGCTCATTTTCCACTAAAAGTCACAAAGTTGGCTTAAGCATTCCCTTTGCTGCATTCATTTGTTTTTGGAATCAATACTAGACATCACATTTTGCATTTTTTTTGTTATTTCAACATGGAAAAACTGAATTCTTTTGCATTAGGATATTCTCAGAATATCAGATAATGAAACAAGTAGAAACTATGTGGAAGAATATTCATATTTAAAGATTGTAAAGTGGTAAGAAAAGTGTGTAATGATTTATCAGTAGATATTCACCTGATACAGTGGCAAATATATATACGTAGGGAAAACCTGGCTAGAAGAAAAACACACATAAACCCTACGAAGAAGTAAGAATATATATATATATATATATATATATATATATATATATATATATATATATATATATATATATATATATAAATAGCGTATCCTTTGTTATAAGTTGGATACCTACAGTAGTTATTTCAACAGCAAATCAGTAGCAAGTGGTTCGGCTTTTACTTCATGCCCTTCTGGTTTCATTGAGCATTGAATGGAGTCCTTGAATTTTAAGATATGATTAAAGACTATGAAATTTGGCATTTCAAATGTTACACACTATTATTTAACACTTCATTCTAAAAAGTCAAAGGACAACATTAAATACAATTTTACTCCAATTAGGCTGGATAGAATTTTCTAGTCAAAAGAAACCAGTGGAAATAATGCTATGGAAGGGAAAACATGGCACTCATGATAACAGAAAAATGCCATCCACATGTCAGAAAGACAGCTGGAATACAAGTAACAGTTAAAAATATACGTATCTTGTTAAGGTTAATAATAGTCTGTTTACAATAGATAATATGCTTTAGTTATTTTCCTACTATTCTAACGTAGGCTTTTAAAATAATTAATATTGATAACATTCCTTTTATCATCCACACAGAAAATGTGTTTGATACTAGAAGCACATAAGTTTCATTTATGAGAGAATGATATACAATATTTTGAGAAAAAAAAAAGATGACGATCTGTTCAGGGATAAAGATTTTACTATGAAAAATTAAAAAATAATGAACAGTATTTACCAAACATTACTAAACTATACAAACTCTCTATTTTTAAAAGTATATTTTAATAGGCAGAAAGAAATAAAGATACTGATCATGTGAGCAAAATGCAGAATCCATTAAGTTATGTATGATGTATACTATCAACCAGATTATAGGAATTTTACATTAGTATATTAATGTGTACTGTTTCTACATCTTAAATTTCAAATGTTGAAGTATGATATATTAATAGCATTGAAATTAAACACATTTTATACAATAAATGCATTTTAAATCTTGTGAGTAATCATACATATGGCATCGTCAAGGAAGATCTAGAATAAGTGGTGGCAATTCAGTTAAAAAGTTTATCAAATGAAGCCAATTCTGGATCTATATGAAGGGCATGCATTGAGAAAGAAAGATTTAATTTCCTTAATAAATACCCTTTGCTGGGAACTGGATAAAAGAATATATTTCTTCTGCTTCTGCTATCTCTCTAATGATATTTATAACCATTAACAAACTGTATTATTCTGAGGCAATTAACCAGAATAAGACCTAAAGACACACTGATGCTAAATACTATTGTACTGTACTTCTGTAGTTAGGTTTCTTCAGTATGTTGATGATACCCAGTCTTCGTCCTCATTTGTCAGCTGGTGCCAGGGAAACTATTGAAACTCTGAATCACTGTCTGAATGCAATAGAATGAATGTAGGTTAACAGATTGAGGTTCAGCACAGACAAAACAACGGTCGCTTCTGGTCACAATTGCCTTATGTATCTTTTTATATTGGTCATCGTAGGTCTGTTCATATAAGGACTGAGATTGGTGAAGTGGGAGCCAGCAGTTTCCAGGCAAAAAGGAACCATTGTGTGGGCATCTTGACAGTCTCGCAAACTTATAAAGATACTAGTCAAGTACCAAAAGTTGAAAACATCACAAGAAAAAACCCTAGAGTTGAAACTCTGGAACAAGGCTCTGACTTCTTTATACTGCTGTGTTTAACATTTTGTTTTTGTTTGCAATAAATATTTCAATGCAGATCCAATAATTCTCTGCCAAGACAAACCAATTGCTAAAAAGGGGATTATGTTTCTTCAGAGCAGAGCAGTGATATACTACCAAGTCCTGGCTTGAGGCCTGACAGTTATACTGTTAACTTCTATAGCAGCCTTCTTCAATCTGAATGTCTTTCATATACTGTATATGGACTTCAACTCACAGAATTTCCTAGCCAGTTAACTATTGCTGAAACTTTGGGAATCGAGGGGCAGTTATCTGAAAGACATCAATGCATTCTATAGTTTAAACTTGATGTGTGAATGAGTGCTTCCTTTTATTTCTTCCGTGTTTGCCATCACTGGATTTTACTGAGCATTCTCACAGTTTAGCATTTCATGAAAAGATACAAAAATAAAAATCCTCTACAATTTTTTTCCATTTCACAAATAATTTTGTAAATCTAACTACTAACTACTAACTACTAACTAAAACTATTAACTTCAGATCACTGATGAACAATTTTTATTTTTGTCAGTTGGATAATTGAAATTTCTCTCTTTATTTTTAACTGGGCAGTGAAGAAAAATTGGATAAGCTGCTAGAATACATAGTTGTTTCTCTGTCAGAAAGGATATTGCTCTAAAAGACCTCTACATTGGTAGTATTACCATTAATTTTATATTAAATGAGAGAAGATAAAGTAAAAGTCTTCAATGAGATTTTTAACATAAAATACACACCAGAAATATCAATGTTCAGTTTTAATCTCTTTGTTCAGTTTCAGCTATGAGTAGTATTTGTGTCAGCATAACTGTGCCCATTTGTAGAATTATTAGTAAAATGAGGTTTTACAGGAATGAACTTTTCTGTTTTGAAAGTGTATACAGTTCATGAAATTCTCCTTAGCTATTGTAGTTAAGTTCTGCACTGCTTATTTTTAACATTTTTTGGTCTGTAAGAAAGCTAATAATATAATTGGCTCACGATTCTTGAAAATTCTGTAGGAGCCATGAATCTGTCTTGTTAAAAGAAAGGATGATTTTAATTATGATGAATGATGGCTATGGACTGTGAGTTATCATTATGACACAGAAGGAGAGTCCATTTTTATTATCTGTTATATAAGCCCCAAATAGTAAGCATTCACTTGTTGGTTAATTTGGGATGTAACAAAGAACAGAACAAAGGAACTACAGTGTTTTAATAAAGTTGGATTTGAAATGTTTTATTGCATCGAGAGCAAATCATTCAGCATTTAATGCTACAGCAGGTTCTTAAGCTACTTTCTATTAATAGTGTGCTATAAATTCTGATTTTAAATATTAAAATTTCAAGGCTTTTTGGATGTTCTTTAATTATTTACATATATGTGCCTGATGCATAGAATAATTAGAGAGGAAAAATGATTGCTTATTCCTTAATTAAAATTTTGATCAATGAAAAAAGCCACCTTGGATATAATTTAATTTAATTATATTAGCATTCTGTTCTATTAATGATATGTTGAATTTTGCTGTTATTCAAATAAAAGTTTTTGACTCTCCTATAGGCAATAAATTGTTTGATAAATATATTTTGATTTCTTTCATTCAAACTGTTGTAATATGTCCACAAAAATAATTCTACAAATAAACAGTTGTGTGTAGTTTATGATCCCATTAATTGGAACTGACCTTCCGAAATCAATGAACAAAATGCTGATTTCCATAGTGCATTAAATGAGAAATTATATATCCAGTTTTACTGAAGAATTGCTGCTACTTAAGATCGTCCTTCATTTTTGGCAGACCCCAGAGCTAAAGAGTAATACAGGAAAATTGGAAGAACAATTCTGCAGTGATGACTTTACTGATTGCTTGATTGTTCTGGTTATAGAAAACAGTATACTACTGCTTAATATGAGCTGTAGTTTAGCAACAATAACTTTTTTTTACTGACACACAGAAGGGAGGTGTCTAGTTATGTGTATCTTTCAGAATCTACAGCTATCTGCTTCTGTAACAGATGTACATAGGATAATTTAGGTTTCATTAAGAAGATTTCAGCTTTTTTAGTGCTACTTTATGAAACTAACCTAAAACCAGATACTTTTGGAGGAAAAAATATTTTCTGAATCTATTTATACATGGAATAGTAATACCTTAATCATCCTGTGATATTACTACTAAAGGAAGGGCAGTCCTATTAACTCTCTTGAAATTCTCAGCAGTTTTTAAGATCATGTATCAAGATAATCTTTTGGATAATTTTAATCTGAACTTCTATTATTCTGATTTAATTCTATTTGAATAGCCAATGCTAGAAGTTGGTGGTAATTATTGTTCTATCCTTTGTGTATCCTTTTAAAGATGCACTGTACAGTTCCTTGGGGCTCTATTTATTGTTAATTTATAAACTGAATTAACTTCTTATCACATGCAGCTACAATTCTCTTTTCTATCTAATCCAGGTGAAGTTTTTGATGTTCAGAAGTATTGCCTAAAATGTGAATGGAATGGATGGTGGTCTAAAACTTAATATGGCAAGATATAGATCCTGTTAGTATTTATTTTTTCCAATTTGGTTTAATTGATTACCCAAATTAGCAATAGCCTGCATGCACTTCCAGATTCATTATTCTCACTGGAATTGTTTTCGTATTGGTACATATTGATATAAAATTTGCAAACTTGTTTGGACAGACATTTTCATGTTTCGATACACAGGAAACCTTCATTTGGATTACTGTGATGTACTCAGAGGTGGTATTCAGTAGGTTATGACCAGTTCTGAAGAACCAGTAGCTGAAATTTTG
This sequence comes from Arizona elegans, assembly GCA_022577455.1. Taxonomy (NCBI): domain Eukaryota; kingdom Metazoa; phylum Chordata; class Lepidosauria; order Squamata; family Colubridae; genus Arizona; species Arizona elegans. The sequence continues at coordinate 41,822,415 of JAKOOJ010000002.1, forward strand.
AGTAGTCTGGAGAACCGGTATATACCACCTCTGTCTGTCTGTGTGTGTGTGTGTGTTTCAAACCCAATGGTGGGTTTCAAATTTTTTTTACTACCGGTTCTGTGGATGTGGCTTGGTGGGCATGGCGTGGCTTGGTGGGCGTGGCAGGGGAAAAATACTGCAAAATCTCCAATCCCTCCCCAATCCAGGGAAAGGTTACTGCAAAATCCCCATATTCTCCCGACCAGCTGGGACTTGGGAGGCAGAGAATAGATGGGTGCGGGACCAGTCAGAATTTTTACTACCGATTCTCCGAATTGCTCAAAATTTCCACTACCAGTTCTCCAGAACTGGTCAGAACCTGCTGCAACCCACCTCTGGTGTGTGTGCGTAGTCTAAATTAGAGTTACCTTTATCTCTTCCCCTATCCCTCAAATAGTTTTCTGGCACTCCAGATTTAGGTAAAGGACAGGACAGAAAAGAAATAAAAAAGGAAGGTTCACAAGGAAAAGCAACAGAGTAAGCCCTGGTTTCATTATTTTCTGAAGTGGAACTAACTCACCACAGCAACACTGCTCTAAATTAACTCCAGGAGACTACAGACAGTAAAAGCATCAACAAGCTTACTGCAACACACCTGACTTAGCAAAAGATAAGTCTCCTTCCCCCGAAAACCTGAGAAGAATATTTATTGTTTCATTTGTTATCATGGAAACATAGAAAGATAGCAACAACTTTTTTTTTCATTTTCTCCTCAATAAATAGATGCTTAAACATTAAATCACCGGAATGTATTTATCATCTCTATAACACAGTGGAAAATCTAGATGTTTTTTTTTTTAAATTTAAGACAACTATCTGGAACAGAAAAAGGAGGTTAAATAATAAGAAACAATAGCAGCATTTTAAAGATGTAGATAAGGTATTTTAAACCAGTCCATTATTAAGTACAGGTAGTTCTTAACTTATAACCGTTTGTTTAATAACACTTGAAAGCTACAAGAAACTCAGAAACAAGGACTTACAACCCCTCCTTGAAAGTATCCACCCCGCAGCCACGTGATTGCAATTTGAGTACTTGACAACCGGTTCACTTTTACAATAGTTGCAGCATTTTGAGGTCATTCGAACCATCTGGTTTCAACAAGGAAAGTCAATTGGGGAAGCCAGATTTGCTTAATGACCACATGATTGGTTTAAAATTCATGGTAAAAAATTGTAAAATTGGGTCTTGTCGTGTTATTATTATTATTATTGTTTAGACTTCTATACCGCTTCATAGTGCTTTACAGCCCTCTCTAAGTGGTTTACAAAGTTTACAAAGTTAGCATGTAGCATATTGCATATTAGCATATTGCATTAGCATTAGCATATTGTCCCCAACAATCTGGGTCCTCAGTTTACCCACCTCAGAAGGATGGAAGGCTGAGTCAACCTTGTTATGTTATGATTTATTTAACATAACATTCATTTAATGTTATGATTCATTTAACAACTTAATTGCTTAGTGATCAGAATTTCAGTCCCAGTTGTAGTCATAAGTCAATTCACCTGTAGGTGAATTATAAAATTATATTGATTTCATTTAAAAATTATATTATATTTCACTGCAGTGATTGAATAGCTGTTGATTTATTGTTGTAAATGAACATTTCAAAACTGCTTATTTTCCAAACCAGTCTGCCCTTCCCACATCATTATATTGTTTTATCATTTTAAAATTATATTGTTCTTTGTACTATCTTGTACAGCTTACAGACTCTGGTAGTTTATAGATCTTAAAATAATTCCAAATATACTAACATCAAGTATATTATTTTTATCATTTAAAATAATTTATCTGTGTTTTAGCTCTTTAAAAACACTGAAAATATAAATGGTTTTATAGACTATCTGAGTTATTCGTGTAATTGGTTAAGATTCTAATTGTAATATCAGTGGTAACAAACGGGCAATGAAGGTTCTCAAGCAGTTTGTTTCTAAAACCTGTCTTCCAGAATACCGTCTTTTTTCACCTCCCAGTCTTTTCAGTGCAGTTTACTCACTAAGATTAATTTGAATTGATTACATTGTTTGCTAATCCTTTGTAACATCAAGCTGTTATGAGTGTGTCATCTTCATAATTTGGAGTCTTGAGATTTGCAAAAAAGCGTCAGGAAGTTTTTGCCTTTTCTAGCCAATAATAGAGACAAAGAATGGTCTACTAGTTGGTATGATTTCTACCTGAGAATAATTGAATGCCTTGATCTGTCTACTTACAGTAGGTGCCACCAAATTCATGTGTAAACTGCCACATATTTTCTTTCTGTTAGAGAAGGAAAAAACAGGGAAATTGTTTGTTTCCTTACTGTAATAAACAATGTATTTCTATACATATATTGGTAAATACACTGGCACCTTGGTACTCAACTGCTGTGAAACTTACTGAATTTGGTACTCAATGCATTTTAATGTGAAAATTTCGTCCAGTACTCATCATTTGTTCAGTACTTGACTCACTAGTTAGAACTTGTTGGTGTCGGCTGCCTTGTGACTCACTACATTATTCCTTATGGGGAAAAATTATTTGATACTCATCATTTTTGGTACTTATTGCACCTCCCAGAACCAATTAACAATGAGTACTGAGGTACTACTCTATTTACACATTGTTTGTCAGTTGGTAATTTTTGAGAAGCTGTGTGGCAAAAAAAGTTGTTTACTAAAAAGTATAAACAAATACATTGAAAACACTCAAAAGCTTCTCAATCATCATGCCAGCAAATCACCGGTGCCTTCCAGTGTCCTGTTTGTGGATCATAAATTAGAAATCCCTTTCCAACAACTTAACCATTGTGACATAATTTATCAAATAATACTGTAGGATAAAGCGGGAAGGAGATTATTCTTGCTATGTCATTCTGTGTCACTTTTGTGAACAAATATTGCTGCTGTAGAGTTCAACAAGGCTCCATATATAAACAGTACAGATAATTCTGGTTCAACAATTACAGTTGTGACCAGCAATTCAGTTGTTAAATGAAGCGGTTCCTTACTGAAACCATTTCTGTATTTATAATCTTACTTTGGCTTGGCTTTGCAAACATGCAAAGTTGCACCTACAAAGATTGGTTGTAAAGTTACTTTTCCATCATTGTTACAATTGTGAAGAGTCGCTAAATGAGGCAGTTGCTAAACAAGGACTTCCTGTATATGACAACTCAGCATACCCTAAAGGAAAAATGTCCAACCTGCAATTTCTTACTGAGCAGTAAGCAGGCACTGAGTCCCTGTAGGCTCAATAATTGCTTCCAAAGGCTAAGAATTAGCAATACATTTTCCTTCCACTTTTAAAATGAGGACTATATAAAAAAATGGAGTGTAAGTCATAGCATAAACTATAAGCAAAAATTAATGTGACAAATTTGCCATCGTAGACATCGTACACATTAAGTAGAAGTCTCTACCACTGAAAAGTTGTCCATCATAAAACCAAGAAACAACCAATGGGGACAAGGATAATGCTAAACAGCATAGCCTCTGAATGGAAAACCTGCCAGCTTTTTATATTTGTAGGTAAATCTGTGCATAGCAACTGCTTTATTACAAAAATTGCTCTCAGTATGACTACACTTTTCTAGAAATGTTGGACCAAATCGGTTACTTTATGCTGCTTCTCTTCTTACCTATATTTCCTACAAACTGCCTTTCCTAACAAAGGCATTCAGTATTACAAAGACATTTAAAGAACCAAAATGAATGTCTCTTACTTTAAAGTTAATTTATAAAGACATTTAGTTTAAGGCAAAAAAAAAAAGGCAGATGTGCTGACAAGCACTATCAGAAAAGCAGTCACTGATGTTCATTTATCACTTGTACTTTTTCCTTAAACAGTATTATTTTGTAATGTTTCACTAAGAATGACAAGGTAAAACCATTAAAAAAAAACAAATTATGGTTGTAATGGCCGCCTTGTTTTATCATAAGAGCAATTTTTTAAAAAGATCCCAGAACAGGTTTCTTGATGAATTTTGCATTTACTGAGAAGAGATACCTTGAAAACTACTTCAAAGTATTCAACTATATTTTATTTATTTAAATTTGATGTAGAGAAAAAGTTTTACTGTGGCAGATTCTAGCAATTCAATGTTTTATCATTTTGGTAAATGCAAGTGATTCAGGCTGAATGAGGCAGCAATTCATACTGTTTTAAGCAAAACAACAACAAATCCGAAAAGAAAAAAAATTACTTGCACAGATTTGAACTTAAGAAAAAGGAAATGATTTTTTTTAATGATAAATACCCAATATATATATATATATATATATATATATATATGTTTTCTCAGGTTTTCGCGGGTGTTTGTATGTAGGTCTTTGGTTATTCGGGTCTTCTCCCACGTAAAATTGGAAGTGTCTTGGCGACGTTTCGATGAAGTCTCATTCGTCATCTTCAGGCTGGTGTTCTCGGCTTCGTGCTTCCAGGAGCAATGGGATTGCTCCTGGAAGCACGAAGCCGAGAACACCAGCCTGAAGATGACGAATGAGACTTCGTCGAAACGTCGCCAAGACACTTCCAATTTTACGTGGGAGAAGACCCGAATAACCAAAGACCTACATATATATATATATATATATATATATATATATATATATATATATATATATATATATATATATAGGTTATGTCCAACTGGGGAATGAAGATTACTGAGCTTGGTTTTCTTGAAGACATTTAATTACCAAACTAGGTAATATCATCAGTGCATTGATGACCCCTCATTTCAACCCTGAGTAATGAAAATTTGTTCAAGGAAGGGTGGGGCCATCTGCAAGAATATATTGCACTATTGCAATTGTGCTTATAGCTTACTCTATGGCTTACACTGCATTTTTTATATATTCCTCATTTCAAAAATGGGAGTAAAATGTGTTGCACTTTTGCAAACTGATCAGTGGTGGGTCGCACCAGTTCTAAAGAACCAGTAGTAAAACCGGCAGGAGGCTCTGCCTACCATTCCCGATGTCATCAAAACACTTCTGCGCATGCACAGAAGAGCACGCAAGCACGCGAGTAAAGTGAGTGTGCGCGGGCGGCCCCGCTGCAAACCGGTAGTAAAGGTTAGTAGAACCCACCCCTGAAACTGATGCAGACAAATGATGATGAAAGAGCTGTATGTGTGCAATGTCATGATGCACATACCAAAGAGAAAGAGCTTGCATAAGAATGGGTGACATTGTTTTCATCACTTCTGACTTCCCATCCTTCCCTGCAGATGTTTCTGGAGAAGGACCCTTGTATGCAATTTTCCATATGCCAAGAAAATCTGCTTTGAAGGACAGGAGCAAAGAGGAAAGAGTGAGACTGAATTCTATTCTGTTCCAATGTTTGATCTGTCCTTCTCCTTGGCAGATTCTAGCAATTCAGTGTTTTAGCATTTTTTGTAAGAAATTAACTGTCCAGCCAGGAATCTGCATCATTTTATACATTATGCTAGCCAAGTCCTTCATCAATGGTCATCATTTGCATATGAAAAATGGCTCTGCTGATTTTATCCATAGCATCTTTAAAAATACTTTAATGAAAAAAAACCTTTAAATTAACTTCTTATATAACACAATGCTTTTCTAAAAACAGAACAATATATACAGTACACTGGAGAAATGATTGACATTTTTTAAAAGTATATAGAAATAAATGTAATTATAGCTGTCATAAATTTCTGATTATATATTTCTTATTTTCTCCATAACAGGAAGAAGATAATGTGCTTATCAACTGGCCTGAAAATACAGTTTTGTCATCAAATAAAAATTCATGGGGGAGGGTGGTAAAAAATATAAAAATGGCAAACACAATTGTCTATACTCTATGGATGCCCTGAGTTGGGTACTGTTACTAGTGGGGGTTTTTTCACTGTATGACCACTCTTACCTTTTAGGTATACCAGAACCCTGGTATTCAAACCCAGGAATTTAGTACTGATACTCCAGGGTACAATAGAATGAATGTAAGTAGCTGTTCCTCAGTCTTACTTTACCGCCTTGTAGAGCACAATGGCCCTCAGAGGACTGTCTGATCCAACTAAAGGGGTTGCAATGATTAGTGAATACTGAACCCTCAAGAATGTGGAAAACTGCTTAAGATGCTTTCTGACAAACTTAAAAATAAACCACAGTCATGGAACAGCTAATCCAGGGGTGAAATGCTACCAGTTCAGGCTGGTTCGCCCGAACTGGTAGTATTTTTTTTTTAAAAAAAAAGTTCTGAAGATCAGCTGAGCGACGCACGATCGTTGGAACTTTTTTTTTTTTTTTACTTTTTAAGCATTATTTTACTACCAGTTCTCTGGAACCAGTAGTAAAAAATGCTTTTAAAAGTTTTTGAAAAGGTTCCTAAGGTCGTGTGCCACAGCTGATCCCCCCGCTGTTCTACTTACGTTCCCAAGCCTCCTTTTGGCATATTGTGCATGCGCGCGCGCAGTGCACATTTGGTGTGCAGCACCCAAGCGCAGCCAGCGAACCGGTGGCAAACCAGTTCAGATTTCACCACTGAACTAATCTATTTAATGACAAGTATGAAATAATCCTGCCAGATAGTGTCTGATATCTATGCAATATTGACTCGCTAAATACTTCATAATGATTCAAAATATAGTGAAACGAGCTAAGCTTGGGTAATGCAGTTTGATTTCATTTCAAAAATAGTTTCTCCCATTCTATATATGAGAACCACCTCTTTCTAAAACCTTTTTTTCTTGTTTGTTTTTGTTCAGTAAGCACAAATTGACCTGTTATAAAGCCAACTTTTGGATCTATTATTTTTACTGAGGAAACATAAACCATGTTGGCTGTGAAATGACAGCAATGTCTACCACTTTTATTTAGACAAGTCAAAATACCACAACAATGTATATGAGGGCTTTCAATTTTTCTTCAAGAAAGTCCAGTTACTTAACCTTTCCCAGATTCAATTTTGTTGGCAAAGCCTAATTTGAAATTCTGCAGAATAAAAAAACCCACTGAGTACAGACTAACAGAATACAGGATTGCATATCTGCCAGGTCCTGTAGTTATAATTTCAAATAATTAGTTTCTTGGTATTCATGTAGACATTCATCTTATAAAATAGAGTATATGAAATTAGAATGAGATTGGTTTTGTGTGAATATTTAATCTGAATCATATCCAAATAGAACTCCTTTATTAGAATAGATAGAGCATTAGTTTCCAATCATCTGAAGCTGGAGTTCTTCTGGTTACCAATTCAGCTCCTTCATCTTCTGCCCGGTTTAAAGGGAATCATATTTGACTTCCAATTTCAGACTAGCTGCAGAGAATAACTACACTTTGTGCCTCTAATGTAAACACTGCATCAAGGGAAGGCGTTTGGATGAAGAGCCTGTATTTTGCTCTCATTTCTCCTCACTGGGATTGATTAAAGTAGGTAGCCTAGGAAGACATATCATTTAGTAGTATAGAGGGCATTACTCTAGGGAGCCTCAACAAATCACAGTGCTGCTTTTTATCAAACCTTGCCACCTGCACATTTGTAATTTGTTCCATGGATACCAAGAGGCTATAATAACACAGCTCAGCTCAAAGCAGCACGGATGAATGTTTGGCTCTATGACAGCAGAATACACCATGTGATTTGACTGAAAGAGGGAGAGAACCAATTTCCTAACTTCAAACAGCCTACCATATTAACAAGAGCTAATATGATAGCTCTTCAATTTTAAGCAAAACTAGACAACCTGTGACCCATTCAATCATCATTTCAGATATTTCCTAAACAGAGAAATAGAATGGGCACGGGTGGGTAAAAACTCAGTTTGGGGCAGAAGCAACTTCTAAATTCCTGTTGGCTTCTGCATTGAGTTTCCCTGTGGAGCTTGCAGCGAGCATTTTCCTTTCCTCCCACCTTCTTTCTCTTTCTTTTCTACCTACCCCTTCCTTACTGTTAGGAAGTGGGGTTGAGGGGTACCCCGGACTGTGAACCAGCTCATGAGCAAACACACTAGGACTGAAATAAATCTGACAGAGGCGTCTTGTGTAAAAATATAATTTACTTTAAAACATTTAAAAAGCACTATGTCTTTAAAAAAGCACATTAGTAACAAAGTCTTATCTTGGTTATGTGAAGCCAGGCTATCTCCCTAGATTCCTCTCCACAATACCGAAACAGTTTACAAGAGAAAAAGGTTAACATGACAATAAGCAGCTTCGGTGTCGATACATCATCGAGGTAGTAGAAGGGCGGCAGCATAAACTTCACAGCTAAAAAAGTCACCTGAAGAAAAAACAATTTCAATCAGCAAACGTAGCTTGAAGCTTGTGGGAGGAAGAATGTCCAGCAGCAACAGTTCTGATGATGGCTTGCGTGTTTCAAAACAGCAAAAGGCAAGCATCCGTAGGAGTATCTCTGCAACAGCGTCTGGAGTCCTTATCTGTGTTCTCCTCCCTTCTGTAACGTTGCACTGAGCTCTGCATCCAGCTTCCAGCATCTTTGCATCTAGGCCTAAACAGTGTTTAGGCCCAAGTAGCAAGCGAAAAGGTCCTTGCTTATATGGAGAGTTAACCTGCAATTAACTAGGGCGGGGAAGGCTTTCGGGTAATTGCAAACAGGAGATGGCTTGATTGAAACCATACTGTTTGTGACTGATCAAGTAGCCACAGCAATCCTGAAAACACTCGTGACACTTACTCCCTGTTCCATTTTTCCTTCTTCCTTCTCTTCCCTCAGCCCAGCAGTAAGTGGCTGCTGCCTGTGGGGAGGGAGCAATGGAAGGCATGAATGTTCAGCATAATGCAAAGGTGGAGGGTACATCATTTCTTTGCTGACTTTTTCCCTGCAGGCTTTCCACAACAAAGAATTTACTAATGGGAAGATGACAAAGAATAACAGCAATCATAACAGTTCCTTCCGGGTTCCTCACTGTCTTCTGGGAAGCTCTGAAGGAACGTTAAAAGTGAAGATCATGTGATTTCAGCTGAGAGTGAGAGTAGCATTCCTTTTGAAGTAATCCACAACTTTCTTACCCTTGTGCCTTATCATGGCCTCAGATTCTAGCTAATCAAACACAGGTAACACCTGAACAGCTGGAAGAGCCAGAGAATGTAAGATCTGAACACACACACACACACACACACAATGAGTAAAAGGAGAGCAGAACAGAGATCTATTACATTCATCAACAAAGAAGTAAACTTTCTAATTAGTGACAGCTGGCTGCAGCCTATATAAGAATCTGGTCTGATTTTGTTCTCTTTGCTTTTGAAAACAATGTTTGACATTGGTTCCTCCATGACATTCATGTGTTGTTTCAGCTGCTTTGCACCTTTGGACTGGACAACAACCTTGATCTGTTTCTGAAACTTTGCACTGACTCTGGATGATTCTTTAGCATGCCCCATTCTGAAAGCAAAACTTGCAGGCAAGCCTTGGTTTTGATTACATTCTTGCTCACATTCTTTGTTTACATATCTTATTTCACAGTAAATTCTTCAGCCTAGTCGTAAACTGACAATTGTCCCAGAAACCATGTGTGCATGCGTGTGGCTAAAACCTATGGTAGATACTATAATATAATCAAAAATAATATTTAATCAAAAATTAAATCCTGTTATTTGTGGGTTAACATGGAAATGTGTATGTGACTGCAGGGCACTAATCCAAGCAAAGTAAAGCATGATCATTGGCCAGTGAACAGTCACAATTTAGAAAAATGGAAGACTTGATAATGGGGGGAAAATGGAACCAGAATTCTTGGGAAAAGAGATGGATGAATAATGAGCATGCCAAAATGCATCATTTAATTACTTCGATGTGCAGTTAAGTTTATGGAACTCTAGACTTAACATTCAAAATACTGCACTCACTGTGGCTGGGAGTCTTGCCTTCTTGGTTGTGTGATTGTATAATTTCATTAATTGTGCTCAGTTATATATACACTAACATTTCCGCTTGCCACTGTCCAAGTAAACATACTGTAGTGAAAGTGTATATTTCCATCTTTTTAAGTCTAAAGAAGGCCCTTATGGAAATATATTACATCTGAATTCAAAGGTTAAACTGTTTCAATGAATCTTTGTGAACAAAAAGTGACAATCTCTACAAGATACAAAATTAAACATGACATTTTTTTGTAAATAAACTCATACATACCATTTATGTGCAATTATCTACAGGTTCAGAATCAGAAGACAGCTGATATGACAGGTGACTATTAATTTTATTGAGTATATCATACAATAACTGACATTAATAGTATAGCAAATTTCAGTCATGATGCAAATTTGCTTAAGGTATTAAGTGCATTTCTGAATGACCCAGTTTAGTACACTATGAACCAACATATTTTTTTAAAAATTACACCTTTGATGTATTTCAGGCATATTCAGCTGTGAAATATTAGAATTATATTGTATCTTAAATTCTATATAGATTGTTAAAGCAAATCTATACATGCTTACTTAGAATTATTTCCCAGTCATTTCCTTGACTGGGATTTAGTCCCAAATAAAGACGTAACAAAGCTGTGGATTTAGTGAATTAAGGACATAATGTAGTTTTGATTCTCTCTTATGCTTTTCTATGTCACCTTCAATTTAATCTTTTCTTTTTCTTGCTCTGCTATGTTTCTAAGCCATGAACAGGAGCTTCTGTCCAAATGAATGAGGAGACCAGTTATCTTAAGTGCTCGCCTCAGCAAAACAGACCTCGGAGGAACAAAAAAAAAAAAAAAAAAAAGTGAATACAAAGCAGAGTTCTAGCATCAAGCAAGACTCAAGTCAGCATGCAAGTTAAGCATGCTGGGCAGCTCCATAGGGAACTGAAGCTTGAGGCTCATTAAAGTCCAAACTCAAAGAACTGCAGTTGGGTATAAATGAGCTGCAGTAAGAAAAGCTTGCCAGTTAAAGGACCAAGCTTGCTGAATACCCTCTAAAGGAAAGGTTAGATGAGGATGAGGGTAGAAGAGGAGGAGTCAACTTCCTTGAATTAAAGAGGGCTGGCAGAATGGATTTGGTACTTCCTTTTCCATTCGTCTGAATTCCCAGCATCATTTCCTAAAAAAGGAGAACTAGGCCCTTCTGTCATGAAAATTTTCTCAGTAATCCTGTATGGGAAATTCACCAAGAAATGGAAAGCAAAAGCTTAAAATGTTTTGATCTTAACTGAATTCCTGATTCACATAGGCAGGTAACACTGATTAGGACCTTCCCTGGACCTGGCTGAATTAGCTAACTACTGTCCGGTCTCCAACCTTCGTTTTGTGGCGAAGGTTGTCGAGAGTGTGGTGGCACGACAACTGCCCAGGCACCTGGATGAAGCTATCTATCTAGACCCATGCCAGTCGGGCTTCAGGCAGGGGCACAGCACAGAAACGGCATTGGTCGCGTTGGTGGATGATCTCTGGAGGGCTCGGGACAGGGGTTGCTCCTCTGTCCTAGTCCTATTAGATCTCTCAGCGGCTTTTGATACCATCGACCATGGTGTCATCCATCCCCAATAGTAATTTATCTAGAGTTGTTAGTTCTCTATTAATACCCCACATTTTCATGTTTTGTGTAACATGATTGAATTTGTAGATATGACCACCACTCCAATTCCACTCCTTGTTCTTTTAATTCTAATCTAGTTTTCAATTCCCCTTTTTCATTTAGAATATCCTTGTATGACATGATTTTTTTCCAGATTGATGAGATGTAGGTGTACCAGCGCTTCTAATGTGGAGAGCCAGACCTGTATTTTTATATAATTCTGCTGTTTGATTTTGTTCCATACCGTCAATAGAGCATGTCATATATAGTACCTTTGAAAATATTGATGTGCCGTGTGTCTTCCATACCATAAAAATGCATGCCACACTAATTGAATATCATGGCCCTCTAGTGTTAATGATATCTTATTCCGTAAAGTTAGCCACTCTTTAAACCAAGTGATAGTTGCAGCTTGATAGTACAGTTCCCAGTTGGGGAAACCAAGCCCTCCTCTTTCTTTTGATTCTTTCAGTAATTTCAATTTGATTCTTGGTTTCTTTCCTTGCCATTTTAAAATTGACATTATTTTATTCAAATTTCCAAAAAACTTTTATTATCGTATCATGCTTTGAAGAAATAAACACTTTTGAGCCACAGTGATCTGATTTATCTAGTCCTCACAAAAAATAAAATATAGATTACTTCAGTAATTTATTCTATTAATAAATTAAAATAAGTGGCAATTTAGGGTATCTACTTATGAAACAGGTTTTTTTGTTGTCTTCTGTATATAACCCCCGTATACTTCCCAAATAATCTCTGGAAACTTCCATGGCCTCTAAAGCAGAGGTAACATTATAGTGTGCATAATTTTCTTCCCCTCCTGTTTAAATACAATTTAGTACAACTCATAAACTTTTTTGTTTTCCTTTTTGTATTGAGTAGAGATGGCAACCTATGTAAACCAATATGTTTTAATCCACAATTACTCACCTGAAAAGACCATTGTGTAAATTGGTGGTTGGGGAATTTGTCAAAGCAGTATATTTTAAATGAACAGGGTAATTTACTATTAAGATAATGATTACTTAGGGACTTCTAAACCTGGAACTTAATTGTTGTCATATAAACATGTTAAGTATTGATAATAGCTTCATTATAATATATTAATTTAAATTGTTAATGTTTGATCTAGTAAATTGACTAAACCTAGCACTGAGAAGTTATGCTTTGTGGGATTTGAGATTTCATTAAGGGACAAGAATCTGATGTGTGTCAGGGGTGGGTTCTAATTTTTTTTTCTACCAGTTCTATGGGCGTGGCTTATTTTGTGGGTGTGGCTTGATGATCTTGTGACTGGGTAGGCATGGCCAACTCAATGTTACTCATGTCAAAGGGTGCCTCGCCTGGCCCCTCCCCTCCCAGCTATTCCTTGTCACACCTAGCCTCAATGTATCTATAGTTCTGTAAAAATGTTGTTCACCTTTTTTCAACTTTATTATCTACATACTATAGATGCACTTTCATGGACCACTGAAAGGAAGAAATGGCTCACGTGCTTTGCCCAAGAGAGTAATAGGCAACAGGCTTTTAAGGGGCTGCCAGAAAGAAGGGGGGGGCAATGTATTTTCCAAAGCACCAGAAGGCAAAACAAGAAGCAATGGATGGAAACTGATCAAAGAAATAAGCAACCTAAAACTAAGGATAAACTTCCAGACAGTGTGAACCAATATAGGTGCAGAAATATTTCAGTCATAATTTGCCATATAAAATAGCTATTCGTGTATTACAACCTGCATATTGTTCAAAACAGTCATTAGTATTATGGCTGGTGTTTGACAGCAAGCCTAAAAGTCAAAGATTACAAGAGTGCTTCTTTCTCTATATGTATACAAAACATCACATACCAGCAATAGCATATTACGATGGATTTATGCAGTGATGGGTTTCAAAAATTTTTACTACTGGTTCTGTGGGTGTGGCTTGGTGGGCATGGTGTGGCGGGCATGACAGGGGAAGGATACTGCAAAATCCCCATTCCCTCCCCACCCACTAACCTGTTCCGGGAAGTAATCAAACTCCCCCCTCTTCATTTCCCCAAATAAAATATTACTCTTAAGAAAAGTAAGGAAAAATCAAGCTGCTAACAAGGAACCTGCATGATACTCATTTCACATTCCTGCCAACTGCATGAAGGAAACTTTGTAAGAAGAAAACAGCTACCAGAGCTTAGCGATAATAGAAAGTGGAAGCCAGAAGTTCGGCTTCATTTACAAGCAGGCAGAAAACTCATTCAAGACAGGATATTTCACAATGGAAATCGCCCAAACCTTTTTAGAAACACAAAGCCCATGTTGCACAAACCCCAAAACTTCAAAAACATATAAGAATCCCTCCTCTTATCCACTTTGTTCTTCAGCTGACTCAGAAACGAACTGCTGAACGTCACTTCACTTCTGCAAGCAAAAACCTCCTTCCAACAACTGATTCTTGGCTTGTCAATTCAAAGCGATGGTGTCTTTTTTTTTTCCTTCTTCTTTGCCAAGTGATCTCCTGCCTGAGAAGCTAGCCGATCAGTTGGGAGGCTTCTTGGCTTCTCAATTTAAAGCGATGGTGTCTTGTTTTTTTTTTCCTCTTCTTTGTCAAGGGAGCACTGGTTTTTTCCTTGTAGTTGATCAGCTGGGAGTCAGGAGGCAGCGAATAGATTGGGGGCGGGGCCAGGCAGAGGTGGTATTTACCGGTTCTCTGAACTACTCAAAATTTCCACTACCGGTTCTTGCGAACCAGGGAAAACCAGTAGCAACCCACCACTGGTGTGTGTGTGTGTGTGTGTGAGAGAGAGAGATAAAGAGTGAGTGTGTATGTATGTATGGGTGTATGGGTGTATACGGATGTATATGTATTAAATGTGAGATCTAGAGAAACTCCAGATGGAAAACAAACTGGAAATAAAACTGTTCTGCCAGCTTTACACTTTTTATAAATCCTTTGGTTCTACAGTATCCCTCTGGAAAAGCCAAATAGCTGTTGATTTCATTCATGTCAAAACTTTCTAAAACTTCAATTTAAGGCTTGGAATGGAAAGAGGGCTTGAAAATTTATGTTTGAAAGTTTAAGTGTACTTCCACTGTATTTTATGTACTGCCACAGAATCTCAAGATAGAGAAGTAAACTGGAACCCAGGAAAAATGCAGCAGAGTATAATGAGAAGTAGTTGCTTCAGAAAGTTTACAGATTCTAAATGCTACAGTGATCTATTTGGAGACAACACGGTGTTGTAAAAAAACCAAACAAACAAAGGGATGCACTCTAATGCTTCTAATCCAACAGACTAAGATGGTCCACTTCACTTGGGGGAAAAGGCATTTATACACACACTCACTCAAGCAAATGAGACTTCTGAAAGCCAGAGAACTATCTGATTCAATATGATGTAGTGGCATTGAAGCCAGATGCCACTTTATTTTTATGAAGCTACCTCCAAAGGGCAGTCTGTTGAAGCCTGACTAAAGCAAAGCTGAAGTGGTTCGGGAATAACGAGAGGTACAAGCAAGCAAGTGACAACAGCTCTTTAATATACAGTGAGACTTCAGCAAGAACTCAGGGGCTGCAGTCCTCCTTATATACAATCCAGGAGGGACTGTCAGCCAATCAGAAACGTAGGCAAGTTTGAAACTCCCGCTTAAAAAGTATCAATACATAACACCCCTCCCTCCCCAGAAGGCACTAATACTCAAAAATTAACATATGTACAAACAAAGTCTCGCAGGTGCTTAGGACGAGTTCTCGCCCTAGTTGACCTGCGCAGTTCAGAGTCTGGTGGGGCGTCGAGCTGGTCGGAGGGACTCTTTGTCTCTCCCGGCTCCGTCAATGGAACCTCCTGGATTTTGTCCGGGGCGTGGTTATCCCCGGCTGGGAGTGGCGACTCGCTGGGGCGGCGCTGGAACCAGGGCTTGTCAGCTAAGTATTCGCGCGACCCTGGGCTTGAGTTAGCTGTTTTGGAGAAGTGGTCATAGTTCGGCTCGGAAATGTCTAAGTTGATGTTTGCCTCGCCAACCACCCGTTTCCTAAGTTGGTCTATGTGGCGCTTCCAGAGTCTATCTACCCCAACGTCCACCGTGTATGATTTTGGGCCTGTTATCCCCACTATGGTTCCTGCAACCCATAGAGGACCGCTGGCATAATTGCGAGCGAACACCGGGGACCCGACCTGAAACTGCCTTAAGCCACAGGTCTCTCCCTTAAAGTTTTCGTGCGAGTAGTTAGGGTGAAGCCTGTCCAACACGCACCGGAGCTTCCTCCCCATGAGGAGCTCTGCTGGGCTTCTCCCTGTTGCTGTGCATGGTGATGCATGCTGAACTGCTAGGAATTGATCTATCCTGGCCTGCCAGTCCCCATTGTCTAATCTGGACAGTGCTTCCTTGGCTGTCCTGACAAATCGTTCAGCCAATCCGTTGGAAGCCGGGTGAAATGGAGCTGATAGGGCATGGCGGATTCCCAGGCCGGCCAAGTAACCTTCGAAAAGGGTTGCTGTAAATTGAGGCCCGTTGTCCGATACCAAGGTATCCGGCAGGCCGTGGGTGGCAAATAACTTCCTTAGGGCCTTGATAACGGCTTCGGCCGTTGTAGATGGCATTAATACAATTTCGAGTCATTTTGAGTAGGCATCCACAACTATTAAAAATGTTTGGCCATGGAACGGGCCGGCAAAATCAATGTGGATCCTCCCCCATGGGCCTTTTGGTTTCTCCCACTCTCGGATGGGCGCTACTGGGGGATCGGGGCGAGACTCCTGGCAGGGTCTGCACTTCCCCACCCACTCGGAAATGACCTGGTCCATGTTGGGCCACCAGACATAGCTGCGGGCTAAACACTTCATCCTAACAATGCCCGGGTGCCCATCGTGCAGCAACTCCAAAACCCTATTCCGTAGTTTCGTTGGAATTACCACCCTATCACCCCATAGCAAGCACCCCCTTGCATGAACAGTTCGTTTCGTTTGTTGGCAAACCCTTGGTACTCCTCTCCTACCACCTTGTCCGGCCACCCTTTCAGAACCCAACCCATAACAGTCCGGATGACTGGGTCTCTATTTGAGGCTTTCGCCACCTCGCCGGAGGAGATGGGGCCCAAAGTTAACGTGTCCAACAAGAGGACGGAGGCTTCCGGCGTTGGGTTGTCCAGTAGATCGGGAAGGGGGCAGCGGCTAAGGGCATCCGCATGACCCAGGGTCCGCCCAGGTCGATGGACGAGTTGATATGAGTAGGCCGACAAAAAAATGGCCCATCTGGTCAAGCGAGGGGAGAGGGCAGCGGGGGTTGGCCTGTCGCCCGCCAGCAGTCCTAGCAAGGGTCTATGATCAGTCACAAGTTCGAATTTTCGGCCATAGAGGTATTCGTGGAATTTTTTAACCCCCGCAATCGCAGCCAGAGCCTCTCTGTCCAACTGGCTATAGTTCCGCTCTGTGCTGGACAGGGTACGGGAATAAAATGCAATGGGCGCCTCTAGGCCGTTCGGCAGTCTATGGCCTAGGACGGCACCAACTCCTACGGGGGAGGCGTCACAAACTAAGACGAGCGGCAGCTCTGCATTGTACTGGATCAGGAAACTGTCCTCAGATAGGAGTCTTTTCACTGCCTCAAAAGCGGCTGCTTGCGGTTTCCCCCAGACCCATGGTACATTCTTCCCTAAAAGTTTGTGAAGGGGATCTGCAACCGTGGCTTTATCTTTTAGGAACATTGAGTAGAAATTGAGCAGTCTAAGGAAGGCTTGGAGCTCAGCTTTGGATTTGGGGGCTGGTGCGCTCTTAATAGCTCTCACCTTGCTTTCGGTAGGGCGGATGCCTGTGCCGTCCACCCTGTACCCCAGAAATTCTACAGAGGGGACCGCTATCCTACACTTGTTCCTTTTAAGTCTTAGTCCCGCTTCTCTGAATCTGGACAGGACGTTCCGTACCCTGTCCCCTAGCTGGTGTTCGTCTTGGGCGCTGACTAAGACGTCATCGAAATAGGGCACCATTCCTGGGAGTCCTTGCAACAGGCGCTCCATGGTGCTTTGAAATAAGCCGGGTGCGACGCTCACCCCAAATTGGAGCCTGGTGCATTTAAATGCACCCCTATGAGTCACGATCGTTTGCGCCTCTGCCGTGGCGTCGTCGACCGGTAACTGTTGATAGGCTTGGGCCAGGTCTAATTTGGCAAAAATTTTTCCGGGGCCCAGGGAGTGTAGTAGATGGTGCACGATCGGCACCGGATAGGCGCTCGGCTGCAAAGCCTTGTTGATCGTGCACTTGTAGTCGGCGCAAATTCTTATTGAGCCATCGGACTTAACTGGGGTGACTATAGGGGTCTCCCACTTAGCATGGTCAACGGGAACCAACACCCCTTGCTTAATCAGTTTGTCCAGTTCCGCATTGATCTTCGGTTTCAATGCGAACAGCACTCGTCTGGCCTTTAGTCTTACTTGGGCTATGTTGGGGTCTAAGTTTAGTGAAATAGGGGTCCCCACATACTTGCCCAACGTGTCCCCGAAAACGTCCTGGAACTCGGACAGGAGGCTGTCTTTCAGGGTTGACTTGGACATCAGGTGGACGCCGGTGAGGCCCATGCCCAGGGCTCGGAACCACCCCATGCCTAGAAGGCTAGGGAGCTGCTTCGTGACAATGGTCAGCGGCAGGTCCTTCTCGTAGTCTCCGTAGGTGACCCGGAATGTGCCCACGCCCTCGAGGGGGACTCGGTTCCCCTGGTAGTCTAGGATGCGCAGTCTCTGTTTGGAGAGTTGATCCTTCCGGAACGACGGCAGGAGGGTCTTTAGGGTCGCCCACGACATTATGGAGAGAGCTGATCCGGTGTCGATCTCCATCGAGCACGGCCTTCCGTTGATCTCGACCACCGTGCTGACTTTGTCCTCGACCGTCGTGCTGGCCTGGTCGATGTGTATGCTGCGGCCATCTCGCGGTTCAAATTCGCACCGTTTTTTCGCGCCGCCTTCTCTCGTTGGCTGCTTCTGGCGCGCTGATTCCGGTTGGCTGCGGCGCTCACGTGGTTTGTGTCTTCTGGGCAGAATGGCTCTGCAGACTCGCGCCAAGTGCCCTTTCTTCTCGCAGCGCCTGCAAATAGCCTCTCTGTATTTGCAGGACGGTCTGTCATGGTGCCCGCCACAGCTGGGACAGCTTCGCCGGGGGCTGCCAGTGTCTTTTCTCTGGTGCTCCGTTCGGAAGACGTCCTCATCCGACTCGGACTCCGAGCTGGATCTGGCGTCTTCTCTGTGCACCGGGGCAGACTTGGGGCTGTCCTTGCTGGTCAGCGGACGCTGCAGCGTTTCAGCGGCCTTTGTGGAGGCTTCGTGAGCCCTGGCCTCGTCTAGGGCTCCGGCAAGCGTCAAATCAGGCTTGGCGAGCAGACGCCGTTGCAGCCTAATGTCCCGAACACCACAGATCAGTTGCTCAAGCAACGCATCGCCCAAATCTCTGTAGTCGCAATGGGTTGCGGCTTTTCTCAGGCTGGCCATGTACGCACTGACCGGCTCTCCCTCTCGTTGAACGCGCTGCCTCAGTTGGTATCGCTGCACGAACTTGGAGGGGACGGGAGCGTAGTGAGCCCGGAGAGTTGCCATCAGGGTGTCCCAGGAGACTGTTTGAACCGGCGTTGGCTCACACAGTGACTCGGCCATCTCGAACACGTCCGGTCCGCAGTGGCTTAGGAATAGGGTTCTCTTTCGATTAGCCGAGAGGCCCTGCATGTCGCTGGCTTCTAGCGAGCATTCAAACCTCGTTAGGTACAAGACCCATTTTTCGCGGGTCGGATCGAAAGGCTTGGGCGGAACGTAGGCAGACATGTTTGGTATGCCTCCTGTGGTTCGCCTCATCGCCTAGCTGAAACTCGTGGTCTCACTGGTTGGCTTCTTGTAGCCTCTATCCCACCTTCGTCGCCAATGAAGTGGTTCGGGAATAACGAGAGGTACAAGCAAGCAAGTGACAACAGCTCTTTAATATACAGTGAGACTTCAGCAAGAACTCAGGGGCTGCAGTCCTCCTTATATACAATCCAGGAGGGACTGTCAGCCAATCAGAAACGTAGGCAAGTTTGAAACTCCCGCTTAAAAAGTATCAATACATAACAAAAGCTTTTCTTATGCAGGCCTGTTATTTAGGAAGCTGCTGTTCTAGTTTTTGTCTCGCTCGGTTGCGGGTCCGCTTGTTTTCCCTTGAGCTTGTTTCAGTTCACATAAGAAGGCTATCAATACAGGCTGTGACAAACGGTTTTGTTTTTTAGAGCCTGATGCTGCTGTTATTTAGCAAGTAATTGCTTTAAATTATTGCTTAAATTGCAATCTCACTTGTTTGAATAATAGGATGTAATAATTACTTTAAAAGAATTCCATTGGGGCAGCAGAGGGATAATTGCAATGGCAAAGACCGAAACATAGAATCATTTGGACTTTGCTCCCTTGGATTGAACTTTTAACGGGCTCCTTCATTCTCAAAACTGTCTTTACCAAAGATCCTTTTCTTCATTATTGAATGTTTATGTAACCCCAAAAAGGGTACAATCCCTGAATCACTTGCAAGTGCTTGCTTTCCTGTTGCCACCCGTGCCTCATTTCTGTTTTGTAGAATATATTTTTTGCCTACAAATAGACTTCATTAATGATGCAATAAATTTAGAAATATCATTGTTTCCATGTAAATAACTGAGGCAGCAGATTCTTTCCAGAAAAGCAATAATATAAACTCTTGAAATCTTGTTTCCATTCGTACAGGATTCCTTGTTTATCAATCTTGGCAATGTTAAGATGTGTGAGCTTCAGCTCCCAGAATTCCTCAGTCAGCAAGCATATTTCTGAATCTCTACTACACCAGAAAAAAAAGAGCCTTGGTGGTGCAGCGGACTAAAGTGCTGTTAAGTAGCACTTAGCTGCCAGCTGCCTGCAATTACTGCGAGTTCAAATCTCACCAGGCTCAAGGTTGACTCAGCCTTCCATCCTTCCGAGGTAGATAAAATGAGGACCCAGATTGTGGGGGCAATAAGCTGACTCTGTATAAAAAAGAACACCACTTGTGGGAGACCAAAAGCCCTACTAAGCAGGTATATACAAAAGTATGAAGGCTATTGTTTAACGCATTGTAAGCCACCCTGAGTCTCCGGAGAAGGGCGGCATATAAATCAAACCAATAAATAAATAAATAAAATATATCTGTAATTATATATGTCTCAAAAATTGTATATTCAACATTAATGGAAAGTTTTAATGAAATTTACATATATTTACTGTGTTTCCCTGAAAATAAGTCCCTGTCTTATATTTTTTTGAACCCTGAAATAAGCGCTTGGCCTTACTGCCATGCACTCAAAAGCCTGATAGGGCTTATTATCAAGGGATGTCTTATTTTGGGGGAAACAGGGTATTTACAGAGACTATTATTTTTCCTTTGCAAATATACTATAAGTATCAGTGATTCAAGTGAGAACAGTTTCTCCTTGAATTTCCTCCTGCAGTATGTGCACATCAGAAACTGTTAAGGTAACCTAATCTGATGTGAAAGTCACATCGGATTAGGGAATTTTCTAAAAATAATTGCATGGTTTCTGGCCTGAACATTTTTAGGAATTCAGTCACTTCAGCAGTTATATTGCCTGGTCTATCAATTTCATTTACTTATGCTGATGCTTATTATTACTGTTGCTAGTCTTATTAATTGTAACTACTATTTGGAAGTATTTCTATTAACATTGATCTGTCTCAGAAGGTTGGCCTAGGTTCCCTGCAATCACCTCTTTCTCCAAAAGTTGGAGCTGTCCTGGGAATTCAAAAATTCAACTGCAGCAGATAAGATTCATTACTGCAAATACAAAAGAGACACAGTGAGACAAGCCTTGTATATTCTTCCATGCTCTTCTGGCCTTCACAGTCAGAATGTTTAGATATATCTGGCCTGTAATGAGTAGAGATATCATTATTTTATATGAGTATTTATTTATTTGGTGTCCATTTCTTGTTTAGAGTAAACTCCTGCTCAACTACCCTTCTAAAAGAAAAGTTCTTTATATCTGACGAAGTTCACGACTGCTTACAAACTGTAAGGTGATTACTTAACTCACAATTCCTGATGACTTAAGAAATCACCTTTCTTCCTAAGTACCTAAGTTATCATAACCATAAATGTGCATTGGTAGCGGTCTTTTCTTTCCAACATCTATTCTATCAGGTCAGCCTCTTTCGTTCTGCTGGGTAATTTAGTATTTACAGTTTCCTTGCTGGGACTTCCTTGGAATCTCAATTATTTTCCTGTTGCTCTATCTTTCATCTCAAGGTGAACTTTGTTAACATGATAACAGATGACTAATACTTTTTGTATAATACTCAAGTGAAATGAGGATAACTTGTCCTTATATTAGAAATTCAAGGCAATTTTCATTGAAAGAAGGCAGTGGTGTATTTCTCAGAGATTTTTTAGGCACAAGGCAATTCATTTTTTGGTATAAAATGTTTTCTGATCATTAAAAGTCTGTGTCAGCATATCAATGAGAATTTCCTTCTTGTAAAAAAGATTCATTTTTTTAAAAAAAATTACAACATGAAAATGAATAATTTCCTGCCACTCTTTGTGTGTGTGTGTGTGTGTTTGAGTAATAAATACGTTTTTTTATTAAATTTCTGAATGGCTAAATGCAGGTTTCATTAACAGCCAAAAATTATGTGTCTAAGTTCAAAAATAACTTCATTTCACTGACAACTTAATCAGAATTAAAAGAACTAAAAGTCATACTTAGAGGAGATCTCTTTTATTAAATGTTGGATTAGAATTTGGGGAGAGAAAAAAAAAACCACACTTCAAATAATGCCAAATATTCAGCACAACTTAAGTACAGTATCTTTGGTTATTTTGGACAGATTGGAAAACTTTGTACTTTGTAATGTTAGGCTTCATTACTTTCATGCAGACTTTATCTAACAAGACAGTTATGCTTGCCTTTATGTCTTTTGTATCTTCTTTGATCCATGGGAACTGAATGTACTTTTATTTAAAATAAAAGAACTAAAAAAATGCTTGCAAATTGGCTACGAAAATTGCTGGGTTTGTGGAATAGCAATCTTGTTATAAAGAATACCTGGAAAGAACTTTGTTCTTTGCTCTATTCTGCAAAATAGGTTTAGTTTATTGAGAGAAATTGAGGGGAGAAAAGCAGCAATTTGATAGAAAAGTGGAGCGTTGCTTAGAACTTGGTCAGGAAAATAACATTTTCTTGTTGATTCATCCTGCTCACTAATGGTTAGGGATAATCTTAAAATGCAACTATTTCATCATAAACTAAGCAGCAACTGAAACAAATTCAGAAAATGGTTTCCAAAGTAGAGAAAGGTCTGAAAATTGTCTTGGAAAGAACAATTTTAAAAATTGGGTATGCCAGCTTGTGGAAATGGATACTGAAGGGTGGTATGCCAGTCTTCAGATATATGTAGAATAGATTGGGTTTATGGCCTCAGAATAGGTTGAAATGGGTAGATTTTATATGGGTAGAGGGCTGTGAAAATATCTACAGACCCCTTACATCCTGGACATAAATTGTTTCAACTTCTACCCTCAAAACAACACTTTAGGGCACTGTACACCAGAACAACTAGACACAAGGATATTTTTTTTTTCCAAATGCCATCACTCTGCTAAACAACTAATTTTTACAACACTGTCAAACTATTTACTAAGACTGTATTACTATTATTCTTCCCATCCTTCCTATTACCTATCTCCTTCCACTTATGACTAAAACCATGTAGCTTGTATTTTTATGATTTATATTGTTCTGTTGTTGCCTAGTATGATTTATCACCTTCAAAGCGCTCCATGGCATAGGGCCTAGCTATCTTCGAGACCGCCTGCTGCTACCGACGACCTCCCATCGACCCGTGCGCTCCCACAGAGAGGGCCTCCTCAGGGTGCCATCAGCCAGACAGTGTAGGCTGGTGACCCCCAGGGGGAAAGCCTTCTCTGTGGGGGCACCTACCCTCTGGAATCAGCTCCCCCCAGAGATAAGGAGAATCCAGGACCTCAGTGCCTTCCGTTGTGCCCTTAAAACCCATTTATTTAAACAAGCCGGGCTGGCTTAAGATGAAATTTTTAACTGTTTTAAATGTTTTAAACGTTTTAATTGGTAATGAGTTTTAATTGGGCCAAATTTATATATCTTTTAATTGTTTTTTAATATTTGTCCTGCATGTTTTTTAATTTTGGCTGTACACCGCCCTGAGTCCTCAGGGAGAAGGGCGGTATAGAAATTCAATAATAAATAAATAAATAAATAAATAAATAAATAAATAAATAAATAAATAAATAAATTTGATTGCTTATTAGTAACCTATGACTATCACTGTTGTATCTTATGATTCTTGATGAATGTATTTTCCCCTCTTTTTTTTTCCTTTTACGTACACTGAGAGCATATGCACCAAAGAAAAATTCCTTGCGTGTCCAAGCACACTTGGCCAATAAAGAATTCTATTCTATTCTATCTATATAGGTTAGATATTAAAAAGGTAAGAGATACCCACTAATAGAATACTGTCAGGTTAAATTTCATGGAGATCTAACCAAAATGATTGAGTAGATACTGCACTGGACAGACAGTTCAAATAGTTGAACTCTGAAATTCCTCCCAACTGTATGATCCTCCAATCTTATCTTTTCCAGATCAGATTTCTTTGCTATAAGATGTTGAGAAATGCCCAGCCAGACAGGGAGAAGGGATCAAGTGGGGAATTAGCCTTGAATCATTGCATAGTTTGCATGTCCAATAAGTTTTTGCCTGCTACAGATGCTACTGATTGGTGCAAAATTGTTGTCATTACAGCAGGATAAATATGATCAAAGTAGTAACCATCTACCATTGATCAATAACTAACTCTAACCCTTTTGACAGAGCAAAATAAAGTAGTAGACAGCTTAAATAAAGCAATGAATCAATTGGCAGGAAAAGCTGGAATGACAGCCAATACTTTTCCTGGGATGTCTCAAATGGAGCCCCCTTTGAAAAGTCAAATTATGCCAATTAAATTACCAAAGCTAAGCTGACAAACATTTGGCACTGTAGGGGTTTAAATAGATCATGGCAGTGCCCAGAAATGGATTGTACATCAGTTAGAACAACTTGAAAATTTTCCAAATTCAAATGCATTTTGACATGCATCTGGACAACATGAAGGCAACAAACAATTGCGGGGGGGGGGATACAATCACCGGCGTGATCATTTCTATGGATAAAGCTTGGCAAAAAGTGTTCTTCAGGCAGAGGTTGTTAGGAAACCACTGAACACAGTTGTTTTCCTTCTTCAAAATCTAACAAACCTCAGATTAGCTGATGCCTGATTTTTTTTCCCCTAGAGAAAGAATGCAAGAGAAACTTTATGACACCCTGTAGCCATGTCTTGGCTATAACAAGATCTTGATTTTAAAAACTTTTCTGATAAGCAAAGTAGTTAAATATTATCCTGAAACTTGAAAATTTAATGATCTTCACTACATCACTCTTCAGATCAAGTGTCTCTTTACAATGAAATAATTACTTTAAAAACACAAAGGGGGCACCCTCTACTTCAGATCACCCTGTCAATAAATACTTCTTCCCTTTGAAATTCCTTGCAGGCCGTTGGCCTAGATGGCTGGGACAGTATTTATATGTGGAATGCGGAAAACTGATGAAAATTGGCTTCCTTCCATCCTTGAAAATGATAAAAAAAAACAAACCCTATAACTTTAGTAATTACAATAACAATAAGTAGAAGTAGCCACAAAAACTCAGCATTGTAGTAGCTAAAGCATATGAAATGAGTTGTCCATCATGAGTTGGAGCAATAGGAACTGCAGAATAGAAGTATATTATCAGGAAGCATTCAGAGAATATGATTAAAAATACCCAGAAACAAATATAGCAAGGAGCTGAGAATTAATATTTTTTATCTCTGCTATATCTGATTATGTATAAAAGTGCATTGTTGTCTTCATCGCACATCTGTATGTATTTTTATTATGCACATCACCATGGTAACTGGGAATGAATACACGATTCTAGTAGTGTAATGCAGTTATGTAATGTAGGTCATATTTTATTCACGAAGATGTGCACAGCACACATAGTTAGTTTTCCCACTGTCTGTGTGTTTTCTCCTAGATGAACCTGTCAGACTAGACTGGCATCATCAAAGATATTATAAGCAAGATTTCTTTGTCTCGAAGAATATATGGTTATCATTTTCAAGAAATAAATGCAAGTGTTTTTTTAACATTGTAAAATTTAGAACTTTAGTGAGCAATCTCCCTGTGGTATTCTAATTCTTAACTAATATAGTACAATATATAACCAAAATTTTGAAGTTCAAATAACTGTGTCATTGTTCTTTCACTAAGATTTGCTAATTCTTGATGAAGCAAAACTTTAAAAGAAATCCTTCCAATATCTACAAAATATAAGAGAAACTGATACTAGAACAGTTATCCCAGAAGAAAAACAGTTTGCTTTAAAAATCCTTTACAAATGATGGCAACCAAGAATTCCATCTAGGGTATATATCTTTCAATTCAAGCTAAGGTACACTTCCAATTTTCTTTGGAGGGGGTTAGCCACTGCTGCCTTTCAGATGCTATTTTTTATGAGGATAAAATTCACTGGATCTAATTTTTAATCACTTTTGCAAACTGCTTAACTATTTTTCAACTATTAGGAACCACAAGTCTGATCATATGTTTATATATATATATATATATATATATATATATATATATATATATATGTATGTATGTATGTATGTATGTATGTATGTATATATTTTCTGAGGTTTTTGCGGGTGTTTGTATCTAGGACTTTGGTTATTCAGGTTTTCTCCCGCATAAAATTGGAGGTTTCTTGGCAACGTTTCGACGAAGTCTCATTTGTCATCTTCAGGCTGGTGTCTTCAGCTTCGTGCTTCTAGGAGCAATGTGTGTGATCGCAGCTGTTTCTTCCTTTTAACTGCCAGTGGGAGTGTGTTCTGATTGGTTGGGGGTTTGGCTGTGCTCTGATTGGACGGGGGGTTGGCTGTGCTCTGATTGGATGGGTGTGTGTTCTATTTAGGTGGCGGCTTGGTTGTGCTCGGGTTAGTCTGAGTAGCAGTGGGATTTGAGCTGGTGAGCTGTGTTGCTGTTGTTTGGCTTCGTGTTCGTGGCCGTGCTACCTCTTCATGGTGGGTGTCAGTCTGCTTCATGTATGGATTGGAGGGGTTTAAAAGGGCTAATGATGCAGCTATGGTCTGGCTTTTGGTCCACGGTCGTGCCTCATCATCAGTGTGGGTTTGAGTCTGCTTTCTGCGTGGATGTGTGGTGGTTACATCCTGTGTGGCTCTCATGAGTGTGGGTCTGGTGTCATTCTTTGTGTTAGGGACTCGTTTGTCAATAAGGGCGGGCTTCTAAATGGCTGGTAGGCGGGAGGCATCATCTCGTTTATTCATGCTGTGTGGATGTTTTTCTATCTCGATGGCTTCTCTGATTATTCTGTTGTTAAAGTGTTCAGTTTTGGCGATAGTTCTGGTCTTTTTAAAGTCAATATCATGTCCTGTGGCTTTGAGGTGTTGGACCAGGGAAGAAGTTGGTTCCTCTTTTCTGACTGAATTCTTGTGTTCTTCAATGCGTGCACTTATTCTTCTGTTGGTTTGTCCGATGTATGTGGTGGGGCAGGCGGTGCATGGGATTTCATATACTCCTTGATTTTCTAACTCAATTTTGTCTTTGGGGTTTCTTAGGATGGTGGATATTTTTTGGTTTGTGCAGAATGCTGTCTTGATGTTATGTTTGTGGAGGATCTTGCTGATTCTGTCTGTGGTGTCTTTTATGTATGGGAGGAAGGCTTTGCCGTTTTCTTGTTCTCTGTCTTGGATTTTAGTGGGGGTTTCTTTTTGGATTAGGTTGGTAATCTTATTTCTTTGGAATTCATTGGATGTTAGTACATTATTGAGAGTTTGTAGTTTGGTTTTTAGGTGTTGTTCGTCAGCTAAGCGTTTTGTTCTGGAGATGAGTGTCTTGGCTACAGAGTTGATCTGTGCTGGGTGGTGGTGTGAGAGTGCATGCAGATAGCAGTTTGTGTGTGTTTTCTTCTGGTAGATGGTGTGTCCTAGGGAGCCATTGGATTTTTTGTAGGTAGGTGGATTTTGTATATATATATGTAGGTAGGTCTTTGGTTATTCGGGTTTTCTCCCGCGTAAAATTGGACGTGCCTGGCGACACAATCATCCAGATGCCCTAAGCTCTATGGTCACCCCAAGATACACAAAGAAGGAACCCCACTTAGACCCATAGTCAGCTCCATAGGCTCACCTCTACAAAACCTAACCAAATTTCTCGCCAAACAACTACAGCCCTATGCAGAATCCATCACCTCACATGTAAAAAACTCATTCCAGTTCTTAGAGATCATAAAGAAACAAAACTTACAGCCCAGCGACCTACTCGTGAGCTTCTATGTCATATCCCTCTTCACCCAAGTGCCAATCAAAGAAGCCTTGACAGCTATCCAAAACAAATATAACCCCCCCAAGCACATCCTAGATCTGACCAACCACTGCCTATCCAACACATACTTCATCTATAACGGACAAAAATACAAACAAATAGAAGGAGCATCCATGGGATCACCCCTCTCACCTGTCATTGCAAACCTCTACATGGAACACTTTGAAACCCAAGCTCTAGAAAAATCTGATCACAAACTCAAACTCTGGCTCAGATACATAGACGACATCTGACCACACTGGAAAGAAAAACTGGACAACTTCCTCACACACCTCAACAGCCTACACCCCAAAATACAGTTCACCATGGAAACAGAAGCTAACAACCAACTTCCCTTCCTGGATGTCTTAGTCTACAAAAAATCCAATGATAATATCATACAATAAAAAGATGCTACACTGGAGATAGATAGATAGATAGATAGATAGATAGATAGATAGATAATTTTATTTCTATACCGCCCCTCTCCCAGAGGACTCAGGGCAGTGCACAGCCAAGTAAAAAACACAATACAAATCCCAATTAAATTTAAAAATTATTAAAATTATTATATTTACAGTCAAGATTCGTTAAAATCCAAAAATTTAAAACTCCGAATTTAAAACTCCTTTACAAAGATAGCCCTGCCTGTTGGAAGAGCAGGGTCTTGAGGGCACAGCGAAAAATTCGGAGGTCAGAGATTGTGCATATTTCCGGGGGCAGTTCATTCCAAAGGGCAGGAGCTCCCACAGAGAAGGCTCCCCCCTGGGTGTCACCAGCTGACATAGTTTGGCCGACGGCACCCTGAGGAGTCCCTCTCTGTGGGAGCGAACCGGTCGGTGGGAGGCTATCAGTGGCAGAAGGTGGTCTCGTAAGTACCCAGGTCCTGAGCCATGGAGCACTTTAAAGGTGGTAACCAACACCTTGAATCGCACCCGGAAGACAAATGAAATCAGCAGAAGTCTTCATAATTAAAAGGGATATACAAATAAAACCCAAAAGAGTTACCCAGATAGGTTGGATTAATTTTGAAGGATTTTAAGAGAAGATACAAAGAAAAAAATGAAATCAAGTTTTAGGATATTATTTGAAGGAGTTATTGATCAAGATTGTTAAAAGTAAAAGGCAGATCTACAAAGTTGGTTTATTTGATCAAGGTTAAAATAGATATGCTGTTATCTCTGGTAACTCTTAATGGACTTTTGCTGACCAGGAATAAATGACAAGAGTTGAAGGATTTGTTTATAGATAAGATGAAATATGGGACGAAAACATTATTTGATGAATTTTAAGAGAAAGTGATGTTACTAAAATTGTTTATAGTTGTGATGAAGAGGGAAGTCATTTATTTATATATTTTCACTTTCTTTACTATATTCTTATTTTTTCCTTTCTGTTTTTCTATTTTTTTCTGTTCTACACTTCTTCTTTTTTTTGTTTATTCTTATATATATATTTTCAGTTTGCATTAGTTCTTATCTTCTTATTTATAAGGTTTAATAAAATTATTGTTTAAAAAGTAAACATGTTTATCAAGCTTTTAATAAACATGTTAGTCTAGAAAGTCTGCCATTAGATTCCTCCTGATTTTTGCCTACTAAAGATTACATAGCTTTTATCCTAAAGTAACTAATTCTCAGGCATATCAATGTGATATTTCAGAAACAATATATACATATTTTGATAGATGAAAAATGTGTGAGCTAGCCTCTGTCATATCCAACAAACATTTTGCTGATTATTTTGTGTTTATGTTTAATTCATAACATTTATATCCTGCATTCTCATTGCTGAAAGCAACAATTAGTGCTATATCTCATTCTCCATCTTGGGGAGAAGACAAACTGAGAATACAAATTGACTTTTAAAATCCTTCATTTAAGTGCTTTTATAACATCTAAATAGAAAGTACTTCCCATATGTTTTCACAATACTAAAGCTTTCCAAGTTGATGTAGAAAACTAAATATGTTCTTAGAAATTTGCTTGAAATTTTAACAGCCAATAAATATCAGAAATATGCATCTACTGTTCCTAATAATTAAAAGAAAAAAATAAGTGCAAGATGTATTCATTCTGGCATGTACAGCCTTTCCCACAAATATCTATGTATATTTTCGGGATCCTGAAGTTACAATATGGCTATGAAATTGAAATCAGATTTTACAAAGATATTTTGCTTGATACAATTTTGCTAACATAGCCTCCACTGATAGATTTGCTCCCATCAGAAAAAAGACTCCATTTCAGAGTCTAAAGCCATCTCATTTCAATTCATTCAGCCCTATTAGTGAAGGAACAACTGACCTGACATTTGTTTAAGATCATGCTGGGGGAGGGGAGTCACTAGCAAATTCTACTTATCAATTTGGATGCATCAGGTTAGATATTATTTCCACAATATGGCTACAACCGTAGGATTTCTGTTTTCTGCCTTCATGACTAATAAACCATTTGCTTCACATTTTGATGGCAGTGTACCAAATGGATCTTTAAAAAAGCATTAAGGAGAATCTCTATTGCTACTTGGTCTACATCTGATTAATTTGCTTTCTGATATGCTCAGTGTAACAAAATAATAGTTGAATGCTTGCATCAGAACTTCTGTTTATATTGGGGAAAAATGGGATTGTAATGGAAAGGGATTTAAATAACATCTCCAAAAATTCCCTTGTAAAAATTTCCAATTTACCCTTATTTTTCTCTGTATTGGAAACTCTAATGATTTCAGGCAGCGGAAGCAAAGAAGGAGGACTAATTGCTATGAGCTTCCTCCAAGTGCTATTTGCTATACTGGGGACACTGTCAATTTTAATTTGCCATATGTTCTTTCATTAGTACATTTCAATGTTCAACTTTTAAAGAGAGTTAATAAGCTTTCATCTGATCTCCTTGCAATTAAAAATTAATGGGAATTCTGCTTTTATTTTCTTTATTCTTCACTTACCTTTCCCATATGAATCTATCCAACTATGTTTAGATGCATTTCAATCAGATTTTTGAGAGTTTAAAAAAAATCAGAAAATGTATTATTTATATTTAGGACATTTGTACTTCCTTTTTGTCCCACTGCAAGAATGAACCACCTTCCACTTGGGGAGGGAAGGAACCAAGGACATCATACTGAACCCATTACTATCTAGGCTTCTGGGAAGGTGATTCTCATCTGAATTTTTTTGCTCCACCTCAAAGGCATGTTCTCACTCCACCGGAGGGCAGTCTGGTCTACCTGCTGCATTTCATTCAGTCAGTGGTGGGATCCTCCCGGTTTAACAACCGGTTCGGTGATCATGTGTTTCAGGCTGCGCGCATGTGCACAGTTTTGACAAAACTAAACTTCTGCATTACTTCTGGGGACCAACACAGCTTAGGTGCGGCAATCTGCTCTGCCGTGCGAATAAGCTGAGAGGATAAAGGTAAGTAAAGCACTCAGGGGTGGGTGCGCGAGCCCAGCTGATCGTCAGAGTGAACCACTTCGCTCCCAGCTGATCATCGGAGCTACTGGTAAGCTCGAACTGGTCCAAACCAGCTGAATCCCCCGCTCCCCCTGCATTCAGTCTTATAGTACACAAATAGTCTTATTGGGTGTTAGGTATTCCTTTGTCAGATCTCAAAACTATAGTATTCTATTCTATTCCATTTAATCTACTAATCAGAATTCAGCCAGGAAGTCACAATCTCAGACAATATGAATGACTCACCAGGTTCATATGAAGACTGCACTTTTCATTTGAAAAAAAAAAATCACCATTATTCCCTTTTAAAAGAAATAGAAAGAGATACCTGTCAACAAGAATTATCTTTCTCCATCAGAGTCAATTCTGGGATTCCTAAAGCAGAGATGGTAATCAGATGGAGATGCAGCTTTGAAGATAAGATATAGCCCCTTTGTCCTCTGACTTGAAGTTTGTCTTAATACAAAGAAACAAGGGCCAAATGCACTTTGTGTTCTGTAGTATAGGATTATAGACTGCTGTAGGACAGAAGTCTGAAAGATGGAATTAAAAGTGTACTGTATCCAAAAATGTGATGTAGTTCTTATTAAGTATGCAAAATAAGAAACCCATGCTATCTGTGGCAGCATAACTTTATTGACTATCAAATACTTATCTCAGCCTAAATTTAGTCCAGGAGATGCCTCACCTAAGCATCTCTAAAATCCTGATCCCCCCCACCCCCGTGACATATAATTCTTACTATTCAAAAAGTGAATTCCTACTCATGCAGAGGAAGCCTAAAAGGCCATTAACTTAGTTTAAACAAGGTTCCAAATTGCCCCCATTAAAAATCAAATTGTGCCCCTGTGGGATATAGGACCCACATTGGGAACCACTGATCTAAACTAACTGAACAGTCTTAGTCATCATGACAAAGAGATTTTAAGAGCTGTAATACTGCAGTAGCTGGAAATTTACTGTTCCTTAAATTTATTTTATTCCGATGAAAATGGTGATTTAAAAATACACCAACCATTTTATGGCAATTGATCATGGTTAACGGCAGCCATACAAAATCATAGGGTACAAGAGTTGAAAGAGATAGTGTAGGCCATTGAATTCAACTTCTTCATCCAAAAGAATCCAGATTAAAGCATCTGTGGCAGATGGCTGTCAGCCTCTGTTTCAATGCAACTGCAATCTCTGTGTCAAAGTAACCTTATCTTTTTTTAAAAAATCCTAACATGTAATCCATGTCATTCAACTTAATCCATTATTGTATATTCAGCTTTCCAAGATGATAATGAACCAAATTTGGCCATTTTCTGTATGAGGATGAGCCTTGAAGCTTCAGTTCCTTTAATCTCTCAACCTAATTTTTAATCCACTCATTATTATTTATGTTATTTATTATACAAATATATTGGTCACCTAACTCACATACAGATGATTCTGGGTGGTTTACAACATTAAAAATCTGCAACACAAAGTCCCATAACCCCTCTTCCCTTCTATGGTAACAGCAACACTATAAAATTGATCGGCTCCACTTGATTGGCTCCCCTCCATTTGTGGTTCTCAGGCCTGCTGACAAAACCATGGCACTGACAAAAATTATCCTTATCACTCTCAATTTATGGTGATGCAGCTCAGAATTGATTACTCTTTCAAATGGGAAATCAGACATAAATCAGCAGCAGAAAGATGAAAGACCTGAAAGTTGCATTGCATGTGCTTTAAATTTCAAGGTGGCTGTTAAAATCCAGGGATAGCCAAATATTCTATACAATTGTAAAAAATTGAGTGTATCATCTTTGACATCAGTATTGTTTTTGGGAAGGGAAGGGAAAGGATAAAATTTGTTCCAGATGAATTTGTTTCAGATAAAATTTGTTCCATTTTATCTAAATTCTTCCAGTATGCCGCTCAGATCTTGATGTAATATTTAAGGTGGATTCATTAGAATCTATATTTGAGTACTAAAATTATATACTTTCTTTTCAGGGAGCTATCAAGCAGTATCTCTTTTGTTTCATCTGAATACTGAGAATATATTTATTTTATGATGGCTTCTATACAGTTTTTGAGTTCTAGGACTGCAGAATATCTTTTAACTCTCTTGTTTCTCATTTTCATACCTGGATGTTTTTCGTTGTTAGAGAATCATTTCCTCTGTCAGAATCTGTATTTAGTTTCATGCATTTTCATCTTGTTGTGTGTATTATTATTGCTCACATTTCTGTAGTTTTCTTCAGACACCACACCTCATGTTTACTTCTCTTGCCAAAGGTCTGAGATCTTTTTGTTCACTTACTGAGCAACCTAGATAAATTTTTCCCAAAAGCCGGGTATGCTTTAGCAACCCAAATGTAAATCATATTGTCTATGTTAGCCTCAGATTTACTTGTATTACATCACCAACTTGGTTAGTTGACCAGCAATCAATATGATTGATGTCTGTGCAATGTGCCAACTGAGCACATTGCTTAGCAAAAACTAAGATTACATACTGGGAAAAGAGGAACAGAAGACAAGATAAGAACCTATTATAAAACGTCTGTGTGACAGAACCTCAAACATCTCCCCCCCCCGCATTCCCCCCTCTCTCTCTGAATATGATTATGATTTTCAAAAATCTTGCAGTAGAAGCTGATAAACTGATAAGCCAGGGAAAGCATAACTTCTCAGTAATGGGAATCTACTTGCCTTGCAATTCCAGCATTAACAGTGCAAAACTATCTTTATGGCAGTTCCTCTAAAGATGGAAGTTAATTGGCTTAGCTATAGAGCAGGGGTATCAAACTCAATTTCATTGAGGGCCGCATTGAGAGTTGTGTTTGACCTTGGGGGCTGGGATGGGTATGACCAGGGCGGGCATGGCAAGCATGATGTCACTAGTGTTGGGGGACATCTGTTGTTGCCTGAGCGCTCTTCCAGTGAAAACGGGCTCCCGAGCTCCATTTTGGCTGCAACTCTCTGCAAGCAAAAACGGAGCTTGGGAGAGCAGCGCATGGCCTTCCCAAGCTCCGAGGCAGAGGAGCTATGGACCAGTCCTTCACCATTTCCAGACAGCACTACGGGCCAGATCCAGTGTTGAGTTTGACATCCCTGCTATAGAGGAAGGGCTGAAGACCTCCAAAATCAAGAGGCCACAGTGGTACAAAGCCAATATGAAATCACTTGAAATGCCTCACATCAAAGGGCTCTTGGCTTTGCTTCTTGATTTGTTTGTATGCCATTGTTGAAATCATTTTTACTAATAAAAAATCTAAAAAGTATAGGTAACTTAAAATTGAACTGTTGCACATTGGTAACATATTTATTCATCATCATGTATTATCAATAATAATAATAATAATAATAATAATAATAATAATAATAATAATAATTTTATTTCTATACCGCCCTTCTCCCGAAGGACTCAGGGCGGTGTACAGCCTATTAAAAGCACAAGACAAACATCAATTAAAATTATTTAAAATTATTAACTAATTTGGCTCAATTTAAAACCCCAGAAATTTAAAACACCCAATTTAAAATTATTATGTTAATAGCCCGGCCTGGCAGAACAACAGGGTCTTGAGTGCACAGCGAAATACCTGGAAGTTGGAGATCTTACACATTTCCGGGGGCAGTTCATTCCACAGGGCTGGGGCTCCCACAGAGAAGGCCCTCACCCTGGGTGTCGCCAGCCGACATAACTTGGCCGATGGCACCCTGAGGAGACCCTCTCTGTGGGAGCGAACTGGCTAGTGGGAGGCTATTGGTGGCAGAAGTCAGTCTCGAAGGTACCTGTGTCCTATGCCATGGAGCGCTTTAAAGGTGATGACCAACACCTTGAATTGCACCCGGAAGACCACTGGGAGCCAGTGCAGCTCGTGCAGGATGTCTTTTCTTCTTGATATGCAAAAGTAAATCAAAATTAGGAAACAGTAGTGTTGCTTAATTAAAAATAGTTCAAGGTGCAGATCATATTATTTTAAGATGTTTTTAATAATATACAACTATATTAAAATATTGTTGGGCTTTGTTTTCCTTTAAAATGATATATTTTGCTTAAAGTTGATAAGTTAGAAAATTGAGATTATGCATCCTTAAAATATACAAATAATAAATGAATTAATTATTATATGGTTACTGCAATAAAATATACATGAATATCAAAATCATGCTAATCTCATGATTTAAAAAAAACATTTTGCAATTATATTTTACATTTGTATCTTTTAAAACTCTGGTTTTAAATAATAATTAATGAACTGGTTCTAAATGTTTTATATAGATTAACTAAATGTTTACAAGCCTGTTTAGACACACTCTGGAGACGCTCTTTACTGCTTTTTCAGTCCACTAAGAAAGAATGTACCACCTACTACTGGTATGACAGTAACTAAGCACAGAATTATAGAAGTAAGTCATACTAGTTGTTAAGTGGGTCTCAGGGTAACTGACCCAAAGTTATGATTTTTTTTGTGGCAGTCATTAAGCAAATGCCATAGCCATTAAACAAATCCCTCATTCTCAATGGACAATTTTTGCTTGAGAAACCAAAAGTAAACATGGTTTTCTGGCAAAATAAATAAATAAATAGAGATCATGTTACTGTGGATGCTGGAAATGGCCATAAATGTGGTCTGGTACACCATACTGGTGCTGAGTACACCAAATGATGCACCAAATGGGATCACATTACTGGGGTGGGGAACGACCTTTGGAACTTCAAATCTGGTTCATAAGCACCTTTTGGGGGGGGGGCATTGTAAGAATCATTAAGCAAGGACTACCTGTACTAGGTTTTATAATGCAAAATCCATCCTTAGTTAACCTGATGAGTTCTGTATATTGAAGACTATTTCTCTATAGTCTTCGAAATTATGACAGTAACCTTTTTTAAAGTTTGTAATGTTAATTATCTTTGTATTTGAAATATTGGCCACATTTCTTAAATCCATTGGGGCACCTATTTTCTGGGATAGGGATTTATTTCTATGGCCTCCATTCCTTGCTATAGTTCATCATTCCACTTTCTTCTGAAACCAGAATTGTCAGCAATCAATCTTTTCTTTTTTTTATCCATCAAAGCCTGTTACTATTTCCTGTGCTTTCATTAGGTTTGACATTTTTTCTCATTGTACACCTGCTGGTCATATATTAATAACATATTAATTATGTGTCTTCTGAATAGCAAATGTGCTTTTTAATAATGCCACCATCTTGGATCCTCAGACACAAGGGAGGTCTAATATAGTCATATTAAGATAATAAAATATTTGTGAATAATATATAACTTTATGCCGTGAGGAAAGAGAATGCGCC
The DNA here is from genome assembly GCA_022577455.1 of Arizona elegans. Taxonomy (NCBI): domain Eukaryota; kingdom Metazoa; phylum Chordata; class Lepidosauria; order Squamata; family Colubridae; genus Arizona; species Arizona elegans. The sequence goes on from JAKOOJ010000002.1 coordinate 41,859,122, forward strand.
TTGCCAGATGCAGATCTTCTATCTTCCCTGTCACTGAAACTACTTCAGCTCAAATTTGTTTTTACTGCCTCTGGTTTTATGCTATATTGTGGTTCTGTTGTTATTTGTGCTGCTATTACATTAAATTAATTTCCACTCTGAGAAAAATCTGTTATAGGGTGCCTATAACCAAACAGATGTTTTGACAGAAATTCCTGTTACATCCAATAATTGAAAGGCTACTGAGAAACTAGACCATTTCCCCAACTGCTATTTTATAAATTTAATGTGATATTTTTATATCTCTGTCCCTGAGATAGAGAGGATGGAGTTAGGAACTCAGAAGGCTTTCTAAAACAGAAATCTGAAGGTAGAGAAGAAAAACGTTTAGTTATTTAAGAGCCGTGGTGGCGCAGTGGTTAAAATGCAGTACTGCAGGCTAACTCTGCCCACTGCCAGGAGTTCAATTCTAAGTTGCTCAAGGTTGACTCAGCCTTCCATCCTTCCAAGGTTAGTAAAATGAGGACCATGGACACTTGTGACCCCGCTTGTTGGGAATAATATACTAACTCTGTAAACCATTTAGTGAGGGCTGTAAAGCACCATGAAGCGGTATATAACCCTAAGTACTATTGCTATTAAAGTCCTTGGGAATAAGCTGCACAATGTGAAAAATAAACTTGCTTGTAACTGTTTTGGGAGCATATTCATAATTATGAGAGAACCTTGGCAGCAAATTTGAGAGCAAATGTTTGCCCTTAATTGTTTCTCAGATTGATTGCCTGGACAGGGTCTTCAACTTGCCTAATTCTTGGTGTGATTTCATAAAAGAAAAGCTCCATGTTTAAAAAACAAGCAAACAAAACAGCTGCTTCTCCGTGATATTTGTAGCATTTGCAAAGGGAAGAGGAAGAATCGCTACAGACAAAGAACTGATTTCCATCCTTATCAATATAGTCAAGGATTATTAAAAGCTTTTCACTAAATTTCAGTTGCTCTGTGGAGAGTAAATGAAAAGGTGCGTCTTTTGCCAGATAAGCAATCATCACTCAGTTGAATAGTAATATAATCACCATCAGTTACATTTGAAGGCAAATTAAAAGTAGGCATCAACCACAGACATAATTGAATCATACATAAACAATGTTAAAATCTTAGGTGGCTGCCTAGAGCAAAATAAATACAAATTGCAGAAAATATGTGCAAATTGCTGTGATACCTTTGACAGGTTTTCAAGCCACAGCTTGCTAATTTGTGCTCTTGCTTAATGTAAAGCAGCCGTCAGGAAAAATAGATATCGTAGCCTCTGCTGCTTCCTATTTAAATTTGTATCAATCAAGGGCTGGAATAATTAAGAATAGAGTAGTTTTCTTTCAGAAGAAAAATGACTTTATCATTAAGCAGCTGTAACATGAATTATGTCCTGTTTGTTTTTTAATTGAGTTTCTGGTGTAATACTGCATGTAGAGGACACCTCATTCCTTAGTTTATTGCACAGAATGATAAAATCATAGTTAGGCTTTGCAAATGTTTCTCAAAGGTCAGCTAATCTAATCCCTGCAGAGGCAATGAATTCAGCAGCCAGTGCAGACAAAAATAGTAGTCTTTCTCTTATTAATTCCATATTTTAAAATAATTGAGATTGAAAATATGGCCTAAACCTATTTTTATTGCTGAATTAAACATGCTGCACATTTGGTGCAAAAGGAAGACAATAAAGTGTAAGTGAGCCTATAATGGAGATAGTAGGACAATTTCTTCCAAGTTTACTTTGAGGATAAACATATTTTTAAATTTCCCTGGCCAAATCCAAGAATAGCACTAGCATTTAGACTTATATACCATCCCATTGTGCTTTACAACTCTCTCAAAATGGGCTGTACAGTGTCAGCGTCTTGCCCTCAACAATCTAGGTCCTCATTTTACCAACCTCAGAAGGATGAAAGCTGAGGCAACTTGGGCCAGTCGGGATCAAACTGCTGTCTATGGGCAAAGTCAGCCATCAATTCTAAATACTGCACCATTATGGCTCTGATAAATGTAGCGTTTATACTGAGGCTATTGATCCATTCCTAGTAGCTCAGACGTCTTCTAAACTTCATGATTCCCTTCCTTAAAAGAAAGTTCCCAATTAATCAATTACATTACAGAGTAAATAAGTTCTCAAGTCTAAAATTAGGATCTGTCAGTTGCTATTGTTTTCAAATCATTCCTTAAGTACCGGTAACACTACTAAGATAATCATACTAAGCAAAGTTATTGTATCAACTATGGTGAGGCTTGTTCATTTATTTGTTTATATTTAATATTTCCAAACCTCCCATCTCCTTCAAAGAGGGGCTCTTAGAGGTTAGTTAAGAGTTACAGACTCTTAAAGAGGTTAGTTGACAGTCACAGCAAATGACTTGGATTGCTGATTAGTCATCATTTTAGCCAATATTTCTACATCTTCTGATTAACTGGATGAACCTTTTTTTTTTCTTTTTTCAAGTGTTGGGACAATACTGTCTCACATGTCAATCATGTGTTAAAAGTACAGAACAGGTATTAGGGCAGAAGCTGCTTCCAGCTTTATGACAGCTCCTTAAACTGGAGGTGATTCATTACTAAGCATGCTTCTCACAGAGTTCTCTTTAATAAGATTTATTGAGTGGGATTGGATTAGATTATATACAAAAAATCTGTTTTTATTGACACTGTAATAGGAGAGTTATGTTTATTATTTATTTATTTATTATTCAAATTTCTATGCCGCCCTTCTCCTTTCGGACTCAGGGCGGTGAACAGCCAAAATAAAACATTTATACATAAAGTGCGATTAAAAATAGATTTAAAATAATTAAATTTGGCCCATAGTTTAAAATGTATCAATTTAAAATCCATATCAAAATTTAAAATCAACCATAAAATCATAAAATCAAGAGAGACCGGCTAACTGAAAGAGATGAGTTTTTAGGGCCCGACGAAAAGTCCGGAGGTCAGAGATCACTCGTATCTCTGGGGGTAGATTGTTCCAAAGGGTAGGTGCCACCACAGAGAAGGCTCTCCTCCTGGGGGTCGCCAGCCGGCATTGTCTAGCCGACGGCACCCTGAGGAGGCCCTCTCTGTGGGAGCGAACTGGCCGGTGGGAGGCTATTGGTGGCAGAAGGCGGTCCTGTAAGTACCCTGGCCCTAAGCCATGGAGCGCTTTAAAGGTGATCACCAACACTTTGAAGTGCACCCGGAAGTCCACTGGAAGCCAATGCAGCTCGCGCAGGAGAGGAGTCACATGGGAGCGCCCGTCGCTCCCATAATCCCCCGCGCAGCCGCATTCTGCACCAGTTGGAGCCTCCGAGTGTACCCCAAGGGGAGCCCCATGTAGAGAGTGTTACAATAGTCCAGACGAGAGGTGACGAGTGCTTGAGTGACTGTGCGTAGGGAGTCCCGATCCAGAAAGGGGCGCAACTGGCGTATCAGGCGAACCTGATAAAAAGCCCCCCTAGCCACGGCCATCATATGCCCTTCTAAAGACAGCCGTGCGTCCAGCAGGATGCCCAAGTTGCGGGCCCTTTCCGTGGGGGCCAGTGATTCACCCCCAATAACTAGCGATGGCGTCAGCTGGCTATACCGGGACGCCGGCAGCCACAGCCACTCGGTCTTGGAAGGGTTGAGTCGAAGCCTGTTTATCCCCATCCAGACCCGCAAGGCCTCCAGGCACTGGGACATCACTTCCAAGGCATCGTTGGGATGGTCTGGGGTGGAGATGTACAGCTGAGTATCATCAGCGTACTGATGGAACTCCACCCCAAAACCACGGATGATCTCACCCAGTGGCTTCACATAAATGTTGAACAGGAGGGGCGAGAGGACCGACCCTTGTGGCACCCCACAAACAAGGCGCCTTGGGGTCAACCGCTGCGCCCCTGTCAACACGGATTGCGACTGGTCGGAGAGATAGGAGGAGAACCACCGCAAAACGGTGCCCCCCACTCCCAGTCCCTCCAGCCGGTGCAACATGATACCATGGTCGATTGTATCAAAAGCCGCTGAGAGGTCTAACAGGACCAGGATAGAGGAATAACCCCTATCCCGAGCCCTCCAGAGATCATCCACCAACACGACCAATGCCGTTTCCATGCTGTACCCAGGTCTGAAGCCGGACTGGAGCAGATCCAAATAAACAGCTTCATCCAGGTACTGAGGAAGCTGTCGCACCACCACACTCTCAACAACCTTCGCAATAAAGCGAAGGTTGGAGACTGGACGATAGTTACCCAAAACAGCCGGATCCAGGGATGGCTTCTTGAGGAGAGGCCTCACCACCGCCTCTTTCAAGGCGGCTGGCAGGACACCCTCACTCAAAGAAGCGTTGATAATTCCCTGGAGCCAGCCTCATGTAACCTCCCGGGAGCCAGCACCAACCAGGAGGGACACAGGTCTAATAAACATGTGGTGGCATTCAGCTGTCCCAAGATCCTGTCCACGTCCTCGGGAGCCACAGGATTGAACTCCTCCCAGATAACACTCTCAAGGCATGCCTCAGTCATCTTGTCTGAACTAACCCAGTCAGCGGCCAAGTCTTCCCGAATCTGAGTTATTTTATCATCCAGATACTGTACAAAATCCTCAGCTCGGCCTTGCAAGGGGTCCTCCCGTGCTCCCAGATGGAGAAGGGAGCGGGTCACCCTGAACAGGGCGGCTGGGCGGTTATCTGATGATGCAATAAGAGCGGCAAAATAGCTAGATTTCGCCGCTTTTATCGCCACTAGGTAGGTCTAAATATGAGACCTTACCAGTGTCAAATCAGATTTGGAACGGCTGGCCCTCCAACCGCTCTCTAGGCGTCTTTTCCGGTGCTTCATCTCTCTCAGCTCCTCGGAGAACCAAGGAGCTAAGTGAGTTCGGTGCCGGGTCAGAGGCCGCAAAGGCACAACCCGGTCCAAAGCCCCGGCAGCCGCACTATCCCAGGCGGCCACCAGGTCATCAGCCAAGTCGTGAGCTAGAGTTTCAGGAAATGGCCCAAGCTCCATCTGGAACCTATCAGGATCCATCAGGCACCTGGGGTGGAACCACTTGGTCGGCTCCGCCTCCCTGCGATGGGGTGCGGTGGTCAGAAAGTCAAGTCGAAGGAGCGAGTGGTCAGACCATGACAAGGGTTCAGTATCTATATCCCCTATATCAAGGCCACTCAACCACTGACCAGAGACAAAAACTAAGTCCAGAGTGTGTTCCCCCATGTGAGTAGGGCCGTGAATTACTTGGGTCAGGTCCATGGCCGTCATGGAAGCCATGAACTCCCGAGCTACCTCAGAAGTTTTGCCAATGGATGGCGGGTTGAAATCCCCCATGACCACAAGTCTGGGGGTATCAGCCGCCACCTCAGCTATAACATTGAGGAGTTCGGGCAGGGTCGTCGCCATGTGGCAGGGAGCCAGGTACGTGATCAACAGACCCATCTGCACCCCACGATCCCACTTCACGAAAAGGGACTCACATCTGGCTATCTGAGGCACAGTGGTCTCCCTCGGATCAAGACCCTCTCTTATAATGACCGCCACCCCCCCCGCCCCTGCCCTGAGCTCTCGGCTGATGAAATGCATGGAAGCCTGATGGGCACATCTCCACGAGGGGAACCCCCCCTTCATGGCCCAACCAGGTCTCCGTAATACCTGCCAGGTCCACTCCCCCCTCCTGAATAAGATCACAATGAGAGGGGCTTTATTTACTATGGACCTGGCATTACACAACATCAGCCAGAGACTTGGGCCCTGAGACTCTAAGCAGCCTGAGGAATGGGAAGAGCTAAGGGACCGGGCACGCAATAGCTCGGAGATAGCGACGCCTGCCCCCACCACATGATACGGCCCCCTGCTCCCACCATACCTGCCCCTCCCACTCAGTGTATTGATGGAGAAGCCCTCAGTAGAGGGCATTCTAACAGTCCCCTTTCCCCTAGAGTCCGTACCCCCTATGGCACCATTAACAGCTGGACTGGCCATCCCCCGTGGGTTCTCCCCCAAACCCACCAACCCCCCCACCCCTTATTTACACTAAGCCCCTCCCCACCCGGCTCCACACCTCCCAGTTCGTGCCCCTGTGCCAAGCCTGACCTATCCCCCTTCCTCCCCACCCCCCTCCCAAACCCCTTAAAAATTTACACAAAGACAATTTTAAAAAACCCCTCAGCCCTCTCTTTGCGGCATGCCACTCTCGGGATTCCAAAATCCATCATCGAGGTAGGCCCTCGATAACGTGGAGGGCCAAGCCTGCGAGAGGGGGGAATCTCACAGACCAAGAAGCTCCGCTGCTGTGTACATCTTGCCACAGGGATGGGGTGACCGTCCCCTAAAGGGTCCATACAGAAAAGTCCGAGGGAGAACATAAAAAAGACAGGAGCCCCAAAAGTATTCAAGACCCAGTCCGCTGTTCTCTCACAACAGAGGCCAAGTCTGTCTCCAGGTCGACACAGTCCAAGGGGGGAGGGGGGATAAGTCATACCGCCCTCTCACAGCGGCTTGGCTCAATGGTCTGCCCCCTTTACTGGTGAGATGGAAGTAATGGTTCAACTTGCGCACTTAGCACCCATAATATAGGTCCAAAATCCGCCCTCTCACAGCAGATTCGATGACCCGTCCCTCTGCCAGCAGAGTATAAAGTGTAGGTGCCGAATGATGGTACAGCAGAAACAGTGCATCACCCAGGATATAAATCCCCAATCCGCCCTCTCATGGCAGTTTGTTCGATGGTCATTCCCCTGCCAGCAGGTACAAAGTACAGAATGCAAAATAGCTAATGCCATCCCAGCTCAGCCCGTGGGGCCCAGAGCCCAAACCACCTTCTCACGGTGGTTAGGCTCTTGGCTGGTCCTCTCAGCTGGTGGGATGGAGTCATATACCAGCTCCTGTTCAGATTATATTAGTCCTCCACACAAGTAGGGGAAGGGCTCAGGTGGAATAAGCGAGCTATTTATGTCAGCGAGGTGAAGCCAAAAGAGGGCGCAAGTCCGAGAAGGGCGTGTTCCAAGGGGGGACAGATGGAAAGGGGGGGATTACACTTTAACCCCCCCAGTCCCCGAGGGCACCCCAGCGGAGACCCCCCTCAATAACACACCCAGTCCTCGTCTATCCTGGCTCGAAAAGATGGTCCTCGGCTACATTAGCGCCCCTCTTCAAAGCCATAGGGCGCTCCTCTCCCCGCCAAGAGCCAGCCGGAAGTCTTCGCGGTTGCTGCCCTCGTTGCGATCTCCCACTGCCATACTGAAATCCCGGCAGCATCCCTGAGATTTTTCCATGGAACTGGCAGCCCCAACAGCCCCGACAGCACCTCAACAAAGCCTGAGCCTGGGGCAATGTCCACATGGTAGGCACCCCCAGCGCAATGCCATCGCCGCTGCTCCCACTCCCGGCGAGCTCCAGCTGGAGGGGAAAAATGCTGCCCCGCCGCCTCTCAGCTGTGCACATCCTCCACTTGCTCAAATGGAGCTTCGCATGCTTGCCAACCGCTTGTGTGGCCTGGTTCTCACTGGCCCACGGACCAGTTTGGGTCTGTGGACCGCAGGTTGGGGCCCCCTGCTTTAGAACTTCTTTCAAACTTTTTGGGTGGCACTTTCTTGCTGAGGTGACAGAGGACGCTCTTTTTATTGTTGTTTTTGTTAGGTAATTCCTATTAAAGCTGCAACTCCAGCTTCCTTGTATGAAAAAGCCCACCAGAAGGCATATAATTTGACTGAAGTTTTCTTCTTCTTTAAAATAATGCTCAAAAGCAATGGTGTTTCCATGAAATTGAATGCAATGAATAAATATGCAACACTGCATTCTCTATTTCTAGAATTCTGCACATCGGAAGCTCCAAGACGATCCTATATTGTCAGTGGTCTTAACAGAAGCATTTTCTGTAAAATGCTGGAACAATGGTTGCACAATATTTAGAAGTTTAAACACTTTATTTTTCTGGGGCTCTTTTATAAAAGAGATTTTATTGGATTGTATTTGCTTGTTATTAGCTGCAAGTACAACAGACACTCATTTCTCAATGATAAGTAAAGGATGGGACAAGTAATCAGGAAAATATGGATAGCATCATTGCAAAAAAAATAAATGGCAACCATCCAGGCTGGTCACATTCAATGAATAAAGATATGTGACTAAACTTTTAGTACATCTCTTTAATTATACACTGTTTTTAATAGGTTTTCTTTTATTTCTTTGTTTTGGCATTGGATTTTAACCAAAAGTACTCAATACTTTTCTTTTAGTTTAGTTTTAGTTTAGTTTTTATTATATTTGTATACCGCCCTTCTCCCGAAGGACTCAGGGTGGTGAACAGCCATGATAAAACAACATACAAGACAAAATTTAAAAAACATATTAAAACAATTCAATCTTTGGCCAAAATTAAAACTTTCAATTAAAACCATTTTAAACCACTTTTAAAACCCAATTTAAAATCATTTATCCCATCAGACCGGCTTGCTGAAATAATAGGGTCTTCAGAGCTTGACGGGAGGTGCAGAGGTCGGGGATTCTTCGTATGTCTGGGGCAATTCATTCCATAGGGCAGTAGCCCCCACAGAGAAGGCTCTCTCCCTGGGGTTGCCAGTCGACATTGTTTGGCCAATGGCACCCTGAGGAAGCCCTCTCTGTGGGAGCGTGTCGGTCGGTGGGAGGAAGACGATGGCAGAATGTGGTCCTGTAGGTAACCAGGTCCTAAGCCATGGAGCGCTTTAAAGGTGGTAAACAACACCTTGAAGCGCACCTGGAAGACCACCGGGAGCCAGTGCAGCTCGCGCAAGAGGGGTGTTAAATGGGACCGATGAGTCGCCCCCATTATCACTTGCACGGCTGCATTCTGAACCAGTTGGAGCGTCTGGGTGCTCCTCAAGGGGAGCACCATGTAGAGAGTATTACAATAATCCAAACAGGAAATGACGAGGGCGTGAGTGACTGTGCGCAAAGCATCCCGATCCAGAAAGGGACGCAACTGGGAAATCAGGCGAACCTGATAAAAAGCCTCCCTGGTCACGGCCGTCATATGATTGTCTAAAGACAGCCGTAAATTCAGGAGGACGTCCAAGTTGCAAGCCCTCTCTGAGGGGGGTAAGATCTCATCCCCAATAGCCAACGATGGTGTTAGCTGGCTATATCGGGACATCGGAAACCACAGCCACTCAGTCTTGGAGGGGTTGAGTCTGAGCCTGTGCCTCCCCATCCAGATCTGCACGGCCTCCAGACAACAGGAATCACGTCAAGGGCATCATTGGGGTGGCCTGGGGTTGAAATGTACAACTGCGTGTCATCAGCATACAGTTGACACTTCACACCAAAGCCACGGATGATCTCGCCCAGCGGCTTCACATAAATGTTAAACAGGAGAGGCGAGAGAACTGACCCTTATGGCACCCCACATGTGAGGAACCTTGGGGTCGACCTCTGACCCCCCGTCAACACAGACTGCATACGGTCAGAGAGGAAGCAGGAGAACCACCGTAACACGGTGCCCCCCACTCCCACCCCCTCTAGCCAACGCAGCATGATACCATGATCGATGGTATCAAAAGCCGCTGAGAGATCTAGGAGGACCAGGACAGAGGAGCAACCTCGTCCCGGGCCCTCCAGAGATCATCAACCAATGTGATCAATGCCATTTCCATGCTGTAACCCGCTCTGAAGCCCTACTGACATGAATCTAGATAGACAGCTTCATCCAGGAACTGAGGAAGCTGTCTCCCACCACACTCTCAACAACCTTCACCGTGAAGCGGAAGTTGGAGACAGGACGATAATTAGCTAATACAGCCAGGTCCAGGGAAGGCTTCTTGAGGAGGGGCCTCACCACCGCTTTTTTCAAGGTGGATGGGAAGACGCCCTCACTCAATGAAGCATTGATAATCTCCTGAAACCAGCCTCGTGTAACCTCCCAGGAGGCCAGCACCAACCAAGAGGGACACGAGTCCAATAAACATGTGGTAGCGTTAAGCCTCCCCAGAATCCTGTCCACGTCCTCAGGAGTCACAGGGTCAAACTCCTCCCAGATAACATTCTCAAGACTCACCTCCATCATCCCGTCCGAGGCCACCCAGTTTGAGTCCAAGTCACCCCGAATCTGAGCGATTTTATCATGCAGATATTGCACAAAATCCTCAGCTCTACCCTGCAAGGGATCCTCCCTCGCTCCTACCTGCAGTAGGGAGCAGGTCACCCTAAACAAGGCAGCTGGGCGGTTCTTTGCAGATGCAATAAGAGTGGAAAAATAATTAAATTTTGTCACTCTTACTGCCACTAGGTAGATCTTGATATAAGACCTCACCAGTGTTCGGTCAGATTCGGTGCAGCTGGCCCTCCAATCGCTCTCTAGGCGTCTTTTCCAGCGCTTCATCTCTCTCAGCTCCTCGGAGAACCAAGGAGCCAGTTGAGAACGGCACCAAGTCAGGGGCCGCAAAGGCACGATGCGGTCCAAGGCCACATTGTTATTTGCATTTTTTGTTTAGGAAAAGCCTTGAAAGGATTTATATCTTTTCTTAACCGCAGATTAATGAACCTCAGTTTATGTATGAATGCATGCATATTTATTTTAAAAAAAAACACAGCAACATTATTATGCAATCAATTTCTCCTTTCTCTTCCAATGCAAATGGAAACCAGTAAATAATCTGACCTCAAATACACAATGGGCAACTTTCCTGTTTTGGTTGCAACAATTTAATTGTAGGAGGAGATTTCAAGATCTTTTGGAATATAATAACGGTAATATTAGGTTATCACCAAAGTTTGAATAGCCAACATGTTCAGCAGGAAAGGAAAAGGTTTGGGATTGTTTTTAGAAACAAAATTGGAGATGCTGAGACTTGTAGCAATTTTTTATTTGCAGCTACTAGATTCTGCAAATATCATCCTGGCAAAAATTTGAGGCAATCCAGATAGCAACAGTAGCACTTTTGTTCATCTGAGGGGCAGGGACATTAAAATTCAAATAGGATTAAATTACCTGTTTGGTTAAAAAAAAAGACCCTCAAAAGTCAAATATTTTGGACTTGCCTCCTTCAATAATGTCACTGTATTCACATTAAATGGCCCTCAACTATCCCCTTTCAAATGATTTTTAGAAGTGTGAACACAAGGTAAGAAAATATTATTATGTACAATTGAATGATTATAGTACACTATTTTATTTTTTTATAGTTTCATCTCCTTTATATATTCTTGTCAAACATTATTTTCCCACCCTTGTTGTGAGCCAAATAAAATCTGCAATTGCTTTGTGAAGTAGGCACTCAAACAGAAAGGCTATTTTCAGCATCATCTATGGTTACTCAGTGAGACTGAGGCTTTGTCAAGAATAGATGGAGATATAGACTTCTATTGTGTGGCAAAATGTTTATTAGAAGATAGAAGCAATGGGAGTTTTAGCGTGTATCTACGTACACAGAATTTTCTCAACATCAAAGGATTGATTGCATTATGTTCCCAAATTATCATACACTGGGTAAAATATTATGCTAAGGTGTAGCACAAGGCAAGCTTCACAGATATTTCAGCAGCTTCAAAAATAAGTGTTATATTTGTAATATTTTTTACCTCTTTCTAATGAAATGGTTCAGAACTGTTCACAAAGGAATGAATACCAGGATGGAGGGAATATTTTCCTCTTGCCAAAATTAACAGGACTGACAATTCTTCACTCCAGGGTGTGCATCCAAATGAAATAAAGCAGTAGAAAGAGATGGCATCTGAAATAAAATCCATACTGGGAAAGGGAAAGGCAAACTGACATCCATTTGCCTTTCCTGTTACTTGGCTCAGGGAATATCAAATGCCACAGCAGAGGGTCCAAGGAGAAAGAACAGATGCTCTCCTTTTGCTTCTAAACAACAAAACTGCCAGTAATAGAGGAGGGGGGAGGCAGGATTCTGCCTTTTCCTTCCATTTCCTGTGATTTTTATAACTACATGTCATGCCCACAGCCTTCAATATTATGCCTATATTTCTATAGGAACAATAAAAAAAACCAAAGTATCCACTGCTTACAAACTAGGAGACATGCTTTTTTGGGGGGGAAGAGGAAGAGATGGGGATGTTCCAGAAAAACAAAAACATAGGGATAAATCTTAGCATCATTACTATTGGTAATTCAAATGAAGATGACTCCAAATCTAGATAATCTCCCCCATGGAAGAATAGAGGAGAAAAAAATGATAAACTGTCTAAAAGAAATAAATGCTGGAGATTTTCCCACCCTTAAATAGATATGCATACTTTCACATGTGTATGCATATATGTACCATATACTGTATACATGGCTACCAAAAATTACATTCCAAAACTAATAGTTGAATTAATGGTAATTAGTTAAAACTGATTGCCTGTAATTTAAAGTACAGGTAGCCCTCAATTTACGAACACAATTGAGCCCAAAATTTCTGTTGCTAAGTGAAACATTTTATAAGTGAATTTTGCCCCATTTTACGACCTTTCTTGCTATAGTTGTTAAGTGAATCACTGCAGTGATAAGTTAGTGACACAGTTGTTAAGTGACATGGCTTTCCCATTGACTTTGCTTGTCAGAAGGTTTCAAAAGGTGATCACATGACCGTAAGACACTGCAACTGTCATAAATATGAGTCAGTTGCTGAGTGTCTGAATTTTGATCACATGACCATGGGGATGCTGCTTTGTAACTTTAAAGGTTCACTAAATGAACTGTTGTAAGTGGAGGACTACATGTATTCCATTTGTAAAATTTACTTGGGTTTTATTTGTCTTGTTGCACATAAGCATTACAAAGTCGGAGGTAGTGGATTAGATCACTTGGCAGTTTTTTCCTAGTTGCCTCAGCAGGACAAGTAATTGTCAGCTCTTCTTTTGAGTACTAATCCTTTAGGAAACAATGGGGAAAAAAATAAGTGAAAAGAGGTAAGGTATGGAATTTTAAAATGTTTGCAGCATTTGATATTGGCAAGTTTCATAACAGAAACTGAATCTTGAAATTCAACACAGAACGAAAAACATGTTTTCTAATCAAAAGAATTTGAGAATCCTTGTAATGTTCCATTTCTTTATTTTTCCTCAACCTGATAGTGAAAGAAATGAGCCAGTCAGGGAAATTATAAATTAGTGGACATTATTCCCCAAGTATTCTTTAGTTCTGAAATTCAGAAGTCTTGAAGGTCTTCTGTAGAATATCATTTGCATCATCACTGTATTATAGTATTGTTAGTGTTGTAATTCTTGACAAACAACAAGACACACATGCTATTACTCATTTGTCTTAATAAATCATGAGCTTCTTTTTTTTTTCCTCTCTCAGGAACACAAGAATATGCAATGATGTAATTGCCTTTATTCCAATGGCCATCCACCTTCAATTCTTAAATTTATGCTAAACACACTTTACTCATACTTGCCAAATAGTTTTTCAAAAGGTTTATAATCATCTGGAGACAATTAGGAACTGATTTAACTGCTGTATAAAGAGATACCATTCAGTGTGACTTTTTACTGTGTTTGCTTTGACCCTTCCTAAGGGCTTCATAATGTGATCAAAGGGACACGCAAAATGGATCATATGTTTCTCAGTCAAATGTGTATACTCGTTCCTGATCAATTTATGTATATTGTGATCTTCCTAAATACAATTGGAAGTTATCAAGAAGCCTCATAATATTAAACTTAGTCTTATTAAAGTGCTTCATTATATAAAGTCTAATAAAGTTTCACTTCTGAAAAATATCACCCTATGACACACACACACACACCAATGTTGCATTTGAAGCTAGTTCTGTCTTTGATGGTTCTAACAACAGAGTAACATTTACTTATATTTACTTTCTTCCTTGGTATTAAGAATTCTGTAACTGTCTCAAACAGCTTCGTAACCCCACTATTCCTTTGCTTGTATAGCTGCTATAACAACATATTCATTGTTATACTTCATAAGGGAAAAGAAGGTCATCTCTCACCTGGATATCTACCCCAGGCCTCTTAAAACTACTTATGGTATTCCTACCCTCACCAACATTTGGAAAAAGAAAAGCAATAGCAGAGTGGGATTGGGTTTCATGGAGTGTGTAGGAGAAACATTCAGGTTGCATTCACAATGGGAAAAAAAACTAGGAACTGAATCAAGGCCTAAATGGAATTATGGGACTATGAAGCAGATTTTTTTTTCTGCACAATAGTTTCGTTAACTAGCCCATATTTTAAGTCAAGCCCACAGGTGTGAGTTATAGTTATATGATTCCTATAATAAGGCACAGCTAGGAACAATGACATCACATGCATTAGGAAGGATGCTCTTTTAACACTCAAACAATGGTTTTCATAATAACTTGCAATAATATGAAAATAGTAACATTTCAGGATTATGTCATCATGCAGCTGCCACAAGTATAGATTTGTGCCATGACATCTAAACATTAATAGCTTGGACTGAGGGGTTTTTTGATTATTTTAATGAGTTTTAATATATGTTTAAATTATATATTTATACATTTATGTATTTTATGTATGCATATTTATGCATTTTACATTTTATTTGGTTTATTTTTATTTGTTGTGAGCCACCCTGAGTCCTACGGAGATAGGCATACAAATTATATTAAATAAATAAGTAAAATAAAATAAATAAATAAATAAATAACAGTTGCATCATGACATTATCATAGCTTGCCATTGTTTGCCTCTCCCCACTACCTCTATAATCATCCATGATTAAATTACATTTTTGTCTTGAACTCAAATTTCTTTTTTCTGACTTTGTACTGTTTGCAGTTCTCCTTATTGTTTCTCAAGGTTATTCACTAATGGGTGAACATTTCAGGAAAGTAGATTTCAGTGACTTGTTATGTAGAATTTAATAAAAATAAACAGGTTTAAACAGTTGTTGCAGAGATAGAGAGATTATCTTTCACTGGAGATGTTTAAGCAGAGACTGAATGACCTTCTGGTTATTTGAAACCCCTTGTATGTGGTTGGAGGATAGTGGAAAACATGGTAATGAAGAAACAAAATGTGCTTTTCAGTGCTTGCAGAAAGAGGAAGGACAAGTCAATATTCTTTACTAATAACACTGAAGATTATGAGGTCATTGATAGCTCATTGTGCAGAGCACTTATATCTTGTTTCATTGAAATGTTAGAAAAGGTTTGTCACAAAACCTGTTATTTCAACCATATATCACATGCAAAATGTAACTGTAAATACAGCATCAACACAAGTTAGATTAGATCCCATTGAACAATAGAAGTGGCAGTACAAGACCAGCTTTTCCTCCTTCTTTATCTTTGCTTTGTTGTCTGTCACTCATTGCAAGGATTGGAAAGCCAATGAAGAGCAATATTGAGATATCTACTTATCAAATCTATTTAGATTCTTTTTCTTATATATTTATGCAAAGATATATGTTTTCTCATACAATGTTCAATTTTCTTACCACCATCCCCATATATACCAACAGAGAATATCAAGTGTCTTCAGGAAGAGACCAAGGACGCTAATGATTAACACATGTCATAACATCACAATGCAAATTTTGTCTCTTATATTTGTTTGTGATGTTGCCAAACAAGGATTGACCTGTATTTTCTCATTGTTGTGATTAGGAATGGACAACAGTATATGGGAAGTTTAGTTTTCTTAGTAGCAGGTAATGATAGCAGTCAAATTTAAGGTTTTTAATTTGGTACTTGTACTCTATCAAAACATAGAGTGCAGTCAACCAATCCCCCCCTCTCTCCCTTGGGTATACTCTTGCTGCCTTATCCTACATGACACTAGGAAATAAGTTGGGCTACCAAATGTAGGCTGCAAAAAAACTAACTAAGAAGCGAAGAGATACTCCTCTAGACTTTTTGCAATCCAGATTTAGTAAATCTGTGAAAGAGAAGACAGAAGTAGAGTATACAAAAAAAAAAAAAAAAAAAAAAAGACAGACAAAATGTGAGTGCTCCAGAGGTGGACAAGAGCAAATTTTAACAAATCTGGGCCAATAATTCCAATGTCTGTTACCTGTGATAACCTGTGAACATAAGCAGTTTCTATTCAACTGTCACTAACAGAATCTTAATGAGCAATTACAAGCCAGTCACTCTCAGTCCAAACTAGCTCAGAGAACTGTTTGGGAAAAAAATTATGAGGAGGCAGCACCACATATGCTGTCCTGAGCTCCTGAATGATAAATAATGCAGAAGAGGGGGAGGGGAATAGAAGTCACCATATTGCCAATAGTGCATACATAGAGTCATTGTAATTGTTTTTGTGAAATATTATTTCTTGAAAAAGACATAGTATATCCCAATTATTCGTTAATGAAATATTATTTATGTGAATTTATGTGATACAATGTGCTTTCTTTATGTGTATTTAATATTATATATAAATGTGTCCTTTCACAATTTCCTCAGAATAATTTTAATTATCAAATCAATTTCCACTGATTAATGGGCTTCTGAATAAATAATCTATACATTAAGAAATACCATGATGGAAAATTGATAATTCTGTTGTTTATTTATTTAGTAATTATAACCTACAAAGCAAGAATTGCAGTTTCATAAAAAAAATCTGAATAAATGCAACAGAAAGACATTCACATCCTAAGATATAATACTTAAGAGTAAAGAAATGAAAAGTTTGCCTTTGAGCTTTTTGACAGCATGCCTTGGAATCTAGCACTTGTTTTCCATCACAAACACTTATCTTGATGCCAATCTTGCATTTCATCCTTTCAGTACAGTCTTCCAGTTCACTGAGCTAAACCTTTTGTCTTCAGTTTTTGTTCACGTAATTTTTTTCCTTGCAATTCTACCCATTTGCTGAGGACATGTTTAAATGTTTTTGGAAGCTGTACAAGGTTCCATTTAAAGAAGGAAATAAATCCACATGAGGCTCGGGCTGGATATTTTTTTAAAAAAACACAGAATCTTGATTGATGATCTTTCAAAGAACATTAATATCTACCATGTGGTAGTTCCTTTGGGCCTTATTGTAAAAAAACAAGAGCTTATCACTTCAGTAGTTCAACAATTATTTCATTTCTGTACTAAGAAAAGAGAGAATCAGTGAATTACAAACTGCAAAAACTATTATTGCCTAATAGGTCCTGGCTACCTAAGAAACTAATTTTCCACATAGTGCTAAAGGCTTTATTTACAGCAAGGATGTGGAAACTACAACTTTGCAGACATTACTGGACTATAATTCCCAGTATTTCTCAGACCACAGGATAGATAATCCTGTGTACTGTATATTTGTTTTCTATTCCACTGGCCATGCAACAATTCATTTTAAAATTTATAATTATTTTCAAAAGTGAGACAAGAATACACACACATACAAAATCCATGCTCATATATGTACACCCACAATGAGTGAAGAAACAATCTCAAATTGTCAAAATCAAAATTTTACATTTTGAATAACCTATAATCTTTCTACAGTCATTCTTCATGAGATCTTTATAACAAAAAGTACCAGGAATTTTTCCTTGGTTTTCATCAGTCCCAAATACATTTTGAATCTAACCAGAAAATGAATTTTCATTTCATATGTGATAGCGATAAATGAGTGTATTATGATTATTATCTTCATATCAGAGTCATTGCTATTCTATTTTTTGTGTATATTTCACATTTTTGTGCTTCTTCTTAAGACAATGAAATAATGGTTCTACTTCTCTAGTACAGGCAATTGAGTTTAGAGACTTCCTGTCTTCTTGGAAGAAACATGAATTATAGCTTATTTTTTAGTAGATTGTCCAAAGGACAGAATTCTGCTTGTTAATACATTAATTGAGATGATCCTAAAATACCTTTTAGTATTAGGTTCTATAAGTGGAGACATTTTTTGTCAAGTATGAATTATCTTGTCCAGACATTCTTGCGTAGAGATAATATAATCCTGAAATTTGACCTGGTGCTTTGAGAATGTGAGGGACAGGTTGGGTGAGATGCAGCAAGATGGAATAGCAGTTGGCGCAGATGCCTGCTAAAGTCAAGGATGTTTTATTTTAATTTAATTCAATTATTGTGATTTTATACTTTATCTTTTTGAATAAGCAGCATACAAAAGTTTGTTAATTAATCAATATCTTTTTTCCTGAGAAATACTTCCAAACCATTTTGTCTTCATATTTCAGGAAGTAACTGGTATTGTTTTATGAACACAAGTGCACTGATCCCATTAGTGAACTTTTATGACTCTTAATTTGTTCTATCATTATCCCTTATGGTTTACAGTGAAGTTTCTATTTACCAAGACTAAATAAAAGCCAACTATAATGAAATTACTGCAAAGCAGCAAAAGTTCCCTGGTAGATAATGTATCACTTTAGTTGTTATGACTCATAAGTTATTGCAACACTATAAATGTAGACTGTATGTAATTACCCAGACAGCTATATTGCAAAACAAGTGTAAAGTTGTGTTAGCAAATGGATAAAATATGTTGTTCAGTTGATTTTGGGGAGAGGGGGGAGGTGGCCAATTCCATTAAAGCTAAGAAAAAACAAGTTGCAGAAGCAAACTTATTTTAATTCTGAGATGGCAAATTATCTTCAGGCAAAGAGGTCTTGTGCTTTGGTACTTAGTTAAAAAAAAGATGCCATTCTGTTAATGAAACAGCACATAATGGATTGTGCTGGAAAACCATTTAAAGTGTTTCCACTTAGCTGGATAATGAACGATACTGAAAAAAAGAAACTATAGATAGCAATCCCTTCCCTTTAAGTATCTGAATAAAGGTAAGCTTCCTTCAATCCATCTGCTTCCAGAGTCTTAGAAGGCAATTCACATTATCTCCCACTGGGCTGTCAGATAGCTCCTGACTGACATTTTATCACAATTGGGTTTTCTTACATTGGGAAATCTCAGAGTCATCCATATTATAAACTGCAATGGACAAATGAATGAGAATTGACCAATCTAAAAATGTCACATTACTTTTATTAACTATTAGACTACCTCATTTATCTTGAAAATTGTTTCAGGGTAAAGTTCTACTAGAAGGAGCTTTTCTTTTTCAAGTATGTCTCAGGAGATGAAAGAATACATTTGGTGAGCAACTTTAGGAAAATGTAATGTGCTGAGTCCTTTGATCCTCCAATTGATTTCACTGAGGAAGCATTTCTCTTTTGTCATCAAAAAAAAGTGTGTTGAGTAGGTTCTCCTAGTGTATAATTTTGTTGAAGCCACATATGTGTGGATTAGCAAACATAAATTATAGTAATTCCCTAGTTCCCCAAATTTTGGAGCATACTGAAGAATGGTATCTACAGTCTTAGTTGAAAGGGAGGAACAATTTTTAAAATAAAGTATTTTACACATGTATCATTTTCAATAGTTGATCTGTCAATATCTGTGCAAGTTAGACATCCAGTAATATTAAATTATGTTACATCTTCCCACATTTTTAACATGATATATTGAATTAAGTTTGGATTTTAACTTAATGTTGAACTACTTGAATAGCAGAATGGCAAAAAAGAAATGTAGAAATAAAGAAAAAGAGTTTTGAATTGGGAACGTCCCTCTATGCTTTTGCAATTCAAATTTGAGGTAGCAATGTTTGATACAATCAATGATACAGTTTGGTTTGATTAAGACAGGTTTATAAAAATAAAGTTGAATATGGAATTTAAAATATACTTAAATAATATACAAATGTCTATGCGTTATTAACAAAAAGGAAAGTTCGCTAGACAAGCTATAATATTTGTGCAGATGTTAAAATTGTTGCAACTCATATTTAAGTATTATAGCAATGTTTTACAGACTGATTTTTTTTTCTTTAAACATCAAGCAGGATCTGATTGCAAATAGATTTCATCTGGGAAGCAGCTGTTATGTAATAAAAAGAGTTCTTCCAACTCCAAATGACTTCTAAAGAAAATTCACCCCAGCAATTCAACTGGTATAATATCAAGTCAGATAACTGAACTGATGCCTTGCAATATTTATCACAAATGCGTAAGGATGTTGATTGGAAACATCTATTACTTTGAAAAGAAGCAATCATCTGCAAACCAATAGGTTATAATGTCAGTGAAGAAATTGACTTTAAAACTAGTTTATCTTCTTCTCACACCTCATAATTTAGTATTTAATTTATCAGTCTACATATAGTTTTGTAATCTATACATTTATAAGAAATTGAGATATTCAATGTGAGTTCCCATTTTACATTTTGAAAATGGAGTTTTAGATGCATTTGTGACATCTGATGTGAACTTCAGATAGTGAGAAATAAAGTTTGGGTCCAAATGAGCACTGTTTGAATTTTGAGAGCATGTCATGAATGGCATGAAAAATGTCTTCTGAGAAAAGAATGAAACTATTCACAAAATGACTGCCAGGTTGGACATGATCCCAACAGCATATTTATTTAACAGAAGGCAAATTAGTGACCTTATTCTCTGCCACTTCACCAATGCCAGCATACCTTTGTCTTTCTTCCTAGAAAAGTATTTATTCCTCCAAACAAGTATTGGATTGGAACCATTCATAAAGAATTTTAAACACCTATGAGGATTCAGAAGCATTCTTGTGAATAAATGTCTTACAAATTTCAGAAACCTGTTTAATTGTTTTTATGGGTTGGAGAAGAGATTGGCAGACAACTAGGACAGGATCTGTAGGCTCCCAATAGTCACAGGCAGCATGTATCCCAATCTTGTCTTAGTAATTTATTACAACTAACTGCATAATTCCAAAAATGTTAATCAAGGAATTCTGGTAATTTCAATTTTCTTTCTTTGCTAGTTAAAACTGAATATTAATCTTTTAGTGGGACAAAAAGGGGCACACTAAACATATGGGAATTAATTATACTAACTGCGTTTAATGTATTGTTATTTAGACAATACATTAGCTTTTTCAAATATCTACCCACTTTGTAGTCCTGGTCCCACATCATTTGTGGTTCTCCATTTGAAAAAGAGCCCACTGATAGAGACAACAGTGGCTCATTGAAGCAAGAGACAGGGTAATAAAACATCCATATCCCACCCTGACATGAAAAGGAATCACAAGTAAAACAGATTATTCGTCTTTCTTAGATCAAGGCATTGGCTTAAATAATATACAGTATATATATGTATGTATACATATACTTACACATACATACACTGGTACCTCAGTACTCATCATTAATTGGTTCCAGGAGGCACAATGATTACCAAAAACAATGAGTACCAAACAATTTTTTCCCATGAGGAATAATGTCGTCAGCTATAAGGCAGCTGACACCAGCTTGTGTGTTGAGTATGAGTACCAGGACAAAATATTCATGTCAAAATGCATTGAGTACCAAATTCAATGAGTTTCACAGCAATTGGGTACCAAGGTACCAATATGGATAGATGGATGGATGTATTAAACAGAGACTAAATTCATTAAAAAAGGCTAACATCAGGCAAATAATAGAGAATGACTGTATTTTCTCTAGTTTATTGAGCAACCTGGAGAAATTAAAATGTCAGAACCATGAAAATTCATGTGTTAAAAAAAGAGATTCCAGGCTAATGACTTTATACAAGTTTGCAATGGATCATTTGCTGCTGAAAATGTGTGCATTTATAACTTTGGTTGTATCACACTGATGAATATAATGCAACCTGGAGCAATCCTGGGGTGTTTTCTTGCTTTAAGATCTCCAATGCTTCACAAACTATCAGCCCAGGGCCTATCATTGTGACTGCTATAGCTCTTAGCAAGGACGCATAAAATCCAGCATTCTAGCACTAGTGGATTTTTGAAAGGTCTTCTTCTTTTACCTTCTGTTCTTGCATTGCCGACTCTAGAGAAATTACCAGATAGAAATTGCCTCTTGTTGAAGAAATTATACACAGAGTGTTGCAAGAGATCCAATTTTTTTTGTGCTAGAGATAGTTATACTATTTGCTTTATCTTCTCTTTTTCCCTTTCAGTGATGAAATAATGTATATATTTGCAGATAAACTAAAAAATGTAGATGCCAAAATAATCCCAAAATTGGATTTGATTGAGCTGTGCATGGGTTTACCAATGACTATAAACGAGCATATCTTTTCATATGAGCTCATCCAGAGAGAAACATAATTTTGAATTTTTAAGCAAATTACTATGAAAAATGTGGATTGGCTTACCCATGAGTGGCACATTTCTGTGATATTTTCATTAAAAAATTCTAGGGTCGCTTTTTTGCAGGAATATACAGTTTCAGTGCAGTTTCTCTGGAGAAAACTGCTGCTACTTCCACACTCCTGATTGCATGTGACAGATATAGATCTAGGAGTGTGCACAAATTCCATGCCCTTCTGGCTGCCTTTAGGCTATGTTTGCTGAAGGAATTATAAAATGAATTTGTGATTAATGATAGTTTTGCAGCACATATTCCTCTTTTTTTAAAAAAAAATAATAATCTACAGCGCTACAGTCCTGACAGAATCTACACTATGGGAATGGCCAGTCTGTACTAGCACTACTATTGGTTAGGACAGGGCACCAGTCAACATCGCCTAAGTTCAGTGAGTGCAGTGTGTTGGATGAGGATAAGTGAGTTTGGAGGCAAAATGAAGGTGCAGTTAGAAAAAAAGGAAACTAGTCTGTATAGGAAAGTCAAATGATTTCATTTACCATGTAACTATTGAAGGAAGAGATATTATAACTATCCATCCACACTTCCAAACATTTTACTATATTCTCATGCATATTTTTTTTCTTGAGTGTGTAAGTCACACCCATAAAAATGAATGGAGTACTATGCATATACCAGAAATGTACTTGAATATGAATGTCTATGCTTCATGACTGAAGTGCCTTTAGAAAGCACAAGCAACTCCAGGCCTCTAAAAGACAGAAATGTCTCATATTTATTTCCCAATTGCCATTTTTAGAGTGAAAAGAAAAAAGAAAAAAAATTATGTAACTGGTGAGAGCAACTCTTTTAAAACCCCAACATTTTAATTTTGTTTGGTCCACCAATCACTCTCTACAGTAGAGCAGTGGGACTCCTGGCAGCCAAATCCAACCCTTGACTCCTACAAAATTATCCACTCCTGCTATATAAAACATAAAATAACCATTTTAGTAGCTTATTAAGAACTCCAGGCATCTCAGACTCTATTAAGTACTCTAGAGTTATTCAAGTTCTGAGATGAAACATCAGTATAAAGTGTTATCCAAGAGATTCTTTTTTTTCTCAGCTGCTGTTGCTGTATTTCTGCTCTGTAGTTCTGCCCCATAACTGGAGTGGCCGGTAGCTCTTGTTCTGCCCCAGCTACGGACCTCAAGAACACAGCACACACCAAGTCTGTACCAAACTTAATTTACTAAAATAACTCTGTTATTTTCAAACAAAGGCTGTTAATAAACTTTCTTAACAGCCTACAAGAAACCAAAGATAAAGTAATCACAATCTTACTATCTTGGCAGAAAGTCCAGAAGCAATTTGCAGAGAATCCAGATGCGAAGGAAAGTGAACTAAAGTTGTTCCCTACAAATTGTTTCAGTCGGCATTCCTCCTTAAATCAGCTAAGGAAGTGCCCAATTAGCCCCAAGCCTTACTCTCGAGGAGACCTCCTCCTGAGGAACCACTCCTGCCTTTTGGCAGCTCTGTGTGCCCATGCATTGAGAAGAGGCTCCTCTTCTTCATCCTCTTCACTTAAAGGAGCTTCTGGAGGTTCTGAAGGCCCTGGCTGAATCCCTGCTTCTGGCACCACATCTTCTCCAGCCTCCTCATTGTCTGACTCGAGTGCCAGCTGCACAGGCTGCTGGCACAGCACCATACCAGCCTCCTCGTTGTCAGAATCAGCTACAATCCACACAGGCCGCTGACAGGCCACAACAACTTTGCTGCTGAGTAAATACAAAGCTCTCCCTACAAAGCCATAAAAAAATTCCAGTTAGGATTTGACTCTTTCATGGCTCCAAATACACAAAAGTCAACTCTGGCCATAAAAGCATTTTATGATTTGGAGATATTCTGTATGTATTAGCAATTAAATTATTTACAACCAAAGCTTGAATGCAAGCTGCTTTATAGACATCAGATAAGGACCCTTAATAATATCACAGCCTTTGTGTCGTTGCAATCACAGTTTTTGTACAAAATACTCCAGATACTGTATCTTATCGGGGAGGGGGGGTTATTTGATTTATATGCCGCCCTTCTCTGAAGACTCAGGGTGGCTTACAATGCGTTAAGCAATAGCTTTCATACTCTTGTATATTTATACAAAATCAGCTTATTGCCCCCACAATCTGGGTCCTCATTTTACCTACCTTAGAAAGGATGGAAAGCTGAGTCAACCTTGAGCCTGGTGAGATTTGAACTTGCAGTAATTGCAGGCAGCTGATGTTAATAACAGTGCTTACGCTGCTGCGCTACCAGGGCTCCTGGTACATTCAAAAATGTGGTTCTAAGTCTTGGCTTATATTCTAAGTCAAGAATATAAATTAAGATAAGAATAAACATCTTAAGTTAGTAGTTAAAATTATTACTTTGCTTTACTAGTTTTATTTTCTTAGTTTTACCAGATAATTTATCTCCAAATGAAGAAGTTTTATTCTGCTAAAGCTGATATTCATCAGACGTTTTATTACCTTGGATTCTGTCCAGACCCAGTCATAGTTTATGTAGAGACGGCAAGAAATGCAAAGTTGTCTTTCAAGAGGATTTATCTCCGTTGTCAGGCTATTAGCTGCAGTGTGGCCACATATTTAAATCTAATTGAAATATCAAAATACAAGAGAGATGTGCCATTAATACACTTTAATATAGGTAGTCCTCAACTTACAACAGTTTATTTAGTGACTTCGAAGTTACAATAGCACTGAAAAAAGTTACTTATGACCATTTTTCACACTTATGACCATTGCAGCATCCCCATAGTCACATGAGTTACGTCCAGAAGCTGGCTCACATTTATGACGGTTGTAATGTCGCAGAGTCATGCGATCCCCCTTTGCGACTTTCTGACAAACAAAATCAATGGGGAAACCAGATTCACTTAACAACCATGTTACTAATTTAAGAACTGCAGTGATTCACTTAACAACTATGGCGAGAAAAGTTGTAAAATGGGGCAAACTCTTTTTACTCGAAAGACGTTTCATTCCCATCCAAGAAGTTTCATCAGTTCTGGATGGATGGTGGGAGCTATAGAGGGATTAGTTTGATAGGGTGGAGGAGGGGGGGGGGGTTGGAAGGATAATATTTCTTTGCAGTCATCTACTCTTATTGTAGTCCTGTTTCTATTTTATTTATTTTTACTTTTTATTTTATTTAACTTATATGCCGTCCTATCTCCAACAGACTCAGGGCAGCTCACAACAATAAAATCCACAATAGCCACAGTACAAAGTTAAAATACCTAATTAAACCAGATAAAAGTTAAAAACCCATATAAAACCCCATCAGTCCAGGCCGGGGGACTTGAATAACCAAGTTTTTAATTCGCGGCGGAAAGTGCAAAGGTCAGGGACCAGCCGGAGCCCCAAGGGGAATTGATTCCAGATGGTGGGCACGTCCACAGAGAAGGCTCTATCCCTGGGGGCCGTCAGCTGACATTGTCTAGCCGACAGCACCCTGAGCAGACCCTCCCTATGGGCGCAAACCAGGCGATGGGAAGTTGTTACTGTCTGCAGGTGGTCCGCCAAATATCCTGGGCCTAAGCCATGTAGGGCTTTATAGGTCATCACCAGCACCTTGAATCTCACCCGGAGGGCAACCGGCAACCAATGCAAGTCACGTAGGAGAGGTGTTACATGGGAGTATCTAGTATTATCTATAATACTATAGCTAGTACTCTAGCTATATATTAAACCACAGTTAGCTCATTTTATGCAAAAAGTACAAAAATGGTCCCTGTACACTTATTGTATGTAAGATTGTTTAACATTACTTGATTAGTTAAAAACCAGCCATCTTCACTTCTTCATTCCTCTTCAACAAATATATTATTGTAGTCATAAAGGATCTTTGCTCAAATTCCCAGCTAGACTAAAATATACCGAAATTCAGGAGAGTGTGGACATTTTCTACTAAAATTTCAGGATAAGCATCATTTGCACATAATTATGAAAAGAAATAACCTTTTATATTCTTTTATTCTGCCTTTATTTGTTTGTTTGTTTGTTTATTTATTTATTTATTTATTTATTGGTTCAATTTATATGCCGCCCTTCTCCGGAGACTCAGGGCGGCTTACAATGCGTTAAGCAATAGCCTTCATACTTTTGTTTATACCTGCTTTGTAGGGCTTTCGGCCCCCACAAGCGGTGTTCTTTTTATACAAAGTCAGCTTATTGCCCCCACAATCCGGGTCCTCGTTTTACCTATCTCGGAAGGATGGAACGCTGAGTCAACCTTGACCCTGGTGAGATTTGAACTTGCAGTAATTGGAGGCAGCTGGCAGCTAAGTGCTACTTAACAGCACTTTAGTCCGTTGCACCACAAAGGCTCCTTTATTATTTATATAGATAATTCAAGGCAGCAAACATACTTAATACTCCTTCCTACTCCTATTTTCCCCACAACAATAAATCTGTGAGGTGAGTTGGGCTGAGACAGAGTGGCTTAGTACCCAGTCAGCCTAAGGTGAGAGTAGAATTTACAGTGCCCTTGTTTCTACCTGATGCCTTACCTACTAGATCATAATGGCTCTATGTCATATGAAGTTCCATGTATCCCTGATAGGAATATAATATTTATACAATACTACCACTTTTCCTTTAGCTTAGCTTTTAAATTAAGCATTAGGAGCTAGTTAATTATACAATCATTACTCTTTAAGGCTGTATATACATACGATAAAAGATAATGAACAAGGTAGCATTATATATGCATTTGGTTAATGAAGTAGGCAGAATATTCATTAAAGAAATTGATCCTTATAATCAGAACAGAAATTATAGAAACCAAATGAACCTGGAATTAGAAATGAGCACTAAGGTACTTGAATTTGTGGATACCACCAAATCACAGTTTGAATGAAGATAGCAAATGCATTTGATGTATGTGTAAATTGATATATATTGCAGCAAAAACATTTTTTAAAAAATCCTAATTTTTATATATATATGCTTAATTAGTAGAGACTGACCAAGAAAAAGATTTTGATATTAGAGTGACTCAGTGTGCTACTGTGAAAATGGTAGATTCAACACTGGAAAATGGGAAAAATAAACCTGGAAAGATGTTCATGGTATGAATGCACTTAAAATTTAAAATATAAAGGATGAATATATGAAGTGATTAAAACAACTCCTATAGTACCACCACAATTTCACAACTGCCATTTAGTGGAGTTCAAAGGCAACAGAGCAAATTTCTATCCAGACTACTATAATCTATAATTAATGAAGGACATATTAATTTATTTTTGATGTTCTTTGGCTTTCTCAATTTTCCAGTATGCATCAGCAATAATGTTTCTTGTTGCTCTGCAACTACTAAAACCAGCTTGCCATCTGTCTTTCCACGTAGGGCTCTAATCTGCACTGGATGATGCTAAGCATTATTTTTCTACCCTGTGAAATTATGTCAAGCTGTGGAATGTCTTTAGTAAATAACTAAGTAAATAGTAAATAACTGAATAACTTATTGTCATCATGTGAAACAGAATATGAAGCCACAAAACAGACGGAACATAACAAAATAGATTGATTACAAGTCTATAAGGGAGCGAGACAAAACTATGTCCTTATTTGTACAAATTATATGATGAATATATGTTGAGAGAGGCTGGATTGGAAGAAAATGAGTATGGTTTTAAAATAGGACTAAGAAACCTGCCTAATGCTCATGACACTATTCTAATAATGAAACATGGAAATGATCTGAAAATTCTAGTAACTATATTCACTCTATGAATAAAATGGATTAAGATTATATATACACGACCAAACTAATTTTACAAAAATTACAGCAACTATCTTAGAACTGACAATGAAGATATAGAAGTGATGGATAGCTTCTGGCTTTTAGGATCTACTAAAGGGAACCTGCCATCAATAAATATGCTATACACTAACGCTTGGTACAATAGCATTGAAGGCATTGTAAAAAATACTCAGTTGCTGGGATGTGTGTACATGCACAAAGATTGGAATCCTGCAAGCAATGGTTTTTTTTTTCTTGTGATGCTCTATAGAAGCAGAAGTTAGATTTTGAAGAATAAAGAGAGAAAGTGTATTTACATTTGACATGAATTGTCAAATGAATATTGTCATGAATAGCCAGCAGAAAATACATACATACATACATACATACATACATACATACATACATACATAAATCATGAAATAAATCAAGCCAAAGTTCTCACTCAAGGAACAGACAATTTATCATATTTTTACATAAAGACTAAGCTTGGCTAAGAAGTCTGTCATGCTAGGAATGGTGAAAGGAAGCAAGAGGAATGGGTCAATTACAGCAATAGTGTGGGCCTCCAACCCTGAAGGGCTGGATTAGAGATAGATCATCATGGATAATGTAGTTGCTAAGGTTCATTATCAAAATCATCTTTACACAAGATGATGTTTCTATCCATTTACATTATTAGCATAAAGGAGAATTAGCATAAATTCGCCAAGCCGGCGAAATGAAAGATGTTAGATTGCGCAGGAATGAAGACGTGACCAGCTCGTTACATAAGTAACTTTATTAGAACAGCAACAGTAGCAAGACTGGCGTGCGCTGCCGGAGCTCTCCTTATATTCGCTCCGGTAGACGCACCGCCCCCTGACAGGGATTCAAACTTTCCCGCCCGGTGGCTGGCAGCCAATCCGGGCGGATGTCCTTATAAGGACATAACACTCCTCCCCCCTAGTCCAAAGAAAAAAACGTTCAGTGTTCGTCAATAAACGTGACGTAGTCCTGCAGGTATGTAGGACGCCTAGGCACCCTACTTGACCTGCGCAGTCTCATTTCTCCCGTGTCCCCACCCTGGACGGACGGGGTTTCTGTGGCTCCTGGATCCTTCCCCGGAACCGGGCTCGGTTCGGCTGGCGAGTGTGCGGGGTCACCCTCAGCGCCTCCGGCCGGACCGCAGACCTGGAATGGCTGGTTCTGGTGGTCTTCCTCCTGGCCTGTGGATCTTCCGCCTCGGCGGTGCTGTTCGGTTCCAACCCGGGAAGAGCGTCTGAGTCTCGGTAAGACCCCGGCTGTCACTTGCTCTTCCTCGGTCTCCCGGTGGCTGCGGTTCTGCTGTGGCCCGGCCCGCTGTGGTCTGGAGGGTGGTTCGGTCCGGTGCCCTTGGGTCCGGTCTGCCCGCTGTGGGTGGTGTTGGCTCGGGTAACGGTGTCCGACCTTGCAGGGTTGGCGCAGGTCTCCTTGACCGGGCAGGCGTTGGTTTTCCCCGTCGGGTTGGTGGTGGTCGACCTGGTCGGGGTGTCGTTGTGGGGATGCCTCCTCGGGTCAGTGGAGGTCTCCCCTGCTGGGTTGGCGCAGGCCTCCCTGGCCGGGTTGTTGTCGGCTTTCCCTTCCCCCTAGTCCCTGGTCTACCGCCAGTTGGTGGTTGGGGTCGTCTGGGTTGGGTTGTTGTTGCCGGGTTGTTTCTTGCGTTGGGCGGGGATCCCTCTCGCCGGGGAGTCGTGTGCCACCCTCGCCCCTGTGCTGTGGTGTGCCCATCTGCGATGGTCCCCGGTCTACTCGCCTTGCGTTGAGGTCTCCCTGGTAAGGCTGCCGTGGGTTGCCTTCGCTGGTGGGGTGCGGTGCTTCCCTTCTGGGCAGGTCCTGGTCTACCTGCGGGCTGGGTCGGGGGTCCCTGGGCCTGCTGTGCCGGGTGCCCACCTGGCCGGGTTGGTGTTGCCATCCCCCGTGCGGTTGGCCCCGGTCTACCTCGCTGCACTGCCGACGTGACAGTGCCTGGTAGTGTGCTGGGCCGACCTCGTCGGGATGGCGTTGCTCTGCCTCGTAGGGGTGTGGTGGGCCTACCTCGTCTGGGTATGGTAGGTCTACCTCGCTGGGGTGTTGTAAGCCTACCTCGTCTGGGTGTTGTAGGCCTCCCTCGTCAGGCTGGTTTTCATGTGCTCCCCCCCACCTTTTCCGGAGTTGGTTGATGTGACGTCTCACGACCTGTCCATCTTCCAACTCGACGGTGTAGGATTTGGGGCCGGTTGTGCTGGCAATCTTCCCTTTCAGCCACTTAGGAGAGCCGTTGAAATTCAGCGCGAAAACTGAATTTCCTTTGCTGAAGGCGCGAAGCGGCCAGCTGGCGGTTGCGGTCACTTCCGGGCTGTATTGGGGGTGCAGCCGGTCCAAGGGTGACCTCAACCTTCTGCCCATGAGGAGTTCGGCCGGGCTCTTGTGGGTGGTGGCATGCGGCATGATGTGCTGGGTGAGGAGGAAGTTGTCGATGCGTTCTTGCCAGTCTCCCGGGCCCATCTTGGTGAGGGCTTCTTTTGTGAGCCGGACCATCCGTTCCGCTTGTCCGTTTCCGGCCGGCCTGTACGGAGCGGAGAGGGCATGGCGGATGCCCAGTCCTGCCAGGAAGGACTCCATGGCCAGGGATGTGAGCTGTGGGCCGTTGTCCGAGACCAGCACGTCCGGTAGTCCGTGTGTGGCAAACAGGCGGCGCAGGGCTCGGATCGTCGCTTCTGTTGTGGTAGATGCCATGGGTATCACCTCGAGCCACTTGGAGAAGGCATCTACCACGATGAGGAGGTGTCGCCCCTGCATTGGGCCCGCGAAGTCGATGTGGACCCTCGACCAGGGGTTGCTGGGGGTCTCCCAGTTCGTGACTTCAGATTGCGGCGGCGCGGGGCGGACTTCTTGGCACGGGTCACATCTGGAGACCCATTGTTCGATGTCTCTGTCCAGTGAGGGCCACCAGACGTAACTCCGTGCCAGGGCCTTCATGCGGACGATGCCCGGGTGCCCGTTGTGCAGTGTCTCCAGCGTCCGCCGTTGTAGAGTGCTTGGGATCAGCACCCTGTCTCCCCATAGCAGACAGCCCTTTATGGTGGACAGCTCCGTCTGTTTCCTGGTGAACGGGCTGAACCTCTCTTCCGTCTGTTTCGATGGCCACCCCCTGAGGATCCAGGACCTTACTTGGCGGAGGGTGGGGTCTCTCTGGGTGTGCGCGACCACATCTGCGGAGGAGACTGGACAGCTGGCGTCGTCATCTATGTGGAATAGATGGAGCGTGGGGGCTGGGTCTTCCACCGGGTTCTTCGATGGGCATCTGCTGAGTGCGTCGGCGTTTCCTATGGCTGTGCCTGGCTGGTGCACAAGCCTATAGGAGTAGCCGGCCAGGAAGATGGCCCATCTCGTCATCCGCGGGGACATGAAGGTCGGGGTGGGTTGGTCGCCTGCGAGGAGTCCCAGGAGTGGCTTGTGATCGGTGACTATGGTGAAACGTCTTCCATAGAAATATTCGTGGAAGCGCTTCACTCCTGCCACGATGGCCAGGGCTTCTTTGTCCAGCTGACTGTAGTTCCGTTCTGCTCCGGACATGGTCTTCGAGAAATATGCGATTGGGGCTTCGGTGCCGTTGGGCAGTTCGTGGCTGAGGACTGCCCCCACCCCGTAGGGCGACGCATCACAGGTCAGCTTTATGGGGAGCGTTTCGCTGTATTGGATGAGGACGCTTTTGGACGTCAATAGTCCTTTAATGGCTCGGAATGCCGCTTCCTCTTCCTGGCCCCACTTCCAGGATGCCGATTTCCCCAGCAGGCGGTGAAGTGGCTCAGCAACTGTGGCTTTCTGTTTTAGAAAGATTGCATAAAAGTTGAGCAACCCAAGGAATGCCTGAAGCTCCGTTTTGTTTTTTGGGCTTGGAGCTTCATGGATTGCTTCCACTTTTGATTTGGTGGGGTGGATGCCTGTGCTATCAATGAGGTAGCCCAGGAACTCGACTTCCTGTACTCCTATGATGCACTTGTCCCACCTGACCCTCAAGCCCTTGGCCTTGAATCGCTGCAGGACAAGCCTGAGCCTTTCAAGGAGTTGAGCTCTTGAGTCACCGGAGATGAGCACATCGTCGAAGTAAGGCACCACCCCTGGAACGCCTTGGAGAAGGCGTTCCATCATGGATTGGAAGATGCCGGGGGCAGCGCTGACTCCAAATTGGAGGCGGTTACATTTGAATGCCCCCCTGTGCGTGACAATTGTTTGAGCCTCCGCCGTTTTTTCGTCTACTGGCAGTTGCTGGTAAGCCTGGGCCAGGTCCAGTTTCGCGAAGATTGATCCAGATCCCAGGGAATGCAGCAGGTGTTGCACCACTGGGACTGGGTATGCGCTCTGTGCCAACGCCTTGTTGATGGTACAACGGTAGTCGGCGCAGATGCGCACAGACCCATCATGCTTCAGTGGGGTCACAATGGGGGTCTCCCATGAAGCATGATCGATCGGTTCCAGGACGCCCTGGGCGATCAGCTTATCCAGCTGCTTGTCTACTTTGGGCCGCAGGGCAAACGGAACTCGGCGGGGCTTGAGCCTAATTGGGGTGATTCCCTTGTCCAGATTGAAAGAGATTGGCCTCCCCACAAATTTCCCCAGCTTACCATCGAAGACTTCCTTGAACTCTTCGATGAGGTTGTTGAGTCCGTCCCTGCGAATTTGGTTGATGCCTTCGATTGAAAGCCCCAGCGGCTTGAACCACTCCACTCCTAGCAGGTTCGGTCGGCTGTCCTTCACGACGGTGATGGGGAGCTTGCCTTCGAACTCCTTGTAGGTGACCCTGATGTCGGCTCTCCCTAACACTCCGATGGGGTTTCCCCCAAAGTCAACGAGCTTGGAGTGTAGTGGCTTCAGCTCTCGCTTGGTGATGCTGGGTTGCAGGCGCTTCAACTGCTGCCAGTCCATGATGGAGTAGACCGAGCCCGAGTCTACCTCCATTTTGCAGGGTGCTCCCTCCACGTGGATGGTCACGTGGAACTTGGTGGCATTGTCTGATGTCGTGTGAGCGATGGTCGTCTGGTGGACCGCTCCGCTCCGGGGAAATTCGTCGTCTCTGCGTCTGGAAGGGCCAGAGGACCGTTTGTATGACCTCTGGTAATCCTTCCGATTCTCGCGGGGACGGTGGCTGGAGGGCTCTGGGGCTGGTTCCTCAGCTCTGCAAGCTTCAGCGATGTGACCCCTTCTGTTGCAGCGTCGGCAGGTCGCATCTCTCCACTTGCAGGTTGCTCTGGCATGGTCCCCTCTGCAGCTGGCGCAGCGCTCCCCCTTGTAGTTCCGTTGGGCGGCTTCCCGCCTTGGGGGTCTGGAAACCTTGTGGACGGTGGCTTCCCCCTCTGACTCGGATCCGGCTGTGGAATCCTCTGTTGACGATTGCGCTGTGGAGCGAATCTTGTGGATTCCCTTTGCTCTGCTTACTGCGGCGGCTGCTTTCTCCGAGATTTCGGATGCGGTGGCTTCCTCCACCACATCCTTGAGCACGAGTTTCTTCTTGCTCAGGAATTTCTTTTGCAGGCCTCTGTCCCTCATGCCGAAGACCACGCGGTCAGCGATGGCATTGTCCACGTGGTCGAACTCACAGCTGGCTGCGATCTGGCGTAGGGCGGCCACGAATTCCTTGATCGTCTCACCTTCCTTCTGGTCCCTTTGGTGGAAGGTGAACCGGTTCGCCACCGGTGTTCCTGTTGGGGCATAGTGGTCTTCCAGGATCTACAGCAGGTCTGTCCATGGCACTTCTTCGATGTCTCGTTGTGCTACGAGATCGATTGCCATGTCGAGGACCTCGGAGCCGCAGTTGGCCAGGAAAATGCCCTTTTTCCGGTCATCATCGGCATCCCTGATGTTGTTGCCTCTCAGGTATTGCCGGAATTTCACTACGTAGGATTTCCACTTGTCCTTCCCTGGCCGGAAAGGAGCAAGGGCTGGCAAAGTGACTTCAGCGGATGCCATGCCTACGGAAATGCCTACTGTAGTTCCCGGTGCCGGAGTCTTGGTGTTGTTGGCTTGGTGCCGCGAGGTTTGTTCTTCTCTCTAGTCCTTCGTTGCCAGTGTTAGATCGCGCAGGAATGAAGACGTGACCAGCTCGTTACATAAGTAACTTTATTAGAACAGCAACAGTAGCAAGACTGGCGTGCGCTGCCGGAGCTCTCCTTATATTCGCTCCGGTAGACGCACCGCCCCCTGACAGGGATTCAAACTTTCCCGCCCGGTGGCTGGCAGCCAATCCGGGCGGATGTCCTTATAAGGACATAACAAAAGATATATTTATAAACTCCATAATACAACTGCAGAACCTGCTGCCAGAATTGCTTATTGTAGGGGCTGCCCATCTGACTTTACACATATTCATAAAAGTTAAGATTCTCAATTACCACTGATGATGAAGACTGCCTGCTTCTAGCTGTTTGTTGTTGTTGTTGTTGTTGTTGTTGTTGTTGTTGTTTTTGATAATAATTTCTGGGTGTGCTATCGTTCTCATGTACTGCTGTGGAATGCCAACAGACACAGTGTTAGGCCACTGTAGAAACAGAAGATTGGATCGGATGGATTTGTGGTCTGATTAAAGATGGCCCTATTCCCATTTTCTAATTCATTTTAGTAAATGACCCAGTTCTAAGAAAAGGTTACAACCTCGTGTTTCATTGCTGCATTTGATTCAGTATTTCCTAGTAAAAAGGAAAGAGTGCCATCTGTCTGCAGATTTTTGACATTTTGACAATTGTAATAACCTTCTGATTGTATTGCATAAGTTATTTTTTATATCATGGTTAGTATTATTTAGGCAATGCTTAAAATTTGAAGCATGGGTAAGTAGTGTTATTTGAACCCGCATTGTCATTTATGGTACAGATACAGCAACAATATTCAGCTAACAATGTCAAAATAATAGATTAGAATATCATCACTATTAGATAGAACTTGTCTCTACTAACGAAGTAGAATTCCCTTTTGTTTTGATTTGCTGTCTTGTTACACATGTTTATGTATCCTTACAGTTGGTTCTGGAATAGCTCTAAGCCAATGTGTCTATCAAATAAATTCTACCCAATAAATATTAGATGCCACAGAATTCTTAGTTGTAGAAAAAATAAAATGGGCGGGGGGGAATATACATAATTATAATTTAAGGGGGGGAAGGGATGTCTTATTGTGAGGAGGCAGGTGATTAACACCAAAGGGAGCCAGGAAGGCAAATATATAAGACAGAATTTCCTGCCTGTTTCAGCCAATGAGTCATTCTCAATGAATTATCTAAATAAAGTACAGAAGAATTGTAGATTAGTAGGTGGATACTTTTTTCACATTAGGGTATTTTTTTTTCCAGGAAAGCAGCAACTGCAAAGATATTTTTATGTGACTAGAAAATTACCCTCATCGTTGAAAAAGGACTGTTAAATTTAGCACAGTGGCCAAGTGCCAAATCGGTTAACTAAATTCTGCCTCTGTACAATCTCCTAGCAGCTTTTTTTGTAATATCTTTCAGCTTCAGACTTTTAAATGGTTTGGGAACTCGTGATAAACACTGTCAAGATGAGTACATCATTACAATTCAGTATTAAACATAATCAAAATCTCTAGATCATGTGTGTCAAACTCAGGCCTGTGGGCCAGATTTGGCCCATATAGAGCTTAGATCTAGTCTGTGGGGCTGCCCTGAAAATAGCAAGGACCAGCCTGCGGTGCCTCTGCCAGATAAAACAGAGCTCAGGAGGGCCACATGCAGCCCTCCCAGGCTCTGTTTTAGGTCACAACAGCCTCCTGTCACCGTCTGCCCCCAAAAACAGGGCTTAGGGAGGCTGCACGAGACCCCCCCCCCCCAAGTTCCATTTTTGCGGGCAGAGGACGGCAGGAGGCCATTGCAGCAAAAAAATAAAGAGCTGCACATGCCTCCCCCCACCCCCGAGCTTCGTTTTCACTGGCAGAGGGCAACAGGAGTCCATTGTGGTCAAAAATGGAGCTAGGGATCCATTTTAATAGCTATTGGAGAATTTTAATGTTATGTCATATGTTTCTTTGGAACACCTGGCATCCTGCAGGGATACCTTTAGTATCATCAAACAAAATCATCCACCAACCACAGGTGCTTGGGAAGGACTTGACAAGTGAATAAAAATGTCAAATCCAATCTAAACATCTGGCTGACTGTGTGACCAACCATAATAATAATAATCACCTGTCAACTGCAAAAGGCAACTTTACTTGGAACAGCTTTCATCCTGCAACAATACCATTAATACCATCAAACAACAACATCTATCTAGGCAAGATCCTTAGGTAAGACATGATAGGTGATAAAAATGCCAAATCCAGCCTACTGTAAAACAGCTGGCTGTGCAATGAACCATGATAATAATGTATTCAGTTCCATCTGTGCAACAAGAAACTTTCTTTTAAGAAGTGGATTTGATGCATTATCCTGTTTGTTTACTCGGAACAATGATGCCGAAAGGCTAACTACTGAAACACCAACTATTGTACTCAAAGCACTACGGCCACTAGATGGCATCAATTCAGCATCCATTCTCAAAATGCAAAGTATTGGAAAGGTAAAGTACGGTAAGTATTATTCAATGAGCTAAAATATTTATTTGGCCTGTTTTTCCAGGTCAACTTACTATTGTAAGTTGAGGTTTGTATACAAGTAGTTTTTGACTTTCAACAGTTCATTTAGTGATGGTTCAAAGTTACAGTACCACTGAAAAAAGTGACTTAAGACCATTTTTCATAATTACCAAGGTGGCAGTATGCCCCTGATCATATGATCAAAATTCAGATGCTGGACAACTGGATCATATTTGTGATGATTGTGGTGCCCTGGGGTCAGCTTTTGCAACCTTCTGACAAGCAAAGTCAAAGGGGAAGCCAGATTCACTTAAAAATCATGTTACTAATTTAACGATTGCAATAATTCACTGAACAACTGTGGCTAGAAAGGTCATAAAAGGAGGAAAAATCACTAAGTTAATCCATGAGATATCAAATTAACAGTTGTGTTGATGAGAATCTGCAATAGTATAATTTAGCTTTCCCGTCTCATATTTTCATCTGAGTGAATGCAAAGCAAAAGGCTACAAGGCAGGCTGAGGCAAAATCAGAGCAATTGCATCTACTGAATTTGACCAAAGTGGTTAAGTATGACTTTTATCTAATTCAGGAAAATAAATTGAGATTAAAACATGCCAATGTTAGGAACAAAGCGCCTGAAGTGGGACATTTAAATATTTCCAGTGGAAAGGATCTCACACATATGACATTTTTTTAAAAAAAAAAAGTCTGTCCATGCCAGAGATTAAATGTAATACGTATTTCAATCCTCTGATACAATGGACAACAATCCCCTTAAATGCTGGAAATCTGTCACTGCTGCAAAGAACAATTATTATGAGAAGATTCAGCATGAACATTCACTTCAAAGGAGATTCATTTGAGTCATCACCTCAGATGGAATCCTCAAATTAAATAGTTGATTGAAATTGCTTTAATTGTTTGATGGGGTTTCAGATATTTAGGAGTTTAACAATAAAGTCACGATTTTCCTTCATATGGAGATAGCTGGAGGAGGAACTCATTGGTTTCTCATCCAGCTGAGCCCTCCTCATTTAGCTCATCTCTAAATATTGGCATAAATAGCTGCCAGTATGTTATATCAGTTTTACAACTCCTGCTGCCAGAGTGCTTGGTGAAGGGATGTGATGCATTTGTTCTATCTCTGCTCTGTTGTTTGTCTCACTCTATTCTCCAATCATAATTTTTTTCTGGCAGGTTCATTTGAAGACAGAGAGAGGAAAAGAGAAACCACCCTCTTCTTCTTCCTCCCTTCCTCTTCCCTTGTGATAAATTCTCTCCCTTTCATCAAATCCATACTTCTTTTTCTAATTTTGTCTGACTTGTAGTGAAGGATATACAGTAATATTTTCATGATGTTAGTCAATTTTCTTTCAGTCTCTCTTTAATTTCTGTTTGATTCACCCCACTCTCCTATAAAATTATTTTTTTAATCCTGTTTTCTTTCAGCTGCTTCTCTATATTGCCATATATCTTTCCAGCATGTATGGAACTGAGATGGGCCATTAGGTTAGTCATGCTGGCTACATGACCATGGAGACGTCTTCGGACAGTGCTGGTTCTTCGGCTTTGAAACGGAGATGAGCACCACCCCCTAGAGTTGGGAACGACTAGCACATATGTGCGAGGGGAACCTTTACCTTTACCTTTTTAGTCATACACAGAAGTTTTGTTCCAACATAGCAATGTGGAAACCAAAACCACTGAGGATGAGACCTAGAAAAAGCATAATTTATTCATGTTCACATGTCCATTTTGCAGATGTGTAAAATGCACAAACAGTACTCCAGAAGTCTTCCTCCAAACTGAACCACTTGTCAAAACCCATGAAAACCTTTAATAAGAATAATAAAGTCTACTCTCTACTTATCTGCTGGGGATCTGCAAAGCCACAGCTAAAAGGACTTCAGAAAACAGGGGCCACCTGTGTATAATGCAAATGACTATTTTAAATCATGCGATACATGGAAACCAGAAATGTGTCTAACTCACAAAGTACAGGGGAAAGATCTTGGGATCCAGCTGGTGGGCCACTAATGACCTGTTTGTAGCAAAATATATACACTTTACATCATATGTGAGCCAGTGCACATCATGAACTCTACAGTATCTTGAAGGGGTGACTGCCAGAGCAGAATGTTCACTTTCAGTTTCATATGCCCAATAGTCATATGAACATGGGTTCTTAAAGGACCTTTTGAACAAAAGAGGAAAAATTGACATAATGAAAGAATCTCCAGCTCACTGAGAACCTCTGCTTGTGTGTTATGCCAACCGGGAAAGGCTGAGACCAGATCGACTGGATCCCTGACCCAGAAATAATAGAAATGCTCCATTTTACATTGGTTGTACAAATAGCTCAAGACTTTGTTTTGATTATTCACTAATTCAACCTCTGAAAGAATGCCATCATGTAAGTAAACATGGGCCTTAAGTTAGAGAATCAGCTCTGCAATTAGTACATGGTCAGGAAGTACAGTAGTACATTCAACACAGGAAGGTCACTACTGCCTGACAGGAAGTTCTATTTATTTGCTCACATTTTTTTTCACTAATGAAGTGCTGACTTACTGTATAATCTATAATCATACAAAATACATTAACTTGGTACATCTAAAGAAACAGTGGGGGACATGAAATAAGATCAAATCCAAGGCTTTACATTCATGTAACAAAATGTTGAATTGCCATTTTGAACAATGAAATGTTTTGATGAGCTTATGGGCACACTTCCACTAAGTTCTTTTTTGTGTTTTGTTCTGTCAGTGTGTGCACTGATACACACTACATCGTATAGAATAATTTTCTATAACTCCCATACAACAACAGCTAAGCTCAGTAGCCAACAAGGATAATAGCAAAGGCTACAGATAACATTTTAAATTAATTAGCTTGAACAGCAGAAATCTGCTGGGAAAAAAAATATGTCCAGTGATAAGTGATAAATCATCCAGAGAAGTCCAGTATTTCATGAGATCAGGTAACCACAATAGTGATAGTTACTGGGATGGATTTAATATTAAGACATACTGCAGGTATTACATTCTTCTCGTTAAAAACTTTATCTTTTTTCCTGAGACTTTTGTCTTATTTAATTGGTAAGCAGAAAAAAGCTCACTGCAAGAAAGCTCATCCTCCTTCATTCATGGAGGAGGATGGTTTTTATTGAAAAACTGGAAAATAAAACCTGAAGGGCTGACATAGCTGAAATTGCTGATAAACTTAGTGAAGCTGATACATTTCTGATGTATGAGAGAGAGCTATTTTAATTCTGATCCTGTCAGCATTCCGGAAGCTGTAGAAGTTTCTAATTCAGAACTCCTGGTGCTTTTGAAATCTCTTATTCAGCAGCTACAAACATATTTAGCTAAAGGTGAGATAATTAACCAGAAATTGGATAACTTCTGTAAAGAAATGAAAGTTAATTACAAAGTCCTTCAAGATAAGGATCGGACAACTTGAAAAATACTGATAAGAAATAGACAAAGATATTGGGATTCACCAAGATAAAATACTGTTTCCAAGGTTCATTGTCTATAATTTATTTACACAATGACACCTACTCCTAAGACTTACGATAACATAAAAACCATTGAAAACCTCAAAACAAAGCATTAAAGTGCATAAAATAGATCATATGGCCCTAAATTATGTAATACATCCTCCCTGAGTTGGCTAATTCCAAATAAATTGTGGCTTTCTGATAAGAAATTCGGGAACGGACAAGCTGCTCCACAGTGAGGGAGCTTGTTTCCTGACTCCCTTTCCTTAACCTCTTGTGAAGGAGGAATTCTCAGCTTGTCCTCTTGACCTCTAGTCAAAATCAACCTAGGTCAGGTTGTAAATATAGTGAGGATCCAATCCATATAAGGCTTTATAAATAATAACTAGCACCCAGTGGTGAAATTCAAATTTTTTTACTACTGGTTCTGTGGGTGTGGCTTGGTGGGCGTGGTGTGGCTTGGTGGGTGTGGCTTGGCAGGTGTGCAGGGAAAGGATACTGCAAAATCTCCATTCCCACCCCATTCTGGGGCCAGCCAGAGGTGGTATTTGCCAGTTCTCTGAACAACTCAAATTTTCCGCTACCGGTTCTCCGAACTACTCAAAATTTCCGCTACTGGTTTTCCAGAACCTGTCAGAACCTTCTGGATTTCACCCCTGCTAGCACCTTAAAGTGGCTCTAGTAACCTGATGACAATCAAGGCAGCTCTCACAAGATAAGTGTTATACTCTTGTACCACTACTTACCCCTTAGCTGCATTTTGTAGCTTCTAAATTGTCTACTTGGGCAGAGAAGTGTAGATTAAATTGTATTGAGAAACATATAATAAGAGTCTATGAAATCGCCATTCTATGCCTGGGCCTGAACCCAAATTGGAAAGGTTCCAGATAACCTTTCACCTAGAGTCAACTATAAGTGCTGCTATGCCATATTCTCAACAATATTCTCATTTTTTCCCTCCACCATAGTGAGCAAGCAAATTTAGATATTGAATCTGCATATGGTCTGAAGTACTATTCTCATTAAAAATTTAAGGCCTGAACTGAAGCTAAATTGTTTAGATCAGTGTTTCTCAACCTTGACAACTTTCAGATGGGCGATATCAACTCTCAGAATTCCCCAGCTTTCAAATGCTGGCTGGGGAATTCTGGCGGTTGAAGACCACCCATCTAAAAACTGCCAAGATTGAAAAACACTGGTTTAGATCAATCTGTTCAGATAATATTTTGCAGCTTTCTAGGCAACTGATCTCTTTGAAATAATTGAAAATGGAACAAAGATTATTTTTTCCTGATTCATTTCCTCAGTTAATCAACAAACACAGATAGTTTTGTGAGATTCATCTTGCATCAAGATGGAAGATGAAAAAACGTTTTAAGAGCCTGGCAATTTTTGTTTATCTCTATATTCTAGAAAGAAAAGAGTCCGTGGACTGAATGCTAATTGGAAAAAGAAGATAAGTTTTTTTATATAATTAAATTATTCCTATTGTAATAGTTTAGTCCTTAGCTCATTGGGAATTTTCTGCCTTGTGTCTTGAGATGCTCCTTCTGGAAGTCCATACAGTATATTTGTAGTATTTTTAAAATTACTATTATTTTGTTCTCATTTTTTGATTTGTGGATTATGCTTGGGATTACAGGTAGAATTAGAGTTACAGTTATCCTAGGTCAACACATTATTAAGATATTTGAAATTTATCTGAGGTCTTGAAATTGCTCATGAGACAGAGGAGATTCTTAAATTTGTCCAGGTGCAGAGATAAGCCACTGCTCAAATTAGAGCAATCACTTTATATACAGAATGTTTATGTTGGATTAAGATAGGCTCTTATCTGATGTTCCTAAGACCTACTTGCAACTCTGTGTAGACCACGGGGTGTCAAACTCGTGGCATCATGTTGCCATCATGTGACATTTTGTGACATTTTTCCCTTTGCGGAGCTGGGATGGGCATGGCCTGCATGTGATGCATCCAGCCTGCAGGCTGCCAGTTTGACAACCCTGATGTAGACAATACTTAGCTAATTGGACCAATGATCTGCCTTGATCAAGGCAGTTTCCTAAGAAGGCCAAGGAACTGCAGTGTTCATTGCACTCTTCATGAATATCGGGAGTGAAATGTCTTTTATGCAAGCCCTGCATGTTGACATAGGCCACCATTGTTCCACTGAAAATGTTCAAATCTTTCTTCCTGAAATGCATATACATATTGTCCATATACTTTCCTCATTCCAATAGAGGACATATACTAATGGAAAGCCAATGATTCTACTCGGGGTCATGCTACAGAGAAGTCAAGGATGAAAAAATCCCATAGAAGCCTCTTTACATTTTTTTTTGGGGTGGGGAAGAAATTTTTGAACTTCATGCTAATGAAGTCAATACCTCTGGGGCCCTCCTGGAAGAATATGCACAATATGCCCCCTATCACCCTTCTCAGTGAAGTTTAGGACCTTCAGTTTGCTTTACATTTACCCATCCTCCTGTCTTCATGCTCAAGCTTTGCAGCAAAGAACAGAAAGTAGGTCAACATTGGCGATCAAGCTGCTAAGAAAATGCCCTGAGGAGCAGGGTGGCCAAGACATCAGCTAAGGCATAACAATGACATCTGCACCAGATGGCTGAAGGGATGAATGTGAGCAGGTAGCACCCTAGAGAGGAGAAAGTGGTAAGTTTGCTGCTCCGTGCTCCACCACCACAGCTGGCTTCTCAGCCAGGCAGGTGGGTGCTGAGCAAAGACTACAGCTGCAGCGTGTTGGATCCCAGCAGGTTTATTAAGAAACTGGAAGTATTTCTTCAGAGGAAAACCAATATCTCTGGGTTGTTGATATGTGTGTATGTGTGAAATAGATGGAGAGAATTAGCAAGGGAGCAAGGGAGACTAAAGACAACTCCAGCTTCTATCATCTGATCCTTTGCTCAGCACCACCATATGCAGTATAACCATGAGAGTCATTTTAGAATAAGGGTCATCAAAGGAAAAAAAATATGAATTGCTTCCAAAATTTTGTGAGAAAGTCTATATTAATTACTTGACTGCAGACACCTCCTTCCCCTTGTATATGAATAGGAGAAACTTGCACAGCTTTTAGCAAAGAAAAGGCTATTTTCAGTTAAGCTAAACAACTGATGTGTGGGAGAACAATTTCTAAAATGGACCTTCTAGCAACTGTTATCCTTATTTGATGGACATGTATTGTGCAGATTCCTTTTTTTTTTTTTTTTACGGAGAAAAGTGTGTTGACAATGATGAAACATTACATTTTAATCTGAAGATGAGTAATTGCAAGGAGTTTTCTGTCATAATTTTCTATCATAATTTTCTTGATGAAGCAATTTCACTATCCAAATATTCATAAGAGTGAGCTGGCAAGGACTAAAGATTCTGTGTGTATAGGTTTGTGTATATTTTTCTGCATTTATAACAAACTAAAAGTTGAATGTAATCGATGTAAAACAATCTTATGTTCTTGTAAATTTCTGGCTGTGGATTTTGAGATGTGTTTTAATTCCATGGGGTCAATGCTATCCAGACCCATTTCCGAAGTTAAGTCAGGAAGGAAACCTGTAGTTTCACCCTTATATATTGCATGAGAAAATTTTTTGTTGTATCCATAGCTCAGAAACAGCAGCCAGGGGACGTTTGGGATATTTGTTGGAAAAAAGTATATTGTTTTTAGTTTAGATTCAACTTTTAGCCCAAA
Organism: Arizona elegans; assembly: GCA_022577455.1. Classification (NCBI taxonomy): domain Eukaryota; kingdom Metazoa; phylum Chordata; class Lepidosauria; order Squamata; family Colubridae; genus Arizona; species Arizona elegans. The sequence continues at coordinate 41,902,722 of JAKOOJ010000002.1, forward strand.
TTACAATTTAGTGGAGGAGAGGACAAATGATACAACTTTGAGTGAAAATATTACATGCTGATTTTAGTGGAACTTTAGATATGTGTGCTTAGAGTTGTAACAAAAATAAAAGAAGTGACACATTTGAAGGTAGTATTTAGGGACATAATTTATGTTTTCAGACAACCAAAGTTCCTATATCCTTACCAATCCAAAATGCATTTTTAATTGATCTATATTTTTAGATATACGTACATGGAATCAGAATGCTAAGAGCACAGGCTAATATGAGTGTTTATTAGAGAGATGCTACCTGATAGCATTGATCCTTTCTGGCCTGTAATTCCATTGCTTGCCAGGAACTGAATGCATTACACTACAAACTAGGGGTGAAATCCTACCAGTTCAGACCGGTTCGGGTAAACTGCTAGGGATTATGAACATCAGTTCGCCAAACCGGTAGTAATTACCTGTCCTTGGTTGCTCACCTCTTCCGGCCACTCAATATTCCACAGAATTCAATATTAAATGCAGCAGAGAGAATGCTAACTTTTCTCCCTCCATTCAGAACGGAGCTGCTGCAGCCTGTCCCTTTAAGGTAGTCCCCAGGAGGGAGGGTGCCAGGAGGGAACCATAAAGGGAGCAGCAGCTGTGTTCTGAATGGAGGGAGAAAAGTTAGCATTCTCTCTGCTGCATTTAACACTGAATTCTGTGGCAGAGACAATGCTAACTTTTCTCCCTCCATTCAGAATGCAGCTGCTGCAGCCTGTCCCTTTTAAAGTAGTCCCCAGGAGGGAGGGGGAGGGGGAGGAGCAGCTGGAATGGAGCTGTTTTTGTGAAAAGCTGGAAAATGGGTAAGGGGATTTTTCTGCCTGTCATCCATTCCTCAATCTCAACATAGAGTGAGGGAAGGATGGTAGGTAGGAATATTCCCCTCCCCATTTTCCTGCCATTTGCGACAAGGAGTGGCTGGGAGGGGAGGAGCCGGTGAGGAGTCGCTCGATGTGAGTGATGTCGAGTTGGCCACACACCCCCGTCATATGACCTCCCCCCCAACAAGCCACACCACAGATCCGGTAGGGAAAAAATTTTAATTTCACCCCTGCTACAAACCTATGCCTAGACCATGCCTAGGTGGGTTTCAGCAGGTTCTGACCAGATCTGGAGAACCAGTAGCAGAAATTTTGAGTAGTTCGGAGAACCTGACTGGCCCTGCCCCCATCTATTCTCTGCCTCCCGAATCCCAGCTCATCAGGAAGAAATGGGGATTTTGCAGTAACCTTGCCCTGGATTGGGGAGAAAATGGAGATTTTATAGTATCCTTCCCCTGCCACGCCACCAAGCCACACCGACCAAGCCATGCCACGCCCACCAAGCCACACCCACAGAACCAGTAGTAAAAATTTTTGAAACCCACCACTGGTCTAGACACATATGATTTTAATCTCATCATTAGAACAGAAATAAGGCGCTAGTATTTTTCCATTTTGCAAACAGCGCCATGATGACAAACTTCCATTCTTGTGTCAAGCAGTCCATTTTGCATTTGGGTTCTCTCCTTAAAGCATAGCAGCTGCATACCACTATGATGGAACTGAATCAGAGTTCAAATCATCCCTTCAAGTGCAAGGCAGGGATCTGTTGCAGAAGAGGCAAAATGGAGGCCTGTTAGAAATGCAATCCACTGAAATAATGAGAGATGGAAAATAAAACATATTTCTAACTTCCGTTCTTCTAAGTGTTTCAGGCAGGATGTGTAATCAAACCCTCCAAAAGTTATATTTTTCCATAATTGCTATCCATTAGCCACATTACATGGAACTGATGGGAATCCCACGTCATCCTATAGGATGTCCTATTTTAAAGCACTTCTATATGATTGATCATAAGGAAGGTTCTCCTCTAATACATCATCTTCACTTAATGCAGTTACATTGTTTTAAATTATTCTTTAATATTTAATGAACAGTATCTGCGCTTTTAAAATATGAATAATTTAAAAGTATTAAGAGAAAGTACCAGCATTGTTAACTGCCTGAAAATTGCATATTTAATTGAATAGTATTGCTTGCCTTCACCTATATTGTTTCATGCTTTACTAAATGGAACAATGAACTCTGTAGAACAAATGCAATATTAATAAGAACACAGCTTTTCTGTATTTTTCTGTGAAGATTTCTTAAGCATTTATGTAAATGAACAGTGAAGTTCTTCTATTCTGAAGTCTGACAACACCTACATTTATATGCTCATTCCTTTTGCAACATTCTCTAAAGGTTGAAAATTTCATGGTTGCTGCATCTTACAAAGTTATACTTGTAGACTCCAAATATTTCTTCAGAACTATAATTTGCTGATAACATAAACAGAAAGAATTGGTCAAAACTAATTTGTTGTATTTTGATAAGCAATGCTTTGCTTTCTCCAGTAATGATATTAAAGTCAACCTTGGCTGGGAGACACAGAAGTCTTCACTTCAGCATATAGAATATCTGTTCTATGGAAAATAAAAGGCCGCTAACATTAGAAGGACATGATCTAACTATAGGGTGGCACTCATATTTATGGGGAGGAAAACAAAATATTTATGGATACTTTAGAAGGCACACAATTAGGAATTCTTTACTAATAATTTGGAATAAAATAAAAAAAAACAGCATTATATACAAATCCCATCTTGGATTTCCCCAGACGAAACTTAGTAGACTGGACAAAAGTAATTAGGTATAAAGTCATAATAACCAAGAGGGGAATATTAAAAACTAGAAACAAATTGGAACTGGACTTAGGAAGAGAAATGCAATGGTGGACATATCTGCAGATAAATTAAAAGTACACAGAGGATATAAAAAAAGATCAAGTTCGACTAGAAGAAACAGAATTAGATAAAATCATATTAGGGAATGATCGAAAACTAATAAGTAGACTATACAAGTTTCTAATTCGGTATAAAATGGAAGAGGAAATGGTGAAAGACACGATGATCAAATGGGCACAAAACTTTAACCATGTGATAGAACTAGAGAAGTGGGAGAGGATGTGGAAAACGAACATAAAACGAACAATTGCGATGGCATACAAGGAAAACCAGATGAAAATGTTTTATACATGGCACCTCCCACCGGCCAGAATTGCGAAAATGTTTCCTACCAACTCCCTGAAATGTTGGAAGTGCAAGTCTGGCTACGGAACATACTATCACCAATGGTGGACCTGTACGATGGCACAAAAATTCTGGAAGAAAATCAAAACTTGGATAGTAGAAATAATTCAGAACCCAATAGAGGGAAAACCGGAACAATTTTTGTTAGGAATCTCAGTAGACAATTATACTAAAGAAATACAGTACCTTATATTGCATATATTAACTGCAGCACGCATTGTATACGCACAATATTGGAAGAAGGAAACACTATCAATGAAAGAGGATTTAATTAAAAAAATTCTAGAATGTGCAGAATTAGATAAATTAACTAAAGAAATTAAGGGGAAAGAAGAATCAAAGTATTATAAGGGTTGGAGTAGATGGTATGAATGGTTGAAACATAAGGAAATAAGTTAAATGAATGAAGAAAGGAGGGGGGAAATGTGTATGATCTTTTGTTAGTAAAGAAGAAATGATATAAAGTAGAAAATGAACTTCAAATAAGTATATACTTAATATTTGTAAATATTGATGTATAGAAAGAGCAGACCGCTGTGTATAGCTGAAAGAAAAGTGATATTTTTCTTTTTTGTGTTACTTTTTGTTGTATGTATATGTTTGATTTTTAATGTGTTTAAAATAAAAAAACTTTTTATTTTTTTTTAAAAAAAGAATATCTGTTCTCAGCCACATGTGTAATTGCATGCATAAAATGCTATATATATGATTCATCATCTCAGTTCTTCTGTAGTCTGAAATCTAAAACGGACATGATATTAAATGTAGTAATATATTTATTATAATTATTTTCCCTCTGTCAACAGTAGCAGCCAGGATGGCGAGAACGGGAACATGGCATTTTTTAATACATGATATATTTCCATAATGTTTCTTCTACGAGAAGGAAAGGAAATTTTCTTTGGTGCCAAAGAAAACTTATTTCCTGTGCCAAATAATAGTTCCTGAAAGTGGAAATTTTGGTTGGCTCATGGGGAATGGGGAGATTCATCCTTTCATTTCTTTAAAGAAAAGATGACCACAGTGAATATATTTAAATATTTTGGCTACACCAAGATGGAATGTGTGTGTGTGTGTGTGTGTGTGTGTGTGTGAGGGAGAGAGAAAGAAAGAGAGAGGGAGAGAAGGAAGAGAGATTCCTCTCTCCCCCCCCCACCCCCCCCCCCCACACACACTTTCTGTTTCCCATGTCAGGAATTTCCATAATTTCCTGAAAGGATACAAGTAAGTCTGTTAAACATAATCTGCAGAAGAAGATTGTGTATCTTATCTAGCACATGTTTCTCATGGATGCAGAGTAATGACATAAAAACATAAAGCATTTATTTTGATAAAATGTACTGCCAACAGTTCATCTCTACTGACTCTTTGGCTAATATATTTAATTATTCTTACTAAAAAAAAAGGTACAAATTACTTTTACAATTCTTTTCATCATTTTATTTTACTGCATCATTTCATTACATTCTATGACTGTTTTCACCATTTTCGCTCCTGATTTTCTCAGCTGTAACAAGAGTCATCAGATTGTTATGTATCAACAAATGAATAATTCAAGCAAGAATCTTGATGCAGTGATAAAATAAGCACCACAAGGTGGATGGATTCGCCCTTTGTTACATAGTGGAAGCTTCTCTATCTGCTGCTAATAAAGAGGGATGATGGATGGTGTTAGAGTCTATGTCAAGTGAAGAGAAGCAGATGAGAAAATCTGGAACTGGGAGTTGGAGGCAAAAATATTAGAAGAAAATTTCAAAAGCTGTTTTCTCTTCATACTATTGAATGAGAACTAATATAAAAAGTGCTAGCAAGTCTGGGTCTCTTATATGCACTACTCATAAGGTATTTTCCTATGAAAAATTGAAAGATGTGGTTCAGAGACAGTCCTATGTATATGCTAACAAGTTTCAAAATAGGCTAGAATTCAAGGTAGCCAGCATGTTAAATCCAATCTCCATATGAAAGAAATGCTTTATAATGATAACATAACTTTTTAATTTGAAACAACAGGTGATAAACAGGAATTCAGAATTTTCCTGATCATCCTAAGTATTATAAATTTCCTTCAGTCACAAACAAAGGATCTGATTTAAAGCTAATCCAGCCTTCGGAGACCAGAGATCCTGCTTTAATCATTATAGAAAACAAGCACCAGGCTTAAAGTACAGACCATCAAAATGATTCATGATTCATAAGAGAGTCACTGTTCTCTTCATTAAATGCTAATTTCATTCATTAGAAGAGAAACATTTTTTTCTCAATATTGAGTAATAGTACATTAATCACACAATTAAGTATAATTAATTGAACTGTCAATCAAGGAATTTTGGCTGGTGGGTTCTTGGAAAAGAGCCTTTTCTGCCATGGTCCCCATTCTCTGGAACATCTTGCTGCCAAAGTGAGATCCGCCATTACCCATTGGGCCTTCCAGAAGGGCCTTGAAACCTGGCTCTGTGATTGGCTTGCGACTCCAGATGGCATGATATGCTGGAGGTGATTGATGGAGTGATAGACAAGAACCCACCCCTCCCCCAGTTCTGTACATGCTCTCAGGTTTTAGTTTAGTTTTTTTAATCATTAATTTTAATGCTTTTGTATTTATCATTTTAGGTTTAGGTTTAGGTTTATTTGGATTTATATACCGCCCTTCTCCCGAAGGACTCAGGGCGGTGAACAGCCAAAGAGAGAACACATACAATATAAAATTTAAAAACAATTTAAAACATATTAAACAAATTTGGCCCATACTAATTAAAACACACCTTTTTTAAAAGCAAATTAAAATTAAGCAATTAAAAAGAGTTAGGCCAGCCCAGCTTGTTGGAATAAAAAAGTCTTGAGGGCATGGCAGAAAGTGCGTAAATCTGGGATCCTCCGTATCTCCGGGGGGAGCTCGTTCCAAAGGGCAGGTGCCCCCACAGAGAAGGCTCTCCCCCGGGGGCCGCCAGTCAACACTGTTTGACCGACGGCACTCTGGGGAGCCCCTCTCTGTGGGAATGTACTGGCCGGTGAGAGGCTACCGGTAGCAGAAGGCGGTCTCGTAGGTACCCAGGTCCTAAGCTATAGCATTGGAAGCCACCATGAGTGACTTTGGGTAGTGAAATGGGCAGAAGAAAGAAAGAAAGAAAGAAGGAAGGAAGGAAGGAAGGAAGGAAGGAAGGAAGGAAGGAAGGAAGGAAGGAAAGAAAGAAAGAAAGAAAGAAATATAAGCAGAGGCTTTCTAATTTTAGATAGAATAGAATAGAATAGAATAGAATAGAATAGAATAGAATAGAATAGAATAGAATAGAATAGAATAGAATAGAATTTTTATTGGCCAAGTGTGATTGGACACACAAGGAATTTGTCTTGGTGCATATGCTCTCAGTGTACATAAAGGAAGATATGTTCATCAAGAATTATAAGGTACAACACTTAATGATAGTCATAGTGTACAAATAAGCAATCAGGAAACAATATCAATATAAATCATAATGATACAAACAAAAGTTATTTTGGTATTTTTGTGAATTTATTCTTTCATTTTCATCACTTCTGAAATACATCTATATTAAGCCATAATTCAGATATCTGAACACATAAACCAGATATTTTAGGACTATAACATTTAGAATTCTCATGCAGAAACTCCTGAGAATTGTGATCCTCACACAGTTGGAGGGCAGCAGTTTAGGAAGGCTGAGAACCATTCTGAAAAGTCAAACTGGGTAAAACTATGATTATATGATCTAGTCTACTCTTAGACTAGACCATGCATTAAAGATTATAGGACATGGTACAATATACACAACAGTGATAATATACACAGAAAAGGATAACCTTATCAATGATCCATGCCAACAAGACTGAACAGGAGGTGTCATACTTTGTGTAGGAGCTTTCTCTGTAAACAAGTTTTGCTTTGAATGTTTTTACTTTTAGGTTGGACTAAGACATTTCCTGCATTGGTTGAGTATATCTGTATATTCTTTCTTGGATAATTTGGATATTTCTTTACTGACTTTGTTCATCCTTACTATCTGCAAGGGAATATTTTAAATGTTTACAATATTTTGGTGAAATCCTTTGGGCTATCTGGATGAAACTCTTGGCAAAGTTAATATCTTTTAAAGGATGTATTTGTACCATCTGTGCTATTTTCATTCCATTCTGCCAGAAAAATGACTCCAATTTATTCATATACTGCTAACAATGATAAACCACCTAGCTGATTAAAGTTATTTGATTACAATTGAATGAAGATATTCTTTTCGCACATTTTCTCAAGTCCCTAAACTCTAGATTCAGGATTATTTTGAAACAACTTTTATGATAGAAGAGTATATAAGAAAAAAGGAGGAGAATTTTGAAGATATCAAACTTCAAGTATCCCTTTTTAAATGGATGTATTTTGTAACTAAATAGTAATGCCGAAAGGGAAGAAAAAGAGGTGAAAAGGAAGAATTTTTCTGGGATGTTTCAAGAACTGTGATTTTATCCAGGTCTCCTACATGGAAGGAACTCCATCCATCCAAAGTATGCTTCAATATTTGTAAAGATCATACGGAGCAATCCTTTTTAGTCAAAACAATAAAGCACATAAGATTAATAAAATTCCAAGAGTTATTTTGAATTTTTAAATACACCCACACACAATTTATCAAACATTGTTCTGAATGGACAAAGAATACAATAGAATACAAAAAAAATTGAGAAATGATATAGTGGAAAAATATGAGTGATGAAGAATTTAAATTAGCATTTTGCCCCTGGGCTTCTCTTGTTCTTAAAAAGGCACTGTTTGAGGTCAATAGCTCCTAGCCATATCATTCAACAAGACATTGTGCAGGAATTCCACCCCACATTCCAGATATTCTACATGATAAAAAAGAAGACAAAATAATGTGAGAATTATAAAAAGGAGATAAGATCTGGAGTTCTCATAAAATTCTATTCAGTAAAAATCTCATCTGGAAGCATCCCAGAACTCTCCATAAAATTATTTGAGTCTTAGTTTATCTCATAAAATACTGATTTAGTTATTTCTGTGGAATCAGAGTAAAAAAGCTTCCAACAAATCCTATTACGTCACAAATTTTCCAAGAGATTTTTTTAATACTTAATGCTAATACACTAGACAGAATACACTGGCTACTGTCCAGAATTTAGTTGGGCCTAATAGCAAAGATCAGTCTAGATTCTAGCAACATTGAGACCTTTGACTATGAAATTTTATCATCAGTGAATAAAGTCCAATTATACTGGAATTTAATATAGCTTTAAATTATTTTCTAGAGCACAAACTCAATATTAGAAAAATGATGGGATGTATACTGAACAATGTATTCACCAAAATAACTAAGACAACAGTAAAAGATAAAAGGTACATTATGCATACATGGATAATACATACAGATTACAACATGCACACACACACACGTAAAATCTTAGCCCTCAAATAAAAACTAGCAAATTGACAATGTTGTTTGAACCAGCCCTCTTGTAAAGTGATAGCAAATATAGAGGTATTCTAAACTTACAGATGTCAGTTGATTTCATTCACATGTCAGAAGGTAAAAAAACCTTCATAGATTCTACTGATAAACAATTTGAAATTTTGACTTCCAGAAGATGAAGTCAATGCACAATGATTTTTTTTATAGAACAAGCTAGTATTCACCCTCCCTTAAGTGAAAAAATATCTCATTTATTTCTGAAAAGATATAAAACGGTTGGGAGTTTTGGTTCTTTTTTCCTTCTCTAATGAAGTCCATTTTTTTGCCATAACATGCCATTAATATCCATCATATTATGTTATATCTCTAATATTGTATATTAGAAACATTAATTTATACTATAGATATTCAAATTTCTATACTGAATTTTGTACCCATAAATGTGTGCACAAAGATAAGAATATGCAAAACCAAACTATAGTAAAACATCCATTCCTGCAAAGCAATAAATGATTCAGAGTCAATAGAAATCCAGTGGCATATAAATTTATAAAATTATTATTGTTATTAACTCAACAACTTGCTAAAACTGTATTATATTTGCAGACAGATTCCCATTTTGATCACAGAGCTGAGCTGAGCTCTCCGTACAAGATTTATCATAATGTCCTGTTTACCACAGAACAAGGACAGCTTGCTTACTGATTTAAAGGACTATTTCCTCATATTGTCGGTCCGGTCTCATTTTCAGCCTGCTGTGGCAGCACAAAAGGATTGTTTTACTTGATTTGATGAAATTTATGCTATTCTCCCAATATCGCATTTGCTATATGAATAACTGAGAGTACCTTGATGCTGACACCATCAGAAGCACCAATCTGCTCAATTCCTAATGGCTGACTAAGTTTACTATACAGTATTATGACTATTACCATTTTATCTTTTATGCAAGAAAAACATCTCATTTGGCTTCCTAATTTTCTCTTTTTTTTGCTATCCGAATAGAATATCAGTCTCCAAGGCAATGGTTGCTTCAGAATTGGGCTGATACAATCATGCAAACTATGCCTTATTGAGTGAGGCATTTTTGTGATAAGGAGATGAGACAGTTCTTTTTCATTTCTCATGAATAGTCTCCCAGCTTCACTAATGTCCTGGAAGATGACAAGTACTATTGGATTATTTTTCTCCCTCTGGCAATATAACTAAAGTATTTGGGTGGAAATATTCTACCTACTCTGTATTTTAACCCCCTCTTAGGTCAAATACTTTTTGGATTGCTTATTACTGGCAACTTTTTTATTGTATAAATATGGTGTGAAAATATTTTAGATTTCTCTCACCAGATTCACACTCGTTCACATGTTTTTATTTCCTTTGCTCCCTTGAGTGATTTGTTAATACATCTCAGCAGGTTGCTTGTGACATAATTAACATCCGAGATTATTTTGTAGTCTACCAAAATTTTGGAGAAATAGCTTGCAAGAGAGAAAAACATGCTCAAGAAAGATGGGAAGAATGCTACCCTCCCTTGCCAGATAATGGGAATTTTCTGGATAAAGAAAAGAAGAAAAGGGAAATGAGAGAGACGAAGCAAAATTCCTAAGCTTATTCTCATAAACAAAATTTACTCTGTAAAACTTAATTAGGGCAGAGGGGGGCATATTTATAGTTAGTCCTTTCAGGTCTTGGTAAAAATGATTTTGGGGAGGTAAAGTAAATAATTATTTGAATGCCATCAGGGGAAATCATAAGGCTGTTGAAGGTCTCCCAAAGTAAATTTAAAAAAAAATAAGTGGAGAGCAATAAAAGGAAAGGAGACCAGACAGTTAAAGTTTCTTAAAGTCTTTTAGATGCAATTTTCCTTATTTTGCAAAACGGATTATGTTTTCTTTTGAATTTCTATTTCTTTCCTCAACAGGTCCTTTGGTCTCAGTCACTCTGAGAGGGAACTACTGGAGGCTGTCAAGCCTCATTCAAGCCTCATTCAAGGACTTTGGGTACCTATTTTTTGTTTTGGGAGGGGAAGTGGGAAGATAAGGACTGCAAGGAATATGCCAATCATTAGTGGACATAACATGGTCATGTGTTTAAACAACAATATTGCCAGTGTTGTCACTCAGACACAGTGTAGTTTATGTTAGTATACTTTTCCACAAACTTAAGAAGGGGAGAAAAGCACATGAAAGCAGCTGTCACTTAATAAGTCCCAATGTTGCATTCCAATATACTAAACTATTGACTGGAATCCACAGAATTTTAAAATTCAACTTTCATTTTTCAGAAAATGAGATGTTGAGGTTTAAATATAAATGAAGTAGATTAGACAAGAAAACCAAAACTGATTACAAAGCAAAGACTGAATTTGAATTCTAATTCTCTAGCTATATACTTCCTATATGCAGTATATCAGCAAGGATTTTCATGATGCTATCTACCTCAGTATGTATAGACAAAGATGTCAACACATATGTCAATATCCAAAAATGAGATAACACACATCCATCAAGCATATAATACACATACGTTCAATGCACACCTATATTGAAGGAAAGCACAGTACAAAGAAACCACATTTGTTCTAATCTAGGACACTCCTTATCTTTTTCATAACTAGATATACTTTATATGTAACAACAAGACCTGGCTGGACAAAGAGGGAAAAACGAGATATCTCCAGTTAGATCTGGGAGAATGTTTTAGCCTTAAATCCAGAATAATGGTGGTTGTTTACCTATAGTACACTGGAGACCTTGGCAGTTATAAGGAACTCAGTCTTACAGGTGTTCAATGTTAAATTGATATTATCTGGCTTTCAAAGGCTGAGTACTGCAGCTAGCCTTATATGATACCCTCAGCTGTCACTGAGTTGGTTGTTGTCCTGGCCTCCATACTACACAGTGACATCCTTGACAGTGCTGCTTAGTCCATTGCTGGGTGGGCAGTGACGTTTTCAAGAGCAGACCTTAGCCTGCCCTCATGTGAGATAGAATCTGAAGAAAGTGATGAGTTCATGATGACCCTGGTAATAATGGCTCTAATCAGGTAAGTGAAGGACTGTATGGGCATAAACAAACTTAAGTTCAACACTAGCAAGATTGGGTGACTGTGGTTACATGAACCTTCCAAATCCAGAGACTTTCCATGTGTAGTTCTGAATGAGGTTACAGCCTGCCAGATTAAAGTAGTGTGTAATTTGGGAGTCTTCCTGTACTTCCAACTTCTGTCCAAATAGACAGATAGATAGATTTGATTTGATTTGATTTATATAGCTGCCAATTTCATTATTACTAAGCCAAGTTTTCAAGCCTTATGTCCCTCAATAGGGACAAAGCTAATCTAATCTCGGGACAATTATGACAGATGTAACCAAGAATTATCTTGTGCATAGTTGTACCTGTTTCTGAACTGCTGTACTAATTGTAGCCCTACTGACAGTAGAGGGTGATGCAAGATGCTGGTCATTTATTTAGCGAATGGCATATCATACCTGGACTACAATATAAATCAACATAAGAAACTGAAATAAACCCTTCTTGAAAACTTGTCCTTCTTATATATGCCTATTTCATATGTAAATTATTAAGACTTGACAAATGCTGACCGTCTAGAATCTCTGATGCTCCATATCTGTATAATATATATTGCATTATGAAATTTTACCTCAGTTTTAATCTAGCAATGTTGAAACTGAACACTAAACCAGCTTCCACTTTCACAGCATATTTGCTGTGCTTTTTCATCTGGTGTGAGTGGAACACAAAAAGACTTTTTGAAATGATTCCAAACAACCTTTTAGCAAAAGAAGAAAGCTCTTTAGGTTTAAATTGTTTATTTAATTCTATAATGGATTCCACTGAGCAAAGTTTCATGCTCAGTGTATATTGGAGTCAGATAAATATCTTTAATCAACTAGGGATAAAAATAGAATTTTTGAAAAACAGGAGGAGGCAAAACTAAATATCTTTTCACCAGTGGTGGTCTAATCCAGCTCATTTGTTGTCACTATTTGACTTCTAGAATTCTACTCTTTTCTGACCTTCTGATAAAGGGGAGCAAATCAGCTCCATGGAAGGCACCCTTTCAAAGTCTCAATTCATAGGTAACTACTACTACTTTCATGTCATTTGGAAAATTGCATCTGTAAATGTGGATGTATAAAGTCTGCCCACTGCCAGAAGTTTGATCCTGACTGGCTCAAGGTTGAATCAGCCTTCCATCCTTCCAAGAATTGATAAAATGAGGATCCAGATTGTTGCGGGCAAAACTCCAAGGATCTGTGCTCTCTCCACTTCTCTTCTCTCTCTATACCAATGACTGCATCTCAAATGATCCATCTGTTAAACTACTGAAGTTTGCAGATGATACAACAGTGATTGGTCTCATTTGAGACAATGATGAATCCGCATACAGATGGGTGGTTGAACAACTAACCTCATGGTACGACTGGAATAAACTGGAACTAAACACACTCAAAACCGTAGAAATGGTGGTAGACTTTAGGAGAAACTCTCTCATACTACCACCTCTTACAATACTAGACAACACAGTATCAACAGTAGAGACCTTCTACTCTAGGTTTCATATCTCAAGATCTAAAATGGACACCTAACATCAAAAACACCATCAAAAAAGCACAGCAAAGAATGTTCTTTCTGTGCTAACTCAGGAAGCTCAAACTGCCCAAGGAGCTGCTGATACAGTTCTACAGAGGAATTATTGAGTCTGTCATCTGCACCTCTATAACTCTCTGGTTTGGTTCTGCAACCCAACAAGACAGACACAAACTTCAGAGGATAACTAGAACTGCAGAAAAAACAATTACTACCAAGCTGCCTTCCATTGAGGACCTGTATACTGCATGAGTCAAAAAGAGGGCTGTGAAAATATTTACAGACCCCTCGCATCCTGGACATAAACTCCTACCCTCAAAACGACGCTATACAGAACTGCACACCAGAACAACTAGACACAAGAACAGTTTTTTCCCCAACGCCATCACTCTGCTAAACAAATAATTCCCTCAACACTGTCAAACTATTCACTAAGTCTGCATTACTATTACTATTTATCTAAGTCTGCATTACTATTACTATTTATCTTCTCATTGTTTCTATCACCCAGCTTCTCCCACTTATGACTGTATGTCTGTAACTTGTTACTGTATCCTTATGATTATATTGTTTCCTAGTCTGATTTGATTGCTTATTTGTACCCTATGACTATCATTAAGTGTTGTACCTTATAATACTTAACGAATGTATCTTTTCTTTTTATATACACTGAGAGAATATGCACCAAAGACAAATTCCTTGTGTGTCCAATCACACTTGGCCAATAAAGAATTCTAATTTAATCTAATTTCTAATATGTTGACTCTGTAAACCACTTAGAGAGTGCTATAAAGCACTATTGAGTGGTATATAAATCTAAGTGCTATTGCTATTGGATGAACAATGTATGCCAAATAGTTTTGTTTCTGTATGAATTAGTGGGTTTAGTTCTAGAGAAGTACATTTGAAGCTGAATGGATCTCATGCAGTGGATAGTGGTTTCACCTCCTGTAACCACACTACTTACTGATTTTCAAATGACTCGGTTCTTGCCCGGAGCCAATTCTGCCATTGAGCTAAAACAAGTTCCTCATTCTTGTCTCATATGGTGACTTCTCAGTTCTTTTTAATTTTCTTCTATGTGTGCTCTCTCTCTCTCTCTCTCTCTCTCTCTCTCCCTGTCCCTGTCCCTCTCCCTCTCTCTTTCTCTCTCATGCCTTCTAGTCAATCTTGCCTCTTGGCAACTGCCTGGACAAGTCCATGGAATTTTCTTAGCAACATTTTTAGAAGTGCTTTCCCATTGCCTGATTCTTAGGGCTGAGATTGAGTGAGTGACCAAAAGTCACTCAGCTGACTTCTATACCTAAAGTAGGACTAGAATTCACAATTTCAGTTTCTATCCTGGTACTTTCACCATTACCCAAAACTGACTTTCCTTCCTTTATTTTTAATACTATCAGATACACGTTTTCTACTCCCAGTGCATCAGACTTTTAGGTTATCATATTTTTTTTTGCATTACATATGAAAGCTTCTTTTAGAGTGTTGAATATTGATGTATGTCAGTCCAATCAAATAATATTATGAATGTTGGCCTCATTTTCCCTTCTCCAGATATACCAACATCTGAGAGAAACAGATTATCTATGATTTTTGGAAGGGTTAAGGCATTGGATTGCAGTCAACTGATACATTTCTATCAGTTGTCCCTTTGTTTTGTCTAATCTTTAGCTTTAGGAATGATGTTCTTGTGAGTCTCCAGAACAGCTCAGCATTCATTACACTTGAGACCTTTTTGCTCTTGAACTGTGGTTTGAGGAAGGGTTAATTGCGGTGTTCCCAGAGAACCTAATCTGAGCAAGGAATAGCAAAGCAGCTCATTGCAACTTTAATAGAAGAGTGATTTATTACAGGAAACACAAATCCTAGCTCTGGGCTAGCCACATCTATCAGGCACAGAGTTAGAGATCAAGTGCCCTTGCAATGACAATGGCCGGAAGGAAGCATCCTGAGATTAACAATCTTACAGACAAAGAGCAGACAGAGTAATATAAATAGGGAACACAGAAGAAATTTCTAACTATCTTTATACACTCCACTGCCCCTTGTGGTTATGAGATTGAAGAGTTAAAAGTCATTGCAAGTGAAATTATACTTCCAAATCTAACCATAATAACATCTCAGAAACAGTTTTTTCCCCTTCCAAGTCCCAGGACACCAGTAAGACTTGCTTAAATTGTCCCTAGCTGGATAATAAGTAGTATCTCTCTCACTCCCTTATTCTAACATTGTCCAAGGTGGCCTCTAACTATGTGAAATATGTTAGGCCTTGTCCCCCATTTCATTGAAGGGGAGCCAAGTGACTGGAAAAGATTTGAAATGGGGCACTTGAGGTAGGTTAAAATGATCAACAGGGATGGCACCAGTAGAGTTAGGATTAGGAGTTTTAAAAATTATTTTTATTGTACCTTCAGTTTTCAACTCCTGGCGACTACAGCTTTCTTGGCAAGATTTTTCAGAAGTGGTTTGCTTCTGAAAACTGAAATAAAATGATTGGCCCAACATGACCCAACTGGTTTTCATGCCAGAAGCAGGACTAGAACTTAACCAGCTCTTGGTTTTTAGCTTGATGGTTTAACCACTATACCACATTAGGTATGGTATAGGTATAGGATTGGGCTGATTAAAGAACAGGTGGATACCTTCAAATTTATGAATGGGGAGTCATTTTATCACATTATCTGGAGTTACTCCAGAATATTTGTATCTAATACCTACTACAAGTGAAATGAAAATGGAAAAACAACATTAAAACTGGACCCAGTTTAAAGGGGTCCCGTCTACCCTGGTGTGCATGCAAAACAATTAGATCTGCTAATGATTAAAATAATTTGGATCTTGAGACGTTTGCAACAGGTTTTTCTGCCCACCTTGTCTATAAACTAACTTTGAACAGCCATAGAAATGCATTGAAGTTGTTCAAAATTTAGCATAAATCAAGAGGAAATGTCAAAACTTGGCAATATAATATCTGTGAAGAAGATACTGGAATTAGGCCTTGATAGAGAAATACTAGAAGAGTACTGGGAGTAGATGTGCACAATAGGAAGATAAAAAATCAAGATTCAGTTGTGGCTATATCATTTCAACCATCATATTGACTTTTTAAAAAACCCCTTTCCTTACAGATATCCCTGAATTAAAATGAAAGTGGGAAAACTTTGAGGTCCTTCCTGGCAACTTTCCAGGGACCACAATGAAAGGATTTGTTCCACTGTATCTCGTTCCAGTCATAATTTCATGCATAACGAAAACAAGTACAAATTTTTATTGATTTTTTTATTTGTTAAATTTATTTGCCACCTATCTTGCCATGAGGCTACTTTAGACATCTTACAAGAATAAAAAAAACGAAATAAAAAGAGTATAAACAAAACAGAAGTAAAATAATAGAACAATAAAATAAACAATGAAAAAGAAAACAATGAGAATACATCAATATGATAAGAAACCGATAGATGGGTGGAGAGCAGAGAACAAGGGAAAGGGGGTGGAGTCTGCCATCAATCCAACAGCCACCTCCAGTGTGGAACTCTTCCATTTGGTCCCCAGGCCAATTGGCAGAGCCAATTCTTCAGGCTCTTGGTGAAGGATAGGAGAATGGAGGTAGATCTTACCCTAGAGCAGTGGTGGGGAACCTTCGCCTTTTTATGACTTGTGGACTTCAACTCCCATACTGGCTCAGGAATTCTGAACAAATAATAATTTGTTCTTGGTGCATTGGTATAGCTCCCAGAATTCCTAACCATTAGCCATGATGGTTGGCAATTCACAGATTTGTGATTCTCAATTCCCTGAACTATGGAAGGGTGAGATGCAGTTTAAGGAAGATGGCTCCTCCAGAACGCCATAGGAATATTCTGAAACTGTTGCAACAGGGTTAGAAAATAGAAATGTTGATTGGTAAAAATTCTGGAGACTGTCAGCGACATTTCTAGGAGAAATTCATTTAGGGTTAGCAACATAATTTTTAATTGGATGTTTTAAATTTTTGGGGTTTTAAATTAAGCCAATTATTTAATATTTTTTAATTATTTTAATTCAATGGCTATTCTGTTTTTAAATAGGCTGTACACCGCCCTGAGTCCTTCGGGAGAAGGGCAGTATAGAAATAAAATTATTATTATTATTATTATTATTTAGATTGGCAGCCATTTTTAGAAAACAGTAACATCTTTAAGTACTGTACAGAAAAATCTGTCACATTACCATCCTAGTTTGACAACTAATTGCAAAGCAGAAAGATTTTCTGATTTTCAATAACTTTTACAATGATAGTGATAGAAAACTTAGGCACAAGAAAAAGTACATACAGTATTAGGGTTCTTTTTTTAAAAAATGAGGGGCATTATTTTTTAATAAGCATTTTTCAAAAACAGGAAGTTGGAGAAATGTATTTATTTTCTTCATTTCCTTTCGTCTATAAACCTCTCTATATTTAAAAGAAATCAAGAGGAACTTCACAAAACACTGATTACGTTTTCAAATTGAGATTATGCTATAGTTTCCATAATCTGCCTCTTGTTGAAGAAGAATCAAATGATTTGTAAGAAAATGAAATAAGCTTTAGGGAATCATCACAGAAAAATGGTGTGAAAGAACAAAATTTAGCTGAGAAAGAAGAAAAAATGCTAAAGCTTTTATCACTGTTGCTTTTCCCTCTATGGCAGTGGTTCTCAACCTTCCTAATGCCGCGACCCTTTAATACAGTTCCTCATGTTGTGGTGACCCCCAACCAGGGGTGGGTTCTAATTTTTTTTACTACCGGTTCTGTGGGTGTGGCTTATTTTGTGGGCGTGGCTTGGAGGTCATGTGACTGAGTGGGCGTGGCTAGCTGGTCATGTGACCGAGTGGCCATGGCTATGTGTATAGGGACTACTCAGAGGGCTGAAAAAAGTCATTTCTGACAGGTCCTTGCACTTTTGACTGGTCCTCACACTTATGACCATCCTCACATTTATGCCTGTGCAGCATTCTTAACAACCATGTCACTCATTTCACAACTGCTTCTCTTCAACATGGTACAAGATAGGGCAAAAAACGTAAAATGTGAGGACAGTCGTAAATTCAAGGACTGGTCAAAAGTGTGAGGACCAGTCAAAAATAACTTTTTCAGCCCTCTGAGTAGTCTCTGTGCACAAAAGGACTACCCAGAGGGCTGAAAAATGTGATTTCTGACAGGTCCTCGCACTTTTGACCGGTCTTCGCAGTTATCATTATTTATGCCCATTGTACCATTCTTAACAACCGTGTCACTCATTTCACAACTGCTTCTCTTCACCATGGTGACAAGATAGGGCAAAATTGTAAATTGTGAGGACAGTCGTAAGTTCGAGGACTGGTCAAAAGTGCGAGGACC
Source organism: Arizona elegans (assembly GCA_022577455.1). Classification (NCBI taxonomy): domain Eukaryota; kingdom Metazoa; phylum Chordata; class Lepidosauria; order Squamata; family Colubridae; genus Arizona; species Arizona elegans. Next base: position 41,921,271 of record JAKOOJ010000002.1, read on the forward strand.
AGTCAAAAATAACCTTTTCAGCCCTCTGAGTAGTCCATATGCATAAAAGGATACAGCAATAGAGAGGGATGAAGGAAGGGAAGGGAAATTAGAGTAGGAGTGAAGGTAAGAGAGGGAGGAAGAGAGGAGGAGAAGGAGAAAGAAAGAGGAAGTAGGGAGAAGAAGAAGGGGGGGAAGAGAAAGTAAGAAAGAAAGAAAAGACAGAGATGGTAGGTTTGAGGAGAAAGATTGCTGTACAATAAAAAAGATGAAAGGGAAGAAAGCCAACCCCAAACAAATATTAAGATATTAAGATAAAGAATGAATTGTTAAATTTTAAAGAATAAAAGAGAACAAATAGCAATAAATAGCAATAATTAGAAACACACATACATACAATGTATTTTCTTTGAACAGAGTATTTGGCCGGTCCACAAATTTAAACAGTTGTAGGAGGTTAGCACCCACCCCTTTCCTAGAAGAATGAAATATTTTGGGAAATATTAAAAAGGCAGAATATTATATTTTCCTGTATGAGAAATGGAGAAGCATATTTTACAGACAAAGCAACTCCCACCTTCCTGCCCCCCACCCTTTGTTAATGGGCCAGAGGCAGAAACTCAATCCTTTGTCAAAGGACATTTGCAACACAATAGCAACAGAAACTAACACAATGGGCCCCATCAAGCCATGTGATCCTGTCCACCATTAAACAATCTTTCCAAGCAGTCTCCATGTTTCCAGTGTCTTTTTCCCCACTTGGAGCAGAACCCAGAAGGATATTTCTTCCAACACAGTATTTAGTCATTTCAATTAAATTTACAATTTTTATATTTCCTTTTTACCATATTTATTCCTCATCTATTTTTTTAAAAAACCAATATTACCCTTAATCCTCATCTCTAATCTTAATCAAATTCAATTTTCCCCTTCTATTCTATATTATACCCCTTCCCATTGTCATCTATTTTTATATCCATCCTCACATTGGTTAATTATATAATACAGTTGTTTAATACAAATTCAACATTTTAATATAAATCAATTAGTTATATAACTACCTTTTTTGTATATTAATCAATATGAACATGAATATTCCAATTATTTCCATGCAATCCAATTTCTTACAAATCAATTAATTATATTTACCAATAATAATAAACCAAATAATTTCCCCCCATATTCCTCCAAACCACAACTTAACCATTTCTGCTTTCAACACAATATGCAATTAATAGTATCTCAATTATTACAATTCCCTAGTTAAATAGAGCTTTTTTTCTTCTGTGTTTTAAAATCTTGAACCTCCTCTTTTGCCCTAAATTTCCCATTGTTTGCAGTTTGCACCTACCTTTTTTGGTGAGGAAAAAGAAAAAGAAATCTCTCTGCCTCATTTTGTCACGTTGCAGCCAACGTGACAAAACGTGACCCTGCTTACTTTAAATTTTGCTTTTTCAGCATAGCTAGCGGGGAAATCTGCTCCAGGAATTTACCTCTTTGCATCTAGCTAGCAACAGAGCCCTCCGCAAAACAGTTGAGAGTAGGGCGGCTCTTTGAAGCCCCGCGGCAAGAATTTAAAGTTTTTTTCCCCTCTAGCCATCAGCTGGGACTCCGGAGCAGCAATAGATTGGGAGTGGGCGGGGTAAGCGAACGGCGACCGGGCGATCCAGCAGAGGCAGAGGGTGAGTGAAGGCATGGGGAGGGGGGGTGAGAGAGGGCTTTGGCGACCCCCATGAAATGGCCGTTCGACCCCCAAAGGGGTCGCGACCCCCAGGTTGAGAACCGCTGCTCTATGGTGACTCTATGAAATATCTGTCACTTTTTTTTTACTTGAAGGCTTCTTTGACACTGCTCCCCCCACCTTCAAAGAAAAAAAAAATGTACCACCAACATAGAAGAGAAAGAAATTTGAAAGAAATGTGCATATCATAGAAAGTTTGTACAGATGTAAATTTACAAACAATGGTTTTATATAATGGAGAAAAAAATGTGATAAGGTGAGCTGATTCCTAAATCTTGTATAACTCTAATTATTCAAAAATCACATCTCTTGTGCTACTGAACGCAGACAACCTGATTTGGACAGTACCATACTGAAGCATCATTCTGATTTAGCACATATGATGGCTTACCGTAGTTTATTATGATTCTATACTTGTTGGAATCCATAAGGGCTTATCTCAATGTCTACCTATTTATTTTAATATGCTTTTAAATGTATGTTCACCGCCCTGAGTCCTTCGAGAGAAGGGCAGTATATAAATTTAAATATTAAATTAAATTAAATTATTCTGAATCTTATAAATAATAAATAAATAAACATATTTATATATACGCCAGTTGCGCCCCTTTCTGGATCGGGACTCCTTGTGCACGGTCACTCATGCCCTGGTCACGTCATGCCTGGACTACTGCAACACTCTCTTGAGGAGCACCCGGAGGCTCCAGCTGGTGCAGAATGCGGCCGCGCGGGTGATTATGGGAGCGACATGGCGCTTCCACGTAACACCACTCCTGCGCGAGCTGCATTGGTTCCCGGTGGTCTTCCGGGTGCGCTTTAAGGTGTTGGTTCTCATCTTTAAAGTGCTCCATGGCTTAGGGCCAGGATATTTGTGAGACCGCCTGCTGCTACTGATAACCTCCCACCGGCCAATACGCTCTCACAGAGAGGGCCTCCTCAGGGTGCCGTCGGTCAGGCAATGTCAGCTGGTGGCCCCCAGGGGGAGAGCCTTCTCTATGGGGGCACCCGCCCTGTGGAATGAGCTGCCTCCTGGATCCCGGACCTCCGTATCTTCCGTAAAGCCCTGAAGATGTTTTTATTCCACCAAGCCGGCCTAACCTAATGGTTTTTAATTGGGATTTTAAATGTTAAGGATTTGGGGGTTTTAAATTGGGAAACTAATGATTTAATTCTTTTTTAATTGTCTTAACTTTTGTATTTGTATGTTTTTTAATTTTGGCTGTTCACCGCCCTGAGTCCCTTCTGGGAGAAGGGCGGTATACAAATTAAATAAATAAATAAACAAACAAACAAACTTAGGGCTAAGGTTATTTCCAATCCTCCATGATCTTCTAGTACAGGGACAGGGACTTATTTTGATGTGGGTGCATATTTTGAAATGTTATTGTTTTTAGCTTTGAAGGAATATTTTGCTTGGTTTCACTTTGTTTTGCTTGTTCTGTATTTCCCTCCCCCAGATTTTGACAGCTTTAACAATTGAAGATTTCAATTCCAAGAATTACCCAGCAAGTCAAAAGTTGAAGTTCACAAGTCTTACAGTTATCCCAAGGTTGGGCACCCCTATTGTTATTGGAAGAAATATCCATCTGGTTCAGTTCCAAGCCAGAAGAAAGACACTGGAAACATGGAGGCTGATTGGAAAGATGGTTTAATGATGAAGCAGAACTACCAAGCACATGGTTCTCTGGTGCAGCTGAACACATGGAGTTGAGAATGAGGGTATTTATTCTTTCTCTTGGGCTTTGAACTTGAACTTCCTGTTCCTATGCAAAAACATGTATTCTATTGGCTGTTGTAGTGTTCATAGCTAGCTCTATAGGTTGTCCCAGGATTGGTTGAAGTTTGCTGGGTGATCCAATGTCCTTAGGAGATTGTGCAATGTGGTGAACTCTGCTGCTAGTGGGTTAATCCTATTATGTCCTGGAGGGTCATGTCTTAATCCCATCATCCTGGACCTGAAGGTCTTTTGTTTTGTATATAGGATGGTCCAGTCTCTCTTAATGGGTACAAAATATTTGCTGGGTAGTGGGAGCTGGGGCTGAGTTTCTGTCTCCCTTAAGATTTTTCTTTTTCTTTTAGGGGAAATATTTTATCCTGCCTTTTTTAAATATTCCTCAAAAATATTTCATTTTTCTAGGAGACGGTGGGTGCTAACTTTCTACACTGTAAATGATGAAAATTGTTATCCATCACATCTGAAAGATACCTGATTGGACCAAACTATATAAAGTAATTTAAACCATACTTTCAAACAAACATTCCAGTATAGTGGCAATTAATATTTAATCTACTCAATAAAAATAGGTTTCCGGCAAATGCTTTGCCACACAGATGGTTTCATAAACCCTTGGGATTTAACTCTGCTTTCCATATAATCAATAGTTAGATCTCTCTTTCTATAAAACAGAATGGCTGTGAGCCCACAAACACAAAAAGGTAAAAGTTGCAGAGTAAATGAGTAATAATAAGTGGAACTAATGGAAATAAAAGACATTTCAATATTACTTTAAAAATGAAGAACTTTCAGTGTTTGAGGCAAGTTAATAAGTAAGTGTTACTGCAGTTCCTCTGGCTGCCAACCTAGTTTCTTTCCTTAGTACCTGTTAATGTCTTCTCAAGTATTCTTCCCTACTTCACAAATGCCAGCTTTTTATTATATATTACAGTGATAGATACAGGGAGTAGGAGAAAAGTAAAGACATTACTTTTAGTTTTAACTTCTTAATATATTTTACATTGCTTTCCCTTTCAATTATGTCTACCTATTTTCATAGAATCACCCTCCCTTTGAATGAATGAATGAATGAATGAATGAATGAATGAATAAATAAATAAATAAATAAATAAATAAATAAATAAATAAATAAATAAATAAATAAATGATGTAGTCTAACTAGTCACACTCTAATTTAGGACAAACTGAAATGAGAAAGTGAAAACATAATCTTATGCTTCCAATTATTTTAATTTATAAAAGAACTTTATCATGTGAACTTATTTACATCAGTTTATTTATTTTGCATATGTTTATTTTTCATGTTTTGACATCGTTGTCAAAGAGTATTTTATTCTTTTACACTTCTAGTTCCACTTTTCGAATGGAAAATTAGGGAAAAAATCTAATCCCACTTTTTTCCTTTTTCTCTTTCTCTGTCACTACATACATACCCAGGAACTCAGGAATTTGATGGAGTAAACCTTAGCCTCTGAAAGTGAGAACATCATAAATACCATAACAAATGCATATATCTTTAAGGTGTCAAATGAGGTTGCTTATTTTTAACTGTTATTTATCACATGGGAAAGGTATTTATGTACCTGGCAATACATCTGGAAAGATATACTGGATCAGTTTCTAGAGGTAGACACAAGTAGTTAACATATTTTGTAGATAAAGCTGATGTATTTTAAATAGGTTTTAATTGATATGGACTGCTTTCTTTATTTTGAACTTAATATATTTTAATGGAGGCTCTTTATCATCAACATGTACATTTAATAAATGTTAAACAACAACTTTCATCGCCCAGTAGTGGATCATTCAATACAACCTAGTTTTGTAATGAATGTTGAAGTAGATAGGCTGTGCCTAATCCAGCAAAAGTTCCAGTAAAGTACATCTCATTATCTCAAGTTAAAAAAAAAAAAAGCATTCAGGACAGTGGTGGTATTCAGCCTATTCTATCCGGTTTGGGCAAACTGGTAGCGGTGGCAGCAGGAGGCTCCGCCCATCCACCCGGATGTAATCACGCCCTGTTTTTGACGCTCTGTGAATGCTTGGAAGGTCCTCATTTATGAACAGGTAGTGAAGGTAAGTGAATACCACCCCTGATTCAGGGCCAGTGAAAGAAATTATATATTATCTATTAAAACAAACTCTTGAGTAGGCACTTTTGCTTTGTAAATATGATATATGCTCTGAATACTAGCAGTTCTAATTAGTTTTTTTTTCCTTAGCAAATAGTGCAGGACTACAGTTATTCCTTATTCTACATGATATGACAGATGTGTCAGCAGCTGCTCATAGAACAGATGCCTCTTATAATAAATATTCCAGCTCATAGACTTAAGACTACTGTGGTATGATAGGGAAGGCAGTGAATGCTGGACATCTGTTTTGTTGACTCAGGCAAATGTCTACTGATAATAAAATGATTGGCAAATCTTGGGTCTGAGTTATTCCTGATATGTTATCCTCCAGTTCTAAAGTTGCAGTATATTTTCCTCAAGTAAGAATTACATTCCTGAAGATGGAATTTGTGCCATCTCAATTCAGTCTTTAGCTTCATCAGAAATCTCTGCCTTTTAATAATTTGTTCTGTAGGGAAGAAGAGGAACTGGAGCCAGGCCACTAATGTTATTTCTTAAATACACAGCTAGTAATTAGATCATCTATTATGAAATGTGCCAAATGCAAATTCCAGGCTTCTCAGTCTCCTTTCCCTCCTCCTATTTTTTTAAAATATAAATGGAGGACAATCTGACATCACTCCACTGTACTATACCTAGCTTTGGCTATAACAAGAATTTCTGTCCTCTGTGTGACTAGAACTAGGAGTGGAAAGCATTCAATGACAGGACTCTTAGGCATGAAATTTACAATACTAGATTTTAATATATATTACTTGATGCTACCTGACAATGTGTTGGTAGTCATGGATGATGTCAAACAGATACTGGGCACTGTCAACTTTGACAAGACTAATCTAGGTATCCCTCCTTTCTCTATTCTTCTTCCCTGTTCCCTATGTTTCTAAGTACATCACTTCCATTATATGAAAAAATATTATATGTTCCGAGTAGACAGGGGAGTCTATTTTATTGTGCTATCACTAGGTCATATTATTTCTAAGATTAGGAATTTCTCTGGGATGTTCCCAAAAACAGTATTTCCAAGAAACAATATTTATATTTCAATTAGATTTGTTTTATTTGAGAAGGAACAAAATAATATTTATTTATATTATTTCAGTTAATATTTATTTTATTTTGGAAGGAACAGAAAAAGAAAATAGACTAGAAATTTGGAAAGTGTGGGTAGTATAAATATTAAAAATTTATAATATGTGGTTTGCACTTTCTGTTTTCAGAGATGAATCTGAGGCCTTCTATGATATCAACTGATGATTATGTACTGCATAGAAATTATCCACATTTTCTTATTTTTTAAAATATTTGCTTTATCTTTCAGTGACATTTTTCCCAATATCTAGACAATCTATTCTGGCTAAATTAGATATCTGCATTTGTGGAAAGCAGGACAACACCATATAGCTAATTGCTTCTGATACCAGAAGTGTTCCTTCTGTTACGTGCTCCCTTGATGGAAGTTAGCCTGTGGTTCCCTAGGCTTACTGAAGGAGAGAAAATGAAAGGAATAGAATTACAAATATAAATATACAAAAGAATGAAGGCTATTGCTTAGCGCATTGTAAGCCGCCCTGAGTCTCCGGAGAAGGGCGGCATATAAATCAAATTTTTTAAAAAAATTTAAAAAATGGTAAAGTGAAGCAAAGCAATGCAGATGCTTCGTTTTTAAAAAGTGGTACAGTAGTAAAAAGTTTACAATAGTATCTAGTATATAACTGGACAAGCTAGTGCTGTCTTCACAAGTCTGATAGCATTAGAAAAACACAGAAAATAGTGAAATAAAATCATTTGCCTTAACACCTTTGCAAACTTCTAAAAAGTAGAAGGAGACAGTAATTCTGGAGGAAAAAGGACTAGTTTGAAAACAACATACAGTCTATGTTCTAATTGTGCTAACCTGTATTAAATAGTATAGATTGTTTTAGACAAAAATACTGAACCATATTAGCCAAATATCAATCATTCTTATTCCACTCCATTGTTCTAAACAATCTATCAAGGATAATACATAATTGTATCCATTTTGCTTTTACACTGTACGTGAGTCATGTATTTTTTATTTAGGACAAAATGTTTACCTCATTAATGGATGAACTTAACATAAATAAGAGATGCTAGAAATGATTCTTTACTTCTATAGGAACTTGTGCTTTTAAAGATTTATATGCCTTAAACAATAACTGGTAGATAAATTCAAATGTATCTGGAATAAAAACTTCCCTCTCTTTTTAGGTTAAAGTCAGATTTCAAAGGATTTGAAATCCTTTTTTGGCAGTTATACAACATTGCCTTTCTATAAAAATATGTTTGCTTTAATCATAGAACTAACGGAATGAATGGTTATAATTTAACATTACTTTTGTTCTGTCTTCTATATAACTCATTTCAGTGCTTATCATTTACTGTATACTGCAATTCAAGAAGAAACTGTACTCTAAAGTATTTGAGAATGTATATCATTCTACTGCACTGAAGCATGGATGATTTTATTTGACAATGTATTTTCCTGATTCAAAATTACGTTTTACTTTTTTTTTAATGGAATGGGTGAATTTCTGACATTTTAAAAGTTGACTTTTTCAAACATACAAATGTTCTTTTTTTGTAAATTACTTCAGGCAGTGTTGTTTCAATCACAGCCTCTATGGTTGAAATCCCAGTCTCTTGTGGTTGAAATAATGATAACCATCCTTATATGAATCATAATGGCTGAGCTTACCTCTTCCATTTAATCAAGATTTTTAAAGCATGATATGTTGAACAAGTGACAGAAGTTCAGGCTGAGAAAATTACTAAATTATAACTGACTAAGAAGATCTGGGTTTGCCATAGTTAACTATAGAGTAGCCTGAGGAATATATACTGGTAAATGTTCAGATTCTTTATCCACACCATCAATCCCCATACCATGTCTGCTTTTCTCTAATAGAGAAAAATATGCACAATACCTCTTTTGCTTGTTTACAGTAGGCAGTGGTTACAAATGGTCCCTAGGTGGTACATCTCTTAGTATTGCCTGGTTGGCACTTCTCTTGATTTTTTTTTTTCTCAAAGAGAAGTGCTTAGGACAGTTGAGACTAGCTTTTTAAGTGCCAATGTAGGAAGGTGATCCTCATTATAGGCATTTTCAAGCTCATATTATTAAGAAATAGCCAAATCAGAGCACTTTTAATTTTGAAGCACAAGCCCCTGTGTGGTGAATCAAATCAAGGGACATGGATAGTAATATGGCACCAGCATTGTTGAGGGAAAGTTATGTGGTAGGTATCAAGCCTACCCTATTAACTATTCCTAAATTAAAGAAATTCTGCTGTTCCATTTTTATACAATTTGTAAAGTGTATAACACAACTATATATTTGTGGTCAACTATAAGAATGGCAAGCTGTAGAAAGTAATTCAGAATTTAAAAGTTAGCAGCTACTTGGTAGGTCCCTGCTCATAAAGTTTTCATAAAGAGTTTATATAGTTAAATAGAGGACATAAAAGCAATAAGAGGGAACACATGTCCAGGCCCATATCTCAGTTATAAACCCATGTTCATGTCCTATTTTACTTTGGGACAGATGTATGAACGAAGAAGCTATTAAGCAGGTAGACGTTGAAAAAGAATAACCAGTGATGAATTTGAGAAACTCATTGATTTATAGGCAGCTCCAAGAAACTGAAACTGAACACTTTTTTCTATATATTTTTTTTTATTGAAAAAGTTTTCAAATACATGTTTTTCCCCCTTTTCCCCCCCTCTTCCCTAACCCCCCCTCACCACCCATCCCCCCCTGTGACTTCTTCACAACAATAGGCTATTTCATAACTAATTACATACATAATATCTTTCCTTTCCCTTACTCCCTCCTCAGAATACTGACCCTTAGCATATTATTCTTATAACTCCCATTTTTACGATAATCTGCCCTTTTTCTCCTCCCCTAAACTTATAGTGTATTATTACAATTTAACATTTAATCTTTTATATATATTAATATAACATTTTAAAGCGGCCTTCTCCCTACATCCAAATTTAACATTTATTCAGTTCTATCCAATTCCTCCACTCCCCTAAATATATGACTTAAGGATCCTTTTTCTTAGACTAATCCATCAGTAAACTAACCTATTTCAACCCTTCAATTCCTACAAAATCATGCAATACAATTCTAAATATAACCCACTGCCCACTTTACTAAGATATACACATATCTATATATGCATTCCATTTTGTAAAAAGAAAAAAGACAATAACTTTAAATTTATAATCCATATAATATCTTCTTTGGTGTCTTTCCACTGGATTGTTAAATCCATCACCCATAATAGGGTAAAATAACATGCTGGTGCAACAGTTTGTTCAAAATCTTCAATCATCTTCTGCCCCCATCAGTAGTAGATATCCTCGTATATATATAAAAGTAAAAACAACCACCCGAGTGACATTATAATTATATCCATATAGTTATAGTTGTGGTATTCATCAGGATTGTTGATTCCCATCATCCTAATGGGTAACAACCAGATCTTCTGCATGCCCCAGCGTGACTCTCTTGCCTTGTAACTCAAAATAATTATAATATATTTACCAACTGAACACTTTTGAAGAAAGATAATTCAGACATTTGAGCAGAGGTAATCTTTATTAAGGCAAAATTCAGGTAGTATACACTTCTAATAAATAAATAAAAAGGTTAGAAATAGGAAATATAATTTAAGTGGCTTTTGATCTGGTCTGGAGTAAATAAAAAAGACAGTCAGTAAAAGAAACAGTTTCCTAAAAAACTAAATACAAGAGTGGAATACATTATTCATGTAAAAATCATAAACAAAAGAAAAAGAAGGAAAAGTGTGAAATTGAAATGAAGAAACTCATTGTTTAGGGGATTCTTTTTGCAAAGACTGTCAGTAATTATTGATTTAATACTTTGTAATTGATTACTAAAAAAAACCTATCATTTGGTGAACTATTATTTATTTATTTATTTACCTAATGTGACTTCAGAATATCTGAACAATATCTCCAATAATGTCTTTGTGCCTTTGACAAAAAGCCAAAATAAATAGCATATTCAAAATAAATACAATATATAGTTCTTATAGAACTAATATAGTTAGTATATTTCTATAGAATATATATTAGTTCTTATAGAACTAAATAGTTCTATATTAAAAGTCTACTTAAAAACAGAAGCTTAAATGTACATAACTTCTGACTTTTTACGTCTCCACCATTAAGATAATATCATACATGGATAATCATACCAGCATACCTCTGGATATATAGAATAATCATTTTATGTTACAGATTAATAAAGTGATCCTGACCTTATGGAGGATAAATACTCCTAGCATATAAATTCCTTGTCATGCAGGGAAAAGTATTGTGGATTATTTTCAGCACTGACAGCCATAAATATGGGCAGTAAAGAACATATTTTTGAACTCTTTGCTATATTAAAAGCAACATTCTATAAATAAGGAGATTTTGGGAATCACTCATATATATTAAAGGCATACTGTATCTGTATGACAAGAAAAGGCATATGATGCACCTGTTGGAGTAAAGTTGGACCATGGCTTTCTTTAGCTTTGGTGATCCATAAATCATTCATCTGAGATAAAGGGGAAATAAGAAGGAATTATGTTTAATTTCTTTTCTTGAAGATACCAAGTTATCTATGCTGTAACTTTTCCAATACAGTTTACTCAATCCTTTACACTGGGTGTATGGCCAGGTTCTTATTTTCCACAGATATCCCAAGTCTATCTTGCCCTATATTTCATTGATTACAGGTAATCTTGAGAAAGTTTAATGACTCAATACAATTCTGCCATCACTGACTTGTTTTAAAGTTCTCAGACAGCATTAAATGGTGAAATCTGTGCATGTCTTAATAAGTCCAGCTAGTAAAAGTGAAGCAAAACCCAAAATAAAGACAAAATAAATTAGATTTAGGATAATGTTATTTTTTTAAAAATGCCAATCTCAAGAGACATATTGACTGAAATGTCTTCCTGTCTCTGATCTTAAACATTTCTGTCTGTTCCCTAATCACATATTTCAAAAGAACATACTTAGTTCTGTTTTTATTTCCATGAGTATGATAACCAGTTTGAAAGCGTCCTAAAAAGTTCACAATTTTTGAAACAAAAGAAACACACATATTTTACTTCTCCAAATCTGAATGTTATAGATATTAAGTTCCTCAGCACAAAACTGAGCCATAATTTCAAAAGTTCACATCCCAACATTAAATTAAAACCTATGTTTAGTTTGTCTGTGTTATACTTCAACCGTCAAATCCAGAGAAGTATGGTAATTCTAGTAAAACTCTATAACAATTTATGAAGGTCTTTCTATTTGCAAACTAAATCTTTAACTGAGACAAAACCAGAAAATGGTATTGTTTTTCAATATTTGTAGGTAAAATTAAGCATAATTGACTCTGCAGGCCAAATACTATTTCATGGGTAACTTATTAATATGGATATTATTCTACTTATAAACTTTTGAGTTACAAACTCTCACCGATTCTAAAAAAAAATCACCCCTGCCTGCAACTCCATCCTAAAGGGTTATATGCTAGGAGTATTTATTGAGCATAAATACTCAGTTGGGGGAAGGGTAATTGTTTCCTGCCTTCTTCAGACTACCCCTTGCATCTTTTTTTAATGCTTGTTTGGACTTATAAACAAAATAGACTTATAAGCATTCTCTTTGTAACTCTTTTGTAAGTAGAGCACTGCCTGTAAGTTGTAGCTTGATTGTAGCCAAATCAAGGCATTCCTTCATAACTGTTACATAAATAAAAGATATGTTTTAATGATAGCATATTCTTGGGGACTATCTGGATTAATCCCTGCAGTTTTCTTGGCAAGGATTTTCAGGAGTGGTTTGCTATTGACTCCTTCCTAGACTGAGAGAGAGTGTCTGGCCCAAGGTCAACCAGTTGGCATAGTGTCTAAGGCAGAATTAGAACTCCCGATCTCCACTTTAATCACTACACCGAACTGGCTCTCAGGTCAAGTTCTACTGTGTATCAAACCATACTCAGACCTAGTTTTATTTCTTATAGGGTTGAGTCAATATAATTTAAAATAAATTTGATATTAAGTTGATTTAAAGACTGTGTTCCCACATTACACTAATCAAGGCAGTAGTTTGTGACAATAGTTACAACAGTTCGTTTAGTGACTGTTTGAAATTACAATGGAACTGAACGGAACTACTATGGCCATTTTCACACTTACAACCATTACAGCATTCCTCATCCCTACGGTCACACAATCAAAATTCAAATGCTTGGCAACTGGTTCATATTCATGACAGTTGAAGAGTTCTGGGGTGATGTGACCATCTTTTGTGACCTTCTGTCAATCAAAGTCAACGGGGAAGCCTGATTCACTTAACTACGTGTGTTACTAATTTAAGAACTTTAGTGATTCACTTAACAAATGTGGCAAGAAAAGTTGTAAAATGGGACAAAACTCAATTAACAAATTTCTTACTTAGCAATATAAACTCTGGGCTCAATTGTGGTCATAAGTCGAGGACTACCTCTATAGTTTCTTTAAAAATCTGTAATTGGCTAGATTTCTACATAAAAATGATAAAAAATAGATAAAAAATACAAAATGGCTGGGCTAGAAAATTATGTTAAAAAAATAAAAAAAACACATTATTAGTTATAAAACAATGTATATCTCAGACGCTTGGCCACACTTGTGCTGAGCCCTTAAAATCAACTGGAAACACATGGAATGTTTGCCAGATGTGGGTTTATTCCTGCTACAAGCTGGCTACAAGTAACATTGAGCTTTAACATTCGCAAAGTCGGCGCTGAGAGCTTTCGCCTCTCAGCGCCAGTTTTCAAAGCAATGCCCCACCCCTCCAATTGCCTAGGCGCGTGGCGGTGGCTCTCTCAGCTGTTCTGCGGTCTGAATGAAACAGGCTGCCCGCTCGCCACTCCTGATGTCATCCGATAGCGCTGTAAGTCCAACTCGCCCAATCAATCACCTCGTGCCACCACCACCAATTGTGTCCCTGTCTTTGTTGCAGCTTTCCCCCTCGTGCGTTTTCTCTCTGCAGGCCCTCGCGCCCCCCGTGTGTTTTCTCTCTACAGCCCCTTCCACCCACCCGGCTTCCCACATTTCCGTCTCATTTGTGGCTCCATGTGTTGAGCTGCGGACATGGCTCGACAATATGATCCTATTTTTATTTTTAAATATCATATTATATTACTTCAGACCAATAGCATCATTAATTTTATAATTGTCATTGAATATTCAGGGAAAGTTACATTATATGTACAAAATTTACCAGTATGTTGGGCATGAGCCAATATATTCATAATCAGTCTCTCAAGCAACAGAATGGAATTTTTAGCGCATTAACGTCTATTGGGGCCAGTTTAAATTAACACTAGTATCACATTTGTTCCCACTCAAAATATAGATTTACGAAGACATTCAATGTCTGTAACTATTTCTGTTTTTTCAAAAAAAAGAATTATGTCAATTGAAAGCAATATGATCATAATGTCTATTTTCATAATATAGAAACATGAAATTCTTCAGATGCAAGAACATCTTTTATTTATAGATTCTGTATCACCAGACACATTATTAATAGAACACTTTTCACATATCTTCTAATTGTGTCAAAGTGAATACATGGAACAAAATCAGAATTCCACATGCTACTCCTTCATGTTTAATTAGGGCCTATACAATACAGGATACAAAGGTATAATCTGTTTGCACTTGAATGGTAATGTTAAATAATATTAACAGTCCAAAATATTAATATGCATTTTATTTCATGATAAGGTGAGGATTTCTCATTTGCTATCTGTTTGTTACACCTAATTTCAATGTTATTACTTTTCTGATATAAGTGATTGGAATCAACTGAAGGTCGCTCTCATGATATCCTTATTTGACAAAAGGCAGGTAGTCCTTGATTTATGACAATTGAGCCCAAAATTTTTGTTGCTAAGTGAGACATTTGTTAAGTGAGTTTTGCCTCATTCTATGACCCTGCTTGCCAGTTGTTAAGTGAATCACTGCAGATGTTAATTTAGTAACACGGTTGTTAAGTGAATCTGGCTTCCCCATTGTCATTGAAGCTTGCAAAAGGTGATCAAATGACCCTGGGACATTGCAACCATCATAAATATGAGTCAGTGGCCAAACATCTGATTTGTGATCACAGGACTATGGAGATGCTGCAACGATTGTAAGTATGAAAAATGGTCATAAATCACTTTTTTCACTGCTGATGTAACTTTGATTGGTCACTGAATAAACTGTTGTAAGTCGAGGAATACCTGTAGTCCTCAAACCTGAATGGAAAGTTCTTTATCTTTTCATTTCATTAAAGATTTCTGACAAATGTTGAAAATCATAAAGCTCAAACTGTTTTAGTTGAGACAAAGTGGCATGGCACACCCTTATGCAAGTTTTTACCTGTGGTGCATTTATGGAAGAGCTCAATATATCATAAAAAATATGCCCTGGTCAAAAATCTGGACTTTTCTTGCATTTGGGATGGTAGGGGAGTGCTGTTGAAGGACAAAATTAATGCTGTCAAAATTGCAGATTCTTTTTAAATTCCTGAACCTATCTCTTCAAAACAGCCCTAAGATTTGCCCACTCCATTTTTGAAATGTGGACCTTGCCATGCTACTCAAACTTGAGATGTTCCTTGACCCAATGGAACTACATTCTAGGTCTAGTTTAATACTGATGATTTTTATAATGCAAACAGTTAACCAACCAACACAACTTTCACTTGGCTGTCTATTCTTGAAAAGTTAATTCAAAGGCAGAAATCAAAAAAATTTCTATATCAACTAACAGATTATAGCTTGACTCTAAGTTCATTAAATATTTAGGTGGCGTGCTTGTCAGGGTAGATGGCTGGAATATCCACTCACCCTGATTTAGGGTATTTTTTTAAAAAAATGTGTTCTGCATTCTACATTTGGGTTGCACTTTGTGCTTTATTATGTGTTCCCATAATTTCTTTTTGTTTAGAAATCTGATGTACAATATGATGGGGTGGGTTTTTTCCTCCTATGGTTTAGATCCTGTAGAAGCCAAATATTTTGCAGTATGAGAAAACACGGAAATAATTGCTCCGGAATGTTAATGGTTATAAGTGTGCAGCAGTATAAGTAATTGCAATGAAATACAGTACTAAAGAACTAAATGAAGAGCGGAACCCACATTAACAATGTGTCATTTCGCTTTTGCTGCTGTTTGCAAATTCCTCCTCCACTGTTAGTTTATTCTTGCAGCATTTGCTGAATATGCACCACCTTCATCTGTTTTTCTAGAGTCACACTGCTGTACAGAAATGACTGATCTGTTTAGAGTTTTCCCTGAGCTTCCAGCATTCATTGGTTAATGTTTATTTCCTGCTTTAGCAAACCAGATCACAGTGATGATGTCAGCTCTCCAGACTGAACAGATGAAACGCTGCATGTAAGAAACAGAACTTTATTAGATAAATAAATTAATATAACATCCCTTTCAGATTAAGCCTATAGAGGTTTGTAAATACACAAACTATGACTAAGAACTACATGAATGTAAGCAACAAAAGGAAGAAGCCTTAGAAGCCTTAGAAGATTAACATTAATTGTTTCCATAACACTGTAACTACCTCCTGGAAGATCTGAAACTTCATTCCCTCTGTGTAGTTGGATACAGAATGTTAATAGAATCATAAGAAATAAAAATATTGAAAATGAAGAGAAAGACCTAATAAATTATTAGTCTTTCAATTAAAACAGCAAATAATAATAATAATAATCAAGCAAGTTCTGATTTAACAAGAACAGAATTTTTTTAAAAAATTAGTATCTGTTTTATCCTGTTGACAATAACCGTTGAATAAGACATTAATTCTTATTTTTTGTTATATATTTTTTCTAATAAAGTTGCTTATAAAGTTATACTCTCCAGAAATAAAAATACTGCTGTATTAAATCTATGAGCACAAGAAAACTTCCTATCCTGATGGTTATCTAGTAGAATAGTACCAGATATACATTATTTTTTTTGTTTCTATTAACACTGAATGTTTATATATTTTTTTCAAGCTTTACAAAACAGTGAAGACTGTCAAAAGTCTGCTAATTGGCCAAGTTGTTAGCTGGTTTCTTTGTTTAATGTTGATGCCAAATTTTTGACATGTAGAGTACATATTACTTCTAATTCACCATTTTGTGCTATATGATTTTATTAAAAGGTAAAAAGCCTTGATAATATTAGCTTATTAACTGATTAATAGATATAAATTAGCAACATTTCTGCATCAAATCTGTGCAGAAAAAGCTACTGATACGGCACAATGGAAGGTTTTGGAGCCCATTTTGCTCAAATGTGGATTTCCTTTTCTTTTTATTAATTGAATTAAATGTGGTTTCATGAAAGATTATAACAAATGAAATTATCTCTTGATCTATCAAGATGTTCTATTGAATGCATCAAGGATTGCATTCATTGCACTTTAACTATTCTTAAATTAAGACTGATAAGAACCATTGGCCTCTCTTATCAGGTAACTGGAAGTCCTTTTTTTAGCATAACAATAAATGGAATTATTATTACATGATAATTTACTTTAATATATCACTATAAAATGGGTTGATGTAGCACAATCACTTGGCAAATTATCAGAGTATTCAATTCACTGATGTTTCATCTCCTTTCTATATGTTCTAAGGCTGTGATGGTGAACTTATGGCACATGTGCCATACGTGGCATGCAGGCCCTCTCTGTGGGCACGCAAGCCATCGCCCCAGCTCAGCTCTGCCGTGCATGTGTGTGCCTCCCGCCGTTCAGCTGGTCTTCAGGTCTCTGCTGTGCATGTGTGTGGGGGCGGGGCACATGCAGGGGGACCATGCAAGCATGCGCAGGGTAGAATGCATGTGGGGGCAAAGGTGCATGTGTGGGGCACATGCACAGGACTGTGTACACATTGCATTTTCAGGTTGCACTCGCACATGTTTTCTGAGTCCTTTCTAAGGACCTGAAAAAAGAATATTCTGTTGTTTGATGGTATTAAAAGGTCTTATCACAAGATGTTAGCTGTTCCCAGTAAAGCTGGATTTTGCAATTGAATGCTGGTCATTTTGATGCCCATAATGTTCAAGTGGTGCTCCAGATGTTTTGGGAATGCACCCAAGAAACCTATTACTGTTAGTGTTATTTTTGCTTTCTTTTGCCAAAGTCATTCTATTTATGTATTTTGTGATTTTGTCCACTTTTTTCCATTCTGCTCTCTCTAGGTACTGCTATATCCGCTATCCAGACTTTTTTGTATTTTTTATTGACATTGTGAAGTCTGAGCAAGTGTCTGTCTGTTTGAATTCTAAAGTCTCAGAGTATTTAAGCTTCTTCATTTTCTACTGCAGCAAAATGATATTTTGCAGGTATTCCAATGCACCATTGTGCTACTTTGTCAGGCCATTGTTTGTAGTCAGACTCTATGATCTTCTTGCAGCAGCTAACAAAGTAATTTGTTATTATTGTATTCACAAAAAAGGGGAAATCATAGCTGTGAGTTCTTTAGCAGGTATTGGTCTTCATGCGCATCAACATTTTCCCAAAATCTAAGATATCATAATGTATTGGTATAGTACAGTGTGGATCCAAGCAACATGGCCTTTTGTAACTGACAAATGGAAATGTTGTCAATGATTATATTGTTATTATTTCTACCTAGTTATGTGGGAGCTTCATCACTTGAGAGTTTCAATAAAAGATTGGACTGCCATTTGTCAGGGTCTCCTGCTTGAGCGGGGGGTTGAGACTAGATGACCTATAAAGTCCCTTCCAACTCTGTTAATCTGTATGAGTTAGTTGGGCTGAAAGAGTGTGACTGGCCATAACTCATAGGATCCCAGTTTCTAGGCAGCATCTTAACCACTAGAACAAACTGTCTTGTAAAGGATATCTGTGTTGGGTAGGAATCGAACCTGGGTCAACTGCTTGGAATTTTAAAATATTTCCAGTGTAAAAGGCTCTAAAGCATATTTAAATGTTGCTGGATGAAGGCACAAATTTAGCCTATATTCATATGTTACATTTACACTTTTCAATGATTCTAGTTTGAAATTATCAGACATTTCTTTTCTTTCTAATTAATGGATTAGTTGATGTATTGATATTTTAAATTAACTTCCTAGTCAAGTTTTTAAACCACTTGAATTGTCAAACTGCAAAAATGGCAAAAGTAGCACAGCATTTAATTATAACACCTGCTCATTTTACAATTCAGACCAAATTGTATTAGTAATATCTAAATATTCATAATTACAATTGGCATTGAAATGTGTTTTGGAATGATTCCAAATCTACAGTACTCTTTCCATAGAAAATTAAAGTATTGCTAAGGTGAATATTGGTTATTCGCAAAAATGTTGGTAGCATTAGAATATCCCATATTAACCAATCAGTGGATAAAGTGTGTTTCCAATGTTTCTAAATAAAATTAACAGTTTTTCACTGAAACAGATACTTCATTAGAAGTGTAGAATGATGTAAGAGACATCTACACATATGATATTATGTAGCATGACTACTGTCCTGTTTCCTAATATGTTTATTAATACTACCCTGTTTCTCCGAAAATAAGACATCTCCTGATAATAAGCCCAATCAGACTTTTGAGCGCATGGGCTAAAATAAGCCTCCCCCCGAAAATAAGCCCTCCCTGAAAATATTTAAACACAGAATTGGAAATTAGTTAAGATGGCAAGAGGAGCCCCATCTTGCTCCACGCACCCCAAAATAATAAGACCTCCCAAAAATAAGCCTGCTTATTTCAGGTTCAAAAAAATATAAGACAGGGTCTTATTTTCGGGGAAACACGGTATTTGGTTTTGAAGAGAGTAATGTAGGTTTTTTTAAAAAAATATGTGATTTTGAATCAAATAGACCATGTTTGGAATTTTCGGTACAGAAAAAACTATGGAATTTGCACAAAGTGTTGCAACAACAACAAAAAAAGAGTACTGTTTTACAATGGAAAAGCAATGCCACCCTGGATTTAGGCTTGGATTGATATATCTTTGCTCTTTGCTTCTGAACCGTCTCTATGCAATGAAAGAAACGGATTAATATTGTTCCATATTTTCTTTAGAAACCGATCTTTCGAAAAATAAATATAATTTGTGAGGGGTTTTTCCCCCTTTCATTTCTTTTTTTCCCCTTTCTGCATACTCAAGCGATAACATACGCGTGTAAAAAGAGGAAGAACCCTGAGTTCGCATTTTCTTGGAAAACTTTAGAAAAGTACAGCAAAATGCGAAGGTGGGGTGGGGGGAGAGGTGGGAGTAGACGGAGAAGTATGGGCTTCTGGACTTCAGTGCCACGCAGGGCAGGGCTCCTTCTGGTTTCTAGTTACTTAGAAACTCGGGGCTTTCTTCGAGGGAGGCGGGCGAGGGGGCGGCGTTTTGGAATCTAGTTAATTCATATGTTCTGGCAGGAGGAAGAGCCTCGTTCTCGCCTGCCCGGCAATCCGTAACAAGGGAACGGGCTCTTAAAGGGCAAGGCCATGCCTGCCTGGCTTGACAGAGTCCTTTGATCCAAAGAAGCCAAAGGCTTCCTGTAGACAACTTGTCGGTCGCCAGGCGTTGAGGAAGACATGCGCGTCCCATAATGGAGATAAAGGATTCGGGCAGCGTGGTGCTGACAGCCTACCATTCTTACACTCCATCCCGGCTGCCGAGCAGGGTGGAGCAGAGCTTTGTTCCAGAGAATCCCCCAAGCCGGTCTTCTCTCAGGTAAAGTGGAAGGGGGGAAAAAGCGCTTGGTCCGACCAGACGTGGTTATTTTATTTTATTTTATTATTGCCCGGGCGTTCGGCTCTTCCCTCGGCTGCCTGCCTGGCGGACGCTGCCATTGCGGGGAAGTTTTGAGTCGCCCTTCGGGAGGAATCCCCCCACCCACCCTCCCTTCGCCGCCGTCTTTCAATCTTTCAATCGGGGAGCTGCAGTTAGTTGCTCCGGCTTTTAACGCCGTTCCGCTCTAAGGCGCGACCTGAGGGAGCCCGTCCACTCCTGAAGGAATGCGCGGTTCTTCTGGTGGTGCCCTGGCGAGGGGAAGCTGTCTGTCTGTCTGTCTGTCTGTCTGTGTGTGTGTGTGTGTGTGTGTGTGTGTGTGTGTGTTGCGCAAATGGCCAAATGGCTCCGTTTCAAGCACCGGAGAGAGCTTGCAGATCAAGTTTGTTTGCTAACCGAGATTAGCCTGGAGATAACCTAAAAAGTAATGAGGGGACAGAGAGCGGAAGGGACGCGGAAATGGTCACTTATTAAGAAGAGGCTCAGTTCCGAGTTAGGGAATCAGCTGGCAGACGGAGCGTCCCTCGCCTTCAAACAACCCTCAAGCTATTCCCTCTCCCCATCATTTCAGAACTAGGCTAACGAGACTAGCGGCCAGAGGAAGGATTTAGGATTGCGGTTAAGGGGGGGGGGGTCTTCTTATTTGCGCACCTGTTGATTTTATAAATACATCTGTCTAGATGTAATTTATAATGCTCAGTTGTGCTCATTCCGAAAGCAGGTAACCAGTCATTCGACTAGCAATCCATCAATTGAGTTAAAACGGTATACAGGATTCTCAACACACACACACACACACACACACACACACACACACACACACACACAGACTTTGTTTCTTCCTTCTCCTGCAAGGTAAAGCATTTCACAATATTCGTGTGTATCTTGGAGACATTCCTAGCATTTGTCCCAGATAAAATTGCTGATAGAGGAAATAGTTTGGGTAGTATCTTCACCAGCAACACCTTTTTTCGACTGGGCGAAGCTGACCTTTCTTCCCCCTTGGAAATCTGAGTTTGGATAGCCTCTGCAAATTGAAACAATTATAAAAATGGAGATGGTAGGGTTGAAGTTATTCCACTTTGCCCTTGAAATGTGGATATTGGTTGCTTCGAAAATAATACAAAACGAATAAATCAAAGGTAACAGAATCACAATACTACAATGTTCCAGACCTAGTACCGATATTAGCGATAAATTAGTTTATTAACTGGATGCAATTGATTCACTCATGTTGCTTACTCAGCACTTTAACAATGACCAGTATAGGCATGACATGGCCAAACTAATCTAATCAAATAGCCTGTCACGATAGGTTAAATATTTGGATAGGGTAGTTTCCAATTGGACTTTTTAAATAGCTTTTTTAAAAATTTTATTTTATTTTATTTTTTTAATTTGATTTATATGCCGCCCTTCTCCGGAGACTCAGGGCAGCTTACAATCCGTTAAGCAATAGCCTTCATCCTTTTGTATATTTATACAAAGTCAGCTTATTGCCCCCACAACTGGGTCCTCAATTTACCTACCTTAGAAAGGATGGAAGGCTGAGTCAACCTTGAGCCTGGCGAGATTCGAACCTGCAATAATTGCAGGCAGCTGGTCTTTTAAAGCCTCTTCTCTCTCTAGTTCTGATTTTTCTATCCTTTATACTTTAATGATGTCCATAAAAAGACACTATTTTGTATTATACCATAATTCTATATTTGTTTACTTTATAGTTAAAGACACTGCATGCAATAGAAGTTTCAGTCTAAGAATTGGCATAATTATAATAGCTGTATTATGTATGTGTGTTTGTATAATACCTGTTAGCTGCTTGTACAATCTAGAAATGGTTGGAGAGAAAAGAAATAGTATATTCCAGGTATAATAACCTGGATCATCCAGATGTTTTGCATCAATCATATGCTAGTATGTTGTATTGCTCAGGTTTAGTTTTTTTTCTCTTCACTTTTGGCATAAGAAGGAGAACTTTAATGCTTTAAGCATCTAAGACTCTAATGTTGGCCAAAAAGAAGAGTTTGTTAATAAAATAGATAGTTGTTGTTTGTCTTGCAGTACCAACCTTGACCATGAAGTTGTATGTGTGTGTGTGTTTGGTCTGTGTATGTCGCGTGCGTGTATATGTGTAAAAAACTGCAGAAGGGAAGTATTGAATATCTGGAATTATAAATTGACATAATTCTTGTAGTGCTCTTACATATAAGGAATGCACCACCTCAGCCCAAAGGTAAACTATTTAAACTATTACTGTTTGTTTTGTATATCTCTACCTGTCCTTTGAGGAGCACAAGATGATGTAATGTAAGGTCAGCCTCTCATTTATCTTCATTCTGTTCCTGTGAGATAGGCTGGAAGAAGAGAAAAGGACTAGCTAAAAGTCAGGCTAGAGAATTTTCTGATCAAATAATGATTTCAAATTGTATCTTCCTGGTCCAGTTCAAGATTGGATCTCAAGAGAGAGAAAAAGAAATGTTACCTAGATCTGATAGGAGGTAGTATAGATAGTCCTCACTTACTGACTGCCTCGTTCAGCAACTGTTAAAAGTTATCATGGTGCTGAAAAATATAACGTTATGATCTATAGCTGCATTTACAACCTTTATAGTATCCATCAGTCACATGATTGCCACTGCAGTTTATTAATACATGACCTGTGCTTAACCTATTGTCCCCCCCACAAATGCAGAATGGCAAAAATGGAAAACAAGGGATGAGAAACGAGGTACAATTGGGAATGCCCATCAAAAGCAATGTGCTGCCAGTGACAGCTCCAGCACACTATGTAAAAGCCTGTTGTATTCCCCATTGTGTGTCTGCTTACTCTCTTGTAATCCCTTCCTCCCCAATATCTATAGTCTATGGAGGAAGCAGGAAAAAAAATCTATAGGCAATCTTTCCTGTGCCTGATCTTGTTACTCTCCTCTCCACAAAGCAAAGAGATTGTAGAGAAAGGGATTACAAGAGAATAAGCAGGCATTCAATTGGTACTACACCAGGCTATTTATAGAGAGTACTTATGGCTGCAGGTGCCAGCATATTGGTATTGATGCCCCATTATATGCTGGCTTTTCTTTTGTAAAATAAACATTAGTTCACTAATGTTAATTATCCATAAGTAAGTAAGTGGGAAATCATGTGATTGTGACTGTGCTTTCCAGTTTGAAACTGACAAGACTAATCAGTTTTACACTTTTTTTTTTTTTTTTGCCTCATAACAACTATCCCACCCTTACCCTCAGGATGAACATTCCAAAGGCTGGGGGAATTGTTAGGAGTTAGTATTTAGCAACTACTTCACTTATTAATGGAGTTATTGATTCCCAACTTTGGCTGCTAAATGAGGACTACTAGTATTCCTATGCATCTTTTGTTACTATTGTTGATTCTGCTTAGGAACAGAAACACTATACAAAAAGAACCTATATACAAAGCTTCTCCAAACTTGTGTCCTCCGCACTATTTGGGACTACAACTTTGAGAACTCCATTAGAACAGTTCCTTTTTATCCTGCCAATCAATTAAGATCCAATGATCTCATTCATCAAGCAACCCTAGAGAGGGTATTCTCAGTAAAAGCACTCCAGTTGTGGAATTTCCTCTTTGTTCAGTTATGATTGGCACAGAGCCTTATGAGATTTTTATGCCAGTTTAAGACATTCACTCAGCCTTTTGTTTCAATTTAAATGTACTGTGCCACATTTATTATTTTGCATTCTGATTTTCACTTGTAATGCTTACTGTTATTTGATTCACCTCCCAAGTGATCAAAACATACTCATTCACTTATTGTTGAAACTTATTATTATTATTAGCCAGGCAAAAGAGGGAATGGAAACTAAATCTGAAAGTTCTCTCTATGATTTCCCCCTGCCCTACTAAAAGAGACCCCTTCCTATTTGTGTGAAGAACAGTCTGGATCCAATTTAAAAGTATAATTTTACTCCTAAAGTACCAGTTAAGGAGAATCAGTTTACATGCTTTCCAAAACAGATTCAAAATTGGCTAGAATTCTAAACTTTTCTGAAATATTCCCGAAGAGTTACAATATGATATACAATCTGTAACAAATATATGTGCAAGTAAAATGTTATAACAGGGGCTCTATGTGAGATAATATGAGCAACACGTTTCATGAGTTCCTGCAAAATTCAGAACACCAACAGGGCTTTGGAATGGCTGTCCTAGTGAGGTTGCCCACTTCCTGCAGCTGTCTGGTTGCAATAGCTAGTTATTGCCATATGGGCAGTCAGAAACTCCATCTGTGTTTCCAAAACATGCTGTGCAAGGTTATATTACCTCAGCATTGGCCTAGCGGAATGCAGAATGCATGAAACAAATGAACTGGTGGTGTCAGACTTCAAAAGACTAGATGCATGAATGTTTTCCAAATCTTTTTTTAATAAATACTGTCATATTAATTCTCTTACTTCTTCCTTATTTACGGTCCCTATTGGTTCATTTGCAGACAGTAATCTACTTACTGTCTAATGGATCAAATTTTCTATAGTAGTAGTAATAATAATAATCTAAGAAAGCATTAGAGAACATCAGAAAATATCAGATTTGAAATTTGAAGTTGAAAGATTATGGCATAAACTGGTATGGGTGCTCCCTGTGGTTATTGGCACTCTGCGTACCAAATGAAACAATTTTGGACGGAACTTAGAAAATCTGCGTATTGACAACATTTTCATCTGTCAATTACAAAATGCCACATTGTTTACATTATGACATCTTAGTTTGTGGAAAGAACTTCATACATATGAAGACCAGTTAAAGTACTGATGATTTTATATTGTTGTGCAGAAAATAATCATCTAAACTCTTTTGCTTGTGTTTGCTGAAGAAGTAAAAACTTTAATGTGGAATTATTGCAAAAAATTTACACTGATGTCCGAAGTTACTGAATTAAGTATGTGCCACATTGCATTAGTGTATGGTGTTACATAGAGAAACAAAGATTTTTAAATTCAGACAATAGGTTTTCCAGAATTGAGATGGCTTTCACCTGTACAGCCAAAGTTTCATTTCAACAGAATAGCTATGCCTGAAATTAATGATGAACTTATGATATGTCATGACAGGTCTAGAGAATAGCCTGTGTGAAATAGGCTGTTTTCTGCAGCTGAAGCATCAAGGAGATTTGCCCTGACCAGAACTGGAGGAAGGGTCTTAACTGTCTCAATTGGCAGCTGATTTCTAGAAATTGCAGAAATCTCTCCATTTATTTTAACAAAATAATACTGCTGTTCTGTCTTTTAGAGGCAGGAGGCACTTTATCAGAATGTTTTGAAACATGAAACTTGATCAAAAATGCTGTTGAGGCAAAAGACTTCTTTGAAATTGGACTGTGTTTTTTTTTCTATTCCATCATCTTGAAAGCTGTAAAGAAGACAGACAGCTTTCCAGATTTTAGCTCCCAAAGTTTAGCATTATCTTTTATTTTAAGAATGATTCGTTGAATCAAGAAAGTTTCAAAACCATGATTTTTGAAGATTAAGCACACATGACATCAGCTATGCTTTAGTCAACAAATGCAAAGACTTCTAAGCAGTTCCTTCTGACCTCACTATTTTAGGAGAAAGCAATGTCATGGCTGAGGCTATAATATCTTGTGTCTTTATAATGAGCACAATCAGTATAAAATTCTCTATTCTAATATTTATCATATATATTTATGTTCATAGGCGGCAGTGGGGTTCAACATTTTTTACTACCGTTTTTGTGGGTGTGGCTTGGTGGGCGTGGCATGGCTTGGTGGATGTGGCAGGGGAAGGATACTGTAAAATCTCCATTTCTTCCCGATCAGCTGGGACTCAGGAGGCAGAGAATAGATGGGGGCGGGGCCAATAAGAGGTAGTATTTACCAGTTCTCTGAACTACTCAAAATTTGTAAATAAATATAAGATATTTATACTGCTTTATATTGCTATTTATACTGCTTTATAGATTTTTCCAAAATACTTTTGTTTTAGGATTTGGCATTCTTGGATCTTTCATAAAATACTATTTTAGCTCCATGAATAAATTCAGAGGAAAAGTAGCAACAATAATCCTAAAATAAAATATTAACTTGATGTGGCTAAAACAGAAGTCCAGCCTTTTTACCTCTATAGGAGTGGTTCTCAACCAGAGGTCCACGGACCTCTGAGGGGATGTGATGTTGTCACAGGGAGTCCACAAAAGGTTGAAGAAATGTTATGATTTAAATTTTGAGTTAAGTCTTGGTGGTTCATGGCCATGCTTCATGCCCACAAAAGACCATTTAAAGTGGGTCCATGGTGAAGAAAACTGTTGAGAACTATTGCTATATGGTTTTGGGAATAATACAGCTTTTTTCCCTTCTGCTTTCAGAATCAACTCATTTATTTTCAACATATATATACTGCTTGCCATGCAAATCTTTCTTAAGTGTTAAGCAACAGTGAAAATGCAACATAAAATGTGACTAAATAAAACACACAAAGCTATATAATCATAGCCATGACATGACAAGCACAGGATATCATGAAAAATGAGGATAGGAAAAAAATCCTGAAGTGTAATTATGTTGCCATATATACAGTAGGTTATCTAGAAGAAGGAAATATTACCTTCTATTTCATTTGTGCTTGTATTGTATTTGATTTTTAAATATATGGAAATAAAGCATGCATTCACAATTAGCGAATGATAAGTGCATAATGCTCTGGAAAAACTTCATAAATCAAATAGGGATTGCTAATACATCAGTACCTTTGTGGAAATAAAATAAACTGATTAACAATTCACAAAGCTATTGCAATTTTCAATGGAAAGAAGTTCTTAAATATTAGATATGCAGAAAAATCAATATGAATTTGAAAACAGTAATTCTTATTGAAATATTTTCTTAAATTCACAATGTAGTGGTTCCATAAATTATAAACGGAACTGGCTTCATAATTCATTGTCATCTTCTTTATTTTATATTGTTTCTCATAAACACAAAATTTTGGCAAACTTCCTTTGTTACTGTAATTGAGGATATTAATCTAGCTTAAAATGATTCATCTGTATTTCTTGAAGGAGTTTATTCCCAAATACATTTTTTTTGCTCTATCAGGTGATATATTTCTCTTTACAGAAATAAAATCAATGTATCTACCGATCTTAATCATTCATTATACACAGTGTTATATACCACAAAATATGTGTTCCTCGCATTTATTTACATATTTCGTAAACTCTCTTACACAGTGATAAAAATTAGCTCATAATGTCCAGTTGAGAAAAAACAGTCATTGAATTATAGTATCAGTACATTGGATGAAAATAAGAAATGATATTTAATGCTCAACTCTTTTTACAGTTGGATCATTGAGAAATTTATGTGTGTACATATGGAAGTCAGTAAGAAGGTCAGTATGTTAGCTGATTTACAAAATGTGTTATAAAGTGAAAAAGCCTTAATGAAGAGAGGGGTAAGACATTTAAAGAATAAAAGGTAATATATGAAACAGTGTATGGAAGAGGTGGAACAAGGGTCACTTTGAGAAATGAAAGGCTGTTGAGAAGAATATTGTTGAGATAAACTAGTTTTAGATGTTTTCTTTTTCTTACCTCCAGCCTTTATTTTGGATTACTATTTCATGCTTCCTTTTGCAGTCTGTATAATGTTGCTTATTCCAAAAGTGAATTATTTGGTGTATGTGTGTGTATACACCCAAACACACATAAATATACCTATAACACAAAATATTATTGAGATTATCTTCTATCTACCATTTGATTGACAAGCTGCAGAAGAAATTTGTTAGTTTAAACTGCAACTTTTCTAAAAGTATGGTTCAGGTATTGCTGTAAAACAAGATTATAAACCAAGCAGTGCTTAAATTGCAGCTTCCTGATTTGAGTGTCATAGGAAACCTTTGGTATATAAGAATTTAGGAAGGTGGTTTTTGTTTTTGTTTTTTGCTTATGCTCATCTGCAATAATTCACCCAAACCTGTGACGAAATGAACAGTGGTAATACAGCCCAGTTAAGGAATAGTAATAGCCAAATATGGTCCTTGATTTATAGCCATTCATTAGCAATCACTCAAAGTCACAATGGCACTGAAAAAAGTGACTTACAACTGGTCCTTACACTTACAACCATTGCAGTATTCCAGGGGTCGTGTGATCAGAATTCAGGCACTTAGCAATGATAGTAGCATTCCAAAATCTTACGATCATCATTTGCGACCTTCCCAGATGACTTTTGACAAGCAGTCAATAGGGGAAACTGGATTAGTGTAATGACCGCATGGTTCATTTAACTGCAGTGATTTGCTTAACAACCATGGCAAAAAATATAGTAAACTAAGGCATGTCTCACTTAACGCCTGCCTTGTTTAACGCTGGAAATTCTGGTCCCATTTTGGTTGTAAGTTGAGGACTACCTGTACTACTGGTTTACAACAATAGCCAATTGCTTTGTGCTTCACCCTTTTTAGATAGATGAAATAATAAGATAGAATTCAGGACTCTTACTTCAGGCATCATTAATTGAGCATTTTAAATAATGGTATCTATTTTAATCTTTAGAAAAATATGTTCCAAGCACATTGCAAGGCTACTTTATCATGCAAACAGTTCATGGCATATTGTTTCATGAACAACCATTCCTATATATTTCCTTAACAAACATTGATATGGAGAAAATCCACCAAGAAAATGAAAGGTTCTTTGGTGATTTTCAGCAGCTTCGTTCTACAGTTCCATTTGAGATACAAATGATGTCAAGACCCTTCTGTTGAGGTGCCGTGTAAACAGTCTTAGATTATTCTTGAAGTTGTTCATTAGATCATAAACTCATCAGTAGACGGGAATGGAATGATTTCAAGTGTCACTTTTTAAAAGTGTATCAAAGTTAAATATAAACATGTGTTTTTCTGAATTATGTATTGGTTTAAAAAGCTATGTAATTTTGAAAAATAGATGAAATAAAACAGAAGTCAAGATAGAGAAATATGAAATGTCTGTATTTCATTTGGCTTGGGCAAATAGTGAATGGCTTTTTTTAAAGAATGGGATGTAAAAGTCACTTTTTAACCAGAATTTTGCAAGCCATTTGTTTTTTTCAATTACAAACTATTGTTAAATTATATAGGAAGTAACACTTATAATTAAACTAGACAATTGTAGATTCAATTTTTCGTATTCACTCTATAGACTGATTCTTTGAGACACTGACTAAGGAAATGCAGTATTTATAGTCTTGATAGAATTTCATGTTATGATTGAACTTCTCTGGCTTCTTTAGCATTAGTGCCCTGCTGATTTCCCTGGTGCCTTCATATGCAGAACTTATGAGAAACATCTGGCACTGTCTTTTTGATCAGCTTGTTTGGTTAAACATTTGAGCAGCTGCCTTCCATTTATTTTAACAATGTCACTTACTATACATTGATTAAATGTGCTTGAAGTACTTGCAGAAAGAAGAAAAGGTTTATTTCTAAAAATGGATTCAAGTGTGTATATCATTATATTCCAATGATTTTATTAAGAATTATATTAAACAGAAAAAAACAATCAAGATAACTCATACATACATACATACATACATACATACATACATACGTGTGTGTGTGTGTGTGTGTAGATCTTTGGTTATTCGGGTTTTCTCCCGCGGGAGAAAGCCCGAATAACCAAAGACCTACATACAAACACCTGCGAAAACCTCAGAAAACATATATATATATATATATGTGTGTGTGTGTGTGTGTGCAGAATTATTAAACATCACCACCAATACTATCCCTTATTTAAGTATTTAAGGCGCTCCCATGTAACACGTCTCCTGCGCGAGCTGCACTGGCTCCCGGTGGTCTCCCGGTGCGCTTTAAGGTGTTGGTTCTCATCTTTAAAGCGCTCCATGGCTTAGGGCCAGGGTATTTGCAAGACCGCCTGCTGCTACCGATAACCTCCCACCGGCCAATACGCTCTCACAGAGAGGGCCTCCTCGGGGTGCCGTCGGTCAGGCAATGTCGGCTGGCGGCCCCCAGGGGGGCGAGCCTTCTCTGTGGGGGCACCCGCCCTGTGGAATGAGCTGCCTCCTGGAATACGATTGATCCTGGACCTCCGGACCTTCCGTAAAGCCCTGAAGACATTTTTATTTCATCAAGCCGGCCTAGCCTAAATGGTTTTTAATTGGGATTTTAAATTTTATGGATTTGGGGTTTTAAATTGGGTAGCCAATTATTTAATTCTTTTAATTATCTTAACTTTTGTATTTGTATGTTTTTTAATTTTGGCTGTTCACCGCCCTGAGTCCCTTCTGGGAGAAGGGCGGTATACAAATTAAATTAATAAAAATAAAATAAAAATAAGTATCCAAAAATAATAATATAAATATTACAACCTAATCCATTACAACATTGAACATTTCCAGAAGAGAAACTATCCAATCCATATAACTATTAAATATTACTAAAAGTAGCAATTCACAGTCAAGCCAATTGTGTGCTTTTTTATCTTCTTCCTCCCAGCCATCTTTAAATCCTACAATAAAACAAAGCAGATTTTCTTTCCTCACGAGAGGATTTTTCCGATTAGTTCAAAGTCTTTCTTGAAATCATTCTCACAAAGCCTTTGAAAACAACTCTAAAGTCACTTCTTTGCTTGGTACTGCAAAAAGTTACAAAAAGCATTTAAAAAGCTGTAAAAACATATCATAGTTATGGTACTAAGATGCAGTGGCTGTTAAGTGGATCACCATGTGACTGTATTTAGTTTTATGACCTTTTTTACACAGTCATTAGATAAATACCACAGTAGTTAAAGAAGTCTGTTTTCTCCAATGGCTTTTTTTTTTTTTTGCCGAAAAGCAGAAATAAACTCTGAAAACCCATAAAATATGTTGAAAATCAGAGTTAGGTGACTGAGGGATGCTACCAATGGCATACCTAAATGCAAGCCAGTTTCCAAAATGCAATCGTCAGACTGTGTGTCCATCAGAACTTTGGAAATAGTTATAAACAGCTATGCTATATTAAGCCACCTTGTTGTTTAGTGAGGACTACCATGGTTTCCTTTCTTAGTAAATAGATTGAAGGGAAACTCATCCAGAGCCTTGTAAAAGCCCCTCATTGTTCAAAGGGTTATATCAAGGGTGTCAAACTCACATCATGGCAGCATCACATGATATGGGACTTTTTTCCCCTGCGCTAAACCGGCCGTGGCCAGCACATGACACATCTGGGCCACGGACTGGGAGTTTGATAGCCCTGGGTTATATGGTGCTATACCCATGAAGGTCATGTGTGAATCCTGAGACCAAAATTTATAAACCAGGGTTTTCTTAAATTTAATAATTTCATATATTTGTTTTGAAAAAAAAATCGTATAAATATCTTAGAAAGCTTCATTTTTTGCTAGAGAATGAGATTTTAATAGTTTAAAAATGTTTAATAAGATATAACTTTTTTTGCAAGTTAAAGAATACCCAGTTTTGCCTCTTAGCATGTTTGAAACCTCTTATCACTTAACATGGCATTTAGGACACATTTAATAAGGGAGACATACTGTATGAACACCAATTGACTGATTGTATGCCATCAAATCAATGTGGACTATTTGTAACTACGTAGATGGGTTGTCTCCAGAATAATTTGTCTCCAACCTGGGTTGAGAGAGAGAGAGAGAGAAAGATACCCAGCTGGCTTTCATGGCCTAAGGTGGCATTGAATTCACTATCTTCCACTTTCTAGCCTAATGCCTTAAACTGACTCTCCTTCAAATCTGAAGTTATTTTCTGCTGAACTAGTTTTAAATCAAGACTATTCTAACCAGTCATTGCTTCCATTAGAACATGACTTTCAGAATATAACTTAACCATTCCAGAGTACTCACTCAAGGGCTCATTTACATACTAGTTTCTAGGAATATATGGCACTTTTACAGGTGTTTTACAGTGAAATTAAAATGGGTCTTGTTTCTAAGGGATCAAGTAGAATTGCTAAGACATATTACCTTAGATAACTAAAGTAGATTCTCTACACAGACCACATATACATTTTCTTTAGTTCTTGTTTAATCCCAGGGACTTGTCTCCATTCTCTCTCCTGTAAGTATTATTGAATTAGTCTTACTATCTTATATGTTCCTTAATTTATCTATTCTAGTTATTGTGCGTGTTGTATTGGATAGGCAATAGCCTTTTCAGCTACAGAGCCAGAAGGTATAATATTTATTTTAACTTTGAAGTTAAAATAGTTCCTGTAGAATTTATTCAATGAAATAAAAATGTGTTCAAATACAGTATATGTTAGAGATATGTTTTACCTACAAGCATGGTAACAATGATAGCCATTGAGAAATCATACTTAACAGTCTTCTACAATCAAGACATGGGAGGAGATGCAAAACCTTTACTCATACTGTTTCTATGCATGTCTAGTTTTCACATGTGCTTGTTGTGTGGCAATTTCATATGTATATGCAAACATACATTTGGTCCATCATCAGTCATTAGCCATAAAGAAAGTGTCTTTATCCATCACTCTGCTAAACAAATAATTCCCTCAACACTGTCAAACTAGTTACTAAGTCTGCATTACTATTAATCTTATCGTTCCTATCACCCATCTCCTCCCACTTACGACTGTATGACTCTAACCTTGTTGCTGGTATCCTTAAGATTTATATTGACTGTTTTTTAATAGGATTTGATTGCTTATTTGTTCCCTATGACTATCATTAAGTGTTGTACCTTACGATTCTTGACGAATGTATCTTTTCTTTTATGTACACTGAGAGTGTATGCACCAAGACAAATTCCTTGGGTGTCCAATCACACTTGGCCAGTAAAGAATTCTATTCTATTCTATTCTTTTGAACTCCACTTTATATGTATATATATAGTTGCTATTGTCTCTCTGTTTTGTAAGCTTTCAGTAAAATTATATTTTCTATTACTTAGTGTGATTGTCAGGAATCATCAGTCATATAAGAAGTGTGTATTTAAAGTCAAAGGTTATCAATATATATTTTTGCTGAAGAAATATTACAAAATGTGGTAGCTGTTCAAACATGAGAAATATTGAAATTATGTTGTGACATTCTGTATTATTCATTAATACTGTTATTGTCAGTATACAACAGCAAGTCTGTTGTATTTCCCACTGGCCTTAACAATGACTGGACAGTCAATTTCCATGTACAATTTATATTGTAGAAATTGCTTTAAAATGAAAAAGTTAAGGAAAGGTTACATTTAACAGGTTAGGATATGCAAATATGAATTGACTGCAAACTGGAATACAGTTTGGAATACAGTGGTGTAATTAAACTGATTTATTGCAAATTCACAACAATTTACTTTCCTACTAGGCCTCATACTACTACTTCAAAATGGATCTCTTCTTGAAATGTTAATAGTTTATATAAATTAAAAACAGTAATACATTGTTCTCATTCTCTTATTTCTACATAAACACTGAAAAATACACCATTATCAAAAATAGAACATTTATAGTATTTATTGTAAATTCAAATTAAAAGTCATTAAGTAGTTATTGGTTAGCGTGGGCAATGCCCACTTAAATTATTTCAGGAATTTTGTGTTGCTAATAACAGCTTCCTTTTAGACTAAGCCTGCCAACTGCAACTAAGCCTGTGTAGGCTGACAAAGTACATTCCTGACTGTATCAGAATATAGAGAGTTAGACTGCATTGCATTCTCGGTGGTTGTTTTAGATGAGGTTTTTTTTTATAATAGATAGATTTTAATATTTTATTGCAGCATAAACTGTGTATTTTTATTTACTGTGTTTATTATATTTATCTAAATTTCAAAAGACTACTTTAGGACTGAAAAGACTGTAAGAAACAGTGAATGCTTTCTTTCACTTCTACATTGTGTGTGTGTCTCAGTGATCTATATAGATCACTGGTTGATCTATGCAATGAAAAGTGTGTGGTTTTGTCATGTAGTCTCTAGATTAGATCTCTTATTTTTATAAATAGCATGAACATCCTTGAGATCAAATTGGACTTTGGTTCCACCTGTAATATACTGGCTAAAATTTTTTAAATTGACTGATATTATTTCTTACTACGAGCAGAAAATGCTGATGTGGCACTGGTAAGGCTGTTTTACCTGGTCTACATCTTCTCTATATTATTATAAGGTATGATGTAAAAGCTTAAACTGACCAGAGCCATAATAGGTGGCAGAGACCTAGATCTCTATATTTAAGAATCCAACTGATGGTGCCTGCAGTGTATAAGATATTATGATAAGGAATAAAATAAATTAAAAGTAGTAAAGAGTATGGCTGAATGAGGAGAAGGAAGGGAAGGGAAGGGAAGGGAAGGGAAGGGAAGGGAAGGGAAGGGAAGGGAAGGGAGGGAGGGAGGGAGGGAGGGAGGGAGGGAGGGAGGAAGGAAGGAAGGAAGGAAGGAAGGAAGGAAGGAAGGAAGGAAGGAAGGAAGGAAGGAAGGATTTTGTTTTTCTGTGAAACAAAAGAAGGGAGAAGGATTAATAGAGCCGAATTAAGATGTCTTATTTTTGTGAAAAGGAATTCATTAATACATGTAAGGCAGTGAAGATGTAGATATGAATGAATGAAAAGGCTAAGAAAATATAAATCAATATCTCCTAAGCTGTTGTAGGCATGTATAAAGACAGAATTCATAAGTTAATTGATAGTTACTTATTCTGTTCTAGTGAATGTTGATAATAGAAGAACCAAAGAGGAAATTTGTGCAATATTCTGAATGAATGTGATTTGTAGGGATAAAAATTATTCTGCTAGGTGACGTGAAATGAGAGAGTACAAAAGAATCCAAAAATGTTTGGGCCATTTGGAGATCAAGAAGAAATGTAAATGTCTGTTTCATATAATTATTGGAAGCATAATATAGTCATATGTATTGAATATATGAAAGATATGGTTGCCTAGTGGTGAAAATGCTTGCCTCCCACTTGGAAGGTTGGCAGTTAAATCCTAGGTAGCTGCAGATGTTTTTCTCCTAGGGGTCAAAGAAAATATCTGCTGCAAACTCTGCATAGGCATCAGGAAGGGCATTCAGCCAGTAAATGCTCAACTCCATCTAGTTGCCCTGACTCTACACAGATTTAAGAGATTATAGGGTTGTAAAAAGGGAGTTTTTTGTTGAATATATGAAAGATAAAATTAAAGATTGACTATACACCTAAAGCATAATTTGACTGTTTCAAAAGTGGATTTAAAGAGAAATGAATATAGAAGATAAGGATTGAAGTAAAACAAGAGTGAAAATAGAATAAGAGCAGGACAAGAAAACAGGTGTCCTGAATGAAAAAAAGTATTTGAAAATAAATTGAAATAAATTGAAAATAAATTATTGTTTGACTTCCAGAGACCTGATTTCAATAATTTAGAGCTTGAGAAAGATTCCATCGATGAGAACTTGGGAAAATTTGAAAAGTGAGATTATAAAAGCCTAGTCTAGCACAATTCCAATGAAGAAGAAAAATCAGAATTCTCAAAGTAAACTAGCATGTCTGCACAAAAAATTCTCTAAAAAACTGAGACACAAAGAACAAGTATAAAAAGTGGAAAGAGGGGCATATAACTAAGGCAGAATATCAGTAAATAGCCAGAACGTATGAAGATAAAATCAGAAAAGTTAAGGCTCAAAATGAACTAAGCCTTGCGACAAAAGTCAAAAATAACCCAAAAAAAGCTTCTTTCAACATGTGAAAAACAAGAAAAAAGTTAAGGAATGAGAGAGGGAATGCTGGAAAGAGTATTTTAGAGATGTTTGTGAGAAAAATAGTAATATACCAAAATGGAAATTAAGACTTAAATGCAATAAGGATATTAAGCAATTGCAAAACTGCAAGTATAATTGCAAAAAATGATAAATTATAAATATATTTTGTTTGCACTTTTGTTCTACACAGAGAAAACTAACAAAATGCAAATACTAGATTGGCTTGACTGTTCCTGGGAAGGATATTGTCAGCATGTTGACTGAAAGCAAATTACTGGTGACAATTGGGAAATGCAGTATAATCCACAAATGATATACAGACAAGATATCTGATTTTTAGTAGGTCACTGAAAAATGTCTATGGAGATTCTCAGTCATCGTCCCAAAGGTGCTTTTTCAAAAGGCAACTGGACTTTGCTTTTCTTTTAAGACATTTGCTTCTCATCCAAGAAGCTTTTTCAGTTCTAACTGAATGGTGGACAGTGGAAGGATTTATTTTTCTTGCAATCATCTGGCTGTTAACATTCATTCTGAGAGTTGTTGAAGCCACTTGGAGTTTTATCTGTGCCCTCAGGATCACTTGAATAATGCAAATGGGTGTGGAACCTTCTTGGAACTGCTGAAAGGACTGTGTTGTAAACAGGAGAGAGGTGGTGTCATATCCCTTCCCCTTTGTGAGAGAGGGCTGTTCAGTCTTACTGTAGATGACCTCTTTGACCCCTCTTTCAAACCAGTAGTTCTCTCTGTCCAGAATGTGGATTTTGTTGTCTTCAAAAGAGTGACCTTTGTCTTTAAAATGCAGATGGACTTCTGAATCTTGTCCTGATGTCCATTCAGTCAGAACTGAAGAAGCTTCTGGGATGAGAAGTCCAGTTGTCTTTTGAAAAGGCACCTCTGGGTTACTGAGAAATATATGTCCCCTTTTAAACAGAATAAAGAGAAAATCAAAAGTCCCTTCATAGCTGTAGTTTAGGTAAGAAAAAGCCTACTGGTGTGTCCTTCCCATAAAATGTTCTTAGCGTATTATTAATCCGGTTCAAATAAGTTAAATGTATTAAGGTAGAAATGAGAGCCAATTTGGTGTAGTAATTGTAAACACTGGCTAGAACTGGGAGATCATGTATTCTAACTATGTTTTAGGTAAAGAAGTTAGATAGGTGGCTTCAGGCCACTAATTGTCCCAGCCCAGGGAAGAGGGCAGTGGCAAGCCACTTCCAAAAATGTTGCAAGTCAGCTGAAGTGACTTAATAGACACCTTCCCCACCCCACCCCCAGAAAGTGTGTTGTATGTTCATTATTAGTATAAATTACAATCAGCAGAGACCAGTTGTTGCATTTTAATTATAAATTATATATGCTAACTACTACAATCATCTGAGAGCATAGTGCTGCTTAGGGGAATGTATTAGAATTCCTATTCATCTTTTATTTACATAACAAAATGTTCACCCTTTGTTTTGGAAGTAGCACAAAACTGTTTCCTTATGTTACAAATGGAAATTTTATCACATGTTAACCTTGGACATAAAACGCAAAATAAAACAATATAGCAACACAGTTCTTCCTTCCTTTTCCTGATTGCATCACTGGAATCACTAGCTAAGAAAGGGATTGAAGGGAAAAAAAACCTCTTTAGCTTGCATTTCTCTTAATGCTTTAGCATCTGAATTGGTCTGCATCTGTGGTTTCATTACATGAATTAAACTTAATGAAGTTAAGTACAATGCAGTAATAATAGCCTATAAATAGCCTCATTATTACTGTACTACTTTTTAAAGAAGGAAAAATACAGATGCAGTTTCTTGACAAGCTGGCTTTGTGGCAATACAACTATTATGGTCCCTGAACCGAAGATGTAAGCAGGTTCAAAGGTCCTGTTCCTTGTGGATATAAACAATGCTTCTGCTTCAGATATACCAATGCCTGAACATTTGGAATTAATCAGTTAAGCTACATTGTTAGTATGTTTGTACAGTTTTTCTATTTTTTTTTACCTGTAAGCATATATTATTATTACTCATTTTGCATGCATTGTTATTTTTGTAAATATAGCCACTGATTTCAAGTATGTGTTTGAAATGGGAAGAAGGGGTGTTTTTTTTTTTTTTTTTTTTTTTTTTTTTTGCTGTATCCCATGAACTATCCTTGCTTGGGTGACATTTATGAGAATAACAATAATTCATATTATGACTGTAAGACATTTAAGGGGAAACAGATATAATTGTGGGAGTGTAGAATATTTAGGAGGAAACAATATAATAGATTTAAATTGTTCTAAATTTGCTGGAAAATAGTATTTTGGATCAAATATTTGTAAAATCAAAAATCTAAAAAAACAAAAAATTAACCTTTTTTTAAACTAAAATTTTAAATAGTCCTTTTAAATCTTTATATAATATACAAAGTATATTACACTAGGATTTATGTGTGATTATTATTAATTTTATAATTGTAAATAATTACCCAAACACAAATAGCTAACTCTGCAGCAACATTTTCACAATTGTATTGATTTATATTTCTAGACTGTCAGGTACTATGTCTGGCTCAGCCATAACAGAAGGTAGAAAAACTAAATCATTTCAAGCCACCTGAAGCAGCACTTATATTCCCAGTTCTAAAATGTATGGGGACCAGTGTCATGTGAAACCTGATGAGTGGCATTTGCTAGTCTAGAATGGACTAAAACTGTATTTTATGTTCTCAAACTCCCTATAAAAAAGCCAGACACCCTACAGAAACCAACAATATGATGTCTAAACTCCCAGTTGTTCAACCCAAAGATCTCTCAATACATAGCAATTGCACCTGTCTGCTATA
Organism: Arizona elegans; assembly: GCA_022577455.1. Classification (NCBI taxonomy): domain Eukaryota; kingdom Metazoa; phylum Chordata; class Lepidosauria; order Squamata; family Colubridae; genus Arizona; species Arizona elegans. The sequence goes on from JAKOOJ010000002.1 coordinate 41,960,235, forward strand.
GAAGCAATAGATACAACTCCACAAGGCTAGTTTTGAGTATCAAAACTATTGCAGTATTTTATTTAGCAAATTTATCTATTTGTTAAATTTATATGGCTACCCATCTCTTTTCCATCTCTTCCTCTTGCTAAGCTGTAATGGAAGGAAAAGTCCATATTAATGGTTGGGAAACTGAGCCTTTTTCTCTCAAGCAACACTTCTTTAGCAAGGCATGTTTCACATTTTGGTAACCAGTGCTAAAGAGTGTTTGGAAAGTATATAATTATGAAGCTTGATTAAATGTGATCACTGCAATTAGAAAAAAATGAATTGCTGGCAGCTCCACTTAAACCATGATACCTTATCATTTTGAAAAGTTTTCTTTTTTGATCCTCCTCTTTCCAAACTCTGGTTACCAACTTTTTCTTGCAAAAGCTGACAAAAGCATTTGAGTTATCATTTTCTAACTTTCCTATGTATAGATAAAATGCTTACCTCATTTAAAATTGTGCAGGCCAGCAAACAAAAGTATTGTGATGTTTTAAAAAAATTGTTTCAACACGTTGGAGAAAGGAATGCACTTTCAGATAATTAGCTGAATCCGTGAAAGCCATTCCCAGTAATCATTAGTTATTTTAAAGCAGATATTGAAATGGGCTGGGCTAGACTGGGCTGAAATAGTAGGTTTTGTATTCTTGAAAAGCCTAACTACACATTTCAGAAAGCTTACATTATAATACAGTTTTGAAAGAGAAGTATCAAAGAAAAGGAACTCTTAACTGTTTCATAGCAATCCACTGCTAAATTACTTTTATCCCCATTTTTTAATTGATAAGTGACTATGATTTAAACCAACTTGGTCATCTTTGATTGAAAATCAGAAAAACATAACCAAATGGTGAAAAATGATAACACTGTTGTCTGGATTAGCAATGTTCGGTGTTTATATTTAAATCAGTGACAGCTGGGCATATAAAAAATTGATTGCATGCTAAAATTATGGAAAGGTAATTCAATTAAAATATCTATCTATCTATCTATCTATCTATCTATCTATCTATCTGTATCTATCTATCTGGACTCCACTTGTATCACACTATTCTGTTAGAAGTATAAGAAACATAATTATGTGAGTAGAGATTCAAATTGTTGATATTATAACATGAAAATTTGATTAACTTTTAACTGGATAATTACCTAAAGGTTATAGAACAGAATATGTTATATCTGAGTAAGTTTGGAAAAAAGATGTATCTTAGCACCTTGGCATCATACATCATAAATAGATTACCAGATTATTAGCAATTAAGATGCCCTGCAATAAAGTATAACAAACAAAAACAAATATTTTTATACAAAAAAAATATTTGTACAAGAATAAACACGAATTAATAACATTGAAAAATTGAAAGATTTCAAAGATGAAAATTGTGAAGGAATCTTTGTATATAGGAAAGATTCCTAATTCAATTCCGTAAGCAGCTGTATTTCAGATATCATAATAAACTGTAGAATTCCCACAAGATGAAATGTGAACAGTGTGTGTAAAGAAAATACGTTAAATAATTCATAATCATTTTTAATTCTCCCATTCAAATTTGTAAAATTTCTCCAGTCTGTGCTATAGGGCTTTTTCAAGAAATTCTATTTACAGATTGTTAAAAGTATCAGTAAAGAACCTTTGAAAGATTATCAATTAAGTTAGTAAATTCAGCTTCTTAGTAACAGTAAATTAAACAATGACAATGGGTAGAAAGTAGTTGAGAACAGATGGAAATATCAGGGACGATAGAGAATCAAGTAGTTTTCAATCCTTAGGCTATAATAAGAAAGGGAAAGATCAGATGAGGGCTTTTTTTTCCTGAAGTATGAAAAATCCTGAAGGAAATATGGTGAATTTAAGTCAGCTGTGGAAAAGTAGATCTGTCAACTACAGCAAGGACAAGTAACCAGTTTGTCTATTGATAAGGGATGGGATGTAGGATGAAGAAATAATTTTTTGTAACCTCAGAAGGGTGAAGAGTCCTTGAATTTTTATTTTTTTTCCTCTTTTTTAGTTCATATTATATTTTATAATCAAAAATCTTATATAGGTATATCTGGCAGCCACAGCCATTGATCTAAGCTTTTTGCATGTCTCTTAATTTTCTTTTGACCCTGGACATTGCTGATGCAATGTGTTTTAGTCCACTCCTTGTACAGGTAGTCCTTGATTTACTACCACAATTGAGCCCAAAATTTCTGTTGCTAAGTGAGACATTTGTTAAATGAATTTTGCCCCATTTAACGAACCTTCTTGCCACAAGTGTTACTTGAACCACTGAAATTGTTAAATTAGTAACATGGTTGTTAAGTGAATCTGGCTTCCCCACTGACTTTGTTCGTCAGAAGGCCACCAAAGGAGATTGCATGATCCTGGGACACTGCAATTGTCATAAATACGAGAGTCTGAATTTTGATCACATGACCATAGGGATGCGGTAATGGTCATAAATATGAAAAATGATCATAAGTCACTTTTTTCAGTGTCATTGTAGCTTTGAATGGTCACCTAGTGAATTGTAAGGACTATCTGTACTGAAATAAAAATTGCATTTATAATTGTATTGTCTTTCTATGAAAATAGCAAATATTAGAACCATATCTGTCATCCCTGGATGTACCCAAATGAACATTCCCCGATACCATACTCTTCCAAAGCTTGCTACAATTGAATTCCTCATTTTGGTTTATAATGAGTTGCTTGGTCATGAGCTCTTCATTTATAGAAGAGATAACTACATTAAAAAAACTAAAATGTGAAATATGAAAATAGATACAAAATATTTAAACACGACAAATAAAATACTTATGTTTAAATTTAAATTAAGTTTTAATATAAAACTAATATAAAATAATAATGTAGCTTAAATATTAATTTAATGCAATTTACCAGTTTAGCAGTCAATTGTGCAGCAAATTGAAAAAAGTTAATTATCCTAATAACAGAGATATATTTGCTCTTGGGCAAACAGGATTAATTTGAGTTTCCTGATTGAAAGATAGTTTTGATGAGGCTACTCGCATATCTCTAATGGAAAAAATATGCAGCAGTCTGGTACCACCTGTACTTGCATAATATCTAAGAGAGTTTCATTATCAAATATACAGTAAATTCTAAAAATACTTGACAATTCAGGAAGAACAACTAATTCTTATAATAAAATTTGTGAGTTTTGAAAAGAGGCTGGTAACTGGAACGTCTAATGGAATCTTGGATAGGCAAGTATAGAGACAGCGCAGAATTATGTTGTTTAGATAATATTTTTAATGTACATCTAAACAGATGAATGAACGGAAATTTTCCTAATGTTACCTATCTGGTTTTTTAAGATATTGGCTCGAAAACAAAACTATTACCGGTACTTAAAAATATCCAGAAATAATTTATTCCTAATAGAAATCTCATTGTCCTATATTATGAGAATTTAATTCATTTTCTAATTGCTAATAATTTTTAAAATCTTTTCCAGAATTATAATTAATTTATATAGCTTCTAACAATTTAATATTAAATAACCATATGATTTAATTTCCTTAAACATAGCCAAGTCTTGTTATACAACTTTTACATTTCACCACTGCAATAAAACCACCACTTGTAACATTCTTATCTCATTTTGGGGTTTTCTTATTCTTATTTTTCAACTCTACTCTGTGATCATAATAAACCCCATCTAATAATTCATAATTCTTTCAATCATTTTGAAATCAAATTACTATTTTCTTAAGAGGAAAGTACTGTATATATGTTTGAGATGGAAATAATTGCAGCATCTCCCATCACTCATAGCAAGTGGCATAGTCTTAATTTTTAGACCTTATCATCTAAAAAATCATAGTTAGAAAATAATTTTAGATTTTAGGTTTTAGAAGTACTTTCCCAATATAGTCCTTCAGGGCTGGCAGATGGGTGTGTGGAACTGTCTGTTTGGTCAAAATAATCTGCATTGCTTAGAGGAATATCCCGTTTCACGGGAATACTGTGATTCAGTGAAGACATATAATCTGTGCATGTAAAGTTGTATTACCATAAAGTGATAAGGTAAAGGTAAAGGTTCCCCTCGCACATATGTGCTAGTCGTTCCCGACTCTAGGGGGTGATGCTCTAGGGTTTCAAAGCCGAAGAGCCAGCACTGTCTGAAGATGTCTCCGTGGTCATGTGGCAGGCATGACTAAATGCAAAAGGTGCACGGAACACTGTTACCTTCCCACCAAAGGTGGTCCCTATTTTTCTACTTGCACTTTTTATGTGCTTTTGAACTGCTAGATTGGCAGAAACTGAGACAAGTAACAGAAGCTCACCCTGTTACACAGCACTAGGAATTTGAATCCCTGAACTGCGGATCTTTCGATCAACCTTTCAAGTGTCTTAGCCACTGAGCCACCACGTCCCTATAAAGTGATACGGACCATGCAAATCTTTGAGGAGGATACTTTGCTTTAATGAAAAGAGCCTTGATAGTACAGTGGTCTAATGCACCCTGTTATTAACACAGCTGCCTGCAATTACTGCAGGTTCGAATCTCACCAAGGCTCAAGTTGACTCAGCCTTCCATCCTTTCTAAGGTAGGTAAATTGAGGACCCAGTTGTGGGGGCAATAAGCTGACTTTGTATAAATATACAAAAGGATGAAGGCTATTGCTTAGCACATTGTAAGCCGCCCTGGGTCTCCGGAGAAGTGCGGCATATAAATCAAATTAAAAAAAAAAAATGAAAACTTGGGTCTCTCACTTGAGCCGTTCTTTGCCTCCTTGACACTTTGCTTAGAGATTAAAAATAGTGACTTTGTTTCCTTTAGCTTCCTGCTGTAATTCTAATAATCAAAAGAAGCTCTTGCATATTCTGTATATGTGCAGAAGTTTCTTCTGATGCTTCTCGTCAGTTGCTGAATGTCACTTTTCATTAATGGAGCTTCAAGTCAAGGCTTTTAGAACATGTGAAGTGTCTCATTGAGGCAAATCAGATTGCCTCTTCACTGCAGTGAATGGAATAGCAGTGTGACTCTGGAACATGAAGAGCTTCATGAAGACAAATCAAAGTTGATTTTCACAGATCTACATCTTAATGGCAGGCAAATAGCAAGAGAATTGCCTCAGCAGACATGACAGGGTTTTTTTGGTTGTTGTTTTGTTTTTGATATGTATGTTTGAGGGGGGGGAGATAAAAGTAGGGCATAACCCTGTTGCCTAGTTACATAGTGAATATTATAGCACCCCTGCTTCAACTGACAACTCATACAAGATGCATCATTTACACAAAATCAGGCTAAAATATATAGGCCCAAGGCAGTGGTGGGTTTCAAAAATTTTTTACCACCGGTTCTGTGGATGTAGCTTGGTGGGCGTGGCATGGCTTGGTGGGCATGGCTTGGGCTTGGCAGGGGAAAATACTGTAAAATCTCCATTCCACCCCACTCCAGGAGAAGGATACTATAAAATCTCCACTCCCTCCCCACTCCAAGGGATGGATACTGCAAAATCCCCATTTCCTCCTGAACAGCTGGGTCTTGGGAGGCAGAGAATAGATGGTGGCGGGGGCCAGTCAGAATTTTTACTACCAGTTCTCTGAACTACTCAAAATTTCTGCTACCGGTTTTCCAGAAATGGTCAGAACCTGCTGAAACCCACCTTTGGCCCAAGGTCAGTTTTCAGTCTTTGCTGGTATAATGGGAAATATGGTAAGCAATAGTAAAATAAATTCATTTTTCATTTTTTTTTATTTGTTTTTATTTGTTTCCTCAGTTCATTGGTATGGCTGTGAATGGCAGAGATCAAAACTGGTATTGTGGAAAGTTCGTGGGTCATTCAGTGTTTTAAAGCATTGGAATAAAGTATAGTCATTTATGTATTCTGGACAAGTTAATCTGCATTATATGCTTTGTTTCCTATCACATGTAGTGTTTTTATTTTATTTAATCTGATTCTAAGATTAAATGGTATCTTAGAATCAAAGTTGGAGTTGCACTTCCTGAGACTTCCTTTTCTCATAAGTGTTTTTACCTAGGACAGCTCTATAGGCAATACACAACAGCACTGTCAAAGATAAATTGATAACTTTTCAAAATCAGTATCTTTTTCTTTATATTTTTAAAGTATACACTAGCACATGTTACAGAGGATTATTGATTTTTACATATTTTTAATAATGATTTATTTGCATAATTGGTTTTTTATTACTGTCTAAGTACACATTTGTAATATATGTTGTTACATTTACATTAATAAATTTCACTACATGGAAACAATGCAGTTTTGATTGGTTGTTGATCAGTCTCTAGATGAGATTTTAGAAAGAAGACAAATAGCATCATTATTCATTACAAAATATATTATTAATTAAAATAGTGTTATATGTAATAACAGATATTTAGATGAATAAAAAATTTAAAAATGTTCTTTAAAGTTATATTCACTATATCACTATTTCTCTGCAGTGGTTCAAAATGATGTCATTCAACTAAGATAGTAGTAGAAATGCTTAATATATCCTAGAAGAAATTTTAAAATGTTCACTACTATATTTCTGGGGAGAGTTAAACAGCTGGGCTGGATCAACATAGCTACAGTTAATAAAAGAGATTTGAAAATATTCACTGAAACAACTGTTGCTGCATACACCTCCCTCCCCACACACACAAACACACACATTCAGAGTGAAATACACAAATATACCTATACCTGCCCAGGTAAGACTGGATTTATAGATAAACATTTTCATTATATAACAATCAAAAATATAGATACTACACAAAAGTAGTAAATATAGTAGATTCAACATTACTTAAAAATTCTCTGATACATGTACCCATTTCCCACAGAATCAAATATATAATAATAATCCTCCATTAATATAATAAGCGCACCAGCGTGCCTACTGTCCCTGTTCTACTGTCCCCGTTTATATGTAATCATTCTATGTGTTTATGGCTATGTTTTGCCTATTTATTATCCTTTTATTTGTGCCAATTTTTTTCATGTGTCCATGTCCATGTCTATACTGTTACTTGTTTCCTTGTATTTGTTGACAAATAAATAAATAAAATGATTTGCATGATGGGCAAAAAAAATAAAAATAAAAAAATGAGATAGACTGTACTGACAATAAAATTATATAAAGTATCTTTATCAATAGAGTTTACAGGATTAAATAAAGAATTACAAATCAGATTTTTTTCCCCAAGTAGCAGGCATTTTTGTTCTGGATAATGTTACATCCTTTCTGGCACTTTTTATATTGACTTTGGCTTCAAATGCGAGAGAAACTCTCCTCTGAAACAAACTGTGGGCCATTAACATTTTCCATTTTGTTCTGGACATTGTGCCCCTGAAAATAAACATCACTTGTCCTCATTCCTATTTCAGTTGCCTCAAATGTAGCAGCACATTTCATGCATTTCATACCACCATGATGCATAGATGCAGAAGTGCCTGCTTGGTCTAGCATATTGTGAAGCTTGCCAATGCATTATTAAAGCTATTCGATACAAAAATCTTGTCAATATTTCCAAATTATCCTATATAAAGTCCTATTAGAGCTGGGGTCTCCAGCCGTTTTGGATCTGTGGCAGTGGTGGGTTGCTACCGGTTCTTGCAAACCGGTAGTGGAAATTTTGAGCTAGAAGGAAAAAACTGTTTAAACTCTTGCCCTTCAGAGAGTTTAAGCTGTTGCCCTTCAAAGGGCTGCCCTACAGCTGATCAGCGGTAAAAGGCAGAGTGGTGGTAGACCAATGCGCTCCAAAAACAAATGGGTAGACCAAAAGTGAAGAGCTGACACAGCGTGCCGGGGGAGCGTATCGGTTCCTCCCCGGGCTGGCTGACTTGAACTTTATTGGTTGCGGTTGATGAGGCTGCGGTTGTGATCATAGGTGGCCAGCTCAATCGGGCTCAGCGAACACTTGCCCAGCAGGTCGGTGGTGGCCAGGGTACTCACGAGAAGGTAGAAAGCGGACACCCACAGGCGCCCCTGCCCGCGCTGCAACTTCACCTTGAAATGGTGCTGCCACACAGCAGCCCCAACACCAACACGTTGCCCAGCAGCCCCACTGCGAAGAGTAAGGAACTCGGCAGCACCGACTGACCTGCTTCGAGCCTCAGGATCCGGTTGCATCAGTAGTTGCCTGTGGTCATGGAGAGGGTCCAGCTAGGCTGGGCGCAAGGGGCAATGGTGCACGTAGGGAGCCGGTGGATGCGGTGTGTGTGTGTGTGGGAGGAGTGGGGACCATAGATAGAGCCCTACTTATGAAGGGAAGTAAAGGAAATGGAGGGGCAAGTCGAATGAAGAGATGCTTGACGGAGCGAGAGTGGGGAGGAAGAAGGGCAGGGAGGTGGGACAAGACAGGCATTGGCTAACAGAAAAAGGCCAGTCTATAATGCAGCGGGGGTGGGGGGAGCTGTTTGTTCCCACGGAGACCGGGAAAAGAGTCCTGCCCTTCCTGAGGAAGAGGAAGGGTGGCAAGCGAGAGAGGGAGAACGCTGGGAAGCTGAGAGCAGGCAAAAGTTGGTAGATAATCTTCTGACCAGAAACCTTGGCTTCTCTTAGTCTCAAGTTGATAGAAGTGATCTCTCTAGAGTCGCCGGCAGAGTTTTGCCAACATCTGAAAATGAGTGAGGTTTTTAGCTAGGCTTCAGCACCAAACGTTGAAGTAGGCAGAGATCCATGTCATCTCAACCTCAGTGGAGACCAGAGTGGAGAGTTGGTTAGTCTCTATTGACTAATTAATAACATGCTGAGTAATAGGTTCTTTCAGGTAATAATGGGGGACAATATAAATAAGGTAAGAAAAAAAATTATGAGCAACTAACTCCTACCAATGTATGCTGACCTTCCTCATTTATTACATATTGTTTTTGTGACTAATCATTATGCTTTATTTATGTTCAATTTGTAACAATGAAAATACATCCTGCATATCAGATATTTACATTACGATTCATAACAGTAGCAAAATTATGAAGTAGCAACGAAAATAATTTTATGATTGGGGGTCACCACAACATGAGGAACTGTATTAAAGGGTCGCGGCATTAGGAAGGATGAGAACCACTGACCTATAGTATGAAGTAAATTCAAAAATATTTTCAGTGGATACTCTGCCAGGATTTGGAGAATCCTGATTATGAGTTATGCCTTGGAATCTTCTTCTGTTTCTCTGTGCAAGGAAATCTTACTGAATTTTTTCATCTCAAGACAGCTAGGTCATCACTTCTGAACAAAGGATAATTTTCCAGCCTCAGGATAAAGATACTACAGTCTTAAAACCTTGACCAAATCTTGTTTCCTGATAGCGTTTAAATAACTGGAACAATACAGTATACTTTTCCAGCAAGTCCCGATACTAGTCATATACATGATTTATCATTTTTCAGTATTCTACAGACTTTGCACCACATTCTCAGTGCACAGTATGAAATAAAGGATAAGATATTTTGCTATATGAGAGAGAAATATTATTTCCAGTTATTACAGTACCTCTGAACATAAACTGTTTTTTCAGAAAAAAATTCCTTTGTACATGTTTTTTCTTAGACTTACTATAACATGACGTCTTCTCTTGATCACCATGTTTTGAAAATCTTTGAAAATCTATTTCAAATAAGGAAATATGTTTACTTTCAAACTGGAATGTTGCTAAAATTGGAATTTTCCCATGTACAGGTAGTCTTCGCTTAACAACACTGACTGGTCAAAGTTACAACAGACCTATTCAAAGGGTACTTACAACCAAGTTCTGGCACTTGGTATCTGGGTTTACTTGAATTCCTCAGATTCTTATCAATTAGGTTCAGGACATCCAAGTGATTCCTGATATTTGCCTTGAAATAGTGAGTATATGCTCACAATCATAGAAATGGGTTTGCTTTGTTCTTTTGCTTCAGCTTCACTTGGAACTTGTGAATCCTTGTAATTCACAAGGATTCAAGAACCTTGTAAAATCAGCTTCAGAATATCACATCTTTTCTATTATAATTGATCTCTTCTACCTCCACGTACCAATAATATAGTTCATTTTATTTCTGGGTACTTTCTAAATGGTTAAGAGTAGTTTGACTGTGGAAGCAACTGTTCAGAGAAGAGAAGGACTCCTTTCAATGAAGTTAAATGGCCATCTACCATTTATTATGATTTCTATATTGGAGTTGAATTAAATTCCCTAAGTTTGATCCCTAATATTTTTGATATTGCTGATAGATTGTATGATCATTTTGTTGCAGATGTAATCTGCAGGTAATCCTTACTTAATGATCACCTTGTTTATCAATCATTTGAGGTTACAACAGTATAAAAAACAGTTTTGGAACCAATACTCAACATTTATGACCATTGAAATGTCCAAAGTCATGTGATTGCTATTTGCATGCTTCCGAATCAGTTTGCAACAAACAGTATTAGTGGAAAATGTGGAAATAAAATCATAAGTCACAGTCACATAGTGTTTTGCTTAATGACCACAGTGACTTTCTTAATGGACAAATGGGAAATAAGTATGTTGTAATCACATAATTCTCCACTTAGCAACTATGGGACTTAGTGATGGAGTTTTGCTGCTCCCAATTGTGGTAGCTAAGAAAGGACTCTTTGAAGTATTCTTTAAAGCAGAAATGTAACTCTCATTGTTTTGTAACTTTTAAAAAGACCACTTTTCAAGAAACTTTTCCAAAGAATGATTTTAATAAAGATTCTTTACATATTTTATGAATTTATATTTTCAGTGCATTTTATTGTACATTATAAATTCTGGGCAGGATGATGGCAATAGATTCTAATTTCTTAACTAAATGAAGTATTATAGTCTTGTAGTGGAAAATAAATAATTTTTGGTTTGTTTCCCCCATTCTTAGAAATGGAGCTCTTATGAATCATCAGGATTACTCACAGCCAATTGAGCTTTAATTTCTTTACTAGGCAAGTGTATGAAAGGTTTAAGTCCTGACACAGCCAGAAAAATGTAGTCCAAGCATTTGTCCTGAAGGCATCAAGCATTTCATTAGTTACTGTGAAGAGAGGTTCTATTTCTGTCAAAGACCAACAGTCTCTCTCCCTCCTTTTTTTGCAAAGACGAGAACCTTTTTTTAAAACCAGAAATACAAAGCTTTAGTCTATCTTATCAGAGGCAGAAGAGTTTCAGAATATGTATGTTTGTTAGAAGAAGATCAGCTGCCATGGGTTTATGACAAAAGGCATTATTTTTACTCTATATTTTCAATAAAAACCTAACCTACTAAGGTAAGTTGTTCTATAGACATAGCTCATCAATATTTTCCTCTCATTTTAAAAAATAACCAAGGATTGCAGAAAAAACCCGAACATGCAGTGACAATCTATATTACCACAATATTGAGCAAAATATAGCTTTAAAAAAAGAATAGATACAGAAAAGTGAGATTATATGCATTTTTTTAAGAATTGATAGTATTGTGAATCAGATCCAAACTTTCTATATGCTAGTAAGTTTAACAAATATTTGCAATCCAAACTATCTATGCACATTATCTATTGTGTAGATATATAAATATGCTTTTCAAATTTAAAAATGATAGATATTACCCAAATTGACAAATTTTTACAGGGCATTTGAAATAAAGTTTGAGGAAAATGATGGTGAATATATGTTGCGGGTTTATTTCTAATTAAATGTTCATAAGGTTAAAACTCTATAATGTCACAGTACTTTTTAATTAAATGCTTTTATGAGTGTTCATTATTATCAGTAAATATAGAAACAAAACTTTAATAATAGAAATATTTTTATAATTCAATTCTATTTTAAAAATATGAAATGCATATAAGTATAATTGCAGCAAATGTTCTGATTTGTAATCATCACTAAGTCATTACTTTAGAAAATGGGAGATAAAAGTACAGTATGCTAGAAGTTGGTTCTATGCTATTTAAGACTTGAAAATTGTTCTATTTAACAAACTTAGAGGCAAAATATGTGATGCTAATTTGCCAAATATTTTATGAAGACTACATAAAAATCTCTCATTGGGAATTTATCTTCTTTGATTTCTTACGTCAATGTCTTAAATATTTTGAATTCTGCCGTCTTTCATAGACAATTCCCACACTTATCTGTTAGTGCGATAGTGCGATAGTGGCTTGCAGATATATTTATGTTTCCTATTTGTGGAAGACAAAAAGGTTGAATTAGGATTGCCAATTCATGCCACATATTCAGAAGATATCAACATACTTATAAGCCCAAATTTAGGACATATCATGATTTATATGGGAAAATAACAGGTATAGCAATATATATTATTTTTTCTTGTATACAATTAGAAATTTTCTTCAAATCAATTAATTGAGGATTTTGATGATGCTAATTAGGGGTAAGTTCCAAAAATTAAACTTTTACTATAAAATGAAAGTGTTAGTAAATTACATCATTTTAAATAACCTCTCAATTATATCCTGCACTAGCTTTTAATTTGCACTTTTCTATTGATTTTGAGGTGCTATTTAATCTAGTCAAGAGATGATTGTGCAGAAAAATCTTTGCCAACTTGACCTCTCTTTAATAACAACTTGTTATTTAACAATCAGTTTGATCCCATCATCCCATCATCCCTACTACTACCTTTTCTTAATTCCTCCAAGCTTTCCCAACATGATCGTTTTTAATCTATCATTCATTTACAAACATGAAGTCTGTGAGTTTCTGCTCAAGGAGACATTATATTTTTATTTGATCCATTAATAATAGTAATTTGAAACTGGTCTTTTCAAATTTTCCAGAACGCTGCTACTACACTCCAGCATTGGGAAAATCCTCATATCTGACAGCAACTGAGAGAACTTAAATTTAAATTAGCCTGCCACTCTGTGCTCCAACCATGCCCCTTTTGCACTCAAATCCCCAGTCTTTCTCTCAATTGCTGACAGACTGAGAGGGTTTTCTCTGTACTCTGGTGTTGCGTGTAGGCCTTTATTTTATTTTTGATTAGCCCCTTTTTAGTTTTTGTATTTCTTTCGGGTATTTAGTTCCTTTGTTGTCCATGTGGTTTGTCTTCACCGCCTTGCAGCTGTAGGTCGGTTTCGTGCCAATAAGCAGGGCCGTACCGACGGGAGCGCTGTGAGTGCTTACAGCCGCCAGCCTCTGTCCCTGCGGGGCGGAGCCGGCTACATTCGGCCGCTGAAGGGCTCGGAGCTGGGCGGTTCACCGTCTTCCCCAGCTGCCTTCGATTCGAGGAGCACAGCGACGGCGGGTGGAAGGGCCGACGGAGAGCGTGGGCGCATCGCTCCGGCCTCATTCCGGCGTCCGTCCCGTCAGGCTCCTGTGGGCGGCGCCGTTGTTGGACCCGATCCTCAGCACTCGGATCGGTAAACGTGAGTCACGGTTGGGTGTGGTGTGATGTGGCTCATGGTGTCTCGCTGCCCCCCGCCGTGCGATTAACGATTGCAGACCCACTTCCCCACGTGGCGATAGAGAGGCAGTCGCCAGGGGAGTTTTAGCGGTATTTCGCGGCCGGTGGGAGGTTCGCAACCGCGTATTATGCCAGCTTGGTGGACCGCCATTTGTCCACGTGGGCGGCCGCCATTTTGAGTCCCTTATTGCCGCATCATCGGATTTGGCCTAGCGGCGAGGGGTGAGCCCTTCGACGGTGGCCTGGGCCAGCCTTCTTCTAGATTCATCGGAGAGAGGGGGGGAGGTCATCAGGCCCACAGACCTTCATTCGTGGGTAGGGCCTTTGTGTGAAGCCTCCCTTTGTTCCTGGCCTGAGCACCATTCCATTTCTGGACCTCCCCCCCCCTTGGAGCAAGTTGGGCCTACTGCTCCGCCTGTGGGAGGCCCGCTCCTGATACGAGCATTGGTCTCGTCTGGCTTAGCCTCTCATTTAAATAAATAAATAAATAAATAAATAAATAAATAAATACAACCAAATTTGCCCTCATGGCGGACTCCTTGTTCTTTTCCGACGTGGAACAGGAGGCCAGTCCTGTGTGGACCTCCAAGTCTCACAAAAAGAAATCTCGCAAAACTTCTGCTTCCGGTAGCGCTGGCACACACCTAAGGGTTCCACTACAGCTGACAAAGATGCCCAATGACGTCACAAGGCCTTGGAATGGCAGTGGGAAAAGGCCAAGCAGGCGGCCGCTTCGTCCCCCAGCCGTGAAGCAGGGCCTAGTCAGCAGTACCCTTCCGCTCCTGAGGAGTCAGTTTCGCGGGCGGCAGATCCAGTTCCCTCGTCTCTACGGAGGGGCGTGTCTCACTCTATGCCAGATGTGTCACTCATTGGTCGGGAGTCTTTGGAGCCGCCTCGACATCGGCCGTCAGCCACCTTCACTCCTACGGCGGCGGAACTTCGGTCAGTGGATCCTTCTCCGCCTCAATCGCAAATGGATTTTTAGTCCATGCTTTCTACGGCCTTGGCATCCATCACGGCAGCGAGTGCACAAACTGCAGCCCAGACTCCCTCGACTGGATCCTCTTCACGCGGGTGGTCGGCTTCGACTTCACGCAGAGGCCGGTCCCCCCCTCGGGATTCGGATTCGTCTGAGAGCTCTGACCGAGGAGAGGATGAAGTTGATGACCTGGAGTTTTCTGAGGACGAGGGCTTGCAACTGGACACTCTGGCCTTCACGGGATTGTTCCGTCCGGCCTTGTTTAAATCCCTGTTGCACAAGGCTCATTTGACAACTAATTTGGGGTCTGTGGGGGCCCAGCCACCGGCAGCCCAGTCGCAACCAGGGCCACATGATGCCTTGTTCAAGCAAGTCAAGTAGGAGAAGGACTTTGTGCCGTGTCCTCAGCTGTTCACGGATGTGTTGCAGGCCCCTTGGAGTCAGCCCGGGTCGTCCACCGCACCCAGCAATTTGGACAAAAAATTGTTCTGTCCGGCTCCTGAGTTGGAAGCTCTGCTGAATCTGCCTTCTGTGGACGCGCCTGTTGCGGCTCTCACGACTCAATCGATGGTCTCGTCCGACCCACTGGAGGGTCTCAAGTCGGAAGAGAGACGTACTGAGTTGGCCTTCCGGAGGGCTCATCAGGCGGTGGCCTGGACCATCAAGACTGCCTCAGCCACTTCTTTCTTCAATCGAGCCTCCTTGATCTGGTTGCGTCAGCTTCGCGACCGCCTTCCTCCAGAAGAGACCCGCTTACGCCATGATGTCAATAAGATCATTGCAGCCACAGAATATTCGGCGGACGCTTCACTGAATTCAGTGAAATTTGTCTCGCGGGCGATGGCGGCTGGCGTCACGTCAAGACGGCTCTTCTGGCTGCACCCGTGGAAAGCCGATGTTAAGACTAAATGGAAGCTGGCAGCGGCTCCGTACAAGGCCACCAACTTGTTCGGTGACGCATTGGAACCAGTCCTAATTGAGGACAAGGATAAAAGAAAAGTGTTACCTTCGTCCCTTCGCAAGCAGGACAGACATTAGTCTCCTTATTCTCTTTTTTTTATTGCAAAAGTTTTACAATTACATTTTCACCCCTTTTTTCCCCCCTCGACCCACCCCAAATTTCCCAACCTCCCTAACCCACCCTAACCCTCCCCTCCCCCCCAGACTTCCACACAGTATACTCATATCAAGTAAAAGGAAAAACCCTCCTTTGTATATAAAACTTGAACCCCTCCCTCCCCCTTATAAATTTTCATCTTCATTACATTAACATATTTCTATCTTAATATAACATTTTCAAATAAATTTTTATCTTCATTACCTTAAAATATTTCTATCTTAATATAACATTTTCAAATAAATTTTCATCCTCATTACCTTAAAATGTTTCTATCTTAATATAACATTTTCAAATAAAAGCTATTTGATACTTCCTAGTTTGATATTTGTTCTGAACATAATCTATCCAGTTCTTCCATTCCCATTCATAAGTCTCTTGTGAACAATCTTTTAAATATGCTGAAATCTTCGCCATCTCTGCAAAACTGGCCATCTTCAAAGTCCATTCCTCAATCGTGGGCAGCGCTTCATTTTTCCAGTATTTACCTATCAACAATCTTGCTGCTGTTATCATATACAATATCAATTTTGTTTCACCCAATGTAAAACCCTTAACTATACCCAATAAAAACAATTGTGGAGAAAATTGAATTTTTTTCTTCAAGACATTCTGCATGACCCACCAAATTTTTATCCAAAAAGCCTTAACTTTCTTACAGGTCCACCAAACATGATAATATGTAGCATCTAGACAATCACATCTCCAACATTTAGGCTGCACATTAGGGTACATACACGACAATTTTTTGGGGTCTAAATGCCATCTATAAAACATTTTATAAAAGTTTTCCCTCAGATTCTGCGACTGTGTAAATTTAACATTCTGAACCCAAAATTTTTCCCATGTTTCCAACATCACTGGTTCCTCAAAATTTTGTGCCCACTTAATCATACAATCTTTAACTAGTTCAGTTTCTGAATCCCTTTCTAACAAAACATTATAAAGTCTTTTAATATGCATTGGACCTTTCTCTTTTATGTGTCTGACCAATTCTTCCTCATACATCATAATACCAGTTTTTTGGTCCTCTTTCCATCTCAATTGCAATTGATTATATTGTAACCAAGTTAAATTAATCCCTTCAGCCAACAATGTCCGTAATGTCTTCAGCTGCCATCTGCCCGCATCTGTAAAAAGAACCTCTTTGTATAAAAACCCCCCGAGTGACATTATATTTGTATTCCACAAAGTATGACCAAGATCCAGCCATAGCGGTATTTTATAATCCCATTTGAGTCGGTGTTTCTTCCAAACTCTCAACAAAGAATCTCTAAGTATATGGCTTTTAAATACTTTATCCACTTTGTTGTCATAAAATAGGTAGGCATGCCATCCAGATTCCAAATCAAAACTTTCTGCGTTCAATATTCCAGTCTTTTTTCCTCCAAACCAATCACTTGTTAAAGTCAAAGTTGCTGCATCATAATATAACTGTAGGTTTGGAAGTTTAAGACCTCCCCTTTCTGGAACATCTTGCATAATTTTCATTTTCACTCTCGGCTTTTTCTCGTTCCAGACAAACTTATTCACTCCAGTTTGCCACAATTTCAATTGTTTATCACTATTAAGCACCGGAATCATTTGAAACAAAAAAAGAAATCTTGGCAAAATATTCATCTTAATTGCTGCTATTCTTCCCAGTAGAGACAGCTGCAGTTTTTTCCAAGTCTCCATATCTTTCTGCACCTCTCGCCACAACACCTCATAGTTATTTTGAAACAATTTTGTGTTTGATTCTGCAACCTGAACTCCTAGATATTTTACCTTTGGTACAATCTCAAAACCTGCCCTTCTTTCAAGCTCATGTTTACGATCTTGAGTCATGTTTTTGACTATCATCTTTGTTTTTTTCTGGTTCAGTCTAAAACCTGAAACTTTACCATAGTCTTGTATAATGTCCTTCATCTGGATTATTGATTCCGTTGGATGTGTTAGGGTAACAACCAGATCATCTGCGAATGCCTTTATTCTGTAGTCCTCTTGCCTTATCATTATACCTTTCAAGATATTAGAGTCCCGTATTGTATTTAACAAGACTTCTAATGTTAAAATAAATAAAAGTGGGGACAACGGACAACCCTGTCTTGTTCCTTTTTCGATTTTAAACTCTGTTGTCAAACTTCCATTGATAATAATCTGTGCCTTTTGCTCTTGATAAATTGCTGAAACCGCCTGTATAAATTGGTCCCCAAAGTCCATCTTTTTTAAAGTCTTTAATAGAAAATTCCAATCCACTCTATCAAAGGCCTTCTCTGCATCCAGGAAAACCAGCACTGCAGGAATCTGTTTATTCTTCTCAAGATATTCCAATAAATCTATTACTTGCCTTACATTGTCCTTCATGTATCTACCCTCGATAAATCCCGCTTGATCATCATGAATCACCTTTTGAATTACTGGCATCAATCTGTTGGCTAATACTTTTGCATAAATTTTGTAATCCGTATTCAGAAGAGATATTGGTCTGTAGTTCTCTGGTTTTTTAGGGCCTGCTTGCTCTTTTGGTATCAAAGAAATATAAGCTGTTGTCCATGATGGGGGTATTTTTCCCCCTTGTTGTATATTACAAAATAAGTCTCTGAGTTGTTCCACCATTTCTGCCTGCAAAGTTTTATAGTACACTGCAGTCAGACCATCTGTTCCAGGAGCTTTGGCTGTTTTTAGTTGTTTAATTGCTGCTATTATCTCCTCCTCTGTTATAGGATAATTCATTCTTTCCTTTTGTTGCTCAGTAATTTTTGTAACTCTTTTATTATCTAAATATTTTTCTATAAATCCATTCTGCACTTCCTCTTTAGCATATAATTTAGTGTAGTAGTCAAGAAAAGCTTCTTTAATTAATTTCTGTTGAAAAATTTCTTTCCCTCCAATATCAATACTATCAATAGTCCGTATACTCTGTTTCTTCTTCAGTGTGTAGGCCAACCACCTGCCCAGTTTATTAGCATTACAGAATGTATTGTGCTTCGCATATTGTAAATTTGTTGCAACTTCTTCCGCCATGAGCATTTAGAATTGATCTTTCAAAAGTTTTATGACACCACGTATTCTTTCATCTGTTGGATTTTTAATAAGTAACTGTTCTTTATTCTTTATTTCTGCTTCCAATTCAAGTCTTTTCTTTTGTCGGATCAATCTATGTTTAGAGTTCATATAAATAAGCACCCCTCTCATATAAGCTTTGCTTGCATCCCACACAATTTCCATTGGAGTGCCTTTATTTAGATTCATTTCAAAAAACTCTTTCAAATACTTTTTAAGTTCTATTATATTTTTTTCATGTCTGAACAAGTTTTCATTTAATCTCCAGGAGCGTCTCTCAGTCTTACTTGTCTCAATTTCTATCCACACTGGGCTATGGTCAGTCAGAGTTCTTGGCAAAATCTTTGTTCTTTTTGTCCTGACAAGTAAATCATCTGACAACAAAATGAAATCAATCCTAGAGAAGGATCTATGTCTATCAGAAAAGAAAGTATAATCCAGTTCTTTTGGATTGTGTATTCTCCAAATATCTTTTATTTCCAAGTCTTCTTTCATATCAAAGAAAGTCTGTGGTAGTCTAATCCTTAGCTTCGCCAAAGTCTTTTTGTCTAATTTAGAATCAATTACTCCATTCCAATCTCCCATAATTAAAATAGATCTATAATCCCATTGTAGTATTTTAGTATGTAGCATTTTGTAGAAGTGGTCCTGTTGTTGATTGGGAGCATAAATTCCAATCAAAAGAATTTGACTATTTGCTGAAAGTAGTTCAATTGCTACAAACCTACCATCTTGATCTGCTTCTATAAGTTTGGCTGTTAATTTTTTATTTACATAGATAACCACACCATTCTTTTTTTGATTAGTTGAAGATATAAAATGTGTTCCTAATTTGGAATTTTTCAAGTAGTTTTGATCTTGAACTGTAATATGCGTTTCTTGTAAACAAATTATATCATTATTAAATTGTTTCAAATATGCAAATACTTTCTTCCTTTTCTGTGTTACATTCAACCCATTCACATTCCAAGATAAGCATTTAATCATCATTATTATCTTTCTGGAGCAAAGAGCAGAATAATCGGATATCATCCGAAATCTTCGATCCTGCATTCCCCATGGCTCCAGTCTCTTGTACAGTCTTAGCTCCCTTTTTATCTTGTCTTTCCTGTTGTAACTTTTCTTTAAGTTGCTTGGATTTTGCTCGGGTTATGCGCTGGTCCTTAACTTCAGCCATCCAGACCGGCTCCAAAATTGGAGAAGATTCCAACAAAGGCTCATCCAAGAAACCTCCTTCAGCGCCCTTCAATGCCTCTGATTCCTGCTTAGATTGTTCTTGTGGTTCTTGAAGTTGCTTCTTATCACTCTCCTTAATCTCCAAAACTGTAGATGTACGTGGGGATGGTGTTCTTTCTTTAAGGATATCAGTATAAAATTGCTCCGCCTTCTCCACAGTATTCAAACGGTATCTCTCTCCCTTATATCTCAAAATTATACCAGTTGGAGCATCCCAGCGAAATGGTATCTGGTTATTTTGCAGTTCTTTAACAAGAAAGCCAAAGTCTTTTCTGGATTTCAACATTTTAGGTGGTAGCTCTTTGTAAACTGTAATTTTCGAACCTCCCACTTGCACAGAGGTATGAAAAGATTTTTGCAGGATATCGTTTCTTATTGCTCTGTCTGTAAAATATATGACCACATCTCTAGGCAGTTGTCTTTGTCTGGCCACCCAGGAATTCACTCTGTAAATTTTATCTATATAAATCCATATCAGGATTGATTTTTAAAATCAGTGCCAAGGCTTCAGCA
Organism: Arizona elegans; assembly: GCA_022577455.1. Lineage (NCBI taxonomy): Eukaryota > Metazoa > Chordata > Lepidosauria > Squamata > Colubridae > Arizona > Arizona elegans. Next base: position 41,980,514 of record JAKOOJ010000002.1, read on the forward strand.
CAGACCTGTCTCAAATCCTGTCTCTCCTCTTCTCTAATACCTCGAAGCCATATAGCGAATTCCATTGCCCTGAATTGCATCATAACAATTTCATTCTCAACTCTCTGCATCTTATCATCAACATCAAAAAATTTGTGGTCATTATCTTTCAACTTAACATTAACTTCTGATTTAAATTCATCCACTTTTGAATCAACTTTAATAATAAAATCTGCCAGGCCAGATGCCACATCTGATATTTTTTTGGTCACCTTATTTTGGTTCTGCTTCATTTCCTGCATAATTTCCTGTTGAGACTTTTGGATTTTATCATCTATTTCCTGTTGAGCTTTTTGAAATTTATCATCCAAAATTTTTGAAATAAATTCTTTTAAATCTCCCATATCAAAATCTTTTTTCTGAGCTTGTGACTGCGTATCCTGTTTGCATGTGGGGGATCCCCCCCCCTGGTGTTTTGTCTTCCTGCTTCTTTGAACCCATCCTGCCACGTAAGCTAGCTTTTCTGAAGAGGGAAGTTCCTCTTCTTCTGCCACCTCCACAAAGCCTTCTAAAAAAGTCCCCCAGATTTAATCAGGGCAAAACTGTGGTGATGCAAAGTCAAGTATTAGAAAGGGAGAGATTTTCCTCTTGTTTCTATTGTTACAACCGAAGCAACTTTGTAGCAATTTATTAACTTTGTAACAAAGCAAAATGACTTCACCAATCCACACTCGCTGATTCGTTTACTCTAATGCTGAGCGCCATATTTTTTCCAGTCACTTTCACTCATTCAAGAATTTTTCCTTCAAAGTAAGAAATCAGCAAAGTGCTAATACTTGCAGTTCCGAGTTTCAGGGTTCAAGTAAATTTCCGCTGCTTGTTTAGGTTATTTCCTTTCTCTTTTGAAGTTTCCTGCAGCCGGCTTGTTCTGCAAAAGCAGAAACGTCCCACGCCGCCCGGAGTCTCAGCAGGTTGGGAGGGAGCCGCGCCTGTTTCTTCCCCAGAAACAATTCCCTAGGGGGGTTACAGGGGCTCGACCTGTGCCCTGCTGCCTCTCCTCCAAGAATCCTGAGGATTTTGAAGTTCGATCGCGAAGCAGCTCTACAAACGGCTGGGCTGGCGGTGCTTCAAAAGGCACCGTCATCGCCGAAGAGAAGGAAACCGGAAGCCCAGTCTCCTTATTCTCAACGCCAGCCCTTTCGTCCTTTTTCGGGGTCCAGAGGCCCCGCCACGTTCAGACCATCCTTCCAGTCGGCAGACCGCTTCACGGATAGGCAGCGTTTCCGAGACCGCAGTAGGCATCAGACTGCGTCCAGGCGCCCCTTTCGTGGATCCAACTACAAGTCATTCTGGAGGGGTAAATGACTCACTGACTCCGGGTCTGGTGGGGGGACGTCTTCGTGCCTTTCATCGCAGGTGGGAGATGTCCACTCCGGATGTGTGGGTGCATCGTACGATTTCGGAGGGCCTCGTGATAGAATTCACAGATCGCCCCCCGCGAAGGTTCATCCGCTGTCCGGTTCCCTTGTCGGTCGACCGTCGCAGACTCATGAAGGCAGAAATCTCACACTTGCTGGAAATAAACGCAATAGAACCGGTTCCCCCCGACCAACGGGGGACCGGATTCTACTCGATCCTTTTTCTGGTGCCAAAGACCTCGGGAGGCGTCAGAGGGATTCTCAACCTCAAGCAATTGAACCTGACGGTACATTATCACCACTTCAAGATGCACTCCCTGCGTTTGATTTTGGCTTCAGTCCGCAAGGGGGACTTTCTGCAGTCGGTGGACTTGAAAGAGGCATACCTCCATGTTCCAGTACTTCCCTTGCATCAACAGTTTCTGCGCTTCGAATTTGCGGGCGAACATTACCAGTATTGTGCAATGCCGTTCGGTCTCTCTTCGGCACCCAGGACATTCACCAAGCTGGTGGCAGTGGTCGCGGCGACTCTCAGTGCCGTTCCGGTGAGAGTTCTATGTTACCTGGACGATGTTTTAGTCCTCTCGTCTTCCCGGGCTCAGGCAGCTCGGGACATGGAGCACGTACTGTCGGCCTTCAGGGGGCACGGATTTACAATCAACTTAGAAAAGAGCCATCTTGTCCTGGCTACTTCAATCTTGCATCTCGGGACCGTGATCGACACTGTGAAAGAACAGGTGTTCCTGTCGCCGGAGAGGGTAAAGAGCATCCGTACGCTGTTGAAGCAGGTCCTGGTCCAGAGGTCGGTGCCCCTACTGACCCTGTCGCAGTTACTGGGGAAGCTGGTGTCGTGCTTCCACATTGTACCATGGGCTCGACGGCACTCTCGGCCGCTTCAATGGCTGCTCCTTCCCTTTCAGAGGAAAGGTTGTGCCGACTCTCCGAGGAAGGTGATAGTGCCCCCCCAAGTACGCTGTCGCTTCGGTGGTGGAAGTCGCTGGCCCTTCTGGAGGGATGCTGGTTTCTGGATCTGGACAGGATTGTGGTCACTACCGATGCCAGTCTCCACGGGTGGGGGGCCCATCTGGGGGTCCAGGTTGCACAAGGACAGTGGACCCCGAAGGAAAGAGCTCATAGTATCAATCTTCTCGAGCTTCGAGCGATCCGTCTTGCTCTAATCCATTTCCACCAGTCGATCCAGGGACGCACCGTGCTAGTCCTCACAGACAATACTTCCGCGAAGGCGCATGTGAATCGAGAAGGAGGGACGAAGTCGAAGGCGCTGATGCTCGAGTCGGAGTGGCTGTTCAGTTGGGCGGAACACCATCTGTTGTCAATCTGTGCGGACCACATTTCGGGGACTGCCAACACTCGGGCGGATTGGCTCAGCAGGGAGTTGATAGATCAGACCGAGTGGCAGCTGCTTCCGAGGCTGTTTCGAGAGGCCTCTCTCCGCTTCAGTCGTCTGGTGGTGGACTTGTTCGCCAGTCCTGCCAATGCCCAACTTCCAAGATTCATCGCTCGCTACCCATCCCCGTTAACAGAGGACGTGGACGCCTTGCGGTGTCGGTGGCCCGTCGGCCTTCTGTATGCTTTCCCTCCGATAACATTGATTCCCCAGGTGATCCAGAAGATGATTGCGGAGAGGGCGGAAGTGTTGCTGGTGGCACCCAACTGGCCATGCAGACCGTGGTTCGCGGACCTCGTGGAGTTTTCGGTGTCCGAACCGTGGGTGATTCCACCTCATCGAGTTGCTCTGTGCCAAGGGGTCATTCGCCACCCAGAACCCCAGTGGCTCCAGTTGGCTGTTTGGCATTTGAGCGCGTCATGCTCAAGAAAGGCCGCTTACCAGACACTGTAATTGGGACGATGCAAGCAGCCCGAAGGCCTTCCACGACTATATGAAGCTTTGTGGAGGGCCTTTTGTCGTTGGTGTGCAGGAGCTCACGTTGATCCAACATCAGCTTCGATTCAGGACGTTTTGATATTTCTCCAATCGGGGCTGGACAAAGGTCTCACCCCATCTACTTTGAGGCGTCAGGTAGCTGCCTTGGCCACAGTGCTCTCCTTTCCTCCTTATACTTCACTGTCCCATCACCCGTGGGTGAGGGGGTTTCTCCATGGTGCCACTAATCTGAGACCGCCCACGGTTCATCGTTACCCTTCGTGGGATTTGTCGTTGGTGTTGCAAGCTCTTACTGTTTCCCCGTTCGAGCCTCTGGGTTCTGTTTCTCTCAAGCATCTATCACTCAAGGTGGCCTTCCTGTTGGCGATTATGTCGTCTAGACGTATTTCCGAGCTGGCAGCTCTGTCCGTCCGGGAGGACTTGTGTGTTTTTCGCCCTAACACCGTGGTGCTTCGTCTTGACCCGGCATTCACACCCAAGGTGAATTCGTGGTTCCACCGCTCACAAGAACTAGTGCTGCCGGATTTTTGTCCGTCGCCCAGACATCACCGTGAAATTCTGTGGCACACCCTCGATGTGCATAGGGCCTGAGGCGATACATCCGAAGAACCGCTTCGTTTCGGAGGTCGGAGGCATTGTTCATTTCGTTCCATCCAGCCTCGATGAGTCAGAAGGTGTCGTCGGTGACGATTGGTCGCTGGATCAAGGCCTGTATTGCCTTGGCTTATGAGAAGCAGGCCAGGCCTGTTCTGTCGAGGATCCAGGCCCATTCCACTCGGAGTGCTGCGACATCGGCAGCTTGGGCGACTCAAGCTTCTGTGTTGGACATTTGTAGGGCGGCTACTTGGACTTCGTTGTCGCCTTTTATTAGACATTATAGGATTGATTCCTTCGCCTCTGCTGAGGCGTCCTTTGGGCGCAGGGTTCTGCAGAGTGTGGTTTCTGGGTCTTCTGGGGTGAATAGTCAGTTGCCCGGCCCTGATAATTAGGCTTGGGTATGTCCCAATGCTGGAGTGTAGTAGCAGCGTTCTGGAAAATGGACGTTGTCTTACCTGAACGTCCTTTTTTGGAATGCTGCGGATACACTCCATCCCTCCCTGTTTGGTTTGCCTTTGCATTTTTGTGGTTGCTGTTCTGTTGTTCCAATAAACGGTTTGTTCCCTGTTCTGGGATGTGTCTTCGTTCAAGACTGGGGATTCGAGTGCAAAAGGGGCGTGGTTGGAGCACAGTGGCAGGCTAATTTAAATTTAAGTTCTCTCAGTTGCTGTCAGATATGAGGATTTTCCCAATGCTTGAGTGTATCCGCAGCGTTCCGAAAAAGGACGTTCAGGTAAGACAACGTCCATTCTAGGTCACCTAGTCTTTTTCCATACATTATTAGCATTCCATTTCTGTATCTGGGCTCAAGGCCTAATAACACATCATAAGTGAAGGATCTATAATTTGAGACTAAAATATCAATATGGTTTTCTAATAGGGTAGTTTTATAAGTGACAATGCATGTGAACACGACAACTGAAACAAATCTGTAAATAGAGGTGAAAAAAATGATAAAAAGGATGAAATAAATGTAAGAACATTGAAAGTGATAAAGCTGCAGATATAGATGGTATAATTGGGGAACTACTAAAATATGAATGTGCTTTACTAATAAAATGGCTTTAAAACTGGTTTGATGTATGTTCACAATTGTGGATTTGAAAAAATGATGTTTTGCTCTATAAAGAGAAGATAGTTATTTCTTAATGACTGGTCCCTTAGAGATCATTCAAAATTATAATGGCCCCCCACCAAAAAGTACTTATGACACCAGTTCCAGAATTCCAGCAGCAGCAACCCCACCACCCCCTATGATCATATTTTATATGCTTGACAACAGGTTCACCTTTATGGCTTATGCAATGTTGTGCAGTTATGTGATGTGATTTATGATTTTTTTTTTGTTGGAAATCAGCAAGATACAAGAGTTGGAAAAGAACAAAATTTGTAAAATGCAGTATAGTTAACATAATTATACCAGGCAAGCATATACATGCCAAATTTTTACTCTTCAGCAGGTCTTTGAGAAATGAATTGATATCACAAATAAAACTTATTCTGTTCTCTGGTTTAGATAAAATAAATGGCTTTGAATTATAGGCTGCTCTGTACAAAAAACTACATCAACTAAATGATTTGGTATGTTGCATTAAAGTTTAAGCATGTAACAATAAAAAGGAACTACCTTGTCCCTATCTTATTGACTCATCCTACATGGTCAAGCAGGAAAAGTATGTTGCACACTGATGGTTAAAATAATTTTGGCTGGCAGTGTTTAGAAAGAGAGCTTTTCCTACTGTTGTCCCCACTCTATGGAACATCTTATGAGCTGAGGTCAGCCCCCACTCTTCTGGTCTTCCAGAAAAGTGTCAAGACCTGGTTCTGCCAACTGGCATCGGGACTAAAAGTGGCATGCAACTGTGCAAGTAGTTGGAAGAAAGTTGGCTGAAAGATGGACAGCTATATAAATGTTTTGAACACAATGCAATGAATGAATGAATGAATGTTAAGATAGTCTGATAATATAAGGTGATTCAATAACAATTTCTTTCGAATTCCTGAAACAAGAGTGAATAGGATTAAGAAGAATAGAAATTTGTTGTCAATGGAGTTGATGGGAGCCTCAAAAGGAAGAAGTTGCAAAGTTTAAAGAACAAAAGGAAATATATGAAATGGTGCATTGATGTGATGGAACAAAACTTGATTGCTATGATAGGAAATTATGGAGTAATCTGATGAATAGTTTGGGTGTGAACAAACACTTTAATTTTATTTTTATTTTTTCCTACCTTTAATTTTGTTCGGCTTTCTAGTTTTTACTTCTTTTTTGTGAATTGCCTAACAGTGCTTATTGCAAAATGAAATAGCCTGATAGCTGTGTGCATGATGAGAATTTTCTAATGCATTCAAGGCATTCTTTTCAAAATCAAATGTGTTTTTAAAATGTTTTTTTTAATGCGCGTATATATCATAACAAGAACAGAATGTATTTTTGTTCAGATTGTTTTGATCAGATAAAAATTAGTCAACCAATGAAGATTTTATCAAGACTACTATATCTGGGCTGACCACAAGATGTAAGTCTTCACTGCCATCTAGTTTTTGTTTGAATTTTTGCAAACCAGAAATAGTGGTCATAATAACATATTAGGTAAATATTCTGTTAGCATTGTTTTCATAGAACATTAGAACAGATAGGCTGTCTCTTTCAAAATAGGACCAGACCTTTAGCTGCGTAAACAAAAGTCAAAAGCAACCCCAGAGCTGTAATGCACTAACATGCACTTTTGAAAAAGTTGTGACCATGCAGTGCATCAAAAAGCCACATACCTCTGAGGCAGTGGTGGGTTGCTCCCAGTTCTGTCTGGTTTTTTAGAACCGGTAGTAAAAGTGATAGAGGCTCCGCTCACCCACCTGGACGTCATAATTGATGATCTGCCCAGGCACAGAAGTGTGTGCGCGAGCAAAGCAAGCTTCTGTTGTGAACCGGTAGTAAAGGTAAGTAGAACCCACCCCTGTTCTCAGGTATGGGAGTCCTTTGGGCTTTTTTCCCCCTTTATGGAACCAAAGCCTTACCCTGCCAGGAGCTCCTTGCAAAATAATGTTTTGGGTTTTTTTTCCTCAACATGAAGGTAGCCTGAGCCTGGACCAGAAGTGAGGAGCAAAGGAGTATTCTGGTGCACTGTGCCTCTAGGGCTACAAAAGCAGCCCCTGCACTGCAGCAAAATCCAGCCCCAGGCCAGCCCATCAATCTTGCTAGGCATGCCTGGTGAGAGCAAGAAGATGGTGAAGGTCACCTGGGGTGGCAGAGTGCAAGACAGCAAGGGCCAAAAGGCATAGATGGGGAGCTAAGCAGAGTTGAAATGCTCCCAAGTATGGCTGGGCTGCCTAATACATAAAATTATCTGCTACAACGTCCTACCTGTCAATGATTACTTCAGTTTCAACCACAATAATACAGGAGCACACAATAGATACAAACTCAAGGTAAACCGCTTCAAACTCTATTGCAGAAAATACAACTTCAGCAACAGAGTGGTCAATGCCTGGAATGCATCACCTGACTTTGTGGTTTCATCCCCAAACCCCCACAACTTTAACCTTAGACTGTCTACTGTTGACCTCACCCCATTCCTAAGAGTCTGTAAGGGGCATGCATAAGCACATCAACGTGCCTACCGTCCCTGTCCTAATGTCTTCATTTATTCATATCTATTTCATATATTCATAATCATGTTTATACTTATATCTGTTATCTTATACATGCCTAGTGCCTGAATTTTGATCACAACTGGGGGGGCCCTGCAATAGTTGGAATTTTGGGTATGAATTGTTAAGTCCCTTTGTTCAGCGCTTGTCCTACTGTTGAATGGTTGCTGAATGAACAATCCCAAGTAGTACCCTATCTGTAAATGTAGCCTGGCAGACTAAACACCTATCAAAAGAGAGAGAGAAAACCCAAATATGGCACCACAAGAAAATTTATTCTTCACACTTGAAAATACCTCCTTGGTTCACTTTTGTTCACAGCTGGTGCTACTTAACAGCACTTCAGTCTGCTGCGCCACCAAGGCTCCTATGGTCTATATGCTAATAGAGCTATACAAAAGCATTAGAATTTGGAAGAATTACATGTAGAATATGTATCTATTTCATGATTCTTGTGAAAGCCGAAAAAGAAATGCTTCTCTGGCTAACATCATATTGCATCCAGAACGCTTAACATTTCAAAATTCAATATGGGAGTCCTTTCTGAAAGAAGAATTGACTAATAAAACCTTTCAGCTGAGCACAGGATAACACTGATGGATAACACTGCTTTTTTAATTGTATACTGTACTGCATGCAATATTTTCTCACCCAGTTAATTTGAAATATTATGTACCATCAAGTCATTGTTGACTCTTAGCAACCACATAGATTTTCTCCAAGACAATCTGTCCTTGACCTGCTCTTTCAGGTCTTCCAACAATCATTGCCACTGTAATTGAGTTATTTTCAATTAGGTCTTTGCATAATGTGTGAGAAGTAGGATGAGCCTGTTCATTTGTGCCTTGAGTGAGAAATCTGGGTTGTATGATGAACCATTTGTTTGTTTTCTTAACTGTCTCCGGTATTCCATTACTAATTGAAATGGAATGCCATTTAAAGCTCATGGTTTTTTCTCCCTGGATTTTCCAGGGAATCTTCAGGTTTTTTCTGGTTCCAGGTTTTCCAGAAAGGTGGGGTTTTTTTGGGGGGGGGCGGTGTTGCATCCTTTTAAATCAAACTAACACCATCATGCTATCCCTGTCTTTCACCTGCAGTAAACACTTAGTAAAGGGCAGCTGGATAGTAGTGTTTGTTTCATATCCTCTTCAATTATCCAATTCAGGCATTATTTTTCTACAGGCATTCGACTCAGTTCATCTAGCATGACATTAGACCCAGATGATTTTGTACATTTAGAAATGATTCTGTAATCTCGTTCACATCATTTGAAAGGTAGTGAAGATCAATGGAGGAACAAAAGCATATTGGTATATAATTAATTATTTTGGCAAAAGAATTTGATTGATTGATTGTAATTTATCTGCATATTGCTTCTGCTACATGGACCTTGGGAATGCATAGATAAAAAGACAACCCAAACATTTTCACATAATGATTGTCGCAATGGGGGCAGCCAATCACAGAATACCAATTTCCAAGTTGGCTAGTAGGTTATTTCCCCATGAAATATAATATAAACTTCAGTCCATACTGCAATAACATGCACATCAAATATCCATTTTGTACAAGGCAGTCTTGAAGACCTCTGTGTGTTTCATACATTCATGTTCCTATAAGATGTAAATACTAGAAAACAATATAATCACAAAATTAAACTGCATATACTCCATTCATGTCTTAGATGTTTCTTAGATGTTTCTTGCTTAATTGGTCTGAACAGCTGTGAATGTCCTTTTAAACAACACAAATGAGTTAAATGCTACAAGTGTGACACAATCAGTTTTGTATTTGTTTCTTACATGGTACCATAATAAAAAGAAAAGCCTGCTGTTGAAATCACAAACTCTTTTTTTCCTTATATGGTGCTTATGCTAACAAAGTAATGGGGCTAGATGAGGGCAAAGATCATGTTAGTGGCCCTTTCTCTGAGAGACAGGAATGTTTTAATTTCCTGACAGTGATTAACAGTCCATCTAATCCAAGCAAACCATTTTGTTCCTCTATCATCTCTTCAGTCCTCAGATGCCTCTACAGCATGAAACCGATTATATGAAAGAATGGTCCAAAAATAATACAGCTTGGAAAGCTGCTGTCATGTGCAACGTTTCATAATTTACAATGAGTTTATTTTCTTAACTGTTACATGTAATAAATACATCTTGCCCAAACTTAAAAATCTAAAAATGTTTGCACTTAAGATAATATGAAAAGAACAGCTGTGTTGTCTATGACATTGTTATTATCTGATCCTTTCTGAAGTGCTTCCTATGTACAGAAGTGCATTGTTCACACAACACTATTTTAGATTTATATTTTATATTTCTTGAGTCTCCATAAGAAATTATGTAGGGAAATTCGTTATCTAATGCGTAGCTATTGTTTATCTACAATAAGTAGTTAACAATTGTTTCTAAACTTTCTAAAGTTTTTGGACTTGTTTGCAAAAGAGGACAACACCATAGTATCCGCTTATTTCCTGATATCCCCAATAATGCATGCAAAAAATTAAATACATTTTAATGGCCGCAAGGTTTTATAAGTCAACAAATACACACATACACACACACACACACTTATATGTATGTATGTAGTTCTTTGGTTATTCAGGTTTTCTCCTGCGTAAAATTGGAAGTGTCTTGGCGACGTTTCGACGAAGTCTCATTCATCATCTTCAGGCTGGTGTTTTCGGCTTTGTGCTTCTAGGAGTAATGTGTGATCGCAGCTGTTTCTTCCTTTTACCTGCCAGTGGGGGTGTGAACTGATTGGGTGGGAGCTTGGCTGTGTTCTGATTGGGTGGAGATGTGTTCTGATTGGTAGACACTTCCAATTTTAGAAAACAAATATGTATGTATGTATACACACACACACAAACACACACATACACAAATATAAGCTAGAAGCTAGGCTAGGATAACTTATCTATACTTTGCTTACTCTTGCATGTAAGCAAAATATAGGTTTGGTGATGCATGTGCCTCAAAATATTTTGCCGTTCTAAATCCTCTCCCACTGCTTCCCATTTCTAATTTCTACTGTGACACTTACCATGGCATTCAGTTCCTACTTCTATATGGCTGTGGCGCTTGATCCTGTTACTACTTCCCACTCCCAGCTTTATGCTATTATTCAGCTTTAACTTCTTAATTTCTTTATATGGTTTATGTAAAGATTCTGCCTATTCTCCTACTCACAAGCAATTGTACCCAAGGAGTACCATAACTAAAATCTGAAGAGTCCTACGTAGAATTTTGTAATTCTTTGGGATTGTGATAGGATATAAAAATAAAATAAATTAATTAGGACAAATTGCCTTGCTTCTTCAGCTTGGTAAGCAACCAGTGTCATCATGAAATAAAGCCCTTAATAGATATAATCATGATTGCTTTGTGGTTGTTAAGACCAACACTTACCTCAGTCTAATATCATTCAAATATGCAGAGTTCTGGCAAGAGACCTCCAACTTTATACAGCAGCAGTTATGTGTACTCTCTGAAATTAAGTATCATGTGATATTTTTAAAAAGTAAACTTCATCTGTTCATATAGTAGCACAGGAATGACAACTCTAGAGGTAAACAAGAGTTAGATTTAGTTTCTTCTAAAAAACATAGTACAAACAGCCTTTAAAATTACTTTATTCCCTTTTTATGTAGTACCAATAACCAAACTAGATGGAATCCACTTCATTGACTTGAATCATTTAAATATACTTAATAATATTTGTTCCATATCTTATCTATCTCAAAGCAGTAACTGTCCTAATGCATATTAAATATGAAATATTTGCATTTACCTACAATTAATATTTTTTGTTCCATAAAAATATTACTCCATAAAACCAAAAAATGTTATTGTTTTTTGCGAAACAATAACTTTAAAAGTCTGAATTATATCTTATCATTTGACAGATGGTTAATAGGTACATTTGGTTAGAATCATTTCACTATTGTTTATTTGCATATCACAGAGTTATGTGGAACATTCTTTTCCACTGACTTGTATAAAACTTTCTCTTACAAATACTTGCCATTTTGATTTTTCCTTTCATACAATTTGATTTTTCTCTATATCCTTAAACTTTTAATCTTGACATTAAAGCAATATTGGGCACAGTTACTTGGAAAGCAGGCAATTTATTGTAATGCGTTAATAACAAAACCATACTTGCAATATGCAGACACTTTTTCTCTTGATTATTAAAACAATTATAATCCTTTATAATGTAGTACTGGAAAAATAGGACTCTCTCTCTTTCTCTCTCTCTCTCTCCCTCCCTCCCTCCCTCCCTCCTTTTTCTGTGTGTGTGTGTGTGTGTGTGTGTGTAAACAGAACATGTGCTTTACTGTCTTCTTTCTTTATTATCTGGAATATCATTATTTAAGGCAGTGGGGACAATCTACTATAAACTTAACCATGAGCTCCATTTTTGCAACCATTAATATTTCCCAGATTGTGCTGTCAAAACTTATGGCACACTATCATACAACATGAATATGATTTTCTACTGTTTTGACTTGACATAAAACACAATGCAGGTAGTCCTCATATGGCAACCACATTTGATTCTTATAAGTTGGTCATTAAGTGAAGCAGTTGCTAAGTGAAAACCACATAACTGTGCTTACAATTTTACTTCAGGTTTTCTTTGCTTTAAAGAGTCAGAAGGATCTGACCTCAAACAGTTTGGTGAGCCAAACACCAAAGTGGGGAAGTTTGAATGAATGATAGAGATTCCTGATTTTTATTTTCCACCTGAAAATCACTTTTACACATGCAGAGAACAAAATGAACAGCTTGGCTAATTGAGTATAAATACTCAAGAATCTGCCCATTGGGTGAATAATATAAGATCATTTCTTCATTACTCTCCTGATCTTTATTTTTGTTTTGTTTCAGGAAATCTCTCCCTCGGTGCCAACGAATTAGCAGAATGCTTTCCAGTGAATCATTGCGCCCTCCCGTGTATAGCCGTTCCAATTCTCAAGCTTCTGTTGATAGCACTTCAATGGAGGATTTCTGGTGTGAGGTAGAAAACATCAAGGAGAGCACAGAAGACAGGCAAGATGAGCAAAACCTGTTAGAAGTCAAGCCTCCTGATGGTATGAATAAACAATTCTAATCTTCCTTGATCCTTGTTTTTATTCCAAAAAAGTGCTGGTGTAATAAATGTTCATTTATGTTTGAGAACTGAATCAGAAGCACTGCAGAGCTATATTCAATAATAATATTTCTAAGGTTTTAAATTTTACTGGTTTTAGAATGAAGTTTTGCATGAAAAACACAGAAGTGTATAAGAAAACTGAGGGGGAAGATTGAATTCCTGGATAACATTTAAAAGATAAAAATAAGTATCACTGCAGGATGGATTCCATGATTAATTGACTAATGGTTCCCTGTACAAGACTTCAACAGAAATTATACAAAAAAAGAGTCAAATGCAGAAGTTTGTGTTTTGATTTTTACTAGCCATAATTCTTTGAAATTGTATTTGTCTCCTTTTGGATATATAGAGAGTCTGGATAAACAACTACCCCAAAGTTGTTCCTTTTTTCATTTTATTGCATTAAATAACCAGTGTGAAACATTGGTTCCTGATTCAATTAATTCATTTAAGTCAGGGGTCCCTAACCCCTGGTCCATGGACTGGCACCAGTTCATGGCATACCCGAAACTGAGTTATACCAACAAGTGACGCTCCATCCGCGGGATGCAGGCAGCACACAAAACCATACCCCATCTGGTCCAAAGAAAAATCTCTCCACAGAATTGGTCCTGGTGCCCAAAAGGTTGGGGGCCGCTGATTTAAGTTGGCAATTGAATGTGTGAGTACATCATACAGAATAATCAGTACTAATATGGGACAGCCCACTGACGCGCAGTGCTCGGGTTTTAAACCTGGGTTGCCATCTTTCCAACTGACAAGTTCAGTATCTTTAACCGCTGACCCATCACACTCCTATTTAGGACAATATTATTCAAAGATATTTGCTTTTTCATAGCAAGAAATTGATATAAAGTTTGTTTACATGAAGAGCATTTCAGTGAGCACTGAAATGTCTTCCCTATAGCCACACAAGATAAATACTTTCAAAAATGTGCCCTGTTGTGCACATATCAAGTTGCTATGGCTCGGCTGGAGTGATAAAAACAGCAAATAAATAGAGATTCATTATTTTTCCTTTGTATTAAAGGCTTACATCTTCAAAATTTTATTTACAATTTGGTTAACACTCTTTAGGTCTCATTGATTTTAAATGGGAGAAGTACTCTGAAGATGAGCACATTTTTAATTTTTCTACAAAGATTATTGTTTTTTCTGCAGTCTTTAAGCAGTTCTGCAAAGGCTTATTTCTTGACAAGTAGGATAACACCACAGCCTTGAAGTCCTTTACTCTGAATGGATTGCATCCAGCATTTATTTAAAAAAAACCACAGAGCTATATTTATTTCATATATGGGGACGAGAGGGGAGAAAAGATCTGTATGAAGACCTAGAGGTTAAATATTGCCTTGGAATTGTGGAAATGAATTATAGTCCCAGTTGTGTCTTCTAAGCATAAAGTTTCTTGAGCCTTGGGAGCTAAGTTAATGAATCAGTTATACAGCTTTATTAAAATTGTGTTGATAAAATCATGAGGCAGCATTCTTCTAGAGCTAATCGAAAGTAAAGCCACATTTATACTGCAGCATCAAATAGCAATTTAATTTTCTGCCTCTTTTTTCTCAAGATTAGGTCAAAGTTTCTAAACATAAAAATTATTTCTGAAGTTTTCCTTACTTTCCCATTTTATTCCTTTAAAGATATTTATTTGTTAGGATTTTAAGTCTGGAAGCCACCCAAAGTCCTTCGCTACAAGATAGACATCAAATAAATTCAATAAATAAATAAAATAAATGTCTATGCCTTGGATCACTCGTTGTTTTGGTTTCTTTCTCCACCTGAATACAACATAACCCCCAACGCAGCCCTTGTCATCTTTTGTAGTAATAACTTCAGCATGCTTTATGTGGCCTACCTTGACATCTACCTGGAAGCTGTAATTGTGGCGTCACACCAGTACAGTAGCTCTTCATTGGTTACTAATAGGCTTCAAAGATGTTCAGCTGAGCTTTTCAAAAGAGCCCTTGAGGATTAGTTCATTGTCATTGGGATGCCTTTAATAATTTTAGTAATTATTTTATGATTTAATAATACATTAATTATGTATAGTAGTCTGATTATGGTTTCTTGGTGGCCATAACCCCTTTTGGAGAATTACAATATATAATATAGAAAACAAATACCTTTTTATGTTACTGTATTGTGCTACTCTCAATAACATAGAAAGATACATACTGAGTCAGGCCAAAGGCAAAATTAGTCCAGTAATCTGCCTCCAAGGATCTCTATTGGAAGCTTACAATGATATCTTTCCATTGATGTTTTTCAATAAAAGGCAGTTGTGAAAGTATTTAGATGCTTTTAGCTTATCCACGTACCTTAGTGCAGAGATAGGGCAATGTTTTTAAAAATATTGCTAAAATATAACATATAAAAAGTAATGCAATAAAGAATATGAATGATACAATTAAAAATCAACTAAAACCTAAGGGGGGAGAATCCACAGTACATTCATATAAAACTAGTTCAATGCTTTAACAAATTATTAAGAGCCATATATAAACACATCATCATTTTTATACTATAAAATTCATTTTACTTAGGTATTTGCATCCTGCCTTTATTATTTTTTATAAATAACTCAAGGCAGCAAAAATATCCAACACACATTCTTCCTATTTTTTCCATAATAACAAACCTGTGAGGGTAGTTGAGCTGAGAGAAAGTGACTGGCCAAGGTCACCCCACTGGTTTCATGGCTAAGAAAGGACTTGAACGCATGATCTCCCAGTTTGTAGTCTGGTGCCTTAGCCACTAGACCAGGGGTGTCAAACTCAAGGCCCACGGGATGGATCCAGCCTGTGATGCGGTCGGATCCAACCCATGGAGTCATCCTGCTCTAACCAATGTGAAGAGGAAAGATCAGGTCAGCATGGCTTCAGCCTGGTCTACCCAATGTGAAAAGGAAAGATCAGGCCAACGTAGCTTCAGCCTGGTCTACCCAGTGCGAAGAGGAAAGGTCAGGCCAGCATGGCTTCAGCCCAGTCTACCCAATGCAAAGAGGAAACATGGCAGCAGTTTGGGGACTGGTGTCAAGCTGGCCATGCCCACCCATTTGGCCATGCCCACCCGGTTGGCCACACACCCCCAGTCAGCCATGCCCACCTGACCCCCCTCACCCCAAGGTTAACCACAGCCCTACTGTGGCCCTCAATGAAATTGAGTTTGACACCCATGTTACTAGACCAAACTGGCTCTCTATCAAATATGAACAGTTAATATAAGTAACACATCCTTTGAATCCACTAATACTATTTCTCTATTACCTACATAGGGTAATTCTCTTTCTGGAAACCTTGTCTCAGAAGACATAAAAATCTCCATAAAATGTTAAATTTCATTTTATTTGATGAAGTGATTTTCAGCTCATGAAAGTTGATGCCTTTTCATAAAATTTATTAGTCAGAAAAGTCTGCTACCAGATTTCTTCTGATTTTGGATATCAAACACTAATATGGCTCACCAGGAGCAGCCTGAGGAGATGGTGGTGGTGAACATCTCATGAAGGGACCCGAGCTCAGCTACCCATCACCACCTTGATCAAAGAAGCATTTTGTGCACAAATGGGCAAAACTAACCAGGAGTTATTGGCTCAGCCCTCCACAATAATTCCAGTTCCTCATGTGACCCTTGGGAAAATTAATTGCTCATTCCTGCTCCAGACCATCCATACTGTTGACCCCTGATTCAACCTCAAGCTATTCTAAAAGACCAGGGTGGCTACAAAGAAACACATCTCCAAGGTTCCATCACATGACAGTGTTTAAAGAATGGATCTGGAATGTGCCCATTGTACCTGGTCTAGTTGGATGCGCAGGTGTTCTCACATTGAGGCAATCCTGAATATAACCTGGGTCTATGTGATGTAGAATTTTAAGGGTGATAAACAGTAACTTGAATTGCACCTGGAAAGCAACTCAATACAGCTCATTCAATAGTGGTGTAACACTAGCATGGACAAACCACAAAGTGCCCAGAACTGCAAATGCCACATTCTAGACTATTTTCAGCTTTTGGATGTTCTTCAAGAGTAGCCTCATGTAGAGCACATTGCAATAATCCAATATGTAAAAAGGGCTCTACAACCAAACATAGTTTAAAACAATAAAAAGGAACAAATTCACACTATAGAATCACATATATTGTAGTCCCCTAACATCTCAGTCCTAACATCTGGGGACCAGGTGTTGACAGCCTTCCGAAAGACCAAGAGGTTGGGGGAGTCAGACTCTTTGGTTTAAGGCATTACAAATAGAAGCTATGTGTGTGCCCCTGCATACTCCAAATCATATTTTCTCTTCAAAATCAGATCACTGTGCAACCCTTGACCCTAGAATGTCAAATACCAGTATTCTCAGCCAATTATTTTTAAAAGATGAAAGAACTTGTCTGCAAGATGACATATAAGCCTGTTTCAAAGATATAGACAGATATAGTTTGTCTTAGATCAGTATGATTGTGCAGAAAGGTTTCCCTGATATATTCCCAATACCAAAATATTTTGCATTTAGACATCTCAAACATATATCCTCCCCTCCCAACTCTTTTCCAAATTTGTTCTTTCAAGTTTTCTGAAATGTTTCTACTAAACTGCGTTGTTCTACGCAGTTCTGTGCCTGCCTGCTCATACAAAGCTGTTTTCAGAAGTATATTTTAACAAAGATTCTTATTAAAAGAAATTGTAACCACGTAGAATTTAGCCCTACAGAGGTGAGAATGAAAAAAATACTAAAATAATGTTGAAAGGATCATGTTTGTGGGACTTGATTAACATTGGTTTACATCACAGTATTTTCTTGTGGATCTTGCTGGTTATCTCCCTATCAAAATTTGAGAATCAGATGATCAGACGAAGAAGGAATTTTGTGGTGACAATCTTCTTGTCCTTTCATCATATTCCTAATGGTAATCTGACCCTGGATTTATCTTTTTGGACTAATAGATTAAAAGGTATGAATTTTCATGAGCTGGACCTCACTTCATCAAATTCTTAGAATGGCTAGATTGATAGAAGATTTAAACTGGGATGATATAAGGGGTAAGAAATAGAAGCAAGTTGGTCGTGCAGATACAGGTTACATGCGAAACAGATTAGATCTATCTTATCAATTAATTACAAAAATATGCCTTTTAACAAAATGTGTTAATCAGAAAAGGTATGACCAGGCTCCTTATATTTTGCTACCATAGACTAACCCAGCTTGCTTCCTATAATATCTGCTCCTCTATAGAAGGTGAACTAGAAGCTGAATGGTTGCAAGATGTTGGCCTGTCTACATTAATATCAGAATCTGAAGAAGACAATGGAGAAGCATTGCTATCAACATTGACCCGAACTCAAGCAGCTGCAGTGCAGAAGAGATATACCACATATTCTCAGACCATGAGAAAGAAAAATAAACACACAATCAGAGATGTGCGTGATATCTTTGGTATCCATAATTCCTCTGTAAGTGAACTATTTTAATGCTTTCGACATTTTTGAAATTTATTTTTTTATTATTTTGGTTACTGGTTGATTACTCTGTGGAGTTGCACTGTAAATTGGTATAATAGTCTGTACCAAAATGCTGAGAAAATGTTTAGGAACGCCTTTCAAAAAGTAGTTTCTTCTTTCCTTTTTGTTTTATACATTCTGCTCTTGAATGTGATGACAATACATAGGAACTGCACTCTTCTTTAAAACTTTCACCAGATAGTGCTCATAAATTCAAGTCAATTTTTGTTCCTATAAAAGCTACAAACTTGAAAAAAAAAAGAATTAAAAAATTACATGATTTATCTAATCACCTTTTATGTGTTTCCATGAAGAAATTATGTAATTAAACCTCATTTAAAGTTTGTAAAAAGGAATGCAGTATGTGCCAGTACAAATGTGTATCCAATTACTTAGGCCACCTCATTCTTTTTTCTAAACTTATTGGTTAGTGATTAACAAAAAAAATATTATGACTATAACATGTTTATATGTAAGGTAAATGTTTTGCAATAGAAGTCTACTTATTCTTTCAATATATCTTCACTGAAGTATTTTATGTATAGGACTTAATAATTGTTTTAAAAAATCACGTTATTATTGAAAATAAAATGCCTTTCTATGAAATACATATCAAAACTTCCTTTTATCCACAGCTCTATCAGTAAAAAACTTGAGATATTTAAGGCAGTTTTACCATCAGTAATATCAGTACACAAGAATGCACTCTGTTATCAATATTTTGTTTTTTATCCTGTTCATTAATAAATTATTTTATTTCCAGTTGTCATTGTATAATTTCATTTATATGATAAGCAGAGCTAAAATGGGAGAAGCCATACTTAACTGTTGTATTTCAATCAGTGTGAATTATTTTTTTTAAATAAACATGCTATTTAATTTAATAATTTAATAAAATATTTTAATATTAAATATTAAATTAAAATTTAATAAAAATAATTTAATAAAAAACTAATTATTTCAATTCGTACTTTTAGGTAATTGTGGTATAATTCCTTGGAACTTTATGTGGTTTTCTTTTCCCCTTTTTGTTTTAATGAACTATAATTTTATTTTAATTATAATTACAATTTAATTTGTACAGTATGAAGAAAGAAAAATTGTGTAATGTTAAGTAAAGTCAATGCATTGTATCTTTAAAGATTGTATAAGATTTGTATCAGAGATAAATTATTCTAATGTTTTCTTGTCTTCCAGCCTACATTTGAGACTATACCAGTGTTACCTGTTGCAACCAATGGTATCAATTTTTCAGTGCAGAATCCAGATTGGAAAATGATTAGCTGTGAGTAGTATTAAATAATATAGCTTGTTTTTTTAAAAAGAAATCTGGGTAATAATTTGATCATTGGTGACAGTATCCAATTTAAATTTTATGCAGAAATCCTATCTATTATTACTTCAGAATAAATGTCTTTTATCACTATGGGACTTATGACTAATTATGTATCAGATTTTGTCCTAGGTTTACTAGTCTACTAAATTTCATGCTATTCTTTCTGATCCCAGAATTTTTTTTATAATACATTTTTATTAGTTTATAAAAATATAAAATACAAAGAGAAATTTTAAAAAGTAATAGAAAACGGGGGAGGAAAGAAAAAGGCATTGACTCGCAACTGTCTTTGTCAGACTATGAATATTCATAAACTGGAATAGATCAGCCAATTAATAGGCAGAGCAACTAAATCAGCCAATTGGGAACTGAGACAGACTGGAGCCAGGGTGTGTCTTAGTCTTCAGCTTCTGAGTCTGTGCGGAGAAATAAAACTGAAACCAGTGTGTTAATTTGTCTGCTCTGGTGAATTGAAACTAAGAACTGTTCTCTTCTCTGCTTGTGAACCAGTTATTGTTGGTGAACTAACATTACATCCTCAACTTTTTACTTTTTCACAACAGTATATACTACCCATTTCTATAGCAACAAACCTATCTAATCAGTAAAAACAAAACCAAAGTTTTTTTGCAAGCACAAAATCTGTGGGGAAATCTGTGGGGAATGCTTCTGTTTACTTATTAATCTTTATAATATAATGTATAATATACATATAATATAATGTATAATATACATATAATTATATGTATAATATACATATAATATACATCTGTCAAAATGTATATTAAAAGAATTCCTTATATTATTTCAATTTTTTTTAACCCTTGTTGGAAGAAATGTCCTTCTGGGTTCAGTTCCAAGTGGGGAAAACCTGGAGACTGCTTAGAAACATGGTTTAATGGTGGACAGGATCACATGGTTTGAGTTCCTGAACAGAAAAGGGATGAGATGCTGAGCGTGCCTTGGTTTTATGCCCTCTCTGACCTTTGAACTTCCTGGGGCACAGGAAGAATATCCTGATTGGTTGTCAGACTCCCAGGGGGTGGTGGTCTTAGCTAGCCTTGTTGGCTGATGCAATCTTCCCAGGTGCCATGTGGCAAAATTTCTGTTGCTAGATGGGTCCTATTGTGTTGCAGATGATGGTCCATTGACAAAGGTGAGGGGGGATTGGGTTTCTGCCTCTGGCCCATTGACAAAAGGGGGGGAAGGCAGGAAGCTGCTTTGTCTTTAAAACATGTTTCTCCATTTCTCATCCAGGGAAATATAATATTCTGCCTTTTTAATATTTCCTAAAATATTTCATTCTTCTAGGAGAGGGGTGAGTGCTAATTTCCTACAATCTTTTGGCAGAAACCAAACCAGGGATTTTGTTACCATGAGCATCATATTGTCTGAACCTGATTAAAACCCATTGAGTTCACAATGGGGAGGAAAAAAATAACATATTTTTTCAGGTCCCTCATTTCTGAGTCCTGGCCCTCATTTCAGAAACTGAGGTAGAATAAATGAATAACAAATATCTTCATAATTCTTTCATGAATTACCATGTAGTTCTTACTATAAACAAAAAAAAATATGTGGTTAATGCTCTGGAATTAGTTTCTCCAGCCTTTGAGTGTGTTTTTTTTCCCCATGGACAATACAGCATTCATGAAAATTGTCCCTTGATTTCAGCTAGTGACTGTATGGAATATGAACTCAATAAAGGCAGCCAGTTGGAGAAAGAGGAGCTTTCCCTTGAAATTTCCTTCTCAGAATCAATCACGGTGCCTCCAAAACACAGAGAATGTCACAAAAGTCAGAGGTTAAAAAAGGATGATTCCGCATTACCTGTAAGTTTAAGCTCCTCAAGTTTATGTACTCTATATCATGACTGAATTTCTTTCAAGCATAATGCCTATCTTAAAATATGTTACATTGAAAAAAAGGAAAACTAGTTTGTTTTCTAAACATGTGCTATTACTCTGAAATGAATAACAAAGAAATAAGGTAACTTGCTGAAATTATTCACAGAATACTCATATTGGGAGAAAAGTCTTTGACAGGCTTTAATTGCAAATTATGAAAGGCAAGAGAAATTTCATGCCCTATCAAATTTTATTAAAAATGCCTAATAAACAGCCACATGCTATATTCAAATTAGTCAAAGTTACTACAAATTTGGTATACAAAACCTTGTTCTATCCGTCAAAAGTTTTAAAAGGAGCAAAGAACTTAATAAAATTACTTTATCTCTCCTCCTGAACTCAAGCACATTTTTCATGAGTTCCAGAATCTGTTGGGCAAGCTCAGAAAAGGCAGAAGGCTTTAAGATCCAAAGTTTAGAGGGTTTTCACCCCCCAGAAATTGAAGAATGAGTGCTACTTCAAGAGTTCCATAACAATATAATAATTAGCAAAAATATAGGAAGAGAAAAATCTCAGTGTTAAAAAAACTAATTATTGTAAATCAGCATTTTGTATAAGTGGATAAATAAAATAATTATATCAGGTTTTTTTGCCCTCTATAATTACATAAATTACTACATGAAGTGCTGGGAGCTATATATCAAGATGTTTTGAATAAATTCATAAATATTAAAAAAACAATAAATATTGACTCTTAATATTCCATGTTGCATACAAATATTATTTCAGAATTTCCCATACAATGGAAGAAGGGAAACATTGGGCTGCTATATAGGTCTACTATCTATAAATACTTGAATTTGTACAGATTTTCCCATGTATCAGATCAGATACATAATCTTTGTTTGAAAACACTCTTTATAATTTATTTGCCCTTCTCTATTAAGTTTATCCTTCATAGGAAGACTTGCTGGTAGTTGCTACAGGGATGCATATTAATATATAATAATTTCCCTAAACATAAAATAAATTTAGTCTAATCTTATGCATAATTATTCAGAAATAAAAAACAATTCTAAATGAGTTTGGATGGGAGAGTGAAAAGGTTCCATGCTACTTGTAAGTCTTCTATATTTGCACTTAATAAGGCAAGAATTCAGATACAGTTTGTTTAATATTTTTCTCCTAAATCCCTACAACATAAAGAGAAACTAACTATTCCATCTATAGACTGAGGATTGTATTCAGCACTCTTCTTAAAAGAATGATTTATAATTTGATTCACTTGCATTTTTTTAAAAAAATGCACTTAAGCGTGAAGTACTATATGCATGCATACATACTTAATAATGTTTTAATGTTAAATAATTATTTAAAATCTATTACAGAAATATACAATTAGGAAAAGTCGACTTGGATTAACTGAAGTTGGAGATTTGTCTCCTGAGGACATGAAGAAAATTCGTTATCTCTCACTGATTGAATTAACTGCTGTCTACGATGCTTTAGGAATAGAGTTGAAAAGGAACCGGACAGAAAGGATGAAAAGGCGAGGTAGTTACAAACAATGTTATGACATTAGATATTTAAGTTTTTAGTAACCAGCAAAATGTTACTTAGCTGAAGTCTCTTATTTAAAATTATTTTTCTTTAAGAAAATGGTCTTTTTGGAGTTCCATTAGCAGTACTCTTGGAAAATGATCAAAAGAAGTTTCCAGGAATTAAAGTCCCCCTCATTTTTCAAAAAGTGAGTACTATTTTAAAGAGCTTAATCTAAATCACCACTGCACATATAAGGAATAATAGTCATTAATCTTATAGTTTCAGGGCAGTTGACAAGATTATTTCTGCTTATGATTTGAGTCAGAAAGATATAACTTCAGGTAAAATCATTCCTCTCATAGATCTCTGTGCATATTGTGTTTCCTCAACCTGAAGCCTCCAGATGTATTTTGGATCATAACTCCAAGAATTCCAATAGTTTGTTCACAGAATAGCTAGGAATTCTGGGACTTACATTCTAGTCCTTCTAGAACAGGGGTGTCAAACTCATATTGTCACAGTGTTGTCACATGACATTTCGGGACTTTTCCCCTCTTCGCTAAACCAGGTGTGGGCGTGGCCAGAGTGTGACGCATCCAGCCCATGGATGGATGCGGCTGGGAGTTTGACAGCCCTGTTCTAGAAGATTCCAATTGGAGGCCCTGCTGTAGAAAAGATAACATAGTCACCACTGAGTACAAAAGTTCAGTTTGCTGACTCTTCATTAAATGATAAAAATAGGAACAATTGTTTTATCTCTTGATTTTATTTGGCTTGTATTTTCTTACTAAGAATAACATTAGAATTTAATGATGAGTGATTACTATTATTATTATCTAGAAGAACATAATACTATTTTATTTCTTAAAGAGCCCTAACAATTTCTTCAATAGAAAGTTTTAATTTCTTGTTAAATTTTGGTTTGGGCAAAAGTTCAGGGTATCTGCTATCTTTAAGTTTCTCACTCAGTAGACAGAATTCAAAAACTAATAAAAAAAGCCACTTAGGGATTTGGACTCGTTCTGTTTACTTAATCACACAGATTATTTTGGTTAGGCATAATGTTTTACGTTCACAGGAACCAATTGTTGTAAAAATGTCTCCTTCTATATTTAAAAAAATCTCTGCACTAAAAAATTGCATAAAAGTACTTTGTTTATTATGACATAGCTATTGCTCAAACTTGAGGAAACTGGTCTGGAAACAGAAGGAATTCTTCGAGTGCCTGGATCTGCTTGCAGAGTGAAGGTAATCAGTTTTTTCTTTCAGAATTAAAGACCTTTGATATTGATGTAGGGAGAAAATCATTTATGGGCAAGTTCTGTTTACCACTGCTTTATAAAATTGCAGGGTGCTAATGAATTCCTCTTGCATGCATCTTTGAAATTGAACCCAAAGATGCATGCAAGAGGAATTCATTAGCACCCTGCAATTTTATAAAGCAGTGGTAAACTGGTCCTATGGTTACCCCATGCAACTGACTTTGTACATCCCAAAGCAACCTTTCTGCATTGACTCCAAACAATCCCTTAGAGCCCTGCCCCCTTCTTTTTCTTTTTCTTTTCTTTTGTTTAGGCATGTTCAATTCTCAGAGACTGTCTGGACAAGTCCCTGCAGTTTTCTTGGCAAGGTTTTTGAGAAGTGATTTTTCAATTGCCTCCTTCCTATGGCTGAGAGAAAGTGATTGGCTCAAGTTCGCATCGCTGACTTTGTGCCTAAGAAGGCCTCCTGGTTTCTAGCCTTATGTTTTAGCCACTATACCAAACTGGCTCTCATCCCATACCCATATTGAGTATTAAATATGCTGAGTAAAAACAACAGGGAAATTAATGAAGTGTGGCAAATAGGTACTGTATATTCTGTCCAGCATCCTATTTCTGCAGATCTGCAAATAATTATTGACTCTTAGTAACCACATAGCTTTTCTCATAATGTTATTTTCCTAACCAGGTCTTTCAGATCTTTCAGTGGTCACCTATTATCACTATAACTGTGTCAATTCACCTTGTTGTTGGTCATTCCCTTTTCTCTTTCCTTCTGCCTTTCCCAGAGTTAGAATTTTTTCCAGAGAACTAGGTCTTTAACCTTTTTGCCATCGCATGCCAGGAGATGGGGGGTGGGGAAGGTTTGTGCGTGCATGTGCCCACACCCATAATTCTATGCGCCCCACCACACACATGTACACATGATTCCCTCTTCCCCCCTGCTCCTGTCACACAACGGTCCGGAAGGCCCATTTTTCTTTCTCACCTGGCTCCAGATCCTCTCTATGTGCCTGGGGAGGGTGAAAACAGCCTTCCCCACCCACTCAGAGGCCTTCCGGAGGCATGAAACGGCCCATTTCCCAACTTCCGGTTGGACAGGAAGTGATGTTTTAAGCTGTCCCCAGCCTGCAAAGCCTCTAGGAGTCTCTGGAGGCTGGGAATAGCAAAAAACATCATTTCCTGTCCAATCGGAAGTTGGGAACTGGGCCATTTTGGGCCTCCGGAGGGTTTCCGAGAGGGTGGGAAAGGCTGTTTTTGCCCTCCCCAGATGCATAGAGAGGATCTGGAGCCAGGTGAGAAAGAAAAATGGCCTTCCCACCACCCCCCCATCCCCAGGCCTTCTGGAGGCAGGAAACAGCCAGTTTCCCTACTTCTGATGGGCCCAAAAGGCCCAAAAAACAGCTGGTCGGCACACATGCACCTCAGAGCTGAGCTGGCATGCCCACTAATATGGCTACACATGCCACAGGTTCGCCATCACAGGTATAAGGTATCCGAAGGATGACAACTTGAGCTTGTTCATTTGTACCTCTAGTGAGAATTCTGGATTTAAATTTTTCATTTGATTTTTTTTTTCTTGACTGGTCATATTATTTTCAGGAATTTTTCCCAATATCAAAGTTCCAATGTCAATAATCTTCCTATCCTACTTCTTCAAATTCCAATTTTTACTTCCATAGATTGTCACAGACAATACCGTGATATTATGATCTTTGTAGGTATAGACACATTGTAGCATTTCAATATCTTTTACAAAGTGAATTCGGTCTGATAATTTTGTTAAATCATTACAGTATTTGCTGCTAAATTTGCTGCTATAGTGTTATTAACCATGACAGTTATCATCTGCTTGCTTTAACTCACTGTTTAAAACTGGGAAAAATACTTAAGATTATGTATGTATGTTTGCATCTTTGACCTAGATCTGGTGTACTGTTTTGCTGCATAATGCATTATCCCACCCATCAAGCTTTCCTGAAGATGGGTGATATCATCTCTTTTAAATATTAAATAAACATGCTGAAGTGATGCAGCAAAAGAGTAGATGTGAAGGAGAGAAAGAGAGAGGCAAAAACAGAGGCAGAAAGAGACTAGACAGAACAGTTCTTCCACCTAAACAAAATCTCCTCAGAAGATATCTTACCAAGACCTTCTATTTGGAGGCCTCTGTCAGCCTTGCCAATTATATTCAATTTATGCAAGAGAACAAATGTATAATTCAAAGAACACAAAATTCCATTACTATGGGAGAGATTATTCAAAATAAATTATAAGCTGATACTACTTGTAAGGAAGTCGTCTTCTCTATCTTTTTCTTTTAGAAGCATCCATAAAACCCAAGAGTGAATAGCCCTATTACATTACCATAGTTTCAGATATATAATTCTAGCTTATCAGTTCTTTGGTGCATGTATCAGATTTCCTACTGATAAAGAGCTAATTTTGCTGATGTTCCTTAGTTCCAGCTTTGAGTCAATAAATATTGTTGTAGCTATGCTAATCTGCTTCTTGCCTACTGAAGCTCACTACACAATAGCTGATATTACCAGTAAGAAGCCTTGTAGTGTTATGCTAGGAGAAGGAAGACCAAGTTCAAATTCACCTCCAGCCGTGGAAACTCAATGGGTGACTTTCTCGCAGGGCTGTTGTGAAGAGAAACAGATGAGGTGAATGCTATGCATTCTGCATTGAAGAGAGACTGGATACAGCTCTGAGAAATCTGACTACAACTAACAAATAAATCCATTAGAAACACCTTTCCATATTAATCTGAAGTATCTTGAATCTTTAGCTTGGATTTTTTTTTTCAACTGGTCATTTCCTAAACATTCAATGCTTTATCTGTTCCAATTATTATATATTGAAGCAAGAACAATACTATCAGCATTAGATTTCATACAGTTTATAAGCTGCCTTATTTGTTTTCTTTATTTGTCTTCTGAGCCACTGTGATATGTTTTTACTAGGTCAGACTTCCCTGTATTAGAAGAAAAGCCAAAAATCCGTAGGAAAAATGAAAATGTAATGCTTTTAATTTCAGTTATTGAATCATTTAATGTTAGCCAAAAAGTGGAAACAGAAAAAGGACATTTTTAAAGCTGATCCAGATTTAACCATTCAAAGCCATTGTTTATTATGTTGACATTCCCATTTGAAAGCATTCCCATTTCTTAAAAAAAATACATGTGGTTCTGATTTAAAATTATTCTTTGAATGTAGCAGCTGAATAAAGTCTCAAAGAATCTTCTGTGTTCTTTAATTTCTACTTGTATCTATAAAAGGTTGGTGCCAGCTGGGCCATGTTTCAGTGCAGGCAAGAAATGTGCAAAGCTATCTAGATATTGTGTGGGGTTACAAACTTAAGAAGATAAATAAATCTATTTTAGAGTGATATGTAAACCATTAGTTCAGATATCTTTATTATCTTTTATATTACTTGCTTCATGAACATTACCAGAACAACAAGGATTTGTCATGGGAGTTATCCACCAAAATGCAGACATAGAGCAGATTTTATTTTTGCCTGTGCTATATCATCTTCTCCTTTGTCAGTGGGATTTCTCTGCTTAACTTAAAATTTCTTGTGATAGCTACTTCAGAATTAGAAAATACTGTGAGAAAAAAGACTATTTCATTATTCTACTGCACTGCTCAATGCTAAATTGCAAAGTCTTAAGTCTACATATAATCAAAGTACAGCTTAGTCTAATTGAATTGAGTATTATTTGTATTATTACATATGTTTGATATTGATATTCAAACTATATAAAATGGTTTAAAAGTGTTATACTTAATCCAGGAGCAAACTATATATCCTTTAAAATTATATGATAAATAATAAATTAATAAAATGTATTAATTTTATATTAAGTAATTATATTAATTTAATAACTTCATTGATAAATACTGTATTCTGTCTAATCGAGTTGTTTCAAAACAATAAAATATAATACAATTTCTTTTATCAGTGGTCATGTTTAACATTAGTCACATTTGCTTATCCTGTAGAGTCTTCGCCAAGAAATTGAAACAAAATTTGATGAAGATACTTTTGACTGGGATCAAGTACGCAACAATGATGCCGCAGGACTGCTGAAGATGTTTGTACGAGAACTACCAAGTCCTCTCTTCCCTGTGGAATATTTGCCTGCTTTTATCACATTAGTAGAAAGTAAGTAGGGAGGATTCAGTGTTTCACAGACAAATTGTTTTTATTAAAAAATTTAAGCACTGTAGTATATTTTTTAATTTCAGCAAATTCATCTACCTCACTCCATGTCAGCTGCAACTCCACGTCAATATACATAACTCCTATTGCTTTTCCCAGGGGACATGTGCATTTCTGATTTACTTCTATTAAATCTGTGCGATTGCCTCCTCCAGCTCAGGTACCTAATCTGCATAGTTGGATAGAATATGCCATGCGTGCCATATAATAGAGGGAAAAATGAAGAGAGAAAAGTGAAAAGTGCATTTTTTGGCTGTATCAATAGATACCATCTCTCAGGTCTAGATATTACTCTTTCAAAATACAGACCATGTTCATAATATTTATAACTTGAAAAATGTATAAGCAGTTTATTAATAGAAAGAACTTAGTCTCCGTGACAAATCTACAGTATTGCAAAATATATCATTTAAGTTATGTACATCTCATTATTCCACAGTCATGTGCAAAGGACATTCTTTCATATGATAAGCTAAAAGTAAACAAACCACAAAATGACTTGCCTCAGTGTATAACCAAGGCATAATTTGAGCTGGACTTGCAGTTTAGTGGCCCAATGCTGCTAGACCTAGGCAACGTGACAATAGTGATAGAATGATGTAAAGCAATGCTCTTCACTTGTCAAAACACAAAAGTGAAAGAACTCATCTCCCTGGGGTGTTTTATGTCATTCCAACACCACCTACAGTTTCTAGACCTGCACATGAGTAAAAGTCTCTGACAGCATTTTCCAATACCCCATAGAAAGCACTGGAAGAAGACATTGGAGCAACATGAAGAGAAATAATGTGCCCATTTATTTTTTAGAAGCAAGAGAGCAAAGAATACCTTTCAAATGTAAAATACCTCAACTTCAGTATGATAATATCAGTACACAAGAATGCACCCTGTTATCAATATTTTGTTTTCTATCCTGTTCAGTAAAAATAGATCATTTTATTTCCAGTTCACATTGTATAATTTCAGTGATTGCCAGTGCTATTGTAAGTTATATGACATTCCAAGGGCTAATGATGGGCAGAGCTGAAATGATACATTTCACCTTGATAATACCATAGCTAAGCAAATGGGACAAGCCATACTGAACTGCTGTATTTCAATCAATGTGAATTATTTTGTAATGAAAAACTAATTGTTTCCATTCATATTTTTAGATAATTGGGGTATAATTTTATGGAATTCTATGTGGGTTTTTTTTCCCCTTTTTGTTTTAATAAAATATAATTTTATTTTAATTACAATTACAATTTAATTTGTATGGAATGAAGAAAGAAAAATTGTGTAATGCTAACTAAAGTCAATGAATTTTGCCCAAGCAAAAATTAAATTATATTTTGAACTTCATTTTGTTTGAAATACTACTTTGCGTTTATATCAGGCTCTATCACGCTGAGAATATTTCAAGCTTGAAATAGCCACATTTTCAGCTCAAAATCCCTGTTTCATAATAAAAGCAGAGCAGCTTTAGCCTTAAAACACTTCTGGTATAGTGGGAACAACTCCTTTTTAACTCTGAAGAATGTTTAAGTTCAAATTATTTTTAATTAAAATAATTAAATGAAATTGTACTTTTAAAACATGCACAGTATAGCACTAATAGGTGGTTTTTAGGGAGGATTATAGATCTGATTATATAAAGTCCAGCTTTGTTGAAAGATATTTCTGTGAATTTTTAAAGGATTTTTACTGATCATCTAAAAACAGCTAATTTTTCATGACTCCAGTTCATCTTTTACAGACAGAAATGTTATGCTATTTCATATAATGTCTGTGGCATTATCCCCTTTAATAAAAAACACATTTTTTGGACTGTTGAAAGAGGATCTTCTGGGAGACAGTTCCATGTTGTTTATTATTGTAATGTCTTGTCCCTTAGCTACTTTTTATACTTTCATCCATGCAGGATATAGAATCCCTGCCAAAGGCAAAACTGCCAGTGATATCAGTGATATAATTGGTTGAGTCAGGATAGTCTGTATCACAAGATTAAAATAAACTGCTGGGAATTGATTCCAACCAATCCCCTTATACCCCCTTTACTTTGGGTTAGAAAGACAATGTTGTTTCTATGCCATTTACAAATCCTTGACTAATATGGTTCAGTACTTTCATATAAACTGATGGCGAGTGATAAATTATCCTAGGACTGTAAAAACGTGAAGGAATTTTTCAAACTGATGACGTTTTGATTAAATCAGCCCATTGAGACAGCTCCAATGAAGGGACATGGATCCTGCTTCCAACTAGTATATTGAATTAGGAGAGTTCAAAGTCCTTCATAGGCTTTGAAGTGCTTCAGAACTAATAGGCTTCACAATCATTGTTATCTCTGCCTCCTAAGGCAGGCCCTGCAGGTACCTCAAAGTGATTTAGAGTAAAGCATATGATGAAGTAACTTATGATACATGGCATAGCAAGAAAGTTATACCATAGTGTCACAACAATTAAGTGGTCTCAAAAAATACTTCTTAAACAGTGTTTTAACTATGGTTCCTCAAGGATTTATCATTAAGTAGAATTCAAATTGAATTTGACAGGTTAAATAAATGGGCTGTAAATAACACAATGGATTTTAATAGAGACAGATACAAAGGTATTTCCTTAGGAAATAGAAATTAAATGTATCGACAATGAATGAAAGACGTCTTGCTTTAGATTCATTCAATGGGCAAGAAGTAGATTTAACAGAGACAGCTTTTTGTGGTTCTGTCTGGATTTTAGCAGAGAGAATTTTTCAATGCTTCAGTTAAGGTTTTTCAACCAACTGCAAAACTATGTTCAGGTTGGATTGTCATTTCCCTATAGGAAATATGGTTTTCCCATCAGTGAAAAGTAAATTGAGGTTTTTACTGTATTCTCCAAAACAGTTTCCAGATTGTAGTGGTGTTTTACATGAGTACTTTGTGCCTAATCTAATTTTGGGATCTTGGAAATAGCTCTGCAGGCATTAGTCATGGTCTTTTTTCTTAAGAGGCTATAAGGAGAGCATACATCGACCACTCTTCAGTGTAAGGCGCCTCAGGATTCATTTAAAAGCTTATTGTTGTTATTGCTTTTAATAGGGTTACTGTTATTTAGAATAGACTCTTTCATAGCCACTTAAACTGGCCTAGCTTCAAAATGAAGACAATAAGGGGTGGGGGTGGGGTGGGTGGGGAACAGCTCTCACCCTGGTCACCACTTTTTTATCATCCTACCATCGGAAAAGAGATATAGAAATATAGCCAGATGCACAAACAGGCTGAAGAACAGTTTTTATCCGTGGGCTGTCAGATTCCTGAATGAGAAATAACATCATAACTACGCAGTATGATGGACTGCAGGGCCAATGTGTAACTTGTTCACACTGGTGTAATAGGACTGGGTGTTTTGTTAATATGATTTATTGGGTTAGGGATTTTCTGTCTACACTGTGAGTTGTATTGTGTTGGGGTGTGTGCACTGAGTGAGCTCAACCAATCTCATTGTACATATGTTGTGCACTGACAATAAAGATTTGAAATTGAAATTGAAATAGGTGGAACTGGTATATATGATAGAATTATTAGAAAATTACGGCCCGGACCGCTATACATTTAATCAATCCAATCACTAATTAAATTACAATAATTGAGAAAATGCAACCCTACTGCATATTCCAAAGCCTTCAGTAACAATAACAATAGTTTAGTGTCAGGACTTTATTTTCCATGGTCAGTAACTGAATTAGGTAACCAGTTTTGTTTTACATCTTATTCAAGAATAAATTCTAGGAAGCATAGCTAATGAATAGAACTGCTTGAAGGTATTTAGTAATATCTGGGGTATTACAGGTTGCTGACTCTGTAATTTCAGGTTTTTTAAAAAAAATTAGAAAGAAGAAAAGTGTCACTTTATTATGGGATTAATTTCTAGACTCTTTTCTTATCCTTGCACCTTTTGCATGTGCAGGCAAGATTTAAATCTGCTCTAAGACATGGCAGAGCCACTCTGCTTTTAGAAAGCTAAAGTATTGAAATGAACTATTTTCAGCTATCAAGACAGAGATGTATTATGTTATACAGAGGACTTGTCCTTTGAACTAAAAATTATGGTTTTTCAGACATCAAAGAACTGATTGGCAAGCGATAATGAAAAATGGCCTGTTTGTGACCCAGATAATATCAGCTATGCAGAGAATGAATCCCGAAAGACAAGGCTTCCTTGTGAAGGATATAGTATTTTAATAGTCCAAGCAGATGTTTTCCATATTATGCTGCGCACTTGAGACTGACTAAATAAATAAATGAAAAAAATAATAATACCCAAACTGCATAGAAATTAAGAAGTAAATCCATACTCAATTTCAGGTGTGAAAAAACCTCCTAATCTTGAATATGAATCTGTAGAATGTGAGGAACTACAAAATAATATTTTCTTAATCATTGCTTTATCAAATGTTTTTGTTGTGGGTTGTGACTTTTTTATTATCACTACAATAATCCAAAGGTTAGTGAAAACATCAAGAAAATGAAATACAAATTAGACCATTCTGGAAGAAGGATTAACAATATCAAAAAAATATATATACCAATGCAATCTTGTTGATTTTTTTTTTTTTTGGCTCCAGAAGAATGTCCCAATCTGAATAGACTATTCATCTGATGCCATCAAAACAATCTTGTCTGTTTTTCTTTATTTATTTTCTTCCCAGGCAAGAATGGCAAAATAATTAAGACTTGTGCCAGCATGTGGACAGGCTAGAACTATTAACACATTCAATTCTAACATTGTTAATAATAGAACAGAGTTTAGCTAAGACTAAAAATAGTGCTCTTAGTGGGTCATTAGAAAGCATGCAGCGTATTGCCAATTTTTAAAGGGAGATTACACAATAGATCCAACAAATTGTAAGAGCTGTAGGCTTCCTGCAGGAAGCCAGAAGGCAAACTTGGAATGTTGAATGCGTCCAATGCCCATAGAAAATAATCATCCTACATATACAGTACTTTTCAATTGGCACAATATCTGAAAAAGTAAACTAATGAGAATGCTCCATACTTTTTCTAACCACCAAGGTTACTCTCTGCTTTTTTTCCCCAACTATCTTCACCATTTTATTTTCTAAGAAAATTTTACACATGCCCTTAGGGCATTCCTGGGATTTATTTGATAAATTATTGATATCCAATACTTCACTTTGCGCTGTCAAAATTTTCACTTAATTGATTACAAAATATATTTAACATAATCTGAACCTAAATTTTTTAAAGTTAAATTGATTAGGGAATCAACATCAAAAAAGAGACACAAGAATGATCAGATACCACTTCAAATGTCAGGTCTAATGACTTTAGAACTCAGGAATAGCACAAATCTGACATAGATTGTTCAGGCTCTATTTCAGATATTTGGGAATTTATCAGTAAATTATGAATTAATAGAATCTCTACATGCCTAAATAGAATTAAATCCATTCAGTGAGGATAATTTTAGTAACAGCTTTCAGCTAAGAAAATGAAAAGCTATATATCATTGCCATTGTACATCTCTGCCACAGCTTAAAACCAGTGTTTTCCATTCTGTCCTATTCCTTAAAGCTACTGAGGAAGGAATAGTGAATGAAGTTTACTTCTTGTTTGATTTATGTTCCTATTTGACAAGTATCTTTAATCCTTACCTATGACATTCATTGAAAGCCATAGCTTCATATGTCATGCTAGATTCCTACCAGGTAGCCCACTTCAGTTGTTTTACAGACTTTTTCTGATCTTTCATTCTTAGAAATCTCCAAAATCAAACTGCAGCTTCAAGCTTTGCATTTGCTGATCATGCTTCTTCCCGATACTAGTCGCGATGCAGCCAAGGTAGGCATATTGTTCAATAGGGCTTGACATTAATCTATATTTGATCATGTTCCCGTGATCCAATAATAAATGCAATGAATAAAATTCCCCCAAGCCTTCAACAAACCTGCCACTTTCTTGTCCTTAGGCAATTTCCTCAGCCTGGAACTTCCCAGCTTCCACAACTCCCAGCTCATTTCTACATAAAGCTCTTTTTGAAGTGAAAAGACTAGCAGAGTTGTATCTATGATTTATGGAGCTCCAAACCTTTTCTCTGAATTCTCAGGAAAAATGCTTTATAAATGTACTTAATGAGGCTGAGTGAAACTTCAGTTTTTCAATGGACTTATTAAATTGAATGACAATCATATAGGATATTGGGTGATTCACACTTGGTTACTTGGTAGGTAATCCTTGGTACTGGCATATATACACCAAATGGAATAATTTGTACAACAAACCTGCAGTTTGTACAATTGTAATTATAACTTTGATCACCTTATGAGATGAGTCCACACATTGATAGATAAAGGACAATCTGCCGTATAATTTCTTCAATTTGATTTTAAATTGGCAGAATTAAAATATTTCAAATACATAGTGTTATACTATTATATACAGCTTTAGCTGTTTTTTGGGAAATATAGTCCAACATTATTTAAATCCATGGAAATAATTCTTTTTTTTTTTTTACAAAATGCAATCAACAGCAGTGTTTATCAATAAATATCAGTGATTTTATTGATTTTTATTTAGGCCCTTCTACAGTTTTTGAAGAAGGTAGTTGCTAATGAAAATAAAAATAAAATGACTTTATGGAATGTCTCCATGATTGTTGCCCCAAACCTCTTCATCTACAAAGGCAAACATGCCAATCAAGAAGAGATGCTAGCAGCGGCCACCACTGCTCATGTTGTAAGGCTTTTGATTAAATACCAAGATATCCTATGGATGGTAAGCAATGATTTCAATTTTACCGTTAAATAGTATTGCCATTTTTCTTGCAGAGATCTTCCCTTTGTCTGGGTCTTAAAATATCTAGAAATTATACCCATGTAAAAGTAGCTCAGTGACTAAGACACTGAGCTTGTTGATCAAAAGGTCAGCGGTTCAGTGGTTCAAATCCCTAATGCTGCGTAATGGGGTGAGCTCCTGTTACTTGTCCCAGCTTCTGCCAACCTAGCAGTTCGAAAGCACGTAAAAAATGCAAGTAGAAAAATAAGGACCACCTTTGGTGGGAAGATAACAGCATTCTGTGGCCTTTAGTGTTTAGTCATGCCGGCCACATGACCATGGAGATGTCTTCAGACAACGCTGGCTCTTCGGCTTTGAAACAGAGATGAACACCGCCCCCTAGAGTCAGGAACAACTAGCACATATGTGCGAGAGGAACCTTTACCTTTAAAGGTAGCTGCCTTGCAAGATAAAGTTGATATTTATGTTTAAATTAAGTGCTTATTCAGCAGCAATAAAGTCATGCCTTCCCAAGCACTAGTAGTAAGCTTTTTCCATGTATTTAGAAGTTACAAGAATCTATAAGGAGTGCTGATTAAATAATACCACATTTATAATTCACCAATTCCTGTATTGTTGTTTTCATACTTTTCTGTCCATGACAGTATTTGTGAATGGTGTAGACGCAAATAAAATCTGATTCGTATAGCCATGAAAAGAGTAGGCACCAAGATAAGAAACCATATATGTTTTCATCCTATGAAAGTACTTGTAAAATGGTGGTTCTGGAGCTATAGAATTATTTTTTTACTCCTTCACTTGTGTCCGATTCTTGGAGACTTCCTGGACAACTCCTTGCAGTTTTCTTAACAAGATTTTTCAGAAGTGTTTCCTTTCTAGAGCTGTAAGAAAACGACTGGTCCTATTGCTATTCGTTCATTTATTCATTCATTCATTCTTTCATTCATTCATTCATTTGCCGCCCATCTTAACCTTACTTTTTACCTTTATGATTCTGATGAAACTCAGAAAACTATTTGTCATGTGAACTTATCTTCCTTTTATTTTTATATGTAGGTCCCAACATTTCTAATTACTCAAGTGAGAAAGATGAACGAGGCAGCAATGAACAATATGAAAAAGCAGCTCATGTTTGACAAGGGTGTAAGAAAACTATTGAGAAGGAAAACTATGGACCGGGAGAGACCAGAAAAAACAGAGGTTGTTATTTTATTCAGAAAATAAATTTTCTTGAACAAATCAGCATAGATTCCAAATAATGTGCAATAAAATAAATGAAATAATATAATGGGATCCAGAGGAGCTTAACTAGTCTTCGTAGAATGAATCTAAGTGCTATGGGTTACAATTGCCTAGGTGCCAAAGTTTTATATTTGCACATATGGTTATTTATTTAGAAGTGCTAATTCTATCTATATTAGTTTTATTTAAAGAATAAAACTTAACTAAAGACAGAGCAGTTAGTCCAGTGATTGCCTTTTAAGGGGTTGGCTTTTTAGAATAGAATAGAATAGAATAGAATAGAATGGAATGGAATGGAATGGAAGGGAAGGGAAGGGAAGGGAAGGGAAGGGAAGGGAAGGGAAGGGAAGAGAAGAGAAGAGAAGAGAAGAGAAGAGAAGAGAAGAGAACAGAAGAGAACAGAAGAGAACAGAAGAGAATAGAATTTTTTATTGGCCCAGTGTGATTGGACACACAAGGAATTTGTCTTGGTGCATACGCTCTCAGTGTACATAAAAGAAAATATACATTTGTCAAGAATCATAAGGTACAACACTTAATGATAATCATAGGTACAAATAAGTAATCAGGAAACAATATCAATATAAATCGTAAGGATGCAAGCAACAAAGTTACAGTCATACAGTCATAAGTGGAAGGAGATGGGTTGTGGAAACGATGAGAAGATTAATAGTAGTGCAGACTTAGTAAATAGTTTGACAGTGTTGAGGGAATTATTTGTTTAGCAGAGTGATGGCGTTCGGGAAAAAACTGTTCTTGTGTCTAGTTGTTCAGGTGTGCAGTGTTCTATAGCGTCATTTTGAGGGTAGGAGTTGAAACAGTTTATGTCCAGGATGTGAGGGGTCTGTAAATATTTTCCTTTTTTCTTTTTTTAAGCAATGCCTCTGTACTTAAGAATTTCATTTGTTATTGGAGTTTATTTTTCAGGAGGCAGGTACAGTATTCTGCTATAAGTGAAATAGCTATTTGCCATGCACTATTTAGGCAGCTCCAGTGGATGGATTCTCCCTGTTTATGAATGAAGATTTCATAGATGATAAGTCTAGAATTTATGACCAAATTTACAGCAAGGCTTTAAATCTGGTGTGCGAATTGACAGAAAATATTTCTATCCATCATAAGAGATGAAACTGATAGTGCTTGGATCAATAAGCTAAATGTTTGTGAATTTAGCATAAATGTTAGTTTTCAGAACTTTTAAATTATGCATGCCCAGAAAGAGGAAATAAACTGTTAAATAGTTGTTCTTTTCTTTCAGTGGCACTAATTGTTTTAAGGACTGGAAGCAAGTATTACAAATTAAATTATTTTAATTTGATACTTTTCAAAAAAAGAATTGGCCATTTGTAGGCACCTAGCGTAAGGCCAGTCAAATTGTGTTTGCAACTACCTTTTCAACCAGCAATTTACTTTAGTATTAACTGCAATAATAAAATTACTGTCTTTTTATGCCATCAAATTACAGTTGAAATTCTCATTAAGTGGATGATTTATTTTATATGCCATTTCATTATGTGAGTAGAGTAGTAATACTTTGGGGGACAGGAGACTTCCTATCTTATTCAGGAATACTGTTCACAGTGAATCTGTGCTGTGCTGTTTACATATGGTTTTAGCACACTGTGTAAATGGTCAATAAACAGTACCATTTGGTCAATATACAATTGGAAAAGATCCAGCAATTTCTAAAGTTAGTTGTTAACCTGTGATCACTAGTCTCTTACATTCAGATGAGCAAGAGCAACAGTCTCAAAGTTATATATATAATGACAAAGATAGTTGATCAAAGATAGTTCAAGCACATGCACAATTATTGAGATCCCAAATTAAAGTGTGTACATATATAGCATAGTCTTGGACATCTTGTATGTAAAGCTGTTGCATTTCAAAGAATCTCCCTAAACTCTGAATGATACCCTTATAGTTATATAAACCAATTCTCCCTTGCATTTATTATAATTTACTGTGTTGTTATGCCCTTGCTTCAGTATCAGAGCTTGCAATAACACTGTAATATAATACCTATAGTACAAATCCTAAAATTTTCTTGATTAGGTCTCTTGATTTTGCCTACAGTTGCAAACACAAAAGGATTATTCAAAACTTTGCAAAACTTTATGCAAGCAAAAAGTACACTTGCTATAGTCTTCCTAGGCAAAATGGGACAACTCAATCCAGCCAGCTGGGGATGGCCTCTTCGCCACTGCCAAGTCTCCTCTGCAAACTCACTGCTGCCAGATCATTGCAAGACAACTCAACATGGGCAAATCACTGTGGAGAAAATTCTCTGGGTATGTAGGTTTCCACCCTCCCTTACTGCTGCCACAGCTGTGCATTCTGTTCATTCGCTCACTCACTTGCCTGACTCATTTGCACTCCTCTGTCTCTCCATCTGGGCGCCAGAAGCAAGTTGTCCCTGCAATGAATTGTCCATGTTGAGTTGTCCTGCAATGACCTGGTGGCAATGAGTTGGCAGAGGGGACTTGGCCATGGCGATGGGGCCATCCCTATCTGGCCATGCTGAGTTCTCTTAGATCCCCCTCCTAGGTTTACATTCACTTGGACTACTTTCCTTGATTTAGACTTCTTTTGAATCCTTTCTTTAGCTTGGTTTCAGAATCCTTTCACCTTCCTTTTTTATGTGATACTACAGAAATACAGCCAGTGGGATGGGGTGGGGGAGTTTTGCAGACTGATACATACTTATTTGACAAAGTTGATTTCAGGTTAGGGTTTATTGAGAGTGCATTTTTAAACACTTTTTGTGACTTTTTTTTTTGAAATAAACCTATGCTTTAATTTAAATCTCAACCATTCTTGTAGGTAATCTTTGAACGGTAAGAAATTTAGCAATAGTGGCAGGGATTCAAAGACAGAGAAGAGATTTTTTTCACCCACTTGTGACCTCTGCATCTCAAAAAAATCTCATATATGTTTTTAAGATGTACAGTAGCTGTCCCCATAAAACCCTGGAAGTGTGAAAATGCTGTGTGAAAATGCTGTGAAGTGAAAATGCACTGCCTTTGCTGTTTTACCTTTTCCTTTGCAGCCTTTTTCTCAGAGTTGGTCTTTTCTGAAAGTATCCAGACCAGGATTAGCTTTGTACAGGAGAGAAAGTTGCCATAAGGAAAAGGAGGCATGAAAATGCAATTCAGTATAGCATAGTGATTTACAATCATACTATAATATATATTAAATACCACAGTGGTTTTGCTAAATTATTGTTTGTTCCTTTTTTTGTAGTCTGATATACCTGAAGGTGTGATAAGAGTCCATGCTCCACTGCATTCAAAAGTTTCTATGGCAATTCAACCAAATAATCAAACAAAAGCCAAAGATATTGTGGCACGATTCTATTGTGAAAACAGGCAAGTAAAAGCAGAACAATGGGCGAATAGCCCAGATTCAAGATTCGTTGTTCAAGTAGCCTTTACCTTGTTTAAGAAGTAAAGAAAGCTTGAGCTTGTATTTGACTCTAGTTAATATGTGAGGCTAAGATGGGTCATTATTAATGGAAAACATCCATGTGATTGCTCTGCCAGAGCATTAATCTACTGTTCATTCACTTGTTCAAGTCATAATTTCCAAGTTTACTAACTTTAGGAACTGAGCTCTGAGCCAAGAAACAAAAGGGAAACAAAAAATGAATTGCTCTAATATCAGCTGAAGCCAAGTGTTACACAAATGAGACCCATTCACCAGTGTTCCCCCCCCCCACAAATTGCTCATATTAAAATGAATGAATCTAAAAATTACAACAAGCTGGTTTTAATTATAGTTTCTCTGGCTCAGCTAAGAAAACTAGCTTTGTGCTCGCCCTCTGAACAGCATTTCCTCTCAACAGGCAAAGTAATTAAGAGAAAACCCGTTGTTCTTAAAATGCCACTTGCAAAGTCCCATTAGGTGTTCACAGACAAGACAGCAGGTAGACAATTTTCATATGGCTTCTTTTTATGGCTTTACAACTTCACTTTTTTTCCCCCACTGTCCATTGCTTCCCACTTTTAATGACAGCTGGATAAGTTTACAAAGCTAGCATAATTTCCCTCCATTCAAACATATATTACCAGGGATTTGGGTCCATAAATCACTGCGCCCGCTAGTGTTCCATTGGCAGAAGGGTGCTGAAAGTTGAGCCTTCTTTTGATACAAAATCTATGGTATCTCCTCTACCAGTGTAGAAAGACTTCCAGTATGTCCTACAGTTCTTTGTAATTTGTAATTAAAGAGAAAGGTGCATATTTTCAATATGTGTGCCGAACAATTACATTTATTTACTGAGAATCTAATTTAATGTAGGGAATCTTGAAGAAAAATATACAGCTAGAATTTGCATAATGTTACATTCACTCCACCAGAAATGCTTGACAGAAATTATCACAGAATTTCATTCTAATTGTAAAATATAGCTATCCAAAATCATGATGGAGTTGGGAGGTCTGTAAATCAATCAGATTATGAAATAAAT
Organism: Arizona elegans; assembly: GCA_022577455.1. Classification (NCBI taxonomy): domain Eukaryota; kingdom Metazoa; phylum Chordata; class Lepidosauria; order Squamata; family Colubridae; genus Arizona; species Arizona elegans. The sequence goes on from JAKOOJ010000002.1 coordinate 42,021,432, forward strand.
AGAATGAAGCTAGGTACAGTATACTGTTGATTCTTCACAGAAGACTTCAAGTTAAATTTGTAGCAGCAATTCCATTTTATATAGAAGCACTACAATTGCAAAATAGTTAATTTGATTAAATGGTTCTGTACAAAAATAATAGATGTAAATCAGGGGTGATAGCTAGCAGGTTCTGGAGAGCCGGTAGCCGAAATTTTGAGCAGTTTGGACAACCAAACTGCGAAATTTTGAGTAGTTCGGAAAACTGGCAAATACCACCTCTGGCTGGTCCCAGAGTGGGGTGGGAATGGAGATTTTGCAATATCCTTCCCCAGGAGTGGGGAGGGAATGGAGATTTTACAAAATCCTTCCCCTGCCACGCCCACCAAGCCTCACCACACCACACCCACCAAGTCATGCCCACAGAACCAGTAGTAAAAAAAATTTGGATTTCACCAGTGATGTAAATTCTTTCCCGACGCTTTTAGGATCCAGTAAACATTAGCCCCAGACAACATAGCAAGAGGTTTAATTCCAGACTTAATCAGAAACCTACCTCTTTGCTACTTTATGCTTTATTTTTCTTTTCTTAGATCTGGATCATCAGAAGAATTGAAAATGCCAATCCAAAGTTTATTTGAAATTGGAGGAAATATAGGTAAGTCCTTATTTAAATGTCAGTAATAGCAACTATGTCCTTGATGCTACCGTTGTCAGTCCAGCCAAGTAGAATGTGCAGCAAATATGATAGGGCTACACAGTGTTACTCCAATTTCTTTTAGTACCTAATCCATTTATCTTTATAAAGCAAGATATGAATATGGGACCCCACTAAGATGGATGTTCTGTAAGTCTTAATTGTTTTCTGCATAAGTGCCTTGTACCAAGTGCTTATTTCAATACTGTAAATTAGAGCATCTCAGAGGAAGTAAATGGATTTACTAAGTGATTTTAGGACATGATGTAATCTGAAAAAACACTCATCATAATTGTTTTTGTTTTGTTTTTTTTTAGTTTAGAATGAAATTATTTTTCAAGATGAAAGGCAGTGGGCCAGCTAGCTGCTCAGTCTTAAGATAGAAGGTCAGGGAATCTGTCCTCTCTGTTGGCAACTGCATCATGTCTGTCTACACACTAACTTTTACACAGTCAGTGTATAGAATTGTCATATATATTTCTCAAGATTCTCAAGACATCGTATTTTGAACACCAAGGCCAAGCATTACACGAGTTCTCCAAAAAGGGTGGCTGCTTTAATACTCCAAGAAGGGATACGTCATTGGTCCTAAAATGCTTTGCGTAATCCTAAATGTAAGGAATTTTTTAAAGGTTAATTTTTTTAACAGCTGATGTTTCTTTCAGGGGAGCACTGTTTGGATCCAGATGCGTATATGCTGGATGTGTACCGTGCCAATCCTCAAGCAGAGTGGGTAATTAAAGAAAAAAGAAGTTCAGTATTTTAAAGACATATTGGCAGAGTGCCTGGGTCAATCTAAAAAGAACAGCGCAAAAGTCTTCCCATCAGGAGCCATAATAAAGCCAAAGCAGGTGTACTCTGTATCTTTTAATCATAAACTAAGCCTTTTATCCTCAAGTATTATAGAACCTGAGAGAACTTCAGGTAATAGTTTGTTATAATAATAATAATTTATTTTTAGTGAATACATTTTTATTGGTTTTATTGGTACAGTTGATACGGTTAAAGAATACAATTTGAAACTTAAATCAACAGAAAAGAAACTTGTTTTTTCCCCCAATGTCCCTGAGAAGGGAGTTGTATAGTGGCATCCCAAGACCAAGAATCACATTTTAATAGTAAGGTTCTCAATATAAAGGGGATAGCATTTTTTAAAACAGATAGTTTTAAACAGAAGGGTAGATGGTCAGAATGCTATGATAACTTTTTCCTGTTCAAGAACATTTTTTTTATTGTGAAATATTATTACATCTGTGACTCAGTTCCTATTGCTAGCTACCAATGAGAAGGAAAACTACTGTAAAGTATATTTAGTGTATTGTATATGAATATAAATAGTATATAGAATTGCCATTTTTTCTGAATTTGCCCATTATTGTACAGCTAACACCATTTAATATACAGTATAAATATTTTGTATGGTATACCAATGATAAGCCTACATATCACGTTGAAACTCTCCCCCACGTACAGAAAAAAAATGTAAATGTAGTTACATTTGTAATACTTCACAAAATGTTCTTTTAAAATTTAATATCCACACCATATTCATCCAGGTAGTGCTCAACTTGCAATAGTTCATTTAATGACCGTTTTAAGTTACAATGGCACTGAAAAAAATGACTTAAGATCGTTTTTCACACTTACAACCATTGCTGCATCCCCATGATTATGTGATCAAAATTCAGAACTCTTGTCACGGACTCATATTTATGACAGCTGCAACGTCTTGGGGTCATGTGATCATGTTTTGCGACCTTCTGACAAGCAAGTCAATGCGGAAGCCAGATTCACTTAAAATCTGTGTTACTAACTTAACAACTGTAGTGATTCACTTAACTCTGACAAGAAAAGTCGGAAATGGGACAAAATTCACTTAACAACTGCTTCACTTAGAAACAGAAATTTTGACCTCAATTGTGGCTGTAAGTCAAGAACTATGTGCAGTTGTTTTGCAAGTACAGAGAGTTATTTGTTTTCCTTGTCCAAAACATATTTTCTTATTTCTTTTGCTTGATGTTTAAAATATATCATGGAAAATGATTTCTTTTTGAAGTTTACATAAAATCTAACTCTTGATTAAATCAATGCCTATTAAAGCCGAGTGTCCTTTAAATGTTGTACATGTTCACGTATGAGAAAACATATGAAAGAAGCGTATGGGTGGTGAGAAAAGGAATAAATAAATCAAAATAAAATAAATATTGGTAAAAATACTTTACTGATAAAATTGTAAATACCCATTTTTGAAGAGAAGCAGCAAACTTTGAGTGAATTTGCCAAAAAAACAGATTCACTTCATTGTTTTAGGCCAGGGCTATCAAACTCGCAGCCTGTGGGCCGGATGCATTTCACTGGCCACACCCATTCCCAGTTTAGCGGACAAAAGTCACGATACATCACGTGACAATGCAAGTTTGACACCCCTATTTTAGGCAAAGACCATTGCTGCTTGAAATTCAGATAAAACTTGGACTTGGTATATTTTGTTCATTAAATCTGAATTATTTCAAAATGAGACCCAGGTCAATGGTGTTATGGTATAGATTAGTGTTATGGTTCCTTTATTATATCATCTCTTACCAAAGAAATTATATATCATTTTCAAGATCCTATTAAATGTTTAGTGCTTTTAAGCCCAATGGTTTCAACTGGAAAATTGAGAAGGTGCTTCAAACATTTTTGCCTTAAAACAAATGGAATGTAAAACACTTGTCTGCATGACACAATTTATCTCCACTCTCAATCAGTTGACACACTTTGTGGCATCACATGATCTCAGATGAGCTTGTCAATCATTCAGCAGCCATGATTCTCAATTATGGCAAAGGACTCGCTTTCCAAGCTTTCCTTCTATGGTGGTACCTTCAGGGCTGGTGCAATTATGCGTCATCCTACCCATTTCTTTCCCGTTTTAACTGCCTCTGGCTGTGAATAGCAAAATGATCACAGACAAAATGCGGAGAAGCCAGTTTTGTAGGCATCTGGAAGATTTCATTCCAATGAAGGACAATGGCAAGGCAGTTTATCCTCTGGCAAGTAGTTCACATAATATTGTGGGAGTTGATAGATCAGGAAAATTAGTTTAGCCCCAAACAAGACCAGATCGATTTTAATATTTCTTGCTTAATTGGGTCAATCAAGTGATTCCAATTTAGAGTTTGCATCCTGTACTTTACCCACATCTATGATCTAGTTAAGCATGTTTGCAAACTGTATTAAAATGTAATATTTAATAGATAATATTGTGTTTCTCAATAAAGCGAAACTAATCTTGAACAAATAAAAACACACTGTAAAAGAGAGAAATTACTGATGTGGTTCAAGGGGTAAATATCTTCTGCATGAACTTACTTTGATATTTTTGTTGTATTTTAATAACTCTACTTAACAGTGTGGTTATAATTCTCATAAACTACAAAATAGAATTTAAGCATATCTAAATAATGTAAAATATTTACATGGGTGGCTCAGTGAACTTTGTGAATCTTTAAAAAAAAGTCAGCTATAAAAGAAGATAAATTCCTTTGAAATGATACATATTTGAGCTACAGTAGGTCCGTGGGATCATTCAAATATAACATATTCTGGGTTGTACATCACACAATCAGTATCTTATGATGTTATTTAAAGATGTGTAGTTATACCCGTATGAATAGCGTATAGAGAAAATACAGGTAGCCCTCGAGTTGCCTATGATGGCAATTGGGACCAGAATTTCCATCACTAAGTAATGCGGTTGTAGTCTGGCCACATCACTTAGCAATCTCAATCCCTGTAGTTCTTGTTGTCATTGACATACAATGGCTTCCCATAACCAAAATCACCGGGAAAGAGGCAGGAAATTGCAAGTCCCAGGCCTGAAGGCAGGTAAGGCACCATGCAAGTTGGGAGGTTGGTGCATGAGAGCTATGGGTTGGGGAGAGTAAGGGGTTGTGCGAGTGGTGCAGCACAGGCAGGATGAATGAGGGTACACAAGTGGTTAGCATGGGTTGAGTACAGACTAGGGGAAGACTTACCCACTAACTTGCAACCTTCTCTGCTGGCTTCGACTTTGACTTTCTGTAGAAACTAGCATGGAAGCTTGAAAATAGTAATTAGATGATCTCAGGGTGCTTTGAACAAGTTGCCTAGTACCCAGTTAGCGATGATGTGACCACAGGGATGCTGAGATGGCCAAAAGTCTGAAGACTAGTAATAACTAGTCTTAAATACTATGGATAGTATAACTATTCATTCAGCGCTGTCCTAACTTTGAATGTTCGCTGAACAAATGGCCACATGTCAAGGACTCCATGTTTTTTAAAATGATTGGGAGCATTAAAAGTTTTATTGTTTATTCTTTGAAAGACAGACATCTACAAAATATCATTTTCTAATTAGTTTCAACATTCCATGTTTTATCAAATACATAAGGGAAACATTCTATGCAGAGACTTATTTCCTTGTTTTTTTCCTCTTTTTGGCCTCCATCTTTTATATCCTACAGATAAATATTCCTGAGGAAAGTGCTCATTCAATAGCCTTTTGTAATTTGGTCTCAGTATGAAGGGAAGCATATGGAAAACTGTCACCCTTTTAGTCTGATGATTGGCTTGGCTATCAAAATGCAGTATAATACCAGCAGGCATACACAGCGAATGCCAGTCTGAAGGTATTAAATAGGCCAAATTTTCTAGTTGCTTTCAAAAGTTTCACTCAAATCAATATTGCCCTTAATATTCTGGATGTTTGCTCTCTTCCAGAAAAGCCTTCTAAATTGCTAAAACTACCATCATAGTTAAAGACTAATCATTCACCCTCGAGGTTCTTGTGTCTTTTCAAGGCTAAATCTGGAAGTTAGCCAATGTTGAATATGCGGAATAAAATCTAAATGTACTATGTGAAAAGACACATAGAGATGTTCAGTTTTATTGTTGTTCTACTCAAAGCAATTTGAAGTGAATGTAAAAAAGGTATCCCTTTTAAAAGTCTTTAAAATGCTTTTCTAGTAACAGTACTCTGCTGAGTCAAGTAATTTAGTGCTTGTTTCCATTGCCTATATTTCATAGTTTGCATGCAGACATTGTCACTGAATGCAAAGGTTTTAGAAAGAATTAACCTATATGTATTTAATCCATGTTAAACATGAACCACTATTAATTGAACCACTAATATATTTCATTGAATCCTACATTAAAATACAGTCTAAAAGTAAATTTATTAATGATACACTCCATTAATCTATTAAAATAAAGTGCTATATAAACATATATTTTGCATAACATTTAGTAAACTGTTATAAATCCCACTTATTCTTAAGAAACTAGGTCAATCATATAGGTAATGCTATTTGTTCCTTATATTTGTGCCAGAAATAGTCCTGTACTCTGATTTGATAAATTGTTCTTCATGCAGAGAAAAACATATGCCAAAGAGTAATTATTGTTTAGTCTTCTCCCTTATGTGGTACCTTTTTGTTTTGATGACTGCAGAGCAATGTTCAAACATCTACTGTGCCCCACACTTATCAATACAGTAGTTCAGGCCATTTTACGAGATTAAGTATTTCAAACTGATCTGCAAAATCTTATCTGGAAGAATAGAGAACTAGTGGAACCCCAGTGTTAATGCCTACCATACAATATAGAGAGCAGTCACACAAACAGTAAACAAATGTTTTGTACTTGGAACAAGTTAGATCTGCTCAAAGAACAGTTACTAGCACGATCAAGCATTTTATGTTCCAATGAAACTTCAGAATCTTGTGTGTGTTATTCCTTTGAAAACAGCGGATTTAAACAATGAAACACCGCAGAATTAGGTGCAGTTAGGATATGTGCTATGTGTGGGGGAGGGAAAGTAAATAGGATGATTTAAAGAAGATTTTAAAAAATTAACCCAGACCACAAATAAATTAACTACAAAAAAAACCCCAGCAACCAGTCCTCTGTACATGACCTTGAGGCTTTTTCCAAATGCACATATGGAGTGCACACATTTTGCTTTTATCATCCTGCCTGCAAACAAAACAGCAGTTGACAAACAATCCAAGCACACTTTTGCACATTGCCTTCCTTTTTGAGACCAATGCTTCAGTGCAGAGAACATAGATGGGCATACATACATGCAAGACACAAACTTTCTCAAAAGTTAAATCACATACATACAGTTTCCTTAGCAACAATATTAAAATAGCCTGTGTCTCTTTGTCTTGGCTATGTTTTTAATCTAGTTTATGGCCTTGGGATCCTGGTGGTCTCTGGTTGAAACATTAGCCAGGCCTGGTATTCCTTAGTGTCCAAGCCCAGAGTTAAGCATGCAAACAATTAAAACCATAATAAATAGATTGACTGGGCAGTCAACGTTCCCTTTCTTATTCTAAAACAGTTCTAAAAATATGAATCCCTTTTTGCTTGAAGCATTCTCCAATTCTGCAACTCTGGAGAAACATAACATTAAGGCCCAAGCAGTAAAAAAGAACATGAAATAAAATGTCTGCATTTTGCCCCAAAATAAGAACAAAACTCAAGCTCCCCCCCCCCAATTTCAGAACATTTTGCAGTCTTCATAGAAAATAAGCATTATTTAATAGCCCACAAAACTTATGTTCTGTACCCAGTCTTTAAACTTTCAAATTTCATCTGAATTATTTTGTATGCAAATTAAGACTATGAAAAAAAATGAATCTGGTATGTTTGATTTGGTTCAGGTTTTTCCTCCCCTTAAACCCAAAGTTAATTCCATTCAATTGCTGCATCTATTTACAAGTTTTTAAAACTTTCATATAAAAATCATTAATATATTAAATATATTAATGTAGTTTGTTATGTATACAATTTTGTTACATTTTTGTAATTCTGGGCTGATAACAAAATTAGGAAAACTTGCCATCACTTTTATATAACTATTCCAATTTATACCACATTTTAATTTCCTCCCCATTGCTAAATATCAGTGTAGCATCAATAAAGATTTTGTCAGTAGTTACCTGTGTTTTGCTAAATGTGTTAAAGAAAATGTGTCTGAGGTTAGCCTTCAGCTTCTATTTTAGCTGCAGCAATTTTAGCAGTAATTAGGGATAAAAGAAAGTTATGAGCAAAATTAGTTGAAAATGAGCTTTCTACTAATTCATCTCTAAATGTATGCTATATTACTTTTCATACTTAAAATCCACACACGGCATGAAAGAATATGTTTGTTGACTAGGGCCTTATATATTTATTATAAATGGACCCATATTCGCCAAAGTAATAAAGGTTAAATAATTAACAAAAGATTTATTGTAAATACTGATTTTAAAAATCTTCCATCAACCATAAAAAACAGATTCAGCAAATGTAGTTAATTTTTTTTTATTTTTAAAAATGTGTAGATGTCCTAGCTAAAAACATATTTTTCTTGAGCTGGAAAGTAAGAGGGAAATTGCTTAAATCAGTATTATCATTAAAAGCATTCCTTTTTCATTAAGAGTTGATAGACAAAGCCTCTTAAAATGGAACATTTTTCTTTCCATTTAGTAGTCAGGCTGCAGGGCAGGAATGTGGAAAAACTCCACGCAGGTCAAAGGCTTCACTGAAGTCTAAGAAATTTGCTTGCTGGGCTTTAATCAGCATAAAATTTCTCAAACACCCTTGGAAGGAATTCTTAGTGGTCAAGCAATTTTGTTTTATGTCAGCTGGAAAACAAATGAAAGAACACAGAAGACATGTTTACTGTGTGGATGAGACTGAATGTACATCTTGAAAGCAATAATTGAAGATAAATTGTCAAGTTAGAGCATGCATTAATTCTTTCAATCAATCTAATTTGCATATGGTAGCTTCATGCAATAAAGGGAATCCTGTTGATCATAAAATCAATGAATGAAAATGTTCATCTGTAACCATAAGAGTAATTATTATATTATTATTAAATCAATGAATAAATAGTTTTTAAGGGCTAGATGGATGTCTGAACCCAGGATTGTGTTCAAACAGATTTTCTGGGGGCCTGAGGTATAAAGCTGTAAAAAAAGGAACAAAACAGCAACCAGAATGCTTAGGTAAATGGACACTGGTGTTTTAATAGGCTTCATGTTTCAGAGAATTAACTTTATGTGGCTTACTATTTCTACATTAGTTACTTAGAAAAATATGCAACAAGTCAAAATTAAGTCAAGATTATCTTCTGCTTTGCTTTGAATGTGAATTATGTACATACCAGGATACCCTCCAACATAAATGGGATTATTTGTATCTGCAGAGGTTGAATGAACATGTGGATTATCAGTCTGAACCACATTTCCATCAACTGTTAGAGCAATATGATGCTTGTTTTTCTTAGCCTCCACTTTATGCCACTGTCCATCACACAGATTAGACATTCCTTTTGGTTCATAGGAAGCCGTTATTCTTCCAGCTCCATTATTGACATTGAATAAAATCTACAAAAACAAAATAAATCACAACTGAACAGCCAAATGGAGTAAGGATAGAAGATGGTTCTTTTAACCCAATACATTTTCAGAACTGCTGTGAGAGTGGGTAATTATTAAATCAATGTTCATTTAATATGACTTTCTTAGCTTTGCATTTTGCCAAGAAACAACTAATTTAATGTACCCCATTTCTATTTCAATTCTGAAAGATTTGTTTTACATTATAGTCATTTCTCCTCCTCCACCACCCCCTTGATAACTTATGATAGGTACATTTCTAAGTATAATGGTAAAGTATAGACAAGGTTTAAGAGACGAATACTGACTATGTATCTTCCCTGAAAACTTTAATGTTAGATTCTGCTGTCCAGCAATTGATTAAAATGGTTAACTATAGTTTGGACCAACTTTCATAATAAAGGGATTCTGAAAAGGGGGAAATGTGGAAGCTCCCTTTGATACTTTAGGGAACAGTGATATCTTGATGTATTTAGGGCTGATTATTTTTGGTGTATGGTTCATGCAAAAATAAACATCAAGGTTGACTCAGCCTTCCATCCTTTCAAAGGTAGGTGAAATGAGGACCCAGATTGTGGGGGCAATAAGCTGATTTTGTATAAATATACAAAAGTATGAAGGCTATTGCTTAACGCATTGTAAGCCGCCCTGAGTCTCCGGAGAAGGGTGGCATATAAATTAAAACAACAACAACAACAAAAAAAAAATCGAAGTTTTTTTTCAAACAACTATTCCTAATGTTGGTCTGGGAGCACTTTGGTTTCCCCCCGCCCCCAATTTCTTTTATTTTAACCACTGATCTTTTCACACAAGCCAAAATAATAAATATATTTGTAAAATCTTAGGCATTTGTCTTCAAATTGGTTTTTTTATCATTTCATCTATTTCATAATTTTATTTCAGAGCTCTCTCACATCACCAATTGAATTGTTTCTTCTAGTATAACATTCCTTTTTTCCTATGTATAATATCTATAAATAGCAAATTGTAACTGTCTTAATAATATAAAGCTAGTTTTCAGAATACAAAATTCTATTCCTGTAGGATGCCAGATATGTTTCACAGAGATCATGAAAACATTAATTCCAGAATCATTATTACATATTAATAATTACCCCAGCTTTTCTCTCAAAAATTGCATACGTAACTTTCTTATATATATTCAGATCCATCAGTTTAGGTACCGCTTAAGATTTATTAGGATAAATGTATTGCAGTATATCCATTTCAGAACCTACCTTCCCCTTTACAATCTCCAGCCCAATGGCATCTATTTTAGCGCTACTGATTCCAAGAAGAACTCCATTCACAACATTCGTACGGAATTCAAATGTAATGTTAACTTCAGATCTGACTTTATAGCCTTCCCTAACTACAAAAGAAAGAATGAAATTTATGAAGTTAGAGAATTGTTGTCTATAACTGACATTATCAGTAGATCCAAAGAATTTTGAGAAAAGGTTTAGAATAAAATAATATATTATATTGCAGGTCTAATCCATATTAATTAAAGGTGCCCATATTGCATGGTGTGATATGTTGCATGGAAACCATAAATCTAATATATCTTGGTTTGTGCTCCAAAGACAATGCTTGCCTTTTCCTGCACAAATAGTTCTGCTGGGAAACGATCCTGACCAAATGAACAGACCAATCAAATGACCACTTGACCAAAACAAGACGTAAGAGATAAATACAATGAAAAATAAAATTAGCAAAACCACTAAAAATAAGAGTTTATTAAACCATCTGCAAAAAATTACATAACCACCAACTTCAAAACTAAATCTGTGTCTAAATGACACTTTAGTTAGCAGTTTACAGAAACTGAATAGGCCTCCATTTTAAAGAATTTCCTACTTATCTTTTATACATGAAAGTTACTGTAAAAAACATAGCTATCTAGGTGGAAATGTGTGCTCACTTTAAGTCTCTCCTTGAACTAGACAAGTGGGTTGGCTTTATTGGAAACAGAAGTTGTCTGTAATACAGAGATTTCCTTGTTCTTCAGTGAAGCCATACTATTTCTGAGCAAGGGAAATTATTTTATGATTCTTACCCACTACCAGCAGCTACAATAACTCAGAATTGGAAATAAAAGAACAAGAGGAAAACATTTAATGTTACTGGATATTTTTTACATTTCATTTTACACATATTTGGGGCGGGGGGTGGGGGATAAAATAATACTTTACTTACCAAAGGCAGCAAAACCACTTCCATCAAAGTAAGATCCTTTCTGGATTGCAGCATAGCATTTATTCACAGCAAAAATTGAGACCGGACTATCTAATTGCTTACTGTTAATGGTTACTTCACTAATGCATGCAGGAATGCTGTGAGTAATCTGCAAAGACAATTTGGTAGTGTAGTTACTCCTATAGAACAGTATTTCTGAATCTTAGCAACCTCAAGACTTGTGGACTTCAACTCCTAGAATTCCCCAGCCAGCATAATCGTCTGTTTCCAAGATTAAGAACCATTGCTATAGAAAATCTGTATAATGCAGACATCTGTTATTACCCACAGATATATCATTGAGAGCCTTGCTACTTTATAATGATTAGTCATTGAGAAATTCATACATCTATTAGAGGAAGTCACTCAAACTTTGTGGTAAATTTACACATCATTTTATATAGCTTTTTGTTTTCACATAGGTCCCATTGAGGCTTGGTGACCTAAATGGGGGCAGGGGAGAGGGGAACATGCAGCTCAAATTGTGCGATTGCCTGCCGGCCCACTGCTTGCGCAAGTTGAGCAGCATGTGTGCACACACTCCAGCCAGCCACTCGCACGATTCAATTCTGAATAGGCCATGGGCCGGTAGTGGGGCACAGCCCAGAGACAGGATCCCTGAGGTAGGGAACAAAGGATTAAAATCTATCCCTTATACAAAGGTTCAGGGCAGACTGGATATTCCCTTATATTCTTTTTTTGCTTATCTTTATGCTGCTATAGGGGCGCGGTGGCTCAGTGGCTAAAACAGTGAGATTGTCTATCAAAAGGTCGGCAATTTAGCGGTTCGAATCCCTAATGCTGTATAACGGGGTGAGCTCCTGTTACTTGTCCCAACTTCTGTCAACCTACCAGTTCGAAAGCATGTAAAAAATGCAAGTACAAAAATATGGACCACCTTTGGTGGGGAGGTAACAACATTCCATGTGCCTTTGGTGTTTAGTCATGCCAGCCACATGACCACGGAGACATCTTTGGACAGTGCTGGCTCTTCGGCTTTGAAACGGAGATGAGCACTGCCCCCTAGAGTCGGGAACGACTAGCATATATGTGCGAGGGGAACCTTTACCTTTACCTTATGCTGCTATAGATTAAAAATAATTTCACAGGAATATTTTTAAAAAAAACAAGGAACAGAATGGGGAATCTTAGATGGGGTGGGGAAAGAGAGCTGAACTATAACAAATACAGTAGGTACACTTTTGCATTTTATGATGGAAATAAGATAGGATACAGAAAATCTGTGATCAGAGGTAATCAACCCAGCCATTTTTCTATGCTTTCCTCCTGACCTTGCCCTGTCAGTCTGAGTCTTGCTGTCATCTGTCTGGAACTCCTTGTGGGGAAAACAGATGCAATCCAAACAACAATGCTTTTTTTTGTCGTAAATCTGAATAGCTATTTGGAATAAGGAGAGGATTTCGGACAGAAAAACAGCGCAGCAAAAGCTTAATTCTGCTCTTTTCCACTACCGCTGTGGAGATCAAAATCCGACTTACAAGAGTTGTTTTATTTTTTTAAAAATGTTGGGAAATCTATCTGTTTCCCAGCTTAAAATAGTTTCTTTCCATAGAGTGCAATTTAATACTGCTATTGTTATGGCTGTGACCATGAGCCTGCTTATTATGGTTAATGAAGGAGCTGAACATGCTGTTTCAGATACAGACATGTTTGATATCTTTTAACAAATTTAGTAAAAAAAAAAAGTCTTGTTATTTGAAGTAAAATGCAAACAGAGGAACTGGAATGTTTCAGATCAAATGTGGATAAGCAATTATAAAATACCAAAATAGCATGTATAATACAATTATACTGCTATTATCAGCATTATCCTGAGTCAATTCAAATATATTACAGAGGGAATTCATTTCTTAATTCATTCTGTATGTTATCACTTGACAGCTCATGGTAAACAACAATTCCTATCCTTCCTATGAAACTTCCACACAACTAATAATAACCACTATTTACACTTCACAACTCTACCAATTAATTTTGAACTGGCAAAATTGCCCTCAATTCTAGCTTTTGAGACTCATCTGAACAGTTCAGAGCTCACTCCTATCCTCTCAACTTGGCTAATGGCAGAGGGCAATGAATCAGGAGGCTAGCAATCTTCTGCCTCTTCTGTCCGGTGCCTTGCTGTGTTTGCAAAAGGGTGTATATAGGGAAATCCCTTGGATTGAGCAAGACAACATTAAGGAGGGAAAGAAAAGGAGCCTGAATATGGCACAAGTCCTATCAATGGAAATAACCACTTGCCCACCAGAGGAGATGCAAAATTATCTTCACAAAAGCTGATGTGAGCTGTTCTATATACAAAACACACCACCCTACAAAAACTTCATATCCTGGTGGAGTCACAGCTTTTCCTTGGATCAGCGGAACATTGATATGAAATATAGTATGATATGTTTGCATACCTGGCACAATAAAGGATCAATAAGAAAGTAAAGTCCTTACATTTCTAACGTTCTTTGTGAGGTAACCTAAGGGTAGACCCCCCAAGTACAATTTCCCATCCACATCCAAGGTGTTTCCGTCACCTGAAACATTGACAGCTTCAATTGCCTGCCCATCAACTATGATTACACCTTTCCTCTTAGCATAATCTGTTTGCACCTGTAAGATAAGACACATTATTTGTGAGCAGTTATTCATAGTTAAGAAACATGCAACTAAGAATAGTATTCCATGTATTTATCTGTGACCAGAATTTTTTATTCTTATTTCACAATTGTTTAGGCTTATAAATACATCAACCAAATAGGTCAAATGCAAAAACTACTGTGTACCTAATAAAATCCCCCCTCCTTGGGAATTTAATGTACCAAAACATTTATGTATCTGGGCAGTTGAATATAAGAATTTAAGAAATGTACCATATGCCATCTTCCATCGCTGATCACTGCTCCATGAGAAACTATTGACTGTCCTTTTCCAAGATCAAATGAAAAACGAAGCTTTCCTTCTTGTAGTTGAAGGACTGCATAATCAACTTGCTTCTGATGAGCTGTGTAATATATTAGTCCACTAGAAGCAAGGGTCCTGACTCTTAATTGGACAGAAAACCTACAAAATAAGATATGGAACTGATCAAAGTTTGGACATTTCAATGCATCCTGTGAATACCATTGAAAATACTGTCTTTCTTCCGGTTTGATGCCATGGCAAGACAGCCAAATGATTTATTTATTTATTTATTTATTTATTTATTTATTTATTTATTTAAATTTCTATACCGCCCTTCTCCAAATAGGACTCAGGGCGGTGCACAGCCAGAGTAAAAACAGAACATACAAAATTTAAAAAACAATATTAAAATAATTTGAATATTTTGACCATAAATTAAAACAACCCAATTTAAACAATTTAAAATTTAAGTCAAGCCAGCCCAGCTAGTTGAAATAAATAAGTTTTCAGGACCCGACGAAAAATCCAGAGGTGTTATTGTACGTAACTCTGGGGGAAGGTTGTTCCAGAGGGTGGGCTCCATCACAGAGAAGGCTCTCCCCCTGGGGGTCGCCAGCCGACATTGTCTGGCGGACGGCACCCTGAGGAGGCCCACTCTGTGCGAGCGTACTGGCCGGTGGGAGGCTATTGGAGGCAGAAGGCGGTCTCGTAAGTACCCCGGCCCTAAGCCATGGAGCGCTTTAAAGGTGGTCACCAACACCTTGAAGCGCACCCGGAAGACCACCGGGAGCCAGTGCAGCTCGCGCAGGAGAGGTGTCACATGGGAGCGCCTCGTCACCCCCATAATCCCCCGCGCGGCTGCGTTCTGGACCAGCTGGAGCCTCCGGGTGCACCCCAGGGGGAGCCCCATGTAGAAAGCGTTGCAGTATGAAATGAAAGCAGGGCTCTGCATTCCATGACTGATTTCTTTCTGCCAGAGGCCCCTAAGGGCCTGTAGAGGTGGCAATAAAAGTGGAAATCCTGTAGATCCCATCCTGACGGCAGTTGGCACGGTAGATTCAATAAAAACCCTCTAACTGACAGAAGAAAGGGCGCAGCTTTCTTTTTAAAGACAGAAAATAATGTTAAGTTCAATAAATATTCTAGGCTGAACTGTTGTGAGCTACCCAGAGTTGTTGAGAGTCAGGTGGCATGCAAGTTTAATAAATTGTTGTTGTCATTCAAGCATGTTGAGGAGCCGTGATGGTGCAGTGGTTAGAATGCAGTATTGCAAGCTAATTCATCTCACTGCCAGCAGTTCGATCCTCACCAGCTCAAGGTTGATTCAGCCTTCCATCATTCCTTCCCAGGTTGGTAAAATGAAGTCCTCGATTGTTGGGGGCAATATGCTGACTCTGTGAAATGCTTACAGAGGGCTGTAAAGCACTGTGAAGTGGTTTATTGCTATTGCTATGTTCAGAGAGAGGCATTCACAAGAAGCAAGATAAACCAATTGATTAAACCTGTGCTGTGTTGTTGCCCATCACTTTATTGTGTGGCTTATTATACTGCAAACAAATACGAAGGGCAGAGTTTATGGAAAAGTGATGCAAGACTACTTTCACAATCTTAATGAAAGTAGATCCTGCAAGGATCTTTGGTTCAAATATTCTGTGATCCTTCTTCCTCAGACTCTAAATAATATTATCCATGCTATTCAGGAAGCTTGGCAGATCCCCTGGAGTGGCATCGCAGATAATACTGGCAACTCTCCACGGGTTTCTAGTTCCCTCTAATGGGAAATTCCCCTAACATTAACTGGAGTAGTCATAAATGAAACCTACTTTCATTTTCTGAGTGTTACAGGATAGTATAGTAGGCAAATAATTATTGTAGAATAATACAGAAATTCTAGGAAGCTATTACCCATGAAGAAATCCATTGGAAAGAAAATAGTATAGGCAGAAACTAAGGAAAAGGAATTATAGTAAACTGCTAACATTCCAATTTACACTTAAAATTTTGTCTATTGTAATGGGAAATAACTTTTAAAAATAGCTATGAGAAAGATCAGTGAACTTTTTTTGGCTATTTTTAAATGAAGTGTTTAATGTTAGTTTTATCTAGTTTATATAATATCTACTCTACATATGACTGACAAGGAACAATCTCGGTTATTTTCAGGGTCTGCACAACCCCCAATCTTTAATGTTCAGAAAACTATCCTACTACTGCATATGTATGTAGGAGCAGGAAAAACATTTTAAAAAATGAATGAAAAATAGGTACTTGTTATGTGGCTATAGATAACAATACAAGAACGAATGGAATTTAACAGTGCCACATAGTGTAATTCTCTGAATTGTTATCACTTAACTTCATGTTTTCTAGCTGCACATCTAGCTGCACATATTCTATCTCACATGTACCAATTCTATACAATAATTTAAGATATACCTACTTTTTTCTTACTGTAGACTGATTGAAAAGTAGCATTAAATGACTGTTTCTGGTAACACCAAACTGATGGGCATTGGAAATGTACTTCAGCTCTCCACTTTCTGCACACTGTTTCTGTAAACAGAAGAACTGAGATAAATGAACTAATTCTCCATCCAATACTCATTCTCTTGTTTTATTAAATATTGACGACATACAAAATTCATGTTCAAATTATCATAATCCAAGACAACACAAGCCTGATTTTCATCTGTTCAGGCAACTGTGGTAGCTGTATTTTATTTTTTTAAGGACAACGGACCATTTTCATGTCTTTCTTGTGAGGTGGGTTGAACTCACAGACAGACAGACAGAAGGACTGGCCTAAGTCACCCAGTCAGTTTTCATACCTAAAGTGGGACTAGAACTCACAGGCTCCTGGTATATAGCCTGGCGCCTTAACCACTACACCAAAATAGTTATCTTGCTTCCTTCAATTCCAGTAATAAGCCATGGTAATTGGAAATAAGGAAATTATGCTCCATTGTTTTTGTAGGATACTAGGTTAGAGATCAGCACTGTGATACTTCCTCATTTTGATGATCAAAAGAACTGAATTTGTGAAATATCCTCATGTTTAAAAGCAAAACTAGACCTACATTCAAGACAATCTGCAGTAGAACTGAGTACAGCTTCTATCATTTTTACATCTATGTTTATAATGATACACAATTGAAATTATACATATCTAACTTTATATACAATGATACTTTTTGATCCAGTATTACAGTTGCAAAAACACACACTAATATCCAGAAATCACATGAGTAAAAACCAAATAAAAATAAAATAAAATTGATTTTATTTATCTGTATACTTAATGAAAAGTAAGTGAGTTAATTAAATATGGTTAATAGGATTACTTTCCCATGTATTTAATAAATTGCCCTGTGAGAGAGCAGGCTGCCCAGAAAATTGCCAGCACCTGTGCTGCTTTCTTTCCTTTTCTTTAAGCTGTCTCCCCAGTAGCAGTAAGCAAAGCTGCCTATAAAAGGATTATTGTGAAACAATGGAGGTGGGGAGGTATGTGTGTTGTTTGTAATGAAGAAAAGTAACCTAAAGTAGCAGAAAGCAGTGAGAAATTATTTTTTTTCTAGCAGTACTCACAAGGAGCATGAGCAATAGTGGAGAAGAATGAGTAGTGGAAAATAGTGAGTAATAGTGTGTGAGTACTATGTGTGCTTGTGTGTGTTGTCTAGGCACTTGTGTTGTTGTTAACTCTTTTGTGTCTTGAATCCACCAAATTGGGGCATAGTTAAAAGAACCCATAACAAAGTGGTGGCTTTATGATTTATGGCGAAGAGGTGAATTATGAAACTGAAATTCCATTTCATAGGGCCTAGCTATCTTCGAGACCGCCTGCTGCCACCGACGACCTCCCATCGACCCGTGCGCTCCCACAGAGAGGGCCTCCTCGGGGTGCCATCAGCCAAACAATGCAGTCTGGTGACCCCCAGGGGGAGGGCCTTCTCTGTGGGGGCACCTACCCTCTGGAATCAGCTGCCCCCAGAGATAAGGAGAACCCATGACCTCAGTGCCTTCCGCCGTGCCCTTAAAACCTTCTTTTTCCAACAAGCCGGGCTGGCCTAACTCTTTTTAAGTGTTTTTAATTGTTTTTGTTTATTGTTTTAATTAATGGGGCCAAATTTATATATATTTTTAACTGTATTTTAATATTTGTATTTGATGTTTTTATTTGCCTGTTCACCGCCCTGAGTCCTCAGGGAGAAGGGCGGTATACAAGTTCAAAAATAAAATAAAATAAAATAAATAAATTGGAAACCAGGAAAAAAAAACATTCCCAGCTTAGTTTTGCTTCATTATGATCATAAGCACAGATATAACCATCATAACATACTTCCTTAGTCTGTGAAAAAGACTTTAAAGAACTTGGCAGCATCTGTGTTTCAGATTGGATTTCAAAGTCTACTGGTTGAATAGCAGGCTTAGATTTCTCTGAAAGAAAGCAGCTGTCCATATCAACACCTTCATACCTTACTGCAGTGGTGAAATCCAGAAATCTGTATTTTTTTTTTTTAAAGGAAGGGAAGGAAAGAAGAAACAAATCACAAGAAACATGAATTATTTTTCAGGCATAAGCTGGAAACTAAGAACACAAAACTATTTATCAAGTGCCAACTACTTTTCTCACATATCTTTGATGTGAAATTCTAAAGAATTATCATGTTTACTCCAATCCAACACTGTGCAAGTCCATGATTTCCATGTTATATATCTATGGATCTTATTTGCTATCATGTTCCATATAAGTGACATCTTCTATTGTAGTCAATAGTTACAGAATAGTCTCAATGTCTGTAGACCAAAAATTATCCAGCTAAATATGACATTTTCTCCTATCCCACTGAACTACTAATAAAATCAGATATATTTGGTGTGAAAATAAGTTCTATATATGGACAAAGGACAATAATTTAAAATCAAATCTGTCCATTAATAAAGCAAAAGACATGGAAATCAGACCTTCTGCCTAAAAGAAGGGACCAGCCAGCCAATTGCATTTTAGACAGGAAAAAGGGAAACAAGAATTCAAACACTGTTTCACTATAAATAGACTGGCACTTGATACTCAGCATTATTTGGAATTCTTTAATAATGGTTCTTGGCTTTTCTACATAAAACACTGCATCAGAGTTTCTGGATTCTTCCATGCCTGTTAAGTGGTTTTAGTTTAAGCTTCTCATATCATGGTAAAAACAGTAAATGATGCCCTCCAATAAAGGAATCCTTCTGGAGATAGTATAGTAAAACCGAAGTAAAGGTTATTTTTTTAAAAAATGTAACTTTTTATCCATTAGTTAATTAAATAACTTATATAAAATATATATTCTTTAGAACTAAAGAAGCTTCTTGGAAGAGTTTTCACAGAAAAAACCCCAAGAAAATTCTATTGGCTTTTGGAAAAAGTATCTTTGGGACAACCAGGATGACTGAGAATAATAGTATAAGGTGAAATAAGAAATTTCCCATGCATGGAAACTAATTTTAACTTACTGTGTGTTAAATATCACATTAGCTATACAACCATAGAAAGAATCCATCATCATTAATCCTGAAATGCTTTCTCCAGCAGGAATTCCACCAATGAAGAGTATTGATATATTAATTGATCTGCTTTCTGCCATGAGCCCAAGTCTAATTTCTTCAGGTTTACTTTCATCCACTTGTACACTTATTACTCTGGGCAGCAAAAGAAGTGGGGAGAAAACAGAGAGAAATACAAGTCAGTAACAATTTTTTCAAGAGAATAATTTCAAGGAAGAGAAATCAAGTAAATTTTGCAATCCACCCTGAATAACTAGAGCATAAATTTGGTTCTCCGACATGTGTTAGAGACTTGCTACTGTGAGACATCAGACTTTCTAATGACTTTCTAATTAATTTCTCTTGTAGGCTTTTTTTAAAAAATACATAAGACCTGAAGGCTTCTAAGTGTAGACATCTTAAAGTTAATTATGTATTTTTATGTTCTACAAATATTTGGTAACATTCTCTTTGGAAGTCAAAGCATCTACAAATTATAAAGGGAATAATCACACACATTTTATCAGTACCCAGACACAAAATATAATTAACACAGGAAACTGAACTACCCTGAACAACAGGAAAACATGTGATTATTTTTCTGAAATAATGTTAGTTCCTTAGACAACATAGTAGGTAGCATTAAGTGGGAATTAAATTACTACTTCAGTTTGTACCTCTTATTCCGAGTGAGGATAACTGAATGTTCTTTTCCATCACTGTAAGTTCCATTAGTAGATTTAACCAGGACCCTTTTTGCACTTGCTCGGTCACCAACAAGGACTTGCACAGCCAAGTGACCATTCACTAGCATGATGGAGAAAAAGGGCTACAAGGAATATGGGGGAAAGAAAAGTTCCATTATTGCTAAGCATGTTAAAATGTGGAAAGGGAGGGAGAGGGGAAGGACATCTCTCTTTCTTCCTCTGTCTGCCTTGGAATTTTATTTTATTTTATTGTTTTATTTTTTGGAGAAAGGGTTTGACATAAAACTGTACAGGTAAGCCTCAACCTATGACAGCAATTGGAACTAGAATTCGCTAAGTGATATGGTGATAAATGCAAACACATTTATCCTTGTAGTCCCAAATTGCCTTTGTTATCCAAATCCCATTGTCATTCGGCAGGGAAACTTCCTGCCACTTTCCCACAACCAAAGTAGAGGACACAATACAACAAGGGTCAGGAAAATGTAGCAAGGGTCAGGGAGGTTATACAAGGTTGTAGGTTGGGGAGGATTTTATTTTATTTATTTATATTGCCGTCCATTCGCACATGGCGACTCAAGGCAGTTTACAGAATATAAAACCTCATATAAAATCAATAAAAAAAGAGTCATACAATAAATTAATATAATAAAATCACCCCCTGCCCCAGCGACAGCACCTCACATGAGTCATTTAATGGGCTCCATCCTGCTCTGGCTTCCCCAGGCCCGCTGACAGGTATTCAGCGCCTTCTGGAAGAGTGTGGAGTGGGGACCATTCTAATCTCTGGGGGAATGATGCCCCGGAGAGAATAGCCACCACAGAAAAGGCCCTTCTTCTGGGTCCCACTAGGTGTATCTCCCTCGGGGATGGGACCCGCAACATTTCCTGTCTCCCTGCTCTGATGAGTCGGGTAGATGTGATCGGCAAGAAACAGTCCCTCAGATAACCTGGACCCAAACCATGAAGGGCTTTAAAGGTGACAACCAGCACCTTGAATTGCACCCAGAAGCAAATCGGCAGCCAATGCAGTTCCCACAGGAAAGGTGATACATGTGCACGCCGGTGTTTGCACAAAACCATGCTGGCCGCTACATTTTGCACCAACTGGAGCTTCCGGATGCTTTTCAAGGGCAGCCCCATGTAGAGCGCATTGCAGTAGTCAAGATGGGAAGTCACTAGGGCATGAGTTACTGTGAGTAGGGATTGTTGGTCCAGGAAAAGGCGTAACTGGCTCGCAACCTGCAGTTGCGCAAAGTCCCTCTTGGCCACAACCGCCACCTTCTCTTTGAGCACTGAAAACCCTCAGATTATGCCCAGGGTCTGTGCATCCCATCCAAGACCAGAGGTGGCAATTCTCCCTGAGCCAACGAACCCCAAACCGAGAGCCACTCGGATATAAGTCAGAGAGAGTGTACAAGGTCAGGGAGGGTATGCAGACAGCACAAGGAGGGTGTATAAAGATATAGTGGTGAATGGGAAAGATGTGCAGGGGTGCACAAGTGAGTGATGCAGTATGACACAGAGGAACTCAGGCAGGAAGCATAGGTGGCGGAGACTTACACCAGCAATTTGTGACCTTCCCTGCTAGCTTCCCCATTGGACTTTCTGGAAGTTGGCAGGGAAGGTTGCAGTCACATGATTGCAGGTTGCTGCAACCAGTCGGTAGAGACCTAACTTCAAAAAGTTACTGAACAAATGGCTGTAGGGCAAGGACTACCTGCTTACCATAGTGATGTGCACTCTTCTACTCAATCCATTTTTAACAGAAAAGAGAAACTGTCATTGTCTCAAAATGTTCTCAAACTTTACATGTTTATTGTGCCGACCAACCCAATTTTATTTGCAGAATTCAAACAGAAACAGTCACTTATGTGAGCATCCTTATTTCTTTTATGCCACCCTAACCTTTAATGGAGTAACAGCTGATGATAAACATCTGTATTTTGTCTGAATTGAACTCAAGGTCTAGTGACTTCACAGGCTTGTAATTTCTTGGCAATAATGCAGAACTGGCTTGCTACTGCCTTCTTCCCAGATAGTCTGTGATTTTTTCCAAGCTAGACAGCAGCCCTGGTGGTCTCCAGCCCAAGTATTACCTCAATCACACCCTGCTTCACTTTTAGAGATTAGTCAAGATCCATTCCAGAAATAACTAAAAGTATAAAATTAAAGGTGACTGGGTACTCACAAGATGGACTTGCCGGCGTCTTCGTTTTGCTTCACCTTTGCTAAGCCCCACAAGAATGATTCCACTGGAGTTCTTTGTAGCAAAAGTAGCCATAAGTTCAGATTCCACCAAAAGGGGTTTGGGTGGCAACTCAATGTAACCATTATGTAAGATACTAGCACTGCGTATAGGCTAGATTGCAAAAGGAAAGAAACAATCAGTTAATACATCACTCTAAATAAAAAAAAACAAAAAAACAGAGCTTTTGATTATTTAACACATGCTAGTCAGTATAAAGTTAACATGTATTATTAATTAATTTTTCAATAGCAAACAGTTTAAATCTAGTGAACAGAACTGCTGGTATGTTTAGTATGTTTTACCTCTAGGATACAGCCTTTTCTCACACCGTATGAATTTTTAAGCAAGTCAAAAGTAGATCGGGATATTTCCAAGTTCTTCATGCATCCCACGAAGGTTCTGCTTTGAACCCCTTTCCTAATAAAGGAAAATACTGAGCTGTTAAAATTGAACAAAATACTGAATTCTTCAAAAAAGTCAGGATGGAGTCACTGCGTAATTATCTTCTGACAAATCAACACTTTTCCAACAATACTCAGAGACTACATCAATTACAAAATATAACAATTCAAAAAAATACAAAGCACAATAGGCAGCTTTTCTTTCCATTTGATGTTGGCAGTCCTTGTGTTCTAAATTTCTATAATGAATTTTTACGACTGATGAGTAAAACTGTCATTAGGTGTTTGTACTTTTTGTTGTTGTTTGAAACTAAGAGAACTTTCTTTAGGTATCAGGGAAGGAAAGCAAATGAACCACAAAGTATGGCCCTTCCCCTCCTCCTCCCCGTCCAATTTTCTGATGTTTATAGGGAAGGTCTGAAGTAAGAGTGGCTGATAAAGTTAGTATCTCAACCAATGGGGAACTTTGATCTATGTAATCAGGGTGGCAGGTGCTCAGGCAATTACTGTTGTTATAGTCTCTCTTTCCAATCTAATACAAAGAGACAGAAACGAAAGCTATCAGATGGCATGGATATCTCATTTCCCCTCCATGCATTCATTTTCCTCATGCCTTAAGAAATCTCTGATCAAAAGAGTGAGTGTACACTCCATATTAAACATGAAAGTGGAGAATTGTAAGCAAGTTTTTTAAAAACCCTCACATTATAGTGGATATTCTTTGTTCAGAGCCTTCACTCAAAATCTGTGTTTGAAAGTACGTATTTCCAAGAAAATCTGAAAGAAAGTATCCGCCATGACTCAAAAAGAAAATTGTTCTATAGATGACTACGATGAAAAACCACATATAATGGTTGATGTTAAGCATATTTATGGTAGGCAAGAAGTGCCTCACTAAAAATTCAAGAATCTAAGATTGACTGTATGAAAAAAGACAGTCATACACATAATTTGAGCCTGAGCAATGTAATGGGCTTTATATACTGAAATGGATAAGAGAGTAACCAGTTTTTATCAGAGGTACATCCATTACATTTAGGGCCATATGCAATTTCAATAGGAGTACACTCAAAACTGAAAATATGTACCTGAAATATATATCTTGGAATTATACCTAACAGTTTTGGATTGGCTCCAAATTCCAGATTTTAGTTAAATGACAATCTAGCAGAATTTTGAGGATGAATATTGCAAGACTAATATACTTTGGTCTTTCTATTCTCCTCCTTTTTCCTGTACATTGTCCATCCATGTATCAAACAGTGGAAATTGGTCCTTCCATTGCTTTCAAGAAGTTAGATGTTTATGGGGATTCTCAGTTATCCAGGTCATAGCTGTCCCAAAGGTTCTTTTTCAAGAGGCAACTGGACTTTGATATTTCGCTTCTCATTCAAGAAGGTTCTTCAGCTTTTGGATGAGAAGCGAAATATCAAAGTCCAGTTACCTCTTGAAAAAGCAGCTTTGGGTTCGAGAAGTTAGCTTTTCCATGCACAGAGTGGTTGAGAACATTTTGTGCAACCTACTTTTAAGGATTTCCCTTGAACATGCTTGATTGTACCTTACTGTCCTTGATCTTGGTAACCCTCCAATGTAAATTGGGTCTTTATCAGAACGATTCAGGTCAGAGGCTACACCAGGGGATTCTCCTTGCTTGATTTCTTTAGAATTGAGGCTGTAAGCATCCATGACTGCCAAAATTCCTGAAAGATAAAAGAAATATCCAACGTAAGCAAATAGGAACAATTTGTAGAAATTCAGGAATTTCTATTTAAGCAAACAGTGCAGAAAATGTAACTAACAATACATTGTTTTGTTAGTCATTAAGATCATTTAAACCCCACTCTCATATAGTAGAAATATGAAGCATATTATATTCATATTATTTCAGACAGTACATTTACAACACATTTCAATTTAAACAAAATAGCAAGAAAACAATCTACTCTTCGCTATTCGACAATTGAAAGTATTATAAATATGTACAAAGAAGATTTATTTTAGGAGAAATGGTTTTCGGCTAACCCAATATCATATGATCTCAAAATTTTAGAAAAATGCCACATTATTTAATATCCACCCAGTTTTATCAGGTAATTGTTAGAAAAGTGACAACTTCAATCTTTTTTTTTTTTTGCTTCAAGATAACCAACCAAGTCTTGAGAGTGGAATCATTTTGCTTTATAAATGCCTTGCTTTTTTCAGCTTCATCTCATTCATTGTTAAACTGATATAAAGATGTTTTGTCTAATTAAGATAATTCCCAAATACTAGAAACTCATACAGAATCCATTAAAGAGCATCATCTTAATTCACCTTTCTGCCGAATTTTCAGTTGATTTTTTTTTAAATGTTATCGGACTTGTAAACTATCAGATACTGGTAGTATTTGAATAAACCATTCAAATCAAACTTCTACCAAAAAGCAACAAAAAACCCCTGTTCATTTTAATTTTCAAAACTTTCTTGTATGTGCAGAAACCATCGTTTTGAAGTGAAAAATTAGATGAAGCAGGTCAGTCCTGCTATGTGCTTTTTAAGGTAGAACGTGCCACTTCTAATTCTTCAATTTCAGTGAAAACATGGTACCACCTCTGATTCTTCAATCAAAGTAATAAAGGGATTGTGTCTAATTTTGATAGTCCTATGATTTAAATTTTATAATTAAAATCAATGTCAAGGACAAACACACTCAACTACGTCTGGATTGAGCTAACATATTTTACCTTCCTTTTTGTTTCGGCTGAATGAAAGTTTATACCATGTTCCATTATTGTACCGGTTTTCTGTTTTAAGTGTAAGGGGACCTGAACCAAGATCAACCGTTACTTTAATTCTGCCATCGACAAGCTCAAGAGACAAAAAATCCTTCTGCAGAAAAAGAAACAAAAGTTAGGGAAATGCACCACATTCAATGCTGTAACTATTCAACTATACAACAAGTAAAATAACCTTGGAAACTTCTAACAGTTGTATTATTATATTATTATTAGTTGTATTATATGAAATCAAATGTATTTCATTTGAAAATCAGAATGTGTCACATATATTATCTTGATACAAATTCTGTATTATTAATTCTATTCTGAAAATGAGCTGAGATTTAGTAAAAGCTACTAACTCTCTATTATAAGTCATGACAGATTCAACGATAGTTTAGCTAATCTATCATACAATGCAATTTATGTAATTTATTCTTGAGTGTTCACTATAGCAATGTCCACATGGAGTCAACAACATCCAAATTACTGGACAATCAAATCCCACTCATTTTTTATGAGAATGCTATGCATGTAACACACTGCACAGGTATGCCATTCTTATAAGGCATTAGGCATGAAAGCTAACTGGGTAACTTTGGGTCAGTCACTCTCTCTTAGACCCACCCACCACACAGGGTTATTGTTGTAGGGAAAATAAAGGGGAGGAGGAAGAAGTATGTTCATTGCCTTGAATGACTTATAAAGTAATAAAGGCAAGATAAAAATCTAATAAATAAATAAATAGCTGATTGTTAGGCATAGGGATGAATTTATTCATTTTTATTTAGTTACTTATCAAAAAATACCATAAATACCATAAAAGATTATGGAACTGATTATATCTTTTTTGTTAAATTGGGATGATCTTACTGTGCCGTTGGAAGCCAGGTATACTAAGAGTCCGTTAGTTGAAAAAGTGTTGAAAAATACAATTATCTGGGTCACAGTGGAGCGAAGTGCTTTCTCCACCACTGAATATCCACTGCCATCAAAATGAAATGAAGGATCTTCATACTGTGGGCTAGAGAAAACAAAAAAAGGGAAGATTGAGACTGGCAGGATAAAACTAAGTTGTTAACAAGATGCATTTTGCTCACAGAACTCTACATAACTATACTCTGTAATGAAAATCCAATTTAGCAACAGTCAAAATAAGCATCAACTGAGTCTATGTGTAAAATTGCTGAACTGCTCTTTTAGCCTAGGAATAAAGTAGTGCAAACGATTAGGACAAAATTAATTTGATGTAATTTAATGTACATCTAAATTTTGGTAAAACTGTATTAAATTAATTAAAGACAGTTTAAAAGTATATACAAGTAGAAGTGATTTAGCTTTTGAAGTCTGATTTAAATGCATATATGGAACTTTCTAATATATTATTTTCCTTTTTCAGGAAAAAAGGCAATATATGAATTTCAAATATTTTCACCACATCAGTAAAATGGTCGCATTTAAAAAGCAACATAATAAACCTTTTTATAGTGATTTCAGCAATTTAAAGGAGAATACTCTATTATCAGTAGCCATAACAGTACAGTTTGCTAGGATTCTGCAAAACAGATTTATAAAATAATCATCTATCTCCCTCTGCTGGTTAAAACATATTTATACAGCTACGAGCCTTTTTTAAATTGGTTTTGATATAAAATGATCATTTACAGAATTATCTCTGAATCATCTCTTAGCTCGGAGGAAATCCAGAAGGTAATTTTCAAGAGACATCATTACAACAATTTAAAAATAGGAAAACAACATTGAAGTCCAGGAGCACCCAAAATGGAACATGATACAGAGGCATTTGTAAAAAAAACCACCAAAAAATTGAATGTACAATAATGCTTTTACAACCTATCTACAAATTTGCTTGCCTTCTGAACAGGTAAATTCCCCATCTAAGTGTGCTTTGACAGAAATGCCTTGCCTCATCTTTATTTCACAAGGCAGGTCAGAAGGAAAGCTAGAGGGTCCATGGCATTCTTCACTTCCGGATTGTGATAGATGATCCAAACAATTTGAAAGATCACTTATTTTTTTAAGTTGCTTTATGGTGATCAGGGAAACCCTAATTAGATTTATAAATGCCTGAAGCACTCCATATGGCCATAGGCATAGTTTTCAAACCCTAGGTACTTGTAGGCCCCAAATTAAATTCCTTTATCTATTGCCTCAGATGATGATATACAAAATAAATAAATAAAATGGATATCAGCAGCTATTTTCTAGTTCTCACCTTCCAAAGCATCCAGTGCACTTGCCTTCTCTTTCCATAAAATTCCAAAGTCCCACTGGTCTGCCATTCAGGAATGTCTCCCCAATGCACCCTTTGAAATGTGTTACTTTAATTGATGGTGATTTCTATAGAACACAGAACACATTTACAGTAAATAAAATAAGCATTGGCTCACTGTGGAACTCTACTGCATTTGAGTAGCCATAATCCGCACTGCAGAAATGAGACAATGGTATTTAATTCAAATCAAGTTAGTATTGACTAACATCATTAATCCCCATATATGTAATAACTTTCATCTATCTTCGGTGGTATCCTCAGGGACTTGCTGCTTTTGGCAGTATTGCAGCACAATACTGCAAAGTCTGTTCCTGTGTGTGTGTTTGCAACAACATATGTCCAAAAGAGAGGAACTTGAGTCTTGAAATTAGTTTCATGAATTTGTCCCCTAGCCCACCCCTTGTTCCACAAGGATGGTGCGATTTCTCACATTAAAATTATAGTCACTGGCAATTTTTAAAAGGACTTTGGTTTACAAGAACAAGCAACCTTCATATAGATGTCTTTCTTTTCATTTCTGAATACTTGACAGCTCTTACAGGTTCATCACAGTGAAAAGGAAATCATGTTTAATATTCACCAACTGAACTATCACAATATATTACAGTAAACCGTTCACCTTGATTTGTCCTCCAAGTCCACCAATGAACATTAGAGTTGACGGATTTACATCTAGCACAGTGGCTGTTCCAGGGGAGGTGGCACTTCTTCTGATGGGTTTCTGAGGCGAAGTAGTCTCCTCTACACTCAGAGTGCCAGTTTTTCCAAACCTAAGTAGAAAAATAATGAAGGAACTAAAATAGTTAAATCTGCTAACTAGTGTTACACATAGCAGTTTAAGAAAAAGATGCAAATATTTATATAGTTGATGACAACTGTTCTAAATACCTTATCATTTAGATGTTATTTACTGATTTGATTTACCGTATTTTTTGGACTATAAGACACATTTTCCCCCACCCCCTTAAAGTGGGTGGAAATGTCTGTGTGTCTTATAGAGCAAATATTGTAGCAGGGGCAGGGAGGGGGGTTGGTGTGGCGCCAATTAGCTGTTCTAGGCTGCAGGGATAGATGAGGTTTCAGCCTGAGCCAAAAAAATGATGATTTACAAAAATTCCTCAAACAAGATTTGGAATGGTGTCTATTTGGAAATAATTGTTTAGAATTTTGGGCGATATAGTAGAATGATAAATGTTTAAAATAAGGTTTTTTTTTCTTTTTTTTCTTTTCTTTTTTAAGATGTAAATGGATAAAATTTAGAACAAAATTGGTTGAGGGAATGTGAGTAATTTTACCTATTTTATACCGGATCAAATCCTTGCTCTAAAAAGATGTATTTTATGTTGTATGTCTAAAAAAAATAAAAAAATAAAAAAATAAAATAAAATAAAAAAATCCTCAAACAGCATTGCCTCTTTTTCTTAATTCCAAGAGGATACCGATTCTAGTACAAGTAACGTTAGGTCTGCACAATGAATGCTTTTTAGTCTGGTCTATCTCATAGAATTGACACAGCCTTGACATAATGGTGATATTTTTCAGCTAAAAAAGTACCTGGGAGTCAAATTGCATTAAGCTACATAAGTTGCAAAAGCCATTTAAGTGTGTTTCTGTGGTTGAGGGTGGACTACAATGTCAGTCTCCCTGCTTCTAGTGTAACTCTTTAATGAAGGCTCCAGGGCTGAGAGAGGGAAATTGGCCCAGTGAGCTTTCTTATCTGTGGATAATTAAAAGTCTGGGTCTCCTCTCTCCTACTCCAACCCCTTAACTATTGTACCACACGGCTCTCAAAATATCTATGCCTGTATTGGGTTCTGTGATTATGTGTGACTTATCAGCATTAAAGTCAATATGTTTTTACATTTGGGAGAATGAAGATGGGTTTTAAAAGGCAGAACGATTACTTTATATTTTACCAAGGTTTAAGGCATCACTTTCAACATTTAAAATTGTTGAATGTGCTGGAAATTTGGTATTAACTAGCTGTTGAAATTACAAAAGCAATAGTATCTATATATCTCTGGTTTATCTCTTACATCATTTTATGATATATACCTTTATCAGATAAATTAAACTATTATTCTAAAAATGCTAAAAGCTGTTTATTCCCAACAGAGTTTACCTTTTCTAGATATCTGATGTTCTACATAGATAGTATCACATCCATAGTATTTTACCTTGTAGCATGTATTTTATGCCACTTGTTGTTGTTAATAGATAAATCAGGATATTCCAATCTTGTTGATCCAGATCCCAAATCCCACAAGAAAGCCACCTTGCCACGTCTCATCTCCATTGCCATGAAATCAGTCTAAGAAAAAGTTTGTGAATATTAAAGGACTAACATGTCTAAAAGTGTTCTAAAGTTTTTAAAAATCGTTTTAAAACAACCTTAATCATTGTGATTCCATAAGAGAACCTATAATCACAATCATTTTAATTTTTACTTTACCTTTCTGGTCTTGTGAAGGAAAACTGCTGTGAAGTGGGCCATCTCAAATACAGCAACTTAAATATGATATATACTATACAGCTGAAAGTAGCCAACCACAAAAAACACATTGGAAAGCCCAGGAAAAAAATAATATAAGGTAATATTAATGCCGATCACACTCATATTTGAAAAGTCAGTAATATACACAAAGTGTGCTGAACTTTTCCAACTCAATTTTAAGAACTTAAAATAAAGTGAGGGACTGTTAGACATTTTGCTTGTAAATGAAGCATTCAAGAAAAAAACATTTTGAAAATGTAAAGACCACATACAATTATATAGGCTTAATTAACCACAGAATCATTTAAGTGAACATACTGTACCTCTAACTCTACTATAAAGTACAAGCCATGTAATTAAAGAACAAATCAGTATTGCATAACTATAAACTGCTATAAAAATCAATCCAAATTAACTGTATCAATTGAGATACAATTGATTATAATTAACTGATTGGTAGCAATTGTGATGGTAAAAAATGCAAAAGGAAAATAAAAGATAGTATTGTTTTTTTGAAATTCATGTAATTTACTATTAAAATTCTTTTTTCCAATTGAACAGCTACCTACTGCCACCTATAAAGTTTAAAGGAATTAGGGTTTCATTACCTTATATATAGATTTCTACTGACCATCATAGTTTACTTCATGTAAAAGCAAAAAACTATCTTTAGATGTATCAAATTACGGTTTGTATAATATCTTGTCATTTGGCCATGCTTCTGCCTCATGAGAATTAGTCCATATTTCACATCCAGTTTTAAGAATCGTATTTTCTGATCATTAATGTTTGAATATTTAGGATACTAAATTTAAGAGAATATTTATTACTGACCCACTAAAGTCTGACATACTTGAAATATGCAAGAGATTGCACCCTTGCCTTTCATAATAAGCCCAAATATTATGCAACATTATTTCATTATCTCATATATTAAGAAATATTAAAGTTGCCACTATACTCATAAACATGGACAAAAAAACCTCTTTTATAACCACTGAAATTGACCACTGAAATGCACCTTATTTGTTGTATGGATGTCAGATAATATAATTCAGTAGAAACCCAATGTAACTCGGGACTAATAGTTGGTAAAGTACCAAGCCTATAGAAGAATCGAGATATAAAATCCTTTACTTACTTTACCACTGCTACCCAGATAGAACAAAAGATTGTCAGGTTCCATTGTTTTAACATTTAATGTTAATGTATTGTAGTTAGTAGATAATATCTGGGGTTGGTAGGCCCGAATACAGTCTTTTTCCACAGATACTGCAACTTTAATCTGACAAAAGGAAAGACAAAAAACTTACATAATGCAGGTATAATTTACACCCAAACGTATACATTTAGAGACACATAGTGGATATCATAGAAATATAATTTACATTAATGAATAAAATACTTGACATAATCAATATGCTGACTCTATAAACTGCTTAGAGAAAGTTGTAAAGTACTATGAAGTGGTATGTTAAGTCTAAGTGCTGTTGCTATTGCTAATCAGATGTATGAGTCAATAAGATGGGCAGCATATAAATTTATTAAATAAAAAATAAAATAAACCAATAGGAGGGAGCATCTTTCTCTATGTCTTTATATTTCACCAAAATCATGAATGGTATTTCTATATGTTGCTGCTGGAGGCTGCTCTGTATATCCTACAATGCAAAACATATTGAGGAAATAGTAGATAGTGGAAAACAATGCATGTTTTTTCAGGACCTTGGTTAGCTGTACTTGATTAGGGACTTATGTTCCCTAAGATGTGGGAATTAGATGACTGAAGCAAAAGCCATATGCAAAGTATGGCTTCTGAGAAAAGACTGGAACAGATGGATTAGGTAGTTCCTAGGGTGATAGTTTTAGGAGGGAACAGGAATTTTTGAATCATTGAAGACAGCACTATGCAGAATGGATTGATGAAGGGTCCTTAGTGCTCTCTGAACTTGGTTGTTTTCTTGCAGATGTTTCATTACCCAAACCAGGAAAACATCATCACTGTTAGTTATCATTTAGCACTGATGATGTTACCTAGTTTGGACAATGAAATCTGCAAAAAACTACCAAATTCAGAGAGTTCCAACGACCCCTCATTTCAAACTTGAGCTACAAATAGTTTCCTTTATTAGAAAGAAATGAAGAATGTCCTGGGATGAAAATAGAGAGATGCAGGAAGGCCATGGAAAGCTTTGAAAATAGAA
The DNA here is from genome assembly GCA_022577455.1 of Arizona elegans. NCBI lineage: Eukaryota > Metazoa > Chordata > Lepidosauria > Squamata > Colubridae > Arizona > Arizona elegans. Next base: position 42,054,307 of record JAKOOJ010000002.1, read on the forward strand.
TCAGTAGTTTGTACTAATTAGTAGTCTCATATATTGCATGCACCTGTTCTCTTTGAAACTGCATTTTTGAAACTGAAAGATCATAGGTAGCCATGGAAGTGGAAGAAAAATACAAGTCTTTTCCTCCATCATTATCTACTATAGTAATAGTAGATACAACTATTTAGGGTATGTACTTTACATTAAAGAACATATGTACTTTGACAGTTATAGTTTATTACAATGATGCAACTATTTAGGATATATCCTGGAACAAAATAGCAGTTTCTTTTCTGGAATACACAAAAAAAGTTAGATGCTTACAGAAGCTGCCTGTTTGCGAGCCTGGTTTATGAGCTCTTTAATTTCAGAGATGTTTCTGCTTAAATTCTCCTCCAATATTTTTAGAGGTTTCAATCTTCCATATAACAGACCAGCCTGGATTTCAACTTCATTCACTTTTTTTTCAGCTGATGCTGCTGCCAAAACAGAAGTGGAGATATCCTGAAAAAGAGTTTTTGGGCAATTCTGCTAACTATTTATTCTTGTTTTAAACTGCAAATGAATAATGAATACACATACAAAAAATTATGTATCTAAGTATCGTATGTAACTCGAGTATAAGCCGACCCGAATATAAGCCGAGGCACCTAATTTTACCACAAAAACCTGGGAAAACTTATTGACTCGAGTATAAGCCTAGGGTGGGAAATGCAGCAGCTACTGGTAAATTTCAAAATAAAAATAGATACCAATAAAATTACATTAATTGAGGCATCAGTAGGTTAAATGTTTTTGAATATTGATTTCAAAGAAAACTCTGTAAGTGGAAAAGAGGATCAACAAAAACAATATGGTATCAACAATAACTTTAAAAGTACTGTATATGAGTTGGGTAGCTATATAAATTTGTTTAATAAATACAATGGGAAAGGTCTTTGGGGATTCCAGAATTTACATGGCACTAATTGGATTTTTGATCTCCCTTTTATTTTGAGACATAATAGACTAGTTTTACACTATAAAAAAATTGCACAAGAGAATTTTGCTTCCAGGGGGCTGCAGGGAGTCTTGCTAGGCACTCCCCTCATGCCCCTAACAAGCCTCCCTACAGCCCCTGGGAGCCAAAAAGGGATGCCGGGTAGGGGCGCCGCACCCCCCCCCCCACGCCCCATTTTACCTTTAGCAAGCCTCCCTGCAGCCCCTGGGAGCCAAAAAGGGGTGCGGGGGAGGGGCGCCGCACCCCCCGCCCCATTTTACCTTTAGCAAGCCTCCCTGCAGCCCCTGGGAGCCAAAACGGTTGCAGGAAAAAAGGCATTTTTTCCTCAAGTATAAACCGAGCGGGCTTTTTTCAGCATAAAAAATGTGCTGAAAAACTTGCTTATGCTCGAGTATATACGGTACATTTAATTTTTTTACTGATTTTTCATTTAGCCTTGCTAGTCTGAAAATGTCAACTTTCAAACAAAAAAGATAGCAAATCTCATCACAAGTTCTTACCATATCAAAGTATACTAGTACAAACTGCTTTCAATGTGAACAGGATAAAGAATTCTTTAGGTTAAAAATTAATCCCACTCTTGCATGCAGTAACATTTCTAGTAAGCAATCAAGCAGCAAACCTACCAGCATTTGTTGAGTCAATTATAAGTTCATTTGTTTTCTGCAACGTATCATTAACTTTAGACAATGCAGATGAAGAATTCAACAGCTTCTCATTAAAACCGTCAGTATGGCTTATACCATTAAGGGCAGTCAAATTAGCAGAAATAGTCAGCCTTTTTATTGCCAAAATATTTTTATTAGTATCTGAAACAAATGATCAACATAAATTTGATTATCTATCATCCTGCTTGCAAAGAGTAGAAGACTCATTTTTTGAAATTTGGTTACTATCACACTCAGGAACAAAATGAACCTAGTACAGAAGATCTATGATCAGAATCTCATATTTATTTATTTATTTATTTATTTATTTATTTATTTATTTATTTATCAAATTTCTATACCGCCCTACTCCCGAAGGACTCAGGGCGGTGAACAGCCAAGATAAAATACAGATAATACAAATATTAAAAAAAACTCCCTTAAAATTATTAAATATTTTGGCCGAAACACAGATTAAAACACCCAATTTATAAAATCACACAAATTAAAAATTTAAAAGAGGAGAGTTAGGCCAGGCCAGCCTGCTGAAATAAAAAAGTTTTGAGAGCACGACGAAACGTGTGCAGGTCCGGGATCCTCTGTATCTCTCGGGGGAGCTCGTTCCAGATGGTAGGTGCCTCCACAGAGAAGGCTCTCTCCCTGGGGGTCGCCAGTCAACACTGTTTGGCCGACAGCACCCTGAGAAGCCACTCTCTATGGGAGCGTACTGGTCGGTGAGAGGCTATTGGTAGCAGAAGGCGGTCTCGTAAATACCCCGGTCCGATGCCATGGAGCGCTCTAAAGGTGGTAACCAAAACCTTGAAGCGCACCCGGAAGACCACCAGGAGCCAGTGCAGCTCACGCAGGAGGGGGGTCACATGGGAGCGCCACGTCGCTCCCATAACCACCCATGCGGCCGCATTCTGGACCAGCTGGAGCCTCCGGGTGCTCCTCAAGGGGAGCCCCATGTAGAGAGCTTTGCAGTAGTCCAGGCGGGAAGTAACAAGAGCATGAGTGACCGTATTTAACGAGTCCCGATCCAGAAAGGGACGCAACTGGCGAATCAGGCGGACCTGATAAATAGTCCCCCTGGCCACGGCCGTCATGTGCTCTTCCAAAGACAGCCGTGAGTCCAGGAGGACACCCAAGTTGCGAACCCTCTCCGTGGGGGGCCAATGACTTGCCCCCAATAGTCAGTGATGGCACCAACTGACTATATCGGGATGTCGGAAACCACAGCCACTCGGTCTTGGATGGGTTGAGCCTGAGTCTGTTTCTCCCCATCCAGATCGGCACAGCCTCCAGGCACCGGGACATCACTTCAAGGGCACCATTGGGGTGATGTCCCAGTGTCTGGAGGCCGTGCGGATCTCCTAAATTTAATTTCCTAAAGTGTAGCCTACTCTGATAAATGCAGGAGTATCTTATGTCTGTAATTGAACAAGTAATCTCAGCATAAAAACCCCCTGGATGCAGTATCATGACATCTAAGCATATGCCTGGTCACTTCGTTTAGTCACTGATCCCCTATTATATGGTGGGACTATTGAAGTTCATATAAATTGAAATAAAAGCTTTCCACATGACTGTTCACTATCACATAAACTGGTCATCTTACAGTTAAATGAACACAAGAATAATCAGACCCTGCTATATAACTATCAAGGTCTGGAATTAGGAAATGTGAGTCTGCAAGCAGTTCATTTGCTTTTGTACTTTGGGCATAAAACAATCCTAATTATCTCAACAATCATTCTAATGTGACACCTGTCAAATTAACAGTTAAATTTAGGGTTCTTTTTAATCCCTATTTCCAAGTGTCCTGAATTGGTTTTTGTTTTTAATCTTAAAAAATTGACCATCAAAACCAGAGTTAATGTGGAAAACTAAAGTTATACATATAGTTATACATATAAAAGTTATTCATATGAACATTATATGATTTTTTTTTTCATTGTGGTTTTCTTTTAGCTCCGGTATATTAACTAGGTGACATCTATTACAATGAAGAAGTAAAAGTAGAATTATCTTGAAAAAGGAAATGAATAACATTTCATCTATTTGTTAATACAAAAAACTGCTACTATAAAGCTTAATACAACTGGTTATTACTTATACATGCAGTGTTAAATTATGGTTTATTGGCCGTGGAAAAGACCAATAAAATACCATTCAAATCTGCAGTCCTATTTCAGCATGGCTAGGTTTCAGAGCTTTAATGGGCAGAAATCCAGCCAATGAATCTTTGCTTAGCACGATGCACAGCAATGTAAGCCAAATTTCCTATTCATTTTCTTTTTCTTTTTTATTTTAAATGAATGAGAACATGCTGAAAACAGTAACCATATATTGTCCACTCACACACATGCAATAAATAAATAAATAAATAAATAAATAAATAAATAAATAAATAAATAAATAAATAAATAAATAAATAATAAAATCTGAAATAAAAAGTTCAGATTTTCCTGTGGTGATGAAGTTAAATAGATGTGTTTTCTAGAATGAAGGAGAATGTTATCAAGATGAATTTCTCTTACCTCTGGGCAATGCAGTCAGCTGAAGTAGAGAATCATTAAACCTTTTAGCAATTCCACTGGCTTTCGCTTTAAGTCTTTCCACTTTTATATTAATTTCATTTAACCCTGACCTCAGTCCTACAGAGAAAAATAGTTGTAAATCCAAAGCAGTAGATTACTTTTTGTAAGAAACTAAAAGCAGTGAATTGTGCCTTATATAATCTGTACTCTATATGCTAAAAAGATACCTATTCAGCAGATGGCTATATATAGGTTAAACTAATGAGCAAAGCCAAATGTTGCCAGGAATCACACATAAAAAAATGCACTAAAACATAATTGCCGCCTGTGCCAAATAGGTGGCTGTTTTATTGCTTCCAGGAGGATAATTTGTAAGTGGCCCAAGTTTATAGGTTCTTTATTACAAAATTTCTCATTCTAATATACAGCAACCAATATTTACATCCTGCAAAGATCTCAGGTGGAGTAAGCACCTTAATTTTTTTAGCACAAGAGTCTTATGATGATAAAAGGTCTAACATTTCCCGGTAAGCTTCATTACTGAGCAAAAATTAATATCTCAACCTATATGTAATGAAACCTACCATCATACTTCTTGTGAAGACGTTTTGCATCAGTTAAGACTGTGGAGCCAAGCTGAAGAACATTTTTCCCAGTAGTGTTAAAGGGCCCTCTTTGCTTAAAACAATCACAGAACAAGAAAACATTATTTATGGGGGAAAAGCAATATTAATATTACATGATTCAAGCATAAGATACCCCCAAAATAAGACCTCCCGATAATAAACCCAATTGGGCTTTTGAGCGCATGCGCTAAAATAAGCCTCCCCCGAAAATAAGCCCTCCCTGAAAATATTTAAACACAGAGCTGGAAATCAGGTAAGACGGCAAGAGGAGCCCCATCTTGCTCCACATGCCCCCAAATAATAAGACCTCCCTGAAAATAAGGCCAAGTGTTTATTTCGGAGTTCAAAAAAATATAAGACAGGGTCTTATTTTTGGGGAAACACGATAATTTTGGGAAAACCCTGTTATATGTTATGTGGCTATAAAAAAACTCATTTCTATAGTTTTATATCATTTTTAGCTTAAGCTTCCAATCTCAAGTCCTATGATCAAACACATCCTATGATCAGATATATTAATATGAGACATGAGACATAAAACCATAAAAACATATCTTCACATACGTTACATGCAGCTACATTAGAAATAAGGTGTTGTGAAGATCATGAAAGCTTACAAAAATGTTTTGCTAAAATGGCCTTGTACAGATGAAGTTGACTTTCATCAAAACATTCCATAGCTGCTGCTGTGGCTTGGACTTGTTCCCAGAGATCCCGGGGTTGCACCAAATGCTTACATTGTGCATAATTATTTGGATTTCTGAGAACTTTGACCTCAAGAAGAAGGGTCTCATCCCTTAACCCATTTACACAGTAAGAAAAAAAAAGATTATGCCAAAGGTTAGCCAGGTGTCACAACACAAAGATTGGGTCTGCCTAAAACTGAAAAGTTAAGCTTTCCAATTCTTTTCAATGGATTGAATTTCTTAAAAGGAAAAGCTTGTACAAGTAAGGAGATACTTATCATTCCTTGCTTTCATTATGTTTTCAGAAGATCGGAAAAATATTGAGTTTTTATAAATTCCAATACAGAGCTTTCAACAAAGAAAAAATATGATTGATGAACAAGCTTTTGAACAAGTCAGAAGCTACTTCCATTGTATGCAGTGGTGCTTATATTTTGTAAAGCTTACATAATTTCATAATTAGAAAGAAAATCTGGGCATTGTAGTTAGCCATTAGAACATTCCAAAGCCTTTCATTTATTTGAGAAAGGAAACAAATTCATGTGTAGGATTTTTAAAAATCTGATATTGTGGGGTACAAGCTATACATACTCAAGACACAGCTGCTTTAAAGAGTTGCATTAGAGACACAGGTATTTTAATGAGGCAACTCCATACATTTTTTTCAGGTTTACCTAGAAAAATGTAGCTCCTTTAAAAGGATGAAGGGTTTCATTCCCAGGTGTTCCAAAACATCTATACCATGGAAGTTCTGAATGATGAATATCCATATTGAAGAATGTATACATGTATTGATCTTACCCAGACTTATTAAGCACTCACCACATGTATTGGTTCATAGATAATCTTAGTGATATCACCTGCCAGGTTCTCTGCACTTTCAACTAGATTTCTGATAGTAGAGTACACATGGACAGAATTTGTCACATTCACAGTCACATTTCTAACATTCAAAAGGCCACTGCAATAGAAGATAAAAATTATATCTTTTGCATAGAATTTAAACCTATTAAAATACTTATCAGATTTTACTAGAACCTAGAACCTATTTTAAGCCTTATATTTGGAACAGTTTTTTATTTATTTTATTGATTAAATTGCTACAATGGCCATCTCGCCTAAATGACTCAGTGATTTACAACAACATGCACTTGAAAAAAAATGGCATTGCATTCTTTTAAAAACATAGAATGTAAGTTGCATATTGAACAATACATTGCCTTTCATTCCTAATGCAGTCATTAATTCCAGTGTCCTGTCACAACTGAAAGTTTATTTTCCTGAATAATTATATGATATTCTAAATGAAGCAGCTTATGCATTTCAGTTTCAGTAATACTTTGCCTATCTATATGTAGTAATTAAGTATGTTAGAGCTTAGTATAAAAGAAACATATAAACTCAGAAGAGCTGCAGCATCAGTACAACAGTATTGGTTACAATTGCTGAAGAAGGAAATTGTGACCATCAGTTTGAAGCACTTGTCATAACTTCATGTATAACATGCATATAGAATCTATGTCCTTAAAATTCTACGTGTGCCGAATTCATAATTGATTTCTGGTTTGAAGGGTTGTAAGGGTTGAATTCCATACTTTAGGCTGGAAGTTTTATATTTCCTATGTAAAGTTTTGTGTCTAATAATCTTTGAGGCAGAAAGCCATTTCTAGTAGACAGACATTTTAAGCACTACAGACTGTCTGTGATCTATTTAAATAAAACATAACCTAATGATGACACTCTTACCTGTCTAATGCATGAGCATTTTTTTCTAACTCAGCAGCATGATCTTCTGTCTTATAGACAAGTTCAAGAGCACCTCGAGTAGACATCTGCATAACAAGGTCATCCACATGTTGTCTTAATTTACTATTCCATAACATCAATTCATCCTGGTGGATTTCTAAATCCTAAATATTCAAAATCAGTTAATATCATATTATGGTTAATTAACTATGTATAATTTAAGATTATGAGTGTTCAGTGACTTACAGATGTAGAATTAAATATATCCCTTGCAAAGGCAGCAGCAGCAGTTGTTTGGATTTTTCCTTCTTTTATCAGTGTAATAGAGAGCTCCTCATCTTCTTTAACATTCAGCTTTTTATTCTGAATACAATATTGGGTATAATTAACACTTTATGTCAGCTATTACAGAGTAAGTATATCTTACATAAAATCCCTTTATGCTTAAAAGGATGCAAATATTAAGTGTAATATACTGTACTTTGCCTAATGCTAATATTAAACCTATTTTTTTCTTTAAAGACTATTTTACACACTCAGACAAATCTACTATAAAATCATGTGAAATATGCCGCGAGTCTCTTCTTACATTGAACTCATTGAGGTTGTTATTAATAAGAACAAGCAGACGTCTAGCCTCTTCAGTGTTACTGTTTGCTACGTTCATAACATCTTGGGCTTCTTGATGTTTGGTGCTATGGTCAGATAAGGCACGTTTTGCTGCTTTTTGAAAGTCCTTAATTTTTTGCTGTGGTTTCCAATATTCTCTCTGGATTTGTGTCAGCAATTTTTCTGCACCTCTAATAAATATAGAAGACATACACAAAGTCATATAATCCTCTTGAACTTCTGGAGGAAGTTAAGATCTGTCTCATATAGCTAATGAGAAATTTGACTATTGTTTACTTACATTGTTTGTAGCCATTCTATAAAATCATTATTCTAGGATTACAGGCTAGTGCTTACGATATAAAGTGCAAACTTGCATTTAATCTTGGCTTGTTTGGCTGGACTAAAGTATGACTTGTGTTTGAATATCACAAGATGTTATTCCCAAAATATTTAAAGGAAAGGAGATAAACAAACTATTTCCTATTTAGTGACAAAACCATGAACACTAACATTCTGTGCATTCTTAAAGCACTTTTTCAAAAAGGAGCTGGACTTCTTGAAGATGTTTTGCTTCTCATCCAAGAGGCTTCTTCAGTTCTGAAGAAGCACCTTTGGGGCAACCATGACCTGGATCACTGAGAATCTCCATAAGATGTTCTGTGCATTCATATCCCAAATTGTTAAACTTATCTGTTTGGCATAAAGTAGTGAATGCACTTAACTTTTATTCTTGCCATGAAAAATCAGTGGAAAAGTATCAGAACTCTTGATGGAAATCAAGAGACCTTTTCTTGGATGGCATCTTCTTGACTATAACTTTAAGAATATTTCTGAATTCTTTTATATATATTTTACAAATTTATTTTATACATTAAATCAGGTTTCGTTATTTTCTGTTTTGTTTTTTTTACAAACTCCCATTTTGATATTTTGTCTAAACCTATACAAAATTACATTAAAACACAGTTTTGGATTTTATCACAAGCAAAATCTTGGCTGTGGTTCTCAGTTAAATATCTTTGATATATATCCCAATAAGAGAAATTTTACCTTCTATTTCTAACACTTCTAACTTCTAATCTAAATTCTAAATCAATTTACTCTGAAGACAGCTTGAAACAATTTATCTGCATGAGGTATGAATTATGTACAATAGACGGTTAATTCTGCAACTGGAAAAATTTAAAGCACATATGAAAATCAGTGAATCATGTTATACCTTTAAAAAATTAAGTATTCTAATTTTAGTGAAAATCCCCTGTTGTTTGATGACATTAAGCTTTTAATTTGATTTAATACATTAAGCATTTTAGAAATTACATTTAGCAATTCATTCTTATCATAAAGGTCAGATACATTTTTCTTTACTTGTCTTAAATATTAATTATGAGCATTGCAGCAAGCCACAAAAAGACTTACTTTAATTCACGTATACTATTTTGATGCAGTTGTTGGAAATATCTTCCACGCAGTATGTCCAACATCATGGAAATATCATCTTGCAATTTCTGAAGTGTTTTATTTGATTGTGGGAAATCACTATCTACTGTTGTATTAAGAGTAGCTGCCATTTCTACAAGCACTTGGTGGAGAAAGAAAAAAAATAATTGGGAAGAAAAAAGGATTTAAAAAATCACTTTATACAAATGCAGGAACAACAGATTTTTATTTATAAATATTTTATTCCTACTCCAAAATTATAACATCCCCAAGCCAATCACCCCATTACCTTTAATATTTGCCTCCAATGTGTTGATAAATTTAGTCAATTCTTTACTCTTGCTCAAGGTACCTTCTGAAGCATTGTTGAGATGTTCTCCTCTTTCTAGTATTCTTGTTAACTAGTACAAAAGCAAATATATATTTTTTATGAAATACACTATTGAAATTGTGGCTCTTAATTAGTGTAACAAAGAATGAGGAACATATCTACAATGGTGACTCTGTTATATGCAAATCTTTTTATTTTGTAAAAATAGCATTTTATATTATTCTTACCAAATCAATGCTGCAGAAAGAGTAAAATGTTTCAGATATTTAACATCTATGCTAAAAAAAAATAAGTGGAAAAGTAATGGCATTTATAAATACTTGCATAGAGGAGATAATCTTATATTCTCTAAGAAAAGCTTAACAGAGCCAGTGAAAGGTAGAGGTAGTAGTTTTTGCTACAAATAATGAAAAGAAATGATTGGAGAAGGAAGAATCATGCACCAGAAGATGTGTAAGAAGATCCTAAGTGAAGTAGAGATCAGGATTCCATGAACGTAGGCAAAGGCATTGAACTCAATAGCATTTATTCTAAAGTAAGCATGCCAGGATGTCCTTTTTGTTATTTCATTAACTTATTATCATCTCTACAACCTATTTGATCCTCATTCTTTTTAGAGCAAGAAAAGTAAGACTCTTTTGACAGTACTCCTAAATTTCTTCGAGCTGCTAAGTAGACTGGACTAAGTAGCAACTAATGCTGGACTAAGCAGCAATTTAGGAATAAGAACTACTAAAAACTCTGTGCAACTTACTACAAAGTAAAGGGTGAATAGGCCTAGGTTCAAACCCTTTCTTGTGGTTCTCAGACTTCTTTTCTTTCTCTTTTGTCCTTCCCCATGCCTATTTCAATCTAATTGTAATTGTTGTTGCAGGGGGTGTATGTGATTATATTATATGTGAATTGAGAGATATGAGAGAACAATTAATTCTGCAAGTCTTTTTTTTTTTACAAACAATTAATTTTAATCAATGTATTAATATTAGCTGATTTATTTTCTCTTAATTTTCCGTGTTTTGGAGTGCAGTATACACACAGACACATATCTCACACTTTCACATCTCACACTTCCATACATGCACACTGCTAGGGCAGAAAAATATCAAGGATGGGTTTCAGCTGAGCTGAATCCCTAAGGTGGCCAAAACAAAACAAAACAAAACAAAACAAAAAACAAAACAAAACTGTAACAAAACACATAATAATCACAGATAATTAGAACTGCAGAAAAAACAATTGCTACCAACCTGCCTTCCATTGAGGACCTGTATGCTGCACGAGTCAAAAAGAGCGCTGTGAAAATATTTACAGACCCCACTCATCCTGGACATAAACTGTTTGAACTACTATCCTCAAAACGAAGCTATAGGCATTGCACACCAGAACAACTAGACACAACGACAGTCCTCCCCATGCTATCACTCTGCTAAACAACCAATTCCCACAACATTGTCAAACTACTTATTAAGGCTGTATTACTATCTTTCCTATTATCTATCTCCTCTTCTACTTATGACTACAACTTTGTTGCTTGTATCTTTATGATTTATATTGTTTTATTTAGTTTCCTAGTATGACTTTTGTTGATTGCTTATTTAGTACCCTATGACTATCACTAAGTGTTGTATCTTATGATTTATGATGAATGTGTTTTTATGATGACTATAATCATGATTTATCACTTATAGCTTTTATGTACACTGAGAGCTTATGCACCATAGACCAATTCCTAATGTGTCCAATCACACTTGGCCATTAAAGAATTCTATTCTATTCTATTCTATTCTATTCTATTCTATTCTATTCTATTCTATTCTATTCTATTCTATTCTATTCTATTCTAGATAAGCTTTACAGTAAATATGGAAAATTCCTGCTTCTTTTTTAATTATGGAACAGGTTTTCACCCAGTAAATATAGAGCTAAACATTTACAATTACCCGGTTCAATTCAATGTTGTTGTAAATCTTCTACTTGCAGGTCTACTTTTACCAATTTTTACTTTACCTATTTTTCTAATAGGTAAGCTTAAACTTGAACGGCACAAAATTCCTACCTCTTTGTAGTACTGATATGAAACATTTGATATTGTATCAAGATTGCCATTCATAATTTTCATTAAAGAGTTTGGACTTTCTTCAACGCCCAAAGATTCCTGGAAATAAAATGTGTATGCAAACAGCGTCAGGATTGGGGACAAGGATTTAAATTTAGTCCTTTTAGCATGCAATTATTCCCACTTAAGTGCTTTAACAGTCCTATTCATCAAATAACTTTCCTAGAAAACTTCAAAATGTCTATATAATACCTAAGCAATTTGTTGAAATATAATAGAAAATGAAATAAAAACTATATTACATTGGTATGTAGCTGAAACTGATCAACATGTGAGATTTTGATTCAGTCAAGATGTCAGTGAGACAGTCTAAAAAATATTAAGTTACAGATTCAATTGATGAATCTTGGAAAACCTGAATCTGTAATAACATTTCAATGTAAGTTTACCAGTGCTGTACAGTGATCCAGATTTGAAGGGCATAATGTGATTTAAAACTCACATAAGCACACACATAGCATCTCTCAGGAACACCGTAAAACAAATCAATATTTCTTAAGAATCAGTGATGAAGGAAAGGGCACTGGGAGCATCCACATATGCTCCCGTTCACATGTTGCACACTGTGCAACATGTGAATGGAAGCATATATTGGGGCACAGTGATTAGAATGCAATATTGTAGACTAACTCTGCCCCAGGATTTCAATTTTGACCAGTTCAAGACTGATTCAACCTTCCATTCTTCCACAATCGGCAAAATGAGGACCAGATTGTTGGCGGCAATATGCTGACATCTGTAAACCACTCAGAGAGTACTGTATGGCTATATATACAACTATGGAGTGCTATATACATCTGAGTGCTATTGCTATTGCATAGCTGCATGTCTAACGACAAAACTGCCCCTCCCAGTTTTATTACAGAATATTTGAAGATTTTTTATAAAAGCAATTATATAAGTAATTATATTAATAACAACTAAATGGAACATTGTTATTAATTCTTATTAGTATCATCATCACTGAACATTAGAAATTTAATATGTGAAAGGAGATAAAACATAGATTAATTTTGATACACTTTATATAGGATTTACAGTAAGACAGAAAGCTATTCCTTAACCATAACACCTGACAGAATCAGCCCAGCTCCCAACCATGGCTTAGTGGGCGGCAAGTTCAGAAGAGTTGATTCCATAGAATTATGTCTAATTAGAAATAGTGTTTTGTCAAAGAAGGCAGAAGAACCAATCAAACCATACTTAAAATAGGCCAGCTACCTACAAAATAATATAAACTGCAATGTAAAAGATAAGCAACAGCTTACACACCTTTAAATGTTTTGTGGCATTTTCCAAGTCTGAAAGTGCTCCATAAGGTGCCAAGATAGCACCAGTGAAGTTTACCAAAAGCATAGCTTTGCCAAAATTATCCAGATCATTCAACAACCGCCCTGTACAGTCATCATCACAAGCTGAAGAAAGAATTTCTAGATATTATTTTTAGCATAATACACATATTTGTATTGATGCTTACATTAAGTTTTGTATACTCATGAACTAAACAAAAAGTGAAAAAACAAAAAAAGGAGAGCCCTCACATTTGTACCCCTTTAAACTAATACAAGAATGACTACCTTTGTGATGTCTCTTTAGAGTCTCATGTTCCAAAAATAAGGGGAAAAAAACCATATAACTTCAGAAACTCTTTCATAATTAGATTATCATCATATACATGGTTACAATTTTTTCTCTGCAATATTCAGTATTTTAATTCATGTACACTATATAACATTTACCATTTAGACACTTATTCCTTTAGTTTTGTAAATATTTTTGGAGTTCTTCATTGCCACTTTTCTTCTAATTATACTGAATAATAACAGTAGGTTTTATTGTATATTGCATATGTTGAAAACCACCAGTTCACTGTTCAAATTTACATTAAATCTTCCACTCTGTTTTTTATGCATCAATATTTATTTATTGATAGAAAACAGAATTCTTATCCCCCAAATTTTGTTAGGTAGAGAACTTTGTCAAAATCCAAATAAATATATTGAGTGGATATTTTTAAATGTATGCCATTTTATTCTTCTCTTACACGTCCATTTATTTCTGTAGCTATTTCCTTTGTACTCTCTACAGGAATACATACACTGATATTCAACAGTTTCATCTATTTAGTTGGCCCTATCCAAAATATAGACAGCATTTTTTAAGAATGTTATTTTTTGAACAAGTATGTTTCATGCTGCAGTATCTTGCAGATTGAACAATATTAAACTACATTTATCAGTTCCCATTCGAGGCACGCTTCAACTTAAAAAGCAAAAGGGAAAAAGAAAAAGAAAGCACTTACAAACACATTCATTCTCCACAAGGATGTGCCTTGAATCACACTGATCACACAACTGTCCTGTTACACCTTGCTTACAAACACACTGCCCAGAAGTATGATCACAGTGGTGATTGAGAGAACCATTTGGGTTGCACTGACATTGCTGACATTTGCCACCTGGTACTCTAGGATTTCCATAGTAACCCGGAGAACATCTAGAAAGAATCAAGACAAGTTTCTTGAATGTCTAGTCTTATAAAAAAAAAAAAAGTTACCTTGAGATACCTTATCATAAAACCACAATATCATCTCTATTCTTTCAGGATTTCCAGTCTTTTATTCTAGCATGCTACAAATCTCACAATAGTCTGAGACTTAAACATACAACATATTTCCCATGTTGAAGGGCATTCTACATTCTATAGACCTTGCAAATAAATTCTGAGAAATCACAGGGGTAATATTTCAATTTTTTAAATAGCGTCACAGTCCTATTGAGAGAATTTCATACTAGGATTGGACTAGTAACATATAAAAAAGCAAAGGCATACTTTTTGATTGAATGATAGCACATTACAACATTTATTAGAATAGCCAATAAATCAGGTTTAATAGTCACTAGGGGTTTATGTTAATACTTTAATTCTACAATGAAACAATATAACAACAACTTACTATCTACCGTACTATATTTCTAATAAGGTAAGACATGGGTTTTTGCATCCCTTTTGCCTAATATTGTTTGAATCAACTAAAATTAAGCTATGTCAACTCTTCTTAATGTAGGCACATTTGTTGCAAAAGTTGTAATGAGCTGAATAACTTACCTTTCACAATACTGCCCTTCATATCCAGTGATACAAGCATTGCAATGGAAATCCTTTATACCTTTTGCAACACATGTTGGACTAAAACTTGAAGAACAAAAAAAATCATTAGGTTTAGGAAAAACATATTTATCCCAACTGGTATATAATTTTATTTATTAGATTTGTATTGTTTCATTCAATGACTTAAGGAAATAGACAGCCCTTGCTCTCCCCATTTTTCCCCGATCACAACCCAGTGAAATAAATTGGGTTGTCAGTGAATGGTTGACCCAAAGATATCCAATGAGCTCCAACAGATGTGGGTGAACTTCAACCAGACTCTCCCCATTAGCACTCCAACATCTTGTACAGCCATAATTAGGTATGTAGGAACCTTAAGTCATGTTTCTTTTGATGTCTAAAAAAACTACAGTTCCAGTACCATTCAATTCAAGTATTGAACATTATACATATGGATTCAGAAAAGTCTCACTGATTTCAATAAGGCTTTTCCCTAGATAAATAAGATTGTTAATTAACTATATTAATACATAAATATAATTCTGTTCCTTGTTGCGGTCTTAGTGTAGCTTAATACTTTTCCAAAAGTGTTGAACTGTTATATTTAGTCATTGTGAAAGGCTGATATGATGTAACCACATGATCAACCACTGGACTATGATAATGTCTATTGAATTATCTGACTAAGCTGAATTACAAATCCTATTTTAGTCAAGGATTTTAAAAAGAAGGTAGAATCACCTAGAAATATAGCTGGCAACACCAGCTATTATTGATATAATCCTATATTAAGTATAATAATTATTAAGACAGCCAGGTCAATACTTAGCTACCTTTCAGGGCTCATTTTTGGACATGCACATAGTGAACAATCATTGATGGATCCTTTAACTTTGCCGTAATAGCCAGGGACACAAATATTGCAATGATCACCAACTGTATTATCTCTGCAGTCCTAGGAAGCAATAATTTATGAATTTTAAAATTAAAATAATTTTAAAAAGCTTTCCACTTCATAAATACAGTGCTCTTACTAATTACCTAAAATGTCAAGAGTTAGAAATGACAGATAATATATTTATTCCTTTAATTATAAAAAAGATTGGTATTTATAGAAAACCAATGGAGTAAAACTGTAGAAAATTCTTGCCATTTCAATATGGGTAATCCTTGGAGTAAAAGTCATTAGTTCTATTTCTTATTTTAACATTCCTTGATGATTGCCCTAATTTCTTCAAGCCATCTGAGTCATCTCCATCAGTGATTCATTTTTGATAATGTTTCAATTAAAATTGTAAAATTTAAGAGGTTAAGACCACAATGCTAACCTAAACTATTGCAACACACTCCATAGAAACAGTTATTCAGAGCAACTTGAACCAGGGGTGAAATGCTACCGTTCACACCAATTCAGGCTACCCGGTAGTAAAAAAAAGCTACCGGTTTGTCCGAACCAGTATTTCCAATGATCAGCTGTGCCGCACGATTTATATTCGCTAGAAAGCAGAAAATCCTTAAGCCTCCTTTTTCCGCGCATGTTCTGACCCAGCTACAAATCCCAAAGAACAAAGCACACACAAACTCTGAACAAAACTTAGTTTACTCAAATAATGCAGTTTTAGCAAATGCTGGCTGTTAATAAGCATTATTACCAGCCTGCCAGAATTCCATAGATAAGATAGTCAGAGCTTACTGGAGTTGGCAGAAAGCCCAGAAACCAGGTTGCAGAGAAATCCCAACATGATGATTAGCAAACTACAGTTGTTTCCTGCAGCTTGTTGCAAGCTGCATTCTTTCTTAAATAAGCTAAGGGAGTGGCCAATTAGCCCCAAGCCTTACTCTCAAGGAGACCTCCTTCTGGGGAACCACTCCTGCCTTTTGGCAGCTCTGTGTGCCCGTGCATTGAGAAGAAGCTCCTCGTCTTCATCCTCTGTACTTAAAGGAGCCTCTGGAGGTTCTGAAGGCCCTGACTGCATCCCTGCCTCTGGCACCACATCTTCTTCAGCCTCCTCACTGTCCGACTGGAGCACCAGCTGCACAGGCTGCTGGCGCACCACCACACCAGCCTCCTCCTCATCGGGATCAGCAACAATCCGCGCAGGCCGCTAGCGGGCCACAACAGCACATAGCGTGCATTTGGCGCGTACCGCGCAGGCACAGGCAGCAAACCGGTGGCAAACCGTGGAGGATTTTACCACTGTCTTAAACCATTATGTGCCTCGGTTTAATTTATTGTTTCAATCCGTTCTTCCTTGTACTGGTTTCTTTCAGAGAATAACCTTTTAGACATAGTCTGAATTGTTTGTTTGTATTAGCTTTGTAAATACTTTTGTGAACAAGGTAAAATGACTAAAAGTTATTAACTGATTCTGGCTTCCCCACTTTGCTGGTCAGAAAGTTGCAAAAGTTGATTCCATGACCCCGGGACACTGCAAGCATCATAAATATGAACCAGTTGCCAAGAATCTGGATTTTGATTGTGTGACCATGGAGAAACTGCAGTGATCATAAGTGTGAAAACAACCTTAGGTCACTTTTTTCAGTGCCACTGTAACTTCGAGCGATCACTAAACAAACTGTTGTAAGTTGAGGACTATCTCTAGTCCATGATAATATTGCAAAGTTTGCAGCATGAATATTATTAGATATATACCATTTTTACTATCTGAATATAAAAATTGTTCTTGGCGGGCTTGCATTTCTAATGTTAATCATCTCATTTTTCAGAGGGTTTTTTTTATCTTCAATTATTTCATTTATTTTAAACATTTATATGACTGCCCACCTTAAAGCCAATTGGGCAGTTCCGAAATATTGATACAAAGAGGATTTATTTGTAGGAGTTTACATACCAAACACTTCCCTGTTTCTGGATCACAAGCACTGCTGTGATTGTTGCACTGGCAGGGCATACATAGTGAAACTACCGAGGGCAACACTTTTAGGTGTGTATTTCCATGCCTCTCCCTATAGTATCCTGGTGCACAGTCCTATATAGAAAAGAGCTTTATTAACATGGCAGAGTTATTTTTAAATAAGGCATTTAACATATGATACCCTAAAATACCCTAATACCTTGAAATATTTTTTTACTAAGACATACCATACCTGACAGGAGAGTCCTGCATAACCTCCAGGACACAGGCATTTTTCAATGTGGTGAGCTGGTTCCTTGGCCAAGGGCATGTGATCAGCTTTCACTGCAATTTCCATGGAGACATTTGAGATTCTAAAAGGTGTTCCAGAAAAACAAAGTAAAAATGAGACAATCCTCATTTATCAAACAAGAGATAAAAACTGCTTATTACTTCCTACCAATTGGAATGGCTTCTGCAAATATTTTAGTCAGAGTTATAGGTTACAAAACTAAAAGGTAGAAATAAATTTCAAAACACAAGATTTGGAATCCTGAGGTACTAGCAGGTAATAAAAATGAATAAAGGCTTAAAGAAATGGCCCTCTTGGTTAGACATTTCTGAAGGTTTTCATCCCAAAATATTTAGAAGAACCAGAAGAGCAAAGCTGGTCTGCATAGCAAACCCTGTGATAATAATTTTCCTGAATATGATAGTCCTTAGGTGTGCCCATTAACTTCATTTATTAACTTCGTTTTACACCACTTAGTCACTTGTTTTGTGACATGGATGACTATATGAATTTGATAATAAAATAAAATAAATAAAAATCAAAGTTTTAGCACTTTACCTGCTTTGTTGCAATCCTTGACCATATGAAGCCTTGATAAGAATATATTCAATATGGCTCAGAACTGACATGAAGTCAGAATGTGAAACAGATTCATCTGAAACAGCATTGAAGTATTTCCAGGTATTCTGATAAAGACAAGAAAAATATAAACATAAATGAATTACAAACTGTTAATAACACATACCAGTTTAATGAAATTGCTTTTAGTTTTTTGTGTATCAGTATTCGTCATTTAATGACCACAATTGGGACTGGCAACTTTGTCAGCATTGTGATTGTCTTTATGATGTTACTTCAGCTTTCCTTTGCTTTACAAATCTGCAAAGGTCATAAATGCAAGCATTGGTTATAAACTTCCTTTTTTATTGCTGTGGTAATTGTAAATGGTCATTGAATGAGTATTATCAATATTGCCCTCAACACCTTAGCTGCAAAATTAATTGTATATAAAATGTAAAGTGCTTCTGCATTTAATAAAGCTGATCATAAGAACTAGTCATGCCACTTCCCTAATTAAGTCTTCACTGGCTTTATGAGCCCAGTGGAGTAAAATTAATAACCTGGAGAAACAAACATATAGTAAATTAAGCATATTCTAAATTACTATGCTAAATTTGAAAGATGTTGAAAGTTATTTTCAGAGACAGATGCATCCTGACAAGGCTCTAAGGAACAAGGCTGATGCAAGAAAATCTCTCCTGCTCAAAGTATAGTAGATACCTCCCAGGGTTTTGGATAGTACCCAGCAGAAGAATATTATTTGATAGATTCAAACCCAAAGTAGTACTACTGATTATACAATGAGTGTGATAATATTTTTGCCTCTTCAAATCATAAAGTTTACACGTTGAAAACCATATAATTTTTATTCCTATGTTGCTCAACAACAAGTGTTTGTGCAAGAATTTCCAAACCAACCCAAGCGGATATTTGTATTCTGCTTTTGTTTCTGGGACAGTTTATGTATGTATGTATGTATGTATGTATGTATGTATGTATGTATGTATGTATGTTTGTTTGTATGTACAGTATGTATGTATATATAACTTCTAATTCACCTTTATTATTAAAAACAATTCTAAAACGATTATAGTTTATAATCTTGGATAGAACACTAACTCCTCAAAGTGGGTTTCATTCACAGTTTCTATAGGTTTCCAATCAATATTTGAAAGAGAATAAGGACATTTTTCATGGATGTAAGACATTTTAATATGTCACATGATAATGTCATACAACTTATGTTATAAAAGATAAACAACCTGAAGAGAAATAGCTGGTGATTTTTCGATTTTCACAAAAAAGTAAAGAGTAAACAATGCCTCTATTCAACTGTGAGCAAAAACTCTAGATACATTTCTACATACATAACCAAAATTTTAGTCTTACCTCCATCATTAGTATCTTTTCATCTTGCCTTAATCCATTTTCTGGAGCAGGAATATCCACATACATGACCTGTTTCCTAGAGAGACCTCCCTTAATC
This sequence comes from Arizona elegans, assembly GCA_022577455.1. Lineage (NCBI taxonomy): Eukaryota > Metazoa > Chordata > Lepidosauria > Squamata > Colubridae > Arizona > Arizona elegans. The sequence continues at coordinate 42,074,335 of JAKOOJ010000002.1, forward strand.
AGGACTTGTGGTTCAAGATTTGCAGCTCCAAGACCATCCAGAGCATAAAAAGCTACTGAATATTTCAATTTCCCACCATATGCCATGAGCTGTTTTGATAAATAATTATATTGTTAATTTGAGACATTTTTGAAGTATTTTCACTAAAATATAGATTGGTAGTGGACCATCTTTTTCTTCATGGTCTGCTCCAAGATCTGATTTCCAGAATCATCTCTTTTTTCCTACTACTTTTCATTTCATTTTCAAATCAAGCAGGAATTGAAACTTTTCAAACTCCTACTTTTCAAATCAAGCAGGAATTTCTTATTCTTCCTTGGGTGCAGGAAAGTGCAGGGTGTGCGCGAAGGCTTGGGGAGGGCGAAAAACTTCTGGGCCTACCAGAAGTTTGGGCCTACCAGAGGGCCTCCGGAGCCTGGGAAGGCCATTTTCGCCCTCCCAGAGGCTTGAGGAAAGCCTGCGGAGCCTGGAGAGGGCAAAAGCGCCCCCCGCTGCCATGGTGCAGGAGACCGACTAGGCCATGCTCACCATGGCCATGCCCACCCGGCAACCGGGCAGAGAACCCCTTGCTAAAATTTTTGAAACCCACCCCTGCCCATATCCATCTTCCTTTTAGAAAAACACCATGTTTTAAAATCCAAGTAGCAATTATGTTAAACTACCAACATATCAGACAGTTAGGTCAGCATGAAAAGTTAGAAAATCAGGGCATTTTGTTGGGCCTTCAATGACAGTACTAGCTACAACCCCAGGAATACGCCATAGACTCTGTCTCGGAATGTTCACTTCGATTTTAGATTCTATTGAGTCTAGTAGCTTTCTGCAAGCAGTCTTACGTATATTATGTGGTCTCAAAAAACAAAGATAAATAAAATTTTAATAGTTTTGCTGAGAAAGTACAGTGAATATATGAATGAATGTAAGTATTCAGAAATACACAGTGAATTCTTCTCAGAATTTTTAGATATTAAGTTGCAGACTTATCCACAGAAAGGACAGAAAAATAAACATTTACCTGGTTACCCTGGAACTGATCAGGTAATTTCCAGTAAAAGGGTTCTGCATTCAAGTGTTGGCGGACTGTTGCCGCATCCATTACTATGTCCGGAAATTGGGAAAATACACCTTCACTTGTTCCAGTAAAGTTACTCAGAGAAACCACGTGTAATAGTTCCTGTTCTGGAGTCAGTGTTACCTACAATACCAAGCCAACAGGTTATCCAGTTTCATAAAATGAATTACATATGGTCTCAGACCAAGAAAGATTTCACATGCTTCCTGAAAATAACTAATATATCACCCATCCTTTGAAATTTGGGAGCAATTTTATTAATGCACCTTACATTTTATATTAGTATAAAGTTGCCTGTACATTGAATGCCCAATTTTCTTTCATCTTTTATATTTTTCTCCTTCTATCTCTACATATAAACCAGCTGAAGGTAAGGATGCAGAAAAAGAAGGCGAAAAGAAACAAAACTTAAATAAACTGTATTCCTTAGACAAAAAGCACTGGTTGGGTTTGAAGAATGCATAGGGAATCCTACAGTAAAGACAATTCAAAACAATATAAATTTACCTGCAAGTGGAATGCATATAAATAAATGCAACTGAGTTACTTAAGATTTGTATCGAACTTTCAATCAATCAGGACAGCTTGAAACAAATTTTAAGAAATTTAAAGTAGCAAAGTAAACTGATTTGGAGTTGGATATGTCTAAATCAATAAAATAGAATAAAATAATTAAATTCTTAATAGCAGGCAAATTCTAAACACAATACTAGGAAACATTAAGACTCTTCCAAACATTCTGGTGTCTTCCCACCTTAGCTGCAAGCCAAGTGGCTTACAAGAACAGGTGTGATCAAGTGAGGAAGAAATTAGAATAGCAAGAAAAGACAGCTAGTACACTTTACTAACCGGAACTCTCACATAACCTTCTACTTCTGCACAGAATTCTGTCATCCCAGAACAGAAGCAAGGGATGCATCCCAAAGGATTAATAGCATGTAAAGCAAAGGTCCCGCTTTTGCATTCACTGCAGTGCAATCCAAAGACATTTTCCTGAAGTAAGATGAGATCATGATCAACATCACGCCTTGAATAATTTTTGTAGCCTTAATAGTATGTCAAAAATAGTCATTTAGTATGTATAATTCTAAAAGATACCTATAGAACAGGGGTGGGCAACTGTGGCCCTTTTACAACCTGTGGACTTCAACTCCCAGAATTCCTGAGACAGCCAAGCTGGCTCAGGAATTCTGTGAGTTGAAGTCCACAGGTCATAAAGGGGCCAAATTTGCCCATCCCTACTATAGAAACTTGCATTTATTCCCTATGTAATTGTATTAGTTCTAGCCACCTCACTTCCCCATAAAGACTCTGCCCCACTTTAAAGGGAACACCGAACTTCTGTGATCATAGTAAATATATTTATGACTCAGTTCGGGTGTATATAACCTGGGGGAAAAAACTTTTTACCCTGCAATGCTGAGGCTTGAAAGTGATTTAGATTGTCCATTTCTTCAATTTAATATTCCCTTAATTACTTAGCTACCGCAGGTCTCTTAAGAAAAATAGCTCCCTTACTTAAGGTGAAACTGACAAAGATTCTGTTGGTTTCCTTTTCTCTTTCACCAGAAATGTCGTATGAGATTGTTTGGGGTAAGTTTTTCTTTTTTGATGTAATGGCAAAGTGAATAGGAAATTTTGGTTTTTTGCAGAAGTGCCTTTATAATGCTTCTCAATTCCTGCTGCTTCAAAAGATTACCAAAAGTTTCTTTAGACTTTATCTTTCTCTCTCCCCTACAGTATACAGCCATGATTAAAAACATTATGCAAATCTTAATAGGTCAATACTTTATCATTATGCTATACCTTGCAAACACACACACCAGTTTCTTCTTCGCAGCTGCAGATTCCTTGATTACACATCTCTGCTTTACTCCCACGCACATCACAATCACAAGGAATACAATCAGGATAGTCCCTGTAACCCAAAGCACACAGGGCACACCTGTCCCCTCCGTATCCTTGCTTACATTGGCACTGAGAAGTTAGCTGGTCACATTGGAGACTGAGGGAACCTAAATGACTACAATTGCAAGCCTGGAAAAAAAAAAAAAGATAGAACCCTGTAATTTGAAAAAGCCATGTTTACAAATTACTTTTGCAGTCATTAAAAAGTCACCGGTATTGTTTTTATTTTACAAGACTGTTTGTTTGTTTTGCTAGAAGAAAGAGAAACATGGCTACTTCTCTAAAAATTATTATTAGAACTCATTTTAAAAGTTGGCTCAAATTAATCTACAAATATACTTTTGTAGTAGTGATTTTAGGATGCAATAAAGTTGACTGTAATGAAATCAGTCAACTGAAATAGGAAGAGGGGAAATACAGTTTCTTGAGGTGCTCCATTTAGAAAAATTCCCTGGATTTTAAAATTGTGCATCTAGGATGGAATTGGGCAAGTTCAGAAAGTTTCAGGAAATGTCAAAGCACTGTTGTTGCTACACATTATCTAATAAATAATTCTGATTCTATTATGGTTTTAAATTGCTGGAAAAATTGCTGGCTTATATAATATTTTCAATGCTAGTTTTAAATAAGATGCTATAATGTATTACAAAAATGTAATATACATGTGAAAAAATGAACTAGGAATCCAATTTTTCTATATAACTTTTTTTTATAAGTAAAAAAGATTGTTTTTATAAGTAAAAAAGATTTTTATAAGTTATAAGATTGTGATAGCAAGATTTCTTACAGTTCAATTAGTATATTAGTGAATAATTTAGAACTTCAGTAATTGAGATATTTACATTTGCATTGTCTAAAAGTTGGATTAGCAAAAATAAAACTTTGTATTGACCATTTTTGCTAGAAGAGGGGTTCTCTGGTCCAAGCCTTCTGAGAAATAATTTTCTTTCATCAGGCAAGAAAAGCCTTATTACACATAATGTAGCAACATTTTGTATAGCAGATATAAATGTGTCCAATTGATCTACAACAGTCCTATCTTTATATTTGCTCCACTAATCTTTGATCATGTATAAACTATCACCTACAGCTTATTAATACTTTAGATTATAAATTTTTGTAAAACAATGTTTTTCTATATCCTGAACTTAATGCACTGTAGATTGATTTTCTATTTTTAGAATTCATTGATAATTTTAATGTTTTTTTCTTCATCTTAAAAATTTTAGGTTTAGTCTTCATGTTACATTGTTTTACTTATACCCAAGTATTTTGTGGCTTGTATTGTAGATTTCATCTTGATTTAACTTATCCATCCATCCATCTATCTATCTATCTATCTATCTATCTATCTATCTATCTATCTATCTATCTATCTATCATCTAACTATCCATTTAAATGCATTTAAGAAAAGAGGAAAATACTTTGAAATAACACATGGTGGAAAGAAATCTAATACGTATATTTTTATATAAAATAGTTCATTAAATTTCATTCAACTTTTCAAAAATTCTTAATTTCCTTTTTAAACATATTACAACAAGCACATTACCTTGCATCCCTTTTCTGTATCATGACCCCAGAAATTTTCTTCACAAAGTTCACATTTTTCTCCAGTTGTATGAGGAGCACAAATGCATTGTCCCGAATCTTTATCACATGTATTGTGAGTATGAGCACAATCACAAGCTGCAATTAGGGCAAGATAGAAACAAGTAAACTGGAAGAATTATTAGTTCATTTTTTAAAATCTAGGATTTAAGAATTCTGAAAATCAATGTCTTATGAAATCCTAACATTTTCCAATTTTTATTAAAAGAAATTTCTCCCATCCACTATTGTAAATGTAAATGTTTTTGCAAATAAATTGTCAAGTAAATGTTTTTGCAAATAAATGTGATATATTTTTTCCTTTTTCATTATTCCTATTTTATTATCTTTCCCATCTGTATTCTCCATTAAAATAGACCAGTTTCATAGTATGAAAAAAAAAAAGAGAGAGGCACAGAAAGAGAGAGGCACAGAAAGAGACAAACTCAGTTTGGTGCTGGATTAGAAACCAGGAGACATGAGTTCTAGTCTCGCCTTAGGTACAAAAATGAGCTGGGTGGCTTTGGGCCACTCATTCTCTCTCAAACCACCTCACAAAGTCGTTGTCATAGGGAAACTAGGAGGAGGAAAGAGTGTTAAGTATGGTCACTGCTTTGAGTTACTTGAAAAGTAATAAGGGCAGGATAAAAATCTAATAAATAAATAAATATAAAATAAGTATAATGTAGCTATTGCAGGAGCTAAAAACAGGTTAGATAGCACAATTCTCCATGTTAAAGTGACAACATGAATATCTTCAAAGAGGTATTTTATATCACTTTGATATCCTTGTTTGCAGGTCCTGGGCAAGGGACTGTTTTCACTTTTAGAACATTTTTAGTTATTGCAAGATCTGTTTGTGAGCTAAAACTTACGTTTGCAACCACCTTCCTGAAATGCATAAAACCCTGGAGCACAATGATCACACTTGTCTCCAGCCACTCCTAGTGCACAGCGACACTGTCCTCCTTCATTACAATCTTCTGCAGCCGAGCCAATTTTATTGCAATGGCAGGGAAAGCAACTAGCTGTAGTACTGAGGCCATAATAACCAAACTGTAAGAAAGAAAGAAAAAAAGAATTTGGGTACTTTTTAAATCCTCCTCCTCCTTCTACTCTTCTAATACCACATTTGCTATAGACTCTTGCTGTTCTCTTTGGAAGCACGTTAGAAAGGAGTGGTTTTTTTCTCTCTACTTTTTACAACACAGAAAAATGTAAAAAAAAAAAAAAAAGCATTTGGGTACTTCTAAAAGTAATGCCCTGAGATTCTTCTAATAAAAAAAGAACAATAAACATTTTAACAGTCAACTATCTACTAATATTTGTCAAAATGTAGAAATACATTAAGATCAGGTTGATTAGACAAAACCAATTAAATGCTAATGTCATAAATTTAACATTTAGAGGGAAAGTGCAATCTTTTACTAGCATATAAACAGTTCCTAAATGTGTTAGGTTTTTAATATTTTGATAGCTAGAATTTGCAAGTGTTGAAAACATGAAACTACTTTCAAAGGTATTTTTAAAATTGGTGAGATAAAAAGCTTATTTCATTCCTAATTAATGCCAGATCCGCTGGCTGTATAATATTAGCCTTTATATTTTTAACAGATGGGTCAATTCTAAAATGTGACAAGAGGATAGGAGCCTATGATAATAAAGAGTTTGATTACATCAATTCAAGTATGCCTTTCTAGAGGTGAGCAGGACATCTGTTTCTATTTTGCTTTTTTGAATTTCCTAATTTTAAATTACTAGGAAAAAAACCTAAAGTTTAATGATAAAGCAATTCTTCAATTATCTGAAGCTTTATCTCTATCCAACAGCTTTGTTGCATTCGCACAGACAGTATCATTTTAAATGTTAATTTTTTTCCCCAATCAATTTTATTTATAAAACTGATCTCAGAATTCCTTGGAGTCTGAGAAATATGCTTTTGTCACTTCCCAGCATTCCTGCCTTGCAGATGCCAGCTGTATTTGGAGTAAATAAAAGAAAGACAGATGTAAATTATGTAGGGTGATGAGAAGGCTTTATTCTCCAAGATCTCTGGAAATAAAATTAGGCCAGTCTGTTATGATATCTCGGTGGGCAGTATGACTTTAAGCAAAAAAGAATAAAAGCCATTTTTTGTGTATCATCTTAGTTTGATTGTGCCTTTCAGTTACTATGAATTACATCTAGATTGTTTCACCATTATACTGAAATTTAAATATATGTACCCTGTTTCCCCGAAAATAAGACATCCCCTGATAATAAGCCCAATCGGGCTTTTGAGCACATGCGCTAAAATAAGCTTCCCCCCGAAAATAAGCCCTCCCAAAAAATATTTAAATGCAGAGCTGGAAATCAGGTAAGACGGAAAGAGGAGCTCCATTTTGCTCCATGCGCCCCAAAAATAAGGCCAAGTGCTTATTTCGGGGTTCAAAAAAATATAAGACAGGGTCTTATTTTCAGGGAAACATGTACATTGTTAGACCCTGTGGACAAATAATTAGTAAAAACATAATGTGTTAGTAATGTAATTGCTGTTTTTTTACCAAGCATTTATCACATCTCTTTCCGACTACATTGGCTTTGCATTGGCAGAGGCCAGTTTCATGATGACAGATGTTGGAAAACGAGCCATTTATGTCACATTCACAAGCTTAGATATAAAATGAACAAAGAGAAAAGATTATTATTATTGTGACAAAATACATAATAGTAACTATTATATAATTTTTTTTCCAAATAAAATGTAGAATTCAATTTCTTTCTTTTCTATAGTCTGGACATTACTATTTTAAATTTATATCTTTGGAAAAACAAATTAATGTTACAATCCAAGGAACTCCAAGTGTATTTCTACTCAAAGGAGAGTTCCCTGATTTTATTAAAGCGTGAATTGTGTTTATGATAGTCTCACAATCTTGGGATGGGGAGAGCTCAAATGCAGAAAAAGGAGATACATTGTTGATTGGTCATTGTTGAAAAGATACTGAAAATAAGTACTGTACTGAAAATCACTACACATTTTTAAATTAGAAATACATACTCTCCACTCTAATCTTAAAATCAACAATTGTAAGCAATGTCCTTGTTGTAAAACAAAATGCTTTGGCAAAGTCTATGAAAAGTTCATGCAGAACAACAGTTCGAAACAAGATATGATACACCCAGTGAAAGTGTTTAACATCAGGGGACCAAACTGGTCAACATGACTGTAGTCAACTAAAAATACTTTATATTTAATTCATCATGAGGAACTCACCATAACAATGTTTGTTGGTCACTGCATCCCCATAATAGCCATCAGCACACCTTTCACAGTGACGTCCCACAGTATTTCCAATGCATTTCAAACACTCCCCTGTAACTGAATGACAGTGGCCATCTTCCAATGGGTTTACATTGCCATTGCAGTCACAAGGAATACATGGTTTTCCTGGCACTAATGGATTGCCATAATATCCATTTGCACATCTGCACATAAGATAGGACAATTGCATCAGAGTAGAAGTTTGTTGGTTGGTTTATTATGCCACCCATCTTACGGATACAGTGATTCTGTTTAGATAGTAAGACTACAATCACATTTCCGATTTATTTTTATAATTTGGACCTATTGTGCAAAAAGAAAAACCATTACAGAAAGATACCATGCTTAACAAAGTTATATAACAAAGCAAAAGATGGATCAATACAGTAACAACAGCTCTTATAGGGAAGAAATAGCAAACTGTAGACAGCTTTGTTAAAGTCCACAACTGCAGCAGGATAAAGAACTGACAATAGACCAACTTGTCATAATTCCTCTCCATGTCTGGAATGGATTTGTGATCACCCACAAATGCTTCATACAGTTGTTCCTGATAAGGAGAAGGAGACCATAAGATAGTGGTCTCTGGTGGATCAGGGTGATGAGGGAATAGCAAACTTTTTGCTCAAATCACGGTTGGCCGTTTCAAAGGGACACTGAGTTTCCATGCTTCTTTTTCTAACCACTTTCAGAAATTGCTTATTAATTGCTTTTCAGTTATTGTAGTTGCTGTTATTGTAACCTTTGGATCAATAATCAAGTTTGATAGCTCTAGCTCTAAGGACCTTCAATCCTTAGCAAAGAGGTTTTAAACACAAATTTAAGGACTAAAAATGTTTTGAAATAAACAGCAAAAGGGGATTAGAATTTAAATTTTAGAAAGTTACAAATGAACTAATATCCATCTGTAGGAAATAGGTTTCAATAAAAACTTGGAATTAATTATAAGATTCCTTCCTATGGGAAAATGCTGCTGTTTTGAATTTTCTTTTTTTTTAAAAGTCAGACTTTGAAGATTGGACATTAGAGGAAACCAGAAGAACTATAGATTAAAGGAGAAGAACACTTAAATTTTATTTACTAATATAGAATGAAAACAAAATATTTTAATATTTAATACATTGAGGGAAATTTTTGAACAATGCACCCAGAAGTTAATTTTAAGAGTGTCTGCCTCTATAGACTGACTCTGTTTAAAAGACAAGACTAAAAATGATTGAAAATGCATTTAAGAATGACTGGCTGTCAGAATTATATGTAAAAGATGCTATGCTGCAGATACCAATGAAACCAGCTGATGTCTTAATAATTAAAAGGTATATATAAATAACAAAGCAACAGAGTGACCTGGATAAGTTTACTATTTAATTGGACATACAAAAGAAAGCTTTGAAGAATTTTGGGAGAAGAAACAAAGAAAAAAAATGGAAAAAATGAAGTTCTAGCACACCCTTTGAAGGAACTAAAGGTCAAGATTGTTGAAAGTAAAAGGAAGGAGATAAAGCTGATTTATTTTATCAAGGTTAAAATAGAATATTATTATCTCTGATTTTAATGCACTTTTACTGATCAGAACTGAACAACAAATTATTAAGGACTTGTTTATGGATAAAGAAAGACATATATAAAGAAGAAATATTCTGTTGTATAAATTACTAAAATGTTTATATGTGTGATGAAGGAGGAAGTCATTTCTTTATATATTTCTTTACTATATTCTTATGTTTTCCTTCTTTACATTTTTTCTTTACATTTTTTTCTGCAATTTCTATTTTTTTTTATTTATTTATTTCTCTTTTTTAGTTTTCATTTAAACAGCTATGGATATCACTCCAACAAGGACTGGTCCAGTTCAGGGCAATTGTCTTTTATTTTCCTGCAACCCCTTTTAACTATTCTTATACTATGAACAAAATTACTTTCTTGCATAATCAACCATTCATTTCAAACAAAAGAACCTTACTGCCAACAACACCAATGTCATACATGTTAAAGCAAAACATTATATTTTGATAGCTAGATATGCTAGTTAATGCTGAGACTATTTAGCAAATGTATTGAAAAGTTTAGATAGATTTGAAAGGAGTTTGTTTAAGATCAAATTTGCAACACATTTTGTATATCAAATAATTCATCTTCATGGTCACTTGCGTTTGATGTAATATAAGGTGATCTGCCCTATCAGGTAGTTGGGCTTATTGGATCTTGAAGAAATAAACCAAACTGTACAAATTCCAAATATGTTTACAGGTAGTCCTCAACTTACGACCACAATTGAGTCCAGAATTTATGTTGCTAAGTGACAAATTTGTTAAGTAACAAATTTTATGACTTTTCTGGCCAAGTGAATCACTGCAGTTGTTAAATTAGTTACATGATTGTTAAGTAAATTTGACTTCAACATTGACTTTGCTTGTCAGAAGTTCTAAAAATAATCGCATGTCCCCGGGATACTGCAAACATCATAAATATGAACCAGTTGTCAAGCATCCAAATATAAATCACATGACCATGGGAATGCCGCAAGGGTCATAAGTGTGAAAAATAGGCATAAGTCACTTTTTCAGGTTGTTGTAACTTCAAACTGTCACTAAATGAACTGTTGTAAGTTGAGGACTACCTGTACTTGATAGCAGTTTTGACTCTTTTTGAATATGAATAGTGAAGAGTTCACAAGAACTAATATGACCATTAGTTCGTATAGAGCTATATTTAGGTTTAATTATATTTGACTAACAACAATTTCTGCTACTCCATACCTTTCACACCTGACTCCTGCATAACCTGGAGCACATTTATCACAGACAACTTCATCTCTGTTATCCAAATGACAAGTAGGACTGAAACTAAAAATAAACAACTTAAGAATTATCATATAGATTATATAAAGTTAATACATCAAATACGTGCACAATTCATGACTGCACAATGTAGTAATTAGTGAACACTGAAAATACAATCAGTGCACAATCCTGTATGTGCCTATTCAAATCAAGCCACGCTCATTACAGTTTCAAATTGTGTTATACCTGTATAAGTATATACACCATTTCATTCTTAGCTACATGCATGTCCATCTGCATAAACAACTTTATAGTAGCTGAAAGATTCAGTACTTAGGAGTGAAAAACTTTTAAATCCCTTCATAAACCCCTCCAGAATGTCTGAAACATTTACTGGACTGCTACCAATCACTTGGCAAGACTCAGCTTAAATTACTACTATTTCATATAAATAGCAAAATGCTAGCAGATTTTTTAAAAAATATTGAGCAGCACGCAACACTACTTTTCAAGAAGGGCACTACGTTCCAAGAAGGAACATTTTAACTTTTTTAAAAAAAAAACTGAGAAAAACACAACTTCTCCATTTGGGCCAACAAGAGTGATCATTTCAGAAGAATGAAGTAGAATTTTTGTCTTGACTTTCCCCCTTCCCATTCTGATTCTCCTTCCTCTGCTCTCTTGTCCCTTAGTGGCCCCGCCAGTCTGAAATTGCTGGAGTTTTCATATATCATTCCCAATAAGCAGTTTACTTGTTAGTAGCACTTCTCAGTGGACAGACACATGGCTGGCAATCTTCTGTGGTTCCCCTCGAAGGCATTCCGTAAAATCCTGGCAAACACTGCTCACAAGATTGCCCTGTGGTATTATGCTCACAAGCCTATAAACACACAAGAAGCCTTTTGATACTTAATTTGGGTGGAATTTTATTCCCAGAGGGAGCTCAATATGAAAAAGCATGCAGATTTAGTATTCAAAGAACAAACACAAAGAAACAGGGATGCCAGTGGCAATAAGTTTTGTAAACTCACAGCAACAACTTATGCATGCGCCCTTTACCAGAACTGATACACACATTTGATTTCATAAATTAGCTGTGTTACTTTGATGGGGAATGAAAGCAAATTAAATGTATTTTAATTTGGCAATCATACAATTCATTCAGGTATTTTTATTCCATCCTTAAAGAAACAATGCATAAGAAAATATTATCTGGAAATAATGTTCACAATAGGTTTTTTAAAAAAATAACTTAATTATCAGTTAGGAGCCACCCAGAATTACTTTGATATGGTCAGCCATACAAAAAAAAATAATATAATAAAATAATATACTCCAGTATTTTTCCATCCAAATCTATAGGAATTTGGCCATTGACTTGAATGGAAAAAAGCTGTAGCTTACATGGATTTTCTTATAAAATATGTTTTACATTAGTTATAACTAAAGACAGGCTTCAAAGGCACTTTAATGTGCACAAAAAAGTAGGCTTTAAAGGTAGCAGAAATAGTTAGGAAAATGTGTATCCTTCTTTGTTTGATGCATGTTTAAAAATTCAACATTTTAAAAACCAGGAATGGTTTGATTTAGAAGCAGGACACAAAACTTACAATACAAACACCATGACTATCACATTCCGTTGCATGACCATTGCAATCACATGGTAGGCAAATCCCTCCGAAAAGTATTGCATCCACTCGATAGTACCCAGGAACACAAGACTAAAAATAGTATAAAAAAAGAAATTACAGCCACCATGTGTTAATTATCATAAATCTGCAGTCACGGATTCAGTATAGTGATATTTTGAAAACCCATTGAACCAAATCAAATGATGTTACCTATAAATAAGACTTTATGATTTTGGATCTATAATGCTTTTTCAGGAAATTTAACAAAAACTGATTGCAGATCTCACTCTATGCCTGACAATAATTTCAAACGTGAGCTAAACTATCTGAATTCTTAGAAAATATTTTCTAAAGATATTGATATCCTTACGAGTTTCATTAATAGATAAATAATAAATAATAAATTAATAATAACAGTTTTCACAAGAGAAAGGATAACAATTATATGATTTTAATTTTAGATCTAGCTATAGGGAAAATATACTCTCACCAGGTTCCTTAAAAAATATAAGAGAAAGGTTATGTTATTCCCAAAGTGGAAAATATGTGAAGTTGTTTTAGACAGACAGAATAGGAAATGGTATTTTGGCACTGTAATTTTCAAAACTGCAGATCAAAAGGCAGTTTGTATGTAGACTGTAATTGATGTAAACTTCTAAAAAATTTATATAGATTAGGGATGTGACACAAAACCAAATTTGAAGGGAAAAAATGACTTGGTATGCACATTGGTGCCCATTAAATGCTTTAAAAGTCATATTTTTCCCTTTGGATCACACTGCACTGCCCTAATATGCATGCTAAGTGGCTATCTTAGAGTCAGTTACTAGAGTTATCTTAAAAGCCAGTATGGTATAGTAGTTAAGGTGCTGCCCTGGAAACCAGGAAACTGTGAGTTCTAATCCCAAATGAGGCATGAAAGCTGACTGAGTGACTTTCGGTCTGCCATTTCTTCTCAGCCCAACCCACTTCACAGGATTATTGTTTTGGGGGAAATAGGAGGAAGTAGTATTGCTGCCTTGAATCATATATAAAAATAATAAAGGAAGGAAATCAATCAATCAATCAATCAATCTTTAGAAGTCTTATTCACTGAGGAGAACATCTTTATGGTAGATGCCTCACAATTTTGGAATTTTCTGAAAGAAGCAATGACTGCACATATTGTATCATTTTGGCAGTGCTGGCAAGTAACATTTTATTCTCTAATATATTTAATTCTGATCATATTTATTAAATATGGCCTTTTAAATACATTACTTGGGAGGGTTGTTTTGGTTTTGATGATCAGTGGTTACTGATTGTGCTTGATGATTTTTGCTGCTTACTACTTGGTTACATGCTGATGTTTTTTGGTTGTATTTCTATATCTGGGTTCACTGATAAGTAAATTGATCATGTGATCCCTTTGGAGAACCCATTTTTAAAATGAGGCAATACTATTACATAACAAATAAATAAATAAAATATTGAAATTACTTCACAAGATATTCCAGAGTAACCCTGTGGACATTCACAATATTCTACATGTACAGCTGAAGACAGATCTATGAGATTAGCATTTGCTGTATCCAAAGTCACAGAGTCCAATCTGTAATCACATAAAAACAATGTATACAATGTATTGTTTTTTTTCACTGTATAAAATAATGCATATCCACAAAATATACAAATGCACAACTAAAACTTTGCATTCTTTCTTGTTCTGAATTATGTGCATAATTCCACATAAAATACATTTCACAATCTATTATACATTCAGTAGTTCTAAATAAAATCCAGTTGTAATCAGTATGAGCTTTACAACATTTGTAATACAGCCAGGATCCTGGCAAATATGGGTAATGGATAATACAGGAAGCTGCAATTTCAGTTCAAATTATTTGTTTGTTATTCTTTTACATTCCCTACCACTTAATCCTATTTAACTAAAAAAAATTGGGAATCTGAACATTACCTATATACAGATTTTTCTGCAGTGTTGTAACTTGCCCTAAGTAGAATACGGGTCACATTAACTAAAACTGTCATCAGGATGTCTCGATCTATTGACTTCTTTGTATTAAAATCAATGAAGTTTTCAGAGATAAGATGCACTGTACTGGAATATTCCTCATATGGTTGTAAAGACAGCCCTTCAGATCTTGTAGACAGAATATGTCCATTGCCCTGAAATGACAGGTATTGTTGTTTTATACATTTCTAAAGTATAACTGGAAATAGTTTAAAATTACACTTAATGGAAACCATACAAGGTTCCCAACATTGCTCTTTTCCCCAAAACCCACTCTATCTTTTCCAAACTTTACATTTCTTTTAAGAGTATGTAATATGTTTTGAATCTGAAATTGTTCTTAATGGAAAACATCAGTTTCAAATGTCATATATCTTTATCTATACGTCAATTATATTGGAAGTACATCAAGATTTGAAAAAAAGTATGTTTCAAGTGCAAAACCTTCCGCTTTCTAAACTCTGCTCAAATAGGTGTATTCTGAACAATCCAAATTCCAAACCTTCTGCACACCATTAATTTCTTTCAAACCATCTTATACAATTTTCCAGGTGTAAAGTAATATTAAGAAATGCCTAGATCATGAATTTAAACACATTTTCATGGAAACAAAACCCACTTAGCCATAAAAACCCACTTAACATCTTTACTTCCCCATCCAAATCAATACAACTGGAAGACACCATGATGGAGAAGACAACTCCATCAGGAACTTTCTCCCACAAAAGCATTCAGAATACTTTATGCATTCATACTTTGTATCCTTGCCCATTTAATACGATTACCTGGATAATAACATCAACACTAGATACCAAGTCGCTATCTGTACTGTCCATGGGAATATCGTATGACACAGTATACTTTAAATAGCCACCAAAGGCAGTGAGCTGAAAGCATAAAAGGCAAGAAATCAAAAGTGTTATTTTTTATCTTCTTTTTCATTTAGCAATATGAAGATGAAATATAAATTTTTCATCAAATAACATAGTTTTCACCTTTTTAAGATTTCTTATTAAATTATCTGTTAAAATGCTAGATTAGACACAAAACAAATAAATCCTAAGAAAAATCTTATTTTCTATATTTACCATCACATTCTAACATCTATGTCTAACTTGACAGAGTTTTACATATTCTGATTTTTTAAAATTCCGAACTTCTTTTTAGTTTCACTATCTTTCCATTACATAAAATCGTAAATTTTCAAAACTGATTTTTAGTTTTTGGAACAACT
Source organism: Arizona elegans (assembly GCA_022577455.1). Lineage (NCBI taxonomy): Eukaryota > Metazoa > Chordata > Lepidosauria > Squamata > Colubridae > Arizona > Arizona elegans. Next base: position 42,089,872 of record JAKOOJ010000002.1, read on the forward strand.
GCAGTGCCTAAATATAATTATTGTTTAATATTTAAATTGTATCTTGCAACAGTTCTCTGAATATTTCTTAAATCAAATCTTTCCTGTACAATGAGTAAATCATAAATATAGACATGGAAGAACAGCTACTATATTTAAATACACATTCCTTTTTGCGCACAATGTTTGCATCTTAATTCCAACACCAATATTTTTTGGGCGGAGGCAAAGATGACTTATATTCCAGATATAACTTTAATAATCCTAATATGGTAAGATTCCTAGTAAAAGATGCCCTATGCATTTTTAAACATTACATTATATACATAATAAAGTGAATATGCAAGGCAGAAAACTTGATACATACACAGAACACTGAAAAATACACATTTCCTCCAGACTTACCTTATTTCCAAGGTATGATTTAGGTGCAGACCAGTAATAAGGAGGGTTTAGTACTTTTGCAACCTCAGTGTCGTTAATAGTTATTTGATGAAATTTATCAAACTGATCTTCTTGAGGTTGTATAGTTTTTGAAGAATATAGAGCTGTCATCTCCCACCCAGTCATAGAAGACACCTTAATAAAACAGGAAACTTGATGAAGCATTTAAGTAATCAAGAAACAGAGAGAAAGTTTGTGACTGTGTGTGTTTTCCTTTAGCAAAGCTCTATTTTTATTTGGCCCACAATATGATATTGTGGGCAGAGTAATAAGCAAAATAGAAATCACAAGATATGGTTTTTCCCAATGAAAGCATTAAAATGCTTTATATAGGAATGTGGTTTCAGAATAGCTGTTTATGAGGGCAGTACAAAGAGTTTGAGTGGCTTTATGTAGTATGTAGTCATATGTAGTATGCCTACATATAGACAGATAATGCTTCTTTATTGGGACTGCTAGCAAAAAGAAGAAGCTGTCCATCAGAAGTACTAGAGCACGTGTGTCAATCTTGCCGCGTCACATTGCCATCATGTGACGTTTCACAACGTTTTCTCATTTGCGGAGCCGGGCTGAGCGTGGGCTGGGCGTGACACATCTGGCCTATGGGCTGCCAGTTTGACACTCCTGTTCTAGAGATAACCTAGAAAGATTTGAACACATCTTCCAGAAGATGCCTCATACTTTACAGGTTTATACATTTAAATCAATTCATACTTTACAGGTTTATACATTTAAATCAATTCATACTTTACAGGTTTATACATTTAAATCAATTCATAGTAATATATGAAAATAGCAACATATGTAAGTTACCAATTATATGTGTACAAAAATAACAATTTTCAGATCTTACTAGAATAGTAGCATGAACAATATTATAGCAAAACCTGCAAGATCAACATGTAATAAGGCCTCAGTCATCCCTAACTGAATAATAGATGAAAGAGCCAGCCTGACATGTATTGGTAAAACTTATTAGGGCATGGAGGAGGTATTACCCTTGTGAGAAATGTGCCCAGCCAGGATTTGAGTGTGGCAGCACTCAGTCATTTCTCCTAGGTAGGGTGGTAGAATATTTCTTATCATTAGAGAGTGGCTTCCCAGGCTATCCCATACTTTCCTGTTTTCTATGACATGCAATGCTGGTATGCTGCAATGCTTTTCCCTACTGGAAAACACTTTTAACAGTTTTTAAACTAATATTATTGCAATACTCAGTTGCAAAACTAAGCATTTTAAATTACTAATACTTCAAATTCAAGTATCTCTTTTACTTTAACTATTAGTGCTTGGTTTTTCAATAGGGAAATTGTATGCAAACCTGCAACTGAACAGTATTTTCAAATATTATATCTTTAGATAATTTGCCGCTGTCTATAAATTAAACACATATAAAATAGAAGTATGAATTATGTTTTTCTCATTTGGGATCCAATCCTTTATGTTTATCATATCCCATTTCTTAGATATTATTTGGCTTTTTAGTTTGAACCTAAATTGCAGCCTTTTACACCTAAGTTTTTATTGAGTGAAATAATTAACAGAGTAAAAGCATTTATGGAAATCAGTTTGAGAAGGAATGCCTGCCAAGCAAGATTAACACAGGAAGGGTGTTCATGCTTGAGGAAAACAAATGAGATACTAATTGTGAGATATTAGTCATATTATACCTTAGTAGTGGACCAAGGAAGACTTTTACACACATCAGAAACACCAAAACAGAAGCATTCAGTGCAACCCTGTGGGTTTCTTTCTTGGAGATTATAGAATCCAGATTTACAACGGTCACAATTTTCTCCTTCTACGTTTTCCTATGAACATAATCAGAACCAGCATACAATAAAACGTAGTTAGCAATTTTACCTTAATATTTTCTAGGACTTTTCTTCTGAAATAAAGTATTGAGTAGAAAATTTTCACCCCTTATATATTATGTGTCGATAAGTACTTGTATTTTATACTAGGAATGTCACATGATAAGCAAAGATACCAATCATCATACTGGCTAGGGATACTGAGGCCACAGGTGCCACATAACTGATAATTATCAGTTCAAAAAAGTCAATCTACTTCATGGTCACAAAAAAAGTCAACTTTTGCCATGATCATTTTTGCCATGATCATTTTTGGTTTGAATTTCATTCAGTTTCTTATTTTTGCAATATTGAACCTAATGCTAGGTAAATGAAGTTTCTTGAAGTTTATAAAATCATATTAGAACATCAACTTCATTATAGATAGTAGACTTTTGCTCCTCAGTAAATAATGTATGGGTAAATGTGAATGGTTAAAAAAAAAATCAACTAATGAATTCACAAGCATCCCCCCCAATATCATCTTAATTTGGAATTGCTCTTTCCATGCCAAGATTTACTCACAGAATCTGATACATAAGCCAATGTAAAATGTATGATATACTTGTATCATGTATCTTAGTTTAAATCCCGATCTAGGGTATTTTTGCTTAAACTCAACTTAATTGTTAGATATAGGATTGCTATTAAGAGATAAATTTCCCAAAATAAATAAATAGACAAATTTCCACTTTAAAGTGTATTATTATTAAAATTTTAGTACAGTAGTACTCATCATTAATTAGTTCCAGGAGGCAGATGAGTACCAAAAATGATGAGTACCAAACAATTTTTTCCCATAAGGAATAAGGTAGTGGGTCTGTAGCTGACACCACAAGTTCAAGCTTATATATTGAATACCAAACAAACAATGAGTGCAAGGACAAAATTTTCATATAAAATGCATTTAGTACCAAATTTGATGAGTTTCAAAGCAATTAAGTACCAAGGTACCACTGTATAGTAAATCAAAGTAAAAATCAGAAATGTACTTACTTTGCAAAGGCAAGGTTCAGTACATGGATCATCATTGATGCTGCCAACGAGGCTACAATTACATCGTATGCAATTTGGATAACCTTTGTAGCCAAAAGCACAATGGTCACATTTTTTTCCAGCATACCCTTCTTTGCAATGACATTGACCAGGTTGAATACCTTGAAAAAAATAAAACAAATTTAAGAAAGTTACTTATTCCTCATAAAGGTACTAATAAGATCCAAAGAAATTGAATTTAATTTTATGTTTGGTTGTTTCTTACCTTTTTGGGAGCCAGCATGATTATTATCCTTAACACAGTCAAAGCCAAAGGACCCAAATAAATCGCATTCACATGGACGGCAAGGATTATTGTCATAAGGAGACACCTGGAATATTTTAATTTTTATTAATTGTTTGATGCTATTGAAAATGAATTCTTGTTCCTGTTTAGGAGTATATATGAAGACATACATCATACAGCAAGGATAATTAATTATTTTCATGGGATGAGTGCAAGGCAAAAACTAGATAAATGCAAGCATAAATGAGGTAATGTTGAAACCAGCCATTATGGCACCGGGAAACACTCTGTATGTTACAAAAATGAACATAAGATTTATTTCTAAAAACATGAGCATCTGTACAACCCTGGCCCTACAACCTGAGTATGACTCTGTGGCAGGGGTGGGTTCTAAATTTTTTTACTACTGGTTCTGTGGGCGTGGCTTATTTTGTGGGTGTGGCTTGGATGTCATGTGACTAGGTGGGCATGGCTAGCTGGTCAGAGTCATTACTGGAAGGTCCTCACACTTATGACCAGTCCTCGCACTTACGACCCAACTCATTTGTTTGCTTTTAACACTGATCAGCTGTAAAGCCCCGCGGCAAGAGTTTAAACAGTTTTTTTCCCTCTAGTCATCAGCTGGGACTCAGGAGGCAGCAATAGATTGGGGGTGGGACCAAATAAAAGGTAAGAATAACGTGGGGGGTGGGGGGTGGGAGGGAGGGGGGAGAACCGGTTCGGTGACATCATATCGTCACCCCTACCGGCTCGGCCGAACCGGACCAAACCGGGAGGAACCCACCACTGCTCTGTGGGGAAAAGACATGATATAGGGAAACTGGCATAGATGATGCTATAACACAGCAAAAGACTTCATGGGATTGAATTGAGAAATTGCTCTACAGGATCCTATAAGCCAGAAATTCCTTTCTTTTGATCTATATGTATTTGACAAATGTTAAGTTTATATATATATAGATAACAGGTACAATAACACAAAATATACACAAGATACATGGCTGCAAAGACTTCCTAGAATCCTTTCCATTTTCCTTTCAGTGTGAATCCACATGGTTTTAATCACATATTAAATGAACAAGAAGTAGGGCTCAAAAAAACCTAGATATGAACATTTAGTATTGTTTACAAGTAATGATATACAATATTTCAGAATTCTCTTACTTTTTGTGGTCTGTAGTAGCCATCACTACACATGTCACAGTTTGTTCCAGTGGTGTGTTGTGTACAATTTATACATACTCCACCTCCTTTGAATTGACCAAATATGTTTATACTTTTTTTTTCATCTGCTACACTCTGGTCATAATAACAATCTTCTGTTTTGTTGTGACAGTTGCATCCTAAAAAAAACCAATTCTCTTTTAATGTGTGTGTGTGTCTGTGTCTGTGTGAATAAGTGAATCAACCAGCTAAACAAACTGAACACATTATATTCTACACACAAAATTATCCTTTTACATAACACTCAATATTAAATACTGATGGAAGACTGTAATCTTCTATTAAAATACATAATCATTAATAGCCACACAGAGTTGCCTTATCGGGGAGATAGGTGGAATAAACAAACAAACAAACAAACAAATAAACAAACAAACTTTTGTCTCCCATCTTTCACTAATCAAAATAGCTTTATTAATACACCTTATAGTAAAAAAGTGTATTATGCTGCTAGTGTTTATTTAGTATTCCCAATTTTATTCTAATAAGATTATTTATGAATTCACATCTAATTTTCTAGAATACATTTATACCTAACATGAGATATTCAGGTTAATAAATGCATTCTGTTCCTCAAAACATATAGATACTGGATTATATCTTTTATGTAAAGATTAGAATGAAAATTAAATGAATATCTAAATTTTAGTTGAAATAGGGTGACAGACTGATAATTTATGCTCCAAAGAAATAATGAAAAGTTTATAGGTTTTACAAGCTTGCTTTAAATTTTACAACTCATAAATTTTGAGTGTTAGAAATGCATCATTAAAGAGAATTCCCCTTGTCAAACTCATGGGTGATGGATGGATTACTTATCTAATCAGTAAAGTGGTAAACTTTAAAGGAGCTGTCACTTAGTACCACATACTTTCACATTTGTTACCAGCAGAAATAGTTCCAGGTCTCCATGGTGCCTGATGGTAGCCAGGACAACACTCATTACAACTTTCACCACAAGTATTGTGTTCACACTGGCATTGTAGTTTCTACATGGAAATAAATTATAATATAATTATATTACCAATCACCCTAAGACAAAACTATTTATCTCAGATTTAAGAAATACCTGAAATATCCTCTAAATGTTTAGGGTATACACAAGATAGTTTCTTGTGTATACTACAAGTCTGTACAAAACTTTGGTGTAAAATCTCATCTGTAAGAGTTGTAGGAATCCAATGAAAAAGTAACAATAGCTCAAGGAACTGATAAATACAAGTAGTTCAATAGTATGAACAAAAGAAAAACAAAAGAAATAGGAAAGGGAAAAGCTTCTTTTAAAATCCAGATACCACAAGCAAAGCTGCTTGTTGATGACGCAGACCGATTCTACAAGGTATAAATGTGGATATTTATTTAAACATAGATATGAAAAACTGAATGATTTAATAAAGAATTGGAGAAAGTTAGATCTGTTTCTACCCAACATAGGCTGTTCTGAAAAAGGTGGAGCAAAGGTTAACCTGGTTACTATTTAAAAGGCAGACTATATGGAAACCCTGGGCTTGAAAGCTGGGGAAAAAGTCCAGCTGAAGCTGATATGCCAATGTAGTCATTTGAAAAATTCTTTATTGCTGCTTCAGTCCTTTGCTTATCTGGTTCATTAGAGCTGAAAACAAAATTCCAGATGATGTTTGTTTTTTACCATTGGTTTTCCACATAACAGAAAACGAATATTGCATAGTATTTAAAATGGTAAGTCTCTGTTTGATCTCACGGCTGGCTTTTCTCTGTGACTTCATATATTTCATTAAACACCACTTCTGTGTAATCTATTTGGATCTTAACTGTCCATTTCCTGAACACTGTCCTATTTTCTTTCTACTTATAAAATAATAAAACCATTTATTTTCCAGCAAGAACTAAAAGCCTGTTAAATTTCATGGTTCTAAAAATCCAACTCTCAGTAACAAGTCACTCTTAATTTACTCCATCTCATGATTCTTCATCACCTATCTGATACTCTGGATAAAGCATATTAATATGTGGTGCATGATTGAAGATAAGTAATTTCAGCATTTTGTATAAAAATAAACAAATTACCATAGAGGTAAATTTGCTAGATACAAAAAGCTAATAATACATTAAAGCATAATATAGAAAGATAAACTGTAGTATATATTTCATTTACAAAATAATTCCTCAGATGCTTCAAGCCCTTAGCTATGAAAATAATTGCAGAAAAATGTGAAGAGACTTTTTAAAAATCTAAGACATTTTAATGATTCAGGTCTTGTGTGCTTGCAGTGTGCTTGTGCAATGCTTAGGCATTGTTAACACTTGTCATGTCTGCACAGCTGTTTGTTTGCACCCAGATGTTATCTATATATGAATGTGTAACTGTGTATACAAAGTAGCTTTATTTGGTAAGGAAAGATGTCCAGAAAAGGAAACATAATGCATTTGAACTGGGTCTATACATTCTTATGTAGCATATTTTCTTAATTCCTACTTAATGTTAAAGCAATCCACTGGATGTCTGTTCCTATTCCTGTAAGAATTTTTGGATTTGTATATGTTTGTTCACTGATTTAAAAAGCCCTTTAGTTCATGTAAAGTTTATATGATAGAAAGCAAAGAAAAATGTCAGAAATACTATCATTTCAATAAATAGCAGACAACCATATTATCTTTCTAAATAATCTTGTTTTTCAAAAAAGGCAAGAATGTACCTTTGTGTCTTTATCCAAAGGGCAACTTCGAGCATGGCCATAGCAAATGCACATGCCTCCAATAGAGATGTCTTTTATTGAATAGTAATACTAAATAAAGCAAAGTTTGATTCATTAAGTTTAATGCATTTAATATTAGAATAGGCTAATATTCATTAGAAAATAATGATGCATAAATATTTAATTACAGTTTTTTAAAAATTCAGTTTCTAAATTGCAATTGACTTCAGTTAGAATTTACATATGAGATCTACATGAGAAGGTCTTCATACACACACAAATTACATTGATCAGTCAGGGCCAGGGCCAGATTTTCCTATAGGCTAACTAGGCTTTAGCCTAGGGCCTCAAGATCAAGAGGGGCCTACATTCAAATTGTTAGCAAAATTAAAATTACCCTTTCACTATAGGTGAAAGGGCCTCATAAGTGGAATAGCCTAGGGCCTCTTTTCATCTAAATCCAGCCCTGGTCAGGGCACTGAAGTCATATTCTTATGCTAGATCTAAAAATACCTACAAATAACATTAAACTGTTCAAGGACATATGTATACAACATATTATATTGTATGAGCTCAGATTTATATGTGTTCAAAATTAAAATTACTTTAATATATATAAATATTTTTAATAAGGTTGATTTTAAAGAAAGTTTAAAAATTAATTATACTTTTTCCTTCTCATAGAAATGAAACAAGAATAGTTTTAGCATAGCACCTGTTAGGTTAAGCTAAGTGTAAAATAGTATTACAGCCTTCAGATCAGAGGTATCAAACTTGCGGCCTGAGGGCCGGATGTGTCAGGCACTGGCCATGCCCACACCTGTTTTAGCAAAGGTGAAAAAAGTCACGATACATCACGTGATGATAATGTGACGCCACAAGTTTGACACCCCTGCTTCAGATAATAGTACTTTATCACTATTGTTGTTGCTCTACAACAAAGCACTGTTCACAATATATCACGACATCAAGATGCTACCCGTATTTTATATAAAAGTATACTCAGGGCATAAATTGAGTATGTACTCTTGATTTTTACAGAACAAGGTTTATGAGCTAGACGTCAGAGTTAAGGCAGTGCATTCTAACATGGTATCATGCTCCTTGCCTCACATGTTGGCTTCAGCAATCAATTCTGTATTTGAAGAGCAATTCTTGTTTACTAATGTTTAATTAACTAGGTAATAAACAAATTGACCCTCAAAGAGCTTTAAATCCATACTTAAATCCCTTGTCATAGTTACCAAACAGATAGTTTGCTAATGTGGAAGGTAGCTGTTGTGGCCTGTTGACAGCTGGCCCCTCCAGCAGCCAAATCAAATAAGGAGGAGGCGTGGGAGTCAGGGTCAGCAGCAAGGCAACCTGAGAGCTCCAAGGGGGAAGAGTGAATGGAACTGTCAGAGAGAGAGAGACAGATGTGAAGCCTGGACCCTCTGACAACTCTCAGATGGAGAGTCAACAGCCCCCAGGTCTGGAGGTGGCTAATGAGGAAGAGGAACAGCTGGGTCCAGTGCCTGACGCGCGGATGCACAGAAGGCAGAGGACGGGAGAGCAGTGGAAATATGTGGGCCGATCCTTGGGAGCCACCGCTGCTAGCGAAGTCCCACTCTAGTTCTGGGGATAAAAGGCAGGGGGTGGAGATGAGTAGATGTGGCAGACAACTATTCATCTCCCTGCCGGACAGACTTGTTAGCCTGTGGTGAGAGATAAACTTTTTGCCGAGGTTGCTGGCGTTCCTAATAAAGGAAACATTGATTTAACTACAGATGGTTTGTCATGTTTGGGAAGCTGGGTCAGAAAAGTAACCCATGTCTCATCACATCACCATATACACTATTTTAGCATATTAGTATATCTCAGTAGTCCTAATTTCCAGGAATAGTATTTAAAAAGCACCCCATAAGACAATGATAAGCAAGTGTCTTAATTTATCCATGCTGAAAAATTAACAAGTACTCTGGATCTTAGCCTATTTTAGGATAAATTCTATCAAAGCAGAGATAACAGGTTTCAAACACACTGATAAATGAACTGCTTACCCTTCTTGTAACAATAGGATCGACATCTTTAGGATCATGGTGACTAAGGGTCATGAGATCAGCATTAAGAGTTCTTATCCGCTGCAATCGGAGACGGATATATCTTGCAGAGGTAAACTCCAGTAATGTTGGTGAAGGATCATCAGCACTAGGTCTCCCATTAATCAGTGATGTATGTATCTAAACAAGGAGAGTAATTTAATTATAAATACATTGTCCACATTTGTGCAAAAATAACCACGGTGATTCCTCATTCATAGGCTTTTGTAGGAATTTAGAATAATGTACCTGAGCCAATAAGATTATAGTACAGAAACAAAACAAAAAAAGCTTTTGTATGCTATTAAAACAAAACAGGTCAAAAGAAAAATGGTGAGCAATCAAAGTTTTATGAAACTCGGGGCAAATAGTGTTTTATTTTCTCATTTGCAGTTTGTTATACTTCCCCTTTGCAGTGCTTTATTTTCTTATTTGCAGTTTGTTATCCTTGTTGTGTATATATTTACTTATCTAAAACTACTTTTTCAAAGTCATTTTTAAAAAAAGGTCAAGAACACAATAAAAGAACTGGACTGATCTGCACAAGATTTACCAAATTCAAATTCTATTATGTTCACTGAATACTTCCTTACATCCCTTACATTCCTTCTTAAAGATGTTAAATCAGCTGTCTGTTGAGATACAGATTCTTTTTTTCTATGGGGAGATAAACTCTGCCAAAAGTGGACCTCCCCGGAAATGTCTAACTCACAATCCTGATAAATTTCTGCTTTAGAAGTTTGAAAAAAGCACAGGAAGATCAGCAGTCCTTGACCTGTTACTAACTAACAGGAAAATCAAAGAAATAAACAGTGTGGAAATGCAATCATGCTGAACATATGGATTTTATAGGACACTAAATGTGCTTAAAAAAGTATTTTGAACTTCAAAAATATAGATTAAAAAAAACTTAACAACAATCTGCAGGGCTGCAGGATCCCACAGCAAAAGGATATAATGGGGAAAGGAGCTTAAGGTAGTTAGCAATTCCTAAAAAGAAAGTACTAAAAGCAGAACTAGAAAAATTCCAATGAGAAAAAAAAAATGAGGATTGGCAATAGAAGCCAACAGCTCAAAAAAGTCTAATGCAAACTTGAAAACAAATGATATATGTGAGACAGAAAAAGGGACTGGACACTAAGACTATAGGCTATAGAGAAGGTGTCACTAAGTTAAAGCTCAGAATGCGCCAAGATGTACTGTATGCAGAGCATATTTCTTACTTTATTCCCCTACCCGTTTAACAAAATTGGACATTGGAAGAATCTATATTTTCTTCTTTGTAACAAAATAATGGAATGTATTCCATCTGTGCAGATGTTTGCATGTGTGTGTTTCTGTTCTCCCCATCAGTTACATCTGTGTTTGTGCCCTGGGAAGTTCAGAGAGAGCTATACTTAAGAACAATTCATTCAGCAACTATTGAGAGTTACAGCAACACTGAATGAAAGTTAGTGCTGATCCTCAAAGTTCTGGCTGTTGCAGTGTCTTTGGGTTCACCCGATCAGAATTTGGCAACTTTGACAGCTCGCCTGCACTTACAACCTGAAGAGTGTGTATGTGAAGCAGCCTGAACAACCAATCTGTGGATTTCAATACAAAACCCTGCAAGGATTTGTTACGATGAAGACTTGGCCAAGAACAAGTAGAAGGCCTGAAGGTAGACTCTGCTTTTACTGGGCTCACTTCTATCCCTCACTGAAGCCTGCTGAAGCACTTCCAATGTGAGGTGCAGAACATACCCTGGTCCTCCAAGAAGCCTTTGTCCTTCCACTCTCTCCAATTTTGCCACCACTCTGAATAGTGCCTTCTTCATAGCCTCTACTTTCACCCAGGGAAACACTACAATCTCTCCAGCCTTGCCTGCAACAAAGTATGCCATGCCTGTCCCACTCCCTTTTTGGGCCTAGCAGTCTTTCTTTGGCAGATGAGACTCCACTGCCCTGCTTGGTGTTCACATCTCAGAGCTGCCTCCTTATCCACTGCCTGAATCCCTGGCTAGCAGCAGCAGGATGAAGACAGTGAAGTTGACAGCTGGATTTTTGTTTAAATAATTTGAGAACTTAAACCTGCCTTCTCCTACTTGGATGCTCTCCAGATGTTGACTTTAATTCAAAGAATTCTCCATGATATAAAATCTGTCTGGAACGTATAGACGCTAATTCCATTTAACTATAAAACGTTCAAAGTCAGGAAAGCATTAAACCCAGTTAAAGTCTACTAAAATTTCCTAACATGCTTTATTCTAAATTTCTTTCAATTATGAGGATCAGAACAAATGTTTCAGTTCAGGAAACATCAGAAGTATCCAGCAATCTGATATCTTGATTTAATGCTGGACCATGCTTGTAACTGGGTCTAAAGCAGTAATTTAACATTTACTAAATCAATATTAGTAGTGGTTTTAGTTCCAAACACATACCCTTTTAAGAAAAAAATTAGATTTCTTTTTTGGTAACTTTGTATTGAGGTCAGAGTTCTATCTGCTGGTATATAAGGAAAGACATTCATTGTAGGTTAGTTTTCAATGCACAATTTCCTTATAACATGGATTGCTTCTCTGATCTATGCCAGACAGCAAAAGTATGAATAGAGCTGCTTAAAAGGAATAACAATCAACTGTTGACCTGCCAATTCGAGCTCTTTTGATCAAGCTCTCCTTGAAATAATGCCAACAATTATTTCAGAGTTCAAGCTGCATACAGTCATTCAGGTTTTTATTCCGGTGTTTTTTTTCTCCCTAAAGCAATTAAACAATTTTATTAGAAACTTTCCTTACAAAACAATTGAGATCCAGCTAAATGGGAATACACATTTTATCTATTGTGCTATTTAATTATTTATGAAGCTTATCAACTGTTCTATTTTGATAAGCAAACAAAGTAGATCTCAAGATTTAAAATAACAATACAAGTGTAAAGCAAAATAACATAATCAATACAAATCGAAATCAATTTTATAAATTCTGAGAGCGTACAGTCAAATTCACATCCTTAGGAGAAAAATACAAAAGAATGACAACCAGAAAAAGGCCCTTTCCATTTATTAGAAATAGATTCTGGTTGTTGTGGCCCTGCCCTCCGAGCCTATCTCATCGGAGGAAGAAGGCTCCGAACATGAAGAAGAGGAGTCGGCCAGGCCTCCCTCTCCAGGCCCCTCCCCTCTGGCACTGCCTCAAGTGCCGGCCGAGGAAGAGGAGATTAGCCAGGGGCCAGGTGTCTCCGATGAGAGCGAGGGAGGTGATCTGTCGTTCCTGGATCCACGCCAACGAAGGCGTGATAAACGGTTGCAGCAGTTAAGGAGGCGTGCCAGGGATTATAACTGAGTCACTGGACCACACCCCAGAGACTATATAAGAGAGTGTGGTGGCCATTTAAGACTCTGTGATGAACAAAAACTAACTCTGGCTAGTCACTTGAACAACTCCTAAATCTGCCGAAGGTTCCTTGTTTTGAACTGGAGTATTTGCAATTTGTATGCATTTTCTGTTTATCTGATGAAGTAAAGCCCTTGGCAGTCGATGCTCGTATAGCTACCAAGTTTTAGATAACAACCTGTGTGCGTGCCAAGTGCTTTCTTAACCCTCGGCTGGCTGTGTTTGTGTGTGTGTGGAGAACGGGGACAGAACACTGGTATCTGGTCAACATCTTCAAAAGGGCTCTCTAAAATGTTGAATATATTCACAGAAGAGTTATTTTAACCCTCTCATAAACACCTTAAATTATGCCTAGAAAACAACTAGCACCCATTGTAAATTTTTCTATAAAGACATGTGATACCTGTAGCTTTCCTTTCCTGGGTTAGCAGCCTCCATGCAGTACTTTTCATTAATTTCAACTTCTAAACATTTTTCAAATAGAGTCCCACTTACAATGTGTTGCACTAGTTTAGTATCAAAACAAAGAATAATTGCCTTGTTCAGATACTGCCAGATTCTACCTGAGGAGACTAAAACCTCCCAAGAATGATTCATAAATTGGAAAGCTTTTGATCCTCAGAAATCGCATCAGTTGCTACTAATGACAGGGGTGGGGGGGATTGATAGAGAAAAAACAGGATTAATTTTCAGCAGAGAAATTTTTGTTAACGCTTTATCATTTTATTCCCTCCATGACCACAAATAATTGGCACATGAACGAAAAGAAAACGTACCTCTCCATGCTCAAGTGGAACAAGTTTAGAATAATAGGAAGTGCATATCACTTCATTGTCTTTCTTGTATGTAGGAGGACCAAGTCTTGGTGTCACGTTGTATCTGGTTAGGCACTCAGTATCACTAATTGCATAGTATTGCCAGGGGCTGAATTCAATACCATTCACAGAACGTTCCAAAATCCAGTTTCCAGGCCTTGGAGCATTAGCAGCTTTTATGATGATGTAAGCAACTTGAAAGATCTAAAATTAATGTAACAGAAAGGACCAATATTTTATCAGAAACATGCCCAAAATAAGGTTTACAGGCTTCAATAAAATGCAAGGTTACTTCTTTTGATTATATAGCTTATTATAGAATTACTTTGCATTACATTTCAACTGCTGATTGTACTTACATGACTGTTCTTTATACAGAGTTCAATTTAATTTTGATCTAATTTTCAGACTCAAAAGTTACATATTTTCCCCAACATAAGAAACCTTTAAAACCAAGCATCGAGGGATGATAGAATTAAAATGTAGCATCATGAATATAAAACCAGAATATACTAAGTAAAGCTGAAAAATACATTTTAATTAGAATTTTTAAAATATTTTAATACTGCTGGTTTGTACTAGCCTATAGATCCATGCTAAAAGGTCTCTTTCAGATTGAATATATACAAAGATAAATCTTGACATTCCTAATAATGTAATTTAATTTATAAAATTTATTTTAATTATTTATTAAATATACTTGTATGCTGCCACAATAAAAAAAAAAATCTCAGTGACTCCCTCAAACCATCCTTGGTTCTGTGGGGGGAGAAATTGTCCCCCTCAGAACAGGCTCGCAATTTGGGTGTCCTCCTAGACTCAGAGCTAAGATTAGAGCAACATCTGACAGCTGTGGCTAGGGGGACCTTTGCACAAGTTCTCCTGGTGCACCAATTATGACCCAACTTGGATTGGGAGGCTCTCCTCATAGTCACTCATGCCCTTGTCACCTCACAGTTAGATTATTGCAACGCGCTCTACATGGGGCTACCCTTGAAAAGTGTTCGGAGACTACAGTTGGTCCAGAATGCAGCCGTGCGAGCTATCGTGGGTGCACCTAGATACACCCACATTACACCAATTGTCCGCGAGCTGCACTGGCTCCCTATTGGTCTCCGGGCACAATTCAACACCAAGGTGTTGGTTATTATCTTTAAAGCCCTACATGGCTCAGGGCCAGGTTATCTTCGAGACCGCCTTCTACCACATAGCTCCCAGCGACCGGTAAGATCCCACAGAGTTGGTTTCCTCCGGATCCCGTCAGCTAAACAATGCCGGCTGGCGGACCCGTAGGGGAGGGCCTTCTCTGTGGCTGCCCCAGCTCTCTGGAACCAGTTACCTCCTGATGTCCGGACCACCCCCACCCTATTGGCCTTCCGAAAAGCGGTGAAGACCTGGCTTTTCCAGCAGGCCTGGGGCCGTCGCAGTTGCAATCTTGTGAGATCCGGCCATGAATGGTGTGAATGGGTTTTAATATTTTAATTTTAAATGTTTTTATAATGGTTTTTTAAATGCATTGTAAGCCGCCCTGAGTCTCCGGAGAAAGGTGGCATATAAATTGAACTAAATAAATTGAACTAAATAAAATACAATGTAAAACAAGTCCATTCAAAAATAAAACACATTTACATGCCCTGATAGCAAGAAACAGCTTGATCACTTAAATCATACAATTTTATATTTTAAGTACTACAACATATTTTTAAAAAACCTGATCTAACAGGCTGCCATTTAAGCATAAAATATCTAATGAGAGCCATACCAGTTTTCTAACCTATTAAGTAAGCTATTTGTGTGATTTAAGACAATTATGGGTCTGGTAAATCTGCAATTAGGTCTGTGTAAATCTGCAATTGCTTATTTACATAATTTCTAACATAATCAACAAATTGCAAATAATACGATGCTATGCATAAAGTTGCCAGCAACAATATTCTTGCATTATTCAGGTGCAGTATCTGAGTTTAAAAACGTGCATTATCCAGCTGTAGCATTTCAAAATAAATTTCATTTCTAATGTCTTCCTACTATTTGTGGGAAACTGAGATCCCTTAGGTACCACAACCTGTCATAATGTAATTATTGCATATAAATGGGAGTTGAAGAGCATGTATTTGAGTGTTTTCTTCAAAAGAAAAATTCCTAATCTTAATATATTTGATACAGCTGTGCATGTATCTTTTTTTCAGGTTGTGCTTTTTAAAAAAAAAAAATACAGGTGTGCTTTAATGAATAGCCAAGAGATGCTGCGATTATGCAATGATGAATATTTTTTTCCTAATAAATTTAAAAGTGTGTATATCCCTAATATTTAGGATCCATCAGTTAGCATTCCAGCTGTCGTATGTTAGAACTAATTAAGGAAATGCAAATGGTGTTTTTTAATTCTACTTTTCAGAGAACAGCAGGGAGAAACAGGCAAGAAAGTAACCTGGGTGAAGTTCAAGCAGTAATATTTCTATGCAATCAGGGGTTCTTTGAGCTTGATTGTTTTCTTGCAGGCGTTTCATTACCCAGACTAGGTAACATCATCACTAGCACTGATGATATTAGCTAGTTGGGTAATGAAATATCTGCAAGAAAACAATCAAGCTCAGAGAGCACCAAGGACCCCTCATTTTAACCCTGAGCTACAAATATTCTCCTTTATTTGTCTATGCAATCACCACATATTTCAGGACTGGATTTTTGTACAGTAACTCTGAACTCATCTTTTGTCTCTGTATAAATTTGCTGAGTTAGTTATTGATTTTAATATTTGCAAATCATCAGGAAACAGTTGGAAGTGGAACTGAAGTGCATTACTGGACCAGAACATGTTATGAATTCACATGTTATAGCACCTTTCTTTCCCATTCCCATGTTTGTAATTTACAGTGTTTCTGAGTAACTTTTCTCCCACAAGAAATCACAGGTGCAGTTAGTCTGTTTCCAAGCAAGAGTATAGGCATAAATCTTTTCTCCATTCTTCATAGAATCAGAAAATCTATTAACAATACACATGACGTGAAAAATGAATGGAACAAACATATTTTGAAGCAGACGTTCAGCAGGACCACTCTGGATAGACCATTATTTTAACTCTCTTTAACCACTGCCTTGTTTGTTTGTTCATTCAAGTACAGCTTAGAGGTCACTCAACTGCAGATAACTCAGGGTGACAGATATTAAAATCTAGGGACAATTAAAAAGAAAAGGAAATTAAAGAGATCATAAACTTTCAAAAGGGAAACTCCATATAACAACAAAACATCCTATGATGGCTCAACCAATACTCTTGACTCAAAGCTAGGGAGAACAGGTACGTTTTCAGCAACTTTCTGAACATCATCAGAAAGGAACTTAACTGTGCCAAACACTGGGTCTATCCATACCTACCTTAACTTTCCTGTGCCACCAGTGTCATCCCATACCCACCTGCGCCCTCTCTCTACCACTGCATTATTTCCTTTCCCACTGCCACTTCATTCCTATTGTTGCATCCACTGGCTCCAGGCATCTTACCCTTCTAGCAACACAAAGCTTCTTTCCCACCCACCTCCTACTTTCTACTTTTCTGGATGCCACCATCTTTCTATAATTCTATATCCACTTGCTACTTCCATTCAACACCACCTATTTTTCATCTCCAATGCCCACCTTGCTTTCCTGCTCTCATTGCTTAGCACCCACCTGCCACATACATTCTACTTCTCCATGTTCACATGCTACGAGACTTCCTTTTGTCAGCTCTCTCTCTCTCCAACTCCAGAAGATCTTTGCCAGAATGCACATGTTCCAAGTCCACGCACAGACCTAGCACAAATGCTTTGGATTTAAATCTATGCCTGAATTGCCCTATACCCTTAAATCATGCAGAGAAATTATTGCAGGCTTTCTAACTTAGATGAGATGGAAATGATCCAATAGGTCATCATCTGATTCAATTTCCTGCTAGGTACAGGAATTCACAAAACCATAATCAACAGGTCAGCCCCTGTTTGAAAACCTCTAGTAATTCTAGGTCGAACACTTTACTAGACAGATTATTCCTTACTATAAAGAAACTTCTGTTCAGCATCCAATTCTCCTTGAATCAATTAATTTTAATTAAAACAACAAAAAAGAGTTTTCCCCTTTAGGGAAACATTACAGTCATTTGTATAAAGTTAGCTAACAATTCCCTTACTAAAGATTGCAGGGTTGCCTCAAACCATAATGTTCTAATGATAAATAATGCATGACTAGTTGGCTGTGGGAAATAAATGGAGGCAGTGAATGCAAAGAAACCTTTTGTTGCATTTCCCATCAACAGTTGCTCTATTATTCTCCCTTCACAGTCACGTGAACAACTGCACAACTACCAAGGCACAAAAAAATGCATTAATATGCTCTTTCTACCCTCCAGGTCTTTTCCCTTTTCCCTTTGTTATTCTTTTATTTGTTCTGTTTTCTCATGTATGTTACTTGGCAATATGAAATGGGAAGGGAATGATGGAAATACTTGGAGGTGTGATATACTATTAAAGCCATTATCTGTATCTTAAAAAAAAGAAAAATAAATTCTTAATAAAGTCGATCAGAAAATATCAGGGCTGTAGACTGGACTGGAAACTAAAAAAAAAAAAATGCCGATACCCAAATAAGGCAATTAGAAATCATTCCATTTCTATAGCCAAGAAAACAACAAGTACATAAAGTTATGAAAGATAAAGAGTGACTCAAAAACAATTTTACCTGCAATCTTTTCTTTGTCCTGGTCTTATAGCTACCAACCTGGTTTCATAGGCCAGGTGCAACAAACTGTCCAAAACAGTTTGCACACAATTGATTAAGAATTATGGCTATCATAATTAACTGAAAATCATGTCATCATGATTGAAATTCTACCCCTTTGTACATTTGTGTGACCTCAACCAGAGCAACTGCAAGCTGTGACTACCATCTTGCCTACTTTGATACTCCTCCCAGAAGATACTACTAGAAGGATATAATACTAATCCAAGGATCACCCTAACAAATCATTTCATAAATTTCAGACTTTACCCAACAGGCAGAACCATTAATAGATAAGATCACAAAAATTCAAGAACTTCTGTCACGTAACTTTTCTCAGGGCAAAAAAGGAAGCCATAGAAAAAGAATTTTGATGTGTAATTTTGTTTCAAAAGTAAGTTCTAAATCTAAATAATAATAATAATATACCATGGTCGATGGTATCAAAAGCCGCTGAGAGATCTAATAGGACTAGAACAGAGGAGCAGCCCCTGTCCCGAGCCCTCCAGGGATCATCCACCAACGCGACCAATGCCGTTTCTGTGCTGTATCCCTGCCTGAAGCCCGACTGGTACGGGTCTAGATAGATAGCTTCATCCAGGTGCCGGGGAAGTTGTCGTGCCACCATGCTCTCAACAACCTTCACCACAAAACGAAGGTTGGAGACTGGATGATAGTTGGCTAATTTAGCCGGGTCCAGGGAAGGCTTCTTGAGGAGGGGCCTCACTACCGCCTCTTTCAAGGCGGCAGGAAAGGCACCCTCACTCAGAGAAGCACTTATAATCTCCTGGAGCCAGCCTCGTGTCACCTCCCGGGAGGCCAGTACCAACCAGGAGGGACACGGGTCCAATAAACACGTGGTGGCACTAGTCTTACCCAGAACCCTGTCCACATCCTCGGGAGTCACAGGATCAAACTCCTCCCAGATAACATTCTCAAGACCTGCCCTCGTCTCCTCCCATGGACTCTTCCAATCGGAGTCCAAGCCATCCCGAATCCGAGCGACTTTATCGTGCAGGAATTGCACAAAATCCTCAGCACGACCTTGCAAGGGATCTTCCCGCACTCCCCCCCGAAGAAGGGAATGGGTCACTCTAAACAGGGCGGCTGGGCGGTTCTCTGCAGATGCAATAAGAGTGGAAAAATGGTTAGATTTTGCCACTTTTATCGCCACTAGGTAGGTCTTGATATAAGACCTCACCTGTGTCCAGTCGGAATCGGATTGACTAGTCCTCCAGATGCTCTCTAGGCATCTTTTCCAACGCTTCATCTCTCTCAGCTCCTCAGAAAACCAAGGAGCCAATTGAGATCGGCATCGGGTCAGAGGCCGCAAAGGCACGACGCGGTCCAAAGCTCCAGCGGCCGCCCTTTCCCAGGCGGCCACCAGCTCTTCAGTCGAGTCGTGTGTTAGAGTCTCAGGAAACGGCCCAAACTCCATCAGGAACCTTTCGGGGTCCATCAGGCGCCTGGGACGGAACCATCTAGTCGGTTCCGTCTCCCTGCGGCGGGGGCCGGCGGTAGGAAAATCTAATTGAAGGAGCGAATGATCTGTCCATGACAAGGGTTTGATATCTAGGTCCCCTCTACCAAGATCATTCAACCACTGATCAGAGACAAAAATCAGGTCCAGAGTGTGTCCCCCTATGTGAGTGGGGCCTTGAACTAACTGGGTCAGGTCCATGGCCGTCATGGAAGCCATGAACTCCCGAGCCACCTCTGACGCCTCATCCGCGGATGGAAGGTTGAAATCCCCCATGACAATAAGTCTGGGGATATCAACCGCCACCCCGGCAATGACGTCGAGTAGCTCGGGCAGGGTCGCTGCCACGTGGCAGGGAGCCAGGTACGGAGTCAGAAAACCCATCTGCACTCCACGGCCCCACTTCACACAAAGGGACTCACATCCGGCTATCTGAGGAACAGTGGCCTCCCTTGGACAAAGACTTTCCCTAATAATCACCGCCACTCCCCCACCCCACCCCTGGGCCCTTGGCTGATGAAATGCACGGAAACCTGGTGGGCACATCTCAACAAGGGCGACCCCCCGCTCTTGGCCCAACCAGGTCATAATGAATAAATAACTCCACATCTCTGCCTCTTCTCTACCCACTCTTGGCAGTTTATTATCTTCCACAAAAGTGGACTGATTTTCATCATCTTGTGTTTTTCAATGGGCAGATTTACTATCAAACTATGTTTCACTTACTGTATATAAATTAACCCTCCAAAACCAATATATTAATGTATGTTTTAATTTATATCTACTTGGAAAATGGTTAATAATTCAAGATTAGTTTTAGAAATTAATATATATGTACTCCCCTTGAGGCAATTCAAACAGCTGAAGAACTTGGAACACATTGAGCAATTTCTCCATGTTAAAATTACTAACTGAGGAGTAATCATTCACAGATCCCAAGCAATCTTTATTAAGCCAAATGCTTTCTTACTGAAAACAAATGTATATCAGTATGAAATGCTTTTTAAAAAAATAAAATGCTGTAAAGCAGAAAGAAATAAGGAAAAAGAGACACTTCATGGTGAAAGGTATAAAATCAATTTAATGAATGCTGGAATGCCTTAAGAAGAAAAATGCAATGCCGATTTGGAAAGATTTTATACATATAAATGATATGGTGCTTCTTTTTAAAAAGTTAATTAAAGTCTGAATAATATGTTTAGCAGTGAACTGCAGATGGGCCAATGTTAATTTTTGTCTCTTACAAGTTTAATTTTAAATCAATGCCATATAATGAAAGGCTAGTTCAAAGCTGATAAAATATATATCAACTGCAAATTACTCAATCATAGCTACTTCCATATTTATATAATTAGCTAGGTCAACAGCTGTTCCATATTTTAAGTTATCACTTAACTTTTCATAGAAATGTGATCTTTTTTACAAATAATGGCTTAGTATTGAGACATAAATTGCTTTTCTGAGTATGCTTTCATCTTTAAAGCTCTCCAAAGAAATAGTTTTCTTATCTCATGATGGAGTTTTGATATGTAATTTCAAAATAATCCTTTAATCCTTTTTCAAAAGATAATCATTCCATTTTAGCACATATTAAGTATGTATGTGTAAGTGTCTATGAATTTTACTCACTTATTTTAAGTTTCTTCAGTAAGTACAGGACATATAGCTAAGCTGCATTTTTAATATAACAGTAAGCAAAAACAACTATTATGTTTCTGTAAGTTGTTAAATACAACTTATTAAAATTACTTTCATTTTGTCTTTGTTCTGACCCCAGGCATTGCCTTTTTGAATGTTTCTTAGGACACTATTCGAGATCAAATATTGCACTCAATCCAGAGAAAGCTCAACATTTCTTGCTGAATTCTAGTAATCAAAGGCTTATGAAGAAAGAATGAAAATCTAAATGATATGTTATATATATTGTTGATATCAGTGGTGGGTTGCTACCAGTTCTACCTGGATCAGCAAACAGGTAGCGACGGTGGCGGGAGGCTCCACCCACCCATTCCGGACGCTTCTGCACATGCGCAGAAGCAGCATGCGCGCGCACGCAAGCAAACCAGCAGCAATTTTGCAACCCACTACTGGTTGATATATAGGGTCAATCAACTGAGTGTCAGCTAGTTTACACTGAATAGTTTAGAGCAATTCTGACATTTGCTAGTACAGTGTGTCGATATGTACCATGAACAGAAAAAAATTAAATGCAAGACTCAACTGGACCATGCATGCATTGAGTTGCTACGGGCATTTATTTATCTCAATCCAATCTACTTCACAGAAATGTTATGGAGATAAAGATAAGGGTGACCTTCAATGTATGTTGCCTGAAGCTTCTAAGAAACATGAGATAATTTTCCAATTGCCATCACTGTACATTAAAGAGCAAAAATTTAAAAAATTCAAATAGTCCATTAGGAATGAAAACAAATTGCCTTACTTACCTGTCTTAGGTCTAGAGTTATTGTTACCCAATGGTATTCTCTTCCATTCTGAATGCTAGGACTTTGCCACCAGTGATTAGTACCATCTATAGCATTTGAGATAGGATGTTGTTCTAAAATAAACACAAATTACGATCAAATTTTCCCAGTTTCTTTTAATGTATTATTGCCATGCTACAACCACTCCTATATATTAATGTATACAAGTCATAAAAGAAAATAGATCAGTTCAATCAATCTAGACTATGATACATAAAGACCAGACCACAAATCTAAGATTAAATACAACTCAGAATTCTGTTTTAATTTAAATTGGAGCTTTCACGTGAGTTGAACTTACTACTATGCACAACAAATAGTTGTGGTTGTAGAGAATAAGAAAGAGGACCTTGATGGAAATAAGCAGTAGTTACTTAGTTGAAAATTCAGAACAATGAGATAACAAGCAGAAGCAGCTGAACACCTTTAATTCACCTTTAATACTTTAATTCCTAAGTATAAGAACGATATAATATGAAGCATTCAGTATAATCAGAGTTGCAAATTCTATTATTATAGCCAATCTCAATAAAAGTCATTTTAGCCTTCCTGTAGAGTTGCTTTCCTGGTCTGATCTACTTGGTAGACAATGATTCACAAAATGTCTAGAAAAAGTATAATGTAATAAACTTGCCTTTGGAATTTGCACTATTGTAATCACAAATTCGACACTGTGCATTGCGTAGGGGCCGGCCTGGAACGTGCTCCACAAGTTTACAAAACATTTCAGGGCCTTTTTCACCACAAGTAGCATTAGTGCTGATATGAGCATTACTAGCTAGGTTTAGAATGGCAGGAAATAAACCTGAAAGAGATTAGATGTGAACCTTTATTAACATTCTATGGCAGTCTTTATCAAATCATCAAGTAATGTCTTATGTGTCAGTAGCAACCTGCTATAAATTTACTACATTAACAAATAATTGCTTTAGTATAATATATCACAGAAAGAATCACTATATGAAGAATAGTTGTCTGAAGTTCAAGAAAGATGTTTTTCCCCATCATAGTTCAATTTAATCAATATTTCTGCCAAAAACTAATTTAATAATACATGACAAAAAGAAATTGCTATGCATTATAAAATATTAGTTCTTAACACACAATTCAGGATAGCTGAATATAAACTTCTACCAGATTTATTCAATGAAGCAGTAACATTTAAGGACCCTTAACCTCTAAGCTATACTTCGAGGATACTTTAAAACAAAACAAAAAGTAAAAATCTTCTAAACAAGTTTAACAAACAAGTCAACTAACACAATACTCTACTAACTCCAGGGCAATATAAAGCCTTGCATGACACGCTGAAGTTTGTATATCAAAAGTACAACTTATATTGGCCCAATTCCGAGTGTGAGAAGTGCTGTAGAGATGTAATGGATATTTTTAATCATAAAGGGGCTTTCATTTTGCTTCCTAAAATCTTCGTCATAAAGCATAATAAGTGTAATTATTTGGCAAAATACAGTGCAGTTAATCCTCAATTTACAATCATTTGTTTACTGACTGAAGTTTCAATGTCACTGTTATTTATAACCATTTTTCACTGCAGCATGCCCATGGTCACATGATCAAAATTCAGGTTGCAATGTCCCGAGGTCATGTGATCACATTGCGACCTTCTGAGAAGCCAAATTCACTTAATGGGGAAGCCAAATTCACTTAACAATCGTGTTACTAACTTAACAATTGCAGTGATTCACTTAATAAGAAAGATCATAAAATGGGGGGAAAACAGATTTAACCACAATTTTGCTTAACAATGGATATTTTGGGCTCAGTTGTAGCCATAAGTTGAGCACTACCTGTATGTTATTTTTATTGCAACAGACTAATAAGGTTGCTCCCCAGGAAACTGCAAATATATTTATGATTTGGGACTATCAATTTCCTGGCCTTCTTTTTTTTTCTTTAAATCTTGTAGCTGAAAAAGTACTAATGGGATAATAATGCTAATCTGTGCTTAGGAAAATAAATAAATGAGGCAGTACTAATTTAAACAATGAACTGTGAAGAATTGGAGTTCTTTCAAAACTTTTACCTACCATAACAATGTGGCATTCATTTTATGCTTTTTTTACCCAACTGTGCATTCTTTCTTTTAAGAGCCAGATATGTTGTCTCAGTTTTTTTTTTAAAAAAAGTTGGTGTAATTACAACCTACATAATGCTAAATCAAAAAGCATAATTCACTGTGCTTGAATAGACCATATTAAATATTATTGAGGAATAATTAAATTTATAGATAGTACTCAAAAATATTTTTGTTGTAAGATGCCCAGAGTCCCTTGGGAGTTGGGCGGCATAGAAATATGATTAATTAAATTAAATTAAATTAAATTAAATTAAATATTGTTGGTTATAAAACTGACTGCAATTATGGATACATTTTCCATTTTAGCATTTAAATTCATTTTGCAATCTTCTTTATACCTTGGAAAGTTCATCTGACATTTATAGTTACAGTACTGAATTTTTAAAAGCCTACCCATTTCAGCTGGGAGAAAGAGTACACCGGTATGTGAAATATTTTATTTCAGAACAAATATTCTGGATATCTTTTACTTAATGATAGATCCTAACACCCTAACAAATTTCAATGGGTTAGAGGCAGGGGTGAAATCTACTTACCTTCACTACCTGTTCGGAAGTGTGCGCATGGGTCACATGCGATTTTGGACTTTCGCACATGAACAAAGCCTTCTGCGCATGCATAGAGGGTAAAAACAGGTTACTTCCTGGTTAAAACCAGAAGGTAACGACGTCCAGGTGGGTAGGCGGAGCCTCACACTGCCGCCACTACCGGTTCTCCGAACCATCCGCCACCGCTGCTACCGGTTCGCCCGAACCAGTGCAAACAGGTAGCATTTCACCCCTGGTTAGAGAGGCTGAATATTTTCCAAGTATGAATGACATTTGAATAAAAAAGTGATAAATTTTTAAGTGGAAAAATTTATTATTTAAGAGTCTTTCCCTGTTGTCTTATTTAAAAAGGGCAAGCTGTTGTATTCTGTCTACTCGTTTAAGTATTGTCTTATAAATTCTGGAGAAAGTCTGTATTCTGGTGATTCTATCAACATGTGATGGAGTCACTTGCCTCAGCTTCTGCCAAGCTACAGTTCAAAACCATGTCACATATAAACTACATACAGATAAATAGGTATCACTTCAATGGGAGAAATAACAGCGCTGCATGCAGAAGTATGATCCCAACCGGTACCGGATCTGCCCGAATGCCCAAACGCAAGGCAGTATCTGTGAAGGGAAAAGCTCTTGATGCACCATAAATAGTGCGCGAGTCTGAACCGAATGTACTAGAGTAATTTTAGGCAGCCAAATAATTACTCTGTAGTCTCCTATCTAATGTCATACACTAAATAAATATATGCTTTCAATCTTACAACTCTATTGGGCCTCTTTTGAGGGAGTGTGTTAACTGAACATTTGTTACCTGCCCAATTCCAAAGGAGTTCAGTTCTACTTCTGCAAACTTTTACATTCTCCTGAAGCTAGTAATAAAAAATAAAATGGCACATTGTGTTGCCACAG
This sequence comes from Arizona elegans, assembly GCA_022577455.1. Classification (NCBI taxonomy): domain Eukaryota; kingdom Metazoa; phylum Chordata; class Lepidosauria; order Squamata; family Colubridae; genus Arizona; species Arizona elegans. The sequence continues at coordinate 42,115,871 of JAKOOJ010000002.1, forward strand.
AATAGCTATTCTACTTTATTTAATGCTACAACTTTGCTTATAATACCTGACTTCTCTAGAAAAAATTATAACCAATTAAAATATAGCTTATTCAAAAACTATAAATACCATATTTATTGGAGTATAAGACACACCTTATTTGGGGAGGAAAATAAAAAAAAAGCTGATTGGTGGATCGGAATAGCCCCAATCAGCTGTTTCCAGAAGTGAATTTTAGCAACAGGTTGGTTGTGAGCTCTGTGCCTTGCTTTTTTTTCCTGCCTTTGAAACTTCTGAAATTCTGTTTCAGAAAAAAAAAATTCTGCCTCTGAAAGCCTCCGAAACAGAGCTTCAGAAAAAAAGGCTTTTTTTCCTGAAGCTTCTTTCAGAGGCTTTTTTCCTGAAGCTTCTTTCAGAGGCTTTTATTCTGAAGGACTATCTGTACTCTGTTCAATCTCCTTTCTTTGGTATTGGTATGTAGATTAACCTCTTCCGATTTGTTGGTTATTGTCATTCTCCAGAATTGTTAACATAGTTTGGTTAGAACCTTTACTGATTCTTCTTTTGTTGCTTGACATATTATTTTAGATAAAAACCTTTCAGAGGCTTCTTTTCTGAAGCTTCTTTCAGAGGCTTCTTTCAGCATCTGAAATTTCCGTTTGCGAGGCTGTGCGGGCTACATTTGGAGTATAAGACGCACCCAGATTTTCACCCTCTTTTTTGGGGGGGAAAAGTGCGCCTTATACTTTATTCTCAATTCTCATTCTCTCTCTCTCTCTCTCTCTCTCTCTCTCTCTGGATGTAGATAATAAATACATTTTAAGACATAATCACATTATTTTTGTTCTCTCTGACAAAGAGTGCATCCCTGTCTTGAAAAGCATTTTGCAATACTTCGGACAACATTTTGAAGCCATTAATTCCAAGAGGAAGTAATAAAACCATCTGCTTTGCTGCTTGAATATTTCAGAGTCTACATGATCTCATTAAAGCTCACAATCCTCTAAATTCCTTCAAGTTATTTACTACACAAACTTCACAGATAATATTTCTTATCAGTTTGGCACCACCATACCCTGCTGACAGTAAAAAAAAAGCTTCCTTCCAGAAGATAAAAAGTGATGTATACATAGAAATCCTAAAAAGATTGGAGCAGCTACAGTTTATGGTAAATATATTTGAGAAAAACAAGATTTTTATTTCAGGGTAATTATCTACTAAAAGTCCCATTTTGTGAGATTCACAAAGTAATAAAATTATCAAAATAATTCATCTTCAGAGACTAAATTCATTTCTAAAAAAACATGTCATTTAGTGGCATTCTGGAAAAAACAGTAAGTTTTTAGTTTGCTACTAAATTGTTTACTACTTAGTGCTTACTACTAAATTGTTAAAGTAAACTACTAACAAAAGCTCAAATGAATTGGTTCTACCTATGTTAGATAAATGATAAGAAAAATTATTTTTAATAAAGTTTGGTCTCAAAAATTTGTTGGAATTTTTTAATATTCTTCTCTCCCACCCACCCCACTCCCCTCCCAAAAAAAGAACGTGGACAAATTTACATCTACAAAATAATTGTCACTAACACCAAACTGCTGTTTCCAGAGAACAATATGAGGATTTTATAAAAGTTGTACTATAACTATTAAATATTTTTAGGAATTTTTGATATTTTATTTGTAAAAAATAATTAAGTAACCTCTTAATATAGCATGTTTTTCTAACGTACATAGTATTTCGTTATCCTGTCTGGAAGATAACAGCAAGGAGTATCCCAAGGACAGCAGCTGCTGACTCCTTATTAAAGAACAAAGAAAAGGGAACTTTCAGATGAATCCTTTGGTCTGTTTAAGTCCTGTAAATACCTGCAACTAATCAGTACATGCTGACAACATTTTCTGAGATAGGAAAAAGTATTTGTTTACTAAACTTAATCTTTATCCTATTCAGAACAGCTTCACAAGATTTGTATGTGTCACCCCTTTGTGGGCAGAACAAATGCTACTTTATTCTAGCTGGAGTTGTAAATATAGTTAGTCCCCGATTTACAACCACAATTGAGCCCAAAATTTCTGTTACTGAGAAAGTTGTTTGCCCCATTTTACAACCTTTCTTGCCACAGTTGTATGGTTGTGAAGTGAATCTGGCTTCGTCATTGACTTGTCAGAAGGTCGCAAAAGACGATCACACGAACCTGAGAGACTGGAGCTATCATAAATATGAATCAGTTGCCAAGCATCTGAATTTTGATCATGTGACTGTGGGGATGCTGCAATGGTCATGTGAAAAACAGCCATAAGTCACTAGACACAAGAACAGTTTTTTTCCCCGAACACCATCACTCTTCTAAACAAATAATTCCCTCAACACTGTCAAACTATTTACTAAGTCTGCACTATTAATCTTCTCATCATTCCTATCACCCATTTCCTCCCACTTATGACTGTATGACTGTAACTTGGTTGCTTGTATCCTTACGATTTATATTGTTTCCTAATATGATTTGATTGCTTATTTGTACCCTATGACAATCATTAAGTGTTGTACCTTATGATTCTTGATGAATGTATCTTTTCTTTTATCTACACTGAGAGCATATGCACCAAGACAAATTCCTTGTGTGTCCAATCACACTTGGCCAATAAAGAATTCTATTCTATTCTATTTTCAGTGCCATTGTAACTCTGAACAGTCATTAAATGAACTGTTGTAAGTAGAAGGCTACCTGTAATAACCGACTTATTCTGCATACAATGCATGATCATCAGTTTAGTATGCAATTAATTAGAAGAGAAGTAGGCTTATTCATAACTGCTTTTCATCTATTCAGGTCAAAATATACAAGTCAAAACATTTTAAATTTTAGGTTTTTACCTACTCTATTCTGGGTATAGCAAGAGGTAATAGCACCAAGAGGATATGGAAGGATAAGAGAAAGGTGAGTTTGAGTCAGTTCCTTTCTCAAAAGAAATTCTTGTTTGCCTTGGAGATGCCAATCACATTATTTGGGTGGGGGAGGAAGCTTTAATAAAAATTGGGGGCTGAGAAGATTTCCTGTGCCTTTTATCCTGGGCAGCTGTGTGAGGTTTTATCAGCTATTGCTGATCTGACCTAGAGACGTATTTATTTGTAGAAAAGTCTCTATTATAATTCTGACTCATCAGTCATCTTCCCTGCACTCAGGAAAAGTAATCATCTTGTAAAATAATTTTATTGTACTCTGATGAAAAATAAAAATTGATTTTCTAACTTTAGAGTCTGAATTTCATTTTTTGCTTCAGGTCCAGACATCAGTGGGACTGGACTATAATCAGTATGATCCAGATCAGATTAGTCATTTTAGAGCTCTGGGTCACCTCAAATTAGGCCCTAAATCAGATTTGTTATTGTATCTACTCTATAAAAATTACTAAAAAATAATTACGAAAATCTTAACTTTTAGCAAAACCTCAAAAGTATTGGATTAATCCTGGAATCATAATTAAATTACATTTCAGTGGTTTCATTATTAATTTATAACTCAAAATAAACTTCTGGGTGGAATTAATATAGTTGCCATCAAATAAATCTGAAAGGTATCATATTGAAGAAGGATGAATACAATGAGGAAACTTTTAAATCAGTCTCTACACCTTATACATATTAGGCTCAACTGTTTTTGTGTGAGTTTGTTGCTAAAGCTACTGAATACCCATAGGCGCATCCTGCAGAGAAGAAATTGTAAATCTTTCACAGCCTAAATAGGATCCCCATGTACGGTATATCAGCAGTAAGACAGGCCATAGTTAACTATGTAAGACTCCTCCTCCTTTCAGCATATGCACATAAAGCTGTTCCTCTTGGGATCACATTTCTCTCTCATGTATCCTACTCCTTTGCACACAAAAGAATCTTCAGATTTTATTTACCATAGTCGTTACTGCGAGAATTTTGATTAAACTACAGTTATATCAAAATAGTTTTGAATTTATCATTTGGATTAGATAAGGCAGAAGGCACATTACTCCTAGATCACTTTAGATCAATAAACCATAATTTTTATTCTGTTCAAATTAATTCAAAAAAATTATCCATTTCTTTTCAAAATGTTAACAGCTGCATTCTCAAAGGATTTAAGATCTTTTTAAATCAAGGAGTTTTATGCTGTTTATGTTGGAGAATACAACATAATAGGAATGACGCTTTTAAAAAGCTACTTACAAATTTCAATCCCAATTGTGATAGTAAATTGAAGACTACCTGTATACCATGTTATGTTGTACAATGCCATCTTATGTTGTACAAAAGAGGTGAAATATAAAACCATTAGACACTGGTTTTGCAGGGGGCTGGTTTTCATTCATTCATTCAGATTTCTATCAGATGCTTGCCAATACATTCATGAAATAGTAAAGAGATTTGTGGCAAAGAAAATAAACAGATGTGTAATCACATAATGGTCATGACACTTCTGCAAAAAAAAACAACTGTTCATGAACAGTCAATCCTTTATAACTATCAGTAATTCCACTTTAAAAAAGATAGACATTAAAACTTCCAAAGATAAAAATAAACAATCACAAAATTATCAATATAATTGGTTGCAAAATCTACTGTAACCAATCATATTGATTAGCGCATAGAACATAGAATAAAAGTTGGAAGGGACCTTGGAGATTTTCTAGTCCAATCCCCTGCTCAAGACCTTATACCAGTGGTGAAATGTAAAATTTGTTACTACCAATTCTGTGGACGTGGCTTGGTGGGGGTGGGCGTGGCTTGGTGGGGGTGACAAACTTTTGTTTTTACTTTTAAAAGCATTTTTTCTACAACCTCTTCAGTCAAAGAGGTTGTAGAAAAAATGCTTTTAAAAGGCTCTGATGATCCCAGCTGAACTGCATGATCATCAGAGGCTTTTTTTTTAACTTTTAAAAGCATTTGTAGAAAAAAATGTTTTTAAAAGTAAAAAAAAAAGCCTCTGATGATCACACGGCTCAGCTGGGCATGGGGGGGGCAGGGATTTCTGCTACCGGTTCTCCAAACCACCCACCACCATCGCTACCGGATCGGGTGATCTGGTCCGAACAGGAAGCATTTCACCCCTGCCTTATACCATTTCGGACAAATGGTTGTCCAGTCTCTTTTTGAAAGTATCCAATGATGTTTAGTTTTACTTTATTTTATAAATTTTAATTTATAAACTGCAATTCTGGTCACTAACAGCAATAGAGATTGACTGATTGTTAAGTCCACTGATAATGTATTTACTGCTTAGCATCAAAGGAAACAGTATCTCATCCAGCAGGTCAGTCTAGAGCCCGAAAAAAAATATAACTGCAAGGTGCTTTAAATATTGACAGTAACTTATAAAGCCCATCTTACCATAATGTGATTTGTTTAGCATGTAAATACCATGTTTCGTGTATTATTAGTGTGTGGCCAGGTATTGTGGATTTTCAGCAAACCATAGCTTAAAACATGACTTGTGTCCCTTTTTATTTCTTGATACTGTCTAGATCACAGGTGTTAAATTTGTCGTCTTATGACATATCACGATGTTTTTTCCTTTCGCAGAGCTGGAATGGATGTGGCCTGTGCATGACCCATCTGGCCCGCGGACTGCCAGTTTGACACCACTGGTCTAGATGGTAATACAAAAATCTCTCCTCATAGAAGAGGATGATACATATATTTTTACTGCAAGGACCATTACAACTGCTCATACCAAACTAGCAGAAATGAATACATTGCCCTTTAAGATAATTAAAAAAACCATACAATACTACAATCTCTGCTTCACAGTCTTTTATCCAAAATCTTATTATCTCAGAAGTAAATAATATATATGTACACTTATACAAAACTGTAAAATACTTATAATACTACTGATCTGTTAAAAAGTCATTTTTAATGTGTTCGGGAAAGGAATACATTGTTCGCAATCTGCTGAGCAAGTAATTCAAACAGTTTAAAACAAAAGATACTGTAAAGTTATTCCATTTTTGCACATTTTCCATGGAAAGGAATTACAGAAAATTGGTTGGAAATTAAAGAGCACTTAAAAATGAAAGGAGATATTGTAAAAATTGGTGAAGGGGGCCCAGCATTTCCAATACAGTAATGAAAAGCAGGTCACAAATTTGTAAGTAAAGAAAAGTCTTGTTTTGCAGCATCTAGCAGAGAGAAAAGAAAGACTTAGATAAAGAAAACACACCAAGCAACGCATGTTCTTTTTTAGCATTGCATGTTATTCTTTTTTCATCATTTTCATCATTGCATATTATAAGAAATCCAGTATTAAATGTAATAAAGTAGAATCTACATATTATCTATTATGTAAGCAGCTATCACAGCTATATCAAAATTATATTTAAAATTATTTTTCTACCATGAAATATCAATACATTGATTCCATGTGATTGAATTTATCACATCCATTTACCTATCTCCAACAGTGAGTTTTTGTCAGATAAGTGCATCTCTTGAAATATATAGAAAGTTTCTGTAATAGCAAATATATAATGAAATCTGGATTATCATGCATATAATCACAATGAGATTTAGGCAAAAAACCTTTTTTTTTTCAATTTCTCTGATACACATAGTAAATACACCTCACATACACATATCCACAAGCTGTTCTCTTCAGATCTGGTATGAGTAAAAGTTACACAATTCTCAAATAATAAATTCTGGTATGTGGAATTCCAGCACTTCCAGAAAAGGAGAGATTAGAGAGAAATGGTATCCATACACCAGTGTTCTTGTCCAAGACAGACAACTACTATAGATTTCTTGGGATTTCATGCTTCCAGTGTATCAGTCTCCTCCAACCCCTCCAAATATACCAGATTATAATTATCATTCTATAACATTGTTATAGAATAGGATAGGAATTGTAATCTAGCACATCTAGAAAGCACCAGGAAAGCCTGCTAGTCTTTCCTTTATGATAAACTAACAATATGTAGTAATCAGTCGAGTTACCTAAAATTCCAACAAAACTGTATCCTATTCCTGGGATAATATGGGACCATTTGGCAAAAATGGTCCATAGGTTAATTCAGATGCAGACTTAATAGCTTACATAAATAGTTTACTCATAACAAAAAATTCCATAGTGATCTGCAGTGACCTTTTGGAAATGGTGATTCTCGTTTAAGGAAATAATGTCTTTGTCAGAGTTTCACAATCTTAGCAACTTCATGATATGTGAAGTTCAACTTCCAGAATTTCCCAGAAAGCAAGTTGGCTAAGTTAATTCTGGGAATTGAAGTCCACACATCTTAAAACTCACTAAGGTTGAGAAATCTTAGTATTATCAAGAGACACAGAATCATATGAACAGAAGGCAGAGCTTTAGGCCATCAAGTCTAACCTTTTTCATCATTTAGGAATCCAAGTTAAAGCAACCCAGAGAGATGGCTGTCCCTCTTTTTGAACTTATCCACTGAAAGGAGTCAATCACCTGATTTAATAGCTGCTAATACAGGAAGTCCTCAACTTACGACCACAATCAAGTCCAAAATTTATGCTGTTAAGTGAGAAATTTGTTAAGTGAGTTTTGCCCCATTTTACAACTTTTCTTGTCACATTTGACAAGTGAATCACTGAAGTTATTAAATTAGTAGAGCCTTGGTGGTGCAGCAGAATAAAGTGCTGTTAAGTAGCACCAGCTGCCTGCAATTACTGCAAGTTCAACTCTCACCAGGCTCAAGGTTGACTCAGCCTTCCATCCTTTCAAAGTAGGTAAAATGAGGACCTGGATTGCGGGGGCAATAAACTGACTTTGTATAAAAATAGGGGGGGGAAGCCCTACTAAGCAGGTATATACAAAAGTATGAAGGCTATTGCTTAATGCATTGTAAGCCGCCCTGAGTCTCCAGAGAAGGGCGGCATATAAATCAAACCAATAAATAAATAAATAGTAATATGGTTGTTAAGTGAATCTGGCTTCATCATTGACTTTGCTTGTAAGAAGGTTGCGAAAGATGATCCCATGACCCTGGGACACTGCAACTGTCATAAATATGAACCAGTTATCAAGCATCCAAATATAAATCACATGACCATGGGAATGCTGCAACAGTAATAAGTGTGAAAAATGGTCATAAGTCACTTTATTCAGTGATGTAACTTTGAACGGTCACTAAATGAACTGTTGTAAGTCAAGAACTACCTGTACTGTTAAGACTTATCCAGTTCTTCCATAACTCTTCATAAGGCTTAATTCAGTGTTCTTAAACTGAGGTTAATTACCAGGATTGGCACTAATTTGGGCACCTCCTGGATGTAATGGAGTTCGTGACTTGAGGATCCAGTTTGAGACTGCCACTGCCTAAAAGGACTTCAAATGTATGCTGACATCAGCAAGAATGCTCTATGCACAAAAATGGAAAGACACTTTAATTCCCACAAAAGATAACTTGCTGCAAAAGCTGATGGAGTAAGCATAGATGGCCAAATTGACTGCTTCAATTAAAGAAAAGAATACAATTAACTTTCTCTTTACTTGGAAACCAGTTCTGTATTTTTGTGCTTGAGTTGGAAAAAAATGAAACTTATTAGGTAGGTTTGTTGTTATCATAGAAATGGCTAGTATATATTACAACATAAAAGTAAAAAGTTGAGATTGTATGTTATCTTATTCTACTGGGCTAGAGTTGGAAGTCAATGCTTTTCTTCTTTCCCCTTCACTTTTTCTTTCCCCTGTCCCTAGGTCCTCCCCTACTTTCCCATTATTATTTTTTTTTTGTATGTTATATGTTGCTAAACAAATAAAATGTGAAGTAAAAAGAGGCTGCCACTGCCACTATGTGTTACAAAGTTACGAAGTCTTTGGGGAGGGGGGACAATGACATTGAGATCAGGAAAGGGGTGAAACAGTTTAAGAATCACTGGCTTAGTTTCTAACTCCTTGATCATCTTTACTACTGTTCACTGAACCTGTTTCAATCTCCCTAAATCTTAAAGCAATTCCCGATTATAAAATTATGTTGATTGACTTTTAAATTGAAATGTATATGGTTATGCTATTCTTTGTCCCCCACACAAAAAGTGAGAGAATTAAGACATGATTTCTTCTACAAAAGAATTTTTAAAAATGACTTTTGGCATTAATAATTATATCTTTATAAAACAACATATGTTTTCAATCTTAATAGTTTTATTCTCTTCCTCATCTGTCCCCCCATTCAGAATAGAGATCCAGCTGTAATCTTTACAATTTATAATGTGCTTAGACCACCTACAGCAGCTCTGCAAGATTTTTTTTTTCAATTTCTAGTCCGCATGGTACAAGATATATTCCAAAGCTTTGTTTCTCCCATTCACCAGAACCCACACTATTGTATACCATCACCGTTATCTGTTCTGAATAGCTGATTACACACTTGTTTCAATCTCACAAAAGCAACTTCATGAAATCCAGCTCTCCCCTGCAGTGCTTCATGGGTCTGACTAGCCCCATGCAGGATCCCCTTCCTAGCCTTGAAGTCCCAAATTCCATTTTGCTAGGAATGGAGTTTGGCAAACTCCGGAGGAGGGGGGGGCGGGAGAAGAAAAATAAAAGAGAGGGAAGAGAACCAGCAGCCTTCAGAGTTGCAATGGTTCTAAAAAACCCTAATAGTAAACAGCCATAAAGAAAAGAGCATCTGAAGGCTGGAAGGGGAATACTGTCAGTCTGGCTATTTATTTTTGTTGGGAGGAAAGATGCCAGCCTTGAGGGCAATTCCACCAAGCCCGCAAGAAGACAAACATTTCTAAACTTTTCAAAAAGCACATTTAATTTAATTTTGTTTTGTTTTTGTTTTACCCAATTGAAAACAAAACGAAGAATAAAAAAACCCACTTTAAAGCAAACGGGTGGGGGGGGGGCTTCAACTCAAACCGGCAAAAGGCGAAAAACCCCTTCCCGCAAGAAGATGAAACAGCGGAGAAGAGTAGAGTGGAAAGGAGTTGTAAATTGCAAACAGGATGGCCGGCAAGAACAGAGGGGCGGATGGGAACTGGAAGAGCGAAGCCGGTGGGGAAAAGCGAATCGTGGCGAGGGGTAGCAGGGCTGCTCTCGGGGCAAAGAAGGATCTTTCCCGGATTCAAGAATCCCGTGATACATCAATGAAGCCCCCAGCCCCTTTCGGCATCTTAACGCTGGCCTTTGTGTGTGTCTCTCTCCCCTTCGGTGGAGACCGAAAACTTAACTTTTAGCACGTGCTACCGGAGGAGCACGAACTCCGGGAGCTTTTCCACTCTTTCCGCTTGAGCTGGGGGGGGGGGGGAGGGGGGAAGCACGCGAAGAAATCGAAGGTATTTGTCCACCACCGGAGCATCACGCCCCACTGACCTCCTTCCCCTTAACTCCGGTTGCGCGCCCTCGCCTTGCGCGGCCGGACGAATCAGGCGGGTCACCGATTTAAACGGCCGGGAGGATCGAGGATTACAACCCATCCTCACGTGCTTTCGACAAGGATTAGGTGACCCGGGCAAGGGCTCGACCGCCGCCACTCCGGGCACGGCGGCTAAGGCCCGTGGGATTCCCCGCAGCCTGGTCGGAATGCAGCGCTCACCTCGAAGCTGACCCTCGGCGCCGCCGAGGAGCAGCAGAGCCGGGACCACCAGCTGCCACGAGCAGGCGCGGCTGCCCATTTCCCCGCGGTTTGGCTGGAGCGGCGCGAAGCGGCTCCACAGGTGGAACGGCGGGAAGCTTCAGGCTCCGGAGATGCCTTTTGTTGCCGCTTTCTACTCTGCCGCGAAGCAGCAGTCCGGCTCCGCCGCGCCCGCCCCTTCTTGTCACCCGCCCTTATCTCTGCCGCCCTCTGCAGTATGTGAGCCTTCCAGCCCTTGGCAAACTACAGGTCCGGCGGAAACCATTCCCACAAGGATGGGGTCCTTCCCTGGGGTTTGGGTGCTCCGGGGGTGTAATCCCGGGGTCCCGCGGGAACCCCCAAAGTGGAAATATTTCTGTCTACATTCAAAGAGGTTAAGGACAATATGCTTGTTGACCTGAGACCTCCGCCCAGGGACGGTGCTATTTCCCAAGCGTCACATCGCCACCCTTGGCGGGTGGTTCGCTCCGGCAGTAGCTGTGGTAGCGAAAGACCGTGAAATAGGGATTGGGGGGGGGGGGGGGGGGCAGCTGGTGATGCGGGAAGGAAACATTCCTGAGACGTTCAGAACGATTTTAAGCCGCTTCCTCGGAAAACGGGGATGGTTTCTAGAGTAAAGGCAGCTGATTCAGGTCCGAGGCAAGGACTTCGCTCAGCTTCAAAGGTCATAGTATGCATCTTTGAAAAGAAAGAACGTGGCTCGATTTCTATATAAAATGCCCCAGCTTGGGATAACCAGTGATACAGAGGAGTGTCCGGTGTTAACTTGTACAGATGATCTTTTCCATTGCCCAAGGACAGAAGTTATTGTAAATATAGGGATGCACCCGAGTTTTAAAAGATGCATTATCTCATTATCTGCAATGAATCATTTTCTTTTGAAACTTTTTGCTCACTTTCTTTTAGGGGAAAAAAAAAGCTTTTTATCAAGCGATTATAATTTGTTAAAAAGGAAAATACTGTGAAAATGCAGCTATAAATCACAATAATTTTGTCCATAATAAATAAACCTATAATATTTTAGCATGTGGTGCTGCAAAAGTGGATTCAGAGTGTTAGGTGAATTTAGAAAAGTGGATTCTGCAAACAATTGGTAAATCAACTATAGGCAATAATGCCCTAACTATTGGGTTCCTAGTAATAACAGGCTGATTTTGAACCTATTGTTTCTATTGTTCTTACCATTGTATGTATGTATGTATGTATGTATGTATATACATTATATATATATATATATATATATATATATATATATATATATATATATATATACATACATACATATATATATATACATATATATACATACATACACACACACACACACACACACACACACACACACACACATACAGTCTTGGAAATACTCATTCTAAAGAAAGGTTCTACATTTCCTAATACATACATATAAATCAATAGAAGGAAACCTATGCTACATAAAAGGCGACTTTGTACCAAATAATCACTAATAACTTTTGACCAAGTACATTTCACAAAATATGAAGTACGTCTAACAACATATAGACACGGTAATCAGGAATCGGTATAAGAAATCTAAATAAATATAAGAACGTTCCATTTAATTAAGTATATTATTTGGAGTTAGTGAATGTCAGAAAGCTGCTCCTCTACTCATTCCAGCAGCTTATGTTTCAGTTCTGGCACGAAAGAAGAAAGCAAAACATCCGCAGGAGAAAATGTCAACATATTTCCAGAAACAGCATGTCAGTGGGAAGAATCTTCTCTGTAGTGACACAAAGCCAGATGGGGAACAAAGAACAAAAGGCAAAAAAGTTAGAAAAGAAAACATGACCATTTGCATATTTTTGGAACACAGTCAAATCTTACACTTAATTTTTTTTTTCAAATCACAAATCGATCTTAAAGCATTTATTTCTATACACTACATTACTGTAGCAGATAGTTAAGACCTGATGAACCTTTGGACTCAGAGAGATAAAGGGATTAGGAATAGATGGGGCAGAACCTCCAGGAAATTCCTGGGGTGTATAGGCTTGATGGAGAAGAAACATCCCCGAAAATAGCCATGCAAAGCGCTTCCATGCTGTTGCCAAGAAAATGACATGGATATGACTGTGCACACCCCAGGAGTCAGGTTCAAGTCAAGGGCATTTTTCACCTTTTGACTGTTTCCAAGCCAATAAAAGGTTGGAAAGAAATTATAAAAAGAATCTCATTACTCTGCCCATCTCTACCTGTCTGACTTCCCATAAGCAGGATATCTACTGTTTCCGAAAACAGAACAGAAACGAACCAAATTTGATGTGCTGGTTTAGGCAAATAAATAAGAATTATGCAAATAAATAAGGTCATGTTACAAAACGGGCTGAATCAGTGGAAGGGCAGCAGAGAAAAAAATATTCCAGAAAAATGGACCCAAATGGATCCCTCTGAGAAAAGCAGGTGGGAAACAGTGGTTCAAATGTTGCTGTTTGTTCGTTTATAAGCTTCCTCTGCCCATTATATCTTTCTGCCTCCTTTAATGCTTGGACATACACAGAGAAACTACTGTACAAGAAGGAAGAGATGCAATCTGTTGATTTATTACTCAAAACAAGGTTATATCCTATGGTCATTGCTGGCAAAGGGATTGGAAAAGCCATTTTCTGCATGCTTTATTTTGTTTTTTATCCAACCAAAAGTAATGTGGGAATGAAAACATATAAAGAGAGCCCACATTTGATAAAAAGTTGGCAAAAGAAAGTTTGAGCTTGAAAACGAACTGGCTGGGTCAGCAGAGAAAACAATTTCTAGAAAATTGATATAAATTTTGTAAAGCAGCAATTTAAAGCAGCATTTCTCAAGCTTAGCAACTTTAATATGAGTGGACCTGAACTCCCAGAATTCTCCAGCTGGCATGCTGAATTCTGGAGTTGAAGTCCACATATCTTAAAAGTCATTAAGATTGAGCAATACGGCTTCAGGGCATTTCTAGCATTTGAGAATGTTGCTACTCCTACACTGTAAAACTCTAAATTCCAGGTCATGTGACTCATAGCTATTATTAAGGCATTTGAAAGAGTTTTGCACAATACATTTTGCATGCTTTCCCCATCTTCTTATACTACCACATTACCAAAGGCCATTCTATAATATAAAAATAAGGAAGGGATGTAAAGAAAGAGAGAGGTAAGCTATTTTCTTCTGGAGTGTCTTGATCTTGACACCATCAGCAACGTCTGCTGGCCAGACACTGAAGCTCTCAAGTTAGAGCCAACCATGGTGTTATGCCATAATGTCATTTGCAGCAACTGTACTGTGTCTTCACTAAAAATTGAGCAATGTCACAGTTAGGGAATAGCGAAGATAGTCACTGACATCCATGGAGAAGAGAAGTGAAAAACTCTTTGAAGTCTTTAGATTCCATATCTTAAGGTCAAAAGTGATAATAATGTCAACAATTATCCCAGGAGGATTATATTTTGCATTCCATGAGATCAAAGCAGTTTAAATGCATTATTTTAGGAACAAGATACAATACACACAAACCTAATGTTAGTGATTGATTAAAACCTGTATATTAATCCATACTACACATATATATTGGTGTGTATGGTTTCCTTGAAAGAGCTGGGCTACAATTGGATGCTGTATTGTGCTTTGAAGCCACTTTGCTGTTTCCTGACATTCAGGGCATAAGTGTTGAAAGGGTGTCTTCTTTCATTGCTAATGGTGGAACTTGAGAGAGGGGGACTGTGTCACCAATGCCTTCATAATTTCCTACTTAGATCATTGCCACATGCTTTACTTAAGGGTTATGCCTGAAGAAATTTTGAAAGCCATATTAGTGCAAACAAGCTAGAGTTTATTTAGGAAAATTGCAAAGCTCCCTTACACATTTTAATTCCATTTCAGTGCGTGCCAAATTAAGGAGATCAAAGCATCATCTGTTGGATAACTTCATGGTTACCTCTTATATCTTCTGAATATTCTGCCATCCTTTTAACATGTCATCTGCCTGAAGCAATGTCTTTGGGGCTACTTAGTGGGAATTATAAATATGTCACTTCTCCAAACTACAATGCCTTTTCTTTTTACAATGAACAGGTTTCTTTTTTGAGTTTTCTTAGATAAGTATTTGTTGTAGTGAAAAGACAAGAAAATGTTTCATGCTAGAAAAAGACACCAAAAAAAACCCCCCTCCTACTTGTGACATTTCATTGTACTCTTCTATATTTCATTGTCACCACTCAAATAATTAGATGACACAAACTAAGGAACTAGAACAAAGAACAAACCACGCTAAATGTTTTAGGGAAAGGAGATGAATATAATTTAAGACTATCATTTTTGGCAGTCACTTCATAAGGTTTATAAATAGACCTGCACTGAGCAAATCATGAAGCACAGGGCAATAAAGAGACCAAGCCCCAAATGAATTGAGTTATGAAGCTTATGATAATATTTGGCAACCTGGCATGTTGCTGTGTTGATTAAAAGAAAAGACTTGCAAATGTTTTCAGCATAAACTGATATTTGGGTAAGAGGCATTTACTAATTTATGAAGATTGTGTTTCTGTGTAAACAAGAGCTGTTGATTAGAGGCATGATGCTGAGAATGAGAAATATGTGGAATCACAACCTAATTAGGTATCTCAAGAGATAAGCGCTCTATCTAGCCTTTATCATTAAAGACTGTGTTTAGACAAGAGAAGAACTTTTCAGGTTCATTTGTGTTGCTGTTGCTGACTCAACTTTAGTTGTTCAGTAACCAGGAAAATACTCTTCCATCCTTGATCTTCTGCATAGCTGTTCCACTCCTCTGATAAAGCCTTCTGAATTAATGGATTCTTCTGCTGGGGATTAAAGTAATGAAAATCAACTTTCAATTAAAATAATATTCCTGTATATAAGTATATGTGTGTGTTTTGGGTTCTGCGTTTCATGAATATTCACTAACAATCTCGTCCCCCCCCTCCAAAATACACCTTCCTAGGTTTAAAATTTCTTTGAAACCTAAAGTTTAATCATAACACAAGAATTACTGAAAGAACTGTGGGTTATTACCCTCATTGTATGTAAATATCCTCAAACCAATAGTGAGGCATTCAATTAACACCTAACTTGAGGTGGATCAATACTTGTTAGTTAACACAAGAGGTCTTACTAATCCAGTCTTACTAAAAAAACTAGTATTAGTTACATATGCATGAGGTATGTTGAAACGTTGTGAGGTCATGACATAAACTCAGCAGCGATGAGCCTCCTGCCACCGGCCCTACCAGTTCACGCAACCCAGATCGATCCGGCCAGATTTTACCATTGAAATTCAGGCTCTTTTGTACTTACACCATGATTTTGCAGGAACATATATCAGGGTGGCGCTTGTGTGATGTCATAGCAAATGTATTGATGAAATTTCAGCTTGGATGCTCCTGATGATTGTTAGCCATAATAATGGCTTTAACTTATTGCTAAAGAATTTACAATTTTATAATAGTCAGTGCTTGGTGCTTTCTGAACTTGATTATTTTCACAATTAACAAGCCAAAAAAGGGACAAAAAGATCAAAACACCTCCTACCAGCAATCAGTATCCAGATGAGCATACATTAATTCAAGATTAACATCAGACCAACAATCAAGTAAACAATACCCCAATCAAGGAACTGCCAAACAAACCAACGATAAACAGGCCAACCAAAGAACCTCTAAGACCACCCCCACCAACACTTCTTCGTCCCTGACTGGGTGGTAGGGAATGGAAGGATTTATATTCCTTGCAGACAGCTGGTCATTTGCATTCTTTTTAGAGAATTGTTATGGCCACTTAGATGTGATGTCAGGATCATCTGAGTAGTCCAAATGGCTATTTAGCCTTCTTGGTCCTGCTGAAAGGACTTCTTCAGAGCTGAAGAAGCTTCTTGGATAAAAAGTGGGGAAAAAAGTAAAAAGTAAGAAACAAGAAAGTCCAGTTGCCTCTTGAAAAAGCACCTTTGGGATAACCATGACCAGGATGACAGAGAATTGCCATAAACATTTAGCTATGCACTTTGGGATAAACACCTTTCAAATTATCTGGGAATATGAATGGGTTCCCAGAAAAACTGCAAACTACAGGAACCATTTGCGCTTCAGTTTGAGATGCAGACAACACAGTTTCATCCCCAACAGCCTGCACCTGTGTTCCACAGTGAAGGGACACAGGGCAGAAAACATCCTGCAGAAAGCACAGCTCCACAATACAGTCCTTTCAGCAGTTCCAAGAAGGCTCCAAACCCATGTGCACTACTCAGATGACCCTGAGGAGATAAACTTCCAAGTGCTTTAACAACCCTCTAAAAGAATGCAAATGACCAGCTGCCTGCAAAGAATATAAATCTTTCCATTCCCACCATCCAGTCGGATCAGAAGAAGCTTTTTGGATGAGAAGTGAAATGTCTTCAAAGAAAAATGACGTCCAGTTGTCTCTTTAAAAAGCACCTTTGGGACATTTTCTTTTATTGGTTGTTTTACTTGCAGACATTTCATTACCAAACTAGGTAACATTATCAATGCTACTAGGGAGTGAAATTCTGCTCTCATTTTATATTCTAGTGGTTTGCCTTGTCAGTGTTGTTGGGAGTGGTCTTGGCAGTATTTTGTTTAGACTGTTTACCGTTAGCTTGTTTGGAATTTTCCTGATTGGGGTATTGTTTGCTTCTTGATTGTGGTATAATGTTAATCGTGGTGTTAATCTCTGCTCAACTGGGTGTTGATTGCTGGTGAGGAGGTGTTTTAGGTTTTTTTGTTCCCTTTTTGTTTTTGTTTTATTGTCTCTTTTGAGTAGTATATAGATGTTGTCTATGCCTATCTGCCCATTGATGGCCAATTTATCTGAGTACCAAACTTCCAGGACTTCTCTAGCGTTTTTGAACTTGGCTTGGTCCAGGAGTCTCACAGTTTCCCAGTTAAAACTATGGTTATATCTGTCCATATGTTGTGAAATTAAGGAGTTTACATCATGTCTTCTGACTGCTAGTTGGTGTTCATGGACTGCTAGTTGATATCCATGGTCATCTTCTATATAGTCAATATCCTGATTATATACAGTGTAATAGTCAGTGCATATTTAGAAAGTAATTTAAGGCCAGTGTCTTATGGCACTCCTTTTTTTAAAAAGGACATTGGTTTTATAACTTTATTTTTAGTTCATAATATTTTATAATTTTTTACAGTTTTACCATTTATGCTTTAAAATGCAATAAGCTACTTGAAATGAACTTTGGTTAATGTGTATGCTGCATAATTAGTAGTTAGAGGTCTATTTGTCCAACAGCATCAATTAATGTATTAAAACAATTTAAGCCAGTTGTATAAAATCCAAAAACTATAATTTATATTTAAAATCTCTTATTAGTATTTAACCCCCTGAAAGCCCAATGTAAAAAGGTTATTAAGAGCTGGGAGACATGAAAAAGATCTAGTTAAATTATTACTTATAAAGAATAACATGTAACAGATGCGCAATCTAGAAAATGTGTAAATACAGTAATGGACCATATGACTTAGGACTGGCTGGAATAAAATTGCATGTGATACTCATAAAACATTAGTTTCATATTTGAGGTTTGTTCTCTGATCCTGCACTTCTTTTAAATGGAAAGGTATTTGTAAAGAGCTTCAGTTGGAGATAGTAATTCCATGACTATCTCCAAGTATCTAAAGCATTCTATTAGGAGCTACTTTTCTTTTTTTAAAAAAGCAACTTTGGAAACTATTTAAAAGATGAAAATACTGTCAGGATGCTGATTCTAACTAGGTGTTCAGAATGTATTGCAACTATTTATTACATGAACATTGGAATTTGTTTCCAGGCTCAGGTCAAGATGCTGGTTTTAACCTTTTAATCTCCTGGGAATGTCAAGGATTCCTTCCTTCTCCATTCAACATCTTGCTCCAGCTTTCACTAAAGTACAGTTAATATACTGGTGTTGGCTTTCACAGCAAATTTCTGTTAGGCTGGGCTGTGGTTCAAGTGGTCATCTTGCCTCTGAAGATGCCAGCCAATTTCCAGAGAAATATCCATAGTCACTGAAGGCCAACAATGCCCAAGGTATAGTTAATTTCTAAAATAAATTTTTAATAACTCCTTCTGCTTCATATAATACTTAGCTGAGGAAACGTTGCTCACTTCTCCCTTTTTCTTGGCTAAAACAAGTAGAAAACCTGTTGCCCCAACTCAACCTTTTGTGGCCCACAGAATTCTTCTAACCATGATAGAGGAACACAGAGTTTTGCAAGACCCATCCTGCCTGTTAGCCCCATACACAGTCACATGGATAAGGCAGGACTATCAAACTGGATTTCTCTGAGGGCTGGATCAGCAGTGTAGTTCTTGGGGGTGGGCAGATGGGATAGCCTCCTCCTGCAAAAACAGGGCACAGAGGGGCCATGTACAACACGCCGTGCTCCATTTTGGCTGGCAGAGTGCTGCAGGAGATCTTCCAGACGAAAACAGGTCTAGGAAATTTGAGGACTACCTATATAATTTTCACACCAGTCATTCCTCCAAAAGTCAAATGTGGACCTTAGCCACTTACCTCAGCTAAAATACGAATTTTGCAAAAGTTGTTAACTTCTCGCTGTTACTTTAAATTGCTTCATTAGTGACATTTTGTAATTGTTTATTTTTTGTAATTTTCTGGATAGGAATTGTATTCATATATGTATGGCGTTCTTGTATCACAAGGTGATAGAGTCATTGCCTTAATAAATAAATCATCTAGTACACTCAGACCAGTTCCATGACACTCTCAAGGAAAGTATTCAGATAAGAATGTCTTCAGGGCTTCAAAAAAAAATTTTTCACTCTTTGTTGTAGAAATAAATAAATGCAGCAGAGAAATTTGAGAATTCCCATCTAGTTCTTCTTGTGCAAATAGTCACACATCAGTAAGATTATTTCTTATCTTATTCTCACATCCCTAGATCTATTTTGATGACTTTGGTGGGTGATCATGTCTTATGGAGTCTCAGGCTTAATTTCAAATAATCATGCAAAGAATCAGCATGTATGCATCATTACAGAGGAACTAGTCAGAATGAATGAAATCAGTTTTTCAAGTAAATATTTTTAGCATTATTCAGAAGGACAGGAAAAAAAAAGAAATAAGGGAAACAGACAGGAGGATGGCTAGTTTAAAAAAACAAAGATATGCAGAAGCATACTTACTTAAGCTTTCCTTTTAGCACCTAAGAAAATCTTTTGACAGATTTTAAAGAGTTAATCATAGAAAGCTAGTATGTACTTCCTTGTATGTATACTCAAAACTAAGCTAAACCAGGTTAGGGTTAAAATAAATTTATTCGCAGGCAATATGTACTGTTAGTGTGCTGCATAAATCAAGGTTAGCAATAGGGCTAAGGAGATTTTGGAAGGGCTGCCTTTACAGCATAGCCTCAGGCTCTGTTTGAACTCTGAGCAAAACACTCTTTTTGATTGCAACAAGGGCTTCATCACATGCACAGAAACCACCAGCAAATAATCAAGCAGTGTCTCAGCTAGCCCTTCCCTCACCTTGCCTCCAGGAGGCGATGGACCTCACTGAGTAGTATTGCCTCCAATAGCACACCCCAATTCTCTAGCATTAATAGAAAATAATGTTAATTAGTCAACTGAGAAGTTATGGGATTGCTTTTATATGAATCTACTCATTAGCTTATTGCTCTGATTGTCAATACTTGTGACTTATTGTATCTCAGGAACATTTAAAAACAAGATTTGCTTTTTCTTTCTTCTAATTGTTTCTTGATTTAACATATTTAAGACTACAAGTGGATACAATTTTTTTTAAAAAAAATCTGAACTTGTTTCGGTACCCACTAGATGGCAGTGGTTGATAATACCACAAAATGGGTCATGTAACAAATATAATTCATAGTCACTGCTACTATTCAGGAGGAGGAAAAAGTCTAGCAAGTGCCTAACAGTAGGGTTTATAAATGATCCACTGAAAGGCTGGGAATATACATCTGTCTCAAAACCTCCATACTCAATTTTCACCTCAGCAATTGGGATTGCATAAAATGCAGTGATCAGATGCAGGTGATTGGTGAAAAAAGTCAGGGCTTTAAAAGAACAGCTTAATCTTCACAAAACATTACTCATATTCCATACAAATTTGTTTTTAAAAAGTCAATAGAAAAATGTCCTTGAATCTAATTGCAATTTAGACTATTTCATTCTAGCAGTTCTCCAAGCTTGGTTTTAGTGTTTAGTTTTTAATTCTGTTAGATAACATTATCATTACAGAAGTTTGGAGAAGTGCAATTCATTGGCTGGCAAAAGTTATGTAACATTCTCTATGGTCATCCTTTAATATTCTTGGATGCCATGGAAGTAAGTGGTGCCTTGTTGATAGATTATTTATTTGCCTGACAAGGTGGTGGCTTTGTATGATCTGGTGTTAATTGCTGTATGATCTGTGATGTTGATACCAGTGTGATGGCGTGGTTCACCCTGAGGATGCTGTTTTCATGTAATTGTGAACTGCTTTAAGAAAAAAAAAGTTTGATAAATAAATGTTGATTATTGTGTCAGAGAAAGTTCAGCACTGAGCTGATAGTCTTTGGTTATGTCTTTTGATAAGTCCGTAGAGAGAGTTGGAGTCTATATGTCAGTGATATGTCTAATCATTACTTGATTAGAGTACTTTACCTCTAAGAATTCTCTTGCATTATTCAATATAGCTTTGTTCTATTATTTCCAATTTCCCTGCTGAAATCATGCTCAAGGTTATCTTGAAAATAATTTCTCTGGAAATTATGTTATGTCTTTTGACCATTAGTTGTCAATACATTCTGCTAGGTTTTTTTAAAAAAACTTATATTTTATGTCACGGGTGTCAAACTCGATCACATCACAGGCTGAATCATGATATATTGCAACAATTTTTGCCTTTGCGGAGCTGGGCTGGGCATGGCCTGCGCATGACATATACTGGTACTGGTTCTTTGAGTTCACTTCGGATGTTTTGGATGGACTTCATGGGTTTCTGTGCCATGGTTTCTTCAAACTGGAGGACCTGCTAGTGCAGGGGTATCAAACTCGTGGGCCACGGGTCGGATGTGTCACGCACCCCCTTTCGGTTTAGCGAAGGGAGAAAAAGTTGTGATATATCATGTGATGATGTGACAACACGAATTTGACACCCCTGTCCTATTGTATTTGAGATGCCTTTGATAAAAAGGACGCTTGTCCTTTTGTGGGTTGAGATGTTTCTGTCTGTTAATTGCATTGACTTGCACTTTTGCATAAAATTGCTTTCATTGGAACTGAAAACCATCTTTGTTACTGCTGAACTGTAACCTGATCCCCAAATGTTGAAATACCTTTCTCTTCCTATAGTGTATTGTTAAAAGATAAACCATAGAGATCTTTCAGATGAAGATCTGTTAGTAAAAAGAAATGGTGATCATAATGTTGGTTTAAGATAAATAAAACCTAGGCTACCAGATCAAGGCTGAAAGACTTTAGATAGCCACTAGATGGCAATCAGGTCTTATCATCACCCATAGACCTGGCTTTTTCTTCAAATCTATTCTGAGCCATACTGTAGAAATTTACTCGACTTACTCAATTTACTCAAGCCAATCATTATTTCCATTATGAATCCCAATACTTGACAAGATTTTCTTGCATTGGAAAATGAGAGTGCCATCTAGCTGGTGATCGAAAAAGAGATGGGAAGGAAGACAGGAAGCTACATTCTTAGAGGAAAAACAGAATACAAAGAAAATGAATGTCAGGGGCATGATTTCTTATGGCATATTAGGTCAGCTTTAGCTAAACCAATGCCTCTGAATATTTTTCACTTCATCTTATATCAACCCTGCCAACGTGGCTAGGTCGTTGGAAGATGTGCGTCAACACATGTAGAAGGGACTAGGATAAGGAAGGCCTTGTAATTACATGTTATATAAGATATATTACTCTTTACTGGATATAAATTACAATGAGAAGCAAAACTGATGCTGCTAAGTATCATCCCTGATTCACCGGCTTATAGATTGGCAACTGTTTTTGAGTTATAAAAAACCATCTCATTGAAAATTGTACTGTATTCTGACTCCTCTTGTTTTTTGCTTTTCTCTCAGACTTCCTTATAACAGAAGGAAGTCTGATAATCTTCTTAAAGGTAAAATGTAAGCAATCTTCGTAACCTGATATTGGCAATATATATATATTTTCAAATCCCACTCCCAAAATAAAAGTATAGATGAATTGTGTAATACAGGTAGTTTTCAACTTATGAACACAATTGAGCCCAATATTTGTACTGCTAAGCAAAATATTTCTGAAGTGAGTTTTGTTCCATTTTATGACCTTTTTTTGCCATAGTTAAGTGAATCACTGCAGTTGTTAAGTCAATAATGGGGTTGTTAAGTGAATCTGGATTTCCCATTGACTTTGCTTGTCAGAAGGTGACAAAAGGTGTTAACAGGAGATACAGCAAGTGGGTTAGTTGCCATGCATCTGAATTTTGATCATGTGACCATAGGGATGCTCCAAGGGTCATAAGTGTGAAAAACAATCATAACTCACTTTTTTCAGTGCCATTGTAACTTTGAACGGTCACTAAACAAGTTGTTGTAAGGTGAGCAGAGGTGGGTTTCAGCAGGTTCTGACCAGTTCTGGAGAACTGGTAGTGGAAATTTTGAGTAGTTCAGAGAACCGGTAGTAAAAATTCTGACTGGCCCTGCCCCCATCTATTCTCTGCCTCCCAAGTCCCAGCTGATCAGGAGGAAATGGGGATTTGGCAGTAACCTTCCCCTGGAGTGGGGTGGGAATGGAGATTTTACAGTATCCTTCCCCTGCCACGCCCGCCATGCCCGCCACGCCCACCAAGCCACGCCACATCCACCAAGCCATGCCCACAGAACCGGTAGTAAAAAAAATTGAAACTCACCACTGGTGAGCACCACCTGAATAAACAAGCAGAGGGTTTTAAGGCTATAATGTATAATGTACATTGTTTGATTTAAAAAAAACCCAACAACTTTAAGTTGCATGAATAAGAGGAACTGTGTATATTTGTTTGTTTTTTTAAAAAAATAGTTATCTTCATGCCATATTGCAAATTGCCTTTCAAACTAATATAAGTTACAAACACAATTTCCAGTATGACATGATAACCACCTGGTAAGGCAAGTGTCCAATACAGACCAAGTAAAGAGCTTCTATCCTAGCTCTTATAAGTTTGTATCTTATAGTATTTTTCTCTTAAGAAATTATAAATTAAATATTGATCTATAAAAATGAATTGTTTGTGTGCATTCCCTTCCAGTCAGACAAACACAATTATTAAACTGATGGGCATATCAAAATTTTATCTCATTGCTTTGTGAGGTGGAAGGACCTATACATATATACACACATACGGATAATACTGTGTGAGTATAATGTGTATATATGTACAGGTTTGAAATTACTCCAGAAAATCAGACTGTATTCTGTACACGTTTAACATACGGATAATACTGTGTGAGTATAATGTGTATATATGTACAGGTTTGAAATTACCCCTGAAAATCAGACTGTATTCTGTACAGGTTTAATTCAATGCAGGGAGAAAAAACATTCCATTTCCAGACTAATCCTCAGATTACAGGTTGCCTGTAATCGAAATAACCATGTTAGCTCAGAATTCTGAATTATATTCTCAAAACATCTAGAGGGCATGAAGATAATATAAATTGGTTTAGAAATGCAGTATATTACAGCACTCTGCTAAAACATTATTCTTCCTTTTTTGACAATTCTCATGATGGGATGCCAAATTCTTGAACTTATTCTCATTGTGAGCTCATAAAAGTATTCATGAGACCTGTCTTTCATGTGCCATTATTCTCGTAATAGTCTGCTGTTCTTTTCCTTCCCATAATTCAGTGAAATTCCAAAGAAAACATCCTGGGCATTTTCAAGGCAAAACGCATGCAATGCCAAAGGAGTTTCAGATTGTTGGATAAAAATAATAAAAAGAGAAAACCGCTTTGCTACTTTTAAACAAAAGAAAATCAGAAGTACTTTATTTACATTTCCAAATAATTCAGAGCACATAGATCAGTTTATATTACTTTATGCCCAGTTCAGCTAAGGGTGATACAAACAAAAGCAAGTTCTGTGTGTTTCTGTGGACTGGGAAAGGGTATTTATAAACACAACAGCACAAGTGATAGAGTTATGTGTCTATCATTTTGTGTGAAAGACTAACATTAATAGTACATGTAATCTTTGCGCACCTTTTATTCTGCAGCTGTCAAGAGGTCAAGGAGTATAAATCAAGTTCTTATTCGGCAAGAAGGTATGTAGTTGGCACACTAGCCTGTTACATACCAGTTCCAAGTACTGTAGCTGAGCAGGCAAGGCCAAAGCTTTTGAATCCGTCAGTCAGTGGAACTTGCTTCCGAAGTTCTCTTCTGAAATGTACGGTATATGGTTTTCTCCATATATTAAAGGTAGGCTTTGGTAAGTTACTGATTATAGAATTTTCCTACATTGTTGTCTCTTTAAAATCCAGTAGTAGAGATCTTTAGCTTACAATGGTTTATGTTTTGTTGTAAGAATGTAATAGCAATTGGGAAATAAAGAAATCTGAGCTACGCTTACTTAACAGTAGATATTTGATAGTATCAAATCTGACTTTTAGAATCAGGAGTAAAATATGATTCACCAAAATTTAAAGCATGGCTCATTTTGAATAAACATACAGGTAAAGTTTTGCAGAATTATCCATAGGTATTTTTAATCCAACATCTTATTTGATAGAATAGTCTAGAAATTATCTCTAAATATCACTATATCTTCTGCTGGTGCTGCTGCTGATTTTCTTCTTCTTCTTCTTCTTCTTCTTCTTCTTCTTCTTCTTCTTCTTCTTCTTCTTCTTCTTCTTCTTCTTCTTCTTCTTCTTCTTCTTCTTCTTCTTCTTCTTCTTCTTCTTCTTCTTTAACCAGACTAACTTTTCATCTGTTTTTCTACAATCACTCTTGCACTAACTGCTGTGATATAGTTGCATTCAACAGCAGAAGCTCAACTTTAAGAAACACAGGACTTTCCCATCACACTTAACTGGATCAATAAGGAAGCTATTGTGTTGTTAGTATATCAAAAAGGAATCACATTAGTTAACTACACCTCCCCCCTCCCAAGATTAACCCAAAGAGTTTAACCTCTAAAAAACAAAGTTAAACTAACTCCATCTGTTGGTCATATCATCAGAACACATGAACCCAATCCATTTTTCATACTTATTCCAACATACAAAAGAGCACCCTCCCCGCCCCCAATTTTTTCCCCCATAATACAACTCACTGCCAAAATCTGGCAGTACAGAACACATATCTAAACATTAATTATCTGAGTTGGCCAAATATACTTTCTGCTACCTGATTTTTGTTCTGGAGAAGGACTAGTGACATCGCAAAGTTTGCCAGGACTATGCTAGTGCAAAGGCTTAAGGGATACTAGGCACTCTCTGGGAAAAAAAAGTGATTGATTGCAAACTGAATATGAATCAATAGTGTGACAGTTCCACAAAAAACAAAAATTAATCAACAGAAATCTATCATGGGACATAGAACTTAGAGATTATATTCTGAGTGGCTTAGTTTTTATCTTGAATATTGTGTGTAATTCTGGGCATGACACTAAGAAATTAGACATGATTAACAGAGAGCAGGGGTGTTAAATTGGCAGCCCATTGGCCAGATGTGTCACATGCATGCACGCCCACCATCGCTCCACAAAGGCAAAAAACATCACAATATGTCACAATATGTCACAATGTGTCATATGACACAATCAAGTTTGACACCCATGATGTAGAGGAGTATCGATGTTTTAGGAGTTCCAATAGGGGCAAATTTGGTCGTGCAATGATTCCTGGTGGTCAATGTAACTGGAAATCCAAATACAGGATATATATTGTGCAAAATTAGAGATCTCGCCCCTCCAAGACGGAGGATGGAACTCAGGTCAAATCCAATATCTTGGGTCATGACATAATGTAACATCTGCATCTCACTGCTCAAGGGTTTAAGGAGAGGTGAACGTAAACATCTTTCTGATAACTGTAGACTTCTCTTCTTGCAACCACTGAGCACCTGATTTTTCCCAAAGCTGTTGTACTTTATCTAATCATCTAAAATGAGAAGGGATGTGAATTCAATTCCTAGGAGAAGACTTGAGCCCCATGGAATAACATCTGGCTACCCATGCCTGAGGAATCCCAATTAAGACAAAAGCAGTCACCTGGCGCCTCTTGTGGTCAGTGTGATGGACTTTTCCAGCTTAGAAGGTAATCTTCTAAAGAGAACAGGTGGAAGGAGATGAAAATAATCACTAATATTTATGGATAAATCTTCATTAGCTGATTTTTATATATAAATATTTGATGCTTACATATAATTTAATGTCAAGATTAAAAGTTATAAATAGTTGGAAGTCAAGGAAGTTCCATTTATTTACATGTACCATACCTGAAGTCTCCTGGAACCAAAAATGGGGTGCGAGGGCAGGCCACACACACACACCCGCGCTCCCCCCCATGCATGCCTACACTGTTACAGGTGTTATGTCTGCCTTGTATGCAGCTTTATTCCACTCTAGCATTCATCTCCATTGTTCAGTGATGCATTTCCTGCCACTCTAGGATTTATCTCTATCTGCTCCTGAGGCATTTTCTGTTCCTGTTGGATGTGTATAGTTATATTCTTGATGACTTGTATAGTGTTTTAATTGCATTTTGATTAAACAACAGTGCTGCAGAGACCTGGAAATCAGGTGGCCGGTGGTAGAGCTCAGTTGGGGTGAGGACTCACATGCCGGCAGAGAAGCCTACGCGTGCCGCCTGTGGCCCGCATGCCATAGGTTCGCCATCACAGCTCTAGAGATTCTTCCAATATTTCTACTAGTGCAGTCTAACTGAGTTTTAGTTTTACTATGAGAAAATTCTTCACACTCCGGTTGAAGGAGGATTTAAGTTAAAAAAAAACTTAATCCAGAGATCATCAAGTTTTTAAAATTTGAATTGGAGAAAAATTATTGTTTTCCTTTCCCTCTCTTTAGCTGCCTTCTCATTATTAAATAACTCACCCACCAGGTATCAGCTCCCCAAGGCACCTATTTTCGTTAACTTATTAAACTGGTTGCATAGACTATAAACAGCAGGAGCCCATTGGGCACAATGCCTCTTCTCCATTATACATTCGGTCTGGACTGCCATTCCACAACATATCAGTATAAAGGAGGCAAGGACAAAGAAGTAGATTCTTTTCATTTCAGACAGACTGGGGCTGTTTTTGGTGATATAATTCTTTTTTAACCAATTCCAAGTTAAAACTAAGATGAGATAGAAATAAGCATGTCTTTAAAGCAATAGTAATGGAATACTACACAATATGGGAGAACTGGTATGACTGGATTGAGAACAGAAAAATGGAAAAGAAATAGACAAAATAGAAGTAGAATTAAAATGTATAGTAAAAATGTATAGAATGTATTTGAATTGGAATGTTACGGTATGTAAATGGTCGCAGTTATGCATAAGATGTGAGTAAGATTTGTTTAATTGTAAAAATGCAATTAAAAAAATAGTAACAACAACAGTACAACTTAAAGTATATGTTGTATTTTTGTAGATGAGGAGACAAATCCTAAATCAGATCTATTTTTAGATGTATAAAATAGAATGATTTATTGTAAACTTTCCATTCAAAAAGAACCATTGCAAAATATCGGGGGTGAAATTCTCCCAATTTGGACCGGATCGCCCGATCCAGTAGCGATGGCGGTGGGTGGTTCAGAGAACCAGTAGCAAAAATGTCTGCCATGCCCAGCTGAGCTGCTCAATCACTAGAGGCTTTTTTTTTTTATTTTTAAAAGCATTTTTTAAACAACCTCTTCAGCCGAAAAAAATGCTTTTAAAAGTAAAAAAAAAGCCTTTGACGATCGCGCGGCTCAGCTGGAAACCTCAGAGGCTTTTAAAAGCATTTTTTTCTATAAAAAATGCTTTTAAAAGAAAAAAAGCCTTTGACGATCAGGCAACTCAGCTGGGATCGTCAGATGCTTTAAAAGCATTTTTTTTACAACCTCTTCGGCCGAAGAGGTTATAGAAAAAATGGTTTTAAAAGTAAAAAAAAAAAAAAAGTTGGCCATGCCCACCCAGTCACATTACCCCCATCACCACCAGCAAGCCATGCCCCCAGAACTGGTAGTAACAAATTTTACATTTCACCACTGGGATATGTATTCTTGTGTGTTCATGTGTGTGTGTACATGCATTCTGATTTGTTACACTGTCAGTCAGATGTTTAGACTGGATTTGCCATTTTATTCACTATCAAGTTTTTCCCAAGGACATTACTATTATTACTTATGTAATTACATTTATTGGCTGCTCAACTTCAGTAGATTCTGAATGGCATGTCTGTATTCCCATGGAACCCCAAAATAAGAACACCATGAAAGAATTCAAAGCCATTACAATTTGGAACTCCACATCAAAGTTACTAGGAAAGTCATTCCTCAGCTGAATAAACATTATGGGGTGGGGGTGGGGACAGAGATTATCCTCTATCCATGGTTTTTTTATAGTTACTCTTCCTAATTGTCTTGCTGCTACCTCATACACCAAATATTCAAGAAAGCTGACATGGTAAAGTTATATACAGCATTGAAGTGACCTCTTTGCAATGAGGATGCTTATCTATCCAATAAAGCCCTAGACAAATGACAGTGACAGCTGCCTGGCAGCATTCACTTTGAATGGAACAGGATTGTCAGTATCATGATAGCATATAGCATCAAGACAAACATCTCAAAGCCCATTTTGGAAAAGGGAATATTCTTTTCTTGGTTGCAGAAGTAGTTTAGGATGCAAAGTTTTCTTCTTATGGGATGCATACCTTTTTGGCTTGCTCTTGTTATAGGAATCTTCTGAAAGCTCAATGATTTAACCAGATGTTAATAGTTGGCAGCTACAAAACAAAATTTGGGTCAGCAGAAGCAGCAAAAGAAAGAAAATTATGGGGGGAAAGAATTCCAAGGATCAAGGAGAAGAAAGCACAATGCTAAAGAAAAGCCAGAAGCTACCTCTTTGGGAAGAAACTCTTCTTTCTGGAAAAGATCCCAAAACACTGTTAAAGCGTGGGCTGCACTATGTCAGTCTGAACCTCATCATGAAGGGGATGATAAAGACACCTAACTTTTTATGGGGACTACCACAAGTCCAGAAATTGAATCTTTCACACAACCGACTGGTGGCCCTTCCTCCCGCTTTGGGGAAACTTGAACAGCTGGTGGTCCTGAACTTGTGTGGGAATCGCATAAAGTCCCTGCCTAAAGAGATTGGACTGCTTAGGAATCTGAAGGTTTTGTTTGCCAATATGAATTGCTTGACTGAAGTTCCGTTGGAGCTTGGACACTGTAAGAAGTTGGAAATTTTGAGCCTCTCACACAATTACATCTCTTGGTTCCCTTCTAGCATTGCAGAACTGGTCAACTTAAGGAAGCTGAATGTGAGCAACAATCGGTTTGTTTATATTCCCATGAGTGTGTTTGCGTTGAGAAATTTGGATTTTTTGCATGTAGGCTGCAACAAACTTGAAAACATTGGAGACAGTGTCCAGTTTCTAAGCAAACTGCAGATCCTGATTGCTGACTCTAACAACATTCATGCATTGCCAAGGTCTATCTGCTCAATCACTACTCTCGAATTGCTAAATGTTGATTACAATGCTATACAAGCACTTCCATATGAACTTTATTTGCTAAATCGATTGCCCAAAATTGCTTGGAATCCTCTGGATAAGGGACTTCATATTTTGCACAATCCTTTGTCAAAACCATTGCCACAAATTATAGACGGAGGAATAAATGCACTCTACAAATACCTTAAAGAGAAAAGTCAGCTTGCATAAATATATACCTTGGTTTGGAACAGATCTGGTAGTAATGCCTCAATTCTGCCATTTATTTTTTTCTGGTCAATGGCTTTTAATATACAAAACAGATACTGGAATACAGTTATAATTGGGTTTTTTTCTGGAAACAGGTACATTGTCTATGGAATATTTTTTTTTCCTAAATAAATGTATCCTTTGAATACTGATGTAGGAGTCAGAATAACTCTCTCCAGTAATTTAAATATTTATCTGTATTTAATTGTCAATTAAAATAATAGCAACAGGATTTTAAATGTTTTTTCTTCTTCTGTAAGGCTTCACTGGTGTTATTTTAAAGGGCATGAACTGAGCTGTTATGCAGTTGTGACTATAACTCTTATTCAATATGTTATGCATACAACTCACATATATATGCCATTGCTACTGAAACACCAAAAACTAGAAGATGAACTGGTATTCTAGGAAGCTTTACTGGTATATAGTCACTGAGTAATTGTTATTGTTATATCACCTGTCATGGTTTGCACTTATTCTATTCTTCTAGTTCATTAGAAAACCAGCTTCCAAAAATCATGATAGAATTAAGTTTGCTGCTAATGAGACAAATGTCCACATTCAAAACTACTAAGAATTGCAAAAATAGTTTTAAAACTCAATACAACAGAAATTGGCATGATGAGAGAAACAGTAAGAGACACCACAGAAATGTGTTCTGTTGCAAATACTAGGTGGAATCCACACTTAGTTGCATGAGATTTGAGCAGTGGGGTCATTGCATGTTGTGATGCAGCTTATAGTACTGAAAACCAACTGCATTTGTTTCCACATAACCCTTTCAAGATTTTTTTTTTTAATATGAGCTGCAAATTATTTTTCCTGTTCTTTGCCTTCATTTCCCTTAATTGTGGTATGGCTTGTGCATAAAAAATATCCCAGGACAAGTCAGAGAGATGTTAAAGTACTGTAGAGATCTTTTTATGCTTTAGGCCTGGACACCTGTAATACAGTTCTTATATTATACAAACTG
Source organism: Arizona elegans (assembly GCA_022577455.1). Classification (NCBI taxonomy): domain Eukaryota; kingdom Metazoa; phylum Chordata; class Lepidosauria; order Squamata; family Colubridae; genus Arizona; species Arizona elegans. The sequence goes on from JAKOOJ010000002.1 coordinate 42,147,367, forward strand.
ATTCATGGGATTATTTTGTGGCAGCATAAAGAATACTGTAAATAATTACCCGGCCTGATTCTTTCATCCACTAACTTTCTTAAATCTCAAGTAGTAGCCATTCCCACGTTCAAACATCTAAGTAAGGAAGATTAAGGGGAAAAATTTAGTTGTGAATCTACTTCTGTTGATACCCAAATTAATCTACCTGGGAAGGCTGTGAATATGAATACAGTAAAAGCCTTGGTAATGATGTGGTGTTATCTGTACATTGTATCATCATTCTACGAAAATGCAATGCACTCTTCAAGTATTTCCATTTTTATTCCACTGTGTTTTTCTCACCTGTCACCAATACAGAATAACCTCCCAAGGGCTGACATTAGAGTTGAAATCCTGACAGCTTTTTAAAATAAAACTTTGCTTCAAAAACAAAACTCTGTAACTGTGAAATGCACTTTCAAAACACTAGTATTAGCAGTTTTAGCTATTTCCCTGTGTGAGATGCAGCAGTGCAGAGCAAAGGGTACTGACAGATAATTTGGGACTAACAGCATATTCAAAGATAAGCAGCTGCCTAGTTTGCAGAATTTGTAAACTTGATTTGTATCTTACTTGGAGTTATATGTGTAAGAAAATTCATTCTAAATATGCATATATCAGTTTGAATTCTGTGGATGCTATTAAGAAAAAGAGAAGGCATACAACAGGTATAATAGTCATATTTGACTATTATCTGGAGATTAAAAAATAAACCACCCAATTAATCAATAGGTTAGACATCAAAGCACATTCAGTTCTGAATAAGTTATATTGTTATTAAAGTGATTAGTTGCTTAATGAAACAAAATAAACTGTGTATTTTGTGATTCACTTAAGAACCATGATAAAATTAAGACATTTCAGTTCTATTTGTTGCAGAGTAAAATATTTTACTGTGTGCACAGCTGAAGTCATACTTAAAAACACTTGCTTTCAGTGGGACCCTGATTTCTGCTTTACACTTTTTATTAAAACATAGGTACCTTGCAGCTTTGGATGCAGAGGATACATTGAAATAAATACACAAGGCAATAGAACTGTGTTGATACTTGATTTGGAGATTTGATTCAAAAGTGATTTGATAGATTCAAATGTTCAGTTTGAACTGAATTGAATATCAGAATCGATCCTGATGCAGTTTCAAAATTTCACAGGTTTTTATATATGTGCAAATGTATTTTTTCACCTATGACAGTGGTTGAGCTGTCAGTCTATAATTCACTTGTTCTCAGCCCAGGGTTAATGAGGAAATAAAATGGAGATTCTTATACCTTGAGCCTATAGAAAAATGGAGGAGACAATTCTGACAAATTAATAATGAACCATATAGATCGCATTTAGGACAGTTGAAAGTATGGATCTGATACATTTTTCAAATAGATTTAAAATTTTAAATCAAATATTGAACATTTGAATTAGATCAAACCTTTTTCACACACTGTCAGCCCCTCAAAGTAGACTATTGTTGTAGGATATCATAACATAAATGAGAAAGCCAGGCCAATGGCAATTTTGACATTCCTTCCCATTTTTCTGTGACAAGCTGATGTTTTCACAACAATAGGTAGTTGTTGCATAGCATCTTCAAGACTACCTCACTGCTTCTTTGTATATACCCCTACAAAGTAGTACATTTAATACTGGGTGGAAAATCTGAATATCCGTATGAATACAAACTTGAATAACCATTTGTAGAGGCTAATGGGATAAGATTAAGCCCTAAAAGTTTGGAGCATATTTTCCTAAGACTAGGAAGACCCAGTACTATGAAGCTCATGCTCAGTCAGACTAACTGATCTCATGAGGTTCTGGTGGGAAAAAAACCTGGAGAATGGAATGCTGTGATATCACCTTATGGAAGAAAAAGTAAGACATAAATCTAAAAAGAAATATACCCCTTTTAAATAATTTACTCAGGGAAACTCCAAAGCTATCCTATGAGGAGTATTAGCGTTGAAAAAAACAGAAGTGATGGCAAGAGTATATTGAATATTCTATTGTATGTCAGAATTACAACTAATTTGAAGATTAATGATTAAGTGATCTTATTTGAAACAAATACTGAGATGTCAGGTCTTTTAAGCAGTTGTGAATTGTGTGTATGAGTCAGCCTTTAATACTTTAAATTCTTGTGATATATACCACTTCTGTGGGAGGAACTATCTATGCATCAGTAAATAAGAATTAGATCATTGCAATTAGTTCTGAGGTTAGTCACATTTCAGTTTGTATAGATTTTTAAGAAAAAAAACGTACTCTGAGAATGTTTAGGTTCTGTTTCACAAGATAAAAACCAGCAGATGGTATAAGGGAAACATATCCAGATGGAAAATGAACATTAATAAAAATCAAAATATGTTGGGGGTGTTGGGAGAAAAAGAGAGTATAAAATAGAACAATTGAAAGCAGTGGTGATACTGAAAATGATGGTACTTTTCTTGTCCTAATAAAATTATTAGGTATGAATGAACTGGTTGATCTACCCCAACATGATACTTTTTTCCCAGGAAGGCAGCAGAATTTATTTTCTTCAGGGAAAAAGGCGTGCATATTTTGTGTCTGTGAGGCACCTGCTTCGTCTCATTCTTGTTTTTCTTTTGTAGTACTTTCAATTCAATTCAATTCAATTCTTTTGTAGTACTTTCAAAAATTTTAAAGAAGTTTTTGCAAACACTAAAGAAAGAGGAGAAACAAAGGAGAAACGTTATTTGCTTTTGGAAGAGAAGTGGTTACCTTGGTTCATGAAACAGCTTTGAGGGGGTGATGGGTTTGAATGGTTGGCCGAAGCAAAACAGCCCTCAAAACTTTAAAACCCATTTAACTGGAATAAACATTATATCATTTTCTGGCCAATTTCTATTGGAAATACAAATCCTTGAATTCCAAATATGGCCTTAATCAAACCTCCTTCCATAAATTCTGTAGAATTTATTTCCAGATGCACATACATAATTATGTGCAAAATCCAATTAGATTTGCAAAGAGGCAAAGTATCTCTTTTGCAACCTATTTTTAATCTTTGGGATTGATCTGTATTTTATGTTTGTCCTGTTGTCCTGTTCTCTAGGAGGCATCTTATATAGGGCAATAGATTTGGGGTTTGGTTGTAGCAATAACTATGTCCAACATTACAATACTATAGACACAACATAGATAGATACAAACATCAATAGCAGAACACATTATTGGATACCACCCAGAGTCAATTACTTGACAGCATTCTTAGAGAGTAACACAAAACTAGATATATGTCATTTCTGTTTTCATTCAAAAAAAAGAGGTTTTGATTTCATAATTTACTCACTTTGATCTATACTCAAACACCTTTATATCAATATAATGAAAATGAATTCCTCAGTTTTACAACTCTCAAACGCTTCATGCTAATCACAGCAATTATTTAGTAATCTTGTAATTAAATATGACTATTATTTCTTGTTGTTTTTATGGATATTTCACATAATTGTTCCTTATTTTAAAAAATGACAGATATATTTACCCAAGCACCTGCAAAGTGCAAGATAAGTAATTTTGTGTGTGTGTGTGTGTATGAGCTCCTGGTTCTGCTCAATTAAGCTTTAGCTCCCTTGATTTCATTACAATTTAAGGAGCATAACTTTATGTTAAATTGCAGCTTAATCAACAGAGAGATCCTTTAGCATATAAACAAAAATTGGATTTCAAATTTCTTGCTTCCTTCAATATATAGGATATTGAAATTCCATTTCTTACCAAAGAAAGAATTTGAATGTTTTAAGTGATCTTGGCCTAGTTATATACTCTTAGCCCTAGGAAGAAGGTAATGAAAAACCCACTTCTGAAAAACCTTGTCAAGAAAACTTCAGAACTTGTCCAGGAGGATCTTCAAAAATTGGACATGACTGAAAAGAAAAAAATTAATAAAAGAATATAAAGCAAATATTTATATCCCATCACAATTATGCATTTCCCATAATTTTATCATCCCATTTAGTTCTAAAATAATGGTGAAATTATGAATTACTTTGCTTTCTCCTAAATATAACTCTTATGGCCTGATCTGATTCCTTAAGGCAGGAACAATAATTAGGCAGTTACAGAATTATCTACAATAGCTCAGGCCCAAAGATAGAAGATGAGCCAGAATCAGACACTGTAGTCTCTTCCTTCTGAATTGTTGAGAAAGGTGTTGGTATTGAGTAAATATCACATAATACAGAGACACTGAATTTCTTCTTTGCAAGAGAAACCACACTGGGAATGATGGTCTACTTAAGGGTAGTTCAGCATGCTGAATAACCTTGCAATTAGATCAAGCTTAATGAACATTTGCTGAGTTAATTCTGTTAACTTAATACATGTGCATCACTTTGCAGTCAAATGAGCTAACTCATATAGTAACTCCTAAACTCTGTTAATGCCAATATACATTTTTGGCACTCAAATAAGAAAAAAATCCTTTTTTGTTGCTGTCATTAAATAATTCTGATTTTTCTTCTATTCACATGTAAAAGTGTTAATAGGCTTTGCATTTTATTCCCTGCTGAGTGGAGCAGAATATATTTAGCTGCAAACTCTTATTAGTGATGTGAATAGATGTTTATAATTTGGTTTTATGGAGTGTGTCTAAACAATATTTAAAATCTTGCAAATTCTCAAGGGAAATGGATTACAGGTAGTTGTTGACTTACATTCAAAGTTACAACAGTGCTGATGAAGGGATTTCCAATTTACAGCTGTTGCAGTGCCCCCTGTGTGATCACATGACTGAAATTCACACACTTTGCTGGCTATTCACTGTTCCAACCACAGGGGTGCTTCAACCCCCTCCAAGTCCAACCACCTATCTTCCCCCCTTCATGCCCTTTTGGTTCACTGTATTCTGTGGCCCCTACCACCCCAGCTGACCTTTGCTGTCTTTTTGCTTCTGCTGCTGACCAATCATGCCTGCCTGGCCCTTTGCAAGGTAGCTGATGGCCATACAAGGCTTTCTTCCCAAAGGTGGCACTGCACTTTCCTCATGAGACCTGATGACCTCATATCACCAGTAGCTGCTTCATGAAAGTCCAGGTTGGGCCCACCTGATCAGCTGTGGGAACAAGAAGACAATGAAGGTCAGCTGTGATGGTAGAGCACAGAGTAATGGGCTTCAGAATGCAGGGTGCCATAGATGACTATGGTTGAGACTGGGATGGGGTGGCTGTGGCTTTGTACCATGCTGCTGGGTCAGCTGAGCCTAGGATTTGCTGAATCCCCTTCTTCTTGCAATTCCAGAGCCACAGCACATCAGAAAGCCCTTAGTTCCAAGCTACTGTCCCGGGCTTCACACTGTGAAGCACTTCATGCTGCACTGCAGGTCAGAGACTTCTTGGGGGTCACAGAGCCATGGCACATCAAGAAGTCCCTTTCCACTGTAACCATTAGATCAGGGTAGGGCTGAGCTTGGTGCTGTGCTATGGCTCAGGGGCTTCTTGCACTGCGAGAGCTGTAGCATGCCAAGAAGTCCTTTTTGCAGCATGGCTGGGCCGGGCTGGAATGTCTGTCCTTTGTACAATGCTGTAATTCAGGAGTTTCTTGTAGCCCCAGAGTTGTGATGTGCCAGAAAACCCCTGACCTGCAGCATATTCTACCCCAACCACCGTGAACTTGTACAGTACTACAGCATTCCTTCCCACAACTCATGCATGGCCTATGCTGAGCCTTCCGGGGCCTCCCCCACCACCCTGCAGCCCTCCTATCCTTTACTCTTTACATGGGATCCCCTCCACTTCCTGCTTAATCACCCACAAACTTGGGTCATTGGACTGCCGTAACATCATGCTTTATGACCACATTGCTTAGTGATGGAAATTCCGATCCCAAATGTGGTCATAAGAACTACCTGTAATAGTATTTTTTATTTTAAAAAAAATGTAATATTAAATTACATGGTTTATCCATACATTTTAAATTCAGTGTTTCCCTTCTCTGATAGAAAACTCCCATTTCCCAGATGAGTGGAAGACTCCATCAGCAACACTGAAGAAAAGTCTACTGTTAGGTTACTTCCTTGTGTAAATGGAATGCTAGCAAGCTACTTTGTTATTTGCTTTAAGGAGACCATCTCTGCTGATTTCATTTCACTGCCTAATTAACAATAGACAATCCTTTTGTCCAAGACCTTCCCTTAATGTTTGAGTGATATACTGGGAATGTTTATCCAAATCAATGCAAAGAAATAGTTCAGTGTAAAAACTAACTATGATTTGTTTTAATATCAATTTAGGATTAAGTTGACAGTAAAAGTAAGAAATGATCTAATATGTTTAATGATTATTTCCCTTCTGTATCATTTAGAATTAAAATTCAATTGCAAATTTGGAAAAATTCTAGAAATCTTATGCAAGATAAAGAAGGTAGAAGATACCACACACAACACAACACGTATGCATGTCTCAAATAATACACTGATGACAAAGCAAAAGATTCAGGATTGCTGGACATGCATTCAACTTTCCCCACAGTTTTAATATTATCTGCCAACCCAGAGTTTGAGGATACAAGGATCACTATGGGGAGTACAAAGATCAATCTTATATGAACACACTTCATCTAGGCCTTTAGACTTGTGTAATATGCAAACTATCACAAATTCAAATCGTAACATCCCCATACAATGGGGAAAAAATGCTACTAAAAACTCTGACAAGGAGTGCTACTTCATGTTGATAGCACTAAACTAGATTGACCAAGAGCCTTTCTTAGTATAGGCAGCTTTCTAAGTTCCCTTTGGAGCTACTTTAGGATGTCACCCAAGGCTACATGAGGATGCTGCTCATGTTAATTATAGCTACTTCAGTCATGCATTTGTTTGGTACACAGTCCCTAGAAACTAGGTATGCTGTTTTCGAATGTCCTTAAATTGTTTGCAAGTAAACAAATTCTATTTCAGAGTCAACTGGTATGCAACTCTATAAATAGTGTTAGATGCTCGCTGATCAAGCTCTAAGCAAGCGTTGCAAAAGAATCTCCTCACAATTACAAATTAATTAATTCAATTTTGATTAACATATGCTATCTCCCTCTGCATACTTCTCAGTGCATATCAACCTTGTCCATTTTGCAATACAGATCGGATCCTTTCCTATCTGGGAAATAAGAATGTTCAATATACATTTTAAATGTACTAAGAATTTATTCAATGCCAAATTGTACAAATATATAGGTACCTTGGAGACTATTAATTTAAGCATCTATTTATTTACAGCAGTCTAAGCATGTTTGTATGGCTATATTGCAGCCTGTCAAAAGAATTGTGATACCATCTAAAATGTGTCCTCTCCTGACTGTTACTCAGTAGATTAACATAATATTTTAGTTTTATTAAAGGATCAATAAAATTACATATAGGCTAAACAATTTGAAGACTTTTGCTTCTTTACATATATTGATTTTGTTCTGGATAAATTTATCTTCTCTCTAGTCTAAAAGCACTAAATAGGACGTAATCAATTGTCTGCAGCTGATAGGCCACTCTGACTCTGAAAAGCCTAATCTAAATAAACTCATTGGCAGTTCCTTTTTCAGTAAGTGCTGGAAATACAATTCTTAGGAAATACTTTCTTCATGGTTATTCCACAGTGAAAAATCCTTCTAGCAATAGAGTTGAGGTTTGTTTGTCATGTGCCATTTTGACAGTGTCATCCGATCCCATGGCTACCATTTTGCTAAATTACATATTGCAAGCTGACAGCCTGACATCAGTAATGGGGGTGGGTGGGAAAGAGGGACCAGTGCTGGTGGGGATGCACGGAGGGAACTCAGAGAAATTGAAACCAAGCAGTACCATCCTGTGGGAAGCACCAACCATCTCAAGGTCACACCAAAAGAATGTGGAGCTGGAGAACACAGGGACAATTTCCTAAACAATTTATTAACACCTGATTGGTCATTGACTGATAACCAGGGGGTTGGCCAGGAACAAGGAAAAGTGAATTGTATCTTTTGTGTGTGAAAATCTCAGATGCAGCTTTGCCTTTTCTGTAACCACTTTGGCTACCGAACTTGGTTATTTTTGCCAAGAATACTTTTGGTTAATCATGGGTCAGGAGTTTTTCTTTCCTAACTGACCAAGTTGGGACTGTTGACATCTGTTTTCTTGTCTAGAGCCTGAATCGTTCATATTGACAAGCTTGGGAAGGCAAAGGTTAAAAGAAAAGGCGCTGCATCATCAGAGTTTGATGAAAGGAAACCAAGTTCAGAACAAATATTTCTCAAGATCTGCCTCAATTGAACTGACAGAATATACTATCCAAGTGCTTTCAAATATACCAGAACCGCAAAGAAATAAAATTCGCCAGCCATTCACAGGGTTTTCTTTCTTTCTTTCTTTCTTTCTTTCTTTCTTTTTTGTTCATAAATGTATCCTGGCAAACTGGGCCAGCTAAGCAGCTTTTGCATTCAAATCTGTCAATCACACCTCAAGAAAGGAAGTTATGATCAGCAGGTGGGCCAACAGGCCAGGAGTTGACAATCAATCATGCTGTGCGGCATGATTGAGTCTTGTACATTTCTAAATGGGAGAATTCAACCCACATAGGGAAACTCCGTATAATACAATCTTTCTTTTCTACAACAGTGCTTACATTAGTCAGTGTTATAAACTCATCTACTCTGAATCTATATGTATAGCATTTTATATATATTTTAAATTATGTATCTACGTGTAAGATAAACAGTAAAATTGTCTTCTCATGCAGTTTGAACACCCAGTGACTATCCAGATGTATATAATTTTAATATAAAGTGCAAAATATTAATTCAAACACACTAATTTGTTTTGAAATGTTGGAAAGCCACATTAACCCCAGCAGAATGCTTTGGGGGATATAAAAATAGATGAAACTGATGGGTGAACAAAACACGTATTCATGAAAACATTCAGAATCATTGTAGCAAGTTTGAATATCTATTACCTACTATGGACATTATCTATTTACCCATAAGCATCACATATTTATTATATGATTGTTGAATCTTGCAGCTTTATTCTTGTCCCTTCCACCATACCACACATCCATCCATATATTCATATCTTCCTTCTTTCTCTTTCATTCTTTCCCAGGAAAGAAACCACTCTAAACAACGTGGAAGAAAATTTACTTACTATTTCTTTCAGCAATTCTATCCCAGGTTTATCAGAATGCTTTTATTATGTGATTGGGAAGCAGGGGTTTTGGTCACAATCAGTTGATTGTTCATGATTATTATTCTCCACTGCTATTAATAATAGGAAATATAGTTGTTTCTTCTTTGTTACTGCAATCAGAGGCTTCAGGGCCACAATTGTGTTCTCAATATCTTCATCTTTTAGATTTTCATGTTAAGAAGTTTTGAGACTGAAGAAGAAAACACGTATTTAATAAAACTATTTAATCAATTTTAGTGAATTGAAAGAAAATACAGATAGTCCTTGAGTTACAACAGTTCATTTTGTGACCATTCGAAGTTACAACAGCACTGAAAAAAGTGGCTTAAAAGACCATTTTTCACACTACTGACCATTGCAGCATCCCCATGGCCACATGATCAAAATTCAGACGCTTGGCAACTGACTCATATTTATGACAGTTGCAGTGTCCTGAGGTCCTGGAATTACCTTTTGCAACCTTCTGACAAGCAATATCAATGGGGAAGCCAGATTCATTTAACAACTATGTTATTAACGTAATAACTGCAGTGTAACAACTATGTTACTAGCATAACTGCAGTGTATGACACTCAGGTGCCACACTGTTCACACATAGATATGTATATGTAAAATAAAATAAAAGACTTGAAACAAAAAAAAAACATAACAAATGTGGCAAGAAAAGTCGTAAAATGGGGCAAAACACATTTAACAAATTTCTCACTTAGCAAGATAATTTTCGGCTCAATTGTAGTTGTAAGTTGAGGATGACCTGTAATATACAATGGACCTTATAACTTAAACTTTATTATGTAACAATGGAAATAAACCAGTGATGAAATCAAAAAATTTTTACTACCGGTTCTGTGGGTGTGGCTTGTTGGGCTTGGCTTGGTGGGCGTGGCAGGGGAAGGATACTGCAAAATCTCCATTCCCACCCCACTCTGGGACCAGCCAGAGGTGGTATTTGCCGATTCTCTGAATGACTCAAAATTTCCCCTGCCAGTTCTTCAAACTGCTCAAATTTCTGCTATCGGTTCTCCAGAACCTGTCAGAACCTGCTGGATTTCACTCCTGCAATAGAAAAATAGATACTCTTTGGAGATCCATTGTAAATGTACTGATTTTAAAGTGCCACACAATTATGTTATGAAGATTACATAATCCAAATGATGTTCATAATGTGGCCATGTGTTACCTCACTTCAAATCCCCTATTTAAAGGACTCTAGTTGTAGGATAACGAACTATATAAAGGGAGCATTTCAATCAAGGTTTCCTAAAACTTTTGCCATCACACCTTCTCTTAGCTTGATCTTAATGTATATACCTCCTCTAAAAATCCAAATACCAAAATGAGCACAAATGAACAATGAAAACAATACAGTGAAACTTTGGAAAAGGTTAGGGTGAATTATAATATAGTATAATATAATTAGTGAATTATATCTCTTTACAAATATAGGAATTATTTCTAAGCTTGCTGCATAAATACCAGTATATGCTAATTTCATAGAACACTATACTGGCTTCCTTCCCATTTTTTTGGAGAGTCATGGGTAATAACTATATAACTATAAATGTTACTGTTTTACCCATTCTACTAATGTATATGATGTAACAATGTAAAAAGAGCCCAGCTGGATTAAGCCATAAAGTATTCAAAGACTCTGCACACACAGGAGCCTATTGGATTGTTTGGGAAGCTCACAAGCCTGGAATGAGGACAATAGCCTCTTCAACTCTTGCTTCCCAGCATGTTGCCTTTGATCAGGAGGTGGTAAACAACCCTCAATATTAGTAGCCATTTAAAGCTTGATTCAGCATGAGCCAGACCAGTCTTCTTTTAAAGCTATCCTGATTGTCTGCCATTATCACAACTGCTGGCAGTGAATTCCACAGATAAACCAGGCCATGTTTGGAAAACAAATCTTCCTTCTGTCAATCCTGAATCTCCCAGTATTTATTTCAATAGTTAACCTTGAGTTCTGAGAGTGTGGCAGAGGGAAAAAAAAAACCTTCTTTCTGTCCACATTAATTATGCCATATATGATTTTACATATCTCTGTCATGTTTCCTGCACCACCAAGCTTCACTCCAAGTTTTGTCTCTCTTCTCAGATAGATGTTTTGGACTCCTAATAACTTTAATGCAGGGGTGAAATCCAGCAGGTTCTGACAGGTTCTGGAGAACTGGTAGCGGAAATTTTGAGCAGTTCGGAGAACTGGTAGCAGAAATTTTGAGTCGTTCGGAGAACTGGCAAATACCACCTCTGGCTGGCCCCAGAGTGGGGTGGAGAATGGAGATTTTGCAATATTCTTCTCCCAGAAGTGGGGAGGGAATGGAAATTTTGCAGTATCCTTCCCCTGACATGCCTACCAAGCCACGCCCACCAAGCCACACCATGCCCACCAAGCCACACCCACAAAACTGGTAGTAAAAAAATTTGGATTTCACCACTGCTTTAATGCCTCCCATTTTCAAGTTCTGGAACCACATTTCTCAACCTCAATAACTTTAAGATGTATGGACTTTAACTCCCAGCAATCCCCAGCATCTCCACACATTGGCTGTGGAAAATTCTGGGAACTGAAGTCCACACATCTTTGCTGAGGTTGAGAAAACACTATTCTGGAATAAGGATTCTCAATCATTTTGTGCCATGGACCCCCTTGATAGTATGATGAAACTTGCAGATTCCTTCTCAAAAATGTATTTAAAGGCATTACATAAAATATATATTATAAAGGAAACCAGCTATGCTCTAATACAGTTACCAAAAGAATATAGTAACATGTGATTTATTATTCTATTAAATCATTAACAAGATAATATTCCTTTTTAGGGATTCCTTTTTAGGTTATGAGAGTTTTAGATAGTAAAATTTATTAACAGCTTCAGAGTCTGGATGCCACAATTACTTTGTTGTCCACTACATATATTACTGACTGAAAATATAAACTTTAAAGTTTAGTAAAACTGAAATTGTCCTTTTTTCTGATCCAAGTTTATGGACTCCCTGAAATCAAGAACCCCCTGCTCTAGAATATATTTTTAAAAATATAGTAACTCTAGAATGGTACATTATACTTCATAACCCATGAAGGGGTCATATTGTTATAGATTTCTGCTATTTGTTTATTTATTTCTATTTATATCCTCCCTTTACTATGCCATTATTATATCAGCAGTTCTATTTTCATATCTCTTCCTAATAATTCCAAGTACAGAATTGTCTTTTTAAAATAGCAACTGAACCTTGAGTTGACATTTTGATCAATTTGTCTACTCTGATTGCAAAATCCTTGTCTGCTTAGTCATAGATGACATTTGGAATTGTTCTGCTAACAAATACCCTTTAGAATTCTCTATCATACATTTGCCATTTTGAAGTCCATTTACCCAGGAACCTGTTTTGCACATCTAGACTGTGTAGGAATTGTCCATTTTTATTTCTATTTTCAGGTTTTTAATCAGTTGCCATGGCACTTCTCACCAGAAAATTGAGCAAAACATTCAGTGTAGTTTTTTTTTTGAGAGAGAAAAGAGCTAGCTAAAAGCTATAAGGTTTGTGATTTCAAGAGAAAAAGAGGGCAGTGAGAATTATAATCCAATTTAGAGAAAATAATAATAAGAAAATCATGTTTTCAAAAATGGTTGGATGTAATATGTCCAGAAGTTTATTAGAATGAGTGAGTGACTGATCACAATTGCATGCTAGTATTCAGGAGTACATTGTGGCAATAAGACCAGCGAAGCATGTTACTTCTCTGACTTACTGTGTCTGCAAACTGACATTCAGCTACTTGATTCAGATTTTGGAAAGTTACTAACCAATTTCCAACATGCGTACACACACACACACACACACACACACACACACACACACTTTTAAGAAAAGGTGAAGCTTCAGCCTCAATCAAACAATCAGAATAGAGCTGGAAGGGATCTTGGAGGTCTTTCAGTCCAACTCCTATACCATTTCCTACAATTTCTGAAAGCAAGCTGTTCGTCACTGTTAGGAAGTTCCTCTTTAATTCCAGATTGCTTCTCTCCTTGATTAATTTCTATCCATTGTTTCTTGTCTTGCCTTCTGGTACTTTAGAAAATAAGTTGATCCCCTCTTCTTTGTGGCAGCCCCTCAAATATTGGAATACTGCTATCATGTCACCCCTAGTCCTTTTATTCTCTAGACTAGCCATACCCAATTCTTCCAACCATTCTACATATGATTTTGTGTCCAGGCCCTTAATCACCTTGAGACTCTAGAAAAAGTTCAGAGAAGGGCAACCAAGATGATTAGAGGTCTGGAGACTAAACATATGAAGAACGGTTACAGGAACTGGGCTAGTTTAGTTAAGAGAAGGACCAGAGGAGACATGATAGCAATGTTCCAATATTTGAGGCTGCCACAGCGAGGAAGGGTCAAGCTATTTTCCAAGGCACCTGAAGGCCAGACAAGGAATAATGGATGGAAACTGATCAAGGAGAGATTCAACCTAGAAATAAGGATAAATTTTCTCACAGTGAGAACAATCATTCAATGGAACAGCTTGCCTTTGGAAGTTGTGGGAGCTTCATCACTGGAGGCTTTTAAGAAGAGATTGGACTGCCATTTGTCAGAAATGGTGTAGGGTCTCCTGCTGGGGGTGTTGGACTAGATGACCTATAAGGTCCCTTCCAACTCTGTTAATCTGTTAATCTTAGTTGCTCTTCTTTACACTTTTCTCAATATCTTTTTTGTAATGTGGTGACCAAAGCTGGATGCAGTATTCCAGGTTTACTAAAGTTTTATAAACACTTCACATGATTTTGATTCCATGCTTCTGTTTATACAACCAAGGATTGTATTAACTTTTTTGGCTGCTGCCACATGCTGCTTATTCATGTTCAAGTGATCATTCACTAGGTCTCCAAGGTGCTTCTCACAGTTACTGTTTTTAAGACAGATTTCACCTAATCTGTACTTGTACCTTTGGTTTCTCCTCCCTAAATGTAAAACCTTGCTTTTCTCCACATTAAATTTGTTGGATAGGATTCATTGTTCAAGTCTGTTAAGATCTTTTTGGATACTGAACTTGTATTCTGGGGTGGTTCAGAGGTGGGTTTCAGCAGGTTCTGACCAGTTCTGGAGAACCGGTAGCGGAAATTTTGAGTAGTTTGGAGAACCAGTAGTAAAAATTATGACTGGCCCCGCCCCCATCTATTCTCTGCATCCCAAATCCCAGCTGATCGGAGAAAATGGGGATTTTGCAGTGACCTTCCCCTGGAGTGGGGTGGGAATGGAGATTTTACAGTATCCTTCCCCTGCCATGCCCACCAAGCCATGCCCACCAAGCCATGCCTACCAAGCCATGCCACACCCACCAAGCCACACCCACAGAACCGGTAGTAAAAAAAAATTGAAACCCACCACTGGGTTGGTTATTCCTGCCAGTTTACTATCACCTGCAAATTTGATGAGTTCCCTTTCTAGTCTGTTATCTAAGTCATTTATGAAGATATTAAAGTGTGTTGGGCCTAAGATGGAAGCTTGTAGTACACCACTGCTTCCTTCCATGTAGATGTAGTACCATTAAGGACTACTCGTTGAGTATGGTTTGTCAGCCCATTACAAATCTATCTGGTGGTGATGCTGACTATCCCACATTTTTCTAGTTCACCAAGAAGTAGGTTGTTGTCTACTTTGTCAAATACCTTGCTGAAGTCTAAATATACTATGTCCACAGCATTTTGTTGGTCTACTAATTTAATCACTCTGCAAAAAATGAAATAAGATTGGTTTGGCATGATCCGTTTTTAACAAACCTGTGCTGGCTGCTAGTTATAACTTTATTTGTTTCTATATAGTTACAGATCTCTTTTTATTATTTTTCCCAGTATCTTCCCAGGCATTGATGTTAGGCTGATTGGTTTGTAGCTTCCTGGGTCTGTTTTTATTTTTGTTTTCTTTTTTTAAAGATGGGAACTATATCCGCTCTTTTCCAGTCCTCTGGTAGTTCCCCGGTGCGCCAGGATTTTTTAAAGATATGGTACAATGGTTCTGAGATAATATCCACTAGCTCCTTCAGAAGTCTGGGGTATAATCCATCAGGTCCCTGTGTTTTATATTCATCAAGATCAGACAAGTATTCTCTTACCATTTTCTTGCTTACTTTAATTTTTATTTCTAGTCTGTCTTTTTCAGTTGTGTGTTTGTTAAGTTGGGCTATAGTTTCTTTTTCTGTGAAGACTAATGCAAAAAATGAGTTAAGCAGCTCTGTTTTCTCTCTACTGCCTGCTACTTCCTTGCCATCTTCTCTCTTTAGTGGACTGTTTCCTTGACTGTTTCCTTGTTATTTATATCTTGAAATAAACTTTTTAAAAATTATATTTGACTTTTGTTGCAAGTCTTTGTTCATTCTGAGTCTTAGCTATCTAAACTTCATCTTTGCAGATTCAGGCTATCTGCTGATATTCTGCCTTAATTATGTGTTCCTCTTTCCCATTTAATTTAATTTTATTTCAGTTTATAGCCGAAACAAATTTTATAGACCCCTTTTATTCAGCCAGTATTTAGGTCTATTTAGGATTATTTTTCTTGGAACCTGGAATAGAATGTCTCCCTGACCCTATTATATCTCTCAAACAAAACAATTCCATATAATACAAATCCTTCTAGATCTCCTGTGTGGGTTGAGGATTGTTAAGTCTGCAATTCTATTCAGAACCAACGTTTTATTGGTGAAGAATGTTATTTCAATGTAAGTGCTATAGAGCTCAGAAAATCATCTGCCACTTTGAAATGAGGTATCATTAATATACTCAATTATATAACACCAGTCCAGGATAGACCAGGATTGCCATCAACATTTTGTCCTGGTGCTTAGTGGCTGTGAGGCTGATCAAAAGAAGATAAGATTAGCTCCTGAAAGATTTTATTTTGATTCCAAATTTGGTTTTGGTTGGGGGCATATTTCCCTAAGAGAGCAATTACACAATTTGGGAGTCCTGCTAGAACATCAGTAGAAGATTTTTCCCCAGCTTTGGCTGGTGCATCCGTTAGACTCTTTTATAAACTAGGAGGTTCTAACCCCATTGACTTATCATTACCTCATCATTTAATTATATAATGCACTCTACATGGAGCTGCACTTGAAGGTGACTCAGAAGCAACAACTGATCCAAAACATGACAACCCATTTTCTAAATGGGAGAGAAGAAATTTAACAATGTGAAACCAATGTTGCAGATCAGGGGTTCTCCCTTGAGGGTGGAGACAGCAGCCAGACGTGGGTTGTGCTCATTGGTCAGAGGTTGGACTGAGCCTGTAAAATCTTCTTAAATCCTTCCCCTGTTGCTAGGGCACCCAGTTTTTTGCTCAGTCGTCAGACTGGACAGTTGTGTGGAAAGTGTTCTTTAATTCCTATTGAGTTAGGGCTATATTGCTATCTGATTGATTTTGGACTTTTGACTTTGGATTCCTTATTGACTATTCTTTGGCCTGCTGGATTGGATTAGGTGTCTCCTTCCTTCAGCAGCTCCCTGGGAGCTGCTGAGGTTTCTCTTCAGTTGCTGTCACCAACTATACGGTTAGTCAGACCTTTGGAGGAGCTTTTCGCTCCCTTTCTGGGGGAAAGGGTAGTTTTCTTGCCCTATAAGTGTTAAACTACCGTTTATGCGGTTTTTGGTGTCTGTGGAGCCTTGCGCCCCCCCCCCATCTAATTGGAATTTCATTTCTCCCTTTAAAATACCTTGTGGAGTCTCACACTTTCCTAAGTTAGCCGCTTGTCGGCGATTACATTCCCTCCTCTCGTTGCTGCCTTTGGAGCCTAATTATTACCTAAAGGTTCCCTTGGGACTCTAATTCTTTGAATGCTAGTCGTTCAGAGCTTTCTCACCTGGCAGGGCTCGAGGCTGAGGTTCGGAGCTGCGGCGGCCGCCTCCTTTTAGCTCAGCTGTTTGGCGCGAAGCGGAGCGGCGCGCTCCCTGCATTAGCCGCTTGTCGGCTTTACGGAGGACGGGCTGCCCTCTACCCTAGTGTACGCCTTTTCTAGCGTCTGTGGGGTATTCTGGTCCCTCTCCAGCTCTCCCTTACCTATTTGCGCCAAGCGTTTTGCCTTTGAGGAAGAGCCTCGCACTCTAACGGCTGTTCACTGAGACGCCATTTTGAGTCTAAGTGCTCAAGCCCTCCCTCAGTTTGCTGGAAGCCATTTTGAGGACTAGCTTCAAGGGAGGGCGGAGTTAAGAAGACTTCAGAGCCTCTTTCCCGCCCCCCCTTGCCTGTTAGAGTTTTGTCTTTGAGCATTTGAATTGACTTTTAAAGGGATATTTAGGAGGTTTTTCCTGACATTCTGCTTTTGCTGTGCTTCTCTGATTCTATTGTTCTGCTCTTGGTGGTTCCCCATCTTCTAACACTGTTTTTTTATTATTATCTTTGGGTCTACCTGCTCTGGTTGTTGTGTCTTTAATCATGCCTAAGGCGCAAGCGAAATCTAGGCATGGCCGGAGGGCCTCGGTCTGCGAGCAGTCCGAGGCTTCCTTGCGGGACAGCCAAGCTGAGGCTCTGGGCGAAGGGTTGCGGGCGCCTGCCCTCTCCGCCAAGCAACCCTCGCGACCTTCCAAGGCTCCCAAGTCACAGGGTAAACATGCCAATGAGGTGTCTAAAAGGCAGGCAGTTAATGGAACCCCTATAGGTGGGACCAGAGGTTCTTCTGAGGACTGGAGACAAGACGTCTCTTTGACTCCGGACCAAAGGTCCTTGCAGGACTGTCAAATAACGGTCCCTTCAACAGAAGTCTGGGGGTCAGCGCCCTTGCCAGGGGTTCGTTCTACAGTGGAGTCTAGCGCTCGCTTTCTCCCAACGGTTCGCCCCCCTGTCACTTCTGCTCCAGTCCGAGCCTCTATGGAAGCCGGCCCGGCCCCAGGTCAGCCTCCGGTCAGTTGGCAACCAGAGGACATTCAACGAATGATTTCAGTTGCAGTTCATCAGTCGTTGTCCACCCATTTTAATCCTGCTCCGGGGCTGTCTCCCTCTCACGCGGTCCTTTCAGAACCGGCTGCTTCTATGTGTGGGTTCGATATGGAGGATGCCATTTCTCTAGCAGGCTCTGATTCTCCATCTGTTTCCAGGGTCAGTGATCACTCCAAGGATGTGATCATGAAGTCCCAGGAGCCTGAGCTGTCAGAAGATGAGGGGTTGCCTCCGGACCAGCCTGCCTTCACTGGCCTTTTTCCCCAGGCGCTTTTTAAATCTCTGCTGTTTAAGGCGGTAAACACAGCTCAATTGGGGCCCACTTCTCTGCCAGAGCCTCCTCCATCTGCCGGCTCTTTGAATCCACTGTTTGCCGAGCAACCAAAGGCAGTGACAGCCATTCCTATGCCTCCGCTTTTCCTGGAGGTCATCCAAAAGCAGTAGTCTGCTCCCTCCTCGGTTCCAGTGCTAACCTCCACTGACAAAAGAAACTTCATTGTTTCTTCGGATCTAGAGTCCCTGCTTCAGGTTCCCTCAGTTGACGCTCCCGTTGCGGCGTTGCTCTCTTCTTCTTCCATTCCTGGTAATCCAGAGGAGGGGCTTCACCCTGAGGAATGTAGAGCAGAACAGGTTCTTCAGAGGGCCCATCTAGGTGCGGCCTGGGCCATTAAATCTGCTTCCACCGCATCGTTTTTTAATCGGACAACAATCCTGTGGCTTAAACAATTACAGGAGAAGATGTCTTCTGAGGACTCTAGGTTGAAGCAGGACTTGAATAAAATTATAGCTGCAGTACAGTTCTCTGCAGATGCCATCTTGCATGCCACTCGATTCGCAGCCAAGTCTCTGGCCTCTTCCATTGCGGCCCGCCATCTAGTGTGGCTTCGCCATTGGCAAGCCGATGCGAGGCATAAATGGCGTCTAACTTCGGTGCCTTTCTCAGGGTCAAAGCTGTTTGGCGAGCACCTGGACAAGTTTCTTGTAGAGACCAAAGATAAAAGGAAAGTCTTACCAGCTGTTTTCCGTAGTGGGGAGCCTAGGGTCTTTCCGTATCCTCCTCGGTCGCAATTCCGTCCATCGGAAGGTGGCACAGCTCCCCACAGGAACACGGGTAATTTCTACCCTGGGTCTTTAAATTTTAGGCAGAGGAATTTTCAGGAGAGACCAGCTAGGGGGAAGAATTTTGCTTCCTGGCGGCCCTTTCGAGGGGGAGGGGGTCATTCCATCCGTCGCCAGCGTTAGTAGTACCGGAGATCCTCCCATTGGCGGACGATTGGGCCTCTTCGCCAAGGCTTGGGAGGGTACTACTTCAGATTGCTGGGTCCGGGCTTCCATCTCGTCTGGACTGGCCATTGAATTTGTCTCCACCCCTCCTATGTCCTTTATCCGATGTCCTCTGTCCCACATAGCCGAACATCAGCCCACATGGACTCGGCTATCCACCATCTTTTGGCCATTAGGGCTATTCAGCGAGTTCCTCGCGACCAAGTGGGACAGGGGTTCTATTCCAGGGTCTTCCTAGTCCCTAAGTCATCGGGTGGGTGGAGACATATTCTGGAACTTAAACGTTTGAACAAATTTGTGGTCATAGAAGGTTCAAAATGCAATCTTTGTCTTCAATTCTGGGCAGCGTACGGAAGGGCGATCTCCTCTGTTCAATAGATCTCACGGAGGCTTACCTCCATATCCCCATTCGCCCTTCTCATAGGCGATTCCTTTGCTTTTCTTATGCTGGGGTTCACTACCAATACAGGGCATTACCCTTCGGTCTTTCCTCCGCACCCTGTAGTTTCACCAAGATTTTGGCGGCCTTAGCGGCCCATCTCAGACTTCAAGCCGTTCGTCTCCAGTGCTATCTGGATGATATCCTTATTATGTCCTCTTCCCATCAGCAAGCCATGTCGGATCTCTGTCTTACGATTCAGACACTGGCATTACATGGTTTCTCTGTTAACATTGAGAAGAGCCACCTGACACCCTCTACTAGGATCCTTCATTTGGGGGCTATTATTGACTCATCCCTGGGTAGAGTTTTCCTTTCCCCGGACAGACAGGCTGGCTTGAGATCCATGGTAGCTAAGGTGATGGGGGAGAGGAGGGTTTCCCCTCTATTTCTTTCCAGACTACTAGGGAAGATGGTTTCGGCCATCTCCATCGTCCCATGGGCCAGGTTACATCTTAGAGACCTTCAATGGTTTCTCTTGCCTTTTCAGAAAATGGGCAAGGGATCCTCCTGGATCAAGGTGGCAGTTCCACGGGGAGTGCGGTCATCCCTTCGCTGGTGGACATCTCCTGCGCTCTCCAAGGGCTGTCTGTTCCTAGAACCCCAGCAGGTAACGGTGACTTCCGACGCCAGCAAGTCCGGCTGGGGGACCCACTGCGGGACTCACTTCGCGCAAGGGACCTGGTCCTCCATGGAGGGGGCCCGCAGCATCAATTGGTTAGAGCTGAGGGCAATTTACCTGGCTCTTCGGGCTTTTCGACATCTGCTATCCGGCGAACACGTGCTGATTTTGACCGACAACACCTCGGCCAAGGCGCACGTCAATCGCCAGGGCGGTACTAGGTCAATCTCGCTGATGAGGGAAGCAAAGAGACTAGGCCTTTGGGCAGAGAGGCATCTGGCCTCCTTGAAGGCGGACCATATATCGGGAGTCTCGAACGTGACAGCAGACTGGCTGAGTCGCCAGCACTTAGACCACGGAGAATGGAGCCTTCACCTGCTCCTATTCCGGAGGATAGCAGTTCATTTCGGAACCCCGCAGATAGACCTGTTTGCTTCACCTCAGAACAACAAGTTACCTCATTTCTTCTCCCACTTCCCTTCCCATCAAGCGGAAGCTGTGGATGCCCTGCGCTCCCCTTGGCCGCAAGGTCTACTGTACGCCTTTCCTCCGATTCCCCTCATCCCAAGGGTGATTCGGAAACTATTACTAGAACAAGCGGAGATCGTACTGGTGGCTCCACATTGGCTGAGGAGGTCATGGTTTGCAGACCTCATTCATCTATCAGTATCTCCTCCTTGGAAGATTCCGTGTTTCCCAGATTGCCTCAGCCAAGGGTCGATTGTTCATCCGGAGCCTCAGTGGCTTCAGCTGAGCGCTTGGCGGTTGAGTGGGCAGCTATGCAGCGAGACCACATCCTCTCGGACGTGATCCATACCATCCAGGCCTCACGGCGAGCATCGACGGAACGGATTTATTCGGCTACTTGGCGATCCTTTTCCTCGTGGTGTTCATCCCAAGGTTTTTCTCCCCTTCGAGCTTCAGTCTTGCAAGTTCTTCGGTTCCTTCAGTCGGGATTGGACAAGGGTCTGTCTCCTAATACCCTCAGGAGACAAGTTGCGGCAATTTCCTCCATCCTAACATATAATTCCATACATTCATTGTCTCAGCAACCTATGATTCGCCGTTTCCTCCGAGGGGCAACCAATCTCTGCCCTCCGGTTCTACATAGGTATCCCTCTTGGGATCTTTCTCTCGTGCTGGACTCCCTTATGGGGTCACCATACGAACCGCTTGATTCGGTCAGCTTGCGTTTATTGTCTGGCAAGGTGGCCTTTTTGGTTGCAATTACGTCGGCGCGTCGAATTTCAGAACTAGCAGCATTGTCTATTAGAAATGATTTGTGTGTGTTTCATGAAGATCGGGTGGTCCTCAGATTGGATCCGACATTTGTGACTAAGATTAACTCTCCTTTTCATCGTTTGCAGGAACTAGGCTTTCCAGATTTCTATTCTTCTCCTTCTAGTCCTGTGGAGATCCGTTTACACACGTTGGATGTCCGGCGGGCACTGAGTCTCTACCTCCGGAGGACTGCTGATATTCGGCAGACAGAATCACTGTTTGTTTCTTTTCTACTGTCTTCTTTAGGACAACAAGTGACTTCTTCCACGGTGGGGCGGTGGATCCGTGCGACAATTACAATGGCTTACGAACTCCAGTCGTTGCCTCCTCCTGCGTTGGTCACGGCTCACTCTACCAGAAGTGCCGCGACCACGGCGGCTTGGACCTCGAAGGCTTCTTTGGTCAAGATCTGCAGGGCGGCAATTTGGACGTCGCCTTCACCCTTTATTAGACATTATAAGCTAGATAAGTTCGCCTCGGCGGAGGCTGACTTTGGGAGGCGTGTATTGCAGGGTGTGGTCACTCGGTAGGGGTATTCTGCCCAGACTGTCCCCGCCCGTGAAATGGGACAGTGATCTTTGGTATGTCCCATGTCTGGCTGCTGTCTCCACCCTCAAGGGAGAAGGGGCGTTGGTCCTACCTGATACCCCCCTTCTCGTTGAGTGGAGACAGCAGCCAGCCCCGCCCTGGTTTTTCTCAGTCTGGTCATTCTGTTGTTGGTTTTATCTCATTTGTTGTTTCCTGTTTTTTCTTTCCACACACCAAGTCTGTTTCCTTCTCCTTCGACAAAAACTGGGTGCCCTAGCAACAGGGGAAGGATTTAAGAAGATTTTACAGGCTCAGTCCAACCTCTGACCAATGAGCACAACCCACGTCTGGCTGCTGTCTCCACTCAACGAGAAGGAGCGTATCAGGTAGGACCAACGCCCCTTCTAAAATTTTTTACTACCAGTTCTGTGGGCGTGGCTTATTTTGTGAGCATGGTTTGATAGTCATGTGACAATTCTTTAGGATTTAGCAGAGGTACTGGTCTACCAGTAGGCTTTTAACTGCTTGCAGAGCTGTACCAGTCTACCCATTTGTTCTTGGAGCATTCCGGTCTACCCATTTGTTTTTGGAGGCACCGGTCTACCCATTTGTTTTTGGAGGCACTGGTCTACCCATTTGTTTTTTGAGCACACAGGTCTACCCATTTGTTTTTCGAGTGCACTGGTCTACCACCACACTGCCTTTTAAGACTGATCAGCTGTAGGGCGGCCCTTTGAAGCCCCACGGCAAGAGTTTAAACAGTTTTTTTCCTTCTAGCCGATCAGCTGGGACTCAGGAGGCAGCGAATAGACTGGGGGCGGGGCCAAATAAAGGGTAAGAATAATGTGGGGGCAGCGGGAGGGCCCAGCTCCCGAACAAAGAGAACCAGTTCAGTGACATCATATAGTCACCAAACCCGGCTGAACCAGGAGGAACCCACCACTGTTGCAGATACTGCACTAGTTATTTGTTCGCTTCTGCTTCCAATTCAAGTGCTGGCTATAGCTTTCATGTACATGGCTCTTTGGCCCTTACAAGTTCATCTTTCCCAGCAAGATCTGTGCTTTAAGTGAGTATGTTTCACATGAAATGAAGAGGTAAGAGCCCAACTTTCTCAGTGTTTGCTCCCAACTCTGGAACCATTGTTCTCTGCTTCAAAGTTGACTCAGCCTTCCATCTTTCCAAGGTTGGTAAAATGAGGACCCAATATGCTGACTCTGTAAACCACTTATAGAGGGCTGTAAAAGCACTATGAAGCGGTATATAAGTCTAAGTGCTATTGCTATTGCTATTAGTACTGCCGGGCATTTCAGTGCTGATGATGGAAGTGTTACCTTCACATAGTTTTCTTTTCGGTTGTAATTATTGTAAACTGCCTTGAATCCTTCCAAGTAGCAGTATATAAAAACTTGTATAATCTGCTCCAATGTAATTTGTATTTCTGTCATGAAGTCTGCTGGCTATTCCATATATTATAAAATACAAAGAGGAAAATACTTCCATATAAAATAGAAATATGTGCATATTGTTGATACAATATTTATAAATGTTGTTTTTCATTCTGCATAAATATTAACTGGGGGCTTGTAAACAACCAAGGTTTTTCTGAGTAATTGATAAGCTAAATACCTCACTAAATCAGGGCCTTTTTTAACAGAAAACTGTACAGCTGGGTGATGTCAGAGGAGTAAGATCCATCAGCAAGAGTCACTAGAAAATCAATGGATCTTTCTTGCAAATAAATAATTCTTTATCCTGCAGTTACTGTTTTCCACATTTCCCCCCCAAAGGTATCTTTCCATAGTATTCTTTTTTGAGGAACAAAACTATAATATCCAATCTATCCACCAGACAGAAGTCCCTTTGTTATGCTTTTGATTTTATTTACTTTATTGCTCAAATACCTCACTGTGGTTGTAACCTCGTTTAACAAAAATAATATATTTAGAGACTCATGGAAACATATTATCTTTTTTTTTTCATATCATTAGCACAGCATATAACTTCTAGCATTATGTGAACACAGTACTTTTGATGAGGTCTCCCACTGATTAAATACAGTACATCCTGGATGTCCATTTTGTATTTCTGCAGTACAGTTTCGTATCTTTCCTGGAACAAAGCTGCACATTATGAAACACTTTCTGCAACTACATTGACTTTCATAACTGCAGGATCACAGTAGGCCATTTTGTCTTATTTTCTTTGTAATAGAGAAAAAAGATAATACTGGATTCACACTTCCAACTTCCAGTATTAGCATGTGTCACCTGAAATGTAAATGCATGTTTCAATATCTGGAGCACTTTTTGGTCCAGATATTTTGGGACATGTTTCATTCATAAAATAAGCATCAAACAACAATGGTGAGAAAAAGCAGGACCAAAACGAGAGCTGCTTAGCAGCTCATCCATATCTCTTCAAACTACTTTTTTTCATTTTTTTTTGTATATATAAATTTTATTAAAAGTTATAAAGAGAACATTAAAAAGAACACAAATTAATAAAGAAAAGAAAGAAAGAAAAAGGGAGAAGAGAGACAAAAGTGGGAAAAGAATAAAGAAAGAAAAAGAAAAAGCTTCCAATTTTTCAGGCAATATAATTATGATTACAAAGTTATCACTTACTGTATGATTACACAAAAACTCACTTTTTTTTCATTGTCTAATCTTTTTTCTAATCATGAAAGCCACAAGTTATAAGTGCATGTTTTTCCATTTGAGTTTCCAATCAGCCATAAATGTAGATACTGTCTTTTTTCTAATCAAGGAAGTCAGTTGAGTATCTCTGCAAGATCCATCATCTTCACCAGCTATTTCTCCATAGTGAATAATGTTGAACCTTTCCAGTTTTGAGCATGTAGTAATCTTGCTGCAGTTGTCATATATAAAAACAA
Organism: Arizona elegans; assembly: GCA_022577455.1. NCBI lineage: Eukaryota > Metazoa > Chordata > Lepidosauria > Squamata > Colubridae > Arizona > Arizona elegans. Next base: position 42,172,538 of record JAKOOJ010000002.1, read on the forward strand.
GTTTCTTTTTTTTTTTTCTAGTTGTCTTTCCATTATCGTAATTCCAAAAGAAAACTCTGTGGTTTTAATTGTACATTAGTCTTTAAAATCTTTATCTATATCCAAAAATGTTGGTTTTTTAACATGGCTCCATATATGATAAAATATACTTTCATTTTGTTCACATTTCCAGCAAAGATTTGAAGTAACTTTATACATGCTAGACAATTTCTCTGATGACAAATGCCACCCATACATCATTTTATAAAAATTCTCCTTAGGCTAGAACATAATGTAAATTCCAATCCTTTCAACCACATATTTTCTCACTGATGCATTTGTATATTGTAGCAAAAACATTTAGCTCATTTTATCATATATTCTTTCATTTGTTCTTTCTGCCTCATATTTCATATCTCATATTTCAACAAAAACATGTTAGCAAAAACATGTTCATCATTTATTCATAATTTTGTTTCAAACACAATCTTCTATTGTTCAAAAATATAATACCGTTTATCCAAATTTAAACCTTTCTGATAATTATACATAAGAAAACCATTGATAAGTATATCCTTTTGTTCACAACTCTCTTGTTTTTATTTTACAATCCTCTTGAGAAAATCCCAGTACATCACAATAAATTAACCATTTATGTTTACTTAACATTTATTGAATTAAATGTTTCTTGTGCTGAGAGCCCCAAAAGTGTTTTTTCTAGCACGCACTAGATTTTTATTTACTCCATTCTTTAAGAATGGCTGATCTGAGATAATAATGGTTTTTTAAAAAAAATCCACATTAACTTTAGTTTTATCATGCCTTAAAGAGCCCAGGTGGCGCAGGAGACTAAAGCACTGTTATTAACATCAGCTGCCTGCAATTACTGCAAGTTCAAATCTCACCAGGCTCAAGGTTGACACAGCCTTCCATCCTTTCTAAAATAGGTAAAATGAGGACCAGGATTGTGGGGGCAATAAGCTGATTTTGTATAAATATACAAAAGTATGAAGGCTATTGCTTAACGCACTGTAAGCCACCCTGAGTCTCCGGAGAAGGGCGGCATATAAATCATATATATATATATATATATATATATATATATATATATATATATATATATATATATATATATATATCAATGTCACCCAAATCTCAGATCATGCCTTTTTAACTGCAATAGCCCTCTATTTCTTAATATCATGCACTCTTTCATTCAAGGTAAACAGCAAGCAACAAAGTATAATCCAATCCTCCTCTTTCCTTTGCATCTTGTAAAACCTTATATTTAACTAAGATTTTTTTCTTTTGCCATACAAATTTAGATATATCCTTCTGCCATTATTTAATTGGTACAACAATTATAAAAACAAGTATTTTCTGCAACAAAAATTACACTATAAGTAAAACATTGATCTTAATCATTGAAATTATTCCCAACAGTGACAATTGTACATTACAAATAGTCCTTAACTTACAACAGTTTATTTAGTGACTGTTCAAAGATACAGTTGCACTGAAAGGTGTGACTTATGGGCTTGGTACTCTCTCCATTCCTTTTTAACATCTACATGAAGTCACTGGGTAAGATCATCTACCACCATAGGATGAGATTCCATCAGTACACTTTACAATTTACATCTCCACCCCAGGTAACTAGTGATGCTGTCACTGCCCTCTTGCAGTTCCTGGAGGCTATGGGGGTCCAGATAAGAACTTATAATCATTATTTAGTAATGATATTGGTCTGTCATTTCTTGCTAAACTCAAATTTTCAGCAGTAGAAAATGGGAACACATTAATGATGACAGGTATCAGCAGCTGGCACATCTGAATCAGCAACGATTAACTAGAGGTCTGGAGAGGAAAATTAGAATTTACATTTATTAGTACTTGGTATATTTCCACTATATGTGAGTCTTATAATTTGCAATAGTGGTGAATATCTGTAGCTCGGGTGTAGGATGAGAGTGAAGGGTCATTTTCTGAGCTTGTGGGTTGGTTTCCAAACATTTTGTTACCAGACTAAGTAATATCTTCAGCAGTGATGGGATTCAAATTTTTTACAACCGGTTCTGTGGGCGTGGCTTGGTGGGCGTGGCAGGGGAAGGATACTGTAAAATCTCCATTCCCACCCCACTCCAGGGGAAGGTTACTGCAAAATCCCCATTTCCTCCCAATCAACTGGGACTCGGGAGGCAGAGAATAGGCAGGGATGGGGCCAGTCAGAGGTGATATTTACTGATTCTCTGAACTACTCTGAACTACTCAGTCCGAGGTGATATTTACCAGTTCTCTGAACTACTCTGAACTACTCAAAATTTCCACTACCAGTTCTCCAAAACTGGTCAGACCTGTTGAATACCACCTCTGATCTTCAGCGGAGATTAGGGGATGTCAATGTTCTCCTGTTTACTAAGGGCTTCAGGTGTGGGTGTGGCTGTCAAATGTGGGTCTTGTAATGGATCATCTGATGAGTCAGTGTGAGTCATTAGTGAAAGTCTTGTGATGGATCTTGTGATGGGAAGGTTACATCAGGTGAGGGTCATTGGGTGGTGAACAGCGGGGGGGGCTTGCATGTGTGGGTTGAGGGTCAATGCTGTCTCTGGTTGGCTGTGTGGTTGATTTGGATTCTATGGGGTTTGTAGGTTGATTGTAAGTCAATGTGTCTATTGATGGAATTGCTCGTGGAGTGCCAGGCTTCGATGAACTCACAAGCGTGGTGGGTGGTAGTATGGCTGATGACTTTTTGTGTTGCTCTAATCAAACTGGTGCTGTTCGGTGTTGGGTAGAAATTAAGGATTTGGGATCGTGGCATTTGACTGCCAGCCGGTGTTCATAGATCCTGGTTTTTAATTGATGTGATGTTTGTCGTATGTAGAATTGGTTGCAATGGTTGCAGTTGATTTTGTAGATTGTTTCTTTCATCCTTTTATATCTTGTCTTTAGTTCTGGATAATTCCTGGGGGAGTATGGCTGTGGGTTTGTAGTCTATTCCTATTCCTAGGGCATGACTGTCATTTCTTTTTGTGTATGGTTGGGTTAGTTTTTGTATGGTGGTTGGCTATGTAGTATGTTGTAGTTTGAGTGTTGTGTGTCAGAATATGAAGTTTTTTGGATAGTCATTATGGAGAAAGACGTCAAGCAGCTGTTTCTCTTCTGCTTTTCTTAGTGTTATGGCGCTGCAGTGTATCCTGGCTCTTCTAAAGAGGGTCTGGATACAGCTTCTTTCCTATGCAGAGGGGTGGTAAAAGCAAAGCTGAAGATCTGGTCTGTGTGTCTGTTTGTGGTAGATACGGGTTTCCAGTTTTCCGTTGTCTAGTCTTCTTATGTTGATGTCGAGGAATGGGAGCCTGTTGTCTATTTCTTCTTTGCATGTGAATTTTATCCCAGGGAATATGTTATTGAGTAGGTGGTGTGTTTCTTCAATTTGGGAGCATTTGATGATGACAAAGGTGTCATCGATGTAGCATGTCCAGAATTTTGATTGAATGGTGGGTAGAGCTATGGATTTGAGTCGTTGCGTGACAGCTTCTGTTATGAGGCCAGATATGGGTGATCCCATTGGAATACATTGTACTTGCTAGATTTTCTCACAGCTATGTATCATAGAGCCAGCTGTTTTGACCTAGGCTCTAGGCTCTATGACCTAGGCTTAACGAGCAGGAGGCAGGAATTGATCCTGGCAAAACCTCTTTTATTTACATGACTGTGAATTACATTCATTCACAGTCAGCAAGGTTTGTCCAAACAGTTTTTCAAAGGAATATTTCTCAACACACCTTATCTCGTTTGGCAAGCTGCCATGTAACTTGTTTCCAACCATAGTACAAGGCAAACTCAGAGTCTCTCAGAGTCACGGAATGAACAAATTGTTTCCTGCAAAAGCCCACTCCCTGTTTGCTCTTCTTTTATTTCCTATGGGAGGGGCCAATCACCTCCAAGGTGTGGCTTTACTCCCGAGTCAACTCTGCTTTCTGAGTTGTTCTTGTGTTCTCGCAGCTCTGTGCATGCGCACACTGGGAATGGGCTGCAGCTGTTCATCTGTCTTGCTGCTGTATAGCTCTCTCTCTGGCTCTGATGCAGAACCCTCATCCGAGCTTTCCCCAGCCCCAAGGACTGGCCCAAGTTCCTCCCCAACCTCCTCCAACTTTGCTGCCAGCTCCGCTGGCCTCTGGCAGGCCACAACACCAGCTCTACTGTTGCGGTAAGATAAGTAAGAAGGTAAGTGGCAAATGAGGAGGGAGGCAGGAGAAACCACCTAAAAGAACAACCACTGGTGCTACTTTCATATCTATGAACAGATACTATCAGTATTATAAATACTTAGGCTTTGCCTCTATAAGCAGTATGACATGCAGTTAGACTGATGCTTATGAATGTTCTATTTTACTTTTAATTAGCATTTCAGACCAAGTTTTGGAGACAGAAATTCAGTGTCAAAGTTCCAAGTAACACACCCAACGAAAGAAGACTCTGAGACTAGAAGTTCCTCAAAGTTCCACTTTATTAGAGATGTCATATTGGCACATCTGGGCAAACCCAAATCTGAAAGCTTCCGGGTTTTCCCCACCCAAAGGAAAGTCAAAGTCCCTTCCCCTGCACTCACATGTCCATCACATGGTCCAATCAATCCACTGTCCCAATCCACTGTCCCAGTGATGCCTCCCAGTCACGCCACTCCAGGTATAGGCTGAACGTCTTTGACTCCCATAAAAAAGAATGTTGTTATGGCTGGATATCTCTACAGCTCCATGCAATCTCCCCTTCCAATTTTTCACAGCACCAAGTGTGACAGCCCTGAAGATCCAAAAAAAAAAAAAGATGGCCTCCAGGGCTGACATTCAGACTCCATAACTGAATGACCAGGAAGCCCAACTGGGTTGACATGCAACATATAGAAATGCATATAATTTTGTATGGATGGAAAGGAGGCATAAGGCTATCATATTCAGATCTAAAGTTACTACATTGAATGCCACATCACTGAATGCCACTATCAGTTTTGGAAGACAATTTTCTTTTTTGCTTCTTAACTGCCACATATTTTAGCTGGGGAAGTTGGGAGGGGGTTGTTGTTGGAGCGGTAGAAAATTAGTCATAACAACATTCCGTATTCAAGGACTTTTGCCTGCGTCTGATGGAGACTGCCTGAAGATTGTTTCCAGTTGAGTGTGAAGAGTTGATTGGACAATGTGATGAACTTGTGGTGTGGGGCATGACTGTGAACTGTCAGGTGGGTGTGGAAAACCTGGAAGCTTTCAGATTCGGGTTTTCTCAGATGTGCCAACATGACATCTCTAATAAATTGGAACTTTGAGGAACCTCAGGCCTCAGAGCTTTATTTCGTTGGGGGTGTTCCTTGGAACCCTGACATTCACATCAATTATTGTGATGCTATGAAGCACCACTGTTTACTGTTATTCAAACCTCAAGAAGCTGGAACACAGTCCAAAATAGCAGTGATTATTTGTCATCAAAACCAACTATGCATATGAAACTTCCTGGCAGTTTCAATAGAGTCTTTTCATTTGACCTGAAGTCAAATATCTAAGAAAATTCCCTGTAGAATAGATTTGTGTATCAAATCTCTATGCAAGGAAATAGGGGACCTGTCAGGAATCAAAGTATTGATATCTAGCAAAAAAGCCTCCTTAGAAGCTTTTATGTAATGTTCAAGTCTCTTATGAGCATGAAAATTAGTTCTAAAATATTGCTATGCTTGGATGCATTCCAGATATCTCTATTAACTAGTGTAAAACAAAACAAAACACACCACATGAATTTTGAAAGCAAACTCGATCAGATTCTACACCATGTATGCATATCAGCAATAAACCATATGCTTGGTCTCATAGTGCTACCAAGATTCTACTATCAGCATTTGTACATTCTAAAATGTTCTTGAAAGGAATGGATTACAACTGGAAATAAGTTAGTCCGTGTAATTTATTTATTACAAATCAAATGGGAGAGATTTAAAATGTCTCCTTGCTCTCTCTCTCCAGGAGTTGTTCTTTAAAAAAACTAACCCAAAACTGGAGTACAATCTTTAAAAAAACAACAACAACTATAGTATAGGTTTATTTGATTTCTTTTCCTTCACAAATATCTTAAAAGTCTTAGGATATTTTTATGAAACAGAAGCTCCTAGAACTGACATGGGAGGTATCAAGCCTAGCGATCTTATATGCATGCTAAATAATTAATGATAAATTCAGATCTTACACCTCCTTATATCTAAAGAAATCCTGCAAAATAATAATAATAATAATTGTGGTGAAAGAAATTGAAAATTGCACCTGAGCCAAAGAATTGAGGCCAAAGGAGTTCCATTTTGATGCCTGTGCTCTATTAGATACTGATTTTAAAGGGTGTTCAGGGACTGAGGGATGTATTTGAAAACACTTTTAAAATAACCAAGCAGTGTACTCTCTGCTTGAACCAGTTCAAGGGCAGGCCACCTACCATTTTGAGAGGGCAGGAATGGTTGACATCATTCTCAACCTGTCCCTCGGTTAGTAGGAAGGTGATATTGGTTTTGCTTTGCGCCAAAGTGGTATTTTTCCCTTCTGCTGTTTGAGCAAGGCAGTCTAGTCTCTTCATACTGTCTTTTAACAAATACCTCCATTCCAATTGGATGGTGTATTCTCGGGGGGGGGTATGCCTTTCCCTTGTCCCCCCTCCCCTTTTTGACATTGACAGCCATTTCATGCTGGGCTGTTGGGCTGCCTGTCACAAAAATGTCACAAAACATTAGGCATTGGCAAACCTATGGCATTGGCAGGGGACAGTGGGTGAGTGGGAAATCATTAGTGGGTGATGAAATGCAGGAACTTTTGGGGTATTCAGTTTAACAGCTTCAGCAGAAGAACAGAGAAAAGCTGCCTATTTGTTTGATTGTGGTTGTATGATGTTGTTTTAATTGGATAAACTGACAGAAGATCTACCTAATATCCTCTTCTAGCCCAAATAACAAGAAAAGAGTAAAACTGTTATGGTTAGGGTTTTTTTCCCCTCCCCACAAAATTGTGTGTACAGAATGGAAAACAATAGACACTTGCTTTCCTGGCACTGGGGCAGTGAGTGGGGGAAAGGGAGGGAAACCCAGTAGTCAGGTTCCATGTTAACCACAGTCCAGATAGAATTCCTTCTATCACTGTAGCCAAAGAGGAGGAAGTGACTGAGATCTGTTTGAAAGCCAGCTGGTTTACATGTGGAAGATGAACAGTTGAAAGCTTCAATGTTGAAAAACCCAGCTGCTATTTAACTTTGGATGACTTCAAAAAAGCTAAGCAAGATTAGATCGGTTTAGTACTCAGACATAAGACTAGGAGGACTATAGTCTGGACTGGGAAGTAAAAATAAATAACATTATATTATATTATTATATTAATAAGTAATAAAAGAAAACCAAGGCAAACTGCCTCTGTATTTTGAGAACAGCATTGGCATATATATATATACCAGGAGCTGAGCATAGCTTGAGGTTGACTTTAATAGCATTTAGACTTATAGCAATAGTACTTAGACTTATATATCACTTCATAGTGCTTTGCAGCCCTTTATAAGCAGTTTACAGAGTCAACATATCACCCTCAACAATCTGGGTTCTCATTTCATCGACCTTGGAAAGATGGAAGGCTGAGTCAACCTTGAGCTGGTCAGGATCAAAAGAATCAAACTCCTGGCAATGTGAGCAGAGTTAGCCTGCAATACTGCAATCTAACCACTGCACCACCATGGCTCTTCCAAGTTCTGTAAAATAGAACAATGATGGGAAATGATGTACAGTGAATTCAGGGGTACTTAGTGCTCTCTAAGCTTGGTTGTTTTCTTGCAAATATTTCATTAAACTAGGTAACATCATCAGTGCATTAATGATGTTACCTAGTTTGGGTAATGAAATGTTTGCCAGAAAACAACCAAGCTCAGAGAGCACCAAGGACTTCTTATTTCAACCCTGAAATATTCTCCTTTATTTGTACAATAATACAATTTGTACAATAATACAATTCTCCTTATTGTACAATAATATTTGAATTCAATCAAATATTATTGTCAGGATTACTCCAGGGGTGAAATGCTTCCGGTTTGGACCGGATTGCCGGATCAGGTAGCAATGGCGGCGGGTGGTTCGGAGAACTGGTAGCAAAAATCCCTGCGCCCCCACCCCCATGCCCAGCTGAGCCGCACAATCATCAGAGACTTTTTTTTTACTTTTAAAAGCATTTTTTCTATAACCTCTTCGGCTGAAAAAAATGCTTTTAAAAGTTTAAAAAAAAAAGCCCCTGATGATTGTGCGGCTCAGCTGGGATCATCAGAGGCTTTTCAGAGCATTTTTTTCTGCAACCTCTTGGCCGAAGAGGTGGTAAAAAAAATACTTTGAAAAGTCTCTGACGTTCCCAGCTGAGTTCCTGATTGCAGAGAGGCTTTTTAAAGCCATTAGAAAAAATGCTTTGAAAAGTTTTTTTTTAAAAAAAGTTGGCCATGCCCACCCAGTCACATTAACCCCACCACCACCAAGCCACACCCACAGAACTAGTAGTAACAGATTTTACATTTCACCCCTGGATTACTCTGCGTCTGTAATCATGCAATATAAAAACATCAAGTTTTATTCATTGTTAACTTATGAGGTCTTTTATTATCAAGGTATCCAATGCTTGAAGGATATCTCCATGGGCCATTGTAACCAGTTTACAGATTGCTTCAGGGGCAAAAAAAAAATGTTGTATCTGTACTAACAGTATCTGATAATCTCTTCTGCTATTATCTGTCGCAATTAGTAATTAAAATAGAATTGTTTACTCTCTCTTTTGTGGGGAAGGAAGATTAAGCATATAATTGCAATTAACACATGAGAATTCCAGGAACAAATGGATTATTTGGATCTATTCAGTGTAATGTCAGAGTTAATATCACTCCAGTTGATGATTGCCCATGGCATCAAGACGAAGGGAAAGCCTTGTTGCTCCAACTGTGTTCAGCCCTGATTTTGATATATTTGGCATGGATCTATATCGAGGATTAGCAAAGGATTAGCAAGTCTTTTACAGTCCTGCTAGATGACTCATTTTTTAAAAAAAAAATGGCTGAAAACTTCAGAAATCCTCAGAACTCACAAAATTTTGGCAATCCATCTCCACCATCTTGCACAATAGCAATATAATTTTCTATATGCACCGTAATGTATCTTTGTTGTTTGACTTTTTTCCTATGGTTTTCTACCCTTTTCCCTCCTTTCTATCCTTTTTTTCTTGATCTTTTATATTTGCATAATATATGAAATCAATTAAAATGATTTTAAAATGAGACAGTAATGGGACCTCAGAAGGACACTTTGAGATTTCTGTTAGTGCTAAAAACAACTTTGTTGCTAGAATTTTAGATGCCCGTTCATTCTGAGTACAACTCAACCTTTAAAGTGTGAAATGGCAAAGGATCTGGCAACACAATGAACTCTCTTTCCCCATGTGAATCTCCCTGTACTTTAAGATAATTTGTTGCACTTCTGTGTGTCATTGTTTTCAAAGTCATGGGTCAATGACATCCCGTTCTGAGCCATCATGGGCACAGTTCCAGAGAAAATGAGTCTTTTGTAGTCTTTGCCCGAAACTCTTCAAGTGTTTTTGAATCTAAGTACCAGTTATTTCTTTTTTTAGTCTCTCTTTGTTACCTTTCTCCTTATTTGTGCCTTCTCTCATTCAGGAAATTTCAAAATAGTAGAACTATCTCAATTCCATGTTAGAACCTGACAGTGTGGAGCAGGACTTAGAAGAATCTGAGTGGCCATCTCAATCATCAAGGTGGGTCAGATTAAATGTGTGGGTTAATGGCTCCCAATAATGAACAACTGAAACTCTGCCTTTAAGCAAAGTATTTAAACATTTTATAGAAAGATAATAGAATGAGAGAACATAAGAAAAGATTAGACTGGAAAGTTAGGTAAACAAAGTGAAGGAAGAACAATAAAGACTGAGGATGGTAAGAAAAATATGTTGGCCTATATCAGTGGTGGGTTTCACATTTTGTTACCACCAGTTCGCCCTGCGCACACACGCTTGCTTCACGTGTGTGCCTTCCGCGCTTGCGCCTGACTTCAAAAATGTGCCTAAATAGGACGGCATAGAGCCGGGGTCTGAACTGGCTGAATATCACCTCTGGTCTACATAGCCTACTCCAAAAGAGTTTCTGGATGAACTGTTACTATAAAATATATATCATGGGTTTTCTTCATCTACCATATCTCAACAAAAGGTTTTCATCCGTGATTAGAGTCACCCTGACTTATAAATGCCATTCAAGCATCCTGTATTTTCTTCCTCACTAACCAGATTCAATATTTATCTAAAAGATTACCTTACTTGTTAAAAATAAGTATGAGAGTAACAAGCTAAAATAGTCTAAATAATAGAAAATAATAACAGTTGCGTTAAATCAAAGCTAAATCTGATATGGTTCACATTTGATATGAATTATAGATCTGAAATATCTATGCATATTTGGAAATATAAACCACAAATTTGCAACAGTTGTTATATTATGTCCCAATTTATCCATGATCTATTAAAACAAATACCTCAGCATTATATTGTGAGATAAATTAAATGACAACAAAACCAAATCCATATGATTTACCCCAGCCCCAATTTTTAAAAAAAATATAATTCAATTTATTTGATTTAGGCACCATCCAATTCCAGAATCACTCCAGATGGCTCACAATATGGCAAATAAATAAATAAATAAATAAATAAATAAATAAATAAACAAACAAACAAACAAACAAACAAATAAATAAATAAATAAATAAATAAATAAATAAATAAAATTACAATACAATTTAAAAAGAGAAACCAAGATCAAAAATAAATAAAGAACAAGGTGACAAATCTGGCCAGAAATTCAAAAGCAAACATCAGCAAAACCTGCAAAGGGCACCAATTACCTAACCAAAGGTCTGGAAAAACAGCCATGTCTTCAAGGCCCCTGGAACACTATCAGGTGGGAGTCACCCAGATCTTAATACTCTAAAACGTTTCACAGATTGTGACAGCCAGTCAGAGTCATCCTTGGAAAGATGCAGAAAATCATAATCCAGTAAAATGGGCAGCAGATGGTGCTATTGTGCAGGAGACAAACAGTGCCCTTCCTCCCCTAAACTGGGCATCTTAAAAGCTTTTGCAAACTTGTTATCATTTTTCCGTGCTGGAGTTCTTTCATAATTTCATTAATCAGGTTTATTTGCTTATTTTGCCATTTTATTATAAAATGAGGTTATGTACAATTTATGCATTTCCACATTTATGGAACAAACATTGGTGGGAGGAAAGATACATCAGAGTGTTGACTCAAATCAGTCACTTTACAAAAAGAAAAGATTACCACCTATTTACATAATGTTTCCCACTGGATCTTATGTTAAAATGAGATTCTAACATTTGAGAAACTCTTTTTAAAAATTTTTTTTGGGTTTTAATACTAGTCTGGGGATGTTGGGAAGTCACTGAATTTCATTAGACATTTATCTGGCTCATGAACATATTTTATCATAAGGTTTCAGTAGTAGCTTTCTGTTTGATCTCTTGATTGGTATTGCTTATTTTGTTTCAGAAAGTAAAAATACTGTCTAACATATGGGCTATTCCTCAGCTGTTCTTTCAAAGCTGATAAACAAAAATACCTTTCACAGCTCATACATTGGTTAGTTCCTAAAGGGATTTTTTTTGTGTTGAGAAAAACAATATACAGTATGTATGAAAGCACTTCTAAAAGTGAGCTCTATTCATCTTTTGGGTGTTACATGTAGCAGCAAAATTGGGGATGGAGCCGCCTCTAATCCCTCAATCTGATGTTACCTTCCAGTTTTAGTACTACCCCATCTTCTCCTATGTTGACCAAGTTTGGATTACATCATAACATGAAGACCTATTTCATGCTATAGAGATGATTTATACAAACTTATTCTGGCTGCAGGTTATTGTGAGTGTTATCCCCATCCTTAGTGACAACTTTGTCAGCAATGTTGAATCCAGACACATCTGGTAGGATGCTTCATTGTTTACAGAAGTAGCTAGGTTGGGCTGATCTCAAGAAGCTCAGCAGGATTGAATCTGGTTATTTCTTGGATGGGATCCCACCAGAAAAACCCAGAGAGTTAGGCTGGACTACATAATTTTTTAAAAAAGAAGAAGATAACCATACTGTTATCTTCCATATTGTTGCCAAGAAGCTCTGTTGTCATAAGACATTAAGGTTGATTTGAGGAAGGCTTTGATTTAAAAATGGTTGGGATCATTTATATAGCTTTTGAATTATTGTACATTCTTCTTATAAATTAAAAAATTTTAATCTATGCAAATTAGTCTAAAGCCTGTCTATTCTCAGCTGAGGATATATTTTATTAAATATCCACATCATTATACAAATTATTAAAAAGGAGCAAATTCTCTGTGGTTGTATACAAAACTTTCCCTAGCAAACACATACTTGAATTAATTTAGTAATTGTAGTATATAACTTACCTTCATTCAGAAATGAAGAGCCCATTTAAGTTCATGGCCCAAATAACACCCCTTTTTCGATGGATTATTATTAACAAGTGGAGTCACATTTGCCCTTCAGTATTACTTACTTATAAGATATTGCCAAATGTTTCTCTATCTTGGTGGCATTATTATGGCGCTGCAACCAGTGAAAGAGTTGGCTTGTGTGGTAAATTATATTTCCAATTTTATTTACCTATTTTTAGAACTGTAATTCACTTTTTCTTTATCCACCCTACAAAAGTCTCAATATAAAAAGTATAAAAAATGACTGGAAATCATGAAAACATTTTTAGAATAGGCTAAAACCAGCAGCAGGCTAAAATTAACACTCTATAAATAAAATAAGCAACAATAGCATCAACTACTCATTAAAGAGGTACATGTGCATTTGCTACCAAAACCAGATAAAAAACGGTAAGATGACCTAACATTTCCTAGTAGGGAATTTCACTGCCCTCAGGAAAATCCTCTTACAATCTTCTGCCATCTGTGTCTCTGCAAGCAATGGCACTGAGAAATGAGTGCCAGCCAATCTTAAAAGATCGGAGGATTTACGTTGGAGGAAATATCTGTTCAGCAGGATACCAGTTGAAAACAATAGCCTCAGTAATGTGCATATATTTTGTGAAACATTCCAGAAAAAGAATGTCAGGATGTTAATTGTTACTTGTTTTAAACTTGACATTTGTGTTGGATTTGAGATGGGCATAAATTAGACCCAATTATTCCACTGAGGTGATTCCTTTGACTTAAAATTTCACAGGGCGCTTGACCAAGCCCTGGTATACGGCCTCCAAAAAGTCATTTATCTTACTCATAAAATGTGAATAACAGCACACCCAACTTCACAGAAAGGTGCAAAACAGATATATGATGTCAATGTGTATTGTATCCATCCAGAGCTTTAAGCAAATTTTTTTGTCAGTACTTGAAGAGAGTTGGACAGTCACAGAATCCTATGGCTGGGTTTATTCACTGTATCAAGCTATTATTTTATTTGTTTCTATTTGGGCTTTGCTAGAAAGTGAAAAAGGCCATTATACCTTGTTACACAAAGCACGGATTAAATATTGCAGCTTAACATGGTTTATACAGCAAGTATGTAGTTAAGGTTATGTTGCGATCCTGTTTTTCATTTTCCCATTTTTTTCCAGCATAGAAGAGACCATCACCTTCCTCTTTACCCTCACTTTCATCATGTTCTACTCCTTTCTCATTTTTAGGAACGGTATATAATTTTCTTGTTATTTTTTTTTGTGTGTGATGATAATTGAGTTCACTATATTGTTGCAAGGTGATAGTAGGTACTGTCATTCCAGTTTCAGCTACAACATCTTCACTGTCTTGCGATGCTTCTGGCTGTACATGTCTATTGTTCTAAAAAAAAAGTTCAAGACCAATTTGTTTTCTGATGTCTCTTTTCTCAAATGTCATTGACAGATGAAAAATTGGGGGGCTACAAACTCCTGAAGAGATGGTGAGTCAAGAACCTCTGTTAGTGCAAGTATCTTGCACTTCACTCAAGGGGATGTCACCAAATATTATTTTCTGTAAATTAGAAGAATTGAAACATACAGATTTAATTTTCAGTATAACAGTGGTCCTATCAATAGTGTAAGGAACAATCCACCATCGTCCCTTGCTTTGCCCGACACAGCATTTATCCTCCAAAACTATGTTGGACAATACTCATGCTCATACTCTAGAAGTGGAAGGGACAAGACAATATTTTCTTCCTGACCTTTTTGGCATTTGTGGGTCAAAGTAGCATTAGACCTCATGGAAAACAGAAGAACAGATTGGATAAAAACGTAACACATCTGTCCTCTTCTCCCCGTTTTTTCTTACCCCTTCTCTTCCTCACTAGCATCTATTTACCCAATTATATCCTTCAGTCTGCCTGATGACTGGATACTGTGCTGCCATATTATTATTACCAGCAGAAATATAGCTACCTTAGTGCCCCCAGCTGCCTGGCCTTTTCAAGTCAGAAGGCTGATCTACTAGTGCCCGGAGCCATACAAGTCACTACTTGCCACTGGCATATAAGACACACTGCTGGAATGTGATGTTACTATCAAAGCTTCCAAAGAGTCAAAGAAAGCATTATTTTGCCATGTTCCTTTCATTAAGGCAGCCAGAAAGCATATGCTAATGGAAATTTATATTGTCTGCTAATCTAATACACTCAAAATTAGCATATCAATCATGAAAATTAGACAATAAAGTCTTACTCTTAAAAACCCTGCAAAAATATATTGCAAAAATAATTAAGAGATAATGTCATTTGGACAGAGCTTTATCGTAAGACAATGGGTTCCATTTTTTAAATCTTGCAAATGACAAATCACAGGCATTTATCAAAAACTATCAAGTCGGAGGCATGTTTTTTTTCATAACAAGCAACACATCCATTGACAAAATTTCATTACAATGACACTATTTCTATTAAAATGTATGATTGATGGATGCCTAAGGCAACTGAGAGACAATTTGCTCAGCTGCTTCAGAAAAAAGGGTATTTCTATGCCAATAAAATAACGTTGTGAGCAAAAATAGATTTGAAAAAATGGAACTATTCATATTCATTTGTGGCTCTGGACTTGCATTAAACCATTACTGTAGATATGATGCCACATGACCTTAGCATTCCTAGATAGAAAATAGTCATGAAGTTATTGGCAACCTGTTTAAAAGATATTAGCAGAATGCATATGTGTGTTTTATTTTAATTTTATAATTGAGAGGCTGCACAATTCTGCTAGATTTTGTGCAGCTTATAGGGTTACAATCGAATACCATAATAAAAAAAATGAAGGGCTATGGGCAAGAAGCCTCTCCTGGCCATTTTCTTTTACTCATCTACCACTCTTTACTTTGCAGGTAGTCCTCAACTTACGACACAATTGCACCCAGCATTTCTGTTGCTAAGCGAAACATTTGTTAAGTGAGTTTAGCCCCAATTTACAACCTTTCTTGCCACAATTGTTAAGCGAAGCACTGGAGTTGTTAAGTTAAGTAATATGGGTATTAAGTGACATCTGGCTTCCCCATTGACTTGCTTGGCAGAAGGTCAGAAAATGTGATCACATGACTGTGGGACACTGCAACCATCATAAATATGAGCCAGTTGCCAAGCATCCAAATTTTGATCATGCAAGCATGGGGATGCTGCAACAGTCGTGTGAAAAATGGTCATTTTTTCCAGTGCTGTGGTAACTTCGAACGATCACTAAAGAAATTGTTGTAAATCAGGAACCATCTGTACTAACTCATACCATTTCCATTTTGGCCACTGCTATCTCATTTCCGGTCTGATTTGCAAAATTGCTAGAGATGCAGAAGCTGCACCTTCTTAGTCATGCCCAGTTTTTATAGAGAAGAGAAGAGAAGAGAAGAGAAGAGAAGAGAAGAGAAGAGAAGAGAAGAGAAGAGAAGAGAAGAGAAGAGAAGAGAAGAGGTGGAAGAGACCTTGGAGGTGTTCAAGTCCTACCCCCTGCTTAGGGAGGAAACCCTATGCAATTTCAGACAAATGATTGTCCAATCTCTTCTTTAAAATTTCCAATGTTGGAGCATTAGCAACTTCTGGAGGCAAGTTATTCGACTGATTGATTGTTCTAACTGTCAGGAAATTTCTCCTTAGTTCTAGGTTGCTTCTCTCCTTGATTAGTTTCCATCCATTGCTTCTTGTCCTTTCCTCAATTTTTATCGTTATATTTTTTAATTTTTATCATTATATTTCATAATTTACATATTCAATATTTACATAAATTAACTTGAGGACTTTCATATTCATGTAATTGTTTATAGTATAAAGTAACTAAGTTGAAGGTATCTGAATGGCACCCTGCTACAAATTACACTGTGTATTCATATCTTAGTGTCTAACTTTCTGCTGCGTGTCTGGAGACGTCGGGAAGGAAAAACGCTGCAAAGGCTTGATAGTTGTAAGCGGTTTATTCCAACGGTCGTCAGCACCATCAGCATTAAAGAAAACAATCACTGCAAAGGCATACAAAGTCGGCGTTGGGAGCGGGCGCCTCCCAACGCTTTAAATAACGCGCCCAATAATTATAACAGCCCACCCGCCCTTCCGGCTTAGCGTAGCCCAGCCCCTGCATGAGTCAGCAAAACAAAACAAACCCTGGCTCCGACTGCATCGTGACCGACCGCCTATCACTTATGCTAATCACCTACCACCACCTGTGCAAATGACCCCGCCCAACGCCCCTTCCGCCGATCCAGGTCTGGGAAGCGCCGGGAACCAACTCCACAGTCACGGCGCCAGGATCCGCGGCTACCGCCCTAGCGCTGAGTGTCGAAGGGGTCTCGACAGGCGGCTCCCCCTACCAGGTGTCCTCCTGGAATACACAACACATGAATGTTAACCTCCTATTGAGGTTTTATATCAGCACCCCGGGGCCCGGGTTTATGTGGATACTTTTTATGAAACCGATCAAGTAGTCGACTAGCCCTCAAATTCGTAGCCGTAACCCATGAGGATTCCTCGAATGGATACCCCTTCCATTTGATTAAATACTTTAGTACTCCCCTGCTAAGTTTTGTGTCTAATATATTTTCGACCTCATAGTGATCCCCTTCCACTGGGCCTGGTCCTATTGTTTGTTCCCGAATGACAGCTATTGGTTTTAGGAGGCTACTATGGAACACAGGATGGACTTTCCCCAATAGCGGAGGTAGTTTTAATTCCACTGTAACGGGATTAATCACCTTTATAACAGGAAAGGGCCCTAGGTATTTGGGCCCCAGTTTACGACTGGGGGTTCGTAGTTTTAGATATTTCGTAGACAAATAGACTAAATCCCCAACTACAAATGGTTTGTGGTCTGCTCTTTTCTTATTGGCTTGGTATTTATAAGTGTCAGTTGCTTTATCCAACGCCTCTTTTATTCGGGGCCATAGACCTTTAATACGAGCAGCCCAACTATCTGGTAACACACTATTCTGGTCCTGGAGAGCCAATTCGGGGATCGCAGGAAAATCCTTACCCGAAACAACTTGGAATGGCGTAACCCCCGTACTCCCATGAACAGTATTATTATATGCCATTTCTGCAAAAGGGAGTAATTCAGACCAATCTGATTGTTGGTACGATACGTAACAGCGTAAGTACCTTTCCACCATGGCGTTTGTTCTTTCTGCTGCTCCATTAGTACTGGGATGGAACCCAGAACTTAGACCTTGTGACGAGCCTAACATCTTTATGAAATTGCGCCAGAACATTGAGGTAAACTGTACGCCCCTGTCGGAAATAATACGCCGGGGTGCACCATGCAGCCGGTATATATGCCATAGAAAAAGTTTCGCCAACTTCCTAGCTGACGGCAAACCATGACACGGGATAAAATGTGCCTGCTTGGAGAAAAGATCGACTACAGTCCATATCACCGTGTTGCCACTACTCTCCGGGAGGTCTACAATAAAATCCATACCTATCTCTTCCCAGGGACTATTTGGTTCTGCTACTGACTGTAAAAGGCCGAGAGGCTTTCCCGGTCGAGGTTTAGTCCTTGCACACACTTTACACCCTTTTACATAATGTTCAACTTCTTTCCTTATACGCGGCCACCAGAATTGGCGTCTTACTAGGTGTAATGTTTTCAGGAACCCGAAGTGCCCTGCTGTTTTTGCATCATGACACCTCTGTAATACTGACTGTCTTAACGACTCAGGGATATACAGCTTGGTTCCTATCCAAGCAAATCCGTTTCGATGGGTCACTTTATCTCCATGTTCTTTCAACCAGGCATCCGTAAGCACTTCTCGACGTAAATCGTCTTCCCATGAAGTTGAGGACCTGTTATGCGCCGTTCGAGCCCACTGTTGATGATCAGGGATTATGGCTTGTACGACCTCTTCTCTTTTACTTTCAAATTGAGGAAGTCGCGACAGAGCGTCTGCCAAGAAGTTTTTCCCTCCTGGCACGTATTTTAACTCAAAATCGAACCTTTGGAAATACTGTGCCCAACGTACCTGTTTTGGTGACAGGCGTCTGGGGCTTTGGAGTGCTTCTAGATTTTTATGATCTGTCCATACCTCGAATTTGGTACCACTGCCCTCTAACAAATGCCTCCAGGTAAGCAGTGCCCACCGCACAGCAAATGCCTCCTTTTCCCAAATAGCCCACCGTCGTTCTGTAGTTGTCAGTTTGCGGGACGTATAAGCGCATGGGTGCAACACCCCGTCACTAGTCCTTTGCAACAACACAGCCCCCACTGCAACATCACTAGCGTCGGCTTGTACAATAAATGGTAAGGTCGAATCAGGATGTCGTAATATCGGTGCCTGGGAAAATAGGGTCTTTAAACTGTCAAAAGCTTTTTGACAGGCAGGAGTCCACACTACTATTTGTCCTGGTCTCGCTTTCAGACCTAATTCTTTTGTACGAAGTAAATCGGTCAAAGGGAGAGCTATCTGCGCAAATGCGGGGATGAACTGTCTATAAAAATTTGCAAAGCCAAGGAAGCTTTGCAGCTGTTTCCGTGTTGTAGGCGCCTGCCATTCTAGTACTGTATCCACTTTCTTGGGATCCATCCCCAACCCGTTCTCTGAGATACGATACCCCAAATAGTCCAACTGTGTGCAGTGGAACTCGCACTTCGATAGTTTGATGAACACTTTTGCCTGTAACAATTTACTCAAGACCTGTCTCACCAAGGCTGTATGTTCTTCCATCGTTCTGGTATAGATTAGAATATCGTCCAGATATACCAGGACACCTCGATATAAGTGCTCATGCAATACCTCGTTTATCACTTGCATGAAAACAGCGGGAGCACCTTGCAGACCAAACGGCATTACCTTAAATTTATAGTTACCTAAAGGGCAGTTGAACGTGGTCTTCCACTCATCGCCTGGCTTTATACGTACTCTGTAGTACGCCTCTCGTAAGTCTAACTTTGTGAACACTCGTCCGGTTGATAAGGTAGCCAGTAGATCTTTCATTAATGGAAGAGGGTACAGGTGTTCGACACATACCGCATTCAACCCCCGAAAGTCCACACACAAACGTAAACCGCCGTCCTTCTTTTCGCGAAATAAAACGGGGGCGGCCATATGTGACCGACTGGGTTGGATGAAGCCCCTGGCTAAGTTTTTATCAATATATCGTCTGAGTTCTTCCAACTCTAGTTTTGTCATAGCATACATTCTTGGCTTTGGCAACCGAACACCCGGTTTTAGTTCTATAGCGCAATCAGTCGCTCTGTGAGGGGGTAGTACCTCACACTCCTCTTCGTTAAACACTTCTGCTAAGTCTCTATATATAGCAGGATATCCTAATTGTGATGAGTCAGCTGAAATATCTCTCTGCAACCCCGCCTGCCCGACTCTGGCCTCTGGTTCTGGCTCTGGTCCGACACTTAATCTCAGGTGTCGGTAACCGTCTTCCCACCATATGTTGGGCCTCCATTTATCTAACCACGCTAGACCTAAAATAATAGGTTCCACTATTGTGTCCACAATAACAAAACGAATGTTCTCCCAATGTTCCCCCATTTCCATGCGTACTAACTCGGTAACCCAGGAGAGAGCCATCCATCTACTCAAAACGAATGGGATTTTGTAATTTGGCTGATTGCAACCCCAACTCTATGGCTACGCTTTTCCGGATGAGACACCGGGTACACCCCGAATCTATCAGGGCATCTCGTTGGACTGCCCTTGTAGTCAGAAGGTTTCTCAGAGTAATCGGAATGACAAACGGATGTATAGGATCACTCACCATAGGATCAACTGGCGCCTCCTCATCGCTGCTGTCCGGAACCAGCGAGACACTGTCCCGGTGGAGGGGCCCGTCTGACCCTCCATTCGTCCCTCGAGTACCTCGTAACCCCATGGGGGTAACCACTCTGGACCTCTCTGATGACGAACGTGCCCGTTCACGGCCTCTCCCAGTTGACTGTGGTGGACCTCGTGTAGTGGTGAGCGAAACAGGAGGTATGGGACAGTCGGCTATACGATGGCCCAACTGGTTACACCTGAAACAACGAATCGTCCCCCTCCCCACAGGGACTAGAGAACGAGGTGTGGAGGTGTCTACTCCTTTTGGGCTCACTGGTCGTCCTATGGGCCGACGAGGGGGAAAAGGAAGGCTACTCACTCCCTGAGTACGAAATTCTCGTAGGCCGACATCTAAATCAACCGCTGCGCTGAACCATTCTGACAGCTTAGGTGGCAGTCCTCGATAAACACATCCTTGCCGCAATTCTCTGTCCAATCCTAGACGGAATTGGTGCACTAGGAGACGTTCAGGCCATGTACGGAGCCGACCAGCCACAGTGCGGAATTCTTTTACATACTGTCTTGCCAGTCGACCCCCCTGCTTAATGGCTACCAAGTCGCTTTCAAGCAACTGTGTCCTGGACTGGTCTTCAAACCGGCAGCGTAATGCCTCTAGGAAAAGTCCCACACTAGCCAGTTCTTTTGCATGGTCGCTATGCAGATCAGCGACCCAATCTGCTGCCTCACCTGTCAAGACAGCGGTGATAGCAACCACCATAGCCCATTGGGATGGATAGAGACGGCCATAAAGATCCATATAACTTAGTATTTGGCTCAAAAATAAGGAAACCCTATCTGCACTACCATCAAATGTGGCCTGTATGGGGGGTGGGCCCCAGTACTGTGGTTGAGGGGTGCCCACCCCCGGCAGCCAAAACGGGGCTGGGGCCCCCGGCTGGGCATCCTGGAAAACCTCTCTTTGCTGAGGGGTAGGACCACGGGGCCCCCCTTGGCCCTGTTGAGACCCAGACCGTCGCAAAGCATATTGGTCTTGATCCACCCCTTGTAAGGACCCCCCTACCGGGGGTGTGGGACCAGAGGGGAGGGGGTCTCTTTTGCCGGGTCTGTACCCCCCCCTTTCAATGCGCAGTTTCGGACTTGCCAACTGGAAACGGGTTCCGGAGCTGCTGCGGGTCTCCCCATGACTCTGCCACAATTCTTGACTTGGCGCCCATGGTTGCCAGGAGGGGGCATCTCTGAAGCTCCCCTCTCCAAACTTTTCACGTAAGACATCCAGGGTGGAAGCTCCTAGTCCCGTGGAATGGCTCCAATCACACTCCTCATCGTCCAGCCATCTGCGCTCCCTCCACCCCTGGAAGGACGTTTCCCCCGACTGGGGAGAGAGGGGCTTCGAACCGGTGAGTGCAGAACTCTGCCACCATTCCCCCATATCAGGTTTCACTGTACTAGGACCGGGAGCCTTGTCTTCTACAGAGGCTGCCTCTCCCCGCACCAGTTTCTCCTTAGGGTGGACCACTGGCAGCCTCCCCTTCTCAGCTACCTGAACACCTGGAACAGCCTCCACCATGGTGTCATCCGCCGTTTCCTCCTCTATCGCCAGCGAGCCGACCGTCGTGCCTTCCGCCATCCCAGGCTCAGCCCCGACGGGATAGACCAGCATAAAGGATGCAAAACGCCGACTTTCTGTCTAACTTTCTGCTGCGTGTCTGGAGACGTCGGGAAGGAAAAACGCTGCAAAGGCTTGATAGTTGTAAGCGGTTTATTCCAACGGTCGTCAGCACCGTCAGCGTTAAAGAAAACAATCAATGCAAAGGCATACAAAGTCGGCGTTGGGAGCGGGCGCCTCCCAACGCTTTAAATAACGCGCCCAATAATTACAACAACCCACCCGCCCTTCCGGCTTAGCGTAGCCCAGCCCCTGCATGAGTCAGCAAAACAAAACAAACCCTGGCTCCGACTGCATCGTGACCGACCGCCTATCACTTATGCTAATCACCTACCACCACCTGTGCAAATGACCCCGCCCAATGCCCCTTCCGCCGATCCAGGTCTGGGAAGCGCTGGGAACCAACTCCACAGTCACGGCGCCAGGATCCGCGGCTACCACCCTAGCGCTGAGTGTCGAGGGGATCTCGACACTTAGAAGAGATACTAGACATTGAGAAGCTAACGGATATGTTCTCTTGCATATACTTCAGAGAAACAAATTGTATGTTATGCCATCACACAAGGACATTGTTATAAGATTTTCAACTGTTTATTCGAATATGTAAACAAAAAGTCAAAGTAGATAATATCAGAATCCAAATCTTGTCTTCAAACAATATTTTTTACTGGAAGCTCCATTGAACTTCAAATCTCAGGACTGCTGCAAATTATGGGAATTTAAATCAAATATGTCTGAGGAGAAACTTAGCTAAAGCACGTTTGTCTTTAAAAATACCTAAAGAAACAAATCTTCTCCTTGTACCATGTGACCTCATAATGGGGACTAATTCATTCAACAATCCATGAAATGTGCATATGTCTGAAAAAATGCCCTTGCCTCTTGACTCAAGGAAAAAGCACTTATCTAATTCAATAAGAAATATGACTTCATTGCTTGAAGGTGAAGGAACCATCATATTCTTTGAGGTTAGGATGCACTGGAACATACACAGATGAATGCTTAATTTAAAACAAACTCTATGTGGAGATAGAAGTGGAAGTTTCTTCTCCCTTATGCATTCACTTCTAACCAAGCAATATTTCCAAATGCATTTTAATATAAAGCAACAGCTGCGCTGACATGGCATTATATAAGATAATGCATATGAGATATAAAACTACGGTAATATGAGATATAAAAATACAGTACTACTTTTAAGTTTTAATTAAGAACTGGAAATATGTTTTTTTACAATGTGAGCCATAGGGCTTAACCTATAAAAGCTATGTTAATGGCATGTTATAGAAGTTCGGCCTTTCAAGCATCAAGGAAAAAAGTCACTGAATTTAGCTTCCTCTCGTAGTTTAAAAAACTGTTAAAGAGATGTTCATATTTATTCTTTTACTACAATTCAAAGTAAAATGTTTATCAGTACAGAAATATCTATATGTTAAAAAGTAACAGTAGAGAATGAATCACTCAACAGTTAAATGGTAATCAAAATTCTATTAAGGTTTTTTAAGGAACATTCTGGGAGTAATTACCTATGCTATGATATGACTAAAACCTTGGTATTTTTGATGTATTCAGTCTTTGGAGTGAGTTTGTACATGCTGCCATCTGTAGGAGCTTGTACATTACTAATTTATAATGATAGTTTTTGACATTGTATTGGTTCCCATGGGCTAGGTTTAGCAATACCTGCTCATCCAGATCCATGCTTTTTTGTAGATATTGTAGATATTTGTAGAAAATGATTATTCATTTTGTGAAGACAAAAGGAGAATTAACAAAGGAAAGTGACAGAGGGCATCTGGTCAGAGCTGAAAGACCAGAAATAGTTTTTTTTTTTTCTGTTCTCCTGGCCTGGGTGTGTGGGTGTGTGTGGGAAATATAAATAAAAAGGAATTAATTTGTACCTGACCCATGAGGTCTATCTAGTTTATGATTGTGGATGAGAGAGGGTAGATTCTGCAGAAGAAAAACTTTAACATTTTATCTGTTATTAGATTTCTCCAGAAGTTGACATTGTTTACAATAAACATGAATATACAAAGCAATTTTAAAGATGTACGTCCAGAAGAATAAAATAACTAAACATGAAGCCAACTAAAAATCCCCTAACTTTATAATGCTCAGATAGCAGAGGGAGCAAGAGCCTTGGAATAGGCCATCATCTTATTAGTTTGTCAGGGTTTTTTGTTTGTTTGTCTTGTATGTGGAGAAATGTGGTGCAGAGGAATGTTCAGCTGAGCTCACCTGGACTTGGCCTTTTTTGATTGCGCTCCTGGAGAAGAAACGTCTGGAGAACATGTTCAGTTGAAGCCTATTATTCCAGATCCAGATCCCCACAACCACCAGGTAGGAGTAGGAGATCAACACAAAAGGTTAGGTCATCAACAGCACTGCTTAATTTGATGCACATGTGGATATCATCAGAATGCTAATGATGACCTATCCTGGTACCTGGAGATTGTGGGGATCTGGATGGGGAAGAACTTTTAAACTGAACTTGGTAAAACTGAGCAGTTTCTTGTTCTAATACTATCCCATCCTTGGTAATGAAAGACCTGGTAGCTAGCAGACCTAATATGCAATGGGGCTCCTTATGGATTTACATGTGGACGTTTGCACTAGAAAGGCTTTTGCACAACTTTGAGTTGTACATCAATTGCAACTGTTCCTGGATCACTGGCCACTCTAGGTCATGGTCATTCTTGTCCTGGTCACCTCCTAGGTGGACTTTAATATCCTGTACATGGGCTGCCCTTGAAGAGTATCCACAACAGGGGCAGGTTTCAAAACCCGCCTCTACCAGTTTGCCCAATCTGAGGTGAACTGGTAACAACCCACCACTGATCCACAAGCTTCAGCTAATGCAAAATGCAGCAACATGAACAGTGCTCCTGGAATGGCACATGTTACACCTATGCTCAGAAAGCTACTTTTTACTTCTAGATTCAATTCAAGATATAATTTATGACTTTAAAAACTCTCTACGGCATGGAACTGGGTTATTTGAAGAACCATCTCTCTCCAATTACCGATCCACCCATCTGATCGTGTCTCGCAGAAATGGCATGCTCCAAATCCCATCTGCTAAGGAGCCATGTTGCTTTCTGCTGTGGAGCCCACTCTTGGAACTTAACCCACCCCAAGGTAAAAATGGCCTCCTCTTTTATGTCCTTCTGCAACTCCCTTTAAAATTTGATTATGTCAACAGGCTTGAGGTTTCATGGAAAGGGGATTTCGTGAGGTAGCTACACTGTGTGTAAAATCTATGCTCTCTACTTAAAAAACAAACAAAAATTGTACTAATATTTATGTTTCAATCCTAGTATATTTTTGTAATTGTTGATTGTTAGGGCTTTACTGTACACCACCCAAAGTCAAGTTTCTATGTGATGATCGGCATAGAAATATGATAAATAAATAAACATTCCTAATACTGCAATGTGCATGCTTGAATCAAACTTTGGATGCAAAAACATGGCATTTACATGATTACATCATTGTATACGTGTTATTTTAGCATCACGTGGTTTGCTATAAGATCTGGTATCTATAATCTTAATATAGCATTGGGGTCTTTGATGAATAGAGGTTTTCATTGGAAGTGTAACTGAGTCTCCAGGACTTACAAACACTAATCATTGCTTAGATTAGATTCCTAACCTCAGGAACAGTCATATGAATACAAAAATGTTTTCTCTTCAATGGGGTCACAGGCTCAAGACTGAAGTTAATCTACAAAAAAGGTTTCATAATGGAGAGAAAAAGGGTGAACCTCTTGAGCAGCTAAAGGAACAGTATGAAAAGAAAGCAAATAACTTTCAGAGTCAAGAAAGTTTTACCCTGTGGAGAAGCTGAAAGTACCAGAATTTTCTTTCTGGTCTTTCAAGATCAAAATGCTTCTGAAGTCCTAAGGAATCACCTTTGTGTTAGACAAAGAAAGAATCATGGAAGTAGGACAGGAGATGGTGCAAACAATAAAGCAGATAAATCTAGCAGTGAATGATTTGATTTTTATGCATTTATGGGACTTGGATCAAGCCAAGCTTGTTTGAAAAACCATCTCAGATTTATTGCAGAAAAGATCCGCAGTTTCCAAAGAAGACTCCAAAGTACATATTGTCAGAAAGATATGCAACAAGCAGTTTAAGAATTGAGGCAGTCTAACTTTGCAATTAAATCAATATGAGAAATTGTAAGACAGTTTAAAAGAGAAAAGACGGCTATACATCAGTCCTTTGAAAGTAGTTCAGACAAAAAGCACCAACCATGAAAACTAAATTACCTTTATTGTAAGGTTATACTAACAGAATCTTGCAAGTCTGAAAGTACCTCTCCCCTTTCCTATTTTTATTCCTCAGCAAAAGCTTTCTTCAACCCTCCCCTTCCTTTAGACCTAGATTTCATTTATGAAACCATTGTCTAGGCCCATGATGGCGAACCTATGGCACGCGTGCCAGAGGTGGCACATAGAGCCCTCTCTGTGGGCACGCGCACCGTTGCCAGCTGGTCTTCTGGTTCCCGGCACGCACATGCACGCCAGCCAGCTGATCTTTGAGGGCACTGGAGCACCGGAAAACAGCCTGAAAATGGTCCAAGCTCTTTTCCAGGGCCTTTTCAGGTCCTTTTCAGCCCGTTTTTTGGGCCAAAAACTGACCTAAAATTGCTGAAAAATGGCCTGAAAATGACCCAAAAAACCAGCCTAAAATGCCCATGGCTGGCATTTTAGCCAGCCAGCTGACCTTTGGTTTCTGGCACTCCAGCACACGCGCATTCTGGTTTGGGCACTTGGTGCCAAAAAGGTTCGCCATCACTGGTCTAGGCTATGGCTCTTCTTCCTTTCTCCCAAGATTATTACCACATACCATTACAATATACAATTAGAAAAGCTGACTGTTTTTGATTCTAAATTCATTGCCTATGAGTTACCATGCTGTGTTGCATGTAATAGAAATGAAAGAAGCTATTAATTGTACAATGAACCTTTTCCAACACTTTGATCTTCTTTAAGGCTAGAAGAAAAGAAAGGAAATGTTTCCTTGGCAATGGCTTGGGTCATTTGCAAATCAAATGGCCTAGGTGAGAAAGACAAGAAAAACCTCTTAGACTACATTCCGAATATAAAATCTGACTTTGTTTCAGTATATAAAAAAAGAAATAAAGCTCTCAAAGCTAAAGTTCATGGGCCACCAGATGGCATCATAAATGACCTTCAACTTTATCAAAGAACAGTAGATATTTATTGATTTGGCCAATTAATATGTTGTGGTAAATATAATTCCTCAAGAAAGCAACAACTTTCTTGAGGAAAGGCCAAATGATGAGATCATTAGTCCAAAACAAACAGGTTACAGTGAGCTATTGTCTGTTGCATCCCAACAAACAGCAGGACTTAAAGGATTACATAGCAATTACGGGAATTAGAGCAAGCCACTAGTAGGGGACCATAACTACAAGGGAATTGGTTGACAACTGTCAAGGAAACATAACAACCACAAAAGGAGACACTAGGTATCCTTCATTGTGTGAAATTATTATAGAAAGATTCCTTTAAAAACCACTCCATAGTACCTTTGATATATAAATGGAGCCAAGATTCTCACCGTTGTTCTAACAGACTGAATTTATAGCAGGAATAGATAAGGAGTCATTGTATCATAAATCCTTGAATCTTTGAGGTTTCATCTCTACAATCAATTAGTCATTACCAGGCACTGATAGGAACAATAATAAATTCCAGTCCTAAAGAGGTTAGTATGAAAGATATTAAGAAGGGTATCTATAAACTTAAAGAGATACACGACAGTACAATACTTATAAAAGCAAAAATAAGTGGGACTATAAAATTGATTCATCCTGATATCTTATTCTAACTCACCACATTTATAAATCTAACATTTTACTCGGCAAATGGATAAAAGATCACCTTAGCTGGGAGAGGGTCTGTAAGATTCTATGAGTGTTACCTAAATTAACAATTAAGGATCTCTTATATCTGGAATCAAGGCTGCCCTTAATAAAATATATCATTCAGAAAAGATATAGAATAAAACTTAAAAGACTAAAACTAAAGCATTTCTTATGAAAGGTATCAACAAAGAAGTGCAATCAAAATAATTGTTTAAATTTATGGCACAGGAGAATGGGACATAAAGACTCAAATGCCATTTGTGAATTGGACTTTTCAGCCAAATAACTGTAAACCAATATTGCTTCACTTATTACATAGAGGAAAAACACATTAGAACAATAAATATGGAAATAAAAGAAAAGACCCACTAGACCAGTGTGCTGCGATATCTATATTCTAATGCTTGTCGTCATATTAAATGGGAACAAATAAATATTAGCATTCATATATAATTGTTATTGATATACCTGTACTATTGCTACTTACTCAGTGAAAAGATTACTGAAAAAAATTAAAGACTAGGTGGATTTAGTAAGGATTTTTTTAAAAAAAGAGTAGTACACAAACAATAAAGTTCAATATATATCAGCAACACTCAAAAGTATATGAAAGAACAAGAGACTAAACGTGAAACTATAGTGTCTTACGTTCTGGAACAGAATGATATGACAGAAAGGAAATTTTCTTCCATCAGTTGATGAGAGATATAGGACCAGTATATAAATAGCAAGAAGAATCAGGCAACCATCAACTAATATATAATTTTACATATTACAATATTTTGATATTGCATATTAAAACAGATTCCCAGCAAAACTCACAAAATCAATGCTACACAGAAGGAAGCTCAGTTTAGGGCATGTAAAAGTATTTGGTTTTTATATACCCATACTCTTTATACGTGCTAAAATAAAAGAGAAACAAACTGAACTGAGATGTAAGAAAGAAGTGATGGTTGAATAGCTACAATATTGCAAGAGCTCCTGCCACACAAATCATTAAGATATACAACTTTGCTTATTTTGATGAATTTTTTTTTTTAATTTAAAAAAAAAAAGATTAAAAAAGAATATAAGCATAAAGAGTTACAGCACCTGGAATCCTTGCAACAACCAAGGTAGGCTGATTTGAAGTCAAGAGGGTGAGCAGATATTAGATACTGTACTGCATACTATATAGCATAATAATCTATGAAATATCTTTCAAATCCAGCTCCTTGCCTAGCTTATGGTCACTAGCCACAGTCATCCCTATTTTCAAAAAGGGTCTCCCCAGCCTAGTTGAAAATTATAGATCAATCTCAATATGTTGTATAACATGCAAAGTCATGGAATCAGTCATAAACCAATCCATTACCTTCTTCTTAGAGACGAACAACCTACTCTCTAACAAGCAGTTTGGCTTCAGAAAAAAACTGTCTTGCAGTCTGCAACTCCTATACTGCAAAAACATATGGACTTCACAACTCGACCAGGGTAAAGCAATAGACGCAATTTATATAGACTTCTGTAAAGCCTTTGATTCAATAGTACACAACAAGCTACTTCTAAAACTAAAATCTTATGGCATTTCCGGATCCCTGCATAAATGGTTAGCTGCATTCCTATCAAACAGGCAACAAGTAGTCAAAATAGGGAACTATCAAACCCTGCACCAGTTAATAGCAGTGTCCCCCCAAGGAAGCGTTTTAGGACCCACACTCTTTATACTTTACATAAATGACCTTTGTGATCATATTATAAGCAACTGTGTTCTTTTCGCTGATGATGTAAAACTATTCAACACCACCAACAATGCTACTACCCTACAAAAAAACCTTGACTATCTATCAGAATAGTCAAACAATTGGCAACTCCAAATCTCAACCAACAAATGTTCTGTCCTACATATTGGCAAAAATAATCAAAACACTAAATACACGCTGGGTGGATACGACCTTGTAGACGACCTCACTCTGTTAAGGACCTTGGAGTACTCATCTCAAATGGTCTAAGTGCCAGAGCTCACTGTAACAACATTGCCAAAAAAGCATTAAAAGTTGTTAACCTAATCTTGCATAGCTTCTTCTCTGGTAATATTGAACTGCAAACCAGGGCATACAAAACTTTTGCTAGACCAATTCTTGAATACAGCTCATCTGTCTGAAACCCGCAGTGCATATCGGACATTAACACAATCGAACGAGTCCAGAGATATTTCACAAGAAGAGTCCTCCATTCCTCTGCTCACAACAGAATACCTTATGCCACCAGACTTCAGATTTTGGGATTAGACAATTTAGAACTTTGCCGTCTTCAGTCAGACCTAAGCATAGCACATAAAATTATCTGCTACAATGTCCTACCTGTCAATGACTACTTCAGCTTCAACCACAACAATACACAAGAAGACAATAAATACAAACTTATGGTAAACCACCACACTAAACTTGATTGCAGAAAATATGACTTCAGTAACAGAGTTATTAATGCCTGGAATGCACTACCTGACACTGTAGTTTCTTCCCCTAACCCCCAAAACTTCAACTTTAGACCATCTACTGTCAACCTCACCCCATTTCTAAGAGGTCTCTAAGGGGCATGCATAAGCGCATCAGTGTGCCTACCATCCCTGTCCTAATGTTCCCTTTTATATGTATCCATTTCATGTATTCATAATTATGTTTATACTTATAACTGTTATCTATTACATGCTTGACAAAATAAATAAATAAAATAAATAAAATGCTTAGAATTCAGATTGCTAGTTAACCCAAAGTGGTATGTATAATTTCAGTGGCACTGATTCTTCCACTCCTTAGGCTGTTGATCCAAACAGAACACAGAGAATTCAGAAATTTCTCTGTGTCCTTTGTCTAGCACTCTTACCTGTTCTTTGTCCATGAGATGGACTTCAGATTGTTCCCTTCTGCCTTTATTCCCAAGCACACATGCATAGAGTGATTACTGAGTGCTCTTTGTGGTAAGGTTATGACATTAGGTTCTGCAAATTTCTCTAATGTAGTTCCATAAATAACCCTCCTTTCTGTTACAGCGTTATAATGGTTATAAACCCTGCTTTATAATTTAATGTTCAGATTAGATTCCTATGACCGGGAACACTCACGCTTATACACAAATGCTTTCTCGCCAACATCTTTTGCTTGCTGCTTCTTGGACTGGTAAGAGACCACACTTTTCCTTTTAGTTATCAGTATTTTCTAGAGCAGTGATGGCTAATCTTTTTGCTGTCATGTGCCAAAAATGGGAGGAGCATGGGGGGGGGTCATGGGTGCATGTGCCCACACCCATAATTCAATGCCCCCCGTGCACGCACATACGACCCACCTTCCCTCCGCTTTTGGCACCCAACAGCAAAAAGGTTACCGGTGGGCCCGGTAGGCCCGTTTTTCACCCTCCTCAGGCTCCAGAGGCTTTCTTGGAGCCTGGGAACAGCGAAAACAGCCTTCCCTGTTCACCCAGAGGCCCTCCAGAGGCCGGAAACAGCCTGTTTCCCAACTTCTGGTGGGACCGCAAGGCCTGAAAATCAGCTGGCCAGCATGCAAATGCGTGCTGGAGCTGAGCTAGGGCAATGAAGAGCCTTGGTGGCACAGCAGACTAAAATGCTGTTAAATAGCATCAGCTGCCTACAATTACTGCAAGTTCAAATCTCACCAGGCTCAAGGTTGACTCAGCCTTACATCCTTTCGAGGTAGGTAAAATGAGGACCTGGTTTGTGGGGACAATAATCTGACTTTGTATAAAAAAGAACACTGCTGGGGGGGGGGGAAGACCTACTAAGCAGGTATATACAAAAGTATGAAGGCTATTGCTTAACGCATTGTAAGCCACCCTGAGTCTCCGGAGAAGGGCGGCATATAAATCGAATCAATCAATCAATCAATCAATCAATGCTCGCGTGCCCACAGATATGGCTCCGTGTGCCACCTGTAGCACACGTGCCATAAGTTTGCCATCACGGTTCTAGAGAATTATGACCATTGACAGAATTTGGTTCTTCTATAGATCTATTACACAGTGAAATAAATAGAGGTAGTCCTCAACTTACAACAGTTCATTTAGAGACTGTTCAAAGTTAAAAGAGCACTGATGAACGTTGCACTTAGAGGCAACGTTCATCAGTGAATGTTGAAATTTTGAAATTGTTTCACTTAGAGACAGAAATTTTGGCCTCAGTTATGGTCAGCAACTACCTGTAAGAAAATGCTTCCCATTCACTTAGGAGGTAGTAGACTTTCTTTTAGATGAAAACATGAGAGAGGAAAAGCACAGTGTAGCTGCATTCTTTAGTGGAATCCTGCATTGCTAATACAGCTCGAGTGGGGAGTTAAACAGATGTCTGAACTTTCAAAGCTATGGTTGTAGAACAGTCACCGGGATCAGCAGAATAATGTTTAATTGGCCATGCCATGAGTTTTCCATCATCTATACTAATCAGCAATCTCTGCTCATTTTCAAGCCTCTGAAAATGACACCATGCCAATAATTCTATGCCAAGTGAAAGACTATCCAGAAAAATGCAAGGTTTTAGGGAATTATGGGAATTGCAGTCCAACAGTTTGAGTGTCTATAGGACATCAGGAAGTAGAAAGCCAATTATAAAATCTAAATCAGAGAAGCAATTTGGCATGATGCAGTATAGAGGATTTTTAGGGTAAGCTATTGTTCTTTTAAAAATAGCTCTTGAAGTAAATATATGGCAGGTTCCTTAACAATAGTCTGCTGTTTGATATACAAGCAAATCTTGTTGCTGTACTTCTGGAGGCCTTGACTTGCAAAAGCTTCCAAAGTCAATTGGAAACTGAATTTTTTAAAAATATATTCACTTGATTTTGTTTCTTCTTTTTATTTACCTGCAGGTATCTCAGTGTATGTTATGCTACAACTTGATTAGGTGCTTCAATTTTTGTATTAAATCACTTTCAACTCAATTTGCTTTCATATTATACCTCAAGCCTCTGAAAGTGACGGCTAAAGAGAAATGCCCCATTCTCTTTATTTTTAATATTTTTGCATATTATTTCTAGCTTTTATGTAGCTATACAGACACAGATATGGACTTTCTTTTAAAAAAAAAAAGCCCTTCCTTGCATAATTTTTCTATGCTGCTTTTAACTTTTGTCTTTTTCCTCACAAAGGAATTTGAAAAGCAGACAGTCTCCTCCACTGAAGCCTTTTAGTCGGTATTTTGTTTTCAATGGCTTTTTTTTTCTTCAAACCATTTTACATTTGCAGCTTGCAGCATCTTTATCCTCTGCTCTTCACAGAATCTCTTCATGATATCTCTGGAGGTTTTTCTGCCCAATTTTTCAGAAAAAAAGGATTGATACACATTCCTTTGCTGAACAGTCAGTGGAAAAGCAATGAAGGTCTTAAAGGGTTTGATGCCCAGAGCCAGACTTCTGATATCCCCAACGAATGCTGGAAGGTGATGCAGCATGGACTAAGTTCAGAAAGAACTTCTGAGATAATCTTTTTTAAATGCCACAGAAAGAACAAAAATGGTTTATTCTCTCTCACAAACAGATCTTCTAGTCTTAGGCTGGGATTATAAACAATCAACTTGATACTCCTTTAAAGTAAATTGTTGAACCTATACTAATCTTTCATGATCTCTTTTTTTTTTTTGCCTCTTCGGCTTCTGTCAAAAAATTTCAAGGATATTAAATGCAGCTTCTGGTTCGCCCACTTTTTATACACTCGCTTTTGTCCTGAGTTCAAGAGATGATTCCCCAGATATTTTCCAAACGGGATCACTTTCAGCTCCTATAGAGTTTATTTTCATCAAAACCTGCTGCCAAATTTTCCATCAGCAGAGAGATTTTAAGGGGAAACTGACCCCCCTCCCCAATTCAAGTAAGAAGTTATGAACAGACAAAAATAAATTCACTTTTCCATTAAAACTGGTAACCACACAGTTCTGCAAACAGCATTACAAAGAATAACTTTAAAGAACAGTAGTTATTGAACTCAGTGGAAATGAATCCCTCAGTCCTGAGAGACTAGCTGAGAGGCAGCTTGCTTGTATTCTCTCCCTCTCTCTCTCTCTCTCTCTCTCTCTCTCTCTCTCTCTCTCTCTTTTTTTTTTTTTTTTTTTTTTGCAGTCAATAGAGCTCCTTAATGAGCAATTCCACACTATCACCAGCTCTCTTCTCCCCATTGGTAAGTGTCAGCCTTTCCAGGTAGACCAGATAGGAATCCCAATCAGATGTTTTAATATTACTTTATTGTAAGGCTATTTTAAGGGAACCTTGCAAGCCTGGAAGTACAAATTTGTCTCCTTCACAACTCAAGACATTAGGGAGGGTTCCTTCTGAGTTTCTTTTTCTTTCTTTCTTTTTTTTTTTTGCCATTATGCAGCTGTGGCCTATGTCCCCTCTTATCTGATTGTACTCTAAGTAGCATCTCTTTGCCCCTTTTCTCAAAGTCTTTCCCACAAATATTACAGATATTCCTCAACTTACAACCATTCATTTAGTGACTGTTCAAAGTTACAATGGCACTGAAGAAAGTGACTTATGACCATTTTTCACACTTACACATTGCAGACTGCCCATGGTCACGTGATCAAAATTTGGATGCTTGGCAACTGTCATGTATTTAGGACGTTTGCAGTGTCCCAGAATCAGGCAGTCATCTTTTGTGACTTTATGACAAGCAAAGTCAATGGGGAAGCCAGATTCACTTAACAACCATGCTACTAACAACCGCAGTGTTTCACTTAACAACTGTGCCAAGAAAGGTTTAAAAAAGAGCAAAACTCACAACTGTCTCACTTAGCAACAGAAATTTGAGGCTCAATTGTGGTTGTAAATTGACGACTACCTGTATATCACCCTCCCATTGCCCCTCCCAAGTTACCCAAGGAAACAGATTGTAAACTGTAAGAATGAAATATTAGCAATGTCACCCCTTCCCTTTTCTCCTGGTAGCTCCCCAAGATAACGTGAGATATCCTGTAAATCAGCTGCTCCTGTAGAGGTGGAATCTGTTGGTTTCCCTCTGTCATGTCTTGTATGCCTGATTTGAAAGGAGATGGTTCATTTCCCATGTTCCCTACTTGGTCTCTTGCTATCCCTGAAGCCCCATATACCCAACCACACCTGGCTTGTCTTGATCAGCACCTAACTCCTGCAAGGCTGGTAGTTGCAGGGAATGGGGTTGGTTAGGGTGTTGGTTGGGAAAGCAGTGTACCAATTGTGGTGCAAAGACATCTGATACTGCCTTCCATGACTTCTCCAACTTTGAGTAGTCTTTCCAGTATATCAAGTATTCATCCCATTTCCATCTGTATTTAGAGTCTAGCACCACTTCTCTTGTACTCTTCCTCCCCATTTACTGGGAGTGGTGGTTGTAGTCGTCGTTACCATCTATGAACCCAGAGTTAGAAAAGAGTCTCTTTCACAAGCAAAGACCAATGGAATACAAGGTAAACTTTTATTGATCCTGGCAATCACAAACAAATTGTTATTGGGTTGATTTGCTTAGTGACTGGAAAAGGGCCAATATAATTTAAGTCTGGTTTCTTGGAAGGTCTCACAGAATTTAGAAATTTTGTAGAAAACCACACCAAATCTCCGTTTGCAATGTGCATATACTGCTTTTTTGTGTGGCCTTTCAAGCCGTTTCTTTAAGAGGCTTTGAGCTGTTTTATCTCTCATACAGGAAATCTGCACTGTGACGAATGGCACTTTCTTGTCTGATTGTTGGTAAGATCTGTGGCTGAATCCCTTAGTCTCCTGGAATGGGGACATAGCAAGATGTGTGTTACATTATTGTAGGTAAATTCAGCAAGTGGTATGAGATCAGTCCAATTGACTCTGGTAAGAAACATATAGCTTGTTAAATATTGCTGCAATATCTACTTAATCTTCTCAGATTCTCCATGAGCCTTAGAAGAAAACAAATGAATTTTAATATTTAATGAGTACAAGAAACTCTTCCAAAATTTGGAACTGAACTGACCTTCTAATCACATAATTGACCAATCCTTTATATCTAAAGACACGATATAAAAAGAGTTGAATTATTTCTTGGGCTGTTAGAAGGCTATTGTATGGAACAAAATGAGCCGATTTGATAAGTAAATTCACTACCACCAAAGGGATAGTATAGCCCTTTAATAGTCTGTAATGAATGTCGTCTGTAATGAAATCTAGAGAAATCATGTCCCAGAACTGCAAGAGGATTTCATGCAATTTAATTTAATTATTATTATTATTTTATTAAATTTTTATACCACCCTTCTCCTGGAGGACTCAGGGCGGCGTACAGCCAGAGATAAAACCCACAACAATATAAAAGTTAAAAGATGAATTAAAAGTATTAAATAATTTGGCCAAAAAAGCTAAAATAAAGACAACCCATTAAAATAGCATTAGGCCAGCCCTGCTTGGTGAAACAATAGCATTTTGAGGGCATGGCGAAAGGTGTGAAGGTCGGGAATCCTACGAATCTCCGGGGGCAGCTCATTCCAGAGGGCAAGTGCCCCTACAGAGAAGGCTCTCCCCCTGGGGTCGCCATTCAACATTGTTTGACTGTCGGCACCCTGAGGAGTCCCTCTCTGTGGGAACGTACTGATCAATGGAAGGCTATCGGTGGCAGAAGGCGGTCTCGTAAGTACCCGGGTCCTAAGCCATGAAGCACTTTAAAGGTGGCAACCAACACTTTGATCGCACCCGGAAGACCACTGGGAGCCAGTGCAGCTCGCGCAGGAGCGGTGTTACATGGGAGCATCGAGTCGTTCCCATAATCACCCGTGCGGCCACATTCTGGACCAATTGGAGCCTCCGGGTGCTCTTCAAGGGGAGCCCCATGTAGAGAGTTACAGTAGTCCAGACGGGAGGTGACGAGGGCGTGAGTGACCATGCACAAGGAGTCCCGGTCCAGAAAGGGACGCAACTGGTAGATCAGGCGGACCTGATAAAAAGCCCCCCTGGCCACAGCCTTCAAATGGTCTTCTAGGGCCAGCTGCGAGTCCAGGAGGACACCCAAGTTGCGAACCCTCTTTGAGGGGGTCAAGGTCTCACCTCCAATAGTCAGCAATGGAACCAGCTGACTATGACGGGACGCCGGAAACCACAGTCACTCGGTCTTGGAGAGGTTGAGTCTGAGTTTGTTTTTCCCCATCCAGATTTAATTAATTCAATTTATATGCCACCCCTCTCTGAAGACTCAGGGCGGCTCACAATACATTTTTAAAAATCATTATAAAAAACATTTAAAAATTAAAAACATTAAAAACATTAAAAACTCATTCACGCCATTCATGGCCGGATCTCGCCAGATCACAAGAGTGAGCTCAACAGCCCCAGGCCTGCTGGAAAAGCCAGGTTTTCACTGCTTTTCGGAAGGCCAATAGGGTGGGGATGGTCCGGACCTCAGGAGATAACTGGTTCCAGACAGCTGGGGCAGCCATAGAGAGGGCCCTCCCATGCGGGCCCACCAGCCGGCATTGTTTGTTTATTATTTTATTTTATTTTATTTTATTTTATTTTATTTTATTTTATTTTATTTTATTTTATTTTATTTTATTTTATTTTATTATTTTATTATTTTATTATTTTATTATTTTATTATTTTATTTTATTTTATTTTATTTTATTTTATTTTATTTTATTTTATTTTATTTTATTTTATTTTATTTTATTTTATTTTATTTTATTTTATTTTATTTTATTTTATTATTTTATTTTATTTTATTTATTTCTATACCACCCTTCTCCCGAAGGACTCAGGGCAGTGTACAGCCTGATTAAAAACACAAAGACAGACAAAATTTAAAAATAATTAAAATTATTAAATAATTGGCTCAATTATAAAACCCCCAAATTTAAAATCCCACATTTAAAACCAAATAAAATCTGTACATTCATAGCCCGGCCTGGCGGAACAACAAGGTTTTGAGGGGACAGCGAAATACACAGAAATCGGAGATCTTACGTATTTCTGGGGGCAGTTCATTCCAAAGGGCAGGGGCTCCCACAGAGAAGGCCCTCCGCCTGGGTGTCGCCAGCCGACATAATTTGGCTGATGGCACCCTGAGGAGACTCTCTCTGTGGGAGCGGACTGGCCGGTGAGAAGCTACTGGTGGCAGAAGACGGTCTCGAAGGTACCCAGGTCCAATGCTATGGAGTGCTTTAAAGGTGGTAACCAGCACCTTGAATCGCACCCAGAAGACCACTGGGAGCCAGTGCAGCTTGTGCAGGAGGGGTGTCACGTGAGCACAACGAGTTGCACCCATAACTACCCGCGCGGCCGCATTCTGGACCAGTTGGATCTTCCGGGTGCTTTTCAAGGGGAGCCCCATGTAGAGAGCATTACAGTAGTCCAGTCGGGAGGTGACAAGGGCATGAGTAACCGTGCGCAAGGCGTCACAATCCAGAAAGGGCTGTTTAGCTGATGGGACTCGGAGGAGACCAACTCTGTAGGATCTTACCGGTCACTGGGAGCTATGCGGCAGAAGGCGGTCTCGAAGATTGCAATAACCTACCTGGTTTACGAGGAATTGGTTTTTCTCCATGATACACATGACAAGAGGAAAAATTATGCTTAATATCTGTGTGGATGTGAGGCCAACAAAACTGCCTGATGGGGTCTGTGTTGGGCTTTAAATATCCCCCTATGCCCTGCTGTTTTGTTGTTGAGGCATAGCTATAATACCTCCTCCATTAAGGATGAGGCACATATACAGTAAGCTATTCATTGTGCAACAGCTACAACCCCTTCACTGTGAAATGCATATTTTTTTAAAAAAAAAAGTTCTTTTTTTTTTAAACATAAACATAAAATCTTTCAAGAACGAAGCATTGATCCGGTCATAAATAGGTATAATAACTTACCCCTCTTTATCTAGCTCTTTCCCAAATCTCCGTCATTACATCTTTTAAAATAAACATCAAAACATAAATTTTCCCCCACAATTATAATATCTTAATCTAAACATTTACCATTCTATTATTTCACCAAAAATCTTAATTTCCAATTAACACAACTCAGTATTTAATTACAATTATTTATCCTAAATTCTATCTATATGTCCATCCCATGACCCATTATATCTTTAAGTCTTTAATTAAATCTTTAAGTCCTAATCTCTTTTAACTAACATCAATATTTCTTAAATTTATCACATATTACTGTGAAATGCATATTGTTGATCTTCCTGGAGGTCATCCATCCAGGCCCTGGCATGCATCTTGCTGCTGCTATGACCTAATCTGATCAAAGAGATCAAAGCTTTATCTCTCAGCTTTTTGTGTTGGTCTGATTTATGGTGTGACCCAAAGTGGCGCATCTGAATTATTATTGGAGGACCTTGTGCTCTGTCTTATGCGAGAGGTGTCTGGAAGCTTATTCTGAAAGCCTGGGAGTCTTTTTATATGAGATATAAAAATTAAACTAAGAAAAAAGTTGTGAAAAATATGACTACCCGATTGGGTGTTTTGCAGAACCTCTAAATTCTTATAATCTGTATAAACTTGCCTGGGATGGGCTTCTCCTTCCAGCAGGTGTCTCCATTGTTGAAAGGCATTTTTTTACCACCAATTCTTTATTGAAAATGTCATAGTTCTTTTGTGCTGGGAGGACCCCTCTGGAATAAAATGCACATGGTAATGAATCTGCTCCAGTGGTGGGTTGCCCCCAGTTCTGACCGGTTCTATAGAATTGGTAGTAAAACCGGTGGGAGGCTCCGCCCACTGACCCTGACGTCATCAGAAGCAATCTGTCCATGCGCAGAAGCTTCTGCAATGTGCAGAAGCAAGGTGCATGCGTGAGCGAAGTGAGAGAGCGTGCACGATCCCATTGCGAACCAGTAGTAAAGGTAAGTAGAACCCACCCCTGATCTGCTCCCTTCCATCTTTGCCTGGACTAGGACCTCTTCTACCACCAATCTGAAATGTCTGCCTGTACAACAAAGGGATGAGAGGGGGTAGGGCAGCAGAGCAGGAATTGAGAAACAAAGAGTTGTTTTAACTTATGAAACACTTGGGTTTCTCTCACCATACTAATATAATACTAATTTATTATTAGTCTACTTTAACAGAATCTTGCAAGTCTGAAAGTACAAATCTTCTGCTGTCTCCTTAACAACTTGGGGAGGGCCCTTTTAAGTCTCTTTCTCTGCCCGTTATGCAGCTGTGAGCTATGGCTCCTCTTATTTGATTGTTCCTGAGGTGTCAAGCATGAAAGACTAGGTCTACATGTGATTGTTCAATTAAATTTATTGCTAAAAGCCTATGTCCAGGAATCTTCTTAATTAAATGTTACACCCCTCCTGCGCAGTTTGCATTGGCTACCGGTTGCCCTCCAGGTGAGATTCAAGGTGCTGGTGTTGACCTATAAAGCCCTACATGGCTTAGGACCAGGATATTTGGCGGACAACCTACAGCCAGTAACAACATCCCATCGCCCGGTTCGCGCCCATAGAGAGGGCCTACTCAGGGTGCCGTCGGCTAGACAGTCGCGGCTGGCAGCCCCCAGGGGTAGAGCCTTCTTGGTTGGGGCGCCCACCCTCTGGAATCAACTCCCCTTGGAGCTCCGACTAGCGCCTGACCTTCGCACCTTCCACCGGGAATTAAAAACTTGGCTTTTCAAATCCCTTGACCTGGTCTGATGATGGGGTTTTAAGGGTTTTAATGGGTTAATTTTAAATTTTTTAGATTTTAGTTTTTATTTTTATTGTGGCTTG
Organism: Arizona elegans; assembly: GCA_022577455.1. Lineage (NCBI taxonomy): Eukaryota > Metazoa > Chordata > Lepidosauria > Squamata > Colubridae > Arizona > Arizona elegans. Next base: position 42,213,093 of record JAKOOJ010000002.1, read on the forward strand.
TGTTTTATTGTTGTGAGCCTCCCCGAGTCCATTGTGAGATAGGGTGACATATAAGCCGAATAAATAAATGGTCAATATCTGGTTAGAGTTAGATAAGGATTAACAACATTCAAAGGGAGTTGGACTTAGTTCCCTTGTGACAACATAGGGATTCTAGGTTGATACCTCTTTTCACTCCTCCCTCTTTGCCCCTTTCTCAAAGTCTTTTTCACATACTATTACAGTAAGCCATAGCTGTCTTACAAGTGTTATCCGGCTGTTTCTCTTGTTTCTCTTCTTGATAGCTGTTCCATTGTTTCTGAACCACCTACTTATTGGCTTATCCATACAAAACCTCAACATAAAAATCAGGAATCATTGGATGAGAATGATGATGGATGAGGTAGAGTATTAGCAGTTGTGGTCCTAGTGGGAGAGCTGATCTATCCCTGGGCAACCACACTGCAAATGGCACAAGTGCATTTCTAAGAGTTTAAGGGAAAAACAGTCAGTGTCTTCATAAACACTTGGAAAGATTTCTTGGCAGTTTCTGATGAATGACATGGAATTGTTAGATTACAATAACCAACTCATGTTGGCCATGCGTTCTTGAAACCTGATGATCATAAATGGGAAGCTTTCATTGCCTCTAGTCCACCCATTTATATGGTAGTGATCCTATATGAAGTCTGAATGGCTAGAGGTTAATCTAGGATTTAACAGTAGTAACAGTAGCAACTTAATACACCACTGGGTTCTTGAGAGGCTCGTTTTAGGTACGCCAAAAAAAAAAAGAAAAGAAAAGAAATCCCGCTGATTTTCATTTTCAAACCTTCTGTATCTTCAACTTATCTCATTGAACTCCAGGTCCTTCTTCATCTGAAATCATACCACATCAAATGAGATCACATAACACTTCATTGCAACCGGTCACATTTTAATTGATTTATTTTTGTAGCTGTATTGTACTTTTCTCCTTCACTTACCTAAGAACCACAGCCCCTAGGTATTTGTTAAAAGGATATGAACAGATGGAGGAAACTGGTTTATATCTATGTAGACTTTTTATTCCAAGAAGACATTATCACCTTGTAAAATATGCTTGTCCTACTAGAACTATGGAATAAGGAGGACTCAAATCCAGCACGATTTGTCATATAGCAATAAAAGAAAATGTCCTTAGCAAACTCTGTTGCTCCAGCTGCCTGATGTAGGTATTTTCTTTTGTTCGCATATAAAGCTGTGCCTAATTGAAAGGAAAACAAGATCAGGAGATGCCTAGTCAAGCAGGCAAATGTATTATATCTCCTTAAATGCATTGCTTTCCTTTTCTGCTTACACTTAAGTGTTACACGAAACAAGCCTTGCACAGCCTGCTGCATTTGTCTTAAAACAATTACCCTGAAACTCTGCCTGCAACGTTACCCAAATGAAAGAATTTTTACAAAGTCCACCCCCTCTCCAGCCTCTTTGTAAAACTGGAATTCCCCCTCCTGAATAATCTAAGAGTCAGAAATGTCCATTGAGAAATACCAAACAGTTTTTAATCAAAGAAAATACTATTTTCATAGAATTAGAACATGGATTGATATGCACCATGTATTCAAGCTTCCAATCTGGTGAGAATTCCCTCACCTTGATAGGTGTCAATTGCCCAGTTTGCCTTTTTGCTGGACCCAAAGTTTGCTGCTGGAGTCTGGAAAAGAAAATTGGATTGCTATAGGTGTCTTCTTCCACCAAAGTTAGTGTTTGAAATTGGACCAAAAAGCAGTAGGTTTGTATTTTTATAGATCAGACTTGCTGCACAGCAAATACAAATAACTTTTAAGATTAGTAGTGTATAACAGAGGATGTGAAGATGATTCATTTACTGTAACAACACAAGGAACAATATTTTCTGCTACATCAGCAGAGAAAATGGTCCATATGATAGATTGACACAGTATCTCCATAGGTGCTATTGGGGGTACCAAGCTGGGAAGACTGGCACAACCCATAATCATGTACTTGGTACTTAGATGTCACAAGCATTCTTGAGTGCTTATGATTTAGGTATAACTGCCTATTTCCTCTCCTCATAGCAATTGCTGGAAGCATTAGAGAATATGGATCTCTAGTCACGCAAATTGGCTCCCGGCAAAATCTCAGTCTAGAGTTAACCTTAGGGAGAACAGCCTGGGATGTTGTTAGGACTCCCAAAGTATCCCAACAGGATCTATGAGGTTGTCAAACCACAATCTAAAGAGAATATCTGGTTCTTTAGAAGTTCCAAATCAAGGAGTTAAAATGCAGCTTTGCCCCATGGACATATTTCTTTCTTCTTCTTCTCTTGACCATTATCACCTTCGTCTGTTATTGCAAGCAGATTCACAGGCTGAGGAAGGAAAAGTGGAATGTATTAGTGGAGGAATGAGCTGAAAACTCCTTTCTGTGTTTTTCTTTCAAAATACATCCTCTGTTCTGTTGATTCATTATTCTTTGGGGCATTGTTTGGGCTATTGTAAACAAACCTAGGAAACAGCTTACCAGCACCAACATACCTGATGTTTAGCAGCTTTCACAATGCTGCAGCACAAGAAAAGAGAATGGAAATTTCTATTTGCTTATACTGTGCTAAAGTCTCAATGCTTTGTTCTATAGTAAGTAGAATATTCTCTATGTTGTTTTCTGAGCTTCTAGTTAGGAGAGGTTAGCTTGTAACCAGACAATTACTTTCTTTATAGCATCACCACTCTGCTTCTTTTGTGTCCTCTGGGCCTGCACTATAATCATGAGAACCTTATAAAATCTTTTCTTAGGCCCATTAACTTGTGGAAGAGCTACAGTGTAAAACATAATTTGTAACTTTATGAACATTAAGCCATTCCAGAAACAGATAGAGCCTGGCACCCAGGAAAAAAAGAAACTATGGTGATGCTCAATGCAATTTCCCTTAGAAGGAAAGGGGAAAAAAATAACCTTCCTTTTCAAAAATGTTTTCTGTTTAAGGCCCTGTGATACATTTCAAGAGGCCCCAATGATTGTATTATTCCCCTTTTCCAGTGTTTCTCAGACTTGGATATCCATAATTCTTAGAAGACTTGTTCTCTTCATAATTTTCCATTGCACAAATCTGAGCTGAAAAATGGTATAGCATCTTTTTTCTCTTCCAACCTCAGCTCCAGTGTTTTGTTTTAGCAAATGCAGGGACCACATCGCACCCAAACAAGAAATCTCGCTGTAGCAACAGTCACAGCAGAATGACTCACCTCCATTTTATATTTTCTGAAAAGTGCTTGAAAGATCTTTGGTACTGAAATCACAATAGCAACATCAAAAGAAGGAACCAAACTACATTTAGCAAACCAGTTTAATATAGACTAAGAAAAAGAGGGAAAAGATCATTCATGTAAGTTTCAAATGGCCCTTCAACCTATAGCTGGATTTAAAGGTATTGAAATCCTAAAATTGACAAATGAGAGTGACTTGATCAAGAAAGGGTAAACTTGACATATTAACTCATGGATGTCAAAAAATTTCAAGGATATTAAATGCAACTTCTGGTTCGCCCGCTTTTTATACACTCACTTTCGTCCTGAGTTCAAGAGATGACTCCCCAGTTATTTTCCAAATAGGATCACTTTCAGCTCCTATTTTGCCATCACGTGACGTTTCACAATGTTTTTTTCCCTTCGCGGAGCTGGGGTGGGTGTGGCCTGCATATGACGCATCCAGCCCATGGGCCACCAGTTTGACACCTCTATATTAACTTGAGAGAAAAGGGATATCATTAAAATCTTTGGGTCTGCTGTTAAATAAAACACCTAAGTTTTTACAAGACTGGAGGCGGGGGGTGGGAACTTGATCAATTTAGAATAATAGAGTTGGAAGGGACCTTGTAGGTCATGTAGTCCAAGCCCCTGCTCAAGCAGGAGACCCTAGATCCATGATGGCGAACCTATGGTATGCGTGCCAGAAGTGGCATGCAGCACCCTCTCTGTGGGCACGCGAGCTATCGCCCCAGTTCAGCTTCGCCAGGCATGTGTGCCCGCCTCTCACCACCCAGCTGGTCTTCTGGTCTCTGCTGCGCAGGAGCGGGGCACATGTGGGGGTGTGCACGCATGCATGGGGGGGCAGGGCACATGCACACGGGCTGTGTGCACATTGCATTTTGGGGGTTCAGGTACATGTACATGCATTCGCACACACACATGCACACTGGAAAAGGTTAGCCATCACTGCCCTAGATCATTTCTGACAATAGACTATCCATTCTCTACTTGAAAGCCTCCAGTGATGAAGCATCAACAACTTCTGAAGGCAACTTCTGTTCCATTCATTGATCATTCTCTGTCAGGAGATTTCTCCTTATTTCTGGGTTAAATCTTTCCTTGATCAGTTTTCATCCATTGTTCCTTGTCTGGGCTTTGACTGCTTTGGAAAATAAGTTAAAACATTCAAGAATTTATTAAAGTTTTCAAATAAACAAGCCAGCTTTAAAACAGGCTACTATCTCTGAAAACCAGATGCATATGGAAATAACAGAGCAGGATCCTAGTCCTCATGCCCTTTTTTAAATGACTGCTGGTTGTGGGAAAGGAACGGACCTTGGTCTGCTCCTAGGCAATTCCTTGCCCTTTTAAAAAGAGCATAAACAAACATACAAATAAAAAAACACTGTGTCTTGGATGAAATGAAAATTTTCAACAATAAAATCATTACTTTCTGCTTAGCTTAAGTGCAACATGATTAATTTTGCAGGCTGATGGAATGTGATGTTTCTGGTTACCCAATTATTTTTTTAAAATGGGAAAGAACGAGAAGAAGGTGAAACAACAGTAATATATCCACTGTTGGGGCCTCTAAGCAGAAGCCAATCACTTTGCTTACATGGAAGTCAAACTGAGTCACCATTCCTTCATTTCCTGTCAGGCTATTAAAAGGTGAGACAATAGAACAAAGTGACAGCTGCGCCTCTAATGTCAGCACTACTGATAGCTGCAGTGATGTCTGTGCACCGCAGTGATAGACACATTAGCAATTCTTAATAGAAAAGGTATTTTCACTTGTCTGGCATTATTATTTATTCATCCAGCTACATGTAGTGGGAAGTGCAACAGTAGCGTGAGCATCCACCTCTTGAAATTAGGCCGGATTCTATAATTAGAATAAATTATGCAAAATGGAAAATTATTGTGCGCCATGCATAATTTATTCTGCTTACAAAGTTCATTTTTAAAAGAATGCATTTCTAAAAAACAAAACAAAAAAATACAAAAACTGGAATAATAGCTTGAAAGGCTATTTGCCTTAGTAAGCAATGGACAGAGTGGGCTTTGCAGCAAGATGCATTTATTATTTTATTTTCGTTAAATCAATTGATATGGCTGCTCACAAATGCAAACCAACTAAACACAAAGTGGTATTTGAAATCACCTTACATCAGTTGTGGCAGCTCAATTATTCTCCCAGATCTGGAAAAACAGCCAGGTCCTCAAGGCTTTCTGAAAGGTGAGCAGATTTGGGACCATCTGAACCTTGGACAATATGATGTTCCAGAGGGTAGGCAGACCTATCAAAAGACATCTTTCTGGGTCCTGCTAGTTCAAAATCCCTGGTTGATAGAACTGAGAGCATGCCCTTCCTGCCAGGGGTGGGATCTAAATTTTTTTACTACCGGTTCTGTGGGGGTGGCTTATTTTGTGGATGTGGCTTGATAGTCATGTGACAATTATTTAGGATTTAGCAGAGGTACTGGTCTACCAGGCTTTTAACTGCTTGCAGAGCTGTACCGATCTACCCATTTAGTTTTGCAGGCACTGATCTACTCATGTATTTTTGCAGGCACTGGTCTAGCTATTTATTTTTGCAGGCACTGATCTACTCATGTATTTTTGCAGGCACTGGTCTACTCATTTGTTTTCTTTTAACACTGATCAGCTGTAGGGCGGCCCTTTGAAGCCCTGTGGTAAGAGTTTAAACAGTTTTTTCCCCTCTAGCCATCAGCTGGGGCTCAGGAGGCAGCAATAGATTGGGGATGGGGCCAAATAAAAGAATAATGCGGGGGGTGGGGGGCAGGGGGTGGGGGTGCAGAACCGGTTCGGTGACATCATATCATCACTGTTACTGGTTCAGCGGAACCGGGCCAAACTGGGAGGAACCCACCACTGCTTCCTGCCCAATCTAATGGTATGGGTAGAGACCATGGGATTAAGGTAGTGCTCATGCCACGTAGGCTTTATAAATAATCAGCTTCTTGAAATGCACCTAGAAACTAATTGGGAGTCTTCTATGATGAGGAAATAGCAAAGCCAAGAAACCTTAACACCCAAAGCTGTTCCATCTTCCTAGCATTGATCTGAAATATGTTTATCTCTATCCAGACCACAACCTCCAGGAATTGAGTATAAACTCCACAGCATTACTTGGCCAGGGACAGAGATATATAGCTGAGTATGATCAGCTTCTTGATGTGCCTATATCAATGGATGATCTCACTTAGCAGCTGATCTTAAACAGGAGGAGAGATGGACAGATTTGATTCCTAAGGCTCCCCACATAAGAAGGGCCATTGGAGAGACCTCTCTCCCCTCATCATCAGTTGAAACCAACCCTGGAGGGTGAATGAGAACCATCATAATACTGTGTTCCCATAGTTCTGATACAGGGACCTCTGAGGCAATAAAGCAAACACCTTCTCAACACCTTTCATAAAAAAAAGAAAAGGGAAGGTTGGAAAAGAGGGGAAATTGGCCAAAATTGTTTGGTCTAAAAATGGTTTCTTAAGGAGGGATCAGATTACTGCTTATTTAAGGGATAGCAAAAGCATCTCCTCTCTCAAGAATCCATTCACCAGCATACCTGCCTAGCCAATGGCATCTCTAAGGCAGCCTTGGTCAGTCAGGAGGAACAGGGATCCAATACCAAGGTGGTTGAACTTACAATCCTGTCCTCTTCTTCAGAGCTGAAGAAGCTTCTTGGATGAGAAGCGAAATGTCTTCAAAGAAAACCCAGAAAGTCCAGTTGCCTTTTGAACCTTTGGGACAGCCATGACCTGGATGATTGAGAATCTCCATAGACACTCCCAACTTCAGATCACATTGCACTATTCTGCCAGGAAGACAAAGCCCCAAATGTCATCGCTGTCATGTGTTGGGCTTTGATTGCCTACATTGGGTCCTGAACAGTTTCTAATTGAGGAGAGGGCAGATTAAAGTCTCCTAGGACCATAGGAGTAAACCTGACCATGAGAGTTCAGTAATTTAGGCAGGGAGGCTGCTATGCAGCAGGAAGTCTGGTATAAAGGCCATAATCCAATCTGATGCCTAGTCATCAATTTAACAAACAAGGTCTCACATCCAGTCAGATGTTACTGTATGATATGTTTGCATCCAGAGATCTCAGTAGAATAGATCTCTCTTTTTTAGGATGTTTCACTTTATTCCCATTTTTCATATCTTCAGTCTTCAGATCCCCATTTTTTCAGTGTTTCATATGTTTCATGTCACAAAGCATATTCAAAGTTCATTGGAGAGTTTCAATTCCGCCCAAAATATACTACATAATTTCCACACATTTCTAGAAAACCTGGTGTTTCTTGAGTTAATTGACACTCTCATCATGCATACCAATTTTGTTAATTTGTCTACATTAGGCTTGGGATACAGCAGGAGTGAACAGTTTACAAGTCATCTCTGCGACATTGTCATAATCAGACCATTGGAGAACATACAAGCAGGTTCAGAGTCCTATTCTCATTCACACGGACTTCTCTGCATGTCTTGTGGCCAGTCACTATGTCTCAGCCTAGAGCTGTTACTCTGCAGATAAAAACGGGCATAATCTTTTGTATGGTTTCTTGAGGTCTTTAGAGGGACTAAGGCAGTGGTGGGATTCAAGTAATTTAACAACCGGTTCTCTGCCCTAATGATTTCTTCCAACAATCAGTTTGCCATACTGCTCAGAAAGTTAACAACCGGTTCTCCCGAAGTGGTGCGAACTGACTGCATCCCACCCTGAACTAAGGCAGTGATGGCTAACTTTTTGCCATCAGGTGCCAAAAGTGGAGGGAATGCAGGGGGGTCGCTCACGTGCATACCCACACCCATAATTCTATGTGCCCTGCCCCCCCCACATGCTTGTGTGACCCCCCCTATGTTCCCCCCACTTTTGGCATGCGATGGCAAGGTAGGCCTATTTTTCGCTCTCCCCAGGCTCCAGACCCTTTCTAGGAGGCTGGGGAGGGCGAAAATGGCCTTCCCCATTCCCCCAGAGGCCCTCTGGAGGCTGGAAACAGCCTTTTTCCTTACTTCCAGTGGGCCCAAAAGGCACAAAAATCATCTGGCCGGCGCGCACATGCACACCGGAGCTGAGCTCACATGCCACCAATATGGCTCTGTGTGCCACCTGTGCCATAGGTTGACCATCACGGGACTAAGGGATACAAGTACAAGAAATCAATATCTATTTACGTAGGCTATGAAGCCTACATAAGCCTATATTATGCTGCCAAAATTCAAAGGCAGATTGCACAATTGTAGTAGTATGGTTTCTTACATTTTTTTCCCTATAAAAATTAGCAGTGAAATAAGTGTGTTAAGCTCCAAAGATTTATTATTTCACTCAAATAATCTGCCACTATTCTATAATTTAAAAGGCCCCCTAATTCCTGATTTGTACCACCACCACAGGAATGCTATTTTAAAAAACCCCTCTGTTTAAGCCCATTTTCATTTTATTATTTTATTTCATTATTTTGTTTCATTTGTGTCCTATGAAACCGGGAATGTTGCCTAAATGAACAAGCTATAGAAATGCTCCCATGCATTTTAAACTAAGCCACCAAAAAACCAACTATGTTTATGCAACTGGAAATCCAAAATTGGCAGTGTAGGCTGGAGAATAGAGAGGCTGAAATCCAAGACATCTGGAGAGCACCAGCTGGGGAGCAGCTCTGCTCAAGCTATGTTTTTGCAGGTGGATCTATTCATATTCACATATTTATTTTATGCGCATCATACACACAAAATAACAAGCCACAATTGAAACTGCGGTATGCATTTCAGTACAGTAGAGAACAGTTAAAGACAAGATCTTATCATTTGATTAAAACTCTTGTTTCAATGGGTCAAGCGGCAGTACACTCCACCAAATGATTTATGGTGAATATTATAAGTAACCCTGAAGCAGCTTGGATACAGGTGAATAAACTGCTGGAATAACGTACTAAGCTGTGCATGATAACAATTGCCCAAAATCAAGTCACCATTTGCTCTAGAATGGGGGAACTGAAAATTCAAATCATAAAGCATTAAAAGGTGTGGAAAGAGGTTGCTCCTTACACTGAACTGAACATCTACATTAGAATCAGTTCAATATTTCTCAGAGGAAAGAGACAACCTGCCACTCACTCATCTATGCAAGATAAAGCTTTTCAACTGAAAATGATGTGTGGCAAATTACTTGTACCCTGCAACAATTTCTTGCTGTTGGGATTCCTGGAAATAAAAAGCTGTCAAAACAGTCAGCATATTTCTTTATTATTTAAGAGTACTTAGCAGGGAAGTTAATCAAGTACTATATATTATTTCTAGATGCAGATATATTATATCAAGAGGTCTGGCTCTTCGGTGAAGTAGATGGGCTATTTGTCTTACTGCAAAGTTTCTATACATGGAGGATCCAGCTAGCTAGCTTTAAACACCAACTATTGGTGTTGCAATACTTGGGTTTCTGACTCCTGAAAGTAATGGTAATCAGAAGTGTGTATAAGATTCTGACATCATCTATAAATGAAATGATACATTGGTTAAATCTTTGAATTGGATTATTTCTTAAAACCATGACTGGTTCAGAAGCTGAGATTTCATACCTGAAATTATGGTTCTATCCAGTGGTGGAATTTAAATTTTTTTACTACCAGTTCTGTGGGCATGGCTTGGTGGGCATGGTGTGGCTTGGTGGGCGTAGCAGAGGAAAGATACTGCAAAATATCCATTCCCACCCTACTCTGAGGCCAGCCAGAGGTGATATTTGCTGGTTCTCCAAACTACTCAAAATTTCTGCTACCGGTTCTCCAGAACTGTCAGAACCTGCTGACAGGTTCCTGGAGGAAACGTCTTATCTAGATCCGTTCCCGTCGGGTTGGAGACCTGGGCATAGCACGGAAACGGCATTGGTCGCGTTGGTAGATGATCTCTGGAGGGCTCGGGACAGGGGTTGCTCCTCTGTTCTGGCCCTGTTAGACCTCTCAGCGGCTTTTGATACCATCGACCATGGTATCATGCTGCACCAGTTGGAAGAGTTGGGGATGGGGGGCACCGTGTTACGGTGGTTCTCCTCCTTTCTCTCAGACCGTGTTGGCAGGGGGGCAAAGGTCGACCTCGAGGCCTCTTATATGTGGAGTGCCTCAGGGGTCGGTCCTCTCGCCCCTTCTGTTCAACATTTATGCCGCTGGGCAAGATCATCCGTGGCTTTGGGGTGAAGTACCATCAGTATGCTGATGACACCCAGCTGTACATCTCCACCCCAGGCCACCTCAACGATGCCCTTGAAGTGATGTCCCAGTGCCTGGAGGCTGTGTGGATCTGGATGGGGAGGAACAGGCTCAAGCTCAACCCTTCCAAGACTGAGTGGCTGTGGTTCCCGGCATCCCGATATAGTCAGTTGACTCCATCACTGACAATCGGGGGCGAGTCTTTGGCCCCCGCGAAGAAGGTGCGCAATCTGGGAGTCCTCCTGGATATGCAGCTGTCCTTGGAGGAACATCTGACGGCTGTAGCCAGGGGGACCTTCTGTCAGGTTCGCCTGATTCGCCAGTTTTTTTTTTTTAATTTTGATTTATATGCCGCCCTTCTCCGGAGACTCAGGGTGGCTTACAATATGTTAAGCAATAGCCTTCATACTTTTGTATATTTATACAAAGTCAGCTTATTGCCCCCACAAACTGGATCCTCATTTAACCTACCTTAGAAAGGATGGAAGACTGAGTTGCGGCCCTTTCTTGATTGGGATTCCCTGTGCACAGTCACTCATGCCCTTGTCATCTCTCGCCTGGACTACTGCAACGCTCTCTACATGGGGCTCCCCTTGAAGAGCACCTGGAGGCTTCAACTGGTCCAGAATGCGGCCGCGTGGGTAGTCATGGGAGCCGAATGGCGCTCCCATATAACACCTCTCCTACGTGAGCTGCACTGGCTCCCAGTGGTCTTCCGGGTCGCTTCAAGGTGTTGGTTATCACCTTTAAAGCGCTCCATGGCATAGGACCTAGTTATCTTTGAAACCGCCTGCTGCTACCAACGGCCTCCCATCGACCTGTGCGCTCCCACAGAGAGGGCCTCCTCGGGGTGCCATCAGCCAAACAATGTAGGCTGGTGACCCCCAGGGGGAGGGCCTTCTCTGTGGGGGCACCTATCCTCTGGAATCAGCTGCCCCCAGAGATAAGGAGAATCCAAGACCTCGGTGCCTTCCGCCGTGCCCTTAAAACCTTCTTTTGCCAGCAAGCCGGGCTGGCCTAACACTTTATAAAATGTTTTTAATTGTCTGTTATTGTTTTTAATCATGGGGCCAAATTTATATATATCTTTTTAATTGTATTTTAATGTTTGTAGTTTATGTTTTTACTTGGCTGTTCACCGCCCTGAGTCCTCAGGGAGAAGGGCGGTATACAAATTTAAGATAAATAAATAAATAAATAAATAAATAAAATAGCAACCTTGGTTCTATCTTTTGTTTGTCCAAATGTCTACTACTTGGGAACCATTGTCTTTGTCCCTATTGGTTTCAAAGGTAGTTAGGAGTCCAGTTAATTCTGAGCAAAAATGAAGATTGAAATTTCTGACATTTGCTCCCTTGTAAGTTGCAGAAACTGGCTTGATATGCCATCAGGAAAATTATTTTCCCTTTCCTCCCACTTCATTTGTAATATTTTGCTATCCTAATTCCCCACCAAGAATAAATAGCCACCTTGAGTCTTCGGAGAAAGGCGGCATACAAGTTGAACAAATAATAAATGGCATACTTATGTACCAATTTAACCTGAAAAAAAAAGAAAATAAAGCAGAGGAGATTTCCTTTGGGTTTTATTTAGTTTTTTCCCTCACATTTTTATGATTGGACCAGCTGCAAAAAATGTATTTCTTGGTAGTATTCATTCTGTCCCTTTGTCCCTAAACCTACCTACCTACCTTTCTTTCTTTCTTTCTTTCTTTCTTTCTTTCTTTCTTTCTTTCTTTCTTTCTTTCTTTCTCTTTCTTTCTTTCTTTCTTTCTTCTTTCTTCCTTCCTTTCCTTCCTTCCTTCCTTTCTTTCTCATTCTTTCTCTCTTTCTCTCTTTCTTTCTCTCTCGCTCTTTCTTTCTTTGATCATGTTCTTTTTTGTTCTTAATCCTCCAGACATCCTTCTTGCTTGTCTTTCTCCATTTTCTCCCTTGTCCCTTTTCTTTTTCTTTTATTTCGCCTGCTGTTTCCGCTGACCAGATACTGAGATGACGAGAGGAGTCCTTTTGACTGATGGAGCTCTGTAGTGATTAGAGCAGTGCTTTGGACCTTGACTTGCACAGAGAGCTCTTTCTTTGTCTTGCTTATATGTATTCCTGACATAGGCTATTGTTGTCATCTGTTTTACTTCTCTGCACACAGTTTCATTTGTGTGAAACAATTTATCATTTCTGTTTGTATGACATTTCCCCCTTTTCATTTGTAGCCTAGTCCTTGGAGTTTTCTGTAATTTTCTCATGAGTTGTCTCTCACAGAATACTCATATCTGTAAGTTCCAATTGGTGATTTTTGCTGGATATCAAGGGCAGGATATGAACCACTTGGTTAATGTAAGGACAGCTTTTTACAGAGTTTGAAAGTATACACCCTTACAAATAAAAGACTGTAAGGAAAAACGATGCAGTTCACCTCTCTAGCTTATAGAATAAATATGGATCTGGAGGTATTTTTAAATATTGTAAAAAATATGGTAATAAAATTGATCTCTTATCTTCGTCCCAAAATGATAATAGTAGTAATTATATGAATTAATTATTCAACCAGGGATACTTCCAAAGTTCTAAGGGACTTCATCATAAATAATAAATTAATATATAAGAGAATAAAACCGAATAGAATATTATCTGAAGCGAAATCACTTAGACTTCAAATTCTTCTGCCTATAGATTCAAAATACATTTTTATCTGTAAACAAATCACGACAGTGGACAGGATAGTTTTTAAAATTGGAGGGAAAAAAGTCATAACCTGTGCTAGGATGATGACCCTATTCTGATGGCTGAAAATGCAAGTGTACTACAAGCTCTAGTAATAAAAGGCAGGCAGCATGGTGAAAAGTTTGTGGCCCAGAGCACGGGTGAAATCCAGCAGTTTCTAACAGGTTTTGGAGAACCAGTAGCAGAACTTTTGAGTAGTTCGGAGAACCAGCAAATACCACCTCTGGCTGGCCCCAGAGTGGGGTGGGAATGGAGATTTTGCAATATCCTTCCCCTGCCATGCCCACCAAGCCACACCACACCCACCAAGCCATGCCCACAGAAGCAGTAATAAAAAAAATTGAATCTCACCACTGGCCCAGAATAAATATAAAGAAGATCAGACCAATGACTACAACCCGTGCTATAATGGACAATGTAAAGATACTGAAGTCATGGATCGCTTCTGCCTTTTTAGGGTTGACTATCAATAGTAGAGAAACCAATAGTCATGAAATATAGTGCAGACTAGCAGTAGCAATGATATTCATAGGCCACAATATATCAATATCAACAAAGATCAGAATCACAAAAGAAATTAGTTTTCCCTTGACACTTTTTGGAAGCAAAAGCTAGGCTCTGAAGAAATAGTATTGACACTTTTGAACTTTGGTGTTGGAGAAGACTCTTAAGTATACCTTGGATAGCAGTGGTGGGTTGCCCCCCGTTCGGACCACTTCGCAAGAACCGGTAGTAAAACCGGCGGGAGGCCCTGCCTACCACCCCGGATGTCATCATCAGTGATCTGCGCATGTGCGATCCCGTTGCGAACCGGTAGTAAAAGTAAATAGAACCCACCCCAATGGATAGCCAATAAAACAAAACAAAAAATGCCATAGAACAAATCAATGTTACTATTTCAGACAAAAATGATAACCCTCAAATTATCATATTATGGACAGATTATGTGAACATCTAGCTCTCTTGAAAAAACTATAATGCTGGAAAAAGCGAAAGAAATAAAATAAGAGGATGTCTAGCAGCAAGGAATATGAACTCAGTTACACTGGCAATGGGTGAATAGTTGGAGGACCAAGGGTGAAATGCTGCTGGCTCTATCCGGCTTGCAGGAGCTGGTAGCGACGGCGGTGGGAGGCTCCGCCCCCCCAAGCCGGGACATCGTCATGTTCCAGTTTTGACCATCTGCGCATGCGCAGAAGGCTTTGCACATGTGCAGATGACGGCGCGCTCAGCGGGTGCACATCAACAAACAAGTAGGAAAGGTAAGTACATTTTACCCCTGTGGAAGACCAAAAACAACAGATCATCCTAAAAAAGGTCCATATATGTGATCTTTAATAATTGGCATTTACTTGTGAACACATACTCAAATCAATCAAGTACAACAGATAAGGATGACAAATTAATGCTGAGTTTCTTGCTTATAATTTATTACTTGTTTTGGCTATTTATAAAGTACTTGTACATAAAATCCCATTTAAAAAACAGACCTCTAATAACACAGCAAAATTAAATTCATCTTTAGTATATAGATCCGTGATGGCGAACCTATGGCACGTGTGCCACAGGTAGCACATGGAGCCGTATCAGTGGGCATGCGAGCTCAGCTCCACCAGCTGATTTTCGGGTCTTCTGGGCCAACCGGAAGTTGGCAAACGGGCCATTTCTGGCCTCGGGTGGGGGGGGAGACCATTTTCACCTTCCCCAGGCTCCTAGAAAGGCTCTGGAACCTGGGAAGAGTGAAAAACGAGCCTTCTGGTCCCACTGGAACTTGGCAAACAGGCCATTTCCAGCCTCTGGAGGGCCTTAGTCGGGTGGAGAAGGCTGTTTTCACGTTTCCCAGGCTCCAAGCAAGCCTCTGGAGCCTGGGAAAGGCAAAAAACAGACCTACCAAGGCCACCATGCCATCACGTGCCAAAAGTGGGGGGAGCCCAGGGGGGGTCGTGTATGCATGCGCAGGGTGGATTGAATTATGGGTATGGGCATGCGCGTGCATAACCCCCCCATGCGCTCCCCCCGCTTTTGGCACGCAACGGCAAAAAGGTTAGCCATCATTGATATAGATAGTCCCATTGTTCCTTAAAAGCGGAAGAAAATGTATATTTTAACCAATAGGGGGCAGTTTGGCTGTCAACTTTGCAAGTAGGATCATTTCTTAGCTGAACAGCTTTTCTCCAAACACTACACAAGGGAAATCCAGCCTCCTGACAATGGATATGACCAAAATTAACCAGGATGATGTTTGAGTATGAGCATTCATCTATGTGATTTCCTACTCTGCATTTGTAATCACATAATCTCAAAGTACACTTTATTTTATTATTTTTAGAATGATTGTCTTAAATGTCTAACCTCATATTTCCATATGGAATCAGTTATATTCCCAAAAGTCCCTGATACCACAATCAGGAAATTATGGGAGCTGATCTTTCAAGTATTTTGGAAGATATTAATTTGAAGGACTCTGTGGACATATTTTTTGCATAATAGATGATTTTTGTGAACGTGCTATTAAAATAGAATCCATATTATCAGTATTCTAGAAAATATTTTAGTAGTAAAATATTAGTAAATAGAAGGTAGCAATGATTCTATATATCTACTCTAGAATTTGCAATTAAAAACAAAAATCAATAACTACGTATTATAATAACACCAAAAGATTAAGGGGATATCTGAATATCTTTTACAGTATATCTAGTTGGGTGCAATAAACGTATGAAATGTGTATAATACTCCATTGTTTACCATGAGAAAACATAATTTTTGGGGAGAAAGTTAAGAATATGGGATTCGAGCCTCACTGAATTCAACAGGACTTATTCCCAAGCATAAAGGCTGAAGAATGCACCTTAACACACCAGACAAAATGTGGGAGAAGAAGTAATTAAACCCTCAACACAAGGCAATGAATTGATGTAAGCAAGGTCACATAGAACAGGTCAAAATATAGAGATGTTATCCACGTACAAAGTGCCCTGACTAATGTCTTGTTTATTAAACTAAAGTCCTCTCCTTGAAAAAAAAAAAAAAAAAAAAAACCCACTGCAAGTCCTTATCAGCTCTTAGGCTTTAAGGAACAAGCAGAATACCAGCAATGACAAAAACTAACCTTTTTTTTTAATGTCAGAGGAATCAATTAAAAAGAACAGAGCTTTCCGTCCTGTAGCCTTGAAATTCATTGTGCACAATAGTAAGAAAAGGATGAGGAGAGAACATCCCTATAAATAGGGACTGCTGAAATAGAACTGAAAAATGAGAATTGAAAAATGACATGGAGCTTGTGTCCTCCAAAGCCTAAAATGGAGATAACAACAAAAGTCTATAATGAAGAGGAGTCATAACTACTTTTAAATAGGCCATTTCTTCTACTTGCTAGGATTACTGACTTCATTATTGTCAAACCTAAAATGCATGTCACCCTTCAGTTGGAAACCTTCCCTTTAAAACAAAAAAAAAAAATCTAATTCACAGAGGGGGTCAGAAAAGTGTAATTTGAAAAGGGAATTGGTTTCTTACTTCAAGTACTTATAACGTCCCCTGATATACAATGTACGTAAACAATTTAAGATTTGTAGTTGTGTTTTCCTGTAACAGGAAACAAGATTTTAATTTTAAGATCTATCTGGAACCATTATGATATTCACGGAAAATCACAAGACTTGTAAAATAAGATGCAGTAAAAACTTCATTTCACCACAGTTTCAGCCGCTTATGCTATTTATAATTGAGGAAAAGTCAGACCTGGCATTACAGTAATACCTTCGTAATGATGGATGCTCTACATTAATTGACACTAAAACATCTTTGTGTCGAAGTGACTGAACTGATTAGCAGTGCTCAAGTGATGTCAGCTACTGAATCCCCCAATCAACAGTGAGCTGACATGAAAACCTATCTGTGTTGTCAGTGGTGAAGTCACATTAAGAAGGTTGCTTACAATGCAATGCATTCAGGATAGAGAAAGTGACCTTAGATTTATGACAGAGAAGAACAAAGCAGTCTGGCCTCTGAACTTCGTGGTCTGAATGACTGATTTTCCATTTAGTTGGGTAACATGAATTTGTTTTTTAAATTATGCAAGCAATTTCTATGTCCCTGATTCATAATGCTGCTGTTCAGTCTGTCCTATGCTCTGTTGATATAGCAAGAACATTTCAGTTATCCCATAAGCAAGCTGCAATTAGATTGGAACATCTCATTATTTTTTAGGTAGATAAATAAGACTTTTTAGGAACCAGAGTGGGCATTGCATACTTGCAGATTATTTGCAGCAAAATCAGTAGCATTTATTTTTATGGTGTGCAATTGTATCTCCAGCATAAAGTTCCTTCTGTATGAAATAATGCAGTCATAATTTTTGAGCCATATTCTCCATTCCTCAAAATGTCACTAAGGCTGTACTTAGGTTAGAGTCTAGGTTAAATAGCACTGAAGCAAGACCTTTGCAATTAAATCATATCTTATTGGCTTAAAGTAAAGGTAAATATTTCCCCAGACCAGTTGTGTCTGACTCTAGGGACGGGTGCTCATCTCTGTTTTTTAGCTAAGGGGCCAGGATTGTCCAAAGACATTCCTGTGTCTTTGTCCAGCATGACCATTCGCCTAGTGCATAGAACGTTGTTACTTTCCCACTGAAGTGGTACTTATTTATCTACTCATATTGTGCTAGGTGGGCAGGAGCTAAGGCATGTAACAGGAGCTCAGCCTGTTGCATAGCGCTTGGATCTCGAACCCAGCTGTCAGCTTTCCAGCTGACAAGCTCAGCAACTTTAACAGCTGAGCCATCAAACCCCATTTTATGGGCTTAGAATCCATCTATCTCTCATGAGACTTTTCCCCCTTGTTTTGTTCCTATTTAATTCTAAATAGCATAATTTACAAGTTGTTTCTCACTAATGTGTCTCCTGATTTCCTTCTAAATATGGGTTTTGACAAAACCACAAATCTTAATAAAGCAAGATGAGAAGATATTGAACTTCAGCCTAATTTAGCAACAGTCCCCTGGTTTTATCATCTCTTCAGAGAATCAAGGGAATCATAACCTACATGCATTTTATTTTAAGTTATCTATATCCACTCCAAAAGGGATTTTTCCAGAGCACATTTTAATATCCTCACCTCTGCAATTTTGGATCCCTGTAGTTCTTAGACCACATTCTTGTGCTCTGTGAACCTCAAACCCTAGCACAGGTTTTTCTAAGGTTCAAATTCTATGCAGAATGGTACTGTCAGTTAATTTGCCCTCTTATGGAAAGACTGCTCAGTCATTCCAATCCATGTTATCTAGAAATTTTCATATTTTTCCTTAAATCATCTTTTAATTGGTAGTTTTGTGTGTCAACTATAAGGCTACATTATATTCAGAGTTACTACTAAAAGCATGTAGCACACTGTTAGAATGTCATTAACTTTTTTTGGATTGATTTAATTTATTTTTTCCCTCACTATGGACCCTAATAAATAAAGTTATTTAATTGATTGATGATTGATTGATTGATTGAGAAAAATGTTCTAAGGACAATCTCCAGGTATGTTTAGCTTGAACATTAGCTCCATTAAAGCAAACATAACACTGGAGACAACTGTGCACAAATGGAGTGTACATTGATAATAAGACACACTGGACACTACTGCATCTTCATCTCTGGGAAAAAAAATATTTATAATCTGTGAATGGAATGGTGTTTTTCCTAGGCCTTAGGCATACATTTGTAGGAAAAAGTATGCGCTGATTTTATTCATGATAGATGCTTTTATTTCCTGAATGTTGTATTAAATCTTCTGATTTTTCTACAAATAATAGACAACCATCTGTAGAGGCTCAGCCCAGAATTTCACAATTCATATCTTTCACTGTCTTTAGTGATTATGCAGAGTTCTATTTTTTTTAAAATGTGTTCTTCTCATTCCTTTCATTGGAAAAGCCTCAAAGTAGCAAAACTGTCCCTGAAGGCAGATGTTGGGAGAGGGGGCATTGAGGAAGGATCTCATTAAAAAAAAACAAACTCATTTTATAAATCCTTCTATTCCCCACCATCCAGTCAGAGCTGAAGAAGCTTCTTAGATGGGAAGCAAAATGTTTTCAAAAGAAAAAACAAGAAAGTCCAGCTGCCTCCTGAAAAAAAAAGCATCTTTGGGACAACCATGACCTGGATGACTGAGAATCTCCGTAGATTTTGGCCCTTATCCAGATCTGTGTTTCAACGAAGAACAGGCCTTACGTGTGGCTATTTTGTGAAGAAGATAGCATGAAAATTTCTGATGACATTTTATTAACAGATAACTCTTAAAAGCTGTTTTAATGCAGTGAAGTAGTCAGTCCAAATTACTGGTTCATGTTTCATTAAGTCTGATCAAAGGTCATCATGGGTTTGCTCCTCTTATATCATTTATATTTGCCTGCCTGCGGCTGGAGTAAATCTTTCTTTCTTCCAGCCATGTCTGTTACCACATTTTTAGGGCTATTAATTTGTTGCAGTGTATCATAATGTAGTATAACATTTAGATACGGCAGTTTGATGTGCAATAATATTATTTTGCACAATTAATTCCTGCTTTCCATCTGTATAAGTGCATTCAAAGGGAATATCAGTTCTGCTGTCCTATTTTCCAATTATTTTAGCATGTGGAGTTCATATTAGAGTATTCTCTAAGTTATGAACATGAGCTAGTAAAACAAAAGGTATTATTCCTTATGCTGCAAAAAGAACAATCTGTACAATAGTAACATATATGAGTGTCTGAAATAAAAAGAATATTAAAATAAATTTATTCTACCTCAGATTCTTCCAATGAAAAACTTAATTTTCTCTGCCTGAAATCAACAAGGGATTAAACATGTTTAACTTGGATCAAGTCTGCTTCCAAATGTTTAATAGACAGGTGGCTTAGGGACTATTTGAAATTACAACAGATCTCTTCCAAAAGTTCTTAAGTACCAAAGAACCGGTTCAAGAATCATGACAGAGGCACACACAAACAGCCCCCAACATGGTTACATGACTGCATTTGGGTATTTAGCAACCGGCTCTCAGCTCCTTCTCCTGAACAATTAGGAAGCAGGAAGAAAACACAACAGGACACATCCAACTGGGTTAGTGATGCTGGTTTAATGCCGTTGTTAGCTTCGGGAAAACACTGAGCTCCAAACGTTTTAAAGTTGGTGCTACGAGTATTCGCTTCATAGTTGCCTTTTATTACAGTACTCCGCCCTGCCCTCGTTTGGCCAGGTGGACGTCCGTCAGCTGGGGAGTGCGTTTTTGGGCACCGCCCCTCCTCTGCGTCAGCATATCAGCCTCCATTGACAGAGTCAGCGCCGCGGAGGTCAGTTGACACGCCTCTGTCACATATCCATCCCACCATTATTCGCGGCAGGTCTGTCATCCATGATATAGCAGCAACCACCCCCCGGTTTCTATCCCCGATGCACCGCGGCCCCGGAACCGTCCGCCTATCCCCTGTGCCGCCACCACCACCACCGCTGTGACCAACTGCTTTTCCCAACATGTCATGTCATTCTGTATCCTCCACCGTTCCTCGTTCCCGTCCCTGCATTGTTGAGCAATATGTCAGGCTCAACACCAACTCACTTTTTTACAGCTGGTTGCAGAATTCCACAATCCCATGACCACAACTTGCAACCTTTTTTTGCTAGCTTCTGGCCTTTTCGCCCAGTTTCCAGCCAAAAAACACCCATAGGAATGAATTTACTCATTTCATAACCGTGATGGTTGCTTTATGACTGAAGAGTTTGCTTTACTACTGCAATTTTTTGCTTTATGACCACTGCAAAAAAAAAAAAAAAAGGTTGTAAAATTGGGTTGGCCAGGTGGTTGCCTCAATTTACAACTGTCGTGATTTAAAATGGAAATTCCAGATCATAAATCAAGTACTACCTGTATGAAATCTGAATCCCAATAAATTGAATCCCTAATTTTACAAATGTGGTATAGTAAAAATGCTGGTTCCATATGAAGTTTTCATTGTCTTGATATTATACCTATGAAAAATACAGCTCTACTTTCTATTTGTTATGAATATTCTGCTTAGAAAAGCCATTTATAGGAAAGTTTTCATAGCACCTATAGCAGAATCTACTTAATTTGTAATTTGTTTATTGGAAATTACCATATCTGAATCTGCATTTTTTTCCTACAGTACTTATCAAGTGCTCCAATTAGACTAATTCTATCTTAAATCATTTGAGCTTCATCCAATATCACAAAGATTTTCATGAGAACATATGACTTGTCCTTGATTTTTACATGTGCAGTTCAAAATGAAGATTATACAACAGGGTATGGATACAATTGAATTATTATTAATATATGCTCATGTTATGAATTCTCCTGTTATGATCGATGGAGAAGGCAAGGCTAACAGAATTTGATGTTAATATGCAAATTTTTAGATTAAATAAAAGCATGTGAGATAAGACTGCCGTAATTTGTAAAACAGGATAACCTCCCTTGGAGATTCTTGAATTAGAAGTCAAAATCTTAAATAAAAGATAATGCAGCCAAATTCAGTACTGACCATATTCAGTACTGTGGGGAGCAGAGAATACCATGAGCTACAAATATTTTTTTCTGTTTGCACATCCAGTACATATATGCATCTACCACCAGAAATAAATTATCATGTATTTTTTCTTTTGCTCAGTAACAAAGAGTTTGAGAAGCTTGAGAGTCTATTAGTAAGTTATCTTAGCCCTATCTTCCATGTATTTGATAAATCTTCCTTTAAGGCTGATCAAGTTAGTATCCATCACCACATCTAAAAGAAATTATGTTCATGATTTAATAATGAGCTTTGTGGCACACTTTTTATGGGTTGTGGTGGCTCAGTGGCTAAGATGCTGAGCTTGTCGATTGAAAGGTCGGCAGTTCAGCGGTTCAAATCCTGTGTCATGTAACGGGGTAAGCTCCTGTTACTTGTCCTAGCTTCTGCCAACCTAGCAGTTCAAAAGCACATTAAAAATGCAAGTAGAAAAATAGGGACCACCTTTGGTGGGAAGGTAACAGCGTTCCGTGCACCTTTGGTGTTTAGTCATGCCGGCCACATGACCACGGAGATGTCTTCGGACAGTGCTGGCTCTTCGGCTTTGAAATAGAGATGAGCACTGCCCCCTAGAGTCGGGAACAACTAGCACATATGTGCGGGGGGAACCTTTACCTTTACCTTTAATCTCCCGCCAATCACCCTTCAATTTTGATTTTCCTTGTTACGTTTTAAAACCCTTTCATAGATCTCTGTCTGTGATCTTCATTCTTGTCTTCTTTCTAAACCCAATATCCCCACCTTTCCTTATTCAACTTTTGATCATGTTACTTGTTATTTCTACAAAATTTCCCTCTGCATCTTTCTTTCACTTTGCAGACTCTGTCTGGTACTCAAATATGGTTTCTTTTAGAGGCATCTTATAAAGATATGTGTGTAAAAGAGTCAAGATTAAGTTTCACTTCATAAACAAGTTTTAACATATTTAACACTTATAAATTAGAAAGAATTCAGAGAGCACAGCATTCCTGAAATAAAACCATCAAATAGTCGCAAATTATCTCCCCAAACAGCATCAACACTTCTTAGCGGAAGGATAAAACGGATTTGATATGGACAAATTCAGACTGCATCTGTATACAGTGAAGAATAAAAATACCTCTGAAGTGTGTAGAACTAAAGGTTTTACAAATGATTTAGTACCTCTGCTTCAGAAAGCCAGATGCTGAATCAGCAAATACGTAAAAAATTGCTATATTCCATTTCAACGGAATACTGGGATGAAGGGGAGAGAGAAGAAGGAGAAAAGTGAAAAGACCAAGAGTTCTATTTTATAACACACGGTAGAGGTTAGTAAGAGCTGGTTAACAACAGAATGAATCTTTGGATTGCAATAAATGGGGATATCCTAAAAAAAAAACCAACACTAACTGTCCACTGCTAAGTACCACATCATTCTACAAAAACTCAGGAAGCCACTGAAAGATTTTAGGGATTATCTCAAATTAAAGTATTTATTAAGGATGAACATTACCTTGTTTGTGTCCTTAGGACACAATTCTTCAATCTTTCTTAAACTGTAATTAACCCAGCAAGTATCATTTAATTTTGTCCGTAAACAAAGAACCTATTGACTTGGTTGCCCAAATGATTTACAGGTAGTCCTCGACTTATAACCATTCATTTAGTGACCATTCAAAGTTACAACACCATTGAAAAAAGTAACTTATGACCAGTTTTCGCACTTGCAGCATCCCTCAATCAGGTGATCAAAATTTTGGCGCATGGCAACTGGCATGTATTTATGACAGTTGCACTGTCCTGGGATTGCATCATTACCATACGTAAACTTCCCAGCCTGCTTTTGACAAGCAAAGTCAATGGGGAAAGCCAGGTTTGCTTAATGACTGCACAATTCACTTAACAACTGCAGTGATTCATTTAACAGCTATGGTAAAAATGTCATAAAATGAAGCAAAGCTCACTTAACAACTGCCTTGCTTAGCAACAGAGATTTTGGGCTCCATTGTGGTTGTAAGTCAAAGGCTACCTGTATCAGAGGTGTTCATGTGATAGCTATTCAGGGCCATCAAATTTGCTTAAAGGTTGCCTGAAAAAGGAGCAGAGCTTTATTTCATATCTAATTCGGGGGTTCTTCAGGTAAGAAGCATCTAACTTCCCCTTCTGCAGGGTGCCTGTCCCTACATTTTTAAGTTTCCAAACAGCCATTTTTGGCATGGTCACTGAAAGAGGTGTGATTCCCAGTGACTTAACTCTTCACTAAATGAAAATTATGAATATATCTGTCTCCATAAACCTACCCCATAACTTCTATTTTGCCTCCAATAAAAGCAAAATGGTAAACATTATATTTTACATTATACAGGAAGCCTGTGCAGAGAGTGGTGAGGATGGCAGAAAAGATTGTTGAAAGTTGACTTCCTTCTATCCAGGACTTGAGGTGCTTGACCGGAGATGCTATAAGAGATGCTTGACCAGAGTCTGCAGTACTGTACTGTCTGGGATGCTGCACGTCCTCTCCATGACCAGTGATCCTGACAGGTTCTGGAGCACTGGTAGTGGAAATTTTGAGTAGTTCGGAGAACCGGTAGCGGAAATTTTGAGTAGTTCGGAGAACCGGCAAATACCACCTCTGGCTGGCCCCAGAGTGGGGTGGGAATAGAGATTTTGCAATATCCTTCCCCCAGGAATGGGGAGGGAATGGGGATTTTGCAGTATCCTTCTCCTGCCATACCCACCAAGCCATGCCCACCAAGCCACACCATGCCCACCAAGGCACACCCATAGAACCGCTAGTAAAAAAATTCTGAATTTCACCACTGTATCATATATATATCATATATATATATGTATGTACAATTGTGTGTGTGTGTGGGTATGGGTATACATATATATTTTCTTTTGAGAACAGGAATCAGAATTTCATTTTTTAATGTGTGCCAGTGTGTTCACAGAAAAATAGTGACAATAAAGATTATCTTATTTTATCTTAACATAGTTTCAAAGAGCATGGTTCTAACCCTATATCTGTCCTTCTGGCAGTATTCACACACAGAAAGAAACAGAACCCAAGATTATAAATAGTTCCTTCAAATTTCCTTCTATTCTACTAAAGAAAAAGTTATAGCCATTCGTGTTTTTCCAGTTCTAGACAAACACAGTTAAGGAAAGTGTTTCTGATGTCAGCTAAAGTGTGCTATTTTCCAAAGTAAATCACTGCAGGAACAATCAAAGATATTAGATGAGACTCTCCTTGGGAGGCTGAAATAAGTTCAATTGCAGCAAGGAATTCCAACAGCTAAGGGGACATAATCAGAAGCTGCCTCCAGGGGCCTTGGCCAGCTAACAAAGACCACACAGAGTAAGCCAAAGCATAGAATAGATAGATCAATCCTAGGAACTGAAATGAGCGAATGAGAGTCTTCTTCCCTGCCTGAATATACATTTTCCCAGTACAGAGATTTTAAAATATTTTTGCAAGTGAATGATATAGTGGATCTACCAAACAAAAAACAAAAACAAAAAAACAAAAAAACCATAGTGGAGAAGTTTCCTCTGAAGGGTTCACTAATATTGTAACTCCCAGGAGCAAACCATTATTTCAGACAGTGATTTTTCAAACTCCTTACAATTATGGGCCACTAAATAAACTTTCAGAAATGCAGAGGGCATCCAATGAAACAAATGCTCCTTCCTATTGTTTGTCTTTAAAATTATGGAATTTCATATTTCCAGTAGAAAAAAAGTAATAATTATGGATGTATTTATGCATGCCTTTCCATCCTTTCCATCAGGTCCTTTTAAACTAGATTTTGTAAAAAAAAAAAAAAAAAACTACATTAGATATTTATTCTTGAATCATTTTATGCTCCGCATGCCACCTGGTAGCCATTTTTCCATAATATAAAATGTATATATAGTGGGAGGGTAGAAAAGTAGCTTTTCAGTTCAATGAAATCCATTTTTCAATATTCACTGTTGCATTTCCTATTTATACTTTCCTTTGGGGGCAGGGCTGTGTGAGAGATCATCAATCTACTTAATGTAGTTTGGGTAGATTCACAGTTGGTAACTGCATTTGAGACGTGCTTACTATTGACCGTGGTCTAAATTTTAGTATTCATATTGTTATGCACATAAAAAAAAAGTTTTCAGCCACTGATCCATTTTTGCTGACTTATCACAGCAACCCACCATAGGAACCACCAGAATCACACAAGTGAGATGGGCGGTGTAGAAAATTTATAGACAGGTAAATAAATAAATTAATAAACAATAACAGCAAAAAAAAATCACTCAACTGATAAAAAGGCCATATAGAACATAAATAGTAAAGTGTAGACTGGCCTGCCTTTTTGTACAAAACAGCTGGGAATGGGAGATACTGTCTCAGAGACATCAAATAGCAACAACTAAAATGTCCAAACAAGTGATACAGTTTACAATGTCCATGGAGAAAGATCTCTTGATGGAAACATCAGTCATAAAATGATATCCTGAAGAAGTTAAGTGATAGCAAAGAAATTTACTTGCAGTAAATGCAGGAAGGAAGGGTGAGGCTAAAGAGTAAGGGGTCTCCGGTCTGGCCAGTTGATTGGTAGCAAACGGGAGTTGTGGATCTCCATGGACTTCGAACAATCTATGAGCCACAGTTACTGCTTTGAAGTGTGCAACAGGCAAGGATGATTGCTTATTTGTTAAATCTGTTAGACCTGGGAACACCAACTTGGTTAAATCTAAACAATGCTCCTCTTTTGTTTGTAAAACTCTGTTGAAGTAAGCAAATGGCCTAATAACAATATATGTACAATATATGTACATTCTTCTCCCTGCAGCATAAATCTGTATCTTCAACAAGATAAAGTGTTAACATCAGTGGTGGATTGCTCCTGGTTCACACCAGTTCGCAAGAACCGCTTGTAAAAATTTGTAATAGATCGGAAAGCCAGTAATAACATTGGCTGGCCACGCCCCCGAACCGGTCCACGGCCCGGTCACCGCTCGCTTACTCCGCCCACCTCATCAGAGAATTTTTTTTTTACTTTTAAAAGCATTTTTTCTACAACCTCTTTGGCCGAAAAAAATGCTTTTAAAAGGAAAAAAAGAGCCTCTGATGATCGCGCGGCTCAGCTGGGATCGTCAGAGGCTTCTGAAAGCATTTTTTCTGCAACCTCTTTGGCCGAAGAGGTTGTAGGAAAAACAATGCCTTTAAAAGCCTCTGGTGATCCCAGCTGATTTGCCTGCTCGTCAGAGGCTCCTAAAAGCATTTTTTTCTGTAATCTCTTAAGGTTGTAGAAAAAATGCTTTTAAAAGTAAAAAAAAAGAAAAGTTGGCCATGCCCACCCAGTCACATTACTCCCCACCAAGTCATGCCCACAAAATAAGCTACGCCCACAGAACCGCTAGTAAAAAAATTTAGAACCCACCCCTGGTCAACATGCCATAATTTAAACCACAGAATCAGAGAAAATAAAGTAAAATCAACTGCCAAATTAGGTTTGACTTTGGAAGAACTTCTTTCACTTTTCTAACCAATTCAAGGATTTGCTTCAACAAATCTGGCTTACACTGCATTGAAACTTCTTCACAAAGCAAGCCATCCAATTTTAAAGAATCTCCCTTTGATAGGGACTCCAGCATATTAAAAAGGAATATGGTGGCTCAGTGGCTAAGATGCTGAGCTTGTCAATTGAAAGGTCGGCAGTTCAGCAGTTCAAATCCCTCATGCCGCGTAACGGGGTGAGCTCCCATTACTTGTCCCAGCTTCTGCCAACCTAGCAGTTAAAAAGCACGTAAAAAATGCAAGTAGAAAAATAGGGACCACCTTTGGTGGGAAGGTAACAGCATTTCGTGCACCTTTGGCGTTTAGTCATGCTGGCCACATGACCACCGAGACTTCTTCGATAGTGCTGGCTCTTCAGCTTTGAAATGGAGATGAGCACCTCCCCCTAGAGTCAGGAACAACTAGCACATACGTGCGAGGGGAACCTTTACCTTTACCTTTTACCAGCATATTAAACTTATTTGACCACCAGGAGGCAAAGTGTTATGGACTACTGTACACAGACAGGGCCTGCCTAAAGTGACTTGATTTTTAAAAAGTGAGATCACCCATATAGATTTTAATTACCATCAGCCCCTGAGTTTCCAATGCTATAATATGAAAGATAGATTGATGGTGTTCACAAATACAAAATTAGAAATCCCATTACGGGAAGTAACTAGGACAGAAAATGGTTAAATGGGATGGGAGCATGACAAAGCATTAAGCTGTTCTTGGAAAATATGATACTCTTATGAGATTTCTCATTGCAATTAAAGTCAGACATGCCAGATGTTTTGAAATATATCAGAGTATTACTGAAAACCTGAACCCTTTAAAAATTAAAGATAATTCCAACAACCGCACATTTAAAAATCTTCAGGATGGCTTGACTGAGAATGCAATGAGCACTTAGCACTAAAGAAATGGTTAAAGTGGATGAATCCTCAGAGGCATTAAATAATGTATTGATTTTAAAAGGGTGTTTAAGGACTTCATTTAAGAGGAAAAAAGAAGGCTTTCCAAAGGCAACATTGGAACATTTTGAAGAATGAGGTATGTAGGAGAAATGGATATCTCAACTTTGGGGAAAATATTGAAACAAAATATACTGAAAATACAAGGAATGAGAAAGAATGATATTGTTAGGAGCTATTTAAGTATAACGTTGCTTATAGATAATGCTGATTCTAAGTCTACAGAACAGTGGCAAGAGAGATTAAAAGTTTAATAGATCTTTTATGATCAATAAAGCAACAGGAGAAGATTATATATAAATATAAAACATTCTGCAAGATATTTGAATTTCCCTGGCCCATAATCCATCTATTCAATGAAAGCTTAGAGTTCTGTGTCTATAGTAAGTCAGAACAAGAACACATTGGGGGGGGGGGGTTGCCCATAGTGGCCCCTGATCGTTGGAACACCCTGCCTCTAGAACCTGAAGAAAACTATTTTTGCAGTTTTTGCTGATAAACAGATTCCCATAGATTTGTTATCGCTATTTGTTAGTGAGTTTGGGTTTTGATGTAATTGATTTCTACATTTTAATCTTATTGTAAACAACCCAGAGTTATATGAGCTGAACAGTACATAAATATTGTAAATAAGTAAACAGCAGATCTCTTGTAGAGTTCGGTACTAAATTCAGCCAATTATGCAATTATTAAAATAAAATGTATTTCTTTGTTCATTTATGAAATAGACATATAGAAAATATGTGTATGGACTTTTTTTTTTAAATCATTCATTCTGAAGCTATCTGCAATTAAATAAATGTTTACATTTTTAAAAATCCCTGTCTTTATTCAGTTTATTTGAATGCAAATGCAAGTAATAACTTTGTATCTTAGTAAGTTTGTAATTGTAAAATCGAAGCAAACTTTACATTAATCTCGTTTCATATTAAGGAGCTCAGTGGCTCATGTGGTTAGAATGCTGAGCTGACAATTTACAAGCCCGTGTTTGAGACCCGAGTGCTGCTGTATAACAAGGTGAGCTCCTGTCATTCACTCTAGCTCCTGGCAACCTAGAAATTCAAAAGTGTGCAATCACAAGTAGATAGATAGATATCACTTCAGTGGGCTCATTACTGGGAACATGAAAGGAGCCCCCAATTGGGTGTGCCCCCCCCCCGGCAATGTTGATGTTACCAGCAGATCTATTCACCATGGAAGTGGCTCATGCTTCTGACACTTTTAAAAAAATCATATTTTCTATTTAGACCACTAACAAAATTAAAAACACAGGAAATGCAAACATAGTTTTAGGATTTTTTAAAAAAAATACTTTTAATTATAGTATGGGAAAGAGAGCAGCTAGAACCTTTTTATATTGTATATTTTATTGTCCCATTTTAAGCTCAACTTATACAAAGTTCCTTGCGTGAGATGGCAAAATTAACCACATAAACTTTTTAAAATTATGCTGCTGATTGTGAGTGCTAAAAATACTAAAAATGTTGTAGCTGAATAATGCAGTGAACATACAATTGTATTTGATGTTTGATATTACATATTGCCAAGATAATAAATTGTATGGATCTTTTTATTACATACAGTATACTATAATCTATAATATAGTTTTTGTATTGTTTATATCTTCTTTTTCCTGGTTGTTATGACCAATAGAACAAATAATATTTTTCCTCTCACTTTCCAGTCTGCCTAATAAGACCTTTATCTCAAACTTGAGTTCATTGACCACAAACTTGTGGTCATTTTTCTTTTTAGAAGAAAAAATGTCTTCTAATAATTGAAATTCTTTACTGATTGAAATGATTTATGCAGAAGAAAGATCATTTGGTAATATTGTGATTCTTTATTGTGAATGTATTATAGAGAAAGAGGTTTCCCACACCAATAATTTCTTTGTAACTATGAAAAGTTATATTGTCCTCACTTAACAATCCAAATAGGATTTTTTGTTGCTAAGCAAAGTCTCCCAAGTAGGCCAGGCAAGAAACACAAGATGACATAATTCTACTTTAGTGAAAATTGAATCTTCCAAGTCTGAAAGAACAAATCTCTTGCTGTCTCTTTTTACCACCTGAGAACTTTGGATAGATCCTGTCTAAGTTTCTTGCTCTGCCATTATTCACCTATGACCCCTGCTTTTATCTGATCATGCCCCAGGCAACACCCCTTGTCTCCCAAGGTCACTCCCATATACCAGTAGTGAAATCCAATTTTTTTTACTACCAGTTCTGTGGGCATGGCTTGGTGGACATGGCAGGGTAAGGATATTTCAAAATCTCCATTCCCACCCCACTCTGGGCCAGCCAGAGGTGGTATTTGCAGATTCTCCAAACTACTCAAAATTTCCACTACCGATTCTCCGAACTGCTCAAAATTTCTGCTACCGGTTCTCCAGAATCTGCTGGATTTCACCCCTGCCATATACCATTTACAAGCAGTCATGTTTCTATCCTGATTAGCAATGGCAGTTGTGGCAGTCCCAGGTGTGGCATCATTAGATGCTATCATTAGGTGAGAACCACATATTTTTCATGCTTTGCCATACTTGGCTCCACTTCAATTCCCCCCCCTCCTACAACCTACTTATCTCCCCTCCCTTCTCTGCCCTTTTGGTTACTCTGGAACTCTACTGTCCTTCCCACTTTGTCATCTTGCACTCTGCCACTAGCTTTCTCACTGTTTTGCACTCTGTTGCCTCTGCTGCCCACAGCTGACCTTCATTATCTTTTTCCCCACTGCCGACAAGACATGCCAGGCCCAGCTCTTCGTGAGGCAGCTGCTGGTCACATGAGGTCTTTCCAACCAGATGATTGAGAGTGCAGGTGGTCTCTTGGAGACCATCATGGGCAGGGAGGTAGGAGCCACAGGCAGGCTGGTTGGGCCTGTGGGCTGGCATGTGCTATGGAAGGTGGGTGGTAAGTGATTTGTGTGATCTCGTACTCTTTAGGTAGCAGGAGTGACTTAGAGGAGCAACTTGTGACTTTTTTTTATGACTCCCCCTTTGACTTTGCTTTTAGGAACCAACAAGGAAGGTCACAAATGGCAATCATATGACCATAGAATACTGCAATGGTCATTAGTGCAAGCCAGTTGTCAAATGTATGAATTGTAATCACATGACTTTGGGGATGCTGAGAGGGTCAGACCTCTGAGGTCCAGTCATAAGTCTCCTTCATTCGGTGCCATCATAACTTTAAACAGTCATTAAGTGAAGACTACCTGTAAATAAATGTAATATATCTTGGCTGTTATACTCAGTTGGAATAGGTGGATAATAAAAAATTATGGTAGGAAGTTTGTTCTCTGAAAAGCAAATGCCATCAATGACGTTGCAGATGGATGTTGAGTTGGGGGTTTTTTTGGTTTTTTTTTTTTTTGCAGGTTCTCAGGATTTGATGGAAACACTATGTAAAGCCCCTGCTGAGATTTTTTCTCTCTGTTTCTTTCAAACAAACAGAATCTACTTTGGGCTTCAGTAACATTTGTTAGGAAGGTTATTTTCAGCTGGGTAGGCTAAGCCTAAACTCTTTTACCTTCTCCTTCCTATTTTTACTTAGAAGCAACAAGAAGATAATAAAATTATGTTTTGTTATTTTAAATCAGTGTTTTTCAAACTTGGCAACTTTAAGATGTGTGGACTCCCGGAATTCCCTATCCAACATGGAAAAATCTACACATTTTAAAGTTACCAAGTATAAAAACACCTATTTAAATGCTTTTGGGCATGTTTTTTTGTACTGAATATCATGCAGCTTAAATGTTGTCTACTGACCCTTACATGTATACTGTAACAGGGGTCCCCAGCCTGTGGGCCATGCAACCAGGACAATTTTGCATGCATGTATGTGCCCTCACACAAAACGATCCCCTCTTCTCCCCCTTCCTCCTTTCCTGGACCTGGACTAGCAACCCGGAAAGGTTAGAGAACGCTGTTTTATAATGCTGGTGTAATATGTTTACACACTGTTCTATTTCTAAAGACTCTAAAGACTTTCTTTAAGATTATGTTAATATAATCTTACAATAACATTAGAGCTAGTACTCCTGGTTCTACTTACCTGAATTACCTCTCAGGCTAATATTAACCTTGCAAAACTCAAAGTATTTCTCCTTGCCTTTCCTTGTATTCTCCAGAAAACTTGGGATAAATAATACCTATGTCCCCTCCCCTCCTTTGCAGACATCTTTTTTTAAAGATAGATATCTTTCACTTGCTGGTTGTCCAGTCTATGGCTCTCCTTCCTGTCTCCCAATATAGTCTTCCATATACTATATAGTCTCCCTTATACTATGTCATATACTTTTCTTTGATTTTTAACAACTATTAATTATCGCAATGATCAACTTGTTGAGTCATATATCAGGCCAAATTTCAGTATTCAGCATATATTTAGGTAGGAAATTGGACCTTTAATTGGTCCATTAGGCTCTCTCCCACCTTTAAAGATGACTCCATTGTAATGGAATGTATCCACCAAGGTGAAAGTGATGTGATGGACTACAGTAATACAGCAGGGTTTCCAGAAGGAATGAATACTATACATTCCAAGAATGAGGGATGAGACAAGAAACAGCATGGTCTGGAGCTATTATCATGCAAGAGGAAGAGATTTAGGATAGCCACTTCCTAGAATTTTCCAGGTATATTAAGATCCTGTCTATATGGTACAAGCAAATGAAGAACTGAACATCATTCTTGGGCTAAGCCTGACAACCGTTTTGAATAGTAGTTTGCATAATCTTTCCTATCCAGACAATCATACTTTGCTAAAGTTTCACTATGTCTGGTTGTAGCTGGGTGAATACCTAATACATCAAGCAACAACAGAGGTAAAGGCCAATACAAGTTCAGCCACAGGCAATAATCTCTTGCCAAGGGCCATGTTGGCTATACCTTATAGGAACCAAACTCCAGAAGGGCACCAATTTGCTGAGCCGAAGCCAAAGTTAAGGTTTATAGACGCCAGAAACAAATTGTATTGTCTGTCTGTCCATCCAATTTATGTTCACTCATTTCAACAAGTGACTCTGCGATAATGAACAGAATTATAATAAAATAAAAACAATTGCATATGTTAGAAAAATGTTCCAGCTAGTAGCTTTCTGAAATTGAGAACTTTTAAAACTAAGATTTGACAGTCTTTGAAAAACCACTAGCCGAGAGTGCCTAAGCTAAGCTTCAAATCCAAGAGTAGTTTGAGACAGTCTAGTCATGCACATAGCCTTTCTCATAAATGGACCATTAATCATAGATGTTCTGCTTTTGGTTTTCTATATAAGCATTCTTCTGCTAGCCATTGATTAAATCTGTGCAGTCTTAAGATGGGTACAGTCTTTATAAGGTTCCTTTTACAAATCATAGCAGAAATTCAAAGTTATTCAGGGTAGTCAATGATGAAAAGTATGCCACAACACACTCCATTCCTTATATATTAGGATGTGGCATTGGGATGCTAGTAGAAAGGGAGCAATCTTACGTGATAACACTGTAATTTGTAGGACCAATTTGCTTTCTATGGTCTTCTAAATCAAGAAGTTCCAGCTATCCCTTCACCTAATCTTCTGTAATTAATTGGCAGCTGAAAGGGCGGGATGACAAGTTTGCTAACCCCAGATTTTATGTGTAATGGAGCAAAACAAGTTTTCCATCTAGGTTGCCGAGAACTGATAGGCTAAAGAAGCAGGAACAAAAGTCAACGAGACTTTTGAAATTTACCAGTATTGTAAATAATGCAACATTATTATTAAATCTCACATATTCATGCTTTCTTTTACAATCAAAATTAAGGCAACTGCCTAGCCTAGAGGGATTGGTTGAAAAATTCAATCTAGTTTTCAAGTGCTGAGTTGTTTCAAAACCCCAAGTCTAATAACACAACTTTTGATAGCCCTGCAGTGGCAGGCATATAGTAAGGAACAATAACTTGATGCCAGTTTAATAAAGGAACTCCTTTATGCTATATTACTATAAAAGTGCAGAGGGGCATTGTGTATAGAGGACACGCTTCTTGAATTTTCTCTTCTTTGCAGAAAAAAGAAAGAATGGGTGCCAGAGCTGCTCATTTCCCAGTTGTTTAATAGGAGAAGTGTTTGCTAGACTGAACCTTATTTCTCTTACTTATTAGGGAGAGAGACAATAAAAAGTCTGAAATGTACCATCAACAGCGTAGTGAATGCCAAAGAAAAGCTTACAACTGAGAAGTAGTTTATAAAAGCTTATAAAAGCTTAAAACTGAGCAGAGCCACATTAAAACCACACAGCTAATTATTATCTTTATTTCTTCATATTTTTCAACGTATTTCTTTTGTGGCCGAGTAAAAGCATCTTTCCATATTGTATCTTCCAATTCATCAGGTTTTAGAATTTTTCTCACTCCCTTCTTTTTTCCCTTCACTGCATTCCTTTCCTTTGCCTCTTTCAGAATGAAAAGCTCTTCCATGCTTAGATCCCTTCCTCTTTTTAGTCATCAGCTATTGTTTTGTTAAGCCATCTTTTTATCACTTGTATCAGGCTTTAAGCAGTAAGCCTACTACTTCACTTATAGGATATTACACGAATACTTCAGTAATAATAACAGTATGAAGATATAACCAATTTCTGCCACTCCAAAGTTCAGAAATAAATTGCCAAGCAATATGATTGTGCAGGAAAGTGTATGAAGGGAGGATTTCAGGTTGGGTAAAAAAGAAAAAAGATAGAATTCATGGGTTCTCAAAGATTCATGAGCTCTCTAAAAATAATTTCATTTACATCATGGTAGAAAACCTAATGGGGACATGTATATCTACATTTTTAATTGTGCTCAAAAAGCAGTTAACAAGAAAATCATAGAAAATATGCACATTGTATTTTTATAATGCTTTATTTGAAAAAGATGATTGAGAATTTCAGAAAGTATTTGCATTGCAGTCCTATATATATATTTTCTCACATTCTTTGCTTCCAATGAGCTTTTTCTCACAGAAAGTAGCTAATTGGGTACAATGGGTACCCCATTATGCTCTGATATTTATCTGGCTCAGTTCCCAGAATTCCAGGCTGTGCATTGACAATGGATTTTAGTAGTTTATAAATCTAATGCAGTATAAATCCATCAAATGTAAGTGCATACATCCACAAAAATGGGGGTTCTCTATCTAATATACATTTGCAATCTAATATCTTGTACTTTAAATCCATTATTTCATGTCCTGGACCAGGGGTGTGAAACTCAAGGCCTGTGGGATGGATTCATCCCAAGGGGTGCTTAGATCTGGCCCAAGTGGCCATCCTGGAAACAGGGAAGGACTGGCCTGAGGTGCCTCTGCCAGCGAAAACTCAATTTTTGCTGGGAGAGGGTTGCAGGAGGCTGTGGTAGCCCAAAATGGAGCTCGCGAGCCCGTTTTCGCTGGCAGAACACTCAGGCCACCACAGGCCCCTCAACATGAGTGACACTGAGTTGGCCACGCCCATCCTGGCCACGCCTACCCTGCCCCACCAAGCTCTGATATCCTAATGCAGCCCTCGATGAAATCTAGTTTGACACCCCTATCCTGGACTCAGAATAGAAATAGGTCTTGATTGTCTTTTCTGTGTGTGCATTATTACCCTGTACCTCTTAGTTTCATCTTCTCTGCTTCAGCTAAGCATTCTCAAAACATTTCATCTTCACAGGATTTTTTGGTTTATTGGATAAGTTATGACTGGCAATGAGAAGGCCTAAGATTGTACTTCTCCAGATGGGTATCACTTTGCTTACTATCACTAGTGCCTACTATCCCAACCAGCATGTTGGCACCAGATCTATTTTAGAGCAAAGCAGGATCAAAACATCTTTCACCTATTCCTCTGAAACTCACCATTTTAAAGCTGCCTGATTATTTCATACACTTTGTCCCTAATGCTCTTCTTATGAACTGCTGAAATCATTCCTTGATTTCTCCCCGAGTTCTGGATCTCTTGTAAATCCTTCATTACTTTGTTGGTTGATATTTGTTTTTGAAATTTGCATCTGACAGGTGATTCCAGAAAACATGATAAATGGAAACTTCTTTATATAGCAAGTAAACTTCTTTTCTTTCGGTGTATTATATGCTATGATATGATGTGATGCAATACATATTACATACACGCTCACATATCAGATTTTTTGGGTGATATTTTATATGCACATCATATGTAAAAGTTTGTACCTGATATCTTAAAATCTATCTGTAGAACTATTCAAAATCAGCTTATGTAACTACAAAATGGTGTTATGTAGATTGGATGATATATAAAGAGCAAACTAAGTTCAGTAAGAAGCCAGTTTTTCCCCTAAGTGAAAATTGCAAAATTTAACAGGCTAGTTTTCTTTCACTTCACAGAAGAAAAATATAAAACTGGCTTCTGCAGGCAAGCCTCTGAACACCTGGCATCTGTATTTGATGTTTCTGTGTTTGGTGCAGTGTCACTGGCATTGTGTAGACTGTGAGCTGATACATTGAGTATCATATTATTAGTGAGCATGGAATCAGGTATGATAGCTAAATTAATCTTTTATTAGTCTAATCCAGCTAAAATTATTATTGGCTCTAGCTGCAAAAGCAGCACTGCACATCTGATGGAACTGATTCAGAATTAGTTAGTCATTATTTCTATTTTCTTTGTTACAGAATGATTGGACTGCAAGGCTTATGACATTAGGTTCTTAAGGACTCATGCACAATTCCCTTTAGTTGCATAGGAGCAGGGTTGAAATCCAGCAGGTTCTGACAGGTTCTGGAGAACCGGTAGCGGAAATTTTGAGTAGTTTGGAGAACCAGCAAATACCACTGGCCCCAGAGTGGGGTGGGAATGGAGATTTTGCAATATCCTTCCCCCAGGAGTGGGGAGGGAATGGTGATTTTGCAGCATCCTTTCCCTGGAGTGGGGAGTGAATGGGGATTTTGCAGTATCCTTCCCCTGGAGTGGGATGGGAATGGAGATTTTGCAGTATCCTTCCCCTGCCATGCCCACCAAGCCACACCACGCCCACCAAGCCACACCCACAGAACCAGTAGTAAAAAAAATTGAATTTCACCACTGCATAGGAGCCTATGGCTTTGAAAAAGAGTCTACGGAGCCTGCACAATTACAGCAACTACAAATCAGATTTCAGTATCTTGATGTTTCCTGCTGTGATTCCTTTCTAAAGCATCATTTAAATTATGCTTTTGCATCCATTTAAATTTACAAATGTTTAACTATAGAAATAGAGTCAAATCAGTTGACTGCCCCTAGGTCCTAGAGTGTCATTATAGGACAAGACACAAAAGCATGCTTTTCATATGAGCTATTATGTATGCATTATTATTCCCACCTCCATTGGCATGAATTGTTATTCCCAGAATTTTCTGAGAAAAATAGGAAAGACATCCACAAAGCTCCTGTTTGCATTTTCTTTGATGCAAACAACCAGTTATCCTTAAGTAAATATATTACTCAGCTATGTTAGGATATCTGCAGTAAGTAAGGTTAATAGAAATAAACTGAGCGGAGGGTTAGTAGCCGACTTACAATTAACAATTGTAAACTCTCACAGAGTCCTAGCTAAAGGGCACAAATAGTCATGCTGGTAATCATAAATACTTGTACAGGAGTCAAGTGAACGTCCTTATCCATAAATCAGAATATACACATTATGTAAAAATAAGAGAAATCCCTCTCCAAGATCATGTAAAACTGTGGGGTGTAGTCCAGAGCTACAGGAGGGAGGGGCTCTTGTCTGGGGAGCAAAGAGACAACACAACTTAGAGTCTTTGGTAGGAAAAGGTTGAAGATGAAACTCGCCCCCCCCATCCAGCAGATTACATGATATTATAAGTTATGCAGATAAGTGCTTTAGTCTGACAAGATTCCTGCCTATAGGTGTGCAACAATAAAGAAACTACTTAGACGTAACTCCTTGTGACATTCTTTGTTCCTTGGGTCTGACAAAAACCGTGAAAATGGGAACATGTCATATATGTTACATCTGTAGATATCTCCCTGAGAACTTAAGGAAAAATAGTCTGTATATACTGTTCCTTTCTGCACCCGGATAGCCCTTTAAAGTTAATTTAATGCATATAGGCATTTAAAATGGGAGGATCTGTTAGTTCAAACCAAGAAAGATTTTGGACCCCATAGAATAAGATCAGGCTGTATACATCTGATGATTCCTAAAATGAGCATGAAACCGATTATGTACTGTCCCTTGGTAGTCAATGTAATCAAGTAAGTCATAATGAGTGACATGAGGGAAATCTGTAATTTACAGCTTTAACAACTGTCAACAGACTCATAGAGATAAACAACATTTGGACATCATTCAAAAGAGACCACAAAAATGCTACAAAAGGAAACAAAAAGCTCAGAACACTTCTTGGCTAGTAATCAATACCCAGATAAGCAGGGATTAATACCAGACAAACAATCAAACAGTAAACAACAGTCAAGGAACTACCAAGGAGAGAACGGCACCCTCCCCCACATTGATAGGGCAAACTACTCTATATAAACAGAGAGCAAACCCCTTGCCCTTTTAGCATTAAAGATGTTGCCTAGTTGAGTAACAAAATGTATGCAAGCAAACAACTAAGCTCAGAGAACACCAAGGACTCTGTTGTGCAAGGACTGTGTTGTGTGTTTTACATGAACTACATATAAAAGTAGTCCTTGCCTTAAAACCATTCATTTAGTGCCTGAAGTTACAAGAGCACTGAAAAAAGTGTCTTTTTTTCCAAGATTTTTATTTTATATTATTTATACATATCAAGTGTCTTATGACTGTTTTTCACACTTACGAACATTGCAGCATCCCCATGATTACATGATCAGAATTCGGATGCTTAACAACTGACATTTATTTATGACGATGGCAGTATCCTGAAATCATGTGATCTTTTGCAACCTTCTGACAAGCAAAGTCAATGGGGAAGCCAGATTCACTTAAAAACCATGTTACTAACTTAACAACTGCAGTATTCACTTAACTGTGTCAAAAAGGTCATAAAATGGAGAGCAACTCACTTAACAAATGCCTTGCTTAGCAATGGAAAACTTGGGCTGCACTGTGGTCGTAAGTCGAGGACTACCTATATTTTTTTTTTCCTAGTGGAAAGCTGTAACTTGCAGTTAGATGAGGGATGTGTATCCATCCAAATTGTTCACAGGGCTTGAGTGCTCCCTTTCATAACAGAACAGAGTTAATGCTTGTTGAAAAATATGTAACTTCTTAAGGGATTGCCTCTGGTTATGTGAAATACTTTGATATGTTAAAATGCTTTTTAAGACTTTTCTTAAATGCTGAGATGCATGACAACAGAACGCTTCTCTCACAAACATGAAACAATCAAACCTGTAGAGTTACCCAGCTCCTTATCAGGTTTACCAAGAAAAATCTGTTAAGCAGTTT
Organism: Arizona elegans; assembly: GCA_022577455.1. Taxonomy (NCBI): domain Eukaryota; kingdom Metazoa; phylum Chordata; class Lepidosauria; order Squamata; family Colubridae; genus Arizona; species Arizona elegans. The sequence goes on from JAKOOJ010000002.1 coordinate 42,252,701, forward strand.
GACATAAATTTATTTATGTCCATAAGCTTGCTTTGCAGAAATGCCAGATGCATGAATGTAACTAATGCTGAATCATAATAATTCCATCAGCATGAACAATTGTTGACACCCACAGCCAGGTTTTATCACTTATTTTCTTTTATCACCTCTGGAGTGTATATACTGAATGAAAACCTCCATGTATTTCTGCAATCGCAAGAGGCACCACACCGTTTACCTGGGGAGAACAGAAAATGAGGTAAGGAGACAGCTCAGCAACTATCTGCCACAAAGTGCTGATGGGATTTGTTTCTTACATTCTTCTCACCTTGACTCAAATTGCTTTGCTGCTGTTGAAACAAAGAGAAGCAGGGGCTGGGACAGGAAACAAGGTGGCAGCTTGGCAATTACGTGATATACGAAATGGCAGTAACTGTGTGCAGGAAATAGCAAAAGGCTGACAGTGCGAAGTTGTGGAGAGAAGTAGTTGCTGATGTATATTTGAACTAGGAAGAACTTGTTGGAGAGAAGAACTGGTAGAGTTAGAAGATCACAGCAAAATAGTCCTAATAAAGGCTTAACGCACTGTAAGCATAATATGCCACAGAATAAAAGTATAAAAGTTTGAAGTGGGGGGGGGGTAAATGAGGCTGCATGTAATGAATGACCAAAGCTTGGCATTCTAGTTTATCCAAAGAGTATATAATCCAATATTACTTTTGGTTGTATCATCATCATCATCATATGACTACAGCTGTCATCAGAATTCCCATGCCAGATTGCAGGAAAAATTAGGAACTCTCCATCCCTTGCATGTTGGTCAGGAGCCAGATTGGGGCCACCATCATTCTTCTTTAAATAGAAGCTTAACAATCAGAAGTGAGATTAGTTGATAAGTGAGTTATGTTTTACTTCGCCCCTTAGAGGGATCCACCGTCTAGTTATGGACCAAGTAGTGGGCCTTGATCAATGGTAGGACCACTATAAATCACATGTAGTCCACCATGGGTATGTCAGCATTCCAGAAAACCCCACTCCAATACAAACTCCAAGGCAAGCATTTCTCAAAGTTCCATTTATTAGAATAGGTATACTGGCATATCTGGGAAAACCCGAATCTGAGAGTTTTGGATTTTCCCCCAGTAAATCAAAACCCCAAGTCCAGCCCCTGCACCCATCAGTCTGTCACATGGCCCAATCATCATCCGTCCCAACTTGACCATCCCTGCAACCACTCCTTCTCTAGATGCATAAACACCATGGCCTTGACCGAAGGGAAGAATGCTATTATGTCTAACTACAATCACTCTCCTAAATTCCCCCCCCCTACTTTCCCAAGCTCAAGGAGTTGGCAGCGTGGAAACTTCTGGTGCTAATATGGCTTCCAAAGCTAACAAGGTAGACCCATCTCTTTTCTACTTTCTGCCACTGCCACTGCCCCTCCCCACTTCCCCTGCTTCCAAGTCTTACTCTGCCATTACTAAGGCCATTGATAAAAGCCAAATGCTGAAAAATCCATTCATGACTTTAGTGTGTTATCAGCTCTTTCCTGGCAGGAAGATTATCATTGACCATAAAGGATTTTCAGAGTAACTAAACAACTGGTGTGATTTGTAGCAATTGGGCTAAAGGTGTAGACAAAATGTACGCTAAAAGTTGAATAATTTTAGAAGTGTATTACTTTATCTGCTTATTTATTTAATCCAAATTAAACCAAGAAGATTGGTAAAGCAACCTCAAATCAGAAAACAAAATATAATAAACTAGAAAGGAAAACAATAAAAAGAATCACTGTTGTCGTACCCCTCAAAACTTGGGTGACCAGGTAGGTTTTCAATTAGCAGTGAAATAAAACTACACTGGCAATATTATGATATAGCATCTCATAACAAGTGTGGCATGGTTGAGAAAACTTTCAAAACCTTAAGCAGGATCAGGAGTTAAGTTATGTTATGTTATAGAGTGCATCCCCATTCACATTAGCATTCTAAGTAACAAAACATTTAACTAAACTTGTTCGTCAGTTGTAGGAACAATGAAAGTATCTTTAGCTAAGCCTCAATATTTACAACAGGAAGGGAAGCTTTTGTATGCCGCAGGTTTTCTTTTGGACAAAGGATTCTACTACTGAGATGGGAGAAGTCTAAGGGATGTTGGATAAAGAGCTGTGTGTGTCGATTTGTAAGATGATTTTTCCTTATAAAGCTTACATGCTAACTGTATCTTGTTCCCATCAGGAATCTTCAAGAAATTCCATAAATCACCCTTCTACAATTTATGTCAAAATTAATTACAGCAAATTCTGTAGGCTTTGAATATTTTTTATACACGTAGACTCACTTAACAATTGCCTGTCTAATGACTGTTTGAAGTTACTGTGACACTGAAAAAATACCTTTATAACTTTTAACTATTGCAGTGTCCTTGTGATTAAGTGACTGAGATTCAGGTATTTCACAATTGGTAGGTGTTTACAAGTAGTGTCCCACAGACATGTGATTGCCATTTGTGCACTTTGCAGCTCGTTTGTGACAAGCAGAGACAATGAAAAAGCCAGGAGTAAAATTAGCAGTCATGTAATATTTCACTTAACAACTGCAGGTGATTCACTTAGCAACCAAAACCAATATAACATCATATGTTTATCGCAGTCACATGTTGTATTACTTGATGACTGCACTTCTTAGCAACAGAGTTGCCAGTCCTAATTGCGGTTGTCAGATCAAACTCATTGATCTGACCTGTCAAATTATATCAATTTAGTTAGGCAACACTTGCATCCCACCATTTACACAGAGTTCCTTATTACCGGTTCCAATCTGGCCGGGTTACCGGGACCAGAGGTTTAATCATTTTGGACTCTCTCACCAGAATGTGACTAAACCTCTGGTCCCAGTGACCAGCACAAATTGGATCCTGTAACATAATCCTGGGATACGTATATTTGTCTTCATTCTTGAGAGTTCCTTATATAGGTACAAGTGACTATTTAAGTTGGAAATACTATCCCCAGAAGAGCTGGGAAAGATGAAACAATATTCTAATTATGCAATTTAGATTTCTATTTGGAATTTGTGTGTATCCTGGCCCTGTATTAATCTATGGTAAAATACAACCTGCATTTTATAAACACAGTTTGAAAGATTGGAAGTATATCTTAAGATGTTGTCCCTGTTTTCATTAGCATGCAATTTTCTTCACTAAATCTCTCTGGCTTAGAGATTGCTTCATATTTCCAAACAATACTATTGAAATGAGATCCCCTTGCTATTTCCACAATAAAATCTGGCTAGAAGAACTCAGCAGTTAAATCTGCAGGGTAAAATAAATCTCTTATTTTTTGGGTAATAAAAAAATAACTTATTTTTCAACATTTTCAATTCAAACATCGTTCTATGTTCTTCAGCTTAAATATATATATATATATATATATATATATATATATATATATATATATATATATATATATATATATATATATATATATATATATATATATATACAATTTACTGTAATGTTCATCTTGCTGTTTGTTCAGGAATTACATTTATTTCTACAAATATGTTAAATGTTATGCACCTTCTTTATTTTGTACAAAGATTGTTAAGTCTTGATTTGGAAGCAGAAAACTATATGTTTTTACCCAGAGAGAATAACAACAATGTTTCAACAATGAACCAGTTGGACTTTGACGGACTTTACAATGATGAACAGCCAATCTGTTAGAAATGAAAACTGTTTCATAAACATGCAGAGAGAGTGAGAGAGAGAGAGAAGGAGGAGTGCTAAGTTCTGTAAATGAACATATACCTATTCCTTAGCATAATCATATATTTAAAAGTACTTAATTGCTCACCAGGTGCAACAATTTTAAAACTACCAGACAGGACTTTTTCTGTAGATAAGAGCTGGTGTGGACAGGCCACAGGGAAGGAAAGGGAAAAGGAAAAGGAAGGGCATCCTGTCTACATACATTCCCGCAGAAAGCAAGGCAGGAAAGATGCTTTTCTAAGATATGTCTCGAGTTTATTGTTTCATACAATGCACTTGCAAAGGCAGGGTGCGTCATAAGTGCACAAATATGCATTATTTTGAGTCAGAGGTGGATTTGTGTTGGCATTTTTGGTCTGCTATTCAGTGTTTAAAAGTACAAGCCTTATCTCCGTTACTGGATGTTTTAATACCACTCACATTAATACCCATGTGAACGCAAATATCTGGATGTATATAAATAAACCAGATGAAAAGTAGTGATGCAAAGTCAGAGATTAGCACTGCATAGAGGCGTAAAACCTAATGTTTTAAAAGAGTCCCATTCCATTGTTTCCTGAATGTTAACAAATCAGCTGTTTATTTAACCAAAAAGATTTGCAGCGGTTTTCCAGATGATATTTTGTTGAGTTTATTTGGGTTTCTTTTGCTGTAAATTTGTAGTGTGTACTCAGTAGTTACATAAATCCAAATGTCCTCCCTCAAGGAAGTGCTGTTGTTGCCAAGAAATATTTTCTCAGAATTCAAAAAGCAGTAATATAAAACAAAAGCAGAAAACAAGGCCTACCTTTTCCCCAGATTCTGTCCTGCAACAGTACCTCCCATTTCAGGAAACTTTTGCTTCTTAAATCTAAAATTAAATACCTCGAGCACCAGGTTTTTAAGAAGCAGTGTTTCAAAATCATAAATAACATTGCGACAGCAACACTCTTTAGAGAAGCAGAAACAAAATGGGTTAGTGGTGGCACATAAAAATGATCAGGTAAATTGTGGCCTTTGTCCACAATTAATGCATTTCACTAATTTAGTTTTTTTTTTAATCTTTAAAAAGCTGTTCTTTATTTTCTTACTTTGTTGATAATTTGCATTTTATTTATTTTAATTTTTGTTGATAAATAACTCTTTCTAGGTTGGTATAAAACGAGAGGGAGGGGGGAGGGAGAGAGGATAGATTTCATTCACTTGCTATTATATACTATTTGTTATGTCCTTATAAGGACATCCGCCCGGATTGGCTGCCAGCCACCGGGCGGGAAGACTTGAATCCCTGTCAGGGGGCGGTGCGTCTGCCGGAGCGAATATAAGGAGAGCCCCGGCAGCGCACAGCCAGTCTTGCTACTGTTTCTTGTTCTCAATAAAAGTTACTAATGTAACGAGCTGGTCACGTCTTCCTTTCCTGCGCCGATCTAACACTGGCGACGAAGGACTGAGAGAAGAACGAACCTCGCGGCACCAAGCCAACAAGACAAGACTCCGGCACCGGGAACTACAGTAGGCATTTCCAAAGGCATGGCATCCGCTGAAGTCACTTTGCCAGCCCTTGCTCCTTTCCGCCCAGGGAAGGACAAGTGGAAATCCTACGTAGTGAAATTCCGGCAATACCTGAGAGGCAACAACATCAGGGATGCCGATGATGACCGGAAGAAGGGCATCTTCCTGGCCAACTGCGGCTCCGAGGTCCTCGACATGGCAATCGATCTCGTAGCACCACGAGACATCGAAGAAGTGCCATGGACAGACCTGCTGCAGATCCTGGAGGACCACTATGCCCCAACAGGAACACCGGTGGCGAACCGTTTCACCTTCCACCAACGGGACCAGAAGGAGGGTGAGACGATCAAGGAATTCGTGGCCGCCCTACGCCAGATCGCAGCCAGCTGTGAGTTCGACCACGTGGACAATGCCATCGCTGACCGCGTGGTCTTCGGCATGAGGGACAGAGGCCTGCAAAAGAAATTCCTGAGCAGGAAGAAGCTCGTGCTCAAGGATGTGGTGGAGGAAGCCACCGCATCCGAAATCTCGGAGAAAGCAGCTGCCGCAGTAAGCAGAGCCAAGGGAATCCACAAGATTCGCTCCACAGAGCAATCTTCAACAGAGGATTCCACGGCTGGATCCGAGTCGGAGGGAGAGTCCACCGTCCACAAGGTATCCAGACCCCCAAGGCGGGAAACCGCCCAACGGAACTACAAAGGGGAGCGCTGCGCCAGCTGCAGAGGGGACCATGCCAGAGCAACCTGCAAGTGGAGAGATGCGACCTGCCGACGCTGCAACAGAAGGGGTCACATCGCCGAAGCTTGCAGAGCTGAGGAACCAGCCCCAGAGCCCTCCAGCCACCGTCCCCGCGAGAATCGGAAGGATTACCAGAGGTCATCCAAACGGTCCTCTGGCCCTTCCAGACGCAGAGACGACGAATTTCCCCGGAGCGGAGCGGTCCACCAGACGACCATCGCTCACACGACGTCAGACAGTGCCACCAAGTTCCATGTGACCATCCACGTGGAAGGAGCACCCTGCAAAATGGAGGTAGACTCCGGCTCGGTCTACTCCATCATGGACTGGCAGCAGTTGAAGCGCCTGCAACCCAGCATCACCAAGCGAGAGCTGAAGCCACTACACTCCAAGCTCGTCGACTTCGGGGGAAACCCCATCGGAGTGCTAGGAAGAGCCAACATCCGGGTCACCTACAAGCAGTTCGAAGGCAAGCTCCCCATCACCGTCGTACGGGACAGCCGACCGAACCTGCTAGGAGTGGAGTGGTTCAAGCCGCTGGGGCTCTCAATCGAGGGCATCAACCAAATTGGCAGGGACGAACTCGACTACCTCATCGAAGAGTTCAAGGAAGTCTTCGATGGTAAGCTGGGGAAATTTGTGGGAAGGCCAATCTCCTTCAATCTGGACAAGGGAATCACCCCAATTAGGCTCAAGCCCCGCCGAGTTCCGTTTGCCCTGCGGCCCAAAGTAGATGAGCAGCTGGATAAGCTGATCGCCCAGGGCGTCCTGGAACCGATCGATCATGCTTCATGGGAGACCCCCATTGTGACCCCACTGAAGTATGATGGGTCTGTGCGCATCTGCGCCGACTACCGTTGCACCATCAACAAGGCGTTGGCACAGAGCGCATACCCAGTCCCAGTGGTGCAACATCTGCTGCATTCCCTGGGATCTGGATCAATTTTTGCGAAACTGGACCTGGCCCAGGCTTACCAGCAACTGCCAGTGGATGAAAAAACGGCGGAGGCTCAAACAATTGTCACACACAGGGGGGCATTCAAATGCAACCGGCTCCAATTTGGAGTCAGCGCTGCCCCCGGCATCTTCCAATCCATGATGGAACGCCTCCTCCAGGGCGTTCCAGGGGTGGTGCCTTACTTCGACGATGTGCTCGTCTCCGGTGACTCAAGGGCTCAACTCCTTGAAAGGCTCAGGCTTGTCCTGCAGCGATTCAAGGCCAAGGGCTTGAGGGTCAGGCGGGACAAGTGCATCATAGGAGTACAGGAAGTCAAGTTCCTGGGCTACCTCATTGATAGCACAGGCATCCACCCCACCAAATCAAAAGTGGAAGCAATCCATGAAGCTCCAAGCCCAAAAAACAAAACGGAGCTTCAGGCTTTCCTTGGGTTGCTCAACTTCTACGCCATTTTCTTAAAACAGAAAGCCACAGTTGCTGAGCCACTCCACCGCCTGCTGGGGAAATCGGCTTCCTGGAAGTGGGGCCAGGAGGAGGAAGCAGCGTTCCGGGCCATCAAGGGACTACTGACGTCCAAAAGCGTCCTCATCCAATACAGCGAGACGCTCCCCATCAAGCTGACCTGCGACGCGCCGCCATACGGGGTGGGGGCAGTCCTCAGCCACGAGCTGCCCAACGGCACGGAGGCCCCCATCGCCTACTTCTCGAAAACCATGTCCGGCGCAGAGCGGAACTACAGTCAGCTGGACAAAGAAGCCCTGGCCATCGTGGCAGGAGTGAAGCGCTTCCACGAATACCTCTATGGAAGGCGCTTCACCATAGTCACCGATCACAAGCCACTCCTGGGACTCCTCGCAGGCGACCAACCCACCCCGACCTTCATGTCCCCGCGGATGACGAGATGGGCCATCTTCCTGGCCGGCTACTCCTATAGGCTCGTGCACCAGCCAGGCACAGCCATAGGAAACGCCGACGCACTCAGTAGATGCCCATCGAAGACCCCGGTGGAAGACCCAGCCCCCACGCTCCATCTATTCCACATAGATGACGACGCCAGCTGTCCAGTCTCCTCCGCAGATGTGGCCGCGCACACCCAGAGGGACCCCACCCTCCGCCAAGTAAGGTCCTGGATCCTCAGGGGGTGGCCAGCGAAACAGACGGAAGAGAGGTTCAGCCCGTTCACCAGGAAACAGACGGAGCTGTCCACCATAAAGGGCTGTCTGCTATGGGGAGACAGGGTGCTGATCCCAAGCACTCTGCAACGGCGGACGCTAGAGACTCTACACAACGGGCACCCAGGCATCGTCCGCATGAAGGCCCTGGCACGGAGCTACGTCTGGTGGCCCTCACTGGACAGAGACATTGAACAATGGGTCTCCAGATGTGACCCGTGCCAAGAAGTCCGCCCAGCACCACCACAATCCGAAGTCACCAACTGGGAGACCCCCAGCAACCCATGGTCGAGGGTCCACATCAACTTCACGGGCCCGATGCAAGGGCGGCACCTCCTCATCGTGGTAGATGCCTTCTCCAAGTGGCTCGAGGTGATACCCATGGCATCTACCACAACAGAAGCGACGATCCGAGCCCTGCGCCGCCTGTTTGCCACACACGGACTACCGGACGTGCTGGTCTCAGACAACGGCCCCCAGCTCACATCCCTGGCCATGGAGTCCTTCCTGGCAGGACTGGGCATCCGCCATGCCCTCTCCGCTCCGTACAGGCCGGCCGGAAACGGACAAGCGGAACGGATGGTCCGGCTCACAAAGGAAGCCCTCACCAAGATGGGCCCGGGAGACTGGCAAGAACGCATCGACAACTTCCTCCTCACCCAGCACATCACGCTGCATGCCACCACCCACAAGAGCCCGGCCGAACTCCTGATGGGCAGAAGGTTGAGGTCACCCTTGGACCGGCTGCACCCCCAATACAGCCCGGAAGTGACCGCAACCGCCAGCCGCCCGCTTCGCGCCTTCAGCAAAGGAAATTCAGTTTTCGCGCTGAATTTCAACGGCTCTCCTAAGTGGCTGAAGGGGAAGATTGCCAGCACAACCGGCCCCAAATCCTACACCGTCGAGTTGGAAGATGGACAGGTCGTGAGACGTCACATCGACCAACTCCGGAAAAGGTGGGGGGGAGCACACGAAAACCAGCCTGACGAGGTAGGCCTACAACACCCAGACGAGGTAGGCCTGCAACACCCCGGCGAGGTAGGCCTACAACACCCAGACGAGGTAGGCCTACCACACCCCTGCGAGGCAGAGCAACGCCATCCCGACGAGGTCGGCCCAGCACACTACCAGGCACTGTCACGTCGGCAGTGCAGCGAGGTAGACCAGGGCCAACCACACGGGGGATGGCAACACCAACCCGACCAGGTGGGCACCCGGCACAGCAGGCCCAGGGACCCCCGACCCAGCCCGCAGGTAGACCGGGACCTGCCCAGAAGGGGAGCACCGCACCCCACCAGTGAAGGCAACCCACGGCAGCCCTACCAGGGAGACCTCAACGCAAGGCGAGTAGACCGGGGACTGTCACAGATGGGCACACCACAGCACAGGGGCGAGGGTGGCACACGACTCCCCAGCGAGGGGGACCCCCGCCCAACGCAAGAAACAACCCGGCAACAACAACCCAACCCAGACGACCCCAACCACCAACTGGCGGTAGACCAGGGACTAGGGGGAAGGGAAAGCCGACAACAACCCGGCCAGGGAGGCCTGCGCCACCCCGGCGGGGGAGACCTCCACCAGCCCGAGGAGGAAGCCCCACAACGACACCCCGACCAGGTCGACCACCACCAACCCGACGGGGAAGGCCAGCGCCAGCCCGGCAAAGGAGACCTGCGCCACCCCTGCAAGGTCGGACACCGCTACCCGAACCAACACCACCCACAGCGAGCAGACCGGACCCAAGGGCACCGGCCCGAACCACCCTCCGGACCACAACGAACCGGGCCGCAGCAGAACCGCAGCCACCGGGAGACCCAGGAAGAGCAAGTGACAGCCGGGGTCTTACCGAGACTCAGACGCTCTTCCCGGGGCGAGACCGAACAGCACCGCCGAGGCGAAAGATCCACAGGCCAGGAGGAAGACCACCAGAACCAGCCATCCAAGGTCTGCGGTCCGGCCGGAGGCGCTGAGGGTGACCCCGCACACTCGCCAGCCGAACCGAGCCCGGTTCCGGGGAAGGAGCCAGGAGCCACAGGAACCCCGTCCGTCCAGGGCGGGGACGCGGAAGAAATGAGACTGTGCAGGTCAAGTAGGGTGCCTAGGCGTCCTACGTACCTGCGGGACTACGTCACATTCATTGACGAACGCTGAACTGTTTTTTTTCTTTGGACTAGGGGGGAGGAGTGTTATGTCCTTATAAGGACATCCGCCCGGATTGGCTGCCAGCCACCGGGCGGGAAGACTTGAATCCCTGTCAGGGGGCGGTGCGTCTGCCGGAGCGAATATAAGGAGAGCCCCGGCAGCGCACAGCCAGTCTTGCTACTGTTTCTTGTTCTCAATAAAAGTTACTAATGTAACGAGCTGGTCACGTCTTCCTTTCCTGCGCCGATCTAACACTATTGGTGGAATGATTTTCCTTGTTACTCCTGCAATCTTCCCACATGGTTCTGACCAATCAGAAGGTAAAGCAGATTTGGAGAAAAGGCAGTCTCATTGCACAAATGCAAGACTTCACATAGTACTGTTCTGGGCCTGAAGGAGGAATATCTTTTAAGTTATTTTTTATTAACTAAATTTGGGGAAAAACCCAATGAAAAAACACATGAAAATATAAAAGAAGAAAAATACCTAACCAAAGAAACAAAAACAGACAGGCCATAGATAATCACCCAGCGACCCTCTTTAAGGTGAGCCTCCTCCTCTTGGGGAAGGAAGTGATTGAGGTCCGCCTGAAGGGGCGCGCTGAGGAATTTGCGGATTTTCTGGAAGACAAAATCACTTGACTGCGTTTTCAGTTAGATGCCGGCATGGTTGCTGGTTCTCACCCTGTTATCTGGGAACAGTTTGGCCCTGTTGTTCCCAAAGAAGTAGACAGGATCCTAGGGAGTATGGCACAAGCACCTGTGTTTTAGACCCATGTCTAAACGTTTGTGAAAGGGAGGTGACAGGCGGGTGGACTCTGGTGGTAATTAATGCTTTCCTACAGGAGGGGGCAGTGCCCCAGCACTTTAAGGAGGCTGTGATCCATCCTCTTCTTAAGAAGCCATCGCTGGACTCCACCCAGTTGGATAATTTCCGACGTGTCTCCAATCTTTCCTTTTTGGGGAAAGTTATTGAGAAGGTGGTCATGGGCAGCTCCAGAGGTTTCTGGATGAAACGAATTATCTTGACCCCTACCAATCAGGATTCAGGCCTGGATTTGGAACAGAAATGGCATTGGTTGCACTTTTGGCTGATCTCTGGCGGGAGTGGATAGGGGTAGAGAGCCTTGGTGGCGCAGTGGACTAAAGTGCTGTTAAGTAGCACCAGCTGCCTGCAATTACTGCAAGTTCAAATCTCACCAGGCTCAAGGTTGACTCAGCCTTCCATCCTTTTGAGGTAGGTAAAATGAGGACCCGGATTGTGGGGACAATAAGCTGACTTTGTATAAAAAATAACACCGCTTAGGGAGGGCCGAAAGCCCTACTAAGCAGGTATATACAAAAGTATGAAGGCTATTGCTTAATGCATTGTAAGCCGCCCCGAGTCTCTGGAGAACGGTGGCATATAAATTGAACCAATAAATAAATAAATAAATAGTGCATCCATCCCTGCTCTACTTGATCTCTCAGTGGCTTTTGATACCATCAACCATGGTATGCTTTGGGGGATGGGAGTGGGAGACCTTGTGCTGTCCTGGTTCACTTCCTTCCTGTGCAGCCATTCTCAGTCAGTGTTGATAGGAGGGGAGAGATCCAGCCCTCGCCCACTGCTTTATGGGGTTCCACAGGGCTCGGTACTCTCTCTACTCCTGTTCAACATTTATATGAAGCCGCTGGGTGACATATTCATCACCATGGACTGAGGTATCACCAATATGCTGATGATATTCAGCTGTATATCTCGGCCCATGGTGAGTTAAGTGATGCCATGTCCTCCCTCTCGCAGTGTCTAGAGGCTGTTAGTGGCTGGATGGGGAGCAACGGGTTGATTTTGTTATATTGTACTATATTAATTTATTTGATTCTTTTTGTTAGTTTTTATTGTTTTAAATGTGGTTTTATATTTTCTGTAAGCCACCTTGAGTCACCATGGGCAAATAGGCAGCATGGGATGGATGGGGAGGACCAGGCTTCGATTCAACCCTTCCAAGACTGAGTGGCTGTTGATGCCAGCATCCCGATATAGCCAGCTGGCACCACTGCTGGCTATTGGGGGCGAGTCATCGACCCCCACAGAGGGGGCTCACAACTTGGATGTCGTCCTGGACACACGGCTGTCTTTAGAAGAGCATATGATGGCCGTGGCCAAGGGGGCTTTTTATCAGGTTCGCCTGATACGCCAGTTGCACCCCTTTCTGAGTCGGGATTCTTTATGCACAGTCACTCATGCTCTCGTCACTTCTCACCTGGACTACCCTAACGCTCTCTACATGGGGCTCCCCTTGAGGAGCACCCGGAGGCTCCAACTGGTCCAGAATGCGGCCGCACGGGTGATCACGGGAGCGACATGGTGCTCCCATATAACATCTCTCCTGCGCGAGCTGCACTGGCTCCCAGTGGTCTTCCGGGTGTGTTTCAAGGTGTTGGTTCTCACCTTTAAAGCGCACCATGGCTTAGGGCCAGGGTATTTACGAGACCGCCTTCTGCTACTGATAACCTCCCACCGGCCAATACGCTCTCACAGAGAGGGCCTCCTCAGGGTGCTGCCGGTCAAGCAATGTCAGCTGGCGGCCCCCAGGGGGAGAGCCTTCTCTGTGGGAGCACCCGCCTTCTGGAACGAGCTACCTCCCGGAATACGGCTGATTCCGGATCTCCACACTTTCCGTAAGGCCCTGAAGACGTTTTTATTTCAGCAAGCCAGCCTGGCCTGAATAGGTTTTATGGGTTAGTTTTTTTAATTGTATTGCTAGGGGTTTTAAATTGGGGCGGCCGTTTAATTTAATTTATTTTTAATTATTTTAACTTTTATATTGTATGTTATTTTAATTCTCGGCTGTTCACTGCCCTGAGTCCCTTCGGGGAGAAGGGCGGGATATAAATTTAATAAATAAATAAATAAATATAAATTCAATAAATAAATAATAAATATAGATTTACAGATATATATCAATAAATGGAAGTCAAAATTCAATGCAATCACCCATACCTAATCTATGTTAATCAATTCTGCAAACCACTGAATATTTGGAACCATACATTTATCTTTGTGATGGTGAACAGTAAGCCTTATGGTTATGCAGATAGTCCTGGGCTTACAACCACAACTGGGACTAGAATTTCCATTGCTAAGCAAGGCAATTGCTAAGTGACTCACACCTGGTTTCACAACTTTTTTTTGCCATTATTAAACAAACCACTGCAGTTGTTTGAGTGAACTAGGCAGTAATTAAGTAAATCCAACTTCCCTCATGGACTTTGCTTGTCAGAAGCTGGCTGGAAAGATCGCAAATGGTGATCACATGACCCCAGAACACTACAGTCAACTTAAATACATGCCAGTTGCCATGCACTCAAATTTTGATCACATGATGCAGCAGCAATTAAAAGTGCAAGGAGTGGTTGAAAGTCACTTTTTTGAATACTATTGTTATTTCAAACTGTCACTAAACAAATGGTTGTAACTTTAGGATTGCCTGTAATTGCTACTTGAAAATTTTTATGCTTTACTTTGGACATTATTGCCCATTTTTTTGTATATCATTTTGATTATTATTTTTTATTATCATTGTTAGTTTCTCATTTTTGTCAAAAATCATATTCTAAATGTCTTACCTTGACTTGTGATGCAATACATTCTATATAAGGTAACCATTCCTGTTTAAATTTGATTAATTTCTGTGAATGTATACTCATGTATATCAGTTTTTTTCATTGCTACATATTTTTAGTTTAGTCTTCCAAATTTTATTGTCAAGGCTTCTCTTTTTTAATGTTGTGCCAGATAAATTATTGCCCTGTCAGTATTTATCTTAATAAATTAGGATGCTTTGATCCATTTTATCATATAGTTTTTAATATACTCTGTCTCTCCATCATATTTAAGTAACAATTTATAAATATGTTATAATAAATTATCTTGATTTTATAGAAATATAAAGTATTTCTAAGATATGTTATAAGATAAGGAATCTTACGAGATCCAATCAAAAGAGTACAGTATCCACTCAAATCTGTTGGTGACCATGTGCCAATATTGAAAAACATAGTCCAAATATTATTGTTATGCACACATAAGGCATATGTATAACGTAATAAGAATTAGTTGATATACCAGAAATTCAGACTCTTAGTAGGCAATATCAGCTTAGTAAATGTTGAATCCTTGAGCCAAATGAAAAGTAGTAGCTAAAGAAGTAGATTTAGATATTGCTCTAAAGATTAACAGAATAGGTTCATGTTGTAAAAGCACTCATATCTGTTTTGGAAGATAGCTGTGTCTGCTGTCCAATGTAAGGTGTAATGTTTGTTTACTTATACTACTTTCATGAAGACCCCTTACAACGGGTAAAATATGGTGACTATTGGAGCAGAAACATCACAAAAAAGCATTGCCCTGAGAAATGAACTTGATTTAAGTGAATGAGCAAAATCAGAATCACCATGCCCTCCAGCAAATTAATTCCAGTATTGTGATTCTTTGACCAGCAGCCTATGGGACTTTATCATTGTGGTTGCAAGAATAAGCAGAAGCCTGCAAATGACTTTGATCTCTGACATGCTGTTTGCTCTTGTGGTTTGAACGGACACAATTTTTGAAAGAGGCTATGCAAAAAGAAAACCGTGCTCCTATAGATTGCCCCAGTACTTCACTAAGCCAGGATCAATTGCTGTCGTTTTTGTACTTTGCAGTACAAAGTCATAGATTCAGTTTTGTTTTGTATGTATACCTAGGGCAAAATGCCAGCTATAAATCCAATAAAAATAGAAGAATCTGCAAAGGAGTATTGTTTTTTCTTACCCCCCAAAGAAGGAGGAAATGACTTCCAGAGTCCAGTAATATTGATTCAGAATCTCGGGCTTAATAGATTTTTGATTTGGAATGAAAGAATAGGAAAAAGCAAATTGCCTCCAAGCACAGAACATGTGAAATCAACCTATGCAAATCAGCTTTCATTAGGCTATAATAATAATGCAATAATTAGAAAGAAAGAAATTAGAAAGCTTCATTGAAGTCAATACAGTCTTATTTGAAACCGAGCCTTGCTTTAAGTTGAGCCATAAAGCTGCACCTATATTCCATTTGTTTGTTTGTTTTTAATTAGAATTAGCCCTGTAATAGTGAAAAGGCAGATCAGTGAACAATAGCAATGAGACAAGATCTACAAAATATCAGACATCCTGGCCTTTCAGCTTCAGTTACCCTTGATCTCCAATTGAACCATTCGGGGCCATTAGAGGAAAGACTTTATAATAAGCCAATTGCATTTCCTCACTACTTCTAAAATTGAAGGTTTTAAAAAATAGTATCGTCATAAGTAGGAATGCAACTAGCCTCCCATTCTAGTCAACCCAATGATGATACTTAAGTAGGAATGGAAATTCAGTCTCATGTCTCTGTAGCTCAAAACCTTTCAACCATTTTTGGATTTTACTTTCCAGCCCACAGTTGCAATAAATATAGAACTTACTATTATGGCTTATCTGTTTTTTAAAATTATATACATTAGCACAGCGATGGCGAACCTATGGAACATGTGCCAGAGGTAGCACACAGTGCCCTCTCTCTAGGCATGTGAGCTGTCACCCCAGTTCAGGTCCAATGTGAATGCGCATATGCCTTCCACCGGCCAGCTGTCTTCGGGTTTCTGCTGTGCATGCACAGGGGGAGGGGCGCATGTGGGGCGGGGTGCATGTGGGGGTGCGCACATGCATGGGAAGTGGGGCAGAAGTGGGAGCACACGCACATATATGGGGATGGGGTGTATGCAGGCAGGCCACACGTGCATTGCATTTGGGAGTTTGGGCACGACACACGCATCCCCGTATGCTCTTTGGGCACTTGATCCGGAAAAGGTTAGCCAATACCACTAGTATAATCTTTCCAATCTGTTGTCCTCCAAATGCATTGATACTGCATTCCTACAATTCCCAGCCATAATTATTCATGCTTGTACCATATAAGATTTATAGGATTCATAGTTTTAACTAATTATGTCCACAAGGCAGAATGTGGGGAAGGGGGCAGTCAAAACAATCCAAGCCACATTGTAGATTAGTGCCCCTCTTCTAATGTGTCATGATGTCATATCTATGCCCCAAAGTGGTATAGCTAGAGGTCTGGTACTATGCCAATGAAAACAGTAGGAGACTAAGGATGGTGCTAGTTTATGAACACCAAGAAGCCTAATCTTCTTGGTGCATGTGCATATAAATCTTCACACTGTGCACAATATTATGATGTACTGTACTTTATATCTCCTGATCTGGTAATCCTTCATGCAGTTAATTGTATTCAGTTCCCTACATTATATATCCAAGTACCTCTTGGTAAAACAAAGGCTTTGGTTTGAGAATTTACCTACTGAGTGTTTGAAATTTGCATTTGACTAACATTCCAACAGAATACATTAACACATATTTCTAGCTAGCTTTATCCCACTGAAATTATTCATTAAAATGTTCCTGAATGGAAAAACAAAAGAAATGCAAATCAACTTCCAATTCCAATGAATACTTGCAGCTGAAATGCTTTGCTTTGTTTTCTCAATAGCATCTAGTCCTATTCCTTTACATTTACTGGATGTTTGCTATAAACAGAATTTTAAATGATTACAATACCTGGGCAGATTAAAAGTCAATACCATATTCATTTGTTTGTTTGTTTGTTTGTGCCTTATTTTTGTTACCTAGTCTATGGAGAGAGCCAGTTTGGTCTACTGGTTAAGTCATCCCACCACTCATAGCTTTTGTATTGATTATAAAGTAAGTGTCCATGTTTCACTTGCACAAGTTAGAGCAGGTAGCACAGACCGATCAAAAACTTTTCTCTTCAGGCAAAGCTGTTTTCAAATATTTGGTCCCCACCCTGACAAAAGATAATTATAATAGAGTCAAACATGACATTCATGATTATCTGCCTAAAGCATTTCACTACTCTACCATATATATATACTGGCCTTGTTGCTGTAGCTCTATGAAATTGAATCTTCTAATCACATTTCTGAGAGATCAACAGCTTCTCTGCACCACTGATGGTTGTTCACTTTAGCACTGTGGCTGGATGTCACAGTCAGGTCCACAACTTTATAACTCAACAATATAAAAATCAGCAAAGGAAATGTCTTGATCTCGTCTTTGCTCAGTCTAGAGTCAGAAGTGTAGATTTAAAAAAGGTGCAGTTTTGTTCTGGATTATTTTAAATGTCAAAAGAAACAGAAAGAGGAAACGCCATTTCTAGTGCTTAATAAAAAAAAGAGAAGAGGGAGAAAGAATGAATGCTCAGGGGAGAACATCCAGGCTCCAGGGATGGCAACTGGGATAATAGGAGCAGGATCTTATTTTGGTACTATCCTGGTTCACAGCTTTATAATAACCCCCAAATGGATTATTATCAAAAAGCCGGTTAACTGGACTAGTAGAAAACTCTAAGGAACCAACATGCCCCCCCCTTTTTTTTTTATCCTGGAAAATTTGAGAATTAATCTAAGGCTATCATTTTTCTGATAACAGAAGCTAAACATATAAATTTCAGCTATCACACTCCTGAGATATCCCAAAATGTCACTGTGTCTGCCTGAATAATACTTCGGTGATGCCATCCTGTTTACCAGTTAAACGTTTTAGACTGGCACATGATCCTTCCATTCTGTCCTGAACAATAATATTCTGGTGTTCAAATTTTTATTATTTGAGATTGAGATTCAAGAAACTATAATTTATCAGTATTTCTTTTCAAAATGAGCCTGGTCAAAGAAGGAATTCTATTTTAAGTGGTGGAACAATGAAGAGTAATTAATGGAGGCTGCTTACAATTGTAATTACAGGTACAACTATCCTTTGAAAAAATGCTATACAATATAACGAATAAAACAGTTTAGATGAAAGGAACAATCTTGGGAGTACGCCAGTGTGTTTTCATGTAGTCAAATGTAAGACTACAGCATAAAAATTCTGGAAACTAACTTTCAAAAGAGGATCTCTTAATCTTTAAATCATTCACTGATCTCTGAGAAAAATGCACAAAACAGGATGTTGGGTTGTTGTGAAACTGGATCGCAGTAAACTAATGCCTGTGATATAGGCAGAAGAAAAAAATATGGCCATATAATGCATCTATCAATTTATAGGATGTAGAAAGTAGCTACGAAAAGATCAGTAGGTATCTGCATCAGAGGTGAGTTTCAGCAGGTTCTGACCAGTTCTGGAAAACCGGTAGCAGAAATTTTGAGTAGTTTGGAGAACCAGTAGTAAAAATTCTGACTGGCCCCTCCTCCATCTATTCTCTGCCTCCCAAGTCCCAGCTGATCATGAGGAAATGGGTATTTTGCAGTAACCTTCCCCTGGAGTGAGGAGGGAATGGAGATTTTACAGTATCCTTCTCCTGCCATGCCCACCAAGCCATGTCACGCCCACCAAGCCATGCCACACCCACCAAGCCACACCCACAGAACCGGTAGTAAAAAAATTTGAAACCTACCACTGGTCTGCATATTATTTTTTTTACAATTTTTGTTTGAAGAACATAAAGAAAAAATATTTCAAGGTTTTCATTGTAAGTTTATCTAACTTATTGTGCCACGCTTATATTTGGGTAAAGTTTGACTGTCTGAGAATTGAACATGAACTACCAGTACAAAACATAATTTTCTAATTGTCTGGAAAAGAATACAATGGCGTGCTTTGAGAAGACATATCTTTTTATACATTTTGAACTTATCATCCAGATAAGCAAGGGCATACCATACAGTATCCATTACACATGCCTGGTTGCTTGCATTAAATTCCAGAACATAGGTCTTTCTCTTTACCCATCCCATTTTTTTAATACAGAAAGCCCTCACTTTTCTGAAAAAGCACTCAACTATTATGGTTTGAAGTATTATTCATGTATTTACATTTTATTTATATTTGTGCTCAGTGTATGTATGTCTCCAACATGATACCTTCCAAATATGTAATTTCTAGAAGTCTCAGCCAAACTGCTGGTTGGCAAGACTGGCACTTGGAACCCAAACATATCTGGAGCAGTCCAATGATAAAATGTCAAATTAAGTTATTTTAAAGGTGTAAACACAAAGGTTATATCGTAGAGTTTGAGATTTTAAGACTTTTTGACTTAACATTGTTAAAATCCAATATAAAATCTTGCTATATTCAATTATAGTTCTGATTCTCAAATAGCATTATCAGTCCTCCTTCCAGTGTTATTACGTTATGCAGGTAGAACATGATCATCTTTACACTGGGAGTATCTCTTGAATTTGAAAGGTTTATTTGGGTAAGCATTTTATTTTTTCTCATTTTAAAAATATTTTAATAAGAAGAAGAAAAAAGGGGGAAAAAATGAAATGAAAGATTCAGGGGAAAGAATGCGGAAATAAGAGCAAGAGACAAATAATAATAATAATAATAATAATAATAATAATAATAATAATAATAATAAAAAATAATAATTTTATTTCTATACCGCCCTTCTCCCGAAGGACTCAGGGCGGTGTACAGCTAATTTAAAAACACAAGACACAACAATGATTAAAAATTAAAATAATTAAATAGATTTGGCTGGTTTAAAACCCCAAAAATTTAAAATACACCAATTTAAAATTATTATGTTGATAGCCCGGCCTGGCGGAACAACAGGGTCTTCAGTGCGCAGCGAAACACCCAGAGGTCAGAGATCTTACGTATTTCCGGGGGCAGTTCATTCCACAGAGCTGGGGCTCCCACAGAGAAAGCCCTCCCCCTGGGTGTCGCCAGCCGACATAACTTGGCTGATGGCACCCTGAGGAGACCCTCTCTGTGGGAGCGGACTGGTCGGTGGGAGGCTATTGGTGGCAGAAGACGGTCTCGATGAACACCCAGAAATGTAAATCTTTAATTATCAAATGGAACACTGAGGACTAACATTTGAAGAGAAGGGAGTAGCCAAAGCAGTGACATGGGCATATCATCAGAGTGTATGAGATCTTAATTTCCAGGATCCATGGTTTTGGCAAGATTATTTGAGAAAGGGACTTTAGACATTTTGTTTTAAGTTGTATTCTCTTGAGTACATTGGGACATTGTTCCTCCTTCTGTCCAGATACGAAAATAAGGGCTTGTTTAACAGGTTTAGTCTACAAACAATGGAGTCCCAGTCTCTGCCTTAACATTTTACTAAGGATGAAGTAGAAATGTTACTAATTTTAGAGTTACAATTTGGAATTAATATTATTTGTCTGGGAGCTCTCCTGTTCCCAGATTCCTGTTGTCATTCAAAAACAGGCAGGAGGACAGAATACAAAGACAAAGAAAGCTACAAAATGGAGCAACAGAAAGACAAGAGAGAATGCCAAGAATGTTCCTTTAGTCTGGATCGTCTCTAAAGGCATTAGCAATTTAGACCCTTTGCCTGAAACCTGACTGATACAGGTCATTTCTAAATAGCTGCCAAGGAAACACTACAGACGATTCATCCATTGAAACATAAGAAATCAACATTTGACTCCAGAGAAATCTTTCATTATTAAGTCCATTTGGCCTGGAGGTAACAGGTTGGAAAAGAGTTCCATCAATGATTGCTTCTTTGTTGTGGTCTCTGAGATCTACTTAAGCAGATTCTGCATATATGTACTTAAGGCAGCCTATAATCAGATAACATTGAAGGTATCAATGTTTGCCCTAGAAACTTAGGTAAATTTCATGTCCCAAATTGAATCCAGGCAAGAGTAGGTTCTACTTACCTTTACTACCGGTTCGCAACAGGAAGATCTGCGCATGCGCAGATCACCTATGATGACATCTGGGACGCTGGGCAGAGCCTCACACTGGTTTTACTACCGGTTCTTGTGAACCGGTCCGAACTGGGGGAAACCCACCACTGAATCCAGGTCATTAGAAATCATTCATCTTAAAAAAATATCTCTCAGTAGGATCATATAATAAATTAAAACTACAAAAGGTGGTACATCAAAAGGCTGTCTAGCAATTAATTACAGTATGTGGATTTTTAAAATGTATTTTAGAGATATGTCTTCTGTGAAAAAAATACTGAACTGGATTTTTTAAAGTAACGCTCTTTGTCAATTGTTATACAGTTTCAACTATCTATTTACTCCACTAAAACATTTGAAAAGTGTCAGATTTGGAAAGGCTAATTCATAGTTATTCTATCATACTATATTTCCTCTAATTATTCTGCAGACATAATTAGGATCCCCCCACCTCCCCAACAATTTGACCTCTTCATTATGTAGATTCTATAAATGTAAGAAAAGAATAGCAATTTGTATCTTGTAAAGAAACTTGTGGGTGTGGAATTGGTTGTCTTTATCACTACTTTGTTTCTAGCACTGAAATTTTGTGGGGAGCAAAAGATAATAATTATCCATCTTATCTTTTGTTTTGTTTTGGTCTAGTTGATCAAAAAATTTTCCAGAAGGAGAATGGAAACTTTAATCAGTGGAATGACTGCTTTTAATACTAATGGCTGGAATACTAGACTTCAGACTTCCAGCAATCCACAGAATTTGGCCCTGTATTTCTGAGCAACAAATGATATCAAACATGACAAGAATCACTAAATTAGACAGGCCTGTACTGAAGCCTAATTAGGCTCATCAGGCATTTTTCAAGGTCCAATCAAGTAAATGTAGGGTTAAGAATCTGTTTACATCTCTACTACTGAGGGTGGGAAAGAGCTTAGCTTGGTCTGGATTGTTCCCAGATTATAAATCAAAAGAAATTGGGGAGTGAATTTTTCACATTTAATTTAAGAGAAGCAAGCAAAAAAATCAAGTTTACTGTACTGCAAACTGCAATTCATTATCCAGCTAAAAATCAATTTTATCTAATATGAAGATCCCTGATTTATTTTAGTGACTTATATTTAAAGGTGAATATTGTCAATTATTGAGATGTACCAGAAGACCAAAAGAAATAAACCAAAGTAATTTTTGAACTTGAATCAACCTTTTAAAGTGCCTGCGATATATGATTTATAATGCAGATATGTCAACAACTTTGTCTGCATTTTTTGAATCTCTATCTTGCCTTTTTTGCTTATATCATTACTCAAGGAAGCTGATGGCAATTAAAATAAAATACAAAATAGAACACATGGCAAAAAATGTAATTCAGTTAAAATTAAAATCCACATCATTAAAATCAATTAACATTTTAAAGCTTGGTGAACAAGATCCATATTTATTAGCAAATCACACATCCCTGAGGGGTCAGTTCCTTCTGATATAAGAAAGCAGGCACATTTCTAGTTGGAGAGGCAATCTCTCAAATAGGCAGATTCTATGCTATACCCAAAGGTCAACATTATGAAGGAGGTATTGGGAGCAAGATTACCCAAGGCAGGAATGCTGAATATATCATATCATGCTGTGAGAAGCATAATAAAGGGTTTCCACTAAGGTTTGGGAAGGTTGGGTGAAGACTGAGTTTACATTAAAGAGTTTCTTTCAATTTACCTATCTAAGAGCAACGAACTGTTTATAGTGCCTATGCAGATGTGGTATTCAGCAGGTTCTGACCAATTCTGGAGAACTGGTAGCGGAAATTTTGAGTAGTTTGGAGAACCAGTAGTAAAAATTCTGACTGGCCCTGCCTCCATCTATTCTCTGCCTCCCAAGTCCCAGCTGATCAGGAGAAAATGGGAATTTTGCAGTAACCTTCCCCTGGAGTGGGGAGGGAATGGAGATTTTACAGTATCCTTCACCTGGCACGCCCACCAAGTCATGCCATACCTACCAAGCCATGCCCACAGAACCGGTAGTAAAAAAATTTGAATCCCATCATTGTATATATCATATTGTACAATAAAAATTCTCAGATACTTGTCATACTGTATGAAGCATTTAGGAAGCTTCAGTCAAATTTAAGTTATCTAAAAGAACAAGACTGACCAATACCAACTCTAGAAGACAACTGGCAACCAGTTCAGCTCTTTCAATATAGATTCCTTGTGCCACTTGTCAACCTAGATATCCCCTTTTGCCCCGGTTGCAATTTTCAGGCATTTATCAACAGTACTTCCACACAGAGAAGGTTGCAGTAATATTAATACTGCAAAATCCAGTTCATGGATAACTATTGCTAAGTTAAGGAAGGCTTGCATTTAGCCCATTCAAGTTATTCAAACATATTATTTATCAAAATATTATCTCTAAATTCAGTGAGTGAGTTGGCAATTTTAGCATAGACACAAATGCCATTCCAGCTAGATTAGAAAGAGTACTCTGTAGTGGTACAGTACAGTAAAAATATCTTGTCACCCTGCCGCAATGTAATAAAAATACTCAAAATTGGTAGAATCAGAAGAGTTTCTGCTTAGTTCTCTAGGGTAACGAGATGGATAGAACTGGGCAAGGGTAATTCCTGGTCCTGTGCCATCCAGGTCACAAATGCTGTGTACTGTAGGTATGTTTATCTATTATTAAATTATGAATAATACTAGTTTTACCAGCAATAGACTTGGCATTAAAAAGCAGGTCCCATCTTCAATATCACTTAAATTTCCTTGGTTGACTGAAATCTGAAAGGAAAGAAGGGCAACACCCCGTCTTCCTTTCCCTGATGTGTCCAGGTTACAGACTCCTAATGTATTTCCTCTTGCTAGTTACTCTTCAATAGTTAGTTCATGTTGAGGCTTCCGGTTTGACTTCCGTCACTGTCTGACGGTCCCTGGGGACCGCCAGCCCTGTCGCCCGTAAAGAGCCGCCTTTACAGCTGAAAGGCAGCTCGAAAAACTCCATTTCCATAAGGAAATGTGAGATAGAGCAGGCGAGGGCAGGTAGAGCCCTCTGCAAAGTCCCCAGAGTTTTTCTTTTACTCTTGGGGACGAAGCAGGATGAGGCTCCCTATTTCCTTCGCCGCTGCTCCGGGCTTCAGGAGACCTCTGCTTTTTGCAGAGCCAGGTGACGAGATCAAACCTTTCAACGAAAAACAACAGATTGCTTAATTAAAGAGGATGAGATCTGGACTTGGGACCCTAAATTGCAAGTATTTTTAACGATTTTATAAGCGTTTCTAAGTGAAGGGGAAAAAAAGCTTAAAATGGCGACCGCTGAGGCTTGAAAAGTAGCTGAAAGTGAAAGTCCTTCCGTAACAAGTTACAAAGTAGCGGAACAAACAGTGCTGGCTAGAATAGAGAAAAGAAAAATTTCTATTCTAAGTTTCTTTTTTTCTTGGAGATTTGATATTGATCTTGTTTGGAGAGAAGTCCTCTTTCTTCAAAAAGAGTTTGTCTGTGTGGCAGGATGGCGTTAAAATTAACAAAGCCAGACAAACAAGCAGGTTTCCCCCATTTACAATTATGTGAACAAGTTTCGAGTTTATAGACTCAGAAGAATGGTTTTAATTTAAAAGAATTTGTTTTGAAGGAAATGGCAAGACATGACGAGATTGTGAACCAGAATTTTGAAAAATTTAGGCAGGAAATTAAAGAATTCATACAATTAAAGTATGATAATTTACAACGAAAGATTGTAACAGTGAGTAATGCTTTTTCAGAAATAGTTATAAAGATGGATACAAATATCAAGTTATTAGAGTTTAAAATGGAGGAAGTTGATGATAAGATTTATAATTTGAACAATAAAATACAAAGAATGGAAAATGATTTGATAAATATTCAAGACAATAGCTCTGAAGTAAAGTCTAAAAAGGAAGCTGATCACGAGACTTACAATGCAGAAAATATAAAACAACGGATTGAAAAAGAAGTTACAATGATGCAATACAGGCTCACAGAATTTGCGGTTAGAATGAGAGGGTTACAGGAAAATAATAGAGATGATTTAAGAAAAATATCTGCTGAAGTTCTGGCCGGGATTTTAAAGGTTCATCCAGAGGAGGTATCTTGTAAGATCGACAAGGCCTATAGAATAAATTCTTGGATTGCAAAGCAAAGGCAATTGCCTAGAGATGTGGTGATTTATTTTACAGATAAAGAAATAAGAAATGATATTGTACAAAAATCTTTTAATTCCACTCTACAATCGTATGGAAGAAAGATCTGGATATATAAAGAGTTGCCGCCCAAGATATTAAAAGATAGAAAGAAATTCAGATTTTTGGTGACTGAGCTAAAGAAACAAAACATCTCATTCAGGTGGGATGTCCCAGTTGGCATAATATTGAGATATCAAGGAGAAAGATACCAACTAAATACTGTTGAAAAAGCGGAAGAATTTTACTATAAGGTTCTTAAAATGGGTTCAACATCTTCAAGTATAATACATGAGTGGAATAAAGAAAAGCAAAATCAACAAGAGATAGAAATTCAGGATAAGCAGAAGGAGATGGAAGTAATGGAAAAACAACAAGTTACAGAGGACTTTGTAGATGAGCCGCTTCTGGATTCTCCTTCAGAGGTTACAGCTGGACTATTTATAAATACAAGAGAGGCGGCTTTGGATTCTAATGTGATGATTTATCAAGTTACAGACCAGCATAGACTTCCGGTTTGCTGCTGGCCGCCGCCAGACGTTCCTTTGGGATCGTCAGCTCCCTCTGCCTGTATAGAGCCGCCGTTACAGCGGATGGCGGCTCGAAAAAACTCCGTTTCCAAGAGGAAACGGAGAGAGAGCCGGCAGGGGTGGGTAGAACTCCCCGCAGAGTCCCAAAAGTTTTTTTTTTAACTTTTGGGACGGAGCGGATGAGAAGCCCCATATCCCCTGCCGCTGCTCCGGGCTTTGGGAGACCTCTGCCTATGCAGAGCTAGGCGTCAAGAGCAAGCCTGTGAATCTAAAAGAATAATTAAAGAAATGAAGAACTGGACCCTTAATACTGAACCGCAAGTATCTCACCCTTTCAAAAACTATTTAAAAGAAAAGAGCAGAGGAAAAGAGGGAAAAAGAGCCTTCTAAAATGGCGTCTGCTGTGGCTGGAGAAGGGCTAAAAGGGAAAGTCCTTCCGTTTTTCATTATTACAATGTAGCGGAATAAATATCATTGGCTACATTTCTAGAGAAACCTCGCTCCTGTGCTGCTCAGAAGTTTTTTTTAATGAGGGAAAGTCTTTTTGTTTTCTATTTCTTCTCTTATTTTTGCTAAATCTTGTCTGTGTGGGAAATGGCATCAGGACTTATACAGCTGGACAAACGGGGGGGGGGAATTTCCCCCCTTAAGAAATTGCGCCAACAAATTTCAACTCTCCAGCGTCAGAAACCCGATTTTAACATATTAGAATTTATCCTTGAAGAGATTGTAAGAAGGGATGAGATTGTGAATCAGCAACTTGAAAAATTTAAGCAGGAAATTAAAGAAATTGGTGAATTGGTGAAATCAGAGTCTGACTTCTTGAATAAAAAGATTTCAAAAGTTGCTAATGGTTTATCAGGCTTTCTGATTCGGATGGAGGCAAAGACTGAATTATTAGAGACTAAAATGAAGGAAGTCGAGGAGAATTTGGATGACATGACTCAAAAAATTAAAAAGGATTTGATAAACATTCAGGATAATAGCTTGGAAGACAAATCTAAAATGGAGACTGACCAAAAGATTGGTAATGAGGAAAATGTACAACAGAGGATTGAAAGAGAAGTTTTAATGATTCAATATAATTTTACAGAATATGCAATTAGATTGAGAGGTCTGCAGGAAAATAATAGAGATGATTTAAGGAAAGTATCTTCTGAAATTCTGGCTGGGATCTTAAAGGTTCAACCTGATGAAGTGTATTGCAGGATTGATAGAATTTATAGAATAAACTCCTGGTGGGCAAAGCAAAGGCAACTGCCTAGAGATGTGGTGATCTATTTTACAGATAAAGAAATTAGGAATAATATTGTGCAGAACTCTTTTAATTCCAATTTGCAATTTCATGGAAGAAAGATTTGGATTTTCAAGGAGCTCCCGCCCAAGATGTTAATGGAGAGGAAGAAATTTGGCTTTTTAGTGACTGAATTAAAAAAAAGAAATATCCTATTCAGGTGGGACATCCCAGCTGGTTTAATATTGAGATATCAAGGCATAAGATATCAATTGCACACTGTTGAAAAAGCGGAAGATTTTTATCAAAAAATTCTAAAAATGAATTTAACACCTTTAGGCATAATACAGGATAAGCAAAAGGAGTTGGAAATAAAAGGAAAACATCAAATTACAGAGGCTGTGATGGATAAATTGTCTTTGGACT
The DNA here is from genome assembly GCA_022577455.1 of Arizona elegans. NCBI lineage: Eukaryota > Metazoa > Chordata > Lepidosauria > Squamata > Colubridae > Arizona > Arizona elegans. Next base: position 42,280,078 of record JAKOOJ010000002.1, read on the forward strand.
CCTTGGAGATCCCAGCTGGACTGTTTATAAATAAGAGAGCAGTGTCATCCGAACCCAAGGTGATGAATCATCAAGTCACAGATAAGTGCGCAAATCAATCAGTTGATATACAAGTGATGGAGAAGAAAGATGAGATGATAAAATTAACCCAACAAGAACAATCCACAAAGCAGAATGAAAATCAACCAGCAGATATACAATTGGTAAGCAAGAAAAGAGGATGGAAATTCAACCCGAAAAAGAAAAAGAAAAGAAACAGATCTTATAGAAACAGCAATTTCCAAACTAAGCAACAGTGAAGCCAGGCGCTTTAAAAAATGAATGAATATTAGAAAAGACAGTGGTGGCGAACAATTGTCTGATACTATCCTGAGGATTGTGGCAGATCTCTGCAAGGCCATGATTTTGGGAAGTGGAAAGAGCCTCACTTTGTTGGATTTGAATCATCTAACTTTTTCTTATTTACTTTTTTTTTCTCTTGGAAATATATTATAACTACTTTGAGTTATAAGGCAGGAGAGTTTTGCTGGGGCATGCAGAAGATCTGGATGTTACTCAGTAGGATGACGGGAATTTACAATCCTGATGAATACCACAACTATAACCATACGGATATATTCATAATTATAATGTCACTCGGGTGGTTGTTTTTACTTTTATACAGGTGTGAGGATATCTACTACTGATGGGGGCAGAAGATGACTGAAGATTTTGAACAAATTGTTGCACCAGCATGTTATTTTACCCTATGATGGGTGATGGATTTAACAATCTAGTGGAAAGACATCGAAGAAGATATTATATGGATCATAAACTTAAAGTTATTGTCTTTTCTCTTTTTACATAATGAAATGCATATATAGATATGTGTATATCTTAGTAAAGTGGGCAGTTGATTATATTTAGAATCGTATTGCATGATTTTGTAGGAATTGAAGGGCTGAAATAGGTTAGTTTACTGATTGTTATAAAATGGGATGCATATATAGATATGTGTATATTCTAGTAAAGTGGGTAGTGGATTATATTTAGAATTGTATTGTCTGATTTCAAGTCATATATTTAGAGGAGTGGAGGAAGTGGACAGAATTGAACAAATTTGGTTGCAGGGAGAAGGCCGATTTAAAATGTTATATTAATATATATAAAAGATTAAAGGTTAATTTGTAATAATACTCAATAAGTTTAGGGGAGGAGAAAAAGGGCAGATTACCGTAAAAATGGGAGTTATAAGATTAACAAGTTAAGGGTCAGTATTCCGAGAAGGGATTAAGGGAAAGGGAAGATATTATGTATGTAACTAGTTATGAAATAGCCTATTGTTGTGAAGAAGTCACAGGGGGGGTTGGGTGGAAAGGGTGGGTTAGGGAAGAGGGGGGGGGGGAAAGGGGGAAAAACTTGTATTTGAAAACTTTTTCAATAAAAAAAAAAAAGTTACAGACCAGCATAGAAATCAATCAGTTGACATACAACTCATAGAAAAGACACCAGAAAGGAGATTTAAGCCACAAAAGCAAAACCAACAAGATCAAGTTATAGATCAGCATGAAAACCAAATAGTTGATACACAATTTATAGAAAGGAAATCAGGATGGAGATCTAACCCACAAAAAGTCAAGAAAAGAAGAAGCAGGTCTTACAAAAACAAAAACTTTTAAACTAAACAACAGTGTAATGCCAGTTATTTAAGAGATGATTGAATATATGAAAAGATAGCTGAGGCAAAGTATTGATTTATATTATCCTGAGGAGAGTGACAGACCTCTGCAGTGCTGTACTTTTGGGATGTGAAAAGGGCCTTAAACTGAATGGATTGGAATTATCTATTTTGGATTCTTTGATAAATGTATTATGTTTATGCTGAGCTACAAGGCAAGAGAGTTATGGGATTGGGGCACGCAGAAGATCTGGTTGTTACCCTATTACGGTGGTTGGAATTAATAATTTAGATAGAAGACACTACTATAGACACTATATGGAATACGAATATAAAGTCACTCGGGTGGTTGTTTTTTATATATCAAGACATCTATTGTTGATGGGGGCAGATGGTAATTGAAGATACCGAACATACTATTGGAATTAGGATGTGATGTTACCCTAATATGGGTGATGGAGTTAACAATCTAGCTGAAAGACACTACAGAAGATATTATATGGATTACAAGCTTAAAGTCACTTGAGGATTTTATTTATATAAGGGAATACTTCTTAGTGGTGTGGGCAGAAGAATAAAGATATTAAGAACTATTATGTATGGTAGTCCTGTAGGAAAGTGGGTGGAGATAGGTTAGCTTATTGATTGTTTAGTTGGAGAAAAGGGATATTATGTTTAGATATGAATATATGTAAAAGATTTGAGTTAAGAGATATATCTATGGGGGTGGAGGAAATGGGCAGACTATGAGTTGAATAAATGTTAAACTAGGATTTATTATATAGTTTTATAGTGGAAGGTTGCTTTGAAATGTCATATTAATATACAAAAAAGATTTGATTTAAGAGATATATGTATGGGGGAGGAGAAAAAGAGTAGATTATGAGTAGAAATTGTTAAATTGGGGGATATAATAATATTACTATGCTAAATTAGAAGTTATTATATAATGTTATAGTAGAATGTTATTTTGAAATGTATAGTATAAGGGGGATATAATAATATTATTAGAAAGAAAGGGTCAGTATATGGGGATGGAGCAAGGGGATGGTAAAGTATTATATAATCTGTTATGAATTTGGGTTTTACTTTGAAGAAGCCACAGGGGGAGGGGAGGGCGAGGGGGGGTTAGGGAGGAGGGGGGGAAAGGGGGAAAATTTGTATTTGAAAAACTTTTTCAATAAAAAAAAATAGTCCATGTTCTATTCCACCTCTTCAACACATCTTTCTGATATGTCTTATATTGTTAAGCCACAATTAATGAAATAACAAATTGAAACTATTTCAATTGCCTTGCTCACTAGGGCCCCAATTTTCTCCTAATGCTCATGTATACAAATAAACAAGTTGGCCACTTAAGGGGCTATTTTAAGATACAATCCCCTTTACAATTGCTCATTCAGCAGTGGGCCCATCAGAGATAGACTCTTCTCTCCACGGACATGTGTGATTCATGTATAATTGTTAAATTTAAATTGCTCTTGCTATAAGATGAGAAGTGAGAGATTTTAAAGGATTGGTACTAAACAACACTAAAGTGTTGTTGGGTTTTTTTGCTAAAATTCAATAATCATCCAAACAAATAAGAAAGCTAAGATAGGATATCTGAACAAATTTAGATTTTGCATCCTTAGTTTCTCTACACAGCAACATGGAACTCCAGTTTCCTTTCCTTCCCCAAAGAGGATGTGATATGCAATGCTATCCTCTCCTCCTGGAAACAATTCTACAGATGCTGATGACTCTATATATTCCTCAGTTGACCCAAAGGAAACTTTTAAATTACCTGATCCATCAGATAATACGAAAACAGTTTATGTATAGGTAACTTCTACATGAGTGACAGATTTTAGTGGAAGGTGGAAGAAGAAGAAGGAGAAGAAGGAGAAGAAGAAGAAGAAGAAGAAGAAGAAGAAGAAGAAGAAGAAGAAGAAGAAGAAGAAGAAGAAGAAGAAGAAGAAGAAGAAGAAGAAGAAGAAGAATCAGGAGGATGAGGAGAGAAGGAAAGAAGGAAGGAAGAAAGAAAAATGATAGATAAATAGATGATAGATAGATAGATAGATAGATAGATAGATAGATAGATAGATAGATAGACAGATAGACAGATAGGTGATAGATGATCCATATGGAAAGGGAAAGTATAAGGACTTTTTAAAATAAAAGATAGGAAAAAAGGGAAACTTCTCTGTAGGACTTTCCCAACAACATTTTAGAAGTTGATGTTTTTCAACCAAAGTTTTTCCCATAATGTTTTCACAGGACCAATTTGGATTTTCCTCCTATTTTCTGTGGCATGTTGAAAATTGCACCATAGAGGAGTTGCTATTTTTCCTATAATGAAGATGGATGGTAGAAGGTTTTATTTGATCTTTAGTTCTGAAAGCAATAGAAATTTCTACACATTATGGAAATCCTGAGATCAATCAGTATCCCCAAGTGTTATAAAGAACAAGGTCATTTCACATTATGTTAAAAATGCACATACCAGTTCTGACTGCAAAATGCCATTATAATTTATTTGTGCCTGGCAATGTTGCTTCGAGTGGAATTAATATGAGCTTCTAGGCTAACTTTAGCATTATTTTCAGAGCTTGAAAAGTTCCTATTGTGCATTCATCATGTTACATCTGAGCCACTCTTCCATACTTTGTCCAACATGGTTGTAATTATGTATGAATACTAGTGCAAAGAGGTGAAGACATGTTAATGCATTTTCAGGGAGAGTTAGAATTTCATACATTTAGCTGCTCTATTTTATTTATTTTATTGCTAATAATAAAAAAAATACAACAAACCAGACAACCACAACTTAATAGTGATTAATAAGAAAATAACTCACTTATTAAAGAACAAAGTGAACTTTGATCACAAGGAAATATTGGCAAGCCTTTTCCCATATCAATACATAATGGTTCATACACAGAGCATAAATATAATTCACCAATTCAAAATGCAATATTAGGTGTGAGAGAGTCTTTACATCAATGTAAAACATTTTTTTAGCTATACTGGAGTATAGCTTTTAAAATGTTATTTTCTTATTAGAAAAGAGGTACAACAGAAGAATTCCAGTGAGTTTCAAATACTAGCTGGGGAATTCTGGGAATTAAAGTCCACACATCTTAACGTTGCTAAGTTTGAAAAAAATATTGATCTGAGGCAACAATCCTCTTGTCCATTTGCTCAAATCTTTTGGTGTTAAGGGAAGGAATTTGTTTTGTGAAGTTGGATCAATCTGTACATATTCATTGTTATAGTATGAAAAATAACTCTCACACATTTACTTTGCTTTACAATAATATATTAACATATTTATGAATATTGAATAAACTGGGAGCACCATAGGGAGGTCCCAAACATGTAAGTCAATGTACTTTTCATCATTTTACACTTCCAACGTACTGAGGATAAACTCCATCCCTAATTAAATATCCTCTGAGGAATCCAGAAAATCTTGAAAGAGAACCTTTTGTTGAATGAAATTCATCTTCAGATCAAAAGATACATATTTTATATTCTTCAACGTACCCATTGATTCTAAAAACAGGATATTCCAATTCTTTATTCTACTTTTCCTATAAATTGCTAGTGTACCTATGTTCATAAAAACAGAATAAAAAAACTATAGGAATTTAATCAGCGAAAGCTTTCTTCAAGAATAATAATTTTAGACAAGACTCAGAAAATATTTTAAATGAATATGCTGTCATTTAGCAGTTTTAAGCAATTGAAAATATTGTGCGGGACTGCATTTGTTTTAAAACTTATTTATTTATTCATTTATTTATTGGTTCGATTTATATGCTGCCCTTCTCCGGAGACTCAGGGCAGCTTACAATGCGTTAAGCAATAGCCTTCATACTTTTGTATATACCTGCTTAGTAGGGCTTTCGCCCCCCCCCCCCCAAGCGGTGTTCTTTTTTATACAAAGTCAGCTTATTGCCCCCACAATCCAGGTCCTCATTTTACCTACCTCAAAAGGATGGAAGGCTGAGTCAACCTTGAGCCTGGTGAGATTTGAACTTGCAGTAATTGCAGGCAGTGGTGCTACTTAACAGCACTTTAGTCTGCTGTGCCACCAAGGCTCTTCAAGAACTATTCTTGAATATAAGCTGAACTAGATATTAATGCTATTTTTTGAGAAAAACAAGTTTTATCTGTACAGGTCCATTTTTCATGGGAGAAAGAACAAATTTAAGCTTCTTTCCCAACAACATCCAAAATGTCTTTCAAGAAACAGAAGTCAAGATATCAACCCCATAGCAATGTTGGAAATATGGGAAATTACAACCTCCTTCTTCATAATAACATTACAATTTAAACAAAGAAAACCTGGAAATTTTCCTCCCCATAACAGCTTTTTGATATTCTACAGTATTAATCTGTTTAAGGAATTCAGTGGGGAACATGTGCATATTACTCAAAATATGTATTAGTTTAGGAGTTACATTTATTTAGGCAACACATATTCTCACCACAAAACATAGGTTATTAGTATCAAAGGTGACATGAAAAAAAAATTAAATGGAAATATTAACCTCAACAAATGTAGAGATCTTCCTAGGAATAGCTATTCTGTGATATTAAAACTAAATCAGATGAAATACTTTCTACACATCGAGCAAAACTCTCAATACTAAATCCAGTGTATCAGAATGAATATCCACTATATTAATTAATAGTCTGATGTCATTCCTTGTTTCAAAGATCTTTTATAAAACTTGATTTTATATGATGAAGGCAATTTATTTTGAAGTTTTCAGACCAAAGACATTATCAAAATATTAGCATCTACAATGAGTTCAAAAGGTGGTTTGCCTTAACAGCAGGGACTTTATTAGCCTTTGGAAATCACTGTAAAAAAAATCATCATTAAAAAAATTAAGGAAAATATTCATTCAAAAGGCCATTATTAAAAATCTCCAACAGGATAATAGAAAAAATACCTCAATGTTATCTTATACCAGTATAAACAGCCCTCATTTAATGACTGCAATTGGTGATGGCAAACAACATGCCTGAGAAGGAGTGTGTGTGTGAGAGAGAGAGAGAGTGGGGGGGGGAGGGAGGGAAAGGGAGAGAGAGAGGGCGATCTCATTCAGATAAAGTCTTCTCCACAGTGTCCTGTATCTGACCTATTTTTCCTCCTTTTTTTTCATCGGGCAACCCAAACCCAAGGCAGAGTCATTGCTTAATCAAGCTATTTCTTCCTACTTTTCTTTCCAACACATGTCACTAAACAGTTAACAAATTTAGCTCTGTGAGCTTAGTAGGTTAATTACAATCCTCCAGCCACTGCTGTCTGAAACTGACCAAAAAATAGTCAGTTTCACAGTGAAGGCTTTCTTTGTCTCAAAAGAAATATGGACTTACAAAAGAATATGAATACATAATTTCAATTTTAAAAAATGGAGAAACAGGGGGAATGATTAACACAATTTACATGTTATATTTATAGAATAAACTTCTTAAATCCCTTTAGTTCAGTTGGTAGTTTAGGACAAATCTCTAAACTACAAATATGAACCAATTTCAGTTCCATATCTGGAACTGAGGGTTCAGATGAAGGTGAAGGTGAAGGCTATAAAGCCTTATAGCCTGAGATACCTCAGAATTAAAATATTAGAATTCTCTTATAAAATTTTTTTCATCATCAGGCATTTTATGGCTTATCAAGACCAGAAGTGATTGGTTATTTTTTTTTAATGTTTTACATCACTGAAATACAATAATAATGTTCTCTACTGTACTAAACTACTTAAGCATCTTATTAGCTTGTTTTACTTCTTCTGCCAAGCAAGCTTGTCAATTGTTTAATGCCTTTGTCATGCATATTAAAAATTCTTTTCTTTCAAATTACTTTTTATTATTTTCGTGGTCACACAGTCTGCACTTTATAGATGTAGGCTGATATCTCTTTGATAAAACATCAAATAAAAGATGTAGTGTATTAATTTAACATTATTAAGGGTAAGTATTGCCAAAAATGGGACGGGGGGAGTTGATTATTTAAAAGCAATTAAGCTAATTTCATAGATAAATGAAAAATATAATTATATTTCAGCCACTTTCAATCTGAGCCACTTTGTTAGGCTGTATTTATGTGTTTAAATATTTTGTTCAAAAAATGTGTGGTTTAATAAAAATTAGTTGTTAAAAGTGGCTTAATAGCCACTTTTTATCATAGACATATTTTAATAGCCACTAATTTTATAATAGACATATTATAATAGAATATAATATAATAGAATATAATAGAAAAAAGAAGAAAAAGAAACACAAAAGAAAAGAAAAGATTATAAGGAAGTGAATTCCAATCTTCTTTAGCTGTTGTAAATATGTTTATTATTTTATCTCTCTCTAAGGTTACATCATAGTTTCCTTTTTTTCTAAAAAAATAGGTTTATTTTTCTGTATTTTTAGCAAAATGTCCATAAAGGGTTTCTAGTCACCAAAAATATAGGTGTTGATCATCTCTAATCAAACAAGTTTATTTTGCCATTTCTGCTTGTTATCTAATCTATCATCCATTCCTCCACTGTAAGTATGTCAGATTCTTTCCATTTTTGTGCATATAGTAATGTCACAGCTGCAATCATATATAAAAATAGTCTTCCATGACTCTTTTCTGTCTATCCATTAATCCAGTGGTGGGTTTTTACTGGTTTACCCCGGTTCGGGCAAACTGGTAGTGGCGGCGGCAGGACGCTCCGCCCACCCACGTCATCATGAACACTGTGCGCATGCACACACTCCCAGTTCCGAACCAGTAGCAAAGGTAAGAAGAACCCACTACTGCATTAATCCCAGCACAAAAAGTTCTGTCTTGTTTTGCTCATTTCCCTTCCTATTATCCATTCCTTTCCTATTCAGGTCTCCTTTATAGCTCTCTTCAGAGAGCTTGGCCTTTTTTTAAAAAAGCATTTTTTGAATCATGGTGACTGGCAAGCCCCTGTAGTTTTCGTGGCAAAGTTTTTCACAAGCATAGGTAGTCCTTGACTTACAACCATAATTGAGCCAACATTTCTGTTGTTAAGTGATACATTTGTTAAGTGAGTTTGCTCCATTTTATGACCTTTCTTGCCTCAGTTGTTAAGTGAATCATTGCAGTTGATAAATTAGTAATCCAGTTGTTAATCTCGCTTCCCCACTGATGTTGCTTGTTGGAAGGTCACAAAAGGGAATCACATGCTCTTGAGAACAACAATTGTCAACAATTCAACTTATTCTATAAACTCACCTGAACAATTCCTTCAATTAATTAAAAACATCAAAATAAACAAAGAAGAAATAATGATCTCATTTGACGTCCCCGCATTATTCACATCTATCAACATTGACCTGCCAAACAAACCATTTATGATCTACTCAAAGAAAATCAAAGCCATAATGAAAAGACACCTAAAGAACACTCCATGTCCACTGACACTACCATGAAATTTCTGGAGTTATGCCTCATAACACGTTTCAAATTCAATGGCAAAATCTATCAACAAATACAAGGCATGCCTATGGGATCACTTATATCTGGCCTCATAGCAGGAGCAGTAATGCAGAAACCTGAATGCAGAGTCCTGTCAACCATCCAGTCAAAAATTTGGGTATGTTACATGGATCACACTTTTGCTATCATCAATCTCACCAGACTAGAAGAGACACACCATATACTCAACAATGTATTCACTGGGATCAGTTGTACGTGTGAAGAAGAAAAAGATATTCCTAGATATTGACACAAGGAGATAAGATAATGGCGAATTAACAATCTGCGTATACTGAAAATCCATGCACACAGACCAAATTCTAAATTTCACTAGCAACCACCCCACTACAACAAGAAGAGCTGCATCCAGCCCCTTTTCAAAAGAGCCTAAACATACTGCAGCACCGAGTCTTTAAAAATAACAGAAGAGAAACACCTTTTCAATGTTTTTCTCCACAATGGCTGCCCCAAAAATTGCATAATACAATGCTTGTCACCCAAACCCCAACAAAATGCACAGCCAATCACAACACAAAAAACAAGTCCTGCCATACATCAAAGGAACATTCAAAATGACTGCCACAGTACTGCCACCCCTAGGAATAATGAGAGCTCACAAACCCACATTTACACTCAGAAAAGACCTATCTAAAGGCAAAGGCCAATTACAGAAGGAAGACAACAGCAACATACAAAATCAATGGCAACAATGGTAACCAGTCCTATTTGGAACAAACAGGAAAGCAATTGAAAGCAAGAATTCATGAACATCAACTAGCAGTTAAACGGCATGACCAAAAATCCCTGATCTCAAACCACATTGATAGTAAACACCCGTTCAAATCTGGAAGGAAGAAAAATCATTGGCCATGCCAGCACCCACCACACATATGAATTAATTGAAGCCTGGTATTCTACCGAAGGAGCAATTAACAAGCATATTGATCTAGATTCAGCATATGAATATGTAAGACCATTTGAACAACTAATCAACAAGAGAACCAATAAGCTGCTCAGAATTTAAAAATAGCTCAAAACAAACAACAATCACACAACCAACTGACCAGACTGGCACACAAGACATTCATAAGTTAAAGAGGACTAGGACAAGAAAATCCTGCTGGTGATATTACCTAGTTTCGTAATGAAATGTTTAGAAGCTAAACTGAAACAAGCATGAAGAGCAAACCACTGCCAAAAACATAAGCCATCCTCCCAATAAAATTGCAGCAGCAGCCAAAGCAGAATGTGTTGGAAAAAATCTAGTTTTTTTCTTGGGTAAATTTTTTTCTACAGACCTCAAGAGAGCTAAGAATATGCCTTACATGTCCTTCACAACACTGGAGAAAACTATGTTTATTGTGCCCCTGAATCATAATCTTGTTGCTTGGTAACAATTCCCTTGATCCCCTCAATTCTTGTCAGTGAAACTGCATTTGTATTTTACCCAAATTCTTACTGTGGTGGCTTTAAAATGGAGTGGTTCCATTTTGCATCATCTGCTGCCATCATCCCTCCTCTATCTCCAAGTTGTATTTGCGCATGGAATCCAATTTTGGAAATGAGCTGAGATGTTTCCTGCAATCAACCCATTATACATAGCATAATACAAATGTTTTTTTTCAGGTACATTTGATGATGGGTGTTTTCATGGATTTGTAAGAGGTTTTTCAAACAACAAAAATATCTGTAGTGATATTTATTCAGACTTCTATTAACTTGCTTTGAACTTTGAGTTGATTGAAAACTTTCTTGCCTGTTCTCCATCAAAGCTGACACAATTTGACTGCTTAATTGGAGGCTCTGTTGTTATAACTGACTGCCATATTGACAGTCTGCCATCTCCAAGATTTCTTAGGAGAAACATGGATAATGTCGCTTCGTATTTACAGAGATTAAAACAACATTGCACAGCACTTGGGAAAATGCACAATATTTCCTAAGTCATACTTAGAACTATAATCGTTCTCAAAATGTATTGTCAAAGTGCTCGCTAAGAGCTATTGAGAAGGAAAAGCTCAGAGAAAAGATGCTTAAGGGAATGACTAAAAGGACAGATTTTCATGCAGCAGGTTTTAGATTTCATCTTTATACTGATGATATCAACATCTTGTTTCAAATATTGCACCCTGCTACTAAATATGTTTTATAATAGGGAAGGATTGAAATACTGAAAATAAAGATAATAGGAATGTCAGTAATAATCTCATAAATTAAAGTGAAAACAATTATTGCAACTGATTTTTTGTTCCTTGCAAATTATAGAATTGAGGTATATTACTGAAAAAGAATTTGAAGACTTTAAATTCATCAGTGTAATACAATATTTTTACAAACTTTGAGGGGATCATTTAACATATTACTGACATAGATTTTTTTCAAGAATTATCTAGTTAAAAAGTATTAAGGTTTCCACCAGGCTAAAGTTTCTGACTTACAGTGATTATTTGACGACCGATAAGAAGATGATAGATAGATAGATAGATAGATAGATAGATAGATAGATAGATAGATAGATATGATGGGTGGGTGGGTGGGTGGGTGAGTGGATGGATGGGTAGGTAGGTAGGTAGGTAGGTAGGTACATACATACATACGTACATACATATGCATATATATATATAGGATCCTGTCAGTGTACCCTACTGCCTAATGCAACTCTTGATTCAACTGACACAGCTGTTCTCAAAATTGGTGTTAGAGATTGCCAGGCTCAAGATTAGGGGATTCCAAAATCTATTTCACAGCTAATTTATCTGGAATGATTATGAATTCATAGCTACCATGATCATTCTGCAATTAACACATCTGGTAACAGGGCCAACCCATGATGTAAATCATGTATTTAATTTGATAGTTTGTTCTTATCAGAAGGTGATCTGTTAGGTGGAGATACTTCAGGTTTCCCTGGTGTCGTCAATGGATCACTGGCTGGCTAAGAATGGATTAGTGGCTGTACCTTACCTCTATAATGGATTTATTAGGATTATCTCCCTGAAAAGTTTATTGGAATCAGCTGGATTCTAAGCAGACAAAGGACACAAGGCTGGTTTTTATTATTAACTCCTAAAAGATGTTGGAATTTATAATATAACAAAAGAGGGGGGTGAGTGAGGTGGAAGGAAGAGACAGACAGAGTGACCATTTTAATGTAGAAAAGTGGAATATAAGAAAAACAATGAAAGGCAAAAATGAGACACCACAAATTTCACATTGTATCAATAAAACTAGCTTTTTATTATTTCCAGAAATAATATCTTGGGTGACATCACACGTTCAGGATTCATTGGGTAGAAGAGGTAAAAAGATCACCTGAACTATCTGCTTGGATGTTGAGAGAAAATATTTCCTTCCTCAAATACAATTTCACTACTTAATTGGAATGATGGATAAAGAGATGGCTGTATAGATAATTGAGCTAGAAATAGCTCTTTACTTAGACCAATATTTTTCCCCCAAAGTTAAAGAAAATTCTGATGTCTTGGGTCTAACTAGCCAAACAGAAATTATCTAGATTAGAGACTGAACATGATCTGTTTTTACTAGATCTGTCATTGTATAAATTGTATTATATGTGGTGTACTATTTTGGGAGGTGGGGGTGGGAGGTGGATTAAACCTTGTTAATTTATATCTTTAGCATAGACTCAACTTGTTAAAACTTCAAGGGACAAGTGCCTTAACGAGTTTGTCACAGACCCAGAGAAGGTTTAGGCAATTTCTATTTTCACATTGACATTGTAAGTTTGAACCAGATGATTATTCATCAGGATCTTTTCATTTTTTTTGACAGTCAAACAAAGCAGTTGGTTATTCCTACTGGCAAATGTAGGGATTTCTTTTCCTCCTGAAAGATTCAGAAATATCCCTGAAACTGATGATGCTATACTTCTGAAACCTGCAGGTATTATAAATAACTTACCTTCATATAAATTCGGCTTAGACTTCGATACGATTTTAAATGTTCCAATTTGGTTCTTCATATTCTGAATATGCTTCTAAATCTTTAAGCGTCTGAGTCCAGATACAGTCAGAGGATTTTAAAAAGAAAATAAGCAAAGGTAATAATATCGGTGGAATAAATGTTTAGCTCAGTTCTAAAGTAAGGACACTACTATTGTGATATACTAACTTTCATTGAGAGGTTTCTTTTTCAGTGACTGTTTCATTTTAATAATTAGCATTATTATTATAATAATATAATAATTATAATATTATAATTATAATAATATAATAATTATATTATTATGAAATAGCACTATCTCTCCCAGGGGAATTTAACATGTGTGTCTTTGCAATACATATGGTTCATTCTTAAGAAACCCACGATTATAATTGTTCAATAAAGGTGTTTAGCATTTCAGGCTTCAAATAAATCTAGTTATTCACTTTGCCCTGCTTAACCTTTTACATACACCTGATTCATCACAATGTAAAAAAATATGCTGCAAAGGCTACTATTTCCCAAGCATATAAGGCTTCTGACCTTGCAGTTGTTGCTTGTAAATCACTGTGTCACATCTGACTGCGGTGGATCATGTTATAAATAAAAGTATTTGCTTGTCAACTAACAGGAGACTGCCAGCACCAGTCTCTGGCTGATATGGAGTTCACAGGCTCAATTCAAATAACTGAATCTCTCTTAGTTCATTTTGTAGCCTTCCCTGGGGCAAATAAGGGCCTCTTCACATGCACACCGTAAAAATGGAAAGATGCACTGGAAAGCAAGGTTGAAGAAGAGATATATCTGAGCTGACAAAAGACTGTTAAAACTTTATGCAAATGCACAAAGAGGCAATTTCTCAAATTTTAAAAATCAATGGGAGCCCAGCTTGGGAATTATTATTCATTGTGTCTTGTGGTATTGTATAAACATAATTATTCACTTGTGGACAATGAGATTAAGTGAGTAGGCAGTACTGCAAAATGATTCCTGAAGCTTTGTAACTTTAAGTTGTACCCCAGTGAATATCTTTCCTGAAACACCTCCATTCTACTTCAAATCAAACCCTTTGTTTTTGAAAGAGAACATCTGCTAAGGTGCTAAGGGATGTTGCCATTGTTTTTAAACTGGGATCCAGTTTTGTCTCTTCCTTGTGATACATCTCAGATGAATTATTATTCAGAAGATGGCATTCTAGATTTATATCACTAATAAGTATGTACTTTGTGTAGTTGCCAGTGCAAGCTGTTTGGAATGCAAGATTGGGGGGAAAAAGAAAGAAAATTGACATACAAACATTGCAGATCTTGGTAAACTCCAAAGACAGACAATACTGCAACAAAAGATGAAGACCCCCACCCCACCCCCCCACCCCCACACGTCATGTTTCCAAAAAGCAACACTTTCCATCTGACACAATTACAATTTGCCAAGTGAGCAACATTTCCCATTCAGCACCTGCCTAATCCAGAGATTTTATTTTCTTCAAAACCGTGGCATTTTGTTATGATTCCTGCAGGCAAACAAATGTCTCATGAAAAAAACACTGTTTCAGGGATATCGCATTGCTCCTTTGATATAGTTGCAGTTGAATGAGATTGCCAGAGCAGCAAGATGTTTGGATACTGGATTTAAATTGCAATCTAAGCAAACTCTGTTTTCCAAAGGAATGCACAATCACAGCTTCAGCAAGGTACACTATAATTTAGAAGCAACCATTAAGCAAAACCTTCTGAAATAGGAAAGAAAATACACCTAAACTTTCTCTTAAGACTACCTTCTTGCTTCAGTAAGAGATAAAGCTTTTCAGAAGGAACAGCTTCTCCTCTTCCTTTCTATGCCACAAACCAGGTTAGCAAAATTAATTGGGAATGAAATAGAAACTCTGTTATAATAAAACACAATGAGCAACATTTGAGATATCAGATTCCATGTCCCTTTTTTAGAACAAGTTTCTGGAGCCAGCATGACCATTTGGGAGGTCATAAATGTTTCAGTAGAACTTTTCATTTCAGTAGAACTTAGAAATGCAGTGCAAAATTTTCCAGACTAGCCTTCAAGACCTAACTGATCCTAATACTCCAAGTAGCCACAGAATATTTTGCGGACCTGGGGGATAATGAGATGATTACTTGGTGCCATAAATCTGAGGCTTAATCCTTTGAAGACCAAGCAAAACATAAATAAAAATCAATTGTTCAATTGTACAATTTTTCAAGAAGCAGTTGGAGAGAATATTTGCTATACATTTTTCCTCCAATGTCTACAAGTTAAGTTTTCTCTTCAACTCAAAATCAGGTCTATTAATAAAGCAGCCTGGTTTATCTCTAAATTAGTCAGAGATAGACTAGGACTAGGAAAATGTATTTGTTGTTGTTAGTCATGAAGTCCATGACTGACCCATCGTGACCCCATGGATAATGTTCCTCCAGGCCTTCCTGTCCTCTACCATCCCCCGGAGTCCATTTAATCTCATGCCGACTGTTTCAGTGATTCCATCCACCCACCTCATTCTCTGTTGTCCCCTTCTTCTTTTGCCCTCAAACATTCCCAGCATTAGGCTCTTCTCTAATGAGTCCTTCCTTCTCATTAAGTGGCCAAAGTATTTGAGTTTCATCTTCAGGATCTGACCTTCTATAGAGCAGTCAGGGTTGATCTCCTCTAGGACTGACTGGTTTGATCACCTTGCAGTCCAAGGGACTCGCAGGACTCTTTTCCAGCACCATAGTTCAAAGGCCTCAATTCTTTGACGCTCAGCCTTCCTTATGGTCCAACTTTCACAGCCATACATTGTAACTGGGAAAACCGTAGCCTTGACTATACACACTTTTGTTGACAGGGTGATGTCTCTGCTTTTTAGTATGCTGTCTAGGTTTGCCATAGCTTTCCTCCCCAGGAGCAAGCATTTTTAATTTCTTGGCTGTAGTCCCCATCTGCGGTGATCTTGGCGCCCAGGAAAATAAAATCTGTCATTACCTCCATTTCTTCCCCATCTATTTGCCAGGAATTGAAAGGATCAGATGCCATGATCTTAGTTTTCTTAATGTTGAGTTTCAGGCCAACTTTTGCACTCTCCTCCTTTACCCGCATCAAGAGGCTCTTTAGTTCCTCTTCACTTTCTGCCATTAGAGTGGTATCATCTGCTATCTGAGATGGTATCACACCCATAATTCAATGCGTCTCACCAAGACTTCCTTGGACCCTGGGGAGGGCGAAAACGGTCTTCCCCACCACCCAGAGTCCCTCCGGAAGCTGGAAACAGTTCATTTTCCAACTTCCAGTGGGACCAGAAGGCCCGTTTTTCACCTTCCCCAGGCTCCAGAGGCTTTCTTGGATCCCGGAAGGGTGAAAACAGCCTTTTCCACCTCCCAAAAGCCCTCCAGAAAACAGCCATTTTCTGTCTTCTGGTGGAACCAGAAGGCCCGAAAATCAGCTGGCGAGCATGTACATGCACGCTGGAGCTGAGCTAGGGCAACGCTCGCATGCCCACAGATATGGTTCGGTGTGCCACCTGTGGCACGCGTGCCATAGGTTTACCATCACAGATATATACTGTACATAACACAGAATTCAGAATATGAAACCAGAGAAAAAGGTAGGCAGAAGAGTAAATAGGAAAATCTCACAAAAGCAATAGAAAATAGTATCATCAATGACAACTTCAATAGAAACTTACTTATTATAATGTAATCTTTTGTAATAGAAGTGTATTGTTATTTATTTTATTAGGTTAATACACAGAAAAACTTCACAGGATTGTTATTGTGGGGAAACTAAGTGGAGGAAGGAGTAGTAACTGTGTTCACCAACTTCAGTTACTTATAAAGTTATAGAGTTACTTATAAAGTAATAAAAGCATGATAAAAAATAAAATAAATAAAATAGAGGTAAAAGCAAAGAGAGAAAAGAGAAAACATATACCATTAATTCAAACTATAAACCCAGAATGATTCCCTTTTCAGTGTAACCAATAATCTACTTTGCTTGATAAATTCAAAATTCTCTCTCTAATGATAAGGTTCATATTTCTGATACATAGTTCAGTATCAGATTGACATATTTAGTTTTTATTACTGCCTTATTATGATCAAGGAGATATTCAAGATAGAAATAAGGAGACATTTCCTGACAGTGACAACAGTCAACCAATGGATCAGCTTGCCTTCAGAAGTTGTAGGAGCTTCATCACTGGAAGCTTTCAAAAAGAAACTGGACTGCCACCTGTCAGAAATGGTGTAGGGCAAGGGTGTCAAATTTGATTTCTTCGAGGGCCAGATCAGCATTGTAGTTCTTGTCTGTGGGCTGGCCAGGGGGAAGGGAGGGAGATGGGATGGATGCATCCTGCAGCACCATGATGGTCAAAAGAGGGTGTGGGGGGCATGTGCAGCCCCCCCCATTTTTGGCCTGGACAGCTTCCTGCAGCACACTGGCTGCCCGAGGCACCGCAGGCTGGTCCTTTGCTATTTCCAGGCCATCCCCACAGGCCAGATTTAAGCATCCCCTGGGCTGGATCCGGCCCATGGGCCTTGAATTTGATACCCCAGATGTAATGTCTGCTGCTTGGGTAGAGGGTTAGACTAGATGACCTACAAGGTTCCTTCCAACTCTGTTATTCTATTATTTTGTTCCCAAAGATAGTAACAAATATTACAGAAATTAGACTGAAAAGTGGGACACGTCCATATTATACGCATAGGTACTATTGCACTATTTAATTTTTCCAGCATAACAAGCTTGCATCCCACTTTTCCTAAATATTCCTTGATACGGCTTTATTGGTCTTAAGATACTTGAAACATAAATGCAGAATTCTTTTTCATCAGTTGAAAAAATCCAGTTTCTATTAGATACAAGAAATCTTACTCATCCCTTTTCCTTGCCTCCATAGGACAGTGAAACAGAATCATCAATCTTTGTTGTACTTTGACATATCATAAAC
Organism: Arizona elegans; assembly: GCA_022577455.1. NCBI lineage: Eukaryota > Metazoa > Chordata > Lepidosauria > Squamata > Colubridae > Arizona > Arizona elegans. Next base: position 42,298,099 of record JAKOOJ010000002.1, read on the forward strand.
GACATTATCAATAAGGTAGCTATAAGACTTATACAGAAGGCACCATTTACACCACTGAATCCAACCTGTTGGGTTTGTTGTAGAAAACAATGAACATTAAGCACTCCTAACAAACTTCCTAAATCTACAAATAATTTGTATGTATGTAGCAAAATGAATGTACTTTACAAATAATTTGGATGAATGATAGATATGGAATGTTTTATTTTATCAAAACAATAAGGTAGCATTTTAGAGTGTTAAATTAGTGATGTGCGATCTTAAGATAAAAGTAATTCAATAAAATATTCTTTTTTAAGCATACCCCAGAAAATGTACAGGAAGGACTGGGTCTGTGCCTCCATAATAGGAGGAGTATATACTGCTTATATATACTATATAAGCAGTATAGGAGGAGGTTGTTTTGACTCAAATACTTGTTTTACATTGACATAATTTGGTTTACTATTTATAGGGTTGTAAATAAAGTATTCAGAAAAGGCACATAAGCCAGAGATGTGAATATGATGTTAAATTCTATTAAAATTTTAGAACCTTTCAGATCATGAAGAACTTTGTATTTATTGATCAGGATCAAAGGAGATTGTTTTATTCTTATGGAAAAACTCTAGTATACCCAAATTAAAAACCTAGATGGACATGCCTACGCTGTCTACAAATGTAGGAAATCTGATTGATATTATTCCATATGCTTAAGATTTAATTTGTTGTTTAAAATTTAAGTCTTACTATATATATCATTGTTTTAATTTTTTTAAATGTTTTTATTTCCTTTTCTCCTAAATTTTAATTACTTTTTAGATTACTTCATTTTACTTTCTGGATTACTATTTATTATAGTGTATGCTTGTTGTTTCCTTTTTCTTTTTTGATACAGATTAAAAAGCAATACATTGGGTTTTTTAAAAGAAAGAATAGGACCACTACAGAATAAATAGAATATATTTGTATTTATTATACGAACACATTCCTAAACTTGTGCACTAGATTTGTTTTCTTAACTTACATTACATTGAAATTCTATTATTTTTCAATCCTATCAAAATTATTTTGACTTTTGTTTCTGTCTTCTATATCTCATACAATGTGCAAATCTGACCAGCATTCCATTTACCATATCTTTCAAGTCATTAATAAAAATGTCTAACCATATTAGAATCAAGACTAAAGCCAGTAATATCTAGTGATATTCAAAGTTCACATAAAATGTCCCTCCAGTTTTATGAAGAATAACCTTCAATATCGTTGTTGAGATAGCTCTAGATTTACAATAACAGTCCACTGCAAACTATTCAGGCCACATTTAGCAAGCTTGCTAATTAAAACATTCAAAACATAGAAAATATAACATCCAATATTCAAGTCCTCTTATGGTATAAGAAAGACTTTGGCAATTCTGCAAGTTACTTGAGAGAAGGCGGCAGGTGATAGTACTAGTTCTATGATTCAGAGCACACAGTATAAATTGGTGAAATGTATAGCTGATGTATAGTATTCCAAGATCACAGCTGAAGGGTCCTTGGTACTCTCTGAGCTTGCTTGTTATTTTGCAGTCATTTCATTATCCAAACTATGTAACTTCATCAGGGCTCACAGCTTCGTAAAGTGCAATAGATTCCATTCCAGGCTCCATACAGAAAGTCTTTAAGGTGCCTACAAGTTATATTATTCCTTTATTAGATGAAATTCAAGAAAGGAAGAATTACAAGTAGTAATTTGTTACAAAAGTAAGTGGTGGAAACTTATCAAAGAGAGATCCAACTAGAACTAAGGAACTAAATTTCCTGACAATGACAACAATTAGTCGGCGTAGAGCTTGCCTTCAGAAGTTGTGGGTGCTCCATCACTGCAGATTTTTAAGAAGAGATTATTAAGAATGGTATAAAGGCTTGATCCGGGGATTGGACTAGAGACCTCCAAGGTCCCTTCCAACTCCATTATTCTGTAACTTTTATTATTCAGCTACACCACTCTGAACAATTAAGCTGAACAATTCTTGACTTCCTGGATGAAGTCAATCTACAACCATAAACCTCATAACTGTCTAAAGAAGCTATGTGGCTTTGCAGATGCCCTAGGCAAACAGATTTTGAGGATAAGATCCACCAGCTAAAATGTCATATAGGGCCAAACATAATGAGGCATACTCTGGAGTAGGAGACGGTATAAGGAAGAAATAAGTCGTAGGTGCAGAGTAGTATGTAGCATATTAGGTGACTTTTCATAGTCCTAATTTATTGCATAAACAATTGTTCAGAATCCTACATCATGATAAGCCACAAAGTTTATGGTAATTTATAAGCCCTAAGGCTGAATTCACACCATGTTAATCAATGGTGTTAGGAATAGCCAACACCCCAGAAGACAAGCTCAGGATCCAAAGTGATCTTGACAAACTTGAACAATGGACCCTATCCAGCAAAATGAATTTCAATGTAGGGGAAAGCAAAGTTTTACATTTAGGCAGGAAAAATCAAAGGTATAAGTACAGATTAGGCGAGATCCGGTTCAAAAACAGTAACTGTGAGAGGGACCTTGGAGTCCTAGTGGATGATCACTTGAATTATGAGCCAGCAGAGTGCAGCAGCAGCCAAAAAAGGAAATACAATCCTGGATTGTATAAACAGAGGCATAGAATCAAGATCTCGTGAAGTATTAGTACCGCTTTATAAAACCCTAGTAAGACTACACCTGGAATACTGCAACCAATTTTGGTCACCATACTAAAAAAAAGATGTTGAGACTTTGGAAAAAATTCAGAGGAGAGCAACTAAGATGATCAAAGGCATGGAGACATATGAAGAATGGCTGCAGGATTTGGGTTTAGCTAGTCTAAAGAAAAGAAGAATTAGGGGTGACATGATAGCAGTATTCCAGTATTTGAGGGGCTGCCACAAAGAAGAGGAGGTCAAATTATTCTCCAGAGGACAGGACAAGAAACAATGGTTGGAAACTAATCAAAGAGAGAAGCAACCTGGAATTAAGAAGAAACTTCCTAACAGTGAGGACAATTAACCAGTGGAACAGCTTGCCTCCAGAAATTGTGGGCGTTCAATCACTGGATGTTTTTAAGAAGAGTCTAGAGACAGTCACTGAAATGATGTAGGTTTATCCTGCTTGAGCAGAGGGCTGGACTAGAAGACCTCAAGCTCCCTTCCAGCTCATTCTATTCTAATAACTGAACAATTCAGCTTTAGAGTTTAGAGTGTTGCATGAACTAGATCCTTACCTATGCAACTAGATCCTTACCTATGATGAAAGCAGTATTCATCAACCTGAAAGTATGTTTCTGATCATCAAAATGATGAAAGGGTGTTGTGATGTCAAGAGGTAAGTTCTTCCTGTTCATAATTGTGTTGAAGTGTTGTATGCAAGTGTGTGAGGGAGGAGTTTGCATCACAATGTAATATTGCCTGGATCCTCTCTTGCAGTTTGCCTGTGTTTGTGATACAGCACAAAGTGCTTTTTAAAGCATTCTTTTTCTAGTTCTTTAGAGAAAGAGAAGGAAATTTTGCTCAGGCTAATCACAATTTGCTGCTGCTTTAACTTTTGTTATGTCTAGTCAAAATCAAGAAAAGAATGCAAGGCCTTGATTCTATAGTGATGCTCTTTTTTTCTTCCCCAGCATGTCAGTCTGTACAAGGAAGGGAAACTCTGGCTTATCTTCACATCCATTTGCCACCACTTGATGTAATCAGCTTTGAAGTCAGACTGTTTGATTTTAGATATCTTGTTGACTGCTTCCAGTATCACTCTGTCCCTCTGCCACACATCAGACAGCCCTGATCAGCTCAACTTCCAGCTTCCACTAGAAGTGGATTACCTCTTTACACTCATGACAACCTTTGACTCTGATCCTGTTTTTCCTTTTGAAAGCAGCTTATTAGTTTCTCAGAAATCCTCATCTCAAGGCCTATTACTTTGCTAAATTAATGAACAAGAGCCATCTGGCCTCATGCTTGTGCGTGTTTTTACCTGTGACTGCATCTGCTCTGACTAGTCACATAAGCTATAGATTCACTGGGAAAGCATAGTTTAAAAAAGAAAAAGAAAAGTGGAAATCTAAAGGCCAGTGGAGTAATCAAGGCTGCAGCCAAAGAGCTGAGAGTTCAAGTGGAATAGCATATAAGTGACAATTAAACTAAATTTTACTTAATTACACTCCTTAAATATATTGTTCTATCTTTCTAATTTAACAAAGGCCGTACATCTTTAAACTTTGCCTTCTATTAATAAAGTAGATGAGAAATTTCAGAGCCTGGCCAAATCTAAATTATTGTTTAATCTTCAAATGGTGTAAATTCATAATCAGTGTAGTTCATTAGTATAGACATTAGCAGATATAGGGGGATATTCAAATTCACACAAAGATTGGATTCATATCACCTTATAGACTAAAATATGATCAGCTGATATGTGTCATAGAGTATTTTGTGGACCAATTTAATTGATCAGAATCACAATTAAGCAAACTATGCTTTATATGTAGTGCATTCTTTGCAAGAGTTTTAGCAATTACTATGGACCTTTGTCATTTATGTAGGTGGGTCACCTTGGTTGATGTTGCAAAGGGGTTAAAAATTCCAGGTCTACTTTGGCCAAGGCTGCCTTGAAATACCAGGGTTATAAGATCAATTTGTGGGCAAAAAAAATCTGGAAAAAGAATTGTGAATTCTTTCCTGTTACCAAGAAAATATCAACATGTTCATGAAGTCACCTGGACTTCAACTCAATTTGACTTTATCTTTAGAAAACTAAATATCTGGAAATAATCAGTTATTGATTTCATCTATCCTGAATATATTTAACATGTGACTGCTAAAAAAGTGTTATACTGCTAAAAGATTAATTGGTTTATGGAGGATTCAGTTCTAAAACAGATCAAGACAGATGGGATATTTTAATTACTAAGAATAACTTGTACATGGAAAAATAATCAGAAACAGGAAACAGGTTAAGATGTAGATCAGGTGCAAGAAACCTGTTGCCTTTAAATGATTGTTGAATGATAACTTTTAGCCACTCTGAGGCTGTTCGTTATTAAAATTCAGCAACATTCTTGACCCATATGTGATATCATTCATGATGTTCTAAATCAGGACTGTGACACCGCGAGTTTGACACTCCTGTTCTAAATAAATTCAATGACATATCTAAATGAAACCCTGAACACATGAGCAGAACCTGAATAGAAAAAAGAATGTTTGTTCAGGTTAATGAAAATGAAAAGTGGGACAAATAACACATTTGAAAATTAATAAGCAAAATATTTAGACAGAATACCAGTATTACTACTGGAAAAGCCTCTACTGATTTTATCAGTAATATCAGTAGTTATAAAAAGTTTGTAGATACAACAGAATATCCTTTGTTCTTTTGCCTTTGAAGGCATTTGAAATCCCTTTAATTGTTTTTGCTGAACATTAAACATTGGATTTGCTTCTCTTATTTTGCTGTTATTAGTATTTCAACATTGCATTTGTAGTTTAGTCTACCTAAACTATGTATGCACTGAATTGCAGCCACATTGCCTTGTTTCCAATGTATCAATAGAAGCCCAATTTTAACCTTTAAAACTCTCTTTGAAACATTAACTAAACAGGATTATATCTTAGTGTTTACTGTCTTGATCCCACTTAAAGCATCAGACTTTGTCACTAGATGGCCTTTAGAACTGCATCATGACTTTCAAACCATGCTGAATTATACTAACAAGACCAAGAAATAACGCTACTGAGGATTTTTTTTATGGACTTGAATGGAAGTTGTTTTTTTCTTGCCAGCATTCTGTTTGTGTTTTATTACATGACTTCAATTTTCACTTTTTGTTTCTTGTATGTTTAGTAAATTTCAATTTTGACCTCCATCACCGTTTGCTCTTCACTGTCTTTTACATCATCAACTGAGGCACACTTTTGTCCCTTGACAATTTGTTGACCTGATAAAAAGCTCTGCTTCCATTTCTGTGGAGCAGGTATAATTTATCAATATCGGTACAAGAATTTAATGTATATTTAATAGTCATAAATTTTCTTGATTTTTGGTCCAAACTATTCAGTTCAGCTTGTGTCCAGTTAATAATTCCAGCAATGTATCTTATCACAAGTTATGGGCCAGGTATTGTTGGCTTTGATGGTGTTTCCGCTATTCAATTTTATCTTTAGCAATCTTCTTGCTCTTTGGAGGTATTCTTTATTAAACACATTTTTAACTTGTCCATGCTTGATGTTATCGAATTGTAAAATGCCCAGATACTTGAAGGCTTAATCTTGATAACTCCTGAAGGTTTGGACATTCGGAATTTCAATTCCATTACTATTTGTGATTTTACTCTGCTTTATTACTATTGTAATAGTACATTCCATTGCTATATCCATGCTAAAAACTCTTATACAGTAGTATTTGTCAATGACTGGATTTTGATTGCTGATTTTCCATAAAGTTTCAGATTGATATAAGTAATTATATAATTGTTGCTGTTATTATGATTTGTTTCACAGTCAGCCAGATGTTTAGAGTATTGGCATTTTTGTCTACCTATCGAGTTCTTCCCAAGGAGCTGTGATAGGCAGATGTTGTTGTTTGATAGTGGTAAAGGTACTATCACAGCAGAGGTGGTATTTAGCCAGTTCGCACCAGAGGTGGTGATTTGCCGGTTCGCACTGGTTTGGGCGAACTGTTAGTGGAAATTTGGCGTGGTTCGCCAAACCAGTAGCAACTTCTGGCTGGCCATGCCCCAAACTAGTCCCCGGTCCCCACTTGCTCACCCCGCCTGCTCGATGCTCTCTCACCCTGCCTGCCCATCTGCCCCGCCTCACCCCGTCCCTACTTGTAGAATTTAGCCATGTACTTCTGCTCACCACTGCTGGCAAAGGTAAGGCCAAAGGGCACAGGCCAGCAGGTGGGCGGGGGCCAAAGGGAACAGGTCAGCTGGGGGAAACACATTGGAAGAGCTCCGGTGCCACGATCTCCCACGCGGTCCCCTCCATCCCCATGCACAGTGGTCCACCTGATGCTGCTGTCACCCCTCCACCAGCTCTCCCCCCCCCCCGCCCACCCACCGGCCCATGCCCTTCGGCCTTACCTTTGCCAGCAGTGGTGAGCAGATGTACATGGCTAGATTCTGCAAGTAGGGGCGGGTGAGGCGGTGGTGGGTGGGCATACAGAGCGAGCATCAGGTGGCGGAGTGAGTGAGGATGGACCAGGGACCAGTTCAGGGGTGTGGCCAGCAGAGGTTGCTATCAGTTTGGCGAACCATGCCAAATTTCCACTAACGGTTTGTTGCCCTAACTGGTGTAACCCAGTGGTGATATTCAAAAATTTTTACCACCAGTTCTGTGGGTGTGGCTTGTTTGGTGGGTGTAGCTTGATGGTTATATGACTGGGTGGGCGTGGCTAGGTGGTCACAATTCTAGTTCCCCTATGAGGATTTCTGTATCTGGACCTTTTGCAATCCCCCAAAGGGTCATAGGAATTTGATACCATCGACCATGGTATCCTACTGCAGCGACTTGGGGGGTTGGGGGTAGGAGGCACTGTTTTATAGTGATTCTCCTCCTATCTCTCAGGTTGCTCACAGTTTGTATGGCGGGGGGACAGAGGACCACCCCAAGGCCCCTAACTTGTGGGGTGCCTCAGGGGTTGGTTCTCTCCCCCCTACTCTTTAACATCTATATGAAGCCGCTGGGTGAGATCATTCGTGGCTACGGGGTGAGGTATCATCAATATGCTGATGATACTCAATTATATATTTCCACCCTGGACCACCCCGGGAATGCCCTTTCCGTGATGTCCCAATGCCTGGAGGCGGTGTGGGCCTGGATGGGCAGGAACAGACTCAGACTCAACCCTTCCAAGACTGAGTGGCTGTGGATGCCAGCATCCCGTGTTCTAGAGGTCCCATCACTTTTGATGGGGGGGAGGTACTCGCCCCCATTGAAAGGGCCCACAACTTGGGTGTCCTCCTGGATTCCCGGCTGTCCCTAAAAGACCATTTGACAGCCGTGACCAGGGGGCTTTCACACAGGTGCGCCTGGTGTGCCATTTGCGCCCTTTTCTAGACCGTGATGCCTTTTGCATGGTCACTGATGCCCTGGTTACCTCCCGCTTGGATTACTGCAACTCCCTCTACATGGGGCTGCCCTTGAGGTGCACCCGGAGGCTCCAGTTGATCCAGAATGCAGCTGTGTGGGTTTTTACGGGAGCTCTTCATTACTCCCATGTAACACCTCTCCTGCGCGAGCTGCACTGGCTATCGGTGGTCCTCCGGATCCGCTTCAAGGTGCTGGTATTGACCTATAAAGCCCTACATGGCTTAGGTCCGGGGTATTTGCAGGACCATCTCCTGCCTGCTTCCCACCATCCTGTCTGCTCCCATAGGGTTGCTCTCCTCAGGGTACCGTTGACCAGGCAATGCCATTTTGCAATGCCCAGGGGTAGGGCGTTCTATGTGGGCGCCCCTACCCTCTGGAATGAACTACCCACCGAGCTCCGGACAGCCCCGGATCTCTGCTCCTTCCGTCGAGGCCTGAAGACTTGGTTATTCCAACAAATGGGCTGATTCTGATCCTTGGGTTTTTATTATTTATTATTTTAATCTGGTTTTAGTGGGTTTTTATTATTGTATGTTTTTAATCTGTGTTCGCCGTCCTGAGTCCTTCGGGAGAAGGGTGGCATATAAATCCTATAAAATAAATAAAATAAATAAAATAAAATAGGAAACCAGATTCCATACAGCTCTGAACCCTTAAGGCAAACCAAATACAAGTGGTACTCGCTTAATGGCTCGTTGCTTAGCAAGTGTTCAAATTTATGACTGACCTCCCCAGAGCTACTTGACCTGTTTTTGGACTTTTGACAGCCATGTGTGCGCGCACACACACACACACACATTTATGACCAGTTACAACATCCCACACAGTCATGTGACTGAGGTTTTCTATGTTTTTTGCCAGATTCCAACAATTTCTTCTGGTTTATCGGCCTTATCGTGTGTGAACAAACACACACACCATGAGATGTGTGCGCTGTGCATGTTTTCTCTGTGATACAAGGCCGAGAAGGAGGAGAAGACTTGACCGAACTTTGGAAGAACTTTGCCCAAGATTTCTCATGTATTCAGGGGCTAGCCTACATTTCTCCCAAAGATGAATTTGGCAGCGATTTAAGGAAACATCTTCTAACTCTTCAAGATCAACTTTAAGATCACCAAGAAGCTGAGATCAAATGTAGCAGCGGCAGGGGCGAGAGGGGCATGTGTCCACAAGGAGATTGAAGGGAGGCAGACTGAGGAAAAGAGGCGCTGGCACTGCAATCAACTTTAAGAGCGCCGAGAAGCCAAGAGCAAAAGTAGCAGGGGCAAGGGCAACAGGGTGACATGTCCCTCTATGGTCCACTGCTGGGTGACAGCCAGGGCTTCACCACCTCGTCTTTTCCTCAGCAGTAGGAAGAGCACAGACCTCCTGACACAGGAAGCGGCTGCCAGGGATGCCCTCAGGTGAAGATGTTGTGAGCAGGAAGGCCGACCCCCCTTAGGAGCCACAAAGCACTTGCCACCTGTCTGACATCCACCAAGCTTCCTCCCACTGCGCTTCTCTTCCTCCTCACCAGAAGCGCTCGCAAGCAATAAGACATCTGTTACTTTTGGGAACACTGAGGGATTGCCCCCATCTGGTCTTCATTACCTGGCTCATCAGCCTCCGGACGTCAGATTCCCACCACCCAGCACCAGCTCAGAGGTTCCTTCCACCCCCCTCCAGGCTGGACAGAGAGAAAGAGAGGGAGGGAAAGAGAGATAAAAGAGTGGGGGGAAGGGAAAAAGAGACAAGAGACACAGAGAGAGGGGGCAATGGATGGAAAGAAAGACAAAAGAGAGAGGGAGGAAAAGAGAGAGAGAGAGAGAGAGAAGAGACACAAAGAGGGGGGAAAGAGAGAGACAAGACACATACACACACATAGAGAGAGAAAGAGATGAGAGAGATGAGAGAGAGATAGGGAGAAAGAAAGAGAAAAAGATGAGAGAGAAATGAGAGAAAAGAGAGAGGAGATGACAGAGAGAGAGGGAGAAAGAGATGAGAGAGGGAGGAAGAAAAGAGAGTCAGAGAGATACCTGTTTAAAAGAAAATAGAAAAATGGCTCTTTGAGTGTTTAACGTTGCAGACCTCTGAGTTAGGCAAACATGATGGTCATTAAGTGAACCTTGTGGTCATTAAGTGAACACTATGGCAGTTAAACAAGTCCATTTTCCCCAATGGGCATTTTTAAGCAGAAACCAGAAGGAATTGCTGGAAACTGGCAAAAAACATAGAAAACCTCAGCTACATGACTGTGTGGGATGTTGAAACTGGTTATAAATATGTGTGTTTGTGTGTTTGTGCATGGCTGTCAAAAGTCCAAAAACAGGTCAAGTAGCTCTGGGGAGGTCAGTCATAAATTTGAACACTTGCTAAGCAACCAGCCATTAAGCGAGTACCACTTGTATTTGGTTTGCCTTAAGGGTTCAGAGCTGTATGGAATCTGGTTTCCTATGACCCTTTGGGGGATTGCAAAAGGTCCGAATGCAGGAATCCTCGTAGGGGGAACTAGGATGTTGACCACCTAGCCACGCCCACCCAGTCACATGACCACCAAGCTACGCCCACCAAACAAGCCACGCCCACAGAACCGGTAGTAAAAAAATTTGAATATCAACACTGTATCACAGTGTTACAACACTTATGTAAGCTGCTCCAAATAAAACTTCCTTTTGTATTGACTGATGGTGATTTTGTCAGTGCTGATGGTGTTTAAATGTTGTTGTTGTTAGTTTTAAGAAGGGAAATTCTAGCTTAAATGTCAAAACTGTCTTAAAATTAACGGCATTTTAGAAATATTTGCCAGAAGTTTTAGCTAAGACACTTCAGAAGCAAGAACATCAGTAGATGTTTTTTGAAAAGGAAATAAATAACGTTTCATCCATTCCAATCAAACAGGTGCAGGAACTGCAATCTGCTTGCAGAGAATGTAAGAGATAAAATGTAATGAGTTCCACCTCCACAATTGCCTGAAATTTAGAGCCTATAATAGTTTCAATCACAAATCTATCTACTCTGACTCAGAATCAGGTGTACCAGGCTTATCAAGGATATTGAGATTGAGGCTATTAACCAGAAAGATTATAGGAAGCAATGAATTAATATTACTTTTACACTATAGATGAGGAATCACCAAATTGAAGATTTTGAGCGTGCAAAGAATGTTAACTCATGACACTAGTCCATTTTTTAAAATAATATATACTCCAGTGGAGAAGTCATCTCCAAGAATATGACTTACTTGTTTCTCCAGTGTATACATTTAATATATAATGTATAAACGTGTATTACAGTCAAGTCTGTCCTAAAGATGACCCGGAAATTCTTAGGCAGCGGCTTAAGGCATTTTAAAAAGTCCCCTGGAAATGAATTATTTCTACACTCAAATGTGAAGGTTCTGGCATTTATCTCTAAAGACCTACATAACCTGTGCCACCATAATAGAAGGAAAATCTATTCCTAGATCAATCTTTTTCTTTCTTTGAACCCATAGCTTGGTGTGACCCCTTCCAATTGTCACAAGCATCAGTAAAAACAACAATTTTTACTGATGTGCCTCTCTATTTCTAGAATTCTTTCTAGGTCCAATCATAGAGAATGTCTCCATTATTATTTTGATGCCAACAAGATCCTGCTACAAATCAACCTGAAAGAATGATTTGAGCAGCAGGTGCCAGTGAGGACATAATTTCCCAGCATTCACCATGTTGTTGAGACTCCAACGCCAGGGTGAGGGTGGCCTTATATTTCACATCTGCAAGTCTAGCCTATTGTCATTGCAATCTAAAGTTCATAATAGAATTGTGATGGTGAACCTATAGCACATGTGCCAGAAGTGGCACACCGAGCCATCTCTCTGGGCACACCAGAGAGCTGGTTTTTGCGGGTTCTTCATGGGAGTGCTGGAAACCAGAAAAGCAGCTCTCTGGCATGCATGCGCACTGGCCAGCTGTTCGTACACGCATGAGTGCCAGAAACGAGAAGAGCAGGTGCATACACGCCAGGGAACTGCTCTTACGATTTCCTGTGCCTCCCCCGTGCACGCTCCCGTTTTGGCACTCAGTGCCGAAAAGGTTCACCAACACTGTAATAGGAGATATACTTTAAACTATTAAAAAATAATGTTGGGAGGGGAACAATCACAACTGACCATAACACACAGTCGGGATTAGCTCTTTTCTTTGTATCAGTGCAGATCTGTCCCTGTCTTGAAGTTAGTATTACAAATCACACTCTTGCGGGCTGGGTGTCCATAAAAATATAATAAATAAATAAATATGCCTGGTATAAAACGAAGCCATACAAATATGAAAGCCACAGCTTGGGCTGTGATTTCAAATTGCAACTAAATAATACCAAAGATTTTACTGAATAGCCTTTTCCAGAACACATGCAAAAGAACATCAGAATTCTCATTCTGTTTAAATCAACTTGTTCAAGGTTGGCTGTATGGCTGCTTTTAAATAATAAATACATAAATGTTGAAAGAAACCACAGTTCTTGTTTTACATAGTAACCATTCATGAAGAAATGGCCTTGAAACACATCCAAGTGCTGGAGGCGCACAATTTATTGTTCCTGCTGGAACCAAGCATATCTCTGACTGTGGCCTTATTTTTATGTTTTTATTAAAAAAAAATAACATTCTGAGTAAGTAATCTGGTGGCTCAGAAAAGGTCTCTAAAAGGATAGGTAAAACTTTAAACTTCAAAATAATATATAATTCTGATAATAAGTAGAAATATAGCTATGATAACACTAGAACTACTACTAGCTCGGTCTGCCAGTTCTTCCATAAATCTATATGTCAAATATTTTCTTTAAATAGCTATATGTCTCTCTACTTTGGCAGCAAAATGGTCAATATTACATTATTCAAAAATGGAGGACCACTTAGCTACCAGTCCAAGCAGTTAGACTGAAGGATTACAGCAATGTCACCGTTCAAGACAAACTTTTATTTTCTTGCGGCTTATCATTTATAGGAAATGCCTTACTATATAAAATAACAGGTCTATCTAAAACATCATCCCATTTAATATGACAGATAACTGAATCGCTTTGCTTGTCACAATAGAGAACCTAAAGGCAATTTTCTGAGAAACTGGAAGTGTAATCTTGGCTGTTCATCCTGTAATGAATGCAGCTTGTCTACATCCACTGCCTAGGTTACAAAATTCCAGTAAACATACTATAAAACCATAATAGATCTCCAATGCCCTTTCAATCAAAAGAAAGTAAAATACAGGCAACACTGACCCTGAGACATCCCACTCTTCAGGGAATTGAAATAAACATGACAATAGAATTTCTCAGGCATCAAATGTAGGGCATGAGGTCCAAGAAATTTGCCATGATAAATTTGCCAATGTCACAAAATTCCTTGTTTTTATTTCACGGGTAAGATTAAATTTCTTTAAATTTACCTGTCCCCAAAGTGAGTGAATATCATTCCCACATATGTAGGCAGAAATGGCCCTGTGGAAATTGAGGATATGATTTCTAGGACACAATTGCCTTCCACCTGCATTTCAAAAGTAGAAAAGGATAAACGAACGGTGTGGCGTTTTCAAGAAAGCGACAAGGATAATATTTTAAAATGTCAACAAAACCAATTGCTTTAAAATATTACAGGGGAACTAGAAGTAAACATTTAGAGCTGAGGTTTTAGACTTAAACCTAAACCAAATATGAGACAAAGGACCTAATAATAGTCCCAAAATAAAGAATTCGGCTAAATTACCCTGCCTGCGCTTTAGCACAGCCCTAATTGCACAAATATATGAATACAAAAGGAGGCAGTATCCCAATGTAGTCATATTAAAATAATCAGGAAAGCCATGATCTATTATATATACCTGATTTTAGGAATACACAAGATTACAAACCATCTACTGTTAAAAATAAACAAAAGAAAATCATTTTAAGACGTTTGGTTATACAATCACATTGCATATTTAATAAGAAAAAGTAACCAGTAAAACTAATATGCTTGTTGAAACAAAGAAGGAAAAAAAGAGAAAACATTTCACAGAATGTCCAAAAATCGTATGTCTCTGGTCACAGAAGTGAAAACAACATAGGTAAAATACATTGTTTTGAAAGGGCTTGTGGACTGGAGTACTTGTAAAGAATCACTGAATATATTTTTGAATCAATTGTGACAGTCAGGCATCCTCCAAGGCCTGGGTGTTAAAAGATGAAGTGGTTGTATTACAGCTGCAGATACAGGACTGAAGGGAAAAAATGGAGGGAAAAACAACAACTGCCTCACAAATTTGAATATTCTAAAAGTAAATAAATACATAAACACCTGCAAACATATTCTGGGAAACAAAATGAGCCACAATGCACTTTAAACTGATGTATTTCCACATCACAAACCCTCAGATCCAGTCTTGCAATTGTGTGCTGTTTCTTCCACCACCATCCATTGCAAGAATTAGTGCCAAACATCCTGCCCTGCCCTGCCCTGCCCTACCTATGTATCATATTTCTTATAAAAAAGATTTTAAAAAACCATATGGAACACAGTCATTGATAGGTTGGCTGGTGGTCATTCAAAAGGCATTTCCTGGGCATAAGGTGTAATGAGCAACCTGTCAACCATAGGAGATTCTAAGGTAGGGTTACTACAACAGTTACCTGACCAGGCAAAGGAGGATATAGACAATTGGAAAGGAAGACAAATGGGAGAAAAGAAGAACACACTACAGTTAGTCCATGATTTATAACCACAATTGGGACTGAAATTTCCATTTCTAAATATAGTGGTTGAAATGAGTCACACACGATTTTACGACCTGTTTCACTGCCCTTGTTAAGCAAATCACTTTGGACATTAAGCAAATCCAGTTTCCCCCATTGAATTTGTTCGTTGGAAGTCATAAATTGTGATCACCTGACCCAGGATTCTGCAGTTATAAATACATGCATTTGACAAGCGTGCAAATTTTGTTCACATGACCATAGAAATACTGCAATGGTCCTACGTATAAGGACTGCTCAGAAGTAACTTTTTTTCAGGACCATCTAATTCTAGCAGTCATTAAATAAATGGTTGTAAGTTGAGGACTGCCTATACTTGTTTAACTTTCTTGGCATCCATGACAAAAATTACAGTGAAAAACTGCAAAAAAGAACCACCACTTCCACATACGAACCCTTAGGCTTATCCGTACATAAATTTTTTTTTTCCAGGATCAGGAAATGGTTTTCAATTGCACTATTTTCCCAGCAAACCTTTATTTTCAAGAACATATCCTAGCAATAATTTAGAATTAACAATGACATGCTTTCCAAATTTCACCACAGACACTTAAAATAAGTCAAGTCATGTGATGTACAGGCAACAGTGATCATAGATTTGAAATGACTGGATAGATGCCAAATGCTGGAATCAGGAAATAAATTACGTATATCTAGGCTATCAAGTCTGTCTGACAAAAAGGAAGGGAGAAACAGAATTTACAAGGCCACATTACACAAAAGTTTCAACAATTATTGATTGTAAAGTTAGGTAGCTAGAGGACAAAAAAGAGTGGACAGGGGTTGGGTGATGTGGTCTGGTGCAGGCAGCAATATGAAGTGTGTGTGGGCATGTGCTACCAAGTACGAGACCCCTTGGGAGAAAAAGCAATGGGACCTATTTAGAGGAGTGTGTTATGCTCTTCCCCACTGGTTTCTCCATTGACTGTGACCATGGGACATTGCTATCATCCTAAGTGTTAGCTGGTTGCCAAGCACCCAAATCACAATCATGTCACCACAGTGGTATTGCAATGTCCTGAACTTCAAGTTGTACGTACCACTCATTCAGCACCATCATAACTTTGAACAGCCACTGAACAAGTGATTGTAATCCAAGGACTCCATTATACAAATATTGCCCAGATGCAGGTAGGCAAGAAGAAAAAAAGGAAAAACAGTCAAAATAAGCAGTTAAAAATCACGGGTGGGTAAAAAAGGCCAAATACATATCCGGCTCTTTCATTTTTACTAATTTCATAATTATGCATAATTATAATATAATTAGATAGGTTAGAATTTAATGCAATTTATAAAATACTTTTATTATCCTGAAATACAGGTAAGAAAAGTATGATTAAAAATCTTCCTAGAAAATAACAATTATAAAATAAAACCAAAAATAAAAACCAGAAATGAGGCTGGAGGGTAATAGCACCAATTGTTTTGTGTGTCTTGCTGCTCCAATAATGTTCTTATCTATGCACTGGATCTGTTCAAAAAGAATGGTGTTGAATAAGGTGAGGAAATGTTTTTTTTTTATTAAATTACACAAAGAAGGGGATCATAATTCTAAATAATGTCCAGTTTTGATTGTTCCAGTATGTCTTATGGACGGTGAGAATCCTATGAAGCAAACAGTGGTAAGGGTTTAGTTAGTTAACTGTGAAAAGTCCTGTAGTTGTTTTCCATTGTTCTGTTGTTTCCTTTCATGCTGCCTGCCATAGAAAAAGTCTAACTGTTGTACGTGATATTGGACTGATTTCTACATGTTCTCCAGATTGCATTAAGAGAGCTGTAGTTTTACAATGCAACTTCCTGGGCACATAGTAACCGTAGGAATAATTTTAATAGCAATTTCCTTTGATTTATGCTAATGCTGTCTTTAGCAGTATTTTTTTTTTCACACCTAAGCTTGGCTATCTGAGGCCAAGGGTGTCTTTAAAAACATTTTGTACACATAATCGTATTAAATAGAAAACTAAACTTCCCTAGCTTTGTGACTAGCATCCTTTGATAATGTTTTATCTTTCAAATAACTTTCATATCTTGATATGAAACCTGTGAAAGTAAGTTTTATATAGAAAAGATAGTAAACTATTATGCAAGTCAGGTATCAAATTAAACTAAGAGTTTGAAGTGTTGAAAGACATTGGATAACTTCTGAAATCAGTCTAAAATCGAAGATGAAATAATCATAGCAGGAAGAATTATATAATTGTAATATGTTGCGATGTATTTTTAGTTATGTTGTTTGTAACAGTTGCCAGACTAGAAAAAGCTAAAACCATGTTTATTTTTTGTTACAATATAAACTAAATTAATCTTATTAATCTACTGTATGTTTAAAGGGAATACAAGCAGCAAACATTTGTACTAGTTTATAGGTATGTAGTAGAAACTGAAATGAGCCAGATATGATAAAATACCCCTCATGCCATCACTCTGCTAAACAACTACTGGTAATTTCCACAACACCGTCAAACTATTACTAAGACTGTATTACTATTATTCTTCTCATCCTTTCTATTACCTATCTTCTTTTCTACTTATGGCTATTACTTTGTTGCTTGTATCTTTAGGATTTATATTGTTTTATTTAGTTTCCTAGTATGATTTAGGTTGATTGTTTATTTAGTATCCTATGACTATCACTAAGTGTTGTATTTTATGATTCATGATGAATGTATTATGATGTACTATGATCATGATTTATCACTTATATCTTTATGTACACTGAGAGTTTATGCACCGAAGACAAATTCTGTGTGTGTCCAATCACACTTGGCCAGTAAAGAATTCTATTCTGTATGATCAATAATCCCTTGACATAAACCCCAGCTATTTATACTTGCATCCTGGTGTCATATACAAGTATATGTAGTAGGCAGTTTCCACTAGGGCATCACAGTTTATGTTTCATCATTTGCTCCATGCCCGGCTCCCATAGTTATTAATTCTATAACTATAATAAAGAACTTCAGACATCAGTTTTGTTTGACTGGATACAGAAAGAACAAGGTACTATGCACGTTCTCATACATCCGTACAGGATGTTTGAAGGATGTGAACTTAAATCTTTTATATTTCAAAATGAATTGATTATGTGAATCAATCACTCAAAAGAAACTGGACCATTCTTGAACAAAGCCTGCCCCAGGTCACAGAATTATAATGCCACTAGTTCTGTTCCTACTATTACAGCTCTTTAAATCCATCTGCAGAGAAAGCAAATCAGATTAGTTGTGTGATGTGGAAAAAAAACCCTAGTGCCCTGCTCACACAGCTGCAAAGAGAAGTCATGCATGAGTTAATCAAAAATAATAGTAGGGTTTGGCACAAAACACTTTGGCTTCCGTTAACTTTTTCTTCTATTTATCTATGATCTAATATGGACAAGCTTTAACTCTTTATCCACCACCTAAAATCTAAGGAGGGTGAAAAAAAGTATTACCTGAATTTAGAAAGTAGAAAATTATGATGCAAAATGCAGCTGGTTTTGGTCTCTGTTCTCTAAAATCATCTAGTGCTATCCTCTCATTATATTATAAAGAAGAACAATTGAGAGAATCACTCCAGCAATAGCAATAGCACTTAGACTTACTGTATATACTGCTTCATACTGCTTTACATCACTCTCTAAGCAGTTTACAGAGTCAGCGTATTGGCCCCAACAATCTGGGTCCTCATTTTACCCACCTCAGAAGGATGGAAGGCTGAGTCAACCTTGAGCCAATCAAGATCAAACTCCTGGCAGTGGGCAGAGTTAGCCTGCAACTCTGTATTCTAACTGCACCACCATGGCTCATTATAAACTCCTCCTTTATTCCATCAGGCGGGCTTGGCCTAATCTCTTCCCTTTTTAAATATGTAAATTTTAATCTGTTTTTAAATTATTGGGGTGTTTTAATCTGTCTGGGCCAAAATGATTTAATTTGATTTTATCTGGTTTTTAAATTTTTTGTATTTATGTATTTTATTGTTGGCTGTTCACCGCCCTGAGTCCTTCGGGAGTAGGGCGGTATACAAATCAAATAAACCTAAACCTAAACCTATGACATATAATCCTGAGCATACATACAGTTTTCCTAAATGAAATCAAATGTATTCTCTTTAAAAGAGGTACATTGTAAATAGATTGAAAGGTCATTCTCAATTGGTGTTGTTAGGGAATGAGAGGTCCAGTACATGGCAACTTCTTTCTGATGTGCCACCGGGCATCATACTTTCTCCACTTCTTTTTAACATCTACATGAAGCTCATCATGGGATAAGGTACCATCAGGATGCTGATAATATTCAACTTTACATCTCCATCCCAGGTGACCCAGGTGATAATGTTGCTACCCTCTCACCCTGCTTGGAGACTCTTGGGCTCTGGATGGGGGACAACTGTCTTCTGGATCACAGAAAGACAGAGTGGCTTTGGGTGCAAGGAGCTCTGGGTTCTGAGATTTTAACACTTTTAGTTATGGACGGGGTTGCATTACCCCAGGGCTAGCTGTGCATCAGTTGTGCCCTTTTCCTGATCTGGAGTACCTGCACTCAATCACTCAAGGTCTGGTCATCTCACAGTTGGACTATTGCAATGCATACTATGTGGGACTAACTTTGAAGAGTGTCTGGAAACTTCAGTTAATACAGAAAGTAGCCACATGCCAGTTCTTGGGGCCCCTAGGATTCAATCTAGATCTTGTATTATTTTTCCCACTGTTCCTATTGGGTATGTCAGACATGAAGAACCACATGTTAAGTTCCAATTAAGAAGACTTATTGCTCACATCTAATGAATCTAGTTAACTAATGGTCAATTGGTGCTAGATAAGAGTCAATGGAATTCAATTGGGGGGTGGGGCTAGACTTGGATTGCTTGTGGCAACATAACAACTCTAGACTGATTCCTCTTTTGACTCCTCCCTCAGACTCTGCCTTTTATTCTCCTTTAGAGTGATTGATATTGTAAATGTTTTCAAGGATATGAAAATATTGTAGACTAGATTCATCAAATGTCTGTCTCATTTGTCTGATCAAAATGAGCTTAATTTTTGTCATATGACTAAATGTGTGTTCTCTGTAACACATCTTTATAATTTGCACAGTATTGTATGCCCTTGACTGACCAAAGATCAGGGAACTCCTTCTATCTGTGATAGTTGTCCTCTTCCCCTGAGCACATAGCTTCAAGAAGGATGCATATGAAGTGATAAGGGAGGAAGGTAAACACTTGTCTAGCCACCCAAATCAGTCAAATCAACCTGGCAATAAATGGAGTGACAGATGCCACAGCCAGATTGCCCTCCTGTCTCCACATTGTATATGTATATGTTTACAAAACTGACTTTAAAGTAAAGTACCTTTCCTGGTCTATAGCATAGTTCTGGTCATATACATAACACTGTATGTTTATAATAGAAATAATTTTAAATTCAGCATTATATTGTTTAGATGTTTTAAACAACCCTGATGATTTCATTACCAGTATATTTAAAAAGGGTGCATGCTTTCCATACAAGGCATATTCAATCTCTGAGATCTGAGTTTCTTTACAGAGTCAAATCCCACCGGAAAGTTTGAAGGTGGAACACCAGCAATAGTAGACTAGATGAATGTGAGTCAAACAAAGGTAACTTGGCATCTTGTTTAGCAAAATAGTTTACAAATGATAATAGTTTGCAAATGATAATAGTATGTGATTCAACAGCTCCAAAAACCCTTTAATGCTACAGGTTTTCTTCCGCCAGTAAAATTTAATGCCATATAGATTTTTTAATATTTATTTCGTATTGTTTCCCTAAAACTCTGTTGTCCTGGAAGATTTCGGTGTATTTCTTATGCACTCCTGGTGATTTGTTTCATAAGAGGCTTGGTTCTACAAATAAATATTTGCTTTGTCTAGGTTAGGCAGACACCCCAAATATCAGCAACCACAAAAACAGGTGTTATTTTCTTGGTATAACTACCACTTAAAGATAAAACTCCTCTGGAGAAGCTTCAATTATGATCTCTGCTTGTAAAGGTAAGCCCTTAATTAACTAGATGTCCTTTAAAAGACAATGTAGGGTGCTAGCAGGATGTGAAGCACATCAATAACATGCCTGTTGCAATTGAAAACATCTGTTTTCTCGGAAGGCAAAGGACAGGGACATAACTGCTTGGGTTGCCAGAATTGTCAGTATTTCCCTATATATGAAAAGAAAAGAAAAAAGCGTAACAATCACATAGTCAGGGAAACAAAACCAAAGCAACAAAAATGGCCTTACTTCATTTCCTCTCCAGATGCCCAGTTGCTATAGCTATACAAAAAGACTTCCTGTGCATATTCTCCTAATCGGACAATGGCAGATGGGTCCAGGAGGTAAAACATTAAGGCATTCTGGGATAGGTTGAAATGTATTATATATTCATTGTAAACAACTATTCAATGGGTTGCTTAAATGCTTGGAATAATAGCGCAGGAAAGGTTACATTACAGGCTAGTATTAATTAGCCTTCAGTCACTGAGAAAATAATGAACATTCAGCCATTAAAAATAAGATCTTTTTACAAACCAAGCAAGTTTCCCAATTCATTTCTTTCTAAAAAAAACCCCTGAACATTGTGTTCTATATACTTTGTACATTCTTGTGTGAACTGCTTTTTCCTAAGGATCTCCTGTGTGGGTTGTAATAATATTTAATTTATTAAATGGATAAAGCTGATAATATGCATACTGAGTATTAAATATTGTGTTTCATTACAGAAAGAAAGAAGCAATCAACCAATCCACACACTAGTACGTCATACTCTAACATGCTAGATACCCTAAGTAGAAGGCTAATGGAAAACAACTAGATTGTTCAGCAGGAGCAAGTGGGATGGAAGCTAATTGCCATTAGAAAATTCAATAATTACCATTAGAAAAGCCAAATGACTTCTGTTAAAACAACAAGGAAAAGCATCTGCAATGCAACAAATCTATTTCATTTTCTCTGAAAACTATACAGTAGCTTTCAGGTCTCTAAACAAATTAGCAACTGCTGGTAGTGAGACTACTCTGTAGACTTTCCTGGCTTTCAAAATACATAGCCACTATGTATATAAAGCATTCTTTGCTTTATACTGAAAAGAAAATATTAAAATAATAAGAAAAATGGAGGTATTTAGGAGAATCAATTTTTATTTTTACTTTATTTTTGCTTATTGGAAATTGCTGGTTCAAATTTTGATATGGAATCCATAAGCATACAGACACATACACAATTGAATAATTTGTTATGCCGAACTCCAATTCCTTTCCAATGTGGGAAAAGAACTCACTAAAACTAGCAATACTGACCTTATCCATTAACTGGTCTGGCAAAAAAAATAAATCCAAACATGGGCAAGTGCTGTAGAACTTTCCAAAATATCTTATAGATTCCCAGTATTAACCTATCTGGTTGTTCCCTCTGCTGAAATGTCTCTAAGAGACTTTAATTCAGGAAGCTTCACTTGAATGAAAAAATATGTTGACAAAAGTCCTCCTCAAACAGCCCAATCTGATATAATTGTGGACATTTTTGCAGACTGAATTAATGGAGTTACCCTGAGAGGTATAAGTTACATTTTACTAGCTGAACTTCCTAATGAATTTGTTGTGTCCTGTCCAAGGTAGTTTTGCATGTTCAGAATCAACTGTTGATTTTAAGAACTAATAAAATCAGATTCTTTATAGGCAATTGTCCTTCTGCTTGCACTGAGTAAATCGTATATTGGAGACTGTTCTCATTTATAGAATGAGAACAGGCTGCTAATTGGTACTGTTTGAGTTCTGTTTTTTTCTTGCTTGTTTGGTATGCACAAATTGTTTCCTTTGTTTCCTGCTTGTTTTTAAAGGTGGTGCAAGAAAGCCAAATTTCCCTGTTGTTTAATCAGACAAAATGTTCAAAAGGACCATTACACTGGAAGCATTCTGCTTCCAGTCACATGATCAGAGACACAATCATAATAAATGCAAGAAATATTTGTGCAATTGTTTATTGAATTTTGGCATCAGGCTATGAAAAAGGCTTCTTGAGTAAAAGGATATCCTTCTGTAGGAAGTTAGCACCTACCCTTCTCCTAGGAAAATGAGATATTTTAGGAAATATTAAAAGAACAGAATATTTCCCCTAAAAGGAAGGCAGAAACTCAGTCCCCACCTTTGTTAATGGGTCATTAAGGCCTGGGGCAGTCTTTTCTACATAACAAAGATCTACCTCCTTCTAGCAGAGCCATAATAGGAATTACCCAAAGCCAGTGGTGGGTTGCTCCCAGTTCGGTCCAGTTCTATAAAACCAGTAGTAAAACCGGCAGGAGGCTCTGCCCACCACCACAATGTCATCATGAGTGATCTGTGCATGTGCAGAAGTGTGCACACGAGTGAAGCAAGCACACATGCATGCTGCCACTGCGAACCGGTAGTAAAGGTAAGTGGAACCCACCCCTGACCAAAGCCCCTTCATTACATCATCATCCAGCAAGGCTCAACCAAGTTTGGGACTCAGGACAGATTACAGAGTTGTCCCTGCATGGCCCAATGGGAGTCTGACAATCAATCAGAATAGAAGCTCAAATTCAAAGCCCAACAGAAGACATAAAACCAAGGCACTCTCAGCATCTCTGCCCTTTTCATTCCTCTGCTCAGGACTCAAGCCATGTGATTCTGTTCATCAAAAAACTTTCTTTCCAAGCAACTCCCATGAATCCAGTATCTTTTTCCCTACTTGGAACTGAACCCAGAAGGATATTTCTTCCAACACTTCAGAAGTTAGTTAGTTATCCTCTGTACTCTCAGCTATCCTTGATCCTGCCATATACCTGGTATTAGACAATATGCTAGTAAATTACTGTTGATATTGATGTTGAGTTGGATCTAACAGCCTGGTGAAGTCTGTAGTTATAGCACTTTGGGAAGAAGGCCTGAACAACAACCAAAGCAAAGTCCATTTCAGAGTTATGTAGCTATTTCTAAAGAGCGTCTGTCACCTGAAACAGTCTAGAGGCAGAGTCATTCCTGGAGTTTCAGACCCGCTTTGGTGATTTAAAGATGGTGATTTTACTGTCATAACAACACAACATAGATATATTTTTGAATTTCTGGCATGCAGGTTAATATAATACCAGAGGCAATTTTGGGATAGATTGCTCAACCTTCCAACCAGGGCTGATCTTTGTGAAGATTCTCAATTACAGTGATTGTAGGAAGAAAAGTGAAAAGTCATTTTAGAGACATTTTCCCACTGACTATAACTTTGAACCCATGTGTGGAAATCTTTACACTGAATATCATATCTATATTAAGTCCCACAAAACTACAGAGAGGCTAGAATAGCATATCTCTTTAAAATCTTTACATCAGTCTGGAATTTTGCAGGCTTTACCGCTTCAAAAGGAATTCATTTGCCTGCAAATATCAATCAGTCCTTCCATTTGTTGACTTTCCCATTAGAACCAAGGGGAAGATATCTAATGGGCTAAATAAACCAAGTGAAGAAAAGGCCTTATTTAGAAAAGAACCAAAACAAGATGCTGGCAGTAATCAATGGTGTTTCTATTTTCCTCTTGTGCAAGCAGGTTGTAAACTAACTATTGTATTTTACTTTTTGTTTTAATCAGAAGTTTCCCTGATTTTTATTTAAAGAAGTTCTCCTTTTTAAATGGGAATTCCTCATATTAAAATACTGCTTTTTGAAAAATTCTTAGCACTATGATATGAGCAGGGAACTTACTGTTCTCAATTTGTCAATGGGTCTGTGGTACAGTTCAGATCACTGTGAAGGATCAAATAACTTTTTCAACACACTGTTCAAGATAGTCAAAAGATCAGCATATTAAGTAAAATGTAAATATTATCTCACTTTTTATTTTTAATATGCTGAGCCAAGCTAAGCACTAACATTTTCTTTGTCCTGTCATCATCTTTTTTAAGACCTAAGTTTTTTGTAATGCTTTTCTCCCAAGAATACCTTTCTAGATAAAAGATCCCATTTTTAATGTGGCAATGTCTTGGATCGAACTATAGGCTGCTCATCTTTTGATCAACTGAAACAATGATCAAATATTGAGTTGGTACTGCAAGTAGGCATCTTGTGATGCACATAGGAGAAGGATCAATAAATAAAAAGTTGGTGAAAAGACATCACTCTACAGCAATATTTCTTCCGCAATTTTAATATGCTTTGGGGAATTCTGGGAGAATCTTAAAGTTGCAAAGGTTGAGAAGGAATGTTTTAGATGACTCTTCAAGCTCAGTTTTCAAAAATCCATTCAGGTTTAATTGCAGGGCAGCAAATAGTGAAATGTTCCTATTCATGAACATCTCACAAAAAACTCATTATTCAAATAAGAATTTCACCTCTTAAGTAAACAGACTTTTACCTAGGTATTGATTGAGCTTGAACTCTCTGTGTCATAGAACTAAATAGATTTTTGGACCCAACGTAGAGGGACTTTTCTGAAGCATTTAGGATAATTGGATGCCGACCTGATGATTCTAAGTAAGATGTATATTAAGGGATAGAGACTATCCTAAATAAACACTCTGAAATTCACCATCCACATTATCACTGCAAATGTTTTTGCAAGTGAAACAGATCAAAAACAAATTACAAAAGAATAGCACAGAAATAATGTCTTTAAAAATCCTTCTATTCTCCACCTTATATTTTCTGCTAAAGTGGCATTTATTTATAGCTATTTTAAGGTCCTTTTCATTAAAAATAACCCCAAATTAGAATCTTAACCCCATGATTCTTGACCTCTTCTTAGATGTAGCTGCTTTTTCCCACATTTTAACAATGATTACAACATTGCTCATTCCCAAATCTTTCAATCAAAATAGATTAATTGGGATTTCAGCCAATAGGTAATCAGTCTCCTGTCTCCTCAACCTTGGCTACAGAAACCTTCACAATGGCAAAAAATGCTACTTGTTAAGAAAGCCAACAGAACAGCCTTTCACACTATTTGGAGAATGGGGAAAGACATTGTATTCCTGTCATTCCTATAATTCTATCATGGTTCTCCATCAATTATAAGACCCAATGAATCTAAATACAAGTAGGAGGTCTAGGATAAATGTCATAGCACTCTGCTCTCCCTGTCTCTTTAAATGAACAGTTCAATTTTCAAAAGGTCTGGGGTTTTTTTAATCTCCTTGATTTCCTTTCATTAAATATACATGTAATCTGCTGAAAGATAAAAGACATTTTCATTTTGCATCTTTTGCGACAGTCTCTTCCAGCCCTCTCATGTTTTGGTTTTGTTCTGGAAACAGAGCATGATGGCAGCTGTTCCTACTTCACTGAAGAAATATAATGCAGAATTCATTGGTAAACATGTAATCACTCCCTACATAGGCAAAAGGGGTTGAACACCTGTGGAAGATTGTTTCTTTTGACTACAACGATCTGCAGTTCCTGCAGAATGACTGATCTTGTAAATTGCACAAATACATTTTTGCTTCTGAACATCAAAAGCTGAGAAACTCCATTTTAACAACATGCTTGCTTTGGAACACTGTATTCTATTTGGGAGGATCACAACTGCATCATAAAAATCCTATGAAAAGAAATGGCTGTAAGGGCTGAAGAATGATTATCCATGCAAGAAGCTTACAGTAAATAACTTATGCTTGTCTTTATTGAAATTCCAATTTTATTCAAGGCTTTTTAGAGCACACATTGTATTTATTTATCATTTCACTTATGTGTGGTAAGTCTCAATTCAACTTTGAATTGTGTTAAATAAATTAAAATGGTCAGATATTGAAATGAATTGAAAGTAACTCCAGAAAGATTTCTTTCAATTTAAGTTCAGGGCTCCTATAAATAGAAAGGGTATGTGTTCCTCATGTGTGGGCTTCATAAAACTCTTGCCATGTTTTTTAAAAAAAAATAAAAAACTTTCACATCAAGGTTTCTTCCTGATGTGTCAGGTTTCTGCATACAGGTGAAAGGTTTTTATTTGATGTTCAATTTATTCACAGTAACTGCAAGCACTGTCCAGAAATTGAAACCTTTCAACAGCCATGATCAAAGAAATGGATTGTGTTGAAGTACGAAACAGTATATCACTTGTCAGTGTATTTTTCTAGTATGCAACAGTCTTCCCAGTTATCCAGTTAGATTAGATAACTAAATAAATATAGGTTTTTGTGACATTAGCAGATAGTTGAGGATAGAACATTAAGTAAAATTATGGAAATAGTGTTGGTAAAATCAAGTGGGGGAAAAGTGTGAATTAAGAGGTTCCAAATAATAAAATTATTATTTACATCCAAAATCAACTGACAGTTGCTGTGGCTGCTCCTTGTTTATAAATCGGCTGGTGGTGATTCAAATAGAATCCTGCTTTATTCTTTATAGGGGGTTCCGCAGTGGTGGGTTCCTCCCAGTTCGGTCCGGTTCGGCAGAGCCGGTAGCGGTGATATGACATCACCGAACCGGTTCTCCCCCCCGCCTCCCACCCCCCACCCCCCACGTTATTCTTACCTTTTATTTGGTCCCACCCCAAATCTATTGCTGCCTCCTGAGTCCCAGCTGATGACTAGAGAGAAAAAAACTGTTTAAACTCTTGCCGTGGGGCTTCAAAGGGCCGTCCTACAGCTGATCAATGTTAAAAGCAAAGAAATGAGTTGGGTCGTAAGTGCGAGGACTGGTCGTAAGTGCGAGGACCTTCCAGAAATGACTCTGACCAGCTAGCCACACCCACCTAGTCACATGACCTCCAAGCCACACCCACAAAATAAGCCACGCCCACAGAACCGGTAGTAAAAAAATTTAGAACCCACCCCTGGGGTCGCGTGATGCCTCGGCAGTTAAGACGCTGGGCTTGTCAACTGGAAAGTCAGCAGCCCAGGTTTGAGAACCGAGCATTACATGACAGGGGTGGGCTCCCATTCTTGCCCCAGCTTCTGCCCACCTAGCAGTTCAAAAGCATGCAAATGCAAGTAGATAAATAGGTATCACTTCGGTGGGAAGCTAACAGCACTCCATGGTGGTATACTGGCTACATGACTGCAGAAATGTCTTCAGACAGTGCTGACTCAATGGCCTTGAAATGGAGATAAGTACCACTTCTTTATAGTCAGCAACAACTAGCAGAATAAAATCCACAGGGATTCCTTTACCTTTTTTACTTTTTAGTTCTTTATATTCTCAAAGTGCTGAAAATGTGGCTCAGAGTAGGGAAGGATGCAAAATAGGAATCAAGTCCCAAATTTTCTAGATAATTAATATAGGATGATTTATCTGCAAGCAAAAGCAAACGGTGCAGAGTGCTAACAGAGAATGACATACAGAATGAATATTTATTCAGAGAAAGCCATCCTTCATTGGATGAGTACACATGTTAAACTAAAAACTGTAAGGTAGCTTGATTAGTTTGGGTTAATATAGCTGATGGTTTAGCACTGTAATAGACTATGAATTGGAATTATGATACTATAGTTCTTTTATTATTTATTCCAATTTTTGCTAGATAAATATAAATAGGAGTGAATCATCTTCTCTGCCTCATTAAAACAACAGTGTCCTGAAATCTAAATCCAAAAACTACCTGGCAAACTTAGGAATCAAGACAGACAAGGATCCAGAATACAGATACCAGGCTTTAGTTTACAAAGTTCAATATACCCAACTTGCAAATTCTGATTCTACTCAGCCACTTTAGGGTTAAAACAAAAGGACCTCAAGCTAATCAAGTGAAAATAAAAACAACAGAAGAACATAGTACATCCAAGGCCAACTACAATTATATTCCCAACCATTATCAACTCGGTTCACATTTAGCTCAGTTCAAAACATGGTGCTCATGTCAGCAAAATATAAATGGTTTCAGCAAAAAAATGCAATTCATGGTTTCTTTAAAGTGTGCATTGGACAAAACACTACATTATAGAAGGGATGAGAAGCAGAAGTCTTGGTGAATACTGAGATACTAGAAAATACTGTACAATTATAGCAGGGAGGGAAACGTGAATAATAAATTGAGGGAAAACAGGGAGCAAAAAGCAAAAAGCTTTAGGGTAACTAGTAATATAATTATATATAAGCATAAGGCATATTTCTTAAGATACAGAAACATGTAGCTTTGCATTTGACCTTGCAGTAACCTAGTTGTAATTATAGATCCTCTTAGTTAGCTAAACTGCTGTTTGATCATTAGACTCTTCTGCTGGCATGACTGCCATTCACATTAAAAGAGTTTGCACAGACACAGCAGTTAAAGGCAAGCAAAATTGCAAGTACAGTAAGCGAATGAGTTGAGGATAGATAAAACACAAGGCCTGGGGCTAAATCCTGAAGTTTTAACGTTCATTGTTACAGGAGTGCTTTCTCTCTGAAAGAAAACATATAAGAATGAGATTGAAATGATTGCTGATGCACCAATAGAACCAACAGTAAACTTTGGGTTGTATTTCTTTAGTAGGTAATAAAAGAGTGCCAAAGCTGACATGAAGAGGAAATGGCTCAGGTTCCATATATAAAAAATCTCAATTTCGGTTCTTTACATCTCCAGGCTGACTTAGGAAATATCAGTGACTAAATTTCTGGAAAGTCACTGCCAATCCTTAGCCAAGCAGACCAATAGTCTGCTCTTTATAAAACAATTTTATAATTTTATAGGAGCCGTGATAGTACAGTGGTTAGAGTGCAGTACTGCAGGTTACTTCTGCTGACTTCTGATTTCCCACAGTTCAGCAGTTCAAGTCCCACTGGCTCAAGGTTGACTCAACCTTCCATCCTTCTGAGGTAGGTAAAATGAGGATCCAGATTGTTGAGCGCAATATGCTGACTCTGTAAACTGCTTAGAGATGGCTGTAAAGCACTGTGAAGCAGTATATATCTCTAAGTGATATTGCTATTGCTAATTTCTAATATTCCCATGACAACTTCAGTGTTAAGCAGGTTGAGGTCTAACTTCAGCCTCAAGGTTCCTGAATACAAAACCAGTCTTAACCACCAAGTCCAGCACATTGCATCTTTGATGAAAAAAGCAGCATGACTAGCATAACTTTCCTGTCTGGTGGCATTATTTCAAGGGCAGGGTTATAAAAATCCAAGCAAGAAAGGCAAGGAATGGGAAAAGAAGAAAACTTTAGCATTTCTGATTTTAAGACAGAGACAAACTTAAAACTAATCACTAACATTGCCAATGTTAGTATAAATCTTAGTATAAATCAAAGTTAGGACAGTATAAATCCAGGCCAAGAGAGAGAGAGAGAGGAAGGAAGGAAGGAAGGAAGGAAGGAAGGAAGGAAGGAAGGAAGGAAGGAAGGAAGGAAGGAAGGAAGGAAATTCTGTTTATAAATTTGTGAAGCTGGATCCATAAGTTTTGAGAAAAGTAGATATGGATGAGGCTTTTGCTATAACAAAACTTTTAAATGACAGTTGGTTTAAATAATAGTTGGTTTAAAAAAGAATATGCAATCAAAATAAGCACTTGCTGCTTGTTCTTGGAAAGACTTTTCAAAGACTTACAGTTAAGGAAACCATGTTAATCGATAGGTTTAAGACTTAATAGTAATATTAAAAAGGACATAGACATCTTCAGTAAGCTGGAAATGCATAAAATCACTACATGCCTGGTGATATTACAGTGGAAACTCAACCCTTCTGTACTTGATATGTGAAAGTTGCAGATTTCTATCACTAAATCACAATGCATTTCTTGACTGCTTGTTCCTTTACAGTACATTGATGGTTGGTTCTAAAAGGCAGAAACTACAGTATCTACTGCTACTTTTTCCATGTAGCATCACCTGCATTGGATGATCCAAAGTATTCTTTTGCTAGCATGGGGAATTTAGAATGAAGAGCCTGCTACTAAAATCCCTATATTTGTAGGGATATATTTGTTTAAAAGTTTCCTTGCAACTTTTACCTCAACATTTAAAAAATTAAATGTAACTTTCCCTTGCACTTCACTACAAAGTATAATGCTTCAAATTTTCTATCGAGTTAAAACTCGAAAACTGTTGAATCTGGCCAGTTTTAGATAACATGGACCTGTCCTGAACCAATTCAGAACTACATTCAACTCCTTGTCCTCTTCTTTATTCCTATTTTCCTCTTTCACTATTCAAATATATTAATTTGTTGATGTTATACCAAGCTGGTCCTTAATGCTATCATTCAAGACATGCATTTACTTGGAAGTAGACCATATGAAATTCAATGAATTTTCTATGTAGGCATGCACTGCACTATACTGCACTAATTTTTAAAGCATCCGGTAATTGTTGGGGATTTGCTTGCTGTCAAAAGCGCCATTTATTAATATCCATGGCTCCATGGAGGGAAAAAAATCAAGCACTAAAGGTTTTAAGCAAACACCTAGAATTATTTCAGCATTTTAAATTATTGAATTTAGCAAATAACTTTCTAGAATTTAACAGCTAGAGCCTTCTTACAACCTCTTTATTAACTTATAATAGGAAATCACAAAGCATTAAAAAAAAACCTAAATTAGTTAGATTTTTAATACTTTTTGGATTACAGTTAAAAATAAATAATTTTTTTAAAGAGTGGAAGAAATATTTTGTCCATATTTTTTTCCACAGCACAATGTTATTGCAATATAAAAAGAGTGAAATTGCAGCATTGTGGGAAACATCTAACACAGTTTAAGGATCTATTCACATTATAATATTTTAAAATTAAATAATGCCAACAATTCTGATAATGTGCTTTGTGTAAATATAATCCGCCATTTTCTTTGCCTCTCTAAAACTAATGGAATTAATTCTTGACATTATTCCTTATGTTTCCACAAAGCGTATTTTGGAACAAGCATGGCAGAGGTAATTTTCCATTCAGATGAATCACTCTCATCTTTGCAGCATCTTTCTGTTTATCTTTGCACTATCTTTCTGCTACTTCTGATCTTCCTGTTGGATCGTCCCTAAGATTTTCCCAGCATTTTCCTAGTAGCCTACCCACCCTGATCTCCTCAGCAATTTTCTGCCAATGCCACCAGCCCTCATTTCCACGATTATTTCCAGTCTCCCTGCTGACTTGCCCCCATATCTTGAACTACATGTTTTATTTAGTATAATGCAGAATTATGAAAGAAGTAACTTTGAACAAAAAATACCAGCCATTTAAACTGGTTAAGTAACACCTCTGTGCTGTGGGATGGATAGACCCAAACGATCAGTTTGTTCAATAAGCCTTAAAATAAAATAACCAAGATTTTGCGAGTGATCAGAACTTGCCAATATGAAGACTCTTCTGTAACATCCAGAATAATGAACTCCAGATTAGCGTTGTTTCAAAACTTGCTAGTCATCAACGTAGAATTTCTAGGCATCTGGAAATCAGATGTCTCAGCTCTGTATAAGCATGCACTGAAGAAAACATTTCTGATAGAATCAATTTTTTTTTACCATGTAAATGTTTAAATATTTAAATAATAAGACAGAAGGCTGTTTTTTCATACTTAATATTAAAAATAAATTCATTATATGTATTTTACCTATCCTTAGTCTTCTTTCATTCCATGTCTGCACTGCTTTACATAATCTACATCCAAATAAATACTATCATGCTGTAGACATATCTAAACTTAGCAGTAGATACTAATGCCTTAAATCCAGCCAAAAGAATAATTGCTGTCAGTCTGAGCTGAAATGTTTAGCTGTGAAAAGATGCTGTTGAGCTGAAAACTTCATTTGCAGGGCAAATTATAAAAGCAATCCCATGATGCTCTTATTTAGCAAGCTGTCATTCACAGATAAAAGACAGTAAAATGGTCCTAGTGAGTTATGAGTGCTTTCTGACTGCTCAATAAACAGACAGTTTTGTCAACTGGACATGACTTTAATTGGACTATCTTGTGTGCTGACTTAGTTTTAAAGGATGTCAAGTTTCAATTACAGGTAGAAAGGGTCATTGGTCAAATACATTATCCTCCCTTTTTTGGTCTCATTATGTATCATTCTGATAATGTTGAAGTGGGAAAAACAACTACTGCATGTATACATAGAAACAATCTATTTCTAAAAACAAATGATGAAATAAAGTGATAGTTTTAAGACTTTCATTAGGCAATTATACAAATACGATATATGAAGCAAATGCCTTAATCTAAAATCAATCTAAATATATCGTAACATGTAAGAACAACAAGTATGCCAGAAATCGTTCCAATTGTCAGATATCTTATTCTCAGTAAATTTCACTTCAACTTAGCCTGAACTCTCTTGACTAATAGATTCACATAGCCCTTAAGGGGAAATGTTTTACGTAATTAGAATGGCTATATTATCTATCAGTTGCAACCAGTAGGTTTGATTCTTAATTATTTGAACTTCTATTTGTTGCTTACAGAAGCAGAAGCAAAATTTAAACCCTTTCTCTCCATATATATTTTTTCCACTAGCGTCTTTTCATTCAATAATCAGTTTGTTGTTTGTTTGTGGAGTTTTAAGTATAAGTAGTGCTCAATTTACAACCACAATTAAGCCCAACAATTCTCTTGCTAAGTGAGACATTTATTAAATGTGTTTTCCCCATTTTATAACTTTTCTTCCTACAATTGTTAAATGAATCATTGTGGTTGTGGTAAGTTAGTAACCTGGTTGTTAAGTGAATCTAGCTTCTCTATTGATTTTGTTTGTCAAAAGGTTGCAAAAGTTGATCACATGATCCTGGGACACCGCAACCATCATAAATATGAACCACCTGCCAAGCATCTGAATTTTGTTCACATGACCATGGGGGTGCTTGCAGGATTCATAAGTGTGAAAAATGGTCATAAGTACCCTTTTTTAGTACTGTTGTAACTTTGGACAGCCACTAAATGAACTGTTGTAAGTTGAGGATTACTTGTACTTTCACTTAGGGCAGTGTTTCTCAATCTTGGTAGCTTGAAGATGGGTGGGCTTCAATTCCCAGAATCCCCCAGCCAGTGCTGCTGGCTGGGGGATTCTGGGAGTTGACGTCCACCCATCTTCAAGATTCCAAGTTTGAGAAACACTGACTTAGGGCCTCTTAGAGAAGCTCTGTCTAATTCTTGGCAAGAAGGCTGGGCTATCTTGCTCAATTTAGAATCAATAAATAATAGCTACTAACAATTTGGATCGGAATATTTTTTTTCTTTTCATATATAATCACACTCTGTTAAATAGCCCTTCAACGTTCCTTTTCTTTTTCTCAGTTGCTAGCCTACTTATTCTCCACCTCTAGAGATTGTAAGAAGGGATGAGATTGTGAACCAGCAACTCAAAAAATTTAAGCAGGAAATTAAAGAAATTGCTGAACTGGTGAAATCAAAGTTTGACTTTTTGAATCGAAAGATTTTAAAAACAGCTAATGGTCTATCAGACTTTCTGATTCGGGTGGATGCAAAGACTAAATTATTAGAGTCTAAAATGAAGGAAACTGAGGAGAATTTGGATGACAAGATTCAAAAAATTAAAAAGGATTTGGTAAACATTCAGGATAATAGCTCAGAAGACAAACCTAAATTGGAGGTTGACCAAAAGACTGGTAATGAAGAAAATGTGCAACAGAGGATTGAAAGAGAAGTTTTAATGATTCAATATAATTTTACAGAATATGCAATTAGACTGAGAGGTTTGCAGGAAAATAATAGAGATGACTTAAGGAAAATATCTTCTGAAATTCTGGCTGGGATTTTAAAGGTTCAACCTGATGAAGTGTATTGCAGGATTGATAGAATTTACAGAATAAACTTCTGGTTGGCAAAGCAAAGGCAATTGCCTAGAGATGTGGTGATCTATTTTACAGATAAAGAAATTAGGAATAATATTGTGCAGAACTCTTTTAATTCTACTTTGCAATTTCATGGAAGAAAGATTTGGATTTTTAAGGAGCTCCTGACTAAGATGTTAATGGAGAGGAAGAAATTTGGCTTTCTAGTGACTGAGTTAAAAAAAAGAAATATCCTATTTAGGTGGAATGCCCCAGTTGGTTTAATATTGAGACACCAAGGAGTAAGATATCAACTGAACACTGTTGAAAAAGCGGAAGAATTTTATCAAAAAATTTTAAAAATGAATTTAACATCTTTAGGCATAATACAGGATAAGCAAAAGGAGTTGGAAACAAAAAGAAAATATCAAATTACAGAGGCTGTGGTGGATAAGTTGTCTTTGGACTTTCTGGATACCCCAGCTGGACTGTCTATAAATAAGAGAGCAGTGTCATCCGACTCCAATGTGATGAACCATCAAGTCACAGACAAGTGCGCAAATCAACCAGTTGATGTACAAGTGATGGAGAAGAAAGATGAGATGATAAAACTAACCCAACAAGATCAACTCACAAAGCAGAATGAAAATCGATCAGCCGATACACAATTGGTAGGCACGAAACGAGGATGGAAATTCAACCCGCAAAAGAAAAAGAAAAGAAATAGATCTCATAGAAACAGCAATTTCTAAACCAAGCAACAGTGAAGCCAGGGACTTTAAAAAATGAATGAACATCTGAAAAGATAGTGGAGGCAAACAATTGTTTAATACTATCCTGAGGATTGTGGCAGATCTCTGTAATGCCGTGATTTTGGGATGTGAAAAGAGCCTTACCTTGTTGGATTTGAATTATCTACTCTGGATTTCTTTTACTGGTGAATATATTATGATTATTTTGAGTTACAAGGCAAGAGAGTCACGCTGGGGCATGCAGAAGATCTGGTTGTTACCCATTAGGATGATGGGAATCAACAATCCTGATGAATACCACAACTATAACTATATGGATATAATTATAATGTCACTCGGGTGGTTGTTTTTACTTTTATATATATACGAGGATATCTACTACTGATGGGGGCAGAAGATGATTGAAGATTTTGAACAAACTGTTGCACCAGCATGTTATTTTACCCTATTATGGGTGATGGATTTAACGATCCAGTGGAAAGACATCAAAGAAGATATTATATGGATTATAAATTTAACGTTATTGTCTTTTTTTTTTTATTTTATAAAATGGAATGCATAGATATGTGTATATTTTAGTAAAGTGGGCAGTGGGTTATATTTAGAATTGTATTGCATGATTTTGTAGGAATTGAAGGGTTGAAATAGGTTAGTTTACTGATTGATTAGTCTAAGAAAAAGGATCCTTAAGTCATATATTTAGGGGAATGGAGGAATTGGATAGAACTGAATAAACGTTAAATTTGGATGTAGGGAGAAGGCTGCTTTAAAATGTTGTATTAATATATATAAAAGATTAAATGTTAAATTGTAATAATACACTATAAGTTTAGGGGAGGAGAAAAAGGGCAGATTATCGTAAAAATGGGAGTTATAAGAATAATATGCTAAGGGTCAGTATTCTGAGGAGGGAGTAAGGGAAAGGAAAGATATTATGTATGTAATTAGTTATGAAATAGCCTATTGTTGTGAAGAAGTCACAGGGGGGGATGGGTGGTGAGGGGGGGTTAGGGAAGAGGGGGGGAAAGGGGGAAAAACTTGTATTTGAAAACTTTTTCAATAAAAAAAAAAGGTTGCAAAAGTTGATCACATGACCCTGGGACACCGCAACCATCATAAATATGAACCACCTGCCAAGTATCTGAATTTTGTTCACATGACCATGGGGGTGCTTGCAGGATTCGTAAGTGTGAAAAATGGTCATAAGTACCCTTTTTTAGTACTGTTGTAACTTTGGACAGCCACTAAATGAACTGTTGTAAGTTGAGGATTACTTGTACTTTCACTTAGGGCAGTGTTTCTCAATCTTGGTAGCTTGAAGATGGGTGGGCTTCAATTCCCAGAATCCCCCAGCCAGTGCTGCTGGCTGGGGGATTCTGGGAGTTGACGTCCACCCATCTTCAAGATTCCAAGTTTGAGAAACACTGACTTAGGGCCTCTTAGAGAAGCTCTGTCTAATTCTTGGCAAGAAGGCTGGGCTATCTTGCTCAATTTAGAATCAATAAATAATAGTTACTAACAATTTGGATCGGAATATTTTTTTTCTTTTCATATATAATCACACTCTGTTAAATAGCCCTTCAACGTTCCTTTTCTTTTTCTCAGTTGCTAGCCTACTTATTCTCCACCTTTTAACCCAATTAAGCTTTTTGTCCTCTGAAACTGTTAAAAATTCAGTTCTTTCCATACAATCTAGTATTAACTGTAATGGTTTTATAATTACTTTACTGTTATCATGGCGTTTTGGGGGGGATTATATTATTGTATTTTGCTGCTTATAAGTCACTTAAAGGTGAAATGACTGAGGTGACACAAATGCTTTTATAAATAAGATAATACATCCTTTCTTGAATCATGAGATACATACCTGTGTGTATGCACACTCTCTCTCTAAAATAACCAAGCTATACAGTGAATAAGAACAAAGGAAAGGTAGAGCAGTTCAATTCTTTAATTGTTAGCACAGTGTTCTCCAAAAAGAGAGCATAGTTTCATCTGGTTATTGTGAAGGGCAGGATAAAAGTTTGAGATTGATAAAAATGTGATCAAATATTGGCCATTAACTTTAATGTGCTTAATTAAAAATGAATGGCATATTTACTTGCTGATGGTCCAGCAAAATGATAAAGCTACAAAGAAGGCAAATACAATGATAGGCTGCATCAACATAAGAGTATTTCCAAATAATAACAAATAATAGCATCTGGTTTTTTATTGTTTGTCAGACCTCATCTTCAATTGTATAGGTGTCCTTGGCAAACTGGAATTACATAAATGATGGCATGTACATTATGATACACACTTTGCCTTTGTGGATTTGCATCTTGATTTTTGATACACGTACTTAGTTTTCATTTTTGAGTCCTGATGTTATGGAACGTATTTCATCTTGTTGTCCCTTTAGTATTACTCTCATGGATGCCTATAGTGTGTTCACACAATTTAAGAAAAGTCCAGAGAAATTGGATAATATAAAATTAGAATACTTTTTACAATTTTACAGAAAATGTACTTTGGGGAATAACAGACTGTGTTATTCAGACTGTGAATAAATTGGTGTCTCAGTTCCTTTCATTTAAATGATAATAAATCTGAATCAAATGACCCCATGGGTTATTTTGGAAAAATCCCTTTGAAAAAACTAGGGTGCTATACATCACCCTTGATCATTATGTGTCAAAAAAACAAGCTTTAGATAGGACTGATCAGATCTTATGGCATCGTTGCGCAGATATGACTAAATATATGATTTCTGAATAAGAGCCTATTGCTATGATTGCCACTTAAACATTTTTTCAATCTGGACTAGTCAAGCAGAAATATGTTTAGATTTGTCTCAATGAAAATGCATTCAGACAAAAATAACATAACCCGAAAGAGAGAGAGAGAGAGAGAGAGAGGGAGGGAGGGAGGGAGGGAGGGAGGGAGGGAGGGAGAGAGAGAGAGAACAACTTTATGTATTAGAACTGGAAGCATTAATTTAGTAATCATACAATAGACTCTATAAATTCTTTTTCACATTAAATTATAACCAGATTTGGCCTTCAATCAAAGAAGAGTTAAGATAAAAATACTACTAGATATAGCCCATTTCTTGATTTTTTTCCCTTTATTTTTTTGTTTTTAAATTAAAGGCCACTGTAGAAGGTTTTGTTGTTGTTCAGTCACTAAATCATTTCTGACTTTTTGCAACCCCAAGGACCATAGCATCCCATGCTCCCCTATTCTCTTCACTGCCTCCCTGTGTTTGCCCAAATTCATGTTTATTGTATCAATGACACTATCTACCTACCCTCTGCCATTCCCTTCTCCTTTTGCCTTCAATCTTTGCCAACATCACGGTCTTTTCCAATGAGTCCTCTCTTCTTATTAGGTGGCCAAAGTATTTGAGCTTCAGCTGCAGCATCTGTCTTTCCAAATAACAGTTAGGGTTTATTTCCTTTGCGATGGAAGGTGTCATATAATTCATAAATAAGAAGATCAGGTCTATCTTTGGTCAAGTTTTTCATAGGCTTGGTTTTAAAAGAAAAGGGAGGTTGTTCACCATTTTATATAATTACTTGCCATATGACTCCTTTACTGTATGGATTATGTATACTTTGTGGTGTGTCATACCATATATACCAAATATTGTAACTGAATGGGTTGCTTCTCAAGACATTTCCAGAAAGAACAGACATAGGCTGTTCTTTCTGGAAATTGATTTGATAAATCTAAGATTTGAAAGATCTCTGGTCCTTTTGAGGAACAATCACTTTGAGATAATCAATTTTCTCTCATGTTCCCAATTTTTCTCCCAATTTTCTTTTGGCCAATCCTTTATTTCTTCCAGTTTTCCTCATTGTTCTGTGAAGCATATTAATTTTTTTCTTTCTTTTTCAAATTCTTCCATATACATTAATTTATTTTCTTGATTACTGCCTGGTAATGTGTCTCCTCCACTCAAACTTGTTGTTTGATCTTGGCATTCCATATCCAGGTAGCTGATTAGTGGGATAATAGTTATTTATAAATATTAAGTCCCATTAAATAACTAAATATAACTAATTCTGAAGCAAGTCAAGTATCTTTTGCTGAATGGAAAGAAAATGGTGCAATTTCACTGATGATGATTTTGGGAAAATAGATGGACAGGTCTGAAATTGCTCTGCATAGCAGTGTAAATCTCCAGAGAAACTTTAATTTTTTTAAAAAAAAAATGATGTAAGAAATATGTGGTTAATTCAGACATGTGTATCATTCCTTACTAAATATCTGTATAAAAAAGAATTAAATAGATTATTATGATTACATGACAACTTTCAACACATCAATCAATCATTACAGTATATAAACACTGAATAATACTATATGCAATATAAACTGAAAAATACTGTGCATTAAATACCTGGAATGTAATTGCTGTGTAGGAAAACCAGAACTAGAATAGTTTGGAATTCTTATGCTCTGCATATATTTAGAAATTCAATTAGACATCTTAAAATTTTAAGATATTAAGCCTCTGGATAGTCTTTTATCATCAAAATTGTCTTCTGCTCTTTTCTAATAATCATTTGGATTATTAGATTTTCTTTTTATTAAAGTGGCTTCTGACCTTAAAGAAATGAAAATATTTATTTAGAAGAGGGATACATGATACAGCTCAATATAGGACGATAATTAGGAAGTAAACATTAACATAATCTTCACATGATAGAATACATTCCGTTTCAATAATACTAACATGTAAAAAATGTAAAAGATGGGATCAAGAGAATGCCTTGAGAAAACATATCTTCATAGGTTTCTTAAAGGTTTATAGTAGGAATGTCCATGGAGTAAACTCAAAGAAGTATGTGTATATGTATGTGTGTGTACATTTATGTATGTATGTATGTATGTATGTATGTATGTATGTATCATGCACCAAGGCAAATATAAACATTTACAGCATGGTTTGTAAGGATGTGTGTGTCTCAGTGTTTATAAATATTGGACAAAGGTATAAAGGAGAAGGAAGTTAAAAAACAAACACCCATATACTTTCAAGAAGCTTCATTTTCTTCTATTATTTTTTCTTTCTACTTTCTTTTTTCTTGTTTTCCATACGAAGGAAAATTTAAATATTAAGCTTAAGGTAAGCACATTTTGCAATTGCCTATCAAGCTGCATTCAGCTTTAAATGAACAATTTAAGAATTCTTACGTTCATTAAAATTTCAGAAACTATAGTTAATACTAATATTTTTTTCATTTTAAAAAAGAAAAAGGTGAAAATGTCATCTATGAATTCACATATAAAAAGGTGTTGTACCTCAAGTGTGCAGTTACAGCCACTGTCTTGAAATTTTTCACACACACACACACACACACACACACACACACACACACATCACCCAATGGATAGAAGGCCTTTCTTCTTGTGCTTTCAATCAAGCTTTTCTCAGAAATGGGAAGGTGAGAAGCACTTTAATTCTTGATTTCAAAACCATTCTTCAACTAAGTTGGTCCCATTCCATTGAAAGTTTGAAATGCTAAAACCCAAATATTTATACTGAAGACAGATTGTATAGGTGTCCAGTATGATCCTTCCTCCTCAGCCCTACCAGTACTTGGGTAGCTTTGGTTTTTTTTACCTGATGAATTTTTATATATAATTTGTATTAAAACTAATACAATCTAAGTAAGAGAAAGAAAGAGAAAAAAATCAAATAGAAAATTAAGTTTCAAGAAAATTAAAGAGAAAGGTAGAAAATAAAAAAATCTACAAAGATATAACTTCTGATATAGTTACAAATATAAATATATTTAACCTCTTTCTAAACTTACGTATTAGTCTAAATTTTAAAGAAGATGTTGGATAACCATTTGTCTGAAGTGGTGTAGGGTTTCCTGCTTAAACAGGGGGTTGGACTAGAAGACCTCCAAGGTCCCTTCCAATTCTATTCTATTCTATTCTATTCTATTCTATTCTATTCTATTCTATTCTATTCTATTCTATTCTAATTATCAAAACCATATGTCATACATTCTTTTTTTTTTTACATAAAAGATCTGTAAGAGACTTCCAGTCACCAATAAATGTAGATGAAATTTCTTAACTAACTTCCAAAGCAGTCCAAAATATAATAAAGTTCTAAGCTGCCCTATTGGTCACTAGGCAATTATGACCAATAAGAGGACAGTAGTCCCAATGGTGCTTTTTAAAAGGCAACTAGATTTCCTTTTTCCCTGAAGACATTTTGCTTCTCATCTAAGAAACTTCTTCAGTTCTTGGATGAGAAGCAAAACATCTTCAAGAAAAAACAAAGTCCAGTTGCCTTTTGAAAAAGCACCTTTGGGACAACCATGACCTGGTTGCCTGAGAATCTCCATAGTAGAGAGAACAGTGGCATATCAACACAACTGGATACAAAGTGAATTGTGGCTTCTCCTGAATCCAATTTTTAAAAACTCAATTCCATTCATTTTCAACATAAGAACTTATAAATATTGAATCCAAACACGTTGTCATGAAACACAGTCAGAAATGATAGCTTCCATCTTCACCAATGCCCTTGTGCCTACCCTAGCTCCTGCCAGCATGAAAAATGCCACACTTGAATTCAATATCTTGGTGACAATCCACCTAATACGCACTGTTTATTGCTATTTTGAATGTTGTGAATAGAGGATGGAAACTCCAAATAAAGGAAAGGAAAATATCAGGAGTTTTTTTTAAATGGGTTGCAGTACACATTTAAAAAATACTTAAAAGGCAAAGTGGTAACCAAAGGAAAAAATCACAAGCAGTCAAAGATCAATGTAAAAACACTTTCAAGATGATTTCTTGAATGAAGCAAAATGGAACTACATTTTTGAGAAGTATAATAGGGGTCTTCCTATAGAAATAAAGACTGTTCCTGAGGAATTTGCCATACTAACAGCAAATATGCTTTTCACTATTAAATACATTGATCCATACTGCTACTGGCCTACACACTTGATTGAGGCTATTCTTGTTCCATCATGATATCCAATCACAGTAGCTACAAACTCTAGAGAACAAAAGAAGAAACTGGCAAAATGCCTGAAAGAATCCTCAGGCAGTTTAGAATGATTGAGGTATTGTACAGACCATGACTTGAGTTATACAGAGAAGTCATTTCACAAGAGACTGCAAGAGTAGGAACTTTTAGACAATTAGTTAACATTAAAGAAATGGATACGATAGCAGAAATTATTTTAATTAGGGAATATTATGGGACAAAACATTATGTTCCAGGCTACTCTCTTCCCGGCAGAATACAGTACCATAACAGCTTGGGAAAAGACCATGAGAAAGATATTTA
Source organism: Arizona elegans (assembly GCA_022577455.1). Lineage (NCBI taxonomy): Eukaryota > Metazoa > Chordata > Lepidosauria > Squamata > Colubridae > Arizona > Arizona elegans. Next base: position 42,340,636 of record JAKOOJ010000002.1, read on the forward strand.
TATATATAATGTGACATATTTTCTTTAGTATCTGTATCTGAGGTCAGTGACAGTTATGATAGTTAGAATGCTTGTGAAAAAATATGTGACGAAGTTTTAAAGCATTTAATTGAACTGTATAAAAAGAGCAGAAAGTTCATTCATTATTCGATCAGGTTCAGAAAAACCTCTTAACATTGCTGAAGGATTTGGATATTTTAGGAAAGAAGTTCCATATTATAGAAAATGAAAAAGTTTATAAAATGTTGCATTCTTAACTCAGAATTATTCAAGGAGATGGTATAGATATCAATAATTGCAAGAAATAATGAAGAAGAAATTGCAAGAAAGGGAATGAAATAACAAAATGGAGCATTGAAAACACTGTTTTTTGATCATGGGGAGCTGTATTGCAGAAATTAACCAGAGATCTCTTGAGCCGCTGCTTCAAATTAAAATTCAGTTCTGTGCAATGAGAGGTGCAGTGGCTCAGTGACTTAATGATGTTGGAGAATGTCCGGCAGTTTGAATCTTATCACCGTGTGACAGAATGAGCTCCCGCCACTTGTGTAAGTTCATGCCAACTTAGCAGTGTTTCGCCATATGCTTCGCACCGCAGTGTGAACTTGTGCTAGCCACATGACCATGGCAATGTCTTCACTGGCTCAGTGGCTCCACTGGCTCCACTGGCTCAATGGCTTAAAGAAACGCAGATGAGCGCTGTCCCCTAAAGTTGGCTACGACTAGCAGACTAAAACCCATAGGGACTCTTACCTTTCATGGCCAATGGCTTTAGGAGAAATGTCTTGAAAGACACTTAGCTAATCCTAGTCTTTATATAGGGAATTAGTCTTTACATAGAACTCCAAATAGAGACTTTGTTACCCTAGAATAAAATGAAGGGCTCTAGAAGCATGTATCAGAATTTCCTTCATACCATGTTTCAGTACCAAATTGTAATTTTTATTTATTTATTAAATTTGTTTGCCATCCATCTTACTGTCAGATGAAAGGCATATTTGTTTGATAAGGAGAAAATCCCAAGATTAGTCAAGACAAGTGTACTGTCCATGACATTTCACTAAAGTTTCATGCCATGTTAACATATGTGCAACAATTATCAACCAATGATGATTTCTTGTAATTATCTGTGTAATTGCCACATTCTAGCCAAATTATTTGTTAGTTTATGGACATCACTGCCCTATTTTTTTAATTGTTTATTTTGGACAGTCTTAAATCAGTAAAAATTTTATAGCCGAAAACATGGCCAATGTGTTCTTAGTTGACATTAGTTGATTACTAGTGATTCAATTTGGTATAGATATTAGTGACAGAGAGAGGAGATATTTGGTAGATAGCTAGGTAAGTAGATGCATAAAGTATCATTATTTCATGCTTATATTTAATACATTTTTATAAAATATTTATGGTTATGGAAAATGCATTTAAGTTTTAATAATTATGTATTTCCAACTTTACATGACTTTATGAGTACTGACTTTCAAGGAAAAATGGGAGTAGCCTAAGTTTTAGTGTGGAAATATATTGAATAAGCTACACTATACTTAAAAATTATGCATTCATTTTCATTTTTAATTAAATTCAGTAAACTTAAATAGAAAAGAAAAAATCAATACAGTTATCAACATTAATTATGCTGTATATCACAAGCCAATTAGCTTAAATTGATCCAATATATATTATATAAATTAAAAGGAGCAAAAGGGGAAATGGAAGAAAAAAAGATTATAGAAATAAAGGATAATCATCTAAATAACTCAAGGATCAACAATCAAATAGTTTCAAAGATCCCTTCGTTTGTTACCTGTCTTTGTCAAAAAAGAGCCCATTCACAAGTTAGCCAAATACATACATTTTATATAATATGTAGTTTTAGGAAAGAGAAATCAGCTACCAGTAGTTGAAAAAAAGAGCAGATGCGGACTTTAAAAGAATAATAGCATAAAGCAAGTTGATTTGTTGGACCATTTCTTCACAATTCTTTTTCTGTGAATACTTTTGGCAGTAGAACAATATTTCAAAAGAGGCAAATTTTCAGCATTATCGCAAGATTGGAAATATCTCCAGTAAAATCAAATATATCAGTCTTCATTAGCAATTTAGGAAACTGATCAAGGTCAATCTAATAATAATAATTTTAAAACATGCCTATTTATTGAGATATTTAATCCCAGAAGAAAAGATTGACATACAAAAATGAAAGGTACATAGATAATGCCCACAGATCTGATTATAATTACCTGGATGACTTGGGTAATGATAAATCTGTCTTGTTTCAGACACAATCCATTAAGATTCATTAATCTGTGTACTGTAATTTATACTGATAGGTTAAGAATAACAAGTGGGACAAAATCTTACAATATATATTGCTCCTAATTCAAAGTTCAGCCAACCATTTTTCAGAATACTCTATTTCCTTTTCCTTATTGTCAGTGTTTTGTTGTCTGGTGTAATAAAGCAATGATTTTGTCAAGACATAAATGAATTCATCCTTAAGGTTGACACAGAGACAAGGTCATATTGAAAAAAAAAGTGAATTAAGCTCTAGCCCATTGCTAAACTGGTAAAATAACATTTGTCATACAGCACCCATCCTAAGGAGATAAGACTACTAATCAGAAACAAAAGCAAAATCAATTCTAAGGATTGATTTCAAGGAAATGTTCATAAGGAAGAATCTATTGAGTCAACATTCTTTTTGTGAGACTTCTGTTGTTAAGATGATTGAAGTCTGAGAACATATGGTAGCCCTACTGTAAAATGATCATTGTAAAAATCCTAAGCATACGGACAACATAGCCTCATAGCTTGAAAATTCTAGGTAGAAAGGAATTGGAAAGTGCTACTTCTCATACAAGAAAATAACACATTGTCCCACAAAATAGTCCCTCTCTTACTGTACTTTCTCTTTTGCATTCTAAAGCTTTCTGTGGCAGCTCAGTTTCAATTGTGGTACTCTACCTAGTGCATCTAGTAAGATTCTCCCTCTTTCATTCTCCCCAAGCATTATATCTGGACTTAGCTATGAAAGGATCCTGCTGAGCACTGTATTATGATTTCTCTATGCAAATTCAAGAGAGGTATACTTCCATTTCCCTTTATCTTCCAATTTTTCCTCTATTCAATTATTTAGGTCTAAGTCCTACATCTCTGGCTCTTGGTAACCTATATTTATGTGCCCAGCCTATGTCACAAAGATCCTTTACTGTGTCATTTCCCCAAATGTATTAACACTGAATAGTCTGCCACTATGTTGCAATCATTTTGAATCCTTATTGTGATATCCCATGGTTAATTGTATCTCCCTCTTTTAGGTGGATAGTGCTATTTTTCTGATATAAGTAAAAACAAGTGAATCTGCTGTTAGTAAATATGATTAAGACACACAAATAAATTATGCAAGAAGGTTCTATCTAACCAAGCTAAACAACTGTTGAAATCAACCTACAAAACATAACATTCTGAACCATGTTCAGATAGAGAAGGGTGGGGGGCATCTTGATATTCCCAGAAGTAAATCTTTCAAGCTGGAGAGGGTTCAAGGTGTTTCAGACAACTTTCTGGACACTGCAGCATGGCAGACCATCCCCAGAACATCTTAAACTCTTTCTAGCTTGGAGAATTTATTTCTAGGAACCACTGATAGCACATTCTGAAGGTAGATGGAACATTTCAGAGTTTTTCAGAGCAGTCTGGTCCCAGAGTATTAAATGAGGCATAACGTGAGAATTAACCAGAAGGAACTAAGGCAGTATTTATCACATTTTTACCCAAGGAGAAAGAAATCAAGAAACAATCAGATTTCTGTATACAATCTGTAACAAATATCAAATATTTCTCTCATTATATTTAATTTTGTGTTAGCTGAAATGCTTCTTCACTTCTCTGTGAAGTTTCCTTCAGACTTCTAGCAATTTCTGAGTTATGTATAGTTCTGAATTTTGTATTACAATAGTTTAGAATGAGCGTCTTTATGGTGCACATAGCCTATAAAATTTAAGAGTTGTTGAGCATTTAGAGAAAGAATGTGTGTAACTAAGTGAGCCATCTCACCTGAGGCTTTTTACCTGCTTTCATCATTTGCTTCTGCTGCTACAGTCCCTTTCATCTCTCCTCTTGATCCTTTCTCTTTTCTTCTCTTTCATCCTTGTTTGTTTCTGGAGCATTTTATTTCCCAGTCACCCATATTAGTTTTGATGCTGCCAATCTCTCACCAATTGATCTTCATATATCCTCTGTTCCTAGACTTCCCTAATTCAAATCTCCAGTATAAATTGCTGGCATTTACTTCAAGTCAAGCCATTTCTTGATGAGGTTAACACACTGTAGCACACATCTCTTTTAAGTGGCTCAAATCACATTGAAACAAAGCACTAGTTTAAATGAATTCTGGAAAGCATGGAAGATTCAATCAGAATATGACTAGGACTTCTAATACTATGCTTGAGGTTTAGCTATATTTCTGGAATGTGACCCATAGATATTCTATATAATGTGAAATTTCACCCTCCCTGTGTAATGTCTTTGGCAAACTTTGAAAAAAGCCTGTTTGGAATGGTTTTTTGAGATAAATCATTTTTATTTAAATTATTTTTATTGTGCTTTTCTGCTTTTTAAGTATCAAAATATTATTTGCCCACCATTAAATAAGTGTTGAGACTCCATACATTAATATTTGTTGCATTTGATATCTTCATTTTTAAACTAAACTTTAATAAAGGACATTGGGGGGGATTGTTTGTTATTGATGTTTTGCTTAAATTTGACTAATTTTCTCACATAAACAAGTCTCATGTGTTTTCTATATGCATCTATATATCCTGATAATGATGCCATCCTGTACTTGGATGCTTTCCCACCTAAGGAATACAAAGTATTAATAAAAATACACACCACCTGCAAAACTCAAAACAATAAATCAGACTCATAGCCTTCTGCTTCACTGTCTTTAGTAAGAGGTTTCTGAGGATTAATCTTAAAATTGGATGGGACAAAAGTGCGTGTTCTGCTACAAGGGAATATTTGGGAGATACTCTCAATCACACTAGCTGTCAATTTACGCTGCTCCCTATTGTTCACATCGGTGCTCTTCTTCATCTTTATTCTGTGTCTATATTCTCAGTTCATTTGTCCATCGACTGTAGTTTTTATCACTTATTTTCTGTTTTGGTTTTGTCTTCAGTCTGTGGATTAACCTGTTTTTAGTTTTTCCTTTCTCTTACCTTGGTCCTTGATACATTAAATCACTTTATTTGTAAATGCCATAATAAACATAGGTCACAATAAAGGTAGATCATTCCCAGGAGTAGACATAATTAAATTATCACACAAGGAATAGAACTGAGAAGTGGTTTTACATGTTTATCTCTGGCATCTCAGTTAGGAACATATTTTATAAGCTACAGTTTCAGGCAATGCAAGCTGGATTTTTATAAACTGCAGCATCAGTTGGTGGGAAAATGTTCTTTAAGAGTTAAAGGAAGATTTGTAATGTTAGTTTACGTTCTTCTCCCAGGTTCATCTTGTGCTAAGAAAGGAGACACTTTCTAAGGAGCTTCCACTATATGGGAAGTATTAGGTTAACTATAATGTATAAATGTAGCTTATAATATTAATTATACATATTTATATTTAACTTATTTAACGTTAATCAAATTAATTATGTTTTTGTGCTAACTCTATTCATCTGCTGAGGATCCTAGTCTTTTAGCTATATAATCTTTCAAGGTATTCAAATTCCACTGGTATTTTTTTTCTTTCTTCCTTCATTACAAAATGGCAGAATATGGTTTAATCTAATTTGGCTGCTGAAGAATTTTATATTTAGCTTTTCTCAAGTTTTTTTTTCCTTTTTATCTTGCAAACACATGGAACTTGATAAGCGTAAAAAATTCTTACATTTTAATACTCTAAGTCATTCTGTCATAACATTGTAACATTTATCTACAAAAATATACCAATCAAATCACACACTATTTTCTTTCATTAACTTCTCTCTGGAGAAGTTGAACACTTGTAAATAAATAAAAGAAATAGAAAAATAGCTATTTTGGGGATCAATCATGTCCCTTTGATCAGAAATCAAAGACATTCTTCAGGTGATAAATCCCAAGTCCTCTATATTTTCTTTTATGCTTTTCTGATCTGAAAATTGGTTTCCTCCTATTTATTCCCACACTGATTTCAGATTTGAAGGCAATTGAGGAATATAATTTTAAGATTTCATGAATTTTATTGAAAGTTTTAGAAAAAAATAATGGAAAATGAATTTGACCTCCCCCCCCCCCCACATCAGCTGAATTTTCAATATATGGACAGACGACTTGTTGAGACTCTCCGTGTAGAAAAAATAAAATACATTGTTTACACTATAAAAATTCTACAGTGCCAGAGCTGCATTTCAAGGTGCTAGTGTTAACCTATAAAGCCTTTCATGGCTTAGGCCCAGGCTATTTGTCGGACCACCTGCAACCAGCGTCAACTTCCCATCACCCAGTGCGCTCTCACAGAGAGGGCCTACTCAGGGTGCCGTTGGCTAGACAACGTCGGCTGGCGACCCCTAGGGGTAGAACCTTCTCTGTGAGTGCCCCCACCCTTTCGAATCAACTTCCCTTGGGGCTCCGGTTAGCCCCTGATCTTTGCACCTTCCGCCATGAATTGAAACCTGGCTATTTATGTCCTCTGGCCTGGACTGATGGGGTAGTATATTTTAATTTTTTAAAAAACTTTTTTATTTTTTTTTGTGTATATTGGTTGTTTTTAACAGTCGCTTGGTCGCTTGTCGTTGTGAGCCACCCTGAGTCCTTGGAGATAGGGCGGCATACAAATTTTATAAAATAAATTATTATTATTATTATTATTATTATTATTATTATTATTATTATTATTATTATTATTATTTATTAAATTTTTATACCGCCCCCTCTCCCGAAGGACTCGGGGCGGTGAACAGCCAGAATTAAAAACACACAATACAAATATTAAAATACATTAAAACAAAATTAAATTATCCTAGGCTTCTCCAATTTAAAACCCCGTTACCCATAAAATTCACCCAATTAAAAATTTTTTAAAAATAAATAAATAAATAAATTTCTGTCTGATGGTGAAATGCAAACATATTCTTCTCATTTACACCTTAAATTGCTTGCTATGTTTAAATAACTTTTCAATGCATTTATCACTGCAATTCCTATCATTGAATTATAGTTTAGTTTAATAAATAGATAAATATTGATATTAAAATAATACCTGGCACACTTGCTAACTATCACCAGAAAAGATTAGCATATTTGAAAGATCCCTATCATTTTAGATAAGGGGCTGACAACTTAGGAAGATTAGGAAATTTTGAACTTTTTAATAATGTAACCGTGATCAGTCTATAAGTATTTTACTGAAAGGTGGGAAAGGCTTTGAAAAAATATATCGACATAACTTACTTCTTATTGTTCCCAGATTTTCTTTTCCTCAGAATTTTTTAAACGGCTTTTAAAATTTTCTTTTCCAATGATACAAATGAAAAAAAAAGGGTATTATCTAGCTGATTTTTATTAAACATACTTGAGTTTTTCTTCTTGTTTCATATTTCTATTTGGAAGCTTTACTGTCTTCCATAATCAGAATAGGAAGATTACAACTAAGAAATATATTGTACTCCAACTTGCAAATGGAATTTAAGAGTAAACTTGAATATTCTCTACCAAAATAATAAATAGCTTGGGACTCTTTCTCGGTATATCATAACTTAAATATGAATGTGGGAGCCTATTTGTAAACATCTCACAAGTGTTTCACTTAAATTGCATATATAGAATAAAATTAATATGCAAAAAATAAACATTTGGCAATGGGTAATCTATATGTGGCATTCTTCTATATATTCTTGAAACATATTTCAACAGGTTTCATGTTCCGTGCTAAGTGATGCCTTTGTAATCTCCTGATTAGACCATTGCAACATGGTCTAATAGGACTAAACCCCATCTGGAAACTTTAGATGGTCCAGTATGCAGTGGCACACATACTTAAGGCTGCACTTCATTATAGCCCAAGTGACACTATACCAGTGGTGGGTTTGAAAATTTTTTACTACTGGTTCTGTGGGTGTGGCTTGGTGGGCGTGGTATTGCTTGGTGGGTGTGGCTTGGTGGGCATGGCAGGGGAAGGATACTGCAAAATCCCCATTTCCTCCTGATCAGCTGGACTTGGGAGGAGAGAATAGATAGGGCTGGGGCCAGTCAGAATTTTTACTACCGGTTCTCCAAACTACTCAAAATTTCTGCTACCAGTTCTTCAGAACTGGTCAGAACCTGCTGAAACTCACCTCTGCACTACACCAGTGGTGAGTTGCTACCAGTTCGCTCTGGATCAGGCGAACCGGTAGCAGCGGCGGTGGGAGGTTCTGCCCACCCGCCTGGACGCTTCTGTGCATGTGCAGAAGTGTTGCATGCGAGCACACAAGTGAACCAGTAGCAAACTAAATTTAAACCCACTACTGCACTACACTGCAAGCTGCACTGGCTTCCAATAAGCTTCTGGGTGTGATTCAAGATGCTAGTTATCACTTTTAAAGTCCAAGATGATATAGGACCAGGTTATTTGCAGCATTGCTTTTTCCCATGAAAATCTGGCTGCTCCACATTCTCCTACAAAGAGGCATGTTCCAGGTTCCCTTTAAATTTTGCCATACAATGGGACTCATGAAGTGTATCCTTTTGGTGTTGTCTCTGTGATCTGAATTATTTTCCTCCTGTATATACAAGTGCCAGGTCTGCTTGTCTTTACAAAATCTGTTACAATTTAGCCTTTTCCTAAGACATCCAGTAGAATGGTTGCAATTTTACATTTTATATATTGGGTGATTGTTATTTTTAAATGTTGGTATGATTATTTTTTTTCTGTTTATTGCTTATTTTTGTTGTACTCTGCTCAGGGTCATATTGTTTGAATTGGGTAGCCCTGTAAATCCATTAAATAAATAAACAAACAAATAAATCTATAAATATTCTCAGCTCAAAATAAATTACAGCCTTTAGATACCTTGGAGATTGTACAGAGAAAGCAAATATTGACAATATAGTAACATCCAAAGGTACTGTGGATTTTCTGTGTATAATATCAATTTCGTAAGCTCTGCAAAGCATTTTGAATTGTCTTTCAGTAAAAAAATAGAAAAACTAAAATTAAAAATTAAAAATATAACTACAAAGATTTAATATTAAATAACAATTCTTACAAATAATTAATAAACGAACATGTACTATAAGCAATCACATTAGCCAGAAGCAGTTTTTTTTTTAAAAAGAATTAAGTGCTTTAAAAAAACACTAGCAAAATGAATGTTCACCTGTTGTCTAAATGGCTTCAGCTTTGATATTAATCTCAATCAAACTGATAACACTTACATCCCTCCCAGAAAAAAATAAAATAAAAGCAGTTTGGGACTATAATGGCTAAATAATCAGAATATATGTGAATATCATCTAGTTCAGCCTACAGGTGTCAATATCTTCACTACCAAAATTTCTACTTTTAATCATGTTTTCTAATTGAATTCAAAGCATAGTTATCTTTTTTTAAAAAAAAAAAATATTAAACACATATTAAAATATTGGCACAGTGTAACCATCCTGGAATTATCTTTGCCATATATGCTAAAATAAACAATAAGTATCGTATATACCTTGCTACTTATATACATTTGGTCTATTCAGTATTTACATATATAAAGTCATCATTTTTCTATCTATATTACTTATACATTTGTCTTATCTTCTTTCATTCTATTGTAATTATATACATATCCTTAGTTCTCTATTCTATAATTTCTAGTCAGTTCTTTTTTTTATCCCTCCTTTCCGTTCCAACCATTGATAAAATTTGTTCTATATCTTATAATAATCTAACTCGCCTTTATTTTTCAATTCCAACGTTAATTTGTCCATTTCCGCACATGTCAAAAAATTTTTGATCACTTCAACTTCTAGGGGGATTTCCTTATTTTTCCAATTTTTGGACAAAAATCATTCTTACTGCTGTTATAATATGTATTATTAGGTAAATTAACCCTTTACTATATTTTCCATTTATAATTCCCAATAGGAATAGTTCTGGTTTATATTCTATTTCTTCTCCAATTACTTCTGTCAGCCATAAATTAATTTTCCGCCAATTTGCTTTTTTACATGACCACCACATATGGTAGTAAGTGCCTGATTCGTGATTGCATTTCAAACATTTTGGTGATAAATTTCTAAACACTTTTGCCAATCTCACTGGTGGAAGATGCCACCTGTAGAACATTTTGTATAAAATTTCTTTATATGGTATTGCCAATGTTATTTTCCTATTTTTTCCCCATAATTCTTGCCATTTTTCCAGTTGTATACTGTACCCAAAATTTATTGCCCATGCCACCATGGTTTCTATGACCTGCTCTTCTTCCATTTTATAATCCAATAAGAATTTATAAATTTTCTTTACCAATTTATCATTTGTTCTCAGAAAAATCTTATCTATTATCATTTTTTATTTATTTTTTTAATATTGATCTTATCTATTATCATTAATTTCCTGTTAATGCCCCACTCTTTCATGTCTTTCAGGTAACATGATTGGATTTGTAAATGGGACCACCACTCCAAATCTATCCCTTGTTCTTTTAATTCTTGCCTCGATTTCAGTCTCCCTTCTTCATTTATTATATCCTTATATGCGACATATTTTCCCTGATTGATGAGGTTTGAGTGCACTAATGCTTCTAATGTGGATAACCAAACAGGAACCTTCATGTAATTCTGCTGCTTAAATTTATTCCATATCTCCAATAAAGCCTGTCTTATAAAATGTCTTTGAAAATATTGATGTGCTACTTGTTTCCCGTACCACAAAAAAGTGTGCCATCCAGGATGTAAGTTGTGGCCCTCTAATGTTAACAATCTTCTATTTTTTAAATTTATCCATTCTATTACCCAGGTAAGCATTGCTGCTTGATGATATAACTCCCAATCCGGTATGCCGAACCCTCCTCTTTCTTTTGTTTCTTGTAAAAGTTTAAATTTAATCCTTGGTTTCTTCCCGTGGCAAATGTATTCTGCTGTCATTTTTATTCGATCATTCTTCATGTTTTAACCTCCAGTCCCTAATCATCTTTGTTGTTCTTTGCACTCTTTTCAGAGTTTCAACATATATATTTTTTGTACTCTGGTGTTTAAACATACTAGTCCATGTGTGGTTTTACCAAGGCATTATAAAGCGGTAATAACACTTCATATAATCTACATTCTATCCCTCTGTCATCAATGTAGATACTTAATTATCCAGGCCATGGTTGTCCCAAAGGTTCTATCCCTCTGTTTTAATGCAGCCAAGAACCATCTTGACTGTTTTGTGGCTTTAGCAAACTACTGGCTCATAATCAAAGGTTTTCCACTAGGATTCTCAAATTTCTGTCAGTTACTACTACTAAGCCAGGTACCACCTACTCTATACTTGTGCATTTGGTTTTTCTTGCCTAAGTGTAAAACCTTATTTTCTCACCTCTAATTTGCATTTTGTTGGATAGGGCCCAGTGTTCAAGTCTCTCAAGATCCTTCTGATATTTAGCCTATCTTCTAAAGTATGGCAATTCCCGCCAGGATTGTGTCATCTGTAAATTTAATGAGTTTCCTTTCTATCCCTTGTCTAAATTGTTTATGAAGATGCTGAAGAATACTGGGCCTAAGACAGAACCTTAGGATTTATCCCATTGCATACTTCCCTCCATGTACTTGTAGTTCCATTATAGATTACATGTTGAGTGCAGTTGGTCAGTCATTTATGAATCCATCTGGTGGTGATGCTATCTAACCACATTTTTCCATCATACCAAGCAGGGGTGGGTTCTAAAATATTTTACTACCGGTTCTGTGGGCATGGCTTATTTTGTGGGCATGGCTTGATGGTCATGTGACAATTATTTAGGATTTAGCAGAGATACTGGTGTACCAGACTTTTAACTGCTTGCAGAGCTGTACCGATCTACCCATTTATTTTTGCAGGCACTGGTCTACCCATTTATTTTTGCAAGCACTGATCTACCCATTTATTTTTGCAGGCACTGGTCTACCCATGTATTTTTCCAGGCACCGGTCTACTCATTTATTTTTGCAGGCACCGGTCTACTCATTTGTTTTCTTTTAACCCTGATCAGCTGTAGGGCAGCCCTTCGAAGCCCCACAGCAAGAGTTTAAACAGTTGTTTTCCCTCTAGCCATCAGCTGAGACTCAGGAGGCAGCAATAGATTGGGGGTGGGGTGGGCTAAATAAAAGGTAAAAATAACACAGGGGTGGGGAGGTGGGCGGCAGGGGGGACAGAACCAGTTCAGTGACATCATATCGTCACCGCTACCGCTTGGTTGAACCGGGCCAAACCGGGAGGAACCCACCACTGTTATCAAGTATAAATTATGATCTACTTTGTCAAATGCCTTACTGAAATCCAAGTGTATTATGTTCACAGCATGTTGCAGGTCCACTAATTTAATCAACTTATCAAAGTCCATTGGCATCCTTCAGTCTCAAGAGATTATGGTATCGTGCTCTGGAAAGAGGTCCTAAAACAGCATCTAGCGTGACTAAAGGCCAATTCAAGAGTGGCAATCCCTTCACACTGAGGGGAGATACATTCTGTCCCCTGTCCAGCCTCCAGATTTCACTGGTTCTGGGACTGCCTCTTTGCCTCAGCCTGCCGAATAAGTGTCTCTTCAAATTGGGGAAGGCCATGCTGCGTCTCTAGCCTCCAAGCTGAACAATCGGAGGTCAAGGTTTCCCAATTGTTAATGTCCATTCCCAGGGCCTTTAGGTCCCTCTTGCAGATATCCTTATATCGCAGCTGTGGTCTCCCTCTGAGGCGCTTTCCCTGCACTAATCCTCCATACAGGAGATCTTTCGGAATCTGACCACCAGCCATTCTCACGACATGCCCCATCTAGCATAGACGTCGCTGTTTCAATAATGATAATAATAATAATGAAATTATTTCATGTGCTAGAAATTATTTCATGTGCTAGAAATTCTAGCACATTCCAAGACTGCACTGTTTGGAACTTTGTCCTGCCAGGTGATGCCAAGAATTCGTCAGAGACAGCACATATGAAAGGTGTTCAACTTTCTCTCCTGCCATGTGTAGAGGGTCCAAGACTCACTGCAGTACAAGAGTGTGCTCAGGACACAGGCTCTTTAGACCTGGATCTTTGTATGTTCTGTCAGCTTCTTATTAATCTATACTCTCTTTGTAAGTCTGGAAAATGTGGTGGCCGCTTTACCAATATGTTTATTTAACTCAGTATCTAAAGAGAGAGTGTCAGAGATAGTTGAGCCGAGGTACACAAAGTCATGGACGACCTCCAGTTCTTGTGCAGAGATTGTAATACAGGGAGGTGAATCCACGTCCTGACCCATGATTTGTGTTTTTTTCAGGCTTATTGTTAGTCTAAAGTCTTGGCAGGCCTTGCTAAAACTGTCTATAAGTTGTTGAAGGTCTTCAGCAGAGTGAGCAGTGATAGCAGCATCATCAGCAAAGAGGAAATCCCGTAAGCATTTCAGCTGGACTTTAGACTTTGCTCTCAATCTAGAGAGATTAAAGAGTTTTCCGTCTGATCTCGTCCGGAGGTAAATACCCCCTTGTTGCAGTTACAAAAGCATGTTTCAGCATGACAGCAAAAAAGATCCCGAATAAAGTTGGCTGCTTCACTCCACTTCGAATATCAAAGGAATCTGAAGTTAAGCCATCAAAAACTACAGTGCCCCTCATTTCCTCATGAAAGGACCTGATGATGTTGAGGAGCTGAGGTGGACATCCAATCTTGGGAGAATTTTATAAAGGCCATCCCTGCTAACCAAGTCAAAAGCCTTCGTAAGATCTACGAAAAGTGGCTGTCTTTGTTCCCTGTATTTCTCCTGCAACTGTCTAAGGGAAAATTTTAATTTTTGGGCCAAATTTATATATATTTTAACTGTTTTTTAATATTTGTATTTTATGTTCTTAATTCTGGCTGTACACCGCCCTGAGTCCTCAGGGAGAAGGGTGGTATATAAATTGGAAATAAAATAAAATAAATAAAATGAATAAAATAAAATACCATGTCAGTAGTGGACCTGTAGGCTCGAAATCCACACTGTGATTATGGATAGACTCTCTCTGCAAGCGCCTGGAGCCTCTTCAGTATGACATGCAGCTTTCCTACAACACTAAGAAGAGAGATGCCACGGTAGTTGTTACAGTCACCCATCACCTTTGTTCTTGTACAGTGTGACAATATTTGCATCCTTCATGTCCTGTGGTACTCCACCTTCCCTGCAACAACAACAGAAGATTTCATGCCGTTCAGTGGAGATGTTCTCTTTGCAGCACTTCAGAACTTCGGCAGGAATGTTATGTTTCCCAGGTGCCTTGCCAGAGACAAGGAAGTCCAGGGCCGCATTTAGTTCTTCTAAAGTTGGTTCACTGTCAAGTTCCTCCAAGACAGGCAGGCACTCAATGTTATTTAATGCTTCTTCAGTTACCACATTTTCTCTGAAATATAACTTAGAGTAGTGCTGCACCCAGCATGACATCTACAGTGCTCGGTCCTGGATAACCTCACCTGTAGCAGACTTCAGAGGGGAAGATTTCTTCTGTGTTGTTTAGTTTAGTTTAGTTTAGTTTAGTTTAGTTTAGTTTAGTTTAGTTTAGTTTGGATTTATATACTGCCCTCCTCCCGAAGGACTCAGGGTGGTGAACAGCCAAAGAGAAAACACGTATAATATAAAATTTAAAAAAACAATTTAAAACACATTAAATAAGTTTGGCCCATACTGATTAAAATCCCCTGTTTTTGAAAACCAATTAAAATTAACAATTAAAAGGACGTTAGGCCAGGCCAGCCTGTTGGAATAAAAAGGTCTTGAGGGCACGGTGGAAAGTGCGTAAATCCGGGACCCTCCATATCTCCGGGGAGAGCTTGTTCCAAATGGCAGGTGCCCCCACAGAGAAGGCTCTCCCCCTGGGGCCACCAGTCGACACTGTTTGACCGATGTCATCCTGAGGAGCCCCTCTCTGTGGGAGCGTACTGGCCGGTGAGAGGCTACTGGTGGCAGAAGGTGGTCTAGTAAGTACTCAGGTCCTAAGCCATGGAGCGCTCTAAAGGTGGTAACCAGGACCTTGAAGCGCATCCGGAAGACCACTGGGAGTCAGTGCAGCTCGTGCAGGAGAGATGTTACATGGAAACGCCACGTCGCTCCTATAACCACCCACATGGCCGCATCCTAGACCAGTTGGAGCCTCGGGTGCTCCTCAAGGGGAACCCCATGTAAAGAGTATTACAGAAGTCCAGGCGGGACTAAGGCCTGCTTGATACCATCATACATCTCCTTGATCTTGCCTATGTCAGCTGCTATCTGGATCTGAGAGCAAAGCTGCAGCCAATAATCGTTAGCACATCTCCTGGCGGTCTGTTGGACTTTGCTACGAGCAGCTCACAGAACCTGTAGGTTGCGCTCACTGGAACAGACTTATCAAAGAATGCAATAAGAATGCATGATCTCTTTTTGACAAACACATGTTGGGTTCTGGTTATAACGTTGCTTGCCTCTAGGTGTTCACAGACTCATTATTTTTTTCAGGATCTTTCCAGGTATTGATGTTAGGGTGATTGGTCTATAAAAAACAAATTAAGAGTTCAGTTTTCTCCCTATGGCTCATCACCTTTTTGACATCTCCTATTAATAGACCAATTCTTTCCTTAACCTTTTTGTTTTTTTACACGTTAAAAGCAGCTCTTTTTATTATTTATGACATTTGTTGCAATCCCTCACTCATTCTGAGCCTTAGTTTTCCTGACTTCATCTTTGCAGATTTGGACTGTATGTGGTATTTTTCCTTAGTTATGTGCTTTCTATGCTGGTCCTTTTTGTCTTTCAATTTGTGAGTGAGTATTTTATGGAGTCATGCTGGGATTTCTTCCCCTCCCCATGGTATTGATTATAGCACTGATTGATTATAATGATTGATTATAAAAATGTGACTTTTATAATCTCAATTTCAGAATATCCCAAAATGATGGAAGCTGATTGCTGGAGGACTCTGTGATAGCATATGAAAACAAGTTGGGTGACGTTGGGCCATCACTGTCTCTTGCTCACCCAACTCACCTCACAGGGTTGTTGTTCTGGAAGGTGTGGAAGAAGGTGTGTTCAATATGTTCACCACCTTGATTTACTTGCAAAATAATAAAAGCGGGATACAAATAAAAAAGCCAATTCACCTAAAATGAAAAGTAGTAAAATGATAGCCCACCCAGTATATGCTGAATGCTGACCAGCCATCAAAGTGTTGATTGACCTTCACATGCAATGGAAGCTAGGCATTTCCCTTTGTGATGTTAGCAATGACACAGTCTAATAGCAATGGGTGTTACACTAGTAATAGGGCTAGTGTAACTCCCATTACAAAAATATGATGTGACCATGTTCTGAGTAGCACACCACACCATTGCCTACTCCAGCTATCATTTTCACATCAATGGCAAATAACTTAAGGACAACCAAAGATGACAGGACGCAATTAATGTGGACATGAAAATTATACAGTTGGACCCCATCCAGTTGCTGCATGAAATGGTGTTTATTGATATGAAAAGCAGACTCTGCACCTGTGGGAAAAAGTTATGATGAAGAAGATAAATATAATACACATGAATCAGCAAAGGCAGTTTCAAGAGGAAAAAATGGAGGGAAGAGACAGGGATGTTGAAGCACGAAGTGCTCTTTTTCTAACAGTTCAGTGGGATTGAACTCTATAGATCAGGGTTTTTCAATCTCAGCAACTTTAAGATGAATGGACTTCAGTTCCCAGAATTCTGGGAATTGCAGTCCACCCATCTCAAAATTGCTGGGACTGAGAAACACTGCTGAAGAAATTTCTGAAGACTTTCTTTCCCATTATTTTTGAGACGAAAACTGCAGTAAAATGCCTCTCTTTATATAAACTGAATGATGGCACTTCTTTATGTCACCGCACAGCTTCATAAGACTCTGGTATTGTGATTACAAAAAATATGAACTTGAAGAAAGCACTTTGCATGTGCTATTGACTCTTTGGTTTTTAATTAGTTTCAAGCCCTATTATATCATTTATACTTATGGAAATTATTCTGACTACTCACTCCAGCCTCTTAATCTAGCCCTCAATTCAGCCCATTTTAAGCTAGACTTTTAATTCCCAATTTATTTTGCAATTTGCAACATTACTTATGACTGATGATGTATAGTCCACTTTTCATAAAATTCAAATAATTTAAACAAATCAGTGACACTTAAGAACTGTTATCAGCATCTTGCAAAGTATTCTTTTTCCATTGTGCAAATATTTTCAACTGAGCACACATTTCATCTCTTATCCACTCATGTGTAAATATGCTTTTTGCTTATCAGGGCTATACATACCATTTAAATAAGTTCCCCTTTTTTTTTCAGTGGAGTGATTACTTGCTGTAGGAAATATTTATGTTTCCTCAGGGGACATGTGCTATTGGTACAAAAGGTAATTGAGTGGAAAATAATGACGTGAAAGATGTTTAACTTTCATGCCTCCCTTTTATCCTTCTAAAGTGAAGCTCATGCAAACAATCAATAGTACCGTGGAAGAATCCAAACCATCTTTATTTCATAGTTATATAAAGATACATACGTAAGAGTAGAAGGCAACTAAAAATGGATGGCTTGTACTAACTGCCAAAAATATCCATTCATTCTGATTTTACTTACCAGAGAATTAAATAATAATCTTTTGAGCAACACAATGAATGGAATCAACAATTAATCATAAAATGAATGCCTGCATACCCTGGAGAGTATGATTTCTTTAATTAATTAATTCCCAAGTTATGAAGCTGTATGTTATGAAGGTATATTCAAGTTCAAACAAACTGTATAAGAAACAAGGATCAATGAATTTTTATTTATTTAAAAAATTAATATATCCACTTACCTTAAATGCATACCAGTAATTAAGTGGCAAACTGTGCATAAAAACAATATACTACCCTTCCAACCGATTAAAACAATGTAATTCTTTTAAAAATCCTTTAGGTACTATATGCAGTCCTTCAAAAACAGATACACATATTTTGGATTCCCCTAACATTATGGTCCTAACTCTTGCACAAAATGCTAGATTTGATCAGGCTTCCACAAAGCCAATAAGTTGGGAAATCTGAATCTAAGATGGGAGGTTATTACACAACACAAAACGACAACTGAGAAGGCCTACTTCCTCAATTCACCAGTATTTAAAAGAAGGGACCTGCAGCAAAAGACAAAAAACAAAAAAACCCCCCACACTTCCAATTCCTGAAGGACCTGTGGGTAAATGAAGCCAAATTTTGAATCGGTTTGAAAAATATTGCTGACGAAGTAAATTTAACATATCAGGCATGACATCAGTTATAAGAGATAAAAGAAGTTTCCCTTTTATTTCCAAAAATAATAGAATATACTGAATGGAAATGGGAAGAAAATAATGTGTTGTGCACATATGGTTGTAGGAAAAAAATAACCAGATTGCACTAGAGTAACACTCCATGGAGTGAATTAAAATTACTGATACTTTATTAGCATATATTGTTAATTGCATGTTCAATTACCTCAATTGCCAAATGAACAATTACATGGAGAAGGCTAATAACCATTGCTAGCTATGATTCTAATCACTGCAATCGTTCTACTCTTGGAAGAAAGCTGGGCCACAAGCCTCTAAAAAGGTACTCTTACTATTGATTCATTGTTTTTCTGTATGGAAAAAGTCATCATTTTTTGAGAATTAGCTATCTCCTTCTTCAATGCCTATGATTATGAATCAGAATTTTAGATCAGTCTTGATCTAAAATAGGACATTAGCTAATCCAACATAGTAGTTGGTTGTCAATTTAACGACATTGTTTATTATCTGTGCTGCAATATAAAGCTCATCTCCCTGCCAATGGATTCATATCTTTATAGGAAGATAAACATTATGCTGGGACAATGCTGAAGCTTTGTAAAATCTATGCACAAAATATAGAAGTACAGATTTATTTATATTTATAGGGAAAACCATTACTTTCTTATAAAGAAAATTCTGAAATTGAAGATTTAAAGTGATATATATAGAATACATTATAATATATAAAATGGACTAGTGTGGCTATTTTAGAATAAACCTTTCCTTGAACTCAATACTGCTAGTACTTGCTTAACAATGGTAATTAGAACTGGAATTTCCATCACTTAGTGATGTGGCCTTGAAGTACAACATTACATGACATTGCTTAGTCCATTGTCATTGTTAAGCAAGATCACAGGTCATTAAGTGAGGACTTTCATAGAACTTCCTGGCAGCTTCTCACAAAAAAGTCAACAGGGAAGCCAACAGAAGTCATAAGTTTAGAGTAGCTTGCAAACAGGTCAGTGGGAGGATAAGGTAAAAAGCTGTAAGTAACAATTATTTTCACTGCTAATCACTTTGTGTGTTTTCTCCTTGTCTACCCATTATTTGGTAAAATAAGACTGGGGCCTATGAAAACTTTCCTTACATAGCAATACAAAACTGGCAATTTCTAAGATGCTACAAAAGTATTAACTTACATGTGTGTAAGACTTTAGATGATTACGTACATGTGATTCTTTCAGAGAATAAAAGGAAACAGATGGCAACAGCAAAGAACTGAAATCTAGGACAGGGGGTATTCTGTAACCTTTTATTTCAAGGCAGTTTTAAGTCTGACTGAAATAAGTTCAATATTTCAGTTTATCATTATATCATAAGATCACGATGATCTTATTGGAATGGAATGGAATGGAATGGAATGGAATGGAATGGAGCAGAGGAGAGGAGAGGAGAGGAGAGGAGAGGAGAGGAGAGGAGAGGAGAAGAGAAGAGAAGAGAAGAGAAGAGAAGAGAAGAGAAGAGAAGAGAAGAGTTGGAAGGGAACTTGGAAGTCTTTAGGTTCAACCCCCTGCTTTGGCAGGAAACTCTACACCATTTCAGACAAATGCTTGTCCAATCTCTTCTTAAAACTTCCACTGTTGGAGCATTCACAACTTCTGGAAGCACATTATTCCACTAGTTAATTGTTCTGTCAGGAAATTTCTCCTTAGTTCTAGATTGCTTCTCTCCTTAATTAGTTTCCATCTATTGCTTCTTGTCCTACCCTCAGGTGCTTTGGAGAATAGATTGACCCCCTCTTCTTTGTGGCAACCCCTATCAGAACACTGCTATCATGTCACCCTGAGTCCTTCTTTTCATTAAACTAGACATACCCAATTCCAGCAACCGTTCTTTATATTTTTTAGCCTTGAGTCCCCTAATCATCTTTGTTGCTCTTTTTTGCACTCTTTCTAGTCTCAACATCGTGGTGACCAAAACTGGATGCAGTATTCCAAATGTGGCCTTACCAAGGCATTATAAAGTGGTATTAACACTTCATGTGGTAAATTATCAACATCATTATACAAGATTTGTAGTAGTAATTTTAACATGTCACAAAAGAAATTTAAAACAATCAAGCAAATAGTGAGTCATTTATGGTCTTGTGGAAAACAGGAATATTTTAATTTGAAGGAATACTGAACATATCTGGAAAAGGTGGAAGTAAACTGTGTTGTAATAAATTTTGAGCATAGCAAATGCAAAACATTAAGATTTGTAATTTGTCTTCAGATAACTGAAGCAGAATCAAGAATAGTCGTAAATTAAATCTGGATCGAATGGTCAAGCCAGTGGAAATTCAGTCTAAATTTAGGAAGAACTGAAAACAAAAAGGGCACTAATCCCTCCTGTTTGTATTGCAAGTGAATGGATCTTTCATTTTCAAGTGTTGCTCCTTTTTTGATTATCACACTTTCCAGAGTACTGCATAAAAAAAGCTTTTTAAGGGATTGACAAATAGGATGGTCAGGTCATACTCTATTATGTCCACCCGAAAAGAGACAACCCACTGCCTCTTTTTTTAGCACTATAGCACTTTGTAGCACTAATATTATTACAAAGCTAAAAAGTTTGGAGACATTAGGAAGACAAATAAATGCAGGGCAAAAGTACTTCTAAAACACAGAAACAGCCAGCCTTGGGGTAAACAGAATCTTATCAGTAATAACAGCACAAGCAAAGGCAGGATCACAGAGGGAAACAAAAATAGCAAGCCTACCATATAAAGGTGGCATTAGTGAAAACATAAATTCCTGTCAGAATAATAGACTAAAAATATATGGGCTTTGTTGATTTTTTTCATAACTTTGAGGAGAAAAGTATGTCTCAAGGTAAAGATACGTTTACACTGGCATAAATAGCATTGCACCATAAAAAAAACTTTAGCGAGTAGCAAATATCATTTTATTAGTTCTGATTGTTTGCTATGCTGGGAAAGAATTCTCAACAATGTTGCTCTTTTGACATTTTTGCATTGGAAATGAAATAAATACCAAATCTGCTATCCATGCTCAGTCTTAGAACTCATTTCATTCTTGGAATTGGAGTGGGAACAAAGTGCTTCTCTTTGTGATACATTCTTTGAATTGGACTACTTTATTTAACTTCTGATTCCCTTGGCAGTATTCAATAATATCCTGCTTGCTCATGTCCTGTTTATGCTACAGCCACTGTGTGGGTCCTTTCCTGTGCCTATGATGTGGGTGGCCTTGGCCACTGTACCATAAATAAAATGGTTAAGTACTATAGCTTAAAGGTATAGTCACATAGTCTATCATAAAATACAGTGAAAATGACCAGTGAGCAGGTTGACTTTTGCTGCCTCAAAAATACAATATAATGCACTTGACAGAAAACATGCAAAGAACGTCATTAACCAATCAATGCCCACGTTCTTTTCTACTGCTGGATTAATAGTAGAAGTCAAACAGTAAAAACACAATGAACATCATTCTATCCACTGAACAGTCATGGTAATGGATTAAAAATTTCTTATTTTTGACCATTGAATAGTCTCAAAATTGTTATGCAAAAAAATAAAATAAAAATAGAAAGAGGTTTGGCTGCAAAAAATAAGATCAAAACAAACAAAATATGAGCAAAACTTCAAAAGCTTCTTGGTTACTTTGCCACCATTCCTGTGTTGAATTTAAAGGCCTTTGAAACTTGTAAAGATGTAATAGTAACATTTCAACTATTTTACAACCACGTATAGATGTGATCATGATGATATGATATGGTTGCATGATATGGTTGCTGAATTTGGGGAGCAGAGAATTTATATAAAGTATACCGAAAGAGGGAAAAGTTGATAGCTGTCTATAATCCAGGGGGCAGGATGCAGGCTAAGAAAAAAGTTCTTGTCCATGACAAAACTGATCTCTTGAAAGATTGCATCAGCTATCAGATTTGCTATGGTTTGTAATAAACCAGAGAAGAGACAAAAGTCAAGTCAGCAGTCCCCTGAATATTAATATTGCAAGATTGATCAAGTCCAGATTCAATCTCAAAGTGGTGAAACTACTTCTATTGAAAGGCTTGTCATTTATTTGTCAAAATGTACTTGCAGCTTCAGAGGTCTATGCTGATAGAAGAATGCATATTCTTGTTGGATCAGGCCAAGGCCATTTTCATCCAGTTTTTAGTTTCTCAGTGGTCAAAGCAATTTCTCAATTGCTGAGAAAGAAGATGCAGAGACAAACTCTTCATTGTTGCTTCCCTGAAACGGATATTTGGAGGCACTTTCTACGCAACATGAAGATTAACACTGAATTTTAAAGGCTAGTAGAATTCAACAGCTCAATCTTTCATAAATTTATACAATTTGTCCAAGAAATGAACATGGTCAAAAAGGAGTTTCAAAAAAGATTATTCAATCCTGGAAAGAGAACAGGAGGAAGAAACTCAAATAAACTTCACCTTCATTTTGCTTGGTATAAAATGGAGTAGAGACTACCATTAACAGTTTTTTAAGATTCTGTTATTCTACCCTGTAACAATGAACAACATTCCCTTAATCCCTATTGTGCTTGGTTTTTTGTTTCACCTACTTTGAAGAGTTGACAAATAGTACTCCAGCTTTATTTTCAACCCCCTTTCTAATGATACCTAGCATGGAATTTGCCCTTTTCACAGCTGCCACACACTGACTCAACATCTTCATCTTCCCTTTGACCCAAAGACCTTTTTTCTGATTAGTTGCAGACAACTAAAAGTGTGTGTGTGTGTGTGTGTGTGTGTGTAGGAACTTTAAACCCATATATGCATCACTTTGTAATTATTTAAAGTTATTCATACTGTATGTCCTGTTTGGTTCAACATCCATCAAATTTGAAGAGATTCCTAGCGCTCTTAGCAGTTTTAGTTTTCACCAAAACCAGAGTTGTCATAAAATAGTAAAAAAATGCTTTATGCAACTCCAATGAATAAAGGTTAAGTTTCCTTTTTCAACAAGCTTAATTATTGTTCTCCAAGGAGATCTCCTTTTTTTTTTGCTAGGCTTCTTGTATGACAAGGTTAGTGCATATAACACTTCTGCTGCCTGAGTTGCATTGGGTGCTGATTTGCTTCCAAGTCCAATTCAAGGTATTAGTTATGACTTTTAAAACCCTACATGGCATGGGGTCTGACAACTTGCAAAAACAGCTTTGCCCCATTATATGAGCTGGCTAGTGCCTTAAAGCCCATACCCCACCCTTTTAATCTTGAACTTGAATTATTTTATTCCTATTTTTAATTGCTTTTAATATAATATTTTATACAGCTTTTATGTTTATAGAATAGAATAGAATTTTTTATTGGCCAAGTGTGATTGGACACACAAGGAATTTGTCTTGGTGCATATGCTCTCAGTGTACATAAAAGAAAAGATACGTTCATCAAGAATCTAAAGTACAACACTTAATGATAGTCATAGGGTACAAATGAGCAATCAGGAAACAATATCAATATAAATCGTAAGGATACAAGCAACAAAGTTATAGTCATAAGTGGAAGAAGATGGGAACGATGAGAAGAGTAATAGTAGTGCAGATTTACTAAATAGTTTGACAGTGTTGAGGGAATTATTTGTTTAGAAGAGTCATTGTGTTCAGGAAAAAATGTTCTTGTGTCTAGTTGTTCTTGTGTGCAGTGCTCTATAGCGTCATTTTGAGGGTAGAAGTTGAAACAGTTTATGTACAGGATGTGAGGGGTCTGTAAATATTTTCACAGCCCTCTGTGAAAATCTATATGCATCTATATATTTATATCTATTAATCAAGCATCCAGAGTTACTCTATGAGGGAGATGAGCATTTTTTAAATATAATATATAAAAATGTGAGTAACTGAGTAAATGGAAATCTTAAGGTGGTAAAAGGACAGTATGTGAATAGTCTACTACTGGTATGATGTCAGGTAATATTTGTCAGTAAGAGAGGCAAAGAAAGCAAAGAGTTCAGATATGAAAAAAGATGTGTCAAAATGACATTTTGGAAGAGTTCAGAGACATTTTTATGTTAAAAT
The DNA here is from genome assembly GCA_022577455.1 of Arizona elegans. NCBI lineage: Eukaryota > Metazoa > Chordata > Lepidosauria > Squamata > Colubridae > Arizona > Arizona elegans. Next base: position 42,365,133 of record JAKOOJ010000002.1, read on the forward strand.
ACATATCTTTAGGTATACAGACACATATAGTATAATTTGTTTTTGACTGTGGCTTGATCACATCAGTGGAATATACAGTATATCATTGGATTTATTACATAAATTACAAATGTAAAACAATAGTTGTGTCATTTGATTTTATTTCCCAATGGAGAAACATCTCTTAAATCCTGGCCAAAATCTCAATCACAACATATCAATTTACATAATTAATTCTCTTTTCTGAAATGCTTTTACTTTAAAAAAAAAAAAGTTAACCTTGTCGTGTTTTCAGTATCTGAAAAGTTTTACTAGATTGTGTAAGTTTGTTGATCCAAAAGCATTTCAGTGCTTAGTGAGTTAAAACATATTTTAGAATGATCACAATTACTTGGATGATTGGTATATACATGGATTTAACATAAGCTCTTAAATAGCCTAAAAACAATTCCTATGCTACTAGCCAGACTTGTCATTGCGCCATTATATTTTCTTGCCTGTTGCTATTTTACATTTCCTCTATGCTGCGTGCCTCAGAGCAGCACAGGGCCAGAACACAATGGGGAGGTATATTCAGGCTCAGCTGTCAAACATGGAAGGTGGGGGAGGGAAAGAGGGAAAGGGAACGATTTTATGAATTGCACAGCAAGTGAGAGTGGATTTATTATCACACATGAAACTTGGGTATTGCTTTTAGGCTTTTTCATTTTTATTTATGATCAAACTGCCTCATTATTTTTCTGATGGCGGGAGGATGAGCCCTGAGACTGAGTTCTCTAGTTGCCATTGTTGACAGTGCAGCTGAGGCTCTGGTGTGATGCACTAAATGAGAAAGCTAATGAGACACTTTTGTGAGCTCTGGTTTTCACAAACACACCCTTTCTCCTCCAGCTGAAACAGCTTCCTGCCAGGAACACAAATCCTGATCGGGCTCCTCTGCAAACAAAGCAGCTGTGGGGAAAAGGAAATGCACTGAGTTTCCTCTAGGGCTCCTAAACAGAATGACAAAAAGGAAAGGCACTAGACTCAAATAAAGAAAGACGAATGGGCAGTAGAAAATGGTAATTCCTGCCCCCTCTGAATATATATATATCATTTATGTCTCTCTTTTTCTGTGAAGGTAACCCATGAGCAACTAGGTTCTGTGTTAAATGTATAACATATCCTGAGATCATCCAAAATTGGGAAACGGGAAAAAGATAGCTTCAGATTTGAGAATACAGTACAGCCACATGTTGAGTGTTGAGCCACATGTTATATATCAGGTGGGGTTTGTTGTTGTTTTTTTTGGAAGGGTAATACTGTATACCATCAATTTTTCATTGAAGACAGTGCAACAGATTTTGATTATAGGGAGAGACATATAAAGTTAATGACCCAGCACTTGCTTGTAAGATTGTTTTGTTAGATTTATATCTCACCTTTCATTCAGGAACTCAATGAGACAGATGCAGCATTCTCTCATCCCATTTTTATGCATAATAACTTTGTAAAATTTGGGCTGAGCTTCTATGGTTAGGAGTGGACTTGAAGCCAGGTGTTTCTCATGTCAGTCCTAGCAACAACTTAACCAATACCCTTCATTTCTGCATACAATCTAAGGATTGATCACCGGAGGAAAAGCAATGTTTTCATCTGATTCCTTATTTTGCTTTGAACAGCACAAAGGTGAGGATTGAGTTAAATCAACCATCCCTACAATGCCACTTAGAGATACAGTAAACCAAAGGAGGTAGTCTTTGTCAACTTTTATATTCTGTGGAGCAAGAAGTGGGCATTGGTGCTCTACCTACTCACATATCCCTTACCACTGAGTAATCCAGGAGAGAAACTGATCCCTAAGTGAGGAAGAAAAAGAAGGCATTTGATTATCCTTGTGTGCACAGCTGTACTTTATTTGTACAATTTTACCACTTAGCCTGAGGAACAATCCCTCCAACCAGATTTTCAAAGCCGAGATAGGAATTTACAGGCCTAAAGCCACATGTCCCCTCAGTCTTATTTCAGAAGCCTCTGCAAGCAAGCAACTCAGAGCTCTGGTAAAAGCTATGTGTCTAATCCCTGGCAACCTGCTATGTAGGATGTAGAAAAAGAGAAAGCAGGGGTACGGAAAAGAGGAAAAAATGTAAATATAATAGGACTGCCTATGTTTGGCTAACATGCAACCTACCTACCTACCTACCTACCAAGTGTTTTGGTTTCATCCATGACTGGCATACTGCTACCACATGAGATTCCACCTCCCACAGTCTATAGGGAAAGATGAAATGGTTTCCATGACAAAACTTTCTGTCTGTAAAGTTCAGGCTCGCTTCCAGAAGTTGTGATTTCTCCAACACTGGAAGTTTTTAAGAAGAGATTGGACAGCCATTTGTCTGAAATGGTATAGGGTTTCCGTTGGACTAGAAGACCTCCAATGTCCCTTCCAACTCTGTTATTCTATTCTAGTCTCAAGAGCACAAAGTGCAAATGCAGCCATTCATGACACTTGCTTCTTCGCAAGCAGCAGAGCACAGGAGAATTTGTATTTAGCCATTTTTTTTCCCTACAACTTTTCTCCAGTTACTACATAGCAAGATGGCTATGACAGAGTGGCTGAGATAGTACTAGTTATTATTTATCATTTGACAATGTCACCTTACAAATCATAGCTGTACATCACCTACTTTCCCTGGAAAATGAACGGAATTTCTGCATTGTCTTCCTTCATTTGATGTCATCCAGAATTCCCAGCCATAAAGACTGAGCTATCTGGAAAGGATCAGGTTGAGAAAGAAGAAATATATAGATTCTTATAGATGGGGGAAGTTCGAAGTCTGGACTGGTGTTGATGCAGTTGATGTTTACTTAGTCCTGGAGAGAGAACAAGATTATTTTAAAGATTATATCAAACCTCTGTACAGCGCCAAGGGCTTCATTATATATCTTTAAAGATATATATCTTTGTCTCTGGTTTTAAACAAGAAAATGTGACTCTGGACTATAGTGACTCCAGTTTGGATTGAATTTATTTCATATAAATTTGGTTCTTATTTAGTGTTTTATATAAGTCTAGAGAATTTGCCTTTTAAAAAAAAATATTTTACTGGTGGGTGTTTCCACTGAAATTTAGAAATTTGCACTACATACCCAAACGGAGCCAGTTTGCTGTAGTGGTTAAGGTAGTAGGCTAAAAACTGGGAGTTTTAGTCCCACCACAGGCATGAGGCCAGCTGGGTAACTTTAGGCTGGTCACGTTCCCTCAGTCCTAGGAAGGAGGCAATGGCAAGCACTTCTGAAAAGTGCAGGGACTAGTCCAGACAGTTGCCAGGAGTCCAGACTTTCTCAAAGGAAAAAATAGAATTGCATACTGTAGTTTAATTTCCCATAGTTCATGTATATGGAAGTCTGTGATCGTTATGTTTTAAGTCAACCCTGCCTTCTGTTGATTAATGAAGTTCATGCAGTTTCCTGAGAACATTTTTGGACCTTCTCCTTGGAGCTGCCCAATACTTTTTCCAGTTATGTCCTGAACCATGTCCATACTCCTCACAAATCTTAAAGTACACCCCTTTTGCAATGTATATGCTTTCATGAATGAATTTAAATAAATGAGGCGTGTTTGATGCTTTCTGAGCTTGTTTTATTGCAGACGTTTCATTACCCAAACTAGGTAACATCAGTGCTTAAATAAATGTTAGAAAGTTGTTTTTATATCATAAAATCACATATAACATCAGAATTTCCTTATATTTCATTACTTATTCCTGATTTATTAGAGAAGTTGAGAGTCTAGAACAGGGATGTCAAACTCAATTTCATTGAGGGCTGCATTAGGGTTCTGTTTGACCTCTGGGGGCCGGGGTGGGCATGGCCAGCTGAACTTCACTTGTGTTGGGGGTGCCTTTGGAGGCCCGAGTGCTCTACCTGTGAAAACTGGTTCCCAAGCTCCATTTTTGGCTGTGACAGTCTCCTGCAACCTTCTGCCCATGAAATTGGAGCTCAGAAGGGCCACATGCAGCCCTCCCAAGCTCCATTTTCATTTGCAGAAGCATTGCAGGCCGGTCCTTCGCTATTTCCCACGGGCCAGATCTAAGCACCCTGAAGGCCAAGTTCGGCCTGTGGATTTTGAGTTTCACACTCCTGGTCTAGAAAGAGTACAGAGAAGAGCAACAAAGATGATTAGGGGACTGGAAGCTAAAACATATGACAAATGTTGGAGGAACTGGGTATGTCTAATTTAATGAAAAGAACACGATAGCAGTATTTCAATATCTAAGGGGCTGCCACAAAGAAGAAAGGGTCAACCTATTCTCCAAAGCATCCGAAGGCAGGACAAAAAGTAATGGATGGAAACTAATCAAGGAAAGAACCAACCTAGAACTAAGGAGACATTACCTGACAGAACAATTAATAAAACTTGCCTCTAGAAGTTGTGAGTATTCCAACACTGGAGGTTTTTAAATAAAGTTGGACAATCACTTGTTTGAAATGGTTTGCGTTTCCTGCCTGAGCAGGGAGTTGGGACTAGAAGACCTCCAAGGTCCTTTCTAACTCAGTCATTCTGTTAATCTGTAATCTGACATGTGGAGTTTAGACTAACATCCCATAATAAGCATGGGGTGTGCTTAATTAGCCATCTGGGTTTGTTTTTAATATGACAAGGGGGAACTTTTTAATTCTGGGCCTTTGAGGGGGAAATTTGACTATCCCCTAAGCAAAATGCAGCATTACCTTTCCTTCTTCCAGTTTGGACCTACTAGCAAAATTCTTCAGCACAATTGCAAATCCACAATCTGCCAGGTAAACTAACACTTCCTATAACTGAAATATTTGTGGTCAGCCTCTTTAGTTTTTGGTATTTTAAGTGAAATATCTTTTGGTAAGGGACAAAGTAGGAGTTCGCTAACTGCAGATTCCAACAATGCCTTTATCAAGCAAAAGCATAGACAAATTAAGATGGACTTGCTCTGACGCTAGCTAATTCATGGCACACTTGCAAAAAAATACCCCCACCCTTAATATTTTGCTTAATTAATTAATAGGCCAGATCCTCAAAAGAAAGCTGCTGCTTTAAACAAAAATACGGACCCACAAGATATATTCTGAGCTTGCACACGGAACGGTTTCCTCTTAAAGGCTACAAAAAGGCTGCAACTACCACAGAGTTAACACAGCTGTTCCAAGTTCTGTATTGAGGTATTCCCACCATTTTCAGTCTCCTGGGGTCAAGACTGTAAAAGAGGCCGAATCATTTTGTTTTGTTGATTGCATTTTCGAGCCTCTGAAAACACTGCAACAGTAAAAAGGTCAGCGGTCACGTGAGGTTGCACCAGACTCACAAAATGAAGTCTTGAAATAATTTCAGGTACTGTCTCTAAGGTAGGAAGACTAGGACTGATCTGTCCGGCTACGCTGCGGCATTACACAAACTTGCTATAGTTTATTCTAGGCACGGGACACCCTCTTTCCTGCTATTTCTATGGGCAGTTCCTATTTTATTGCCTTTTTTCTCCCTCGCTCGCAGTTTTCTTGCTTGAGTCCGCGCTTCTTACCGAAGCTCTTACTGAGGGAAGCGGCATTTGGCGAGCACGCCCGTCCCGTTACGGTAGCTCTTGTTTCCCTCCTTGCCTTTCCGCCGCCGAGAAACAGCAGCGTCTTTTTTCCGAGTCGCCAGCCAGGCCGGCGGCTGCCAGTGGTTGCTTGCTTCTGTCGCTGCCACTCGCCCTCTAGCGGGGGAAGGCGGCGCTGTCGGCGGCTGGGCGTGACTTGGCAAGCTTGCTCTCCGCTGCCTGCTCGCCTGCCTGCCGGGAGGACCGCGAGTCAGTGCTGGGACTCGAGAGCGGCGAGAAGCGAGTTGGTTGCGAAGACGGCGCGGCGCGCTTAGCTGAGAGGCTGCCGGGCTGGAGCGGCGCAACAGGAAGCGCCGGCTGAGTGGAGTTGCCCGGCCGCCGGCGGGACTGCTGGGCGGCGCGAGGAGTAAACGGAGAGGGTCTTGCAGCCCCCTCTGCGAAAGGCGGGCGCCGTCCAAAAGGGGCCACGGAGGCGGCTGTGGCGCCTCTTCTAGCCTCTCCCCCGAGCTGGGAGGGCCGGAGAGAGCTCTTTCTACGAGGAAAGGAAATATGGGGAAAGTTGAAACTTGCCTCCTGACTTTGGCTGGACTTTTTCTGGCAACGGGAGCAGAGACGGTCACAGGTAAGACACACACAGCCTCCCCCCCTCCCACACCTCTCTTCCCGGGCGAGCAAAAAACCCCGAAGTCTGGGCTCTTGGAGCAAGGTGTGTGGATGGGCAGCCCCTCCCGGGTGGGCTACCGTCGGTATTGGAAAATGTGTTTTCACTCGTCGGGGTGTGACCTCTGGAGCGGCTGCCAACATGGAAAAAAATATAGCCGGGGGAGGAGGGGGGAAAAGGAGAGAGATGCCTGGAAGCGAGCAGGGAAGTTCCAGGCGAGGCGGGAGGGGAACCCGTTAAGTCTGGCTGCCTGGTGCAAAAGTGCAAAAGGAAGGGGGAGAGACTTGGATCGCGTCTGACACGTTTGAGCCAGCCTGGAAGAGGCGAAGAGCGAATCCTTCTCAGCCGGGAGGCGAGCTTTAAGGGCGGTTTAAATCCAGAGCTTTAGAAACTTTCGGCTGGTGGCCAGCGGCTTTGAGGGCGGTGGCAGGGGAGGTTGACCAATTCCGAATTCCTTTTCTTTTCGGGACGCTCCGTCCGGGCAGGGCTGGCGAGGAGATGGATGTTTATTTACCACTGCACGCTCTCTGCTGGGTGGGCTTCTGGCGAGCGACCGGCAGTGGAGCGGAAAGCCTCCGTTGCTCGGAAAGCATCGAGGCGCCCGCTGGACCTGGCCAAGCTTACACAGACGCCGGATTGTGTGTTTAAACCCTTTGACAGCAATCGATAACATGGCTGGAGATGCAGAAAGGGATGCATCTCCGGAGTTGCATCGAAAGTGACAGTAACAGAGTTGGAAATGTGGCTCTTCCAGAAGTTGATAAGGACCGTTTGGGAAGGCAAATTTGGCTCCTCTAGAAGTTGATGTTTGTGACAACTTGTGGACAGCATAAGGGAGGGTGGCATGTGTCCTTTGTTTCTTTCTCCTCCCTTCTACCAGGATTTAGCATCTACCGATTGATGACAGCAATATTGGATCAAGGCATAACTTTTCTTGTAAATAAAATCAACCTGGCAGCTTTTTATTTTGGCAACAGTCTCTTTGCTCTGCCTTTCTTCTCTGTTCTGGATCTCCTCTGCCACTATGTATAGCAAAGCAACAAGGGTAAATGACATGTGTTTATGTTTGTAGTGCACAACCTCCTAATTTTGGCCTGTTATTGGATTGCGAAACAAGACATAGCTGGAAGGAATGAGTAACCTCAGACTGTTTTGCTTTCCACACAAAGCTTGAACTGTAAAAACCTATGGCAGAAATTGAAGACATCTGGGTTTCATGTTGTGTGTCCTTTGATCAGAAGCGGAAGTAGGACTAGGATTTTGCTTTGCCTTTATTGCAGCACTAACTTGGTCTTATAACTAAACGTTGGGTTTTAAAAATGTACACTTATTTCTGTTGAAGTATTCTGGTTTAATCAAATATTTTAAATGCCTCAAAATTCCTCAAAATTCTTCTCTCCCTCTGTACTTAAGTCAGGAGGTTCATAGGTGCAAAAAGTGTTCCAGAGTTTGCCTCTGTAAGAAAAATAGAATTGAGGAAAAGCTCCCCCTGGTTCCCTCTGTGGTTTGAGTGATCTTATGCATAGCTGTGAATTATGTTCAGTGTTTCTATTACTGGAAGTCTTCAAATCCGTGCTTTAATTAGCTCTTGCGTTATTCAGATATAGCTATACCTCACTGCCTAGCTATATAATTTTCTTGACTGTCTGTCAAAACTGTTGAGAAAAATGATTATTTCTGTTGGATGTTCAGAGCTATGTGTAAGTGCCAGCCATACTGCTGTCCTTACTTTAATAACAATATTGTTTTAGTACATGTCTTTAATGTTTGATATGGTATAAACTGATTTTCATAGGTGACAATACAGATATTTTTGCAAGTTCATGACTTTTGAACCAGTTACATATGTTGGAAGTGGACAGTTCTATGCTAAGTTGGTTGTTCCTACAACTATCTGGGTCAATCTTTCTACAAGATTGAAGGTACCAGATATATCGCTATTGACTGTTTGTTCTAACTTACTGGAAAATGAAAGGGTAAATACAACAATACTTTTAATAAATACATTCATTGTAGAATTAAATCTTTTGTGGTAGACATGTAGATAATTATATCCCTCTAAAAGTATCATGCATTTTGATATTCAAATAATAAAATTTCAAAATCAGAAAACGGATTTAAAAATGTTTAATTTTCTTTTTAATACTGTATATTGAATTTTAATTAGAATTCTCATTATTATATCCATTAGTCTATATAGTATAACTTTTTAAGAGAAATTGTGATCAGGGAAAAAAGTGATATGGTAAAAGACTGCTTTAAAGTTTCTGTTTCTAAACTTTCAAGAAATTCTTGAAAAACAGATCAACAATAAAAGCATTGAGTTTTTAATGTGAAATTATTCATTGACAAATTTTGTATTCAAGCCCCTGATATTTAAGATAGTAATGAGAATTGATTGCAAGGTCGAAGATTTTGTAAAAGCTAATGCTTTAAAATTATTGAAATACATTTTTCATTTTCATCGGAAAAAGGAGTTTTGTTTCTTTGTTTAAGACTTTAGATGCCTATGGAATTTCAATATAATTAATTGGCTAACCTGTCCAAATAAATTTGCATAACTTTATGCAAACTTATTTTATATTAATTATTGAAAAATGGCTATTGAATAATTTCTGAAAATATAATATTATTTTTAGCATGTAGTTTTGTAGTCTGTCCAATTGGTTAGCTATGCCCCAAAGAAGACATAATTTGGAGAACTGAAGACAGTCTTGTGATGATCTCTCATAATCATGCAATATCAAGAAAGATGCGATTGAATTTAAAAATCAGATTATATGTATAAAATACTTTTTTAAAAAATCTACATACCAAGCAGTATTTAGAAACTTGCTTCTTATTATAAAAAATGCTTGTACTAGAAGCAGAAAAGCCTGTTATTTGACTGCACAATTACTTTAGAAGTGGCAAACAACTAATGCTTCAGTCCTGAAGCCATTTATTCAAAAGAGTTAGGATAGCATGTTCACATTCTAATTGTGCTGTCACAATTTGCTCTGTTTGCTGCCACAGCATCAGAACTGGATTTTTATTTTTGTTTAATTATGTATTCATAGGCTTTTACTAATAGGTTTGAAATAATGTGAAAGGTAAAAAAAAAAGTAATGAGGAAACAGTTTAAGGCCTTAATTTATTACCTGTAATGGCTTTAATTTCTTACAAGGTATATTCATTTCTTTCTGTTATTTTGTTTTAAACTGAAAAGTAGAGTAAAATCGACTACATTATAAAGCAATATCTGTAAAGAAGTAATCGTGATTGAAAAAATAAATAAGCATTTCAAAGTCATACTAGTAGTGTTAATAGCTTAAGTAAATACATTAAAATTAAGAGCAATATTGTAATACTGTTGAATAAATACTTGCAACAGCCAAGCTATAGTTATTAAAATATTGTATTGTTGTTATCCATGATTTGTTGTTAAATGGAATACATTGATGTGTATAAAAATTTTGATCCTGCATTCCTACATTTGAGTTATTCAGAAGTTTTATTGGATCAAAAATGACAGAATTTTGACACATTGACAGATGTTACAAAAGCTCTATGGACACATCTGTATCACGGGAGATAACAAAAATAATGCCATCTGTACCAGCATCTTATGGAATAGCAGCTTTATTCCCAATGAAATATGTTTCTCTATGTTAAAATTTTTTATTAAATAGTGCTCCCATGTATTTGGGTTGAAGCATATAGACCCTTATTTAAATGTAACATTCAGACAACAGACCCTAGGCACTATAAGAGATATTGTCTAACTGTATACTAATGTATACTATGCTCAGCTTAAATTGTATTGAGAAAATTATTGCCTGTATCTGCTATGCATCTGTACATGGAAATTTATTTCTCTATATTTGACTAATAATTTAACTCTTCTATTGGATTGGTCAAGTGACCTCACAGGAAAGCATGTTGTAGACCAATGGTTGTCCCTTAACTATAGAGTACTATAGAGAACCTGGAATACCCTAGTACAAGTCCACTCATTCCATGTAAACTTACTGGATGACTTTGGACCAAAACCCAACCTACATCAGAGTATTCTTATTATGGAACAACATGAATAGAGATCATCATAAAAACTGTCTTGAGGTCCTAGAGAAAAGTTGGATTACATGTGTTACAATTCAGAATAATATATTTCATCCATGGCATGAGATTTGCCATGGTCCACATAGGTGTGTAACATACTTCCATCAGTTTCTTTTGTGATTGTTTCTAAGTGGTGTGAGAAACTAAGATCCAAGTCCAAAGTCTTCTGCGGGCATTATGTTGCTGCAAAATCCTAAAAATGGCAAATACAGGTTTTCCTTTATTTTTATGCAGCCATAAGGAACTTCTTATTTACACTTTGCCTTAGATGTAGAATTCCAGTGATATGAGTTTCAACCAACTTTTTGTTTTCATAATACTTTGTTTCTTGCCTATGACTGTTGTTAGGTGATGGTGCTAATGTGGAAACTATATCAGACTTGTCTTGTGTTACTTATTAAAAAACTAAGGTTTTCTGTTCAGTCACTGATTAAAATGACACTATTATTATGATAATATAGAAGAGAGAAAATATACCCTACAGCCTGTCACAAAGATGTAATTACACTGAAGAATTCCTATAATGCATCTTTGGTCTCACAGTTTACCTATCAGATTGTGTGTAAGAAAAAGTACAGCAAAATATTTATTCTTTTAAAGCATTATCTGTTGATGACATCTTTTAGAATGACAACTGAAAAGTCTGAGTTCACTACATAGTTATAGAACATTTGTATACTCAGCTTTTAGAATCATGTAATAATTGAGAATAGAGAGAATACAAAATATCCCGTGTATTCTTTGTCTGAGAAAATGTTCCAGCCACTTTTGATGTGTGCACAGATGACTTTCCCATTGGGAACTGAACTGAGATAAATTAACAAACTTGCCAAAATAACTGACCTTCAAGCAAATCAGATGCTGCAGTTCTTAAAAGAAACTGCTGCATTCTTGATCAGTATTCAGCATGTTTTGATTTGGCCATATCTCTGCATAGCCCATTATTAGTTGAATATTAAAAATTTATTTAATTAACCTATTCTATCATTCTTATAGTTATATTACTTCCATTTAAAAGGCTATATTAAAAAAAATAAGCTCGAGAATGTTAATTAAGTACTTACAATTTCTACAAAGTTAAGTTGGACTTAAACAATGTTCAGCAACTTTGTACATTTCAAATGTATTGGAATGGCAATTTCTGGCATCACTGGAGTCATGCTCACTGGGAATTGTGGAAGATGCAGAGCCAACATATCTGGAGATTGTCACATTGTGGAAAGCTGAACCAGAGTTTCTTAAAGGAAAGCTCCCTGTGCCAAAGTACTTTAGGTAGCTCAGGGGTTGAATGAAAACAGAAAACATAAAATAAGAACAGGTACAATCATCCTGGACAAATTTCAATAAACTTAAATAAGTTATTTGGACATTTATTTAAATTTAAATTATCAATGAATTTCTGGCACAGTTATAATTAAAACAACTTAAACATTACTACACTTCTGTATATAACTACTTTGCCCACAAATGACATAAAATAGAAACAATAAAGGGTACATTATACAACTTTTCAATGTGTACTATTTAATTCAATAGCAGTTTCTCAGTACAGGTGTGTTTTAGTAAGTAATGCCAACGTATTATTCTGAATATTATCTGTAAATTTTGTGTTCTTCCCAATTTCCTTTTACATGTGTTTTTCTTATCTAAGTTTGTCTGTCAAAGGAATGAAATATTTCAGTGACAAGATTTTGTTTGCTGTGATCTACTGCTGATCACTAGGTGTAGCTGCATTTCCAATCCATTTTCCTAAACCAGGATTCTAGGTTGGATTGACTGAATTTTTGTGTATTTTAAGCTTAAGAGATCAAAAGGTTTTAAATGAATAAGTAATTTTAAATGATGATGTGCACCTTTTGGAAAGAAAATAAAATGAATAAGGACTGATAGTTTTGCTAATAGTTTTAACACAGAGAGAGAAAAATAGATTCCAGTAAAAAATGTACATTTTTGGTGAAATAGTATTATAATATCCCATTGTACATGCATTTCTGCATCCTTCAATGTCATGTGCTAAAATTGTAGCACTAAATATTTTACCAAAACATATGCCATTCAAAATTGCTATATACAAGGCCAGAATAAAAGCAAATTTTAATGTTGCTTGAGATAATTTATTAGAAAAATATCTATCTATGACAACGTTATTGTACCATCCCAAAGCTCTTTGGATCGTTGTTCTTTTAATATTATGTTCTTTTTTTTTTTTACGCTGAATAATAAACTCATGATCTGAAGAAAAAAAAAAGTATTTATTCAATTTTTATCCTGACTTTATTACTTTATAAGTAATTCGGGGGAGGGGGGGGCGAACATACATTTCTTTCCTCCTATTTTCTCCCCATGACAACAATCCTGTGAGGTGATTTGGGCTGAGAGAGAGTGACTAGCCCAAAGTCATCCAGCCAGCTTTCATGTCTAAGGCAGGACTAGAATTTACGGTCTCTTGATTTATAGGCCAGTCCCTTACCACTATGCCAGACTGGCTGTCCTCAATAACTTAGTCAATAGTACTACCTCAGTTTCTGTACTTCAGAAAAAAAATAAAAATAAAAAAATAAAAAAAAATGCATGGGTTCAAACCAATCTTGTGTACCTTCAAAATAAATGGATGGAAATCAAGTACAGTGTTGTAGGACTATTACTAATTTGAAGATATAGCTGCCTTTTGAATATATATATAAAATAAATTATATTCAGTTTTAACATTGCGTTGTCAAAGTTGTAGTATCAGCAATGTAATATCCATAGAACATTTGAAATATATTTAAAACACATGATTACCTAGTTCTACAAAAGCTCTATAAAAGTTCCCAGTGACGTTGCAACCACAGTTGGTTTGCCCTGTGGTGTTAATCAGGAATTCCAAAATTTGAGTGACAATTAGAATAATCCTAGGAGTGTAACTGTCTTTAGAAAGGATATTCAAATCAATTTGATGAAATTGACAACTGGTCTGTAGTAATTATCTCAGAGAGTTGGAAGGTGTGCTAGTTATTGCAATCGAAGTTTAACTTCAAATAAACATACAGAAATACTATAAAACTTCAAGCACTGAAGTTTTCACATGGTTACTATAGCCTAATGTTGTTTTATGAGTAAACATTAGCCTTATAGAACATGGTAGTTTCTTTTTGTTTTGAATATCTTAATGAGATTTATAATTAAGTAGCTAGTGAAATATGGTTAGGATCCAATATACAGTACGATGATATATCAATTTATTTTTATTTATTATTTATTTAAACCACCTTTATTGTTTTTATAAATAAGATGACGAACATATCCAACAGATCTTCCCTCTCCTATTTTCCCCACAACAACAACCGTGTTAGGTGGGTCGGGCTGAGAGAGAATGATTGGTCCAAAGTCACCCAGCTGGCTATCATGGCTAAGGCAGAACCTGAACTCACGGTCTTCTGCTCTCTAGCCTGGTGCCTTAACAATTAAACCAAACTGGCATACTTCTAATAAAATTGTTCTCATTTCCTGCATATGGTCGGATTTTGTGTAGCTCTTTTATTTCTTTGTTTATTATACGATACTTATGTATCAATTGACTGTTGTAAATTTTTTACAAAAGATTGTCATTCATCTTATCAGTGGGAATTACATGGTCAGAGCTTATATTTCCTCTACAAATGCTTTGTGTAAAAGGAACAGATGGAGAACGTGAGAACCTACTTACCATTTGATGCCATCTGAAATTTTAGAAGTTATTGCTAAGAGGAAAAATGGATTATATTACAATTTAATATTCAGTAGCAAGCTTTTTTTAAAGCTCATATATTCAAACTCCTACTCCTGTCTTTGTTACCAGGGAAGTGATAACACATTGCAACACTTCTGGGGTGGATTTAATTAGTTCATCTGTTTTTAGGTAAGGTTGAATGGTTGTATGAGCAGAAAAAGATAATGGACATTAATCAGTGTTAACCTCTGTCTCTTTTCAAAGTGAACTTGGGATCTGAACCCACAGCTCTAAGAGACTATTAGAAATAGTATTGTCAGTGATAGATTATTAATAGACAGGAACTGAGTGACAACTGATAGATTGAAATGGATTTTAAACTAAAACCCACTTCTCTCCCTCCCCCCCCCAACTTTCTCAGCATGGCTGTGTTAGTGGCTATTTCTGCAGCCAACTTTATGTAATGGTGATTACACTCAATTCATTCTCTTTCACCTCTTATAATTGGGCAACAGATTCCTTCTTAAAAGTCATATAAAGTGTAAATACAGTGTTTCTCCAAAAGATATGACCTACCCCAAAAATAAGCTCCAGCCTGATTTTTTGGGGTGGCCTTAATATACGCCCTATCCCCAAAATAAGTCCTAGTGAAGGGGGTGGGCATGGCCAGCACAGGAGACAGCCCTTCCCTTCCCGGTTACATCATGGCTGCTGGGCCCCTTAACGAATATGAATAACGAATATGAAATCAAGGATTTTAGTGATCTCAACTAAATTTTCACATATAATAATCAAGTATAAAGCAAGAAGCTGATGTTTACTTTCAGACTCAATTAATTGTCTTGGTAACAATGTTTCAGTCAGCAATAATTTAAGGTTCTGAAATATCTTTTTCTTGACAATACTTTTTGAGTTCTTCGGTTGAGACCGTTGATCATATCTTTATCAGCAGAATCATATTTAATTTTTTTGTGTTTTTGGACTGGGATGTCAGTTACATTTACCATCCCAAGTAAGAGACAAATTATATAATAAGCAATGTACAGTATACCACATAGCTATCGTTCATATATGTATTTCTCAATATTAAATACATGGTGATCTAATAAGAATAAGGAAAACCATGCAAGAAAAAACAAAAGCCAGTTCTTTGTTTGTAGATTAAAATAAATTCAAAATTCCTAAAAAAAAACAGTTTAAGGACAGGCAGCAGAATTAAAAAAAAGATTCCCCCCATGATTTATATGAAATTTGTAATATATGCATTTCAGTTATCATGGTTAAGTTTTAAGTAGATCACAAAGCTAGGGTCACAGCCTTCTGGTCTCTAGTCTAAGAGAGCTTTAACCATTATACAAACTGGATCTCATTTATTATTAGAATAGGTCCCAAAATACTATTTCAGTGGATATATCCAATTTCTTCATCTTTGCAGCAGATGAAAACGGTTGGTTAGCTTGGTTTTAGGATATGGAAAGCGAAAGCAGAATCACAGTCAAAACAGTATTAATCCCTCAGAGAAAGATGCTTCTCTTCAGTCAGCTGTTAGTCTTATGACAACTGTGTTAGAACAACATAACTTTTAATATTGTTATTACAGAAGAAAATACCCACAGTGGCTTTGATTCCAGATTCCTCATGATATATGAGGAAAGCATTAAAAAAATTACTATAAAATGAACATAAAATAGGTTCAGCACTTTTTAGGGCTATTGATTATTATTGGATGCAATTTACCCGAGGTTCAGCAATATAATATATAATGTAGAAAACCAAAGCAAAAGAGAGATGGTAAATATAAGAAAATTATCACATATTTATGATAAATGTGTGAAAAATAACAGTGAAGGTCAAATTAATATTGTAAAGGTATTCATTAAGTAGCATCTTTGTTATCATTTCAACACAAATTAGTGTTGGAAAAAATTAGGTAAAAGGACTTGAGGCTTTGTCAACAGCATAACTTTCCTCGGACATGGGAGAATCTATCAAAAGGAATAGCTCGGATCCTAAATGGAGTTTCAGAGAAATAAAACCCATAAAAATCCTCAAATGCTTCCTTAAGGAAGAGGTACGTAGGACTGCGTCTTCTATTCTAAGGCCCCTTCCTCATATCTCTCAGGATTATAATCCATAATCTAGGTATTTATTAGGAAGTCTCAAAAGCCATAAACTACATGCTTTTGCTATGCTTTCTTATATAGAACGTATATAGAGAGAGGCAATTTTGATTAGAACAAAGTTATATTTTTATTTTTCCTTTATGACTAATTAACAATTAATTAATTTTAGGGTCAACATGTAAATTGATGGATATCATCCACAGAATATATTCTCCAAATTTAAAACAGTACACACATTTTCAGTGTACACAAGTTGGTTCAGTAAAAATTTCTCCTGTCTATATTCATGGATGTACAGGTTTACATACATACATGAAGGACTTCGGGAACAGCACACATTGAATGTTCTATTTATTTTTTAAAGTTGCTTTCTAATGCATATTTAGTTAAACATCCTTCAATTTGGCAGAACTTACTTTGACTAAGCATGCTTAAGGCTACACTACATGTCATATTCTTTTCCCTAAAGAAACAATTAAACATTCCGTATTTTAGTTCAGAAACTAAATTTTAGTTAAAAACTATGATAATTTAATTATTATGGAAGTATTACTGGACCTGATGATGGATACTTGAAGTCCATTTCACTTAAATGGAGGAAGTGTTCAATACTTAAGTAGGTTAGACTGTTCCTAGTGCAAAAGAGCATAATATTCTGTAGGTTAGAGAATTGTAACTCTTTTTCCTTGAAAATAAAAAATAAGGAGTTAATTAGGATACCCATAAATAGAAAACATGGGATATAACTTTTCGATTAGACTTTTATTTTTAATTTAATTTAATTTCCAATTTATATACCGCCCTTCTCCCTGAGGACTCAGGGCGGTGTACAGCCAAGATAAAAAACATAGAATACAAATAATACAGTGCATAATTACTTTTTCTTTCTTCTTTGCTGTCTTTATTGCACAGTACTGCAAGGGACTCATGTCTATTTCTGCTAATAGCAACTCCAAATAAAGGCTGATTTTTATATTTTCAAGGAAGAGTATTTCTGCTTTCTCGGTCTGTCATTTACCCTGAGTCTGTTCTGTTTATATCATAAATTGTGATAAACTTCAGAATTGGGACTTATAAAAATGCTGAACAGTATCTGTTTATTTACTTTTTTTGACCCTTTTTGTCATCCAAATTAATAAACAATATCCATTAAAATAAATTTGCTTAATTTTGTACAACTTCTTAATTTGTGCAATAAAGATATTTAGAATAGAAAAGAATAACAGAGTTGGAAGGGACCTTGGAGGTCTTCTAGTCCAACTCCCTGCTTAGGCAGGACACCTTACACCACTTCAGACAAATAGTTATCCAACCATCTTAAAAACTTCCAGTGTTGGAGCATTCACAACTTCTGGAGGCAAGTTGTTCCACTTATTAATTGTTCTAACTGTCAGGAAATTTCTCCTTAGTTCTAAGTTGCTTCTCTCCTTGATTAGTTTCCACCCATTGCTTCTTGTCCTACCCCGAGGTGCTTTGGAGAATAGCTTGACTCTCTCTTCTTTGTGGCAGCCCTTGAGATATTGGAGCACTGCTATCATGTCTCCCCTGGTCCTTCTTTTCATTAAACTAGACATACCCAGTTCCTGCAACTGTTCTTCATATGTTTTAGCCTCCAGTTCAGGGATGAAATGCTCCGAGGTCTGCTACCAATTCGCTTCGCTACTGGTTCGCTGTAAGAGTGCATGCGCGATGCATACCAAATGTGCACTTTGTGCACGCTTTGCACGCACACGCATCTCAGGCGCTACCACACAGTGCTGAAAAATGAGGCTTAAGACTTTTCTAAGGTAAGTAGAACAGCGAGCGGGGGAAACAGCTGGCATGATTTAGATTCACTAGAAAGCAGGTTTTCCTGTGCGGCACAGCTGATTGTCGGAAATATCGGTTCGTCCAAACTGGTAGCTTTTATTACTACCGGTTCGTCTGAACTGGTAGCATTTCACCCCGCTGCAGTCCCCTAATCATCTTTGTTGCTCTTCTCTACACTCTTTTCTAGAGTCTCAACATCTGTTTTACATCATGGCGTGCAAAACTGAATGCAAGGGAATTATAAAGTATTAACACTTCACGTGATGTGATCTTGATTCTATCCCTCTGTTAGAACTGTGTTCGCTTTTTTGGCAGTTGCTGCACACTGCTAGCTCATATTTAAATGGTTGTCCAAGATCCCTCTCAGAGTTACTACTATTGAGCAAAGTACCACATATACTGTACCTGTGCATTTTGTTTTTCTTGCCTAAATGTAGAACCTTACTTTTTTCACCATTTAATTTCATATTGTTAGATAGCACCCAATGTTCAAGTCTGTCAATATCCTTCTGTATCGTAAGCCTATCTTCTGGAGTGTTGGCTGTTCCTGCCAGCTTGGTGTCATCTGCAAATTTGATGAGTTTCCCATCTATCCCCTATCCAACTATCCAAGTCATTGATAAAGATGTTGAAGATATTATGATACTATTGCTTAATGTATTTTTTTACAGCAAAATAACAATCTCTCTCCCCCCCCCTTTTAATTACATAAAAGAAAGAATACTATATAAATCTACAAAAGAATGTAAACAATGTTTTGGAAGAAATCTTGGATGCTAATCAGGGTCAATGCTTTGAATTGTTATTTTGGACACCTGCTGAAGCCAATCTCCAACAGAACTCTATAGTACTGCCAACTCCAGAACTTGTTGGCTTTGCTATTCCATCTTCTTGATGTTACTCCTTCTTTAGCTGTCTCCTTTGAATCTGAGTGGAGATATAAATAAAAGGAAGAAAAGCAAATATTATTCCCCTTGTTTATTCCTCTGGCACCAAGATAAAGGGATAGCAAGTAGGCAACAATGATAGCAATAGACGTATTTTGAGGAAAATTAAAAAAAGAGTTGAATGGTGACCATTGGTTGAGATTAAAATTAGAAGTTACCTATTTCCATTCAAATTTATAATACTAACTTGTTCATCATTGCATGGAAAGTTAAATAACATAATAACAATTTTACAAGTTGTTCATTATAAAAAATGTTCATTAGTTACGAGTGATTATTTTTTATGTACTTCTTAATCTCCCTATTGTGTAGAGTTTCTCTATTGGGGGTTAGGATTTTTTTTTAAAATTCTAATAATCTTGTAAATATGTTAATTAATTGCAATTAAAAGTAAACATTGTAAAAGTAAATTTTTGTAACGATAAATTAGTTAACTGAGCTTTGGGAGCCTACATAGGAAGTTGATAAAGATGATGGAAAAATATTTGAAAGGCTGTTTTTTAACATTAGAAATACTATTCTTTAACAGCTAAATGTATTGTGAAATCATTTGAACTTGCTGTAGACCTTTGTAGAGAAAAGAATTCTGAACTGTGTTGAATAAGAAAACAAAATATATCCTAGAGAATCTTAACATTTTAAAAGTACATTACTCTGTAATGACAGGTTAAAGTGCCATCTATTTACTGAGCAGTTTGCATCTTTATCGATAGGTATAATTTTAAACCTCTGCCTTCATTTCAAAGTAGTTTTAACTACTTTTCAAAGAAATTCCATGGTTCTAAGAGGACAAAATGAATTACCTTTTTACCACCCTTTACAAAATTGTTTTTCTAACCAATTTTCGCATATCCCTCCTCAGGATAACTCTTATATTTTGTAGTGTGAGTTTCAGTTCCATGTTAAAGTATATGGTAATCTGACACTCACTCTAGATGCATGTCTAAGAAACTGAATTCATAGTGAATTTACTTAAGAACAGAATCTTGATGTCTGGTTCAGATATTTTGGGGGCCGCCTTCCAGTTTATTATTTTTATTTGAAACTAAAATTATTTATTTCAAATAATATTTTTAAATGGAATGAGAAGAATATTTAATTCTTTAATATAGAATTATAGCTGTATTTTACGCTAGTCTTTTATGTAATGACTTCAAGCATCTAAATTCCTTGTAGTAAAATACAATGAATTGTATACAGTGAATTTAATGCATAATGTTTGCCAGAGGGTTTTTTTTTTGTAGTAGATCCAGTTCCCCCATTACCCAAATTAATGGATTGTGTGCCTGCCCTTCTGATGGTAGGGCAAAATTTAAGACAGGACTTACATTTGAGACTCTCCTATGTATGAATCTCCACAAAGGAGAGCAATTCTTTGTAACATGTTACTGTTGGATAGGCAAATGAATACAGTATAGTATACGCTGTACTTGGAAATATGAACATAAGGCATACATCAGTACACAGAATTGCAAGTACTAGGAGAAGAACATGGTCACGTACATTTCACAGTCTATAGCACTCCTTGTAGTTGATTTATTTCTAAAGTCTACTCAGTAGACAAATATATAGATGTATTTAGAAAAAAATGTGAAAATATGGTATAGCATGATTCTCTCATTATTCTGTATTTTTAATGGAGACCTGTCTAGAAATGTACTTACCATAACAGATGACCCAAATAGGACAGTAAAAAAATATTTATTACTTTATTTGTTGTTTTGTAACAACTGGACCTCAGTTTCAAGCAGGAAACAATAGGCAAATTTATCGAGATATATGGATATTATAGGCCTTATTTGTGGATATGGCTGAATTATGACCAGAATTAAGAAACACATTCTACTTACCTGTATTGGCTTTTCAATTTGTGGATTTGGATATTATCGTGTTCTTATTATAGCAGTTGGTAAGTTTGTGGTCTGAGATTTATTTAGGAAAATGTACATAAATTACAAGTTTTGATTATATTCAGATTAGATTATACCATATCATACCATATTCAGCATGCAGAACTTTTAAGAAAATCTAGAGGCTGTATTTGATTCAGAACAAAGTAAAGCCTCATTGAGGTCAATTTTTTTTTTTTGTCATGTTCAATAAATTTTACATCAGTTGCATTTTGTTGCCAGTAAATTTCTGGGGTCATAAACTTTTGGATTTTATTTTGAAAAAACTTTCATTGCTTGAGACTTGATTCATAGACTTCCTCTACCTACCGTAGATTAATCTGCTGGAGCACCAAGATCAGATTCAATAGCTGAACTATTAGATCAGGCTCCCATAAATGACATTTTTGAAATTCTTTCCTACGGAGGTGTGTTATATTAGTATATTTTTAAAAGTGTCACTTTGTTGACAGTATTATGTTTTGGAGCTGCTGTTTTAATTATTTATTATTTTTGTTTATACTATTTAATATCTCTATTGGCTTATCCTATTGAATAATTTTAGTATTTTATATGGGAAGATATGATTACATTAAATAAAGTAATAAATAAATAAAATGGTTATTCACAAATATCAACTTGATAGTTGAATTTTGCCTTGTGTTATTCATGTAATGCCATCACCATCGTTTCTAGTGCTCCCAAATTAATTTCTTTTTTATATAACAGGTTTTCTTCATATAATGAAAATATATAGGGTCACATTTGGATTTTTGTGGAAGTCTGAGCATTGTGACAACTCTCTCAAAATAAATGGAAAAATGTGCGTTTGACCCATACTGTCAAACACAAACACTTGCAGAGAAGGCCCATTCCATATGATGGTGGATTACTTAGTTAGCTGCTACAAGATTTTACAGACTGATTACAAGCAACAGCATGACAAAGTAGAAACAACTGTGTATTAGAATATCTGCAAGAAATATTAGTTGCCTGCAAGCAAGAACTAATGGGACCACAAAACAAAGTAATAGAAAATGAAGAAACTAACGTGCTCTTTGATTCAATCAGACAAGCATTCACCACACAACAGTCCAGATTTAACAATTATTGATAAAATAAATTTTAAAAAAACATCTGGATAATAGACATTGCAGTACCTAGAAGACAACAACTTAGAAGAGAAATACAAAAACCTGTAAATAGAAGTAGAGTGACCATGGCAAAAGAAAGCAAAGGTAGTATCAATAGATGCCTTGAGTGCAATCTTAAAACATCTGGAGCACCACTTAAACACCATTGGCAGTGACAAAACCACCATCAATCAATTGCAAAAAAACATTTTTACTTGGAACAACTTACATCCTGCAACAATACCTTTAATCATCAGACAAAATCTGCCTCTTAAGTCCTTGGGAAGGATTCAATTGGAGGACAAAAATGCTAAATCCAGTCTAAACATCTGGTTAATTGTGCAGCCAGCCATAGTTGATTAAATTTACATTTACATGCCCCAATTTTAGACTAGAACTATTCAGAATAGCAATTTTTCCTTAACAGCCCTGTATAAAAACTTTTTACCTTGAGGTGTTGCATCCTGTACTCTGCATTATATAATATTAAGTATTATATAATACTTTTTCACAGCTGTGAAAACTAACTTAGTTTAGGAAAATACTGGTCCTGCTAGTATTTCATAAGAAATAAAAAAAAATCTGTTGTTCTTTGTGTCCAATTAAACATTCTATGAACTGATTTTTAGTTAATTTCACAATTACATATGGTTAATTACTACACCATTTTTTGTATTTTATTTTAAATCGTGCCAGAAGAATATCTAAGATGAACTCTCAGGGTGGAATATAGTATTAAAAATATTCAATAATAAATAATACAATCTTCATAAAAATAACATTAGGAACATTGAAGAGCAAGAAAAAAGGGAGAAAAATAACTTATTTTTCGTACAGAAATTTGACTTTGAACAGAAATACTGTAAAGTATGTGGATTATGATTATTTCCATAGCAGAAACTATGGATATATGGACAGGGTTTTGAATTTTGTTTGTTTCAGCAATCTCTTATCACTTTTTCCTAGATTGGCCTATTGTGGCTGTGGAATGACAATATGTTAGAAGGGTGAAAAAAAAGAGTAAAAGTAGTTTTATGTATGAATTGGGTAAGGGAAAGTTTTGCATTTGGTTTTGGTTTTGCTTATAAAGCAAGGCTCCTTTTTGTCTTCATATTGATAAGGCAAGCAATTGAAAAACAGAGGTATTCTCCTCAAAAGGCAATTTTAATTGTTTTTGAAAGATGTCATTTGCCTTGATACTGCAAATTGTCTTTAAGTCATGACTTACGGTGATCAAGAAGCAAATTTCTGGCTTTTCGGTTTCCTCGTCTTCGGCGGCGACGGTGCTTTCTTTTGGCACCGCCACCCCCCGCCGCTTGTAGAGCCGCTTCCTGATTGCGAAGCGGCTCGAAATCTTCGAAATCCTTAGGATTGAAGAAGAAGAGGCAGCAGGGCACAGGTAGAGCCCCTGCAACCCCCCCAGGGAACTGTTTCTGGGGAGGAAGCAGGCGCGGCTCCCTTACAACCTGCTGAAACTCCGGGCGGCGTGGGACGTCTTCTGCTTGTGCGGAACAAGCCGACCTCAGGAAACCTTTAAAGAGCGAGGAAATAACTCAAATAAACATCCGCAATCCACTTGAACCCTGAAACTTTGAACTGCAAGTATTAGTCCTTTGCTGAACTTTTTTACTGAAGTGAAAGTCTCGGAATGAGTGAAAGTGATTGAAAAAATATGGCGCTCAGCAAATGAATTAGTGGGTGTGGATTGGTGAAGTTATCTTGTCTTGCTACAAAGTTAAAAAGTTGTTACAGAGTTGCTCCGGCTGCAACAGAAATAAGAGGAAAATCTCTCCCTTTTACTTGTCTTTGCTGCATTATAGCTTTGCTTTGAGTAATTCTGGGGGACTTTTTTAGAAGGTATTGTGGAGGTGGCAGAAGAGGCGGACCCTCCCTTTTTAAGAAAGCTAGCTTACGTGGCAGGATGGCTTCAAAAAAGCAGGAAGGCAAAACAGGGGGGGGATCCCCCCCACGCAAGCAGGATACGCAGTCACAAGCCCAAAAAAAAGATTTGGATATGGGAGAATTAAAAGCATTCATCTCAAATATTTTGGATGAGAAATTTCAAGACATGGATGACAAAATAAATAAAATAGATGAAAAAATTCAAAAGTCACAACAGGAAATCATGCAGGAAATGCAGCAGAGCCAAAAGATGGTGACCAAAAAAATAACGGATGTGGCGTCTGGTCTGGCAGGATTTATTATGAAAGTTGAGACAAAAGTGGATGAATTTAAATTAGAAGTTAATGCTAAGATGAAAAATAATGATCATAAATTTTTTGATGTTGATGACAAGATGCAGAGAGTTGAGAATGATATTGTTATGATGCAATTTCGTGCAATGGAATTTGCTATAAGGCTTCGAGGAATTAGAGAAGAGGAGAGACAAGATTTGAGACAGATCTGTGCTGAAGCCCTACCTGTGATTTTAAAAGTTGAACCT
The DNA here is from genome assembly GCA_022577455.1 of Arizona elegans. NCBI lineage: Eukaryota > Metazoa > Chordata > Lepidosauria > Squamata > Colubridae > Arizona > Arizona elegans. The sequence goes on from JAKOOJ010000002.1 coordinate 42,389,461, forward strand.
GAGATGGTTTTTTGCAAAATAGATAAAATCTATAGAGTTAACTCGTGGGTGGCCAGACAAAGACAATTGCCTAGAGATGTGGTCATATATTTTACAGATAGAGCAATAAGAAATGACATTTTGCAAAAATCTTTTCTCACTTCTGTGCAAGTGAGTGGATCCAAGATTACAGTTTATAAGGAGCTCCCACCTAAGATGTTGAAATCTAGAAAAGAGTATGGTTTTCTTGTTAAAGAACTGCAGAATAATCAAATCCCATTTCGTTGGGACGCCCCAACTGGCATAATTTTGAGATATAAGGGAGAGAAACACCGTCTGAATACTGTGGAGAAGGCGGAGCAATTTTATAATGACATCTTTAAAGAAAGAACTCCATCCCCATGCACATCTACAGTTTTGGAGATTAAAGAACAACAATCTAAACAGGAATTAGCAGAGCTGAAGGGTGCTGAAGGAGGCTTTTTGGATGAGCCTTTGCTGGAACCTTCTCCAATCTCGGAGCTGGCTTGGGCGACTGAAGTTAAGGATCAGCGTATAACTCGAGCAAAAGCCAAGGAACTTAAAGAAAAGTTACAGCAGGAGAGTCAAGACAAGGCTGGGGCTGTGGGAAAAGCAGGACAGAGGATCTCAGATGACATCCTAAGGTTCTGCGCTTCGCTCCAGAAGGAGAATAAGGATGATTAAATGTTTATCTTGGAACGTGAATGGGTTGAATGCAACACAAAAAAGGAAGAAAATATTTGCATATTTAAAACAACATAATAATGATATAATTTGTTTACAAGAAACGCATATTACAGTTCAAGATCAAAACTATTTGAAAAATTCCAAATTAGGAACACATTTTATATCCTCAACTAACCAAAAAAAGAATGGTGTGGTTATTTATGTAAACAAAAAATTAACAGCTAAACTTATAGAAGTTGATCAAGATGGTAGGTTTGTAGCAATTGAATTACTTTCTGCTAATAGTCAAATTCTTCTGATAGGAATTTATGCTCCTAATCAACAACAGGACTATTTTTATAAAATGCTGCATACTAAAATACTTCAATGGGATTATAGATCTATTTTAATTATGGGAGACTGGAATGGAGTGATTGACTCTAAATTAGATAAAAAGACTTTGGCAAAATCAAGAATTAGATTACCACAGACTTTTTTTGATATGAAAGAAGACCTGGAATTAAAAGACATTTGGAGAATACATAACCCAAAAGAACTGGACTATACTTTCTTTTCTGACAGACATAGATCCTTTTCCAGGATTGATTTTATTTTGTTGTCTGATGACTTACTTGTTAGGACAAAAAGAACAAAGATTCTGCCAAGAACTTTGACTGATCACAGTCCAGTCTGGATAGAAATTGAGACATGTAAGAATGAGAGACGCTCTTGGAGATTAAATGAAAACTTGTTTAGATATGAGAAAAATATAATAGAACTTAAAAAGCATCTGAAAGAGTTTTTTGAAATGAACTTGAATAAAGGCACCCCAATGGAAATTGTGTGGGACGCAAGCAAAGCTTATATGAGAGGGGTGCTTATATATATGAACTCTAAACATAAGCGGATTCGACAAAAGAAAAGACTTGAATTGGAAGGAGAAATAAAGGACAAAGAACAGTTACTTATTAAAAACCCAACAGATGAAAGAATACTTAGTGTTATAAAACTTTTGAAAGACCAATTTCAAATGCTTATAGCGGAACAAGTTGCAACAAACTTACAATATGCGAAGCATAATACATTCTGCAATGCTAATAAACCAGGCAGGTGGTTGGCTTACACATTAAGGAAGAAACAAAGCATACGGACTATTGATAGTGTTGATATTGGGGGGAAAGAAGTTTTTCAACAGAATTTAATAAAAGAAGCCTTTCTTCAATATTACACTAAACTATATGCCAGAGAGGAGGTGCAGAATGGACTTATAGAAAAATATTTGGACAATAAAAGAGTTACAAAAATCACTGAACAACAAAAGGAAAGAATGGATTATCCCATAACAGAGGAGGAGATAATAGCAGCAATAAAACAACTAAAAACAGCCAAAGCTCCTGGAACGGATGGTCTGACAGCAGTGTATTATAAAACTTTACAGGCAGAAATGGTGGAACAACTCAGAGACTTATTTTGCAACATACAACAAGGGGGAAAAGTACCTCCATCGTGGACTACAGCTTATATTTCTTTGATACCAAAAGAGCAAGCAGGTCCCAAAAAACCGGAGAATTACAGACCAATATCTCTTTTGAATACGGATTATAAAATTTACGCAAAAGTATTAGCCAACAGACTGATGCCAGTAATTCAAAAGGTGATTCATGATGACCAAGCGGGATTTATTGAGGGTAGGCACATGAAGGACAATGTAAGGCAAGTAATAGATTTATTGGAATATCTTGAGAAGAATAAACAGATCCCTGCAGTGCTGGTCTTTCTGGATGCAGAGAAGGCCTTTGATAGAGTGGATTGGAATTTTCTATTAAAGACATTAAAAAAGATGGACTTTGGGGACCAATATATACAGGCGGTCTCAGCAATTTATCAAGAGCAAAAGGCACAGATCATTATCAATGGAAGTTTGACAACAGAGTTTAAAATTGAAAAAGGTACAAGACAGGGATGTCCACTGTCCCCATTGTTGTTCATTTTAACACTAGAAGTCTTGTTAAATACAATAAGGGATTCTAACACATTGAAAGGTATAATGATAAGGCAAGAGGATTACAGAATAAAGGCATTTGCAGACGATCTGGTTGTTACCCTAACACAGCCAATGGAATCGATAATCCAGATGAAGGACATTATACAAGACTTTGGTAAAGTTTCAGGTTTCAGATTGAATCAGAGAAAAACTAAGATGGTAGTTAAAAATATGACACAAGATCGTAAACTGGAGTTAGAAAGGAGGGCAGGTTTTGAGATTGTACCAAAGGTAAAATATCTAGGAGTTCAGGTTGCAGAATCAAATATGAAATTGTTTAAAAATAACTATGAGGCGTTGTGGCGAGAGGTGCAAAAAAATATGGAGATTTGGAAAAAACTGCAGCTATCTTTACTTGGAAGAATAGCAGCAGTTAAGATGAACATTTTGCCAAGATTTCTTTTTTTGTTTCAAATGATTCCGGTGCTCAAAAATGATAAACAACTAAAAGCATGGCAAATTGGTATCAACAAATTTGTCTGGAACGAGAAAAAACCAAGAGTAAAAATGAAAATTATGCAAGACATCCCAGAAAGGGGAGGTCTCAAACTTCCAAACCTACAATTATATTATGATGCAACAGCTTTGACTTTAGTAAGTGATTGGTTTGGAGGAAAAAAGACTGGAATATTGAATGCAGAAAGTTTTGATTTGGAATTTGGATGGCATGCTTACTTATTTTATGACAGCAAAGTGGATAAAGTATTTAAAAGCCATATACTTAGAGATTCTTTGCTGAGAGTTTGGAAGAAGCACCGAAACAACTGGAATTATAAAATACCGCTATGGCTGGATCTTGGTCATACCTTGTGGAATACAAATATAATGTCACTCGGGGGGTTTTTATATAAAGAGGTTCTTTTTACAGATGCGGGCAGATGGCAGCTGAAGACATTACAGACATTGTTGGCTGAAGGGATTAATTTAACTTGGTTACAATATAATCAACTGCAATTGAGATGGAAAGAGGACCAAAAAACTGGTATTATGATGTATGAGGAAGAATTAGTTAGACATATAAAAGAGAAAGACCCAATGCATATTAAAAGACTTTATAATGTTTTGTTAGAAAGGGATTCAGAAACTGAACTAGTTAAAGATTGCATGGTTAAGTGGGCACAAAATTTTGAGGAACCAGTGATGTTGGAAACATGGGAAAAAATTTGGGTTCAGAATGTTAAATTTACACAGTCGCAGAATCTGCGGGAAAATTTCTATAAAATGTTTTATAGATGGCATTTAGATCCAAAAAAATTGTCGTGTATGTACCCTAGTGCCCAGCCTAAATGTTGGAGATGTGACTGCTTAGATGCTACATATTATCATGTTTGGTGGACCTGTAAGAAAGTTAAGGCTTTTTGGGTAAAAATTTGGTGGGTCATGCAGAATGTTTTGAAGAGAAAAATTCAATTTTCTCCACAACTGTTTTTATTGGGTATAGTTAAGGGTTTTACATTGGGGGAAACAAAAATGATATTGTACATGATAACTGCAGCAAGATTGTTGATAGGTAAATACTGGAAAAATGAAGCGCTGCCTTCGATTGAGGAATGGACTTTGAAGATGGCCAGTTTTGCGGAGATGGCGAAGATTTCAGCATATTTAAAAGATTGTTCTCAAGAGACTTATGAATGGGAATGGAAGAAGTGGATAAATTATGTTCAGCATAAATATCAAACTAGGAAGTATCAAATAGCCTTTATTTAAAAATGTTATATAAGATAGAAACATTTTAGGGTTGAGGATAAAAATTTGTTAGAAAATGTTATATTAAGATAGAAATATTTTAAGGTTAAGGATGAAAATTTGTTAGAAAATGTTACATTATGATAGAAATATTTTTAAGGTAATCAGGATGAAAATTTATCTGAAAATGATATACCAAGATAGAAATAGGTTAATGTAATGAAGATGAAAATTTGAAAGGGGGAGGGAGGGGTTCAAGTTTTATATACAAAGGAGGGTTTTTTCCTTTTATCTGACATGAGCATACTAGGAAGTCTGGGGGGTGGGGAGGGTTAGGGTGGGCTGGGGAGGTTGGGAAGTTTGGGGGGGGTAGTGGGGGGGGGGAAAAGGGGGTGAAAATGTAATTGTAAAACTTTTGCAATAAAAAAAAAAAAGAAGCAAATTTCTGTTGGCTTATATATTACTATTTGTGCAAACAGCTTTCTTTGGAAATACAGCATAAACTGAAAGTGATTAGTGGTTCAGATCTCATTTGATTATGAACTTCTGAATTAGAAAGAGATGGTAAACATTTCAGATTTATCTGCTATCCATAGGAGAAATTTTTAATTTATTTAATATAAACCTATGCAGTGGAAAGAGATACACTTTTCAGAAAATGGATCTAGGGTCCCCTTTTTTTTATGTATGCAAGCACTGTAAAACAAAAAGCCATTTATAGACTACCTCCCTTCTGATCAATTTTTCTGATTACATATATAAAAAAAAACAGTAACATGGCTCGGCCATTTTGTTCCATGAAGAAGTGAACTATGAATTTTTAAAAATGTGCATCATTCTTAAACAGGCATAGTTTCCAAAGAGAAGGAGGAAATTTTGTAATGGGAATAGTTGCAAATTTAATTTATTGTTTCTTGATTAGTCAAATCATCCTATAAAATCATAACACGGTATCAGCATAGTAAAAGTGAGTAAAAATTGATACATCACATTGAAATATACATAAAATGTTCATATTTACCAGTAACTATAAAAACAGTGGGTTGTCTCTCTCTATCTTTAGTTACAGTATGTTGTTGAAAAATAATGAAAGTTTGGTATATGGTTTATAGCTGAAGTTAATAAAACATTGATACTTTAAAAGTACTTTAAAAGGTCTGTAGTTTTATTTATTAGTTAGATTTATATTTAAATGCTTTATGCATGAATTATACACAGCCCTGATATCATTTTTTTTTTAAAAAAATCTGTTATAGTGCCAATTGACTATATTACTTTTTTTTCTAAGCAGGAGTTGAATTTTAAAATCTACTTAGAATGTTTTTAGGAATATTAGTTAGAAGCTAAGTGAAAGGAAAACTTATGTTACAGCTTATAAATGTATAAAATTGAATACTTAATGACTAATTACCAGTACAGTGTGTTTATTTCTGTCTTTTTTTTTTTATCATGAATTGACTACATATTAATAAATACTTTTCATTCTGGGGCAAAGCAATGTTTAATCGTTTTATAGACATGCATAATAAAATATCTAAAGAATTAGCATAATAAACAGTTATTGCTTTCAGGGGTTTTGTTTTAAGATAATAAAATGTTAAAAAGCGAGCCACTTGAGTGGAAAGTAATTGCACTGACAAGCACCAAGCAGCCAGCATTCACAATAAAGTAAACCTTCCTTCAATGTCAGCCTGATTTGCTGCACACATAAATGCTTCCTCACATTATGGAAATGTGCTTTTCTTATCTGCACCAAAGATAAAAATCTGGGCATCTAATTAATCTTGTCTGACATTTGATTTTATACCCAGGTTAAAGGCAAAAGACAGGTGGCCCTAGCCTCCTCCCCGTTGTGCATTTTTAAAGGCAAATCTTTCCATAAATGTCAAATTTCACCTGTTTTTTGATTGCCACGTCAATCATAAATGAATTGTAGTTGACGCCTATACGTAAGTTTTTTTGTGCAAGGGGTTTAGTAGAGACCTCTGAAGTAGACTTCTCAAGCACATTCTAAGATATAAATAAAAGAGAAATAAGTGATAATTCATAACAAGGAAAACTACTCTAGGAAACAGGGTGGATTTGATTTAAATCGTGTCGATTTAAATCATGATTTAAATCATGATTTAAATCACTAGTAAAAAGACTTGATTTAAATCAACTCGATTTAAATCATAATTTTTAAAGAGCAATTGTCATCTCTGCTACTCCTTTGACCCGCTGTTGACTCACCAATAGTCCCAGTGTTGCAGAATATACAGCCTTGTGCTACATAACTAAGCTCCATTTCATGCTGAATAAACTAAATTATTTATGTATCTTAAGTAGAAAACTCTTATGATAGATTTTTACCCCAAAAGTTTTTTATTAAAATAAATTCAATAAAAATCAAAAAATCTGATTTAAAAAAAAAATCCGATTTAAATCAAAAAAATCTGATTTTTTTTTATTTTTTTTAAAAAAATCATTGATTTTTATCCACCCTGCCAGGAAATTTAATCTCAGGTTCAAAATTTAAATAAGATTTGAGAAAAATCTTTGTTTCAGTAAGCAGCTTGAAGTCTCCAACCCACTGCTCTTCAGTGTTCCAACATTGACATCAAATCTGCTGTTTCATTATGCCAGTTAATTTTGAAGTCAACCCATTCTGAAACTATACTATGAGCCCCAGTGGTGGGTCTTCTACGAGCTTTGCTTTTTACCTTTATCCATTACCTGTTCCATCTCAAATGGCTTCGAGAAGTGGTGAGCAAAGCGGAAATCATCTGGAGTAAAGTCTCTAGGTCAACAACCTCATGGATCAACTACTGGAAATCTGGCAAGTAAAAAGTAACTTCCTTCCTTGTCTCCTACCGCATCTCTCAGCCTCTGCAGCTTATTCAATTGGAAGGATAGAGAGATGAAATAGTGTTTTTTTTACAAAAAACACTATTTTTCAATCCCACAGACCGACCTGGAAGAGAAGGTGGATATTGCATGGTTTGATGGAAGAACTTTCTTCTGCTTCATTATACAACTTTCCTTTTTCTAAGCAATCTACTTTTCAAGGGCTTCTTTTCAAAAAGCCTGTGCAAAAATACTTGTGCAAACCTACAGCAAGGTTTGACAGAAGGTTCAATTACTGTTCTTGCTCTTTGTAAAAACTTAAATTCTCTGTTATTCAGTTCCATTCCACATTGTAGAGCACGATGAGTGCATAGATTACTGATGGTGGGTTATATGTGATAGGAGGGAAAGTAAAAACTTTGTGAAATCCACTAATTCCTTTCTTCAACATTTCTTAGAATTAGGAAAGAATTTGATGGGTCAGTCCATTCTTTCTGGGTCAGGTAGAACTGCTAATGAGTATATTGTATTTTATGTTTCTGACATTTTCCTTTGATTCAAGGGTTTATGGATAGCGCCTTATCTATGAAAAAAGGCTTAAGGTCTCTCATGCTTTGCTTCAGTGATTCAGTACAGTTATTTTTAATAATATGTTAATGAGACATATTTAATCTCTTACAAGATGTAAATATATTGCTCAGTAGATAATGTTGTTAGCTATTTTGAAAAGAGGAGTTATAATAGTACTGAAGAAGAACTCTGTCTAACCATTACAATTGCTTTAAAATATTCATCTTGCCTTCATAATGCCACTGGACTAAGTTATTTTGTCAATCACATTTGTTTTTATGGAATACATGGGATATAAATATTTAAATAATATAAAGAAATAGCTTAAGTAAACCACATGTATCCTTGGGATTCCTAGTTTCTGTTAATTGTGCTAACCCTTTAATGGATTTCAGTGGAATGGATTTCTGTCCGTAATCAAGAGGAAGTTTCCATTGCCCTGTTCCTGTTATTTTCATGAGTGCTTTGCATTCTACTCTGATAAGACTTTAACCAGGTCTGAGACGTTTTCCTATGAAACTTTTCCATATGGACATCAGAAAATAATACTTTATCATGGTACATTGGTGCCAAGCCAGCAGAAATACAAATGCTAATGAGTTACACCTTAATTAGCCTATGATTCATGCATTCAGTCATTAGATTTATATTTTATCTTTCTTTCAAAAGTTCAAAATAGCATGTTTAGCATTCTCTTTTTCAGTAATAACCATAGGCAATGCTAACATATGTTCACATACTTTGTTGTAAAATAAAATTGGGGGACCTCTCATACTGTATGTATATCTTTGCTGAATAAGAAATGTGCACAAAGAATAAAACTGGTCATGAATGCAAAAAAAAAGTTCATATAGCTGGAGGCAACTAGCAGGTGGGGCATAGAAGTAATGCATTCTTTTTATTTATTTTTCATTGTGTGGCAATAGAAGAAAAATATAGTCATTCATTGTTCTGAAAATTTTGCAACATATACGTCTAAAGAAATGTGGGGAGGAAAAACATTTCATCTTTTTCCCCCTTTGAAGTTCTTATAAGATATTTTTCAGGGTTTCTATAATACTCTATACCACAAACTAAACAAACTGAATGAGTTACCACAATATGGTAGAGTAAAATGTGATAAAATAATTTGTGGCTTCTTGGTACGTTGAATGAACATAATCATCTTTAAGTTGGGGTACAGATTTCATAAGGAAGTTACTGAATTAGCAATAATAGGTTTTGTCGTGGTAAAATAGTCAGACTCACAGTCATAGTTATTTTATGATAGAGCGATAATTCTATAGCTTTCTAAAGTCCAGAGAATCCAATTAAATGGAGATAATTAAAACTGACTTTAGATTCCGTATTACAATTTTAGTGATGGATGAAGCAATATTAAACAGTTTAATTGATAAGTGGCTCTTATTCATTCATTTAAGCTCATGTCCCATTCTCTTTTTTCATGTAAAGAGTATCTTCAGCCAGTCCTGGACACAATTCTCTCTTAGTGAAATGGATAACTAACAGCATATCAATAACTGTTGCTAGGAATGGAAGTAAAAGCTTTTGTTTATAATGTGTATAGATTCAGCTATGGATGTTGAACATTTTTTATTGTTTTCAATCTGCCTTTAAAAAAAAAGGATGATAGCTTACGCATTCTCCCACCTCATATATTGGAATCAACAGATTTATGAAAAAATTGTTCTGTATAGGAGAGAAAGACTGTTGCTTGGTAAATAACAGATGACTTCATCAAAACCTAGATTATTATTAGAAAGCTGATATAAAATAGGCTAAATGATCATTATATATAAGAACATAATACTTCAGCCCATATTGAGAGTTATATCTGTATGAGAGAGATTAATAAATAGTTCAAATACAATTCTATAAAGCATATTCCTACCATTTGTTTATGCCTAGTAATCTATCTGCCTCCACTATGCAGTGTGTCTTTACTAAGCTTTCCCTCGTGTGCTTCAAAAATACATGGTTATTTTAGCTGAAGGACTAGAAAAAACGGAAAGTAGTTTGTATGTGTATGTATGCACTCACACATGCACGTTCACATACAATCATGATGAATAAAGCAAAGCAAAGGTTTTTTTTCTTATCTGCCTTTAAAAAGTCAGGACACGAGGGTTTGATAATAAGAATAAAAAATTATGCTACTGTTTTTAAGTGTAGTAGATTTTTTAAGGCTGCTGCTATAATTTAAGCCAAAGCAAATTGGAGGACCGGGGAGAAGAACAGGAAAATAGAAAATGTTTTGCAAATTCTGCTAAACAGTAGAGATAAGTGCACTTTAATCTTCAACACTAGAGAATTTGACCTTACACTTACAAGAAAATCATACAGTCATATGGGTATGTTACGTCCAGACGGCAAGCAGAAACGGCCAATAGAGCAGCCGATTGGTCCGTGGGCCGGCAGGAGCCAGCGGGAAATTGGTGGCTCCTGATTGGCCCAGCTTCTGACAGCTGAGTATTAAAGAGCTGTCAGTGCCTCAAACGCTGCTCGCTCTCCATGGTAGTTAGCTAACCAGAGCGAGTCACTGTTAGCTGTTATTGTTAGCCAATAAACATGTTGTGAAGTGTTTATCCTGCCTCGCCTCCCTTCTTTAGCCTTTGTTCGTGAACAGAACAGGGTACACTTTCAAAATAAACAAATTTTATTTTATTTAGCATATGGCATCTACCGAAGTCATGCAATCATTCATATACAAAGTAGTTTAAATAAAGTGTCAGCAAATGTGTGTGTGTGTGTGTGTGTGTTCGTGTGTGTGTTTTTCCTCTAGCCAGGTTTTCCTACGTAACCAAGGTTTTTCTGCAGCCCTAGCTCAGTAGAATCACATCCACTTGATTCTGGGCTTTTTTCCTTTCTAGCAGCCAGCAAGTTCTTCCTGCTAGGTGGGAGACTTATATAGATCTATTTCCAGCTCGTTTGCTTTCATCAGTAAGCCACACCCACATTTTATGTATCCTCCCTGTAAAGGTATAGTATCTATTTTCTTACTTCTTTGTAGGGTTTATGTGTGTTTTTCCTCTAGCCAGGTTTTCCCTACGTAACAGGTTTTTCCCTACCTAGCCAGGTTTTCCCTACGAGCTGGAAATAGATCTATACAAGTCTCCCACCTAGCAGGAAGAACTTGCTGGCTGCTAGAAAGGAAAAAAGCCTAGAATCGAGTGGATGTGATTCTACTGAGCTAGGGCTGCAGAAAAACCTTGGTTACGTAGGGAAAACCTGACTAGAGGAAAAACACACATAAACCCTACGAAGAAGTAAGACATCACGATCTCCGGAACGTTTAGAAGTTTAAAATTTTTTATTTTAAAACTTGTGCTAAGCTTTCATCGGCCCCTACCGACTTCGTCAGAGTGTAATGTCGATGAAAGCTTAGCACAAGTTTTAAAATAATTTTTTTTAAAAAATCCGGAGATCGTGATGTCTGTCCCCTCTTCTATAACTATACCTGGAACTCGCATCTTTAGAACAATTCTTTCTGTGTATGTATGTATGTATGTATATATAATATATTAAAATAAGATAAAATCATAATAAAATCACTATAATATGGAGCCATAGAATTGCAATGGGATAGATATTATAATAATAATATCACAGGAAGCTGAGATAATAATCATCATCATCATCTTTATTGTCATTGTACATATACACAACAAAATTGATTTAGCCTCTACTTCCATGCATTCATGGAAACATATGGCTGGTTTCTCCCTAATTACTTGTATAAGGACCATTTTCTATATTATTCATCATCCCAGGTGCCTTGAAATTTCCTGAGGAGACATTAGACAATAGTTTGTTCTGGAGTACCACAGTCACATTGTGGGCTCTTGGCCATTCCCCACTTAAAGAGCTTTGCCTTAGTTCTGGCATGTCCTGTCCTGTTTCTATTCAGGTGGCTCTGTATTTTTCGAAGCAACTGCATTCCTGGAAGTGGTTTGTTGGATCTGTGTGATCTGTGTGGTTGTGGTTATTAAAAATAACCACAACCACACCATAATCACCATTCTTCATCTAGTTGTAAGACAGGTATGTTATCTCAAATTGATCCTAGGAAAAGCCTGGTAAGAGGTAGAGAGTATTGGAAGATCTCTAGGATTCAGTGGCATGTTTACCTTATTCCCCTCTCAGACTATCTATTAGTTGAACTATAGTATTGTAGGACAAAAAAGATTATACTTACTTTATACATGTTGCCAATATAGCTACCTATATTTTGCATTATCATGACAGTATTTATTTACAAGACCAGAATATTTGAAATCATACTATTCAAAATACTTAGAACATGATCATTTCTATTAGTATTCACTGTGTTTCTGTACTCTGTGGAAGTTAATATTTGGGCTCTGTCTTTAAAATCCTTCCGAATTGGGCAAATATGGATTTTCTCTCGCCTTTTCAATATGACGCAGAAGTTCTAATTGAGCGTGAAATTAACATGGATTTGTTTATTAGCTTAGAATGTTTTTTTCGCATTATCAGTAAAGACAACACAACTCTGGGGATATTGCTGGTTGGTTTCAGCTGGCTTGTTCTTTATTTTACGTCATCTGCAAGCTCTTATTTTTTTCTGAAGGAATTTATAGCAAGATATATTCTAGGTTTCAGTTCAGGAGAAAGTCAATACTCTAAACCTTTCTTCCTTCTCCTCCTCTGCTGTACACAAAACAAATAGTTGTTTTTGTTTTGGATTAAAATTTGTTAGAAATATTAGACTGGATGATATAAATATGTTCAGTCTCTCCATCCCATCCCTTGGATTTTTAATCATGACTGTTGAAGTACGTTCCATCTCCTCCATGGCGCTGGATAGAGGGAATCCAGGAGTGGGGGTTGCTCTCTTTTCTGCCTAGAGACTGAGCTTGTTATCATTTCTGGTGACCTCTCCCTTGCCTGGTGACTCCCCAGTTTGGCTCAGTCTTCAGCCAGAAGAGACCCTTTATTAGATTCTGCATTTCACATCAACTCCTGGATTCCTCTTAACTGTGAGACAGGGAGATCCTTTGAAGTCGCGAATAGTGATTTGGGTAGCTGAGCGTTCTGCCAGTCTGCTGCCTTTCCGGCTGGTAAAACCAAGGTCCCTGCCAGTCTCCTGAGCAGTGGAGGTGGGTCTGACTTGACCAGACCCTTGGCATTGCCCACAGATCGTGGAAGGGACTCAGTCCCTGCCCAGTTTCGCCTGGGCACACTGATTACGGCAAGCACGCTAAGCGCAAAGAAAAAAAGCCGCAGCAGCTGTCACCCATTGTGGGTCTGCTCTTCCTTCACCAAAAGTCTTCAGTCCCTGCCTAGATTCATCTGGGCACACTGTTTGCAGCTAATGTGCTCGGCGAGGAGATCTTGGAGCTGTGGCAGCTGTCACCCATTGCTGTCCTGCCATTGGCGCGGTGGAAAATCGCATCTCCAGAGCCTTCCACCAGCACAGTACCTAGGGAAGGGAACTTTAGGGGTTTCCCTAGGTCTTAGGGGTTTCCCTAGGTCTTCCCCAAGCTGCAGCCAGAACTCATCTAGCCAAGCCTCTGTTTTTTTGCCTGTTTTTGCGAAGTGGCCTGCAGAGTGCTCCTGAGGGCCAGGGAGGGCAAAAACCTTTTTTTTTTCCTTACTTACCTCTTTGAAATCTTGGTGCATCTTATACACCAGTGCGTCTTATAGTCAGAAAAATATGGTATGTATATTTCATCCTGACAGAGTGGTTCTGTGGTTGGACCCCTCCTTCATTACAAAGGTGAATTCCTGATTTCACAGGGCCCAGGAATTGATCTTGCCTAACTGTCCGGGGCCGAAACACGCCCTAGAAAAGAGATAGCACACCTTGGATGTAAGTAGGGCCGTCCACTCCTTACATTCTTTACATCAAACGGACTTTCCCACTGAGGAGGAAGGAGTCGTTGTTAGTTTGTTTCCAGCCTTCGACGCTGGGACAGAAGGCCACTCCATCGACAGTGGGATGGTGGATTCGGGGGGGGGGGGGGACTTCTGTTTTCACAGATTTCGAGTCTCATCCTTGCTACGCCTTCGCCGAACTGGAGAGTCACCAGGCAAGGGAGGCACCAAAAATGATGACAAGCTCAGTCTCCAGGCAGAAGAGAGACAGCAACACCCACTCCTGGATTCCCTCTACCAGCGCCATGAGAAAGAATGTTCAGGTAGGACCAATGTCTCTTTTCTTCCAAATGTACACAATGTTGCCATTCTAAATTATGTAATTTTTAAAAATGATTCTTTGTTATTTTGAGACTACAGCTATTTATAGAATAAAGTCTGAAGAACAAGATTCATTTTAGCACAAGGTAGGGTTATTATTTGGGCCAACAATCACCTCAGAAATCTACCATGAAACAGAATAGGAGAGAGCGAATCTGTTTCAGTTACACATTATTCAAATATTATGCAGCTACCACATTATATAAACTTAACTTTAATATTTTAAAATAATATCTTAATCCTAACAAAGAGTAATCTCTTAACAGATAATGAAATCCAGTATGGTGTTTCAACTGATAGAACTTCTTTCCTTTGCAAAATTATAGAAGAAAGGAAATGTTTCTTCTCTGTCTATCCTGAAGGCTATCATGCTCCCTCAAAATCTGCTTCAGATTTTATGGGGTGGCTGAGTCTTTAGGAGGTGTCAAAGGGAAAAGAAAACCCCTCTATTATATAAGAAGAAACAAATGCATAAGGTTGGATTTCACCCAGAATGAATTTTAGGATTGTTGGGATAATTTTTTAGCAGTAGTTTCTGCAGCAGAGCATTGCTCTAATACATTCAGATTAAGCACCTGCTTCTGGGACTTTTGCTTTAGGATTTAAGAGCATGTACATGGTTGTGTAAATCCTGATTTAAATCTCTATAAACAAGTTAGTCAGCACTTGGATTTATCAGTGGAGAGACTTCCTCAATCACTGTTTTGCGGGATAACTAATAGATACATTTGAAGTCAGATTCCTGACAGTGCTTTGATTGAAAAGATTTTATGAGAGCAGGAAATTTGTATCAGTAAATGAGCTCTCAAGAATTTTTGAATTAAGATAAATGTAGCTATATGGTTAATATACCAATCTGCCATTTTTGTTGTAATTTGTGTTATGCTATATAAATCATTTAGGTTCAAGTCTGCATTTGGAAAAGCATTCTGAATAACCTTTCTTTTTCAAATCTATTAAAGCATAACAATACTCTAGTGGCACACTTGATGTGCTGCAAATATACCATGGCAGGAGCAGATGGATTTGCTTAGACAGGAAATCCTTTGTGGGTTCAAGTATGAAATATCAATTTTTCAAAACATTCTTTTGGGATGCTGTGGTGTCAAGTCATAAGAAGATAATAAATGGCTGTTTGGAACTGTTCTTTGTATTGGGTAAGAGTGTAGGTTGGGATATTCTGCATTGATAAACATTATTGAACAGCAAAAAAATGTGTTAAAAGAATAGATGATTATATAAATTGAATCCTCTAATAAAGTAGAACTAAATTTACCTTATTGTAAAGTTACATTAAAAGAATCTTGCAAGTCTGAAAGTATCCCAATTGACTGCCCAAGAAATTCGGAAGGGTCTTTTCTGAGCCTCTTGCCCATTACCACATTCCTGCCACAGGCTAAGTTGCCTTTTATCTGCCTATTCCCTTAGCCTTGGCTACCTCTTTTTGCCCTGTTTCCCAGAATCATTCTCACACACCATTATACCACTCAACTTTTTTTCATTGTTAGTTCTTAATTTTATTTTATTTTATTTATTTTTATTTATTTATTTATTTTTATAAAATAAAAATCTCCGGAGACTCAGGGCGGCTTACAATGTGTTAAGCAATAGCCTTCATTCTTTTGTATATTTTATACAAAGTCAGCTTATTGCCCCCACAAACCGGGTCCTCATTTTACCCATCTTAGAAAGGATGGAAGGCTGAGTCGACCTTGAGCCTGGTGAGAATTGAACTCGCAGTAATTGCAGGCAGCTGGATGTTAAATACTGCCTTAGTCGGAGGCATTAGCCTCCTACGCCACTCGGGCTCTTAATGGGTGTAAACTAACCAAGTTCAAATTTATGTGCAATTTGGGGAATCTTTCTTATCTCCTGCTGGAAGAACAGGTGACTAGGAAGATCTTTGCATAGATTTATATCATATGTAAGTTGTTCCTGTTGTGAGATCAGGTGATTCTAATCATAACCATTCATACCATGGTTACCTCCTATCTGAACTATTGCAGTGTGCTTTACATGGAGCTGTCTTCAAGAACATTTAAAACACTTAAAACTTAAAAACTATGATTGGTTGAGAATGCAACAGTGTGAGTGGTTATTGGTGTCCCTTTGTATAAAACTTTTTACAGGTTTATAGGATGAAAATTTCTGGCCTTAATTCATACTGATGCCAAAGTCATAGGTGCTTAATATTAAATGACAAGTTATCACAGACTAATCCGCATGTAAAGTAATAGACACTTCTGATTCTAGTTGTGCTCATTGGATATATCCCAGTAGATATTTATTTTATTTGACCATCTAACATTTCTAGGTTTTCTATTAAGACACACTTTTTCATAGCGGTTCCTAGTATTAGATGTTGTCCTATTTACATGAATCTTTATAGCGCAGTTCTTTCTTTTTTCTACTACCATTCATTGAAAATGTGAGTGGTAAATGGGAATTGTGCACACATCTAGATAAAAACTGAGTCAGTATTATCATTGCATTATTTCTTAGTAGATTAAGATATTACATACGGCTAAGTTTTTTAAAAAAATAATGAAATATTTGCAATTAGAAACAATACAAAATGAAATCAAAACAGACTGCTTTGCAGAAATTAATGATTGTGAACAATGCTCTAATTAGTTGATAAGAGAAGCTGTGGAAAAGAATATATTTGGAATTGGCGGACTGTAATGATATGTGGGAATGACTTTGAGAAACAGAAGGATGAGTCCCAGCCTAGATAATGGTCTGATAAACGAAATTTGAGGAGGAAGATGGAGAAAGCATCCCAGAAGAAACCCATCACTTATTTTGGGGAAAGTAAAAGTGAGGAACAAGAGGAATATTTTCAGACCTGCAGTATTCTTACAGTAAAGATAGAGATAGTGTTCATTGTTGTGCATTTTGCCTGGACTACTTTGAAGGGATAACAAGGACCCAGTCATACTTTGTAAAACTATTCTTGAGGAATTGGCAAAATGATGCATTATGATTAAACAAACTGGAATACCTGTGGGCAGCCAGTCACGAAGTAGAACTTTAAAACAGCAATACAGTAAGGCATATGGATGTGGGGGATGAAAATAAAACAAGATGGGGAAGTGAGCAATAATATGAGGGAGTACCAAAATATGTTTCACCTCTCTTCTTTCTGTTGCCTTGGGAAATACAACTCATGTAAGAACAGAAGAAATGCAGGGTCACATCCTTTGCAGAATATGAATACCAGGGATGGAGAGAGTACTTCAAACAGAAATATGGGAAAGAACATTTTCCATTTATTCTCAGGGTTGACTGGAGCATTATATTTTATGCTAGATTTTCTAAATGTGGCATATATATCATTTACATGAACAGGACAAAATTTCTTTAAAACTGTTATCAAAACAAGTTGGGGTTATCCTATTGGAAGCTGTCCCACACTCTATCAATATTTAGATATAATTATCCATATATAAAGAATTGGAAAATGCCCTGACTTTGCTCATCCAATCTCTATTTTCCTTCACTGCACTTAGTCTGAATCTTTCTGTCATTACAAAAGATGAATTCCAAACACATTTTTTTTTTGTTTTCATTGTTTTTAAGTCAGCAATTAATTTAAAAAGCCACTTATAGAAGTAGCTGGATTAATGAAATTTCATTGAAGGGATAGAGATATATATTAGGCAATAGGTATATGTAGAATGCACCTACGCGGTTTCTCAATGGCTAAGATGCTGAGCTTGTCTATCGAAAGGTCGGCAGTTCAGCTGTTCGAATCCCTAGTGCTGCGTAACAGGGTGAGCTCCCGTTACTTGTCCCAGCTTCTGCCAGCCTAGCAGTTCGAAAGCACATAAAAATGCAAGTAGAAAAATAGGGACCACCTTTGGTGGGAAGGTAACAGAGTTCCGTGTGCCTTTGGCATTTAGTCATGCCGGCCACATGATCACCGAGACGTCTTCGATAGTGCTGGCTCTTCAGCTTTGAAATGGAGATGAGCACTGCCCCCTAAAGTTGGGAACGACTAGCACATATGTGCAAGGGAAACCTTTACCTTTACCTTTATATGTAGAATTTATTCTCTTTTTATTTGTGATAGCAGGTTTATAATCTAGGCAAATTTTAAAACCATTTATTTCAGTGCAAAGTTTACAACAATAAAGCAAATGAGGTATACAGTGATTAGAAGAGGAAAATATATTTCTGACCCTTCAATACACAAAGTTGAGTTTTTAAAAAGCTGTAATAGTACTAAAGTTTTTAAATGTATTATAGCTGTTTTCTAAGATTTCAGTTTTATATATATTTCAAAGTAAATAATCTATAATTAGCTAGGTTGTTTTCTCATGACTGGATTGGGATTATATTTTTTTACTCAGTTTACCTGTTTTTATTCAGTTTATTGGTTTTAAACCTGGTTCAAACTTCCTTTCTAATAGTTCTGAACCTTCTTCTCATGTCTTATCACATTTTCTTTGTGTCTGATTGAAAAAAGCAACACTCCAGTAGTGCATAGGGTTCTCCTTGAACATTGAGGAGTCATCTTTGCCTAGCTATATGAATTTAAATTGATCTTCTTTTCCCCAACTACCTGTATTATAGAACTTAAAATTGGCTTAAATGAACTTTAAATTGAAAAGATATGCAAAGGCAGGGGTCTCCAAACATGGCGACTTTAAGACTTGTGGACTTCAGCTCCCAGAATTCCCCAGCTAGCAGTGGGGAATTCTGGGAGCTGAAATCCACAAGTCTTAAAGTTGCCATGTTTGGAGACCCCTGTGGTAAGGGCTAAGATATGTTGTGCATTAAATATGGGCAGATGTTGTTCATTGTTATCTTGTAAATAAATGGGGAAATTATGGATGATTTGCTGAATTGTCCTCTATTCCTCTCCTTGGTGGGCTTGTTTTTAAGTGTTCCATCAATGTAGTAGGTTTTTTTTTTCTTTTTAAAAGATCTTTATCAGGGTCAAATAACAAATAGAATACCATACAGAGGTTTGATTAGGATTATCCCCTTTCCGATTCACCATTAATATCAAAAACAAAAGAGCACTTAGTGTGAGTTGTTCAGCTGCCTGCCACACTTGACAATATGGTTCCTTGAAGTCTAGTTGTTCACTGCTTTTCCATTACTCCAATTAATAATAGTCCATCTTCCTTCAGTACTGGAGGAAGGGTGGGGTCAGAGGGTCCTAATTAATGATTAACTTTGATATTAGGATTAGCATAATTGAGAGCAATTAAAAAGATAGTGTGCAAACTGTTGTAGCAAAAAGTTTTATCTTTTCATGTTTACTACATTAGTATTTTCAATGGTTAATTTCAAGCTATTTAGGATTTATGACTACAGGAATAGAAACGTTGATTATTTTCATTTCCTCTGTTACGGTAATGCTGATGATAAAAATATTAACCAGAATAATTAATGTACTCTTCTGAAATTTCTAATATGTTTATATAAAATATAGTTGTTTTGCCATTCAACTTTGTGTTCCTTGTTAAGCTTATTGTATTTGCAGTGGCAATTACTCTGGAATAAAGAAATGATTGTGCTAAATCCTTTGTTGGCAATTTAGTGTGGGATTGAGTATTGAAATGCAGCAAAGCAAATAATGAAGGCATATGTTTACCTATAATTCTTTTTACCTTGGGAAAAGAATTAAATAGGAACAGTTTGGTCATTGTCACATTCTTAACAGTTGCTTTCAAGCATGAAACAGTCGCCTGGTTCTCAAAGGATTTACTTAACAGTTTGAATGGAGAGGTCTTTACTGCTAATGGAACTGAGATGGCAGGCTTAAGCAATGGGGGTGCTTTTTAGTCCCTTTAGCCACTTGAGAGATGGTGTAGCTTCAAATAGCCAAAGTGTCCCCATCTCCAGTGGCATGTGGGAAGTTGAATAAATAATTTAGAGTTATAAGACTGTCTGCGTGTCAGGGTGTTGCATGTAAATAAAAGCCTGATTTCACAAGGCTTAATATCAGAAGATGCTCTATAACTTTTAATTTAATTTAATTTAATTTAATTTCCAATTTATATACTGCCCTTCTCCCTGAGGACTCAGGGCGGTGTACAGCCAAGATAAAAAACATAGAATACAAATATTAAAACATTTAAAAATATATATAAATTTGGGCCAAAAGTTAAGAATCACAAACTAATTAAAAAAATTTAATTAGTTGGAAAAGATGAGTTTTCAGGGAACGACGGAAGGCATTGAGGTCATGGATCCTTCTTATCTCGGGGGGCAACTGATTCCAGAGGGTAGGAGCCCCCACAGAGAAGGCCCTCCCCCTGGGGGCCACCAGCCTACATTGTTTGGCTGATGGCATCCTGAGGAGGCCCTCTCTGTGGGAGCGCACAGGTCGGTGGGAGGTCGTCGGTAGCAGCAGGCAGTCTCGGAGATAGCTAGGCCCGATGCCATGGAGCGCTTTAAAGGTGATAACCAACACCTTGGAGCGCACCCGGAAGACCACCGGGAGCCAGTGCAGCTCGCGCAGGAGTGGTGTTACATGGGAGCGCCATGTTGCTCCCATCACTACCCGCGCTGCTGCATTCTGGACTAGCTGGAGCCTCCAGGTGCTCTTCAAGGGGAACCCCATGTAGAGAGCGTTGCAGTAGTCAAGGCGAGAGGTGACGAGGGCGTGAGTGACTGAGTTGCCTGAGTTGTACCCACATGCGCAGATGGTGTGGATGCGCTCGCAGCGCATGGGCACACGTGAAAGCTGTGTGCATGCACAGCTGGTGCGGTTGTGTGTGCAGCACACAAGGGACGAGCTGCGCATCAGCACGGAGTGTGCAAAGCGCATGCCTGTACGGCACTTGGTGAGTAAAAGGTTCGCTACCAGTGGTATATCCAGTGCCTGTACATTTTTTTGTACCCTTCTCCTGACTGATATCTTCCAACAGTGAGATCCCTTTTATAGCTTGTAAGCTCTTTGTAGACCATAGATTTTGCTGCAAGAGACAACTGAGTAAATATCAGTAAAATCCTTCTAGAACAGCTGAACTTTATGTGAACTTATCAGAGTCACTTTAATTGATGACAGATGTGCACATGGTTACTATTTGAATATGATTGGTTAATTCTGAACACAGCTGCATTGCTACTTATAAGAATAAACACTTATGCAGCCACATAAGTTATTCTATGTTATTGTTATTCCCCCCTATTAGTTTTCAGTTTCTTTTTCAGTTGAATTGTACACCTTGTATGTTGTTTTAAAGATGGAAAGAATTCTGAAGTGATTTATTTTGGTGTGACTTTTTTTTTTTACATGTCAAAAATCTGGCATTTTAATAGGGGTATGAAAACTTTCTATATCCACTGTATAACATTCAGTCTTTGGCATTATTAAATTATTGAGACACTTACGCTTTTGTTGCTCTTAAAACTCAGGCACCTGAGTGGTGTGGAGCTAGAAAAAAATCTAGTCCCTGAATCTGAGGGAGAAGCACTCAGTACCTTTAGAAAGTGGCTTCCCCATCTTCCTGACAATGTAAGCCCCAAGTACTGCACTAAAAAGCATTTTATTAAGCGGGGGAGGGAGGCTTTGTCAAGTTTTTATATAAGGTACAGAAACAAATTACAGATAGTCCTTGACCTACAATCGCAATTGAACCTAACATTTCTGTTGTTAAGTGAGGCGGTTGTTAAATACAGTTTGGCCCATATTACGACCTTTCTTGGGCACAGTTATTAAGTAAAGCAGTGTGGTTGTTAAGTGAGTCATGCAGTCATTAAGGGAATCTAGCTTTCCCCATTGACTTTGCTTGCCGAAGTCAAATGGAAAGGTTATAAATGGTGATCACGTGACCCAGGACATTTCAACCACCATAAATCTGAACTACTTGCCAAGTGAATTTTTATCACGTGATCATGGGGATACTGTAATGGTCGTAAGTGTGAAAAACTGGTCATAAGTCACTTTTTCAGTGCTGTTGTAACTTTGAGCTGTCACTAAATGAATGGCTGCAAGTCGAAGTCGAAGACTACCTGTATACATACATTCAATATATGTGATGTGTCAGAAAGCAACAAATCAAACAATAAAAGTCATTGATTAGACATGAGAAGAGACAGACACCCTTAAAATATTGTTGCATTTCCTTCTTTCACATCTGGATTTGTTTCCTTAACAATTGCAACACTGAGGGACTTCAGAATATAGCCGTATTGTTTGATTGATGGTCCCTGAAAGGGCTCGTTTTTTACATATCAAAGGAAATTACTTTACATATCAAAGAAAAAACATGATTTCCTAAACTTCAAAAGGAGGCATGGATGCCATGCTAAAATGCCAGTATCATCTTTTTAAAAATATTAATAATAAAGCCTAACATTCCAGGTAACACTATGATAACCTTCTGCTACAAATCTCCAGGTTTGACTGATTTCAGTACCATTTGTTTTTTTATTTTTACAGAACACTTGTGTAGTTATGTATTCCAGGCAATAAACTCCCACATGCCTCCGTTCTATGTATCACCTTGTCCTTGTCCTACTAATCATTTAAGGCTGACAATCTGCTGTTGTTTAGAACTGCTTGGGGCAAGGAATGCTAAACAAGGAAATGGTCATAAAAAGGGAAAGTGAAGAAGTTAAATGTGAGATTTTGGGGAGATTTATCTGGGTACTTGATGAGGCTGCAAAGTTTTTTCCTGAGTGTTTTCTGACTTGGACTAATTACTGGATTTTCTGTTCCCTAGCAACCAGGAGGTGGAGTTGGAGAATCTTTGAGAGGAAGGAAGAACTAAAATTCAAACTTAAAGGAATGGTTCATGCATCATGTGAAAAAACAACAACCACCCAAAAATAACAAAAAACTTTTTAAAAAGCCAAATAGTTTATTTCTTCTTTTTTATCTTCCAAAATATATTTAAGTAATCAGGATAACTACTACAAGATATGATGCTGGCTACCAGCTTTGCTGGCTTCAGAAAAGGGCAGGTCAATGGTGGTCAACTGCTGTTAGCCTTCATGGTAGTGTGACTCCCTCTGAAGGCCATCAGCAAGAATGCTAGTGCAACTAACTAATGCAGTTAGTTGGCTACTATCAGAACACACTACTGGACAAGTTTAGCCAGGGGTCTGATCCAACAAGGCACTAGCTATATTCTTATATACTAGATAGCGCAGTGGTGAAATCCAATTTTTTTTACTACCAGTTCTGTGGGTGTGGCTTGGTGGGCATGGCAAGGGAAGGATACTGCAAAATCTCCATTTCCACCCCACTCCAGGGGAAGGATACTGCAAAATCCCCATTCCCACCCCACTCCAGAGGTGATATCTGCCAGTTCTCCGAACTGTTCAAAATTTCCATTACCGGTTCTCCAGAACCTGTCAGAACCTGCTGGATTTCACCCCTGACATAGCGCCAGAATAACCATTAATGGCTCAATTATAGTTAGTTCAACTATTATAGTTAGTCCAACTAATCAATCGAGTTTGGAGTGGTTTGTTAGGTAAACCGCTCCAAACTCAATTGCAGAAAATATGACTTCATTAACAGAGTGATCAATGCCTGGAATGCACTACCTGACTCTGTGGTTTCTTCCCCAAACCCCCAAAACTTTAACCTTAAACTGTCAACTTAAACATTCCTAAGAGGTCTGTAAGGGGCATACATAAGTGCACCAGCGTGTGTCCCTGCCCTAATATTCCTTTTTACTCTTACACTTTTCATATATTCAAATTATGTTTATATTTTATCTGTTATCTTATATATGCTTGATAAATAAATAAATAAATAAATAAATAAATAAATAAATGAAAGAAAGAAAGTATCAAAAAAAAAAAAACCAAAAAAACCACCTATTCCTTACAGGCAAATTTGAAATCTCAGTTGCTTTTGATTGAGCATCGCAAATAAAGAGAAATAAAGCAACAGAAAATCACCCTTATGCTTCTTTAGGCAGGATTCTTGCAGAGAACACAAATTATCCTGGAACAATTCAAGACTCAGTGGAGTCAAAACAACAATAACACCCTTTTGCATCAGAGGAATCTGCCAAGATACAGACACAGTGATAACAGAAGCTTACCTGCTTCATTACATATTTCATAGGGGTAGAAGGAAGAGTACTAGAGTTAAAGTTCATTCAATTTTTGTATGCCTGACAGGAAAAAAAAAAAAAGGCAGGGACAAAGGAGAAGACCAACATCAGAGTTTCTAAAGAACAGAGTTTCTAATCCCTCAGTCACCACAGAAACAGTTAATGAGCGACTAGTTTCTCCTTTATACTCTTAACCCTCATATCTCATCATGTGTTTTTGATATCTCTCACGGGACTTGTGATTTCTACACAATTTGAAGTTTTTATGATTACTGGTAGTGGACAAGCAGGGATTTAGACCTTTTGTAATATTTGCTGCTGAAAATCTTGAGTTACCTAGGAAATGACATTGCAGTTTATCTGCCCAGCTCGAACTAATAGCCTGAGGAGTCAATAGGGGTTTAGCTGAGGTTTTATAAATGTACCATCAGACTTCATTTTTCAGTTTGAACAATTTACCCTAAAAGCAGTGTTTCCTTGTTTTTCCTTGCTTTCTTTTTCCTTACCATGTTGTAACTTGGGTGAACTTGGCCAACTGCATGTTGTGTTCATTGCTTTGCATTTCTACCTTATAGGTAGTCCTTGACCACAATTGAGCGCGAAATTTCTGTTGCTAAGTGAGACATTTGTTAAGTCTGGTGGCTCAGCAGACTGATAGCATTGTGATTAACACCAGCTGTCTGCAATTACTGTAAGTTCGAATCTCACCAGGCTCAAGGTTGACGCAGCCTTCCATCCTTTCTAAGGTAGGTAAATTAAGGACCCAGTTTGTGGGGGCAATAAGCTGACTTTGTATAAATATACAAAAAGTATGAAGGCTATTGCTTAACACATTGTAAGCCACCAGATCTCCGGAGAAGGGCGGCATATAAATCAAATTAAAAAAAAAAAGTGAGTTTTGCCCCATTTTATGACTTTTTTTTTGCCACGGTTGTTAAATGAATCACTACAGTTGTTAAGTTAGTAACATGGTTGTTAAGTGCATCTGGCTTCCCCCATTGAGTTTGCTTGTCAAAAGGTTGCAAATGTTGATCACATGACCCCGGGACATTGCAACTGTCATAAATATGAGTTAGTTGCCATGCATCTGAATTTTGATGATGTGAACATGGGAATGTTCACACAAGGTTGTGTGAAAAACAATCATAAGTCACTTTTTTCAGTGCCGTTGTATCTTTGAACTGTTGTAAGTTGAGGAATACATGTATTTTGATTTCAGGTTTACCTCTGAATCTTCCAACTGACAATTCACAAGCCTATTCTTCATAAGCCTTACTTACCAAGCTTCCTCTTTCTTCGTCGTATCAGTCAATGAGCAAATTGGATAAATGACTAAAAATGTGGTACAGAAAAAATATTCTTACTAAGCAGTCTTCTTAATATAGATTGTGTAAGCAGTATGACAATATTTAGAGATGTAATAAAATTACATCATTCTTATCTAAGAGTAGATTTTGAAATCACAATGAATCTTACTGCTGATGAAACCTATTTTTTAATGAGCATATACATTGTGCTTAGATGTCCTTATGAAAAATACAATGTAAGAAGATAGAGCTTTGGTTTCCATAAACCTATTCCATATAGGCAAAGCTTATATTCATATGGGATTTTCCAGTATAGCTGTTGATAATATATAAGTGTTGATAATATATAAGAGTTAATATAGTTCTACTATATTTTGAAATTCAAATTTGACTTAACTATTGAGGTTAACTAATAGTGTAACTAATAGTGTGATTAGCAAGATAACCTATTGGTAGATGTGCTAGAATTGCTTAGTCTTATATATCTAAACTCTGTGCCTTAGTTCTGATTAATCTGATCATAACCCAGAGCTAATAGAATTTATTGTGACTATCCACACTGATTCAGTTTTTATATAATATAACCTAGCCATTTAGTAATAAAATTATCTGCTAAAAGATATAAAAATAAAACCAACAAGGAAAATATAACTTAAACTAATAATTTAAAACCCACATTGCAGCTTCTACATTGCTTCTTGATGTGGATTATATCTGCTTATTGATATGGAAATACATTTGGGAGTCAGCATGACACTTTGAATTAATTACCCCAAAACTTTGATTGCAAGGACTCCAGAACTTTAATATTACTAAGTGTCCCTTTATCAGCTCCATAAATCATCCATATTTCAACTTGGACTATAAATAATTTACTGCTACCACTACATGTAGGGCAATTTTGGAACATCAAAAGACTTGGTTAGCCAGAGTTGACTTCTGAACATTCAGTCATACATAGGCTGATTGCAGGAGATATTTAAGACTACCTGGATATTTAAATGGTCTATATTCATGTGGTTCAACTTCTAGGTACAATTTGAATTGCTTTGGAGAGGTATATATTTTGGCCTTATTATAATTTATGTTGAAATCATCCTCTTTGCAAACAGGATCAGAAGGTCCTGTTTGCTCATTTCACACCCACGATACAATCTGAAACAGTATAGCTGTACTATTAACATACTGGAAAGAAAGGCTGTGATGTGTTTATATGCCAGCTTTAGAGAATGGTGAGTCAGTTTATCTAAAGACAAGGCCAGGTTGTTTATATAAAAGTAAACAATAATGGTGCCAAAACACAACCCTGCTTAATGCCAGTCAGAATTCACTTCTACAGACCTACTTTACATCAGACTGTTGTGCAGCAGCAGCAAACACTAATAAATAGAGAACTCCTTCAATTTGTGCCTGAATCAAAATTGAACCTAAGTTTACAAAGGTCGCATATAAAAGTGATCTTGGATTATGTGACTGTATGGGTACTTTTTTTCCAAATATTGTAAATTAAGACTTATTCTCCATTGAGAGTGGAGACAGCAGCCAGCGTGGGTACTGCCCATCCAATCAGCTTGAAGGACTGAGCCTGTCAATTTTTCTTAGTCCCGCCCTGTTGCCGGGCATGCCCAGTTTTTGGCTCAGTCCTTCAGCGCTGGCTGGTGTGTGGGACTTCTCTCCGCCTAAAATTCTCTCCCTTATCTCTTCGTGTGAAATATTTCTCGTTTTTCTTGGACCTGGACTGTTTGACTGTGCTCTGGCAATTCGATTTGGATCTTATTTGCTTTTTCTCTGGCTGACTTGGACCGTTCTGACTTCGAGTTTTGCGAGTCGTGAGTAAGGAATTGGAACCTTGATAGCATCGGTTTCCCCTGGCTCTGCCAGGGGTGTGGGATTCCTACCCTCGATTCCCCTTAAGGGAGAACTTCTTTAATCCTTGGAGCTTCGAGGGACATTCCTGCCTGTTGCTCTCCTCATCCCCCCTATTAAAAGCCTCATTTCGCCCCATCTGTTTACCGGCAGTTTTGGCGGGCATTGAATCAGCAGCGCCCGCCATTTTGGGCTACAAAGTTCCCGCCGTTGGGGAGGGGAGCACTTATCTAACGGCCGGCAAGCTTCAATCACTGTTGGAACGAGCCCTCTTAGGGCTGACCACTGGGGGTTTAATTTGAATGTGAAGAGTGGCGGGCTGAGCTTTCTGCTGAGGAGCCTCGCGCCCCCACTCCTGCGCTTCCGTAGCCGGTAGTTGCGGCTCCCTTTAGATCACCTCGTGGCCGCCCGCCATAGTTTATTGGATTGCTGGCTGCGTTTTTCTGGCAGCTGAGGGGCTTTGCGCCCCCCCCTCCTTGCCTAACTTGCTGCTGTGGCCCGAATCCGGTGGTGCTCAAGTTACGCCCAGTGGAGCTTCGCGCCCCCCCCCTTTCTCTGTTACAAATATTTGGGCTTAAGCACTAACCGCCATTAAGTTTGTGGAGCTTCACGCCCCCGCAAGTGCTGTTACTTACAACGGTCACAGGACTGTGGCCTTCGTTTGTTTTTTGCTGGATTGACGGATTGCCTCTACTCCAGCAATACTGTACAAGCCTCCCCCCCCCCCCACACTTCCAGTTGGTGAATTCTTTGCTTCCAACTTAATTTGTTCGGCCTTGACCGGTATTAATTCTGTGACTATTCCTCAAGGCTGTTTCACGTGGAGTTCCTCTCGCTCCCTTCCATATATTCAGAATTAAATTATTGAGACTCTGTCTGGTGTTGGAGGGCTACGCTCCCAACCTTGTTCTCTGCCATGCCTAAGGCCCTTTCAAAGTCTAAGCATGGCCGGAAGGCCAGTGCGGGTGAAGTTGGCCAATCAGACTCCATGTCTGTTACCCAGCAATCTGCCATGGGAGATTCCAGGTCTCGTTCCAGGCCCTCTCAACTCTCACGTTCTCTTCACAAGTCTTCCACGCGTGATTTGTCATCTTCTTCTTCCAAAGTGGAAAAACGTAGAGACAAGGTTTTGACCAGATTATGTGACAAGGCATGTGCTCAGTTGGCTCCTCCCTCTCATCCTCCACCTACTCCGACTAATCCACCTCCAGTTGTCATAACCCATTCTCCTACTCCTGACCAGCTGTCTCTGCAGGATTGTCCAGTGACTATTTCAGAGGAAAACCTGTGGGGTCCTGTCTCAGCTTCTCATCATCCGGTTTCTGACCCAGCAGCGGTACAGGCGGCTCCTGAACCTCCTCCTCCCCAGTCTTCAGACTCCTTAGTTCCTCCGGATCAGCTGCAACAAATGATTGAGGCGGTGGTTCAAAGGTCCTTAGCCGCCCATTCGGGCCTCTCCAGTCGACATGGGTCGGTGAGAGAGACTTCCCCATTCTCAGCGGGCCGCAGTGAGGTAGGATGCTCACGCTCTGTTCGGTCTGTTTCTCCTACCTCGTCTCACTACAGTCACCCTTCTGTCTTGATCGATGAAGGAGATCCTGATTCTGACCTATCTGAAGATGAGAACCTTCCCCCGGATCAGCCGGCTTTCTCAGGCCTCTTTCCTCAAGCCCTATTCAAATCATTGCTCTTCAAGGCTGTTAATACAGCCCGTCTATCTTCTCCAAACGCCGATCCGGTTTCCTCTTTGTCTTCTTCTGGATCTTTGGATCCGATGTTCGCAGAACCAGCTAGGCCTATAACATCTGTTCCTACTCCTCCTCTCTTCCTGGATGTAGTGAAACGACAGTGGGAATCCCCGGCATCCGCTCCCCTCCCCTCGTCCTATGACAAAAGGAACTTTCAGGTATCCTCAGAGCTTGAGTCTCTTCTTCAAATCCCTTCAGTTGATGCCCCAGTTGCAGCCCTTCTTCCTAACTCCAATGTTCCGGGCGAGCCGGACGAAGGTCTCCGTCCTGATGAACGCAGATCTGATCAGGTTCTTCAAAAGGCCTTTCAAAGTTCTTCCTGGGCGATTAAAGCAACCACTACGGCGTCCTTCTTCAATCGGACAACCTTACTTTGGTTGCGTCAGTTACAAGAAAAGCTATCCCCCGGAGATGCTCGTATCAGACAAGACCTGAATAAAATTGTAGCCGCCGTACAGTCTTCAGCCGATTCTACTCTCAACGCTGCCAGGTTTTCCGCAAAATCGTTGGCTTCGGCAGTCACAGCTCGTCGTTTGCTGTATCTCCGTCACTGGCAGGCTGATGCCAGGCACAAGTGGCGCTTAGCTTCGGTTCCCTTCAAGGGCACGAAGCTTTTCGGAGATGCTTTAGATCCCTTCCTTACAGAAACCAGGGACAAAAAGAAGGTGTTAGCAGCGGCTTTCCGGAAAGGAGCCCCACGTTTCTCACCTTACCCTTCTCGTTCTTACTTCAGAGGTGCGGATGGGGGGTCCTCCTCTTCCTTTCCCTTCCCTACATTTAGGAGAGATGGGTCTTTCAGCAGGCAGCGGGGTTCTTCCGATAGGTCATTCAGAGGGCGTCCCTTTAACCTTAAGCGGCCCTTTCGAGGGAGGAGGTCGTTTCGCCCGTCGCCGTCGATGATTGCCCTTTGGATCCTCCCATTGGCGGTAGATTGGGTCTCTTTGCTGCTGTCTGGGAAGAATCCACCTCGGACAAGTGGGTCCATGCCACCTTAAAATCTGGGCTGGCCATTGAGTTTATTGCCCCCCCCTCACTCCTTTGTCTGCTGTCCTGTCTCTCGTAATCCTGTCAGGAGGTCCCTTATGGACTCTTCAATCCAGCATCTCCTGTCTATCAGGGCTATTCAACCCGTGCCTCCCTGTCAGGAGGGTTTGGGATTCTATTCAAGGGTGTTTCTAGTCCCTAAGTCATCGGGGGGGTGGCGTCCCATCCTGGATCTCAAGCGTTTGAACAGATTCGTTGTTTACAGAAAATTCAAAATGCAATCATTGAAGTCTATTCTGGACGGTGTTCGGAGAGACGACCTCTCCTCCATTGACCTAACCGAGGCTTACCTTCATATCCCTATCCTTCCATCCCATAGACAGTTTTTAAGGTTTTGTTATAACGGAGCACACTACCAATATAGGGCTCTCCTGTTTGGCCTTTCTTCTGCCCCTCGCACCTTTACGAAGGTGCTGGCTGCCTTGGCGGCTCAGCTCCGTCTCCGTTCAGTCCGTCTCCTGTGTTATTTAGATGATATTCTGCTATTGTCCTCTTCCGTGCAGCAGGCTGCCCTAGATATTCGTCTGATGGTTGAGACACTGGCGGCTCACGGTTTCTCTGTTAATTTGGAGAAGAGCCATCTCTCTCCTTCCACTAGATTAGTGCACTTGGGTGCTCTGATTAACTCTGTTCAAGGCAAGGTTTTCCTTTCTCCCGATAGGCAAGCTAGTCTGCGACAGTTGGTTTCCCGGGTTGAAAAGAGTCGAATGGTTTCCCCTTATGTCTTGTCTCAACTCTTAGGCAAAATGATATCCGCGATAGCCATTGTTCCCTGGGCTCAACTACACGCCAGGGAACTCCAATGGTTTCTTTTACCTTTGCAGAAGGCTGGCAGGGGCACTTCAGCGAAGCCAATTTCTCTTCCTCCGGCGGTACGAAGATCCCTATGGTGGTGGCGGTCCCCCGCTCTTTCGGCGGGTTGTTTCTTCCTCGAGCCCACGAGGGTGGTGGTGACGACGGATGCCAGTCTCCGGGGCTGGGGAGCCCTTTGCCAAGGTCAGCTGGCTCAGGGGACTTGGGGCCCCTCGGAAGCTCGACATCCCATCAATTGGCTGGAACTGAAGGCTGTCTTCCTAGCTCTAAAGTCATTCCGCAATATGGTCTCCGGAGCCCACGTCCTCGTCCTTACGGACAATGTCGCTGCAAAGGCTCACTTGAACAAACTGGGGGGCACCAGATCGAAGTCTCTTCTGACCCTGACAATCGCGTTGGGTATCTGGTCCGAGCGCCACCTGTGTTCCCTTCGGGCGGAACACATCTCCGGGGTTCAGAATGTTCAAGCGGACTGGTTGAGTCGCCGGCAGATAGACAGCGCGGAATGGCGCCTCCTCCCGCGCCTCTTCCAGGAACTATCTCTTCGCTTCGGTCGTCCGGTGATCGACCTGTTCGCGACTCACGAAAACTCTCAACTTCCGCTGTTCTTTTCACGATACCCCCATCCTCGAGCGGCCGGCGTCGACGCTCTTCGAATTCCATGGCCGTCGGGCCTTCTGTACGCATTCCCCCCGACGGCCCTCCTTCCCAGGGTCATTCGCAAGATTCTATCCGAGCGAGCGGAAGTGATCCTTGTGGCACCTCATTGGCCTCTGAGACCCTGGTTTGCGGACCTCGTGTCCCTATTGGTGACCCCATCATGGCGCATTCCTCTCTCAGACAGTATTCTCTCACAGGGCGCCCTGAAGCATCCAGACCCAGCCTGGCTCAATCTAACCGCCTGGAGGTTGAGCGGTGCTCCTTGAGGGAGATACAAGTCCCGGCGGATGTTGTGCATACCTTACTATCCTCCCGACGGCCTTCTACGGAACGCATTTACTCTGCCACCTGGCGGAGTTTCTGCAGCTGGTGTAATCAAATTGGGGTCTCTCCTCTCCAACCATCTATTATACATATTCTGATGTTCTTGCAGAAGGGTCTCTCCCAAGGGCTCTCCCCCAACACTCTCCGCCGTCACATTGCAGCTCTATCTTCGGTTCTTACCTGCGGCTCCTTGGCCTCTCTAGCTCATCACCCCTTGATCCGTCGTTTTCTTCGGAGAGCAAAGAACTTGTGCCCTCCTGTTCTGCACCGTTACCCGACCTGGGATCTTCCTCTAGTTTTGCAGTCTCTTACGTGTTCCCCGTACGAACCTCTTCGGACGACCAGTCTCAGACTTCTCACCTGTAAGGTTGCCTTCCTGGTGGCCATCACCTCGGCTCGCCGCATATCTGAGCTCGCCGCATTATCCACTCATCCGGACCTTTGCGTTTTCCACACAGACCGGGTGGTACTCCGTTTGGATCCGACATTTGTACCAAAGATCAACTCCGTGTTCCACCGTGCCCAGGAGCTTATCCTGCCTAATTTCTGTCCCCGGCCTACTCACCCTCGGGAACGTCGTTGGCACTCCCTTGATGTCCGGCGGGCACTGCGGATTTACCTGAAGAGGACGGCCCCTTTCCGTCGTTCGGAGTCTCTCTTTGTATCCTTCTTACCTACTTCTCAAGGCAGTAAGGTCTCGTCTTCAACCATCGGTCGTTGGATTCGCCAAACTATCGCCACAGCCTATGATACTAGATCCCTTCCTCGTCCTTCAGGATTGACAGCTCACTCCACCCGCAGCGCAGCTACGACGGCAGCTTGGGCGACACAGGCTTCGTTACTGGAAATTTGTAGGGCTGCCACATGGTCTTCTCCTAGCCCCTTCATCAGACATTACAAACTCGACCAGTTTGCGTCAGCCGAAGCCTCCTTTGGTCACCGGGCCCTGCAAAGAGTTGTTGCCGGAGAGGACAATGCGGTCCAGCGTGATCCCCCCCTTTCATCGGGACAGTGAACTTGGGTATGTCCCACGCTGGCTGCTGTCTCCACTCTCAATGGAGAAGGATCATTGGTCTTACCTGATACGTTCCTTCTCGTTGAGTGGAGACAGCAGCCAGACCCTTCCCTTTTTTTCTTCACGCTGGACTTGAGAACCCTTTTTCCTGCCTTTCTGTCTTGTTTCCTTTGTCCCACACACCGAGTCTGTCTTCCAGTCTTCGCCAAAACTGGGCATGCCCGGCAACAGGGCGGGACTAAGAAAAATTGACAGGCTCAGTCCTTCAAGCTGATTGGATGGGCACTACCCACGCTGGCTGCTGTCTCCACTCAACGAGAAGGAACGTATCAGGTAAGACCAACGATCCATCTATCAAAAAACAATCTTTCACTTATTTATTCAACTTCGGTTCACGTTTTAATCCTATGCAGGGTATTTTGTTTTAATCCAGATTATACAGTATGTGGATGACTCTGATTTGTGATTTTGTTTTTAAATGGCTGCTAAAAAATATAAATGGAGATTGTTGAGACTGCTAATATATATATTTTCCCTGAGGTGTGTCTGTAAAACAGAGCATTTAGACTTATATAGGTATATGTAAGGGTCTGAGTAAGATGGGGCCTTAAATATTGTGTATAGCTGGGTTCTTGTGTTGTGTGTATGTTTTTGTAAGTGTGTGTGTATGGAAATATAGGGTGGGCTGCACACTTTGCTCTGAATCATGAGAACAAGATTGAGGAGGGCTTAGAATGGAACAGTTAGATGCTTTCCAAGCACATCTGACTGGTTATCCTATAGGGATGCTTCAGGGGATCTTATGTATTTTTTGGGAGAAAATTGCTAACTAAGGCATACAAAACTTTTGCTAGACCAATTCTTGAATACAACTCATCTGTCTAGAATCCGCACTGCATATCGGACATTAATACAATGGAACGAGTCCAGAGATATTTCACGAGAAGAGTCCTCCACTCCTCTGCTCACAAGAAAATACCTTATGCCACCAGACATGAAATTTTGAGCTTAGACAATTCATAACTTCACCGTCTTCGGTTCAACCTAAGCGTAGTATATAAAATCATCTGGTACAATGTCCTTCCTGTCAACAAATATTTCAGCTTCAACCAAAACAATACAAGAGCACACAATAGATTCAAACTTACGGTAAACCGCTCCAAATTAGATTGCAGAAAATACGACTTCAGTAACAGAGTTATCAATGCCTGGAATGCACTACTTGACTCTATGGTTTCTTCCCCAAACCCCCAAAACTTTAACCTTAGACTGTCTACTGTAGACATCACCCCATTCCTAAGAGGTTTTTAAGGGGCATGAATAAGCGCACCAGTGTGCCTACTGTCCCAGTCCTAATGTTCTCTTTTATTCGTATCTATTCCATGTATTCATAATAATGTTTATACTTGTATCTGTTATCTAATACATGCTTGATGAAAATAAATAAAATAAAAATAAATTTTAAAAAAGCTGTTTTCGAACTTGACCTTTCTTTTGCTGTCTTCTCCCATCTCACCAAATTCTTATTACTTCCTGTTCTGTTTTTGAAACTAATCCTGCTGATGAATGGGCATAATCATGAGCCTCTTCATGTAACTTCTTTCCAACATTAAGATGGGTTCAGAATAATAAAATGAAGTATAGTATAACATCTAGAAGATGGTTCGCTTTTGAAATATATAGAACCCTTACTTTTTAGTTTCAGTGTAGAAATGTATATTTTTCTGGATCAATTTATGATGGTGATTCTTTGGATATTCAGCGAATAGAATAGCTTTCACTTCTATCATCATGATGAGAAAACAATAATACCTGGAATGAACTATGTAGGTTCTGAAAGTTGATATCAATTTCTGAAAAAGTAGAGTGGAAAAAAAATCTAGCTCAGCTTTAAAAGTCTCTGAAAAGGCGTGACCCTTTTATTAGCTTTTTGCAATATTGTTATGTTTGACTTCCTCTTTTTAGTAACCCTTTTAGTGGCATTTCACTATGGTAAGATAAGCACTTTTATTTAGGTCAGCAGACTCAGTTGCAGGATTTGAAAAGGCAAGCAGCTATAATTTCTCCTTGGGGACTCCTTGACCAAATTTTGTAGCATAGTAAAGAATTAATGGATGTAGTATTTTTCTTGTTCAGAGAACATGATACACAATTCAGTATGAGCATCTATAGGCCCAGAACATCATGAAGCAGCTCTTGGCCTTGATTTTATGAGTGACTCTAATAGAATACCACATTGTAAATTGGGCTTCCTTTTAATAATGGACTTTTCATTTTCATGCAATTAACTATTTCATGGGAACTATTAGAATGAGCAACTTGTACAACTTGAAAGTACTCTGCATTTCTTCCACTATTTTTAATCCTCTTAATATTTTTAAACTAGGGATATGTCGGATTGAATCTTGTAGGACAAGCATTCCAAAATCAGCCTTGCCCTTTTCAATAAGTTGAATAGATGCAACTTGGTGGAAAATTGAAAATTCTGGTCATAGCTTGTTCATATTTCTGGCCTTATTGTTTGAGCTTTGACAGCCTCAAACCAGAAGGATTTTGAAGAAAGACAACCCTGAATTTAAGTCTATTTCCATTATTGTAGTCTTTTTGAGTCTAAAAATGGTGTCACATTTTAAAAATAAATTATTTTTAAATAACCTGCCTTTAAGATAAAAATAGTCTGTGACACATTAATCTTTGGAAATAATTATAGCAATCAAATTATATTAATATATTAGTATGTGTTATAAATTTGAAAAGAATTTTAAAGTTTTTTTAGTTTTATGCATATCCTGTTGTTCACTTTCTAAATTATCAATTTATGTACATGAAACAGGAAATAATTGCCATTATCTCCAGTGTTTAAATGTAATTCTAACCAAGTGAGTAATAGTAGTTTAAAAACTGATGACTTTTATAAATAGCTAAGCAAACTTTTTATGGGTGTTGGGAATATATTTTTTTGTTTTATGTTTGATTGCTTAAGTTGCTTTTAAAAATTCTATAAACTGACTTGTTTCCAGATTTCAAGAGAACAGATGGAGAAAGCTGATAAAGAGCAGGAAGGTTGTTGTTAGTGGATATGAAGACAAAAAGCAATTTGGAAATTAACATAAATAAATATGTCATAAACCAGCACAGAAATAATAGTTGCTCTTTCATAAATGGTTCTGAAGCCCAGAACCCTCTAAACAATGCATTTTCTCTAAAGGCTTAGGTTTTCATTTTAAACTGAAGATTTCTTCATTATTATTACACCTGACATACATACTTTTCCTAATTCAATTAATGATAATTAAATATGCAAAGTTTGTGGAATTAGAGGTCTTGCTGAGAACAGATCTTTGAACTTTGGCAAACCAGAGTTCAAATTAAAATGGGTTTCTACCAGGGGTGAAATCTAAATTTTTTTGCTACCGGTTCTGTGGGCGGGGCTTAATTAGTGGGTGGGGTTTGGTAAGGTGACTGGGAGGGTGTGGTTTGTTGGTCAGGTGGCCGTGGCCAAGTCAATGTCACTTCTTTGCCCTTTTTTAACCTACACAACACAACACAACACAACTGGCTCACCCACAATGTAAAAGCAGCTGTGCTAGACCCAAAATGGCTCCTGCAACAAGCAGGAACCTCACACAGCCACAAAAAGCCCAAAAAGCCAAACTTTCACACTTTACACACACAAAATTCCACATACAGCGTTGTGAGATTTTGTGTGTTTGTATAGTTAGAGTGAAACACTACAGAAACACACTAAATCTCAGAAAGCTGCACAACTATTATTTTATTTTATTTTTATTTTTATATAAAAGCAGCTAAATTTAAAACTTCCTAAACTTTAAATGGCTAGGTCTAAAAAAAGAACAACAACAAAAAACCCCAATTAACTTTTTTTTTTAAGCTCCCAAAGGGGGAAAAAATTTACCCAATAGAACAGGGGTCTCCAACCTTGGCAACTTTAAGACTTGTAGACTTCAGCTCTCAGAATTCCTCAGCCAGCTTTGCTTTGCTGGCTGAGGAATTCTGGGACTTGAAGTCCACAACTTGCTTGCTGATGCAGTGGATTGTAGGGATTACAGCAAGGCGTTGCGACCAGCAGCTAAGGTAAGCAAGCTGAGGGGGCGAGGGGGAGGGATTTTTGCTACTGATTAGCTGGCAACTCAGCTGGGATCATCAGAGCTTGGCTGGTCAGAGCCATTTAAAAGAAAAAAAAAAGACTCTGATGATCGTGTGGCTCAGCTGGGCAATGGGGGGCGGGAGCAGGGATTTTTGCTACCGGTTCTCTGAACTGCCCGCCTCCATCGCTACCTACTAGCCCGAGCCAGTCCTAACCAGGATCATTTCACCCCTGGTTTCTAGACTGACTAAAATTATTTATTCTAAAGCTCTGATGGGATATAACTCTTATTTCTGAGCATGTCACCTCCAGAACAACATGCTACATTTAAACATCCAAGTGTTTAAACACTTGCTTTGCTATTGTTCTATTAATTGTTACCTAAATTCTTTAGAACCTTGACTAGGTGAAAACTCACAACTTTCGACAATTCCAGGACAATTTTTCTGTTTCATTTTTTAATTGGCTCAAAGGAACATAAAATTTAAAACAAAATAAAACATTAAAATCAAACCATAATAAAACAAACAGAAAAAAAGAAAGTCTGAAGAAACAGCTGTAACCAAATAAATTTAGTCCAAAGTTTCACAACAGAATCAAGTTCTAATTACTTTCCAAAACCAGTAGAATTGGAACCAACTTAATCTTATCAGTTTTGCTGTTCCAAAGAAAGAGAGTAGCTACTGAGACAGCTTGTTGTGCAGTCTTTGAAAATGGATGTTCCTTAAGAAAAGGGATCTAAGGACAACCAGCCATCCCACTCTTATTGTATATTGTCATTCATATGGGTCTTTTTGTCTTGTTCTGTCTCTGTAATTTGGTATTATAGCAATAGCACTTAAATTTATATATCGCTTCATAGCAGGGTGGATAAAAATCAATTTTTTTAAAAAAATAAAAAAAACAGATTTTTTTGATTTAAATCGGATGTTTTTGATTTTTATCGAATTTATTTTAATAAAAAACTTTTGGGGTAAAAATCTATCGTAAGATAGTTTTCTATTTAAGATACATAAATAATTTAGGTTATTCAGCATGAAATGGAACTTAGTTATGTAGCATGAGGCTGTATATTCTGCAACACTGGGATTATAGGTGAGTCAACAGTGGGTCAAAGGAGTAGCAGAGATGACAGTTGCTCTTTAAAAATTATGATTTAAATCGAGTTGATTTAAATGGAGCCTTTTTACTAGTGATTTAAATCATGATTTAAATAGTGATTTAAATCAACTCGATTTAAATCAAATCCACCCTGCTTCATAGTGCTTTACAGCCCGCTTTGAGTAGTTTACAGAGTTAGCATGTTGCCCCCAAAAATCTGGGTCCTCATTTTACCAACCCCGGAAGGATGGAAGGCTGGGTCAGCCTTGACTCAGCCTTCCAGAATTGAAGTCCTGGAGTAAGCAGGGTGTTAGCCTGCAGTACTGCATTCTAACCACTGTGCCACCATGGCTCTTTATATTAATAATAAAAGGGAGTAGAGAGTAGAGAGTAGAGAGTAGAGAGTAGAGTAGAGTAGAGTAGAGTAGAGTAGAGTAGAGTAGAGTAGAGTAGAGTAGAATAGAATAATATTCTAGTAGTCAGTTGTGTCCAGCATGATGGATAATGTATTAATCCATCTTGCCTTCCTACAGATATATATGATAAAATAAAATTTGGTGTATTTCATCTGTAAACTTTGTTAGTATTCTTACATTAATTTCTTATATAATTTTTATCTAATTTTTATATTTAAACCACTACTTTGGAAACCATCTTAGTATGTCTGTGTACTTCAAGTACATATTACAGTTCTATCTTTCCATGTATGTGCAATTGAGGATATACCATAGTGTTCTTATTTCAGGCAGTGCAGGAAGATTGCTGAGGAAAACAACTGGGCATTTTTGATGGAGGCCTTTTTGGAGGGTTACTTCTATGCATACTATTAAGATTTTAATGAAAATAAAGTGTTGCTAATGAATAATGAAGAAACTAAATGACAGCGAGGAACTAGGTTTGAAGATAATGAAATTATATAATTTGTACTATAGTAGATTGATCAAAGTTCTATCTCTGTTAATGTAAAATTAATGAAGTTCTGAATTTACATGGATGCTATTGGTATCAGAATATGATGTAAGAGATACAGACAACTTGAAATCATTTTCCTTCTATAATTAAATTTCAAAGGTCGGCAAATACCACAGATAATTAAGGATGGATTATCTTGGGTATAATTTTTGCTATAACCTTGAGGAAAGAAAAAAATCCAATCCAGGTTTTCCATAGGTACGTTTTTACTTCAAGGCATATATTACATATAAAGCTTGCTTTGTAATAACATACTTCACAATTTTATGTTCTATTAAAAACATTTACTGCTAGAATGCTGCATCTTTACTTTTGTACAAAGTAAACTATAACCTTTCGTAATCTCAGACAAATATATGTAGTTTTATTTGTGAATTCATTTTAGTATTTATCACCAGCATAATCATTGTATTACATTGTTGTTGTGAAATGTTAAAGGGAGAAATTGTCAGTAATAAAATATACTGTAACAACCCAGCTGTTCTGCTCTATATTATCTCTTTGATCAGGAAACTTCACATATGTTTGAAAATAAGATAAGCTGTGTAGGCAGGAGGTGGCTGAAATGGAAAAAAAGAAGCTGAGTTTAATGAAAAGTTAACAATAATTAAATGCTTCAGGAAATAAACAAGTGAAGGATCAGGGAATTTATAGGGCTAATTGTGGAATGAGATCATAAAATCAGCATTGACTTGTGAAATAAAAAAAATTGAGGGAAGAGAAGGTAGAAACTCAGAGATTTCAGAAAAACAATAGAGAAGTCAGTGATTTATTGTAAATAGAAATCTGCTAGCTTTCTCTAGGTATTGTCGCATTCTTATCTGTGGAAGAAAAAATGGCTTCATGAGCTAGCCCTCCTTTCTATTTTAATCTCATGTTGTTAAGAAAGTTCTTTTCTAATGGTAATCAGAGTCCATGAAGCATTGTAATGTGGAAGAAAAGTGGATGTTCATGCATGTTTCACATTTCTTCCATAGGTAACACTTTATAATCTATAAAGAGGGCTGATAACATTAAAGTATTAGTTGCCTGACTATTGGTCACAAATACTAACAAAGTACTAATTTTCCGCCTGGTTCTGTGAGCTCAGTCTTTCTGCTAGAAAATCTCTAGGTAAAATCATAGTATGTAGATATTTTATTGTTTATAGAGTTAAATTATACTGCAGGTATTTTTTTAAAAAATTGTAAGCTGCCGTAAATTTGAATTAAATTGAGGACTATTTAATAATAATAATTATAATTGTAATAAAAATGTACCTGACTTACAGAACAATGTTCATTCAGTTCTATTTGGCCCTCTTTGTTCTGGAGATGCTTCATCTTTAATAAGGTTGCCTTTCTCATGCAAGATTGGTCTGCAGTCTGGGGTCCTCTTGGGGTCAGAGCTGATTCTCAAAGAGCAGGTGCAGTTTTAGCCAGGATGGTCTTTGCTCAAATTCACCTGGAGCACAAGTTGTACCGATTCTGGTCTGGAAGGCCCCTTCAGATAGACATTCATAGTTTGGTCACCTCATAATTGGACAACTCAATGTACTCTACATGGGACTATCCTTGAAGGCTATTCAGAAGCAGCAACCAAGACATTGAGTTGCCGTACACCAGGCATCCTCAAACTACGGCTCGCGGGACAGATCCAGCCCACCAAAACCATTAATCCAGCCCGTGTGGGACCACGAGGCTGCCCTGCCCACGTTGCCACACCCACCTGCCATCCCCAGCCCTTCGGCCATGGGAAGGGCTTAGGTTTGCGAGGGCCAGCAGAGTGCTTCTGGGGGGTGGGGGAGGCCAAGAAAGAGGTGGGTGGAGGCCCCAGAAAGTGTTCATGTGCCCTGTTTTTGGCTGTCAGAGTGCTTCTGGGGGGTGCGGGGGAAGCCAAAAACAGGCTGCGCCTTTTGACAGCTGAGGAAAGAACTCTTTCCTTGGCTGGCAAAAAAAGATTTGTCAGGGACTTCCGTCCACCGTCGCTCCACTGGGGGGGGGGAAACCAAATGGTCCCAACAGGAAAGCCTGCACCTGCTGCGTAATTACACCGTGTGATACTTTGTGGAGGTAGCTTTGCTCAAACGGGTGTGCGGGGGCTGGGTTTCAGCTGTCACAACCGTCTCCTGACTGTTTCTTCATGGATCGGGGGGGGGGGGGAATCTTTGCTTGTTCGGAAGGTCAATTTTCTCTGGCAACGGTAAGGCAATTTGAGTTTGGGAGAGATTTTGGGCTTGTAATGAGAATCAATCAGGAATCAAGTGAACCTCCCTCCTTTCTGTGGATCTGCGCAACGTGGGATTCTTTGAACACCCCCACCCCCACTTCCACTTCTCTCCTCGCATTGCTTCACAGCTCCGCTGGATGGGCTGGCAGTTTCCCAGATAGGGCTGCCCAGAGGGTGACAAATCTGGAGCAAAAGTAGAAGAAAAAAACCTGCCATGCAGAGAAAATGTCAGCACGCAGACGCAGTTATCTTCTGGGGCTTCTGGGTTTTTTGCGCTTCCTGATCTCCCACGTGGGACAGGTAGAAATGGGTTCCCTGCACCTTGTATGACCGATGGACTCCAACTCTCAGAATTCTCAGGGCTATGAAAGAATTAGGGCTGAAGCCAAACCGGGGGGGGGGGGGGAGGCAATATAACAAACATTCTGTCAGAATGTTCAAATGCACAATAATCCACTTGTAACAGTTGAATTTCTTCACACTTTTTTTTTTTGGCTGTTCCGTCCTGCTGCCCGCTCAAATCTCTCATGACTATAGGAGCCATCGGGGTAATGCTACCAGTGGACGCAAATTCAAATATCCCCCCCCCATATTAAGGCAATATCCCCCATATCCCCCCCATATTAAGGCAAACATTCTTTTGGATAGTCCCCACCCCCCGCTGATAAAGAGCGGGACTTGCTGGCCTTTGTTCTAATGATCAGGGGAGGATGCTAGGCTGAGACTTCAGGAGGTCCTGGAGGGTGGATTCCAAGGAGGATGAAAGAAATTGGGACACGCACATCCCCCTCCCCTCCTCTCTGTTAGATAAAATGTACTTTCACTCATAAACTCGTCCTTAATTTCAGAGTTATACAGAGCGGAGATGTTGAGTTAGTTAAATGGGGGGGGGTGTTGGGGGTGTTCAAAGAATCCCACATTGCACAGATCCACAGAAAAGAGGGAGGTTCACCTGATTCCTGATTGATTCTCATTCCAAGCCCAAAATCTCTCCCAAACTCAAATTGCCTTACCGTTGCCAGAGAAAATTGACCTTCCGAACAAGCAAAGATTCCCCCCTTGATCCATGAAGAAACAGTCAGGAGATGTTTGTGACAGCTGAGCCTCTCCCCCACTCCCCAGTTAGAGCAAAGCTGCCATCACAAAGCATCGTGCACTGTCAGCGAAGGGGCATTACTCGCGCTGGGACAAGAGGTGAGCCCAGCCCCACTGCCCATGGCAGCTCCTTCCGCAGGTGGATTTTTTTTATTTTTTGTTTTTGACAGACTGGATTTCCCCCCACTTAAATCTACTGAATTTTCTTTGTGGAATTTAGCTACCACATATAGATATCAGTTCTGGCGGTGGCTGGTGAGGCAGCCTGCCCCTGGAGAGGGAGGCAGGAAGGGCATGCAATGGAATAGAAATAGGAGAAAATGAAATGGGAATAGGAATGGAATGGAATGGTAATTGGAATGGAATGGGAATAGGAATAGGAATAGAATGGGAATAGGAATAGGAATAGGAATAGGAATAGGAATAGGAATAGGAATAGGAATAGGAATAGGAATAGGAATAGGAATAGGAATAGGAATAGGAATAGGAATGGAATGGAATGGAATATCCCAGTGCACTGCCAGGATTGAAGGGGATCCTGCAGAAGATGCCCCAGGAGAGAGAGAGAGAGAGAGAGGCTTGTTGATTGTAAGCTGCTTGATGCTGAGAAGAATTGCTGCAAAATTGAGTATTATGAAGTGGACCACTAAACAACTTAAAAAACGATCTAGTAAAAAGAAAAGCCAACCAAAAGAGCAACATGCAAACAAAAGCAAATAAAACACTCCCAGGAGCAAAACAATTGAAAGTGTCGTGTGTGTATTGTTTAATGGACTGCTAAATTAGCAAAATGGACTGCTAAATTGGCAGCACCCACCCAGTCACATGGCCACCTAGCCACGGCCACCCAGCCGGTCCGGCCCCCCAACAGTCTAAGGGACTGTGAATTGGCCCCCTGTTTAAAAAGTTTAAGGACTCCTGCCGTACACAGACAAATTATCAGTTTGGTGAGTTATACTATTTACATCCAGGTGCAATTCAAGCTCCTGGCTATCACTTATACAGCTTTTCATGGCATAAAGCCTGACTATTGTGTATCCATATGTCTCTATCTCTATCTCTATATATCATGGCTTCAAAATTGAAGAATTAAATTACATTAAATAAACCTCTAAAATGATTATGTAAAATGTAACTCTGATTTAGCTAGCCTGTAGATCTAAGTGCAATGGAACAAAGTACCCTTATTCAATGTAGGATCTTATATTTAGCCCATACATCCCATTCTCCATTCATCCCATCACAATACTGCATCCAGGTTTGGTCACCATATTACAAAAAAGATGTTGAGACTTTGGAAAAAGTGCAAAGAAGACCGACTAAGATGATTAAGGGCCTGGAGCCAAAAACATATGAAGAATGAAGGAATTGGTATGGCCAGTCTAGAGAAAAGAAGGACTGAAATTGTAAAAGCTGCTTAGATTCTTAACTCATTTATTTTGTTTTTATCCTCAGATTGCCTTTTTTTTGCTGTTGTAACACCATTACTGTTAATGACATATGGTAGACTGATTGAACTTGTACTAATCCTGAGGTTTAAGCAAATGAGCCTCTGTTATCTCTAGTTTTCATATGTGCCACATTAGAAATCTGATAGAGTAACGTAATGTGGCTACATCTAATTGCTGACATAGAAGTATTTAGAATATTAAAGCAACAAGAAAAATGTGGAAAAGAATATATTTTCATAGCTTTCCAATGGCGTATGCTAATTTCAAAAGTTAAAAAAATGTTTGCTGTGAAAGCTCACATGCAAGGGGGAGATCTTCATATGAAACAAATCTAAGTTTTTCACACTTTTAATTATTTATTTTAATGGTAGTATATCAAGAAACTACTGATGTATCAATTGGCAATTATATTCCAGAACAGGAAACATCTTATTTTGAAATCGTTTTTATTAGTTTATAATATATCTTACAAAGAAAATACAAAAGTAAATAGTAGGGAAAATAGGGACGGAAAAAGTGAGGGAAAGAAAAGGGGGAAAAGAAAAAAAAAGCATTGACTTCTGACTCCCTTTGGTGCAGTAGAATAAGGCATTAACATCAAGCCTTAACTTTTTACTTTTACCTAATTTTATTAACTAGCCATTTCTATAACAACA
Source organism: Arizona elegans (assembly GCA_022577455.1). Classification (NCBI taxonomy): domain Eukaryota; kingdom Metazoa; phylum Chordata; class Lepidosauria; order Squamata; family Colubridae; genus Arizona; species Arizona elegans. The sequence goes on from JAKOOJ010000002.1 coordinate 42,433,874, forward strand.
AATCTATATAATCCGTAATACCCAAAATCAAAGTTTAATTTTTTTCCACCTCAAGCACAAAGTCCAAAAGCGGTTTCCAAGTACAAGACAGCATGTTATTATGGATGAGTGAAGATTTGATTAGACCAACAAAGGAAAGTAATAATAGTACAATAATGATTTTTAAAGTGATTCTAAAGGGGTAAGAAAACATGGAAATTGATACTATCTGAAGAACAGAGGTTGCAATAACAAAACAAAACAAAACAAAAAAACTGGTTGGAGAATTGCCGATCTGCCTGATGTAAAAGTATGCATGGCTTCATATTGGTCAACAGCAGATGGGGAAATGGATGTTTATATGGAAAGCCAGTAATGCAGTTATATTGATGTCCTCCAGATGTACTGGGCTTTGAACTGCCAGAATTCCGAAGTCTTACTGTTCCTACTGGTCCAGTAGCCTGGCAGTCCGAGGACACCAGGCATCTTATTGCTTCAATTGGGTAATTTCATTCTCTTGTTGTCAACAAGTTCATCATCTCCATTCATTCCAGATCCTAAAATTGTTCAGTGCCCAAAGACACAATGTTTACTCAACAGTATTCTATTCAAAATTAATAATGGAGTGCCAATGAGATGAGGATAATCTATATCAGTGATGGCAACCCTTTTGGCCATCGCATGCCAAAAGCGGGGGAAAAATGAGAGGGCACATGCATGCCCACACCCATAATTCAATGTGTCCCACCCCTGCGCATGCACGCACGGTCCCTCCCTCTTTTAGCACTTGATGGCATGGTGGGCCCAATAGGCCTGTTTTTTACTCTCCCAGGCTCCAGAGGCTTTCTTGGAGCTGGGGAGGGCAAAAACGGCCTTTCCCCCCCCCCCCAGAGGCCCTCCGGAGGCCAGAGCTGAACTACGGCAATGTTCGTGTGCCCACTGATAAGGCTCTGCGTGCAACAGGTTCGCCATCATGGGTCTATATCAGTTATTTTGAAAAATAGAGGAAAAAGACATTCTTGTATATTACGCATATTAATTATGGCTGCATTTAGATTATCAAAAATAATTAAATAAATCTAACTTTAAAGTTAGATTAAATTCAGTTTCTTTTGTAAAATTGCTGACGCAAACAAACCTAGCAACAACATTTAAAATTAGTGTGCTAATGTTCATTGTGTTCTGGAAACTGCTTTTTAAAAGTAGATCTAAATCTAAAATACAAAATATTTGTATTGTGAACATACTTTATGATTTCTTGTGCATTATAAATATCTTGCAATTTATAGAATTCTAGGTTATTGAACTTTAGGGAATAAAAGTCTTTCCTTGAAGAGAAGTCCATAGTTGTTTTCCACAATTATGAAAGTACCTTCCACTTTACAACAATATATAGTATTTCTCTTTTATTTAGAATCCAAACTATAGTTTTAAATTGTGTGAGATACTATTGCACATAGAATATGCTCCTGTAATCTAATTTTTTTCTCCACAACACAGGTAGATGTGATGGCAATATGATCATCAGGAATATTTGCTGTTCTTTCTTACATTGTTGAACTTTTGAATACTGTATCGCTAATGAAGATAATATACTGTTAAAAAGCATTTTAATGCCCAAAGATTTTTAGTCATTTTTTTAAAGTTGTAATTGTAAAACTTTTTTTTTTATTTAATAAGAACAGCAGAGATCTAAAATGGGAATGAAAAAAGTATAACAAAGAAACTATAGAATATCCAAAAGCATACTTCTCTCTTTATTGTCTATATGTCTTCAATACATTTTTTGAAGCCCATACCATGTGATGGATTAGAATGGAGTACTAATCCAATCAAGACAGGAATTAAAGTCTATATACTACTAAGTAGTTTTATCTCTGGTGTACAGGTTTTCTAAGAAATAGGGGTTATACCACCTAGAATATTGTTCTTGAAGAAAAGTGGCAGCCTCCTGAATTTAGATAAGAATCCCTTCTCTAAAAATCCCCCAAATTTCATTTCAGCTATAACCGACTCCTTACTATTTAAGCAGCTGGTCAGAGCTAGTAATATAGTTTGCTTTATTAAGCTGTATCTTGCATTGTATCTTCTGCAATGGTTAAGAAGTTTCCTGTCTGTTTGACAATAACCTGTTAGTATCCATTCTCTGATACCTGCAATATATTTTATCCCAAAGTGTAAATACATTCTTGTGCCCAAGAATATATATTTGATTTCATATAATGACAGTGAGAGTACTATTAAGATGTCCAGTAAACTCTGTCCCCATTAAACTTTTAATTGTCAAGACTATTGAATTTTCTCAAATAAAATTTAGCAACTTGTGTATTGCTTTCACAGTGTACATAAGGAATTGTATTAGGCACTAGTTGTGACTCAGTTTTAATTAATGTAATAGTACAGTGATCAGTTAATTGTCTTAAGGGGAATACAGTTATTGTCTGGTATCTGATTCTCAGAGTGAAGCTGATATAAAATCTGCAACAAACTAAATAAAAAGGCCTGCCAAACTAACTACTTATTTTTTTATAAGTGATGGAATGAATTCAGAAACACAGCTCCATATGTTGTTTTTTTCTGATATGCACAATTCTTTGTTGTCATACTTTTATCAGGAGCACCTATCCTAAGCATACATCTGTTTAGATGTTTCTTTTTCCATATTCTGCATACTTTTTGTTTTGCAGCTTACATCTGCTTTTAAAAAGCTCAGTCATCTTTAATTTTAAAGCATGGTAATCACAAGATTATCTGCAGGTTATAAATAATAATTATGAAGCATTTGTTATTAGTATGGTTTCTCATTATGGAAAATATGTATGCCTTTGCACTACTGCGGTTTTTTAAAAAAAAAACCTAAAAAACTATCAAATTCAAGCCTCTGTTTCATTTTTCTATTCTGACTTAACATAATAAATATACTAATTTCTAAGTTCTGGATTTTAGAACATGGGACATATACAGATTTGCTACTTATAGATAATACTTATAGCTAAATTATGTGATAAGAAAATTGCTTGCTTCAAATTTATGGCACTTAGTCTTTTATTGAAAGTGTTGTGAAATAATGTCTAAAGTGGTGGGGCAAATTAAATTGTAGTTAAAGAAATCCAATTCTGATTTATTGAGTTTAAAATATGTATTTATCCAAAATATGACATAATTATATGCTGGATCTTAAGCAATCAAGTGCTATTGATTGAAGTATAGTAAGTCAGGGGCTTACAAAGAAACTTTTAGATTGGGGCCAACAATGGAATCAGTGGTGGGCTGCTGCTGATTTGGGCCGGTTTGGGGGAACCGGTTGTTACAATTCTGCACAGTTCGGCGAACCGGCAAATCCCACCACTGGCTGGCCCCGCCCGCCCCGCCTCACCCTATCTCACTTTGCCCACCTTGGCTGGTGGCTAGAGTCATGCCTGCGCCCAAGTACACTCTCCTTCGCTCGCTCGCTTGCCCAGATCATGCGGCCAAGCTGATCTCTGTGTCTTGCCTTTTTGCTTGCCTTCGCTGTGGCCTATCACTCCAGCTACATGGCCCATCTGATCTCCATACCTCGCCCGCTCTGCTGCCCGCAAAGGTAAGGCACCAGTTCCTGCCTCTGGCCTTCCACAGGGCCTAAGGGCAGATGCTGCCCGCTCTCCCTTCACCTTGGGTTGGAGGACGTGCCAGTTCCTGCCTTTCTAAAGAGACCCACCTCCCCACTGCCCCGCTGAATTGGCTCGCTTACCTCCACCCTGGGTGTTTCTCCTCCTCCAGAGGCCCCGTGATCTCTCTGCTTCTTCCTCCACAACTGCCTCTTTTTTCATCCTGCAATCTTCCTTCTTTCCTGTGGCTGGTGGCAGAGGGAAAGGTGAGCCAGGGCTGAGCCATTTCCACTTGGTTTCCCCCCCCCCCAGCCCGTATCTCACCCTCCGCCTGGATTCTCTGCAGCTGCTGGGCATCACCTGCCTGTGGGTGGGGGATGACCAGGAAGCATGTGGCTCTGTGGCCCGCATCACTTGTCTGCCAGCTGCCCCTGCCCCTCTCTCCTTTGCCCGCCGGCCCGCAGTGCGGACGAGTACGGCCGCAATTGTGAAAATGATGCAAACCCCATGGGCTGCTGGAAGGTAAGGTTAACCGTGGGGAAGGAAGATTTGTTCCGGGCTTGCGCTCAGCTGAAGGGCGACCGGGGGGAATCCAGTGAGGCTCGGCAGCCTTTTGAGCCCAGCTTCAGCTTCCGAGAGGCTGGGAAGCCTGAGAGAAAATGCGTCCCCCAAGGGCCACCCGCTCACCCATCCGCTGACCGGGCTGGCCTGGAAGCGGCATGTGTATCCCCTTGTTGCACACTGGATGCGGGACCAGAGGCGGAGGGGAGGGCGGGCAGGCGGCAGCCCACAGCAGGGTTCGAAAGGCTGCCAAGCCTCGCCGTGTCTCCATCACCACCACCGAGGTGGCCCTTTGGCTGAGCACAGCTGAAACAGATCTTCCTTCCCCACCATCATCCTTACGTTCTGGCTCCTGGGGCTGGCACCGTTCTCGGTGGCGGACTGCGCTCGTTCAAATGTGCAAGTGGGCAAGAGAGAGGCAGAGGTGGCTGACGGGCAATTTGGGCCGCATAACCTCAATGTCCCTGGTCACTGCCCACAGGTAAGCGAGGCCCAGAAGCTATGGAGAATCTGGGTGAAGGGCTAGATGTGGGCTGGGCAGGAACCAAGAGGCAAAGGTTCAGCCTTGCCTTATCTTCCCCTCTGCCACCAGCTGTGGGAGGAAGGTAAGATCACAGTCACAGCTAGCCAGGAAAGCCGAACCACTGCTCAGCCCAGAGTTGCTGGCCGGGGTAGGCAAGTCTGCAGCTCGTGCCTCGCTTGAAGTTTCCAGTCCTTTGTTTGAAAATCTCCCCAAAAAGAGAGGGGAGGAAGTCCAGCCACTAGCCCCTTTGTTGGATCCAGAAGCCTTGCCTGCTGGGCTTTCCAGGTAATGTGGAGCTGGGCACAATGCTGCGATTGTTCCTTCGTGCCTGGTCTCTGGGAGACTGGCCAGGAGCGGCTGGCGGGCTTGGGCTTTTTCCTTGGGAAGGAAAGGCGCACTCACTGTTTCCCCCTATAACTGGCTTTAGAAAAGCCCGCCCTCACAATCGGACTCCCTTTCTTCAAATACTCATGCGGGGAACCCAGGCTTAGAGCAGCAGCAACAGTTTGGAGCTTGTTAAGGAGGACCGCTCTGCCCCAGCCATGCATTTTCCAGGGCTATTTGGAGTGAAAAGCAAGCAATATGCTGCCACTAAGCTCCTCCATGGTTCCTTGCACAAGTGCTGGAAGAAAATCAGCTGCTCCAGGCGTGGAGCAGCAGATGGAGTTCAGAGTGCACAATCTACTCCTCAAGCTCCCAATGCTTGAACCCGCGAGCTAGAAGAGAGTATGTACGGACCGAGTGGGCTTTTTGATTTCTCCCTACCTCCCCATCCCGATCGAGCATGGTGCAGACAGCCCAATGGATTGGGAGAAAGGGGCATTTCCATTGGCCCTTCTCTTTTTTTTCCCCAATCTCCTTTTGCCAGCATGCGCCAGGCAGGCTCGGCAGGCAATCACAATCTTTAAATGGGCTTTTATTTTGTCAGCCCAAGGAGGGGGGGAAGGGGCCTGGAATGATACATAGAAATTGTTTCTGTAGCATTGGCCTGCCTGCGCCATCCCATCTTGCCGTGAGTGATGTAGAGTTGGCCACGCCCACTCAGTCATATGACTCCCACAAGCCACGCCCACTGCATCAGTCACTAGGCAAACCGGTTGTTAAATTACTTGAAGCCCACCACTGAATGGAATGAGTTCTCCGGTATTACCAACCCCCATCCAACTCTAACAGTTAATGGCATAGGGGAGAAAGGGACGAAGAGGATCTGACAGGTAGTTGTTCTCTGCTGCAGTAGAATTAATTAACTAGGTGCTGTATATCATCACTAGCTATCCTTATAAAAATGCAATGTAATTCTAAATAAGATGGGGTTTCCAGAGCCTATTTTGCACAAAGCCAATATTTATATGAGGTTTTGCTATATCTTCATTGCAGTTCAACTTGTTAGTAATAAATTAAAGTTTACTATAAAACATATTTTATTTTAACCAGGTTAAAGTAATTTGCTATAGCAAAATAACTTTATGGTATAATTTGGCATGCTGTCCTGTTCATCAACATTAACTAAATACCAAGATGCATTTATTCTATAGCTGCTCTGACTTCATTTATAGTACACATAAGGATTATCCTGCATTCCTTTTTTCTAGTGAGGTAAGTTCAAAACTTAAAAATCATAGCTTATAACTTAACCATAGCTGGTGAAATATGCTTATAAAACTATGCTAGACTGTTTGTATAATGTGTGAACGAAGAAATCTGTGACTAAGTTCATCAAGACTAAAGTTTGCTTGGTGAATAATATACCCCGTAGCATATGTACAACCTTTAAACATTTAGTCAGTTTCATAAAATCAACAACATAAGTTTTTTTTAAAGAAATATCTTGATAATTAAAAAAAAAGTACACAAAAGACTGAACTCACAATCTTTAGTTTACAAAAATTGTTTTAATGGAAATATTCACCATCTGTTGTTGGAACATTTTTATAACAAGTATCGAATTAAAAATTTTAATAAGATAACCATAAGCAGTTATTTTAATAGAACTGTATGCCTGTTGATTTAGCTAATCTTACATTTCAAAGTTTTAAGAAAGAAATAAGGCATTTATCCGTTTCAAAAACAGATTGACTTTAGTTGCAGTATGATGACACTTACTATTTAATGAGAGACTGGATAGTTTGCAGCATCTAAACAATGCTTGATTTTATTTTCTGTTCATCTAGAAATAGAGCAGGGACATTAATTATTCTGCTTTATTTTGTTAACCTTATATCTGAATGATTATTTCATTTTAAAAACAGTTCATCTGTAAACAGTTACCCATTGCAAGTACAATAGATTATATAGCCTTTCTTATGTTACATTAGAATCTCAGTTTGCCATACAACTGCTCCTAAACTGGTACTGGCAGGGAGAAAACACATATAGATATAGATAGCAATAGAGTTTTTATGCAGCAAAAACTAGACAAAGTAGGTAGAAGTTAGTGTCACAATTGGTAAGTGTGCAGCAAAACTATGATATAATTGAAATATTGACATAATTCTTATTGTAATAGCTAAATATACACATTTCTTTTTTCTGGTTCAGAACATCCTCAATCATAATATTTTATAATTTGACACAATATATGTTTTATTTAAATCTTTTAATCTTACCCATAATTAATAAAAAACAGAGAGGTCCCACCAACAATACGTCAGCACAGTTTTTGTGAAGCCTGGTATCCTGGTTCAGTCCACAACAATGTCAGAAATAAATAACATGGAAGTAATAACTGAATTCCTGTATAGTCACTTTAGTGTATAACCACCACTAAGTAAGATAAAGGCTGACAAATTTAATATATTTAATAGGGATAAAATAAATTTTGGCATTGCCGACTTCAGTAGTCACAGCAACATCTAGGAGTATCGTAATAACGATAAAAATGGGGAGGCTGATATACAGTGGGCGGACTGGAATAACTTGACTCTTATATGATGCATGGGATATAATTCAGACTTGATATTTGTGAGCGACCATATAATCCAATAATGTGTCAAAGTTATCTGCCTACCTATCCCAATTTCCTAGCACCTCCAATTATGTGTCAGTTATCATTGTAGTTTGACCTCACAGTATCCCCTTTGGATGTAGTGTATGTATAAATTTAATAAAGTTAATAAACTGGCCTAAATGTCAGAGACTATTGAACAGTGCTGTTACTTAATATCTAAACAGAGTTGTTATGACAAATTTGTGGAGACTCGCTTATCAATTCCATAAGTGATGGTGATGGTGAACCTATGGCACACGTGCCACAGGTGGCACGCAGAGCCCTCTCTGCGGGCACACAAGCCGTCACCCAGCTCAGCTCCACTGCGCATGCTCCAGAGCTTACCGCCGGCCAGCTGATTTTCGGGTCTCTGCCTTGCAAGCGGGAGATAAGCGTGCATGGGGGGGGGGGGGCTACCTTTCGCCTCACTTTCTGCTGCCCATGCCTTCCCAGATTTCTGGAGATTCCTCCCCAGCTGTTTTGGGAGGTGAGGCTTTCCCCCCCCTCCCAGCCGTTTTCGTAGGTGAGGCTTTTTTCCTTCTCCCAGCCGTTTTAGGAGGTGAGGCTTCCCCCCCCTCCAGTGCTGTTTTGGGATGTGAGGCCAAAAGGGGGAGTCGCATGTGCATGCATAGGGGTCGCGCAATCATGTGCAGGAGGCGTGGTGTGCAGGATGGGCATTGCATTATGGGTGTGGACATGCACCCGAGGAAAAAAAGGTTAGCCATCACTGCCATAGGGGTTGCAAAACCAGCTATATTCAAGGCCTTACAGCAGAAACAAAAGACAAATTTCAGAAGCATCTCGCTCTTTTTTTAAAAAAAAAATTGATTTATATGCCGCCCTTCTCTGGAGACTCAGGACGGCTTACAATGTGTTAAACAATAGCCTTCATACTTTTTGTATATTTATACAAAGTCAGTTTATTGCCCCCACAATCCAGGTCCTCATTTTACCTACCTTAGAAAGGATGGAAGACTGAGTCAACCTTGAGTCTGGTGAGATTTGAACTTGCAGTAATTGCAGGCAGCTGATGTTAATAACAGTGCTTTAATCTGCTGCGCCACCAGGGCTCTTCTTTTTGAAGCTGATCTTATAGCAGATGACATAGTGAATGCAAAACAGCAATTAATTACTTCTATAGTTGAAGTTAAGAGAGAAAGCTGGATTAAAACAATAGAGAAACTGGACATGAGCACAAGTAGCCACAAAGTGTGGAGTTTGACACAACTTGCTGAGAGAGGATGCTTTATTTTAATTGTGATGCTTCTGACACAAATAAACAAACAATAAACAATTCACATAATTTTTGGAACATCCTTTAATAAACAGTTCTTCTTACAATACGTCATCAGTTTAATTTAAGATATTTAATGGAAATGGATAGCATTGCAAGGAATTAGAGAAAGGTAGAACAAAAATCTTTCCATACTTGTAGTCAGATTAAATGTCAAAATATATGTGGATGTTGTAGGAAATCCTGAATACTTTAAGTGAAGGGTTCATTACTTTCTCTCACCCCAACAATTCCTCTCTGAAGTTGCTATTTACATTTTAATAGGAGCTTCCAAGGATACCAATGGGGCTTTTTCTGAAATGAAACAAAACAGATATAATGAAATGATTATATTTGTACTGAAGAAGGGAAGTTAGTGTTGACCCTTTTATCTAATATCCTTTGTCACAAAGACATTTTTGCTTTCTAATTTACTTCATATAATTAATCTTGCATTTAATTGGCTCTGGAAAAAAAGCAAGTATTCCCAGTAAGAAAAGTTACTAGTTTCATATATCCTGCAAGTCATGTTTTATTAATAAGCTATAGTGGCTGCATTCCCACGTCACATTATGCCATAAACAATGGCTTGTAATGCATGGTGTTTTTCACATCATACTTTTAAATGTGCTTTATACGGTTTTGTCTTAGTGTATATGTAACTACAGCCTTTGTCATTTGTTAACCCTAGTTTATGGCAGGGCAATATGTGAACTGCAATTTATGGCAATTTGTGAACTGCAACCTGAATTTTATTCCCAAACATCCCATTTTGCAGCCCTTCGGTATTCCAAGTTTATTCCACTTAAATAAAATTTTGGTTAGCATTATTTTTTGTTCTGTTCCAACCTGCCTCCCCCCAAAATAAAATAAAAGATGACAATGGGTTCATCTGGCACAATTTTTCAGGGTATGGGTAAGGTGAAGGGTGAAATTGGAGCATTGTCATTTCACCTTTTAAAAACATCGAACAAGAAAAATTACTTTGAAAAAAAATCAGCCATATCCCTTCTGGTGGTATCTCCATGTTACTAAAAATCTTTGTATAGCTTCCAGCTAAGTCAGTGACAGCAAGTAGCAAACCACAGTGTTGTGAACCCAAATTATGGTTTACCTTAATGTTCAAACCCAGTGAATGATTTACAACATATTTTCCAGCAATACATTTTGCTGTTATGAGCAATAGCCACATACATAGAGTAATAGCTGAATGTCTCACATGAGCAAATGTAAAATGAAGCAGAGGCTTCTGTTTCCCAAAATATTAAGGTGCTTGCCAAGAAAATATTAAAGTCAACCAGGCAAGAATTCCTCAAGGATTATGTTTGATTTGCATAATTAACAATCATTTTGTAAAATACCGTTATGCTACCAAATATGTGATGCTGGGAGTTTAACCTAGAAACTTAGTTCTGCTTTCACTATGTGCATTAGGCAGTCCTTCCTTTTCAACTAGAGCAGTATTTTTCAAATGACAATTTTAGGATGTAAGGACCTCAGTTCCCATAATTCCTTATTTGACTTCTGCTGTAACTAAACTGGGTCCTACAGTTTTCAACAAAAATGTTTCAGGTCTCGAAAGCTTCAGAAAAAAAATTTGTATTATTTCTGGCTGATTTACAAAAGTATCATTTCTGAAATGGAAGATTTTTGAGGATTTGAGATGGAATTCCAATTGCAATTATGAAATAAACTTTAATGGAGAAATAAAAAGGGAAATGCTAGAAGCAGCAGAAAACTCTTTCCTTCCCTCCCCCCACTATTAGCTGTACATGTGTTTGGAGAGAGGGAGGAGTGTCTAGGGAAGCTTACTCTAAAGCAGTGGTTCTCAACCTGTGGGTCGGGACCCCTTTGGGGGTCGAATGTCCCTTTCACAGGGGTCGCCTAAGACCATCAGAAAACACATATTTTCAATGGTTTTAGGAATAATTTTATTGTTGGGGGTCACCACAACATGAGGAACTGTATTAAAGGGTCGCAGCATTAAGAAGGTTGAGAACCACTGCTCTAAAGGAAGAGTTTATTAGCTGCTTCCATGTTTTCATTCCACTTACCATTAACAAGGATCTGAAGGCAAACTGTAAGGAAGGGAAGGATCATCACTCTCCCTCACCATTTGCCTTCACTGGGGAAGGAAAGGCTACCATCAAGCGATAATAGGAAAATGTAGAGATGGCTGCTTTTCTGCCACATGGTCCAGTAATGGAGAGGACTGTTCCTCCTTTCCTACTCTGACATCCTGAGCTCTAGAAATGTTCAAAAAGTAAATGAGTAATTTTGTGCTGTGCATACTTAATAACCCACATTCATTTAACAAATGCATTGGGGAGAACCAGGATAGGGGCTCCAAATTTTTTAACAACCGGTTCTCTGCCCTAATGACTGCCTGGGTGGGCATGGCTGAGTGGGCGTGGCTGGGTGGGTTTCCATGTCACTGGATGGATGTGGTCAACTCTATGTCACTTGTGTAGGTGGTTCCTCTGTGGACAGGCAGGGTTGGGAAGGGAATCCAGGGGTCTCTGGTGGGGGAGGGAAGGAAAGAAATATCCAACCTGTTTGTGTGTGAGTGTGTGTATATGTGAAAGAGAAAGAGACTGTGTCAAGTTAGACTGGGAAAGCTGGCTGTGAGAGGAAGAAAAGCTGGGTAAGCCAGACCCAGACGCTTCCCGGGTCCCCTCATCCCAGAAACAGCAGCCTCGAACTTTCCCCTCTTTGCTAGCCCCCTTCTTGTCACAGGATCGCCCAGCAGCGGAGAGGGAGAGGGAGAAGGGGGAAGCGGTGGCTGCTAGCATTGAGGGGAGAAACACAGAAATGGGAGCACACAAAAATGTCCCCTTCTCCCTATCCATCTCCATTGCTGGGTGATCCTGTGCGAGGAACGGGGCTAGCAGAGAGGGGAAGAGTATGAGGTTGCTGCTTCTGGGACAAGGGGACCCGGGACATATCTGGATCCAGGTCACCCAGGCTTCTCTTCCTCTCACAACTAGCTTTTTCAGGCCGTTTTTAGGCCATTTTTCGGGCCAATTTTGGCCCAAAAAATGACCTGAAAACAGCCTGAAATGGGCCAAAATCTGGCTCAAAAAACGGGCGGGAACGGGGTCAGCCAGTGGTCCAATTTGCCAGTTCTCTGAAATGTGCAGAATCAAAACAACCGCTTCGGCTGAACTGGTCCGAACTGGCAGCAGCTCACCTTTGGGCTTGTTCATTTAATGTGATTCACTTAACGTCTTCTTGACTTCAAACCATTACGAGCAAGCTCCATTATATTCATAACTCAAGGACTATCTTTATGCATATTATATTGCAAGGCAAAGGATGTTATGAACAAGATGATTTGTAACAACTTCAGAGATGAGTCATAATAACTTGTTTAACCTCCCCAATTTGTTAAAATAGCAAAGAAATTTACAAATGATCGTTCTTTATATGGTGTAAACATCTGCTTATTAAAAAATTTATTCAGAATTGATCCATTGCTATAATTTCCCTTTCCAATTGACTAACATGTTTACAGAAAACTAAAACAGTTTAATCTTTCTAGCAAGAGTTCTCAGATTGCTGCCATCAAATTTTTGTTGTCAATTTAATTTGACAAAATTAGATGGTGTGATGTAATTGTTGGACAAATGAATGGAAATAACTACCTTTTTGAGAGCAATATTATGTTAAAATATACCTATTCCAATGGATTTTGTGATCTTTAAATAGAATAAAGTGAAAGTCTAAAAGTATTTCATTTATATACACCAGGGGTGAAATGCTCTTGGTTCGGACCAGCTCAGGCGAGTAGGTAGCGATGATGGCTGGTGGTTTGGAGAACCGGTAGCAATGGCAGCTGGAGGCTCCGCCCAACCGCCCCATTCCCCGGAATCAGGGATTGCACCATTCCTTGACTCCTACTGCTCACCTTTCTCCTGCAGCTGGCTGTCAGGGAAGGCAAGCACCCGAAAGGTACAGGAGTCGCTCACTCTCCTTCTTGAATGAGCTGCTTTGGTCCATGCGCCAGCTGTGCAAGCGCACCCAACCTGCCGCTGAATTAAATAAACTGTGCGCTTGCGCAGCTGGCGCATGGACCAGAGTGGCTCATTCAAGAAGGAGAGTGAGCGACTCCTGTACTTTTCGGGTGCTTGTCTTCCCTGACAGCCAGCTGCGGGAGAAAGGTGAGCAGTAGGAGTCAGGGAATGATGCAGAAAAACTTTTTAAATTTCTATTCTGCTGGCGTGTCCTTAACTTTCTCCCACGGCTCCGCCCACCTGCCCCATTCCCCGGAGTCGGGAATAGGGCGGGTGGGTGGTAGGGAAAAATTTTAGATTTCACCCCTGATATAAACTACTAAAAACTTCTTTTTATATTTTAAAAAGGAAATTTTAGCAGTCTTGTCTGCTTTCTAAGTCCTTGTTAGTTTATGAATACTTAGATAAAACTTGCTGTTAGCATTACAAGAAACATTGTGCTATGAGTGTGTGAGAGGAATCAAAATTATTATTACATTTGCGAATGTGTTTTTTTCCATTCAGTAATTTGTTTATCTGACAATTGTATGATGTGTGTCAGGAGAAAAATTCTAGCTATAAAGCTATCATGCCACAAAATTATTTGTATCTGTGATGGCTATTAAGTCAGTAATGTTTTCCATATATAAAGTGGCCCATAAAGAGTAACCAGCTTAGAAGAGTAATTTCTGAATATTCCTTCTATAAAAGGAAAATTGTGTGATATATCTCCAGGATTCAGCAGCCATCCTTACATATTTAATTTTAAATGATAGCAGCTGGAGTTGGCAAAGAGCAAATGCAGTCAATAACAAACATACATTTTCATATTTTTCACAATATTTTAGGATCTTAAAGGTCACTAATACTGCATTTTGCATCTCATGTTGTTTTAAGGATTTTTAAAAAATTTCTTTTATAAGAATAAAGTGTTGTTACCAAAGTGTTACAAAGGGTATTTCTAATATTTTCTGCTACTACAGTTTGTTGTTGTTCAGTCACTAAGTCATGTCTGATTCTTTGTGACCCCATGGATGGTAGCACTGTCTCTTGGAGATTGCCCAAATTCATGTTCATTGCATTGATGACACAATCTAACCATTTAATCTTCATTGGTCTTTTCCAATGAGTTCTCTCTTGTCATTTGTTGGCCAAAGTATTTGAGCTTTTGTTTCAGTATCTGTCCTTCCAAAGAACAATCAGGGTTGATTATTACATTTTTGTAAATAAGTATTACTATTACAATACCTACAGTTAGAATTTGTATTCAATAAATGTAACTGAGGAAAAAGTTGGGGAACATAAATATACAAATGTATACTATGAAACCCAAAAAATTATTTTACTTTTATATAGATTATTTACTGTAAATCCCAAGAAAGGTTCTATTAAGAATAACTTATAAATACATCAGAGTTGGGATGGTAAACTACATTGCATATAATCCCATTTTCCTGGTTTGTACAACACTGGAAATAAATAAATAAAGAGAATTCAAGCAATGCTGCTTATTTACTGAAAACCTAAATAATTCTGGTAAATTCTGTGAGCTCAGTGTTTGCTTTGATGCATCTATTTACATTAGAATAAGACCCTGACTTCAGTAGTGATTTTTCTGAATTAACACACATTTATTTTTTAAATAATTTTTATTGAAAGGTTTTTTAACAAAGTAAAAACCATAAGAGAAACTAATGATAATAAATAAAAATATTAATAGTGAAAAAAGGAAATAGAAAAAGGAACATAAAAGAAAAAGAAAGCTATAAAGAAGTAGTTTTTGATTTTCTTGACAGCAGTTACAGATACATTTATATTTTGCCCTTTCTTTCTATAGGTACACCATAATTTATTTCCATAAGCCTTTCTCCTTTCTAATCTTGAAACTCATAAATCACTAATTCATTTTTCTCTTAAGAAAAAGTCCATAAGGGATTTCCAGTCGGTAATAAAACATACATACACTTGCAATGTAAATTCCATTGACTCGATGGATCTCATTTTGGCTATTCTACTTGGTAAAAATTTAAAAAAAAAACTAATTTAGCAGATGAGTTTGTTATTACTGAAAATACTTGAACAAAATTAAATAGAACTGTCCTTTTGCTTCAGTTCTGTATTTCATTATTCTTTTATCATCATGAATTACTAGAATTTTTTTTGAAATATTCAGAAAGATACTACAGTTTACTTACTTTTTATAAAAAGATCATGTCTGTTCTGCACTGAAACAGGACTGCCATTGGGTAAGGTCTTTCCTGTTATAAATCTTTCCTGAAAAATAAAATAACAGTTTTCCTCATAAGATGATCTATAGATCTGAACTGTAGCTAAATATAAATTACTGTTCAAAAGAAATCTGTGCTTGCAGTGAAAATCAAAAAGTAGTAATTGTATAGGGACAACTATTTCCTAATTTTCTTCTGACATTCTCCTTTGATGCAAGAGCCGTGGTGGCGCAGTGGTTAGAATGCAGTACTGCAGGATAATTCTGTTGACTGCCGACTGCCAACAGTTTGGCAGTTCGATTCTTACCAGCTCAAGACTGACTCAGCCTTCTAACCTTCCGAAAGCGGTAAAATGAGGTCCCAGATTGTTGGGGGAAATATGCTGAGTCTGTAAACCCCTTAGAGAGGGCTATAAAGCACTGTGAAGCGGTATATAAGTCTAAGTGCTATTACTATTGTTATGTTACTTTAGTAAATTGATCTAGCTATTCTGTTAGAGTGCTTTTCTCTTAATTAAATGCAAATAAAGGCAGCCCAGTATTCTAGCATGTCTATTATGTGTAATTAACCAATCTGAAATCCTGGAAAAGTAGATACCAAATAGATGATGCCTGTCTGTTATGGAGGTGAATACCTAGAATTCTTTTAAAAAATCTGATGAATTCAAATGTACAGGGTATACAAAATCAGGTTGCCTACCAAATATTGTTTTCCAAATGGGAATGTTATATCATAGACATTAATATTAAAATTAGTGGTTCTAAGATTTTCTTTTTACATCTTTGTCTAGTCTGTTTTTCTGTCTGTCTGTCCTATTTAATCTATCTAATCTAGCATCTTCCATTTGGAAAATTCTTGATATAACTTTAATGTAAAACTTTTCAATTTTAGTCTCTTTTTATCATGGTGACATAAACTTATACTTTACCTAATACAAAAAATTCTTGAAGGTAGAACTGATTATATAGTTACGCTTATCATCCTAAAATAATAAAGAACGCTTCAATCCCATTCCTACTACATGCATCTTTCATTTAAACACATCATAAAAATGTCATTTTCACCTGTAGGTACCTGAAAGTAAAGTGATAATGAGATTGCTAAAAGCATTCCTTTATATTAGAAATTACAATGACAGCATGCCATAAAATTAATATGATTAAATTAATATATTAATATTGCATGCAGAGATATTTTCATAACTTTATCTGAGCTCAGCTTTGTCATGTTTCATGTCCAGATATTCAATAAAGATTGAAAATTTTCCCTTAGAGTTACACATCTTCATTGTGTTTGTCTCTAGTCAACTTTTTTTTAAAAGTATTTACTTACTTTGATTTATATGATTTCCTTTTCACCAGAACAACTTTGGATGGCAAACAGAATTTAAGATAAAATAACTGTGAATAACTGTAAAAATATATATAATGTTATAATCCAAAGAAAAAGAAATGGCAGCTGGGAATAAAAAGGCCTCAAAATAATGTCAAATCTTATCCAGGTTTCCTAATTTACTTTGGCAAATAGCTGGGCCTGGAGTGCTTTTCAAAAGGCCAATAGGACTGGGACCAGTATTCCAAAGCACAGACACTATAACCAAAAAGGAATGCTTCGTGGGTCCTGCAGGATAGATGTGAAGCATATTGCTACTGCCACATCTACTAGGGTGAATAGAGACAACTTTTTAATGTACCGTGTTTCCCTGAAAATAAGACCTCCACAGATAATAAGCCCAATCGGGCTTTTGAGCACATGCGCTAAAATAAGCCCCCCCAATAAGCCCTCCCGAAAATATTTAAATGCATGCGCAGCCGGTCCCTGCCATTTCCTCTGGTTAGGGTTAGGGAGACAGAACTGGAAATCAGGTAAGACGGCAAGAGGACCTCCGTCTTGCTCCACGCACCCCAAAATAATAAGACCTCTTTCAGGGTCCAAAAAAAATAAAAAATAAAAAATAAGACAGGGTCTTATTTTCGGGAAAACATGGTAGTTCATGAATGATAAAGTAAACAGAACACTGTTAAAGTATCTGCTAACTAGAATTTAGGATACAATTATTCAGAATTTGTTGAAATCAAGTCATTCAGGTCACTTTAAGATGGGTTCTAGCCTTGAGTATGGTCTTGCTTGAGTTAGGAGTTAGGTTCTATTGGATCTGAGAAGAAGGAAAGGTGGGTGCTTCATCACTGGAGGCTTCCAATAAGAGATTGGACAGTCCACTTAGAAGTGGTGTAAGGTCTCCTGCTTTGGGAGGTGAAGCTTTTTTTCTTTTCCCAGCCATTTTGGGAGATGAGGCTTTTTTTCTTCTCGTAGCCGTTTTGGAAGATGATGGTTTTTTCTTCTCTCAGCCGTTTTGGGAGGTGAGGCTTTTTCCCCCTCCCAGCCATTTTTGGAGGTGAGGCTTTTTTTCTTCTCCCAGCTGTTTTGGGACGTGAGGCTTTTCCCCCTCTAAGCCATTTTGGGAGGTGAGGCTTCCCCCCGCCCAGCCATTTGGGGAGGTGAGGCTTTTTCCCCCCTCCCAGACGTTTTGGGAGGTGAGGCTTCCCCCCCGCAAGCTGTTTTGGGAGGTGAGGCTTTTTTCTCCCTCCCAGCCATTTTCGGACGTGAGGCTTTCCCCCCGCCCCAGCGCTGTTTTGGGGTGTGAGGCCAAAAGGGGATTCGTGTGCACATGCACGGGGGTCACACACACATGTGCAAGGGGTGGGGCGTGTGGGAGGGGCATTGTATTATGGGTGTGGACATGCATATGCATGCGATAGCACACGTGCGCACCTTTTGGCACCCAAGGAAAAAAAGTTTAGCCATCACTGACCTACAGGCTCCTTTTCAAGCCTGTTGTTCTGTATTCTGTTTATTGAAACAGTAAATTCAGCCAGTTGTGATTTCTCATTTGGCTAATAAGTCTGCCCAGAAATGATGTGTGACTGGACCCAGGGGGTGGTGAATTCTTCCTTTAGTATGATTTTGTCAAACCCAAAGAACCAAGAACAACACATGGAGTTTCTTCTGAGTAGTTCTTTATTATTGTTCGCGAACAAACAAAATCTTGCTAATGGAGTTACCACATCGACTTTCCAAATTTTCCTGTCTGGAAAGTCAGTGAATCTGGGAACATGTCCACTCTCACAATTAGTGGGATGAATAGAAAGTATCTGGAAATGGCAGACAACGTATTTTGAATTGTAAATTGAGCAAAGTCGTTTGCTGACGTGGGTGGTTATAGAAATCAATCAAACAAATAAATAAACAGGTCCTTTCTGGTATCTGGTGGCTCTAGGATTAAGAACAGGCTTCAACTCGAGTAAAACTGGCTTTGGTCTTTAAGGCTCCCTGGATCTTGCAATATGTCATCTATCAGGATTTTACTGTGTTCCGTTATTTTCTTAAAATTTAATTATTCCTATGAGGTTTTTATGTTATGCTAATGTTGCTGGAAGCTTTTGTACTACCATTTTCCTTATTTTTCTGATATGGCTACTGTATTTATAACTCCTAGACTGATAGGGATTTGGCTAAGCTCTTTCATTTGGACTTTCCCCTCTAACTATTAATCTGAGGGAATGCCAAGCTGTAGTAATAGTAGTAGTAGTAGTAGTAGTAGTAGTAGTAGTAGTAGTAATAATAATAATAATAATAATAATAATAATAATAATAATAATAATAATAATAATAATAATAATAAAAACTGTGGACAAGCATGACAAACATCTGCTTGATATCTTTTGATTTTTCTGTTAATCACTGTCTTTCTGAATAATGTATAGATGTGCTTATTCCCTGTTTGTGAAGTTCACGTTGACAGGAGGCAGATTGCAGTGAAGACCATAAATAAACTGACAGTTTAGGACAAGCAGCCTTTTGGCCTCTGGCAATTGAGGAGGCATCCTGCTCCATTTTTGTGACTATGAACGTTTGTCCCTTTTGAGGACCCTTGTCCTTTCTGATGATAAATTGAGAAAGACAGGCAGCACATGGGTAGGCAAACACCTCATCCAGGCGCTCTGTGCCATTTTACAGTTTCCTCTTGTTTTTGACATTTCCTTTTCTCCCTTTTCACCTCCCTCTTCGCAAATGGTTTCTATCTAACATTTGTGACAGAGAACTAATAGAAAATGACAAGCTTCATAAATGAGCTCTATTACTCATTTAAAATTATGTACGGGCTAGTTTAATTATACTGTGCCTATGAAAAAGCTATTTACACTTAATTATCAGCTCCCAGTAATCATCAATCAGGATAAGCAGATTTGGGAAAAAAAGAAAAAAGGGAGATAAGAAGAGCAAGCAGATGTACAGGTATTTCACTTTCAGTCTGAGTAATTTTTTTCCTGTTAGCCTCTATGATAGGTTTGTTTATCTGCTCACAGTAAAGGAGCTTAGGTCTCATCGTTTCATTTGTTATTTCTAATTACTGAATTTTTCACCAGTTCAAATTAGAAAATGGGACCTTATTAGCTAGATAGACACCGCTTTGTGGCCCAAGCAAGGATTGTAATTACTGTTGGTGTCCAGTGTTTTGTTACATTATAAAATATTTGGGGGAGGATTCCAACAAGTTGGATTTTGTTTGCTAATAGCGCATCAGTTGTGCTTTGCTTTTGGTCTGGATATATTTTTATTACATTCTGTGTGAATATATGATCATACAGATTTATTCAAATAGTATTATCTTTGCTTTTCAGCTGCCAGGCTGCCACTCAGGAAGTATAGTGGGATGATTTAACCAGTAGAGATGGTAGAAAAAATTGGTAGCCTGACATAATATTACTCCGGTCACTAATATTTAGTATTTGCTGCAGCAATGCATTACTTTTGAGCAGGATAGCCAGATTGTTCCAAAACTTGAAAACTGCTCCAGAATTCATCCAAGAAATGATGTCAAAATGGTATTTTAATTTACATATATAGAAAAAAAAGTTTTTACTTAATCTATTGTATTTTAATTGTAAATTAAATTTAATGTTTACCTTAAGTGATACTTAAAGATGTGATATAGTGCTATGCCCACTCAAAGACTGTATGCTTCCAAGGTAGAAATAATAGCTCATAAAATAATGTACATCAGTGTTATATGTTAGAATGGCGAACACAGGAAGATTGTATCGGAGAAAGCTAACATAGATGTCAACTATGGCTTAAATAAAATAACATTTTTTCAGAAGTGAAGTCTGATTTGTCTGTAGTTTCCTGGATGCCTTTCACATAGAATTTCCTATAATTATGTGGTATCAAATGATTAAAAAAATGAAATTGTCACAGTTGGTTTTTTTTTAATTGCACATATGTTTTCCATGATCTATTTGGGTTAATATAAAAATACATTTTTAAACATGGCTCAAGACACCTGAGGTTCTTGTTTCTCTATATTCTAGCCATTGCTGAGAAATTATATATTGCATTTACCCGAATTCAACTTTAAAATACTTTAAAATTTAATAACTGAAAAAAATCAATATAGGCTGTGCTTATCTAATAATTCCCAAAGCTTAAGAGAAGTTTTGAAATATACTCTTCAATGAATTATTGAATACTAGGTTGGAAAAGGAAGACACTTAAATTTGCTAGTCTTTTCTTTTCTAACTTCTATTAATGGAATAAAATACTTGGAATAAAATTTGGTAACGGCATTCACTAGTTAAAAGGAATGGCACTGGACTTGTGAAAATAGCCACTTGACTGATTATCCTTCGGTAAGAGTACTTTAGGCCAGAAGCAAAAATGTATTTTGGGTTTTTGCAAAAAGTCAATAGTCAATTGTAACATGCTCTAAATGGCTTTCAATGTGAATAATACACACATAGTTTTTTCTGGGTTATATAAACTGTATGCCACTTACTAAAATATTCATATTAGCCCAAAGGTACAATTATCCAGTGAAGTGGGAACCTAAGAAATTAGTTCCTTATTAATGCTTATATGGGCAGTTCATTTTATTTATCTCAAAACTAACTTTTTAATTTTAAAATTCCTAGGGTATCTCATATGCAATAGACTTACAGTTTGTATGTGTTCCTTTCCTGCTTTACTGTTAAAATAAATTCTTTGACATCTTAAAACTGCCTTTATATATAATTACATTTATGTAGAATAAATACATATATACTGTAGTGGTCTTAAAAAAAATGAAATAACAAAATAACAGTTTTATTCCTGTAACAAGCTTGAAATATTTTACATAAATGCAAGATATTAACCAGCCAAGTAAGTCATAGAATATATTGTATATGTATATAATCAGAAAAGAAAGAAAAAATATAAATGAAAAGCACAAAAGTGGCATTATCAAAGAATGGAATTGATAATAATTATACCGGTATATTTCTTAGATGGTCAAGATGTGGAAGAATAAACTAGAAGCCAAAAATAAGAAAGAAATGTTTAAAAATGCATCCAGCTTGGCCACTTAGTAAAGATGAATATACTTTTTTTATACTCAAGATATTCCATAACTATTTTTATATTATCCTGTTATCAAGGCAGAGCTGGGCCTTTCTAGCATGCAGCTAATTCTATAAAGTGTTGTATAGAATTAATTTTTTATGTAAAACATCTCTCTCAAAGTCTGTAAAAATACTCCATAGACCTATTCCAGGATCTCTTGTAAAATGATGTCCAGTAATAGTATTTATATGGAAAAATGTTTATTATTATGCTTCCAATACACATTTAAGTGCATCCAATCCTTCTATGTCCAGGCAATACATTCCTCTGGCACACGAATGATTATAGGATACTATTGTAGTACTTAAGGGAACTTCTTCCCTCTATGATCCTGACTTTGTTCTTCTGGAGGACAGAGTTTTAATTAATGCAGAAAAATAGAAGATAAATGGTAAGTTAAATTAGTGAAGGCTCTTGCCAGAAGGGAGAAATTGAAAAGATGGAGAAATTATAATGCAACAACAAAAGCACAAATGGCTATACTATAATTCTTCAGCATTTAGTCTACTTTACGTAATGTTATGTTTTAATATTAGAAATTTGCAGAGACATAAAGAAGAAAGAATGGAAGCTGAATTGAGTTTCTGAGTTGTATATCAGTGTTTCCTTATAATCTGTCCAAAAATATTGAAGAATAAAAAGGGCATGAAGGCCACATCAGGATGGGAATAAATAGCAGAAAGAACAAATATGACATGGCAAAACTTTACTAGCTGAAGACTCTGGAATGTTGAGACCTATAAGAGATAAGTGACAATAATTAAAATTTGCAAAACTGAAGAGTTGGTGTCTCGGTGTCTCTTTACAGCACAAACTGCTGTATTAAAGTCGTGTTAAATTATTTAATACCAACTAATTGTCAAAACACAATTGAATGTAGAATTTATTACTTCTGAAAGGTTTCCATATAAAGCAACAAGGCAGTAATCTGTGTTGGGACTTTGACACCTTCTATCACAATAGTGACATGAACTGCAAGGAAGAGGAATTCAAATATTGTTCTTTGCATATAGATTATTGGTGTGAGCAAGGATTTTTTTTAAATAACAAGAATTCAGTACATGTCTGCAGGCCTGGATATGTGAACTTGTGAAGGGGCTCCATTATGACTAACATCCTCGCATCAGTTATTTTCTTTTCTTGTTTAGTTATTAAGGTTTTAAAGGTTTTTTAAAATAATAATTATATAATGGCAATGATGATTTAATATTTATTTTTTATTGGATTGTTGTATGCGGCTCAGAGTCACTTTCTGAGAGATGGGTAGCCATATAAATTTTATTAATAAAAATAAAATAAAATAACCCTATAACCTTAAACATCATCATTTACAGCATACACTCAACCCTTCTATTTTTCTTTGGCATAACAGTTTATCAGTTTTCCTTCGTATTTTATTTCTTCTTGAAAAAAATATATGCATAAGTGTGTGTGTGTGTGTGTGTGTGTGAAAAATGGCTCCATCAAAATGTAAAAGCTTTATATAATGAAGACCTGTCCTTGCCCTCACATCCCACTATACAGCCTTGATTGCTTAATAGATACAAAACCTTCATTTGCAAACTGAGAGATTGGAATATTGGCTGAAAATTAAACTCATTTAGTTCACAACTTCTTTCCTGTAGGGATACTAGTTTTGTCATTGAATTTCTAATAAAGCAAAATTAATTATCACGAAAAGGCTGTTTAAATGCAATATGGTTTTATAAATAAGTGCCATTTCTAAACTGACTGTAGCATGCTACCATTTCTTTAATGCTGTTAAAGAAACCTGTGCTCACTTCTCCTAGTTATTTTAATCTACCACATCATGCTTCCAATGGGTATCTTGTTTATCACTGGCATATCCTGAAGTAGTCAAATATTATACCAATATGTATTGGTTTGTATCATACATGTGGAAATATGCATTTTTAGGCCATTGGCTTGAACTACATGGTGATGTATTAAATGATTAATTCTGGACAAAAGCCAATTTGTTTTCTTTTTCTTTGTTCATTTGTTTTAAATTCTAGGTAAAGTTATTGATGGAAATTTAATTTCAGTCTGAGAAAGTAATTAAGTCAGTAATTAATCATGTTCAGGGGCACAGGCAACATATTGTCTTGATTTGATGTTTTCGCATAACCTGTAATCTATGTACTACTAAAGCTCTCATATCTGTTTGATACTTTGTTACCTTCAATTGGACCAAATGGTGCATCTTAACAGCAATTGTAGAATCAAATGGATTAGCTTAAAAAATGCGTCCAAAATCCAATACTCAAGACCCCTAGGGGGTTGAAATTTGGAAACGTTCAGGCCATTCCAGTGCTGCCATTCCTTCTGCCCTCACTTCCCTTAAGACTGTAAGTTGCATGGCACAAGGAAAGATGGAAGGAGCATATCCTCATTCTCTTTTCCATCTTCCTATATCCCCGGAGCCCAATCCACTGATAGCAAAGGCCATAGGTGAGTGGCCATTGGCTGCTTTGGAATTGAGGCTGAAGTTTGAAATCTCTCAATGGCAGTGTCTGATTAGGAAGACTGAGAATGTCCATTGTCAAAGTAGGGTTGACTGGGCAAGAGGTGCTATTGGTTTAACAGGTGAGGCTTTTCCTTGCCCCTGAGGACATGATGGAATGCAGAGCAGAGGTGCAGTTTTTCTGGTTTACTCTCCCCACAGCAAACTTCTTCTGGTTAGCCGAGGATGTGGTGGTTTCAGCTTCACTGGGGTTCTCCTGAAGGTTGTCGAGGAAATGGTGCTAGTCTATATTACACGTGGAAAGAAGAATGACCCAATGGATCATGGGTTTTCTAGTAATACTGAAAATACGCCCCTACTGCAAATAACACCAATCATACTTCGGTGCTTTTCTGGGAAGACTGGAGATTCTGATCCTCTTGATTGCTAATTGGTAGAAGGCAGTTATTGATAAGATATTACACTACCCTACAACTTTAGAACACTTTTAAAAAATTGATGCATGCTTATGTTTATAATGATTTCTATCCTATATACTTTTCACAATTCAGGTAAAAACAACAGTCCTCAACTTACAACAGTTTGTTCAGTAACCATTTGAAGTTAACAACAGCACCGAAAAAAGTAATTTATGACTGTTTTTCTACACTTGCAACCTTTGCAGCATCTCCATAGTCATGTGATCAAAATTTGGATGTTTGGCAACTGACTCATATTTATGGTGGTTGCAGTGTCCCATGGTCACGTGATCCCCTTTTGCAACCTTCTGACAAGCAGAATCAATGAGGAAGCCAGATTCACTTAACAACCATGCTACTAACTTATCAACTGCAGTGATTTACTTAACAACAGTGGCAAAAAAAAATTGTAAATGGGGCAAAACCCATTTAACAACTGTCTCACTTAGCAACAGAAATTTTGGACTCAGTTGTGGTTGTAAGTCAAGGACTACCTGCGCAATAATAGAGAATGAGGCTTAAATTTCAGATTCACTGGTATTCTCAGCCTCTAAACTTTTAGTTATTTTTGTCACTGGATTACATAGTGGGTCTGCACTTTGCAAGTGAACATATGTGACAACTCCCTTCAAGAACTCTGGGACTCCTTATAAGAAACCAGTTTTATGTAACAATAAAACTGTTTCACCACTTATGCAGTGTTTTCACACCTAATCTCTTTTTTCCTTCTGTTGGTGTCCTGTGAACAGATTTTTGCTTTTGTAAAACTATGCATTGTTTGTTCCTAGGTCGAGTGACCTCAGCCTATCTTCATTGCTCTATAAGGCAGAAATACAGATGTTAATTGGTGGGGGTGGGAATGGGACAGGCAGAGGCACAATGTGTGCATCTTGTAGAGTCATACATGTGGAAATGCCCTGAGAAGAGAATGTAATTATATGGCTTCTCTAATTAAACAGTGTAGCATAATTGATTGTTATAGTGAAACCATTCCTCAGACTTGCACATAACAGCAAATTTATTCATCCAAAGGTTCAGTAGGAGAGTGGCACTTAAACCTTAACCAATTCAACAATTCATCCATGAAATTGTAAAGGAGGCTGCATTGGTATCCATCAACTTAAACTAAACTAAAACTACTCAATGGGTTAGAAACTTGAAATTAGAAAAGCTGAAAAGATGCACATGTGTACTTTTTCTGTACTCCTGGGGCTATTCAATTATACTGTGAATTACTATTTCAGATTAGTAAAGAACATTTATAAGTCCCTAATGTACAATTAACTGTCCCTATTGATACTGGCCTTGCAGAAGTTGGTGATAATTCATGAAGGATTCTCTAGAAAACTATATGTATAATATTATGATTGATGGATAGCATTTTTCACTAATCAGCTGATCAAGACAGCTTAAACTTAAGACTTACTTAAGACTTCAAAAGTGTATAGTCAACCTCAAAATTCTGCTCTATATTGAAAAAAAACAAGGAAAACATCCTACAGATTTTGAAGAAAATTATCACCCTAATAAATTCTATATTATAAAATTTGGATAATTTGATATGTAGATTTAGAAAGATTGACACTTTTCTTGCTTTGTAAACTGAAAATCATAATCATTTAAATATATGGTAAGAAAGTTAATTCTTACTGTATCTTTCTTTCTTTTTTTCGTGTATATAAGAGCCAGTTCAGAAAAAAACCTCTATAATCAGCTATCAATATATCTAAAGTGGTTGATTTCAGTAGAAGCAATAAAGCATTTAAAGTAGCTAATATTCAGTGTCGATTTTTATTTAAAACCCCATGTGATTTTAGCATCACAAACATCATACTTGTTTTAAAACCCAGCACTCAAGGTTATAATGAAGTTATTTGTATAATTCTAAGAAGATTACACTCACATAAAATGAAAGGATTATTGTTTATCTCTTATTTTGTCTTTGATGTGATAATCATGCGTTATTAAATTACCTAAATAATCCAGTAACAATGATTAAAGTATTAGAATTTTTCCATAGTTAGTTTTCGGATTCTGGAAATAATGGATAAGATCCTGCAAAACTGGATATGATTACCATAAACTAGAATGCAATTGATAGCATTATTTTCACCAGGATGACATGAGCTATCCAGAGTAGTTGTTAGGCTATTAATGTTCTTTGCTTAATATGGATGTTTGAATGCAACAGTGATGACCAAGTCTTACTATTGGCTACTTATACAGTTCAGAATACACAAGAGTATGAATATGCTTTTGTTTAGGAACATGTTTAGGAAAGCTTATGTTTAGAATCATCTGTCCAAACAAAAGCCTGAAAAAAATCAAATGAATATACAATATGGATAATATATATTGGCAGATCTGATGGCTGATTTGTTTTCATTTTAACTTACATGTCTCTTTTCTTATTGCTTTGTATAATGCAAACATTTCTCTGAATGTAATGGTTTTATGTTGATATTGTTACATTGCAATCAATGCATGTTTATATAGTATTTATACTTCTACCAAGATCTGCTTTTATTTACAGAAATGTATAATCCAGTAAAGTTGATTTCCAATGAAGGTATTATTCTTACGGTAATGAAACTATCCAAAACTGTTCTTATTCCTGACTCAACTGGTTTACTTTATGTCAAGTATATAAAAATATCATGAAATTTTCCATCTGTTAAGTGGAGAACAGAGAAATAAAATATAAATGCACATTAAAAATAACACACACCTGTCTATAACTGCAATTAGTCTCTGCAGGATTTACTTTTCATAACTGAATTGAGATATGTATTACCAAAGTTTTACCAACAAGAATGCTTATAGACAAACAATATTAGAGAACTGGGCTGAAAATAACAGAATTGTAACCAAATAAACAGAAAAAAAGTGCAGAGCTTTTCACATAGAAAAAAAAATCAAATGCATAGAGAGTGAGTGATAACTAGTTTGGTTGATAGTAGTTGTTAACAAAATTTGGAATTATAGATAATTTATAAACTGAATATGAGTTGGCAATAACCTCAAATAGAAAGAAACAAAAAGGAATGCATAGTTATAGAACTCTATATAGAATGCATCAATAGAATTATAGTTGCACAATTAGTAATTCTTCTATGCTTTTATTGGTCTGACCCCCTTTTCAAATATTGTATGCATTTCTGGACACTTCTTAATTACAGTTGGAACAAACTGAAACTGGAGCAAAGAAAAGAAAAGTAAAGTAAAAAGATAATTTGAGGATTGGAATCTAAGTCCTATTAGGAGTAATTGAGGGAGTTGATCATGTTTAATCCTAGTAAAACCTACTGAAAAGAAAGGAATGAAATACAGGTAGTCCTTAATTTATGATAAGTCGCTTGCAACCTGAATTCGAAGTTTCGATGGCTGGCATGATCACAGGATCCCATTTTGTGTGCTCAACAACTGGTCTGCACTTACATCCATTTGCAGCATCCTACAGTCATGATTTACAACATTCAATTTCCAGAAAAAAAAACACCCCTTGGCAGACAGTGGGTTTGCTTAATGACTGCTGCAAAAAAAGTAAAATCGGGTTGGTAAATCAAAGGCTATCTGTACATAACATTCTTCTTTCTGTGAGTGTGGAGAACATGGAATCATGGCAATCAGTCACCAAAATTCTATTTAATCAGAACTTTAGTAATAACAGTTCAACAGTTGAGCTAGTTTCTTAGGAAGAGATTGATTGCCTTTCTTTTGACATCTTCAGGAAGAGTCTCAATTCTGTAGTGGACAGGGGAAAGTTTAGGATTCTGTGATTTTTTTTTTTAGTATCTCCATTTCTCTCCTACATGTATTAAAGCATGAAAGCAAAGGAGAGATATGAGAAGGACACTCATAAAATACATGCAACAGAAATATCAAATGGTATAACTACACTTCTTGGGCATGGACGGCCTATGGCATATCAAGAAGAATGTTCAACCTCAGTGTGTGGGTTGAATTTGGAAGCTCTCCTTGTTTAAGAATTGGAAGCCTAGCTGACCAGAGATCCTTGGGATCTCTGACTCTTTGAACAAGATTTATGGTATGCAAAAGGAATGTCCATAGATTACTTCATTAACAGGTGAAGATAGAACGGGGCCTTGGAGGGCTGATGCTTCAAGATTTCCCATCATTGTGAGTCAGAAGAGCAATCTTTTATTTACCTTTTGCTTTATGTCGATTAAATGATAAGGGGCAATGAAAGTGGGCCAGCAATGTGACTAGAAGTAGTAAGTCCTTCAGAGACATGCTACTTTCCAATAGAAAAAGCAAGGAATATGTGAAGAGGTTCATGAGCTAGTATGAACAGAGATAATGTTGTGTGCTTTTTTCCCCTGTGCTGCTTACTCAATTCATGTCTGGGATTTTCCTCTCCTGCTTGTCAGGGACTGAGCAAAATGTCTCTTTAAAATTTGCATAGGTCACGCCTCCTTTGTCTCCTAGATCCTCAGTTGTTTTCGCTCAGTCTTCTTGTAGGGACCTATTTCAAACTGCTCTGGCAGTTAGTTAGCTAGGTGTAGAGAGGTTTTAGGTTTTCTTGTTTTCTTGTGTGCTTTCTTAATTAATAGTGGGAGCGGAAGAGTGCAGGTTCCTGCTGCGATTGCAGCCGAAGCTGCTTTATGCTGCTCGTGGAGGGGTGAGTGACTTTGGGGCTTCCGGCCACCCCCTCCACCTTTCCTATCAGCAGTTGAAGGAGTTTTATCTCGGCTGGGATACTCCGGATGGCGTAGAACCGCCGATTTAGCCGCCGGCGAGCTGCCAGCTCCCTGACACACCGGAATAGCCGCGGCCGCCATTTTGAACTCCCATTAGTTTAGGGTGGCTCCAGAGTCACTGCCTGAGGCTCAGCAGCAAACTCTGAAGAGAATTTATTGAGAGGCGCTTGAAGAGCTGTCTGCTCTAGCGCATTGCCAGCCTGGGTTTGAATCTTGCTGAAAAGAGCAGCTTCTGGACATGGCTGAAAGAGGAGCAGGGTGGCAAGCTGGAGTGTGTTTGCTGACAGGTTTGAAAGCCCCGGTGGAGGGGGAAACTGTTTTTCTGCTCCACAAATTACTCTTTCTGCGTAGAATGGCAGTTACAAGCTTTCATTAATTGAGGACTGGAGTGAAAGGAGACTTATTCTGTTCCCAGCACAGCAGCCTGTATTGCTAGGAGAATCTAGCCCTGTCGCCATTTTGTATCTCTCTGAGAGGAAGTTGACAGTTATTTTAGGAGCCAACTCTGCTGTTGTTGCAAAAATTCAAGCCTGCAACTGACTTTTAAAATGGCTGACCCAGAGTTCTCCTCAGACTTGGAACAGCCCCAGACTCCTCCCAGAGCTAAAAAATCTTCTAAGGCCAAGTCCAAGAGCTCTTCTTCCTCTTCATGTAGGAGGGAGCCTGACCCAGGCACTTCAAGGCCATCCATGGAAGACAGAGATGCCCTGAGAAGGCATAATGCTCTGGAAAGACAGTTTGAACAGGCCAGGAAACAGGTCCAACCTATTTCTGAGCCACTTTCTTCTCAGATTGGAGGAGGGGAAGCTGTATCTCACTCTGTAGTGCACAAGGCTCCTTCTGTCTCTCCTTTAGAGCTTCAGGAAGGTCAGGAAAATGATTCAGCCCCTGTCATGGAGTCCCTTGGGAGCGTTCAAGCACTGCAGCCAGGAGCTAGGAGAGCGCCGGAGGCCTCGTATACCCCAACCACAGCGGGGCTCCATGCGGGGGAAGGGCAGGGACAGAGCCAGTCTTTTGATTTTCAGATCTTATTGACAAATGCATTGGCACAGGCCTTGGCAGCAGGCATTAATACGCATGGCCATATGCAGCCACCCTTGGCAGGTTGTCAACCTCAAACATCAGTTCAATCAAGGCATCAATTTTTAATTGTCAACCAGCAAGAGTCAGTCTGCAGTGAGGATTCGTGGCAGGACGAAGTAGACCAGGGGGACCAGGAATTTTTGGACGATGAGGGGGCATTGCCAGATAAGCCGGCCTTTGCAACCCTATTCCGTCCATCAGTGTTCAGGACATTGCTACGCAAGGCGAAGTTAGCAACTAACATGGGATCAGTAGATAGATCAGGGGTTCAGGTTGAAGGCTCTCAGGCACTCCAGAATGAATTTTTTGCGGTTCCCGCCCCTGATCACGATTTTATTCCTTACCCGGAATTATTTTCAGAGGTCATCAATAGGCAGTGGGATCACCCTGGGGCCTTTTCTGCCCCCACTGGACATGACAAGAGGACCTATTGTGTAGATCCAGTATTAGACAAGTTGCTAGCTGTTCCCACGGTAGACACGCCCATGGTGAGCTTGACTTATTCAATCATTTTGTCTAGTTTAGTTTAGTTTAGTTTAGTTTAGTTTAGTTTAGTTTAGTTTAGTTTAGTTTAGTTTAGTTTAGTTTAGTTTAGTTTAGTTTTATTTGATTTGTATACCGCCCTACTCCCGAAGGACTCAGGGCGGTGAACAGCCACAGGATAAAAAACATAAATACAAAATTTAAAACTGAATAAAATCAAATTAAACAATTTGGCCGAAGACAGATTTAAAACACCCCAATAAATTAAAATGAATTAAAACAAATTTAATAAATTAAAAACGAATTAAAATTTACGTTTTAAAAAGGGGAAAAGGGAAACAGTTAGGCCAGGCCAGCCTGATGGAATAAAAAGGTCTTGAGAGCGCAGCAGAAGGTGTGTAGATCCGGGATCCTCCGTATCTCCTGGGGGAGCTCATTCCAGATAGTAGGTGCCCCCACAGAGAAGGCTCTCCCCCTGGGGACGCCAGTCGACATTGTTTGGCTGACAGCACCCGGAGGAAGCCCTCTCTATGAGAGCATACCGGCCAGTGGGAGGCTACTGGTGGCAGCAGGTGGTCCCGTAAGTCTAGTGATGCTTCAGAGGTGTTAAGAACTGAGAATAGATGGACGGAAGTTTCTCTTAAGAAGACACACCAAGCTGCTGCCTGGGCAGTAAAGGCAGCGACTTCTGCCTCATTTTTCAATCGCGCTAACTTGATCTGGTTGAAACAATTGCATGCTCGTCTTCCTCCAGATGATTTACGTCTCCAGCAGGATATCAATAAAATGGTGGCTGCTGCCAAGTATTCGGCAGATGCATCTTTAGATGCTGCTAAATTTGCGGCAAGAGCAGTGGCTTCAAATGTAACTTCTAGGAGGCTCCTCTGGTTATGCCCTTGGTGTGCAGATTTGAAATCAAAGTGGAAATTGGCCTCTGCCCCCTATAAGGGAACGGACCTGTTTGGAGCAGCATTGGAGCTTATTCTTGTGGCGGGTAAGGATAAACGGAAGGTGCTTCCAGTATCCTATCGAAGACCAGACCATAGGTTCACACCTTACCCTCAGAAACAGCCCTTTCGGCAGGATTCAGGACCCAGTGGGGCCTACTTTTCTAGGACTTACCCCCAGGGGTTTGACAGGTATTTGGATAGGTAGTTCTTTCGGGGCAGAGGCAGATACCAGTCTGCCTCGAGGAGACCCTATAGCAGAGCAGGTTCCAAACCAGTTAGGTGAGACAAGTGACTCGCAATCCCCTCTTCCCATTGGAAGTCGTCTCAGCCACTTCGTCCATCAATGGGAATTTACCACGTCCGAAGATTGGATACTTCGGACGGTGAGGCTGCGTCTCACCTTAGAATTCAAGGCCATACCTCCCGACCACTTCCTGCCTTGCCCAATGGCCAGACAGCTGGAGAACCATCAGCAAATGTCCCAGGAGATTCAGCATTTGTTAGAGATAGGGGCAATAGAGCAAGTTCCAGCAGGACAGGAAGGGTCAGGGGTGTATTCAATTCTGGTTTTGGTCGCCACATCCTCAGGCAGCTGGAGAGGCATCTTGAACCTAAAGTTCATCAACAAGTTCATTCTCCTATGAGACGCCCACGGCAGTCATGCCTGGGTACTGACACGTCTGGCAGCCAATAGGACCGAGTCTACTGAATTTTGTAACCGCCCCTTCCTGGACTATCCAGTTTTTTCGACTCGGTCTGCACTTGGACAGTCGTGTCTGTGGTTTATTCCTGCTCTAATAGTGGCTTGCTACCTTTCCGTTTCTCAATTTGGACTCTAAACTAAATTTCAAAGCATTTGGAGTGCTTTCTCTACAGCTGCTTGGACTGCCGGCCGGCAGCTCCCTTGCTCACGCGCACGAGCTTGCTTTGCTTGCTCCGCCGCGTTATTTAGCCCAGCCGATACTGCAGCGCCGATTCTAGCCGCCCCAGCCTTTGATCTACAGCTGAGAGGCGCGACGCTCGATTCCGCGCCTGTTTCCTGCCTCTTCTCGCCGGGCCTGTCAGCTCCGGTTTCGGACGGACCTCTGCCTTCTGTGACTGTCAATCAGGGCGCCATTTTGCCGACTCACAGCTGACGAGCGCGGCGCGGCTATTCCGATCCGTTTTCTTCTCGTGGTCAAGCCTGTGAGCTAGCGAGAATCTGGGCCAGCAGCTGCATCGATCAAGCCTCCTCAAGGTATTTGGGCCTCATTACTCTCCCTGTCGTGGAATTTGGCGCCATTTTTTGCCCGCCTTTGCATTGTTACAAAATGGCCGCCGTTAATGACAAGCCCTCGGATCGCCCCAACTCGAGGTCTAAACGACGCTACGAAGAGGATCCTGAGGAGGGTCCCTCAACTGGCCACAAGACCAAATCCAAGGCCACGGTCTCTCACCGCGCCTCCCATAAAAAAGGGGCTTCATTTTCCAGGGATGAGGATAGGCGCCACAAGGCCATTGAAAAGGCCTTTCGAAAGGCGCACTCTAAGGCGGCGCAGGATCCTCCAGCCCCATCCGTGAGTCTCTGACCCTCATCCCAGGCCTCCATCTTCTTTATCTCCTGATCATTCAGTTCAGGATGACCCAGCCAGCGCACCTGATGTGGCCTCTGTTTTTCCATCTACATCTGAGGAGCCCCTGAGGCAGGCTCCCCCACCTCCTTCTCCAAATGAGGATGTACAGGCCCTTACCTCCCCTGCTATTACTTCTCTGCCTGCTACTTTACCTTCTCAATTGCCTCAGGAGATGCAGGGCTCCTTGGCCGACCTCATCTCCGAGGCTATCCGCCAGGGAATTGCCCAGGGCCTGCAACAGCATCTGTCTGTCGCTCCTAATCCTGTTAACCATCATAGGAGCACTCAGGCTAGGCCTCATCATTCGCATGCCGAACCGGAGGATACCTTCGATCACGACTCGGCCAGTCAGGACTCCCTCTCTGAGGAAGGGGCTTTGCCTGACCAAGATCTCTCAGAAGACGAAGGTCTAGAGCCTGATCAACCGGCGTTCGTGGGCCTCTTCAAGCCCCACATGTTTCGTTCCTTACTCTACAAGGCAAAGGCTATCACCCGTCTAGGTACCGGTTCTTCGGATTCTTCAGCTCCTCCGGCTCCGGTGGATCCTGCCTCGGCTCTCTTCCAAGAGCCCACAGTTCAATCTGAGGTCATCCCTGCACCTAAACTGTTTTCAGAGGTTTTGAAGCGTCAATGGTCGTCTCCCAGCTCGGGGCCCATATTGAACAATTTGGACAGAAGATTTTATAACTTGGCCCCAGACATCTCCAGTCTTCTACAAATATCGGCCGTCGACTCCCCGGTCGTGGCCTTATACTCTTCTTCCCCCCCGACGGGGCCATCGGAAGATTATTTACGTCCTGAGGAGAAGAAGTTCGAGAGGACCCTCATCAAAGGGCACCAGGCCTCTGCTTGGTCTATCCAGGCCTCCTCTGCGGCGTCTTTCTTTAATCGAGCGTCCATTCTGTGGTTGCGTCAGCTCCAAGACCGCATTCCGGCTTCCGACCACCGCTCCCATCAGGACATCAATAAAATTCTAGGGGCGGTGGAATTTTCTGCCGATGCTACGCTCAACGCCGCTCGTTTCTCGGCTAAGGCCATGGGTACGTCTGTAACATCGAGACGTCTTCTCTGGCTTAGAAATTGGCAAGCTGATGCCCGCAATAAGTGGCGCCTGGCTTCTTCTCCATACTCTTCCGACAAGTTATTCGGCTCCCAGCTGGATCCTCTGCTAACAGAAACGAGGGACCATCGCAAAATTCTGCCTCCCATAACCCGTCGAGCTGACTATCGTTCTCAAGGTTCCTTTCGTCCTTCCTTTCGAGGCTCTGATTCCAACTACTTCCAACACCGTTTTCACCGATCCCTGCCTTCCAGGTCTCAGCAGCAGTTCGGAAACCAGGTCAGACAGGGGGCTAGGTTTGCATCGAAGCCTGCCCTTCGTGGGGGGAGGGGTCGTCCCTTTAGACGGTCCCGTTGAGGCTTTGCCTGATTCTTTGATTGGAGGCCGTTTGTCCCTTTTCTCTGCCCAATGGGATATTACTGTATCAGACCTTTGGGTAAGGGATACAGTCAAATTTGGTCTTAAACTTGAATTTCTATCCCCACCCCCTAACCACTATCTCCGTTGCCCCGTCTCCCTGGACCCTGTCAAAAGAGCTAGGGTTCAGGAGGCAATCCAACATCTACTGGCCATTAAGGCTATTCAGCCCGTTCCCTCTCTCCAAAGGGGTCGGGGGTTCTACTCCCGTCTTTTTCTGGTTCCAAAATCATCTGGTAGCTGGAGGGCCATCCTGGATTTAAAGTCCCTAAATCGGCATATCACATATCGCCGTTTTAAAATGCAGTCTCTCCACACCATTCTGCTTTCCATCCGGAAGGGAGATTTCATGTCCTCCGTTGACCTAACGGAGGCCTACTTCCATGTGCCCATTTTCCCCTCCCACCGCAAATTCCTCCGATTTTCATATAATGGCCAACACTTCCAGTACACTGCCTTACCCTTTGGCCTTTCCTCTGCCCCCAGGGTATTTACTAAGATTATGGCTGCCCTCATAGGCCATATTAGCTCTCTCCCTATTCGCGCCCTCTTTTATTTAGATGATATTCTCATTCTTTTTAAAACTCAGTCCCAGGCTACCAGGGATCTAGCTTCAGTCACTTCCATTTTGCAACAGCATGGCTTCTCCATTAACTGGTCCAAAAGCCATCTGTCCCCCTCTACATGTCTCCAGCATCTCGGGGCTGTTATTAATTCGGATACCCTTCAGGTTACCCTATCACTGGAGCGCCAGGCCAGCCTATCTGACATGGCCTCCAAGTTCCAAAGGCGGGGCTACGCCTCTCTGCTGGCTCTTTCAAGTCTTCTGGGCAAAATGGTCTCTGCTTACGGCATCGTGCCGTGGTCTCGCCTCCACAGCAGGGAGCTGCAGTGGCTTCTTCTCCCCTACCAACGGAGACGGGCCAACACATCATCCGCGAACATCTCCTTGTCCCCGGAAGTTCGAGACTCGCTCAATTGGTGGACGTCGTCAGCAATTTCCCAGGGCTCTTCGTTCGGGGAAGTTCCCAGGATAGTCATCACGACAGACGCCAGCCTCTCGGGTTGGGGAGCGCACCTGGACTCCCACATGGCGCAGGGCCTCTGGTCCCGAGCGGAGCAGGCAATGAACATCAATGTCCTGGAATTGAGAGCCATTTACCTTGCTCTTCTCAACTTCGAGCAGCTGATCCTTGGCCGGGACGTCCTCGTCCTGACGGACAATGTCTCGGCCAAGGCTCACGTCAATCGTCAGGGGGGGACCCGGTCCCGTGCCTTGATGCAGGAGTCCCTCCAGTTGGGTCTCTGGGCCGAGTCCCATCTTTCATCTGTTCGAGCCGAACACATCTCGGGGAAAGCCAACATCCAAGCGGACTCTCTCAGCCGGAGCTTCGTAGACCCTGCCGAGTGGAGTCTCCACCCCATCGTCTTCGAGGATCTGTGCATCCGCTTCGGTCGGCCTACGGTGGACTTGTTCGCCTCGAGCAACAACCATCAGCTCCCACGTTTTTTCTCTCGCTTCCCCTCCTGGGGAGCGGAAGCAGTGGATGCGCTGAGGAATCCCTGGCCTCCAGGACAACTCCTTTACGCCTTCCCTCCTCTTCCTCTTCTGTCCAGGGTGGTGAGGAAGTTAGTCATGGAACAGGTGGAAATCCTGCTGTTGGCTCCTCACTGGCCTCGCCACCCATGGTTCGCCGACCTAGTATCTCTGTCTGTCTCCCCGCCTTGGAGGATACCCGACGATCTGATCTCCCTCCACCAGGGTCCCCTTCTCCACCCGGATCCACAGTCCTTCCAGCTGACCGCATGGTGGCTGAGTGGCTCCTCCTAACCGAGGCTCGAGTTTCACCTGACGCCATTTCCATCATTCAAGCTGCTCGCCGTCCGTCTACCCGCCGGATCTATGATTCCACCTGGCGTGCCTTTACTGCTTGGTGTCGCAGACGGGGCATTTCTCCCAAGAAGATCACAGTGGTCCAGCTGTTGGACTTCCTTCACCACGGTTTTGTCTCGGGCTTAGCCCCTAATACCCTCCGACGTCAAGTGGCCGCACTGTCGTCAATTCTTACCTGTTCTTCACCTATGTCTCTCTCTAATGATCCTCTGATAAGGACCTTTCTGCGAGGCGCTACTAACCTGCGACCACCTGTGGTTCATAGATTTCCCACTTGGGACCTGAATAAGGTCCTTTCTGCCTTGACTGCTCCTCCGTTCGAGCCTTTGCGGGACGTCAGCCTGAAGTACTTATCCTTTAAAGTTTCGTTCCTGGTGGCCATCACCTCTGCTCGGCGGATATCTGAACTCGCGGCCCTGTCCGTACGTCCCGACCTATGTATCTTCCACACGGACAGGGTGGTTCTCCGCCTGGACCCGGCGTTCGTCCTGAAAATCAATACCATCTTTCACAGAGCGCAGGAGCTCACACTCCCGAACTTTTGCCCTTCTCCTCGTCGTCACCAAGAATACGTGTGGCATAAGCTTGACGTCCGTAGGGCACTCAAGATCTATGTGGCCCGTACGGCTTCCTTTCGTAGAACAGAGGCTCTTTTTCTTTCCTTTCAACCGGCTTCGATGGGTTCCCGTGCCTCATCAGTAACTATAGGGAGGTGGATCAGGGCCACCATAGCGTCAGCCTACGAGGCTCACTCTCTTCCTGTTCCTCAGAACATCACTGCACACTCTACCAGGAGCGCCTCCACTTCTGCCGCCTGGTCCACGCAAGCTCCCTTGGAGGAGGTTTGCCGGGCCGCCACTTGGGCCTCGGTGTCTCCGTTTATAAGGCATTACCGCCTCGACTCCTACGCATCGGCTGACACGGCTTTTGGCAGAAGAGTTCTACAGCAGGTCCGGCCTCTCCCTCCCTAGGAGACATCTGGCTTTGGTATGTCCCAGGCATGACTGCCGTGGGCGTCTCATAGGAGAAAGGGCGTTGGTCTTACCTGATACGCCTCTTTTCTGGATGACGCCCACGACAGTCAGCCCCACCCTTTCCGGCCGTCCCTGGTTCTGGTGGGTGGGTGGCTTTTAATCCTCTCATTTCTTTCCACAGACACCTTCAGTCTACTGCACAACCTCGCCTCAAAACTGGATAGTCCAGGAAGGGGCGGTTACAAAATTCAGTAGACTCGGTCCTATTGGCTGCCAGACGTGTCAGTACCCAGGCATGACTGCCGTGGGCGTCATCCAGAGAAGAGGCGTATCAGGTAAGACCAACGCCCTTTCTGTACAAGAGATTCAAGATGCATTCTCTCCGGTCAATATTTGGCCTGTGTGAGACAGGGAGATGTCATGATATCTCTGGATTTACAGGAGGCATATCTCCACGTCCCCATACATCCGCAACACCGCAGATTTCTGAGATTTGCCTTTGCCAGCAAGCATTATCAATATCGAGCCATGCCTTTCGGCATGTCGTCGGTCCCACGTACTTTCACAAAGTTGCTGGCTGCGGTGGTGGCTACCATTCGTCTCGTCCTGATTCAACTGTTGTGTTATCTGGACTATGTGTTGCTCATGTCTCCCTTGCATCAGCAGGCCTTACGAGATCTACAGACTGTATGCTGCATCGTCGATCTTCAAGGGTTTTCCATAAACCGGAAGAAGAGTCACCTACAGCCCATGACGCGTATTACTCACCTCGGGGCTGTCATCGATTCCATACAGGGACAGGTCTTTCTGTTGCCAGAGAGGCAACAGGACATCAGGGCTCTGGTAGACCATGTTTTAGCTAAGAGGCAGGTAATGTTGCATACCTTATCGAGACTGCTCGGCAAATTTATTTCCTGTATAGAGATAGTGCCCTGGGCTCACAGACATGCCCGCAAGCTACAGTGGTTCCTCCTACCAGCGCAGAGAGCGGGCCACAGTGCTTTGAATGTCAAGGTGAGGTTACCGGACAAGGTACGTGCTTCCCTCCGATGGTGGGCATCGGGGGCCATCCAGAAAGGGTGCCTTTTCCAAGAGCCCACTTGATTAGTAGTGACATCAGACACGAGCCTGACCGGCTGGGGTGCTAATCTGGGGGACTGGGTGGTCCAGGGACAGTGGTCACAGGAGGAGGCCAAGTTCAGTATCAATTGGCTGGAGCTGAGGACTATTCATCTTGCCCTCCGTCATTTCCAGGACATTCTATTACATCAGCATGTTCTGGTCTTAACGGACAATGTGACCACAAAGGCCCATATTAATCGAGAGGGGGGCACTCAATCCCGGTCCCTGATGAAGGAGACGGACAATCTGTTCAGATGGGCAGAGACTCACTTATTATCGGTTCGAGCAGAGCACATTTCAGGAGCCTCAAACGTTCGGGCCGATTGGCTGAGCTGGACACAGCTGGACCCATCAGAGTGGATTCTTCTTCCGGACCTGTTCCGGGAACTGGTGAGGAGGTTCGGACAGCCGTCTGTCGACCTGTTTACCCGGCTGGACAACGCTCAGCTACCGAAATTCATCTTCAGGTTTCCGAGCCCGGGAGCATTGGACTACAACTCTCTGAGTTGCCCGTGGCCCCAGGGCCTGTTATACGCCTTCCCTCCGATCCCTCTCCTCCTGAGGGTGATTCGGAGATTGGTGGCCGAGAGGGTGGAGATGTTACTGATTGCGCCTTATTGGCCGAGAAGCCCATGGTTCGCCGACCTGGTGGGCCTTTCTGTGTCACAGCCATAGCGAATTCCTTGGGAAAGGAGATCTCTCAGCCAGGGGGCCGTATTACACCCAGACCCCCAGTGGCTGCACTTAACCGTATGGCATTTGAGAGGATCCTCCTGAGGAGAGACAATTTGTCAGGGAGGGTGATTCACACCATCCAGGCTGCCAGGCAGCTTTCCACCACTAGAATCTATGATGTTTCGTGGAGAATTTTTTTTTTTTTTGGTGCTCGCATAACCATATCGATCCCACTTCAGCTACTGTGCCTGACATTTTGAATTTTTTGCAGGAGGGCCTAGACAAGGGACGGCTCCAGTAACCCTGAGGCGGCAGGTGGCTGTCTTGTCGACCGTTTTGTCCTGGGATGGTTCTCGCTCCTTGGCTCAGAACTCTAGGATTAGGGGGTTTCTGTGGGGAGCCACTAATATCAGGCCTCCAGTGGTCCACAGGTTTCCCACATGGGACTTGTCATTGGTCTTACAGGCACTTACAGCTTCCCCTTTCGAACCTCTAGTGTCAGTAAGTCTTAAACTTCTGTCACTGAAAGTGGCATTTCTCCTGGCAGTTACATCAGCCAGGAGAGTTTCTGAATTGGCTGCTTTGTCGGTCAGGAAAGACTTGTGTATTTTTAAGCCCAACACAGTTGTTCTTAGGCTCGATCCTTCATTCGTGCTGAAATAATAATAATAATAATAATAATAATAATAATAATAATAATAATAATAATAATAATAATAATAATAATAATAATAATTTTATTTCTATACCGCCCTTCTCCCGAAGGACTCAGGGCGGTGTACAGCCAGTTTAAAAATACAAGACACAACAATAATTAAAAATTAAAATAATTAAATAGAATTGGCTTAATTTAAAACCCCAAAAATTTAAAACATCCAATTAAAAATTATGTTGCTAACCCAGCCTGGCGGAACAATAGGGTCTTGAGTGCGCAGCGAAATACCCGGAGGTCAGAAATCTTACGAATTTCCGGGGGCAGTTCATTCCACAGGGCTGGGGCTCCCACAGAGAAGGCCCTCCCCCTGGGTGTCGCCAGCCGACATAACTTGGCTGATGGCACCCTGAGGAGACCCTCTCTGTGGGAACGGACTGGTCGGTGGGAGGCTATTGGTGGCAGGAGACGGTCTCAAAGGTATCCGGGTCCTATGCCATGGAGCGCTTTAAAGGTGGTAACCAACACCTTGAATCGCACCCGGAAGACCACTGGGAGCCAGTGCAGCTCGCGCAGGAGGGGTGTCACGCGGGCACAACGGGTTGCGCCCATAACCACCCGCGCGGCCGCATTCTGGACCAGTTGGAGCCTCCGAGTGCTCTTCAAGGGGAGCCCCATGTAGAGAGCATTACAATAGTCCAGCCGGGAGGTGACAAGGGAATGAGTGACCGTGCGCAAGGCGTCCCGGTCCAGAAAGGGCTGCAACTGGCGGATCAGGCGAACCTGATAAAAGGCCCCCCTGGCCACGGCCGTCAAGTGCTCTTCTAAAGACAGCTGTGCGCCCAGGAGGACACCCAGATTGCGAGCCCTCTCTGTGGGGGGCAAGGATTCACCCCCAATAGTCAGAGATGGCGTCTGCTGACTATATTGGGACGTCGGCAACCACAGCCACTCGGTCTTGGATGGGTTGAGTCTGAGCCTGTTCCTCCCCATCCAGGTCCGTACGGCCTCCAGGCAGTGAGACATCACATCAAGGGCATCGTTGGGGTGGTCTGGGGTGGAGATGTACAGCTGAGTATCATCAGCGTACAGGTGACACTTCACCCCAAAACCACGGATGATCTCACCCAGCGGCTTCACATAAATGTTGAACAGAAGAGGCGAGAGGACCGACCCTTGTGGCACTCCCCAAGCGAGATGCCTCGAGGTCGACCTCTGCCCCCCTGCCAACACGAACTGCGAGCGGCCGGAGAGGAAGGAAGAGAACCACCACAAAACGGTGCCCCCTACTCCTAACCCTCTCAACCGCTGCAGCATGATACCATGGTCGATGGTATCAAAAGCCGCTGAGAGATCTAATAGGACTAGGACAGAGGAGCAATCCCTGTCCCGGGCCCTCCAGAGATCATCCACCAACGCGACCAGTGCCGTTTCTGTGCTGTGCCCCTGCCTGAAGCCCGACTGGTACAGGTCTAGATAGATAGCTTCATCCAGGTGCCTGGGCAGTTGTCGTGCCACCACACTCTCAACAACCTTCGCCACAAAACGAAGGTTGGAGACCGGACGGTAGTTAACTAATTCAGCCGGGTCCAGGGAAGGCTTCTTGAGGAGGGGCCTCACCACCGCCTCTTTCAAGGCGGCGGGAAAGGCACCATCACTCAGAGAAGCAGTTATAATCCCCTGGAGCCAGCCTCGTGTAACCTCCCGGGAGGCCAGTACCAACCAGGAGGGACACGGGTCCAATAAACATGTGGCGGCACTAATCCTACCCAGAACCCTGTCCACATCCTCGGGAGCCACAGGATCAAACTCCTCCCAGATAATATTCTCAAGGCCTGCCCTCGTCTCCTCCCCCGGACTCGCCCAGTCGGAGTCCAAGCCTTCCCGAATCCGAGCGACTTTATCGTGTAGGAATTGCACAAAATCCTCAGCTCGACCCTGCAAGGGATCCTCCCGCACTCCCCCCCGAAGAAGGGAGTGGGTCACCCTAAACAGGGCGGCTGGGCGGTTCTCTGCAGATGCGATAAGAGTGGAAAAATGGTTAGATTTCGCCGCTTTTATCGCCACTAGGTAGGTCTTGATATAAGACCTCACCTGTGTCCGGTCGGAATCAGAATGACTAGTCCTCCAAATGCTCTCTAGGCGTCTTTTCCGACGCTTCATCTCTCTCAGCTCCTCAGAGAACCAAGGAGCCAATTGAGATCGGCATTGGGTCAGAGGCCGCAAAGGCACGACACGATCCAAAGCTCCGGCGGCCGCACTCTCCCAGGTGGCTACCAGGACTTCAGTCGAGTCGTGTGTCAGGGTCTCAGGAAATGGCCCAAGCTCCGTCAGGAATCTTTCAGGATCCATCAGGCGCCTGGGACGGAACCATTTAGTCGGTTCCGTCTCCCTGCGGCGGGGGGAAGCGGTAGGAAAGTCCAAGTGGAGGAGCGAATGATCTGTCCATGACAAGGGTTTAATGTCTAAGTCCCCTCTACCAAGATCATTCAACCACTGACCAGAGATGAAAATCAAGTCCAGAGTGTGTCCTCCTATGTGAGTTGGGCCTTGAACTACCTGGGTCAGGTCCATGGCCGTCATGGAAGCCATGAACTCCCGAGCCACTTCTGACGTCTCACCCGCGGATGGAAGGTTGAAATCCCCCATGACAATAAGTCTGGGGGTATCCACCGCCATCCCGGCAATGACGTCGAGTAGCTCGGGCAGGGTCGCTGCCACGTGGCAGGGAGCCAGGTACGCAGTCAGCAAACCCATCTGCACCCCACGGCCCCACTTCACAAAGAGGGACTCACATCCGGCTATCTGAGGAACAGTGGTCTCCCTCGGACAAAGACTTCCCTAATAATCACCGCCACTCCCCCACCCCTCCCCTGGGCCCTTGGAAAGTGAATTCCACCTTCCATCGTGCCCAGGAGATTGTTTTACTGGACTTTTGTCCCTCCCCCAAGCATCAGTTAGAGGTGCAATGGCACACGTTGGATGTTTGGAGAGAGCTATTGAGGTATATAGCTAGAATGGCCTCTTTTTGTAGAACAGAGGCTCTCTTAGTGTCTTTTAACCCAGCCTCAATGGGACAGAAGGTTTCTTCTAGGACTGTTGCATGCTGGTTTTAAAGCTTGCATATCATTAGCCTATAGTTCCAAAGGCAGCCCAGTCCCGGGTAAGGTGTGGGCTCACTCTACAAGAAGCGCGGCCACTTCGGCAGCCTGGGCTACGCAGGCTTCTGTCCTGGACATTTGCAGAGCTGCCACTTGGATGACGTTGACTCCATT
Source organism: Arizona elegans (assembly GCA_022577455.1). Classification (NCBI taxonomy): domain Eukaryota; kingdom Metazoa; phylum Chordata; class Lepidosauria; order Squamata; family Colubridae; genus Arizona; species Arizona elegans. The sequence continues at coordinate 42,477,285 of JAKOOJ010000002.1, forward strand.
TGTCAGACATTATAAATTATACAGCTATGCATCAGCCGAAGCTTCCTTTGGGCATAGAGTATTGCAGCGAGTTCATTCTGATGCAGGCGTGGGGTGCAGTCAGCCTCCCCCCCCCATAAAGTGTGTTGCTTGGGTATATCCCAGACATGAATTGAGTAAGCAGCGCAGCGGAAAACGTCCAGTTTGTGCATGTGAATGGTATGTTGATGTGTTTCCAGGTAGAAGCAAGGATATTTAAGATACTATTTGATTTTATCTGAATGTCTAGAGCAGTGGTTCCCAACCTTTTTTTGGCCATGCCCCACCTAAGCATCTCTAAAATCCTGATGCCCACGCCCCCCTGACATATAATTCTTACTATTCAAAAAGTGAACTCCTACTCATGTGGAGGAAGCCTAAAAGGTCATTAACTTGGTTTAAACAAGGTTTCAAATTGCCCCCATTAAAAATCAAATTGCCCCCCTGTGGGGCATAGGCCCCATGTTGGGAACCACTGGTCTAGAAGAATGACGAATTGAAGTGGAAATAAAGGACTAGATTTCCTTTTTCTGGTTCCAGGCTGAATATAGGTGAATTTTGGAATTCATCACACTTTCTATATTTCAGGTATTATTTTTTAATATATTAATTTTATCTATGGCAAATCTAGACAGCTATGGCAAATCTAGACAGCATACTAAAAAGCAGAGAGATCACTCTCCCAACAAAAGTGTGTATAGTCAAGGCTATGGTTTTGCCAGTTGCAATGACTGTGGCATGACACTGAAAGTTGGACCATAAGGAAGGCTGAGCATCAAAGAATTGAGGCCTTTGAACTATGGTGCTGGAGAAGACTCCTTCGAGTCCCTTGGATTGCAAGGTGATCAAACCGGTCAGTCCTGGAGGAGATCAACCCTGACTGCTCTTTAGAAGGCCAGATCCTGAAGATGAAACTCAAATACTTTGGCCACCTAATGAGAAGGAAGGACTCACTAATGCTGGGAATGATTGAGGGCAAAAGAAGAAAGGGACAATAGAGAATGAGATGGCTAGAAGGAGTCACTGAAGCAGTCGGTGTGGGCTTAAATGTACTCCGGGGAATGGTAGAGGACAGGAAGCCCTGGAGGAATGTTGTCCATGAGGTCGCGATGGGTCGGGCACCACTTTGTTACTAACAAATTTTACCCCAAATATCACCTTGAGATATGGATACTGACAGACCTATTAAATAGGACAGGAATATCAGCATGGATATTTCTAAAACAGGGTTCCTTTCATTTGAAATATATCACATTTCTTTTTAAATGAACAGTGTGTGTATGCACATACATTTGTAGAGCAATCAGTGTATGTGCAAGTTATCATGGTATAATAGCATTGTATCCAAAGCTGCTTTTCTCCATAAATCCTTATGTTTAATCCTTCAACTCAGTAAGCAGCATGTTGCCTAGAGAATTAACTTCAGATTGGAGATAAAGAAGGGTCTAAAGTTAATGACATCTCAAAAAGCAACTGGAAGATTTAATACAATTGCAACCGAAGAAAATAACGGTACTTAAAAAAAAGATAAGAATCTTTATAGGATAGTTACGGTAGCTTTGAATTGTATAGTATAATAATCATTGCTGACTTCAGTGTTTTCATACAGATATATCATTAAAATAGCATTTCAGTATTTAATAATCACATCTAAATGTTTATTGCCATGTTACTGGTTTCTAAAATCACTTTTTAAAGTTTGGTATTAACTTGATTTGGCTTCTAATACTGTTGTGTATTTAATACTTCAGAGAAAAATACTGTATTTTTCTCAAGGAATAAGGTATGCTATTTAATTGTTTTTAAAAACATAAAGATTTCCCACATAATAATTTTATGTTAGCTTTGTTGTAAACTTTTCTGTTATTTTTGCTTCCTTGTTTCCTTTTCTACCTTTATTCTTTTTTGTCCTTTAGAGAACGTAGAATTTCCATGAGCAGCACTTTGATAGCATAACCAGTTCATACTTACATTAAATACTGTCATATCAAGACTCATCTGTCAGGCAGAAGTCAGGAAAGTGGTGAAATATAGTGAAGAAATACTAAGGCAATGTTGGTTAAATGTTTCCTTAAGCTCTGGTGTATGGTTTGGTGAAGATCTTTGTTCAGTGATGGTGAACCTTTTTGCTAATCTGTGACCATAATAAAGATTGATTGATTGGCAAAGCTTTTAAGTTTGGTATGTCAAAAATTTGGAAAATGCCTACTTTGACTCAGATGGCATCTCATCTTCCTTCCCCAAACATGGGAAAACAATTCTTTACATATTCATTTATTAAAAATATACAATCCAAACGTGTATTATTCCCAAGATTTGCTGTGCACTGCTTACCTTCAAGCAGTGTTCTATTTCTGTTGAGCCTACCCAAGGCAGCTCTGGGTCACACAAGGCTTTCATTCTTGAACTGGCTTGGGAGAATGCTCTTTTGCAGCCTCTGCTGCATCCAAAACCATGTGAAAGCATGACTCTTTCTCATGGTAATTTTGAGGGCCTTCAAAGGTTACATGAGAGCACGAGTTTCAGATGGTGTGAAGCCTATGCAAGAGCACACTCCATTCTCATACAAGCTTCGCAGCCTCCAAAAATCACACAATGCTTTCAAGAATAGTTGTGTGTTTGGATATTGGTAAATGCCAGCATGCCTAAATGTCTTGGCATGTCACCTTTTACATGCGTGTCATAGGTTTACTGTGACTGTTTTTTTGTTTTTGTTTTTTTGAATTAGCATGTGCCAAGGGCCCTAGATCAGATTGAGCCTGTGTAGACTCTGTGGTCATGAATCTTATATAGATCTTTGATTTACTGAGGGTGATAAAAGGACACAAGAGTCACTTAGAGCTTCCCTGGTGACAGACAAGCAAAGTCAACTGTGTACAGGAATCTTTATTAGGACGTAACTTGTGGTGATAAGAGTGGGTTATGAGGTCCCTTCTTGGTAAGGAGGAACCAGAGGAGTTCTTGGTGAGTTGCTGTGATTTGAAATAATTAGAAACATTGATTTATAGCACTGATAATTCACAATGTCCACCAGCTATGTAAATAAGATTATCTGGAATAAAAAAAGCCTTGATTTTGACAAGTTATAATGATGTTCTTACTGCTTTTTGACAGAAGGACCATTATTATTATTGTAAATAATTGGAAGCTATTATTCTCTTAAGAAATATTTGCTTCTTGTCACTTAATTTCATAATATTTATAGGTTATAAACTATACATCTGCTAAAACTATTTGAATTGTGCAAGTGTATTGTTGTTACAAATAGTTGGCTCGCAAAACATTTGGGGGTGCAAGAAGTTTTAAATGAAGTCTTTAAAATAAAATTGTAATTCTGAAAAAATGCATGATATTCCAAAGTACAATAAAATGTTCTGAAATCTAGCAGGATTTCACTGCCAAAGCACAAAGCAAGAAAACACACTTGAGTCATCCATTCTCATCTCTTTATAATGATAAAATAATAGTCATTTCTATATATATATATTCAGTTTTATTTTGCAGTACAAGTACTGTCATGTTTATCCTTGTAAAATGTCTACATAATAAGCTCTTGGCTTTTTTTCTTAGTAGAATTATTAAAGCTAATGTTATTGTAACACTTGTAATGTAAAACACATTCATTTCAGTTTAGTAAAAAATACCACTGGCATAACTTTTATAAGAGCCTTACTAGGAATTTATTTTTAAAGCTGCAAGAAGATTGCATACTTTACTCAACACTATCTTAATCTTTTTTAATGATTGATTCAGTATAATGGAGATGGTTAAGTACACCAGTTTATTAGAACCACAGATTAAATTATTTATAGCCTGCATTTTAAATCTCAGTCAATATACAGGTGCTGGAAGAAGCATTACAGGAGGAAACAATTTAATGATTGTTGTCTTATCTCTGGAACTAAGCAATAAAAGTAGTTATTATTTTTCTTGTGTTATTTAACTTAACCCTTATAATTCTATGTATTATCCCTTTCCTCTCCTCCCCTCTTACATAAAGAGTTTGGTATAAAATGTGAATATTGCAAGGATTATGAAAAATCATGTTGCTTTCTTCCTTATTTTTTTCAGATTTGATTTCTTAAAGATAAAGCATATAAAGTACAATTCTACCTGTCTGTTCAGAAATGCCTTTCATGAAAATATATTAGTTCCACAAGAAAGTAGTTCTTTTTTGCCTTTTCAGGTCAATCTATTCCATCTGCTTTAAAAAGCCCTCATTCTTCAAGTAGGAGGATGCAATCTGGCTTTCCAGATCTTGTTAAACTACAAATACAGCATCTGAACAGGCATGAGTGATTCTAAGAGAGACTGGGAATTCAGTTCAGCATCATCTACAAGGCTATGTAGCATACCTCTGGGATAGAAGAAGTAATAGGATGTAGCCTCAGTAGCTGAGTAATACAGAATTTAGCAAAAATTGTTCATTTGGAAAACCTTGCCATATTTTCAGGAGTAGAGTCAGTAGTTTGGCTCTGTAACTATGACAATGAACAGCTAAAAAATCATCAGACACATCTAGATCTTAAGGTAATTGTGTTTGCATCCACATTAATAACTTAAGTATAACAGCTTGGGTTCAAAGAGCCATGAGCAGTTTATATGTATGTTTTTGATCTTCTTTTTTACTCCAGTTCTTTGTGCATTCTAAAAAGCCATCCAAGGAATTTGTAGGACATTGTGCAAATGTCTACAGATTTGTGCTCACCACAAAACCATAAGGAATTTGACATTGCTCTCATTTAAAAGCATAAATTCCATTCACTTCTGTAACTGGGCTTGTATATCCAGATCTTTGACTATTTAATATCTGTTTTTCTGTTACTAAAACCCAGGAAGTAAAGAAAAAATGCTATCTTTAAAAAAGTTGTACTAAGGAGGATTCTCGTATTGCAGACGCTAAAAGACTGGTTTCTTTGGGATTTAATCAATGAGATGTCACATTAGGAATAGGGCATATTAGTATGAACAGGACAATGATGTGCTTTGTCCCATGCCAAGCACAAAAGTCTCTTTGAGACCAGTGCAGCTGACATGATTTTGATGAGGATTTTTAGACAGATTTAAATTGTGTTAATGCAGTTCTTTCTTCACTGACCTAGGAGGTTAAATCACTAGATGGACCACAAATTGATTCCTATGGAATTATATATCAATATTTCTATTGTAATATTATACAATAACATTATTATTATTTGTAGTTTTCAGTGGCTTTTTAAAGAGAATATATTGAAATATATAGTGATAGACCAAAAATGGGTATATTTTGAAGCATGGAAAAAACAAGTTTGCAGGATTTTGAATACCTAAGAAATGCAGTGACATATAAAGAAAATACTTGTATTCCAAACTAAATACAATAGCAAATTAATGTGCAAAAAATTAAATTAAAACTACCATACCATGTTCCAATTTTCTTTCTTTTTCCTGTCTTTTTTCTATGAAAAGTAGGTATTGGTCCCTGAGTAGAATCCTACTTTGGTTCAGAGCCATTTAAAGTATATGCTAAGCGGAAGTCACATTTATGTAATGGTATACGGCAGTGTTGGCAAACCTCTTTGGCACCAAGTGCTGAAACGGGAGCATGTGCACTCATGCAGGGGAGCACCAGAAACCGGAAGAGCAGCTCCCTGGTGCACACATGCATGTGCTCTGGAAACTGGAAGATCAATTCCCTGGCACACATGTGCGCACGGGGAAGCTGAGCTTCCAGTTTCTAGTGCACATGCATGCATGAAGACCAGCTGGTCGGCACACATATGTGCACCAGAAACTGGAAGCTCAGCTTCCTGGCACACATGTGTGTCAAGGAGCTGCTCTTCTGGTTTCCAGCGCTCCCCCATGTGCGAAGACCAGCATGCGTACACCAGAAACCAGACGAGCAACAGGCGATGGCTGGTGTGCTTGGAGACATGGCTCTGTGTGCCACTTCCAGCACATGTGCCATAGGTTCGCCATCATGCATATATGGGAATGACCTTGGGAGGCAGGAGAAATAGACACAACCTAGACAACTATCATGCAAAAAGTATCTCAGCCCACAGAAGGTAAAGGGAATGTGGGAAGCATTTCAAAAGGTATCCTCCCTAGTTTTCTGGAAGGTAAAAATAAAGGAGGAGAAAAAGAAGTGGGTCAGATCGGCAAGCTGGGGAAATTGAAATGGAGGTAAGTGTGGTAAGGCAGGGTAGATAGGGCAAGTGTGTGATATCCTTGCCTAACAGTGCTCTGTCCTAGGCTAATGAGACTACTAGAACTGCTACCACTTAGTGTTGTTGGTCTTGTGATTTTTTGCCTAATGACCTTTTTGCTTAATGATGGAAATTCCAGTCTTAATTAAGAACAATTAAGTGAGGACTTCCTATGCAGTTTTCTTTGAAAAATTACTAGTTTTATGAATTAGACAGAGAATCACTATCTAATGGTTTAGGGATTAAGGTATCAGGTTAGAAACTAGGGAACTGTGAATTCTACTCCCGCCACACACACTTAGCTCTAGGAAGTAGGCATTGGCAACCACTTCTGAAGATTGTAGGGCCTACTTCAGGCAGTTGCTAGGAATCAACAGTCAAAGGCACATGCATACATACTGTATATGCAAAGGTTTTATACAATAGTCCTTATTTGTAAATTCAGTACTGAAAGAGACCTTTAATCACTAATCATAAGGTTGAATTGTTACATGTGCAATATCACAAAATTTACTTTGACTTTCCATGTTTCAGCCTACTGAACACTTTTTAGAAGATTGCTAGAAAAAGGATGAAGTATAGCATTTAGTAACAGGTAGTTTTGGCCACTGACATTGGTAAATATTAGGATTTATGATATTATTGTTAGTCCACTAAACATTACACATTAGTAGTAAACTAATCACAAAACATTTGTGTGCAGAGTTAGTGGCCTAGAACAATTTTTTCATTTTAAAAAATGAGTGCATTGCTAGTTAGTTTTGTATGCTTATTTTCAGATCAGGAGAAAATACACATATTACTGTAATATTCTTTTTTTCTGGTAGACTGGTTGATTTCCATATTTATCTTAATTATGTATGCAAATGAAGCTATTGCCATATTTTTATTTCAGCAGATCATTACTCACTACTCATCCATATATTTGTCTCAATGCTGCTATCCTTATGTTTGCAAATGATCCACAGAAATACAAACAAGACATTTGTAGTAGCAGTATTTCATTACTAAAGCTGAGAGATGTCAGGCATAATTACTAGGACTAACATCTGGACAGCTTTATTGAATGACTGCTACTGCCAGAATTGTTACCATATACACAGCAGCATTATTCATATGAGTAATAACTATGGCCAGGTTAGGTAAGTAGTATATCCAGAAACATAATATCCAACAGAGACTCTTTATAGATATATATCCTGCAAATATTTTTTATAATATTCTATAGGATAGTTACGGAGAATTTAGAAGTAATACTCATCATCCATCTGTAGAAGCCAACAAATGCTTTTGCATTTGTATAGCAAGATTTATTTCCTCAAGGTCTCAATAGAGTTACATGTTTCTGGTGAGGCCTTTTTGTTTTTCATAATACACAATAAGTGTGAAAACAAAAAGGTGTTTTCACACTTTTCTTTAAAAAATTAAAGCCTGATGTTACTTAGATAAAGTTCTGGAATAGTTAACAAAACCTTGTGAGAAAATGAAGTACTATAAACATTTCATTTCTTTATAGACGGCATTTGTCTTATTTTCACACTGCCCTTAGGTATGGATAATTCTATTTAATAACACCTCAGTTGCCAGAAAGCAGTTGGTTTTATCTACAAATATTCCTAACCCGTAGCTAGTCAGATAGCTTACATTCCAAGAGTTTATGTACTTGCTCATTTGCAAATTAAGGGTACATAAATAAGTAATGCTAATTTGCATTGTATTCAGTGGTGTCTCCAACTGTCAGAAGATCCTTTGATCAATTGCCATTTTAAGTGACAGACTTTCTTTATCCTTCCTGTTCCATAGCACTATCTTCATGCATTTGGATAGGATCCCTCAAAATTTAAAGCAGATTGGGAAACTAGGGAGCCACAGGAGGATGGGATATTTGTGAGAATTATATTTCTCCTACTCTATCATGTACTAATCAAAGCCTATTCCAGAACCTTGAAGAGAATACCAAAATGAAGTGTTTTTCTGTAGTGTGTAATATAGTCACCATTTCAGTCTTTGCGAATAAAAATATGAAAATATCCTGGTCATACTCTTCCACTGTGTGTTGCATATAGGGTGGATAAAAATCAATGATTTAAAGAAAAAAATTGGATTTTTTAAAATTTAAATTGGATTTTTTTGATTTTTATAAAATTTATTTTAATAAAATGCTTTTGCAGTAAAAAATCTATCTAAAGATAGTTTTCTATTTAAGATACATTAATAATTTAGTTTATTCAGCATGAAATGGAACTTAGTTATGTAGCATGAAACTGTATATTCTGCAATATTGAGACTGTTGGTAAGTCAACAGCAGGTCAGAGGAGGAGCCGCTGCTGGACAGAGATGAAAGTTGCTCTTTAAAAATTAGAATTTAAATCGACTTGATTTAAATCAAGCCTGTTTACTACTGATTTAAATCATGATTTAAATCGACTTGATTTAAATCAAATCCACCCTGGTTACATGCACTATTTGTCAAATACTTAGCAATTTTGAATTATGCATAAATATATAAAACTAATAATATGGAGGTAGGGAGAGTGACGGACATAGGAAGATATCTCAGGGAAATTGTCACTTTTCAAAAAATCTAAAACTGAGCATACTTCAAACTGTCCAAGATAGTTACTGCCTAACTTAGTTTGGAAGCCTTAGATGAATGGGCTTAGTAATGCAAAAACAATGGATTTGGAGTTTTACAGTTTTTAAACCTTCTAGGAGAACAGCTGATATCCTGAACTAATACCCAAGGAGTGTTGTAACGCATGGTAAGCATCCAAAGTGAGTTATAGTTGAGCAGTACCATAAATAACTTAAATGGTTTCTGTTTATACAATGAAACTACAGCTAAAATGCAGCATTACAGATTCCCAAAGCTCTGTACTTCAAGAAAAAACTGAGCTGAAATGAACTTTGCAAAAAAAAAAGGAAAAAAACTTCTTACTAGACATAGCATGACAATGGAATGGACATGTGTAACAATGGCTATTTTATTGGTTCTTGGGAGGTTATTATTTATATCTTCTTGCTCAATTTTAGCTTTGAGTATGTTAGTAGCCTTATTTATCAGCAAAGGACTGGTAACTGTACTAATTTTTTTGAGTAGCCACGTGCCCATAATCAGGATTAGCTATTGTGTCATGTCTGGCTAATGTAAATTAATACAAATTGCTGATGTTCCACATTTAAAAATAATCTGAGTGATTGCTAAAAATGAGAATTAAATGATCAAGCAGCCAATTGTTATGTCAAAATTACAAAACTATTACAGAATATATTCAGTGAAACGGAAGATGCAGACAACTTTATTTAGAAACTGCTAAGAAGAGCCTTTTTATAACCTTGGCAAAACGAATGTGACTATTCAGCAGAGTTCGTATCCTGTACTATACTGTTCTGATAAATAAAAGATCTCCAGTATGGTTAGCACTAAAACCTAACAAGCTGATGATACTTAATTTTTAATTATAATTTCTAATGAAGCTCTAATCCTATTTTCAGAGAATTTTATTTAAAATTTTATGAGCACAATATTTGTTTAACTGAATTTATGTGATCCAGAGATGTTTATTATAACATAAAAGAAATACAGTAGTTTTAGTCAGAACCTTGTTATTCAGTATGTAAGTATTTAAAGAGAATGCTGTTTTGCTGAGTGTCTGGGCAGTGATCAGGTGCCCAGACAATTGGTTCTTTTGGATCCAGAGACAATGAAAACTCCAATAAATAAAGGGATTTTAAGCTTTATTATTAGGTCAAGCAAACAAATTGGAATTGAATAGCATACAATAAAAAGCTTATACACCAAACAAGATAATGCCCAAATTGTTATAGGAGCTCTTTAACAATAACAGCAGAGGTACCCCAAGGGCAGCCAATTTCCATGGTACACAGTGCTAGGTTCCCATGCTCCTGACAAACCATAACAACCTCAAGGTTTTTATCAAAATTTAGTACCCTGATCATAGTTAGGGTACTTACTGGTTATGGTCAGGAGACTGCAAGACCTGACTTTGATTTGCTGGCCCATGATAGAATAGAATAGAATAGAATAGTATAGAATTTTTTATTGGCCAAGTGTGATTGGACACACAAGGAATTTATCTTGGTGCATATGCTCTCAATGTACATAAAAGAAAGGATACGTTCATCAAGAATCATAAGGTACAACACTTAATGATAATCACAGGGTAGAAATAAATAATCAGGAAACAATATCAATATAAATCGTAAGGATACAAGCAACAAAGTTACCGTCATACAGTCATAAGTGAAAGGAGATGGGTGATGGGAACGATGAGAAGATTAATAGTGCAGACTTAGTAAATAGTTTGACAGTATTGAGTGAATTATATGTGTGAATGATGGGATGGGAATTGAGCACTTGAGATTTTCACAGGGGGAAAGCTTTGAAACTCCATTTCTCCTTTATTCAACAATAAAGAGCCAAACAAGAGCCAACAAAAACTTAGGTTAGCTCAAAATAAACTCTAGAGTTTTCTTAATATGGAGGAGAAATCAGTGGGTAGCAGGGGTGAGATGGGACGGACACCTCCAACACGGCCAAAATGGGGCATGGGGGGCTGTGTGCGCCCCTCCACACCTCATTTTCACTCTCCATAGCCTCCTGCAGCACTCTGGCAGCCAAAAAGGGCCTCCCCAGGCTCTAGCACAGCCCATTTTAGGCCAGCAGAGTGCTGCTGGGAGTCTGTGGAGGCTGAAAATGGGCTGTGTGATCCGTTTTCGGCAGCAGAGGCACCGCGGGCCGGTCCTTTGATATTCCCAAACCAGCCCCATGGGCTGGATTTAAGCACCCCCTGGCCAGGATCTGGTCCATGGGCTTTGAGTTTGACACCCCTGTTGTACCTTGTCTCTGAATTCTATACAGCTTTTGTACATGATAGACTATATTAAAATCATTATTTTTATTTATTGAAGGTAATTTATTAAGCATTGACCCAATAATTCAAGTTCTAGTTCTATTTTTCAAATCAGCTTTAATCATATAAACATACTATTTTATAGTATCGTATTTTAAATAAATTTAAAAGCATATTTCTCTGATACCAAGGGCTTAAAAAAGCGTTCTAAAACGTGTCTAAGGTTTTAGACACTAAAAAGTGTCTAAAACCTTAGACACTTGTATAGTTTTCCATATTGTGTTAGACATTAACCATCTAAGGTACATCTGTGTCTCGTGATTTCTGTTCTTCAACTTTCTTTTGGTAGACCATTATTTTTTCCTGTTTATGGAATTGATTGATGTATTAAAGATCTATTTATTACTGTGCGGTCACTGTTTATGTATGCATGTTTTTTTCTCCATGCTGTCATGGTAACTTTTGGAAATATGAAAATGTTTAGTGGGGGAAAATAATTGTCATATTCCTTCCCATCAAACATATTTAAATCCAACCACATATTTACAGAAGCTCTATATGTAATGTTTAAAAAGGTTTTGTTTTATTATTTAGCATTATCTCCTATTTTAAAAACTTCCATTTAGCTATTTAATAACAAAATCCATTTTTGTTTTTATCTGATATTGCTGAAAAAAACTAGGATGTCTGCTTCAGTTGTATGTTAGTAATGTAAGAGCTCTGGGGCAAATTTAATATGTAGACTTTGAAACAGATGAGTTATTGTAAGTAGTCAGGCAAATTAAATTTAGTGCTCAATGCTATTATTTTTCAAAAAATTATGCAATGCTGAGCAACTTCTTGGTTATTTTGGCCTTTACCAAGACCTAACACATACTTGTGCAATTGCCCTTGGTCATGAAATCTACTTACTGCTTGTTCTGGTAGGAAATGAAAATTGGCTATTAAAAAAGCGATAAATTAGGAAATTTGTTACCAGTTTTTTTAAAATTAATGTTTCAAATATAAAATAAAAACCTCATCTTAGAAATAAGATTTTTTCTTCTATTCTATTATATCTGATTTTAAGGTACTGCCTGGACAAGTCTTTGAAGTTTTCATGGAAGGATGTTTCAGAAATGGTTTGTAATTACCTCCTATTTAGGGCTGAGAGAAAATGACTAGCTCAAATCCAGCTGGCTTTGTGACTAAGGCACATGGTCTCCCAGTGGCTAGCCTGATACCTTAACCACTACTTTAGACTGACTCTTGGGCGAAGTGTACAAATGTTTAAAAAGACATAGAGAATAAAAAGATTATTGTTGTTGAAAATATAACCCACTATAGAAGTACATCTTTGTTGCCAATCCTTAATTAGTGGACTCTGAAAAGGTATACTACTACAAGTAATAACTGAGTGTCTTGGTGTTAAAGTAATGTGTGTCTGAATAGAGCTTTTATCAAAATCTCAGGAGTTGCATAGCTAGCTAAACAGATAGATAACAGTTTTCCATCAGACTCAGTGGTTCTATCAAGAGAACTATAGGTTAACGTAAGCATCTTGGCTATCAGTGTGACTTATTTCATATCTCAGGCTTAGTTTTTTAAATAGGGTTTCTTAATCACAATTGACAAGATTTATACAATATGCTAAACTATAAGCCACAGTATTAAACCACAGCCACAGATTCATACAATATGGTAAGCCAAATCAGATTTTATAAAACTAAGATGTGAGAAACCGCTGAGCCTGGAAATGAATCCAAAGCTTTGTCAGCTTTTCTATTTAGATTTTCTATTTATAATGCCTGCTTCCTGATTTTTTTTTCATATGTGATTTGGACGGGTTTTTTTTTATTGCTGTTTATTGCTTGTGGTTTATTACTTTAAAATAATTATTTCATCTTAGCAGTATCTGAATGTGTGCCTGAGAGATGGTGAACTTATTTTTACCTAAAATGTAAACATTTAAATTTATTTATTAATTAAAACATTTAGTTTTTATATATGTAAAATGTTTTTATTGTGGGTCTATTTATTTATTTACATTATTTATGTGCTCTTAACTTGAAAAACAACTCTTTGATGGCTTACATATGATTACAAGCATAAAGCAGAAAAAACAACAGAACACACAAACACACAGCACAAAATAGTTGAGGCTAACTATAGCATATTGCTATTCGAATAACTTTGTTTCTAAATCAGGCTGATAGAGCACTTTGGCCCAATGCTTGGAGCCTTTTGAACGCAGGGAAATGCTGTTCCAAAGGCAGATGTGCAATAGAGAAGTTCTGCTATTGAAAGAAATATTAAGTAATATTTCATAAATGTGACCTAAAGTATCCCCTTTGTACTGGATCTCTTGGATGAACAAAAGCAGAAGCAAATGTGGCAAAAAAATAACAACACTTTCTTGTGCCAAGAAGAGCTTTATAGGTGATAATTAGCATCTTGAATTGCACCCAAATGGCTATAGAGAATAAGTGTAGCTTGTGAAGTAGAGGTATTAATTTGTTTATTTATTTATTACATTTATATAGCCACCCAACTTAAATTGAATTTTGGGCAGCTCCTAATCAGCAATTAAAACAATATAAATAATAACATAAACACCTGACTCCGAAGTTGAATTTCTAATATACAGTCCTTCACAAAATCCTCTCACATATCTCACCCAATTTCAGTGCTTGGGAAACTCTTGGGTCTTCATTGCTTTTCAGAAAGTTGGAAAGATAGAGGCCTACTAAGCCTCAGGGAGAAGGGGGTTTCATAGGACAGGAGCTGCTACAGAAAAAAGACGCTTCTTAGCTGTCAGGAGGTGGCAGTCCTTAAGGAAGAGACTAGGAGTGTGCCTATGTTATCTGATCTGGTACCACAAATAAATGTCCTTAGGAAGAGGTCATCTGCAGATAACCTGGCCTTGTGCCATATAGGGCTTTAAAGATGATAAACGGCAACTTCAATTGCATGTGGAAGAAAACTGGAATTAAACACAGCTTGTGCAACATAGGTGTACATAGGTAAACCTCGGGACATCCATCAGTATACGCATTACCACATTCTGGAGAAGTTGTAGCTTTTGGGTGAATTTCAATGTAACATCTTGCTCTGGTCTTAAGTCTATTGGAAAATAATTATTATCTTGTTAAAAACTCAGGTCACTTCCACCTTTCCAGACCCAGAAAAAATAGTAACAAAGACAGGAATGTATTATTTGTCATAAAATATTAATTTAAATAAGATACCAGTTTTTGCATGATGTGGGTCTTTTTATTAATTAAGCTACCTAACACAATATATGCAATTTCCAAGAAATAATGTGCAGTCTCAGAGGAGAGTCTGAAGAGTTCAGAGGAAACTAAGTGTCTCAAGCAATGCAATAGACTTCCTTAAAGCCTTGGGTCAACATGGTGAACCTTTCTTTCACCTATCAATACATTTCAATGCATATATTTCAATATAGTTCTCTGTGGAATTTAACCAGCATTTCTAAGAGAAGGTTATTATGATATATGAGTACTTCCTTAACCAGTTATGGGGAATTTTCAGTAAACATATTAAATTTGATGAGTTTAGTGATGTCAGAAAATCTTTAGTATATTCTTGCTCTATTTTGCTTATTTGTCTACTTCTTAGGAGTCTTAGAATATTTTCTTTTTCAATTTTTTACTTCAAATGAAGCAGTACAGAGTTGATAATTCTCTACATGTGAAATTTGATCTAACATTCTTCTTTATTTGTTTTTGATTTTCTGCCACTCATTGTAGGCTACAAAATATGCTAAACAACAAAGCATGCTTATAAATAAAATACACGGAGTGCAAATTGCAGTCACATCCCACTGTGACCACACTGTTCCCACCCTCCTTAAAAATTCCTGCAAACATATGTTTCTAATACATCTTTTTCTTTTCTTTTAACTGTTCTTCCTGCAGTTTATTTTTTTTTTAAAAAAAAACTCTTTGATTTAGAGAGCCAGTGTGGCGTAATGGTTAAGATGCTGCATTAGAAGTGGGGAGATGCAGCTTGTCGTTTTCTTTTGGCATGGATGCTGGCTGGTGGCTTTAAGCCAATCACTCTTAGCCCAGATCAGCATCAGGCTCTGTGACAAATTGGCTAAAAAAGAAAAACCTGCATTGATAACTTCCCTATGAGAACTGAGCAAGTGCAATGCAAAAGCAAGTGGATCTTGAAACCAAGTAGGACAAACACTAAAAAAAGAGCCTTGATAGTACAGTGGTTTAGTGCACCCTGTTATTAACACAGCTGCCTGCAATTTCTGCTGGTTCGAATCTCTCCAAGGCTCAAGGTTGACTCAGCCTTCCATCCTTTCTAAGGTAGGTGAAATGAGGACCCAGTTTGTGGGGGCAATAAGCTGACTTTGTATAAAATATACAAACAAATGAAGGCTATTGCTTAACGCATTGTAAGCCGCCCTGAGTCTCCGGAGAAGGGCGGCATATAAATCAAATCAAAAAAAAAAAAAAAAAACCTAAGAAGAGAAACAGTAGGTGCAAATTAAGAAGAATTTGCAAATACTGAACATTACCTTTCCAGGTTAGATTTCGATGTATGTTAATGGCCAGATATTTAGCATGATTGACAGGAATTAGAAACACATGCAGAAATACTTCAACATGTCAATCCTTTATATTAAATTGCTCTGTTCTAAGACTTAACAATATAATCAAGTTCTCTCTGTGTAAATTACCAGAGATTACCGATCAAAGGGAGTAATATGTTTTGTTAAAAGGCTTTCATATTTATGTCTTAAAATGTGCAATCCATAAATTGAATTTAAACTTTTACTTTGCTCTTAGCTATTTCAAGCTTTTAAGCTGTGAGTTAAATACCAGTAGTATAATGAGTATTGGAACAGGTGTACATTATATGGAGTAGGATTAAATCATCCTTGTCATCTCATGGAGTGATAAAAATATGAATTTAGGAATATATGCTTTTATGTTCAATCCTTTTAACAAGGATTATCTTGTATCCTTAATTTCAAATGCATTAAAATCCCACCAGTAAACATAATACTCAAAAGTCTTAATATGTTTCATTCAAGTTCAATTAGAAGTGGTAAGATAATTTCATGCTTCATATTTTATTTCATGTGTTATATTTATTTGGTTACTTAACAATTGTGTATGCTATCAATTTCAATTGCCTCATAATAACAATAAAATACAGTTACCAATAAAGCGATTAAACAAGCAGTATAAAAATTCTAGTGTAAAAAATAGAATAGGGCATGAATGGCTGTAAACAGGGCCTCCACACCAAATAATGACTGCAGTTGGTGCGCAAAATGTAACTGCAAAAGTTTCCTAGCCATAACTGTCACCTGCTCTTTGAGCAGGACCTGTGAATCTAGGAGTGCCTTCAAATTGGGGTGGTAGCAATAGCAACAAAATCAAATATGGTGTTGGTGTTGGTGTTGACAAAGTCAAAACTACTCTGCAAATTCAGTCTGAATTTGCTTCTCACTATCCCGACCCTGACAACTTCCAAGCACCATGGTTAATATTTCTACTGAATCGGCCTGGAAGTAAGACATATAGTATGTTATAATTAGCAGGTTGATAATACTCAATCTGTGCCAGAGGATTACCTTCTCTAGCAGTTAGATGCTAAACAGAATAAGGAAAGAGATTAATTAGTCAGAAGCATCTGGCCGTAAACTTGGACATTCATTGCCAGTTTCATAATGGACAGGAATTAGTCAATCTCAGATTGGGCAGCAATTAAAAAAGATGTGTTATTATGTCACATACACTGTCAATACCAAGATCATGTTGTCATTGGGTGCTAAACAGATGGTGTAGGGTGGGTAGAGTTAATAGCACTGAATTGGCATAAAGATTAGTGTGCAATTAGAATGACACAGTGAGACATCTACCTCCTTGGCACAGATATTGAAAGGGAGAGATGAGAAACTGAAGATCCAAACTTTTTTGAAAACAAAAGATTAGCAGGTAAATTTAACTAAAACTTCAGTAACCCTTTAGGCAACTTTTATTATTTATTTATTAATTAATTAAGCTTATATGCCGCTCTCTCTCCGGAAAGGAGTCAGAGCGGTTCACAGCAATAAAAACAGATAGAATCAATATTAAGTGTTAAAAACCATGAAAACTCTCCTTAAAAACCCTTTCAGTCCAATCTGGCCTGGCGAAATAACCATGTCTTAAGGTCACGGCGGAAAGAGTGCAGGTCAGGGGCACCAGGAGCTCCAGGGGGAGTTGATTCCATAAGGTAGTTGCGCCCACAAAGAAAGCCCGTTCCCTAGGAGTCGCCAGACGACACTGCCTGGCCGACGGCATTCCAAGGAGGCCCTCCCTGTGGGAACGCACCGGGTGATGGGGAGCTGTCGCTGGCCGCAGATGGTCCATCAGGTACCCTGGGCCCAGGCCATGTAGGGCTTTATAGGTAATAACCAGCACCTTGAATTTCACCCGGAGGGCAACCGGTAGCTAATGCAGGTCGTGCAGGAGGGGTGTAACATGAGAGTGTCAGGACACTCCCATCACTACCCATGTGGCCGCATTCTGCACCAGCTGAAGCCTTCGAGTGGTCTTCATGGGCAGCCCCAAGTAGTCAATCCGGGAGGTCACGAGCGCATGAGTGACTGTGCGGAGGTCATCACGATCCAGATAGGGGCACAATTGACGCACCCAGACGAATCTATGCAAATGACCCCCTGGTCACGGTCGCAACATGATCTTCCAAAGTCAACCATGAATCCAGGAGGACGCCTAAATTGCGCGCCCTTTCAACAGAGGGCAACACCTCACCCCCTATGACCAACGATGGAATATTCCCTTGGAATCGAGATGCCGGTACCCACAGCCATTCCATCTTGGCGGGGTTGAGCTGAAGCCTGTTCCTCCCCATCCAGAGCCACACCGCTTCCAGGCACCGGGACATCACTTCGAGGGCATCACTGGGCTGGCTCGGATGGATATAAAAAGTTGGATATCATCAGCGTACTGATGATACTTCACCCCGAAGCCACAGATGATCTCCCCCAGCGGCTTCATATAGATGTTGAACAAAAGGGGAGAGAGGACTGACCCCTGAGGTACCCCACATGTGAGGGACCTCGAAGCCGACCTCTATTCCTCTGCCAACACCGCTTGCACATGCCCCGAGAGGTAGGCAAATCAGTATTTAGCAGAATAAATTGAAATTGTAGAGCAGTTAGGTCATAAAATAATTGAAGAGGAAAGAGAGAATGAAAGGTCTATGTGTATGCTTGTGCTAAATTTTGTTTAATTTGCTGATGTCAGTAAAAGAAAAAGTGCTGTAATCCAACCTATTATTTAAGTAAAGCAATTAGCATGATATTGCTAGTCTCTCTGAAAGAGGTAGAAGTAGTCATTAAGTTATGACCATTTGTTCAGCAAGTTTGAAATAAGAATGGTACTTAATGAAAGGACCAATATCTGTTCTTCTAAGTTCCATCTAAATGCATTTTTCTTGGTCACACCATCGCCACTTGTAACCTTCCCTGCCAGTTACTCACTTGTACTCTGCACCCCGCTTCCTGTGTCTCCCTGTACCATGTAAGTACTCTGATCCTCTTTCCTCCGCTTCTCTAGGCTTGTACACATGCACACATGCCTCATGTAGCCTCTTTCCTCTGCGTCCTTCCTCTCTCGCATATGTACGCACCAAGGTCCTTACTTCCTGGGCCTCCCTGTACTTGCACACAGCCATAACTGACTGTTTTTTATCAGGGCAACCTGGTCTACCCAAATATGGGACGGAGCATACTTCTTCCGCTTTCGCCTTTCAGCCCCAATCCAGGAGTCTTCACAGGCAATCGCTTTCGTGACAAACTATAAATTTAACATATTTGATTGGCGAATGCATGAGTGAGTTTTCATGTTCATTTCAAGTGATTCACTCCAACAAATCCGTGGCTTACGAACATAATTGGCAGGCTCCATTACATTCATAACTCGAGGACTACCTGTATAAATCAATCTTATTTTTCATGCTTTTAAACAAGCTTTAAAAATCCACACCTACTATGTCAATCATTTTTAATACTGAGTTTTCACTCTAAATTGAATTGTTACTGCCATTAGTGACAAGAAATAGTATGCTACAAAAAGACAATCAGTATTCATTTTAATACTTGTACAGGCATATTATGAACTAATTGTGGCAGTTAGAATCTTGTTTCAGAATGTAAGGGGCATAAAGATTGTTAATTTCTGCAAACTGCACTCCAGTTTAACTGCTGCATAACTGACAACTTTATTCTTGGTAACTCATGGTTACCATTGAGTGAGAAAAACAAACTGCCCTAGCTCAAGTCTATTACAGCTTTATTTCTTCCAAAGTCCCTGGGAAAAATTTTTTGGGGACAGCCATAAACAGTTTGAAAATGCAGGTTTAGACGGGAATGGTTTTTTTTTTCCTATTTCAGCTGTAGTAATGCTAGTGCCACACTGTATAATTACTTTGTCGTCTTTGAATCACTCATTTTGTGCTTTATACTTTGACAGATGTAATTTTAAGGCAAATTATTTTATTTCACAGATATTTATAAAGTATAAAATATGGTTGTAGTTTCTAAATGTACATGTTCTTTTAGGAAAGAAAATAATTGATGAAAAAATGTTCTTTTCAATAATGGTGTTAAACAAATCCAGAATCAAATCAGGTGTTAGGGTCAGTTTTTGCAAGTTACATCCAGATCTCTATTTTGTAACTCATAAAAGAAAAACACATTTCAATTAAAACTTTTGAAATATTTCTGGCATGATTAGAATATATTTATTGAAGTCCCTGCTGATGACTAATATAGGTCACATTGCTTGTGTTTAGGAGGGCCCCGTGCTACTTGCTGCAAATGAGACATTGGGATATATATTTAAAAAGTTCACTAGAATTAAGAAAACAGATGCCTAGAAGTTTTAACGGCATTTGTTACTTCTTAATCATTTTGGAAATGTGAAAATGAGATATTTATTTATTTATTGGACTCTTTAATTCTACCTTTATTACTTTTGTAAGTAACTCAAAGTGATGAACATACATAATGCTTCTTCTTTCTCCTATTTACCCATTACAACAACCCTGTAAGGTGGAATTGGCTGAGAGAATAATTAGCCCAGCTGGTTTTCATGGCTATAACTAGACTAGAACTAAACTAGAAATCACAAAATCCTATGCACACACATATATTAGAACAACAAACAAAGAAACAAACAAATGCAGAAATAAGTTGGTGGCTTCAAATTGATAGGTGCATATGATCAAAGCCTTCCTTTATCTATGTGCATGCAATACATTGTGATACATGTTAAAAAGGGGTGGGACTTTTATCAGTTAGTCATACCCCTCAATTTAAAGTCATTAATTATTACTACAGATGCCTATGATTTTGTGTAGAACCTATTCAGAATTTTCTACAGCTTACAGAATGTTTGGTGGAAATGCTGGGTTTGTTTGTATCATGCAAGGCTATAACCAGCTTGTGTTTACTTTCCTTCATGTTTTCTATCTTATTTGAATTAATTTTATTTATGTCATTTTTTTCTACCACAAGAATTTTGGACAAAGTCCCTATTCTTCATAAACCTTCTTGTCTTGCCGAAAGTTCTATTCAGTAAATGCAGGATTGTTGAAACAGAAATCTCTCCCTGGATGTACATAATGTCTGTCTCTTCTGCCTTGGGGAAGACCACATATTAGACTTTTGTAGCATATTTATTTAGTAGAGGCTTACCCTAATCAGTATTTGGGAACAAACTCTTAGAATGGCAGATTGGATAACTACAATAGATATTTGACTTCTTCATAATATGGATATTCCATTTCTTAAAAGTGTTTCCTGGGACAGTGTTTGAGCAGCCCATGGTACTGTGATAGCAATCACTATGTGTGCTGGCCTTCTGCTCCATATTCTTATAATCTTCTGCTTAAACACTATTGTTTTTTTCTTCATTGTTTTCTGAAAAAAAAAAAAGATTTTTCAGAACAACCCTTAGCTAACAATTTTATATAGTAATTGTTTTTGTATTCCCAGAATGTTTCCCCCCCTTCACTGGATGCCCTTTGAGAAGCAGATTTCATATCTATATTCTAGATTTGCATGGCCTCCCTCAACGGGTGATACATTTTTCACTTTTAGTAGCTAAATGTACATATTCTGATTTTTCCTGTTACCAGAACATTAACTGGTATTGACCCTGAAAATTGCTGTATTGATCATATCATAATATTCAGGGTGATCTTTAAAAAGTTGATCTCCAATCAACTTCCCATCTGTTTCACAATCTTACACTGAAGTTTGTGGACAGGCACTTAGATTTTCTTCAGAAGGACTCTGTTCCTATAATAACTAAACTATAAAGCAGGTAGAATACCATCCTCTTTTTATGCAAGAAAAGATCTGTTTTTATTCCATCAGATCCTTTTAAGATAGATGGATCAAAAAAATTTCACAAAAGCTGAATATGGCTTACCATACAGCTGATTCAGCAGTCAAGTTTATGATGGCTTCATATGCCTTTTTAAGAAGGATAATATCTTTAGTAGCTGTAATATCACAACATCAGACAGGAGAGTTTAAATGCTTTGTATAGAGACCGACCTTCCTTCAAAAATACATCACATTTCATTCTGCATTTCACCGAGTTAGAACATTCTCCAACGCGCTGCTTGGAGAATCCAAAACTTCGGGTAGTTCAATAGTCGAGTAGCCTACACTGAGTGTGTTCTTTTAAATTTTCCTCTTCAGACACGCCCACTTGCTCGGCAGAGCCTCAGTTTAGTTCACTCAGTCGAGCCTGTGACACTGTCTGAATATTTCTCCAGTTATTCTACTAGACTATTGTTCCTTCCGAAGCTTTGGATTTTCCTTGGATTAAAAATTCTTCATTAATTTGGACTCTGTGGCAGGGGTGAGTTGCCTGGGGCTCCAAGCTGCTTGTCCCGCTGCTTTCTTCTTCATTCCGGGGAGCTCCGTTACACCTCCAACGCTTCCGACCCTTTTAATTGCCACCGGCGTGTGGGTTGGCTCCCCGGCTTGCCAGTAATACCATCCCCGCCATTGACTTTCATCTTCTCCTGGGCAGTTTTAGAGTTGTGGCCCTGCTCTCAGCGGCACGCTCTAAAGACTTTGGGGATTGATTTCGGCGTCGGGATCGCTTTTGAGTGATTGCACTCTCCCAGCCGCAGAGGGATTTCACGCTGCCGCCTTTCTTCGCCAAGCTTTGGCTTCGTCTGGCGAAAAGTTTCGGTTCGGCAATTTCTTGGACTCTTTGCCTTGTGGGAAGCACTGGGAGTGCCTTTCGGACTCTGGCGCCATTTCTATCGCCTCAGGCGCTGGGAGCGTAACTTTGACAGCTCGCGCCTTATTTCCTCCTGTTGGCGATTTGTGTTTGCGCGTCCCTCTTCAGTTGCCGGCTGATCGTCCTTCTCAGCAGGGACTGCCCAGCGTGAAGCAATCAACGAAATCCAGCCCCATTTCTGCCGTTTCCTGGCTGCGGTCCTAGTTCGGGGGTTTTTCCTTTCCCTTGACAACCTCGCGCCATTTTTTTCTGTCTACATTTCAAGACAGGCTAACGGCTGCCTTCATCTGCCCGGCAACAATTCCGTGCACGCGCGATAGTCTGTTGGAAGCCGACAGGCAACTGACCTGTCAAATGACTCTTCTCAGCCACCTATTCCAACGTGACTTTGCACCTGGCTGTACCCTTGGGATTGACTTACCTGCCCCTTTCTCTTCATTCCAGTTGATTGATCCTCGCCTCGCTCCCTCCTTCCTTTAAAATAAATAAATAAATAAATAAAAATAATATATTAAAAAAAAAAGAAAAAAAGAAAAAAGAAGAAAATAATAATAAATATTTTATTACAATTACCTTGTTCATTGCCATTTTCCCTTGGCTATGACCGAGCGTGAGCTCTCTTCGGACCTTGAGGATAGTCCAAGTTCTCCAGAACCTCAGCCGGACAGGCCGAACAGGAAGTCTAGGAAATGCTCCTCCCACGCATCTTCTTCATCTGCGGCTCCACCCTCTAAAAGGTCAAAGTCCTCATCTGCTGCAGCCAAGGACGCTTCCAGGAGACACTGGAACGACAGTTTGAAAAAGCACACAAGTTATCGAACAAGGCCTCGCCTTCCCGCCAGCCGCCTCCACTTTCACCTGTGGTGGAGACAGGGGTTCAGCCCCATCAGCAGTACCATCAGCTGCCGCAACCGTCTCTCTCTCTCCAGGGGCCACCTCAGCCTTCCGCTCTCCACCAGGTCCAGCTTGGTGGCCCTGTGGACTTGTCTTGTCATGCCTCCTGTCTTCAGAGGGCTCAGCCTGAGGCGACCTTTACTCCCACAGCTGCTGGCTTGCGCACTGTGGATTTGGCGCCTCCACCTGTCCATTATGATATCCCTCGCCTGATATCTGAGACTGTTTCCCGCACTCTGGCGGCGAACGTACAGCAGCCAGTACAATATGCTACTTGGCCTTAGGCGCAATACTTTCCTCCTCCTCCTCCCTCCCGCCCGTCCCAACCGACTACATACCAGTACCCTTCCATGGTGCACCCGGATACATCGCATCGTGAGTACGGATGTTGCAGGGAGTCATCTTCGGAGGATGGTGATGCTGAGCTCCAAGATTTGGAGTTCTCCGATGATGAGGACATGCCTCCGGATAAACCGACATTTTCTGCCCTTTTCAGACCGTCACTATTTAAGTCTCTTCTGCATAAGGCCAAGTTGACTACGAAGATGACTGATCCGGCCCTGCAGTCAGATCAACCAGGGCCTTCTCAACCGCATGAGGCATTGTTCACGGCTCCTAAACACGAAGCTGATTTCATCCCGTGTCCACAGCTGTTCTCGGAAGTGGTCCAACGTTCCTGGGCCTCGCCTTCCTCATTGCCTGCTCCAAAAGGCCTGGACAAAAAACTATATTGTTCGGCTCCTTGTCTTCAGGAACTACTGCAGCTACCAACGGTGGATGCTCCCGTTGCCAATCTGACTTCCTCATCAGTAATCTCCAATGATGTAGTGGATGGTCTACGTTCGGAGGACTGGAGAATAGAATTTACCTTCCATCGGACACATAATGCTGCGGCATGGGCGGTCAGAGCGGTTACTTCGGCTTCATACTTCAGTTGAGCATCATTGATCTGGCTCCGCCAACTTCAGGAGCGCCAACTTGCATCGCGGGCCTTAGTGTCCTCAGTCACTTCTCGCCTTTTGCTGTGGCTCAAAAACTGGAGGGCTGATGTGAAGTCCAGATGGCGCCTGGCTTCGACACCTTATAAGGGTTCCCGCCTCTTTGGGGACACCCTAGACCCCATCCTTGTAGAGGACAAGGATAAGCGGAAGGTCATGCCGTCCTCTTATAAAAGAGCAGAACGTAAACCTTCGTCCTACTCCACCAGGCAGCCCTTTCAGACTGACGCCGGACCCTCTGGGTCCTTCTCCTCCAGGCCCTACTTGCAAGGGTTCAATTGCTCATTCGATAGAACTTCCTTCAGAGACCGCGGACGGAAGCCTCCAGCCACCAAACGGCCCTTCCGAGCTACGGGCACACGTGCCTTCAGAAGAGGAAAATGACTACACACACCTTACCATCGGCGGCCGTCTGAGACATTTTCTCTCTCAGTGGGAGTTTTCAACGACGGACGCCTGGCTGCTCCAGACCATCCGCCTAGGTCTTATCCTGGAGTTCCGCTCTCGTCCCCCCTCTCACTTTGTACAATGTCCTCTCTCGTCCAATTTAGCCAAGCGTCAATTAATGGAGGCAGAAATCCATCACCTGCTCCAAATACGGGCCATAGAACCGGTCCCCCCCCCAACATCGGGGGACTGGCTTCTACTCAATCTTTGTAACAGCAAAGGCACATGTAAATCGCCAAGGAGGGACCTGCTCGGGGCCACTTATGGAAGAAACGACACTGCTTCTGACCTGGGCAGAAGAGCACGTCCTGTCCCTCGCAGCGGAGCAGATTGCTGGGACCACAAACATCAGAGTGGACTGGCTCAGCCGGCAGCATCTGGACCATGCCTAGTGGCGCCTTCACCCCGATCTTGCTCGCAGGTTCGGCATGCCTCTGGTCGACCTATTCACCAGCCGCGACAACATACACCTTCCCAGGTTCTTCACTCGGTACCCGTGTCCTCAGGCAGAAGGAGTCGATGTGCTTGCCTCCCCCTGGCCCAGCGGTCTCCTCTACGTCTTTCCCCCTCTGCCACTCCTTCCTCGTCTGATTCGCAGGATAATAGCAGACAGGGCCGACGTCATTCTTGTCGCACCCCATTGGCCAAGGAGGTCCTGGTTTGCGGACTTGATGGACCTGTCGGTGGCACGACCGTGGCGGATACCAGGGGACAAGATCGTTCTCAGCCAGGGGGTCATACTGCACCCAGAACCCCAGTGGTTGCAGTTGACCACCTGGCGCTTGAAAGGATCTTGCTAAGGAGAGTCAATGTGCCCAGCAGTGTGATCCCCACTATTCAGGCATCCAGGCGACCATCTACAATGCAACTTGGACTTCCTTTTGCTCCTGGTGTGCCAAGTCTCACCTGGACCCTACGTCTGCCTCCGTTCCTGAGGTTCTGGGATTCCTCCAGGATGGCCTCGATAAGCATCTCGCTCCCAACACTCTTTATCGCCAGGTTGCCGTGCTAAGTACTGTTCTCTCTACTTCCGCAAATCTCGCAGGATCCTACGATTCGCGCATTCCTACAAGGGGCAGCCAACCTGCGTCCACCAGTCATCCATCGCTACCCGTCCTGGGACCTGACCTTGGTCCTGCAGGCCCTCATGCACCCTCCGTTTGAGCCTCTCGCTTCCATCAGTCTCTGGTTTCTGACACTCAAGGTGGCTTTCCTAGTCGCAATTACTTCGGCTCGCCGTATATATGACCTCGCGGCCTTGTCGGTGAGAAGTGACCTCTGCGTTTTCCACACGAACCATGTCGTACTGAGACTAGACCCATCTTTCCTACCTAAGGTAAATTCCTCCTTCCATCGGGCCCAGGAATTGATCGTTCTGGACTTCTGCCCAGAACCTCGACATCCTCGAGAAGCAAACTGGCATCTCTTAGATGTCTGCTGGGCTCTACGCAGATATATTAAATGAACGGAGCATTTCCGAAAATCTGAATCGCTCTTCATTTCCTTTCTGCCCGCCACCATGGGCCGGAAGGTTTCTTCTACAACGATTGGGAGATGGATCAAATCTTGCATCTCCAGGGCTTATTCAGCTAGGAACAGACAGGTTCCGCAGAGAATCCTTCCTCACTCCACCAGGAGCTCCGCCACCACAGCCGCCTGGGCCACCAATGCGTCCGTCTCCAACATCTGCAGGGCAGCTACCTGGTCATCCTTAAATCCCTTCATCCGGCACTACAAGGTGGACTCCTTCGCCTCGGCGGAGGCGTCTTTTGGTCGCCGTGTGCTCTCAGCTGTGTGCAACTCTTCAGACGACGTGCAGCAGCCAGTCTCCCCCCCTGTCTGAACTTGCTTGGGTACATCCCAAAGCTTTGGAATCTCCAAGCAGCGCGTTGGAGTACGGATGTTGCTTACCTGAACGTCCCTTCTCGATGCGCTGCTGGAGAATCCAACTCACCCAGCTAGGCTGCTGAAGATTCTTCCCTGACGCTCTATTGCTCCTTCCTTCGTGAACAAAACTGAGGCTCTGCCGAGAAAGTGGGCGTGTCTGAAGAGGAAAATTTAAAGGAACACACTCAGTGTAGGCTACTCGACTACTGAACTACCCGAAGCTTTGGATTCTCCAGCAGCGCGTCGAGAAGGGACATTCAGGTAAGCAACGTCCGTTTTATGGCTTAACTTTTCCCAGTGCTTCAAGTCTGTAAGAAAGACTCCCTCATTTGCCTGATGTCTAAACTATGCTTGTCTTGAATTGAATAGCATTATTCCAAAGACAGTTTTGGCCTTCCAAGTCTTTTCTAAAAGTGTAGCCATGCTTCCCAACAATGGTCCAAATGGCTAGTAGCAATCTTTACTTTTTGTTGTTGTTGTTGTTGAAAAACAAGCTTACCAGACAGCCGTGCCTGTTTTGAATTGGAACTGATTGTACTAGAGCAATAGCAATGCCTGTAACTTTCCTTTACAGAATCCCATTGCTAAAACTATGCAAAGTCTTCATTATCATCTGTCTTTGAAAAAGCCACCTTTTCTTCAGATATCAACATTTATTCAGTCATTTCCAAAGGTGCTTTTTCAGGAGGCAACTGGACTTTCTTGTTTTTTCTTTTGAAGATGTATACAATTTGGGATGAACACCCTTTGAATGGTGTGGGAGTAGGAATGGATTTCCAGAGAAAAAAATTGCAGCCTACAGGACCGAAAGCACTACTCAGGTGACCCTGAGACACAGATAAACCTCCTAGTGCTTTAATGACCCTCTAAAACAGCGGTTCTCAACCTGTGGGTCGCGACCCCTTTGGGGATCGAACGACCCTTTCACAGGGGTCGCCTATGACCATTGGAAAACACATACCTGTGCTTTCGGCTTGGGAACAGCTGTCTTGCCAGGGAATGGGCCGGTAACTGGTTATCCTCCGGTAAGAGGCGCGCCGGCCCTCTTGGAAAATGTGGGGGTGCATGCATGGAGGGCGCGCACATGTGCAGTGCGGGTTGAATGTGTACATGCACAGTGTGAGGCACATGTACATTAGGAGCATGGGGAGTCATGTGTGCATGCGCAAATGGGGGCGCCCATTGCATTATGGGTGCTGGCACACGAGAGCGCCTGAGTGCTCGCATGCTCGGACTTTTGGCACACATTTTATGGTCGGAGGTCACCACAACATGAGGAACTGTATTAAAGAGTCGCGGCATTGGGAAGGTTGAGAACACTGCTCTAAAAGGATGCAAACAACCAGCTGTCTGCAAGGAATATAAATCCTCCCATTCCCCACTATCCTGTCAGAGCTGAAGAAGCTTCTTGAATGAGAAGCAAAACATCTTTGAAAGAAAAAACAAAGTCCAGTTCCTCCTGAAAAAGCACCTTTGGGACAACCATGACCTGGATGACTGAGAATCTCTACAGATGTTCAGTTATTTCTTTCTCCAGGTAAAAAGCTTCCTACGCACCAACCAGTAGGTGCAAATTACAGAGATCATGTTAAAGAAGAAACATTTATTTGTCAATAAATTGAATTCTTCATGTGGTCATATGTCAATTTGTGCAACCCTTTTTACTAGCACTCTTGCTAACATTTGATCTCAATATTCCTTCTGAATTCTATAATTTCAGGAACTAAGAACAGCAATGTGAATAGTACTTAGTCATCCATGGTAAAATATCTATCGCATCCTAATTCTTTCTTGACTACAAAGACATTTTTTTCTTCTGTTCAATTATGTCCAATTCTCAGAACTAATCACTTTGCTTGGCAAAGTTTTTCAGAAGTTATTTGCCATTGTCTCCTTTCTGGGGCTGAGAGAAAGTGACTGGCCCGAGATCATCCAGGTGACTTCATGCCAAAGATAGAACTAAAATTCACAGTCTCCTGGTTTATAACCTGATTCCCTAACCACTACACCAAGTTGGCTCACTCATTACAGTAAAATTCTGTTTTATAATTCTGAGTACAAAGGACAAAGAAGAATTAAGATGACACTTCCTTGGCTATTCTGATTTCTTTCTACTTCAGGAGGATGAGACTAATGACCAGAGTTCTGTAAGAAACAGAGATACAAGGTATGCCCTGCATAGGTGAGTGTGTTTGTGTATATATTCAAATAACTCCAGTTATATACAAGCAGCTAATTCTTCCTGCTGAATGGTGATTTAGGAATAATCTGATCTTTTACCCTTACCTTCCTTCAACACATGCTACTTGAATTCCTGGAGGGATAGTGGAATATGAAGTAATAAATAGGCCTCTAAGTACAATTTAAAGGGCATAGATTAAGGTCCTTAGCCAAGAATAAGCAGAAGTGTTTGTTTAGTGCTTGGATGTAATTGAATATTTTTCTCTCATAGAATAACATCTTAATTTTTTGGAAAATTAATGTATCGTATTGATTTTTTTTCAGATTATTTTTAAATTATATGTGCAGATCCTAAGTCACTGATTGCACGGTGAACTGGATGATGCTCAGTAAGGCAAGATTGGATTCTGACACATAGACAATAAAGCTAGAGATGATGAGATTGTGTTCTCCTGAGAATGCACAGTCTGCATTTCCTAAAGTTCCTGAGTAGGGATAACCTGACTACAGTTACCCATGAATTATGGTGACACTATTGTTGTTGGTAGAATTGAATATTTTAGATGGTGATTGATTGTGGGATTTAAAATATATCTTAAAAATTCCTTACTTCCGAACTTTCTTTTACCCTGTTATTCCAATTGTCCCCTATATTTTTTTCTTTTCCTGCTTATTAAAGTTCCAATGTCATCTGTTATTCCCTGCTGAATGAATAGCACAAGGATTTTAGTCTACTTTTTAAGCTTTTGTTCTAGCTGCTTATTTTCAGAAGATTTTTTTAGACTGGAAATGAAGGCCAGTAATCCCTTTCAAACTAATACTTGTTAGTATATCTTGAAGTATCTATGACAAATCAAAGTTTTTTCCCATTCTTGTGGAAGATCTGCGGCTGCCCACATGCTCTTTGGTAATTCAGTGATAGATATATAGAGATTCTGTATTAAATATTGCCTT
Source organism: Arizona elegans (assembly GCA_022577455.1). Lineage (NCBI taxonomy): Eukaryota > Metazoa > Chordata > Lepidosauria > Squamata > Colubridae > Arizona > Arizona elegans. The sequence goes on from JAKOOJ010000002.1 coordinate 42,507,020, forward strand.
TCAAGTTTTACATTTGTGAAGCATTTAACTCTGCTTTTTTTTTTTTTTTTTTTTTTAAAGCTGACAAATCTTTCATTATCTCACCATGCCTTTTAGTATTGCAGTTCAATTTTTGAAAAGCTTAAGGTGGCTTGTGAAATTACTTTCGCTATTCCAAAAATTTCAAAGCAGAGACTTTGGATTCTGAAGCAAAGACGATATAATATTTTCTGTGTAAGTGTGATGGAAAGGTCCCCCACAGTTAATTATGTCTGTTTAAGGATAAGGGCAAGTTGCAAGTTTAGTAGGCTCTATACATTTCACATAATGAAATTTCATTGGAGAACACCTTTTTCCCTTCAATTAAGAACAGAAAGTTAACGGGTCATCTACTCATTTTCTATTTAATAACAGCTGCTTTTTCGAAATCCTTCTTACAGCTACAATTAAGCATGACCTTTACAGTCTCAACTCTTTAGACCAAGGCTCGTATGAATAACAAGAAAATGGGAATACAAGTAATATTAGACATCATACAATGCTGTCTTCATCCTGCAAGATACAATCTGTATCAATCACCCGTACCAGAAGTTTAGTTTTCCAAAAATTCAGACTCATGCTGGAGCCCAGTCCATTCATCTGCACTTTTTGTCAGTGAATGTTTTCTCCCAAGATTTTTTTTTTCTTTTTGCTTATAATGATTCCGATTCTGTCTACTTGGGCAACAAAGCCTATTTCCAGATCGTTTTGCCAGGAATTATTCTATGTGCAAGGATCTGCTTTGTGTGAAATGAGGAGCTGATTGTTGGGCACTGTTGAAGTGCATTCTTTCCAATGCAGCATGATTATTCAGAGGATAGCCTTATTGAACTCAATGGAGCACACTACCAATTAAATAGATTCTTAGGAAAGAACTTTAGATAAGATTTCCCCCATGAACATTCCAGCCACATAATTTCTGTCTTGAAAAAGGAATGATTCATTTCTTTTTCAGTGATTTATCCTACTCTACAGACCAATTATAAACCACAGTGTACATTCGGGGGAAAATCATTTTCAGTTTGTTGACATAGTTGCTCTACATTCACAAATGAGTTCTTCCTTCCATCAATAGGTTGTACTTAGCTATCTTAGTATTTTAGCCTTTCTCTTTATCATTATTTCTAACTCTAAAAACTTTTAGAAAAAGAATTGCATGTAAAAATATTAAATAACATTGAAAAGAAATGACATTGAATCTGTTTATTATATGTAAGTTATATACAAATAGTGCAGTGGTGGGTTTCTATTGATTCGCACTGGTTTGGGCAAACTGATAGCGGTAATTTGGCCTGGGTTGCCGAACTGGTAGCAACCGCTGGCTGAACCCCTGATGCCTTCGAACCAGTAGTCCAGTCGCCGCTCGCTTGTCCCACCTGCCTGCATGACTGCTGGGAAGTGGCTGGCAAAGAGGTGGTGGCTGGGAGGCTGGCCACAGGCCACTAAAAACTATGGGAGGTTGCTGAAAAAGGAGCTGCTGTCGCCACCCTGCTCTTTGCGCCAGCTGCACACATATGTGGACCAATGCAGCAGGCAATGGGATGCGTAAGTCCAAGCACGACGTAGCAGGCAATGGGATGCGATGGCAGCGGCTTTTTCAGTGACCTTTTTCTTTTTCCATGTGACTGTGAGAAGCCTTCCATTCGTTGCCTCTTTGCCAGCTGATTCCTGGCAGCGGCGGCTGGCTGGAGGCCACCAAAAACTACCAGAGGTCAGCTTGCCTTCTGTACTCCAGACTAGCTGCTGCAGGAAGAAGGTAAGCAGCCCAAAGAAAGAGCAGGTGGTGGGGGAGGAAGCGGGGCTAGGTCCAGGGCCACTGAAGGAGGGGAAACGGGGCAACATGTGCAACTGGCGAAGGGAGGGGCGGCATGCAAGAGGAGGCCTTTGATAGATTAGGCCATGCCTTGGCAGAAAATAAGTAGACAGGTAGAAATTCAAAAAAAATTCCTACCTTTTTCTGTGGGCGTGGCTACGTGGCGTGACCATGTGATTGAGTGGCCGTGAGTGATGTCAAGTTGGCCACACCCACTCAGTCACATGACCACCAAGCCACGCCCACCAAGCAAAACACGCCCCCAGAACCGATAGTAAAAAATTTTGAAACCCACCACTGAAATTTAACATGGAAATGTAAGGGAAAATAACTATCTAATTGTAGATATAGTAAACTTTTGTGTAAGAACTTATTAGAATGGAAAGCATTAAACCACATTTTATTAGTATTCTTATTTCCTTCTACTTGGTTATTTAATAGTATGGATCTTAAAAGGAAGTTGGGAAGGACTAGCATATAAATAAGATTATTCTAGAAAGCTTTTGTTTTGTTTGGACTGTGTCCTCTCAGTATTAAGAAGGACAGTTTAATTTTATTTACAAATATTTGTCATCTTGATTTTATTATTTTCATTAAAGGCTCAGACCAAAGACTAGAACTTAATAATATTATTTTAAGGACCTTTCTGTTAAAATAGATATTTTAACAGAATTTTAACACAGTCCCAAAGGTGCTTTTACAAGAGGCAACTGGACTGTTATGTATTGATACTTTTCAGCGGGAGTTTCAAACCTGCCTAAGTTTCTGATTGGTTGACAGCCTCTCCGGAATTGTATATAAGGAGGGCTGCAGCCCCTGAGTTTTTGCTGAAGTCTCACTGTATATTAAAGAGCTGTTGTCACTTGCCTGCTTGTGCCTCTCGTTATTCCCGAACCACTTCATTGGCAACGAAGGTGGGATTGAGGCCACAAGAGGCGAACCAGTGAGACCACGAGCTTCAGCTAGGCGACGAGGCGAACTACAGGAGGAATACCGAACATGTCTGCCTACGTTCCGCCCAAGCCTTTTGATCCAGCCCGCGAAAAAAGGGTCTCGTACCTAACAAGGTTTGAGTGCTCGCTCGAAGCCAGCGACATGCAGGGACTCTCCGCTAATCGGAAGAGAGCCGTCTTCCTAAGCCACTGCGGACCGGACCTGTTCGAGATGGCAGAGTCACTTTGTGAGCCAATGCCAGTCCAGACCGTTTCCTGGGACACCCTGATGGCAACTCTCCGGGCTCACTATGCTCCCATGCCCTCTAAGTTCGTGCAACAGCGCGTACAACGAGAGGGAGAGCCGGTCAGCGCTTACATGGCGAGCCTGCGTAAAGCCGCAACACACTGCGACTATAGGGACTTGGACGATGCGTTGCTGGAGCAACTAATCTGTGGCGTTCGTGACATAAGGCTACAAAGGCGTCTGCTCGCCAAGCCTGATTTAACGCTTGCTGGAGCCCTAGACGAAGCCAGGGCTCATGAAGCTTCTACAAAAGCCGCAGAAACACTACAGCGTCCGCTGACCAGCAAGGACAGCCCCAAGTCTGCACCAGTGCACAGGGAAGACGCCGGATCCAGCTCATAGTCCGAGTCAGATGAGGACGTCTTCCGCACAGAGCACCAAAGGAAAGACGCAGGCAGCCCCCGGCACAACTGCCCCAGCTGCGGCGGGCATCATGATAGACTGTCCTGCAAATACAGAGAGGCTATTTGCAGGCGTTGCGAGAAAAAAGGGCACTTAGCGCGAGTCTGTAGAGCCATTCTGCCCAGAAAACACCAACCTCGTGAGCGCCACAGCCAACCAGAACCAATGCGCCAGAAGCATCCAATGAGAGAAGGAGGCGCGAGGAAACGGCGCAAATTTGAACCGCGAGACAGCCGCAGCATACACATCGACCAGGCCAGCACAGCGATCAAGGACAAAGTCAGCAAGTGATCGAGATCAACGGCAAGCCATGCTCGATGGAGATCGACACCGGATCAACTCTCTCCATAATGTCATGGGCAACCCTGAAAACCATCCTGAGAACCATTCCGTCGTTCGGAAGGACCAGCTATCTAAGCAGAGACTGTGCATCCTAGACTACCAGGTAAACCAAGTCCCCCTCGAAGGTGTAGGCACGTTCCGAGTCACCTACAGAGACTTCGAAAAAGACCTGCCGCTAACCATCGTCACAAAGCAACTGCCTAGCCTTCTGGGCATGGGGTGGTTCCGAGCCCTTGGCATGGGTTTCACCGGTGTCCACCGAATGTCCGAGCCGTCACTGAAGGACAGCCTCCTGAACGAGTTCCAGGACGTCTTCAAGGACACGTTGGGCAAGTATGTGGGGACCCTTATCTCCCTAAATTTAGACCCCAACGTAGCCCAAATAAGACTTAAAGCCAGACGGGTGCCTTTCGCATTGAAACCAAAAATCGATGCAGAACTGGACAAATTAATTAAACAAGGGGTGTTGGTCCCCGTTGACCATGCGAAATGGGAGACCCCCATAGTGACCCCAGTAAAATCTGATGGCTCAATCAGAATTTGCGCCGACTACAAGTGCACGATCAACAAGGCTTTGCAGCCGAGCGCCTATCCAGTGCCGATCGTGCATCATCTACTACACTCCCTGGGGCCCGGCAAAATTTTTGCCAAATTAGACCTAGCTCAGGCCTACCAACAATTGCCAGTCGATGACGCCACGGCAGAGGCGCAGACAATTGTAACTCATAGGAGTGCATTCAAATGCACCAGGCTCCAGTTTGGGGTGAGCGTCGCACCCGACCTATTTCAAAGCACCATGGAGCGCCTCTTGCAAGGGCTCCCGGGGCTGGTGCCCTATTTTGATGACGTTTTAATCAGCCCTCAGGATGAACGTCAACTAGGGGACAGAGTGAGGAACGTCCTTTCCAGATTTAGGGAAGCGGGACTTAAATTAAAGAAAAATAAGTGCATGATCGCTGTCCCCTCCATCGAATTTTTGGGGTACAGGGTGGATGGCACAGGTATCCACCGAAAGCAAAGTGAGAGCTATCAAAAACGCACCAGCCCCCAAAACCAAAGCGGAGCTCCAAGCCTTCCTTGGACTGCTCAATTTCTGTTCTGTGTTTTTAAAGGATAAGGCTACAGTCACAGGTCCCCTACACAAACTCTTAGGGGAAAATGTACCATGGGTTTGGGGAAAAGCACAGGCAGCCGCTTTTGAGGCTGTAAAGAGACTTCTATCTGAAGACAGTTTCCTAATCCAATACAACGCAGCGCTACCGCTTGTATTGGTTTGTGACGCCTCCCCTGTAGGAGTTGGTGCCGTCCTAGGCCATAGACTACCAAACGGCCTAGAGATGCCCATTGCGTTTTACTCTCGCACCCTGTCAAGCGCAGAGCGGAACTATAGTCAGTTGGACAGAGAGGCTCTGGCTGCAATTGCGGGGGTTAAAAAGTTCCATGAATACCTCTATGGCCGTCAATTCGAACTTGTGACTGACCACCGGCCCTTGCTGGGACTTTTGGCCGGTGACAAGCCCACCCCGCTGCCCTGTCCCCACGATTGACCAGGTGGGTCATTTTCCTATCGGCCTATTCATACCAGCTTGTCCATCGACCCGGACGGACCTTGGGCCACGCGGACGCCCTCAGCCGCTGCCTCCCCGATCTGCTGGTCAACCCCACACCGGAGACCCCTGTTCTGCTGATCGACGCTATGACTTTGGGACCTATCTCCTCTTGTGAGGTGGCGAAAGCCTCTGCTAGGGACCCTGTAAATCATACTGTGATGGGTTGGGTCCTTAAGGGGTGGCCGGTCAAGGCGGTCGGTGGGGAGTACCAGGGTTATGTTAACAAACATAACGAATTATTTATGCAAGGGGGTTGCTTGTTGTGGGGTGATAGGGTGGTAATACCAACAAAACTGAGAACGAGGGTCTTGGAGTTACTGCACGAGGGGCACCCAGGGATTGTCCGAATGAAAAGTTTAGCCCGCAGTTACGTTTGGTGGCCCAACATGGACCAAGTCATATCCGAGTGGGTGGGGAAATGCAGACCCTGTCAGGAGTCTCACCCCGATCTCCCGATAGCGCCCATCCGAGAGTGGGAGAAACCAAAAGGGCCATGGGGGAGGATCCATATTGACTTTGCCGGCCCCTTCCACGGGCAAACATTTTTAATTGTAGTCGATGCCTTTTCGAAATGGCTCGAAATAATACTCATGCCCTCAACCACAGCCGAAGCAGTCATCAAAGTCCTTCGCAAACTATTTGCCACCCATGGCCTACCGGATACTCTGGTATCTGACAACGGCCCTCAATTCACAGCAACTCTGTTTGAGGGCTACCTGGCCGGACTGGGCATCCGTCATGCCCTATCAGCCCCGTTCCATCCGGCTTCTAATGGCTTGGCTGAACGCTTCGTAAGAACGGCCAAAGAAGCATTGTCCAGGCTAGATAACGGGGACTGGCAGGCCAGGATAGACCAATTTCTAGCCGTCCAGCATGCCACACCATGCATGGCCACAGGGAGAAGCCCAGCCGAACTCCTCATGGGCAGGAAGCTTCGGTGCGTGTTAGACAGGCTTCACCCCAATTACACACATGAGAGTTTTAAGGGAGAGACCACCGGACAAAGGCAGTTCCAGGTTGGGTCCCTGGTGTTCGCTCGCAATTATGCTAGCGGACCTCTATGGGTTGCAGGAACCATAGTGGGCATAATGGGCCCAAAATCATACACAGTGGACGTGGGAGTAGACAGACTCTGGAAACGCCATATAGACCAACTTAGGAAAAGAATAGTCAGCGAGGCAAACATCAATTTAGACATCTCCGAACCTAACTACAACAACTTTCCCAAAACAGCTAACTCAAGCCCGGGTTCGAGAGAATACTTAGCTGACAAGCCCTGGTTCCAGCGCTGCCCCAGCGAGTCGCCACTCCCAGTCGGGGATAACCACGCCCCGGACAAAATCCAGGAGGTTCCATTGGCGGAGCCGGGAGAGACAGAAAGTCCCTCTGACCAGCTCGACGCCCCACCAAACACTGAACTGCGCAGGTCAACTAGAACGAGACCTCGGCCAGGGCACCTGCGACATTTTGTGTGTACTTATGTAAATATTTGAATGTTAGTGCCTTCTGGGAAGGGAGGGGTGTTATGTATTGATACTTTTCAGCGGGAGTTTCAAAATTGCCTAAGTTTCTGATTGGTTGACAGCCTTCCGGAATTGTATATAAGGAGGGCTGCAGCCCTGAGTTTTTGCTGAAGTCTCACTGTATATTAAAGAGCTGTTGTCACTTGCCTGCTTGTGCCTCTTGTTATTCCCGAACCACTTCATGGACTTTCCAGAAATGTCTTGTCTTGATAGCCATTTGTTGAAGTCAGCTTTGGAAAAGTGATTGGTGGCAGCACCAAAGCCTATACATAATCATAATCAGGTGGTCCTGGGAATTCCTGATGAGTGAAGGATGCAGAAGTTTCTGTTTATCATCTGCAGCAGAGGCAGATTTTTGTTTGTTTGCAGAGAAAGACAATCTGGTCTGCTGACAGCAGTTACTAAAAGGAGATAAGCTGAATAGCAGGTTTTGTTGTTAGCAAATTGGGTTGAAACTACAGTAGCCTTTGGCAATGAAAAGAAACTGACTTTTTCTGCTTAGAATGAATAATTTTTCAAGCAAAACAAAACAAGAAGAAAATAAAGTATTAAAAATGCCAGGGCAGCAAAATGAGTAAAGAATCTATGGCTATAAATACTGTATGTGTAATCAACTAATTTGTGATTTTATTTTGTTCTGCATATGAATTTCTTCTCCAGGGAATATCATTGAACAAAAGCTATGTTCAATGAAGTAGTTGTTCAAAACATTATCTATTAATTGCATAAAACACACATATTAAACACCTACAAAAATCCAGGTAATAAAATCTGCAAATGGGGATACTTGTAGCCACTATTTAGTGGAAATATTCTACCCATATTTGTGTTGAATCAGTACTTTGTGGATGAATGCATTGTTTGGACATCTGGAGATCTGATCAAAATCACTTATCTAACTTTTTGAACAAATGCTGTTTGTTTATGATGATGATGATATTCAAATGTTGGTGCCACATGTCAAAAATACATTAATAAAGGATATTTGTTGGCTGGCCTTTCTCTCCTATCTCTCTCCTATCTACCAACTGGCTAAGGACCAGAATAGTGTAGTTGTGATACTAGTTCTTTTTAAATTCATCCCTTTTTTTAAACCTTTTCCTACATCTATTGGGTCTTCAAGAGCACAGTCAATTTAAATTGCTGATGCTGACCTATCTCCATTAATAGTTATTTGTTTACTGATGTTAAGTAATTGTTATTTGAATAATAACATGATTACAATTCATGTTTCTGTGTGTTTATTTTGATGGTACAATCAAGGTAAATTAATTTTTCTCATGTTAAAATGGTCACCTCATGTTTTGGGGTTTTTTCCCCCATCTAGGCCCTAATCTCTGTCATTAGGTGGCCCTAAATTATGGGGATATGATATTTTTAGGTTTTAAAAGGTCCCTGAAGGTGATTCCTTTTGCAGAACTTCTGTGAAGCTAATAAAATGATCACGGAGTTTCTTCTTGTCAGGTGAAGGATGTAGACACATGCTTTTTAGTACTGTAATAGCAGAAGAGGTTTATTTGTTCCTGTCATTGTTTCAAAGATTTATCTAATTGTGATTTCCTTCTTGCTCAATTACTGCTAACTTGCCTTTTAGTCTGGGCTTTAATGCAATTGTAAATTTTTTTTAAAAATTAGCTTTATGTATCTTGGATAGGGAAGTATTTCAATAAGTACATTAATTATTAAAAGATAACACTGTTTTTCTCAGTCTTTAATAGTTTAGTAATGCTAACTTTATTTTGATAGTGGGTTTCATTTCTTTTCCACTTTGCAAAACATAAAATTGTTTTCACTTTATTTTTTAACAAGAATTAAATTTAATTCTAAGTAAATCAGTGGTGGGTTGTCTCCGGTTCAGACCAGTTCTATAGAACCGGTAGTAAAATCGGCAGGAGGCTCCACCCACTGACCCCAACATTATCAGGAAGCTTCTGCGCATGCGCAGAAGTGCAAGTGAAGCAAGCACACACGGCCCTGTTGCAAACTGGTAGTAAAGGTAAGTAGAACCCACCCCTGAAGCAAATGTTTAAAAACGGGTAGTGGATCCAGGCTACAGTATAATACCTGAATATTATTTCTAATATTAAGTTTTGTATACATAATAGAAACTTTTGTTTATATAAAATGTGATGTTAAAATATTTTCCATCTGATGCCTAATCTAACCTCTATATTTCAACTTCTTAATTGCAACATATACCTGTGCTTATTAATATTTTATATAACTTTCATTCTTCTGGTTAGGAAAGAAAGCTCTTTCATAAACTGCTTTGATATTCATGTCTTTCATACCAAATGCAGTTTCAACTTTATTTCTACTTTGGGCATCAAATCTGTCAAAAAAATGAAGCTTTGATCACAGTTCTTTTTTTCTTTGTTTTATACTTAAAATGATTTTGGTTTGTATGTTTGTTACCTGAAAGAATTTTTCATATTCTCTGCTTCTTACCTATTTCATTAGATACAATGAACAGAAATGCTTTAAATTTGCATTTACAAAAATATTAGTTCATTTTAGCATCCATTCATTCCAGGTTGATTTACAATTGGCCTTGTGTCATATGATATGATATGATCACTCATTGTAATAAAATAATGAACATGTGAAATCTTGCAAAGAGAACTCTGCAAGATTTTATATGTTAATTATTTCATTACAATAAATAATCACATCATATCCTATACACAAGATGATATCAATGAACATAAAAGAATCTCAGATCCAAAATCACAAACCAATGGCCTCTGATCTATCAAATAAGAGCAATACATTTTTTTTCTCTGATTCTATGGGCCAAGAACAATATTTGGCTATCTTGTCTGAATTTTTAAACAAGAATGGGATTTGACATACATCTGGATCAGGGGTGGGTTCTACTTACGTTTACTACCGGTTTGCAACGGGGCCGCGCATGCATGCTCGCTTTGCTCGCTCGCTCTTCTGCGCATGCACAGGAAGCATTCTGATGACATCGGGGTCGGTGGGTGGAGCCTCCCACCGGTTTTACTACCGGTTCTACAGAATCATTGCGAACCGGGAAAACCCACCACTGATCTAGATAATAGCAAAGTGAGAGTGCCATGTATGTGTATAAAATAGCCCACTTATCCACATTCAAATTATCTAGATTTGCAAGGGCCACCTTTCATTTAATACAGAATTTTTGTTTTGCTTGCAGAGCACATTGCAGTTTGCCAATCTCAAGACCTTTCCCTAACTTTGAATTGATGTATGTAATAATCTACTGGTTTCAGAGTTCAGCTGATTCTATTCAAATTACATGATTTAGCTTATCAGAGGCTGAAATATACAATTGGATATTATCAGCATACTGATACTGATTCTGGCACTTTGTAACCTATAGCCAAGAGTGCTCCCAGAAAGATGTTATATGATTGAAGTCAAACCTTCAGAAGGCAGATCCAAAGAGAATTGAGCCCCTTAGATTTTGCTTGTATATATTGATATAAGAGGAGTTGAGTTCAAGGACTGTAACTTCAACTGTAGCTAATTTTAAAGATTCAGATTCTCATCTCTAGCCTCAGAAGTCCAACCTCAAATTGTAGTATAAGAGGGGTTCTCAAACTATGGCAGACTGGATATGGCCCACCAAAGCCATTAATTCAGTCCATATGGGACCATGAGGTTGTCCCACCCACATCACCCTGCCCACCCGCCAGCTCCCACCCTTCGGCTGAGTGCAGGATTTATCTTCACGAGTCCTGTGGGCTGGAACTGGAAGGTAAGGCCAATGGTTTTGGCTGGCAGAGTGCTTCTGGAGGTGGGGAAGGCCAAACACAGGTCAAGCGGAGGCCTTGGGAGGTTCCCACATGCCCCATTTTTTGCTTCCCCCCACCCCCAGTAGCACGCTGCTGGTCAAAAATGGGGCACATGGTGGTGTCCTGGGACCTCCGCGCAAGCCATTTTCGGCTTCTCTGTCTCCAAAGCACTCTGCTGGCCACCGGAGGACTGAATTGAGGAAGAGGGCTGCCCACCCACCGGCCAGACTAGTCTTCAAGTTTCAAGCAACAAGATGTATTACTTTTGGGGAACCTGTGGGATTGCCCTGCTGGCCAGGTGGTCTTCGGCGTGCTGCTCGTCAGCTTCCGGATGGCAGATTTCCAGCACCTGTTCAGGGGTTCCTTTCCTCCCCAGGGAGGGAGGGAGGGAGGGAGAGAGAGAGAGAGAGAGAGAGAGAGAGAGAGATGTTGATTGTGAGCTCCTTGGGACTGAGAAGAATTGCTGCAAAACTTGAGTTTCCTGAAGTGGACCACTAGACTTCTAAACAACTTAAAAAAAGATCTAGTAAAAAGAAAAGTCAACCAAAAGAGCAACATGCAAGCAAATAAAACACCCCCAGAAGCAAAACAAATTAAAGTTTAATTTGTGTGTATTATTTAATGGACTGCTAAATTGGCCATGCCCACCCAATCACATGCCCACCCAGCCAAGCCCACCCAGCTGCTATGGCCCCCCAACAGTCTGAGGGACTGTGAATTGGCCCCCTGTTTAAAAAGTTTGAGGACCCTGCACTATAATATTGTAAGCACAATTAGGAACTTGAAATATTGCACTTAGAAATTTTTATTTTTTAATTCCAAGAGAATAGACTGAATGTGATCCAAGTTGAGCTTCTGGTGGTGATTCGTGTTTGGGCTTTTCCCTCAAAAATGTATTCCCTAATGTAATTTGGGCTGGATTTTTTATATAGTGTCAATTAAATAAGATAAATGATTATAATTGATAACATGAGCATTTTTTTTAAAAAAAATAAAAGAACTTTAATATATATTTGTAAGAATACTGTAACTAATCTTTAAGCTTTTAAAAAAGTTATTTAAAAATAGCAGAACTGCAGTATGATATGCATTTCTTACATTTCATTTAAACATACAAAAAAACAACAACTGTGATATCTACATAAAATTGGAATTCCTGTTTCATATAACTGTACAGCACTATAGAAATGATATCATAAATAAAATAATTTCCTTCTCAGGATTAGGGTGAAAGACAGAGCTAGCAGTAACTAGGTGATTGTTATTCTCTGTGGGGTTGCTGTGATTTGTACACAGTATAGTGGCATAAAGTCACAAAAACGTGATTCTCATTGTAACATCCCTGGTGTATCAAAGACTTAACAAAACGGGAAGAAAGAGGCAAAAATGACATTAGCATAGTCTTGGGTCTCCTTGTAATAGAATATCATAATATATTTCATTGAAATGCTTTGAAGTAAAAAAAAATATTGCAATATGGAATTGAATATTACTGTAACACACTCAATTGTAAGTTTTAAATAAGGGAGGGAGGAAGGGAAGGAGAGAAAACTGAAGTTTTTAAAGTGAGCTGGAAATCCAGTTCCATAAGGGTACAGTATATCTGGCTGAATATATTAACCGAAACCATTTTAAAGTGATTTTCTTCCCACTATGGCAATAATAATCTGTAAGGAATACTTGGCCTGAAATTTTCCATTGAAATGCATTGCAATCAAAGCGAATATAATGAATGTTAAAATAAGGATTATTGGTAACTAAGATCCTTTTTTTAAAGTTGTTTATGACGTTATTTTTAAGACCTCATTGAAGTTCTGCAGCAGGTGCAGGAACAACTGAAACTGTGAAAAGTTTGTTGTGCCAGACACTTCTCTGTGAGCTAAAGATATCTGGAAAACATTCGACATAGAAACAAGGCAGAATTTATAGAGAGAGAAGCTTGAAAAAAATCCATACACAAAAAGATGCCAAGTAGGTCAGTAAATTATGCATTTGTGTGAAACGTTCTATTAATAAATTGGCTTAAGTACTTATTGAAAGGACGTCTGTCACATTAGAAATGATAAAAGTCTATGGACTGCCATATTGCTTCCAATATCAGCTGCTGGGTTGCAAGGATTTCTACTATCTCTACTGCATGAGGAAGAAGCAGTGTAACCCAGAAATGCCCAAATGGGTTGTCCACTATTTCATACGTAGAGCATCAAAATCTATCAGATTAGCCTATGCATCTGGCTAATGTCTCCTAATTTATATTCACGTAAGCTTCTTCAAATAATTATTTTTTACTTTGTCAAATCTCTAAAATTAATATAAACTAACTTTGATACAGTTGTGTCAGCCTCATCTCTTGGTGACTTAATGGGCATGGCCATGCAGTATTTTTGACAGTGGTTTATTGTTGCATTCTACCAGGATATTTTTTGACATGTGGTCTCCCATCCAGGCACTAACCAGACTTAACCATTCTTCACTTCCAAGTCCAGACAGAACCAGCCAGATAAGCAAATGTAATGTAGGAATGTGATAAAGCAAAATGGAGGTGTTAGTGGTGTTATTTAGTATAAATTTTCTTGATTTATTGTTATGTAAACTAACTGTCCTATTTTTGGGTTGCTTGTAGGTCATGGCTGTTTTTAATTTACTGATGGATGCTTTTTAGTGGGACCCACATCAGGCATATCTGGAAATGTATGCAATATTTCTGGAAATATTGCAGAAATAGTGAATGATTTAATTTGCCATGTATTATTTTGTCATAAGCATATTCCAATCTTCATTAGTGTCACCTTTCCCATCATGGCATGTAAGATATATTTTTTTAAACTGTGTGTGTATAAGTGTGTATGTGTGTAAGTATATTGCCCAATGAAGCGGGGACTTACTTTGTTTTCTGGAATCTGCTGAAAGTAAAATATTGTGCCTTCTTTTTAAAATACCTTTCAACATTTCTATATTGCTTCTAAATTTTATCCTTAATACACTACACAATTTTTGTCCACAAAAGCCATAAACCTAGGATATGGTTTCTATCAGGAACAACAACAACAAAAAAGGAAGTGAGCAGGCATCTTAAACCACCTCACACATGGTTTGAATTCAGTGGGTGGTGCTGTTTTTGGAGAGAATGGCATCCACTCTTCAGTTAGTTTTGTTTGGGATGGAAAATGCAGGGCTGCCAATTGGCTGAAAACATCTAAAGATAATGACTTTTAGTCAGAGCATAGTATAAAATAATGTAACTATGAGTGCTACTAGGGCATATGTAATACTTTTATGAAATTCATAATAAAGGAAAACAGATGGTGATATTTAAAAGGAAAATGTTAGCATTTGGACGAGTGCTAGAAACTCAGGTGACAAATGGCTGTTTTCCATATGATAACATTGTTTATATTTCTCACATTAGGAATATTAATATGCAAGCTTAGTCCATGTTTATTCTTGTTCTTTTTTTAGCCAAAGCTTCCAGGGACATTTTATTCTCATTGATAATTTTGAGAAGAAGTCAATAGTATTGCATTGGTAAAGCAGTTTTAAAACAAAAAGAATGCAATAGTAAAGTAGCTTGTGTTACACCATTACTTCAACCTTTGGACTTCCAACACCTAAGTGGAATGATAAAAAGCAAGGTTTCTAGTTATATCAGGTTTCATGCAGAAGAAGGATCCAAGCTCTAATAACTGGACGTGAGCAATAAGAGGAAATGCTTTTATAACAGGGATGGATCTGCCAATTTTCTAATTGAAAAACATCTCCAATATTTTAAAAAGTTGCAATGATAAATATTTTAAAAGTATAACTTTGAAAAAAATAGGATTAGAAAAAATGTTTTGTTTTGAAATTATGATGTCATAAGAAGTGCTGATTGTGTAAAGTTCTCTAAAATCCATAAATCTATGGTCACATGACCTCAATTGGTGAATTTTGTTTCCCAGTGGAAATACACCCATTAGATATGCTGGATTTGCTTAACGACTATAGTAATTCACTTTATGACCATTGTAAAATGATTATAAAATTGAGTCAGGTCCAGTGGTGGTCTGCTTAACAACTGCAACAACTTACAGCCAAAAGTTTGAGGTCCATTGTGGTTATAAGTCAAGGACTACCTATACTAATTAAGCAGATAATTTGTCTTTTCTGGGTTCAAAATGTAGGAAGAAGCCTTAGGTAACCACCATAAATTTAAATTTCCATCATGTGGGTCAGAATAACAATTACTTATGAGAGTTTGAGTTACCAACCTCTGGAATAATATATTTAACCACTGTAGTTTAACCAGCTTTAATATCACATCAGCATTGGTTGTAGCTAGAAGTTAGAAGCTAGAAGTTAGAACTTTGAAGAGCAGGGTTTCTTTTGCTCATGAGCTTCAATAGTAGTACCAAGGAGACAGCTGTTCCCTTGTACTACTTTCACATGGTTTCTTTGTTGTTTTCAATCATTTTTAAGGACAGAATAGTTAAAAAAGATAATCTGCCTTCTGAAGCACAAGTAGAATATCTAATTTATTGTAGGTAAACATTTGGAATGAAAGAGAAAACATAATATGTAGATGTGGTCTCATCCATGTTTCTTAACCTTTACAACATTCCAGAGCACCAGGCAACCCATACATACTCAAATGTTGTCTATAATATTTTTTTATCTTGGAATGTGCCAATCCAATCTTTCTGGAGTGACAGTCACAAACCACATTCACTTCTGAAAGATTTGCCCTCAGAAGCCCAAAAAGCTCAAAACTTTTAAAAAATCTTTACAACACCTCTAAGTACACCTTTGGGGGGAGAGGGGGAGGAAGTGTATATTAATGGTCTGCTAATTTAAGAAGCACTGGACTAAAATACTGGAATAGTGTTCACCAACTCATACCTTTCAAATGTGTCATAATCCCCAAGTATTTCCATATCCAATATAGCAATAGCACTTAGACTTATATACCACTTCATAGTGCTTTACAGCCCTTTCTAAGCGGTTTACAGAGTCAGCATATTGCCCCCAACAATCTGGGTCATCATTTTACCGACCTTCGGAAGGATGGAAGGCTTAGTCAACCTTGAGCTGGTGAGATTTGAACTGTTGAACTGCAGCTAGCAGTCAGCTGAAGTAGCCTGCAATGCTGCACTCTAACCACTGTGCCACCTCGGCTCTTATATTGAATATATTGAAAAAACATCAGTTGCTGTGCTTGTAAAGTTATTTAATCTACCCTAATCTAAATTTCAACAGAAGGAAAAACTTGTATATAAACAAAGATAGATATGTCTAACAACATAAATTACGAACGGGATTATACTTAGTGATGGTTGAGCATATGAAGAAACATAATAACACTTACAGTGACAGAATGAAGTTTCAGATAGTCTATGTCAGTGGTCCTCAAACTTTGCGGTTTGGTGGCCCAGCGGGGGGAAATGGGAACCAGGCCGCGCCAGCTATGGGCTGGCACGTACTTGTTGCGCAAGTTGAGCTGTGTGCCATGTAACTGCACACCGGCACACTGTTCACAAAAGTTGAGTTCTGTACATGTGTATGTGTGCTGGGCCACCGCTCATGCATCCCAGTTCTGAATAGGCCACAGCCTGGTAGTGTGCTACAGCTTGGAGGTTGCGGACCCTTGGTCTATGTTGAAAGATATTGTCCTTATTTTATTATTTGGATCTTAATTTAATATATGCCTTTGCTCTTAGCTGTTTTCTCTGATCATACTGCTGGTTTCATTTATGGGGTGGAATTGCAAATCTAATCAGTGAATGGCCCTTCTATGCTTTTAGATACAGAAAGCCCTTCCTAATTATATAGTCCCATAAGTAGTCATAAGAAAAGACTACTGTTTGGTTGATGAACATCCTTCTGTTCATTATTCAGTCCATTGCACATGTATCCATTTCCATGCTGAGAATATGTGATATAACTTCAACATTCTGATGCTATTCTGGGAATGTGGAGATATTATCCTCAATAAATTCCCACACTGGCTTCTGAAACACTGTGAATGATCTATCTACAATTTGACAGTAGCTTTCAGTTCAATACCAGAATAAGCCTTTGTCTTGACAGACATTATACATGACACTCTTTGCATATGTATTTATCTGTTCATAGAAAACTGTGTAATATATCACACCTCTAGGAAGCCCGGCCTGAAATGAATGAAGCTATATGATTACATTTCTGATGTATTTATACTTAAGTAGCAAGTTGCAATGTATTTATAATTAAAATTCAACTTCAATAATACTGCAGTCTCAGTATCCTAGAAACCAATTTATGTGGATTCTTTGGAAAAAATATACCAAGGAGTATGGGTTTGCATATAGGGCTTTAAATAAGATTTTAAAAACCTCACAAAGTCCACTCCATGTTTAAAACCTTTTTCTCCCTTTTCCCCCCCCCAGGTGGCTGTTCATTTGATGAACCATTTACATCATGTGGATATAGTCAGTCTGATGCTGATGATTTTAACTGGGATCAAGTGAACACATTCACAAAGCCCACAACAGATCCATGGATGCCCACAGGTAGTTTTTATTGGGAATAATATTTTTATCTGTCTTTATCATATTTATGGAGGAATATCATAAATACATTTTCTTCCTTTGGTTATATTGTTGCTTAGGAATAGTAAGAATATCTATATATCTGGAATTTAAAATGTATCCAAATTAGGAACTGTTTGCTTCCTTGCAGTAACATTAAATATATAAATTAAACATTATAGGTAATTGCTTATGTAGTCTGATCCAGGTTATAGATCTTCTAGATGCAATGTCATATCAAAAGAATATTGTACTCTACAGAAATAAGAATAATCAGAAAGAAGCCAGACCAATAAAAAAAATTCCTACTTTACATGGTGTTATAAGTTGAAAATTAAGCACTCTACTTTTTATAGATACTTAAAGATTACTGTATTTTTCGGAGTATAAGACGCACTTCCCCTTCCCCCATAAAAGAGTGTAAAAATTTGGGTGCGTCTTATACACTGAATGTAGCCCCACCCACCCGCCAGCCCCCCCCTCCCGGAAAATGGAGCACATGGAGGTGGCAATAGGCTATGGCAATCCCTACAACCTGAAACAGCTGATCTTTGGGAGGCCGATCTAATTGACAATCAGCTGCTTGTGCTAATCAGTCTGTGCTGAAGCTGAAATTGAAAAGGGCTGCTTGCTGTTTGCTGCAAGGAGGCAAATTGCTGGGAGGCAGAGCAGAGGCAGATTTTTTTTTCTTGTTTTCCTCCCCAAAAAAGGTAGGTATGTCTTATAGTCCGGAGCGTTTTATATTCTGAAAAATACGGTAATTAAAACTTCAGAACTTATTCTCCTAGACCCGTATGGTGAACCTATGGCAAGCGTGCCACAGGTGGCACACGGAGCCATATTAGTGGGCACGCCAGCTCAGCTTTGAGGCGCATGCGCGCACTGGTCAGCTGATTTTCGGGCCTTCTGGGCCCACCAGAAGTAGGGAAACAGGCTGTTTCCTGCCTCTGGAGGGCCTGGGGGCGGGGTGGGGAAGGCCCGTTTTTCTTTCTTATCTGGCTCCAGATCCTCTTTGTGTTTCTGGGAAGGGCGAAAACAGCCTTTCCCACTCCCTTGGAGGCCCTACGGAGGCTGAAAGGGCCCATTTCCCGACTCCCGGTGGGACAGGAAGTGACGTTTTTTCCTGTCCCCAGCCTCCAGAGACTCCTAGAGAGGCTCCTAGAGACACCTAGAGAGGTTCTGGTGGCTGGGGACAGAGAGGATCTGGAACCAGGTAAGAAAGAAAAACGGGCCTACCAGGCCATCATGTGCCAGGAGCGGGGGGGGGGAGGGGGTTGCGCACGCATGCACGTGGGCACGTGCATGCGCAACCCTCCCCCACCCCCCCCTCTCCTGGCACGCGATGGCAAAAAGGTTAGCCATCACTGTCCTAGACGATATTTACAATTCTGTGGGAACATTTGTGAATAATCACAATTCAGTATAACGTCTTGTGTAATACGTATTTTTTCTGTAGTTGTTTCCTAGATTTGGTGTTGTATAATCTATTACACAATTAATCTGTAGACTGCAATCAGCCAATTCAAACTGTATTGTTAAATTCCTACAGAATTCTGAGGATCTTCTATTTGTAATCAAGCCTTTCTACAATCTAACATTTTTGGGATTTCACCAACATTATCTTCAGAATTTTCAGTTAGTTGAAGGCTTGATACATGAGACAAAAACTTCACAGTATAGAAGGCTTCATAATTTTACTTCTTTTTTGACTAATGAATATTTCTGAATTTAATAATGTATTTATATAATGTTGTATATAAGAAGGTAAACAAGTCTGACACCTACTAAACAAAGTAAAAACAACAGATGTGAATCTGTGGTTTGTCTTTCAGTGTACTCCTTACAAAGATTGGTTGCTTCAATTATAGTGTTACCTTATGGGTGAGATGAGTGGCATATAAATTTAAATAAATAAGCTTAATTTAAATCAATTAAATTGCTAGAGGTTTAATCAATATTGCAAGCTATCAGTTAAAGATATTAGCTCAACTAAGGCACAAAGTTATAGACTAGAGTAAAATATGTAGAATACGTTAAGTTACCTTAAAGCAGCTTTTAAGAATGACACATTTTATTATTTAGCTATATTATATATGTATGTATGTATGTATGTATGTATGTATGTATGTATGTATGTATGTATGTATGTATTTCTCTTTAGCCAGGTTCTTCCTACGTAAACCAAAATTTTTATGCAGCCCTAGTTCAGTGAAATCACAATCCACTAGTTTCTAGGCTTTTTTCTGGCAGCCAGCAAGCACTCTACTGCCCATTGGGAGACTAAGGAGATTACACACACACACACACACACACACACACACAATATAATATATATAATTTATAATATAATATAGTATAATATAATATAATATAACATAATATATATAATTTAGTCTCTACTAAAGCCATACAACTCAACCAATAAAAGCAATTAAAATCATATTAGTCAGTGGAAAAGAATTCAAAAATATGAATTTGTTAGATCTCCTTATTACAGATATGAACATTACAATCTATACATCTACAGTAAAGTAAGAGATAATGTATAATGCCAGAAGTAAAAAAAAGTCATAACAAATAATATAGTGTTACCTAGTGGTTTGAAGAAATTAAATCATAACATTTCAACATCCCTCTTCATATTGCAGTCATTTTTCTGTATCTTTGGAAGTTGCAATAGTATTTTTCAAATTTAAAATAATTGAAAATGTCACAAACAATCTTTGGCACTCCTTGATGAACAAAGCTCAGGAAAATAAAATATACAAATTCCATAGTTGATGTACACTTTCATTATGAGCAATCAGAATGGATCAAGTATTACATAAATAATACAATATTATTGGCATAGATGGATTTTTCCTTTCTATCCCAGTCATTGCAGCCTCCACATAGAGGTTTTGGTTTGGTGTCAAAAAAAAAGTCAAAAAGTGGGAATGCTTGGGTTGAATAATAATTTTTGAAGGCCCTGAAGACTTGGTTTTGCCAGAGGGCCTGGGGAACCCAGAGTGGATTGGAGCCCATCAAATGGCTTATTTGACTGTGTGTCAAATAAGGGGATGCGGGGGTGGATAGGTTATTTTTTCCCTATACTGTGTTTTTATTGTTTGTAAGCCTCCTAGAGTCACTATGAGTGAGTAAGTAGCTATATAAATTTTCTAAATAAATAAATAAAATAAAAATAAATTATTTGTTCTTGTTTAGTTATTGTACTCTTTCCAATTCTTTGTCACTCAGTGGTGACAAAGAACAAAGGAGGACTTTCTGCTTTGACTTCTTATAAACTGATTCTTGTGGCATCAATGGTACATAGATACTTTATCCTTTATCAGCCTCTTTTTCAATTATCTTTGATTTTTACAAGCATCATTATATTTTTGCATTAACTTTGTATATCTAAAATAGTTAAGCTTCTTTAATTATGATTGATTTTATGCATTCATTTATTTATGTATTTATTCAGTTTTGGCACAGTTAACTCCATACCGAGTCTGGATAGCACAAAGTCTGACAAAACAAGATAAAAACATTAATATGCAGTAAATGCTGAACACGATGGGAAATCCTGCCAAACAACCACAACAAAAGACATAGAAAAACCAAAACTAATAAGAGGTTCCATCTGCCCTTTCATTTTATTTTACTTCATCTAGTACACAGTGATTCCTTCATTTGTGTATTTGGGCCATCTTTTCTTTATATTTTCTTTTTCTAGTATCAAACTGGAAACAGACTTTTGTATGACGTTTCCTTTCTGTATTTTTTAAAAATTAACTCCATCTTTCCCATTCAGTTGTTACCTTTCATTTATTATTATTTTCACCTCTTGTGCCAAACTCCTGTTTGTTCTCCTGCTTGCTCCAGAGTAAGCTCACTTTATGGGAACTAGGTTCCTAGGTCTTCCTCAGTTCTCTCAATAGGAAGAAATACTCCTAACATACACAGTGAGCAAAGAGCAGCAATTGGAAATTTCTCAGTATCCTTTCCCCTTCCTAAACTTTTATCTTTTCTCAGTTAAATTTCCCCACCAAACTCCTATTTCCTCACTCAATGAGTGAGGATGGATGCATCCCGTGATTTTTTGTGTAGTCTTAGTGGTTCTTAGCTTCAAAATTCTATTTTGCCCAGTGATGTATAAGAGCATCATTGCCATAAATGAGTTCTGACAATTACCTGAAAAAGATATATTATGCCTTCCTCCAGAAGAAAAAGTGGGTCTTATCTATATAAAGCGTCAGTTTCTGGAAATTCTGAAACCAAAAATTGGTGAACTAGAGGTCAGAGTATCATTTATATACCTCATTTGTCAAGAGTAGTGCAAATACTTCTTGAGCAAGGGAGGGCATTTTACAACTTCATCAAAGATGATAATAAAGTAGTTGTCAGCACATCACTGTCAGAAGCAAACTAGCATAAAGCAGACTTTTCTCTAGATCCTGGCAACCAACTCTAGCCTCCAAAGAAGTTTCCACAAAAACCCTCCACAGATGAAGTTTGTTTCCTAATCCATGTAGAAAATACCCATTACCAGTGATCAAGAAGAAAATGAAATAAAAGTAGCTCCGTCTTGAGAAGCATAGAAGCTCCCACTTGTCATCCACATCTCATTTTGGCATGTACACTGTACCCCAAATTCCCAAATCCAAGATATGACAGAAAGATTGAAGACTGGCTGATTAAGACCTTTCCTGCTCATCCATATAAGCACCAATGATACTACAAGGCATGATCTCCATGCCTCCAAGTGATTTCATGGCTTTAAGAAGGAGGGTGAAGGAGTTCGGATTATGTTTTAGTAATGCTTCCAATGGAAGGCAAAAATCCAGCAAGACAAATAAATTTTAGAATGAATTTCTGGGTGCATCATTGGTACAAATGATAGAGATTTGGATTTTTGAACAGTGGTTCAAGCTTCAGGGAAGGGATGCTGTTTGAAAAGATGGAATTCATCTCACTAAGGAGAGAAAATACATTTCTGGATGATGACTAATTAACCTGCTTAGGAAGCATTACACTAGAATACAAGAAAGGGAGTTGGTGAGTAATAAATTGGCAAGTAATAAACAGCATATAGCAGCAAGTGAAATGTTTGGGAAATTACCAGTTTAGCAAAGATCCAAAAGAAATATAATACATGGATAAATGAAATGGGAAACCAAATGCGAGGAGTTTAGTCTGTTAACTTAAATGTCTCTACTCTCATGAACAATGAATGGGTAACAAGAGCCAGTTATGTAGAGTGATTAAGGTACCAAGTTAGAAACTAGGAAAGTATGTCTCTAGAACTATCATAGGCATAAAATCTTTGTCACTTTGCACCAGTCACATCCTCGGCCTTGGGAAGAAGGTAGTTGCCAGGAGTCAACACGGACTCCAATGAAGACTAATGCAGAGCACTATGATGAGCTGATGGCCTGCTGATTAGCAGGAAAAAGTTATGAGGAAAATAGTGGCTGGATGCTTTGACTGGATAACAAAACCTCTCTGGAAGAAGGAGAGATTGTGGAGATTACCTACATGACTCTGGACAGTTTCTCCTTGTCAGTAGATTGTGTTGACTCCTGGCAACTATCTTCTCCCCAAGGCTGAGGATATTGAATTTGGTACTGAACATGTTTTGAAGCAAAAACCTTGTCCTGGTACTCATCTTTCTCCCAGTATTTGACACAAGGTGAACTTGCTGGAATCCGCTGCCTCGTGACTTGCTACTCCTTCGGACTGAAATAAAGGGTCAAATGATAAGTCACATGGTTTGTTCAGTACTTATCATTTTTAGTACTCTTCACGCCTCCCAGAATGAAATACCGACAAGTAACATGGTACCATTCTACTTGATGTAAGGTGGGTGCACAGCAGAGTAGATTTTGTGGGTGATGCTCCTCTGGAGGTTTCAAGAAGACTAGACATTTCAGCTCTGGAGGATGGCTTAATTAGTTTTTCTGCAATTCTCAGGCAGTTCCTCTCAATTATTTTATCTTCATCTATATATCTATAATTTTGATTATGAAGTTTGATTATAATAGTAAAACTTACTACAAATTAAACTTAAAGAAAAATAGAAAGAGTAAAAGGTCAAAGGAAAAATAAAGAGAAAAGTAAGAGTATAATAAAGAACTGATTTTAAATCTTAATTACAACAAATATCACCAGGCTCAAGGTTGACTCAGCCTTCCATCCTTTCTAAGGTAGTAATTCTTCATCCTCTAAAGTTACAAACATTTATCTCTTTATCCCACATCCCATCTATTACCTATTAAACATTATCCTTTCAGTCTTGGTATAAGGAGAACTCCATAAAGGGAACAGCCTGAAAAAACAACTTATTTTGTTTTACTTTGATCAAATAAACTAATTTTATGTCCCTTCCTTTTACCTCAAACAATCTTAATCCTTAATTAATTCTAATATCATAGAATTTGATTTCTCTTTATTTCTTCTTGTCCCTTTTCAGAAAGTTTTTCATGGCTTTAACAAGCCTTTTTTGTAAATTCAATAGGAAAAAAAATATCCAGCTCATTCTCTTGGTTTGTCATTTGCATTTTCCTTTTAAGATCTAAAACTTCAGCCAGTTTATTTTAGTGATCCAGTGAAACATTCTTTTCTAAATTATTCTCTTGCCCTGTCCATTGTAAATCCAATTTCAATACCATCTTCATCTTGTCAAATAAAATTTGTTCTACAGCTGACATTTTTTCAATAAAATGTGTTGGTCATAGTTTAGTCCCGTGCTGGCGAACCTATGGCACATGTGCCACAGGTGGCACGTGGAGCCATTTCTGCGTGCATGCCAGCCATCGCCCTAGGTCAGCTCCACCACACTTGCACGCATGCCTCCCACTGGTCAGCTGATTTTCAGGTCTCTGCCGTGCATGCGGGAGACTTGCGCGTATGCCCATGCCAGCCCTCCCCTTCCAGGACTCTCCACGCGTCCGTTTTGGATGCCTGGTAAGTACAGGGCTCACATGGAGGCTCTGGAAGGGCGAAAAATGGGTCTACTGGAAGTCCGGAAACGGGTTGTTTCTGGCCTCAGGAGGGCCTCTGGAGGGCTGGGAGAGGCTGTTTTTGCCCTCCTGGAGGCTCCAGGAAAGCCTCCAGAGCCTGGGGAGAGTGAAAAATGGGCTACCGGAAGTCCGGAAACAGGACATTTCTAGCCTCTGGAGGCTTCAGGCCTGCTAGGCCCAAAACAGGGCGCAGGGGTGGGTTACACGTGAATACACGGGGGGTGGGGTGGGTCGCATTTGCCCGCGCAGGGGGCGGTGCGTGCATGGGGGTATTGCATTATGGGTGTGGGCACACGTGCTATTGCACATGCACGCTTTTGGCACCCGAGGAAAAAAAGGTTAGCCGTCATTGTTTAGACATAGACAGAGACATCATTACTGGCATTGTGGATATTGTGGTTTGTATTTTCTGATTTCATTTTTTTTAAAAAATTGTTTGGTATTTTTATTGTCATAATAGTTTACATCATCGTACATATATTTGTGTATCCATCTAAACACAAACAGATCTACATCACCCTGAATGTTATTGCAGATTGGAACTCGGTAGTAATAAACAGAACATTTTAGCATTATATTTAGACCTATTTCCACTTTTAGCCCTATCCAACTGATTTCTATAAATATATTAACTGAATTCAGTAGTTCCTTAAAAAAAAAAGCAAAATGAAAGGAATTTGTAATGACATTCCAATTTTATACAATGCGATATGCCTTAGTGAGTGAATTAATGACTATTTATGTTTCACATTCAATTAAGCATATTGCAGAAGTGAAAACATAACTTTATTCCCACTTCTAAATGTTGTAGTGATCAGTCCTTTTATTCATTTAATTTAGTTTAATTTTGGTAGAATATTTTACTATAGAGTGTGATTGTCAGGTATAAGAAACCAGGAACCAGGGTTGTTCAAATGAGTAAAAGTTTATTCCATGCTAGCTCTCTACTGGAATCTGAACTAATCCTAATGGTAAGGCAAATTGGCAGGAGGTAAGAATCAACGGAATTCAAGAAGGGCTGGACTTGGATCTCTTGTGGGTGTGAAGGGACTCCAAATTCATGACGTACTTGACCTTTCTCTCAGTCTCCACCTGGACATCTCCTTCAGTGATCCCTATTCAATTTTCCTCATTAGGCATGATGACATACAATGATATTTAGAGCTAACTGATGCCAATGGTTACATTTTTTGGAATGTTGTGAACCAGGTGAAATCAACGCTGAGCCATTGTGTCTAGCTCATCAGTCATTTGTTTGCGGCTAGTGATACAGGGGCAGCAGGGTGGCAGAGGTAGTTTCCAAGCATTTGTTACCCACTCACTGTACATCATAAGATAATAATTCTTACGCCTGTCATACATCCATTTTTTTTCTTTAGGTTTTCCATCTACTTTCCATTTTAGGTTTTGTTGCTATGTCAGTAGTGGTTGCAGTCTGGCCAGTGGCAAATTGCATTGAGCAATGTCTTTCTTAGGTATCTTAGAGTCTGCATTGGCTCCATCTTTGACTTGTTCTTATTTTATCTGTTTGGAAATCCCTTGCAACAGGCAATTATTTTGGTTGCACCTTGTTACCAGATCCCAGTGAAGCTTTTCCTATCTACCCTGCTATCCCCAGCCCTTCAAAAAAAGTTCACAGAACATCTCATGCCCTCAGTGGCAGCATAAATTTTACTTAATACATTTTGCAGTGTCAAATAAGGATGTCAATATCACATCTATCCCCGATTACTGGGATTTCAGGGAGTTCCTTTTAGTTTTGAAATTTCATACATTGTCTTTTGTAATCATTTTCTCTTTTCTATGAAAGAAACAATAATTTGCATTACAGGCCTTATGTCATCTTCCATATTTCCCACTCATTGTCACTGTATATTGTTTCTTTATACTAGGGCACAAGTTTACCAATTTCAAATACTTTGTGTAAGATTAGCTACATGAACACATACACATCCATTTATTTAGTTATGTATTTTATAGAGCCACCCATGTCATGAGCAAATGATTGTGGATGGCATATAACAAAATATATTTATTTATTAAATGTGTATTAATTATAATAGTATATTTGAGACTCTTATTTAGATGATTGTAATTGTACGATTTCATGGTGCCATCTCTTGTGCGATCTGGATTATAATCCTGAATAAGAGAGTAACCTTAGAGTAGTCTTAATCAGCAATTTCATGTCCACTGGTGATAAATCTCCATCACTGCATATCTCATACTATAGTTGCTTAGGCATATGGCATTGAGCAGAATAGTATTGGCCTTTATGAAGTTGTAGAAATGATTGTACTTTCACTCCTTTCTAAATCTGTGGGTATTCAACAGATAACAGATAACTTTTCAATGCATGTCAAAACATCCATGGTTGGCTCCTTTAGAAATCAGTTCAGGAGAATCCATCAGCAGTCATTATGTCCTTTTTGATAGTAGTATTACATTTATTCTACTAATGGGCCAAGTATGAGTTGACATAATCATTGTTATGTGCTTCCAATGTGGGTAATCAGGAATATAAAATTAATCCAATAAACCAGGATTAAAATCCGATTAAGGTAAAAATATTAAATAATGAGATGAACTTGAAACAGACTTGCCTGTGATCTTGAAGATAAAACATATTGGCAGTTGGCTTCCTTCATAATTAGTGAAATTGCAGTGACTTTTTGTAGCACTGGATATACAGTGATCTCCTAAACTATGTTCAAGATTGCATATTATTTTTTCTCTCTGTTTTAACTTTTTTATATTTCTATTGTAATTATTTATTCATAGTTGTTTTGTTATCAGCTGTGACTTTATAAAGCACATTGAAACCATATTTTCCCTTCCTAGAGTGGGAGGTGCAAGTTACAGAAAAATATAACCCTTTTGTAAAAAAATGAGGATATAAAAATAATAGGAGTAATTACTTATTCTCCAAAGAAGATGTGCTCTGTTTCTAATTTGACTGCAGTTATTAATGATCAGAATGTGGGCTGAGATGTCAGCATTATTCAAATGTCATTAAAAGTTAAAAAAAAAAAAGCCTGATCAGTGGCTTTCTTTTTTTCAGCTTCTTGTTCCTCAAACTTACTCATTTTAAAATATGGATTCTATTGTTGCTTGGTGGTGGTGGTGGTATTTTGAAAGCTTCTTAGACTTTTAAGCTCATTTACTCTCATAATACAACTTGAATGAAAAATCTTAGATGTAAAATATAGAAACTTCTCTTTCTGAATGGGGTTATATTTTCTAGTTATAATTATAAGCAATTATAATTGCTTCTGGGTGCAATTCAAGGCGCTGGTTGTTATCTTTAGAGGCCTTCATGGCTTGGGACCAGGTTATCTGAGAGACTGTCTCTTGCTGGTCATATATACCTGACCCATCAGAGCGGGAAGGCAGGGAATGTTGCGGGTCCCATCCCCAAGAGAGATACACCTGGTGGGACCTAGAAGAAGGGCCTTCTATGTGGTGGCTCCCTCTCTCTGGAACATCATTCCCCCAGAGATTAGAATGGTGCCCACTCTAATACTCTTCCAGAAGGTGCTGAAGACCTGGTTCTGCCAGCAGGCCTGGGGAACCCAGAGCGGGATGGAGCCCATTAAATGGCTTGTGTGATCTGCTGTTGCCAGGGTGGTGGGTGGGACATGGATGGTGATTTTGTTACATTGTACTATATTAATTTATTTGATTCTTTTTGTTAGTGTTTATTGTTTTAAATGTGGTTTTATATTCTGTAAGCCGCCTTGAGTCGCCATGGGCGAATAGGCGGCAATATAAATTAAATTAAATTATTAAATTAAATTAAATTAAATTAAATTAAATTTATTCTGATTATATTCTCTTTTATGAAGATATAATAAATTAGAAATTTCTGTTATGAGAGGATCAAATAATACTGCATTTTCTCTGAGCACCAAATATCACAGTATTGTCAAAGAAGGTAGATAATGTTCCAATCCATTAAGAAAGGTCATGGCTTTCTGAGAATAAAACCATTATTCTGAGGGCTCGCAAGGATTTGTTTTCTTCAACACTATGCCTGAAAGATAAGAAGACAGGATGCTACTGTATGTACGTAAAGGAAACCAAAAGTTAGTTAAGTATCCCTGGAGAGCAGAATATATTGTTAAGTTGCCTTTTGCTCCTGAAAGACATTTAATAATATTGAAGAAAACAGAAACTTAAAGGTGTTTTAGATACTACAGTGGATTCTAGTATGGTGTACTGCAATTTTGCAATGAGCTTCTGACTCTGACAACATATACAGACTAGGATTTTCAGGTAAATTTCTGATAGTTCACATGGACAAAGGCAATTCATTCCACATAATTTGAATATAAAATATTAAGAATCTGCTCCATGTAGGACCAAGTGCTTTATAACCAGAAAGAAAGATATTCTAATTGTATTTCCTCCCATAGGAAATATATAATGATTTTTATGATGATCAGTGTGAAAAAGTAATTTTCTTGAAAGTGAGCGATTCTAATAAATTTATGAAGAACTTGTCCACTGATCAGACCAAATTTATAGTCTTTCACTTTTAATAATTTATCTATTTAAATGTTGAATAATAAATAGCTTTTGTTGGATTATTTATTTATTTATTTATTTATTTTTATTTTATTTTTCAGATTTCTATACCGCCATTCTCCTTTCGGACTCAGGGCGGTGAACAGCCAAAATAAAACATTCGTACACAAAAGTTAAAATAGATTTAAAATAATTAAATAAAGTTTGGCCCATAATTTAAAACATTTCAATTAAAATCAATATCAAATTTTAAAACCAACCATAAAATCAGGACAGCCCAGCTAACTGAAAAAAATAGGTTTTAAGGGCCCGACGAAAAGTCTGGAGGTCTGGGATCACTCGTATCTCTGTGGGTAGATTGTTCCAGAGGGTAGATGCCACCACAGAGAAGGGTCTCCCCCTGGGGGTCGCCAGCCGACATTGTCTGGCCGACGGCACCCTGAGAAGGCCCTCTCTGTAGGAGTGACCTGGCCGGATTATGGTTGGACTGGGCACATACATTGGGGAAAACCAACATTATATGGAAATTATGATAAAAACCAGGGAGAAGTCCTAAACCAATTAAATAATTCTGTCTCAGAAACTTGGTTGGTAACTGATTAGTTAGGATAAAGCAGACTTAAGTGACAGAGACAACCTTGAATCCACGGGGGTGGGGTGGGGAGGGAGGGTAGAATGATTAAAAAGAATTTCGCTAGAAAAAGTGGGAAGAATAGATTAGGGAGGTTCAGAATAGATCCATTCCAGGATTCTTTGGGAAAGTATAAAGAGGAGGTAGATAAATGTTTCATTTATTTCTAAATTGTACATGATATTTTTCTCATTGTTTAAAAAGCTTACTTAATTTACAACAGATCAGGGCCCTTTGTAAAGGGGCTCGTTTGTTGTGCTTTCAAGATTGTCTATGTGGCAAGATCAAATTACTATAAATAATAATAGCTAGACTAAGAAAAAATGTGCATTGTTTAGATTCTAATACATACCTACAAAACTTGTCCTTTTGGACTGCATATTCAAACCAGTCACATTCTTTCAAAGATGTTTGAAATTTGTAACACTGTACATTTAATGAATTTTCATAATAGTTCAGGAAATATGTAAAAATGCTTAAGAAAGACATTTTGCCATACTGTGCAATTTTGTGTAAAACAATACAGATTAGGAAGAATGTTGATGAAATACATCTGAACTTTATGCAGACACTTTAAAAGTCCAAAATTAAGGAAGAAGCAAGATAAAATTAATTTAAATCAAATTTAATCTATCCCTATTATCCAGTGACCTATTTCACGAAAAAATAAGAGAAATTTAAAACGTTGGCTAGTTCGACAAGAAGTCATTTCCTCATAACTGTGAGCTATTCTATTCTGAGTAGGCATTTTATAGTGCTATAAACCATACTTCAACCAATCAGAATAAAAAAGTGTAATGCTTAATTTGTTACCAGATTTTTATTCTTGGATTCTACATCTATGCAACAGCTATTTCCTTTTTAAGTGCTTGTGAATGTGTGTGAGAGAGAAAGAGAGAGGGAGGGAGAGGGAGGGAGGGAGGGAGAGAGAGAGAGAGAGCAGGGGAGAGAGAGAGGGAGGGAGATTGATTCATTATTATTGCTGTGAATACCATTGTGTAAGCATGATAGGCTTATTGTTTATATCTGAAGGTCAAATACTGTGAATTGTTTTTGAGAGAGGTAGCTTATCTTGTAGCTATATAGAAAATTGTAGAATACTAATGTCATTGCTGATTTCATTGTCCAAACAGAAATATGAAAAGCACAATCATAGAAGGAAAAACTGATATGCCAGTGACTAGCTGATATGACTAGTCCTGAATAAAATGTTGCTACCAACTATTTCTAACAATTACCCTGCTGCTTGCTTCCAGTAATGCTACACATTAACCATGCACAGAAGGCATTAATCACTGTATAATGGTGACAATGCCATGATGACATATTCAGTTCATTCCATGCTGTCTCACATACGATCAGGACTGCTAGCTGAGAGTCCTCATTTACAGTAATGTTAATGTTGTGCTATAGCTCAATGCTGCAAAGAATGTCAGTAGACTACTTCATTCACAGGAATTGTAAAGTCTAGTAGGTGTAGCTGAACTCTTTGGTAGCAAAATCTTCAGGAATAATATACTGCATTTCTTGTAAGCTATGTTGAAAAAGTGCTTGCATGTTAACATAATGTCTGAAAAAATTGGGAATGGCTTATTTAAAAATTAGTTACAGGTACTTTATTAATTTATTTAACATAATTAAGATTTAATACAAATTGTGATAAAATCATGTTGATTTAATTGATTATGATAGATGTTAGAAACTTATTATTGCTGGGTACCATTTGGAGGCTATCAACACAGTAAAGTTGGCATAGAGAGTTTCTCTATAGTTAAGTTGTGAATATAATAAACACATCCATGTGTTTCCATTAAAATGTTCTGAAACATTTTCAGACATTAAAACTGCTATAAGAAACCATAGTATTTCAAGTTATTTGAGAGAACTTCAGTATAGGGCTTTGGATTTATCTGGTCTAAGCAATTATTTATAAATAATGGAAAAATCACTATTGCAATTCAGCTTCACTGTTTCTCTTTCCTGGTAGACCCAGGAAAACTTTAGTTATATTTTGTATTTATCACTAAATAGGTAGTATGTTTATCTTCCTTGTATCTTTGTAGATATTGATATTTTGACTGATACCATCATGATACTGAATGGTACTATCGGATACTGAACCATAGCAGGTATTCATATAGCAAAGCAGACAAAATGGCATTAACACAAAAAATTAGTCTTGAGGCTTACAAGCAAAATAATAATTAAAGCCACATCACAATATTAAAAAACAAAATAAATAACAATAGTAAAAATGTAAAAAAAATAACTGTAAAAGAACAAGATACAATTATTAGGTCTTATCCAACCATCATTCAACCAGGTTGCAGGCTTGCCATGGGATCTCCAGGATTGAGAAATCATGTTTTCAAGGCTTTCCAGAGAAATGATGTCCCTGTTCTGTCCCCGTCTCACACACGCACACAAAGAGATAGTCAAGGGTTAAATTCTGGTTCGAATCTCTCCAAGGCTCAAGGTTGACTCAGCCTTCCATCCTTTCTAAGGTAGGTGAAATGAGGACCCAGTTTGTGGGGGCAATAAGCTGACTTTGTATAAAATATACAAAAGAATGAAGGCTATTGCTTAATGCATTGTAAGCGTTAAATCTCCAGAGTCTCCGGAGAAGGGTGGCATATAAATCAAATTAAAAAAAAAAACCAAAAAAAACCTGGCAGACAACAAATTCTTTCGATAAGAGGCTTGGCAGCAACCCAGTAACTGCTTGCCAAGAACTTTAGTCATAGAGGGAGGGGTTGTTCCTCCGACAGATAAACCCAAACAAGAAACACAGTTCAAGAATTGTCAAGTCCAGTCCGTATTAAATCCAAGGCAGATAATGTTGTTTCAAAGATACAATGTGACTTGCTAGTAGTTTGTTTTGTCCGTCACAGAGTCTGAATGGCCACCTCACCCCCTTTTATCCCCTGTGGGGTGTGGTCCAGTGACTCAGCCTAATTTCTGGCACGCCTCCTCTTCTGCTGCACGCGCTTGTCTCTCCGACGCTGGCGTGGATCCAGCCAAGACTTATCTCCGTCACTGTCTGACTGCGAGGAGATACCTGGCTCCTGGCCAATCTCTTCTTCTTCAGGAGACACATGAGGCATTGCCAGAGAGGAGGGTCCTGGAGAGGGAGGCCTGGCCAACTCCTCTCCTTCATGTTCGGAGCCTTCTCCCTCCGATAACACAGGCTCAGGTAACAGAGCCACAACAGTTCCAGACAGTGGTGCTACAGGAGAAAAGGGACAGCTTCTGGGTCCTGCTAGATCAAAAGTCTTCATAGAAAGGACCCAAAGCATACCTCTTTTGCTGGATCTGGTGGGATGGATAGATATAACTAGGAAAGAGACATTTCCTCAAATAACCTGGACCGATGCCATGTAGAGCTTTAAAGGTCAAAACCTGCATCTTGAATTGCACTTGGAAGCAAACTGGCAACCAGTGTAGCTCACAGAACAAAGGCATAACATGCCATCTTAGAGGCACATATAACTGTCCTCAGAGCTACATTCTACACCATTCAGCTGTTCTTCAAGGCAGGCCCAGAGTGCTTTATAATAATTCATTCTGGAGGTGACCAGGGCAGAGAGACAGTGATTTTTTTTTAGTAGTCTAAGGATACCTATTTACCGAATAGGAAGAAGGTTGCCCCTCACCCCATCCCCCATAGTACTTGAAAACGGATAGGAATCTTCATTAACAAGCACAAAAAATATATGTGAATGGGTAGAGCTTGGGTCCTTCTTTCCCTTCTCCTGTCATCTCTGAGAGAAGTGCCTGGCCAACATGAGGCTCATCTTTTTTCAGAGGCAGCTCATGCTATTCTGCAAACGGGACATTATTGTTCCTTTAGATGCTCCTTAAAAATGGTACATCCTTAATAATACAGATCATGAAATGGGAAAACTGACTCTCCTATTGGCTGGGCATTTCTCTTAGAAACGGCAAAAAAAATCAGGAAGGAAAGTTGGATACTGCTGGGTCCTGGAGCTGGCTGAGGACCAAGCTGAGTCCTGCAAGTACCTGTTATGTTAAATTATAATCTTACATTATTTAGTTATTCAGTATTTCAATATTTTATTTTTTTGCCAATCACCATATTCTGATTGTCATTCCTTTTACTGCAAATAAAATATTATTAATCATAATTGTTATGATTGTTATTTAGCAAGCTTATGATTGTTATTTAGCAAGCTTATATGGTTCTAATAATAATAATACTACACATATTTATGTTAAGTTATTATTTAATTATTCAATATTTCAATATGTTATTTTTATGCCAATCACCATATTATTCAAGCATACTTGATAATACCATCGTTCAAATTCTGATTTCCCCTCTTGTTATTACTTCTCCTTATATAAAAATGTGTATTTCCTTAATCCCTCTCTCTCTAGTTTGCATCCCTATTCTAATTTTTAATTATGCCACTATTATATTTAAAAACATTTCCTTTCTATCCATCGTCTCTTGCTCGCTTTAAAGCTTTAATTGTTCATTTCTTAGCTTGCCTTCCATATTCCTCTCTTGGATCTTTGTCTATATCGTGACAGGTCATTTTAAACATTTCTCACTTCTCTGCCCTATTCCATTGTCTAATTTTCAAAATATCTACTCTTGCCTCTATCTCTCTTTCAAAAAAAATATTCCTGCAACTCCATTTCCTTTTTTAATTCCCTTAAAATACTCTCCCTCGTCTTATTTCATCAGTGATTGTTGTTTTTGTGGTTATCTCCTCCTTGTCATTTTATTTTATTTGTTGGTTTTTCTGTTCTGTTTTTTCATCTGCTCTTTCAATTGGCTCCTCCTCTTCCTTGATCACTCCTTGTCCTTTGTATAATGTTTTCCAGCTCTCCATCTATGCTTTGCATTTTATTCATAATTTCCTTGTAGCTTCTTGTCAAAGTATCCTTAATACTTTGAATTATTGATGTCATTTTCCCCCAAATTCCACTCCTGTCTTGCTGATGGAGCATCTTGTTTAATTTTATTTTGTTCCTCTTTGGTTCAATAATCCAAAAACCATATATTGAAATCTAAAGTCATTTCTCAAAAAGTTCAATAATCATGAAACTTTATATCCCAAAGCAGATTGACCTGTTTCTCTTGATAGTCCCAAGAATTTTTCCAGAACCTGCATAAATCCATCTAGAAATTCAGTCTTGTGTTGTAGCCTTCAGGGGTCACTTTAATAATAGTGTCTTCTTATTCTCATGTTTAAATCCCCAATAGCCAAGTATTTCCAGGATTTTGGGAATGTGTTATGCCTTCCTTTTGTCAGCAGGTGGCACTCTTAGGTCAAATTTAGTATTAACCAGTTTTATCCAATTTTAATGGTAACAATCCAAAATATAAAGATATTAGTTTTTTAAGTAAATAGTTCCAGCATTTTAAAATGCCTATCCAAAACAACGCCTGTCCAGTTTAGAAATTCAATTTCTGTATTTTTAAAGGTTTTTGCCTTTCTCCCTTTGATTCTTTTTCATTCAATTTTGAAATTCTTCTCAAAATATTAAATTGCTGCTTTTAAAAGTAGTAGTGAGCCTCTCTTTTCCTGGATATTCTTTTGGGGTTGAGTTTTAAATAAAAAGGATTCTTCTCACCCAGTTCCAGACACTGTTCATCAATTCTGCTCCAGTACAGTTCTTAAATGTTTCTTGACTGTCCCAGCTTCGAAGCAGCCATCTTTAGGCTGCCTCTTTTCCTTGCTGTGGCATAGAGGGAAAAAATGGCATAGAGGGAAAAAAGGGGTTCAGGAGGGTTGTGATCTCTTCCGCAACCTCTCAGGATGCCCCTCCTTAGCTTCACCACCCCTACAAGGTGCTTTGGCTCCTTTCGAAATCCACAAACAGGGAGAACTCAGTACAGGGAATGCTGAGAGCCCCTCCCTGCATCTGATATTGCCACGACGTCAGCCAGAGGTCCCTCTATTGTCAATCATTTTGTATTTTTTATCCATGTGATTTTCGTGGTAAAATACAAGAATGGTTTGCTGTTGCCTTCTCTTGCACAGTATAAAAAGATCCCTTTACCATTGTAACTAATTCCACTTCCAACATCTTCCTATATCACTGCTGCCCTGTGCCAGCTGCTTTAGCTGGCAGCTTGGATAACCTTCAACCCTTTATTGGATCTTCTGGGATTGTACACTTTTTGCATAGACTTTTTTTGTTCATCCCTTCCAGAAATATCCTACCCATCCCAGCTGCCATGATTAGGGAATACATCAAAATGTGAAGGATATATGGAATGTAGTAGTATAGAAAGTAAATAAATAACAGAATAACTATGTGTTTTGACAATCTGCCTAAGAAGCTTGCAAGTAACTGCTCAGTAACCAACAATATTAATGTCCAGGTTATGTTTTTTTAGGAATGGATATACATCATCTCCCACAGAAATATTTATCACTTCTTGATATGGTACTTAGCCTCCCTTGAGAGATCTAGTAAATCATGAAGGCACAGTTGAATAGGCATGCAATTATTATATTTCATTTCATATCTTATCAATATACTGTTCAATGTTGAAATTCTTCTGCCAACTCCAAGTTGTTTAATAGGCTTATCTGTAGGTTTTATTGCAAAAACAGTTGAATGAAAGTTGTTGCAGATAGAAACAATTTTATCTTCATAGAAACTTGTAGTTATATTAGTTATGCATGTGTGCATTTATACCTTGTGTGTGTGTGTGTGCGCGCGCGCATTGATAAACAAACGGTTTGAAAGAAGGATTAATCTGCACCCTTACTCCTAGGGGAAATAAAAATTAAAAGTGGAGTTGTATAGTCATTATTTCGTTTTTCTTTAATGTCTGGCTGTGGTAAGGATCTAAATAGAGGTAGTTCTTGACTTACAACAGTTTGTTTACTGATTGTTCAAAGTTACAATAACACTGAAAAAGTGATTTATGACCATTTTTCACACTTATGACCATTGCAGCATCCCTACATGATCAAAATTCAGACACTTGGCAACTGACTCATATTTATGACAGTTGCAGTGTCCTCGGGTCATGTGATCATCACTTGCAACCTATGAGGAAGCAAGGTTCACTTAACAACCGTTTTACTAACTCAACAACGGCAGTAATTCACTTAACAACTGTGTCAAGAAAGGCCATAAAATAGGGCAAAATCTACTTAACTATTTAGTTTAGCAACAGAAATTTTGGGCTCAATTGTGATTGTAAATTGAGGACTACCTATAGAGTTGGAAAGCGGCAACAATTAAAACTAGAAAACTCATTGATTGAATCTCAGGATGGCTTATCTACAGGATTTACAAATACTTCAAAAGTATAGTAAAATGTTAATACATAATATCTAACAAAGAATATGAGTCATTTATCATTATATAAATGGATAATGGATGCTATATATGATTTTTACAGCTCCATGTTTTTGTTTACAAAATAAACAGTTCTCAGAAATCTTAAGATTTGTGCAAATTTGTTGGAAAATATTTGAAATATTGCAGATAGTAATCAGATTTAAGCAAAATAATAAAGTGAAAACAAGTTGTCATGTATAATGGGTTGTGAGAATAACCTTGAGGATGTGGAAGAAGTGCCATAGCCAAAGTTAAGAGAAATCTAAGTCCAAAGCAGAAACGTAATTTGAGAAAGCAACTCAGATATGACTCTTCCTAGTTCTTTTCAGGATAATGCAGGGATGGGAGGCGCATTTCAAGATTGTGTTAGTGTAAATGATAAAAGTAATTTTAGTATTCATGTCTTTGGTATTCAATTCTGGTCTACCTTGCAGGGCTGACAGCATCCTTCTATTTGGGATTAGTTAAGTGATTATTGTTCACTAGCAATCTTTGTTTTGACTTTGTATTTTTTAGCATTTTGAAATATATGAAACTAGCGCATCCTGGAAAGAGCATAAATAGTTTTAATTAAGCACCCTTTATAAAAAGCTGTATTTTATTTTATATTGTTTAGGAAAAGATTAAAACCCTTGTTTACTATACAACAGCTTTTGCCCAGTTATTTATATTTGCAAGTATAAAGGCACATATCCAACCAGCATTTCAAAGCAGTATTTTATTTAGTTTTAATAAAGCTGGTTAGTCAATAAGGTTTTTTTTCCCCTCTTTTTGCAAAAATGCACCTTTTCAATGTATCGTTCTTTTTCTGAGACTTAATGAAGCTAACAGCAGAGTTGCATTACAAAGCTTTCTACTGCAGTGCAGGATTTTATTTTACTTAAGATGTTTTGAAGGGCTTTTGTTGGTTTGTTACAATTACAACATTACAGCGATGGCATATGGTTCTAATAATCTGTTGGTTATTTCTGAAATATTTTTTGGTGTATGGCAATCTTACTCTTTTCAGAGCTTGTATTGATTAAACAATTTAAGTGAACCCGTTGTAATGCAAGAAGAAAAATCAAACTCAGCTACAATGTAACAGTGTAAGAACTATAACAGCCACTGTGTAGGACAGACAGGCAGAAGATTAGCAGAGACAATCCTTAAACACCAAGTAGCAGTCAGAAGACATGATGAAAAACTTCTTAATCTCATACCATATGGATAGACTAAATATAATTTCAACTAAGAAACTTTGTATATCCTAGTCCAAGCCACATCCCAAAATTCTAGGGAATTCCTGTAAGTTTGGCATTCCAACAAATCTGCCATCAATAGTCACATAGAAATAAACCATATTTATACACCATTCAAAAGACTCAAGAAAAGGAAGGAAGGAAGGAAGGAAGGCCAGAAGACATTCCTTCCAGCAGGAATTAAGTCCAGAAAAACAATCAAGCAGTAAATGATGGTCTAGTCAAGAAGGTAACAGGGAGAATATCCCCACCCAAACTGACAGCGCAAGTTGCTGCATACAAGCAGAAAGCAAACACCACATGTATACTGAAGATGTTACCTAGTTTGATAATGAAATGTCAAGCTTAGAGAGTACTAAAGATTCCAAGAAGTATAATATCTCATCACCAATATAAGCAGCCAACTAATTATTTCACACTGAATATGCTTCAGTAATCTACTGCTATGGATTTGTAATTTCTGGTTTTCTTAGATAACTCCAAAACTGAAGGTATTTTGTAAGTGATGTAATTGAATTATATCCAAATTTTTATAGAATGGAAGGATAAAACATAATGAACTCTACAGCAGTCCATCTTAATTTAAATACTTTTGCAGTGATAGCTTATATTGGTGATCAAATATTGCAAAAGTTTTACTCTATTAATGAAGAAAGATACAACCTCTAAAATATTTATGTCAAATGATCATTTGGTACAGTGTTATTATTTTGCAAATTAAGATTAAGTCTGCTCTGTTTTGTAGTTTGCTTTTACAGATGTTTAGTATGAAAATTACACATTTAGTATGAAAATTACCCATACCCTAACAGTAATAAAATTGTAATATGTCCTGGATACTTTTCCAAGCTTTGCTTTTTAATTTTTAATTTATGAAGGCTATGGATCATTATCATACTAATTCATTATAAGTGCCAAATTGATCTCACTCAGTAATTTTGTACACTTGCATACAGATTTGGTCAAATTTCTAAAGCCTCTTTCATATGTTCTTTCAGGAAACAGCTGCTTCAGAAAGACAGATAAAATGAGATTTGGGAGTAGAAAAGAAATGAATTGCCAATATAATAATGTTTCAGAATCCACGATTGATTGCTTAATTATTGCTAGTATGTTCCTCGTGATGATGTGAGTTTGACACCCCTGCTCTAAAAGGTTACTACTGAGGGATATAACCCTTAAT
Organism: Arizona elegans; assembly: GCA_022577455.1. NCBI lineage: Eukaryota > Metazoa > Chordata > Lepidosauria > Squamata > Colubridae > Arizona > Arizona elegans. The sequence continues at coordinate 42,546,203 of JAKOOJ010000002.1, forward strand.
AACAACAACAAAAGGTGTTTCCCCCCCTTTTCCAGACACAAAAGCTTAACAAATTCCACACATACTTCAACACACAATGTGGCATCCAACTAGCCAAGTCTCATGTAGTAGAAAATCATGGTCTTGTCAGTTGCCCAGTACAATCTTCTAGATTTTGGATTGTTCCAACAACAAAGGATTGTATCAAAAGTGGAACCACTGGTAGTTCCTTTATTTTCTTCAACATTTAATACGTATTTTGTTGGTATACTGTATATAGTATAAAATAATTTGTACTTGTTTCATATTTTCTTCTAATTAAAAATGTCAAGTTGAGTTAGGCAATCCAGTAAGGAAGAACAGAATAGTTGAAATTACAAGCTAATTACTTAATAATAAAATTCAGATATGAGGAAACTAATTAAAAAGCATAGGATGAAAGAAATTAAGAAAGTTCAAGCAATATGGTATTAGTTTCATATTGAAACCAGGATGCAAGCAACAGCACATGAAAAGAAGTAGGATGCCATAAATTGAAAGTGACATTGGAAATACAATGATCAGCCAGATCATGAGGCATAATTTTTGTAGCTAAGAATATACACAGGTGATTATAAAACTGCTCTAAAGAGTAAGGAAAATGACCTTGGTAAAGATATGTAAGATCTGTTACTAGGGCAACAAAACATTTGTTAAGTCAACAACACCACTGTCACAACTGCGACACTCTGTTGTTATAACCAATCTCAATAAAAGTACTTTTTTACATTCTATGAAGTTATTTCTTACTCTTTTTAACCAAGTAAGCTGACAAATGCTGAATACAGACGTAGTGGGGAGCTGCTTTTTTCTGGCTGTTAGTGGGACAAGCTGCTGCATGTTACTTCTAACTTTAGGATTTTAGATTTATTCTACAGTATAATAAACCAGGAGTTTAATCTTTTATATTTTTCTCTCCTTCTTGATACTTCTGTTTACATCTGAAAACTAAGATGTGAACTACCACTGAATGGAAACAATTTGGTTCATGGTTAAGTGAAGGCACCAGGCTAGAAATCAGGAGTCTGTCAGTTCTAGTCCTACCTCAAGCATGAAAACTGATGGAGTGATTTTGGGCCAGCCATTCTCTCTCAGCCCATGATGTCAGGCTGGGGCAACAATTACTGTTGCAACAATAGATCAAGACTTGATTTATCCGAAAGAACAAGAACCAAAAAAAAAAAAAGCAGACCCTGCATTTGTGGGGAAATGCTATGAAGAAAAATAGAGTGGAGATTGACCTCTTCCAGGTCAATTGGAAACCTCAGTTGGTTACTATGTTGATCCTCAGATTAGCCGGCAGAGCATGGTTAGAGCTTTTACTACTTCTTTTTCTACTGCTTACCATATTTCAGAGTGCACTCCTTCAATTTGTGTAACCTTCCAACTTGGTAATGACCGAACTGCTAATCTAACTTCATTTTCTAGTACTAGAAGCCCTTGTAAGTAAGGAATATCTTCTAAAATATCTTGGATGTTGAGGTCTCTACTGTATATTCCTTCCAACTTCCTTTGATTTGATTACTATCTGTCCATTGTATCCTTTAGAAAACAGCTCTCTGAAGTTGTTTTCAGAGGAACTTGTTAAATTCTTGTGTTCATTCCATAATTTATCTGGTTCTCTGTCAATGAAGTTCAGGACTTTAAAGCAATTCTTGATGTTTTCCTTGAAAATGGGGATGGGTGGGTATAAGTTTAGATTCATATCATGGAAATCAATTGAATTTCTTCTTCGTTCTTTTGTTATTGTTGTTGTTGTTGTTCAGCTTAAATTGGAGCTTGCAAATGAGAAGTTTGTGATCTGTTCCATAGTCAGCACCTGGTGAAGTCCTTAATGATATAATTACATTCCCCCAATTCCTTTTAGCAATAATAGAGGCAATTTGATTTTTACATATTCTTATCTGGCGATGTCCAATGTATAGAGGCATAATTTTGGTTGTCATAAGATAGCATTAAGGTAAAGGTAAAGGTTCCCCTTGCACATATGTGCTAGTCATTCCCAACTCTAGGAGGTAGTGCTCATCTCCGTTTCAAAGCTGAAGAGCCAGCACTGGCCGAAGACGTCTCCATGGTCATGTGTCCGGCATGGCTAAATGCCAAAGGTGCACGGAATGCTGTTACCTTCCCACCAAAGATTGTCCCTATTTTTCTACTTGCATTTTACATGCTTTCGAACTGCTAGGTTGGCAGAAGCTGGGACAGAAGCCCCATTACGTAGCACTAGGGATTCAAACAGCTGAACTGCCGACCTTTCGATCGGCAAGCTCAGATCTTAGCCACTGAGCCACCGCATCCCTTTAAGATAGCATTAGCTATGAAAAAATAATTGGAGTGGCAGAAATTTGTACATTATCTCCTGCTTTATTTCATTTTCCTAAGCCATACAGTCCAGCTACATTTTTGTCTTTCATGGTTCCATCTTTGGCATTCCAGTATCCAATCACAATAGCATATTTTGTTTCCATGTTCTGTCAATTTCAAATTTAACTTTATCATAGAAGGTATCAACTTCCTCTTTGTCTGCATCTGTAGCTGAAGCATGGAGCATGACCACAAAGTCTAATTGACATTATTATTTACTGATTGCATTGAAATCAAGTACTGTTCTTACTATACCTTTTAAAAAGGTATAGTAAAGAAACATTACCTCATCTTTGTTTTTCATGTTCTGAATAATAAATACTATGATCTTCTGACTGAAAAGGTCCCAGTCCATGTCAATTCATTGATGCCTAAGATGTCAATGTGCAGTCATTTCATTTCAACTTCCACTGTGTTGAGCTTTCCTGTGTTCGTGCTTCATACATTTTATGTTCCTACTGTAATTCCATCTCTGCACTGTTAGGTTTTCCTTTCCTGTATGGTAACAGCAGCAACATGACATCCCAAAGGCTTTAATCTAGCTGTGTCATAAACAGTATTAGTATTCCAAAATGACAACAGCAATAGCACTTAGACTTACATACTGCCTCATATTGCTTTACAGCACTCTCTGGGTGGTTTACAATGTCAGCATATTGCCCCCAACAGTCTGGCTTCTCATTTTACTGACCATGGAAAGATGGAAGGCTGAGGCAACCTGGAGCCCCATTAGGATCGGACACCAGGCTATGGTCACAGTTAGCCTGCAATACTGCAGTCTAACCTCTGTGCTCATTCTTAAAATGCTTCAAATTCAAACCATTTTGCACATTTCTGTAGAACAACAAAAACTGCATGGCAGCAAAAGAAGAAATTGGGAGTGGGAAATGATCTAAACTCCAATTAATTATTTATTTTCTTTTATTTATTTTCTGCAGGATCTTTCATGTTGGTGAACACTACTGAAAGAATTGGCCAAAAAGCCCACCTTTTGCTACCACAACTAAAGGAAAATGACACACATTGCATCGATTTCAATTTTTTTGTTTCCAGCAAGAGTGGTTCCAGTCCTGGAATTTTGAATGTTTATGTGAAAGTTAATAATGGTGAACTTGGAAATCCAGTTTGGAATGTCTCAGATGCTCCTATTGGTATTTGGAATAGAGTGGAATTGGCTGTCAGCACCTTTTGGCCAAACTTTTACCAGGTACTGCTTTTTTGCTCTTTAACTTATGAAACATTTTTCCTCCCTTTCAGTGTTTAGTCAATTTATATCATGCCTTTATTTGAGCTATATAAATTATTGTATAAAATTATTTACAAAGGGTATTGGATGAGCAAAGTACCTTCTTTAAAAGGATGAAGGATGGCATTCTTTAGGTGCCCAATAAAATATTTTCTTCATTTTCCAAAATACTATTTTCTCTATTTGAAAAATACTTTTATTTTGTTTTTGGAATTTATTTTTCTGAAGACAATACAGGCAGATAACTCCCACTAATGCTTATTGAATAGACCCTAGAATCTTAAAAGCAGTGTATGTCACAGTTCTGTAGATGTTGTGGTGTTTTATATCTCTATATTTAGAAGTTTTTACTGAAGTGCTTCTTAGTATGCATGGTCTTCTGAATATTGTTATTGTTTCCTTTCAAGATATGTGTTGTAGCTATTAATTATTTCTCTAAGCCATGGCTTATATGAAACAATATCGGTCTTCATGTTAAATCATGTGCATTTAAATCTAAGTTTCTTAGCTAGGTAGTTATTTAATCTCTTCTTAATGATTGTTTACGGACTGTCCATCAGTAAGCGGTCCACTAGTAAGTTTTCCATAAGTACAGGAGATTTCTTCTAGATGTACACTAAAAATGCATAAAAATAGCTTGAATAAATTGAAACCTGCTGTTTAGCTAACTAGTTAGATATAGATAGAATTAGATATTACATGAATTTAATATAAACTTGATATGTGTAATTTAAACGTATCTCATGTATGATCTGTTTATTCTTATGTCCAGATGCTGATTAATAATGGATAACCTCAAGACATTTCTTCTATTTTTATTTTTATAAAATCTTTGATTTAGTTGGTATAACTTTTATTTCTTCTGCTTTATAAGAGATAGTTGATTCTTTTCATTCACTTTCACGCAAAATGGGTTTTCATTTCCTTTCTTGTAGCTGATTAAATTATCAATCCTGATGGCTATTAGTTTCCTTTTGCCTTTAAGGTGATATACCTACATGCAGGCATTTTGCATAACTCTAAAATATACTCCATATTCTTTGTGTATAGATCATTATTTTATATTTTATGTGAAAGAAAATAGGCTGCTGAAAAGCAAACATAATATGAATCCTATGAATCTCAAAATCTACAGCTATAAAAAAATAAAGTTGCGTATGTATATAGACTTTTTGATTGAAGGATATTATAAGGTATTATAAAGAATAGACAGATCCTTTTTTCTTATGTTAATTTCTTTGCATGTTTAATCATGTTTACTTGAAAATAAGAACTCAGTATGGCTTAGTCTCTAGGAAAGATATTTAGAAGAACTCCAGCTTCATTCTTATTTAATGATAATTAGATTTAAACTTTCTGAGCTTCATTGCTGCTTCTACAAATGAAATGCTTAGGGAGTTAGACATTCCAGGGTTTCACATCAGTATTTAACTCTTATATATTGCCTTATATATGATGATGATGATGAAGAAAAAGAAGTAGTTATCCATTCAGTTGAGTCTGACTCCTGGCAATTCTATGGGCCAGGTCTCTGCACATCTTCCAATCTTGCACTATTTCTTTGAGTTTTTCTATGCTCTGTCGGGTGTCAGCTTTGATAATATCCAGCCACCGTGTTCTTTGGCGGCCTGTTTTCCTTTTACCTCTAACCCTTCCAAACATAATTTCTTTCTCCAGTGAATTACCACATATGACATGGCCAAAGTAAATGAGACTCCTGATATATAGTGAGTGCTTAATATCAAATGTAGTTCAAACTTTAATTCAAATTTGATTCAAGACCAATTTAGCTCTCTTCAAGCAGTTAAATACATAATCTTATTTCCTTTTATGTTACAGAAGAGCTGTGAACATAACTTTAATATAAATAAAATAGGTTTATTGTTGAAACTGCAGGATTATAATGCTTTCATTTAGCTTTCTCTAGACAAAGTGGCAATTCTGTTTGGAATTCAAAAAACGTCATCTTATAATAGCTTATGCTATTATACTTAAAAATAGCCGTCCCTTAGATTTATGTACACATCCAACAATAAACAGACAGGCACTTGATTCAAACAGAATCAGTGAGATTCAGTCACCACTGCTAAAAATACTGACAGAGACTTTGAGAATAAAAATAGAACAAAATAGTGGCCTTAACTGACAAGCAATTTACTGTGGAGTTGTTGAAGTCCTTATGGAATCATGGACCTTGAAAAATAAATCAGTACAAACAACTTCATAATTACATAAGCCCCATTTTCACTTTTTGTATTAAATTGCTTGTTTGTTGGAGGCTATAGTTGACACTAATCTCATAAATTCTTCTTTATCAATAGAAGTACAAAGCACAATGTGAAATGCATACATAAAATGTAGTTATGTAGAATGGTTGTGTAGGATTAGGAGATATGCAAGATGCGAGACAAATAATCTAAGGACTAAATTTTCTATTTGATACTAATTTTAACTGTATATAAGTGCCTTAATTAATCAAACTGATGTAAGTAAAGTTTTAGTCTTTTTCAATATGTTATTATAAATTGAGTTTATGATTAGGTACAATTCACCTTTGAACTACAGGCATTTTAATTGCTTAGAACATGAGGTCATGTACTGAAAGAAAATACATTTATTCCTTTTGTTCTGTGGAACTAACAAATTATTTATAAAGTACTAGCACATTTTTCAGCAGTAAACATTTAAGGTGGCAAGTAAGCCCCCTCCCTCATTTCCATTGAGAAGGGAGAAGTGGCAGGAATGAAAAGCTAATTTTGCTCTTCACTGAAGCAGGGAGGATCAGGGACAGTGCAATGTTAAACTGCTTCCCTATTTCCTGTTTGGCAGGCATCTAAAGGGTAGAGTGATGTAAGACAACTCTAAGGCAGACATCCAGTGCTTGTTTTTCATGAAGAAATGTAATCTGTCTTAACCAGTTTTTTCCTGGCAGACATGGCTACTATGTCAATCAGAGAAACTGTGGTTATAGTAGCTTTTCTATTCAAAAGAGCTACTTTGCCTAAACTGCTGAGTGATTTCCATGTTAGATGTTTCAGAGATATTAAAATTAAAGATGGGCAGTTTGGAGTGAAAATGCCAACACTGCTAGAAAATCACATAGGAAATAATACACTGTCATCATGAACAGAACATCAAATGCTTCTAGCATTTCCCCCCCCCCCCCCCACTTTTGCCTTTCCAAAAGTAGCATTAGTCAGTTACAACAAAAAGGTGCTTTTTTAAAAAACAAGAATATAAGGAATCCTTGGTACTCGGAGCTTGGTTGTTTTCTTGCAGACGTCTCATTACCCAAATTAAGTAACATCATCAGTGCAAGTAAGGAGTCCAGTTTGTTTTCAGCTTATATTCTAGTTGCTTACCCTGTCAAAGTTGGTGGGAGATAGAATATAGGACATTATACAAAATAAAAGCTATACCACAATAAACATATTAGACTCTTCATTGTTTTAACTAAGGACACATTCACAAGGATCCTTTTTTGAACCAAATTCACTCAAATATCTACAGTTGACTATATGGTTATTTTACTCAATCTGACTTTGGTATGTGTAAAACACTATAAACTAATAGAGTATCCTCTAGACCAGAGTTGGTGAACCTTTTCGGCACCGAATGCTGAAACGGCTGTGCGCATGCCGCAAACCAGAAGATCTGCCGTCCAATGCACATGCACATGCCAGGAAGATGATCTTCCAGTTTCCAGCACCTGTATGCACACTGACCAGCTGGTCTTCGCACGCGCATGCATGCCAGAAACTGGAAGACCAGGTGGCCAGTGCATATGCGCACGCCGGGAACTGGAAGATCATCTTCCCAGCATGGGCATGCGCACTGGGCACTGCTCTTCCAGTTTCCAGCACTCCCACATGCATGAATACCAGCTGGCCAGTGCGCCAGAGCCTGGAAGAGCAACAGGCAATGACTCGCGTGCCTGGAGAGATGGCTCTGCATGCCACTCCCGGCACACATGCCATAGGTTCACCATCACGGCTCTAGTCAATTAATAGGAGTATGCAAAAATATCAGTAATGTAAATCCATGAGCCTTATCCATGAGCTATAGCAGCTTTTGAAAGAACAATACCATTGTTCTGGTATTGGAACAATGCTATTGTTCACATGACCATTGCATTGTACAGTGTAAAAATTTAATAAATATGCAGAAATAACAAAAAAAAATGCATTGCTTGTTTTCTCCTCTTTCTTTTCATCTTATTTTATGCTCACTTTCCAGAAAATCTAAGCTGTTGATTCAGATAAATATTTGCACAATTGCACTGATATAAAAGTATTTTCAATTACAGCAAATGCAGAGGAAGTATAGAGATGTTATTACGGCACTTATTAGGAATTGGTGTAGGGGTGGGAAACAGTGGCCTGATTTATTTATTTTGAATGTAATGTTAGCAATACCAGATCATTGACTTTGAATTATGAATTATTTTTTCTACTGGCGTATCAAGACAATTTTTTAGTTGTCTTGGCTGTGCACTAGGAAAAAAAATCTTTATATTGGAAGTATGTATCTGTTTATTTTCTTGACTACCCACCAGCTTTCACTACTATCAAACAGTGTACTTTTTAGGCTCCTTGACTAAACATAAATGTCCGATTTTTCTTTCTTGCTTTATATCAATAATATACTGAATAGTATTACATGAATTACAGACTCATTGTAATATATTACATTGATTTCATGATAAAATTTATTAGACTAGTGAGTAAGACAGAACTGTAATGTTTTTCCTCAATATTTTATTCTTCTTTAATATAACTTTCAAGCAACCAGGAAATAACAGCAGCAACAGTAGTATAGTACCTTGGTGAAAAAAATGTTATATGATACTGTTATTCAGTTGATACCACTGTGGAAGAAAATTGCATATTGAGCACAAAAGATATATTCTGCCAAATAATTCTTAGCCTAATATTTAATCTAACTGGTATAAATTTGATAAACCCAAAATGTTTGGAGGAGTATTTTATTTACTGAATTAGACAATGGATAACAAAATTGGCTGCAAGTAACGATACAGCCAGTAAAATTGTGCATGGGTAAAATTATTGATTAATGTAAATTTGGATTCCTATCTTTTCCTGGATTATTCTAAATGCCTAACTCTTTATATTTTTAAAACAGCCAACATTCTATTTAAAGAAATAAACAGCTGTACTTATGCTACTAGGTTTATTGATATTGCTTGCTTTTTCATATTTCAGGTAGTTTTTGAAGTTATCACTTCAGGTTACCAAGGATATCTGGCTATTGATGATGTGAAGGTTTTAGGTCATCCATGTAGTAAGTGAATATTATATTTTCAATTATTTCAGAATATTGTTGGAATAAACCTGTTATTTTAGTCTGAGTCTCAAATAAAGGGTCTATTTAAATCTGTAGGTGCCTAGAACTCTTAAAACAAAAATACCATGTAAATTTTCTAAGATCGTTGTAAAGCATACTCTCTGCTAGCTGATGATAGGAGACTAAGTTCATGTTACATGAACTTTCAAAGACAATTGGAGCAGGATCCTGGCCTTTCAAAAAGAAAAAGGCATTGTTCCAGCAATGCAGTAGATGCTGGATCCATATTTCATGCATTTCCTGATCATTCCCAACAGTAAAATACATTAGTTCTAAAATGCCTCAGCGATTCCTGGCTGACCTTATGTGCATTCCTAACTTAAAGCAGTGTGAGACCTACTTATAGAGGTTCATGTGGAGCCCCCTAGTGAATTGTAAGACTCTGAGCTAGATCCAGGGGTTGAAAAACAGCCCAGAAGAACATAGCAAATACAGTACATTCCATACTTTTTTCCAAGAAAACTATATGTGTTGTTCATGAAGTCAATAGGATCTGAACTCAACTTGAAGAAGATTTGATTTTACTTATTCCATAATTTATCTGTATATAAACGACCTTTCTTTGAGTATAAAAAGAGCAATAAAGAATAATCTCTTAATATTTTTGCCAGATAACTGATTTCAGTATATTATAGCTTTTATCAAAAACATCAGTTAGATTTCAGTACAATCTTTATGGAAATGTTTTACAAGACAGTTATATAGCCAAAATAGTTTGCTGCTCAATAGAAACTGAAAGCTAATATTGTTCTTTCATTAGGACTTATATACAATATTATGAATAATTAGAAATAAATATTTTAAAATTAATTTCAGTTGGGATTTCTTGGCTTACAATATAAATGTTATTTAAATGTTTAAAACAAAATAGGATTTGAATTCTTTTACTGAAATCTGAATGGCTTATTCCAACTTTACTATGCTGTGAAAGCAATTATTGGAAAAATCGAATCGGAAAAGACAATTAGAATAATGTGGAATTAATAGGAGCATTGATGGAGCAGTGGTTAGAATGTAGTAATGCAGGCTATCTCTGCCCACAGACAGGAGTTCAATCCTGATGTGCTTGAGGTTGACTCAGCCTTCTATCCTTCCGAGGTCAAAATGAGACCCAGATTGTTGGGGGCAATTGTAAACCTCTCAGAGAGTGCTGTAAAACACTATGGAAGAGTATATAAATCTAAGTGCTATTGGTAATAATATGATTCTTCCTTTGCCTCTTTTTTATTTTCAACAGCCAGCACACCCCATTTCCTGCGCCTCCAGAGTGTAGAAGTCAATGCTGGCCAGTTTGCTACTTTTCATTGCACCGCCAATGGTAGGACTGTTCAAGGAAACAAGCTTTGGCTACAGGTAATCTTGTTTGTTTTCCTTTTCTTTCTCTACCAAAGTGATATTTTTGAAAATGTGATAGGTTTATGACTATCCAAAAGCCAAGAAGGACTGTATGGCAAATGAGAACTAACAAAATGGGCACTAGTAATTTTTCTATTTTGATTCCAATGATTAAAAGCAGGGGAAAAGAGATTACAGGTATTCTTGATTAACAACTGGTCATTTTACAACTGTTCAACATTATGACAGCCATGGAAACAGATGCTTAAAAGCCCATAAAGCACTTGGGTCACCGTAAATGATTTCACCACCGTCTTCTCACAGCCAAGTGACCACATGTTGGGTGGGTCAGCTTTAGAATCAGTTGTGGCATTCTGTGGTTACCTGATTTTTGCCAGTTTTTCCCGAAACTACCCATTCAAGTGACAGCAGTGTTTGTTTAACAATTATAGTATTTGCTTAACGGCCATCACAAAAAAGGCCAGAAATTGCTTCCAGTCATGTGGGTATCTTGACTTACAACTTCAACAACTTACAACCATTATTCAATTATTATAGTAAGTTTAGGACTATGTAATTAACACAAATCTTCACCATCCCCTGGAAGATGCCTAGTTTTTTTAATGTCATGCTATTTTTTTACTTATTTATTTTTCAAGCATATAAGATAACAGATAAAAGTATAAACATGATTATGAATACATGAAATGGATGCGAATAAAAAGGGGACATTAGGACAGGGATGGTAGGTATGTTGGTGCGCTTATGCACGCCCCTTACAGATCTCTTAGGAATGTACACTAATATATGGAAATTGTATTTAAATAGGAAAACAAAATGATGTATGTATGTATGTTCTTACAGCCTCAGAACTTCAGCATGGCAAGCAGCCCCAGAGCTGTGCAGGCATGGGGCTTCTTGGTATACTGAAGTTCTAGGGGCTTTTTTGGCACATTGAGACAATGTGACTGCTTGGCACATTATGGCAACAGGGCTGCTTGATGTGCCATGGGGTTTGAGGCAGCACTCCTTGAGGGTGGTAGCCAGCATAATGGAGGTAAGGAGGAACTCAATGATTGCATCAAGAGGCGCAGGGAGGAAGGTCAAAAAAATGTTGCCCTATGATGCATCATTTTGCCCAATTGAAGTTTTCAAACAGGAGAGTTTCTGTAATATATAGATTATCTACATAGTAGTTATACATTTGTATATAATATCACATGTACCTGAATCTTGTTTTTCCTGCAGCTGATATTAAGCATCTCACAATCTTACTGAGTGGGACTCTGTGAAAGAAGTAGTAGAAAGATGAAGTTGGAATTTCAAAGGTTCTTTAATTCCTTTGGAGTTCAGAAAGTAAATAATTCTAAGAAACTTCCTAGCAAGAGAAGTCAGTTGAGAAGCTCCAGAGATAAATAGCAGTGGCATTGCCAGTCTACCTTGAGTCCAGCAGTTTGAGTTTTCTGATTAATAAACTCATCCTATTTGCTTAGAATGTTGTTATTGCATTTAAGCCATCGAAGTAATAGTGGAGAGTTTTAAACTGGAAAATTAACCAATTTAATTCTAATGTATATGAAATTTTAGAATTGCTATATTCTGTAATATTTTTCTTTTTAAAAAATGTTTAGGTCATAGAAATACAATCACAATCTTTTTATAATATAGCTGTCATAGGCCACTAACCAATTAATGGTTTTTTCACACTCTGATGGTTTGCTTCATAGATAGGTCTACAAAGAAGACCTATAATAGTTCCATAATAGTTCAGTTCCATAATAGTTCAGCTATACTGCTCTAAAAAAAGTACATGTACAAATAGTGCTTTCAGCATGCTTTTCTGTAGCTTTTCCAATCCCTGGTTGCTTTGTGTTTGTTCACTCCAACAATTTATTATTAGGATAGCATTGAATTGTGAAAAAGTAATGCATAAAAGAATTCAGGATTCTTGCTCCTAAATAGTTTTCATTTCTTTGGCTATATACTGATAGGTGGTGCATTGGCATTTAATACTCTCTGCTTCCAGTGCCTGGTTCAGCAGTCTAGTTAGCCTTGTATAGCATGTTGTTACTATATTATTAGTTATATTGGTGGATTTCAATACCGTAAACCATTCTATTCTTCTGAGCCGGCTCCATGTGTTGGGGATTGGGAGCAGCGTGTTATAGTGGTTCTCTTATTTTCTCCAGGGCCAGTTCCAGTCAGTGTTGGTTGGCGGGGAGAGATCGTCCCCTAGGACTCTCCTTTGTGATTGCCTCAAGGTTCTTTTCTCTCTCCCCTCCTTTTCAACATCTACATGAAACCGCTGGGTGAGTTCATCTGCCGGTTTGGGTTTTGGTATCATCAGTATGCTGATGATATCCAATTATGTCTTTAGGCTTTGAGCTGGCCAAGTGATACTGTCAAGTCCTGTCCTAGTGCTTGGAGGCTGTATGGGTTTGGATGAGAAGGGACTATCACTGACTCAGTCCTACCAAGCCTGAGTGCTGTGGGTATTTGGAGTGCACACATCTGGGGATACTCCCAATTTTGACTAAGGATGGTTTGAAACTCTCCCATTCAAAAGAGATGCACAATTTGGAGTTCTTCCTGGACTTGAAGCACCTGCTTGATGAGCAGGTGGCTTAATTAGCATGCTGTCAGTTGCAGCCAGGAAAGCCTTTGATTTCATCTGGTGCACCAGTTGTGCCCTCTTCTAGACTGGGGTCTTCACATTGACTACTGTGTATTGTATTCTACGAGCCTTCTTTGAAGATCATCCCAAAGCTTCAGCTGGGGCAGGCAGTAATGTATATCCCTGAATGCCCAAGTAATACTTCTGCTTTTTGAGATACACTGGTTACCAGTTTGCTTCGGGGTGTGATTCAAGGTGTTGGTTGCTACTTATAAAGCCCCACATGGCATGGGGGCTGATTTGAGCAATGACCTGTTTTACACAGTATCTGCCTGGCCTGTTCAATCTAGGTTAGCATGCTCCACATTCCATTGATTGAACGATGTCTGGTTCTCAGAAGCATGCCTCTTGGTTACAGTGCCTGCCCTCTGGAATGAAGTCGTCTTCCAAAATTCAAGCAGTCCCATCCGTCTGATATTTCAAAGGGCCTTAAAGACCTGACTCTGCACAGACATTTGGGGAGGATGCCCCTTTCTTCCTTTCTGTTTCCCTCTTGGTTTATTTTCCTTCCATATTTTTCTTTGTTTTTGCTCTGTTGCTTGTTTTTAAATGTTTTTAACAATTTGTAAACCATCCAGAGTCACTGGTGTTGGTGAAATCAATTTAATAAATAATAATAATATTAACTGAATACAAGCTTAACTGGACAGTTAGGACTGAAAAACAAGAAAATTGATGACTGTTCACTATACTTTACTAGTATATTACTAGAGATATTGATAGATTATACCTGACCTGAAGAAATGGAGGCAGATGGTTACTTCAAGTAAATCAGTGGTGGATTCCTCCCGGTTCCGCCAAGCCAGCCGTCACCGAACCGGTTCTGCTGCCCCCCGCCCCCACCCACCCCCTGCGTTATTCTTACCTTTTATTTGGCCCCACCCCCAATCTATTGCTGTCTCCTGAGTCCCAGCTGATGGCTAGAGGGAAAAAAACTGTTTAAACTCTTTCCGCAGGGCTTCAAAGGCCACCCTACAGCTGATCAGTGTTAAAAGAAAACCAATGAGTAGACCGGTTCCTGCAAAAATACATGAGTAGATTGGTGCCTGCAAAAATACATGAGTAGATCAGTGCCTGCAAAAATAAATGGGTAGATCAGTGCCTGCAAAAATAAATGGGTAGATCGGTACAGCTCTGCAAGCAGTTAAAGGTCTGCTAAATCCTAATTGCCACATGACCATCAAGCCATGCCCACAAAATAAGCCACGCCCACAGAACTGGTAGTAAAAAAATTTAGAACCCACCCCTGAAGTAAATCATTGTACAATATAGATATTTTGCTGCTTAGTTCAGAAGGAAGCAAGTTAGTGAAACTGATTTTTTTACTGCATGTTTTTACATTGTAAAAAGCATAGTCTTTCAGTGGTGCTAGGCAGTGATTTTATTTTGTTTTAATGACATCATTTAAAGTGAGTTGTACCTGATTTTGTCTTTTAGTCTTTTTGCAGCTTGTCTGTCTGAGCTTCTTTTTCTTAGTCCTATTTTGAAGCGGATATCTTGCTGTTTCTTTCTTACTGGAACCATAGTCAGCTTTAATGCACTGTTTCTTATTTAGCATACATGGCTATGAGAGGTTAAAAGCATCCACTTAGTAATGGAAAAGTAAAATAATCACTTAAGCCAGAAAGTGGCTATCAGTGAATACATTAAACTGCAAGTCATATTCATGTTCAGAAATTCACAGAAGTAAATAAAGGTAAGAGATTGAAAATCCAAAAGCTTTTGTGATGCAGTAGAGCATAAAGCAGGATTAATAATTAACAGAAATTCATGTTCTCCATAGCTGATGAGAATGAGTAAGAAATAAGTACCTTAATACCTTAGTAGCTTCATGCATTTTCTCTTCCTAATAACTCATGGTATTTCTGTTACATTTTTTTCTACAACTGAAATGTTTTATTTCCAGACATAATTATAGTATATATTACACAAATGGTTAAAGTATTTGTAGCTATTCATGCTGAAAAATGAGTATGAAATAGCTTTAAATAATATATATGTACAGTGGTGTATGTTTTGGGGGCATCAGGTTTACAATTGTAATGTTTCTGCCAATACCTAAAATTAGTAAAACCTATTTTTAAAACAGATGTAGTTCAAAGAAGAATTATCAGGAGGAAGCACATGCTAAAATTGTTGGAATAATTAGCTTTATTTTAGGAATCTTACCTTCAGATCAAACTGTCTTATAAATTATCATGAAAATATTTATTAATAATTACTCTTACATAATTTCATTCTGTATACAATTATTATGACATAGTTGTATAGTATTTGGAACGTGGGATTTTAAAGTCTAATACAGTTGGATTTATGTTTTCAGCATAAATCAGAATGATAATACTGATTAATACTAGTACTAGTATTCATAACATTTTAGATAATAATAATAATAATAATAATAATAATAATTATTATTATTATTATTATTATTATTATTATTATTATTATTATTATTATTTTATTTCTATATCGCCCTTCTCAGGGTGGTGTACAGCCTATTAAAAGCACAAATACAGACATCAATTTAAAAATAATTAAAATTATTAAATAATTTCGGCTCAGATTTAAAACCCCCAAAACACCCAATTTAAAATCATTACATTGATAGCCCGGCCTGGCGGAACAGCAGGGTCTTGAGGGCACAGCGGAATACACGGAGGTCGGAGATCTTACGCATTTCTGGGGGCAGTTCATTCTACAGGGCAGGGGCTCCCACAGAGAAGGCCATCCCCTGGGTGTCGCCAGCTGACATAACCTGCACCTGGTGAATCAGGCGAACCTGATCAAAAGCCCTCCTGGCTACGGCCGTCATATGCTCTTCTAAAGACAGCCGTGCATCCAGGAGGACACCCAGATTGCGAGCCCTCTCTGGGGGGGGGGGGAGAGATTCACCCCAATAGTCAGCGATGGCACTGCTGACTATATCAGGACACCGGAAGCCACAGCCACTCTTCTTGGAAGGGTTGAGTCTGAGCCTATTTCCCCCCCCCCCCCAGACCTGCACGGCCTCCAGGCAGCGAGAATCACACCAAGGGCATCGTTGGGGTGGTCTGGGGTGGAGATGTACAGCTGAGTGTCATCAGCATACTGATGGACCCTCACCCCAAAACCATGGATGATCTCACCCAGCGGCTTCACATAAATGTTGAACAGAAGGGGCGAGAGGACCGACCTCTGCCCCCCTGCCAACACAAACTGAGAACGGTCTGAGAGAAAGGAGGAGAACCACCGTAGGACGGTGCCCCCTATTCCTAACCCCCTCAACTGTTGCAGCATGATACCATGATTGATGGTATCAAAAGCTGCTGGGAGATCTAATAGGACCAGGACAGAGGAGCAACCTCTGTCCCGAGCCCTCCAGAGATCATCCACCAACGCGACCAATGCTATTTCTGTGCTGTACCCCTGCCTGAAGCCCAACTGATACGGGTCCAGATAGATAGCTTCATCCAGGTGCCAGGGAAGCTGTCGTACCACTACACTCTCAACAACCTTCGCCACAAAACGAAGGTTGGAGACCGGACAGTAGTTAGCTAATTCAGATGAGTCCAGGGAAGGCTTCTTGAGGAGGGGCCTCACCACTGCCTCTTTCAAGGCGGCAGGAAAGGCACCCTCACTCAAAGAAGCACTTATAATCCCCTAGAGCCAGCCTCGTGTAACCTCCCGGGAGGCCAGTACCAACCAGGAGGGACACGGGTCCTGTTGTGGCCCGGCAACAGGTCCAATAAACACATGGCGGCACTAATCTTACCCAGAACCCTGTCCACATCCTCGGGAGCCACAGGATCAAACTCCTTCCAGATAATATTCTCAAGACCTACCCTCGTCTCCTCCTCTACACTCATCCAGTTGGAGTCCAAGCCTTCCCGAATCTGAGCGACTTTATCATGCAGGAATTGCACAAAATCCTCAGCACGACCCTGCAAGGGATCTTCCCGCACTCCCCCCCGAAGAAGGGAGTGGGTCACCCTAGACAGAGCGGCTGGGCGGTTCTCTGCAGATGCGATAAGAGTGGGAAATGGTTAGATTTCACTGCTTTTATCGCCACTAGGTAGGTCTTGATATAAGATCTTACCAGTGTCCGGTCAGAATCGGATTGACTAGTCCTCCAGATACTCTCTAGGCATTTTTTACGACGCTTCATTTCTCTCAGTTCCTCGGAGAACCAAGGAGCCAATTGAGATTGGCATCGGGTCAGAGGCCGCAAAGGCACGACGGAGTCCAAAGCTCCGGTGGCCGCACTCTCCAGATGGCCACCAGGTTTTCGGTCGGGTCGTGTGCCAGGGTCTCAGGAAACGGCCCAAGCTCCGTCAGGAATCTTTCGGGATCTATCAGGCGCCTGGGACGGAACCATCTGGTCGGGGGGAAGCGGCTGGAAAGTCCAAGTGAAGGAGCGAATGATCTGTCCATGATAAGGGTTTAATGTCTAGGTCCCCTCTACCAAGATCATTCAACCACTGACCAGAGATGAAAATCAAGTCCAGAGTGTGTCCCCCTATGTGAGTGGAGCCTTGAACTAACTGGGTCAGGTCCATGGCCACCATGGAAGCCATGAACTCCCGAGCCACCTCTGTCGTCTCACCTGCAGATGGTAGGTTGAAATCCCCCATGACAATAAGACTGGGGATATCAATGACCACCTCGGCAACAATGTCGAGCAGCTCGGGCAGGGTCGCCGCCACGTGGCAGGGAGCCAGGTATGTAGTCAGCAAATCCATCTGCACCCCACGGCCCCACTTCACAAAAAGGGACTCACATCCGGCTATATGAGGAACAGTGGTCTCCCTTGGACAAAGACTTTCCCTAATAATCTCCGCCACTCCCCCACCCCTCCCCTGAGCCCTTGACTAATGAAATGCACGGAAACCTGGTGGGCACATTTCAACGAGGGGGACCCCCCACTCCTGGCCCAACCAGGTCTCCGTAATACCTGCCAGGTCCGCACCCCCCTCCAAAATAAGATCACAAATGAGGGGGGCTTTGTTAACAACCAACCTGGCATTACATAACATCAGCCGCTGACCCAGGGCCTGAGGCTCTATGCAACCCCGGACACGAGTGGCGCAATGGGGGCTGGAGTGCTCAATCGCTAGTAAACGGCGTGTGCACACCCCCGGAACATGATATGGCCCCCTGCACCCATCATATCTGCCCCTCCTCATTATTTCAATTACACTGCCCTTCCTATCACCCCCCTGTTCCCCAGTCAAATTTCCTTCCACGACCCCTCCTCTGTGTCCAATCGACCCATCACTCCACTCAGTGGCTATATGGACCTCTCCAGGTCCATAAAATTATTGTCTGTTTAACCTTCTCTTCCCATTTTTCTGTTTTCTGTTTTAACAAAATGCTGCTTGACTTGTCAAAACTAAGTGAGCATTATTTGGAAAAATGATACTACCACTTGCAAAGAATGTTACCTGTGGCATAGCTACAGTTAATGCTAGTAACTTAGGCTACAAAGCACGGGTGTCATAGCGTCACAGACTGGATTGCGATGTATCGTGATGTTTTTTTGCCTTTGCGGAGGCGGTGAAGTCGTGGCCTGTGCATGACATATCCAGCCCGTGGGCTGCCAGTTTGACAGGCCTGCTATACAGGTAGTCCATGACTTACGATCACAATTGAACCCAACATTTGTGTTACAAAGTGAAAAATGTGCTAAATGAGATTTGGCCCATTTTATTACCTTTCTTGCCACAATTGTTAAGTCATGTGGCAAGCCATGTAGTTTACTTGGTACTCATCATTTTTAGTACTTGTTATGTCTCCTGGAACCAATGAATGATGAGTATTGAGGTATCAGTGTACTAGATTTAATAGCTAAAGTTGGTTTTCAGGAACAGTTAAGCTTGTTGTTGTTTCAGCATCCCTGATGCACAGCAACTTACCTGCCTGAATACTGCAATTCCATTGTGACTGGCAGTTAACTCTCTGAGGCCTTTTAATTTGCCCTCTGGTGTATTGAATTAAAAGCAACTCAGAAGTTCATGGCCACTGGAAACCATGAATCTATCCCAAATTATTGAAGGTCCAACTGATGCTGTGGGTTACTTGCTAAATTGTTTATTCCTCTGGGTAGTTGCAACATGAACTTAGTCAGGAACAGATTGTTATCTGATTGCTTTTCAGTTTATAGCTGCTATTTGTTTTCAGTAGGCGGGGATAGGGGTGGGAATTGAAAATTTATTAGATCTGTCTGCTCTAGATACCTAATGGACTCCGAGGTATTTCAATGAGCTCTTAGGTTTTTTCTGAAAACGTAGCAAGCTTTTCATTTGAGGCCTTAATTTCTGCTTGAAATAAGCATGTGACTAGGGCCTTTTAAGTACTGTCCTTCTCATAGTACATCAATCTCAATTTTGGAAAGAGTTATAGAAAACGAAAAAAAATTGTAATAAAAATGCTGGCTGGATAAATGAATTTGAAGATGAATTTGGTAAAAATTAAATGAAAGAACTAACAATAACGGCAGAAATGGTTAAAAATTGAATAAAGAGGATGAAAAACTGGACATCTCCTGGAAATGATCAATTGTATGGCTTTTGGTTCAAGTATCTGACTAATTTACATTCAATTATAGCTAAATAGCTTAATGAAGTATTCTGTAAAGAAGACATAAACGACAGGTACCTGGCCATACGAAAAAAATGTAAGGAAAAATATGGGCTTGCCAACATTAAGAGAGGCATCTTTCAGGATGACTCATTATTACCCTTACTATTTATCACTGCTATGATCTCAGTTTCAGTGATTTTGAAGAAAAAGATCTTGACTATCAAGTAGTAAAAAATGCTAATAATATCTCACATTTGTTTTATATGGACAATCAGAAGTAGAAATCAGTCATTGACAAATAATGTAAGAATTTTTAGCACAGATATTGAAAAATCATTAAATGATTCAAAATGCAGGTTGTGTAAAGAAGCAGAAGAAACAGTAGATCATATACTCACCTTATGCAAGAACATCACATAAACTGATTGTAAATGACAATGTGCAAGTTAAATGATCCATTGGAATATCTGTAAAAATATTGTTTTCCAGTAAGCAAAAATTGATAGAACTCAGTTGAAAATGAGCAGATTAAAATATCATGGGATTTCTGAATAGAAACTGATAAAGTCTTGGCTCATAACACATCATATTTAACTGTGGTTAAAATGAATAAAGTGTGGATAATTGATGTGGCAATACCGTGGAATAGTAGACTAGAAGACAAAATATTGGAGATCACAAAATATCAAGATCTGAAAATTGAAGATGAAATATGACATAAACCAACCTTAGTGGTCCCAGTGGTTATCAGCATACTGGATACCATACTAATAAGTCTTCAATGACACTTAGACATAATCTTCACATTAACAAAATTTCTAGCTCTCAATTACAAGAGGCCACATCATTGTGGTCTACACACATACACTATGCCGATACCTTATCATCTCCTAGGTTCTTGCAATTGAAGAACATTGCATATGAAGGCCAACACCAGCGAAAGAACTGATAGCTGTGATTTCACATTATTGTGTATATAGTAACTCTTCGTTATTTATTAATTGTATACCACTCAAAGTCACTAGTTTGTAATGGGCAGCCATCTAAATTTGCCAAATAAATATATAATATTTTTTTTATTTTCAGATGCGTATGTTAATGTTACTTTCTGGAGAAATAGATATACAACCTTTTTAACTGACTGCCAAAATATTTTTGAAAGCAAAATTCTGAAAACACTGCAATACATCTGCTGTTTATCTGTGCAAGTTTCATTGGCAAAACAGTTTTATTTTTATGATTAAACAGATTTAAAAGCATATTATTTTGTTAACATTGAATGTATTTAACAAAACAGATTGTACTTTGAATAAAATGAAAAGTTTGCTGTTAGAAAGTTCATAGAAGCAGAAGGCATTTCATATGTGGGCTACAAATATGTTCATTGGGTGGTTATCGGGAATGAAATCAGTTTAGAAACAGAAATAAGAAATGAAAGCATCAGCTATGTGGTAGCTTCAAATTTTGAGATATGCCTTAAATAAGGTGAATCTACCATTTATATAATACCACCCACAAGGCTATAAAGGACAATACTATAGAAGTACTAACTTGTCATTCTTTCTGGTCATGTAGAAATTGTAACCTGCAATCAATATAGCATCTTCTCTTAGAGCTGAAAGTTTCGGAAGTTTTGTTAAGCAGATTTCAAACTGCTTTACATATATTATATAGTATCTTTTTAACATAGAAAAATGAGTAGTTCATACAACTAGATTAAAGGTAATGTTCTAATATTGAGAACATGTTATATTACAAATCAGAGAGAAATCTTAGGGAAGGATTGGATGGATGGATGAACTGCAGCAAAAGCAGAGTGCTATCATTATTTCTTTAAGTCAGTGAGCAAAATAAAACTTCCCATTGGGTTTAACAGCTTTAAATTGCACGCATTTACTAATGGGATAAGCACCCAAGAAAAGAATTGTTGCAATAAATCACTCACTGCATTAGAGGTATTTCCAAATATACTTAACTTAGTGTAATTTATAATGAGAAGAGAGCTGCAAGTTGCAGTTATATAAATTAACTGCAGACATGCAAATGGGTTTAAAATACAGCCAGATTTCACCAAACATAGAGAGCAGAAATAAAGTTAAAAAATGAAAAGCTTCAGGAATGTTCTCATCAAGGAAAAGTTTATTTATTTAGAAAATGAAGCAATACTAAAAGTTATCGGGGAACCTTAATTATTTTGTTATTTATTTTATTATTTAAAATAATTATTTAGTTATTTTGTTAGTTATTTCTGGACTCCTACATAAATGGATAGCTGCCTTCCTGTCAAACAGACAACAAGTGGTCAAAATAGGAAACGCTCTATCAAATCCTGTACATGTTAATAGTGATGTTCCCCAAGGCAGTGTTTTAGGTCCAACACTCTTCATACTTTACATAAAGTAAAGTATGAAGTATTAAAAACATTAATATGACCTTTGTGATCATATTAAAAGCAACTGTGTTTTCTTTGCTGACAGTGTCAAACTGTTCAACACCACCGACAATGCAACTACCCTTCAAAAAGACCTTGACTTTGTCTCAGATTGGTCTAACAAGTGGCAACTTCAAATCTCAACCAACAAATGCTCTGTCTTCCACATTGGCCAAAAAAAAAAAAAAAAAAATCAAAACATAAAATACAAATTAGATGGACATGACCTTATAGATGACCCTCACTCTGTCAAGGACCTTGGAGTACTCATTTCTAAAGAGCTAAGTGTCAGAGCCCACTGTAACAACAATGCCAAAAAGGCACTAAGAGTTGTTAACCTAATCTTGCGTAGCTTCTTCTCTGGCAATATTGTACTACTAACTAGAGTATACAAAACATTTGCTAGACCAATTCTTGAATATAGCTGATCTGTCTGGAACCCGCACTGCATATCTGACATAAATACAATCGAGAGAGTCCAGAGATATTTTACGAGAAGAGTCCTCCATTCCTCTACCTGCAATAAAATACCTTATGCCACTAGACTCCAAATTTTGGGCTTAGACAATTTAGAACTACACTGACTTCAGTCTGACCTAAGCATAGTACATAAAATTATCTGCAACAATGTCCTACCTGTCAATGACTACTTCAGCTTCAATCACAACAATACATGAGCAAATAATAGATACAAACTTAAAGTAAACCACTCCAAACGATTGCAGAAAATATGACTTCAGTAACAGAGTGGTCAATGCCTGGAATGCACTACCTGACTGTAGTTTCTTCCCCAAACCCCCAAAACTTTAACCTTAAACTGTCTACTGTTGACCTCATCCCATTCCTAAGAGGTCTGTAAGTGACCTCACCCCATTCCTAAGAGGTCTGTAAGCAGTGGTGAAATCCAATTTTTTTTACTACCAGTTCTGTGGACGTGGCTTGGTGGGCGTGGTGTGGCTTGGTGGGCATGGCAGGGGAAGGATACTGCAAAATCTCCATTCCCTCCCTAACTCCAGGGGAAGGATACTGCAAAATCCCCATTCCCACCCCACTCTGGGACCAGCCAGAGGTGGTATTTGCCGGTTCTCCGAACTGCTCAAAATTTCTGCTACCGGTTCTCCGGAACCTGCTGGATTTCACCCCTGTCTGTAAGGGGCGTGCATAAGTGCACCAGTGTGCCTACCATTCCTGTCCTAATATTCCTTTTTACTTACTGTTTTCATGTATCCAAATTATGTTTATATTTTTACCTGTTATCTTATATATGATTGACAAAATAAATAAATAAATAAAACAAAATTTTGCTTTTGTCTTTGACAGTCTGAAGTGAATGAGGAGTTTTGCCTGAAGCTGACAGTGAAAAAATGTGAAATAATGTAAAAGAACTTCTGTTACAAAGAGCACTGGAACTTTTTTTTACATTTTAAAATACATTAATTCTAAAGTACTATTTTTGCTCATGATAGAAAGTGATATACAGTATTTTTATCCAGCTCAGGGAAGAAAGAGTCTGGAGAGTCTGTACAATTTTAACTTTTCTTTGAAGGCCATAAAAACCGGGTTGGTCCAGAAATATCTGTACGAACAATGTTTTATATCTGTTCTACCTTGCGGGAAAATATTTATTTAAAGGAATAGTACTATGTCATGTTGTCAATTGTTTTTTACAGGTTTTGATCTTATTTATACTGTAGATATAGTTTGTATCAGTTTATCAAATTCAATGAGACATATAAATCCAAAGTATGACAGGCTGTGATCAGAGGTGGGTTTCAGCAGGTTCTGACCAGTTCTGGAGAACCAGTAGCGGAAATTTTTAGTTCAGAGAACCGGTAGTAAAAATTGTGACTGGCGCCACCCCCATCTATTCTCTGCCTCCCAAGTCCCAGCTGAGGAAATGGAGATTTTACAGTATCCTTCCCCTGGAGTGGAAGGGAATGGAGATTTTACAGTATCCTTCCCCTGCCACACCCACCAAGCCACACCCATAGGACCGGTAGTAAAAAAAAATTGAAACCCACCACTGGTTGTGATGATTTATTATTTATGTTTAAGTATTATGTTTCATTTGGAAGTTTTTCATATCACTGATGAGTATAATCAATGTTCATTTAGTACTGAAACTATGCCAGGAAGCTCTGACAGAGTCACATAATATACTAAAACTTCTGATTAAATTGATAATATTATTTTGTTTTTAGAAGCTAGAACGTCTGCAACAAATCTTTCACTTCCATATTCTTTTTTGTGTTCTTTCTTCTTATCTGTTTTTGCTTTTATTTTATTTTGTTCAATATGTATGAGGAATAAATGCACTTTTGGAGACACATGGTCATTAGATTTCCAGCTCACATAGAGATTTAGTGGATATATTTTTTCGTATGTTTGTAAGGTAGATGTAACCACAGCAAACCAATATCATTTAAATATTCTATATTAAAATTTAATTATTTCAATTGGACTAATATGAAATAAAGGGGGAAAAAAGAAAAACTTAGAGCCAAAAGCAAATAAAAACATTATAGGTTAGTGAAAATGCTAATATATGCAAAGCACATGTCATTTTCATTTCTAAGGAAAAAATTGACTTAGTTATAAAAGCTGCTCTGGGAAGTTGTTATAAAAATAAAAACATGAACTCTGTGAAGCAGTTTCCTTGAGATTATAGTACTATTATTTTTATTGTTGTCACTTGTCTGCTTCAAGCAAAATTGCCTTTTGTTGGCCTTAAATAAATAATAATTGCACCTGCATTATAATGTAATACACTATTTAGGAGGTGTATTACAGAATAGTCTGCAACATTTTTTATTGAATTAATGTTTTTACATAGATCTATTATCTGAACAATTTCCTACTTTTTCTTTCACTATCATAAGTGTAAATTATTTCAGATGTGGTCTGAAATAACATAGTGTGCTTAAAATAAAATTGCATGTATTGTTTATAAAAAGAGTTCAGATACAAACTCAAGCGTGCTTCCCTTCCAAGCCAATAACATTTTGAGTCTGGGTTGAACTCATAAATAGAGCCTACTAACAACTGTTTCAGGGTGGTTCTTCTTTTAGAATTAATCCCAATAGTGTGATTAGATGGTTCTAAGAAGAATAAAAATAGGAAATGACCACCTGATAAATTACTCAGCAGGACTTTCTCACCTCTTCCACAAATATTGTAGGTAGATATGGGAAGGAATATGTTATCGACCACGTCAACTAATTCACTTTTACTATTGTATTCACTTCTAAAGCTATCCTGCGGGAAATAAAAACATTTGCTTTGAGATAATAATAAGATAGGATAAGATAATAAGATAATACTTATTTCAGAGGGAATAACAAAGGTAACATATTTTACTATTTTACAATAGTAAAATAACATTTTACTATTAACTGTCTTAATTGTAATATAAAGTGTAGTAGTAATGATGTAAAACCCAACCTTCCCACCTATTTGTTTATACACTTTCCATTTGAGAATGAAAGACAAAAGCAGTGAACATGCAGTGAGTTCTTCCAGTTCCATGAATAACTGAAAATGTCAACATCTGAGACATTGGAGTTGCCACAAAATGCGGAGGAGGGGGAGTGCACAGGCAGGTGTCGGATGCTGGTGTTGACATTAACACACACGGTTGGAGGGTCAGGAAGGAGAGACAGGTGTAGCTGGATCAACAACCATGAAGCCAGGCCAGAGAGTGATTGCTGAAGCAGACAGGTAGCAGGAGTGGGTGGGGTGTGCCGAGCCTTCATAGCCAGCTGGCCAACAGAAGCCAGTAATGCTGGCTAGAAACCAGTTTTTGTTATGTTCAACACATGCTGGGCCGGGTAAAAGCATTTGTTGTACAGCATAGTGTGGCCTCTTCTTTTGCTGGCCAAACTCGGAACAGTGGTAGAAACATTCTCCTTTTCTAAAAACAAAAATCAATAGTAGTTTTAGCTACATTGTGGTAACAACCACAATGATAAAAACTAAAAACTAAAAAATGGAACAATAAGAAATAAAAGATCCAGAAAAAAAGAAAATAGAGAAAAAATACAAAAGAAAGAAAAATTATGAATATAGTAAAAGACAAGAAAAGAAAGATATAAAGAAATTACTTTACCCTTCATAAAAAATATAAACAATTTTAGTAACTTATTATCTTCTCATAAAATACAATAAATTATCTTTTCTGTCCATGTTCATGTCTTATCTAAAGACAAATAATTAAACCTATCATTTCAGCAAAAGTCCATTAAAAGTTACCTGAGATAATAGATAAGATAACCTTTATTGTCACTTTTTTCTATGAACACACTGGCACACATTAAAAATGTAATTCTGATGCCTCAGTCTCATAATCTATCTTAATTTTCACCAAATAAACCAACTTTATATTCCTTCTCTCTACTTTATCAATCTTGATCTTTAATACTGTTCTTTTCATTTTTCTTTGTCCATTCTCACAAAATCCTTCAAAGCATTAACAAGTGTGCTTTGTAAATGGAATGTAGGAAAATTATACAGGTTACTGTATAACTGTTTGGTTTTTATTTGTATATCCCTTTTAATTATTAAGACAACAGCCAGTTTGTTTTGTATGTACAGTGTAGCATTTTTTCCCATATATTCTTGTAGACTAGAGGCATACAGTGTTAAAATAACCTCTGTTCCATTGTTCAAAAATATCCTTTTATATATTGAATGTTAAAATATTTCATTCCATATTCAAATTTAAATATTCTTCTCCTTTAATTATAATCTTAATTCCTTCTATTTTCCTCTAGTGTCCAATTTTTAAAGTCTTGGGTTTTTTTAAGAATTGAAAAAAAAGAACATTTATTCATGGGAAGAATTATTACAAATAATTCCAAAATCTTATTTCAAATTTATCCGGACTTTAGTCCAATTATAACTTTCTAAAATCAGACTACTAATCACCCTTTTGTTGTTTATTCTTTAAAAAAACCATTTAGTCATTAAGCTTGTACTTGAACATTCTTTTGTTAAGGATTGATGGAAACTCATCTGATGCTGTAAGACTTGCTGATCCAAAGGTTCATAATAGCTGAAATTTATTTTGCAAAAGTGATGAGAAATGGAAGTATACAAACTCAGTGTCCTTTTGAAAGTTCTGGCCATAGTTTGAGGAAAAACATGTCTATCTCCTTATCTCTCGAACTTTTGGCTTCTAGGTGCTCATTAAGAAAGGATTTTTGGAAATGACCATCAGAGCATTAGTATTACCTATATTATGATTAACACGCTCTGATGCTAAGGAGTTCTACTCCCCCTCCCCACCTGAAAAGAAATCTGTTCCACATGCAAAACACAAGCAGAGGAGAAGAGTTTCACTTTCAGTTTTACTTTCACAGCAGCAACCAAGTGATAGGATAGGGGAGGCTTCTGTGGGCAAGGCTGAGGGAAAGAAGGGGATAGGATAGGGGAGGCTTCTTTGGGGCAAGGCTGAGGAAGAGGAGGGGATAGGATAGGGAGGCTTCTGTGGGGCAAGCCTGAGGGAGAGAAGGGGATAGGATAGGAGACATTTCTGTGGGGCAAGGCGAAGGGAGAGAAGGGAGAAGAGGCTGATCGTAACTACTCATTAATTTTCAAGCTGTAAGTGTCGATTTATCAAGCCCGATCACATAGTTTCGTAGCAAAGCATGGGTATCCAGCTAGTTGGTAATATTTAAATCAAGTGATTGTGCCAAGGAAATCATTCAATACATTTTGTTAATGAAAATTTAGAAATAAATTTAGTGTATCTTCAGTAAGTGAGAGATCATATTCAGCAAGTTATTTTTTAAATTTTCTAATGACCATTTTTCCTGCATTCTGTTCATAGTACCAAACTGATCTTTCATAGTAAAACATGTATATATTCACTTACTTTTTTCATGCCTCTGTGAGCAGCAAAATTATTATTACTGTTAAGCTAGGATATTAGAAGAACATACCATTTACCATTACAATATAAAGAATTATTATCTCCCCGTGTCTAGCAACTATCACAATTGCATTCACTCAAAGTCAGGGATGTCCCAACTGCAAATCATGATAATAAGATAAAAAAGGAGATTCTTTTCTGCTGGAAATGTAGATATTCACTGTGGTATATTTGATTCCTTATTTGAATTCATGGTAAAAAAGAATGCACATATTCCCAATAACATCATGCAATTTTCCTTAAAATAGGTAATTCGTACAAAAATGATATAACATTTTAATCTAAAATTAAATGTTATTTAGTCTGCATATAAATTTATGAATGCCAACTGGATCTCAATTACACAGGTGAGGGGAATACATATTAGAATTTGAATGCCAATTTTTTTTAAAAAAAAATATTCCAATTTATTTAGTTACTATTTATTTATTAAATTTATTTACCACCCATCTAGTAACCACCAATCTAGTAACAAAACGACTCTGGCTTTAGCCTTAAAACTTTAAAAGTCTAACAAATCTCTAAAACAATAAAAATGAAAATCCAAATCAAGGTAAAATTATAGTTAAAAAATGGGAAGAGAAGGACGATGTGCAGGGAGAGATTGCCTTTTAATTCATCAAGCACCTCCAGTGTGATGCTCCCCCATTAGGGCCCCAAGTCATCTGGCAGAGCCAGATCTTCAGGGCCTTAGTGGAAGTCAGAAAAGTGGGAGCCAATCTCTCCTCAGGGATTAAGATATGCTAAAAGGCAGGAGCCACATCAGAGAAGGCCCTTCTGGGCCCTGTCAACCAGAATTCCTTGACAAACGGGGCCTGCAGCATGCCTCTTCTGCCAGCGTGGATAGGCTAGGCCTGTCCCAGTGGGGTGAGACAGTTCCTCAAGTAACCTGGGCTCATGCAATGAAGGTTTTAAGGGTAGTAATCAATATCTTGAGTTGCACCCAAAAGAGACCAGCAGTCAATGCAGCTTGTGGAGTATTGGTGTAACATGGGAACCCCAAGAACTTTCCACGATGCTGCAATCTCCATCAGTTGAAGTTTCTTAATGCTCTTCAAGGGTAGTCCAATGTAGAGTGCAACATGGATGCTCTAGAAATATCATAGATTTCTAATCATAGAAATATGATTAATTAAATTAAATTATTGTACTTAACCTTTTTGTTTATTTTTTTAAAAAAAGCTTCTGAACAGGATTAAGAAATAGTGCAAAAATAAATAAATAAATAAATAAATAAATAAATAAATAAATAAGAATTAAGATTTTGGTGTTTACTAGTTATTACCTAGAGAACTAACTATATTTATATTTTTTAAAAATAAAGACAAAAATTGACTTTGCTGAATGCTAAATTCAGATTCAGTTAATTCCAATTAATTCACTTTTTCATGATTCAGATTTATTTCAGTCAATGCAGCCCAATATCCATACGGTTAACTATGAATAATCAGGTTTTCTGTTTATTATATTGACAAATTATGTACTGAAAGTAAATAAACCTTTTTGAAATTAGATTCATATTCAAAATTGTTTCCAAGTATTACCATTTTTGAGCTTTAGCTTTTGGAAATTAAGTCTTAACAATTTATTAAATAAAACAGCACTGAAAAATCACTTGCAGAGGTTAAATTATTTTATTATTGTTATATTTATTGCTGAAATTAAAATTTGTTGTTTACTCTTCAATCTCCAGTCATTGGGCATAATTTGATTCATTCTTAACTTTCACATAATGAATTATGTACATGGATCAATTAATGTTGACATTATGCAAAATTTTCCAAAAGCTATAAATAGCATAATAAGGTTACTTTCAACATGTTGACAACCATAATTAACAGACTAAGTTCAGCATTTCCCTAATAGGTTCTCTGTTTTGTTTGCTGATATTTTGTTAGCTCTTTCCACTTCATAAAGTCTGGAAGATTGGGCTTCATATGTTTTGCAACTTAAATGATAAAATGCTGAAAACATAAAACCCACTAGCATAATTTAAAGAATATTAGATATGCACAGTTAAGCACTTAAATTCTGCAGATGCTCCTGGGTCTTGCTTAAGCCTTTGGTTATTTGCAGTACAAGGAAGTTCAACCTTGAAGTTTTCTATTCATTTTCATTGCCCAGGCAGTTTCCTTACCAAATCAGTATTGGAGGGAAGGTTGATGAATGCATAAATGCAAGAAAATATTCCTGTCCAAGAATGGAACAGGCATTTCAAACAAACTTATCCATTTATTTGAGCCAGCCTGTCTAGAAAGAATCAGAGGTTCTTTGTAGGGGATTTGGGGGGACATAAAATGTAGAGGTTACAACTGGAGACAGCATTAAGGAAAACTGCTATATGCACCATACTGTTTTGCTATGAGGTGTGTTTTTAAGTTTTTTTGTTTATTTGCCTGCTTACTTGCTGATATATGAATATATGATCAAGCATTTAAAAATAGTACAATATATAAAAATAAAAGAGGTGCATACATTTGGTAGACATAATATATTTTCTTTGGAAGAAAAACTTTGCTGAAACAGGTAAAACGCAAGGAATCACCTTTCTACACTTAAATGTTTCTGTCTTTTCCAACACTCCCTATATTGGTTTTCCCCATATTTTTCCCCTGTATTTTTCCCCCATATGATAAATATAGAAAACCATATTTAAAACAATACTGATACCGATATGTATTTTATCCTCTAAAATATAGATCCTAATCTGTAAAGAAAATTATACAAAGCTAGAAAACTATTTTTGTGTGTGTGTGTATATAAATAAGTGCATTACAAAAGTTAACTTGCATTTTCTAAAAATCCAGGATGCTCAACTGTCTCTTTAAAAGGGTAGATATGCATCTTGCTTACATGTTCTGTTGATTTCAAATTGAATTTGATCATAAAACTCATCAACCTCCTTTTCTGTATCAGTGGTTGGAACATAAATCTAAAGGATCGTCATATTTCCATGAAGTCTAATCAATATTACTCGGTCATTGATTGCACTATAACCAAATGCTATTCTTGTACCCTTACTAACTATAAAAGCAACACAATTTCTTCTATGTTTTTCATATCCTGAGTAATAAATAATGTAATCTTCTAGAGGAAATTGTCCAATCCCAGTACATCTCAATTCATCGATGCCTAAAATGTCAATTTGTAGTAGTTTCATTTCATCTTTCAGGGTGTTGAGCTTTCCCATGTTCCTGCTTTTTAATGTTCCATGTTCCTGCTTTGATTCTATCTTTTCAGCTTCAGTTTTTCTTTTCTTGTATGACAATATTAGACATTCCAAAGGCTTTAATCTAGCCATGTCTTAAACTATTAGTTTTCTGAAAGATTTGTTCTTTCTCAGTACTATGTTCTGAACTGAGGGGCCCATCTTCCTTCATACAACATCGGTCATTTTATATTTTCTATTCATGTGGTTTTCTTGGTAAAAATACATTAGTGGTTTACTGTTGCCTTCTCTTGCACAACATGAATTGATGCCTTTGCCATTGTCACTAAGGCGATTATCTGCCTCTGCTATCTTTCTAGAACTCTGCTGCCCAATATAGGTGCTTGTTTGCTTTAGCTGGGCAGCTGGGAAGAGCTTCATGCTTTGGGTGACCCTGGCAGTATATACTTTTGGCATACACTTCCAACAGTTTTCACTAATCCCTCCCGGGAACACCACGACCTTGTCATGCTAAGCAACACAGCAGGCTTAAGAGGGGGGTGGGGAACAGGATGACAAAAATATGCATATGCTTATTTACATGCCAACATTAATCTTAATATTTATTATAAAATACTTACAAATGAAGTATATATTAAAATAAATTGTTGTATTTGTTTCTCATTAGGGATTACTTGTACGGGATGCACCTTTGAAGGACATGAAAATTTTTAATGATCGTCGATTTGTAGCTTCTTTTAGTGTGGTGAATGCTACTAAACGGGATGCTGGCAATTACCGCTGCATGATTTGCACAGAAGGAGGAATTGGAGTATCAAATTATGCAGAACTGATCATTAAAGGTATTTCAGGATTGACATACAAATGAAAAGGATAGAGACCAAATTCCTGAAAAATTTTCATGTTAAACAAATTGTTTCTATTGGTGACATTGCAATCTATTTAATTAAAATGACCAACTCTAGGCTTGATGCTAATAGTTGCAATCTACTTGTTTACAAGTTACCACATGTAGGAAACTAAGTGAATAAACAAAAAGGGTTGTGTACAACAGCAAGTTTTTGCCTACTTTGTTATATAGGTAGTCCTTGATTTATGACCATTTGTTCAGTGATCATTCAAAAGTTATGAAAGTGCTGAACAAAGTGACTTATGTCCGGTTGCAGAAGTTATGGCCTTTTTGGTACATCCACAGCCATGTGACCAAATTCAAACGCTTGGCAGCCTGCCTCCATTTATGACCACACCTGCTCTTTCCACCTACCTATTTCGACCCTCTATACTCTTTTAATCATCCTATCTAGCAACACTCTTTGGTGGCAGTTGCAGGATTGGGGCTGAAATAGGAACCTGGGACCTTAAGCCATATCAGCCAGCTGCCATTCCTCCCAGACCTCTACTTCAGCCTAAGCACCACTGCTGCCACTGAGAAATGCCAACCCCAGCATGGCCAGCCACCCACCCCAGCATCACAGTGCAAAGCCTCAGTTGTTTCCACTGCTATGTATTCTGTATGCCTGCTGAACCCATCCGTGCCCAGCTGACTTTTCCTGCCTGCCTTCTGTTGTTGATAAAGTGCATCTGTGGCATGCTACTGGCCATGCCAGGCCCCTTCTCAAAACTGCACCAAATAGTGTGCCCCATTTTCATGATCCTTTGAAAGCATTTAAAAAGTTTCTGAGGTTTTCTGAAGCATTGTGAGAATGGGCCTCACTGTTTAGAGAACAGCAAGCCCAAGGCTGTCCTTGTGAGACCTGGGGAAGATAATGTGGCTACCAGCTGCTTTATGAAGGGCCAAGGTGGGCATGCCTAAGCAGCAGCAGGAGTAAGAAGATACTAAAAGGTCAGCTGGGGTGTTGGAGTGCAGGGCAGCGAGGGCAGCTGGCCTACGGTCCTTGGGTAAGCAGCTTTGACTCTTGAAGCAGCTAGAATTTGTTAAATCAGTGGCTTGTGCCATGGTTCTGGTTGGTAGTTTCACACTGTGTTGTGGCTCAGATTTCTTACAACCCCAATATTGCAGTGTGCCAAGAAGCCTGAGCTGCAGCATGGCAAGCAGTCCCAGAGCTGCATGGTTCTGGGAGTCCTTGCTGCTCCACAAGGCAGTGTATAGGGCGGACAATAGGGGAAAAGACATGGGAAAGATAGGTGAGTAGGAGGAGTTAAAGAGAAGACCCTTACTTTACTGAGGCATGGAGTTTGGTGAGACCAAGCACAGGCTGGCATAGCTTCAGGTGGGTACTCACACAGCAACCCCCAATTTTCGGTTAACAACAGCAATGGGAAGTGATGGGATTGCTGAATCTAAGCATTGCGGTTATGTGACATTGCACTTTACAACCTTATTGCTTAGCAATAAAAATTCTGGTCCCAATTCTGGTCTTTACTGCACTAGCAGTTTTTTCAGGAAAATAATACTGAGAAATCAGTCCACATCTGATATGTTCAGGTGATTTGGCATGAAGACAAAGTTAAAGAATGTAGATGAAGGGAAAGATCAAGAGAATTGTTGACCTTCATTGTTGATATGATCATGCAAAAGATAGAAATGAGAAATTGAAAGAACAAAAAGCAATTTACAAAGCAGTATACTGTGTGTAGAAGGTGGAAGCATGGATATTTTGCAAAGGTAGACTGGTACAGAATTACAGTAAACTGTTTGCATGTAAACTATTTTGAACTATGTTTCCTTATCTGCTGCTCATCTCATACATTTAATACCTTTGCCTTGCCGTTTCTTATTCTTTTCCTGTGCTTTGTATAGCATTGATTTATCCAAAAGGAATATTATGATGAATATGTATGTGTCTATGTATCAGTATATATGTGTGTGGTGTATGTATTATGTGTGTGTGCATGTGTGTTTGTGTAAGAGGAAAAGGGAGTGAATGATCTACAAAAATTATAGCAGAGGAAGAGGCAAAGAAACTCAGATTCTTTGAAGTTATAGCAATTTACTTCCATTGGTCTTCACTCCGCGATGTTGGACCTATTTATCCTATTGCTATAATATTTGCTCTTTTCCACCTCTCTCAGCACATTTATTCTGTATGCAGGGAATAATTGCTTACCCTTAGGGTATAATCCCATTAGCTACTTGTAGTTTGATGAAGTAATTATGGTAATCCCTGTTGCTTGTGCTTTAGCTTTTATGAGACCACATGCAGATCATTCTGTGTGACCTAAAAAGCCTATTTAAACAGTGTACTAACCTTGGAACAGATTACATTTAACTAACATCATTATGAAGTCTTTAAGCTCATTTACCTGGTTACTGATAAACAATTACACAGTATTTACATTTCTTTAATTACGTTTCACCAAAAATTGCTTATTTCAATGAAGCATGTGGTTTTAATTTATTATTATCATCAGTAAACTCAGCACACTTTTCTGAGTTCCCCTTCAGGCTTTCTGGTTAGTATTGAATGGTTAAGCCACAGAAATAAGAATAATGTTAGTATTTTTGCTGCATTTTTGGGATTTATCATGCATAAATGTTTTCGTATTCGTAGGCATTTATATAAAGAAAATGATGGCATATGTGGGTCTTTTCAACCATAATTCAAGACCTTAATTTAGCACTATACATATGAATTTTTTAAAAAACCTTTAATTTCCTTTCTGACTTTTTGCATACCTTCAAGAAGATTAGAGCTTTCATTTTTAAACCAGCCAGAATTTTTTATTAAGTCCTAATGCAGAATGAAGTCTGATCAGGTCAAACAGAACTTGTCAACAAACTAGATATAAACGCCTTATGAGACTGTCTTATTTCATAATCATAAATTAAGATGTCAGTCTCAATTTTGATTTAATATTAATTAGAAATGAAAGTGGAGTTGTTGTTTTTTTTGCCTCCTGCCAAACAAAGGAAAAAGGAAGAGAAGATGCAAGTTTGACTTTCCTGTGTGACTTTTGCTGCTGGCAGAAGCAGCTAAACAAAACACATTGTTTACCATAATTGGTGACTCTGACTTGTCAGCCAGAGTCAGAAATTATAATGTTTAGTTTCTATGGTAAAACAAGCCATGAATTTCAGTTTCTATATCATAGAAAGTATATCCTGGGAAAAACAATATATAGTTTATTTCTATTAATCTAGTCTAGTCCTAGTCCTAGTCCTAGTCCTAGTCCTAGTCCTGGTTCCTAGTCCTAGTCCTAGTCCTAGTCCTAGTCCTAGTCCTAGTCCTAGTCCTAGTCCTAGTCCTAGTCCTAGTCCTAATCCTAATCCTAACCCTATTTCCAGTCCAGTTCATTTAGCTGCTTATACTAAAAGCAGTTTGTTCCTGGAATGTCACGGAACCAGAACTGATTCACCTAGGAGCTAGAAAATAAAGCATGCTATAATCCATATGTAATATGATTACATATGAAAATTTGTATTTTCATATTTTTTCTACAGTGACTAATTGATATAAGGTACATAAGGTAAATTAATCCTAAAATTAATATAAGGTAAATTAATTCTAAAAAAATATATAAGGTAAATTATATAAAATAAATTAATCCTAAAAATACTTTCAATTTAATATTAATCTTGATTGTGATAGGAGACAGTGAAGAGAGTTTATTCTTTAACAGATTGACCATTTTAGTTACATAATGTTGCTACCTGCTACAATTGCCAAAAAATGAGCATGTAGTGTCTATATTTCTACAGGTTAACATAAAAGAAATCATATGTAGCAAAAATGTAGATTAAATGGGGACTAAATTAGCATTTTATCTGTGCACTATGTAGATCCTTTTCTAATATTGGTCAGCTGCAACAGAGATTAGTTTGGAAACAGAATAAAGCTGCCCAAGGAAATTCCAGATTATAAAAGTTTGAATTATTTTTTGAGGTCATATATAGTAAATCTAGTGGTGTCAGAAATACAAAGCATTTTGTCTAATGTTTAAATAAAGGATGGGAGGAAACTATGTTTAGTATACCTGGTTTTGATGTTAAAAGGAAAGATGTCACACACTGAGTAACATGGAATACACCTGAAGAACAGATAGTGGAATGTAAAAGTGACGAAAACACCATTTTGAAAACTGGCAAGCTTAAAGATAATGTTTCACAAAATTAGAGATGTAAATTGATGAACATACTAGCATTCTGTCTGTCTTGGTCTTTAAAATTTTGTTTCTGGATACAAATAAATATGTATCTACATATTCACATTCTCTGTTCCTATTCTTCTAAATTATCTTGTTGATTACCATTTATTTATTAATAACATAGGAACAAATGATTTATTTTGAGTGAAAGACAACACAGCATTTTCCTGAAAAGTATTGCATCTATAATATGGTTGGGAATAGTTCTGTCGCTATAAAATTTAAATTGGGAATACTGTTTTGAGTAATTTTGGCATATTTATGTAATAGAATGTGAGAATGATTTTGGAATAGGACGAGAGGAGATACATGCTGCCTAAGTAAGATTCAGATAAAAGGGGGATCAGCCTGCAACTGGCAGAGAAAGAAACCACCCTAACTAATCAGGCAGTAAAAAAGGTAGCAGAAGATTCATACTTTCCTCCCGAGTAGACTAGATAGAAACACAACAAGATGAACTAATTCTACTTTATTATAATGCAACATTGACAGAATCTGGCTAGTCTGAAAGTACAAATCTCTTGCCACCTCTTTTAGAATTCCTTCCAAGTTTCTTTCTTTGTTTCTCCTTTCCTTTTTATGTGATTGTTCTGTAGGCAGCATTTCTTCTACTTCCACTTTACTTCAACCCACCGCTCCTCCATCTTCCAAGATCATTGTCAGATTCTGTTAACAATTCAGTTCAGGATTCAGACTAAGTTAGAGTGCAAGAAGCTTAGTCATGTGAATTTAAATCCGACTAATTTTGGTAGGAATCCTAAATAATATTAATTGTGCTGGAAAAGCTTCCTCATGTATTTCCAGTGTTTCTGCTGAAAGAATGCAGTATGAACATTTGACTTCTGGATAATATATTTAATGTTTTCTAGTATTAATTTGAAAATAGTGTGTGTTGAAAACATTTTTGCATTTTGCAAGACGACAACCCAAAGAATACTTTTGACAAAGCACGTTGTTTTTCTGGACACCGAAAGATTTCTTTGTTCTTCTGTTTATTTATTATTAAAGTAAATTCTAATTTTAATTTACTAATTTATTATTAATAACCTGTATTAAAATTAGAATTTACTTTTATTTTATTATTATTTATTTGACTGGTATATTGTATCCTGCCAGATAAATTAAACAAAATTCCCTCAACTTGGATGCCCTCCAAATGTGTTGAATTCAACTGGTAGATCGATTGCACGAAAAGGTATAGCCTATATAGCCTCTCAGTAAATATCATAAATAAGATTAGCTGTGTCTTTGGTCCAACCACATTATTTGTTTACAGTAGTAAAATTTACAGGGCTTTTTTTTCTGATATGATTGCCATGTATAGGATCTTTTAATGGTTTTCTACTTAGTGACTCATTCATGCACACCTGACAAACATTCTTTTTATATCTTAATACCAAAAACATAGCAGGGACTGGTTTCTATGACTCATTATTATTTGAATGATCTACCATGTAATTTTCAAGTAATCCTCACATTGTGGCCATTCAGGAATAGCTGTCCTTACTCATCTTCTTGCAGAACCCTTTTCACAGAAGTATGATCAATGTTTAAACTATAGTACAAAAGGATAATCTCTGATTCACCATCAGAGTTGCAAACACTTGGAAGGCCTCACCTCCCACCCCCTCCCCCCCACCGCCCCCAACTATAAGAATATAATGCCCAAAGCTAATAGTTTAGTTCCTGAAGCAGAAATTTCTATTAGGAAATAGCTAATTTGCTGCTCCTTTTCTGACATTCCAAAGCAAAAACAAGCATAATGGTGACTTTCTCGTTCTGCCTAATGGCAGGAGCAGAGGTATCATTGCAGAAATAACTTTTTGATTTTAAATCTATTGCATTTAAATCTATTGTGAGTTAGTTCCATAGAATTTAAATGAGGTAGTTTCAATTAAAAATGTTGTTATTGTTGTTGTTCATTGCAGTCAGCCAGGTGTTCTGAATGGATTTGGCCTTTTTGTTCACCTATCGAGTCTTCCCAAGAACCTGGGATAGGCAGATGTATTACTTTACATATTATAGTAGCTAAAGTGGTGGGTTTTGGTGTTCTGAGCACATCAAGTACTCATATAAAGTATCCTCAGGGATACAATACTTTTAAAGACCAAGTCTGTTAAAATACTTGTATGGCCTAAAATAAATTGGTTTAAGTACTAACCTTGGTAGCCTCAGCTCTGAATATGAATTTTGAATGGCAAAATTCAGTTCAGCAATCCTTACCAGCACTTGAAATCAGAACATAATTAACTGTTGTTTCAGCATGACTACATAAATGCCTCAGGATGCTCTATTTTGTGTTTTGGTTGAAGAAACACACTAATGATTTTAAATGAACCTAAATCATTTCGAGTTAAGCCTTAGCTATTTAAATTGCACAGATTCTGCACAAAGCTCTGGATTATGAACAATGGAGTAACTGTCTTTGAAATGACAGTGAATTAATAAATATTAAAATGTTTAAGCTAGTTTAGCATCACATACTAATAATGAGTGTCTGTTGATTAAATAAAATAATTAAGAAAAATTATGTAAGCATTTTAAAGAATTGAAAGATTTGTCATTTTTATCCGGTAAGGAGAAGTAACTGAAGTATGAAATATATCTGTACCTGTATTATTTTTTCTATGACACTTATCACCTTTGTGCTATTATTTAATAATTATATGCTTAGTTAGTTGCGGGATATGTCATACACATCTGTACTAGATTCATTAACTGTTGTTTTTAGTAGGAAAGAAGAAGAGCAATAGTCAGAATATTCGAATGGTCACTAGGAAGTCATTAGGATCATAAGGTTGAAAGGGACTTTGGTGGGCCTCTAATTCAATTCCCTATCTAGTGCAGGAATGTTTATGCCATCCAAACAGATGGTTGTCTAACCTTTGTTTGAAAATAGCCAGTGAAGCTATTTTCAACTCCAGGAAGTAGTGGCTCTCTTGGTTGCCTGTTATTTTGAGTTTGGATCTTACTCTGTAAAATTTTATAAAGCTTCCACCCACTGGATTACCCTACCCTCAGGTACTATGGACTATATGATAGTGTTAGCAATAATATGAATAGTTTTTAACAAGTGCATGGTAGCTTCTAGTAACCACCTTGTTCTTTCTATGTGCTTGCAAACCCACTGTTTGATAAATCTTTTCCAAAAATTTCCCAAGTATTAATGTAAGTTAATTGGTCTGTAGTTTCCTGGGTCTAATCTCCCCTTTTAAGGATTGTAACAATGTTAGTTTGTCTGCAATCTTCACCATGCTGTCCCATCACCATCCTTTTGACTTTTCTAACTAGTGAACCAAACATTTCTTCAACTCTTCTCCTCTTGCCCGGTATATGGTCAAAGATCCTATTTAGAAGTTATTTTTCGCATTCATTGCAAGCTTTAGCTCATTCTAAACCAGAGTTCTCCAATGTTTCCAATGTTTTGGTGGGGGAGGGGGGAGGAATGGTTCTGCTTGAGCGGCCAGCAAATATGCAAGTGCATGCAGCTCCATTTGTGCTAGCAGTGTGCACGTGTATCTGCCGGTCATGCAAATGGAGGGCGTTCATACTTGGCCGCTGCTTGCACAAGTGAGGATGCATATGTTTGTGCGTGCGCACTCGCTGGCTGTTTTTTCATTTATTTTTTATTTATTTATTTATTTATTTATTTATTTATTTATTTATTTATTTGTCGCATTTTTATGCTGCCCAACTCCCGAGGGACTCTAGGCGGCTAACAACAAAGAATAAAACAATACGAACAATATCCCATACAAAAGTTAAAAAGAAAACATTAAAACTCATACATTCCAATTCGTGGCTGGGTCTCGCAAGATCACCATAACGAGATCAACGGCCTGCCGGAAGAGCCAGGTCTTCACCGCTTTCCGGAAGTCCAGTAGGGTGGGACCAATCCAGACCTCAGGGGGTAATTGGTTCCAGAGAGCCAAGGCAGCCACAGAGAAGGCCCTCCCCCGCGGGCTCACCAGCTGACATTGTTTAGCTGACGGGACCTGGAGGAGACTGACTCTGTGGGATCTTACTGGTCGTTGGGAGCTATGCGGTAGAAGGCGGTCTCGAAGATAGCCTGGCCCTGAGCCATGTTGGGCTTTAAAGGTAATAACCAACACCTTGAATTGCGCCCAGAGACCGATAGGGAGCCAGTGCAGCTCGCGGAGAATTGGTGTAATGTGGGTGTATCTAGGTACACCCACAATAGCCCATGCAGCTGCATTCTGGACCAACTGTAGTCTCCGAACACTTTTCAAGGGTAGCCCCAAGTAGAGTGCGTTGCAGTAGTCCAACAGTGAGGTGACATGGGCATGAGTGACTGTGAGGAAAGCCTCCTGATCCAGGTAGGGTCGCAATTGGGGCACCAGACGAACCTGTACAAAGGTCCCCCTAGCTACAGCCGTCAGATGTTGTTCAAATCTCAGCTGTGAGTCTAGGAAGACACCCAAATTGCAAGTCCATTCTGAGGGGGGCACTTTCTCCCCCTCAGAACCAAGGATGGACAATCAACATAGTCTTTAGGGGGCAATACCTAGAGCCATTCGGTCTTGTCTGGGTTAAGTCTGAGCCTGTTGACTCCCATCCAGATCCTCACAGCTTCCAGGCACCAGCACATCACATCCACCTCCTCACTGAACTGACGAGGGGTGGAGATATACAGCTGGGTATCATCAGCATATTGCTGATATCCCACCCCATGTTGTCGGATGATTTCACCCAGCAGTTTCATGTAGATGAAGGGGAGAGAGGACCAAGCCCTGAAGGACCCTGCAGATGAGGAGCCTTCGGGTCGACCTCTGTCCTCCTACCAACACCGACTGAGATCGATCAGAGAGATAGGAGGAGAACCACCGCAACACGGTGCCTCCCAATCCCAATTCCCTTAGTCGCCCCAGAAGGCTACCATGGTCAATGGTATCAAAAGCCGCTGAGAGGTCAAGTAGCACCAAGATAGAGGAATGACCTCCATCTCGGGCTCGCCAGAAATCATCCATCAGCGTGACCAAGGCAGTTTCCGTGCTGTAGCCAGGCCTGAAACTGGACTGAAAAGGGTCCAGATAACCCGATTCATCCATGACCGCAGGAGCTGAAGTGCCACCACTTTCTCTACAACCTTTCCCACAAAGGGTAGGTTGGAGACTGGACGAAAGTTCTTTAATTCTGCTGGGTCCAGGGAAGGCTTCTTGAGAAGGGGCCTTACAACCGCTTCCTTTAATGGTTGTGGGACCCTCATGGCCCCTAGTGGGCCCATAGGTTGGGGAAGCCTGATCTATTTCATAGCCTAAACCCATTCTTACAGATTTGGAATATTTCCTAATTAGTGGTTTTTGTTATACAGGTAATTTTCGATTTATGACCACAACTGAGCCCAAAATTTTCATTGTTAAGTGAGTTTTTCCCATTTTACAACCATTTCTTGCTACAGTTGTTAAGTGTATCACTTCAGTTGTTAGGTGAATCATGCAATTATTAAGTGAATTTGACTTCTTCTATTGACTTTGCTTGTTAGAAGCTGGCTGGGAAGATTACAAATGATGATCATATGACCCCCGGGTCAATGCAGCTGTTATAAGTACATGCCAGATGCCAAGCACCTGGATTTTGATCACATAACCATTGGGATACTGCAATGGTCATAAGTGTGAAAATCAAGTGCTGAAGACCTGCTTCTGCCAGCGGGCCTGGGAAACCCAGGCTTGTGTGATCTGTTGTCGCCGGGGCGGGGGGTGATTTTATTATATTATTATTATTAATTTATTTGATTCTTTTTTATTAGTTTTATTGTTTTAAATGAGGTTTTATATTCTGTAAGGTAGCTTGAGTCGCCATGTGCAAATAGACAGCGATATAAAATAAATAAATAAACCAGTAATAAGTACTTTTTTCAGTGCTGTTACTGCAGCTGGTGAATTGGTTTGAGTAGACAATTATCTTTATGCCACCCTTTTCATTTTAAGACCTGTTTCTTTACTGCTGTCAATTTATCAGGATTTATTTTTTTTTTTGTAAGCACACTAGCCTCATTAGCTTTGTCTCATTTTTCTTGTCTGTTTGTTATGGTTTGTGTTTGGGCTTTAATTATCTGGGGGATTTTGTTTGATTTTTTTGCAAAAATCTCCCAACTCTCCTGAATTATTTTTTCCTTCAGGATTTCCATCCATGGAATTTTTTCTGCTTTTCCTCCATGTTTATTGAAGTCAGTTGTCTGAAAATCTAGAACAATAATCAGACTAACTTCTGTTGTCTCCGCCTTAAGTGAATTATGCTGAGTTCTAAATTCATGGGGTCACTCTTTCCAGGGCTCCTACAATTCCTTCAATAATTTATCTCCTGCTAGTAGATACCTATTAGCTGATCGTCTAGTTCTTTCCTTTACCTTTTGGGTGATAATGTTGTCTACAAAGTACATCAAGAATCTGATGGCTTTCCCACTTGCCAGAATTTGATTTCCAGCACATGTTGGGATAGTTGAAATACTTCATTAGAGTAATGTGTGTTTCCTGTACATAAATCTGATTTGGGAAAATTTCACCTATTTGATTGAATGGTCTGCATACACATCTGCAGCAGAATAATTCTTGTTTATTTTTCCTCAATATTCAGCCAGTTGCTTTGGATATAGTTTTCACCCTTGAGGTCCTGAATTTCCCTAGTGGTATCTTTGTTTATGTATAATATGACGATCCCCCCACTCCTTTGTTGGCGTTGTTTCTTTTAAACAAATTATATCCTTCTGGTATTATATTCTAATACATTCTCTTCCACCAGGCTTCAGTAATACTAACAAAGTCATATTTGCCATCCTCATACTGGGACTTCAAGTTCTCCCTGCTTTTTTTCTGAGCATTGATCATTCTCAGCATTCTGAGCATACTTTGAGCATTGATGTACAGGTATCTGACTTCTTTAGTACTACTTTTCTTATGTTTTCTTACAGAATCTCCTGGTATATTTTTCAATATGCCTTATTGCCTTTCCCTTTTTGTTGTTTGATTTACAGACTTCAAACTTAAGCTTGGAGTACGGCCATGATATTGACATCTTCTCCTGCCTAATGTATTTTAAAATTCTTGTAGACAAATTAATCAAGATGTTTTACAGCAGTATTAATTCAGTCTTTGTGAGTTGCAGCCCATCTCTTACCAGAGTCTTTTTTTCTAGATAGGAATCAGACCAGGGAATCCAAAGTTTTCTCAGTGATACCATTCCTTGAACCAGCCATTTAGCTCCACAATCCTCCATTCCTTCCTTGGGCAATGAAATTCAGTCAGAAGTGTGGATGA
This sequence comes from Arizona elegans, assembly GCA_022577455.1. Classification (NCBI taxonomy): domain Eukaryota; kingdom Metazoa; phylum Chordata; class Lepidosauria; order Squamata; family Colubridae; genus Arizona; species Arizona elegans. The sequence goes on from JAKOOJ010000002.1 coordinate 42,589,677, forward strand.
AAGCACCATCTGTATTTAAATACTTTTTCTTTTCTTCCTAGCTCCTCATAGTCTCTCAATATTCATAGTCTCTCAATATTCTTTTCAGGACCTTTTTGATTGTGTAATTTGTTCAAAACAAGAAACATGAAACAAGAAAAGGACAATTATCAGTAGATTTGATTAGTTGGATCAACTTCACTCCTCATGTTCAATCATGTTCTTCACTTTTAGGAATCAATAGACCTTCCTTGATAACAGGTTTGGTTTGCTGATTGCTGACTTCCGTTCCTCTCAGCAGTGAGCTGCTTATCACAAATTTTCCTCTTGGGAAAGGCCATTGGATCGTTCACTTCATGAAAGACTGGGTTTCTCTCCTTCCCATCTCTGGAAAACTGGGTGAAAACTAGTGGTGGGATTCAGCCAGTTCGCACCACTTTGGGAGAACTGGTTGTTAACTTTCTGAGCAGTTGGGTGAACTGGTTGTTGGAAGAGATCATTCGGGCAGAGAACCGGTTGTTAAATTATTTGAATCCCACCACTAGTGAAAACCCACCTTTGTTTATGAGTTACCCTCAAGGTTGAAGAGTCTGAAGTTGAAATAAGGTTGGGTGGGAGATGAAAGAGAAGACAAGTTAGTTATATAGATATAGGAGACAAAAACAACAGAAAATGGATTTGTATCACATTACAATTGTTAGTTGATACCCTGCATAACCATCCTGTCTTCTCTTCCTTCCCACACTGCCTCATCTGAGTTTAAAGCCTATATCAGTCAAGCCACTTTTGGCATCTGATGAACTGAGTTGTACTTCATGAATGTTTATGCCTATAAAATTTGTTTGTCAGAAAAGGTGCTATCACATTCCTCTTCATTTTCAGTAAAATTACAAGCTTCAAGTTGAGGGACAAGGGGCTTAGCAATGCTAGCTTCAAAAAAAATGGATAAGGGTTTTAAGATTCTTAATTCTTCCTTAATATGAATTAAAATCCAACCTAGAGAAAAGTTTAATTAAGGTATTGCTTTCACAGGCTGTTCTAGTTCATGTGCAAAATTACAGAAATATCTTAAATCTGCTTAACAGGAATATTCCTCAGAGCCAAAGCAGAGATGCAGTTCTCTGAGTTGTATAATTAGTGGAGGTCATGTTTTTGTCAGGAAAGGAAGAAGAACATTTGAAAAATGTTATGAGTTCTGGCTTTGATGGAAAAAAAGTATAGATCATTTCTAAATTAATTGGAGATGAGTGATAAAGAGCTCATCTATCTCCATTAGGAAGTGTTAATCACAGAAATGAATGGAATTATTAGATGTCATTTTAGGAGAACAGATTTCATATTTGTTATTTTGTAAAATGTCATTTATTGATTATGGAATGGAGTAATTGGTTTTTAGTTACTTTGAATTTAATTAAGACAAGATAGTCTTTTTAACACATTATCAAGTAATATACTAGAATATCAGTAATATAAAAACAAGCTGGAAAATTAAAAACTGAGATTTTATAAATGAATATTCTTGAACCAAGGTATTGGATGATATAGTAAAATAAACTAGTAATGGCACACCTGAGATATTACAGGCCCGTTACGTGACTAAAGGAAAAAGCACAATGGAGAAATGTAAGCATGGAAGCTAACAGGAAATGAAAACAAGAGTTTGTCACATGGGTTTCCTCTATGATGAAATTTAAAATGTTGTGTAAAATGTAGTGAAAAGGAAAGCATTCTGAGAAATTCACCTTCAGTCTAGTAAGGTTTCAATCCTAGTGAGGATTTCTTGAAAACTAATTAAATCATTGTTTTAATGGCTATAAAAAACTAGAAACCTCACTGTTTTTAAATGTCTGAGTGTTAGTAGATAGTCCAGAGCAATGAGGTTGAGTAGTGAAGACGCTTGCTTCCGACTTGGAAAGTTGAGAGTTCAATCCTAGGCAGCAGAAGTTTCTCTCCTAGGACACAAAGAAAAAATATCTACTGCAAACTCTTCATAAGCGTCAGGGAAGAGTATCCAGCCAGTTAACAGTCAACTCCATCTAATCATCCCGACTTTATCTAAATAAGGACTTCAGGGTCATAAAAAAGGAAATTGTTAGTAGATAATTCTTGTATATTATGCACTATAATTAAAAAGTGATATAAAATTAGAACTGTGTCTACCAAGGAAAGTACATTATGCAAAAGCAAAAGTTTTATCAAACATAGTGTATTTGAAAAGTAAAATGAATTTACCTATATTTTAAGTGGGGAACTGCCTTTGATCTTTTGCCTTTTATGGAGAGAGGGGGGGAGGGAAGGAAGGAGGGAGGGAGAGAGAGAGAGAGAGAGTTCAAGTCCCTTCTTTTGCATATTGAATAGAACAAATAAATAGTAACAATAGTTTTTGCAGAAAAGTCAGAACTATAGAAAAGTTTTGTATTAGATGCAGTTTTTTTACATATACATATATACTCATTATTTATGTTTCAGAGCCTCCAGTTCCCATTGCACCTCCTCAACTGTCATCAGTTGGTGCAACCTATTTATGGATACAGTTGAATGCCAATTCTATTAATGGAGATGGACCCATCATTGTGAGACAAATAGAATATCGCACCTCAAGTGGAAGCTGGTATGATATACAACCAGTGGATTCAACAAAGTATAAAATTGGACACCTGGATCCTGACACAGAATACGAAATTAGTGTATTGCTCACTAGACCAGGTGAAGGGGGTACTGGATCTCCTGGACCAGCACTTAAAACAAGGACAAAATGTGCCGGTAAGTAAAGAAGTAATTCACAAATTCATCGTGTTACTTGAAATAACTGAATTTTAAAATTCCAGTTCAACTATAAAACGTTAAAAGTAGCAATAGCTACCTAGTTAACTTAAGTAGAGATTATTAAATTAGAACACTGTTAAGAGTTACTGCTTTCACTTAAAATGAAGCATATATTTAATACTACAATATATTATTTTTTAATCTTCTTGCAAGTTTGGATCTAAATATAATGCTGTCTCAGTCCAGGTAGGGAATAAATGCATTTATACTGTATGTCTTATAGTCTGATGTTACTTCAAAAAGTTACTCCGAGACAAAATTATTGCTGGTTCATCAATAGGCAACTTTCTGAGAGAAAAATATTTTCTTTAGAAATTCAAAATAAGCACTTAATTGTAGACATCTTTGATAGTGGTGTTTCAAGATAAAGAATGTGATAGTCTCCATTAATAAAATTCTTCATAATGATCTTTAATTGATCTCTAATTCTAAAACCTTTCTGATTTTACCCAAACTGAACAAATGGGAAAAGAATAATCAAATCTGATTTCTATGCCACTAAAAAAGGATGCTCTACCAAAACATCTCACCTGTAAATATGAGAATAATAAACAAATAATAAATCTAATTTTTGTTTTTATTCTCTACTATTGATTTAACTTATTGAAGTCTTTTAGGATATTCACCATTATAATTTTTAGAAGCCCCCATTTGGCTTATAAAAATATAAACAACAAATTAAAATATTATCAAATAAATATTGTATAATTATATGAATATAATAGCATCATTAATATTGGAAGAAAGCAGACATTAAAATATTTTCCCAAAACATCTTTTGCACCTTCCTGAAACCAAGTAGTAAAAGATTTTGTAAAATGTGTCTTGTGTAGTTCTTGCAAAAGTATACCTCCTAATAACCCTTAACTGCAGGGGAACTGCTTAAAAATCAAATTTATTCTTTAGATGGGTTAAAAAGTGACTGCAGTTAAAAAAAAGAGCCTCTAAAGAAAAAAAATGACAATTATAAACAAGACAGTTGATTTTTTTTTAATCAAATATCTTCTATTATACCTCTAATGGTGAGAGTGAAATTTAATTATCAGTAGAATAGAATAGAATTCTTTATTGGCCAAGTGTGATTGGACACACAAGGAATTTGTGTCCATTGCATAAGCTCTCAGTGTACATACAAGCAACAAGTGATAAATTAGTAATGGAAGTATATGGGATTGTGGTTGTTAAGAAAGGATGCCAGTGCCACTTTCTGTTTATTCACAGTGTGTGGCACAAATTGTTAGAGTGGTAGGTGTGGAAATACACTAGTACCAGGTAGATATGAAAGCAAAAGATTTTTGCATCCACAGCTGCCAGGAACTGTAAGTCCATTAACATTTATCTGCTAGCAAAACATTGTTTCCCTGACACCTTATTACTATTTTTTTTAGCCAATTTGAAAAATATCAAGCAATGTTGAAACTTAATGGTGACATATAGCCTGTCACCATGGCAACTAATTGAATGATTTATATATGTGATACCAATACAAATACGTATTTAAATGTTTAAAGTGTACGTGTATGCATGCTTGTGGGTTTTTTTAATGTTAAAGGGTCCCCAGAGTATTTCATAGTTTGCAAAACCCAAAAAAGTTTTTAAAAAATGTTTAAATGGCAACATGATAACCAAAACCTCACAAAATCAGAGATAGCAAATTAAGATTACAGGTGGTCCTCAGGGATTACAGCAGGATTTATAAAGTTTGAGTAGAATAAAGACAGTCATTCTGGAGCCAAAATAAACTTTCTGTTCGTTTGGAGCAAAGGTTTCAGATGGCCCAGCTCCACAGTGTATTTTTACAGTAGGTTGCATTCTTTTCAGTTTACCTTATAGATTTAATTTGCTATCTATACACTCTGTATACTTTACATATTTTGCTTTTGATTGAGTTTCTATTCTTAGTGATCACATAGACAGATGATGCTGTTCAATCCAAAGGAAGTAGTATGATGAGTGTCTATTAGTGTATCTGTATATTTCTGTCATAAATTGTCACAACTTCCATTATGTCCATGTATTCAGCTCATACATTCATCCCTTTCTGGGTTTCTTACAATCTTATTTATACACTAAAATTCCATGTTTATCACTTGTACATGGATTTGTTTGGCTTATTTGTTTATACTAAAGTTATATAGTGTATACTTAATGTATACTAAGAACTTTGGACTACTCTGAAGAGTGCTATGGAAACTCTCAAAATATTTTTTAAAAAAACCTCTGAGAATTATAACCTATTTTTAAACATTTCTCCCAATTAAATGATTCTTTTTTGAAAAATACAAGGAAAAGCATGACTATATAAACATATTTAAATAATTTAGCTGAAATACTTCAGTAGAGAAAGTTGGTTACAAAAATTAATTGTGATGTATTGTTACAGGTATTTTGCCATTCTGGGGACAAAGCAAGAAAACAGCAAAGTAATGGTTAGGAGTTGCATACTAATTTTCCTTCTTTGGCTAAGTTTAGCTCTACCTACTATATCCTCAAGGGACGGGGTGGCTCAGTGGCTAAGATGCTGAGCTTGTCGATCAAAAGGTCAAATCCCTAGTGCTGCGTAATGGGATGAACTCCTGTTACTTGTCCTAGCTTCTGCCAACCTAGCAGTTCGAAAGCACTTAAAAAGTGCAAAATAGAAAAAATAGGAACCATCTTTGGTGGGAAGATAACAACGTTCCGTGCCCCTTTGGCGTTTAGTCATGCCGGCCACATGACCACGGAGATGTCTTCGGACAGTGCTGGCTCTTCGGCTTTGAAACGGAGATGAGCACCGCCCCCTAGAGTCGGGAACAACTAGCACATATGTGCAAGGAGAACCTTTACCTTTACTATATCCTCTTTTGTTGTTGTTGTTCAATCATATCTGATTCTTAGACTGCATGAATAGATACATACAGTTTTTTGACAAGGTTTTTCAGAAGCGGCTTACCGTTGTCTCCGTCCTAGGGCTGAGAGAAAGTGATTGGCCCAAGGTTACCCAGCAGGCTTTATGCATAAGGCAAGATTAAAACACATGGTGTCCTGGTTTCTAGGCTGATGCCTTAACAACTAAACCAAACTGGCGCTCTCCTTCCCTCCCTCCCTCCCTCTCTCTCTCTCTCTCTCTCTCTCTCTCTCTCTCTCTCTCTCTCTCTATATATATATATATATATATATATATATATATATATATCATTACAAGACTTTAAATTGTTTTAAAGATTAAAAGAATAGAGAAGCCTTTAAGAAAAGAATCACAATACCTTTCAATTGTAGTGATAATTGTATACTACAAGCTTGTTCCCTTAGCGAGGAACAGACCACTTTGCAGTTCAAAGCATTGTACCAGGATTTTTTTAAAAAAGAAGTCTTAATAGTTCCCCAAAATGCTTGAAATATACTTTTGCGTAACACAATGAGATGCCATTCAGTTAGAACAGCCTTTCATTGGTAAATAAAGCTGCATCTATAATTAGAATCAAAGAAAATAAGACTTGCCAAAGGCAGCTATAGAATTTGCAGAAAAGCTGTTTTCGCATACTTTATGAAAACCTTTTGCATACAAGGTTTTGAATTCAAATGTATAAACTAAGTACAAGAGGTTAAGATCTTAGGTTAAATTAATTTCAATTCCAAATTGTGCAAAATATCTATAGCTTCTGCCTAAATTGTGATAGAAGCTGTGGAGACTATGCAAGAATAGCATGTGCTTTTCAACCTCTGGGTTTAAATTAAAACAGTTGCAAAGCAGGATTTTGGACTACAACTCCTAACCATTAGTGATGTTGTCAAGGGGAAATGAAGAGCATCAGGTTATCTATCCATGAAAAAATGCCAGTGAAAACAAAACCTATTGTTGTAAGCTAATCCTTTATATGAAGTAGATTTTTAAGAAAAATAGTAAATCAATATACATTGTGTTGTTGTTGTTGTTATTATTATTATTATTATTATTATTATTATTATTATTATTAATTCATTCAGCTTGAAGGAATATGATCAGTTTGTGAAGTTGCAGCATCCCAGGGTCACTTGCTCACCATTTGTGACCTTCCCTGCTGACTTCCCACAAAGTCAGTTGGAACCAGTAGGACTTTGCATGTTGCTTGGTTAAGTATTCCCATTGCCATCCTCCCCAGGTCAGTAAAATCAGGATCCAGATTGTTAGGGTCAATATGCTGACACTGTAAACTGCTTAGAGAGGGCTGTAAAGCCTGTGAAGCGGTATATAAGTCTTATTGCTATTGCTATAAGTGATGGAATTTACCTTTCAGAGGGCTTGGGCAAATAATGGAATTTTTCTCTTGTTTTCCAACCCAATTGCTTCCTTCACTAAAGTAAGAGAAAGATTTGCTTTGTTATTGTTTTGAAAAGAGAATCCTGTTCCTTCTTACTAATGTCATCAAAATGAGAGGTTGGTTCCATTATTGAGTTCCTCATATTTCTTAGGGGACTCTTAGAACCAGTAAATTAAATAATAAAAAAGAATTGCTGACTGCAGCCAGTCTCACATAGTTTATGCAGGGAACTTCTGTGAAACTTCCCATTGCTCTTACTTGAAGGTAATAATGCTTTTGTTTGCTATCCTTTGAAATGCTTTGTGGTAGGATCCATTGTCCACTAGCATTACAACCTAATGGGCTGGCATGGCAGCTGTCGCCCTTCTGGGTTCTGGAACGCACATGCGCACCGGTCAGCTGGTCTTTGCGCACATTGGAGTGCCGGAAACTGGAAGAGCAGTTCCCTGGTGCACATGCATATGCCACGAAGCTGAGCTTCTGGTTTCCAGCATGTGCATGCACGCCAGCTAGCTAGTCTTTGTGTGCACATGCGCACCAGAAATCAGAAGATCAGGTAACCAGTGCACATGCGCATGCCAGAAACCAAAAGCTCAGCTTCCAGGCACTCACATGCACACTGGGGGACTGCTGTTTTGGTTTCCAGCACTCCCGCACCTGCGCACAAGGGACTTCTGGTTTCCGCCGCTCCCCCACGTGCACGTGCATGCTCCCATTTCGGCACTCGGTGCCAAAAAGGTTCTTCAACACTGGCCTATAAAACATTGACCCCCAGCTATGTGAAAGTTATCATAATGATCAGTGTCATGCCTCTTGAACCCTAGCATCTAGTTTGGTATCTGAACTGAAACCCAGATGGACAAATCTCTAGGAGGACCATATCAAAACTTTTCTTGGCCAGGTCTCAAGGATACATGCCAGATCTGTCCGTATGTCCATCACTAAATAATGGATTGACAAGACTTTATTTCAAACAGTCCTGGTGTTACTCAGCATCAACTTGAAGCCAGACACTGCCCACAATCTAGCCTCTGAGCCCACAGGAAGAGGAAGCTGAGTAGGAAGAAGAAACCTCCACCAAGTTCCCATGAAACAGCCTACTCAGCAATAAAAACAGCAGTAAAAACAACATAGCCAATTGCATCCAATTGTCCCTAGTTTTATTTTCACCACTGCAATTTGTTCTACTGTCATTCTCTATACAATGTATATACATATGTCAAAACATCTTATTTTTTAAAAAAAAGAAAGGAAATAAAATATATAAAATAGAAATTTAGCCTATATTTTTAAGCCCATAATCCAGAGTCAATGAAGTACAGCAACTAACTTGAAGGACATTGTACTATGAGCCTCAGGAGTCTCTTAACTTTTAGAGCTTTCTAATGGTGAATGAAATTCTATTCCCCTCAAAGGCACATAAACAATAAAAGTAACTTTGAAGAAACTCTAAATACTTTGTAAAAAAAAATGAGCTGACAAAATATTCTAATGATACTAGGAGTATATTTTAGAAAGTTTGTGTATTTTGATACCCTTATGGACTATGTTTGCAGAAAACATAGAACTCTTAACATTTTGTAAAAGAAATGTTCTGAACATACTTAGCCGTCAGTTCTAAATACACATGGTAGGAAATTAACCCAGTTTATATCTGAGTAAATAAACATAAAGTTGTTTCTGTCAGGAGATGTCAATAAAAATACATATATTTTTTTCAATTGTGAATATCTGATAAATATTTTGCATAATGACACCATGATTTTGGCATTCTTCTAACAAAAGAATTCTCATACATCAAATGGAAATTTTAGAGCATTTGATATTTACAGTAGAAGTAGAGTGCAATGTAAAGCAGAAAATAAGAAATCATTAAATAGATACTAAAATGCTGGAGGCCTGACAAAGTAAGATGAGCAATTGACAGATTATCAAGATAAAACACTTAAAAGAGCACACTTCTGTGTGCATATGCTATTTAAATAAGACAGGGAAAGAAAAAAAAATGTATTTCATTGGTATTCAGTTAACAAACTAAAAACATGGAGATCCCTTGGATATTCCAGCTACTCAGATTAAAACTTCTTAGCATTTCTTATGAACTAGGGAGCACTAAACAATTTTAAAAGGAAGCCTGAGCTTTCCTCTTCCAACTCTTAGAATAATTTTAAACATAGGTTATTATTTCTTGTTGAATTTTCAGCAAAATGATTCATAACAGAATAGTTATATTCATGTGCTTCCCTCCCCCTCCCCCCCAACAGTTGGATTGTTAACCTGCACACTATTATTTTCAGGCAGAAGTTGTTGTGACATCATGCTTTTAAGGACTAAGGATTGAATACATTTCAGTGTTTGCTGTTCAGTTCTACCAGTCCTGAATTTTTCAAAAGAAAATGAGTTAATGGTTAAGCAGTAAATAATAACTTGAATCCATATGAAAATAGCTGAATCCCCAACTAGCCAAAACATTTTCATTTTGCTGTGAGATTTCCTCAGTCTGTCCAGGGATTGGTACAGATTTTTCATTTGCTCTGCCTACTTTCTTGCCATCTTGCAACAGCTTTCTTTGCTCTAAGCAAATCTTATATTTACTTCGGTAGAAACTGCTCCCATTTAGTTTAAGTGTCTTGTACCTCATCCTAATTTCTCTCAGTTGGTACATTTTTTACTCAGGTAAGTGCCTGGAGTTGATCTGCATTAGTCCCTTTGACATCAATAGGAATTAATGCATAATTAATATTCATATTAATGGCGATAAAGCAAAGACAAGGAACTTTCTTCAATTAAGAACTGCATCATAGCAGGTGGTAATTTATTAGGATAGCACAATCATAGTTGATAAATGGTTGGGCTCATTCTCTGCCCCCTCCCTTCCCCACTCCTTTGCAGTGCTTCTTCCCTCTTTTGCTCTTTTAAATACAATTGCTGGCTGGGGTGGGAGGGGATGTCAGAAAATTCTTGCCAGATATCTAAGTAGTGAGCAGGCTGTAAAACCATTCTTTTTTGCCTATTGTTTATAACATTTACTACAGGCAGAATTATCTGTAAATTTATCTTATTTGTTTGGGAGACATGTGCACATATTTAAAAATATTATCGTCATCTTTATTTTCCTATCTCAACAGAATGCAGGCATGTACATGAAAAAAAACATGCAGGTAGTCCTCAGCTTACAACTAGGTTTAACTGCTACATGTAGTTACAATGGCCTAGAAAAGGATGCCTTATAGCCTGTAATAAAACCATCATAAAACATTGCACCTCCATCACGTGATCTCGATCTGTATGCCTGGCAACCTGTTCACAATAGAAGTGAATATTTATAGCTCAGGGTTGAACTGTGGGGTCCTTGGTGCTCTCTGAGGTTAGTTGTTTTCTTGAAGATGTTACATTTCCAAACTAGGTAACGTAGCACTGATAATGGTACCTAGTTTGATGATGAAATGCCTGCAAGAAAACAATGAAGCTCAGAGAAGAGCAGAGACTTAACAACCTGTTCTTGCTTATGATTAGTTGGCAAGTGTCCCAAGATCATTTAATTGCCATTTAGAATCTTCTCTGCATGAGTTCCACAAGCATGAAAAGGCAGAGAGAATTGATTTTTAACTGTGTGCGACCCCATACTTGTTATCTGGGATTCAATTCACTTAACAACCTGCATGATCAACTGGCAGTACTGAAAGTGTGGTCCTGAGTGAAGCAGTCAGATGGGCATCCGCTTAATGATTGCTTCACTCAACTGATTTCCATCCCTATTGTGGTTGTTAAAGGAGGACCATCTGTATATAGTATGACAATTAGATTTAAAATATTTATCAGTACATTGTGCTGCCACTAGTGCACTTCAAAATTCAGTGATAAAAATTTGTATTAAGATTGATTGATTGATTGATTGATTATATCAATCAAATTTATTCACTGACAAACCTACATTTTAACAATACTGGAAACTGTTTTATATTGATGCAAGACCTCATATGTTTCCTAAATATCCTTCCATCATGAGTAAATAAACTGAGATTATTCATCCTTTGTATTTCATTTCAGTAATGTATAAATTCAGAGGAAAAAATGTATGTTCACTTGCATGCTCTAGCAATCAACTAGTGCCTTGAAGAAAAAGGTTTTGCTCATCTATGTACTTCACATTTCATTTCCAAGAGTGGAATTTCATCTGCAAAAGTCATTCTGATAAGCTCACTGAACTGCAGAGATTGTCTCCTCTCAATAAATCCACATTTACACATGTTGTTTAATGCAGCCACCACTGACTAAATCATAGTTTGAAAGGGCATAAAATTTGTACATGACAGCATACAAATTGTATCTGGTTCCTGACCCCAATCACTTTTTTAACAAAATGGCATACCCTGAATAGATAGGGTTGTTGTAGTCATAATGAAAAATGGTTGCTCAGTGCCTCTGTGTTTCTTTTCCTACATTTCATTAGGTGCCTCAAAGGAAGGAGATCAAATACATTTCTCAAATAACTGGTATATGTGTGTATCTTAAATGAACTTCATCTGTTGCTCCAGTTGCTTTCATGAGATGAGACAGGGAATTTTATAAGCATGGGAATAAAAAGAAAAAAAAAGACAATATACCATGGGGAATTATAAAGGATCAGCATTTGAAGGCTCTCAGTACTTATTAACATTTTAATCATCTTAACAGTGATTTATATTTACATTTTATTTAAAAAAACCCCAGTCTGTCTGTAATCTACATAGCTCTAATGAAATTTTAAAATCTATTCCTGATAATTAAGTATATAAATTTAATCTAACCTTTTGTTGCCTCACTTGTTATGGAACTTGGAGTAGTACAATTAATTTGGCGTACTGTAATAGAGGTATGTCTTATGATAGCCTATGCCGCAAAATTACTATGAGTATGCAATCAGATATATGTACTTACGCAATATGGGAACAAAACCAAAAATAAAAAATACAATATAGCATATGCAATATTTTATCAGAATTGGCTTTCACAACTCACAGATCTCTGCCAAATGAATTTTCTCCTCACTATGAAAATATTAAATCCAAATAATAACCATGTAGGGAATGGCTGAAAACTGGCTTAAATCCAAAGTTCTCTTACTGAAGGATTTTTTAAAAAAATCCATAGAAGACTTGAAAAGCTAGAACTTTATTGCTAATAAAACGGAAGATGAGGAGTTGTCCTTTGATGACTCCTGTCTATATAAAAATGATGTAGGCAGGAGGCCTCCAACCAAAGTAAAATTAAAGAATGGTGCTGGAAGTCATAGAAGGCAAAGCATCAGATTTATTATTTAGATTAAGCAACTATAATTCCTCATGATAGTCCTTGTACTGCAGGGTGAAGCTTTAGTCTACAATTATTGAATTTAAAAAGTTTTTGTATTGTTTTAATTGTGCTTTTTCCAAATACCTGTTGGGATATAAAAGCAGATTTATTATATTTTCTATAATGTAGAGTAAATATAGTGTACACACTAAGGGGAAATATTATGAAGGAGCTCTTCTCATGTTTTTTTACAGAATGGATAGTGTGGACAGCCAGGAAGGTTGCAGTTTTGCAGCAGAAAACAGTAGCAATGTACTTTTTGCCATATCCAAAAAATAAAAGCTCAGTGCTCACGAAGAAAAATTTCAAACACATTGAGGAAGTCTCTTTATGTGAAAAAAGCCCTTCTAGGGCAATTTTTTTGGAACAGGACTGGTTGTAATAAAAGAGGAAGGGCTAATAAGGGACAACATATTTCAGCAGCAAAAGGCACATTAAACTGGAACACTGACTTTATGCTTTGTTACATCTAATGGTGAGACCAGGCTGAAGGCAGGAAAATTGAATTCTTGAGGCAACAGTTATTGTAGGAAAATTGGAAAGCTGGTGTTCAGTCAGACTTGGAGGTTTTCCTCATTAGGAGTTCATGATATATATGCTTCAGAAGGCAATTTTCCTAGAGCCAAGTTAATGTCCTGAGTGAATGTAAAATCTACTGATCAGGGTTAGAATCTAATAGGTAGACAGAGATAATGTGGCTCTAACTTATTACTGTCTTATGATTTGGATTCTGAATAGTTTTTAAGATTTGAAAGACTATAGAAAAATACTTTATTGCTATTACATAGTATATTGCATATACTAATATTCCTTTGATTAAATATTCAGTGTTTAAATATTCCATATACCTTTGTAACAGAATCCTTTAAAACATATAATCCTTTAAAAAGGCACAGGACAGTGGTAAATCCACTGGTAAAGTATGTGATCTTCAGTTGATGTTTCAGAACAAGTTAGCCTCTCTGAGAAGATGTGTTTTATTTTAAAGCAGTCAAGTGAGTCAACTGGATCAGCCAATATACATGTGTGAAGGATTTGTAGACCATAATATAATTAATTCCTCTATTATTAATCTTTGTTATTCTTTCTTCTCTTGTGAGTAATATTTTCAGAATTGCAATTCAAAAGTTGACTAGACTAGAATCATTACAAGAAGTTGCCAGTTGTTAAAAATATTGGTTTGGTGATGAAAGAACTTTTATTTCATATGTACAGATGAAACATGATAATTGGGTTTCTGATATGGTCTAATTTGTGTTTCAGAATGTTCACCATATAAAAGAGGCATCATTACAAACTATTCTAGGTAGTAGCTAGGATATTATGCTCTGCTTTTCCTAGCTTTGTCACAAAGCACTAATCTTCTTTCCCTTCAGGCAGAAACAGCATCTGTTCCTTTGGCCTCTTTATGAAAAAGGAATGAAACTTTTACTAACATCTGCATCCTTATTTTTAAACCAATTCAGGAAATATTTCAGATCTAATCAATTACAGAATGTCATCCAGCTGCCTTTAAGAGAGCTCTAAAATATGATATTTCTCTCAGACTTTCAATATAGGGACCCCTATATATTAGAGGTGATCTGAAAGATTATTTTTTTCATTGTATTCTCGACAATTTTGGGGGTCCCCCTCTTTTTTTAAAAAATTTTGTGAAGCCATCATAGTTGTTTCTGATGTTGGGTGATCTAGAAATTGGATAAATAATTAAATATACTCTCAGCAGATATTAATATAGGTAGGCTTATAGGTAAATTCTTTTTTAAAAAATAAGTAAAGAAAACGTCCTTGGCTATGTTCCTCATGTAACCTATTAAATGGAAAATAACATTTAGACTTCTACAGTAGAATACAGGCTACACTAAAGCATTCAGAATTTTTGTTTATAGCACGATAGGTTGCGGTCAATTGCATATTTCAATTATATAAATATTCAGTTAAAAATAGGAAATGACACTAGCTCAACCACTCCTGTCCCTTATACTGCACCACCATTTTGTTTCATTTGTTTGTTTGGTATGGCTGCATATCTCACCAAGTAACTTTGGACGGCAAACAAAATTTAAAAAATAAAAACAATTGAATAATTTAAACATTAAAATTTATTGAAGCCAAAAATAAAGCACCCAGATGCTTAATTCTTGTCTTACTCTGGCATCTGTTTTGCCCCTGACATCTACATGTTCCATACAAATCTCTATAATTAGGAAATTGTACATACTACTGTGATTGGGAACCTCATCAGGCTGAATTCCAAATCATGTAACCTTGCAATGACATTGTGGACCTGAGCTCAATGTTGATTAAACCTGTTAGAAATTATGAATAGTTAACATTGTAATCAGTAAAAGCAGAGTTCCTCAATTCTTTTATATGTTTTGACTTAAATGATTCAGCCTAACCAAGGTAAACTAATAACAATGAATTTATTAAAGCATGATTCCATGCATATTCATTATTACAAACAGCTTTTTCATTTCATGAGCCATATTAAAGTCTGGAAATGATCATTTAACAATTAATTATGATTGTAAGAAAAGAAAGGTCTGGAAAATGTGAAGCATTAATCTATAAAGGATCCAAAACATGAGTGATTTCTGTTGAAATTGCTTTGGACTAAAAATACTTCAATATAACACTTAATTCTGTTTCTTCTTTCCCTAGCATTTGCCATTTGTCATGAATGTAAGTCACTTAAAATCGCCATTTAGATCAAGTATTGGTTAATAAAATTTGATAAACAAGCCTATAGCTTCTCAACACTTCTACTGTACTATTAAATAAAAAAGAGAAATATATTTTTAAAAATGCAAATAAGATAAGAGATATTTTAAGGAAGGGAGAACTTGTCACATTTGGAGCCAACCAGAATCTATAATTTGCATCCACATATTCCTGGAAAAGTGTCCTCTTTCTCATAGGTATGGAGAAATATCCACATCCTAACTCTTCATTAGTGATAGAAACATTTGATGATTTTTAAAACAAAGATAACTCTGAGCAGAACAGAGAAAAAAATGGGATGGACTAGGAAAGAAGTGAGCTAGAAGCAGGTTTTCCAGTGTATGATTAAATGTACTTTAAGAAAAGGAATTTTCAATTAAAACAATAGCTGTTTCAAGAATTTTCTGCTTTTGTAGAGCTAGGTAAAATATCTGACTAGAAACTATACTAAGACACTTTGATTTTTTTTTTCTTTTGTGTATAAGAATGTGAATGTTCAATGACAACTTTTATTCACTCATTCGTTGAACACAAAATTATTAGTTTTATATAGAATCATTTTGTAGTCTGTATTATTTAATTCAAGTGTCGCCCATTGGGGGCCTGTCTTTAACATTGCACTTGAATAATTTTGTATATTTAAAAAAAAAGTTTTATCTTTTTATCTTAAAAATAAGTTTGACTTTTACTTATTTATGATAAGACTGCTATATCTCACAAGAATTGGGGCAGGGGGATGAAGAACTGATTCCTCTGGTCATGTGCTTGATGTTGTAAAGCTCAGAGTTGCCATTAATAGAAATGATTTCACTTTTTTTCCTTTTTAATTGCCATTAGATGGTATAGATTATGAGAATCCTCTGTCACGCACACTACATATTGGAAGATAAGGCAGTATCTACTTTTTATTGCTGACTGGAAATCATTTAAAGACTTTTTATGTGCATTAGAAAAAAATGAACTCATAATTTATAGTTTTGATGACTAGATATGATAGATAATAGAAAGAAGAGCGTTATGTTCTACCCTTAGAGTAAAAGGTAAATTTATAATTGTAAAGAAAATTGAAATCTTTTTCTTTGTATATCTTTTTTATTTTCTATTTTCCTTTATTTTTTTTCCCCCTTTCTTGCATTTTTAGCTTTTTCTTTGATTTCTTTTTCTTTATTTTTTCTTATTTTATATTAGTTTGTATTATGGTAGTTTTTATCTTTTTAAAAAGTCAATCCCAATAAAAGTAGTTTTAGCTTCTATATGGAGTGGTCTGCTCTACTTAGTGGGGCTATCCCTGCCTTAAAGATAAAGGTAAAGGTTCCCCTCGCACATATGTGCTAGTCGTTCCCGACTCTAGGGGGTGGTGCTCATCTCTGTTTCAAAACCAAAGAGCCAGAGCTGTCTGAAGACGTCTCTGTGGTCATGTGGCCGGCATGGCTAAATGGTGAAGGCGCACAGAACGCTGTTACCTTCCCACCAAAGGTGGTCCCTATTTTTCTACTTGCATTTTTTACGTACTTTCAAACGGCTAGGTTGGCAGAAGCTGGGACAAGTAACGGGAGCTCATCCCATAAGGCAGCACTAGGGATTCAAACTGCTGACCTTTTGATCGACAAGCTCAGCGTTTTAGCCACTGAGCAACCGCGTTCCCTTACTTAATGCCTTACTGAAGTTATTTACTATGTTCTCCCTTGCAGTCATTAGTAAAATTCTTATGTTCTTATTATTCTTGACAATCATTATTCATATTTGGACAGTTAGGTGCCTGGAAAAGGTAATAATAGAAAAAGTCCACCAATACTATGCCAATTTGTATTCAGTCTGCAGAAATTGAAAATACAATATTTAACATTTTAAGTATTGAATAGCAGTATCCTCTTGACAGAATGGATAAAAGATACAAGTGATAAAGCAATTCTTTGCAAGTCATCTCTCCTACGTCCATGGTTGAGCCCTTTCTTCATATCTGATATTTTGAGAAAACATTGGAATTTCATTACATGAATTTCCATACCAAAATTAATGATATATTGAATGGTTAGGTTTAGTATACTCATTTTTTTAAGTTCAGTGTTGAAATGCTTTTTTTAAAAAATTTTTTTAAAAAATTGATTTATATGCCACCCTTTTCCGGAGACTCAGGGCAGCTTACAATGTGTTAAGCAATAGCCTTCATACTTTTGTATATTTATACAAAGTCAGCTTATTGCCCCCACAAACTGGGTCCTCATTTTTGCATTTAAGTTCACATTGCTTTGGGCTTTCAAATATAAAAAGTCATAGTCATATTTTCAGTATCAAATGTTTTTAGAAAAACATGCCAAATTCTATTTCTTGTTTTGGTTTAAACTTTCACTATCTTTAAATTTCTTCACTTCTTATACTGATTGTTGCATGATAGTATAAATTCAAGTTATTTTAAGCAGGATGTTTTGCAGAAAACTACTTCAGTCTTTTCATTTTTTCTTCTAAAATAAAAACATATGAAATTTGATAGTATATTTTGAAGAGACCAAAATGTAATATATTATTTTTATATTAAAATTATTTCATTTATTTCTTTGCTTGTAAAAAATATTTTGAGGTGCCTTGCATTCCAGGACAGCTAGCTTTTTTCTACTCTATCATTTGTTCTTAAATTTACTTGATTAAATTGCTATTCTATCTGCAAACTGAAGTCACTATTTTGTACACACGGACATCAGATGTTTACTTTTGTTCTGAGGCAATAATTTTCTAATATATTCACGGTTATAAAATGTTAGCACAATCAGCAGAATATTGAGTGCAGCAGTGCTGAAATCTCTGTCTTAATATTTACAGCCTTAATTTTCAGTAGTTTACATCACTTGTCTTCCAAATCGATTAAGATATAAAGGAACTGTTAACATGTTAAATTCATTGTTACTTCACTTAGTCACTGTTAATAATTCCTGAGGAACTAGGGGAACAAAGTGAAGCATGGATAATTATATCTGAAGAATATTTCAAAATGATTATTGTAGGAGACATTATTTTGCCTCCAGGAATGTAATAGTGCAAAAGTTTGCATGTATATGTATATCTGTGGGCATGTGTTTATCTGTATTCCTTCTCTGCTCTTCCCTCTTCTCATATATTTATATACATACAAACACACACACACTTAAGAGCCATGGTGACACAGTAATTAGAATGCAGGACAGCAGGCTATTTCTGCTGACTGCCAGCTGCCAGCAGTTCGATTCTTAGTGGCTCAAGGTTGACTCAGCCTTCCATCTTTTCGAGGTTGGTAAAATGAGGACCCAGATTGTTGGGGGCAATATGCTGACTCTGTAAACCGCTTAGAGAGGTAAAAAGCACTGTGAAGCAGTATATAAGTCATAGTGTGATTACTATTCTATTGTACAGTAATCAAACTAATAAGGGATAAGTGGAATGGGACTGGGACAAGCCATATGCCCTCAAAAATTAATGAAAGGGGATACAAGCAAGGGGATACAAGCAGAAGTTCACGTGGAGGAAGAGATGAAGAAGAGAGGTGACTGCAGAAGTTACGAGTTCTAAGAGACTCTTGTCAGCTGAAACTGGTGAAAAAGATCTTTCCTGAATAGCTGTTGATTGCAAGGGTATATCATGAGAACTATTGATTACCCATTGTAGCAGCTGTGTGATTTTCCTTGGTTAGACTTGGTAGAGGATGTTGAATAGCAGTAACATTAGGAGAAAATAATCGTATTATGCCATAGTTCTTCATTTTAAGTGAAGTAAGTGAAACTGGAACAGAATGAGCTCAAATACAGATGTATGACTTCCCAAATTTTAATAAATTCAACATAATTTATTTCAATGGCAGAGATATTAATGAAAAAGAGAGTCAAGATAAGAGGCATTTCCTAAAACAGAAGCATAATGGCAAACTACTTGAATGAGGGAAAAGCAAAAGAAACCAATAGGGTTACACTTGAAGTTCAATGAACTTCATTCTTTAGACATGTGAAGTGCCCTAGTGTTTGATCTTTTACAGTAAAAACCCAAAAATTCTACCCGGAGCCTTAGCTTTTTATTTCGTATCTCTAAAAACAAAAGGGCAAAAGGACAACCTGCCAATCTATTTCAAAATGAATTGTTCTTTTCCTCTAAACGCATGCATTAGTAGGAGTTCAGTGCTTTTTCAGGTTCACAGATATTCTGCAAGGGCACAGATGCCTTCTGAAAGGACTTGCTGTAAAAGATAGTTGAGAAGCTGAAACATGGTTAACATTATGTCTCCCTGACAAGCTTTGGGCGTGTAAATTCTAGAAATTAACTCTAGAAAGGAAACGGGTGTGTGGATGGGATTTTGTGCATGTGGTTTGCAACCTGAGTTCATTAGATTTCCAATATGGTCACAAAAGAGAGAACAGGATTGTATTATCAATTTGATTTTGTATGCTTTAACATTATCTTAATTTAATTAATATAGTATTTCTATCCTTTCCCTTTTTTTTTTTTTTTTTTGCATTGTGTAGGCTCTGTAATGCAAGAAAGCAACAGTAGCTCTATAATAACTGAAAAAGGAACTTTAGAAGATGTGATCTTTTTTTATCTTGAAATGTTTGTTTGTTAAATTGCCACCTATCTCTTTAAGGGTAGCCCAATGTAGAGTGCACTGCAGTAGTCCAAATGAGAGATGACCAGGGCTTGAGTGACTGAGCCCAGAAACTCCTGATCCAGGAAAATGTGCAATTGCCACATAAAACAGAGTTGTGCAAAGTTCTCCTAACCATGACTGCCACCTGCTTAGTTTAATTTAGTTGCTCTTTGAGAAGGAGTTGTGAGTCTAGGAAAACATTGTGCACCAGGTCTGTCCGAGATAGAGCAACATCATTCAGAACTAAAGATGATAAACTCCTGGATTCCAAAGCCAGACACACCTGAAGTCTCACACACCCATTGCCACTTGATCTTACTAGCATTCAGATGAAGCCTGTTGTACCCCATCCAGATCACCACAACCTCCAGGGACTGCAAGAGGGCAGTGACAGCATCACTCATATCACCCAAGATGGAGATATAAAGTTGGGTATCGTCAGCACACACCTGATACCACATCCCATGTTGGCAGATGATTTCACCCAGTTGGCCTTGTATAGATGTTAAAAAGGAGTGGGGAGAGAGAGAGAGAGAGCTCCACAGCATGCCACAGAGTGTTTGTGGACTGGACTTCTCACTCCCTATCAATATTGATTGGAAGTGGCCATGGAGTAGACAGTGCAAAACTGTGCCACCAATTCTAGTTCCCATAGCCATCCCAAAATGATACCATGGCCAATGATATGGAAAGCCATGGAAAGATGAAGAACAACAAGGATGAATACACTGCCCTATCCCTCTCTCATTAGGCATCATTGACAAGTGTGGCCAGTAGGTTTCTGTGTCATAAAGAATCTACCAAACAACCATCTTTTCTACCACATTCCCTAAAAAGGAGAAGTGGGAAACTGGATGAAAATGGTCCAGAAAAGTGGGATATAAGGATGATTCTTTAAGGAGAGGGCATACAAGGCCTTCTTAAAAGATCATGGAAACGTCCCCTCATGCAATGAGGAATTTGTCATCACCTGTAGCCACTTGGCAGCCACTGTCCTGCAGTCTTTCACCAGCCAGGAGAGACAAGGATGTAGGTGATAGGTAGATGTGCTGACAGCATTGAGGATCCAGGTCCCACAGGATCAAACTGTTCCCTAATAAAGAAAAAAGTTAGGAAAGACTAACAAACTGAAGAAAAACATATCCCTAATCACACTTTTAGGAGAGTTATTGAAATAATTTGTAGGTGAAATAAAAGTAAAGACACCAAACAAACTTAACCTTTAAAATTTTTTTGAAGTATTTAGTCATTATTAAGACTCAGTGATTTCATCAATTCTGCTTTAAGCCCAAGAAGTCTAGGGAGAAAAAGATACCAGTTTCTCCATATATTGTATTGTAATTATTTCAGGATAGCAAGTGCAGAAATTAAAATATATTGGTTAGAGAATTCAGTAGCTTTCTAACTCATAAATCAAATGAACAGTCTGTAATGTTTTTCACATATAAGAGTTTGCTTTTACTAACAGAAATTTAACATGTATTTTGTTGAAGTCTTTTTGCTTAGAGCTAGCCTTTAATCCATTAGGTTTACTAATGCATACTTCTAGTCTATCTGGAACCTGCAGGGAAAAATTTCAGAACTTGTGAGAGTTGAGCAATAAGGTTTAAAAGAGATTTAGGTTGGTAATATTTTATCATGACAGAAACCGTAAGTATAAAATATTAAGTAAGCTTAATGTACATTAAGTGCAAGTCATCAAGTAAAAATATGTGTCTAAATGTAACATCAGTGTAAAATAGATATTGTGAACACATTGCTATACTTGAAATTTTAATGCCTAAGGACATCTTCTTTTTGCCACTACAAAAGGAACAATGTAGAAAAGGATTAAACTACCTTAGGCTGTACCATTGATATAACATTGTAATTTGGTTATTTATTTGATAAATGCTACTCATGTATTAGTTGCATTTATTTGTTGAATTAATAGATGTAGTAGGTGCATATATTACAGTTATTTTCCCCTTAAGCCAAGTCTATGCACAACAGCTATCACCTATCTGTGCAGAAGACTCAGTGTTGCTTACATCTCCCCTTCCTATTTACTGCAGCTGCTCTGGTTCCATGATAGATACTACTGATCAAGAGATACTTTATGTATTTGCACAGGAGAAAACTAGAAGAACTTTAGGTGGGGTAAATGGATGTCTACATTGCTGCTTATTGACCTCCAAGCACTGGGGAAGTTTGTTGGAAAGACAAGTCCTCGCTTTCCTGCCCAAATGGTCATTCTCTCACATATACACACACCCCTGTGCACACCTAGGCTAGCCTCAGCTTCCTTCCTTGAAATATTTGTAATATACAAGAAGCATCCATAAATGTCGATTACAAGAAAACTGCCACCCCTGCAAAGAACCACTCTAGGAAAGTCAGTGCTTCCAGCTAAGCCTTCTAAGGAACCTCAGCAGCACCTCAGTCGTGTTTGATGCTGGCAAGGCTGCCATCCCTAAAGAGGCCTTGCAGTTCCTGATAAGTCTCGCAACAGGAGATCTTGCCCCTGCCCTGGAAGGAATTTGTCCTTGGACATCCTGGCCATTTGTCAAGATTTGATTGAAGCTCAGGGCTAGGGTAGATCAGCCATCTGCTGAGTTGAGAATGCTTGAAAGGCTCTCATCTGCATCTGAAGATATGAGCAGTCTCACTTAGAAGCTGTAAAGTGCAAATGTTTGTGCTATCTGGAATATGAAAGTGCAAAAGTTTGTGCACAACTGGAATCTTTGAAGTTTTTCATCTTTGATTCACACAAGTCTAATTACAGTTGAAAAGGCCCAAGCCTAGAAGATGAATCCAGCAATCTTCCTTTGCCTATGACTCAGAGGTTTGGAGTTGTAAAAAAATAATCATCTTAAGCAATGTTTCTCTATTTGCTCAATTGGCAAAAGGCTTGCTTATTGCTGCTTAAAAACATCCTGATTTGGATGTTTGTTTCCCTGGCTTACAGGAAACAATGATTACGTTGTAAATTAGAAAATGGATGTTTGATCCACAAATCATATTTGTGACATATTTTTGTTGTTTTAAACCCTAGAATGCCACTGCTGGTTAATCTACACAATGCTTAAATTGATGGTCTATTGTAGTTGTTTGATTCAGATGAAGTTAAATTCACAGAGGTTAAACATTTACCTTTTTTAAGTCACAGATCCTGGAGAATAGCGGTAGCAGTTATGAATCCTCAGAACCCATGTAATAGTCTGGTACTTTCAGTTTCTAGATGACATTGTGACACTATTTTGTCATTTGGTTTCAATCAACAAAGTATCTTGGTCAGTATAACTAAAGCATCTATAAACAGATATAAACACCAGCGATCTTCATACTTCCAAGTTCCTTTTTTCTTCTCCTTTTCCTGTGTAGCTGAAAGAAGCAGTTTCTCTTTTCACTTCCTCTTTATATTATTTGTAACTTCTTCATGTTGTCTTAACTTCGATTAAATTGACTGCAGTTAAATAAAGGTAGTCCTCGATTTACTACCACAATTGAATCCAAAATTTCAGTTACTAAGTGAATCATTTGTTAAGTGAGTTTTGCTCCATTTTACAACCTTGACATAGTGGTTAAGTGAATCACTGCAGCTGTTAAGTTAGTAACAACGGCTGTTAAGTGAATCCCCATTGACTTTGCTTGTTGGAAGGTAGCAAAAGGTGGTCACATGACCCCAGGACATGACAACTGTCATAAATATAAGTCAGTTACCAAGCATCTGTATTTTGAGCACGTGACCATCGGGATGCTGCAATGGTCATAAGTCATTTTTTTCAGATACTTTGCAGTTCGTGTTGCTGTTACTAAATTTAGAGTACTGACAATTCTGAGAAAATAAAAATCAAAACACTTTGTTTTTCTTATTACTTATACAAGTCATGATCTGCTGATGAGCCAAGTGCATTTTGGTGTAAGCTTTTTTTCCCCCGGTGCAAAGATAAATTCTTTTTCACATTTATTATTTCTCTCACTCATGATCAGTGTGGGTTGCCCCCGGTTCGGACTGGTTCTATAGAACCGGTAGTAAAACTGGCAGGAGGCTCCACCCACTGACCCTGACATCATCAGAAGTGATCTGCATATGCTCAGAAGCAAGGCGCATGCGCGAGCAAAGCACACACACACGATTCCATTGTGAACCGGTAATACAAGTAAGTAGAATCCACCCCTGTTCATGATCATATATTTTAATACTATACAGAAAACCTGCAACAGTGTAATCTGGTTTAGAATTCTCAGGGGGGGAAAAAACTTTACCACCTTTAGAGCGCTCCATGGCTCAGGACCAGGGTACTTACGAGACCGCCTTCTGCCACCAGTAGCCTCTCACCGACCAGTTCGCTCCCATAGAGAGGGGCTCCTCAGGGTGCCGTCGGCCAAACAATGTCGACTGGCGGCCCCCAGGGGGAGAGCCTTCTCTGTGGGGGCACCTGCCATCTGGAACGAGCTCCCCCCAGAGATACGGAGGATCCAAGACTTACGTATCTTCCGCCGCGCCCTAAAAACGTTTTTATTCCAACAGGCTGGTCTGGCCTAACTGTCCCTTTTAAATTGGCTTTTAAATTGGGTTTTAAATGTTCTTTAGATAAATTGGATGCTTTTAATTTTTTGAGCCTATATTATTTAATCTGTTTTTAATAGTTTTTTAACTTTTGTATGTCTCTGTATTTTATTTTGGCTGTTCACCGCCCTGAGTCCTTCGGGAGTAGGGCGGTATACAAATATGATAAATACAATAATAATACAATACTGTGGTGAAGACAAGTAGTGGTGAAATGACTGACACAGTTGTTAAGAATGCCTCAACAGACATAAATGTGAGGAAGGTCATAAGTGCGAGGACCAGTCAAAAATGTGAGGACCAGTCAGAAATGACTTTTTTCAGCCGTCTGAATAGTCCCTATGTGTATATGGACTATTCAGAGGGCTGAAAAAGTTATTTTTGACCGGTCCTCGCACTTTTGACCAATCCTTGAACTTACGACTGTCCTCACATTTTACGTTTTATGCCCTATCTTGTCACCGTGGTGAAGAGAAGTAGTGGTGAAATGACTGACACGGTTGTTAAGAATGCCGCAACGGGCATAAATGTGAGGATGGTCATAAGTGCGAGGACCAGTCAGAAATTACTTTTTTCAGCCCTCTGAGTAGTCTCTATGCACATAGCCACGCCCACCCGGTCACATGACCATCAAGCCACACCCCAACTAAGCCACGCCCACAGAACCGGTTGTTAAAAAAATTGAATCCCACCACTGGATAGAAGATAATTAAATGAACAGACTTGTGGATAAAGAAAAATGCACAAATAACCCAGCTTTTTATATCTTCTTCAGGCTAGACTATGGGTCTCCAACCTTGGTAACTTTAAGACTTGTGGACTTCAACTCCCAGCTTTGCTGGCTGAGGAATTCTGGGAGTTGAAGACCACAAGTCTTAAAAGTTGCCAAAGTTGGAGATCCCTGGACTAGACAAACTCTTATTCTGTAGCAAGACTTCTACGAACTTCTTTAGCATATAGTTTTGTACTTTTTAATTTCTAATTTTCCTTATAATTAACTCATAGGCACCTTTCTTTCGTACGTTTCTTCATACAGATCTCTGTAACATTTGCTACAAATTTTTTGCTGGCTGAGGTGCAGCAGATCTGTTAAAAGATGACCTATTCATTCATCACTTGGAATATTCTAGCCAACTGTTGGAATGTTCTTCTATGTCAAATCTGTAAAGCTATGTGGTGCTTACACTATATGGCAAGCCACAAGAGGTTGTCAAAATCCTCTCTTGCAGCCTATTACAAATGCACAAACTGTTTTCTCCCTCTCTACTTAGCCCCAAGCCACCAACTCAGGAATTTTCCTTCCTCAACAATTCTGCATAAAGATTGCTCTGGGAAAAATACATGTGGAATTATTTTATATACAACTTCTTTCTCTGCACAGTTGTGATCTTGAAAACATGCCAAATAATAAATGATGGTGTAGGTGAAAACATTACATGGAAAGCTGATTCTCCATTTCTGGAAGTTTTAAAAGGACCTGGCAACCATATTTCATGGGTTGTTTAATTTGTTTTCCTGCTCATTGGATAGAGCCCTTCCAAGTCTATAATTATTTGATTCTATATATTTTATTCATATCATGGCTTATTGTAAATTGCCTAGATTTTGTTTTGAGTTGAAGTGTGATAGTTTTTAAGACAATAATTGTGTTTTATAAATGTATTGATATTGAGTTAGTAAGAAACATCATAATCTTTCTATTAATGTTTCTAAAGTTTAATATTGAGGTAAATTTACTAAATTATTTATGTAAAATGAATGTGGAACAGTGGTGGGTTGCCCCCGGTTCGCACCGGTTCTATAGAACCAGTAGTAAAACTAGTGGGAGGCTCCGCCCACCGACTCTGACGTCATCAAATTGCTTCCGCGCATGTGCGGAAGCTTCTGCGCTTGCGCAGAAGAGCGCGCAAGCAAAGCGAGCGCGTGCGCGTGGCCCCACTGCGAACCGGTAGTAAAGACAAGTAGAATCCACCCCTGATGTGGAAGCCAAGTAAGTATTATCAGAAAGATTTATAAATAAATAGAAAGATAGAAATAGTTTCTGCTTTAATAGAATGCTAAATTTGGAATTTAATGCTTGTGTTTTGCAAGGTTTCTTCTAGTTCATTATTTCATGGCTACAGTAGTGAATTTTATAAAAATAGAAATATTTCTGTGCACTACAATATAGACATTGTAATTTTATTTCATCTGATAAAGATTATTAATTGGCAGAGAACATCTGTATAACAGATCTTTTCTTCCTTAAATTTGGCCATTGCTATGGTTTCTCAAAAATATTATGGTAGCTATTTAAGTTCAGTACTTGATTTAATATATACTGTTGAAAATATTTACATTAAACGTTTTGTTGTTCATTATTACCCTTATAAGGAAATTGCATGGCATTCCAAATGTAACTTATTTCATTTATTATGGAACAAAAGATTTAATTTATAGATAAGAATCTTCAAACTGTTCATATATTTAATGTTGATACCTATGACATTTTGGTAGTATTTTAAAGTTTCTTGTTTTCCCCAATGTTCTTGATACTTATTCTTTCACATACTATGAATATAAAAGACACTTTTACATGGCATTTTACATTGCAAAACTCCTTTGTTCTCTTCTTTCTCTCTGAGTAAGCAAGATGGGGGTGGAGGGATTTCCCAAATAATAAAATGAATGTTATACAATTTGCAGTAGGCTTCACATCAGTGAGAGAGCTCCTGCATATGCCTCCTTCCAGAGTCCCATCTCTTCCAAAGGCACTTATGCCTTCAGAGCATTCCAATGCTCTCACATTGAGTTATGTGAGGTTTTGTAACTAGAACAGTTTTCTTTCTCTTTGGCACAAATTAAATCTTTCTTTCTTTTTAGATTTTTAGATTATTATCCCATTATTTTTAGATTTTTGTTTTGGTCAAGGCAACATGGTAAATGTTTCTGCATCCAGTTTGGCTCAATACAACAACAATAACAATTGAGTCGAGTTGAGAGAGCAACTAACCCAAAGTCTTATGGCTTTCATTAGTAAAGGAGGACTAGGATTCACAATCTCCTGATTTCTAGCCAATATCTTATTGGCTCATCAAATACGGCCTGGCAACAATGTGGTAAGATGAAAGGAAGAAGCATGTTTACTTTTAGATACAGTTGAAAACATCCCAACCAAAATTACAGCTTTATAATCAGCAGAAATAAGAAAATATATATAACAAAATACCAGCACAATGATGTAACCAAGGTATTATTATGGTTACGGGATGAACTTGGGTTTTTGTTTTTGCCTGTGTGTTTTTTGGGTTGGTAAGAAACAAAGACATATATAGAATATATTCTGAATATATTCTGTCTATATTTTGCTTCTTTTGATAAGAGTGCCTTGAGAATATTTCTTATTTTCTTTCTTGATTTCTTGTCAACTGGGTGAATGGAGAAAGTTCAAATGCAATGTTAGGAATATTTTTCCAAAACATTTGAAAAAATGCCTAAGGCTAGAATAAAATATTTTACATTTAGCTCATACATTCTTCATGCGTCTTTTCTGTATTCTGTGTGAATTTTTAACACTTTCTGCCTCCAGTCTTTCCAAGCACATTTACAGAGCAGATTAAGGTCTTCCCACTTTAAAGTTGTAAATCAAATAAAAACTCTGTAAATTTAATTTTGTAATAATTTTCCTATCTAAGAAAAAAAATATGAAAATATATTTGGGTATATATCATTTAAAGAGAATACAGAACCTAGGGAACAGTAATTGCATGTACAGTTTAGGCATCACACTATGTATTTCAACTACTATATGGTACATTGTTAAACAAGTCATCTTTCTGCAGATTTGTAAGCATGTTTTCTGTTTATGTGTACTTGTTTATAATCTGAAAATAAGAAAATAGTGTACATTATTTGGCAATGCAAAAATTTGGATACCCATTTGGTCAGTACTTTGTAATATCTCCCTTGCTAGAAATAAGACCTTCCAAATGTTTCCTATAGCCAACCAAAAAGACTTTCTATTATGGCTTTCAGAATTCTTTCAGAAATCTCACTCTTCATTGCACAACTCTGGTAGTGAACTAAAAACTACTAGACTGTGAGTCCTATCCTCATTTAGTCATAAAAGACACCTGAGTGACTTCAGGCCAATTATTCTCCCTTAGCTCACCCCACCTCACAGAGGAGTTATTGAGAGGGAAATAGGAGGTAGGAGCATAATGTATGTTATTGTGAAATAAACAAAATAGAGGAGATAAAAATATAACCATAAATTTAAAACAATATTCTTGGGTTTTCTTGCACGTGCTGCACATTTGAGATATCCCAGCACATTTTCAATAATATTCAAGTCTGAGGGCTGGAAATATCATTCCAAAATTGTCCCAACGGTGCTTTTTAAAAGGCAAGAGGACTTTCTTAGTTTTTTTTCTTGGAAAACATTTTGTTTCTCATTCAAGAAGCTTCTTCAGTTCTGGCTGAATGGTTGGAAATGGAAGCATTTGGTTGTTAGGACTCTGAAGGTCGGTCCTTAGCTCTCTGAGAGTCGTTGAGGCTACTTCTGTACCCTCAGAGTCACTTGAATCAGAGTGCAAATGTGTGTGGAATCTGACTGCTGAAAGGACTGTGTGTAGTCATGGTGTTGTATCCCTTCCCCTCTGTTGAGAGAGAGCTGTTCAATTTTAATATATATAGCCTCTTTTAAACCAGTGGTCCTCTCTGTCCAGAATGTGGACTTTGCTGTCTTCAATAGAGTGACCTTTGACTTTCAGATGCAGAGGGACTACTGAATTTTGTCCTGATGGGGTTCTTTCTCTATGTCGTGTCATGCATTTGTGAAGTGATTGCGTTGTTTCACCAATGTACACATCTGCATATGTCTCATTGCACAGCATATGTCACATTGCTCAGTTTGGGTTTGGGTGTTTCATCCTTGGGATGGACAATCTGCTGCCTTAATGTATTGGGTTTAAAGTGTGCACATTTGTTATATTGGTTGAAAATCCTCCTGAGCTTTCTAGATATTCGTGCAATGTATGGAATGACAATGTTGCTTTGTTTGTTGTCCTCTTCTCTGTCTGTTATGGAGGAGCTCCAGCTGGATTTTTTCTGGATTTGATAAAGGCCCAATTGGGATAGCCACAAGTTCTAAGGGCTTCCTTTTTATTATTTTAATTCTTTTTCTTTTTCCTCTTTGCTGGTAGGCAAACCTTCAGCCCAGTGGTATAGGGTTCTGATCACTCCCATTTTGTGCTCCAGTAGGTGGTAAGAATCAGAACGTAAATATTGATCTGTGTGTGACAGATTAACCAGGACCTGGATGATTGAGAATAACCATAGATACCATTCCAAAACATTTTTCCCTGTAATTTATACATGGTAGGTTTTGGATCACTGCCTTGCTGAAATATCCAGCTTCTTTTCACTCTATATTCGTTTATTTATTTATTTATTCAATTTATATGCCGCCCTTCTCCGAAGACTCAGGGCGACTTACAATGCACTTACAGCAATAGCCTTCATTATTTTGTATATACCTGCTTATTAGGGCTTTTGGCCCCTCATAAGCGGTGTTTCTACAAAGTCAGCTTATTGCCCCCACAATCCGGGTCCTCAATTTACCTACCTCGGAAGGATGGAAGGCTGAGTCAACCTTGACTCAGTACATGTACATGTAGTACATGTTTTAATGAAACATGTACTATATATCCTAGGATGGGTAAATTTTGCAGGCAACTGTATTAATTGTATAGATGAAAATACAATTAGTAATAAGAAGTAATTATAATTTAAATGTATCTAGTTATCTTGAGATCAATCTGCAGTCTCTATACCAGGGGTGTCAAACCTGATCACATTGTGGGGCGTATCGCAACATATTGGGATGTTTTTTGCCTTTTCGGAGCCAGGGTGGGCATGGCCTGCGTGGGTTGTATCTGACACATGGGCCGCCACTTTAACAGGCCTGCTCTATACTAATTGTTTATTGGCAGTTTCATTTTTTCCTTTGTCTTCTTCTTCCTCCTCCTCTTCCTCCTTTTTTTATTGTAACTGAATTGAACTTGACAGCCATTCACATAACAGAATTGTCTTCTGTACAAGTTTCCTTAGTGTACTATAAGAATAAGTTGCTAAACAAATAGCCATATATAAATTATTCATTTAAATACAGTCTCTTTTAAAATGAAGAATGGTTGAATTAGAAGTTGTCTAAGGAGTAAGTCCAATTCATTTCATTGAGGCCTGTATGGGGAAATTTCTTATGTATGGTGCTCACATGATTTAATTCTCTTGGAACCTCTGTCAAAACAATAAATATCACCCATATTAATATGCAAATGTTCAGGCATACTAGATTTTGCATAATAGATACAAGCAACATTGAGGCTGAAGTTCATGCTGCTGCCTTTTTTCAATTTCTTTCATTGCTCTGAAAATTCTACATTTTTTTTTTACTTAGAGCTCCAGACAAACATTATAACCCCACACTTGTATGTATTTAGTTATAAATGCATACACACATGCATGCATTATGCTTCCAATTGTCCCTAAAATATATTATTCAGAGTGTTCTTGGAAAAAGAATTTAGGTGCAATTTTACCACATCTTCATGGCAGATTAAAGCATTTTGCAAACCTCATCTCTCCAGTGAGATAGACATATGCAAAACCTGTTCAGCAGAGATCCAAATGGACATCATTGTGTGTTTTCTTTTCTAACTTGTGCTTCATAGCATTTATTCACATGTTCTTTATGTAGAAGAAGACGATGAACCAAGTTTAATATCTTTTTTACTAATTCTAATTTAGATCCAACTGGATCAAAATTAAATCTCCGTTTGTTAAATGAAGCACATTTCAGATTTGAGAATAGATTACTTTAAAAGAGAATATTTGTAGCTCAGGGTTGAAGTAAGGGGTCTTTGGTGTTCTCTGAGCTTGGTTCTTTTTTTCTTTTTCTTTTTCTTTCTTTCTTTCTTTCTTTCTTTTTTTTTTTTTTTTTTTGGCATATGTTTCATTACCCAAACTAGGTAATATCATCAGTGCTAGTAAGGAGTGTGTTCACTTTCACTAGTTTATAATCTAGTGGCTTGCTCTGGGATGGTCTTAGAGGTTTTTTGATTGGGTTGTTGGCTTGTTTGACAATTCTTTAATTGGGGTTCCTTGTTTACTTGATTGCTGGTCTGATGTTAATCTTGGAGTTAATCTAGGCACATCTGGGTGCTGATTACTGGTGGAAAGGTCCTTAGGTCTTTTTGTTCCCTTTTTGGCTTGTTGGTTATATCTTTTGCAGTCTATACATATTTTTATGTCTATGTGTTTATTGATAGCTAATCTTTCAGAGTGCCAGGCTTCTAGAAATTTCCTGGCATTTTTGGACTTGGCTTGGTCTAGGATGGTGGCAGTTTCCTAATTGAAACTATGTTAAATATTTCCATATGTTGTGAAATTAAAGAATTTTGATCATGTCTTCTTACTGCTAGTTGATATTCATGGATGCGTTATGCCAGTTTTCTGCTTGTTTGTCCTACATAGTGGTTGTTGCAATTATTACATTGTATGTTGTAAATGTTTTTTCTTCTGAGGCTGCTGGGTCTTTTGGTTTACTTAGGATGTTTTGAAGAGCTTTGGTTGAGTTGTGTGAAATTTCTGTATGCTATTGTTTATATACAAGGAACATAAAATGTTACATTATTCTACATCATAATAGTGGTCTACATAGCTTAGTATTTTGTGCAGTAATAGAAGCTTTTTAAGGTTTCACTCAAGTTCATGAACAGTCATTGTCAAACATAGCACTAAGTTCTTCAAGGGTGTTACATTCAAGACATACAGATACAAGGCATAATCTAAAAGCCTTTAATGCAATTACTAAATATTTCTTAATCTGAGAAATCATGTGGGTACCATCCATAGATCAATGAATGACTAAACCCACTGTCATATGTAACAAATCTTTATTACATAGATGTTATGTCTACGTGTGGATGCAAAATTCATGTTCTAGATTCTGAAGTTCCAAATATACATACATTGCCCCAAAAAGAAGTTTATAATTGGTTTAATGAAATGAACTTAAGAATTTACTATAGGTTAATATGTTTAAAGCTTATGTCAAAATTGTAAGAAATTATTTTTATTATTTATCAGTAAAAAATAATATTCTTATTTAGAAATCTTACCATAAGAATCATGATGGAGTGTTGCACTCAAGAGCTTTAGTGATATGGGATAAACTTTTTGTGCTATTAAGCTGATAGATTTAGTCATATATCGCATTAATTTACTTTAAGCTTTATTGTTCAATATTATCAGGGCAATCATCCCAGAATCTTATCTAGAACTGGATATCTGTGTTTGCTAATAGCCTATTCTTATATTCTTAAATTTTTCTCTTTAAGCAAAATCTATGTTCCTTATCCATGTGTCAGGAACCAAATAAATTGCATTTGCAAAATCTATGTTTCCTATCCATGCCTCAGGAACCAAATTAATTGCATTTGCTAAATGAATGATCTTGAAAATACAGGTAAAATAAAATAGTAAGAAGTGCAACTTATTCTACAAGAATTAACCGAACATGTAACAAATAATAGCAGTATTATTATATTACCAAACTTTTCCCTATAAAAATACTGATCTAATAGCAAATGTACTTTGAATTTTTTCTTGCTTTTTTGTCCTTTGTTTATTTTAGAACCTGTCTCTAAATACATCACATTGTCTTCACAGGAATTTTAAAAACTACAGGGTGGGTTATGATGGCAATTTGCACATACACTTCATGCTACACCAACACATCTGAAGAAAAGGATCCCATATACTAGAATAGGAAATGTGATTGGTTGGTTGGTTGATGTGCCATATATTCATGTTGATTTTTACTATCCATGTAGATTTTCCTCCAAAATTATTTGTTTCCAGCTTGGTGCTTCAGATCTTTTAATAAAGCCCTGATTGCTGCTATAATCATTGATTGCTGCTTTAATCAGGCCTATCCACCTTACTTCTTGGTGTCCTCTTTTTCTCTTTCCATCTATGTTTCCCAGCACAATAAACTTCTCAAAAGAGCTGGCCTTCATGTTCAAGTAGTCCTTGATTTAGAACCATTTGTTTAGTGACCGTTCAAAGTTACAACGGCACTGAAAAGTGACGTATGATTGTTTTTTACAAGGCTGTTGCAGAACCAGCCGTACATGGTCACTTGATCAAAATTTGGATACTAGCTTGTATTTATGATGGTTCAATGTCCTGGGATCATGTAACCATCTTCTGTGACCCTCTGACAAGAAAGTCAGTGGGGAAGCCAGATACACTTAACAACCTTATTACTAAACTCATTTTACTTTCACAAAAATGAAGAGCCACTTGATTCATTAGTAATAGTGACTTGAGAACATTTATGTTTTACATTGGGTGGCTGCTTTTAAATTTGTATGTAAATTCGTGGACCTATTAATTTTGTGCCTGGTAACAATAACAGCCTAATAGAATTATAGAATAGATTCACCATTTCTGCCAATTCTTGTGACTGAACAGTTTATGCAAGTGTACCAAGACAGCCAAGTTTGAGGTTGAAATATTAGTATATTATATTTCTCCCTCCATACTTTTTCAGTGATAAATCTAGATTAGGATAGTAACTTTCTACTTACTATTATTGTTATCTGTGGCCTCCCCCTCCCCCCAAGTAAGCTTAATACAAAATCATTCTGGAGCACTGTAGATCAAAAATTTAGGCAAACTACATCCAAAATACCTTGGCAGAATAAAAATGTAAGTTGCCATTAGTGCAGTTTTTAAAAGATGGAAAAGAAACTGCTTCAGACATCAAGTGCTCAGTATCAAGATATTTAGCAGATTCTCATATAAGCTAAATTCCCTTTTTCCAATTTTACCTCACCACTCATAACTTTTCCCTTTGAGTTAGTAATTCTATGTTGACAACTTTTGGTTCAGTTCTATTCATCTTCAAAAGGCTAGTAAGGTTCTTTTTGTATGTCTTTTTATTATAGTATTGAATTATATTTATATTATTGATTACATTTATATCTTGTTTCTCATAAAGGAAATATTCCAGCAGCAGCTTTCTAATTTATTATTGCTCTGCTGTTTTTTGTTCCTGCTAGAGGCCTAATACTTCAGTCTTTCCACATTTTTGGTCTGCCTTTCTTCTTTTTAATCTTGTGTGTCTTCTTTTATATGTTGTAAAAGCCCTAGGGAAAGAATTTCTTTTCTGAGCTATATCTTAGAGTACTGCCTTAAACCACTGTACTTCTGGTACGTTCTTTGGAATATAATTAGTACAGTATATATACATGATGGAGACATAACAAAGTATCTGGTTGAGTAAATCCATAATTATTGCATTTCTAATCTGTACTGAAGGATAATTACCATAAATTTGAGTGCTTCCTACAGATTTGCATTTTCATCACAGCACCTGGAATGCACTTCGGGTGAATTGACAAAGACGTAAGTGTGAAATGAAAAATACATGTCTGCACTCCCATATTTTTCCCATTTATCAGTAAAAGTCAGGCTTCTTTCAAGCTCAAGAAAGAAAATTGTAAGAACACATGTTTGTCTGTCTTTGGAACTCTCTAGAATTAGGCTGTCATGAAATGTAAAACTAATGTGTGGTTGTAAAAACTATCACCGGCATTTTCCTTGCTGGCGGATGCCTAAGTAGATTTGGGGAAGAAAGGGGTTATTATAAAGTGAGTACTCAATAGCTAGGTATGTCATTTTAACTAAGTAACTAAAATGTCTTAATGGATTTGGAATATAATTTTGTTTATATTGACAAGATTTTTGAAAAATGAAAAACACTTTTCTTTTGCAGAGAGATAAGCAAAACAATTTAAAAAGTTTGAACGTAAGATTGAACAATGCATTTCTTTGTATAAGAAAATATATTAGAATAACCATTTAAAAAAAACAACCCTAAATTTTTGTGTAGATAGTTAGATCAGCATCTCTAGTTCTTTAATATATGACACAAAAATGGATTGTCAACATAGTGCTTTTAGAGTCAAGTTAAGTATAGGTAATTATACAAATAATTTTAACCTCAAGTATATTTGCTTTGAAACAGTAGTTTTCAACATTTATCTATATGCAAACCATATTGCCATTCAAAGCTTTTGTGGGCTTGCTTCAGAGCAAGCCAACTTAAATGTGCTTAAAACAAGAGTTACTTACAGGTAGTCTTCCATTTACAATCACAATTCAGCCCAAAGTTTATGTTGCTAAGCGAGACAGTTGTTAATTTGAGTTTTGTCCTGTTTTACAAACTTTTTTGCCACAGTTGTTAAGTAAATCACTGCAGTTGTTAAATTAGTAACATGGTTGTTAAGTGAATTTAACTTTCCTATTGACAGAATAAGAAAGTTGGAAGGGACCTTGGAGGTCTTCTAATCCAACTCCGTGCTCAAGCAGGAAACCTTATAACTTTTGAGACAAATGTTTTTCCAAGTCTTCTTAAAAACTTCTAGAATTGGAGCTCCCAAACATTAGGATGCAAGTCGTTTCACTATTTAAGTGTTCTATTAATTGACTTTGGTTGTCAGAAGATGGCAAAACATGATCACTTGACCCCAGGATATTGTAATTGTCATAAATACTTGCCACTTGGCAAGATCATGTGACCAAAGGGAAGCTGCAGTGGTCATAAGTGTGAAAAACTGTCATAAGTCACTTTCCTCAGTACCATTATAACTTCGAATGGTCACTTAACAAATGATTGTAAGTCGAGGACTACCTGTACTTAGAAGAAGAATTAAATATAGCATGAGCTATTAAAAATACAGCTATACTAGATATAGTAACTCCTTCAAAAACATGGCATTCTTCTCGCAGTACATTTGCCTATCAATGTGAAATATAATATTGATCCTACAATAAATTTGATTATAATGTTGTTACATTATTACATTAACATCATTAAAGCATGGTGAGAAGAATTTTCCATAAGAAAAGTGAGTTAATGTACATTCAAGGGTTAAGTAAAATAAGTATGTTTTCATAATGCTACCGCACATGCTTTGAGATTTTATTTGAAAGTACTTCTCTTATAATTTGACAATTGCTGCTACTTTCAGGGCAATTATTTTATGTTCTTCTCCAACATTGTATTCAGTGGTTTATTTCTAATGACAAAAAAAACTTTTTAACTCACTGGAAACATTTGCCATCAGAAAGAATAAAGGCATATTTACATATTTCCATTTTGTTATTCAGCCCTTCTCCATGTTCAGCTGAATATCTCCTCAAATACTTACCCTTTGTTTCACTGATGAAAATCAGTGAAATTTCTTTGAAATAACTGTTGATAAGATTCATTGATTGAAAGAAATAGATTGTGAGAAGTGTGTTGCAGGGAGCCACAGAAAGTGTGAACTAGTGGGAAATGGGGGGGGGGGGGGAATTCTTAAGGAATAATGAAGTGAAAGATGCTCTGGATGTGGAAAACATTATGTAAAAGAATGCAAAAAATATTGATGAATGTGATAAGGGTGATATACGATGGAATCAAAGCATGCATGATGTAAATGATTAGCAAATAGTTAAGTACAGACCATGGTGTGAGAAAAGGTTTAGAATCATGCTGTTGAGATAACCAGCCGAGGGAGGGAGGGAGGGAGGGAGGGAGGGAGGGAGGAAGGAAGGAAGGGAGGGAGGAAGGGACAAAGGAATATAAGAAGGCCAGCAGGCAAGCAAATGGCTAATGTCAGGTAAGGGAGGGCATACAGGAGTAGTTAACATGGTACAAGAATTGTGGCTGCTGCAGGGCACAGCAGGGTGCATGAGAGGACAGCATAAGTGTGGCAGGGCTTGGGCTGGCTGCTGCAGATTACAGGAGGATTCTTGAAGGTGCACAAGGGGCAAGTGTGCATGGTATGGGATGGCTAGGCTACTGCAAGATGGGGAAGGATGCATGAGGAGCCAATGAGGTATGAATGAGGTAGGGTAGGAATGGTACTTCCAGGTGCTGGAGATTTACCAGGGTGACTTGTGACCTTTTCTGCTGGCTTCCGCACTGACTTTGGAAGGAAAGTCACAAATGGCAATCACATGAATATGGGTTACTACACCTATTGTAAGTAACAGCTGAATCCCAGGCTCTCAGTTTGCAATCTTGTAGACTGCAAGGGTTCTCCTGTGCACTGCTTGGAGAGTCCAAGAATGGGTTCTTGGTTGTTGGCCGGAGACTGAGTTGCAATTTCTTTGGCCATGCCTTTTCTGCCTGGCTGAACCCCAGTTTTTCAACTCAGTCAGCCTAGAGAGAGACACGAAATCTGATTTCTCAGTGCAATTTGGTTTAAAACAACTAAAAATAGCGATCAGAGCAAGATACAGAGAGCAGCGTTTCAACACTACATTGCAGAAGCACTGCAGCAGAGCGGCTGGGATTCCCATGCTGGCATCAGCCAGGGGATCAAAGATTCATTCCCGCAACTCAGGGAGTGGCAAGGAGCCAGCGGCCAGGCTTATTTCTTTGCCTTCACTGGCTAGATTGCTCGCTTCCAAAATTTGCTTGAGGCAGATAGAGGCTTTGATCTGCAACGAATAGAGGCTCCCTCCATTGCGCTTTGCAAACTGTGTTGCCAGTTTCGTGCTATTTGACAAATCACAGCATTTGTAACCATATTGTCAGTTTTGTGCATTTTCTTCTGCCACTGCTGATTAAGTGCGCTTACAGGTCGTGTTGTTGGTTTGGCTCCAATATACTGGCTTGGACTCGCAGTGAGTATTGCAGATCCCTCGGTCAGCTGCCACCTATACCAATGGCCTCAGCCAGAGTTATTATTCGAGAGGATCCTTCCCATTGGGATTTGACCCATATTAGGCCCAGTCTAGCAGCTGCATGATAGCAGGAGCAGATATAGCCTCCCAAAATGGCAGACCAATCTAACTCCCAGAGCAGTGATTCAGCTGACTCTTCTCCTAGACACTTCTGGAGTGTCTAAGAAACTTCTGACCCCAAAAGAGCAGGGTCAGTCTCTAAGTAGCCTTCTACCATGGCCAAAGCCAAAAAGTTGAGGACTATCTCATCAACTTCTGAGAAGAATGCCAAGAGAAGGCCTCCATTGCCCATGGCCTCACAGCCTGTTATATGCCTTCCCTCCAACTCCTCTCATTCCGAGGGTCATCAGAAAGATCTTATAAGAGGAGGCAGAGGTTCTTCTAGTGGCATCCCATTGGTCCAAGCATCCATGGTTTGTGGACCTGCTGAATCTATCCATCTCTCACCAATGGAGGATAACCCCAGACTGGATCTCCCTCAGCCAGGGGCCCGTGAACCACCCAGAGCCTCAGTGGCTTCAGTTGACTGTCTGGCACTTGAAAGGGAGATCCTGAAAAGGAGCCATTTCTCTGGGAGTGTAATTTCTACTATTCAGGCTTCTCAACACCCGTCAACAAACAGGATATACAAAGCCACCTGGACATACTTTTGTCACTGGTGCGCCAAGACTAAGTTAATTCCCACATTGGTATCAGTTCCCAATGTTTTAGACTTCCTTCAGGAGGGGTTCAATAAAGGCTTGTCCACAAACATCCTACGCTGGCAGGTGGCCGCTTTAGCCACCATCCTGACCTGTGATGAAACGAATCCCCTCTCTCAACACCCGAGGTTTGCATTTTTCTAAAAGAGGTCCATAGATATCCGACTTGGGACCTATCATTGGTTTTACAGACACTCACATCCCTTTCATTCGAGCCGTTGGGATCCGCCAGCCTCAGACTATTGACCTTTAAGGTTGCCTTCCTTATAGCGTTCACATCTGTTCAGCAAATTTCTAAGCTGGCGGCCCTCTCGGTGAGACAAGATTTATGCATCTTTCACCAAAATAAAATCATTCTACGATTAGATCCAACATTCATGCCCAAAATTAACACTTGGTTTCACAGAGCTCAGGAAGTCATCCTACCAGATTTTTGTCTAAATCCCAGGCATCCTCGAGAATGACAATGGCATACCTTAGATGTACATAGAGCAAGTACATCAGCGGAACTGCCTCCTTCTGGAGGACAGAATCATTGTTTATTTCATTTCAACTCAGGTCCATGGGAGAGAAGGTGACCCCATCCACCATTGGGCACTGGCTGAAGCTGTGCATTGCGCTGGCCTACGAACATCAGGCCAGGCCTACAGCAGGCTGCATCACGGTCCACTTGACCAGAAGCACAGCCACCACAGCCGTTTGGGCTATGCAAGCCTCCATTCAGGAGATTTGCAGGGCAGCAACTTGGGCTTCTTCTTCACCATTTATCAGGAATTTCAAATTGGACATGTTTGCCTCATCTGAGGCGGCGTTTGGGAGTGTTGTGGAGAGTTCTTCCTGTAGAGGGGACCCTGGACCAATCGGCTCCCTGCCCTATGGATTTTTAGCTTGGGTATATTAGATTCTTGGACTCTCCAAGCAACGCACGGGAGAAAGAATGTTGATCTTACCTGAACATTTGTTCTATGTGCGCAGCGGGAGAGTCCAATCCTACCCTGGTTCCTTATGGATTCAGTGTCCAGGTGTGGTCGATTTCATCGTAATGGCTACGTCCTCTCCAGGTCAAAGTCATCGAAAAACTGAAGCTCAGCCGGGCAGAAGGGACATGGCCAAAGAAATTGCAACTCAGTCTCTGGCCAACAAGACAGAATTAACCAATTCTTGGTCTCTCCCGTAGCACACATAGAACAAACATTCAAGTAATTTTAACATTCTTTCTGGGACATCCAGAATTTTGAGGACTGGTTTTAAAAAAGTCCAGCCCCATTGTAACTTCAAACAGTCACTGAATACCATATTTATTGGCGTATAACGCGCACTGGCGTATAACACGCACCTTAATTTTAAGAGGGAAGTTTCAGGAAAAAAAGTAAATTTTAAATAAAGAACTTTGAAGCATAACAAAGGTAGTTCAAAACTTTTTAAATTAATATTTAAGCACATATAAAGGTAAAAAACATAACATGGAAGTAAAAACTACTGTTTTACCGAATAAACTTTGATATTAAGGGATATGTTTTTACAGAAGTTTAAAATCAGAAATCGCTTCTGTCACAGCCACAGTCACAATGCACTGCACACAACTGGCTCACCCA
This sequence comes from Arizona elegans, assembly GCA_022577455.1. NCBI lineage: Eukaryota > Metazoa > Chordata > Lepidosauria > Squamata > Colubridae > Arizona > Arizona elegans. The sequence goes on from JAKOOJ010000002.1 coordinate 42,630,062, forward strand.
CAATGTAAAAGCAGCTGTGCTAGACTCAAAATGGCCCCTGCAACAAGCAGGAACCTCACACAGCTACAAAAAGCCAAAAAAAACCAACTTTCACACTTTACACATCCAAAATTCCACATACAGCTTTGTGAGATTTTGTGTGTTTGTGTAGTTAGAGTGAAACACTACAGAAACACACTAAATCTCAGAAAGCTGCACAAATATTATTTTATTTTTATATGAAAACTAAATTTAAAACTTCCTAAACTTTAAATGTCTAAGTCTAAAAAAAGAACAACTAAAAAAAACCCCAATTAACTATTTTTTTTAAAGCTCCCAAAGGGGAAAAAAACTTACCCAACAGAACAGGGGTCTCCAATCTTGACAACTTTAAGACTTGTGGACTTCAACTCCCAGAATTCCTAAGTCAAGGCAGGCAGGCAGAAAGAGCTGCTCACCGATGAGCTTGATTGCAGCCAGCAAGTTAATTGCTGATGCATGGATTGCAATCGTCAATTGCAACTAAGGTAAGGAGGCCGGAGGCTGGTGGGGGGAGAGAAAAAAAGAAACTTTTTTCCTTTTATATGGCTCTGGCGATCCTGATCCTGAGTTGCCTGATTAGCAGGCAATTCAGCTGGGATGTCAGAGCTTGGCTGCTCAGAGCCATTTAAAAGGGAAAAAAGCCTCTGATGATCACGGGGCTCAGCTGGGCATGTGGGGTGGGGGCAGGGATTTTTGCTACCGGTTCTCCGAACTGCCCGCCGCCATCGCTACCTACTCGCCCGAGCCAGTCCGAACCGGGAGCATTTCACCCCTGCCCAAGACCCCAACATACCCCAGGCTATCTCCGATAGTGTCTCAGATGCTGTAAATTCACCATTTGTTCTTTTTACAGTATTTTTTAATACATATCGGCGTATAACACGCACATGCGATTTCCACATTATTTTCAAAATGAAAAAGTGCGTGTTATACGCCGATAAATACGGTATGTTTAACTAAGGACTACCTGTATCAAAAACCATTGTGATGATGAAAATGGAGGAGACAATTGCAGATTATGCATGTAATGAAAACCTAGAACAAGTAGATAATTTATGTACCTTTGTAGAAAGATAGCTAGTGAGAAAAAATATATCGAGAAATGTTAAGATATGCAAACGTTGATAGAAAAGTAATCTGCGCCTTCCGCCGTGCTCTAAAGACCTTTTTGTTTCACCAGGCGGGCCTGGCCTAATTTTCCCCCTCTTTTAAACAATTTTAATATTTTAATTTTTAATATTTTTACTCCTTAAAGTTTAAATTTGTTTTAAATTGATTGGGGTTTTAATCTGTCTGGGCCAAACTATTTAATTCTATTTTATTTCTGTTTTTTAAATTTTGTATGTATTATTTTATCATTGGCTGTTCACCGCCCTGAGTCCTTCGGGAGTAGGGCGGTATACAAATCAAGTAAAAGTAAAGTAAAGTATATGGTCTGTTGCAAGGAATGAATGCTTGCAACACTAAACAAAATGGGCTTTTTATAACAGCATGCTTCTATTATATGGAAATGAATGTACATCAGGAAAACATGAAAGTAAGTTGAGTACAGTGGGAATTGTGTGTAGAAACAAAGGAATAGAGACGATTAAGAAGGAAGGTTTGAATGAATATGCACTGAATATAAAACTGAACAAACAAAACAAAACAAGAGGGCTTGATCATTCAGAGAGAATTAATAAGAATAGAATTGCAAAATCTGGATCAGAAAGAAGATTAAGTAGACTGAGAGATAGGAAAAAACCAAAGAAGTCATGGCTGAATGGAATTTATGAGATCCTCAAAAACAAGAGAAACAAGAAGTTTAAATAGCAAAACAATGGATATGTTTTATGGATATAACAGAAATAAAGATGTTTAAAAAGATTTAGCAAGGTATAGTAAATTGAATTGCTATCACTAGTTTTCGCAATGTTTCCTTTTATTTTTTTAATCTCTACTTAATTTCTTTGGCCTATGATTTCTTACTCTTTTTCTGAACTCTGACAACATTACTTCTCCTAAAAGAGAATTGCATAATGTGAATGTAAATACACCTTTAAATTATCAATACAAATACTTTTCCTGGATATTATAATTTAGATAATTACTTGATCAAGATTAATTATACCTAAAGGCAGCTATCCGTGTTAAAGAATATATTCTATCATATAGAGTATTGAATGTGTTTATTTTTTTAAATGAATGATTGCTAATTTCTTCAGTTGGCCAGATGTATTATTGAGAAAGCTTTATAGAATACATTCAGTGGCTTCTGATGCACAAAATTAATACATCCTCTGGCTGTAATCCAACACTGTGTTAAGTGTTTCTTGTATTGATTTCAAATATCTTAAGCATGTTTAATGGATTGTTGCACAAATGAAAAAATATGTTACAATTTAAATCTCTTACTTTTCAAAATGGCAATAATAAGAATCTGGTTCTGATATCTAAATAATTTTAGCAATTACATTTTAAATCAGACTGAGCAAAGAGTCTCAATTTTTATTTTTCTTATGTGTAAAAAACATTGCTCCTGAACGCTCTCAGAAAATTAAAACCAAGATTTTCCTAAGCCAGATAACTTGCACTCTTTCTGAAAATTTTGAAGAAGGCAGTGTGACATGGAAGAAGACTGGACTAGTACTTTAAGAAAGAAAGGAAACAAAAATCTGAGTTACCTCTGTGCTATTACAGAAGAATATTAATACAAAAGGATTATGCTGCTACTGACCAAGGATAAGCTTAATGAAGCCAATGATTTATTAGGCCAGAAAGATTTGTCCCACTGAGATCTGGCTTTTTCTAAAGTGGTGGAACTAGGTGATAATTTGAAAGGTATAATGAAAGAATTGAAACAATATTGGCTATTTTCCTGCAAAGCCTGTTTAGTTTAATGTACCATAAAGGTTATGCCTTTTTAGAGGCTTATTATATCTCATGCCATAGACTGGGTTCTTAGAAGAGTTGTCACGCTTAAATATTAAATCTAAAGCATTTGCCAATTCACCAGTGATACTGTAAAAAAGTGAAGGTTTTAGAATACAAGCCTAGCTTCAAGATGATGAGCTATAAATAAGCCGGCTCATCCAAGCGATTGAAAATCTTTCATTAATAATATCCCGTCTTTATTTAGCACTTGTTAATAATGATGGTTCCTAAAACATTGTCACACAATTTAAACAAGTGTAGATAGAATTAAGATTCATTGCCCTCAGTGCAGTTTACCCCTCATGTAGGATGGCTGATTAAAAATGAATGATAAAAAAAAAAGAAAAATGAAATGATGAAAAAAGAGCTATTCAGAACAAAATTAAAGAAAACTTTTTAAAAATTCAAAATAGTTTTTATAATCCCTCAAAGGCTCTTAAATGTCATGTTTTATCATTTGACATCTATTCATATGATGTTCATCTACAAGTTTCCATTGTTTTTTCTAACATATATTGCAAATTTTTCTCAATTTTTATTAAAATTGTTTATTTCATAGATTTATATCCTATCTTTCAATCAGCACCATCAGGCAGTCTACATAATGTTTCATTTATTGAGAGAAGTCAATTTTTTTCATTGACATCTTCATAGACTAGCTTTGTTTATTTAGGTATGAGGTAATCTGCTTATTTCTGCATTATTTTTTGTTTTGTTCACTGATTGCTTTCCAAACACAATCCATCTCTCTCTCTCTCTCTCTCTCTCTCTCTCTCTCTCTCTCTCTCTCTCTCTCTCTCTCTCTCTGTGTGTGTGTGTGTGTGTGTGTGTGTGTGTGTGTGTGTGTGTCTGTGTGTGTGTGTGTACGTGCTAGCTCTCAGGTATTTGACAGAAAAGAATGAAAAAGTTAAAAGTTAAAAAAACAATGCAGAGTTATGAAATAATACTGACTGGAAAATGCTTATTGTTTCTAACTTGGGAGAGATATGATGCCAAACAAATCAGTTAAAAGTATGATAAAGCATAAACCGCATTTGGGGAATAAATAGAAGGAGGAAAATTATATTGGTTTTATTATTTAATAGCAACTGCTTGAACCAAGAATGATTTTTTTATAGGCATGACACTCATAGAATTCTCCTTAGCAAGATTTATTATGATGAAATTAGTGGTAATACAAGAATTCCATTCCAGTATTTGCCATTTAGAATTAATATATCAATGTATATATTAGGCAGTATTTTCTTCACAGCTATAATTTTCTCACAGAGCATAATTTAAGTACACGGAATTACATATTATATGCATATTTTGCTCAGTGTATTATGAATTTATCATTTTTAAAAATGACCTATTTTCATCATGTTTAATTAATACAGTAACAATAGAAGTTCTATTTCTAATTTGAATGATCATCTTTTTTTAATAGCATGTAGTGCATTCTCACAATTTCAGATGTCTGTTATAATTTTTGGTGCTGGAATGGACAAGCAAAAGGAGGGGGGGAAGTGATTTAATATAGTTGGAAAATCTAACACAACCCAAACTGTTAGAAAATTAGGAGTCACTAACGCCTTGCAACACAAGCTTAACACAGATTAAATTGTATCTATCTATTAGATTATTATCCATTAGATGCGGCGGCTCAGTGGCTAGATGCTGAGCTTGTCGATTGAAAGGTTGGCAGTTCAGCAGTTCGAATCCCTAGTGCCGTGTAACAGGGTGAGCTCCCTTACTTGTCCCAGCTTCTGCCAACCTAGCAGTTCAAAAGCACGTAAAAAATACAAGTAGAAAAATAGAGACCACCTTTGGTGGGAAGGTAACAGTGTTCCATGTACCTTTGGCATTTAGTCATGCTGGCCACATGACCACAGAGGCGTCTTCGGACAGCGCTGGCTCTTCGGCTTTGAAACTGAGATGAGCACCGCCCCCTAGAGTCCTGAATGACTAGCACATATGTGCGAGGAGATTCTTTACCTTTACCTCATTAGTTTGCTGAAAGATTTGGGCCTTAGAGGAGTTGGCCTTGAACATGACCAAGTCTTCTATCCAAATAGTGCAGAACTCTGTATAAACTGTAAAACAGACATATACAGCCATAACATTGTCTTTTTATTTTTATGATTCTTTTTCACAAGCCTCCTGAAGTTTGTGATAAGACATCAGGCAGGAAAAAATCATTACACCCTGGGCTTTGCTTCTAATCCAAGTTTTTGATTATTAATGACAAGATCCTAAAATTACGCCTCATGGATTCTGAAATTGAGTTTTTGAAAAAGCACAGTAGATATAATAGGAGGTAAAGTATGAAGTTCCAGAGAAATGAGCTGTGAATTGAACCTGCAATAGAAATTGATCCTATCAGTCAGTTTTTTCTTTGTTCTCTGGAAAAGAAACAACAAGCACATGTTACTGACTGTCAAGGAAATGAGGACCATTGATTAAATAAGATGCTCAAGTGCCAGAGGCTACAACTACACTAGTTGGTACCCAAGATTGTGAACTGCAGCTGTCAGATTTCACTGCTTGATACCTAGATGAAATTGGCAGAAAGAGAGCAGCATAAAAAAAATATTCCAGGTGAAGAGCAAAAAGCTACCAGAGAAAGCTTTAAGCACCACAGATTTTGTGCTTACGGAAGCAATATTGACCTCTTATAGTGAATCAGTGGTCCTGGATAGTAATGTGATTCACACCATTCTGACCAATTTATAATAGATTAACATGCTATGCTCCATGACTCTTTCAATCAAACTGTTATAAATTGGGGAGGACCCAGCTTTATAATCTCTTCTTCCGTCTATAAAATTCCAGGAGAAAACAAATATATCATGTAAAATTTATCATGTAATATACAAAATATTGTATATTGCATACAAATACAATATACAATATACAATTAACTAGCAGGAAACTGCTTTTGAGAGAGATTTAGAATGTAACACAACTAAATCACACTTTCTTTCTTTTGGGCTGATTCATTGATTTTGTTATTTTGCTTTTCTATGAAAGTATTACAATGTTTTAACTACTTCTTATAACTCATTCAGTTTCAAACAGCCCACTTAAGGCACATTCCACTTTCTTTTCATTCTACCTATTCCAGAGACAATATAGAGGCAGTTGAGGTATTCAGTCTTGGTCAATAGAACAGAGAAATTAATCTCCTGCAACAAGGGTGGGTTCTAAAAATTTTTACTACATGGAACTTTGGGGAGTCATCTGAATTTTGTGGACCGCTTTAGCTTTCAGCATTGCAGCTGCCGCTTTTTCAGACGTCTCGGCAGCTGTGGCTTCCTCCAAGACGTCCTTAAGCAATAACTTCTTTCTGCTTAAGAACTTTTTTCGGAGAGCCCTGTCCCTCATGCCGAATACAATGCGGTCCCTGATGGCCTTGTCCACATTATCAAACTCGCAGTTGGCAGCGATTTGGCGCAGGGCGGCCACAAAGTCTTTGATTGATTCTCCTTTCCTCTGCTCCCTCTGATGGAAGGTGAATCGGTTGGCGACCGGAGTTCCCGTTGGTGCGTAGTGTTCTTGTAGCACCTCCTGGAGATCAGTCCAAGACATCTCCTCGATCTCCCTTGGTGCCACGAGGTCGATGGCCATCTCCAGCACTTCGGATCCTCAATGCGCCAGGAAGAGGGCTCTTTTTCGGTCATCGTTGAGGTCCTGGTAGTTGTTCCCCCTCAGGAACTGGCGAAACCAGACTATGTAGGACCTCCACTTCTCCTTCCCGGAGTTGAAAGCTGCTAGCGATACGAGTGTGGCTTTCGATGTCTCCATGGCTTCGGTGGCTTTGTCTTTGTGACTTCAGCTCGGTTCAGCTCTTAGTTGGGTAGCGGTGTGCCACGAGGTTCTCGCTGCGGTACTTTTGAATCCTTCGTTGCCAGTGTTAGATCAGGCGCAGGAAAAGAAGACATGACCAGCATGGTCCATTCAGCACTTTTATTGAATAAGAATAAGACTGGCGGCTGCGCTGCCGGAGCTCTCCTTTTAAGCGCTCCCGGCAAGTCGCACCGCCCAGAGACAGCATTTTGAATTTCCCGCTAGAGGATTAGCCAATCTCCGGCGGCTGTCCTTATAAGGACATAACAATTTTCTTGCATGAACATAAGCAGCTTTTAACTGCAGAATCCTCATGAGTAAATGAGTATGCAAACTAAGGAATAACCCCTGTACTGTTAAAGGATTGTTCCTTTTCTCTCATATAGAATCTGAGGTTGATGGGGAGAATTTTTATATGGACTAAATTTTGTAGGGATCTAAAATTTCAGGGTATATTTCAAATGTTTTCCTCCAGGAATTTCGCTTGTGCAATGACCACCTCCTTCCTCTGTATGCACAGTGGAATAGGAAAGCACTTGAAAGCCAACACCCAGAGAGGCAATTTGAATATCATTGTTGAATGGGAGGTGCTGATTTCATTTTCATCTCTCTTCCTGTGTAACTAACAACAGAAAGGTGGGCAGAATTGAGTTCTCATGCTGACTATGCATGCTCATTGCTTATTCAGTAGTAACTCAACATATATACTTGACACCTTCATTTTTCCAAAAGCTAAATTTCTTTTTCACTTAAGAAGGATTAGGACCATCAGTGATTATGGTGATTTTCATGAAAATTTTGCAAGATCAGAGCCAAATAGGACAATAAAAGGAATTGAAATGAGAATTATACAATGATTTTCACCAAACATATGCCAGACAGATTACTGGAACTGAAAATGATAGAAAGTAAAATGTATTTAAGCTCAAAAACCTCATAGAATAAAAAATGGTTGCTGAAAACAATAAATGTAAATATGAAGAGTAGATAACCATGATATTCTTGCAGAAGTATTTTAGAACAATATTGCAAGTTTGCAGAGATTCATGCCACTCAGAAGTAGTAGACTCTTGTGGCAATTATTTAGAACATTCTTGGTGAAAATACATTGATTAATAAACATGAGCTGGAACATGCATAGTAATCTATTTATTATAAGCACTTTCTGGCTCGTTAAAACTCATCTTAGTATACAGATAAATAAACAAGGAAATTCTCTTTTATCTTCTTGAGTACTTTCATTTGAAATAAAAAAATCAGATTATTCTGCTACATTTGTATAACTCCATTGACTCCATTCTATTCAGTAGTTTTATAGATACGCAAAGCAAGTTCCACCCCATAGCATAATATAAGGCAAAAGTAGTTTAAACATCCATTGACTGTAACTACTTGGACAGCATAAACAAAAAAAGAATATTTTGGTTTTCGTGGAAGAATCCATGCAGGAACTGTCATAAAGTTATTTTTTTAAAAATCTCTATGACACTGTCATCATAACAATGACTTTAATATAACAAAATTAAACATAGTTCTTGTTGCTGTCTCCCTGTTGCTAGTTGGAGGTATCAGGAAAAATTTTAAGCTGTGTCATTATTTGAGCTGTATGTATAAAGAAAGCCATGATATACAATTAAAATATAATTTTAAATTTCCCACAGCTAGTACTTTAAGTTATTGGTATTGCAATCTGTCTTGCCTAACATAGAGCTAAATTCTTCAGAGAAACTGCCTTTGATTTTAAAATTGAATATTTGGTTGCTGTATATTGTATGTAGAATGATCCATAAACAAGGTTAGTTGGATTTATTCTTAACAAGAATAAGTTAAATAGTTACATAGAAGGCCAAAATATTTATGTGGTAGTGTTTAAAAAGAATTGGTGGATCTATCTAGGTTTGAAATTTAATTTAATTTAATCTTATCTTATATTTATATTAAATTTCTAGTATTCTTACTTTATCTTGCTTGGATGTTCATTTTTTCTGAGTTTGTGCAAAAATTTACATGAATTTTCTTGTATATGTAAACACTTATATGTTTTCTACTTAATTTCGGTTATAGTAAAAATTTTACTGTAAACATTTTTCCAAAATTGTTTTTTAACCGTTTATATTCTATCACATTATTCATGTAAAAAAATTAATCTGAGAATTGTAATTAAGTGTTTAGAGAAACAGAAACTATATATGTTCCTATCCAAAGAACAGACTGGAAAATTTAAATTAAGTAATTTTATACTAATACAAGGGTCCAAGCAAAGTCATTTCATATCTTCAAACTCTCACATTAAAATGTTTGCCTTCCTTTTCTTTTCAGATCCCGTGCATGGTCCAAGAAAGCTTGAAGTTGTAGAGATCAAATCCTGGCAAATCACCATTACCTGGGAGCCATTTGGCTACAATGTGACGCGTTGCCATAAATATAACCTTACAGTCCATTACCGTTATCAAACTGGTGGACAGGAGCAAGTTAGAGAAGAAGTGAGCTGGGATACTGACAATTCACACCCTCAGCACACCATTACTAATTTGTCCCCCTACACTAATGTCAGTGTCAAACTTATTCTTATGAATCCTGAAGGAAGAAAAGAAAGTCAAGAAATTGTGGTACAAACTGATGAAGATGGTAAGTTTTAAAATATAATGTTTCTAGCATTTAATATGAACTAGACAACCCATGACTGATGTGTCAATATTTCAGAGAGATTTCTTTTACCTAAATAGAGAAACAGAATGACCATGTGAACATGGGAGCGACTCCTGACATCCTGTGGGCTTTCTCACTGAATTTCTTTGTGGGAAGCTGGCAGTGGAAAATCTCCCTTCCCTTCTGTTTCCTCTTTGCCTCCACTCCACTCCCTAGCATGTAAATTACACACATACACATGGTGGTTATATCACTAGAAAAGTTACTGTATATATATCTCAACTACATGATTTTAACTGTTTGATTAAAACTGTTTAATGGACAGAACTCTTCAGAAGTTATTTTGCCACTGAAAACCATTGTTACTTTAGAACTATTTGAATATATCTTATTAGTACTCTGCCAAACGATTTCTGTAATCTTAAAATGAAACTTCAGTGTTCCTAAATTACAGTGTACTTTGCTAAACATCTTATTCTTTTATTTTATTCATTAGTTCCAAGTGCTGTTCCACTTGAATCTATCCAGGGAAATACTTTTGAGGAGAAGATTTTTCTTCAGTGGAAGGAGCCAGTACAAACATATGGAGTGATCACTTTATATGAAGTACGTTATATATTTAACTATAGGCTTGATTTCAATCAATATCATAAAGTACTTTTCTTATATATCTGATGATTTTTCCTATTGATTCACAATTCAGGTTTTAATTACACTCATGCTACTTTAGCATTTTAATTAGACATTAGAAAATTACATAATAAATATAATATGGCACATATTAATCTTTACATTAGATGTTGATTTTTGTTGATTAATCTCAACATTAAGGTGTTGATTTTTGGTGGTTAAGATACCAGTGCTGCTTATACTTCTATAATATTTTTTTCTGATAACTGCAGTGGGTGCCTCGACTCTACTTTCTAGGCAAATCTGTTTATCATTACACCCTTTTGTTACTTTGATACATACACAGATTTTCTCCATCTCATCTCATTCTGTTCCCAAATTAATTTATGCCCACTATTGCATTTTTACAGTTTTATGAAGAAAAAAATAAGAAGAACCTCTCATTTATTAAAATGCAAATTCAACAAAATCATGTTATTTGTTAATCTAACAAAAGAACTATAGGACACCTCTGCCCTAAGATATCTTGCGTAAATATACCGACAAAGCATTGTACATATTTTGTTGTCAACCTATAATCACTGTCAAATCTCTTACTTGACTGAATTAGTTTGACATTTATGTTTTTTCTTCATCTTCAGAAAGAGATGTTAATAAAACACTGTTTTATTATAAAAGAAGATAATAATTTACTGTGGAAAAATATATTTCTAAAATTGAGTAGATTAGAAAAATAAAATTGTGTGGGTTATGAAAAAGTTATTCTTCCTGTGATTTATTTTATTTCTAGACCATCTTTTCTTATCTAGGGTTCTGTGAAAGGTCTCTCTATAGCTTCCACTTGTAGTGGTGGGAATTTTTACATGCCCAGACTCAGCTGCTTCCCATTATAAATGTTGTAAACGTGGATTGAGAAGGTTAGAAATGAATTGTATTGTGATTTTTTTGTGTTTTTTGAAATATTTATTCAGGGGTAACCTGAGACATGAACATTACTTCAAGGGTTCACTAGATCACTTCAACAAAGTGATCTAGATTATCTAAATTCATAAACTTTCAAAACAGAATGAGAAACAGCATATGAAATATAATGGGGAAAATATTATGAAAGAATTGCCTCCAAAGAAGCAGTTTGTAGCTGAAACAAAATGTTGTGAGCTGTCAGAACTCAGTACTGTATTATCAGTCAACCCTTATAATCTTCAAAAAAATGTTTGTTCTGAGTGTTTTTGTTTTGAGAGTTGAACAAAGCATACATTTTGTTACAACTTTCAAACAAAACATGGCTATTTTAAGAATAGTATTTGCAAGTATTATGTCTGTTCTACAAGCCATGGCTGGAATGTTATCTTGCCACTTGCCATTAGTTTGTTGTTTCTGGGGTTTTTTGCTTGTTTGTTTAACCTACATATATAGCATCAGAACTTTCTGGTAATTCCTTAACAATAGTATTGGCTTAGACTGGATGGCATGATTAGGAATGCAGGAAAAATCAGAAAGCACAGTAGTGGCATTTTACTGTACCAGAAGTGAATCCACCTATCCAATTCAGATATTTACAGATCTTTTGAGAGTTCCTCTCTCAATGAGATACTTGGATATTGACTAGACCCTAGGTGATAGAATTTTGGTAGTTTGCGGGTCTCCCTTTTCTGTCCCGGTCTTCTTGAATTATTCAAGCAGATTAAATTTTTGCCTTTAGTTGATTGTTGAGTGGCCAGCATAGTATCAATTAAGAAAAGTGCTGAGTGCAATTGTCATCAAAGTATTTCACAGCATCTTCATCATTCTCACACATATTTTTGGTCAGTTTGCATTTTTGTGTATACCTAAAAAAACAGATATTCATTTGTGGGGTCCTAGGTGATCTCTGAATGTGGTTATTTTCTTGCAGATATGCATTGATGATGTTGCCTAGTTTGGTAATAAAATTCTGGAAGAAAACAGCAAAACTCAAAGAGCACTAAGGATCCCACCATTCAATCCTTCTATCAGTTACTAATTTTCTTCCAAACCAAAAGAAAATTAAAAGGGGAGGAGGGAGCAGACAAGTTAAAAGTATTAGCTTCAATCTGAATTATAGCCTTTAAAATTATAAACTTGATATCTCTAAACCCTGAGGTTACAAAAAAAAAAACAAAAACAAACAAACCCTCACAATATTTTGGCTAAATCTGTGTTCTATCATTGTATTTCAGACATGAAGTTCTTAAGAGTAAAATAACTTATCAGAAGGTGTCTGACATTGCAGTCATCTAAAGGATATATTGAATAATTATGCAATCCTTTTCCAACTTCTGATGATATTGGTATTTTTTTGTAGATCACATACAAGGCTGTCAGCTCCTTTGACCCAGAAATAGATTTATCAAACCAAAGTGGACGGGTTCTAAAGCACGGGAATGAAACACATTATTTGTTTTTTGGACTGCATCCTGGAACTACTTATTCTTTCACTATCCGGGCTAGTACAGCCAAAGGCTTTGGACCACCTGTAACAAGTCAATTTACCACAAAGATATCAGGTATTATTTATAATGAGCAACCTTGCCATTATGATAAATGTTATATTCATTTAAATTGTTTAACTTAAATTTTACAATTTTATTATGGATGTCAGGAGCATATTTAAATTAAAGCAGTTAAAACATATTTCATTTCTAAACAATGTTATCTAAACATTACTGCACACATCATTTTGCTTACAAAATAGTATTGGTATGAGTATATTATATTAAAACTCATTTTTAAAATGTTGAGACAAACTAAGCTGATCAGACATAAAAACTTTCATCTCATACTAGGTTATTAAAATGGCCTTTTGGTAAATGTTCACATTTCCAATAATTTTTAGATTATTTATATATAACAGCCATTTTCTATTTAGCATGTGTTTTAACCAAGTATATTGTCCAGAGAAATATGCAACTGAGATAGGTGGCCATATACATTTAATAAGCCACAATAATAACAATTTAAACAATATCTGACTATCCCAGGTCCTTAAGAAGGATTCAGGTATTGGATAAAAGAACCAAATTCAGTCTAAACATCTGTCCAGGTGGGCAACCAGCCATAATAATAATAACCATAATAATTAACCATTATAATTGCCTTCAGTGAGGTGCCTTTGATGTGGTCGTGGGGCACTCTGAGGAGGATGAGAGCTATGTCAGATTAGACAGGTATCAACAAAGAAGCCAGACAAAGAGCATATATTCCATAAACAATATGATGAGATGTAGAAACCCATACCAGTTCAGTCGTCAACAAGGTCTGTGCAACGTGTTGGAGTTCTTGGAAATCTGATGACAAATGGATTATACGACTCAGGATTATTGGCTGAGCAACAAGGACCAGAAACTGCAGGACTACTGGAAGGAAAGCAAATAAATAGAGATTGAAAACAAGAAATAATAATAATAATAATAACAACAACAACAACAACAACAACAATAGTTATGCATTTTTGAATGTTCAGTTGACTAATTTTCGTGTTTAATGAATAAAGTAAATAATAATATAACAACAATAACAACAACAACAACCAGGAGATACCAGAGGTGAAGAAAAAGAACTAGAAAAAAATAACGAAATATCATGACCTGACCATCGAAACTATGCAATTATGGATGAAACATGTGATAGTGATACCCACTGTCATCAGGGCACTTGGCACCATGTCCAAGAATTTTACAAAATACATAAAGAAATTACGGCTTCCTGCAATAACACCAGCAGAAATGCAAAAAACTGCACTACTTGGAACATCATACATTTTAAAAAGATACTTGGTCGATACCTAGGATGCTGGCAGCAACCATTAGCACCAATCAATCATATTTGTGACACATTTTTAAAGGTTCAGTTGACTGAGTTTCAGGTTTAATGAATAAAAGAGATAGTAATAATAATACAAGAAAATAAAACAAAAAATAATAATCTGTTATTAAAGATAAAGTCCAGTGAGAAGAGGATATATGAAAATAATGCATCCAAAATCAGAAATAACAGAACAGAGGTTAGCAGTTCGACATTGCTTTATAAAATGAAATAAAGCATTCACAGAAGTAGAATTGAAAAAAAGCCTACAAAGATCTACCCAGGTCAAAGAAATCAAAATCTTGCCAGAAGTAGCTCAGACTGAAGAGGCAAACCAGGGGGATTGGAAGCCAACATAGCTATTGAATTGTTTTATTCCCAAACCAGGCACCCTGTCCTTTGCCTTATCCTGAGAAACATCAAAGCAAATAAAAACAAGAGAAATTGGAAAGAATAGCTGAGTATCCAGAGCAGCACAAAAACAATAGAATAAAGTTGCCTGCATTGAAGCTGGTTCTAAAGAAACAGCTAGCACAAGTATTAAAAGATGCCAATTTTATACAGGTAGATCTCGACTTACGATCACAACTGAGCCTGGAATTATGGTCATAAGTCGCTGCAGTCATAAGTCAAATCTCCATGTGACTTAACTTTATGACTGTATCTTGGCTTTCCTAGGTTAAGGAAAGACTTATTTTTAGGAGAAAAAATACTCATCCTTGGTATCTGCTCTGTGAAATTGAGGATATCAACGAGATACCCAACAATTTGATTCTGTTTTATGGCTGCACATATTATCATTCAATTCAGAAGGAATATGTGAAAAATCTGGATACAAATTAGGATTATAAAAAGGATGAAAACCTAAAGCACCATGCCATGACAGAAGTGGAATATGGAGATCATTTTAGGGAATATAAATTAAAAATTTTATTTAGTTCAGTCCTGACTACCAACAAGTTATTTTGATGTCCAAAAAACAGAATAATTCCTAAATTATTTATTTTATTTTTTTAATTTTTATTTTGATTTATATGCCGCCTTCTCCGGAGACTCGGGGCGGCTTACAAGGCATTAACTTGTTAAATTAACAGATTAAAGATCAATGTAAATTGATAAACGCTGCAGTGCAAGCTTGTATAAACTCAGGATCGTTCAGGATCTCATTACTGAATATTCTGACATAGAAGGATATCCTGTCACAGAAGCTGTATGGTTGTCAGTAAGACAAGTTCATCAAAGAGAAGGAAATTTAGAATGCTCTGGGTATGTGGCTCTGCTGCAGGGGTGGGTTCTACTTACCTTTACTACCAGTTGGCAATAGGATTGCATGCGCAGATCGCCCATGATGACATCCGGAGTGGTGGGCGGAGCCTCCTGCCAGTTTTACTACTGGTTCTTGCGAACTGGTCCAAACTGGGGGGAACCCACCACTGCTCTGCTGTAAGCACTATTTTTAGGAAGACTGTTTTAAGATCCAAATGATATGAAAGGGACAAATTAAATGAGTCTGCTTCATGTATCTTATTTGTCTAGCACCTTCTATGCCACCCTATGAGTTGGAAACACCTTCAAATCAAACGGACAGTACCGTGACCGTTCTGTTGAAGCCTGCACAAAGCAGAGGTGCACCAGTCAGGTATTGTGTTGTTGGGGAAGATGTACAAGATTAAAACAGAATTGATTAATTCCTTGACAGTGTTTTCTGGGGATCTTTCCTAATTCAGCACAGTTTAAATCCATGTTTGCATTATCTCTAATTAAACTAAATGGCAGACGAATACGAAAACCCTTTGATGTAGAGCACTCAGGTATTATGTGCAGGATTTCAGAACTTAGTCTTTGAAAATAAAGAACAAAGCTATAGTTCTCTTATGTGGGTGGTTTCTTTACTTCTACAAGGTAATTGCTTATTGCAGTGGTATGAGTTCAAAGGTGCTTCATTACTTTATCCTTTGCAACTGTGTTTTCTATAACTAATCTCTCTTGCAACTAAGGATTTAATCATCATTATGTCAGGTAATCAGATGAGATGCTAGGAAATTTAAAAATTAAATTAGATTATAATCAAGTTAGGAAAGAAGAAGGAATGTTCACTAAATAGTGTTTGGCCAAGTAGCCTTTCAGCCTCAATCTTCAATATGATAAGATTAATAATATACTGCAGAATTGCAGTAAGAGATACAGCAAAATGATCTAAGTTAAATATTTTGCAAATCCTCAAATGCTACACAGATGCTTTTCTTCCAGTGATACAAATTTTTATGCAGGATCTAATCTGAGTCGATCACCAGCACCAAAGGTTTATTCTTCCAAACTTGTTCATGCTAGAGCCCATCAAGGAACTTCTCTTTCTCTAGAATATGTGCACTGGGCTATTCTACATGTTATATGTATATGGTGCCTGGTTGTATGTAGTTTTTAGTTGTTAATTAGGGTATTGATTTTGGTCCCGGTGACCAACTCACACTGGATCCTGCAACATTATCCTGGGACACATATATTTACCTTCATTGGCAAGGATTTTTGTCTTATTTTTCATTATTTAAGGAAGTTCAACTATTTCTAGCTGGTGTTTTACTCTCTCTGTGGTTTATATATTTTAATTTTTTTTAGTCTTTCATTTTAATTTTTTTATATTTTTACAATGATTAATTTTAATTGTTGTTTTGTTGTATAGTTGTACACCACTCAGAGTTGTTTATGAGATGGTTGGCCATATAAGTACCATTAATTAATTAATTAATCTTGTGCTTGAACTCTTTTGGCTAAAAATAATTATTATGGGGAAAATAATATACAGGGTCAGTTGGCAGTTAAAAGAAAATAAAAACCTATATTCCCTGCTTCAGATTATTTTTATCCCAAATCCTGCCCATAGGATTTACTGTGCTCTCAGTGGGTAGTTGAAAAAAAATAGCCTCCAGTCCGCCATACCAATTGCTAATTAGCAAAGAAGGAATTCCATAGTGACAAATAGGTGGGCTATTTAGATTTATTTTATGATAATGCTTAATTACATGGAATCTCCCCTGTACATTGTATTTCTATTACCAGAAGTAAAAATTAAAAATTGTGAAGGACTGCATAAGATGAGATAAGGCAACTTTTTTATAGTGATTTTTTAAAAGTGCATTTTCCACTATCTTTTTTCTTAAAATAGAAATAATCTGTAATATTGCCTTTTAAGTGTACATAATGCCTTATCCTTTCATTGTTAATGATATAGATTGTAAAGTCATTTAACAATAAAATATAAGAACACTTCTTTCGTTATAGTTAAGGTGGGGTATCGTTGAACTTTAGTTAAGTAAATCAGTTTCCAGAAGTCTCATTTTTAAATGGTGGGGACAAGATTGTCACATCTACAATCATTCCAAGGGACTCTGAAGAAATAGACTTTCCCAGCTGATTGTTTCTTTAATCTGTATTCATTCTGAGTAAGAAAAATGTAGCTGTACTTTATGCTCTTCACTAAGTGCAATGTCTGTCTATTGATTCTGCTGTAACTATCTGGCATGGTTAATGCAGTTTCTTGGAACTCTTCTAAACTTTTCAGTGTAAATGATTGTTGTTGGGTTATTGATCAATACATCAGTTCTGTCACATAAAAATCTTTATTTCCTCTGATAGATAGAGGGAGAAGGCAGAAAGAAAGTAAGCACAAATTTTAGTACATTATTGCCTAGGACTGCTTGTTTACAATTTATACCTCCATTTATCATTTCATCTAGAAGAAATATAAAATTAGAATGTTGCTTTCTGTTTTAACTTTATTTGGATTCAATCCACTTCAATTACAGTTCTGGCAGCTTCAGAAAATAAATACATGGCATCATGAATTTAAGAAGTGTTCTTAAAAAAACAATTATGTACAATTTTCTGGAACAAGCTGCTAATGTTTAATGTGATCCTCAAAAGCAAATTGTTAGCTTTTGGAAACATAATTTCATTTACTATTGCAATCTTTATTAATTATATAAAATATGGACAGTTTATTCTATGATCTTGCTTAAAGAATTTTGGAACATCAATTTAGAATTGTGTTTTAGCTTGTATTTCAGTCCCACTCACCCCCTATTTAATTAAATCTTATCTCCATACATTTTCAGAATATAAAAAGAATATATTTTATACTAATATTGGCTAATACATTCAATCTATGTGAGTTTCTATCATTCTCATATATGTAAATATTCTGAGTATATAAAAATTAATTAACTATTGTCTTCTTTCAATTTAAAATTCAGGCATTGAAAAGAGGTTTAGCCTCCATTTCAGTTATGTAGTGAATTCCTTTTTTCTGTGCATTCAGTCCAACAAAGAAGAATATGAAACAAACAGTTAATTATGAGGGAATTTGGCAGTTTTTTGGTCTGAAATCTAGTAAGCATGCTTTTATGGAATGTTATGAGAACTTAAACTTTTAATAAGTTTCTAGTACAGTTTTAATACTTTAGTCACTTTAAATCAAATCCACATATTTTTCTTCCATGGGCATTCTTTCTTATTTTTTTTTTTTAATTTGATTTATATGCCGCCCTCCTCCGGAGACTCAGGGCGGCTTACAATGCGTTAAGCAATAGCCTTCATACTTTTGTATATTTATACAAAGTCAGCTTATTGCCCCCACAAACTGGGTCCTCAATTTACCTACCTTAGAAAGGATGGAAGGCTGAGTCGACCTTGAGCCTGGGGAGATTCGAACTAGCAGTAATTGCAGACAGCTGAATGATAATAACAGGCTATTAGTCTGCTGCGCCACCAGGCTCTTATTAATGCTGTAAGCCTCATAAATTTTAAATTTCACACTGCTAGTCCAACAGGTTAGCTTCAAAATATCAGATATAACATATAATAAATCTATAAAAATTGAGGAAGAATTGTATTGCATCTTTTCCTTTGAGTTAGGATTATTGCATTGTACTGTTAATTGAACAGAATTAAAACTTCAAAATAAAGCAATGTCAATTTTAAAGATGATATTTTGATGTGCCACCATTCCAAGCATTAATTATTATTTTTATTTTATTCCTTCCATAGTTCAAAAATTATTTAAAAGAGGTGCATCAGAATGCACAGTAGCATAATGGAAGCTTACATTATCTGTACTTAACTATAAGATCTGCACCCAGACACTGCTTTTCATCAGCTACATCCTAATATTAATATGACTCTTTCAATTTGCATTTTACAACTTTTTATCCATTTGTACTCCTGAGATAGATGTCATTATTCTGTGATGATATGTCAGTACCATATTTGAGGAGCAAAAAAGTATCTTTTACTTTTCTTGTTTCTTTTTCAATCCGTGGCTGCAATTTTGGACAATATCAGTATAGCTGTCAACCTTAGAGCTGTTGTTCAATAATGAGTAATTGACAATTTGTGCAGAAGAGACTTGACTGAGAAATAACTGTCAGACACAGATATAAATAATAGCTGTGCAATAGATTATATGAGTCATTAGGTAGTAGAGATGGTACTTGACAGATGGGTCTTTATCATTAAGATTTACTCTTTTATCCTGATTGTCCATTTCACAGAGTGGGAATTCCAGTCATATTGTTTCTGTTAGTAGATGGAGGCAGTGTTTATCATTTCCTATCTTCTCTTCAATTCCCAGCATTAGTACCATCACTGTAGCTGCAGCACCACTACTGTAGTGGAAGGTCCCAGCCTTTTAAAACAGATGACAGGAAACACAAAGAACTGCACTAAAATAAAATCCGCAAAATCCCACCCACTGTCAAAGATTTTGACAGATTCCCTTATAAATGGTTTAAATACTCAAGCATAAAACTAGTCAAGGATTCTATTGATTTAGGCTAAAGAAGACAAACAATTGAATGGCTTACCTCCCCCACCTTCTCGTTCTTATCCTTAGATTTAGCAACTTTAATATGCAATCTTGGAAAAGGCTTGAAAGCTTCTTCATTTTTCAAGTCTTTTTCCCCCATATATTTTAATGGAAAGCATTTAGACCTTTCATTTCCATTACCAACATTGTGAAGGAGTATAATCCAGGAGGTTTAGATGATACCATTAGGTTGTTTTATAGTCTGAATTTATAGACATCATGAGTATGCCCTAAAGCAGGAATCAGGAACTTGTGGCTAGCCAGATGTTACTGAACTATAATTCCTAGCATCCCATGGAGCATAACCAATTATTAAGGATTGTCATCCTTAATAATTGGTTATGCTCCATGGGATGCTAGGAATTACAGTTCAGTAACATCATAGAGTTGTGGCATAACAATACCTGGAAACCAGAGTTAAGGAATGTTCTGAAACTTAAATATTACTTTGTCATATTTTCTCAGCATTCACACTGCCATCATAAATGTCATACCATTATAGATATTGTTAATATCTAATCGGGACAGAGGTTGCTCCTCTGTTCTGACCCTGTTAGACCTCTCAGCGGCTTTTGATACCATCGACCATGGTATCATGCTGCATCGGTTGGAAGAGTTGGGGATGGGGGGCACCATGTTACGGTGGTTCTCCTCCTTTCTCTCCGATCGGTCGCAGTTCGTGTTGGCAGGGGGGCAGAGGTCGACCTCGAGGCCTCTTATATGTGGAGTGCCTCAGGGGTCGGTCCTCTTGCCCCTTCTGTTCAACATTTATGTGAAGCCGCTGGGCGAGATCATCCGTGGCTTTGGGGTAAAGTACCATCAGTATGCTGATGACACCCAGCTGTACATCTTCACCCCAGGCCACCCCAACGATGCCCTTGAAGTGATGTCCCAGTGCCTGGAGGTTGTGCGGATCTGGATGGGAAGGAAGAGGCTCAAGCTCAACCCTTCCAAGACTGAGTGGCTGTGGTTCCCGGCATCCTGATATAGTCAGTTGACTCCATCACTGACTATCGGGGGCGAGTCTTTGGTCCCCGCGGAGAGGGCGCGCAATCTGGGAGTCCTCCTGGATATGCAGCTGTCCTTGGAGGAACATCTGACGGCTGTAGCCAGGGGAACCTTCTGTCAGGTTCGCCTGATTCGCCAGTTGCGGCCCTTTCTTGATCGGGATTCCCTGTGCACAGTCACTCATGCCCTCGTCACCTCTCGCCTGGACTACTGCAACGCTCTCTACATGGGGCTCCCCTTGAAGAGCACCCGGAGGCTCCAACTGGTCCAGAATGCGGCCACGCGGATAGTCACGGGAGCCACATGGTGCTCCCATACAACACCTCTCCTGCGTGAGCTGCACTGGCTCCCAGTGGTCTTCTGGGTGCGCTTCAAGGTGTTGGTTATCACCTTTAAAGCGCTCCATGGCATAGGACCTAGTTATCTTTGAGACCGCCTGCTCCTACTGACGGCCTCCCATCGACCTGTGTGCTCCCACAGAGAGGGCCTCCTCGGGGTGCCATCAGCCAAACAATGTAGGCTGGTGACTCCCAGGGGGAGGGCCTTCTCTGTGGGGGCACCTACCCTCTGGAATCAGCTGTCCCCAGAGATAAGGAGAATCCAAGACCTCAGTGCCTTCCGCCATGCCCTTAAAACCTTCTTTTTCCAGCAAGCCGGGCTGGCCTAACACTTTTTAAAATGTTTTTAATTGTTTGTTATTGTTTTTAATCATGGGGCCAAATTTATATATATATATATTTAATTGTATTTTAATGTTTGTAGTTTATGTTTTTACTTGGCTGTTCACCGCCCTGAGTCCTCAGGGAGAAGGGCGGTATACTAATTAAAAAATAAATAAATAAATAAATAAATAAATAAATAAATAAATAAATAAATAAACAAATTATCTGATTTAATATCTAATTAAAAATAAACATTAAGCAATACAAATCAGTTTCAGGCTATCATACACTCAAATTTGGGGGGAAGACAGAATTTCCTTCTTTTTGTGTTTGGCAATAATTATAAGTATTAATTTTAAATACTTAGAAAAATAAAATTTTAGAAGCAAACTTCTGACAAATACATTCATTTATGTATATTTTGGTAATGATAATCTGCTTCTCTTTTCATTTTCTAGAGGACATTATTTAAGAATCTATACAATTGTAGACTTAAAATATAAATTAGAGGATCGATTTCTGCCTAAAAAGCCTTATTGACTTAAATCTTAACAAACATACAATAACCTAAAACATAGTTGAGCAGTTCTCTGATAGAAAAGTGATAGAGGCTTTTTGAGGACTATTACTGTCATTCTATTATGGTAGGTAAATATTCTTATTTATAGTTAAATAATTGATTTGCAGTAACTTGATGCCATATGGCATATGACTATTTTTTTTAAAAAAAAAATCCCTATTACAAATTCAGTCCTGTTGACAGGTTTCCATTATTAAGAGTCTTCAGTTTCAGAACTTAAGTTGTGTAGCCCTTACAGTGGTAGTCAAAGCTTAATTTGAAGTTTTTAATTTTGGCAAGAGTAATTCAAGGGCCATACTTGTACTATAACTATATTTATTCTCTTTACATAAAGTTTGGGGAGTTAGAATTATAAACTAGTTTTAAACAAAGCATTTAGGAAGTAATCTATATTTTTTAATCTTCAATACATGGAATCATCTATTGAAAGGGGCCATTTAAACCACTGAATTCAGTACACTCAACATCATTCTGGATAATTGATTCTACTATTAAACTGCTGATCATTAGGAAGTTCTTCCACAAATTCAATTGAAACATTTATTCTTGTAATTTTAAAATCATTATTCTATTTTAAATGTCTTGTAGTCCAGAACCCTGACTATGTCCTATAGTTTTAAATGACTGAAAACTGATCTTGATAGCATCCCTTCACATTTTTGAAGAACGTTATCATATCCCCACCTCAGATGTCTTTTCACAGGGCTAAACATACAGTTTCCTCCAATCTCTTCTTGCAAGACTATTTTCCAATCCCCTGATCATATCTATTGATCTTTGCTGTGTCTCCTACAGTTTCTGTGAATTTTTCTTAAAATATGATGACCAGACACCACACTCAAGGCATGGTTGACTATGACTGGTGCACTTAAGAACACTGACTAATATCATTGCCAAATGTCTATTATACATGTATTTAGGACTTGTCAAATGATACAGGAAAACACAAGTGATTGCAGCTATAAAAGGGCAGTTTTGTCTTCAACTAGGTATACTATGTATACATGTACAATGACAAAAAAGTTGCTATTATTATTATTATTATTATTATTATTATTACAACTGATGTGAGTGATGATGCATAATTCATAGCACACATATACTATATAACACTAATGACTAACCTTTTCGGCACCGAGTGTCCAAAGTGCGAATGTGCGTGCATGTATACACACACACCCATAACACAATGCATATGTGCACCCTGTGCAAGTGCATGCGACCCCCCCCGCATGCACATGCGACCACCCCACGTACGCATATGACCACCCCATGTGCGCCCCACACATGCACATGTGTCTCCTGTGTACTCCCTGCCCCCCCACACATGTGCAGCAGCGACCTGAAAACCAGCTGGCTGGCAGGACACACGCGCATGTGCAGCAGAGCTAAACTGGGACGACGGCTTGTTTTCCCACAGAGAAGGATCTATGTGCCACCTGTGGCACGCGTACCATAGGTTCGCCATCACGGCTATATAGGATTAGCAATATGAAAGAAGACTGCTTTTTTTACCAGCTACTGACTATTATTATGTGGAAAGGTATTTCCTACACAACATTTGGTCCTTGAATTCTAAGTAAGTACTGCATCTTGCTAATCTTTCAGATATATTTCAGAACGCAGTAAATTGAATGCTTCAGAGCAAGGTTATGATCACATGCTAGCCACGGTAATAGAAAAGCAACAACTTTCTAAGGAAAGATGAAATTATGACAGAAAAAATGAAAAAAAAAACACCCAAGGGTGCTTTCTCCACCCTCATATTAAACTTGCTTCTGGAAGATGAAAGTGTTGAATTGTCTGATGAAAAAATGTTATTGTTGAACATTTGAACAAATTAAATGTTGACTTCAACCTCCATAACCTGGAAGATATGACTAAGCACAGCTAGGAGTAAACCCATTTGACATTATCACTGAAAATTATGATAATAACATTTGAAGCATGGTTGGCTGAGATAATCCAGTACTGAGATATTGTGTAGCAATTCTCAAAAAATAAACATAATCACTGACTGCATTCTGGATCAAAGTAGAAAGATATGGGAATGAGGGAAATGAGGCTTTGAAAATTTTATTCCTGTTTTCTACAAGATATTTGTAGAAGCAGAATTTATTGCATTCCCAATCACAAATGTCAATCTTTCAAGATAGATTATAGTTTAAGGTGCAGTTTTTCAAATACATATCATAGTTTGAAGAATTTTAAAAGCTTCTATGACGTCAAGACTAACATTTGACAGCTTGACTACTGCAGTGCACTCTACATGGAGCTGCTCTTGAAAATCACCCAGAAGCTTCATTTGCGCAGTGACATGGGTAGTGAGAGGAATGACTCAGGATGCCCATATAACACCCCTGCTTTGCAGGCTGCAGTTTTTTTCTGGATGTGATTCAACATGCCAGTCATTATGTATACAGCCTACATGACACAGAGCCTGGTTACTTGACTCTGTCTCCTTTGATATCTGTAGAGAGTAAAAAGGATAATAAAGACCTTGACAGAAAGAAGGAAAATTTATTCAGACTTCCAAGTTTTTATTAATATAGCAGATCTTAATAAAAAATAATTATAGGCCTAGGTCAGGGGTTGGCAACCTTAAACGCTCAAAGAGCCATTTGGGCCCGTTTCCAAAAAACAAAACACTGGGAGCCACAAAACCTGGGTGGACGTGGCCAACTCGATGTCACTCAGACCAGACCCCCACCCCCAGCTCCGTGTTTTGTGGCTCCGTGTTTTCTATGGGAAATAGGTAACTCCCTCTCTGTCTCTCTTCCTCTCTCCCATCTCTTTCTCCCTTTCTCTCTATCTCCCTCTCTCTCCATCCTTCTCTCATCTCTCTTTCTTTTTCTCTAGCTCCCTCTCCCTCCCTCCCTCTTATCTTTCTCTTTCTCTCATCTGTCTTTCTTTTTCTATCTCCCTATCACCCTCTCTATCTCCCTCTCATTCCTCTCTCATTCCTTTCTCTGTCTGTCTCTCTCTTTCTCTCTCCCCCACTCTCTGTGTCTGTGTCTGTGTGTGTTGCTCTCTCTCGCTTCCTTCCTCTGTCTCTTCTCACACTTGGAAAGACCTGCAGCCCTGCATGATCTCTTTGGGGCTTTTCGCCAGCTGTTTTTTTTTTCCTCTTTCTTTTGGAAAGCCGGGCTGGTGGAGCAATGAGCGCAACCTGTGGAGGAGGCTTCCCTTCTCGTCCCCCTCCTCCTCGCATCTCCTGACCGGCTGTGGCGGGGCCGGGAAGGTGCGCACTTTCCGAGTGTGAGAAGAGAAAGAGGCAGGGAGAGAGAGGGAGGGAGAGAGAGAGAGAGAGGGAGAGAGGGAGGGAGGGAGGGAGAGGGTTTCCCCTTCCCTCGGGGAAATGAAAGCAAACAGAAATATAGCTCTTTCTGAAAGTGCTGAGATCGGGGAAGGCACAGGAAACAGAAAGCCGCAGGGCAGCACTTCCCCACACCACCTCCTTCTTTCTCTTGGCCCGCTGACAAGGGAGGAAGAAGACCAGGCTTAGGGGATGGCCCCCACCTCGCAAGATCCACCCTACCTTTCTTTCCAGTAGCCTTTGATGATGCCAACAGCAAATGTACCAGGCGCAATGCCACTGCCGTGACAGGGAGCCATGGCAGAGGGCCCAAAGAGTCACATGTGGCCCCGGAGCTGCAGGTTGTATCACTAAATAATACAGTTTGACATCACATGACCACATAACATAGCAGTCCCCATTGCCAACACTAACTGAAAACCACCTAGCATATTAAGCAAGGACCCATAAGAAGCTCAGCCATTCCCATTTTGATCCTTCCCAGCCCTGAGCCTCAGTAAGATAGAGATTGTTTCCTCTTCACCTTTCCTCACCCACCTATCTCCTCCCAATCTCTGCTCTTTGGATGTCCTACAGAGCAGCTTTCTTCAGTGGCGGCGGCAGCACTGGGGTTGAAAAAGAAACCCAGGGCCTTCAGCAATCCTGGCCTCCACTTCAGCCCCAGTTGGTCTAGTGGTTAAGACATAAAGCCGGTTGGGTAACCATGAGACAGTCACACTCTCTCAGCCCAACTCACTTCACAGGGTTGTTGTTGTGGAGGCAGGAGGGTTGGATATATTTATAACTTGACTTATTTGTAAAAATAATAAAATAATATAAAAATAAAAAACATGTGATATAAATAAACAAACAATACTACTGTTGAATGCTGCCTCAAGCCTCATTCTGCAGCCAGCCACCACAATGCAAAATCATTATCACTCTGCACTTCACAAGACCTGCTGCACCTACATGATCTTTGTTGTCTTCTTCCTGCTGTTGTTAAGGTGTGCCTGTCCTGCCCTTATATGAAGCAGCTGCTGGGCAAACTAATTCTTCTTTCTAAGACAGCTTGTGCTGTTCTCCAAATAGTGCAGGCTATTGTCATCATCAGTGGTGGGTTCCTCCCGGTTCGGCCCGGTTCGGCTGAGCCAGTAGCGGTGACAATATGACGTCACCGAACCTGTTCTCCCCCCTGCCCTCCCACCCCCCACCTCCCCACGTTAATCTTACCTTTTATTTGGTCCCACCCCCAATCTATTGCTGCCTCCTGAGTCCCAGCTGATGACTAGAGCGAAAAAAACTGTTTAAACTCTTGCTGCGGGGCTTCAAAGGGCCGTCCTACAGCTGATCAGTGTTAAAAGCAAACAAATGAGTCAGGTCGTAAGTGCGAGGACTGGTTGTAAGTGCTTTCTGGACCTTCCAGAAATGACTCTGACCAGCTAGCCATGCCCACCTAGTCACATGACCTCCAAGCCACACCCACAAAATAAGCCACGCCCACAGAACCGGTAGTAAAAAAAATTTAGAACCCACCCCTGGTCATGATGCTCTATAACACCTTCAGAAAGCTGCTGAGGCCTTCTACAGCATGGCAAGAATGATGTGTGCTATTTGGAGAAGAGCAGAGGTGGTCTTGGAAAGAAGCCTCAGCAGTAGCAGCAGGAGCAAGATGGGGGAAGTCAGCAGCAGGCTTGCAGAGTACAAGGGTGTTGGAAGCTTTGTCCTGGGGGCACTGACTACAGCTCGAGGCAGTTCTCCTTGGTGGCACTGGCACTGGGGCTAAATTAGAGGCCTGGGGGTGGGAGAGTGACCAGCTGAAAGTTTTGAAGGATCCAGACCTCTAGTTCAATCCCAGTGCCGCTACTGCTGAGGCATTGTGCAGGGCATCCAAAAGGGCAGAGATGGGAGGAAATAGGCAAGTGAGAAAACATTCCTCCAATTGAAAGGGGTGCCAAGCGCCTGAATTTTGCAATACAATTCTGCAATAGCCATAACTTGGGGACGAGGCATTAGTAGCATTCACTCAGTGCTGCTGTAACTTCAAATGGACACTGAACAAATGGTGATTAACCAAGAAGTACCTCTATTTGGCATCTGTATTTTGGTCTGGTACACTTCACAGGGCTACTAGTATCTGCTCATCTGATTTGGTCTGGGATGGTTGCTGCACTCCATATTCCTTTGATTAACCAATGTCATCTATCAGGGTCTTGGAAATACTAGATTATTTGATTACTAGAGGGCAAATAGCTTGCCTGGATCATTGAGAACGTATCTAAAGGCTCTGGTTTAACATCCTGACTTTCTTGCCAAGCAGCTTTTTCCACCATAGTATGGTTCAGATATGTTGGATTAGAAAACCCATCCTTCTAAGCTTACTGATTCAAGATTACACTGATCATAGTGTTAACATCTGGCTGAGGGAATACCTCATGTAGATTCCCTCAGGAATCCCTCATGTAGATTCTTGAAATCTACATCTAACACAAGCTGGTGTTTGTTATTTTTCACAGTTACAGGCCAATATGGCCAGTTGTAAACTAGTATTACAATTCCTAGAACTATCATATTGTCTCTAAAACATGGGTAATATCGGGCAAGGAAATGCCTTTAAAAAGTTAACATTGCAATGTGTAAAACAGCATTTTTAATTTAACCACAGAAGAAACCTAGCATTAACTCCTTCTTATGCCATATGCATATTCAAGAGGACTCTATTCTGCAATGACACACAGACTAGGAAGAAAGGGTCAGAAACATATGGTAAATATGATAAATAACCACAATCATTTTAATTAATTATTTGGTGAATATTTGGTGGAAGTAGCATGTGTATGTAATGGAAACCCTTGCTGAAAGGGGGACAGAATTCCAGGACACCACCATCAATAATAATTTAGTGAAATGAGACAGAAGTGCTGCCAACCAAGGTTTGCTTACTTGGAATTCTAGGCCAGATGTAAAGATTAATAATAGGTGGCCTTTTAGGGAACTCTCAGATCCATTCTAATGTTTTACTTATTACTTTATTATCTCAAATGTCCATAACTGGGTTTTTTTCCATTTTGCCCTTTGTTCATAATATGGTCTAGTAATTGAGTTCATATTTTTCACCCAACCTTTCAGCTGTAATTAATATTTTATTATATCAGATTTTTATCACTAAATAGCCTAGTAGCAGGATATTGAGTTGCATATATGGGTTTTTAAGTTCCAGTGACTTACTGATGCCAGGTTACTTTCCTGTAATGAGTTATGGTTGAGAGGACACAAAATGCATTTATGGTTCCCAGCTAATATTCCAAAGCAATTTATGACTGATCTTATCAAGATCACAGTCAGACCAAGAGAAATTAAAGTAATGAAAATGGAATATTCATCAGTTGAGATCCATTTATCATATACAGTATATGGAATGTGATCAAAAAGGTGAAAAAGTATATGCAAGGCTAGTTATAACATCTCTGTGTGTGTGTGTTTGTGTGTGTGTGTGTGTGTGTGCCATTTTATGAACAAAATCTGGTTAGGTCAAGTGTATTTTATGGTGTGATTAAAAAAACTTTTTATTATGTAGTGAAGAATAAATGCCTTACCAATATGATACATTTTAAACAAATAACTGTTTTCATCTGTATATGTAAATGAAAATGCATTTCACACATACATTTTTAAATATACCTATTGCATATTTAAAAAAAAATAATTAGTTTCAAGATACTGGTATTCAAAACACAATTAAATATATTAATGAATACTATTATGTCTAGATGCAGTCATAATATTCTCTGAGTCTAATACTAATATCAGTAACTAATTTTTCAAAACACAGAAATTCCACACTTTTTGTTACATAGGTTTCCTATGGAGCAGAGTCTATTTTAGCCTTTTATGTTTTGTGGTAAAAGAATCTATGACTGTTGTATTTTGTTTGTATTTTTGTATTTTAACAACTTTGTACCCATGGTGATAAATCCTATTACATATTTCTTCTTAGTGATATGGTTTGAATGATCCATTGCTTGATTTGGTGTTGGGCTTACTTTTTCTTGCAGTTGTAAGCCTGTTACAACTGACTTCAAATTGCTGATAAAACTCAATTTTTCAAACAAGGAGCAGAACTTAAATAATAATAAAAGAAAATTATATAGCCAAACACAACATTTGTACTTCTGTGAAGACTAGTCCCCAATCGACCTTTCATAAGTCTGGAATTTAAAAAATGGGATTTTACACTTTACATATGTTGCATTTATTGGAACAGGAACTGGAAGAAGGTTCGGTCTAAACTGAAGAACCTGGGAATTTTATTGGACCATAATATAGTTATACTGTGTTAAGACATGCTTCCTGCTTTCCTTATATGAACAGAAGACTGTTGTAGCTTCCTTTTCTGTTAAAGGCAAAATGATTAATTTTTCTCAGGTATAGTGCAGACCAGAATAATTAAATATTAAAATGTATGTATCACATTGAGCTGTGGAAATACTCTTGCATTCCATGTACTTAGCAAAAACATATTATACAGAACAGAAAGATACACAGCTTTGAATCTCCCCAGGCTCTGCTGCAATCAAGATATAATATAAATTAGCAAGCATTTTTCTTCCCTGAGGAAGTAAATAATTGGTCTCAGTCTCATTGTAAATGCCCTCCTGACAACACAGAAGCAAAAAAATGCCTTCACCTTCCATTGACGATCCATTTTCCTTAACAGTAGATCCACAGGGATTTTCTGTCTGTGTGCATAGGAACACTAAGAAAAGACTTTGCTTGGATCTTTTCTTGGCAGAAAATCCCCTTTGTAAATAGTAATTTAAATCTTTGGAAATATTCCTGTGAAATGGTTGGATGGTCCCAAAGAAGCTTAAAGATTTTATTCATACACTCATGCAGACTCACACACATACACAAACATGCATATGAACATGCTTTCGTTCCATTTTTCCTTCTGTCAAGCTGGAAGTGTAACAGAATATCTTATCCAAGCTACTGGAGAATTTGTATTGGGTATTTCATCTTTAGAGGATGAAATTAAGCTATCTTTTATTTCCTCCTGCTATAAGACAACGTGGGCAGTTTTTCTAGCCTTATTTGTGGAGTCCATTCGCAGGAAACTAGAGGAAAAATAATAATTTGGCTTACTTCAGAAATTTATAGCCCCCTCAGTTTGAATGAACAGCATCAACTTAATTCCATTTACTGGTGAATATGTTACAAAAGGAAGGTGAAAATGATGGGCTGCAGCGTGGATAATTTTGAAGAAGTTGATCTTAGTTTGCAAACCTACTTCTTGTACCATCAACTTCCAAAAGAGTATTGAGTATGATCTGTCAGAATAGAATAGGGGATGGCCTAGAAACCAGGAGACTGTTTTCTCACCGACCAGTACGCTCCCATAGAGAGGGGCTCCTCCGGGTGCCGTCGGCCAAACAATGTCGACTGGCGGCCCCCAGGGGGAGAGCCTTCTCTGTGGGGGCACCTACGATCTGGAACGAGCTCCCCCCCGAGATACGGAGGATTCCGGATCTGCGTACCTTCCGTCGCATGCTTAAGACGTTCCTATTCCAACAAGCTGGCCTGACCTAAACTTTCTCCTCTTTTAAATGGGTATTTTAAATTCGGTTTTAAATTATTTGGGGTTTTAACATGGTCAGCCAAATTTATTTAATCTGTTTTATCTCTCTTCTAAATTTTGTACTTTATATGTTTTATTTTATGGCTGTTCACCGCCCTGAGTCCTTCAGGAGTAGGGCGGTATACAAATTTAATAAAATGAAAATGAAATGAAATGTGAGTTCTAGTCCTGCCTTAGACATGAAAAAAACATGAGCCATTCTCTTAGAGTCCAACCCACCTCACAGCATTGTGTGGGGAAAATAGGAGGAGAAAGTAGTATTATGTATGTTTACTATGTTGAGTTACTGATAAAGTAATAAAAAATAAACAGCAACATGAAATCAACAATCAACTGCTTTGAAGGCTAATTTCCTAATACCAGGTTTGAAAGAATTATTTTGAACAAGAGAGCAGAATGTGTTTAATCTTAAACAATCCAGACATCTGTTTAAATCAATATTTAAAGGGGGAGGGGGAATTTACTGCCCTTTCAAATAAGAGAGTATTGATTTTTTTAAAAGAACAATTATCATTAAATAAAGATGTGAAGTGCAAAATAATGGGCTATTATAGTAATAAACCATCTCAAAAATATGTTTGAATGGGAAAGAAAATTTCAATCAGTTGCAATTTTCTGAAAAGCAAAATACATTTTCTTCACTTTGTACTGGAAGAATTAGTAACCAACAAGATCTATAAATCTAGATCAGGGCTACTGTTATCATTTTAAAGGTAATGTAGTTGCTTCTAATAGTAGATGCAGTGGGTTGGGAAATAGATTGCCAGTGTCCCTGAAGCTCATCACTCAAGTACAGTGAAGGCTACTTTCCCATCACTCTAGTTGCCTCCTCTGTGAAGGACAGGAAGTCATTTTTCCCTTGGTCTCATGCAATTTTTCACAAGATGTGCCAAATCTAGACTGTCTGAAAATCAATAAGATACTGGTGAATTATTTTCTTTTCTATGTTTATTTCTGTGCTGAGATATTTTAAGTACTCATGGAGAGATATTTACTCTAGATAAATTACTCCTTCATAATGAATTAGAATTTGTTAGCACATTGCTATTAGTAATAGCAAAAGGGAAAAAAAGTCCCTGCAGATTGTACTCCAATAGTCATTACTATTTCAGGTTAGGAGATTATCAATGCTTCATTGAGTGAGGGGGTCTTCCCATCCGCCCTGAAAGAGGCTGTGGTGAGGCCCTTCCTCAAGAAGTCTTCCCTGGACCCGGCTGTATTAGCTAACTATGGCCCTGTCTCCAACCTCCGCTTTGTGGCGAAGGTTGTTGAGAGTGTGGTGGCGCAACAACTTCCTCGATTCCTTGATGAAGCTGTCTATCTAGATCCGTGCCAGTTGGGCTTCAGGGCGGGTTACAGCACGGAAACGGCATTGATCGCATTGGTTGATGATCTCTGGAGGACCTGGGACAGGAGTTGCTCCTCTGTCCTGGTCCTCCTAGATCTCTCAGCGGCTTTTATACCATTGATCATGGTATCATACTGCATCGGCTAGAGGGGGTGGAAGTAGGGGGCACCATGCTATGGTGGTTCTCCTCCTTCCACTCTGACCGTACACAGTTTGTGTTAACGGGGGACAGAGGTCGACCTCGAGGTTCCTCACTTGTGGGGTGCCGCAAGGGTCGGTCCTCTCGCCTCTTCTGTTTAACATTTATGTGAAGCCGCTGGGCGAGGTCATCCATGACTTTGGGGTGAAATGTCAACTGTATGCCGATGTCACGCAGTCTTACATTTCTACCCCAGGCCATCCCAATGATGCCCTTGACATGATGTCCCGCTGCCTGGAGACTGTGCGGATATGGATGGGGAGGAACAGGCTCAGACTCAGCCCTTCCAAGACTGAGTGGCTGTGGCTTCCGATGGCCCGATATAGCCAGCTGACACTATCGCTGGCTTTTGGGGATGAGATCTTATCCCCCTCAGAAAGGGCTCACAACTTGGGTGTCCTCCTGGACTCACGGCTGTCCTTGGAGGAGCATATGACGGCCGTGGCCAGGGGGGCCTTTTATCAGGTTCACCTGATCTCCCAGTTGCGTCTCTTTCTGGATCGGGACGTCCTGCGCAGAGTCACTCATGCCCTCGTCACTTCCCGGCTGGACTATTGTAATGCCCTCTACATGGGGGTCCCCTTGAGGAGCACCCAGAGGTTCCAGCTGGTCCAGAATGCAGCCGCACAAGTAATAATGGGCGTGACTCATCGCTCCCATGTAACACCCATCTTGCGCAAGCTGCACTGGCTCCTGGTGGTCTTCCGGGTGCGTTTCAAGGTGTTGGTTACCACCTTTAAAGCACTCCATGGCTTAGGACCTGGTTATCTACAGGACCGCATTCTGCCACCGATTGCCTCCCACCGACCAATACGCTCCCACAGAGAGGGCCTCCTCAGGGTGCCTTCAGACAAACAGTGTAGACTGGCGACCCCCAGGGGGAGAGCCTTCTCTGTGGGGGCCCTGGCCCTATGGAATGAACTGCCTCTGGACATACGAAGGATCTCTGACCTCCGTGCCTTCCGTTGCGCTCTGAAGACCCTATTATTCTAGCAAGTTGGACTGACAGGATAAAAGTTTTTTTAAATTGGGTTTTGATAGGGATTTTAAAATGATCTTAGTTGGATGTTTTAAATTTGGCCGAATGATTGAATTATTTTAAGAAGCTTTTAATTTTTGTTGTACATTGTTTTTACCATGGCTGTTTACCGCCCTGAGTCCCTCGGGAGAAGGGCGGCATACAAACATAATAAACTAACTAACTAACTAACTAACTAACTAACTAACTAACTACCAACTATAGGTATATACAGCTTTCCAGTTGACCAGCCCAGCATCTTAAACCCTGAGCCATCCCGCCGCCCCCTATTATCATAAGACATAATAATAGAACACATAAGGTCCTTTGTACTCAGTTCCCTTGAAGGTGGAGAACCCTTTTTTGTGTTTATTAGGATAAATGCTGTCAGTCATTACTGAAGACATATAATCTAGGTAAAATCTTATTTCTGACCCAATAGATGAAATACTAAATGTGCTAAAAGAGCTAGTGCAACTTTAGTCATCTGGGAAATTATTATAGTAGAAAAGAAATATAGAGATATGGTTCAATGGTTTCCAGAGTCATATTTTCTTAATATATATCTCACCAGAAAGTATGTCCATTAATAGGATTTAAAAAGAGAGTTCACGTTATGAATGTAACTCAAAATATCTTGTAACATTCATTAACAACATGAACTCGTTTGTACAGCTTTAAAACATATAACTCACAGAATAGAGTGAAGTTAACACTGACCTAGGTGCTTATAAGGTGGTAATTTACATCAGGAAGACAGTCTTGTGTGAAAATGGGACAGCAGGCAGGATTTAGCAATTTTTCATTACCACTTGGACGTTGATAAAGGGGAACAGAAAAGAGCTTTGTGACCTTTCAGTGCTTAAATTATTAAAGAGCAAATAGATTTGAGGTCTGGTTGGTCGTAGATCTAATTTGTCTTTTTAGGGGAAAGATGAAAAGATATTTTGGGTTTGAAATTGCTTTAATCAACTTGCTTCATTCTTTAATGTATCTCAGGGATGAATTCACATGTTTTAGAGTGCAGCATACACGAACCTCTTTACCTGAATGATATTTTCCATTCAGCTTTCCACATTTTTTAAACTGCAGACTGAATCTTATAATTCGGAAAAGGATAACATTGAAAGGATAACTGTATTTTTTCTACATCTTTAAGAGCAATATATCGAGCCAGTTCATGTTCAAATTTGAACCAAATCCTAATGTTCTTTATTTCCATTTTCTTAAGTCATTCAATGTTCTGAAGCTAAATAATTGAATACCTTATCAGCACCGTTGATGTCTTACTTGATTATGTTTCTGGGTCAAACTGCATGTTGCATTATATACTTCAATGCAATTATGCAGGTTTTTGAAGAAAGATTTGAATTATCGCCTACAGGTTGGGACATTTAAAACATCCCATTTTCTCATGTACAATTAACTGTCTTTAAGACTAACAGAAACGTCTCTTCCTGATCAGATTTAATAAAGCAGGAAAATTCCCTCTACTAGTAGACCTCATCTTTGAAAATCGGGTTCGGATTGGGGAATGAGGATAATATAGGTATTCCTCATTTAGCAAACATAATTCATTTTGTCACCTCAGGTATTAATAAACTGATGGTTAAGTGAAATAATGACTGTGCTTACGATCTTATGTCAGCTGTCCTTTGTTTAACAGACCTACAAAAGACATAAATACGTATTGTATTTTGTATTGTATGCCTGTGTTATATGTCATAAACATACAACTATTTATCATAAATTTTAGTTCATATGATTTAAGAATTTGTTTTTTTTCAACCAGTGGTTTAATTCTAAATTAACCCCATTTTTTTCTCATTTCTTGTCTTTTCAACCTTTGCTAGTGTCTACCAAATAGTTGTTGAGGAGGAACGCCCTCGCAGAACCAAGAAAACCACAGAAATCCTGAAATGCTACCCCGTGCCAATTCACTTCCAGAACGCTTCAATTCTGAATTCCCAGTATTATTTTGCAGCTGAGTTTCCAGCCCACAGCATTCAAATGGCTCAACCTTTTACTATTGGTGACAACAAAACCTACAGTGGCTTTTGGAATACTCCTCTTCTTCCTCATAAAAGTTACAGCATTTATTTTCAAGCTGCCAGCAGAGCAAATGGGGTAAGCTTGAGAGCACAGTTTTAGTGTGGTATCCAGTCCATGCTGTCCTACCTTATGCCAAAAATGAAAAGAAGTTCTTCTCTCTCTCTCTCTCTCTCTCCCTCTCTCTTTCCCTCTCTCTCACGCACACACACACACACTCCCCTAATCTACCTATCTAATCACCATTGTTTGGAACAGAAATAAAACAGGGAAGAATGTTATATCAATCGAAAAAATAGGAGGAAAATTCTGTTCAAAATTTTCTTACTTATACTCTTTTCAATCTCCCTTACTAAATTGTTAATTAGCTGCTCCTTGGCTTTTTCAACTATCTGTTTGAATTGTTGAATTTCAACAATCAGCCTAAACAGTGTTCCTTCATGGTTGTGTTGATAACAAACTTTTGGGCCTTTTTTTTCTTCAAATAATAAAACAAAACAAAGCAAATTAAGCCAAAGTGCCCTTCCTTTGCAGATCATATTTTATCTAACAGAATCTAGAATTTCTTTCCATTTTCTGGGCACACCTACAAGAACCCTTCATCTCTTGATAAGCTTCAGTTGTTTCCCTTGACAGCAGAGAAATGTTTTCTGCCAAATACCATAATGGGCCATGTCTTACAACGCATTGATAGTGCAGAAATGTGAGCTATCATTGATTTTTGTTTGCTTCCCTTACATTGTCTGGTATGTTGCCTTGAACTATCTAACTGACTGTAAAGAAAATAAAATATCCCAAGGTCAATGTATTGTCAGAAGGAAAAAAAAAAAGTATAATGGCTAATATCTCATTCATGTTCTAGTTTAATGTTAAGTGAAATATTGATGTTACATGTCCAAGTACATTTTCATTCATTTAACTTTAACAGGGAAATGAAGTAAACTAGAGAGGCAATTGTTAAGCACGAAGATATTAAATAAAATTGACATGGTTTTTGAGCATAACAGTGGTTTGACACGCACCTAAAAACAAACACTTGTTATTTTTCTGGATGTAAATCAGCAAACAATCATTTCTTTTTATCTGCTATAGGAAACAAAAATTGACTGCGTCAGAGTGGCTACTAAAGGTATGCTCCTATTGTGTAGTTCTTTCTAGCTTTAAATCTGTACCAGATTATTTATATATTGTTAACAAGATTTACAAAATCCTTTTATGATATTACATATAGATTACTTAAATGTATAACAAATGGAAATAGTGAGTTCATTTAATATAGAAGTCATAGTCTTATAATATTTGCATATGATTTTCCCCATTTTTTCCATTTTCTATTTGTGGCTTTCTGATGCTGCTGTTTGCCTAATGTTAAGCATTATGTATAAGAAATAGATAACACATATCTAGGATGCTAGGAACATCGCTGTTTTAACAACTGCAATAAAAGCATGATATTGAAATGATGCATTTAAATTTCAAAAATATTTTTTGACAATTTTGGTCAAATGCTGGGAAAGCTAGACTCTGTATCAGAAAACAGAGACTAATCCACACCATCTGAAACATTCTGTAAAAAATAGATGTATAGAACTATAATTCCAATAAAAACTTTTGAGAAAGACTTGCAAAGCTTTATGAATTCTATTTATAATAATTCCTTACATTGTGTTGCAAAGAATTTTCGTTGATTTGTGCTTCAAAATTGAAAGTTGGCTTTTCATACATTACAAATATTCTTAGGATAAATGGAATCAGAAAGCCCAAGATATGAATTGTTGTACGTGCAATTTTTTTTCTTTTAACATTCTTAGCACATCTCAAAAACATTGCTGACACTAGTGCTATTTATTTTATACATTATTATAACATATTATTTTGGCATGATTATATGGCTGATATTCATTTTACAGAGAAATATAGGCAATTAATTGATTTTGGTATTCTTCATGATTATATAGTCCATATAAACGTTAGCACAAAGAGCACAACTGATGGTAATGAACAATAATGAAGTTTCTTCCATATATTATTCCTAGTCAAATGGAATTTTGTTTAACTCCAGAGTTAAATAATTAACCAAGAAGAATAATTTATTATAAATGGATAAAATATTAACTATTGTAATCTGTTTTTTATTTAGAAGTTATTCTGCCCATGTTTTATCTTTTGGTAGCTGAACTTTTTTATTCCTATGCTTATCAAAACAAGAAATTTTCTCTGCACTGAAGTTGGTACCATAGCAACAAATAATATCAAAGTAGCCTCTTAGTGAAAGGGAAAAGATAAGATACAGCTTTCATTTAAAACATATGCTAGTTCATTTTATGATATAAAAGCATCCTTGTGAATATTTTGTAAAACTTTTGAAAAGCCTGTAGTGTTCTTAGGGATATAGGACTGGGGCCAAATGTGTAGCACTTGTTTGGCAATTTCCTCCCAGAATGGCAATAATTAAGGCAAGAACTGTTTTTAGCCATGTTTTTGAACAAAGGCTGGCCACTTGTTATCTATTTGTTGTCCTGTTGATTGTAATGTACACACGAGTAAATGGTGTCCCCTGACCTCAGACATTACTTACATATATGAAATTGACTGAAATCTGATAAGATTCAAAATAATTCTGCAGGAACTATATTCCTATAGTTGGCCAATTATTTAATTGCATTAAATAATTAATGCAATTATTTAAAATATTTTAATTGTGTTTTTAATCCCTGTGATACATTTTCACAATGGAAATAATGTCTGAATAGGCATTTGACCTATGGAGGCGCATTAACACCTGACATAAATACATTTTTTGTGTTACAATACTGGCATTATTTTTTATATAAATCTTAGTAATAACATTTATTCTTTACTATATCCTGGTAATATTCTGCCCATAACTAATTCTGCAAGGGAAACAGAAGCAAGCTTTCTGGAAACTCTGTTTATAAACAAAAAATTGGGACAACATAAGATTTCTCTAAGAAACTTCATTTAATATGTCTTCTCCAGCTGAATTTTGAAAGGGTATTTTTAGTTGATTATGGCAAGCTGACTGCAGTGTCGAGAGAATAGTTATATTATCTGGTTATACTGTGACTTAAATATAAATTACATTTGAATAATAGGTTTTGATGAATACTACAATACAGGGAATCCTTGTTTTCTGACTGCCTCATATAACAACCATTTGAAGTTTAAAAAATAGCTTCCTCAACTTTAAAGTCCTCAATTTTATGACCATCACAGCATCTCACAATCAAATCATTGCTATTTATGTGTTAAGCAACAGGCTTGTGTCAACCAGAGTTAATAGAGAAAGCAGATGTTAAATAGTAGGTTGTTGTCATGATCTTTCAGTTAGCAACAGCAATACTTCACTTAACAACCAAAGGGGGAATGAAATCATAAGCTGATCATTTTCACATGATTTTCACTTAGTGATCACTATGCCTAGCATTCAAGTTTCCAGTCCCAATTGTGGTTGCTAAGCAAGGAGTGCCTGTATATAAAATACTAATAACAGTTAGCAGTTGGTGGTATGTGTGTGTATGTGCACCTTTAAGCAATCTTGTTCTAGCAAGAACAACTCCCTGCAGTTTTTGTGGCAGGATTTTTGGATGAGGTTTGCCATTGCCGCCTTTCTAGACTTCAGAAAGTTGACTGGTCCAAAGTTACCCAGCCAGTTTTGTGCCTAAAGCACAACTAGCATTCACTGTCTCTCTGTTTCCATCATAATGGAAACAGAAACACTATATTAAATTGGCTCTTTATTTATTACAAAGATTCACTGAAGATATGAATATTAAAATATTTCTTACTTACTTGCTACAGTAAGTAAATCTTTGTGTTTGTTTCTTGCACGTCATTCTGCTTTTGTATAGGTATATTACAGTTTTATTAAAAATATAATGTTGGTATTTAACATTAAATTAATGTTAAATTAACATGTTAAAGATAAGTAACCCAGTTAGTATGGAAAATATATTTTCAGGTAGCATTTGATTTGTATCGGTCCTTATCCCTTTCTTGCTTGCCAATTTTTTATTATTATTATTTTTTTGCTTGCCAAGTGTGTTTTGTGCACTAATCAGTTATGTTAACTTATTGTAACTGTATCATGCTTTTTTTTCCCTACCAAATGATTTCGGGTTAGCAATAGCAATAGCACTTAGACTTATATACCGCTTCATAGTGCTTTACAGCCCCTTCTAAGCAATTTACATTGTCCCTAAGAGATTATCCTTATTTTACTGACTTCGGAAGGATGGAAGGCTGAATCAACATTGAGCCACTCAGAATCGAACTCCTGGTGTGAGCAATGAGTTAGCCTGCAGTACTGCATTCTAAGCATTGCACCACCATGGCTCTTCGTTAGAGTTATTGGTCAAAGGTTGCTTTTATTTGCAACTTTAGGTATTCATGCCATAATAACAACAAAAATATTGCATCAATTGATTATGTCCATGACAAGGAAACTTTTTCTACATGAGATTGGGCAAAAAAGGAACAAGAGCCCTTTAGTCTTCTATATTTGATAGTTCTGGGAATCAAGGCAGAGTGTTGTTCATGTATAAGATCAATGTGCCATTAATGCTTTTGTTAAGTTTTTGTTAAAATGATTGATTGATTAATTGATTCAGATTACATTTGCAGAAATAAAATATTTATGTCCCATAAATATGGGAGAAATATGGGAAATATTAGGAGAAAACTCACTAACACACAAACAAGAGATGCTTACTATGTATAGCAATGTAAGGGTAATTATCATTCAATCATAATAATTGAAGTGCTTGTACAAATATGAGATATTTAACTAAATACTATATATAAATACATTTTTATATGCAGTAATTGCAATGCCAGAGCACCATACCTGTCTCCTTTCACGCTTAGGAAATCAGTTATAACAGGATAGAACAAGGAAATAAGATGAAAAGAAGCTTCTCAAATAAATTATTGCAGGTAGAGGCTTTAGTGACTTCAGTGCATTTGATGAGCTGTATCTGACTCTGTCCATACTTGTAGATTTTTCCTGAGAAGAAAAGTGTAAGTTGTACAGTCCCCAAAATTTATTTTCCAAAATATTGATAACTAAGGATTGAAGCATTATGCATTATAATGGATAGTGCAGAGGCACCCATGCTTTCTTGTATCCCTAAATTATTGCCATTTAAGTGAAAAAAGGGAAAGAAATGGCTTCCAAATGGATTAGTTTGGTTTAATTTGGTCCATCATCAAAAGTATAAATATGGAAATTCATTTTTTAGGAAATGCTGCTGCTTCTCTCTTTTTTTTAGGATTGCTACATATACATAAAAGATAAATTTGAATAAATTGAATTTCTACAGTACAACTACAGAACATTATATTTATTTTACATTTATAGAAATATGGGCAGTTGTTTCATTTAGTAATTTTTATTTTTATATTTTATTAATATCTTGTTTTTCCACCAAAAAAAAGTTCTCACTCCAGGCTAGCAATAAGAATAAGAATAAAACAAAAAATCCAAATGATATTATAAAACATAATAAATGTTAATGTTTTCCTCTGCATTTTAAAAATAGGTACATTAGCTTCCTAGTTCCTTCCAGCCTAAATTGTTTCTGAGCCAGATTTTCATGGAAATAGCAACAACAAACCTTCATCCACACTATCACATTTGTCCCAGAGAAATAAAACCATAAATGAAACTATAGTTTTGATATTACTGGAATAGTTCAAACTTTGTTTTGTAATAACAATCCATGTCAGTCATAGAAAGAAACTTAATATTTTTTATTATATTTTATTTAAGTATTTTATCAACAGTCTTACACAAGTTACTATATCCCAGTGTTTCAGAGTTACATGGAGATATTTCAAAATACTATGACATAGCAATATTGAACTTTAATGTCTGCACATAGGGAATAAACTCATTTCTTCATTCATTGCTACATACTAATTTTAATCAAACGTATCTGTATAAATTTAAGTTTTCATATAAACCATTCTCTCTTACTTTTCAGGGTTTTTTTAAGCCATGCCAGAATTCAGATATAGCATAATAATATTGTGCATGCTGAATCTGACATTTAAAGTTGCTTTACTCATATCCTTTCTTCCATCAAATACATCATCCATTGCATGTCTAAAGACTTAGGAACAATTCAGTATGGAAAAACTTTAAATATATATTGCAAATACTGTATGTCTGCAATTTTTTAAAGTTGTTATATTTATAAAAGAGACAATACCTATGTTTCTGTCATTATTAGTCTACAACCAGATTTAAACAGAAGTACAACCTGTTATTTATATAATAAATCGTAGTAGTAGTAGTAGTAGTAGTAGTAGTAGTAGTAGTAGTAGTGTTTATATTTGTATAGTTGATATTGATAATGATAATGACTTAATTTGAGTTTCAGATTCATAGATACTTGTGACTCACAGTTCTCTTAAAATTACTATTACAGAAATATGTCTTTTAAATTATGCCTTCCACTAACCTTATTTATAAATCAAAAATAAGAAAAAATTGCCATGGATATTATACAAACATTAAAAACATACAGGAAAAAGGAAGACACAATATACACAGAAAAGCAGTTAAGAAAGAGATGAATTTCGCAAATAGCCTATATTTGTATGCACTGTATATGTAATATTGAGAACATGTCACTGGAAGAAACTTATCCAATTGTTAATAACAACATGCTTCCTTTCACCTCAGACTGCTGTTTGCAAATATCTTTCAAGAACATAGAGGTAGGAAGATCCATCAAAGGAATCACAAGCATTAAAATTATGGGTACAACTGGGCAATCAGAGTCTGATAGTTTTATATGCATGTGATCCATGCATGCATTATTAAAAGGAGTAAAATTTCAATAATCTGTTTTACTTCCCACCCCCCTTCCTGCAGGAATGTCTATCTTCCAAATATATACATTCAGGTATCTCTGGTGCTATTATCCAGTTTTGGCTCTTAGCCCAGCTAAACATTTTATTTATTATAGATAGTACTTGATTTATGACAGTAATTGGATTGGAATTTCTGTCACTAAACAATGTCATCATAAAGTTCGATATCACATGACCACATTGCTTAATAATGACAATCAAGGCATTCCCCATTTCCATCATTGACTGAATTCCAGTGGCCATTAGCTGAAGACCCACCCCAATCCCTCTGAGTCCAGAACCTTGATTCTTCCAAGGAGAGGGATTAGGTCCTCTTCAACTCCCACCAACTGCTTGCTCCCTCCTCTCTGTCCTTTGGCTGCCCTGCATCCTGCTTGAGGGGCAGCAAACAGCCCAGGACCACATGGCTCTGGAACTGCTTGCCACCTGGGTTTCTTGGCATGCCTGGAAACCTTCATTCCCATCCCAGCAGTGTGCTATGGCATGAAGCTGCAGTAACTCTAGGAAACCAGGCCAGTCCAGCATTACTATGTGGTATGAAGTTGAAATTATCCCAGATCCAGGCCAGCAGCATAGCACAAAGTTCCTGGAAGCCCTAGTCTGGCCCAGCAACCCAGCGCAAAGCTGCAGTTACCCCATAAGCAGTGGTGGGATTCAGCCAGTTCGCACCACTTCGGGAGAACCGGTTGTTAACTTTCTGAGCAGTTTGGCAAACTGGTTGTTGGAAGAAATCATTAGGACAGAGAACCTAATTAAATTACTTGAATCCCACCACTGCCCATAAGCCACAGCTCTATGATCTGTGGAGATGCTGCAATGACTGTAACTTTGGGAATGGTCAGAAATCCCTTCATTCAACACCATCATAACTTCTAACTGTCACTGAACAAATAGTCGCTAAGCAAGGACTACCTGTATCTGTTAGGGTTCAACATTTCTAACTTAAGATACAACTAAGTTTTCAAATTAGGAGGGTGTTTACAATATTTTTTAACATAGGAAACATACTGATTTTTTAAAAAAAAATGTATATAGGATAAAGACCTCTAAATTTAAGAATGCTCATATAGTAATGAACATGGGTGTGACTACTGCCTTTCTGCTGGTGTTTTAAGGAACTTTATTTATGGATTTATTCAGTTTATATTAATCCCACCCGAAAATCCAATACAATATTTCATATAACTATTTATTTTTTCTGCTTCATTTATTTGTAAACATTATTGTCAAAGAAATTACTTTATTTATTTGTCACTGAGTTTCTGCCTTTCTTCTGATACTTCAAGGTAGTACACATAGAGGCAGTTTTAAAGGTATACAAAGAACATCAGAAAGTGGTTTACTTTGCTACTGTTCTGTACAATATATGGTTCTGTATAACTGGATGAACAAATATGAGTGAAGAATGAATTACACTTAGTTATTCAATAGACATACTGAAATTTGTGATTATCTTTTTACAGAAGCTATGATAATAAAAATATTGCCATGTATACTTCAGTTACTTCAGTTCACATTAACCTTTATTCACGTGATTGTGTACCCAGACATTTTTCAGTTACATAAAGAAATTAATTAGTGTAAATCATTCCTAACAACTACCTTCCTTCTTTCCCTCCCTCCCTCCCTCCGCATTTCTTCCTCCCTTCTCCTTCCTTCCTTCCTTCCTTCCTTTCTTCCTTCCTTCCTTCCTTAATCAAGACAATTAAAATGGAACAAATTTTTTCTTGCTAGCTTAGCTTCAGTCTGGCTTTTTTTTTTCCCATGCATGCTGACCTGGAAATCTTCC
Source organism: Arizona elegans (assembly GCA_022577455.1). Classification (NCBI taxonomy): domain Eukaryota; kingdom Metazoa; phylum Chordata; class Lepidosauria; order Squamata; family Colubridae; genus Arizona; species Arizona elegans. The sequence goes on from JAKOOJ010000002.1 coordinate 42,674,271, forward strand.
TTTGCCTTAGCTGCGATAATCGTGACTCAGCTTACAACACCATACATTCGCATCGCCCCTGCTGCAGGTGACGATCAACTAACAGGTCAGACATTCAAGTACAGACAAGTCATCTTACCATTTCCACCTTTCTTTATTTTTACTTGTTTTCTTTACATCCTCATCATTCTTTGCTTGTCGCTGGTTTATTACACTATAGAATTTATATAACAACTCTTACATCTGTTGATCATTTGCTAGATATTGAAAAGTTGAACACCTATTCATGGTTGCAAACGATTGGGCTGCATGTTTCATTGTGTGTTTGGACATTGGGTTAATTCCTTTAAAGCCTAATACTGTAAATAATTTCATTTGCCTGACATTCCAGCAGCTTATACATACTTCAGGGCTTTGTCATACATACGTATACAAACTTGAAATTAAAGAGCTATTCACATATCGGGAAAATAGATGCTGAATTTCTTTGTTCCTTATGTCTCTTGGAAATATGTTGAGTGGGATGGAATTTATAGGAAAGAAGAATCTAATGAACAATGAAACAGAAATTATCTTTCCATTTGATTATCTGCTATATTCTGTTTCATTCCCCTGTCTATTAGTCAGGTCTAACTGCAGGCTCTTTGGGGAAAAAATATTTAGGAACCTTGAAGACTTACCAAGATTTTAAAAAATAAGCCAGAAAATTCATACATTTCCATTACACTGACAAAGGTCTATTGTAATGTGTATATATAAATAAGAATAGCACAGATAACACTAATCCAATTTGTTAGTTGCAGTTGGTTGGATTTACATATCAGACTACACTATAAAATATGACTTACAAACAAAAGTAAGAGGTCTAGTACAGTAACTACTATAGGTGTAGGATAGTATAAAAAGAACCATAGAAATCCAGAACAATCCACAATGTAACATGTATCAGCCACATCATGATTCAAACAATGTAAAGCATATAATTTATATCATGCAATAACAATATAATGTGAGTAACATCATTTGTTCATTCTGTGGTTATCTTTGACCATGGATAGAGCTAATCTTTTTCCAGAATCTCTTACTTTTGAAATTTTCCTGTCTGTAAAAATGAAAATGCATCCCAGTTTAAAAGTTCATTAATTTTTATTTATAGTGAGTGGTGTTTGCCACAGACAGTGTTATGTAGTGGTGCATTTCATCACTACTACTTTTTGCACAATTGCTTTGCAAAATGAGGTCCTTCTCTGAAACCATATTTCAATTGCTTTTCCCTTCAAGCTACCTGTTTATATATTTACATTCCAATTATAGTTCCCCAATCCCATGGGAATTGGGAAAAATTGAAAATAAAAAGGATGTTTGACTTATAGAACTATAATATTTTTGTTAGAAATATAAAATGCTGAATTATCGTAATATGCATTGTTTTGAAATTACATGAGGGAACATGCTTGCTGAAGGTATTCCTTATTAAATATTAAAACTATGATATATGCTAATGTAAGCATTTTCCCCTCATGTTTAAACATATATTTCTATACTGTTTGAAGGCATTTATTATATGTTTAAATTATAGCAGTACATTTATTAATTTGCTATTTAATAAAGAAGCTACAAATTATCAATTTGAACGGTTTGGCAAAAATATCAGTCTTTCTTAAACTTTCTGCTTTCAAGACCCATTCAATAAACATTCTTGAATCATGTATAAATAATATTAAACCCATCAACCCATTTTTCATTTAAAAAATTCATTATTATAACAAACAAAAAATATTAAGAATGACATTGTTTTGAACTTTTGCATATACCTTCAATATCTGGCAAATAATTTTGATTGATCCTTGGTCTATGTTTTAATAAATACGCTTATATATTATATACATTATATATACACCTTCCTCAACAAGAACAAGGCAAGAGGACTGCATTTGTCTTGGCACTAATCATTTAGTTTTCAGTTTATATAATAAGTTCGAAATAATTTAAAGCAGAGTTTATGAAGCCTGAATAAATTATTCAAAATTGGGTAAAATGGATTTTCTTTAACAATACACAAACCCATTACCCAATGACAATAGGGACATTTAAATAAGGACTTTTGGGTAAGTGTAAAAAGGACTTTCTGATAAACAGTTTTGAGTAATGAAGAAAACATTTGAGAAGCACTGATTTAAAGAGACATTTCTTAAAAAAACAACTACTTCAGGTTAAAAAATAGCATCCTGAGTCCCTTCTCTGCTGCTTAAAAAAAAGAGTTGAGGGTGTCAAAAAAGAGGTAAAAGATACCATTAGAGAGAAAATCTCATGGGCTTATACCACTCTTGTTTTCAGTACCAACTATCACATATTCCCAAATAGAAAAAGAACTCAGTCTTAGATTGCCCACTTTGCAGCAAGTGAATGACTTATTTTATTGCACTGTTTCCATTTAAGTTAAGTGTTCAAGTTGGAATATTAACTTGCATCCTCAAATATTTTGGCTAATTTAAAACAAATTCCCACCTTTCATGAGTAGGATGTCTGATGCCAAGTAGAAAATCACTTTACTCCACTGAACTGATTTTTCAGAATATATGTGCATCTGTACCGCTATTTTCTTGCTCCAACACTTTTATTCTCTTGTATATTAGAGTGAATTTTCTGCTTGAAGGAATGGCAGATAGCATCAATTAACCACATGTAGTAAAACACGGTACAAATTTGGGATGTGTAAAACAGGTCATGCATGAATCATTCTTTTCATGGAACAACTGTTTTCAGCAGTTTCATTTAAAGTGAAACATGGAGGTTGGGCCAGATACAGAGTGAAATGGGGCTATTTTGAACCAGATGTAGATCGCAATGTAGTTGTTCCAGAGATAATTCTTTTGGGAAATAAGAACATATAAAATCCAAGTATGGTAGACGAAGGTAGATGGTAGGAAAGGAAAGGGATAGAAATATAAGGGTTGGGCGGGTTGCTGTGGTTGGACATCAGTAGTGGTATTGCTGTGGGGAGGGAGGATGTGATATGCATTCAGCAGTCTTGTCCTGAGGGCTTTGTTTTGTATTTCTTTCTTTTTCTTGGTCTACCAAATCATTGCCTATCCAGAATACAATGGGCCTGTTCTGGGCTTGGGGGAAAAAAACCTATGTTTTCTTTCATACTCAATCTAATTTTTATGCTACATGGTTCGCTCCTGGGGCATATTTCCAGTTTTGTCCTTTAAAAAACAGACTGTTAGCTGAAACTAGAAGAACTAATGTAATAGACTAATGCTGCAGCAATTTTTCAGGTTTCTTACAAGATCTGAAATCATTAAGGTGACATAATTTTATTGGATATCTAATAAAAGTATTATTTTAATTTTATCAATTGCCTGATTGATAGAATTGAAGAATAAAACTTGTAAAATTTCTCAGAAAAACAAAAACTATTACCTGTTGCTTTAAAACAATCAAAAATAATTGCTCTACATATTGATAAAGATTGCTCTTCCCCTCTTTATTTATTTATAGTGATAGTTTAATGTATAATTGTCTATAATTGTATGAGGTATATCTGTTGTTTTTTGCCATCTATCTACATACAATAATAATTGGGTATTTTTATACAGAACCAAAGATTTAAATATGTTAGGTTATTATACCTCAAACTAAATCAAGGTGTCATGTTCCTGATGGTAAAAATCTAGATGCCTTTAGATACTTGGAGCCCAATAAAACATCCTAAGAAAGAGTATTAAATGAGGCATGGCTGGTACTGACACAGGCCGTTTGTGAGAGGGCAGGCTGCCTGAGATTAGCTAGCACCTGGGCTGATGGTGCCCTGCAGCTAGAACAACCCTGTAGCGAAGCAGCTGGATGTGGTCTGTTGTTGGTTGTGGAGCAGTTGGCAGTGAAGAGTTCTGGGAGTGAGAAGGGTTGTGGGTTTTGCTATTCTCTGTAGGAAACTGTAAACAACTTGTAGTTAATAAAAACTATAGTTTACTACTGATAGTAAGGAACAGTAGTGGACATGGGAAGGAATCTGGGACTACTACCTAGGGTTTGCTGGTGTGAGGGTTGCCTAAAGGCCAAGGAGGTGGCGTGGGCCCTCTTTGGGTATTGCGAGCCCATTGAATTGGATATATACAGAAAGACCCTGTGACACAGTCCTGGATTAAGAATGAGTTCTGTTTATAACACTGTCTTTAAGCTGAATTTGTATGTAAGATAGAATTTGTACTTACAAATGGATTTACTAACAATAGCAATAGCAGTTAGATTTATATACCGCTTCACAGTGCTTTTACACCCTTTCTAAGTGAGCTAAATCAGCATATTGCCCCCAACAATCTGGGTCCTCATTTTACCAACCTCGGAAGGATGGAAGGATGAGTCAACCTTGAGCCTGGTGAAATTCAAACTGCCAAATTGCAGGCAGCCGGCAGGCAGTAGAAGTAGCCTGCAGTACTGCATTCTAACCACTGCACCACCGCAGCTCTAGATTGTGTTGTCCTTTCTTGAACTGATAAAACTATTGAATATGAATAAAGAACATGAATAAAGCTTTTCACAAACTGTTGGAAACAGGCTATATATTAAAAACTGCCACTTCAGCAGTTCCTGAAAGCATTGCATGGCTTCAGCAGTTTATCTGCTCAAGGAAGGAGAACGCGAGCTGCTACTTTTAGTAATATGTAGCCTGTTTGTATCTAAAGGGTTGTCCTTAAATTGGACCTTCTTAAGCCAGAAATTGCCTATAGTATGCATTTACTACAGGTAGTAAACAAATAGACATACATGGAAATTATGGAGCAGCTGTTATCGGTAGGATCTATGTTTAGATAAAGTCTTTCACTGATAGGGCCCATCAATTGTCAAACCTGTCTCTGTGACCAACCTTATTACCTGTATATCTGCTTCATTAGAACTCCGACATTTGTTGCATTGATTTTTTTCCCCCAAAGATTCTGAGTCTCTGCATTCTGTAGATCAGAATGTAAAGTGAATAGAAAATGTGCTTCTTTCTGCAACACCAGCTGAATGCATTTTAATAAGCCATAGTGTCACTAGTGATTTATTGCCCTTTTTTGTTCTTTTATGTGTTGTATTTGTCATTTCTGTGGTGGCTGTTTCATCTGTAAAACAGTATAGTTACAAGAAAATGCTAAGAGGATATAGAATTGCTATAGGTTTAGTTGTTTCCTTTCTCCTTTTTCCAAGAATAGCTCTTTATGTGCCCATCCTATTTCACAGCAAGAAAAAAAAAACACCAAGAACCACTGGGTCAAATTACTTTCCCAAAATAAGTATATTTATTCATATAGAGCACAAATAAATATAAACTAAATAGCTGCAGTTAGTGAATAATTCAGAAGGATATTAGGAATAGCATATCTTCTGCTGGCAACAACCCCATAAATACTAAAATAACCCTTTTCTCAGTTGTTTGCAAAATAAAGAACTGATAAATCAATGTGATAAATCTTGACAATTATGGGGATTATTTTATCACTATTTTATTATGAAAAATACAATAAGGGGATGTGTTTTTATTAATCCTAATTACAGTTAGCTTGAAAGTCAAGAGTTCCAAAGCTGTCTTTCATTAAAGAGACATTTTTATTATAACCATATATTTTTAGCAATAGACATTTTGTAAGACTATCACAAAAGTAAAAGGGAAATAGAAAGGCACTTTCTTCATTATTTCCGATCCAGTAGAACTTTGGGAATAATTTATGTAAAAAAAGGATTTAGACTGTGTATTTAGTCATTATCAAGATAACTCTGAAAACTGGTCATAATGTGGCAAAAATTAGTTTGGCCAGAGAACTCATTGAAAAATGTGTTGAAAATTCGTTGGATCCAGCTAAATATGGCAAGAAAAGAATCCAGAAAAATTTCTCTGCAACATTGAGGAAAAAGTCATTGGGCTCAAAGTAATGATGACTGATCAGAATAATGATGAATTCACCTCCCTCCTGGTCACATGAACTAGAGCAGAGCATATGGAAACTGTCTCATGCTTTCTAGTGCACTCATACAAGTAAACATGAGAAGAGAGGAAAAAATGTAGGGAGGTGCAGCACATCATTATACAAAAGAAAATACAAATTACAATACTTGAACATTATTATACCAGCAGATAAAGGACGCTCAATGGTGGTGATGAACCACAAAGAGTATTAAAGGAAGGCTTTCACCATGCTCAGTGATTCTTCAGCATGTACACCAACAAAGACATCAGAGATGAGAATGGTCACAGAATTGAATGCTTATCTCAGCCAACTTAAATAAAACAACTGTATAACGGAAAAGGAATGGTGGAAAATGAGAGGAACAGATGCTGCCCCAGAGAGATTTTTATGGACTCTCCAAGATACACAAAATGTTCCCCTCAGATCTTTTGTAGCATTATAGGATTTTCCTACCTACAACCTGACTAAATGGCTGGCACAATGCTTAAACTTCTTGACTCCAACCATGAATGACATGGTCACATCATTCACACAATTTTTGACACAACTACAAGGTTTAATGTAGCTCTTGACGGTCTCTTTTGACATAGTGTCCCTATTTACATCCCTCCCTCCCTACTTAGCGTACGAAGTAATAAATAGAAAACTAGAAGAAGAGTACAACACAGATCAGAACAACCTAAACAGGAGACAAGTCATTGCAGAAACAGCCAAACGAACAAACTAGAACATAGTGCATTTCAAAACCTAAATTTCAGTGCCGCTATATGGAAGACATGTTTGTCATCATCAAAAGAAATGTGCTGAAAAATTTTCATACCCTACTGAACTCTGGTAACCAGTTGATAGCTTCTTTAGAGTTCAGAGGCAATAGGCACAAATCTGTGTGAAATTGTCCAAAATGATTTTACTGAATACATATTAAGATAGGGAAAACAATATACCAATATATATCCCTTCAGCTTGCAAGGTACCACAACAAAATGGAAGCAGACAACTCCCTTTAGGGCAGCATTTAGATCAATGCTAGGGTTCAAAATATAAGGGACTTTTGTCATCCTTTTATACTTTTCTTAACAGAAAGTTTAAATGGTCTGGAGACTTAGTAAAATATTTTACTTACTCTTAACAGATAGGGAACATAAATAATCACTCATGTTGAATTCTTTATCATTTTTTACAAGTAACAGTGTAGATAAAAAGCTCAATGCATTAGCCACAAAATGTATTCATTTATGTGGCTTTGCACATTGGCACATTTTCTTAATTATATGTATTTTCTACATTTTCACTAAAATATTGCTCCAGAAGTTTAAGAAGATCCTATAACGTTGCTGACTGTAATAAAGTTATATTCTATTCTTGCTGAAACATGCTATTCTGGTATCTCCAATTTTGCCAGAGGTTGAATTAGAAAATATTTTGCTGCTGCTAGTAACAGAAAACATGGTCTGACTAGCTTTAGAGAACAGGTGCTCATCAGCTCTGTTAAGATCTCCCTCAATATTTACAGATTTTCATCTGTTCCATTCTTTTTTCTGTACATTTTTTTTCTTTTATCCATTTCTGGAAAGATTGGTGGATTTCCTTCCATGATAGCAAAGCAGACATACAGTAAATTCATTATCTGGAAATTCTGGAGGATAAGATAGAAGTTACAGATAGAAGGTTGGAAAGAGAGCTAGATAATATGGGTCTATTGGAATTGGAAAATAAGTAATTTTATTTGAAATTTAGAGTAATCCCAGAGGATTCTGATAAAGATATTAGATAAAGATTTATTAAAAATCTTAGCATTTTTTTAAAATTAAGATAAGGAGGATACAGAGATAAAAATTGATAAAGTAGATATAATAAATACAAGATTTGTGAGAATAAGAAATGTTCTAAGGGAAGTTTTGTGCATTTTGTCAGGAAGACAGATGAGGTTTTACAGCAGAATTTTAATTCAAGACCAGAGATACAGATGTAATTGTTCTTAAAGGAAGTCTTATTAGAATCTTGCATAACAGAAAAAACTATTCTTTTTTCAGGATTCTGTTTCATTGGGACAAATTGAAAGCTTTGATGTTTACTTTTAAACATCAAAAACAGGTTTTGATCCAGAAAGTGAGGGGATTCCTATTCCTCCTTATCTGATGGTAAAGATAAAGGAATCCCTGCATATTTTACTACACTAGTCTTTGCCAGCTATAGAGGCAGTGCTCATCTCTGTTTCAAGGGCCATTGCACAGCTTCAGGTTGTGCACCAGTTGTGAACATTCCTGGATCAGGAAATGTCATGGTCAGTCACCTGCCAATGAATTGTTATAACACTATGTGTTGCTGCCCTTGAAGAATCTGGAAGCATCATCTGGTAAAAATATGGCAGCCCAGAGAGTTACAAGCACACTTAGATCAGTAGACATCATTGGTAGTCTTTGATTACAACTGCTCATTTAGTGACCATTCAAAGTTACAATGGCACTGAAAAACATGACTTTTGGTCATTTTTCACACTTATAACCATGTCACATGATCAAAATTCAAATGCTTGGCAACCAACTCATATTTATGACAGTTTCAATGTCCTACCTGCCAGCATCATGTCATTACCTTTTGCAACCTTCTAGCAAGCAAAGCCAATGGGAAGGCCAGATTCATTTAACAGCTGTGTTACTAACTTTACAACTGCAGTGATTCCCTTAACTGTGAGGTCATAAATTGGAGCAAAATTCGCCTACCAACTTTCTCACTTTTGGGCTCAATTGTTTTTGTAAGTCAAAGACTACCTGTACACCTCTGCTCTATGAGCTATATTGTTTACCTGTACACCTCTGCTCTATGAGCTATATATGCTTCCAGGTTCAATTCAAGGTGCTGGTAATGAATTATAAAGCCCTTTATGACATGGAATTGGTTATTTGGGGGACTGGCTCTTTCCAATAACATCTAACCATCCCATCAATTCCAGTAGGAAAGGCATGTTGCTTGTTGTCATCTGACTGGACCCAGGAGAAGAACCTTTTCTGTTGGATTATCTTTACCCAGATTGGTCAGATTGCAGAGCTTCTAGAAGGCTTTGCTATCCGGTCAGTGGATCTGGGAATGTCGATATGAAGCCGATGAATACATATCGAATGTATTAAGAGGGAAATTAAGCACACACTCTAGAGTTTATGGGGTTTTTTTAAAGATTTTTAGGTTTTTTAATGGCTTTTGATGTTACTTTTTTTGTTATTTTACTTTTACATGACTGTTTAGAGTCATGTGACCATACAGGTTTACCAAATAACTAAATTTAAATAAAAACGTATTTGGTTGAAGTATAATAAAATAAATGGAATTCATTCTACTAAACTTATTGAAACTGAATTAAAATTACATTTGGTAGCTATATAAATAGTTCTTTCGTAAACTGTTTATTTTGGTCTTTGGGTATCCAGACCAAACAAACAAAAAATTCAGAACTGCCAGCTTCCATACACCAATTTAAATTTTTTAAGACTATCATAATATCGATGAGATAGCATCAAAACCTGACAATAGCATTATATTGCTCCTACCAGGGAATATTTTTTTCAAGAGTTTTCCAGTGTTATTGGCATAGGGGCTGTTCTAACTATCTCTGTTTTACTGGTTACATGCCAATAAAAGCCACAGTGCCATCATATGTATCATCATCAAAATGACACAGATAATGCAATTTGCATCAAACGTGTCATGACATACATTACATATTTCATGAAATTAGTGTGCTGACACAGATAAGTCCTTTCCCCCTTTTCCCTGTCTGCAGAAGTCCTGAATACTGTACACAGAATATAGTATCAGTGGGATAGGAATGAATGCACAGAGAGTTGGGAGAGAACTGTAATTTTTATGGCTTTTATCTTCCTTTTATTCTCTTCCACACTTTAATATTTTTCCACCTTCATATTCCAAACTCCCTATCGGTCATCAGTCCTGAATACAGCCTTTTAGGATTTAGAGTTCCTGTTTATTCCCAGCTAAAAACACAGATGAGTTTCTTTAGCTGATGTCTTAATTGAACTCTTTAGCATTTGACCCAGTTTCTGCATCAACAACACCACAACTGCAAGTGCACAGGATCACTTATTGCTACAAAAAGGAAATTCTTGATTTTAAAGACACCGTTTCATTCTGGTAAACCCCTTGAATTAGTAGTTAAAAAAAACCTCACACCACTGTTTGACAATTTAATCTAGTCCTATTTTACATGAATCCTTGCACCTAATCACAATGCAGTTGTCACAGAAGAGTATAACATTTTCCTAACCTGACTAGCAGTATGAGTTAAGGATAGACACTGAAAAGTGATATTACTTGCACCCTGCCCTCTGAATAATTTGATTGCATGTTTTTTAAAGATATACAGTCTTGAGATGTGATCATTTTCTTTTCCCTCAGAAAGAACAAATGGATATTTATCAGTTTCTATAATACATAGGTGAAAAGTTGTAACAAGAAAAAGAAAAATAGAATAAATATAAAACTATCTTGGACCAATTAATACCAGGATCTGCCAGCCTTTGTAACTGATTATTGTTCAGTCAGTGATGTTCATTTTAAAATTAACATGCTAGCATTGTGATATTGATAGGAACATCTGTATAAGACATAACTGAAAGGCCAGACAAACAAGTATGCTTAACATTAATGAAAAGAAATTGACCCACTTCTGGTTGGGCTTAAAGGAAAAATTAAAGTGAAACCAATGTGCTCTGAAAGAATGGGATTTGTGAAAAAAAAACATGTCAGAAAAAATAGATGCCATTGTATACACATGTGTAATGTAATATAGCATTTAACAGGGATAGTAACAAGGTGAATTAGTAAGGTGAATTAGTAATAAGGTGAATTAGTTTTTTATACTCAAATATATTTATAGTAAGTCATTTTCATATATCTGGCTTTAACTGTACATTCCAGCTGGTTGTTACATGCAATGAAGCTATAGTTTCATAGTACTAATAGATGATTACATAATGCCCATATTTTGTAAGAGTTCATATGGCTTGGCAAGCATGAGACTGCAATTGCTTACTAAGGTATCAGGATTAGCTTTATTGAAGACAATTGCAGATAATAATTCCTTTACATGGTGCCTTTAATACGTATTGCCTTAAGACAGGGGTGTCAAGCCTGCAGGCCGGATGCGTCACACCCACCCTGTTTTAGCAAAGGAGAAAAAACTCACAATACGTCACATGATGACATGACACTGCAAGTTTGACACCCCTGCCTTAAGCTCTCAGCATCTCCAACCAACATCTAGAGACCATGGGAGAAGACTGTGGCAAATACTTGTCTTTTCGGCCTTACGTACTGTTGAACTTTTCTGTTTTTACTAAGGCTGTAAAGAAAATATGACAAACTTAAATTGATTGACTTGTGGTTGTGCTTGTTTTCCTCTTGTACTCTTCCAGGATAGGACCACATTCCTCCATTGCTGATCTGCAAAGGGCATAGTATGAACACAGTTGGGTATTGAAATGAAAACCAGAAAGACTAGTAAAAATAACTGTAGCTTGCTGACATTGTAAAAACATTGTAAAAACATTGACAATGTAAATTTGTGTGGCCCAGTAGTAAAATATTACCATATGGAGATCATTATTTCTTCACACTTGGCACATATAAAACGTCTGGCTCTCTCAGTACTTTCCTAACCTCCCTCTTCTTCATCATGGACAAAAAGCTTGATAAAAAATTGTGAGATGTGCCATGTAAGAAACTACTAAGTACTTGGACAATCAAAGTAAAAGTAGTTCTTATGGTTAGCAACCTCAATATTGTCTTCATTTGTCAAATTGATGTATAATTCCGAGAATTTTCCAGTGTAGAAAGGCCTTATTTATTGTATCTGCATATTGAAAATGAGTTCAATCTTTTATTAGGCACAAAATGGATGGTAGTTGTTCAATAAATGTTTCAATTAATTTGTGAAATCATTCCTATAAACTAGCAAGAATAATTTTATAAGCCTGACTCTTGCTTGCTTTAGAGTGAATTTATTTATTCATTTATTGTTTACATATTTATGCTTATATCTTGCTTTATTTCCAAAGTTTCAAATGACATTGAAAGTCTGACATCATTAGATGTTGAGTAATTTTTTAAAAAATCTATCTCAGAAATACACATTAACATATTGTCTAAGCAAATTATGGCCACCACCCTCCCACTTAATCCGAATAGTGAAAGACCTTGATTCTGTTGTGTGTTGTTCCCCAGATTTAAAATATAATTACATTTTACTCTTTTCTCATTCACATCCATGTCAGTTCCCATGAAATTTAATGAGAAAGCTTATAGATCAGACTTGTTTCCAGGATGATTTGTCTATCTTGTAAAGGTGACATGGAGCCTCAAATGATGGATACTGCCCAGATTTTGATTAAAATGTCAGAAGTCCTGTAAGGAGGCCAACATGGTGAACTGAATAATGCATCCTTAACAATATTAATGCTAAAGTTATTTTTCAGGAAAATGAATGTTCATAAGACATAGTATTATGCAATAAACAGAACAGTTTTGTTTTGTTTTTGTAATGAGGAGGTTACAAAAGCTTAAGACAGCGGCTGCTGTAAGGCATTGGTTATCTCATTTAAACAGATATGAAATGTAGGTGCCAGTGGTATGATCATCAGCTGTTTTCTATTTTATGAATAAATTGCTTAGAAGGAGTCATTTGCCCACCAGATGTGACCTAGATTTAGATTTCCAAAGGCAAAAAGTCTATTGTGTAAAAACAAAACAATTGCTGGTAAAATGCATGCTAAATTACCTTATCTCACATTTTCAGGTGTTTAAGCTAATATGTTAAGGAATTAGTGCTTCGTTTATTTTTAAAAATGCAAAATACATTTCAGCAAATTAAATTTGGATAAAAGCTTGCAGTAGTTATTGTTTCAAATAACTACAATAAAGTAGCAAAACAAACTGGGAAGGCAACATGGCTAATATGAAATATAACAAATTGCTTTGTGAAAACAGGGTAGTAAGCTGTTGGCACTAAAATTTATTTTGGCATTAGGAGTAATTACATTTTCTATAAACAACAGCAGGCCCTAGAAATAAAAGTTTTTATGTCTGCCAGCCATGATAACTTTTCTTCTTATGATAACAAACTAATAAGCAAAGTATTCAATGTCTTATTTTCTTTTCTCTTTTCAAATATTGATTTTAGGTGCTGCCACTAGGAAACCAGATCCTGAACAAGAGAAGCAAACAGATCATACTGTTAAAATTGCTGGCATCATTGCAGGAATCTTGCTGTTTGTCATTATATTTCTTGGAGTTGTATTAGTTATGAAGAAAAGGTGAGTAGTTAATGCAGTCTATTTTGCTAAATTGTTGTATTTTATTTTGCCCAGTAAACATACTTCCCTTGGCCTATAATGTGTCTGGGGTACGATTGTGTGAGCATGCAGATAAATCTCTTGTATATTCTTAAATAAAACTTATCCAGACTTTTTGGCCAACCCCTTTTATGGATGATTTTAAAAAATGCTATTTTTTTACACCTAAAGCTTGAAAGTGTTGAATGAAATTCTGAGAACTCACATTTTTCTTTGATAGTATTGTAAACAAATTAATGTTAGAATGCTTATGTTAAAATAACCCAATTTATCAGAATATATCGTATAATCAGCCCAGATGACAATATCATGTTTATCAGTATCTCTGCTGTAACCTGAAGGTAAGGCGAATATTTAATTTCATATAGAAATCTTGCAAAATTGCTTGGTAAAATGGGCAATAAGTTTCACAAGCAATTATAGAAAGTAAGCAAAAGCTTTGGTTTAATTTTACTACTTGCAGAGAAATCCAATGGATGATATAAAATAGTTCTTCCCAGATGGACAATTCCTTCAACATACAAAAGAAAATCTTTAAATTCAATCCAATTAAAGGACAGGTGTGAATTTGCTATTTGATTTTCCTTCAAAATTCATATTTTTCTATCCACAGGGGAAAAATAAGATTGTACAATAGAGATAACAGAGATAACTTGGGGTAGATTTAGCAAGTATTGTAAGGACGGGGGGCGGGCTCTACTCTTGATAACTAATTAATATGACTAGCATTGTAGAAATATCAGGCTTTGGTACTTTTGAATAACATCAAGAAGTAATGTAAAGACATAGTTTAAAGGCACTATTTAAAAAGACATTATTTAAGGCAGCGTAAAAAATGAACGTTGTATACTTCATTAGGTAAACTTTGAAAGCAATATCTTTATAGTAATTTAGAATATGTTTAGGTTTTTTAAAATTTTATTATTACGTTTTTTTAAAAAACACAAATATACAAAAAACCTTACTGAAAATACCAAAACAATTATACAAAAAAAAAGAAGAACATAATTAATAAAAAGAAAAAGCAAGATAGGAAAAAAGAAAAAATATGAAATATCTAGACATGTCACCTATATATGAAGTATTAAACAATATAGAAATATCTCAAATTAGAAGGAAACAAATGTTGCCAAATATCATGAAATCTGTGAAATACATTGTATCATTTTTATTAGGCTATTATAGATTATATTTAGGTGTATTAATTAGTAAAACGGTTGATAGGATTTGTACATTGACAAATTTTTCAGTGGTTGTCTTTAGAATGTTCCTAAATACATATTATTTAAACAGTATAGACTTTGGAGAGTTCAAGCCATGATCTGTCAGTTTAGCAAGCTTTCATGTAGATCACGGGTGTCAAACTCTCAATGTCATGTTGCTATCACGTGACATACCGTGACATTTTATCCCTTTGCAGAGCTGGGGTGGGAGTGGCCTGCGCATGGCGCATCAGGACCGCGGGCTGCCAGTTTGACACCCCGATGTAGATGTATATTAGATCACTCATTCAGGTAACACAGGGGATTTATAAAGGAATTGAAAATAAATTAATGATAAAAGTAGGTGAACATCTGTGATAAAACCTCAGGTGTTATCTTTGGATCTTAGATGAGTTTTGCATCTTCATTCATAAAAATAAATAAAAATGTTTTTGACATAGTTTGATTCCTTTGAAGAAATCAGCATAACCGTTATGAAATGGCATTTTAAACTAGAAAAGACAATGCTGTAAGAAGGAAAAATCTAAATTAAATATATAGACCAAGAACTTTTGATTATGTTTATTTTGATACAACAGAGCTTATCCAAAGTAATAATTTATCCATTTCCAGAAAGTATGTTGAACTAATTGGTCAACCTAAAGAAATAATAAAGTTGATTAAGGTTCTTCTTCCAAATGACAGCGCATACAAACTTTTATTAATTACAAACCAGAATTCCACAGGAAATATTTCTAAAGGATTACAGAACTGAAGTATGCAAGTATGGTTCACATAAAAAAGGAAGCTGAAAATCTATTCGCTATATCAATAATTTTCATTCAGACCTAACAAATACTAGGTAACTCCCTGCCTCTTCATTCCTTTATATAATACAAATAGTATGCAGGTAGTTTTTTACATATATTTTTTTTATTTTTCATTTCTGATCCTATTCTTTTTTTATGTTATTTTTACCTTTATGTATTGGAAGTACCATGTGAGTAGTATTGATAGCTGGGATTATTATTATTATTATTATTATTATTATTATTATTATTATTATTATTATTATATATGTAGGTTTTCTGGCTGTTATATCATCATAATTACATATATTGTTTAGAAATATATGATAATTCTATAATAATTTTAGCAAGTATTTGGGTGACGGATAGATTATGAATATGCTTATGGGACATCAAATTCTGTTTGATCTACCATAATAGTTTAAACCATAACATAAAATAGCAGGGCTAGTGAAGCAATATTTCTATTATTGTTTAGCTTCCTTTTTCATATCATAGATGAACATCATCTTTAGTTAAATTAAAGGTGTCATAGTAGCTATGGGATATCAGTACCTGATATTTAATCAAAACAATAAAAAGACATAAACTTTAAAGTATAAAAGGATTTTATTACTAGATTGTTGCTAGTAGCAGAGCTGACCCACACTGAACAACAGAACTGATAACAGAATTAGAACTTTGAAGTATATTTAACATGACACCACTGGGTGAAATCCTCAGCACCATGGGATGAGGTAGCATCAATATACCCTTTATGGCATGGGTTCAGGGTATTTGAGGAACCCCCCCTTATCCTGATGGACTAACCTACCCAACTCATTCCAGAAGAAAGGACTCACTTCGTATCCCATTGGCCAAAGAAGGGGGCCTACTACTTTGGGGATGGCTGATGGGGTAGAGAAGATTTTCACCCCCAAGCTGCCCATCATCTTGGTTGTTAAACTTTTTATTCTAACTTTAATTGTTTTTAGCACTTTTTAACTTTTTATTATATTGGAAGCCACCTAGAGTTGCTGTATGTAATAAAGGACTCCAAACACAGATGATGGTTAGAACCTTGTTTATCGGTACATACTGACATCCATAAGCAAAGAAAGTAGAATATTGTTGGAGCTATTATTCCATGATCCCCATCACCTTATAAAGCCTTGAAACTCAGTTAACCCATTAATCCAGCCCCACCCACTCATTAAACACACAGCCCAGCCCCGCTCCCAGCACACCGGTCACACACCCTCAGCCAATCAGTTCGGCCACACCTCAATCTGCGTACTCAGGGTCCTTGCTCCTCATGTGCAGGCAAGCAACAGCTAGACCGTCAGCTGCCCACACCCTCCCTCTGGCTCCCAGTTTGTTCCATAACAGCTGTGGGCACCTCCAGTTGCCAAGTCTGATCCGAGACGCCTGCCGCTCCCCCATGCTTACCACGGCAAGGGTGCCTTGTTGAATGTCCAAGTAGGGTGCCGCGCACTGATGATGTCATCTGGAGGCGTCCACCTCCCATACAGGCACGCCAAAGTCAGAGCGCCTCTCAGCTGGCTCACGGAGGCGTCGGCAGGCCCCGAACATGCAGGCTGGGTTGGAGAAGCAACAGCAGGCCCGGGAGCAAGGTGGGTGTGTCAGGAAAGTGGGCCTTCATGCCCCACTGTAGTGGCAGCTCCGAATCACTGGCCATGCCAGGGCTGACAGCTGTATTAGTGAGATGGATGGCATAGAATATAACAAATAAATAAAAATAATCTTACCAACTTCTGTATATAGTAAGCTAGCAATCTATTTACTAAATTCCTTTTGTTGCCAACGTTCAGGTTTCTTAGCTGCTTATAAATTACATAAAAACAGCAATATTAAGTAGAAAATCAGCCAAGTCTCACTAAGTTTATTATAAACTTATCTTTGTCAACAGCCATGAAACTATTGTCTACTTTTAATAGTCGTAAAAGCTCCTTACGGCATTATTTTAATACAGTAAGAACCACTGGGGTATATGATTGTCCTGTGTAATATAGCAACATCAGATAAAGGCACCACATAAAAGGGGCTTTCAGTAGAACTTTTTCTTCCAGTTATCTAGAGCTACCATAGTATGAGAAGAATCTGAGGAACAGGCTTTTCTCATGTCATCTGACATTTATTCTTTTAAATCCATGATAGCGAACCTCTGGCACGCATGCCAGAAGTGGCATGCAGAGCCCTCTCTGTGGGCACGCGTGCCGTTGCCAGCTGCTTTTTTGGTTTCTGGCACGCAAATGCGCGCCAGCCAGCTGGTCTTCGGGTTTCCGGTACTCCGGTGCACACACGCACATGCACAAGCATGCTCATGCATTCCGGTTTGGCACTTGGTGCCAAAAAGGTTCGCAATCACTGTTTTAGATAAATGAGTGAACTTTGCTGGTATGAGATAAAATAGAAAAGTAAACACATGTTCCCTTAATTGTAAAGTCATGTTTTATTTTTCCCATTGATTTATATAGAAGCTACAAGAAACTTTTCTTGTGTTTAAAAAAAATTTCTTTTAGTCTGTCCTGATTCTTTGATGATTCAGTTTCATTGGGTGGCCTCTGGTTCTAGTAATTTTGGAAATGGAAAATAGCTTCAGCTTGTTGACTTTAATCTACCATGCATAATTTTGCACACCTCAATCTCTCTTATTTGCCGCCTTTCTAGACAAAAACCTCAAATGTCGCAACTTTTCCTCATAGAAAGCAGTTCCAGTTTCCTGATTTTGATTTATGTATTCATCAATATTGATTTATATGTTGATAAATATTAGCATCTCTATTTTTAATACTGTTCCTTGTTATCCTTATTATCATG
Organism: Arizona elegans; assembly: GCA_022577455.1. Classification (NCBI taxonomy): domain Eukaryota; kingdom Metazoa; phylum Chordata; class Lepidosauria; order Squamata; family Colubridae; genus Arizona; species Arizona elegans. The sequence continues at coordinate 42,692,396 of JAKOOJ010000002.1, forward strand.
TTGGCCTTTTTTACAACAGATGCACACTGTATTGAAACTTCCATTGAACTGTCTATGTTCATTTCAAGCTCTCTTTCTTCATCAGTCAGTGAGTTCTCATCCCATTAAGTTTTATGAATAGTTAGGTTTTGCCAATTCACCATAACATCCACATTTTGTTATGTTTTAATTGTTGTTAATTTAATGTTTATATTTTTTTTCTTCATGTGTGAAGTACATGAACCAAAGACTCCTATAGATGAGTCTCCACAACTTGTGATTAATACTTTGTTGGAACCAGGCCATACCATTCTTTAAGTAAATAAAATAATCATGCTTGTAATCTGTAAATAAGTGAGTGCAGGTAAGCACCGGAAAGTGGAAGAGCAGTTTCCCAGCATGCATGCGCAAACCAGGAAGCTGAGCTTTTCGTTTCCAGCATGTGCATGCACGCCGGTCACCTGGTCTTCCAGTTTCTAGCATACATGCGCGCAGCAAGACCAGCTGGCTGGCGCACATGCACGCACCAAAAAACAGAACCTCAGCTTCTCGGCACGTGCATGTGCGCCAGGGAGCTGCTCTTCTGGTTTCCAGCACTCCTGCACTCAGAAAGACCAGCTGGCTGGTGTGCATGTATGCACCGGAACCTGGAAGAGCAACAGGAGACAGCTGGCGTGCCTGGAGAGATGGCTCTGTGTGCCACTTCTGGCACCCGTGCCATAGGTTCACCATCAGGGGCCTATAACATCTTAGAAATTTCCAATTTCTTTAGAAAAAGTTTGTGCTCCACCAGATTAGATGCCACCTGCTTTAAAACAGTTCATCTGACATGAACAGTGGAATTTGACTTTTTTAAAAAAGAAAAGTATCCCCATGATACATAGCAAGACATAACCAAACTGAAATTTCAAATCAGCAAATACTACAGAAAACTGTAAATGTAGTAAATTTGTGTGGATTATGCAATCCCAACTCCTTATTTCATCAATCTTTTAAGAGGAAGAACAATTCAAATTTGTATCAAAAGCTTGTTAATATGGCATAATGCCATTTCACCAGCTGCCTCTATCTAAACCCCAAATTGGATCATTATTGCAAATAAGTAAGGGCAGGAAAAGGGTTTATACAAATGATACTTAAGTCTCTGTTTTCAGATCAGAAAGCAATAAAAGAATATTGCCAAACAACACTAACAGAAAACAAAGTAGGGAAAATAGAGAAAGATGAAAAGATTGTTTTTCTTCTACTACTATGGAGTCAATAGAGCAGGCCTTCACAATATTTGGCTCACCAAGCAGACTTGTGTTGCCCACCAACATTTTTCAAAAAGTAGATAAATTTGCTGCTCTTTTCTCAAAGGGTCCACTGCCAGCACTTTCAACATCTCCAAACCTCACCACCACTACCATATCCATACAGCTGATTGGCATGCCAAGTATTCCTTTGCAGCCTGCAGTGATTTTTAATTTAACAATGGGACCATTTTCTCCCTACAAGTTTCTGGAACATTTCAAAGTTGGAATATTTTAGAGAGGCATAGGATTCTCTTGCCTGCGGCATGATGTAAGCCTTGCTAAAATTAAGTAGAGATAGTCCACAATTTATGACCACAATTGAGCCCAAAATTTCTCTGGCTAAGTGAGACAGTTGTTAAGTGAATTTTCCCCATTTCATGACCTTTCTTGCCACAGTTGTTAAGTGAATCACTGCAGTTGCTACGTTAGTAACATGGTTGTTAAGTAAGTGACCAGACGTCCCGCTTTTGGCGGGAGAGTCCCGATTTTTAGCAATTTGTCCCGCGTCCCGCGGCGTTTTAAAAAAGTCCCGATTTTTCATTCTGCCTCCTGAGTCCGGGCTGCCTCCTGAGTCCCAGCTGATGGCTACAGGAAAAAAAAACTGTTTAAACTCTTGCCGCGGGGCTTCAAAGGGCCAACCTACAGCTGATCAGTGTTAAAAGAAAACACCCATGCCTGCAAAAATAGAAAAAACAGCCCCTTACAGCTTCCGCATAGGTTAATTGGCTGCAAAGAGTTCCTGGAGCAGATTTTTTTCCCCCTAGCTATACTGAAAAAGCGAAAGCGAAAGTAAAGCTGCAACGTGACAAAATGAGGCAGAGAGAGATTTCTTTTTCTTTTTCTTCACCAAAAAAGGTAGATGTAAACAATGGGAAATTTAGGGCAAAAGAGGAGAGTTCAAGATTTTAAAACACAAAAGAAAAAAAGCTCTATTTAACTAGGGAATTTGTAATAATTGAGATACTATTAATAATTGTATATTGTGTTGAAAGCAGAAATGGTTAAGTTGTGGTTTGGAGGAATATATGGGGGAAATTATTTGGTTTATTATTATTGGTAAATATAATTAATTGATTTGTAAGAAATTGGATTGCATGGAAATAATTGGAATATTCATGTTCATATTGATTAATATACAAAAAAGATAGTTATATAACTAATTGATTTATATTAAAATGCTGAATTTGTATTAAACAACTGTATTACATAATTACATAATTAACCAATGTGAGGATGGATATAAACATAGATGACAATGGGAAGGGGTATAATATAGAATAGAATGGAAAAATTGAATTTGATTAAGATTAGAGATGAGGATGAAGGGTGATATTGGTTTTTTAAAAAAATAGATGAGGAATAAATATGGCAAAAAGGAAATATAGAAATTGTAAATTTAATTGAAATGACTAAACTCTGTTTAAATTTGTGAACCAGCCAAATATTCTGTTCAAAGAAAATACATTGTATGTTTGTATGTGTGTTTCTAATTATTGCTATTTATTTATATTTGCTCTCTTTTATTCTTTAAAGTTTAACAATTCATTCTTTATCTTAATATCTTTATATTTGCTTGGGGTTGGCTTTCTTCCCTTTCATCTTTTTTATTGTACAGCAATCTTTCTCCTCAAACCTACCACCTCTCTCTTTTCTTTCCTTCTTACTTTCTCTTCCCCCCCCCTTCTTCTCCCTACTTCCTTTCTTTCTCCTTCTCCTCCTCTCTTCCTCCCTCTCTTACCCTCACTCCTACTCTAATTTCCCTTCCTTCATCCCTCTCTATTGCTGTATCCTTTAATGCATATGGACTACTCAGAGGGCTGAAAAAGTTATTTTTGACTGGTCCTCGCACTTTTGACCAGTCCTCAAACTTACGACTGTCCTTACATTTTTTGCCCTATCTTATCACCATGGTAAAGAGAAGCAGTTGTGAAATGAGTGACATGGTTGTTAAGAATGCTGCACGGGCATAAATGTGAGGATGGGCATAAATGTGAGGACCAGTCAAAAGTGCGAAGACCTGTCAGAAATGACTTTTTTCAGCCCTCTGGTTAGTCCTTTTGTGCATATGGACTACTCAGAGGGCTGAAAAAGTTATTTTTGACTGGTCCTCGCACTTTTGACCAGTCCTCAAACTTACGACTGTCCTTACATTTTTTGCCCTATCTTATCACCATGGTAAAGAGAAGCAGTTGTGAAATGAGTGACATGGTTGTTAAGAATGCTGCACGGGCATAAATGTGAGGATGGGCATAAATGTGAGGACCAGTCAAAAGTGCGAAGACCTGTCAGAAATGACTTTTTTCAGCCCTCTGGTTAGTCCTTTTGTGCATATGGACTACTCAGAGGGCTGAAAAAGTTATTTTTGACTGGTCCTCGCACTTTTGACCAGTCCTCAAACTTACGACTGCCCTCACATTTCACGTTTTTTGCCCTATCTTGTCACCATGGTGAAGAGAAGCAGTTGTGAAATGAGTGACATGGTTGTTAAGAATGCTGCACAGGCATAAATGTGAGGATGGTCATAAGTGTGAGGACCAGTCAAAAGTGCGAGGACCTGTCAGAAATGACTTTTTTCAGCCCTCTGGTTAGTCCTTTTGTGCATATGGACTACTCAGAGGGCTGAAAAAGTTATTTTTGACTGGTCCTCGCACTTTTGACCAGTCCTCAAACTTACGACTGCCCTCACATTTTACGTTTTTTGCCCTATCTTATCACCATGGTGAAGAGAAGCAGTTGTGAAATGAGTAACATGGTTGTTAAGAATGCTGCACGGGCATAAATGTGAGGATGGTCATAAGTGTGAGGACCAGTCAAAAGTGCGAGGACCTGTCAGAAATGACTTTTTTCAGCCCTCTGAGTAGTCCCTATACACATAGCCATGGCCACCCGGTCACATGACCAGCTAGCCACACCCACCAGTCACCTGATCTCCAAGCCACACCCACAAAATAAGCCACGCCCACAATGGTGTCCCTCTTTACCAATGTTAAAATCTGGTCACCTTATTGTTAAGTGAAACTGACTTCCCCAATTACCTTGCTTGACAGAAGGTTGCAAAATGTGATCATTTTACTGCAACCGTCATAAATATGAGTTAGTTGCCAACTGTATGAATTTTTATCACATGACCATGGAAATGCTTCAACGGTCGTAAGTGCGAAAAATGGTTATAAGTCACTTTTTTCAGTGCGTTGTAACTTCGAATTGTCACTAAACAAACTGTTGTAAGTTCAGGACTACCTGTAGTTAGGTAGCAATAAGAGGAACAGTATTTTCTTCTATACATTTTAGTCTGTAGTTTGACATCTGTGAAGTATTCATTTCCATAAAAATTTCATCATTTCTTAAAATAAGGATAGAGGAGTTATGTCAACGTTCGGTTTTCTGATATCAAGTGGTAGTGTAAAACATTTCCTGAAATTAAAGCAGCTGATTTCTCAATCATTTCAATGCAGAATAATAAATCTCAATATAGTTTTGGAAGAATTTTTTATCCAAACACTTATATATTAATTATATTTATTGCTGAAATAATTTGTATGGTATGATAGCACTAATAATTGTACATTCCTGTTTCTATAATAAATTTTTGAGAATGCTGTGTCTTGGAAGTCTAAAAAGAAAAGAAAAATGTAATTATCTTCAAGAATTTAGATTATCAATATTTCTATCATACACAGCAGCATGTACAAAGGAGTTGTTTTGTATGCAGTTCAAAAATACAATAAATATATAATAGCAACTTTCACTTTGAAAAGCATATTACATCCTCCCCTTTAAATAGAATGTTAACATTTGTGCATTTAACAACTACACACGGGTAAATGTTAAGAAAGTAACTTCTTGGGCATAAACAATACTGAAAAATAAGAATGTAAAATCAGGAAACATTTCTATATGCAAAGTTAGTGAGTGATAAAATCCTTATTTTCAATGGGACGCCTAAAACATTATCTGTAATCCTTTGTCAGGCCTATTTATGGTGAGCTGTGGATTGTTTTGTTTTATTTTACAAGTCAGTAAAACACTGTGCTTGTTTATTATAAGCATAGTATATTATTTTACTGACTCTTGTATATTTCCTTGCAGCTGTCCTTGCAGCTAGTTAAAATGATTAATTGTACCGTACTTAGTTTTTAGAAATATTTTTATCTGAAACATTTCTACTGCTCTTTGAAGAATCAATAATGCATAGCCTCGTTTTTGTTTCTATTCTTATTAGCTGTTTTGGTCTAAATAGAGCTGTGTTGTCTTTTTAAAAAGCCCTCATAGGTTGAATAAGTGCTATAGCTCCAGATCTACCAGGGCTGACACCTGCCATTGGCCCTGATTGCCCCATCACATCTTTCTGCTTTTTAGTATTGGCCAATACCTGTAAGCTACTCAACATTTAATATTTTCTGTAATATCTAAGGAATTATGGGTAATGAAAATGGCTGACTGTAGCCATTCACATTTACCACGGTGTTGATAAAGTTGTTATCACTGCTCATATAGCGACACTGAAGAAAACCTATGCTTGAAAAAATATCTTATTGGAACTTTGGAAGGAACTGCAGAAATGACAAGTACTTTAAACAAAGCAACAAGCATTTATTAAGGGAGGGAAGATCAAGTCTTTTTTTATGAGGTATAGAAACAAACAAACAAACATACATTTGGTATATGTGATGCACCAGAAAGCAAGAAATCATGAAATACAAAACATTAATTAGACTTGAGAATTAAATGATTAATCATTTAAAGGACATTAATCCTTGATAACATCCCATAAACAGCAAATTTATGGGTTATGTCAGTCCTTTTCCAAACTCAGTTTCTATCATTCGTAAAATTATCAATTTAAGAACTTTCAAATTTATTCCCTAATTCAACCTTTTGCTGAAAAGGATAGTTGTTACATATCAAAAGAAGAAATGACTTTAGTTAAAAGGAAAATATGGTTTTTTGAACTTCAAAATAAGACATGGATGTCACGCTAAAATGCTAATAATCATCTTTATTTAAAAAAACTAATAAGCCTAAAATTCGAGAAACAGATATTCTTTTTTTAAAATGCAGATTTAGAAAGAGCTGGCAAAATAAAAACATCTTTTCTCTTTTTCCAAATGTCTTAATTATTATGTTTTTAAAATGTCTACTGTTATTTCTCCTGGAAATATTATAATATGAATTATCTGTGTGTCTCTGTATTTATGTCTTATATGCACGTGAAAGACATATAATTGTTATTGATGGCTACTAAAAAAAATCTCTGTGATTAATTTACTGCTAAAGCTGTTGTCAAGAGTGAATATATCATCTGTCTTTTCCAGATGTGGTGCATGGTATGAGATGCATTCTTGCTATCTTTTCATTTGTTTCTCCAGTTCTAGCTTCATCTCGATTTTTTCATACATTAATATTTGGCTTTTCTTTCCTTCCATTTCATCTTTTCCTACACTGCCTAAAATCCTTCCACCATCATGGCAGAAGAAGCTATCACTCCTACACTTATTACCTGTAAGTAACTTACTTGTGCATCATCAGAGTCATGCTTTCTGCCATGTTGTCCTGTGCATGAATAGTATATTCTAATAATTCCCGTTCTCTTGTGAAACTCGAAACACTTTTCAACTTTGCTTGGAACAAAACATTTACATGTCATTGCAATGAAATCCATTTTCCTTTACGTTCCTTTGCCACGTACTGTATGTTAAGTATTGTATTTTTTCCATTTAACACTGTTAGAGAAAATACAATTACTAAAAGGTACTCTTAGAAATAAGACTCAATATTTTTAATTAAAATATTTGCACCAGAGTAGTTCCAAACCTATTTAGAATGAGAACCCAAGTGGGGGATGGGATGGAAAGTTCTCTACTTTTTTGTCCTTACTAAAAATGTGAATCATTTGTAGGACATCTACTACATTTTTAATCTTGTTCATAACAACTACAGTATTGCTGGAATACTGTTGGATCATATAACATCAGGCAGCCTTCTCCAATGTAGTGTCTTTTTATAGTTTAGATTTCAAATTCCATATCATTGCCATGTGAAATAATAATTATCTTCCTGAAGTTCAGTATGTTTTAAAGAAACCAAGGTGGGCAAGGCTTACAAAAGTGATTATCATTTTGATAAATAAGATAACACAAAACAGGAAAGGCTGCATCTTGGAATTTTTCAAAACTTTTACAGGATTTTGTTTACAAATGTTCCCTTGAGATTTAAATTCGCAAGGATTATTTATATGATATGATGAAATAGTGGATAAGTGGAAAAGGACCAGAGAGCCCAGGTTCAAGCTTACCTTGAACATATAAGTTTAGTTTTTCAATAGATAGTTGTTGCAATTTTTTTTAAAAAAGGAAGTAATGCTATCTTGAGCTTCAGAGTATTTTTTACAGCGGTAAAATATTCTGTGTATTTGGTTGAACATAGAAATAGAAATTGAACAGATAAATAAATGATCTTTGGTTCTTAGATATTAGACATATATACATCTATGAAAATCTGAATTTTATGTAAGAAATTGTAAGTAATGTTCTTATAAGAACATTAAAATAATTTTACAATTTTCAACCAATCTTAAATGAGAAAAAATAGTTTATAGATTTTTAACTATAACATATTCCATTATTTAATGGCATGTTTTTATCATAATATTTGCATGTGTTTAAGTCTTCATGTTATAAACTGGCACTTACAGTGTTCATATTTATGAGAGCACAAAATAATTCCTGTGTATGAACTAATTTATGCAGTGAATTGAGAGTTAACCTTACATGGAATTGTCTTGTTCTGGCTTACCAAAGTATCTCTAAATTATGGAGTAGAAATTCAAGAATGATTTCAGTGTAAATGATGTATTTGTTTATCCGTTGTATTTTCTGTAGAGAAATAATGGGTGCAATTTAAAAAGCTATGGAAAAGGACAGTAGTTTAATAATGAATTGAACTGTTAGTTTTCAGTATGATTTAATGAAATATTGATCCATTCCAAGCACACAATTATGAGGAATGAGGTAAATACACACAAATCAGTATGTAGCTAAAGGAAAGCAACAGATAAAAAAAAAAAAAAAACTTTGAAAGTCTTGTTCATGAGCTTTAGTCATTTAGTCAGATTTGATCTGAGATATGATTTGTCAAAATTGCTTCTTATTTCCCAATAAGTAATCAGACTTCGTTTGAAATGTTTCTTTATCATTCTTATCTCCCATTATATTTTTCCTGCCTTTATATCATGGAAATGAATACAGTCCTATATCAAAATTAAAGTTTGTATTCAAGAGGAGACCAAATGGGATCAAATTGTGTTTACTCTAGAAGAAAGACAAGGAAATGTATTAATTTCCTGTAGTAAGGGAGAAACCATAAACTCAGGATTAAAACTGGTTAGGCACAGATAAATGTGGAGTGGGTACATTCCAGTATCAAGCCTGGGAAAAGAATAGGAAAAAATCCATTGAGGGTCAAAAAGTTTTGGGGGGTGGAGAAGAAAAAGGGAAAAAGCTTAAGATTTTAAATGTTGAAATGAAGTATTTCTCTGACCCAAATACTTGAGGTCTTGATTTCTGTCTTCTGCAGATACAGAAATCTTTTTTTTTCTACAATAAAACAGTTTATGTAGAAGTGCTGAGTCCTTGACGTTGTTATCTGGTTTCTAAATGAGGTCAACCCTTTGAGATAGACCAAATCAGGAAACAGACACCATAAGAAATACTAGAATTCTACTTTATTGATATAGTCTACAGTAACAGACTTTTGAAAGTTTGACAGACTTTTATTTCCCTCCCTCTTATACCAAAGAAAATCAAGGCATGGCAATTTAAATTTCTTTCTCACACTTTACTGCTTTCCAGGGCTCAATCTATGTTTTATTAAGAGTTGCTGCATATTTTCTTCTGCACTCCACTACATATGCAGGGCTTTGTTTCTGGAAGAGTATAAATGTATAGCCATTCTTGATCTGAAGCTTGAGCGCAAGATTTGCCTGTTATACTCCCAACAGAGCCCATGATCTGACCCAGAGAATATGTAAATTGTCTCAAGAATCAGTTGTACTATATCAGGGCCTCATATAAATGCTATTCTGTCATTGTCAAGAAATTCTTCTCATTACTGGCGTATGCTGGCTTTCTACCAGGTTTCCTCCTTTCATGCTACTACCTAAAAAACTAGGTTCCCTATTTATTGAAATGTTTCCCATTTTTACACAAATTAATCATGCTGCCTTTTGCCTACAGCTTTCTGCTACACTGAAAACGCATCCAGTTTTCCATTGATTCACCAGATTCCCCTTGTTCAAGGCACACATCTAGATCTTATCCACCTTATCTAGATCAGGAGAAAGGGGGGGCGGGGAGAATGAGATGCAGTGTATTTTAGATTCCCAGCAAATATTTAATATACTGAAAGCTCATGCGAAGCAGCAAATGATGTAAATAATCATACCCTCATTCAACAATTTCTTTTTAATACAGCCCAAACCACTTCATTGGCCACATAATCTACAGCAAGCCCAGTAGGACAAGGAAATTAGAAGTTAGAGATGCAGCCAGATAAAACCATTGCATAAACATAGAGAAATCTCAATGGCAGGAAAAAGCCCAAAGCTCATGTACTCAGGAGAAAAGAGTTTAAGATTTAAAGCCTGAGGTAGACAATAAATATGTCTCATGTAGCTGTTCTATGCATATGCTTATCTCTTGTCTATGGTAAAACAGCTTCTCTAGAATTATTACGTTGTTGATGTTTCTGCTGTTTTGCAGTTCCTAAATGCAGAGTTGAGTTTCTGAAAGAATAAATGTTTTTATCCATGCCTGCTCTTAATTCAAACAAAAAGTGCCTTTTACAGGAGAATTGAGGGAAACAGTTAATTGCTTTATCCTCCTGATATTGAAGGGATCTGAAATCCAATCCCGTCACTGATTAATCTAGTTACATTACAGGGATGAGGAGAAAATTATTCTTCCATATCCGTATAATCCTTTGCAAGCCCTCACAATTGGCTTGCCAAGGATTGAGAGTGCTCCAGAAAATACTGGAGGATTGCTAAGAAATATGGAAGGTAGAAGAAAGTTCTGGTTGCGTGCACTGACTCCCACGTTCCTAGTTTTCATCCTATGGATATATGCTAAATTTAGTAGAGGATCTTTTGCCGAAATGAAGATAGCAATCACTAGATGTGCACAAAAAAAGAAAATATGTTCTATTTTGTTCTCGGAACAAAATGACACAATAGCATAATCCCTGTTATAAATGTTTTATGAGCTGGATAATCTTCAAATAGGCTTTCCAATTTTTGTCTGAATAAAATTCAAAGCATTTTATGTGTCCAACCCATAAAAAAAAACTATGAGAAATCATGGCCAGTTGCTTTTTTTATACAGTGTCAGTCAACATGTCTGTTGCATTCAGAGCTATTAGACTCAGGTTTGTAAACTTTGAGTGCAACAGCTGTTCAAACAAGAATTTCATATTATTGAAGAGGCCTTGGAGAGAGGGAAGGTTGGTTGATGGGAATATCCCATTAATGTCTCAAATCACCTGAGTTCTATCATGCAGGTGTTTCATAATAATCCCTGTACATAGAATAGTTTTTTTTTTAAAAAAATTACAATTTCATATTGTAAATATTTGCTTCTTACTTTGACAGGATCAACGGCAAACAAAATTTATTTCATTATCAAGAATATTGTTTTATTCTTACCAACTTTGCTGCCAAACCACCATCATAATTCATTGATACAAAAAGAACTGCCAATTAGATTTTACAAAACTTGTTCTGTTCTGCCACTGTCTGTGGTATTCTTCAGGGATAAAGCTCAAACTGCTTATTCCTCATATGTAATATTTCATATACATATGCTGAAGAAGAGCTAAAGAAACTTCTTGGATGAGAAGCAAAACATCTTCAAAGAAAAACCAGAAAGTCCAGTTGTCTCTTGAAAAAGCACCTTTGGGACAGTTTATAGTATAATTAAGTCAGATTCAACCAATGCAAATATGGTATCAGAGGTTTGAGTACATTAGTTTTATTATGCTATAATAGATAAATTAATAGGCATTATTACTGACCTTTGAGCTATAGGCAAAAATATGTATCAAGTATATTATATCCTCAACTTTAAAATATGATCAAATAGAATAAATACTTAATTCAGTGATCTATGTTTAATCAGTTATCAGATCTACTTATATTTTGTTTTAGATGTATCTTAGTGTAAGATAAATTAGAATATATATTTTGAAATAACTTCAAAGTTGTTTCAAATCTGATAATGTGTTTAAATAATTTATTAAATTGATAAAGTAAAGGTCTTAAACCGATTATTCTAATCCAAAGAAAACAAAATCTAACGTTTACAGTAAATACTTCAAATGTAGGGGTTTCTAGCTTGCACAGAATAAGTATCTTGGATATTTCTAAATATGTAAATACAATACAAGCTTGACAAATCACACAATGCATATAATATGGCTATCTAACATGATTCAGAACAGTTTACCACTCTAAATAGGTGTGATAAAGAAAAATCTTCATTCCCCGTTCACCTGCAACCGTAGAACTTGCATCTGAATAAACAAGGAATTAATTTTGCACTGTTAGTAATTGAATGATTGGCATCTTAGTTATAACTGCAGTAAGGATAATATTGTGTTCTTCTGTTCTGCTTTTCTAATTAGTCATGTAGCTGTAGGATTAATATAAAATATGAAAGGTCACTTAATGTAATTGGTTACTGCAATATTATTTATGGATTTTTTGGTGATTGGTAGGGTTATACTGTCAGACAATCAAGCAAATGAGTTCAAGCTAGTGATCCTTAAGACAATAAATTAACCTCAACAATAAGTAAAAGGTTACTATATACTTCAGGCTCTCCCAAACTACCTAATCTTGATTAATTGTGTTTTTCCTTTTGGATAACATTTACACTTTAAAATGCTATTCAAATTGTTAATTCATATTAATAAATATAAAATAATATTGATAAATAAAATGCATCATATCCTTATTGTTAAAATAATATTAATTTCACAATCTAACTAGCATCAAATTAGCTTGCTAATATGCATGTATTACTATCCTTTTTTAATACAGTGATACTGTATTCTAACTTCACAATCACTTTCTATAATAGGTTTGTCAAAGAGATTGTAATCTGTTCAAGGTTACCATGATTTTTACAATAGAATAAACATTTAGCCAATAATTATGACACCCAGTTTTATTATAAATACTTTTAATTGGATTTTCAAAAGTTAAAGGGTTCAATAAATTTTAGAATAGTGAATTGATGTATCACTATATTTACATAGCAAGTTCACAACCCATTTTCTGAATTTAAATGTTAGACCTACTCTTGGTGAGTATCATATGAGTTATATGATACTGCAGTATTATTCTGTACTTTGGAATATTTTGGGCTGCTGAATGTGAATGGGTTTTATTTTCATATAGAAAGTTAAAAGGTATATATAAATTAAAAATAAGTATTCTTACTAGCTTCAAAATAATGTCAAACCTACTAAAGATTAGCTGTAAAATAAGCTTAGAAAATCATTACTGCAGTTATCTAAAATACCTAAATAATAAATTATTTTCAGCACCTTGTCATCTCTGAAGAATTAAATTTTTAAATGCTTGAAAACCAGAATACAAATTTTAAAAACTGCACCTTGTATACAATTTCACTGTAAACTATTTTGTCTATTTAAGGAATACAACTGTAGCAGATTTAAACTACAAAATCCATATAGGGCAAATGCTCTCCTTTTCAACCCTATTATAAAAGGGACATATATTACTTGTCATTATGATTGAAATTACATTTTTATAGGATGCCTACCTAAAAAAATTCTCTTTCTGCAATATCTAATTAAATAGAAGTTCGTCTATAATTTTAGCAGCATGTTCTTCTTTCAATTTTCTCTTTTGGGAGCACTATGCAGGTAGTGTCTATAAAAACTTTCCATCTTTGTTTTGGTCAGAATTTAAAACAGAGAGAGAAAAAAAATAGTTTTTCATCTTGCTTTACCGGAAACAGACATTTAAAGTTAATTCATAAATGTAAATAATTACATTATAGATATTTTCATTAATTTGTACATATACATGTCTGAGGAAATGGAATTTAAAAGAAGCTTGTTACCTGACAAACAAAATAAAGCCCCTAAAATATTGTTGCAGTTTTAGCAGCATTGAAGCTTTTAAAAAATACAGAGGCATAATGAATACCTGACTGAAGATTCCAAATAATTTATATTGTAATCCACTTGCAGAGTTTCTAGTCCTCTTCCCCAGTGATCTGTTTCTGCATATCAGCCAATAATTTAAGAGTACAGAAAGGTGGATCTGAGGGTCTCAGCTGATTGCAAAATGGATTGAGAGTCTAGCTTAGTTTTCTAATACAGAAACAGACCAGTGGAATTATTTTTGTCTCCCAAATGCATTTCTCCCTGCAGACCTCAACACTATTATGATGTTGTTCCAGAAATTGCTTCACCTTTCAAGAAGCATAGGTGGATTCAAGGAATCCTCATAAATCAATTTCCATCCTGTTTTTCTTAAAAGGAGGTTCAAGTGAGCAGAAATCCTTTCACAGGTATTAGGGAACCAATCTATCAAGTATTGTAGATATGCATCACAGGTGTCATTATTAGATCAAGCATCTGAAGAACTGGAGAAAACTATTTAGATTTACCAAGAATAAAAGTAGATTCTATTTCTGGATAGAATGGGGGATATGGCTCAGACAGCTGATCACTTATACTTGGAGGAATTTGGCAAACTACCCAGTCCTTGGTAGCACATGAAATAGCAAAACCAGAAGTAAAGCTTGAGAACTTGGGAAAATAAGCACCATTCATGAAATTTCTGGAATCAAATGATGAAAGCTTTTCTTATTTTCTCCAAATATATCAAACTCTATTTTTCTGGTTTCAAGCATCAATAATTGTGATCCATTTTTATGTATTCTCATGCTCCTTGTTTGTTTGTTTTTTACCTTTGAATCCTTAATGTTGCTGAAATATATCATTTTATTTATCACTTGTGCTGGAATTTCTTATTCTTTTCTTGGTTTGATCTTCTGACTTGGTCAGAAGACTTGGTATTGATCTATATGCCTGCTGCGATTGTTTCCTTGTCAGCAGTACTCTGCAAGACATTGCCATTTTGGATAGACCAATGTAAGTTTGAAGAAATAAAGGTTTTGTTTGCTTCTTTAAGAAGTTCTTATTTCATCTTTTAATTAAAAATATTCAATGTGCTTAAACAAGTTAGAATTCTAAAGTAAAAACATAGAATCTATAATTGATTTATACAGCTTTCTTAAATGGAATTGATCTGCAATAGATCAATCAAATACTAAATGCAGCTGGGGAATTAAAGCAGCAAAACAAATTGAATGGATTAAACTGTTTTTCTAGCTACCAAAGGCTAATTAAAGTAAGTATTGAGTGTAATACTGAGAAAGTCCAGTTTTCAGTCAACATCTGTAACATTATTCAGACAATAAAGATTGCCCAAATAATCTTTTAATGTCATAATTAAGAGGATACATAAGTGCATCCAGAACTATATAAGCCTGATCTCTGCATTCAGATGGACATGCTACAAAAATAGTTTTCATTTTTTTATGTTATTTATGTATTCTCTATTTATTTGTTTTTAGTATCTGTCAGTAGAGTAATTTAATAACTTTTTGTACTTAAAACAAAATATGTATGATTTATAAATGTTGTGTATAACGTAGACAGGCTAAACATATTGGATAAGTAGTATTAAAATATTTTCCTGACTTGGGAAGAAATTAGTCACTGTAAACAATAAAAATACTATATGGAATATATAAAGATCTAAATATAGATCTAAATATTCATTAACACTATTTTCTGCCCTGCCAGTTTGTTATCAAAAGGTTATTGGGATTTTCATAACCATAGTAATTCTATAAACCAAATGAGCAAATCAAATAAAGAAAGAAAGAAAGAAATGAGCAAAATTTCTTGAAAAAATTCTTCTATTTCTTAGAAATTGCATTGCTTTTTAGAAATATGAAATGTAGTAGGTATCTATATTCCAATAAAAAAAAATACTTATATAAGTTCCTATGAGGAGTCTTACAGTTTGAAATATTTCCAGCCAACAGCTGGGAATATTTCACCTCCGCTTTTGACAATAAGCAAATCTATGACTTCTGAGGAATTAATGGTGAACTGAAGAGCAGAGTTTACACTGCAGCAGAATGAAGAGCCAGTGAATGCTTCAGCTCCTTGGAATTGTCTATTCCTAGAACTCTATATAGTGGCTCACCGAGAAAAGACCATAAGACAGAAGTCTCTGGTGGGCTTTAGAGCTCTGGGAGGCAAGGGAAAGCCAACTGTTCAAGAATGATCATTTTGGCTGAAATTGCTTTGAATTATTTCTAGCAGAGTTTTTTTTTCCTACCAAAGTCTATATTGTCAGGACTAAATTACTTAACAGATTTGTTTTCCATTTTACCAGCCTTTTGAAAAATTGTTCTGGAAAACTGAAATATTGTCTGGAGCACTGTGAGACCTCAGCATAAAGAGAAAATCAACATATCAGTTTTCTGATGTCCTGTCCTTAAACAATGAATAATAAATACTGGTCCAGTCTATTGTATTCAGGTGGGACATATCCCACCATATCCATATCCATTCCTTGTTTTAAGTAGATGCAGGTATTATTAATTTAATACTGAAAAATGAAATTATGCTTCTATGTCATACATTGACCACTTTTCTCTTTTTCATTTTTTTAAGTGCTATCAACTGCATTTTTCTAGTGATCTTTTTTTGATACAACAACTATATAGCATCCACTTAATATTAATTCTTAATTTTGAAAATAAAATCGTAAGTGTCCCATTATTAGTTTAGATGGCCTTTCCAAAATCAGAATTGTTCTAAAAGATTGTGATACAGATTTCAATTTGCTTCATACTTCATAGAGAAAATTTTGGAAATCTGAAGTATCAACTTCGAGTGGTAATACTAAGAATTGTGTAGAGACAAACAAAACTGAATAGGTTGTCATATATAAGGTTATCATATACTGTATAATATAATAAATATAACAATAAGATAATCAAGCAACAAATCTCTGAACACTTAGAAGTAAACCAACTCAAAACTAGAAGCCAACATGAGCTGGTCAAAAAGTGATCATGCCAGACAAATCTTACTGCATTCTTTGACTATTTGACAAAATTAGTGAGCCAGAGAAATGCTGTGGATATAATTTACTTGGACTTCAGTAAGTTATTTGATAAAGTAGATCACAATCTACTACTTCATAAATTAGAAATATGTGGCTTAGACAATATCACCACTAGATGGATTTGTAATTGGCTGACCAACCATATTCAACATGTAGTCCTTAATGAAATTGCATCTACATGGAGGGAAGTATGCAGTGGGGTATTCCAAGACTCTGTGGTAGGCCCAGTACTCTTCAATATCTTCATTAATGATTTAAGATGAGGGAATAGAAGGGGAACCCATAAAATTACAGATGATACCAAGCTGGTGGGAAAATCAAACATAGAACATGCCATGGTAGGTGGGATATACCATCAACAGATAGCTAGTTGACAAGAGATTAGGAAATCCTACTGGTGTCTGAAAAGAGCTGGTCTAAAAGACAGCACTGAGGCACTGATTATAGCAGCACAAGAACAGGCACTAAGCATCAGATCTATAGAAACAGAAGTCTACCACACCAAACAGGACCCAATGTGCAGAATGCAAAGAGGTCTCTGAGACAATCAAACACATAATGGCATAGTGTAAGATGCAGACAGGAACAGCACACACTGACCAGCAGAATTAAGTAGCTGGCATTATATACAGAAACATTTGCACAGATCAAAGTGATCCAGTGGTGGTAGGAGCATAGGCTACAACTCCTAAAATTGAAGAGTGGTTCCAACAGATCCCATGAACCATCCCATCAGAGCTGTCAATGCAAAAGAATTTAGTCCTTAGGCACAGCTAAGATGCTGTGGAGAGACCTAGAACATCTAGGCCTCTGGTAGAGGACCTGAGATTGAGGACTATAAATACTACACATAGAATGAGAAGGAAATTTGGAATTTTCAAAAAAGTTCTATATATGTGCTTGATATGTATATACGTGCATATGGATAAGCTTTGCAGAGGAATTACTTTCATTGGTCCCATCTCTTACTATTCTGTCAGAGGTCCATTGAGTCATTTACTAAAAATATGACAGTTTTGTATGCTAACTATTTATGACAGCTTGGGATGAACTGTATTTTCTTTGTGTAGATTTGAAAATCACAGTAAGGACAATTAAATATTGCCATTTTGGAGTGAACTAATCCTGGATTGGTAGGTTGTTGGGTTTTTTTTAAATACCCCGATAGTTATCTGCAATGGAAAGGTATTTTTTCTTCTATTGATCTATAAAGAGAAGGAAGATTTGTTTTAAAAGCATAATAGCTTTTTAGTGAGTGTTTAAAAGAAAGGTAATACCTTATTGTCAGAATGAGCTTTGAGGGGAAGAAAAATTAAAAAATGAAAGTAAATGGTTTGCAGCTTAGTAGCTTTATCAGTGAAGGATACTGTAATGAGACATGAAAAGCATTTGATAGGGAAGGTCATTTTCTATCATTAACTTCACTTAAAACTTCCCTGAAACTCCAGTTGGATTTACTTGAAAATGGTATCAAGGGTGAACATTTATGTCCTTAAGAAATACCTAGCCTATGCTTTTATGGTGGATTCATGCCTTTTAACTATACTTTACTCTTATACATTCAAATTTTCCATTTGTTCAGGACTTAGTATAATTTAACTTGGCCAAAGTAATACAATGCATGAAGAATTACAGGACAGATAAATACGTTAGTTAAGGGTCTAAATGTGATGTTAAATTTTGAACTTGTCACGTCTACAGTATGGCAGAGGAAATGCTGTATATTTGGAAATAAAGTTAACTCTCCTAATTTTAAGGAATGTATTTGGAGTACAGGTTTGTTCGCTGCTTTTTAAAAGATTCTGAGTTCTAAAAGATGGTATCATATATTGTGTATATATGTAACCTACATTTGATGACAAGATTGATGATTGAATTAATTTTATATCATAGACACCATACTTTTATTAATTAGGTTCTGTTATATTACTTCATTTTAATTATAACATATTTTTCTTCAATTTATATAGTGTAGATTTTTTCTTTTGTATTTTGCAATTTTAACAAATAATATTAATTGTAAAAAATAAGAATTATGGGAGATTGGTCAGTAAAAATCACAAGTTTATGGAAAATTCCAAACAGTATAGATACAAAAGGAAGAGAAACTTGATAGAAAGTTCTCTTAACGCATTTGCTAATTTTAGAAGCACTGATCTATGAGCAAGGAAAAAAAATATGTTTTATTTAGCTAAGACATAACACAGTAATATCATAATAGAAAAGAATACTGGATCATACCTATGGCTCATTTAAAGCCAGATGGCAGCAACCAGCATTCTCATAATATGGATTCTTGGGTGCTATACATAAGTTCTAGTCCACCTTGAGCCCAAAGTCTGCTAAATGATCTTGGGCTGGTCTCTCTCAGCCCTTGTAATGGCAAGCCTCCAGGCAGGAGTTAATAGGGACAAAATCAATCAATAAAATAAGTCCTTCCCTGCAGCTGTCATTCAAGGCATGTTTGTCCCCAGGGGAATAAATAATTGAGGCTAAGAGCCACTGATAACCTGATCGATGATGAAAATATCGTGTTATCTTTTAAAATCATCACTGATCCCCATTGTTCTTTTTGATGGCTATAAAGTCCATAGTTTAATTGTGTGCTATAAATTTTTCCCATTACTCTGTGAAAACAGTATAACATAAGCATATAGCCTGAACATAGCTGGAGCCGATGCACTTATTTTTGTCATTCTGTCACTTTTTCAGAAACACTTCCTGCTACAAAAATTCATATGTTGTTACTGTATTAAATGTTAGTTTGAGCTTTCAGCCTTCCTTCTATCTTTCTGGATATTTTAAGCAACTCATCATTCAAAATAAGATGTTTTATTTTCTCTCGCATTCTCTTCTCATATTATTTGTTTCATGTGAAGGATCAAATAGACAGCCAAAATTAAATAAAACTCATAGGGTTAAGAGAAATGAATTTTGGCTTTCAGTCAGTCAGTCACGGGGAGGAAAGTAAAGCAAAACTTTCATATAACCTAGGAAGGTGCCATAACTATCTGCATCGCTACATTCTGGATCAATTCCAGTTTGCAAATGATCTTCAAAAGCAGCCCCATGTATAGTATGTTGCAGTAGTCCAGGTTGTGAGTGACTAAAGAATTAATGCACATAACCAAACCTTTGTAATCCAGGAATTGTCACACAAAGTTGTGCAAAGGCATTCCTGGCCACAGCTATCATCTATTCTTGCAGAAAGAATTGTGAATAAAGGGGAACCTGTTGTGGTCCGCCAGCAGTTTGTGGAGGTGGCAGCAGAGTCCGACAGTGAGGAGTCTGGGGAGAAACATGGGCCAGTCCTGGAGTCTGGGAAAGGCCCAGACGAGGGCTCTGCATCGAAGGCAGAGATGAGACCAGGGCCATCTGGGAGTGATGCGCCGACTCCAGAGCCTCCAGAGTCGGACAATAGAGAGGCAGAGGAACAGGAGGAGCCTGTTCCTAGTGCACGCATGCACAGAGCTGCCAGAAGGCAGGAACAGTTAAAACAAAAGGGATGACTAGAGATTATTGGCCCCTCCCATAAGGCTTAAAAGAGGAGCAAAGGCACATGGGCACTTTGCAGGAAAGCAACATTGTTAATTCTGTTCCCAGTCGGCATCTCTGTTTGATTCTGGAATCTGTGTGGCTTTGCCAAGTAGGTCTTTGGCAGAGTGTCAAGGGAGATAAAGGTTGGTGATTATCCCAAAGGACTTCTCCTAAAGGACTTTTTTGCAACTAATTGGGACTCAGCTGTGAATGAATATAATTTACAGCTATTGCAATAAAAGAGGTTTTTGGGACTACTCGTGTGTTTTGATGACTCAGGAAGCCTAGGTCACAACAGAACCACCACACTAAATCCAAATGAGGCAAGAGGAGAATTTCAAGGATAAAAATCTCTCTAGTTCTGGGCCATATGATTTTGCTATGGTTGAGCCTATTCTCTCTTTATTAAACCCCTACAGCTTTCAAACATTGAGGCAGAATCTTAATAGCTTTATTTGGGGACTTCAGATTAGATAAATTGATAGTTTATTCTCTTCCTATGGATGACCCCTCCTCTTAGCAGTTTCATGTAGAACAAGGATGCCAAACTCGCAGCCTGCGGGCCGGATTTGTCATACTCTGGCCATGCCTATCCCCGGTTTAGCAAAGCGGGGAGAAAGTCATGATACATCACGTGACGACAATGTGATGCCACAAGTTTGATACCCCTGATGTAGAAACTTGAAAGGCGAGAGGAGAGAGAGCCTGAGGCATCACAAAAAATGAGGGCCTAGGACTAGACCACATCCTCCCCCCCTATACCAACTGGAACTGGTGCCAGAGAACACCACAAAATAGTGTTTTCTGTTCGTAATCCCTAAACTATTCCAGAAAGATACTATGGTCAGTGGTATATCAAAGGCCATCAAAAAAACAAGGATCTGCAGGATAGATATACCCTTCCTGATTCCCACAGGTCATCCACAAGCACAACTAAAACTGTCTCAGCACCAGATCCCAATTTGAAACCTGCCTAAAAACATCCAGACAATCTGCTTTCTACATGATCTATTGGAACTGTAACTCAACACCACCTCAACCCACTTTCCCAAAAAGGGAATGGTGGAAACTATGAAAATTGTCCAAATCTGTGAGATCCAGAGATGTTTCTTGGGATATGTTTCACCAACTTGTGGGTATTGATGATAAAACTTGTATTGTCAGTGTTAATGTCTGTCAGCTATAGCAGGAGTCCTCAGCCCCAAGGCAGTGGACTGGTATTGGTCCATGGCCCGTTAGGAACCAGGCCACACAAGCAAAGCTTCATCTGTGTATGCACGAGATCTAGATAGCGCATGAAAACATGCTCTAGCAGTCCATGGAAAAGAAATTTGCCAACAAACTAGTCCCTGGTGTCCAAAAGGTTGGGGGCCAGTGAGCTATAATGATGAAAGTTAAGCAAAACTTTCACATATCCCTAAGCCTACATCAGAATAACAAGATGAAAAGAAAATATGAATTTAACTAAAACCACAAAGAACAGAATATCGCAATTTTAATAGGAAAGCAAAAAGGCACAGAACAAAAAAATGGTTGACTATGTAGGAAAAGAATAGGAACATAGACACACAATTCAAATGACAAGACATTAAGCTGGAAATAGAAGTCAAATGAAAACTAGAGTTACAGAATTGCATCTGCCTATCTACAACTGGTTCATCAAGATAGCAGGCATCTATCGTTTAGTCCAAAATCAAAGCCTGAAAATAAGCAAAAAAAATTGGATGGTAAATCAGAGTATTAAGACTATCAAGTTTCATTCAAATTTAATCAGGTTTTTTGCTTTCAAACCTCATTAGTTCAGTTCCAAATGGATATCACATGTACATTAAAACATTGTACAATACAATATGTGCTCTTTCCAATCCAGGAAAGCTCTTTATGATATTCGTGAGTTTTAGAAGAATACAACAGAATGGCTAAACATGTGTTTTTTTCAGAATTCAAAATTAATGTGATGGCTAGATGAATGCTGTTGATACTTTATACTTTTGAAACAACAGTAACAAGGAAACCCATAATGAACCATCAAATATACAAAGTACGCCTTGTGGAGTTTAAAATATAGTGGATGATAGAGCATTATTTTTGGCTGACTACTGCAGAGAAATCGCAGGTTCAGGAAAAAAGTTTAAACTATAGCTGATCATTTAAAAATAGGTCTCTGTTCAAGCAGAAGGCACATAATGACTGTGTCAGTTGTTATTTTTTAAACACTGAAAGGTATGTAGCTCATTTACCAAAAAAAGGGCTGATTCTACATTGCAAGGATTTGTATCTGCTGATCCAGCAAGTTCAAGTGTACTATGCAGAAGAAGTACGCTCTCTAGCCTCAATATGCTGGTACAAAACCTTCCTTTTTTCATTTGAAAATGTATGAAAAAAACAGCACAGAAATGCACGTGAGAATAACAGACAGCAAAATAAAACCTAATTTTATATGAAAGGTTTGAATTTGGGAGGGAAATGCCTTTTGTGATCTTCTTTCCTAGCTTCCATGTGCAGTTTGCAATCTGAGTTTTCTGTTTTTGTTAACAGTTGATTGGGGTTTTTTTCTACTTCTTACCTCATTAAGTTGCTTGTTTATGTGTCTTGTTGATGCAGAAAACCTATTAAAACAATTTTTTTTGCTAAAGTTTTTATTAGATATTTTTGGTATTAGTTTTTTCAAATGTATTCTATATTTTCATAATATAGGATAACCCATTGGATAGAAAGGTGAAGCGCAAATAGAATAAAATAAATAATTTATTAACTTTACTATATTCATTAACCAGCACAAGAAAACTGGTACTCAAATATTCAAAAATCTAAAATTAAATTGGTAATGCCAGATTAGTTTTAAAAAGTACATACAAAAAATTGGCTAAAATATAATGTTAAATCAAATATGCTAAAAGGCTATACATATACAACAAGAAGAAATTAAAATTAAGAATCTGATATATTAAGAAAATTAAGAATCTAATATAAACTTGGATTGGCAGTATAAAGTTCAAATACTATATGAATACAAATCTATTGTAAATAAAACAATAAAATTATCCAAAACAGATTTAAGAATTGTTATAGACCTTTGTCAAATCTGAGAAAAATGTAGCACAATAGCTGCCATAGTATGCTGACTCCAAAGCTAATGGTTAATGCTGAACCTGAGCCATTTCTGACTATCCATACTCAAGCAAGTTCAGTTGCTCTTAATTATTCTTTACCTGATTTTGCATGCCACCACGCAAACCGCTGTGTTATTTCAGGGTTGATGTCAGAGAGTTGAAATTGCTTATACTGATAATTACTGTATTTTGTTTTGTTAGTCAGAAATGAAGTAAACGAAGAGCATTTTGAGATTCTGAATAAAACAGGTAGCACAGAAGAACATGTTTGATAGCTTCTAGCTGTCCTGAGTCATGAGGACACACTCTTAACGAATATAAGCTCTTTTTATATCTTCCAGCCAGAAGTGCTGAGGAGAGATTATTAGATTGGACTAAGGTAAAAGCCCTTCTCTGATTTGTGATGTGTAAGCTATGTGAGTGTATCTCCTGATATCTGCAGTGGAAAGCTGATGGATATTATCAGTGTCCATTTAATGGTCTATGTTCAACAGACATTGCCGAAGTATGACCCTTGCTTGTTTAGAGCTCAATGATAGTAAACACATTGGGGGGGGGGATCCCAGGAGAGAGAGGTTATTGTAAATTGTTTATTTCCATCTACTTTGAAATCGGTTTTCTAATGTAGGTAGTGGAGGTAAGCCTAGAGGGGAAAGAGTCAGCTTCAACTAGTAGAATCATACAACCTGCCATATTCTCGTCTCCCCTCCCACTGTTCCAGCCTCTATGCATGGTGAAGTATTAGAAGCACAGTAGGGAGCTGGGAAAAGTGATCTTTAAAATTTACATTGAACAGATTCCAATGGTACAAGATTAGATGGGGGTCCAAGTTGTGCGTGCCATATAGTAATTGCGTAAGGGCTTAGTTGCTTTGGGTATATATTGACCTATGGAATAATGAAATCTTAAAATAGCTGCTACGCTCCTATATGAACTTTGTGAAGCATAGTGTGCACAGGCTCTTTTATTTCCAATAGTCTGAAATATTATCCCAAGCATCACCATGCACTTGTCTAACGACATGGTTGTTGAACGTCCAGGAATACTTTTTTGCCCGATTTACAAATCCATTATTTTAGTTTTAGAGTAGATGTGAGAAAGTGCTCAAACTCTCTTGAATCCGATTGGTGTCCTCAAGAGGGTTACTGCATCATCTGCATATAACAGTAAAGTATATGGATGGATAGATTTTTGGATTTTTCAGTCGATCTACCACATCATTCATATAAAAAATGTGAGGTGTCAATATACAGCATTGTTTTACTCCCTTCATAGTTGGATTGGGTGCTGTCCGGTATCCTTGAGAGGTACATCTTACTTTAAGCTTTGCTTCTTCATGCAGTGCATGAATAAGAAGCAACAGCAATCAATAATGGTATTATACAGTTTGTTCCATAGCTTAGTCTGAAATATAGAGTCAAATGCTGCCTTAAAATGAACAAAGGCTGCATAATGTGAAGCAATATTCCAGGAGATGTATTTCTTGATGAGATGTTGAAGTGTAAGACATTGGTCAATTGTTGAACGATCTTTCTTAAAATCAGCCTGTTCTTCTGCCAATAGTCCTTCTTGTTCCATTCAATCTCTAAGCTTTCACTGAAGTGGAAGTTTAAAGTTTACTTGTAATGTTAAGGAGACTTATAGGTCAATAATTGTCAGTGTCGGTTTTATTCCTTTTCTTACGCATAGGCCCAATGATCACTAGACCCCAATTAGGCCAGTTTTCTCAATCACTCTGAAGAGTGATTGTATATCCCATCATGCTACATTATTTTTACTTACTTCTGGTGTAATAAAATCTGCACCTGATGCTTCCCTGATTTAAGTTCAGAAATTAGATCCATAACCTCCTCGGGTTTTCCTGGTTGCCAAAACGGCAGCTCTTCCATGTTAATATATAGAGATCTATTAGACATTGAACTCTCTTTCCCTGATATAAGTAAGTTCTCTGTACTCAGTAAATGACCACAACATTGAGGTAGTCCTCAACAAATGATCACAACTGAGCCCAAAATTTCTGTTGCTAAGCAAGACAGTTATTAACTGAATTGCTCTCCATTTTATGAGCTTTTTTGCCAGTTTGTTAAGCAAATCATTGCAGTTGTTAAGTGAATCATGCGGTTGTTGAGCAAATCTGGCATTCCCCATTGACTTTGCTTGTTGGAAGCCAACTGGAAAGGTTACAAATTGTGAACACATGACCTAGGGACATGCAACTGTCATAAATACATGCTATTTCCCAAGTACCCAAATTTTGATAACATGGCCTTGGAGTTGCTGCAATGCTTCTAAGTGTGAAAACTGGTCATAAGTCTTTTTTTTGGTGCCATTGTAACTTTGAAGAATTACTAAATCATTCCTGTTGTCCTGTTTTCTCACATTTCTGGTAAGTGTTCCAGCTAATACAGGCCAGGGCTAGGGTGTCCTGCAGAGATATGCCAGAACAGAGATGAATTGTTTGTTTTGATTGACGAAAGAGAAAAGTCTGTAATGTTTTCATGTCCTCCAGTTTCTTTTGCCTAATTAATTGCTTGTAGTATTGTTTCTGGTTAAGGAGATCATGTTCTGTATTTGCTTTACATAGATTATAATTAGGTAATTATTAATCTTTTCTTGGCTGCTCTGCAGTCTGTGTCAAACCATGGTTTTGAAGGATACACAGACTGGTTGTAGGTAAATAAATAATTCTGCAGCTAAAAGGACTGAATTCAGTATTTTAAGTCATGGTAGGCAGAATATTACCAAAACCACACTTGAACTAATAACACAGGTGGGTCACAAGAAATGAAGAGGGCGCCCATTTTAGCAATCAATAGCCAGGGACAATAAAGGAATAGGCTTACTGTAGAGGCTCTGTAATTTAATAATAATCATGCAAACTCTGCTTAAATGCCAAGAAACAGAAATGATTGCTAGAGTTTTTCAGTATCTAGAGTATCATTTTAAAAAAAGTATTTTCACTAAGAGTTATTTAGTTTTAAAAAATAAAAATTTGATACAGAAGAATATCATATTCCAGTTTATCATGTTTTCATTATGCTTCTCTTTAGATTATGGGATGAAGAATACAGCTTCATTTATTATAAAGCCATTGCAAAATAAATATTTCAGCTTTCCGTTCAGAACAAATCTTTTGAAATGCTTTCATATATAATTGCTGATCTTTTCATCTCTTTACATATATATTGTGTGCATAAATACATCTCATGTTATGTGCATAATGGTTTTCAAATTTTAGAGAGTCACTTTGGTGACAGTCTTCCGTGCTTAGAAAGCTGTTTTACTGGGAAAAGAAGATTTGTAAGAAAATCAGTCAGTAAACACCATCAGTTTTGAAAGTTTTAACTAAATAATTTCAATGTCTTCTACCAAGGTAGCATTTTATATTTATTATTTAAAATAATAGACTAATAGCAGGTTGTAAGATTCTCTTAATTATATATTAGAAGTCCTGTGAAATCAAAGACTATTCATCTATAAAATTATTAGATAAAATAGTGTGCTCAGTTTTACTGAGGAAACATTACTTTTTATGAGACTTAAAAGAAAACAAAGTATAATTAAGAAAATCAGCAAATGACAAAAAGAAATCTTTTATCTGTCTACTTTGATTTTCCATTAGGAAATCAACTTAAATAAGTAGCATCCTATCATTTTCTTGGTACAGCAATTTCTCTTGAGTTGCTACTCTTATATGAAAAGCAATCATCAAGTTTATAACAGCTTAACAGCTGTGTCTGGTTTGGGAAACAAATTCCCCAAATGGATCTTGCATCGATGTCAGACATAAGATATCATCTTGAAAATGTGTATAGATTTACATATTTAGGCACAAGAGTTGGGGGGGAGGGAATATTCATGTATATTTTGCTGGGCTGATGAGTTAGGGTTTAAAAAAAATAAAAGGTATCCTGACCGTTATTATTGGTTGCTTGGAAAAGCTGACTGAGTAATAGCAATAGAACTTAGACTTATATACCACTTTACATTGCTTTACAGCACACTCTAAGCAGTTTTACAGAGTCAGCATATTGCCCCCAACAATCTAGGTCCTCATTTTACTCACCTCGGAAGGATGGAAGGATGAGTCAGCCTTGAGCAGGTGAAAATCAAACTGCTGGCAGTCAGCAAAATTAGCCTGCAATATTACATTCTAATAATTATGCCACCATGGCTCATACTTCTGTTTAGAAGATCTATTTAATGTTTGTTTTAAGATTTAAATGAATTTTCCATAGGATATCATTCAATTATTCTTCATTTGTTTTTGTTTTTTTTTTTTTTTGTTGTTTTGTTTTGAAAATATTAAGTATGTTGCACATGCAATATACATGCACAGAAGAGAAGGTGGATTGCTTGTCACTATCCTGGATCAAAAAGTAATGTTTTTTTAAAAAAAAACATTAGCTACACAAACTGAGACAAAGTCTTTCTCTGTTTATTATTTATAAGTTCTTTAATAAAAATTTCCAAGTCAGAAGATATGATTTCATTGATAGGATTTCCACCTGATATTCATCCAGGAACCAATAGATTCTTTAGGATTCAAAAACATTAGATTCAAACCAGGATAAAATGATAACCAGGAGAAAGATAGACCCCTCCAAATCCCCTTGATTTGGCAGAGACATCAAGAAGGGTAACAGACAAATAAATACAAATATTTAAGGACATTTCTATTCAGTATCTTGGATAAACCAAACAAGTGACCATCTTTTAAGAATATGACTGTGAGACCATTACTTCTACTCACAGCTATTATTTTTATTCCATTTAGAAGAGAGTTTATACTATTTTTTTTTATTGTTATATGTAGAAATATAAATAAAAGGCTAACAAGAGTGATTACAATATAATGAAGCAATTCATAAAGCTTGCTAAGTAACTTCTAATATGTGGGGGATCTTGCAGTATAAAGCTTTTTAAATTACATACACAAATTATTCACACACTTCTGTACGGTAGAGATATTTCTTACACATACAAGGGAAAAGAGCTCTACATCACTATCTTTGTGCCCATTTTCCACAATGTCAGTAACCACACACTTCTCCAAAGCATAGTTTTTGAAGGTTAATTTAAGAACTATTCTATTTTTAATTTTTTTCTATTTGATCCAATTCATCATTATTATGGTAAAGTTTCTTTTTTACTCAACCAGGGATATTTTGACATAGAAATATTCCATAGGTTGACATTTACCTTTGGTAAATTTGGAGAAGAATATGAAAACACCAACAAAAAAAAAAATTTACTTTATTTTCACATAATTCCAGATCCAACTGAATTACTTCAGCTCTGGTTTCCTTCCAGATGAAGTCTGTATTACTACAAAGCTTGATATCCTTGAAACAGAACTAAACATGCATACCTGTGGTCTTTGGTTGTAAAAAAAAAATCAAGTCAATCAATTAATTAGTTGGATGATTTTTAGGAATGCACAGTGCAAATTATCAAAATAATATTTTAGAAAATGCTTATTTTTCTCAGTGATTTAGGATAACAGAAATTCTTTCGGCTCTATTCAGCTAATCACTTGAATGTGTGAAAGCTTGAAAGTGATGAAGTCCCATCTTCTGATCTCTCAGCCCTTGAGAGTCAGCCAAGAAATCCAAAGATAGTTACCACAAGTTCATTTCAAATAAAATGTACAATTAAGTGTACAGGGTTTCTTGCTTTATTAGGGTTTTGGTTCATAAGGAAATATACTTGCATTCAAGTACAATATATAGCTAGTCCTTTGTCCATTCTCAAGATCTCATGTACTCAGCTGAATGCCTGAAGAATGCTCTGGTCATTGTAAAAATTATGAAAGAGCTGTAGCTAAATTTCTTGGTTGCCTTTTCATTTCCCATCCCTTTTTTCTTCTGGTTTAGGTTGTAGTCTGAGGCCAGTCAAGATGGCTTTTTATATTAGTAAAGGAGCTACTTTCTCTTCTAGAATTTCAGGCTGGTGAGATCATTCTTGGAAGAGCAATCTTCCTTGGAGAATCCCACGCAACATATCTGAAATGATCTGAAGTTAGTAATAACTTGTTGGAAGAAATGTCCTTCTGGGTTCAGTTCCAAGTGGGGAAAAAGACACTGGAAAAAGGGAGACTGCTTGGAAAGATGGTTTAATAATGGACAGGATCACATGGTTTGAGTTCCTGAGCAGAAAAAGGGAAGAGATGCTAAGAGTCCCTGGGTTTTATACCCTCTCTGGCTTTGAACTTCCTGGGGCACAGGAAGAGTATCCTGATTGGTTACTGTCAGGTCATAGCTAACTTTGCTGGCTGATGTAATCTTCCCAGGTGCCATGTGGGGAGTTTCTGTTGCTGGATGGGTCCTTTGTGTTGCAGATGGGATGCTGAGGCCTTAATGGCCCATTGACAAAGGTGGGGAGGAATGAGTTTCTGCCTCCCTATTAGGGGGAAATATTCTGCCTTTTTAGTATATCCTAAAATATTTCATTTTTCTAGGAGAGGGATGGGTTTTAACTTCTAACAAACTAATGAAGTTTAATGAACAGCTAGCCAAGTAACAGTAACTCCACATGAGTAGCATGAGATTATGATGAGAGAAAGGCAATCTCTTTGCCAAATCTGTATTCTCTGGAGGTGTGTCTTCAGAGGAACTCAAAAAATATTTATAGGCTATTCCCAAAATTTAATTCTTTCTTTCTGTTTCAGATCTCTTCCTGTACGTAATACAACATGCCGGGGGGGGGGGGATGTGAGGAGGAGAGATTTTTACCCAGAAGACCTTCCATGTGTAATAAGCCATGTATTTGCCTAGAGCTATTCTATATAATAACAACTTTAATCAGTTACCCAGTTATCAGTTATGAAGCCAGAAATCTAGTTCAAATCAGTTTAAAACAAAGATCTAAGTAATCATTTGTTTTTTTCAAAAGGTAGTTTATCTAAACTACTATACTATTGTAGTTTAGCTATATAGCTCTTTTGTCACTTGATTTTGGATGGACCTCTTCGTTTGTATAAATATACCTAGCAGACAGAAATCTGGACTCATTGGAATTATTGTAGGCTTGAATTGCTTCTTGCGGGCTCAGCAGAGTGGGGAAATATATTTAATTCTAGATATTGTTTTTCATTAAACTATGTTGCATTATCCGCAGTGTGATTGGAGTTACGATTTGAGGTTGCTAAGTAAGGAAATAGAGAACTCTTCTATCTGTCATTCAAGCCAGCACAAACTGATTGGTAAAACACAACAGTACTTCATTATGATTTGTTCCAAAATTAAGGCCTGGGGACAAATTGTGCTGTTTAAGGTGGGCGGGATGCATTATATGATTTAAAATGTAATTTGCAGTGGAAAAGCTCTTGTTTGCCTTGAAATCTATCCTGAATATGTATGTAGCTGGTACAAAAACACAAGATAATTAGAAACCTGTAAATTCCCTAACTTTCTGAATAAGATTTATCTGGTTTTATATCATGCAAGAGGTTTTACCCAGTAATACTAACCATTTAAATAAATAAATAAATAAATAAATAAATAAATAAATAAATAAATAAGCATTTATTGTGTCAATTCTTGTTATGAAATTACTTGGTTTCATAATAAATATATTTATTTCAGCTGATAATACTTAATCACCATTGATTAATTAATTTAATTTAATTAATCATATTTCTATGCCGCCCAACTCCCAAGGGACTCTGGGCGGCTTACAATAAAAATAATACAAAAATGAACATTTAAAAAAAAACATTATAAAAGCATTTTAAAAACATTAAAAACACATGCACACCATCCATGGCCGGATCTTGCAAGATTGAACAGCGAGATCAACGGCCCCAGGCCTGCCGGAAAAGCCAGGTCTTCACCGCTTTCCAGAAGGCCAATAAGGTGGGGGTAGTCCGGACCTCAGGAGGTAACTGGTTCCAGAGAGCTGGGGCAGCCCCAGAGAAGGCCTTCCCCCGTGGGCCCGCCAGCTGGCATTGTTTAGCTGACGGAACCCGGAAGA
The DNA here is from genome assembly GCA_022577455.1 of Arizona elegans. Taxonomy (NCBI): domain Eukaryota; kingdom Metazoa; phylum Chordata; class Lepidosauria; order Squamata; family Colubridae; genus Arizona; species Arizona elegans. Next base: position 42,723,535 of record JAKOOJ010000002.1, read on the forward strand.
GACCGACTCTGTGGGATCTTACCAGTCACTGGGAGCTATGCGGTAAAAGGCGGTCTCGAAGATAGCCTGGCCCTGAGCCATGTAGGGCTTTAAAGGTAATAACCAACACCTTGAATTCTGCCCAGAGACCAATAGAGAGCCAGTGCAGCTCGCGGAGAATTGGTGTAATGTGGGTGCATCTAGGTACACCCATGATAGCTTGCGCAGCTGCATTCTGGACCAATTGTAGCCTCCGAACACTCTTCAAGGGTAGCCCCATGTAGAGCACGTTGATTAAGTTGTAAACTGTGAATTATTATCCATAATAAAGAATTTGTTTTATTTTCTTCCCATTTCCACTTTCATGAGAGCAAAATGTTTTTCCTAGTAAAGCAACCATTTTAGTGTGTGCTTTTAAATTTATTATGTAAAGCTCTATTTTCTTATCATTTTTATGGTAATGTAACAAATTGCATGTATATTGCTTTAATTGTGGCTCCTTGCAAATTGCACCCAATTAGATTTAGATAATCTCTCTCATAATATATAATATTGAATGGAATCTTTAAAGAGTTCAAAGAACAAAATAATAGAAGGATTTGTGCTTTTTAACTCATTAAATTTACAGCAGAATTTAGTTTGTGTTTTTAAATCTAAAAGATTAAATTACAGCTATAGATATCATTTTCACAATGATGCATATAGCAAATGTTTTATTATAGCGCATGCTATAATGGACAATTTAAATTACAATCTTTGTAAAATTCTCATTTTTGTTTCAGAATGGAATATTAATTATGCTCTTAAATATGAGAGGTAAATAAAATGAGCATCCACTGGCTGCCTACGGGTAAATTGCAGATTACTGACAATGTGACATGGTGTGTTAAATGTCAGCTTTGTCAAACAAATTTAGAGGAACCGTTCAACTATTAGCTTCCTGTTGTTAGCAGGGCATTTTTGTGGAGCGTGGCTGATCCAAGCAGCAGGAACGCTGCACCATATGGAACACTAACAAAGCTAAATTGAAAAAGTGAGATGAATGAGGAGATAACACAGACACACTCAATTAGTTTATAACTGTCTATTAACTTCTGCCAGTGGCTTCGAATAAACAATAGATTAACCACTACACAGTTTTGTTTTGTGAGGCTATGGTAGTATCTGGAACATTGAGACATTTTTCTCAGGGCTGTTTTATACAACATGGTTGCTTGCTATATAGTTATTATTGGAAACTAACTTCCTGTATCAATTGGGTCATGTTAGGTCTGTGGCTGATTTTAATTTGATTTTATTTCTCTTTCACTGGTGTTATCTCAGGCTTCTTCCAGGGGAGCTAGGATAAAGTGGGAGAGAAATAGCTAGAGAGGGAAGGGAGAGGTAGACATGTACTATGCTTTCTGATCTTTTTGAGACAATTCCTCTTTCCGTTTCCCATTGCATCTTATTCCACTGGTCATTATTGGGTTGGTATGAAAGAGCAATAATCCCAGAAGTGTTTATTTGAGGATGTTACAGGTAGGCCTTGACTTACAACCGTTCATTTAACGACCATTCAAAGCTACAACAGAACTGAAAAAAGTGACTTATGATCTGTCCTTGCCCTTATGAACATTGCAGCATCTCCAAGGTCATGTGATCAGAATTAGGATGCTTGGCAATGTTGCAGTATCCCAGAGTCATGTGACCTCCTCAGTTGGCTTCCAACAAGCAAAGTCAATGGGGCAAGCTGGATGCACTTAATGATCATGTGATTCTCTTAACAAATTTCACTCAACAATCATGGCAAAAAAGATTGGGCACGACTCACTTAACAGCCATCTTCCTTAACAACAGAAATTCTGGTCCCAATTGTTGCTGAGCACATTGTAAGCCGCCCTGAGTCTTCGGAGAAGGGAGGCATATAAATCAAATTAAAAAAAAAAATGTGGTTGTAAGTCGAGGATAACCTGCAATTAAGCGTGTGTCATCAAACCTAAGTAGCTAAATAGCATGGAGTTTAATTTATGCCTGCTTGTCCAACTAAGTTCTCGGACAGCAGCAATAAAACAGTAGTGTGCCAGCAGTATAGTTCAGTGCTTTGGATTTGAATGCAAAAAAAATACTTTGAAGCATGTAGAAATTCTGTATAACTCCTTCAACCGTACATAATTATTCTCAGGCTTGACCTGCAACGGCAGAGGTCAACCGAGCAATCCCTGAAAAGATATAGCTGCTTTAAGAAATTGTACACAGGATCCATGTTACTATCCTGAGTGCTCCAAAGCACCATTCAAAGCACTTGTTTGAATCCTAAAGTTTAGGAAAAAGGAATAGAAAGGCCTGGAGGCTCTCTCCCTATTTCTCGTGCTCTATGCAAATACAAATGATGGCAAGACATACATTGCCAGTTGGATATTAAGCTGTTTGCTTTGGAGACAGAATGTACCAAGAGCAATAGGATGACTGCTACATATGGTATGTCAAGCCTAGTGTTGGCTGAAAGCTAGTTAAATGATTTTTCTCATGCTGCCAGCAGGCTGATTGCTTTGTGGTCTTTTAAGTTATGAGAGTTGCTATCGTAAACACATCATGAACTGAAGGTTTAGTCTTTTGTCTGTAATCTGCAGTCATAATTTACATACAGTGTATATCCACTTCTTTTGCTCATTTTGTCTGACACACTTTTTTGGACCTTGTATATTGATTTGAACCATGACAGTACTCTGAGATTTCTTGATTATTGTATTAACTGTGAGACGTTTTCATAAGACTTATGAATTTGCAACCACTTCTATTATAGCAAGATTCTGCTTCTTAATATTTTTGAATAATATAATTCACTGGCATTATTTTCTATCCCTAAAATTATTGTTTTGTAGCAAATATTAATTCAGTGTAAGTAGAAATATTAAGAATTACTATGAAACCTATTCCTGTGTAGTCTTCCCCAAGTTCTATCTTAAGACAAAAGTTCTTAGAAACATAGAAAACTGAAGACAGAAAAAGACCCAGTGATCCATTGAGTCTGTCCTTTGTGGGGGAGTTTTATTTATTTGTTGTTGTTGTTGTTGTTGTTGTTGTTGTTGTTGTTGTTGTTGTTGTCTTTCTTTCTCTCTCTCTCTGTCTTTCTGTCTGTCTTTCTTTTTTATTCATTAATTTTGATTTGTTACTTTATTTATTTTACTTTTTTTTTTATTTTGTCGGATGATAAACGTGTTTATCCCAAGCAAGTTTGAATTCTTGGATTCTTTTTCCCAAGTGCATTATGTTACATTTAGAAATTGCATTTATTATCGAAAATGCTAAAATGGGGCACAGTAAAAGATAACATACTTTCTATTTTTATACGCATAGGAAAACTTAATTAAAAATATATATATTAAAAAATACTGTGGTACTTCCCAAACCGATTTCATCATTGTTGCAGCAAAATAATATTGTTGTTCTTTGAAAACCATTTGTTCCAAACATTATATAGGAATCAATCTCCTTTAATTCAGTATCTAGTTCACTGCATATAGATGAGCGAATATTACCCTGTAACTCCACCCCAAAAAAACTATATTTGTTACACAGCATTTGCACATTTAACTATCTGATAACAAGCAAATGCATTGATATTTGTATCAGGGCACTTCCACATAAGGCTGTTTCCTTTCTCCATCCCTCCAAAGTAATTTGGAAATTGCTGTTTCAGGCAGTGTTATATTTCATTCTAAAGCAGCCTTTTGAAATCAGATATGAAATGCTAGGCAACCCTAATAAGCTGCAAAAATCAAACTAGCTGGCTTTTAACAGTGATTGTGAAACTGACTTGAAGCTGATTAGCAATTAGTTTGCTGATAAAATTTGTATGTCAAATCTACTGTAGCTGGGGAATAGGCACTTTTTTCCAGTGTATTTTTGGACATGGACAAACACATTTTTAAAAAAAGTTCAGAGGAACTTTTTCTTCTTTCTTCCTGATTAAATCAAAGATCAGCACCAAGATTTTGGAAATGTTTATTTTTAAAAGCTACCTATTGGAAAGTTATACATTAACCTAACCTGAAAATATTTAGTTGTGGTGACGCTTTAAAAGATATTGCAGATAGTCCTCAAATTACAATCATTCATTCAGCAACATTCGAAGTTGATGCTGAAGGAAGGACTCGCAACCAGTCTTCAAAGTTCTGGTTGTTGCAATGCCCCTGTTGTCATGTGAACAAAATTTGGGCATGGGCAATCAACCAACACTTATGACCATCTTCAGTGTCCTGAGGTCACATGATCACCATTTGTGACCTTTTGGGAACTTGGGAGGTAAGGTCTCAACTCATTCGATAAATCTTTCCCATGCCTGTCTTTGCTTGCGCCCATTCAAACTCACCATGCTCTCCTTTCTCCCTTCATTCACACACAACTGACTCACATGCACCTTGCACCCCCTTTCCTAGGCCTCCATTCATTAACACACCTTCCTGGACCTCCATGTCCCGGCATGCATCCCACACTCTCCTTTCCAAGGCTTCCTCCACTCACACACCACACACATCTGCCTGTACTGTCCCAGTGTTCATGCACGCCATGTACCTTCCTTCTCAGACCTTTCTGTACTCTCATACATCCTGCATCTTCTTTCTGAGTCATCTTATGGTCACACACAAATCATGCTTCCTTCTGTACCCTCCCTTTGCTTGTGCCATACTGCAGTACACACATCCCTTGTCAACTTGTGCACAGCCTGTACCAGGACGGCCTTCCCTCTCCCCCTGCAGCATCCTTGTTCCTTTCTTAGAAATCCTGCTGCTTCCTACTTAATGACCTGCATGTCTTGACATCTGGGACTGCCTGGATTGCTATCACTAAGTGATGCAGTCACATGTCATTGCGTTTTATGACTGCATCACTTAGCAACAGCAGTCCTAGTTCCAACTGCTGTCATACTCAAGGATTGCCTATACTCTAATCCTGAATACTGAAATATTATCACAATACGTGTTACAGTATCTTGAGTTCTTGATTGAAGTGAGGATCTTCAATGGGCTTTGGTCTTTGTAGGAAAGCCCTCCTGGCTGTATTTGAACTAGCTTTAAAAGATCTACTGTTTAACTTTATGGAAGTTTTAAAAGGAATTGACATTGGCAGCTCATTACTCCATTCATGTTTCAGGCTCTGCAACAAAAAGCTTGACTTGAATATGACAGGGACTCTTTAATTATTAGTATTTTCCTTCCTCAAGTGATAATTAGTCTCAAGATGATGTTACTAGAATATGACTATATGGAAAATATCATGTCAGTATTATCAGTTGTCATATATTAACTCAGTAGTCCCAAAGTTGACCTCAGTATTGCCCATATATTTACTATTTACTATGCTTTGTGATATCCCAAAAATACAGACTGGAAAGCTTATCAAATATCAGATAAGATTTTTAAATAAGGGGAGAAATTCTCCTCTCTAATAGGAAGAATGCACTGTTGAAATAATATTTTCTTCTTTTTTATATTAGATAGATTTTTATTTCTATGGTGCAGCATCATCTAGAGTGTGCTTACTGACTTATAACTTGGAATTAAATGTTATGAGCTCATAGAGCAATTGTAGATATTATTCTGGTGTAATATATTAACCTGTTATATACCTTAATTAAGTAGCAGAAAAAATAGAGAGAGGAAATGTAATAGTCTTATATCATCATTCAGTTGAAGAGTAAACTAGTATCATTCAAATTAATGCTTCCATCTATATGATTATACCACTAGATTCAATTTCTGTCCAAATTATATACCTTAACCTTTGAAAGGGGCAGCTGAAAGTAACTCTGTTGCAGGGGTTAAATTTATGTTTACTTATGACTTGGGTAAATCATAAGTCACTAGGGTAAAGAGTTGAAGTGAATTCAAATAACAACGAATGCAAATTCACAACTCAATCCATAGTTCCGTGACTTTTAAAGCAACACACATTTTTTTGTATTTTCGAAAAGGTATAAATATCTTCAAGGTGTTTTCAGTTCAACCATTCTGCACTTTTTGTATTTGATGAGAGCATGTTTTTAAAAATTTATTTATAATACATAAAAATTACGTCTCGTGATTTCTGTTTTGTTGTTTTAAACAAGAATAGCAAATTTAGATGCCAAAATAATAAGTTTTTTATTTTTAACAGTCTAGTAATTGGTCTTGTCAATCATAAAATGACCTTGAAACCTTTTATTATTTTTGTCATTTTTGAGTTACTCTGACTATAGAGACTGTACAATATAATAAGCTATCTTGAACTATATGAAGCTTCATACTAAAAATGACCAGGGCCTTTTGAAAGAAGCATCTTTGAAAGGTCAAAACATAATAGATAGAGAACTCTGAAAGAACATGGAATATTGGTGGAATGTTATTGGCTTTTCAGTTTTATAATAATACAAACAACTAAACTTCTTTCCACATTCAGTAAATGTGTGGAGTGGGAAAAAGAAATTGGGTCAGTTGTCCCCACTTTTGATCTGACAGTGGTTTAAAGATACTCAGTATACTGACATGCATCAGATATCCTGTTGATATGTACTAAACTTGTTTATCTGGATCTGTTCCTAAGTTCAAACTTTCCAAAGAAAATTATATGACCATTACATAGAAGAAAAGGAATAATTCTAAGTCCTGCTTTATATATTCATACAAAAGTAGAAGTTCCATTCTTGCTATAATTACTAAGGTCACAAAAAGGACATTTCCTCTTAACCCATACTTGAAATATTTGACCAGACACATGAGGGATATTTTACCGTAGGGCAGAAATTTATAATATAGAAAGTAGAAAATTGATTTATAAGCAATGGATCATAGCTGAGAAAAAGAACCTGTGGCTTAAATACAATATATGCTTTGGGTGGAGAACATATTTGGATTCCAGAACCTTCAGTTAAAAGGGTCAAAGAAGATGGTAAGAAAATCTCCACCTGAGATAACAGGAAGTATGACCTGAAAAACACAAGCTGGATCAAACTGAAGACTATCTTAATACAGTATTATGACTCTCAAAGTGGCCAACAGACTTTCTGATTGATAGCTTTCCAACCAATGTTCCCTTGTATATTGTCCTCATCAAGGTGACATTCAGCCTTGAGTGAGAACACTTGATAGATCTGTCCTCCATAAATGCATCCAAACCACTCTCAAAATCATCCGCATTAATGATTATCATTATTTCTGCTTCTAATGTATAGTGCTGTTTTCCATATAAGAAAGGTAGAGAAATTCAGTTTATCAACTGTGCAAACATATTTGTATAATACCATTTGATTGATAGTTCTCACAGTCTTCCCCTGAAGCACTGTCATTGTGTTCAGTAAAATTTCATTCCACCCATTGTTACTGGTGCTCTGAAATATACCATTAAAAGCTGATCAGATTGACATGATATATAAATCTTACAAATAAATAAACCTTCAGCTCCAAGGTTCTTCAGAGCATTGAACATGCTTTAATTTTCAGAAACTCCTCCACAAAAATCATAATTTTAATATGGTAGAAGAAGGACTTTATATAGCTTGGCGGGGGGGATTCTGTTTTACTTCCAATTATTCTCTTAATATAACTGAACAGATTTTTCTCATCTTGGCAGCCTTAGCTGTCAGTCTACCAAACAGGGTTCAGCAATAAATCTTAGCCCCTCAACTTCACGCAGCTTAACTTAGCTACTAGACTTAAACTTGTCTCTCAGACACATAATATGGCACAACTAGATAAGAAATTTTAGAACTAAGCCTATTTATTGAACATTGACTATCCTCAGACAGTTGTGAGAGTACAGTTTGGCTCTGATACCAACAACTATTTAAACCCACTGTTTCTTTTTCCTGCTTTTCCCATATTTCAGTAGGGTATTTTTACCCTGAACTTAATAAAGCTGAATGATTATCAGTTATTTACATATCTAGTATCTGTATCCTAGGCTGTGATGGATTTAGCCTTATGTTTCAACACACTCATGTTGTGAGTGTAGTGTTTAATACACCTGATGTTTGTAGGCCTATGGAAGCTGATAATCAGTTTATACACTTTTGCATCATCCAGCCATAAATTGAATTAAATAAATCAGAAAATAGATTACACTGATTGCAATGCCTCTCAAGAAGTCACACCAAAATCAGACACTCAGGTCTTTGAAATACAGGTAGTCTTCAACTTACAACAGTTCATTTAGTGACTGTTCAAAGTTATAACAGCACTGAAAAAAGTGACTTATGACCATTTTTCACACATATGACCATTGCAGCATCCTCATGTGATTTACATTTAGATGCTTGACAACTGGTTCATATTTATGAAAGTTGCAGTGCCCCAAGGCCATCTGATGACTTTTTGTGACATCCTGACAAGCAAAGTCAATGGGAAAGCCAGATTCGCTTAACAGTGGTGTTACTAATTTAACAAGTGCAGTGTTTCACTTAACAAATGTGGCAAGAAAAGTCATAAAATGAAACAAAACTCATTTAACAAATTTATCACTTAGCAACAGAAGTTTTCGGCTCAATTGTGATTGTAAGTCAAGAAGTACCTGAACATGTTGTCTTAGAGCTTATACTCAGCCAAAGTCTGGATGCAATTGCCCACTGTTGCAATCAACTTACCAAAGCTTTCCTAGAATGACTGACCGACAGTCTGCTGGCCCTTCAAAGGCAGATTGGCAAACCAAACAGGTTTTCTAGTCCAGTTTTAGAATCCAAGGAGTCAATAACACAAAGGCAACCTAGTATCCTAAGGATGTACCTTGTGCTCATAATCCTTTTTCAGGCATCAATTCTTTTTCCTTCATCTCTATATAGTACATATAACTCTTTAACTGTGTATTTTGTTACTCTAATTATATGGACTGCCTTTTCTCATTAATTCACAGTGGAAATATTGTAGCTGATTTATGTGTGTGTATCGGGGGGGAGTTCTTTTTAGCAGAAGTGAATTTATAAATTATATGTAATAAAAAATAATGAATTCTATGCTTGCTTATTGAAGCATCATCTCCTTTCTTTAATGTTTCTTTTTTAAGAAAACTGGCCAAAAAGCGAAAGGAGACATTGAGTAACACACGACAGGAAATGACAGTGATGGTGAACTCAATGGATAAAAGCTATGCTGAACAAGGTACCAACTGTGATGAAGCTTTCTCTTTCATGGATACACACAATCTAAATGGGAGATGTAAGTGGAAGTCATTTTAATTTCTGCAGAGCAAATAGCAAAGGGAAGTGTGAAAGGCTCTTAAATCTTGTTACTCAATCCATGGGCTCCAAGTTCTCACCCGTGCAACATTTCACATTGTATAGCAAGAAGATGGAATTGAATCTTTGATAAATAAAATTTTGTATTTTTGCCTTTCCCTTGCTTCCAAGCAAAAAACCACTGATATCAGTGCAGTACTTGTTACATTCAGTTTCCTCATTTATTATACAATGCTGCCTGATATTCTACATATTTTGGCGACCATTTTTAAGAAATATCATAATATGTGCGAATAGTGGCTCTTTAGCCAAACTGACAAATTTCAGAATTCCTACCATAAGAGAATTCAGTAAATTGTCATTTGTTTTTGAGCCAGATTGATCTAGGTTTCTAAGTCTAAGATGGTATTTAAGATGAGATTCCATACTGCTTTAATATTTTGTCTCAGAAAAATTAAAGCTATATAGGAAGCTGCCCTATCCAAGATCAGACAATTTGTCCATCTTGCCAGAATGGACTATTTCAAACATTCCCAAAATAGTACAATCCCAAGATGTAAGAGACTGCAGCTTTCATAGGATCCTGAGTAATGTCTCCCCAACTCATCAAGAATACGTGTTAAGGTAAAGCTGATCTATTCTGTCTGACAGCAGATTTCCCAGGTCTCCGGCAATAATCTTTAAACAGATCTCAGCTTTGCTATTTGAAATCTATTCAACTGAAAATGCCAGGAAATGAATTAGAGTCCTCTTGTGAACTCTTTAGTTGCTATACTACTTTTAGAACATGACATAAGCTATACAAAAGTATTTTTATTACTATTTTTTTAAAGGAAAAATTCATCCATGAGTGAAAATATAAAATGCATATAAACTATAGGGCAATAATTCCACAGAAGAGGATTCAAAAGTGTTTGTTAGGACTGTGAAATGCTTTATATTAGATTGTGAAAAAGATGCCTTGGAACACACAAATGCATGAATACAGCACTTGTTTGCAACTAATTAAAGGAACCCCTCTTTTTCCTAAATCATATGGCTACAGCAGTAACCTATACATAACAGCCACACAATTCCAAAAAAGGATACATATTAAAAGTTGTTTAGGTCAGTTCAATTCAGTTAATGGGCATAAGATTGTAGCCTAATTTAAAGCATTTTTTGACTACGTTCTTTCCCAAAGTTGCCTTTAGCAGCTTGTAATTCTTTCCTACACTGTTCCTTCCAGTTTCATTGAGGAGAAATCCATATTGCATCTCCATTTTATGATAGATGATAGGTGTGGCAAGATATATATACAAAACTGGGTCATAGAGTTCCTAATTGCAGAAGGCACCTTACAAAGCATGCAAGAAAATGAAAGAAACACAATATCTATCTAAGAAAACACAAATATTTAAATAATGCCAAGTTATAGAAGCTCTGTTGCTAATTTTTCACGTAACATTTTTTCCACAATATCATTTTGCTTATCAGATTTAACAAGATTAGGGATGTAATACAAATAAGCTATTGTTCGCTAATACTTTTGTTTAGATTTACTGCGTAGTGTTCTCTTTCCAGCTGTATCATCACCCTCTTCATTTACAATGAAAACGAACACCCTGAGTACAACTGTTCCCAATTCATATTATCCAGGTAACCAAATATTTCATTGGTTTTTAAATACTGTAAATAGTTTATTTTTATAACAATTTAGAAAATGTGCGCTGCTTCCCTAATTCAGGCAAAGTTCAATAGAGCACTGTTTCTCAACTTGGTCACTTTAAGATGTGTGGACTTCCACTCCCAGAATCCCCCAGCCAGCTATAGAGAGAGAATCAGAAGAATACTGACTTCCTTGAAGTCTAGCAGGATAATGGCTACCACAGAGAATAAGAAGCTTGAGTGTATCTCTTATGCACACCTAGCCATCATATCTCCATTATCAGTGTTTTAAGTACAGACTGAAATACTGAACATGACCAAAGTTTAAATACATATATGAATATTACAGTATATTATTGTAATTTCCCATATATAATCCTTTTAAAAGAGCTAAATACCATTTGCATGAAATAACAAATTTCTTCTTAGAGTTTTTCACACTTTGGAAAGTAACTCTAAAGAAATGCTGCAGACTTGGCTTGAAAACTGTTCTAAAGCAATATGGCTTTTTCAGGCTTCTGAATGAACTTCCTAAAAGATACCATTTATGTAAGAATCCACTTATTAAACCAAGGTGATTCATAAAGCAATTAACTTGTTTTCTTCTTTTCTTTATGGAGAACCCTGAAAAAGTTGGGCAAATAAAGATGTTGCAATTGCACTTCTCCAAAAATACTTTCAAAGTGTAAAAGCTCTATTGCTTATAACTCATGGCTTTCTGAGCAAAAAGAAAATTGGAACATTTGCTCGTTATTTACTTTTCTTTATCTTTTTACCTTTTCTGCATTGACCTTATGATGTATGACAGATCCATTTGTGCCAACTGCAATTTTAGGTGAGAACATTTCCCTTTATCAATGTTTGTTGCAGAAACAATACAAGTTCAACCTAGATAGTGAAACATTGTACTTAAACAACTGTATTCTATTCTATTCAAAATGTGCAAACTATTCTGCATTTAACATTCAAATACCAGGCTTTTATTATCATAGGTGATTTAGTAGATGGGGTGGGGGAGCCAATATTTTTAGTTACTGGTCATATTTATAAAATAATGGGTATATCAAACAATCCAAGTATGGTAGTCAAAACTTCAGTATAATTTTAATTTAGTCTATAAAGTGTTATTAGTGTTAAAAATGATTTATGAACTCTATAGCATAGTAAATATTTTCCACTTTATTTTTATTTGTGTATCACAAATAAATGGGATTATCAGAATAATAACATAAAATGTACCACGTCCCATACAGGTGGAAATACTGTACTAGAATTCTGAGACAAGAAGCATATTTTTTTACCTTTCTTTTAGGAAGTTGAAAACTACTGATTGTCCAATAAAAAGAGAATGAAGGGAAATGAGTTAACCATGCTAAAATAACAAAAACAGCATGAAATGCTACTGCACATGAAATAATAACAAAAATGGGCTGTGCTTTGTACTACTACTATACTAATCTAAATCTAAACCAAGCAAAACAATTCAATAACATGTAATAAGAATTTCATTCCAGGATTTAAATTGCTGCTTCTTTTTTCCTTGTCCTTATTGGTGCATAATTTTATTGTATAAATTCCAGTTTGTTGAATCTACTATAAAACTATTGTATACATGGGCTTTAAAAAAGAGAAAGGAGAGTTAAAATCCATCCATCCAACAGAAATGTTTTGGTCTTAAAAACACTGGTACAGGAATCTGTCAAATCATATCCTAAATTGTTTTTAAACTTCTGAAATCAAAAGTAATTTTCTTTTTTTTTTTTTTTGTCATAAACAAAGATAAAGGAAATTCATTGTGCTACACTCAAACTGTGATTTCCCGCTCTCCACCTCTTAAAAGTATAAGAAATGTTGTAATATAATTGTAATTAGCAAATATAATTATAACTGGTATCTAAAGAAAATGGTTTCTTATAAATTACTGGTAAGGAACCTGCAGTCATCACAATAATACAATAATGGATATGCAAATGAAATTTACAGTGATTTTTACAGCTTTTCTATAGCAAGTTGTAAATGTTACGACATTTTCAATAAACAAAAAAGAACCTTTTAAAGCATATAACTCTGTTTGCTTCTTAATTAGCACAAAAACAGCATCTATCTCTTACTCGTTCAAAAACATACATGCTTTTCAACTTTCAGCATAAGCCTGGAAAAAGGGTACTTCTACTTAAAAAGTATAAAAATCTTAAAGCAGATTCAAGTTTTTCAAGGCTCACACAAAAGTATTAAAACAAAGTAGGCCGCTTCACTAAAAACAGAAACGTGATATACATATCTAAAGTCTGAAGTTTCCCCTTCTGAATAAATAATAAGATTTTGATGGAAGATTCTAGTATACTTTATTGTTGAATATATTTGTATCTGGATGTACCTTACAGTTGCTAGAAACTACTTTTTTTCTAATAGAAAGGAGAAAATTACTAAGCAAACTCTTTAACAAAAGTGCATGTCAAGATATATTTTTTATAGCACCAATTAATGAAGAACTATTTTGTATAAGTTTTTAAAAAGAAACTTTTGGTCTTTCCTTTTAGAACAATTTCAGTTTCTATCCTAAGACACTTCTAAATGCCTAAAAATAATAATAAATTATATCAAAGAACTGTATCGCTGTTTATTTATATGTATTAATTATACCCCCAAACTGTAAATTCTTTGTGGCTTACTTTACACACCTAATACCAAGCTAAGATTTATTGTTAGGAGAATAATTAAGCACAGAACCTGGAAAGAAAGTACCTCTCTTTCTTCTTTTGCAACAAGTATTTAGTTTCAATATTTGTATGTATTCCCAGCAAGTCACGGTTTGTTCAGATGACTACCAAATAAATGACAGTCTTGATTTGTGTTGAAAATTGCCTGATGGGATGCGGTGTGGGACTCTTAAGTCACAAAGGAGCTACTGAGAGGAATATTTTCTGTTTAACTCATAATAATGCAAGCTTTTTCAAACCAAAGAACTCCATTCAGTATTTGAATAGGTCGGTAGATGACCCATTTAAAAAAATAATGGGGGAAATTAAATACATTTAAATCAGATTTAAATCAGTGCCCCTGTATTTAATAATTTTCCCTTCTGTTACATTAAAATGATTATTAACATGCAATTTTTCCTGTGCAAGAACTTGACTATAATTACACATCTGTTTGAAGTAGCAATTCATGGATAGTGTTTTTCATGGAAACTAAGTGACTGCAATATCAGGCCAAGGTAAACAATTAAACTGCTTTTTATTGTCATTAAATTATAGATGTGAAAAAAAAATTACGTTTTAAAAAAACCTTCAGTAACAGTAGCAGACACATGCCAACCAAAATCCAAGAAAGTGACAATGATGTAAACAATTTACTTTTACTGTATTCATTTCTGTGCATTTTTATATGACAGTGCCTTTCTGTAAATAAATTTATCTCAGACCAGCAAGAGCAGCACTATACCCATGTAAATTCATTTAATATGGGATGTCTCAGATGTAAATTAAAAATCAGATAATGTAGTGGAGTGCAAATTGTAACATTTCAGGGGTGGAACTGGCCTTTCAAGCATTTTTGGAAGACCATTTAATACTCAAAATAGGCATTCTACATTTGAAACACGGCTTTCTGAAACAATTCAGCCTGAAACCTCACTATTAGAGGTTAGCTTCCCATCAAAGATCCCCTTCACTTGAACTGAAATCAGTAACTAGGCTCATGATATTTCGGTCAGTTTCTTACCATATTGCAATCTTGTTCTACAGCAAAAAAATAAGTAGATTTAAGAATTTGTAACTTTCTGAGCAACCAAAAGGCCCTCAACTATGTTTCACATATTGGGAATGCAATTTAGAATTTCATTTCAATGCGCTTTCTAAACGAAATTGATAACTCTAGTATCCAACTGCATGCAGATGGGATAATCAGATCTTTATTTCAAAGATCCATATGTACTTCTTTATGAACAATTGTGTTTCTAATATGTAGAGGGATATCTAACAGAAATAATTGTAATGGGTTTTGTATGAATATGCAACATAAATACAAAAGTTGTATTGACTCATTTTGTAGCCCTGCAGTGGAGCCTGCTACTTAACTATAATATAATAATCTAAAACGAAAACAATACATTCTTTATTTTGAAATCTCATAAACCAATTTCCAACCCTATGTTTCTTTCTTTACTTATTTTCTTATTTATTTTGTCTTTTTGTGTCTCAGCCACCTTGTAATATTCAGGTGTCATTTCAGCAACAACATATTGTAACAACACTTGTATATCGCCTTTCATACCATGCATCCTAATGCCATGCATCCCAGTTTTGTTGAAGAGGAGCTAAAGGGAACTCTGTATATCAGTATTTGTTTCAGGATAATAAAATTGGCCCAACCTGGAATCTGAGAGAAACTGCCATGTGTATATGGCATACATTTGCTATTCTATATATTCAGAGTTAGGATTAAACAATTCACTAACTGCTTATGGGAGCAGTGCAATCCAGCAGGCCAAAATAATTTCAGTAATGTTGGTGTTCTTTTCTTTATTATCATAGAACTCTATGCCTATATTCTGATTTTCATCCAGTGTAGATCATCTGTCTGATCTTAAGAACAGGAATATTCACCTTGCAGGTCCCCCCCCAATTTAATTAAAACTCCCAGAGCCCCTCTAAAATATTCTTATCACATAATAATTTTAAATGTAATAGAAGAGAAAAATACTTGAATACTTTGGAAGTAATCATAGTAAACATGTAATAAATCAATTCACATTAAGCTTAGTTTTAATCATGATTTAGGTCCCTCCCCCATCCACTCTTCTCTTTCCCTCTCTCTTTCTTGGGCAGGGGATGTGGTTCCTATACATCATTTAAAGGCTTCAGAAATTTGTGTAGTACTAATTAAGAGATAGAGTTTGTAGACAAATCTAAAAATATTTTATGAATGGCTGGAGAATTTCTGAAATGTGACTGGGACCCCAGGGTATATTGCCATGGAAACAAAGGAAATAATTTGATTCTTAAATTCTTTCTTTATTCACAAATGAAGGGGGAATTTCCACCAATTCCTCCATTCATTCAATACAACTTCTAAAATTCATTCAAAATTTGGATTCCAAATGAAAAGCTGATTTTTTTAAAAGATGGACTATGGAAAAAAGAGAAAGCCACATTTTATTAAAATCAAATATGTCAAAACAGGAGAAGTTAGGATTAAAACCAATCTCTGAAAATTATACTGTTGTGGACCTATAGGTTAAGATCTACTAAATAAGAACAGTGAAAATCATGTTTTTCAACTGTCCCTTTCATATACCATTTAATCTAGTAATGTAAGATCGATAGATAAATAATGTATCCCACTAGTGAGTGTTCAGGGGTCTGTATACCTCTCTAGTTTTCCCCAGTGAGTTAAAGGATTCTTTGAATATGGGTCAGGACTGTCAATTTGTTGCTAGTAATAAGTAATCACTACAAAT
This sequence comes from Arizona elegans, assembly GCA_022577455.1. NCBI lineage: Eukaryota > Metazoa > Chordata > Lepidosauria > Squamata > Colubridae > Arizona > Arizona elegans. The sequence goes on from JAKOOJ010000002.1 coordinate 42,739,809, forward strand.
ACTGATTCATGAATATTGAGAGGAGCTTTATACTGATGACCCATAGGAAATGCTAAGTGATGGTGTTCAGTTTTCATATTAACTTCTCACTCTGTCACCATCAGAAGTGTTAGAACTATAGCTCTTAGAAGAGCCATCTAGAAAATGTTAAATTAAACACAACTCTTACAGCCAAAAGGTTTCATGGTCTGTCTCTCTGTTTTGTCACATGACATTAAATTTATGGGGACCATTAATACACAAACAATAGTGGGTATTTTTTTCATATAGAAGGTTTAATCTATAAAAACCTGCATCACCTATTTGTCCTTAATGTTCCAGTCAGCAAACCACATATAGGCTGCCATTTAATCTGCTTTGGTCCCATGTAATAAAATGACCCTGCTTAAGAATTTACAAGTAACCCATAGTTTTAGAAGGCGATATACTTGTTTATTTTAATTTTTAATAAATAGCTTTGTGAAGGTAAATTTTTACAATGAGAGAAAAACAAAAACATTTCATTCTCACTTGAGGGTGTTCTTTTCTTGTCACATTAAATTAAAAGCACCAACATGATTCAGCAAAAGAAAAAGAAAATTTTTCTGGTTGTTCAGCCCTTTATGTTAACAAAATATTCAGTTTGTCTGACAGGAAACTAAACTGAAGGTGCTTAAATTACAACCATAAAAATACCTTGCAATTATTATTGTAGTACTGTTGCTTATGGCCTGTTTCCTTTTTTCTTCTCCTCCTTCTCTTTTTTTCCTGATATGTATCTTCTTTAAAGTGCCAATAAATGGTAAGTTTCCCATTGCCCCATCAATGCTGTGGAGGGTGGGAGATTATTTGCTTCACATCAGTTTGGATCAGTCTAGTGGGGTCATGTTGTATTTTGCCCTGCATGTAAGCTGACATATAACATTTCATGCTTGATGTGATAGACCTTGTCATATATTGATCTAAATTTGCAGCATGCTAATTTCAGTCAAGCATTATCTCCAATCAAAAGGTTCCTCATAGTTATTCTATATATTTTCTTTCCTAATGTATCCAATCTCCATTTCCATTTTTCTCTTGCTTAACAACCCATATCATTTTATGCATTTTTAAACATTTTGCTTTCCACTAACATGAATCCTGAAATATTGTGAAAAATAATAAATAGTATCCTCCTCCAGTAAATATTTAATTATTTATTAGACTAGGACTTGATGAAGTTTCAGTCTGAAATTTCTGAACTATTTAGAAATCAGTATCCTAAAAAACTAAATTTCCCAATTTACTGATAGGTGTAAACGAGCAAATAAAATAATAAAATATGGTCTACACATTTATATTGTAAACTAATAGACCTCTGTCTCTTCTCAATACCTTGTGATATCTCCATGAATAAACTACACAATAGTTACAATTTAGCCCACCTAGACAATTAAAGATGATGATGGTGCTAAAAGCCACATTCAAAATGTATCGTTAACTTTATATATCAATTGGAAGTAGTCCGATACTTTATTGCATCTTCTTTCCCTAGATGAAACTCATACAGTCGGAAGTGACACAAGTAGCCTGGTCCAGTCACATACCTACAAAAAGCGAGACCCTGTAGATGTGCCATATCAGACAGGACAGCTTCATCCAGCCATTCGTGTTGCAGATTTATTGCAACATATCACTCAGATGAAATGTGCAGAAGGTTATGGATTCAAAGAAGAATATGAGGTAAGTAAGCTCCATACAACAAATACTGAGCTGTTCTTCTTTCAGCTTTTTTTTTAATTGCAGATAAATTGCCTGAAAAGTAATTTAGATTGAATGATGCAATGATGAAGAGGAGACAGTAAGGAACATAAAGATCTACGTATTATTTCCAATGTTTTGTTTCCAGCAGAAGCTAACATGTGAAGCCAACAAACAAAATATGAGCTCTATATCTATGCAAAGTTTAAAAAGACCATTTCATTTTGATTTAGTCTTTAGCCATGTATTCTGTCCATAGAACTTCATAAAGGGGAATGATGGTCTGCTTCTAGGCCCCATGGAGGAGGTGCTACATTGTGCAAAGCGACTACTCTAGTAGCCTTTCCTTTTCTCTGAATGGAGGTCAATTTTCTTTAAGGAGAAGGAAGAGAAGTCAGCAAGATTCCTTCCCTTCAATCATTCTAATAGTTGTCCTTGCTAGTATAATCATGCTTATTTGAATGTTCATAACTATTTAAAATAATGTTTACTAAAGGCTAACAATAGCAAAATGTAATACAAAGTAAGATTAAGATGAAAAAGAAAAATAGATGGTGTAAATATAATGAAAAAATAAAAAGTGCAGAAAATATAAAAAGGAAAAGGAAAAAGTTATTTAAGAAAGTGACGTTCAATCTTCTTTAAGGATGTTACAAACAGACTTAATATCTTTCTTCCCTCCTTGAAATTACATTACAAGTTCCTATATCTAACTTTTTCAATTGATAAATCCAAAAACCATTAATTCAGTTATATCAATTTTCAGCAGAAAGTCTATAAAAGGTCTCCAGTGTTTTGTAAAAGTAGTTACTGTCTTTTCCCTGACCAAACAAGTCAGTTTTGTATTCCTTTATTTTATGTAATATTCTGTTTTATTAATCCTTGACTTGAAATTTAAATGTTGTCAGGAACATCTTTTTCTTCCAAACCTAAATAATAATAATAATAATAATAATAATAATAATAATTCAAGGATGTTCACCTTACTATTTTCATCAAGTTGTTCTCTAAGTTCTCTTGGTCTCAAATAGGTTTCTTTCTCTTGTAAATTCACTAGTAATCCAAGCATCATTTTCATCTCTTGATTTAATATTCGTATTTATTCCATATTTATTCCTATTATTTTATTTTACAAAATTTACACATTTAATTTGTTTCACCTTTCCACTCAATTATCCTGAAGATTCTTCATAGTTATTTTTCATTTCTTCTTTTATTTCTTCTTTCAGATCTCTTTTAAATGATATATTCACATAGGCAATTATTGATTCTGTTAATTTCTCAATTCATTAAAGATTTGTTGGAATGTCTCAAGTGTCTCTGTTATTAATATAAATTCACTACTTTTCTAATGACAGCCATTTCAATCCAGAAAGGGAAAATAACAAGTAAAAAAGGGACTCCCTCCTTGCTTTAGTCTTTAGTTCCATTCATTATACACAATTCTGTAATCAGATAGTCATTAGTAAATTTCCCTTATCTTTTATTTTGCAAAGTTGTCTAGTCATTGTGTCCAATTAGTAGCAATAAAATTCCTTCCCACAGAGATATGTCAATCGTTTACTCATTTTAAAAATACTTTTTAAAACAAATTGAAATTAAACTAGTCCATTTTAAACTTTCTTATTTTAATTCTTGGCTAATTTTTTTACCTTTAATTATTTTTTAAATCCTTTAAATTATTCCTTTGCTCTTTTCTTCAATCTGCGGATAAAGGATCATTTGCTGGATGGCTAGATTGCTCTGCTGCATCAAAGATCTCTCTTTAACTTTGAAGTAATTGTCTTCCAAATGGGAGCTTTGCAAATCCAATGTCTTTTTACAGACTACGCTACCTCTGAAAGCTTACCATCTTTCCACAGACACTGCTGCTCCAAAAGTCTATTTCTCAGACTAGTGAGAAGTGTGCAGAACTTTCAATCCTGTGGGTCTGAAGAGAAGCAGTGGGCCATCTCCTGGCCTTTCCTTACCTGGAGAGTGGCTGTTCTATTCTTAAACTAGACTCATTAGTATGAATATTGGTTATCAGCATATCCTGAAGTATTTTAGGATTTCTAGTCTTTTGCTGGATAAATGCCATTTGATAGAGATAAGAAGTACACCTAATTTGATTTTATTATATTTAGCTTGATATTCAAATGGCAGATATTTTTTCATTGCCTGCTCAGTTTATACTTAATATCATATTACATTGAATTAGGTTATCATGAGTCCCCATGCAGAGTCCCCATTCACTGTCCTGCATGGGAGTTTGTCAATCTTAGTTTTCCCCATCCTAAACACTTTCTGACATACAGGCAAAGCAACTCTAGAATAATACTAATTTTAATTTTACAAGGATTGAATTGGGTGAATTGCAAATATAAAAAGCTGGAAACCTTATGCATGCTTACTTAGAAGTTATTTTCTCTGAACTCTGGAGCTTGCATCAAAATGACCTTGCAAAGTATTAATTTGTAAGTTATCTTCAAGGCATAATTGGATGAACTAGTGAAAATGAACCAGAAAAACAATACAAGTAGGCCTCAACTTAATAACCAGTCACTCAGCAACCATTTGAAGTTATGATGATCCTCCCCAGAGCTACTTATAATCTGAATTTGAACTTCTTCAGCCACCCAATCCCTGCAGTCATGCAATCACATTTTGGGTACTCAACGACCAGCCTATATTTACAGTCATTTGCAGTGTTCTGCGGTCATGTGACCACAGTATACAACCAATTTTGTCCAAAATTAACAGCGCTCTGTGATGTCATGCTGGCCGCATGACTGTGGAAATGTCTTTGGACAGCACTGGCTCAATGGCCTTGAAACAGAGATGAGCACTGCCCTCTGCAGTTGGCAACAATTAGTGGAGTAAAATCCATTACTCCTTTTTTTTGCCAGAAATTAATATTTTCTTCCAGTTTATGGGAAAAAAACATCCAGTGAGGACCATATATTTGTTTAAAAAGTGAAGTATAAACTTTAAACCTTCGCATTTGCTTAATAGTCTCCGCAAAAGGTTGTAAAATCAGATGTCATGTGATTCATTTAATGATGGCATGACTTATGGCCATAATTATGGGATCAATTATGGTCATAAATTGAGGACTACCAGAGTTAATTATATTAACTAGTTATCAGGGTACATCCTGAACACAAATAATGATATAAAAGTAAATATTTACTGATGATGTTGTTATTTTATAAATTAAATTAGATCCTGCCTGGATCTTTAGAGCAATTTCTCTTTCAACTTTTATTCAGAAAGAACTGCTAAATATTTAGAATATAAACCAGGGTGCGCAGATAATCAAAATGACCAATATGTTAGAACTACCCTATCTTCCGGCGTATAAGACGATCGGGCGTATAAGACGACCCCTGGCTTTTCCTGTTAAAATATAGGATTTGGGCTATACTCGCCGTATAAGACTACCCCTCTTCCAACGCACACCAAATAAAAATTAAAAAACATCAACTGGCTCACCCACAATGTAAAAGCAGCTGAGCTAGACCCAAAATGGCCCCGCAACAAGCAGGAACCTCACACAGCCACAAAAAGCTCCCCAAAAAACAACTTTCACACTTTACACACACAAAACACAACACAACTGGCTCACCCACAATGTAAAAGCAGCTGTGCTAGACCCAAAATGGTCCCTGCAACAAGCAGGAACCTCACACAGCCACAAAAAGCCCCAAAAAAACAACTTTCACACTTTACACATACAAAATTCCACATACAGCTTTGTGAGATTTTTTGTGTTTGTGTAGTTAGAGTGAAACACTACAGAAACACACTATATCTCAGAAAGCTGCACAAATATTATTTTATTTTATTTTATTTTTATTTTTATATGAAAACTAAATTTAAAACTTCCTAAACTTTAAATGGCTAGGTCTAAAAAAGAACAACTAAAAAAACCCCAATTAACTATTTTTTTTAAAGCTCCCAAAGGGGGAAAAAACTTACCCAATAGAACAGGGGTCTCCATCCTTGGCAACTTTAAGACTTGTAGACTTCAACTCCCAGAATTCCTCAGCCAGCTTTGTTTTGCTGGCTGAGGAATTCTGGGAGTTGAAGTCCACAACTCCCTGCCTGCTTGATTGCAGGCAGGGAGTGGCTTGCTGATGGAATGGATTCAGGCAAGTGAAGCAAAGCAAGCGTTGCGACTAGCAGCTAAGGTAAGCAAGCTGGAGGGGGAAAACTTTTTTCCTTTTACATGGCTCTGGCGATCCCAGCTGCGTTGCCTGATTAGCAGGCAACTCAGCTGGGATCGTCAGAGCTTGGATCGCAAGAGCCATGTAAAAGGAAAAAACTTTTCCTTTTACATGGCTCTGGCGATCCCAGCTGCGTTGCCTGATTAGCTGGAATCATCAGAGCTTGGATCGCCAGAGCCATTTAAGGCTCGTCAGAGCCTTTCGGGCTGGTCTGCCTGGTTACAGGAGAACGACACCCGGCGTATAAGACGACCCCTGACTTTTGAGAAGATTTTCATGCGTTAAAAAGTCGTCTTATACGCCGGAAAATACAGTACCCTAGAGTAAATGTGCCAAGCATTTTGGACCTTTATTTTGCTTTTTGGGGTGGGGGGTGTTGAGTGCAGGGAATGATGGTTAAGTGGTCAAATGACTGCTTTCAGGTTTGCATAGGCTTAAAGCATTTTATTGACTGATTGATCAGTTATCCACATTTCTACAGCATTGCAATCCAGAGATTTGCAATGGCTTACATTTTACTCATGTTTCCATTTTAAAATCCCTCAGAATACAGATCCTGTCCTTGATATATCATGTAGAATGTGATGTAGCCCTTGAGCTGACAGAAGTTATATGCTTCTGCTATAAACATTCGATAAATATTCTGTATTTATTTATTCATACATTCATTGAATTTATATCTTACTGGAGGCAGGAACTCATCTAATTTTCCCCCACAACAACTCTAGAAATTAGATTGGATAGTATGATGCTGACTGACCTTAAGTCACCCAGTAAGTTTTCATGGCTGAAATTAGACTTGGAAATAACTCTCCTAGTTTTAGACCAACATTTTGAATATTGTTTGCCAGCACACTGTAGGATGGGTGGTTGGAGAATTCTGGGAGTTGAAGTCGACAAGTCTTAAAGTTGCCAAGTTTGGAAACTCCTAATATAGACTATAAGAATGGAGATAATAAATAGAAAAATGTAGAATTAAAAAAGGTTAATCTAAAATATATGTGTAATTAACTGGATGCTGAATTTTTCATAGACAATACATCTATAAGGCTCTATGTATTTTTGTTACTGTTAAAAAAAGTAGCAGATATTTTATATTCCTTAAAACAATTAAGCATACATTTCCTTACTAATAAATTATGCAAATTGCTCTTATTATTGCAAATGCCTGCCCTACATTTTATACTGATTTTTAAAATATTTATTGAACATGTAGAAAGGAAAAAAGCAGTTAAGAAACAAGAGGAAAAATTAAAGCACTAAATAAGTAGATAAGAGATTTACAAGCATTACAAAATTAAAAAAATTAAGAACATATTCTCAGAATAATGTTAATTTAATCCTATATACTTGAATGATTTACTTCATTTGAAGACTATAAATAATGATTAAAATCAAGTTAATATATGAGTATTAAGAAGACTAATCAGCACAATATGAAAACAAATTAAAATGAAAAATTATACTCTCATCTAGTCAATAAGAAATGTATTCTTATTTAACAAACATCCATGACTTAAATGTTAAAGGTTTATATTTTAAAAAATCTGAATTTTAGTTGTGTTAGAAGCCCATTGGAAGAATTAGAGTCCATAACCAGTTTGCATATATATTAAATTTTATATCAGATTTCTTTTTCAAATATGACATTCAGGAATACTCCTATAGCTTTGGTTGTCATTTTAAATTATCTACAATTAATTAGATATTTTTCTTACCATTTTTATAATTATAATATTGCTTTTTTCACAAGATAAAATGCTTTAAAATATTTTAGAAGTGAAATAAAATTAGCTATAGTTCATCCGTTTTATTTCAACTTCATTCCAGTTATTCCTGTATAATTGTTTCCTCTTAAAAGGTTGATTATGTTTCAAAAATATATAAAACCTAAGAAACAGGATTTTTTTTAAAAAAAAATATTTATTTCAGTTTATATACTCACTAACTTCCTACTAAAGAATTTTTTTCAGAGGATTTTCTGTTACAAGTGTAAGGAACTTACAATACTGCAGTCATCACTTAATGACTACAATTAAACCTGGAATCCTTGGTGCTCTGTGAGCTTGGTTGTTTGCCTGTAGCTTTTTCATTACCCAACTAAGTAACATCATGACATTACCCATTTCATTGGGTAATGAAAAGCTTGCAAATATATAACCAAGCTCAGAGGGCACCAAAGGCTTGTTTTAAAAGCATTATTAAAAACATTACTTAAAACAGTGAAGTTGATCTTAGCACAGCATTGCTTCAGATAAACTTAATATCTCTAATCTATATGAAAGTTCATATGAGAAAGGGGGCAAACTGGACTCAGAGGGTCCAGTCCATTCATACATGCATCCAGATTTTTTTGGGGAAATAGTAGCTTCCAGTGTGATTGATAGACAAGGTAGGGTAGAAAATATAGGGCATTGTTTCTGAAATAAATGATGACATTTGTACAATGTACTTCAGTGCTCAGGATGTAAATTATTTGTGTACAGATAAAGTTGGGGGGATGCATTGTCTATTATAGAGTACAGTCAATTGAAGTGTTTGTCATGCAGCAAAAAAAAAATTAGGCTGCATTGATGAAACTAATATTTGAAATTAAGTGTTCCCCTTTATTCTGTCTTACATATCTGGAATGCTAAGATCACTTTAGAATGTAATGCTTTAACATGATACTCGGGAGAACTAGCTCTGGCTAATCAGAAACAAATAGTTTGGGACAATGCTAGTCTGTTGCAGAGCAAGGAAGAGGTGGGTACTACTTCTCCCATCCAGAAGTGTCCACTCGGACTTACATTTTAGACTTAACAATTGCCAGAATTTTTTCCAAATAGTTTCCTTAGTCTTAACAATAAGCATTTTTATTGGAGAGTTATATCTTTTAATCATTCCCATTGAAGTTTCCTTAATCTGTCAATAAACATATTTTTTAGAAAGAGATGCATATTTGAATCATTGACCATGATGTTTCTAATTCTAGCCTTACCCATGAGAAGTTGACAGGGTTAGACAAACTAATTGATTTTATTTGTTTTGTTGGTTTTTTTATACCCTGCCTTTATTATTTTAACAAATGTCGAGGCAGCAAACATCCAACACACCTTCCTCCTCCTATTTGCCCCACAGTAACAACAATCCCATGTGGTGAGTTGGGCTCAGAGAGAGTGACTGGCCCAAGGTCACCCAACTGGTTTCTAGTTTAAGCAGAATACTGTAGTTATACCTGGAATTATAATTTTACACTAGAAATAGAAATTGGAATAGATGAACAATTTACATATGGGTGGTCTATTAGCTAGTTAGCACCTAAATATTTTTAAATAAATGGAGTTTTATTTAAAATGACTCACCTAATTGTTAATCTAAATCCATTTTATTTTTTATTTATTTATTTTTTATTTATTTTATTAAATTTCTATACCGCCCTTCTCCCGAAGGACTCAGGGCGGTGAACAGCCAGAAGATAAAACACAGAAATACAAAATTTAAAATAAATTAAAATGAATTAAATAATTTAAGCTGAATTTTAAAATACCCGATAATTAAACAGATTAAAATTTATGTTTAAAATTTAAATTTAAAAGAGGAGATGATTTAGGCCAGGCCAGCTTGATGAAATAAAAACGTTTTAAGCGCGCGACAGAAGGTGCGAAGATCCGGGATCCTCCGTTTATAGTTGAACACCTAGAGTTATGCAATATTGTCTTCCATTTAAAAGCATAGTCTTACATGTTAAATATTACAAAACTTCCCATGCTAGTATAAATGAAGGTTGAAAATGTGTTACACTTGAGGATAATGAAGGGAATAATATTTGAATAGACCAAGTCATATCCAGACGAAAATAAGTAAAGAAGCTAGCAAAAGAATAAAATATTGTCTGATATCCATAAGAGAGAGAGATTTACTAATTCCTATATTAAAGACATTGTAAATGTTTATAAATGCCCTGAAATAACTTTTAACTTATTCAAACAATTTTTCTGCTCCTTCCCCTCAATAAGATAATATTCATTAACACATGCATTCTGTCTCTGAATGTGTTTGTGGATTGTATTTGAGTTTTTGTTATACTTCTTTGCTTTTGCAAAGCCATCACTCACATATTCATGTCAAATCTGTGCCAAATCAGTGGTTTAAAAATATTACTGAAGTGACATTTGGATGGATAGAATGTTGGATTAAGCCAATATGCTTTTCTCCTTATGTTTAAAACTGTGAAAACAGTTCTGACTTGCTAGAGTCAGCAGTTGTCTCTGAGTAAGTGTCAGCTGAATATGATTCAGTTCTTGTCCTCATTATTCCCCAGTATAGATTCAGATAAAGTTGATACCAAGGATTAAAAAAGAAAAAAAAAAACAATTGTCTGCTTGGATTTATAAATACAACAGATCTGTCACTACTTCACAGTTCTTCCCAAGAACCCTTCACTGTAGGACAACATCACAGTCAAGGAACCTGATGATTTTGTTTACGCTTGTTTCCCTCAGAAAGCCCATGAGAATTGGCCTACAACACAATCTAAAGACACCGCTTTGAAAATGAATGAACCTGCTCTACTCTGATTGGTGTAGATAGCTCCCTTGAAAAGGACAGGAGTCGTTCCCTCTCTCTCAAGATAGCAGAATTTTAGCTATTAAGAGAAGAAACATAATGTATCTGGAAAATCAGGTAGCTGGGAAACATTCTAAGAGGAAGATGGTTATCATTCCTAGCTTGCTATTTAGCTGATACAATTAATAGATAGTCCTCAATTTACAATTATTTCTTCAGCAATGATCATAATATGGTCACTTGGCATCCAGCTCACACTTCTGACCAGTTGCAACGATCATCTGATCACTATTTGCAACTTTCCCTGCCAGCTTCCCAGAAAGTCAATAGGGAAGCTGGCAGGGAAGGTTGCAAGTTGCCGACACGGCTCTCTTCCACCTGTGCACCTTTCTCTAGTCACTGTGTGTTCACCCTGCCATTCAAATTGCTGACATAGCTCTCTTCCACTTGTGCACCCTCCCCAAGCCCCACTGCACTTTTCCTGCCACTCATGTATTCCCATACACCCTCCCCAATTCTCACTAGGCCTCCCTTGCAGCATTTCACAGCTCATTGTGCCTTCCTCATAGATCTCCCTAGTTTCACCATGCTTTTCTTCCACCCTTGTGCATCTTCCTCAACCCTCACCACCCACATACGCCCTCCCCAACTCTTGTCATGTCTCTCATACCATCATGCATCTTTCACACTTTGCACACACTCCTGTTCCTCCCTGCCCCTCCCTTGCATTGTCCTGTACCGTATCACACACTATCCTCAATCACCATGCCTGCCTTGTATCCTTGAGCACCCTCCATAACCATTGACACTCTCAACATGCTTTCCTTGTATTCCCACACACCCTCCACAACCTCTGATATGCCTCCTTCCACCCTTCTTCACCCTCTCACAACTTCCTCCACCCAGCAGCAGCCACCTGTCTGCTTACTTGTGACTTCCTTCCAGCTTACCCACTGATTTGGTTGTGGGAAGCCAGAAAAAACGTTGCCATGCCTAACAAACATGGGATTTAATTAATAACAACAACCGGGTCTGCAGGGATTGCTGTCACTAAGCAATGCTGTCTCAGTTAATGATTGCATTGTTTAGTGATGGAAATTCTGGTCCTAATTGCTCTTGTACTGTCAAGAGCTATTTGCATAGTATCATTTAGTTCCCTGGAAAACCCTTTGTCCCCATCTGAAATATATGTATATATGATCATTTGTCTCTCTGTGTTAATGTAACTGTGAAGGATCAGACTAAAGAATAAGCAAGCAACAGTGATAGAAAGATAAAATCAAGAAAGCATTTGCTGAAGAAATGGATACAAACTACTTTTAATAAGACTGAAGGAGGTACAGAATAGAATTACAGAGGATGCCTTATTTTTCCTTTCTTGGAGAGTTCATGAAACCGGCTTGAAATTTATGACCAACACTATAGCCAGACAGGACTTATTTTTAGCTTACGGTAGATAAAGACAGTTTATTAGAGATTTTTTTTTATTTGCCAAATTAATTTTGTTACAAAGCCTCTTTACTTTTTCCTCCTGTTGTTAAAAGACTTGTGAAAGAACATTTCAATTCTGAAACATATTCTTAGATTAATTAGCTGCTCCTTAGCTAAGGGGTGTTTTTTTTGAAAATTTAAAAATTCTAGACTTTAAACAATATTGCTCTCCACAAGTGCTGTTATGTGCTACTTCAAAGCAGGTTAAACAACTTACCATTTAATTCAGTAAAATTTCTTTCAAAGAATATGAAACTATCAACAAAATGTTGATAATTCTATTAACAAAATACTGTTTGCTTATGATCACCAGGTACCAAAGTTTCTCAGTTATTATTAAATTACAAAGTAAAAGTAAAAATAAAATTTATAATGGTTTAAACTTAAATTCTAAAATTTTTAAAATAAATTTGATGTGCATATGCATCAAGTGTATATATGATATCCCACCAACTTTCTTTCAGAATTCAGAATTATCTTTTTAGCAATAATTAAAGTTTACAAATACTAACATTAAAAAAACTGATATAAATTCAGGAAAATATACAAAAAGAATAGTGGAAAGGGTAGAAAAAAAAAGAAAGAGAAAAGATATAAAAATGATCTACCCTTTCTCCAGACAAATATAAATAATTTGAATAATTTACACTTTCTCTAGTATTTCAGTTTTTTTCTCTTCTTTCTTCTTTCTATAACTCTTCTTTCCATAACTTCTCTCTGATCAATAATAAAATTACAAAAATTCGTTTTGTATTTAAAGATCTACTGAAAGCTGCCAAAGATATTAACATGCATATTTAAATCTTAATCAAAAACTTCAATTTTTAAAATCCAAACTTATCGCTTTCTTTAAGAAATAAAGCAAAATAAATCTCTTCCCATTTATAAACAGATCTTTAAAAGTGTCATTATTCAGTCCTATTCAAAAAAAAATCTCATAAACAGCTAACAGAAACCACAGCATATCTATATATATTTTAATCCTGATCAAACAGATTCATTTTGTAAAATTTTGGTTTTCTTTTTAAAAGCTTAATCTTTCATGCCATCAAGTAATGTTTGTCTCATCTCAGAAAGAGTTTCCTTGATTTTGCACATTCCTTTTGTAAATCTGAAATAAGAAGGAATTCCAAGTCACTCTTCTGATTTATTATTTGTATGTCCCCTTTAATTTTTAAGACATCAGCTGGTTTCATTTGCAAATCTGTTTGGACATCTTTTTTCATATCACTCTTGTACTCTGGCATTACTAAAACCTATCTGCAGAGCCACAACATCTTTTTCTACAATCCAGCATTTTTTTTGTAACTCGGAGTTGAAATGGCCACCCCCACCACAGGGCAAACCCGACTTCTTACTAGCACCAATGGTGTTGCTTAGCTTGGGTAATAAAACATCTGCAGAAAAACAACCAAGCTCAGAGAGCATCAAAGACCAACACGCACCCACCCCCAGCATTTTTTTCTCCAAATTCACCTTTGAATCAGTCTTGGTACTTGTTTTATCTAACAATCTGTTGTTCTTCTATTTCTTCTATTATGGTATCAAGCATTCTCATAAGTAATTTTTGTGTATATTGTTCCCAAACACCCTTGATTTCTTTTACAGTCAAATAGTATTGCTCCATTTTATTAATGGCTTTACTAATTACTCCCTTTTAAGAGTAATAGTTTGTTCTCTCTGGTTTCCTCTAGTCAAACATCAAGTCTCCTCTTATCATCTGTTTATTTTCCAATCAACAAAATTTTCTCATGGGAGGATTTCTTACAGTTAATTTCAAAATCTTCATATATATATTTTTTATAAATTTTTAAACACCCCACAGGAAATATTCTTTCAAGTTTATCTAGCCTATTAACTTTCTAAAATCCACTTTCTAATCTAACTTTTGCTGTTTTCCACAACATGAAGCTTTTCTTTTTAATCCTTAAATTTACATTGGAACTCAAGTAGAACACATCCAGGTTTTCCAACAATATAGTAAAGCTTGCCCTTCAAAAGCTTCTTAACTTCAAAGAAATCAATAATAAGCAGGTTCCTAAGGCAGTTAAGAGAGAAAGTAGGCAAACCCATGTCTCTTTTAAAGGTGACAAGTTATGGCTTAGGCCAGTGGTGAAATCTAAAAATTTTCGCTACCAGTTCTGTGGGCGTGGCTTGGTGGTCATGTGACCGGTGGGCGTGACCAACATGACATCTCTCACGTCACTCACTGTTAGAGCCAAGAGCTGCAAATTCTGAAGCACATTCTCCCCTTCTGAAGCCCCCAATGCTTTGAGTTTCCCTCCGCCATCTGGCTTGACTGCCCAAGTGACCCTCAGAGCTGTCTCTTGCCCTGCTTTCCATCTTGGAGGGCCGCACATCCCCCCCACACCAATCCTCTGTACAAACCGCCCACCCCATTTCTGCAAAGGCAGAGCCCCCCCCCGCAGGGCGACCCAAAGAGGGGAGGGGATGCTGCAGAAAAGACCGCCTTCCACCAAGGCCTCCTCCTGCTTCCAACTGTGCCAAGCCGTGCATGCCCTTTCCTCAAATGGGCTGTGCATGGGGCACTTGGGGAGAGAGAGAGAGAGAGAGAGAGAGAGAGCTCTCCAACCTCTGTGTGTGAGAGAGAGTGAGGGAGTGAGCTGAAGCCGAGGCACCCAAACTTCTGGCAGCAGCGGGGGCAACTTCTGAGCAGCCCTGAGTCAGCCAGCTCCACCTGACCTACTCCCTGAGTCTCGCCGTTGTCCTCACACATCCCCCCCCCACTCAAGCAGCGACAGGCTCTGTGGAACAACAGGGCCTCTTGTCTGCTTGCAAGCAGTGATCTTCTCTGCTTCTCTTGGGACGCTGTTAGGGCACCATGCATCGCTCCCTCACTCTCTCACACATACACAAAAACAGAGGTTGGAGAGCTCTCTTGATCTCTCTCTCTCTCCAAGCGCCCCATGCACAACCCATTTGAGGAAAGGACACGCACGGCTGGGTGTGTTTGGCTGCAGGCAAAATGGAGTTGTTTTCTTGGTCCTTCGGGAGGGCAGGCAGACGTCTGCAGCTGGCAACTATAATGAATACGTCCACCTGCCCTCCTGAAGCACCGCCGCGACCATTCGCTTTCATTTTGCAGCAAGAGAAGGAAGAAAGTGCCACAGTCGTGCTCCAGGAAGGCAGGCAGATGTCTGAAGCCAGGCAGGGAGGGAGGGTGGCGAGAGCGGTTGCGGCCCTTCCAAGCGCAGCGCACAGAGGCTGCGGGCAAGGCAGCCCCAGTGTGCCTGTTGAGTGGATGACCAGGTGGGGGCGGGGCCACCAGGGATTATTGCTACCGGTTCGGCGAACCGATGCCAATCATCACTACAGGTTCGCCCAAACCGATGTGATTTCATCCCTAGCTTAGGCAGGATGATTATTCTCTAGGTTCCCAGAGTTCTCAACACATTGGAGTTCACTGTTTTATGATCTCTTCAGGAGATTCTGTGGGGAGCAAATCTGTAGGCCATCCTTGTCATCTTCTTGATCCCGAGAGAAATTCTGAGGGGCAAACTCTATTTAAGCCACAGTTGTTTCTGCTTTTGTGAAGCCATGCTCATTCTGCTATTGCTCCCCCAGAAGTCCAGAATGAAAAAAAAAATCCTAAAGAAGGAACAGTGTTTATAAAGATTTTTTTAAAATACACAGGTCCCAGTAGACTTTCTGAGACCATCACCAGGAAATATAACTATTCAGGGGATCTTAGAGACATAGGCCTTGAGGAGTCACAGCCAATCTCACCCTCTAATGTACAGATAGTGCCCTAGAATTAAAAGCACTATGTGCCTTTGAAGCATTATTCCAAATATTTCTAAGCCTTCCATGAAGGAAGGAAATGCATGTGAAGCAGCAGCTGAAAACTAGCAAAGACAAGTAAACCATATCACCAGATGGCTATTTGGGAAAAAGAATTGCTGAGATGATGTATCTGAACATATTTCTAAGCTTAACAAGTCATTCCTGTCATAGGCACATGTATATATTTGAATTTAAATTAATGTGAATAATTATATACAATATAATTCACATTGATAGGCATATTTGTCATGTATTTTAAAATATTCTTGTTAGAATTCGCTCTTTTTACCTTATATTTCTAGCTCTTTTTTTTCTCTTGATCACTCTATCCATAACTCTCCACTGGCACCACATCTATGTGATATTTATACACGTCCCTGGATCAACCCAGTTTTGAGAAAAAAGGAATTTCAAAATAGACTTGCATTCTGATTAATATATCAGAGGACTTGTGATAACATAGGAAGCAATTTATTTCAGACAAAGCCCAGTGTATTAGAGAGCTCCTTAATCTAGCAAAGGAAGACATAAGGAGGACAAACGGCTAAGCCTTGGACAAACTCAGCCAAGAAATTAAATATAAAATAGTAGTGGTGATTTACTATTACCATGGATTATCAAGGGAGCCTGCTTGGGATTCTTCATTATTTGCAATCCTCCAGCAGAGACTGATATTGGGGTTAATATCATGCTTGAGCCAAATATGATTTAATGCATTGGATATGCTGTAAAATTTTAACAGAGGGGAATTCATTTGCACTGCCAAACAGAATATCAAATAATGGAAATCGGTACTGTATTCAGCAAGTGCAGATTCATTGCTATATGAGGATCCTGAAACAAAATTGTAGGGTATTGCTTCCTATTCTAGTGCATTCTTTTCATATTCCTGGACAGAAACACAGGATATAAATTGATGGTGATGATTTCCTAGATGTATCTTTATTTAATTTTCACATCAGAATGATGTTTTTAGAAAAAAAGAAATGTTTTCTAAACTATCTTTAGTCTGCATAGAAACATAGGGTTGGAAAGTACCTTAAAGGATTTTAAGTCCAACTACCTGCTCAGGGCAGGACTCCTGATAACATTCCAGGTGAATGATCCAGGACTCCTGATACCATGCCAGGTAAACTTCCAGGACTGGAATCCTCATGAGTCCAGGAGGCAGTTTGTACCACTCCTTCATTGGTCTCAGAAGCAGGAAATTCTTCCTTATTTCAAGTTTGGACCTCCATCTGCAAAACTCACTCTTGTCCTACCCTTGGAACCTATAGAAAATAAATTCATACCCTTTTCCATATAACATCCCTTCACACATTTAAAAAGTGATTTAATATTTCACATCAACTTCATTAGAGTAAACATACCCACTTCCTTTAATTGTTCTCCATGGGATTTAGTCTCCCAGATCTTCAGCTATTCCCCAGACTTTTCTCCTTGCCCTTCCTGTTTTGTGTCAACCAGTACTGGACACAATATTCCAGGTGTGATGTGACCAGGAAAGCATAAATCTCACAGTACCGCATGACCATAAGATTTATTATTGAAAGAGTGCGTTACTGAAGACAATCAAAATGAATTAAAAATAAAAATAATGCTTCTTAAACAAACAAAACATTACCAAATTGCCCAATTTTCCCCAGCCAAAGTTGCTCACAGGAAATATTTTTGGATCAGCTAATAAATAAGCCTCTCAAATTCTTTAGAACTTCAACAAAAACACCATTAACTATATAAATGAATCTTCCTATGCTTTTTTAATATAACATTTATCTGAAAACAAGAGAATTATTTCCTTGCTGGAGTGTGAAAAATGTATACAATAGTTACATCATCGCAGTGGGACATTCAAAATGCAGTAATCCATTTGATCGTGAAAGAAATAGGCTTCTCTGTATTCATTGAATTACCAGCTTCATAAAAAAACAATAGCTGCTTCAACATCATGTTAAGGCTTTGTGTTTGTTTCTTTGGGACAATGTAATGTTCTTTCCTGCTTGGTTTCTTTGTGGAGGCATTTCTAAAGGCCAAAGGCAATCCAATTATTGGATTCCTAATTATCCTATACCTACATTGAATTATAACTATCTACTTTTCTTTTTACCAAGTAAAATCTACTTACTTTCTACCAAGTAAGCTATTTTGAGAAATTGATTTCCATTTGGATTGTGTACCTTTGTTGCCCATTGTGCATATCAAAGTTAAGCACCAGATACCTATGGATAGCAATGTACCTCAGAGCACCTCTGGTGGTGCCCATAAAACTCGATCTGCTAATAAAAATTGCTTTTAATTAACAAAAATTAACTGATAACCAGGTATGTTCCAAAATAAAATACTAGCATTCAGCACTACTGCCATTTTGGAGCACACCTCTAGGCCTTGTACAAATGCTAGAAATATTAGAAAATAAATCTGATATAACCATGTGCTGGGTTTAGTAGTGTTACTATATAATGAGGAAAAAAGCAGAGATAGTAGAGCACATCCTGAGGTTTTGGTGGGACTAGGATCAAACTTATCCATTTGCTTTTGGTAATTATATACTTTGTACCTGCCTGTGCCCACACTTGCAGTTCAAGTGCACTTGACTCACACTGTAAGGAATCTTACTAAACAAAGTCTAGGCCTCTGTAGTAGCATCACTGTGTGGTGTTACTTTCTAGTTCAGCAGTTCTCAGAATTTTGCTGCTATTTGATCTGCTTAGCGCTATCTTAAATGCAGCTTGAAGTGCTGACAGAAACAAGAATTGGAATACAATCTGTATTACATTTTTTCTGAAGCATTCTTAAGCTGGTGTATTGAATAAAAAGCTATATATGGGGGTTTTGATAGTTATACAGAATCTAAAATCTGAATGAGCTAAAAATCTCTCCTTGGAGTTTAGGGTTTTTATTTGCATTTTGATAAATAAAATATTGAGAATAATTAGGACAATTTTTTAAGTAATATCCAGCCTACGCTCATATCTACCTGTCTAATATCTAGCTGTCATTTTAGTTGTGGCATATACAAGTGAATTGTCTTTGAAAATTGTATATATACTGCATGAAATACCTCAATACCTGATACAGTATATAATCCTGTAGTCTTCTAGCTAATAATATATCTGTTTGTGTGAAATGGAACCTCTAGCTTTAAATATCTTGGTATTATTCTGTACTTGCAGTGTCCTGGGTGGTACAGTTGAGATGTGTAATTATATTCTGAGAAAATTGATGAGGAAAGACCAGGGTAATCTGGAAGAGGTTATTGAGTCTCTAGGCATGTATCTTTCTCAGAAAAAAAAAATATGCTCGTCTATTGGGATGTTTCGTTTCCTTATGTGTTATATTCGGAGATAGTTTTGAAAATGCAAAGTAGTTGATATTCATGGAGAGCTTTCATTTTATGGTGTAATATTATAGACTTTCCTCTATTATGGGTGTTTCCAAGGTTCACTGACTTGCTGTAGAATATATGAGATGTAGTCAGGAACAACACTTTAATTACAGGCTATAAAGAATAGAAAATGGAATTTATTTGTGAAAAGGCAACATACATTGCAAAGCAAGCATTTGTTTAAGCTCTCCTGGTAGCCTTTTTATTTCAGAAGAGGAACAAACAAGCCTAAATTTTGGTACACAAGTTGGAAATAATATACCCTGTACATTAATTACACTATAAATGTACATATTGTACCTAAGGGATTTTATAAGAGGAGAATTATAAAATCCTATCTATTCATTCTATTCATTGTCTTAGACATAAATTTTGAAGACACATTATTTAAAGTTATAGCTAATTACTTTGCCAAGAAGTATATTGCTAAATTAGAATTTTAATCGTTCTTCGTAGTATATTTTTCAGATAAATGAAAAGTAAGTTCCATATAAAAATTATGCTTCTAAAAAAAACCTATCTTGAATTTAAAAGGAAGGGAAGGTGTTAGAATTCTATTACGTTTCCTTTCTGTAGTAATTCTAATTAAATAGGGAAGACTATTTTTGCTATTCAAGTTTTTTAATTTAAGGACAAAACTTGTTCAGAAATCACAAGTAAAAAGTTCATGTATCATACTGAACTTATGAAAGAAAATAAATAAATAATAAATGTCCTTATTCAGTCTGTGCAGATGTGTTGGGATTACTCTTCCTTTCCCAGTTTCTCTTTGGTCATTTGGCTGGGACTACTTGGAACTGCAGTCTCAGAATAACAGAATTGGAAGCGACCTTGAAGGTCTTCTAGTCAACTACCTGTTCAAGCAGGAAACCTTATATCATTCTGGACAAATGGCTATCCAAACTCTTCTTCAAAACCTCTAGTGATGGAGCGCTCACAGCTTCTGAAGACAAGCCATTCCACTGATTAATTGTTCTCACTGTCAGGAAATTTCTCCTTAGTTCTAGATTGGATTTTTTTCCATCCATTACTTCTTGTCCTGTTTTCAGGTACTTTGGAGAATAGGCTGACTCTCTTCTTCGTGACAGCTTCTTAGATATTGAAAGACTGCTATCTAGACTCACCCTAGTCTTTCTTTTCATCAGACTAGACATATTCAGTTCCTACAAATGTTCTTCACATGTTTTAGCCTCCAGTCCCCTAATCATTTTTGTTGCTCCTCTATGCACTCTTTCTAGAGTCTCAACATATTTTTGAACCATGGTTCAAAATGTAGTTTTTCAAGTGTGGTTTTACCAAGGCATTATAAAGTGGTACTAACACCTCACATGATCTTGATTTTATCCCTCTGTTAATGCAGCCTAGAACTGCATTGGCTTTTTTTGCAACCGTAGCAGATTAATGGCTCATATTTAAGTGGTTGATTAGCAGGGTGGCAGTAGGAAAGAAGAGGCAGAGAGGATAGGGTGGCAGGCTATTTTGGTATGCCACTCAAATTCAAGCATCACAATGGCTTACAGAAAGTAAGAAGAAAGGCACTAGGAAAATCAACAGGTGGGCTGGCACAGAGGATATGCAGAGGAGGAAAGGAGAAACAAAAAAGATACATCATATTTTCCCTACTTGTTCTTTAAGACTTCTTCAGATTTATCTCAGCAAAAATCTAAATAGTCCAGCTTTTGCTTTGGCCAGATTACGACCTCCATCTATACATAAAGCAAAACACGTCTTTTATTTAGTGCTTACCTCTTTTGTTTTATTTAATAGCAGTTGAGGAATCATATATTTTATCTATCTCTTGTGTTCTTCTTTAACTTTTTTTTTAAATGTACATACTAAATGTATCTGCAGAATTGGTACTCTTTCCACCATTTTAGAATATGCCACGTATTTAAACAACAGTCAACGTGTTTTTAAAAAGTTTTTTAACTGCATTGTGAATATGTATTTATTCATGCTCTCATGCTTAATTTAATAATGGAAATTTGCATTGTTCTCCTGGAGAGGAGTGTGGGAAGGTGGAATTAAGATTAGAAGCAAAGAAAAAGTAAGAAAAGTTTGAAATTAAACTTTATAAACTCGGTTTTATAAATAATAAACAAGCTGCAGTGATACAACAATGGATAGTATTTCTTTACTGCATAATAAAAAACAAGCTTGATTTTTTATTATGCACTAAATAAGCCTATTGAGTATCACATCTGACTGGACTTGAATGGTTGCATACATAAACCAGATAGTAGAAATCTTCTAATGAGTTAGCACCTGCATATGGACATTATTTCTTTACTTTATGTCAGAGTCCATGATGGTGTTTGGACATATAAAGGATTCATAGGGAGATGAATTAAATTGGGAGAAGATATTCTAGAAAGTTCTAGGCAGAGAATTAGAGAATGCTCTTTTGAGAAATTTCAGGGAAAAGACAGTGACATTAACCTTGATTTAACAAATCACAATTGTTGTATTCATTCACTTAATATACTACACCCAAATAAACAAACTATAACATGTCTTAATGCAGCTATCTGGCTCATACCCAACATGCTAGTACAAAAGTGGCTGGATTTCCATAACCCTGAAATACAAACTATTTAAATCTATTTTAGCTCAGTTGAGCATGCTGTGTAAATTAAGCCTCTCTTTCATCAAAAAAAGGTAGTCAGCACTGCCCCTCACTTATGCTGATTGTTAGAGCAAGCTGCATTTTTTCTCCAGAAAGGTATGATTCAGTGGTTAATAACCTTGAATAAAGTGAAAGCTGCATTGAGTAGTTTGTAAATAATATCCTTTGGTGCCAGCCTTGCTGTGATTTACTCAGCAGTTGTGACTAAAAGAACCTGTCTAGTGATTTTATTTATTTATTTATATTATTTAGGTGACAACGAGCTGATTTCTTATATTATTGTGTGCTATTGATTAGGAGAACCAGTATGGTTAATACGTTGGATTAGGAGTGGAGATACCTAAGGGTGGGATGCTCCCTTGTACACAAAGGCCACAAGAGGAACTAAACTTGTCACTGTTTCTAAATCTTGCACAGAGAATTTGAAAAATATAACTGAAGAAGGCAAGCACACCACTTCTGATCTGCTGCCAAAAGAACTGCATGAACCTATTCATGAAGTTACCAAGATTCAAGGGTGATTTGAAGGCGCGCGCACACACACACACACACACACACACACACACACACATGGTTAGATGGATGGAATTATGGCAATAGAACTGACATTCAAATTATCAAATAAACAGGGCGTGTACTCTAAGTAACAAGAGATTTACAGTTAAAATATACTTTGTACTATGGCTTAGAGCAGGGGTGTCAAACCCTCAGCCCAGATGCATCATGCGCTGGTCACACCCACTTTAATGAAGGGGGGGAAAGTCACGATATGTCATGTGACGACGCCCCTGGCTTAGAGTGCTAATTTTTAAATGAACAGCTCTCCTGTAGGATTCAATCACTATTTATATTTTTCTTGAAAGAGAAGGTATAAATTTATAGCACAATAGCACAGGTCATTCAGAATCTATCTGAACAGTACCCGCTACTGTGTGCATTTTGTTTCTTTTACATGCAGTGTCATACAGTAATTTTAGGCATATCAAATCATAAAATATACCTAATGCTATGATAAGTAAATTTTAAAGCAGTTTACCACTTCTACCCCAGTAATGGGAAATATCACCTGTAAAAAAGGTGATACTTTTTTTTTTTATTTTGATTTATATGCCGCCCTTCTCCGGAGACTCAGGGCGGCTTACAAAGCATTAAGCAATATTATTATTTTTTCTTTAAAACAAATTTCACTATTAATTGTTGTTAATGAGTTGTTTGCTTAATAAAGAAGCAAAGTGCTTCCACTTCCTTCAGAGAGCAGCTTTGCTTACTGGTCATAATTGCTAAATTTAAACCAACTTCATTTAATCTGTCTTCCTCTTGACATTCAATATTTTTATGCATCCTAGTGCTGTAAAAAAGGCCACAACATTTGATTTAATGATATTGGTAAGAGGGAGCATTTTTTATTTGAAAGCATCTCTATCCTTAGGTCAAAATGTTTATCCAATTAAAAATGTGATATGAACAAAAAAAAATATAACAATTGCTCTTCCATATGTGGCCAAATCACTAATGAACTCTGAATTGGTATGGAGACCTTCAGGGTCAAGTAGATTTTGCAGAGGTATTTTTCCTCCCATTTCTAGACTATTCAAAAGGATTTATACCTATAAGCATTTATAAGAGATGTTGAATGCAAAGTTTTTAAACCCAGAACAGTTCTTTGGAATGAAAGCATAAGCATACAAAATGATAGAAAAAGTCAGTTTTAAGTCTAAAGCAATTGTTTCAAATTTGAATCAGGTTATTTCAAATTCAACATGGTTTATTTTGCACACCATACTATTTATATTTAGTTATTGTCAGATAGTGCCTAGAAATTGGTAAGTGCATATTACATTTTTGACTCATACATTTCAACCTTTACAAATTATTAAAACTTTGTTTGTTTATTTGCTTCTGTTTTTTTTGTAAAGGAATATTTAATAGTGGAACTGCTGGATCATTTGTTAGACTGAAGAAAGGTTTTTCATTTGGGATTATCTTATATTTTTATATATCAATTTCTCACCTCAAAAGTCTTGCTAATATTGGAAGGAATAGGCCAAGCTTGAAACTCAGTTAAATTTAGCACTTTTAAAATAAAGGCTTTTTATTTATTTATTTTTACATTAAGCAATGTTTTATATGAGCTCCGGATAATCTTAAAATGTATTCGGGGTCACATATAACAGGCCTGCCTCATTTGTGTATTCTTTATTTAAGACAGTTTTAAGCAGCTTTTCAGGACATATGGTTATATTTGTATTATTGTGTATTGAAAATGTGCCCAATCATAACAGTTCCTCGAGTAAATTATAAACTTATTAGAAGAATAAAACTAACCTTTCAATCTAAAACTAATAAATGTATAAGAAAACAGGAGATGAAATATAGATTTCCAGAGTCATAATTGCAAGATAATTTGTTGTTGTTGTTGTTAGTTGCGAAGTCATGACCAACCCATCACGACCCCATGGACAACGTTCCTCCAGGCCTTCCTGTCCTCTACCATCCTCTGAGTTCATTTAAACTCACGCTGTTCTGTCCCCAACCACATGCACACACACCAACAAGAGTTAAAGACCAAACCAGCCGGCAAAATCCTTTTCCTTATTATAACGGAACTTGGCAACAACCTAGTGGCTGCCTGCCAAGAGTTTATTATTTACAAAGAGGAGAGATAACTTCTCCCCACTTCTGGTACATCAAAAGAAACAGCTCAATAATTACGGAGTCAATCAAGTCCAGAGATAATCCAGCCAAGTCTATAGCAAAAGTCCGGCAATGCAGAATGGCGTGGAAGCTTTCAGCTTTGTTCGTCACAAGGTTTGACTGGCCACCACTCTCCCTTTTATATCC
Source organism: Arizona elegans (assembly GCA_022577455.1). NCBI lineage: Eukaryota > Metazoa > Chordata > Lepidosauria > Squamata > Colubridae > Arizona > Arizona elegans. Next base: position 42,764,431 of record JAKOOJ010000002.1, read on the forward strand.
TGTGGGGTGTGGTCCAGTGACTCAGCCTAATCTTGGGCACGCCTTTTCTTCTGTTGTGCGCGCTTATCTCTGCGACGCTGGCGTGGATCCAGCCAAGACTCATTACCCTCATCACTGTCCATCTGCGGCTGCGTGAACGTGCTTGGCCCCGGCCTTATCTCTTGCCCTTCGGCGGACACCGAAGGCATTGCCAGAGAGGAGGGTCCTGGAGAGGGATGCTTTGCCAACTCCTCTCCTTCACTCTCAGAGTCCTCTGCTGCCGATGACACAGGCTCAGGTAATGGAGCCACAACACACGCCTAGTGTTTCAGTGACTCCATCCAGCACCTCATTCTCTGTCGTCCCCTTATTCTTTTGCCCTCAATCTTTCCCAGTATGAGCACTTCTCCAGTGAGTCCTTCCTTCTCATTAGGTGTCCAAAGTATTTGAGTTTCATCTTCAGAATCTGGCCTTCTAAAGAGCAGTCAGGGTTGATCTCCTCTAGGACTGATCGGTTTGATCATCTTGCAGTCCAAGGGACTCGCAGAAGTCTTCTCCAGGACCATACTTCAAAGGCCTCAATTCTTTGACATTCAGCCTTCCTTATGGTCCAACATTCACAGCCATATATTGCAACTTGGAAAACCATAGCCTTGATAATAATATAGCAAGATAATACAGGCATTTAAATAAAATCAAAAACAAAATTATCATAACCTAAAAAAATCTGGATGAAAATCAATATCTTAGATTTCTGAAAAACATTCAGGTAGCAGAGAAGCAACTGTAGAAAGATTAGAGATAAAGATTTTGACCAGAAATCGTAGAAAAATCTTTTTCTCTGATATACTTCCTAACTTCATTTGGCAGAACCACCCAAAGGAGGCCCATGATTGATGACCAAAGTCCCTGAAAGGAAGTCATCCTTAAGAGCAGGAATAGAAATACTGCATCTAAGCCCCAGAATTCTGCAAAGTTAAAGATCTCCAGGGCCTGGAAGGGAGATGAAAATTATACCATGACTTCTCTCTTTACCTCATCCATATCTTTTCTAGATTGCTCATGATTTCTAGTCATACATTCTTGCATTTTGGCCATAGTTTCCTGAATTGTTATGAGCGTGGCCTGCATTGTTGGCATATTAGGTGTACTGGGTTGCTTGTCTGATGCAAACATTCCCTCCAAAGTTTTCTATGTCACTGGGGAGGCCGCTGTTCCTGTTAAGAATGGTGTTGGTTTCTTGGCTGTCTTCAACGTGGATGTGGTAGTGCTGGTCATTTCTTTCAAGATCTTGTATTGTTCTCCCAATATTTTATCAACTTTCTCCCAAATCACCATCCAAATTTCTATAATTCCTTTCTTTTTCTTTCTTTTTTTCCCCCCTTATAAAAGATCAATCCGATAATCCTTCTTTAAATAAATTCTTTTAAATAATTAATTCTCTCTATATAAAATTCTGTTAAGAATGTGGTAAGAATATAAATATAAATCTAAGTATAAATATAGATATAAATATAACTACAAATATAAATATATATATAAATATATATCTTATATAATTAAAGACTATACAGAGAGAGTATCCATTTCCATATTGGCTGTGGGTAGCTTAGGACATACAATTAAACCACGTACAAAAATAATATTAATAACAGTAGGCTTAGCTTTTATAATTCTATTTATCTCAAAGGCACCAGATAGAGGATGCTTATTTTACAAGCTGTAATATAATTGCTCTCACTCACTCCATCTCTTTTGTTCATGAAGATTTTGTAAATATTCAACATTCCTAAACCAATCAATCTGCCTTTGCTTCTGCTGTCTCTATTTGAAGGTTTATGAAGATTGTATTTGTCAAGGAGAGAGATTTAACATATTAGGGCCGTGCACACCTAAAAAGTCATTCAAGTATTTTTGTGTCTCTGCAAACACAGCACCTTTCAATTGTTTATTAAAGCAGCTGCTCTTGTTCTTAGATTTCTGTGTGAGCTCTCTTAAGAGCCCTATTAACTTGAATGAACTGACTGCTTTTATCAGGCTCATACAGAAAAATGAAAAGAAAAGGACTGTTTTAATAAATTTGAGAGAGTTGCTGTCTTTTGGATGATTGGAAGCACTTCTTCCAAATCATTTTTATAGGAGCATATCTATAATTAATATTTTATGTTATGATAGTTTCTAAATTCTAATGGTCTATCACCTAATAATTTAAATTTTTGTGTGAGTTTCTCTATAATATTTCTGTTGCTGCACATTCTTTCACTTAATGTGTCATTCCTTCCCCTGCCTTTTTTTTTAAAACAGAGTTTCTTTGAAGGACAGTCTGCACCATGGGACTCAGCTAAAAAAGATGAGAACCGCATGAAGAATAGATATGGGAATATCATTGCATGTAAGTGTTGACAGTATAATTGTACTACAGTACAAACTCCTTTTAGTAACTGACAGCACTGCCCATTGATATGTAGCACTATGTATATGGAGTAAAAATGGAGCTCTACTTATTATAATTAATGAATGAATGCTTAAGAATTCAAAAAACAGCAAAATAAAGGAATTAACAAATCTTTGTGGCTAGAATACTGATATCAACTGTGGCACTCAGTGAGTAGCATTGTCTGTCTATCCTGCCTCTGAAAGGATGTGTGGATAAAATAGGAAGATAAAACAACATTTTCTATATGAAGTATATGATGGCTACTTCTGTTGCATCATATAATATCTTTATATTTGTACAGATATTGTGGGTTATCTGCCAATAACATGGAAATGATCTGTTTACTGTAGTACACATAGAAACATGCCCCTCACCAGTATACTGTAGGCATGTTATTGTAGGCATCCCTTATCCCATTTTTCCATAAATACACTAAACAACTAAGGGAACTTCTTGTCTAAGTCCCTGAACAGTGTGAACATTTTTCTAAATCAGCACCATAATGCTTCTTTCATTCAGCATTTTTTACAACTTCCAGTTGAACTGCACTTCCTAAATTTTGCTCGTTGTCATAGCCTGTATTCCAGCGGTCCCTAACCTTTCCAGCTTGGCGGCCTGGGGGGAGGCATGTGAGTGGCAGGTGCATATGCATGCACACAGCTCCATTTGGAACACAAGTGGAGGGTGTTTGCACTCGCACATAAAGCTTCACTTGTGCAAGTGGCAGGCACTTGTTCTCTCATGCGAAGCTCCACTCGTGTGACCGGAGGATGCTTGAGCTGGATCTTTGAGCGTGAGCACAGGAGCCCTTCATTTGCGCAAGTGAAGCTTCCAATAATCCAGACCTGTAAATACTCTCTCCAGCACTCTTTCACTTCAGTTTCATCTCAGATCATTTCATTATTTTTATTTCTAATTCCATTCACTATGCTTGAGAATCCATCAACATTGTTTTGCATTTTCTCCACCTCTTTTAACCATTTCTTGGCTTCTTTGGACTCCTTTTATAGAACCACAATATCTGTTTTCTCTACACCCATTGTACAGTATCTTTCTCTCTTCATTTCTTGCAACAACCATTCTCTTATACTTTCAGTCTCTTTCAATTTGTCCACAAAACAAAATATATCATACTTCACATTAATGTAACTCACATACTTCTGTGAGTTTGTAACATAACTTTTCATTGTATTTCAAGCTGCTTCCATATTTCCTTATAACTACTGTCTGTTCACTCTGTTGGGAAGCTAATATCTCTTCTAATACTTTTTAAAATTGGATTCATGCTTTTTCTTCTTGCAGTCATTCCACTTTCGCTGCTTGTTTGTTTGGGGTTTTTTTTCAACTTCTTTTCTTTTTTCCCAAGGTCTTTGGTAATACCAAAAATGGTTTATCCCACATTCAGAACCTGTCATCCCTTTTATATCCTTCACTAACTCACCAACACATTTTCATCTAAACAATCAAAAACTGCTTTTAGATTTATGTTCACTCCCATACCATGTGTAAAATACAACTGAAAGGGAATTTGATATGAGTTGATAGCATTATGAATTATATGTACAGGTTTAGTAAACAAAAATGAAATGTCATAATATTAAATCAATGAACTAACAGGAAATAAGCATGTTTTTCTTTGGCAATATATCATTAATTATGCTGCAGGATTGTAAGATTGCTTAATCAAATAAAAATCAAATAAAATCACTATATTAATATACTTTAAATTAATTACATAAATCAAGGACTTTTTATTTCTTATAAATTGAAGAAACTAACAGTTTGTAATTAGTAGGGTGACTATTTAAAGAAAAGGTTGTATCAATTTTAATATTACAATTACATTGGTTTTTTTTTAAATTCTAATTTTGTAGTCATCTTGACTGATTAGAAAGATAGGATATAAATCAAATAAAACATTCAAATAATGTTGTCTGGTTTTAGAAAGATTTCTTAAAGATAACTTAGAACTTTCAACCATATCTAGATATTAAAATGAAATGAATACCTTGTCCTGATATTTGTTGGCAAATATCAGTTACAGTGTGGCTTCTCAAATATTTAAAATTCATATTTTACCATATTAATTGATCTAAGTATATTCAGACTCAACTGATAAACTGTTGAAAATAAAAATTTGAAGATAAAAAGAAGTGTAATTTTCAGAATATTAATCTCAAATGTTCATAGGGAAGCAGTACTTGATAAATTTTAATGCCTTTTGTAACAGGGCTTTCTTTTCATATTAAGTTATCACCCGATCTCATCTCTAGCCAGTCTATGTATGTGTGTGTATGTGTGTATTTCTGTATATCAGGGAACTAGTATGTACATTATATATATACATTTAGACACAAAGACAATATGAGATCGCAAATAAATTTAATCAGGTGTTATTAATTCCTGGGCTTGCCTTTTTTGGAATGTGAATTTATAAAGTCTGTCTGTCAATCTATCTATTTATCATCTAACTAACTAACTAACTAACTAACTATGAAGCAACACACAAATGCTACAAAATGGAAGCTGGAAAGCATACTTTGAAAGATAGAACAACTGGCAATTGCCTGAATTTTTGTCTATATTTGTCATTCATTTCTATATACATTACAATTTAGGTCTATCTTTTTCAATGCAATTTTTCCTTTTAAAAATTTCCAAAGAAAAGAAGATTTAAAGAATGAAAAAATAGGATACTGTCTGCATCTTTTATACTTTAAATGAAGAGCATGACTAACACATCATTTCAGGAACACAACAGCCATGTCCCTAGCAATATCATTTATTATTCTCTGCTTCCTATTTTGTTACACATCCCATCTTTTTTTCTAATAAAACAATATTTGTGTGGTACATGCAAGTGGAGTACTAATTCAAGAAACTCTCAAAACATCTTGGCGATGAAAGAAATGCTGTGATCCACAAAGATGGGGAAATAAAAAATAGTAAGAATTAGGAAATGATGAGCTTTTAACATTCTCTGAAGGACAGGTCAACCTAAAATTACAATTAATTTAGCAGTTCAATCTAAGATCTGTTATAAAATAATATTTTAGTATGTCCATACATAAGGTTGGATACTTTTTTCTCTTTGCATAGTCTGCATTTGATGGAAATATCAACTCAAAAAGAAAGGGAAATATAGCTTAATTTGTGTTCATATAAAAGCAAAACCAGCCTTTTGAAACTAATGATAGTATTAGGGATCAAAATATATCTTTACAAGTAAGTTGGTATTCCTTCCAATACAAATATAACTAATCAGTGTTACTTTATGACTACTGAGCAGAATACAAATTATTTAATTTATTTTTGTGGGTTTTTCAGATGATCATTCTCGAGTGAGACTGCAGCCTGTTGAAGGGGAATTAAACTCAGACTATATCAATGGAAATTATATTGATGTAAGTATAGTATTATAACAAACATAACAGTTTGTTCAAATATTGTTTGTTTAATGCCTTTTTAAAACTAGATAAAACATATAGAACTACCAAAGATTTTCTTATATGAAAATTAAATAGTTCATTTCCTAAAACTGTTGCATTATGGAATAAAAAATTCCCAATAATTATATCTGGCTATTTTTTCTCCTAAGTTTTATATGTCCCTGCCTCCACTCAAAACATTAATTATAGTTTTTCATCAAAGCTTGTAATATAGTAATTCCCATTTTAAAAAGAAGCTGTTTGCAAGATTAACGTGATTAAACTCCATAATTTTTAATGTAGTGGCTTGCAATCTTTCTTCATCTACTTTTAAGCAATCTTCAGAATGGGATCTGCATCTGTTAACTAGAACTTCTGATGCAAGCAGGACATCTCATTAAATATTTATATTGATTAATTATTTAAGATTGCTTCTTTGTTCATCCTGCATCATGTTAACTTAATGTTTTACATTAGAATAAATTCTTCAAGAGACAGTAGGTGGAGGACTCAATGAATCAAAAATAGGAGTAAATATTAAGAAACAATGCCATTTTAAGTCTCAGCCTACAAAGTGATTCAAATATTTTTTTGCGTATAATGTATTTTTCAAAAATGTAATAATCTGAATTTATATGTTACCTTGACTTTTTATACCTTAGAGACTCCTTGTTACCATTTTTCTAAAATTGACACTTTCATGCTACCTTAACATATGCACGAGTATAATATATACAGGGTGTACCACAATCGCACCACAAAGATCTATGAACTTTAAGCATTAAGTACAGTAAGATTTTATCTGAAAAAATTAATTAATAAAACATTGTGAATGGCCTATGGGGCTTGATTTTTGGTACATTCTATATATTTCTGAATATGGATGTTTATACTAGAAGGGCTCATTTCACTTTTAATTAAACAGTCTCAGCATTATCATTTATGTTGAATACATACTTTAAGAAATTGCTACAACTTCACTCATAGAAGATTAATTCATCAGTTGGCACCATTGCTTATCATTCACCATTGCATTTGTACCTGAGTATTGTTACTCATCTGCAAGACTTTTGAAAACAAGATTTCCCTTTTCAAGAAACCTTATAGAAATATCAGCTGTCCATAGTATTGTGGTTAAGTGGCAAAGAGACTTGGTTGCTTCCTAGTGATTGAGCAGAAATTGGCTGAGACACCTCTGTTTGGTTATTGGTCATGAAGTACCTGCTGTACATTGATTGACTGTGCAAGCACTACAGGCTCACAGAAAAGGGTTATGGTTAGCTATGATAGTCAACAAACTCCATTTGATTTCAAGTGGGAAATTAGACAAGTCAGGTAATGGAAAAACTGGACATCTGGAAGTATCCTAATCATACTTAGAAGATATCCGCTGAAATCATGACTAATTAAAGTCCATTTATTTAAATGTCTATATTCTCAAATGTAATTGAGCCTGGATCCAGTTTTGAACTCATTTGTTTGAAACTAAATTGTAATTCAATTATTAATTCAATAATTTATTTACCAAGATAAGATGTAGTGCTTCAGCTAAATCATAATACATTGCTTAATGTTTCTTAACTGTTTTCTTCTTGCTGTATAACACTAAAGCTAATAATAAGACAATTAATACAGTTTGGAGTCTCTCTAGTAAATTATTAATGGTAAGCCACTTTAAATCTTTGTATAAATATTTCTACATTTCTTCTGTTTGTCATAGGAATAAAAATCCCATAATTTGCTTAGCAAAATAATTAAAGGAACATTTAAAAAGTTTTTCAGATGCAATTGTATGTATCTTTTGTCATTTCTCTCATGTTACATTATGAATACTATCATTAAATCCTTGCTGATTTGGTTGGATCCATACATATTATATTTCATTATTGTTATTATTATTATTATTATCATAATCATAATCATCATCATCATCATGTTATTATTATCTTTTATTCATTAAAAATGAAACTCAGTCAACTGGACATTTAAAAATGTGTCACAAATACCATTGACTGGTGCTAATAGTTGATACAGATTGCTGCCAGCATCCTAAGTATCAATAAAGTATTATTATTATTATTATTATTATTATTATTGCATCCTGTATTTGTCATTTATATTTTAAAGCAGTTTTAAAACTAATGTGGATGTTATGATTACGTGGATGTATGTTCAAAGTTTGGGAAAGCTGCGGTAGTAAAATAATAATTTTTAAAATACAAAATACGTCTTCTAGACCCAAATAAATGTCAATTATTTGGTGTTATCAAAAATATAAATTATTAAAATTGTCTGCTCACACAACATATATTAATAATATTTATGACTTTTAGGAAAAAATATAAATTGTTTTATCCTTTTTCCCAACTTGATTTGAACAATCAATCCAAGTGCATGCATTCAGTAAAAGGATTTTTCCACTTGTGAATTAGGACAATTTGAAAACATTTCATAAGGATTGAATTGCAAAAGATTGTGAACATCTAGTATTAACTTTAGTCATATAATTAGTAGGATACTGCTGTGAATAACATTTCAGTCAGTAATTCTAATTTACAGATTCATTGTGTGCAAGGCAATAAAAATGACCTTTAGGTAGACCAGATTTTTAATGATATATTCATTTGCATATATATGCATTTATAATTATTTAAATACATAAATTATAAAACTATATGTAGATATATCTGAAGCATGTATTTTGTGCTTCAAAAACATTTAATGTATTCAAAAAATGGAATGCAAAGGGGAGTTTATATTTAATGATGCAACAATTAATTGTCTTGTTAGTACAGTGCATATAGACAATTTATATTGCGATTGTGAAGATTGCACCAATACGATAGATCATTATATCATTTACATGTTTCTAAACTGCAATGGTAGCTGCTAAAATATTACTTTTCACAGTTCCACTGACAACTATTAATTTCAATATTATTTTTCACATTAAGGTCATGTTTCATTTATTTACTATTTCAGTTATTTATTTACTACTAAATTTAAAATAGTGCTTACTACTAAGAACTCTAGAGGTTTATAGTAAAATAATTTCTATATGATAATGTTTACATTTCTCATCTTGTATATGTGATAAAGCTAGTCACAAAATATTTGAAATATTTCAGGGCTATCATCGACCAAATCACTATATTGCTACTCAAGGTAAGTTAACCATATATTTATGATTTATTTGATCAAGTTTGTTTTTCTTTTAAAATAATTAACATCCCTGTAAATATTTTACATTCATTTAAATTATAGTAAATCATAATATTTTAAACTTACAGTTCATCAAGTGTCCTAATTTTTAAATATTAGTCCCCCATCTGAAAATGTTTTATTTAAAAAATTACAATGGGGGGTTTAGGCAAACTAATATTACAGTTGATATTTTGAAGTAGAGTCTTTGGTGCTCTCTGAGCTTGGTTGTTTTTCTTGCATATGTTTCTTTACCCAACTAGGTTACATCATCAGTGTTAGAAGGGAGTGGTGTTTGCACTGTTAAACTCCATTCCCTTTTAGCACTGATGAAGTTTTCTAATTGGATAATGAAATGATTGAAAGAAAACAACCAAGCTCAGAGAGCAGCAACAATTCCACAGATCAACCCCATTTGAAGGTATTACATTCCTGGAGAATAAAGAATACAGCATAATAGATCAAACTTGCAGGTGAATAGCCAGGAGAGAGAGAGAGAGATCTTGAATTTACCAGAATAGTCTCTGTTCTTCTATTAAGTAATAAAAAAAGAGATCTAGTTCTTTGTAAAGAGCACATAGCATTATTTCTACTTTCTGTTACACTGTGCTACTCAAAATGATAATTGTGCTTCAGGAATTAGTTGAGATACAGCTGTCTCAGAAGCATTCTGTATTCAAACATACAAACCATTAAACTGATTGATTGATTACCTGATTTCACCATTGTTCAGTCTTGTAGCCCATTACATTCCTTATCATTTTTCTCTTATTTACATGGGGGGTATTTTTAAAGATGACAAAAGTACTTAACAAACAGCAGAATTTCAGGAATTTGCAAAATTAAATATCCACAAGAGGCTTGTTTACATATGTGAAAACACTTTATAAATTCATTTAAATTCAAGTCTTTGTTATTGAAAACAACCGTTAACATCTGTAGAGATTCCTTTATTCCCTTGAAAAGATCTGATTTACAATTTTATTAAATTAATGCTGTCTTATTCTTTAATGTTTATGTACTAAAGACAACTGGTTCCAGAAAAATAGTGTTGCCATCTCCTCCCACAGAAAATGAATAAAAGATGGGTTATTTTTCCAAAACAATTGTATTTTTTTGTAAGCTAGTGTTGCCACTAACAGACAGCTGCATCATTCTGTCTACTAACCATTTATTTCATTTGCAGGTATTAATAATCAGTTTTATCTCAACTAAAAAGAAAAAAAATCTGTGATTCTTAAACAAAATTGGGACAAGTTTAAACAAAGCTCTTTAATTTAATACAGATCAATCACCCCACAAAGATAAAGGCTTACAATGGGGACATAAGCATATTTAATGTTGATCAGTTTAGTAAAACATGTATTAAAGTTGAGTGGCTTAATTAACCCTCAAAATTTAGTAATAGAGCATGACCTTCAGTCATCTTTTCTCTTACAAGTAAATTTGTATTTAGACATTAGAAAGAGTTGTACATCATTCATAGAAACATTCATGAAACATTAATTTTGCAGAAATGTTAACATCCTTAGATAAAAATCAAAAATTTATCTAGAAAATTGTGGCCCTCTTGAAATCATACAGTTGAAATTCAATGGAAATGAGGGAAAAAAACTGTCCCTGTGTCTAGTTGTTTTGGCATGCAATGCCCTATAGTAAAATTCTATATTCATATTTCTAAGATTCTAAGAGTCAAAACCAATGCTATTATTTTAATCATTGGGTGACTTCATTTAATTTATGTGATCAACCTAATATGATGCTTAATTTTGTTTTGTTCTATCTGTATATAATCTGGAGGCCTATCTATCGTTTAACAAGGAGTGCATTTTTACTTAGCTAAGGACCTTTACTTGGCCAATAAAAAATGTTAAATTTGATTTTGTTTTATTTATATTTGAATTAATTTTATAATTACATGATCACTCGTCAGTCAGGTTTTTAACAATTCCTCATTTGTGTTATGTTAAAATTATATTTTGATCAGACTTTTTTTTTTTTGAGGTCTCTGAAAATAGCATCTCAGATGTTAGGGTGGTAGCACCTCTGGATCATCAGTTTCTGTACCTCTGCCCAAATGTCTTAGATTGCAGATCAGTTACTCAAGTTGTAAAAGAAAGTCATTCTAAATACATGCACTCTCTTTTACTCATTGGATATTTTTTATATAATGAGAAAAAACAGGACTATTATTAAGCATATAATAGCATTATAATTTGACTTCAATAATGACATAAAATAATTTATTTATTTAAACAAAAGTATGATGAAATGTTTATCCATTATGATATAATTTTAACCATGAGATCCGCTAGCCCATACTTTAGCTCTGTTTTTCAACCATGCATTATTTTCATAAGTAATAAAACATAATCATTTTAAGGACTTCTTAAATTATAACCGTTTTTACCTTTGCCCAGTTCTTTATTCATCCTCATTAGAAGCTAACCATAAATATCCTAAGGTTGCATTAAGCTATAACTGCATATTTCATACAAATAATGTTCAAGCTTAATGATACTTAATAAACCACAAAAATAAAACAAGCAGTATCTCCTGTAGCAGGAGCATATCTCACTTTTAGCAGCATAATTTCAGTTTTAAATTCTCTTTAGTGTCCTTCATGCTTATTTCTTCCCATTTTAATTAGTGTCTGAATATGCTGTGAAATCATTGTAGGCCTAATCATTTAGGTCATAAGTCCCACCAATCACTTTATCAAAGAGCTGGGTGTTGTTTAATAGAAAAAAAACCACTTTTTCTTTTTTTTTTCTCTATATAATTTCACTGAAAATTACATTGGACAGATAAAACTAATACAGATTATAATAGTAAAATAATATTTTATAAAAAATTAAAAATTAAAAATATTATGACAAAAAAAGCAAAAAAGGTAGAGAAAGAAAATAAAGTAACTTCCCCCTTCAACCAAGCAAGTACAGATAGTCTTCGACTTACAAGTTCATTTAGTGACCGTTCAATGTTACAACAGCACTGAAAAAAGTGACTTATGATCATTTTTCACTCTTATAATCATTGCAACATACCCCATGGTTACATGATCAAAATTCAGATGCTTAGCAACTGACTCATACTTCTGACAGTTGCAGTGACCTGGATCAAGAGATCACTTTTTGCAACCTCCTGGCAAGCGAAGTCAGTGGGGAAGCCAGATTCACTTAACAACCATGTTAGTAACTTTAACAAGTACAATGATTCACTTAACAATTGTACTGTTCTGCCCCAGCTATGGACCCCAAAGAATGCAGGACACACAAACTCTATACAAAGCTTATTTACTCAAAATAACTTACTCTTTATTATTTCAAAGGCTGTTAATGCATTGTCTTAACAGCCAACCAGAATTCTACGATAAGGTAATCACAGTCTTACTAGAGTTGGCAGGAAGCCCAGACGCAATTTTGCAGACACGAAAGAGAGTGAACGAAAGTTGCTCTCTACAGCTTGTTGCAAGTGGCGTTCTTTCTTAAATAGGCTAAGGGAGTAGCCAATTAGCCCCAAGCCTTACTCTCGAGGAGACCTCCTTCTGAGGAACCACTGCTGCCTTTTGGCAGCTCTGTGTGCCTGTGCATTGAGAAGAGGCTCCTCCTCTTCATCCTCTTCACTTAAAGGAGCTTCCGGAGGTTCTGAAGGCCCTGGCTGAATCCCTGCCTCTGGCACCACATCTTCTCCAGCCTTGTCACTGTCCGACTCGAGCGCCAGCTGCACAGGCTGCTGGCGCAGCACCACACCAGCCTCCTCTTTGTCGGAATCAGCTACAATCCGCGAAGGCTGCTGGCAGGCCACAATATGTGCCAAGAAAATTTGTAAAATGGGGCAAAGGTCACTTAACAAATGTTTCACTTGGCAACTTAGTTAGTTAGTCCAAATAAATTTTGGACTCGATTGTGGTTGTAACTCGAGGACTATCTGTATAAAGAACTTTAACAACATGTCACACCTCTTTAAAATACAACAATTTACTTCATCTCATGCCTCACTTCATTATCTACAAACAAATCTTTAAAAACTCATCATTCATTTTAAAATCAGCTAAAATCAATTAGGAGTTACCAAAAATAACAATCCATATCTGATTTTTTACTTTTAAAATTCCTCAAACCTCATTCAAATCCAGTCTGTAAAAAAATCAAATAAAAGTTACAGAAGTAACAATATAATTATTTTAAACTTAATCAGATGAATTTAAAATGCACAAATGACCATCTTCCATTAAAACTCTTTTATCTATAAAATATCATCATCTAGTCCTAGTCAGGAAAAAAAATGGTTAAAGATTGCCAGAATTAGCAACTTATCTATCTCAGACTAGGCCAAATAAACCAATTTTATATTTTTCCCTTTGCTACCAACAATCTTGGTCTTTAGTCCTTCAAATAATGTCCAAACATGTGACAGCCACAATGTCCCTGCTTCTACAGTGACAGCCTCAGTTTGCCACATCCTCATTGAAAATCCCCAAAAGGCCATTTTTTCTGAAAATGAAATGTATATTATTACATTTATTATTTATAGTAAGTATTAAAGAAATAATTAATACTTTAGTTATTTACAAGAGCTGTGTGGCACAGTGGTTAGAATGCAGTATTGCAGGTTAATTCTGCTGACTGCCAGCAGTTCAATTCTCACCGGCTCAAGGTTGACTCAGGCTTCCATCTTTCTGAGGTTGGTAAAATGAGGACCCAGATTGTTGGAGGCAATATGCTGACTCTGTAAACCACTTAGACTGCTATACAGCACTAAGAAGCAGTATATAAGTCTAAGTGCTACACTATAGCAAACTGAATATTGTAGTATACTACTGACCAAAAACATTGTTTTAGGGCAGGGGTCAGCAAACTTAAACACTCAAAGAGACACTTGGACCCGTTTCCCAAAGGAAAAAAACACATCAGAGCCACAAAACCTGGGTGGGCATGGCCAGCTCGATGTCACTCACTCACCCAGTCACATGACCCCCCCAGCCACGCCTACCCAGCCACAAAACCGTTCTGTCTCTCTCCCCCTCTTCCTGTCTCCCTCTCTCTCCCCCCATGTCTCTCTCCCTCTGTATCTCTCTCTCTCATCCCTCTCTATGTATCACTCTGTATGTGTTTCTATGTCTCTCTCTCTCTCCCCCCCATCTCTCTCTCTCTGTGTCTCTCCCCCTCCCTTCGGGTGACCGTCCTCCTCTTTGCAGCTGCTCGATTAGGAGGGTCTTAACAGGATGGGGCTTCTTTCTTGCACTAATACTCTGGCCATCGCCTTGCTGTTTCATCCCCCACCCCCAGCAGCTCTTTGGCTGAGTGCGGAGGGTGCGAACTCCAGCCTGAAGTGGCAGGAAGCAAAGGCTGCCTTACGTGCAAATATGGCATGAAGGTAGGTACAGGGCAGCTTCTTTCCTGCACTCTCCTCCTCCTCCCACTCTCGTGATGCCCTGGCCGGCTGTGGCTGAGCCGGGAGCATGCGCACACATGGGGAGACCCTCCTTAAGCAAGCCGCTGCCCATCCTGCGTGCACCTTTCCTGAGCTTCAGCGCTTCCTTGAGGAGGGTCTCCCTGCGCGTGCGCATGCTCCAGGCTCAGCCACAGCCGGCCAGGGCATCACGAGTGTGGAAGAGCCACACTCAAGGGACCAAAGAGCCACATGTGGCTCGCAAGCTGTGGTTTGCCGACCACTGTTTTAGGGAATGTTTTTATCCCATTATAGAAGCATTTTTTTAATCACGCAAAATACCATTACGACTTACTTACTTACTTACTTACTTACTTACTTATTTATTTAAGGTTTGGGGAGATCATTCTAGCAGTTCCATACTCTAATATGCAAAGGGATTAAATAAGTATAATTAAACTAAGTTTAAATTCAGTCTTCAGGGATACTCTTTTTCACTGTGTAAAATACAAGTTCTTTTAGACATTATCTTTACATTTAAATTATATAACAAACAAGAAAAATATCAAGAATGGATATTTTAAAATTCCAAATGTTGAAATTATGTCCTGTTGAAATAAAGTATATATATTGTTCATAGTAATTAGCCAATCAGAATACTGGGTTAATAATCCACAGTTTTGCATACTAATTGACTCACATGCTGTGGAAACTCTCCATAGAGATCGTGCATTAACAGTTTTAATATTCCATAAGGTTACATTAAGAAGAATCACATTTCTGAACTTTTAATTAAATTACTTAGATGCTGTTATTTTGGTTACTGTGTCATGTATTTTTTGGCCTCAGAAAATGAGATGACATTTTGAGCTCTGTTTCTAATGTATTTTGTTGGCAGATGCAATTCGAAGTTGCAATTCGACACACTAGGATACCATAATACTTTTTTTTACATTGTTAGCCTTTCCAGATAGTAACTATTGAAAAATGTATTTAAATCTTCCTGTTTTAGTATCCTGTCACCATATTTCTACTATCTGTCTATAGATAGCTCTTCTGTATTTCTGCATTTCTCTCCATCCTTCATTCCTGTGATCTCATGTCCAAGTTCTTTGATTATTTTTCAGATTCTTTTCTCAGATATCTATCTTGCCAAGATATGTATCTATCTTCCACTATCATTTTATATATCTAGGAGAATCAAGCTGATGTAGAGAAGAGGGGGAAGGAAAGGAGAAAAAGTCTTTTGTGGTACCAAGCATCCAGTCCATATAACTTTTACAGAGACTATGAAAGCATAAAGATAAAATTCAATTAAGACTTGGACCTACTTTATTGTGCACTCTGCAAGAATTTGCTAAGAAAAATACGCTATTTTCTGGAAGGATCAAAGTAAAGAGAACAGTTGCTTTAATTAGTTAAGAAGAGTTATTTTTGTAAAATATTAAATATTCTATTGAGAAAAAATATCACAGAAAATGTAGTGATCAAACAACAAAGCATTGCCTTTTTACAAGGGCAAATCAGTGGTCATTCTTCAGTGTCATGCAAAACTGACAACCAGCAGAGGAAGCGGAAGAATAAAAATTTAGTTTTAAGCCATTTTTAAATATTTTTAGTTCTATGGAGACTTGCTGCATTCATTCAGCATATTAGGTATTTGCTGGACGTTTTTGAGATTGTCCTGCTGTCCTTTCCTCATTCTATTATATCAATCTTAAGAGGTACAAAGAAAATACTAAAGAAATATATAGCAGTGAAACACTGAGGCAGTGAATGATACTAGGAGGTAGTGATGACCTTTCATAATAAAGGGTATGCCATCTCTGCTAATATTATCCAATTTTGTTAAAACAAATGAGCAGCTAAGGATTTTTATTTTTCCCGTTACACACCATACTTGAATCTTTGTTAGCAGAATTTTGAATGTAATCAGTGTGATCAAATCCGTTTGGCCTTGAACTTGTTTCATAAGCTCAAATCAAATCATGCATCTTTGAATTCAGATCCCCAATTTGAATCAAATCACAGCTGATTTGCCTAGGCCTACTAAATATTATGTTGAAAGAGGTATTAAATACAACTAACAATCCTAGAGAGGTGTGCAATTCTAACAAAGTCTTAAACTTTTACTTCCTTTTCAGAGTAGCAAAAAAAAAAAAACCAAAAAAACACCAGTCATGATTATCATTTTTTTTTTTATTTTTTTTTTGCTGAAGAGTCTTTATAATAAGCATTATACTTCATTGTTAGAAGGTTTGCCACTGGATTCATAGCATGAAAATAATGCTCTGTCCACATAACATATCTAAGAATAAGGTTAAGCATAACTGATACTAAGCCTTGCTGTTTACTTTAGTGACATTCTGACAGACTCCTCAGTCTTTTCTATGTAATTAGTCAAGGCTGCACTGATGCAAGACTTGGTGGACTATACTCTAAACTTGGCTTCTACAGTGTTTCTAATGTCTCTTTCCTTCCATCCTAAGTCTCTGGAATAAAATTGTTCGGCTTTTGATAACAATAAATCCTATGTCCCTACCTGCCCTTTAATGCTTTTCAATTCTGTGTCAAGACAAGTGACAGAGTCATAATTTATTCAGATGTCAGAAAATAATTTGAAAAATGTCAAGTAGAAAAGAAAAATAGGATAGAAGAGAATTACTTTCAACGACCGACAGCTAGCTTTCTTTTTTTCCATGAATATTCTGAGTACAAAATAATTTTGCTGGATTTCCAGTAGAATTTAGAATAAATAGATTAAAAGTCCTTCATTAAAATCTCCTTCCTTAGATAATTTTAATTACTATTGTCTGGTTTAGGAAATCTGAGTGAAGAGGCAATGCAAATGACATTTTAAAGAAGACAATTCCCCTCATCATTCATTCCTATCAGATCATGATCTAAACCTTCAAATTGGCATGGCTGAAAAATATGATTTAAGAAAGGAAAAAGGATGATGGATTATCATGGAAGGAAACTTTGATCCAGTTCCTTCCAAAGCTATTGGGATTCCTAGTCTTGCAAAATTATATTTCATCCTTTATATCTTTCCCCACCCTCCCATGCTAATTGTTAGGATCTATTTTGTAGCATGATCTATGACATATATTTCCCCAAAACATAAATCTATACAGAAAAGACTGTTTGCTAAAGATTAATGACACAATTTAGTGCCCAGTCATGCAGGCTTAATTTCCACTAATTTAAATAGGACTTACCATAAATGATATGCAAAGAAATTTGCATATCTTTGCCAAGCATAGGAATTATTATAAAATATACAGGAAGTACATTTTTAAAAATGCTTAGGTGACAGATGCCAAGTGCAGTACCATAAACCATGATGCGTCATTCAGAAGCATTACTACAGGAATAGAATAGAACAGAACAGAAGAGAAGAGTTGGAATGGACCTTGGAGGTCTTCTAGTCCAACCTCCTGCCTAGGCAGGAAACCCTACACCACTTCAGACAAATTGTTATCCAAAGTAATGACTTTACTTTGTTTCTGATATTTGAGAGTTTATTAGCTTACTGGATACAGCATTGGGCTCAGCTGCATAATTAAGGAAAAGACCATACAGTTCTTTTTCCCTTGCTAAACTGTCCTTGGCTATATGTAGTCTGGTTAATATATGAAATTGGAACCCAATGCCTATGATGATATCTTGAGCAATGGTGGTTCCCCATGATTTTTCTTGAATTGTTTCACCGTAGTGCTCTTATAGATCATATAGATAGTCCTCAACTTAAGAGCACAATTGAGTCCAGAATTTCTGTTTTAGGTTGGTGTGATAGTAAAGTGAATCATCACATAACCAACCCAATTTTACAACCATTTTTTACCACAATCATTAAGTTAATCCAACAGTCATTAAGCAAATCTAGTTGACTTTGCTGTTCAAAAGCCAATTGTCAAACCACTATTGTGATTTGCAGTGAGGGATTGCAGTGAGGGAGGTGCATGGTTCAAAAATGAGGTAGATTGGATTGGATTAGATTAGATTAGATTAGATTAGATTAAGATATGGGGTGTTGTAATTTTTGTAAATGTGAGCGAGTTGCCAAGTTCCCATATTGTGATTATGTAGCTGCGAGAATGGTACAATGATTGTAACTTTGAGGACACATGGTAAGGCATTTTTTCCAAGGCCAACATAACTTTGAATCTATGTTAAATAAACAATCATAAATTAAAGACTAGTTGGTTGAATCTTACTTCTTCAAATACCTTTGCCTTGCTTAAAACAAAGGAAGTATATTTTCTCCACAGTGATCTGGAAATAGCCTAGCTTATATGAGCCATTTCTAATCAGTCCCACATGATGGAAAATCTATTATATCTGACCAATGTTTTTATACTGAATTTTTTGTTCCTAAATCAACTGGTCGTCATCTTATCTGTTCATTTATGTGGCTTCTGCATCCTATCATCTACTACTACAAAACAGAACAGGAGTAAGACTTCTAAATTTCCTAGCCACTGCTGTGTACTGATGCTAGATTCAATATTGCAGCAATACTATATTCAAGAAAGGAGCCATCAAAGCAGCAGCAATATGCTGGCAGGGAATTGAAAATGCATTGGCTTGGCTATGAGGTATTTGGACTGAAAGACTGATAAATGGAAATAAGGATTTCAAGTGGTTTGCTAGCTCGATTAAAATTTTGGTTGAAGAATAGGAACCAGATTTTTTTGAGTTCTATTCTGAGCCAAGCAATCCCAAAGCTAACAAACACATCCATTTATACATATATAGGTCTCTTTGATTCCTGAACAGGTATCATTTGAACAGTCATAACTAGAAATGATTAGATAACAGTGATGCTTTCTTCAGAATAATTAAGAAATTTTCAGACATAGATATGAGATTTTTTCCCCCTTCCATTCAATCAGGTCCAATTCTCTGTGATTGCCTGAACAAGTCCTGCAGTTTTCTTGGTAAGGTAAAGACGTGGTTTGCCATTACCTCTTTCTTAGGGCTGAGAGAAAATGACTGGTCCAAGGTCAGCCAGCTGGCTTTCTGTCTAAGGCCACTCTACAACTCACAAATTTATGGTTTCTAGCCCAGTTCTTCAAACAGTACACCAAACTGGTTCTCAAATATGAGTAGATAACTTTGTTCAATAAGAAATTGAGCATATTGGTTTGGCTGGGGAAGTGTGCCTGAAAACTATTTTTGCAGTAGCAAATTCATATCCTTAAGAATGGACAGCTTTTTCAAAAAATAATAATTCCTTATAAGAAAACATACCTGCCCTGACTGCTCCCAACTATTGATACTGATTTTGTGAAGAATAGTTATCTAATTCTAATAGATTTGCTCCTTTTGCAGAAGACCCAGAGACCAAAAACGGGCAGGAGGTTCCAGAAAAATCTTGAACCTTGCAACCTTACATTTTCTTTGGATTTTCAAATGTCAATGAATTTAACAAATTACTTTAATGAATTATTGTTAACTGGCCATGTAGGTGGATTTGGTAAATAAAAGTTTAATAGTATTTTTTTAAAAATGTTCTTGCTCTTGAGACAAGTGGGCATCTTCAGATGTAATTAAGCAATGTAGGTTATTTACATCCCTGTTTCCCAAAAACATTTTATTTCAAAGCGGATTACAGTTGCAACTTCTCACCAGATGTACATGGTTATGATTTTAAAATGTAAAAAATGATAATGTTGTTTTTTTATAAATAATTCAAGCTGGCAAAAATACTTAATATTCCTTCCTCTTCCTATTTTCTCCACAACAGCAGTCCAATTAATTGGGTTGGGCTGAAAGAGAGTGATTGTCTCTAAGTCACCCAGCTGGCTTTCACGCCTAAAGTGGGACTACAACTCACGATCTCCTAGTTTCTAGCCTGATGCTTTAATTCTCATGGATAATTTATCAACTATGTAGTATTGTGAGGAAGATTGTAATGACTATAGATAGTAGGATTTTAATAAATGGCAATGATATATACTATTTTCTCTAAGCAGGGTTACCTGAAAGAGAAAAAAATACAGGAACAAAGGTGGCAGACTACATTTGCCCTAAAGAGTCAAGTTCACATTTCAAGTACCAAGTTCATCAAGATCATAATTTGATTCTAAAATTGTAAATGTAAACTGGATTGATTGATTGATTATGAACTAGATTTATACACTGCTCCAATCATAACCAACTCTAAGCAGTTGACATATCTTAACGCAGCAATAGGATTTAAAATCTTATGTTTCAAAAAAGAGCAATACACATACAAACACTCTCCTTAGAGAAGGGATCAAATTCAAATATATCCAATTCCAAAATCTTGTTGAAAAAGGGAAGTCTTAATTGCCTTTGAAAACTCAAAAAAAAAAAAAAAAAGAGTAGAAGTAGAGCTGATCTTACCTCAGGGGAATGTCATTCCAGGAAAGGGAAATGGCATCGAGATCCCTACATATCCTACTCTGAAGGGGTAGAGATCTGGAAGGATTGTTTTCCTCCCAGATCTTCACTGATAGGCAGATGCTAGTGAGAATAGGAAGTAATAGGAAATAGTGGGAATAGGAATAAGGGATGGGCATAAGAGCACCAATGTGCCTACCATTCCTGTCCTAATGTTCCCTTTATTTGTATTCATTTTATGTATTCAATTCATGCTTATACTTATATATATTATCTAATACGTATTGACAAAAATAAATAGATAGATAAATAAATAAATAAAAATAGGAAGTCTCAAAGTCACCCAAATCCTGAACCTTGTATGTATTTTAAAGATGGCAGCTTGCAGCCTGAATTACACCTTGAAGCAAACTGCTAACCAATGCAGCTCTTGAAATGATAATGTTATGTGAACAAGCCAACTCATGCCCATAACTGCCCAAACTACTGCATTGTGGAGCAGGTGAAACAGTAGGCTAAAAAAGGCATGGCCAAGGCATGAGTGACAAGGAAAAAAACCTCCTGGCTTGAAAAATGTAGCAACCTTTCCAGAATATTTCATCTATCATACCAGCTGTGCTTTTTGTTGAAAGATGTTCACCTTCATGTAAGTCTGTATTCATAAATTCTGCATTACATTTTCTATGAAGGTACTTAAAATGTCAATAGAAGAGTAACTAGGGTTAAACAGAAGAGTCTTTGGTGCTCTCTAAACTTGTTGTTTTATTACAGACATTTCATTACCTTATCAGTCTTTCTTCGAGCATTAATGATGTTACCTAGTTGGGTAATGAAATGTCTGCAAAAAAACTAACAACCTCAGAGAGCACCAAGTACCCTAGAGTACTTTAATTGTCAGAGGATGCCAGTGACTTAGCAACAATTGATACAACTTTGAAAAGTTATACTGTATTTCATTTGCAGTGAAGCATCTGACCTAATTAAAGATGTTAACTTTTAATAGAAACAGAACTGTAATTTTTCTCCAGGTTTATTTTTCATGAGCATCTGAATATGTCTTCTAATATTAAAGGAGCCAAGTTGGCTACTGTGAAAAAAAATTAGCCAAATATCGTTTCTACTGAGACTAATCTATTTCCATGTCTAGGCTTGCATGTCATACATATTTGGCAACATGTCAGATGTAAAAGGAAACTAGACTTTTCTAGTACATTGATGCAGCGATATTCCAATTTGGCTTTTATCTTCAAAAGAACAGATGATAACCTTTCAATTTAAATATACCATGGATCTCCACAAAGTTTAAATTCAGGAATTCTCACTTGTTTGGACTATGCTTAGTGAAAACAAAACAGAATCAAACAAAGATAAGATCTCTGTTTTATTGTCTAAAAATTTGTTTTCTCAGATTCAAATATAATTACTAATTATTTTGATTATAAAATCAAAAGTGAAAACGTTTCTTACTTTTCACACGCAATAAATAGGTAAAGGAGATAAAGAGCACCCGATCTCTAAACTTGCACAGATTTCAGTCATTTAGGACAAAAACATTAATTTGCATTACATTGAAGTTCTGAATAATCCTGTACACATAAGCAAAGAATATGAATAGACTTCTGACACCTAAACAAACATGAGTATAGGTGCAGAAAAGTGCAAAGAGCAAAATGATTTTTTTAAGTAGAAACTGATTTGTGAAGGCTATTCAGCCATTAAGTTACTGAAATAAATTGTGGCTCCTAACAAATATAATGAAGAAAAAGAATACACAATGAATTTCTTACTAAAGTGACATTGTCTTTAATTCCTGAATAGACTGTTCTGGAATGTGCCTTTTGAAAAAGAAAGACACATCATCACTCTGATATTAGTTCCAAAAGTATTTAATTAATCAGCTTTCTTAAAATAAAATCTATAATCCTAGTAGCGTGTTTTAGAAATAGATCACCAATTAGAAGAGTAGAATGAAAGGACACACTCATAGAATATTTCTCATACAAGAAATCTTTAAAAGGACTTCTAAATATATACTGCAAATAATTAATACGCATGGCCAATTTTACATGTCTGAATTTTAGGACATTGGTGTGTGGAAAAAACAGAATGATCAGCAGAGGGTTTCCTTAGCATATGTATGATACAAAATAATTACTTACACATTCCTTATGGGTAATATCTGTATATTCTCTCTGTGTGTAGAGATTAATTGAAACTTCTATGCATTGACCATATGTGAATTGAACACACCAAAATAACAGGGTACTGCCAGAGGTACTATTTCTCCCCAGCTCACTTCCCTCATTAAGATGAACGGCAAATAAAATTGTCAAGCCTGGCATTTAAGCAATTTTCTCTATAGTTATTAAAATAATAAACTGTCTCCAAAAATCTGTCACTTTCAGAAAGAGCAATTTGGGAATTGGACTAATTAGATTGACAGTGCAAACTCAAGAGAGAAATATTAAAACTGGAAATACAATCAGTTGAAATTTTTTTTGTGTCAAAAACTTATTTCCTCATGTGAGCCTGATGATGTGGATAAATTAGTTAAAATCTTTGGAACCATACCCTTCCAAGTAATTAAAAATCTTCCAGGCTAAGCATACCATATGGTCCTTAGAGATGGTTAATCAGGGACAGTAAGTTCCCACCACATTTAAGGAAGCTGTAGTTAAACATTTGCTTAAAATATAGAATTCTAAATTATGAATAAATACTATCCAGTATGCTGTGCATCTTTCCTGACTAAGATAGTGGAGAAAATTAGCTCTGAACCCCAGGGGATATGAAATGATACTGAATTTTTGGATCTATTCCAATCTGGCTTCTGGTCTGATTTGGGGGCAGAAACAGCCTGGTGTGCTCTCATTACAGAATTAGAATAGAGAACAATTGGCGAAATCAACATTCTTGCTACATCATTTCAGGGTGCTTCCATTCAGGCTAGTTTATTATAACATGCGTTAAGTGGACTGCCTTTAGAGACAGTTAGGATAGAGGCTGCAGGACAAAGCTATTCAATTATTGGCAGAGTTTAGGCAATTAGAAGATATAACAGCAATCTTACATTGGTTGCCAGAGCATTTCTAGGCCCAGTTTAGAATGCTTCTGAGCCCTAAATAATTTGTGATGATGCCATTTGTCTATCCACCATTTGTCTATCCACACCTCTCTGAGGTGTGTTATTTCCAAGGTCAGCCACAAGAATACCCATCCATTCCATTAGGTTAGAATGTAGCAATGATAAGTCAGAAGAGGTTCCAGTCTTTTCCACACAATAATTATGTGACTACATGACTGTTTTTAATTAGATCTTTAAAGGCCAGGATGTTGTCATCTGCCTTTAAATAGCTGGAATCGGTTTATTTTACAAATTTTAATTCATAAAATGCTAACATGTTCTTTAATATATTTCCATTGAAAGAAAGAGCACACCAGCGTGCCAACCGTCCCTGTCCTACTGGTCCCATTTATATGTACTCATTTTATGTGTTTATGTTTTGCTTATTTAAATCCATTTATTTGTACCATTTTTCAGGTGTCCATGTTTACATCTATACTGATACTATTTCCTTGTACTTGTTGACAAATTAAGAAAGAAAGAAAGAAAGAAAGAAAGAAAGAAAGAAAGAAAGAAAGAAAGAAAGAAAGAAATGCTATTAGAAAGTTTTGCCTTGAAAGATGGAATACTTTTTCTTTTATCCTCATAGCCTTGTTAATTAGAGAAAATAACCTCAGTAGTCAACTCTTCATATTAAGAAAAAAGAGTGCATAAAACCAAATGACAACAGAGGCTTATTAAACATGTAGCATCCTAAATCAATCAGCTGCATTTCTCTTCTATTCTCAAAGTTAGTGTAATTGAATTTGCTCTGGATAAGCAGGTTGAGATTATCTGAGTGAACAGAAGTGTCACCCCACATGTTCCCCCAAGGCAGGTGTCAGCAACCCATGGCTCTGGAACCACATGTGGCTCTGTTGCAGCTCCCTGTCGCTCAAAATATGTCTCACAACCGCCAATGTGCGACACCCACAGACATGCAGTTTATTGAGCTTTTCAACCCCCGGCAGACCAACCATGGATAATTCCAAGAAAAGAAAAGTTTCAGAATAAAACAATGTTTAATTCAGCTACGTATGCTAGTTTTGTGGCTGCTCAGGAAAAAGGCACGGGAAGGGTTTTGTGGCTCCCGGTGTTTTCTTTGTGAAACAGGTCCAAATGGCTCTGTAAGTGTTTAAGGTTGCCGACCCTTGCCCCAAGGTGACTAACTAGAGCCATTCACATATAGCCCTCTATTCTACATGCAAATCTTTATTCACACACATGTGCATTGATTTTTAGGCAGAAGATACACATGGAGAGACCATATGCAGCAGGCTCTTTCCCTCGTCCAAAGCACACCTCTTTAAAAGCCTTCACTAGGACCAAATGAGGCTTTAAAAATGTGATTGCAGAATCAATGAGATGGCTTTTCAATGGGGAGTTATAATGTTTAGAGAAGGGATGATTAGCTGATTCTTCGAGCAACAGCTCTCAAAAATATCCCTCCATGTGCCAATTAGACTCCATTGGCACCAAAGAGGGCTTTTGAAGATTTGATTGCAGTACAGGAAAGGAAAAAGCTCTTATGTCTAATTTCTTGCTGATTAGTGAAAAAAGCTTTTTGCTATCTTGGAAGGACAGACAGGGTTTTGAGAAAGAAGTTGGTGGTCCGCATGGAAAACTGGAGGTTTCCAATGCCTGCAAAAAGCTACTTGATCAGTTTTAGTTTTTTTTAAAAAAAAAATATGTTTCTAATATTATGAAAGTATAGTGTTCCACTTTTCAGGTATGCTGAAAATGATCTTTGGATTTATTTGTTGCAGGACCAATGCA
The DNA here is from genome assembly GCA_022577455.1 of Arizona elegans. Lineage (NCBI taxonomy): Eukaryota > Metazoa > Chordata > Lepidosauria > Squamata > Colubridae > Arizona > Arizona elegans. The sequence continues at coordinate 42,790,121 of JAKOOJ010000002.1, forward strand.
AGAGACTATATATGATTTCTGGAGAATGGTCTGGCATGAAAACACAGCAAGTATAGTCATGGTGACAAATCTGGTGGAAGTTGGAAGGGTAAGAGTATTTTAGAAACTATATGTGTGTTATCTATATATTCTATTTGCAAACAACAATAAGGAACATGATCACCACAAAGAGGTTTATTTAATTTTGTAGTCTGTTTTAAAAAGTCTTCCCAATGATTACATAATTAATTTACTTTGAAAGTATAGAAACTCTGTTCTTCCAAATATTGTTGAATGACTATTCCCCAAGTTAACTACCATTGGTCATGAAAGTGGGGCAAATTTGCTGTGTAGCAAAATCTCAGGGATCCAAGTTCCATATCTATGACTAACCTACTGTCATGCAAGGCAAAAAAGAAGAAGAAGCATAACCCTAAGGAGGAAGAACACACACTTTTTTTGAGACAACAGTTGTTAGGTTTCAACTTGCAGAAGAAGAGGAGTAGAGAAGAATGGAAAACAAGAATTTAATAGTGGAAATCCTTGCGGAGTTGCTCTTAGATCTTTCAGTCGCTGCTATCTTCAGGAACAGAGGATAAATATATCCAATTGGTTCGAGTTAACATAAAATAATTGTCAGGGAGATGTCTATGGAGATTCTCAGTCATCCAGGTCATGGTTGTCCCAAAGGTACTTTTTCAAGAGGCAACTGGCCTTTCTTGTTTATCTTTTAAGATGTTTTGCTTCTCATCTAAGAAGTTTCTTCAGCTCTGACTGGATATGGGGAATAAAGGATTTATATTCCTTGCAGTTTTTGCAAGTTTTGCAAAATATTTGCAGTTTTTTTATAGAATCGTTGAGGCCACTTTGACTGACACTCTCTCTGTCTCTGTCTCTGTGTCCCCCGCCCCCCCCTCTCTCTCTCTATATATATATATATAGGTAGACACCTGGTCTATCCCAACATGTGGGAGGGGGCATTTTGCTCCCTTTAGCCTTTCAGCTCCAATCCAGGAGCGCTCAAGCAGTCGCATTCACGATAAACCATTTTATACCAAATATATATTTTGCTGATAAAGAAATAAAGGGAGACTAGTATAGATCTATTTCAAGCTTTTTAGTCTCATCAGCCAGCCATACCCTTACTTGGATTCGAACTTGGGTTGCCTGAATGTTAGGCAATTGTATTAACCACTGAGCCACAAGTTCTCCTCTCTTCATCAGCTTGAGCCAGGGGAAAGATTAAGTGTTTACTGAGACAGCTGGTCTACCCCAACATGTGGGAGGGGGCATTCTGCTCCCTTTCGCCTTTTAGCTCCAATCCAGGAGCCCTCAAGCAGTCGCATTCACGTATGTATGTATGTATGTATGTATGTCTTTGGTTATTTGGGTTTTCTCCCGCGTAAAATTGGAAGTGTCTTGGCGACATTTTGACGAAGTCTCATTCGTCACCTTCAGGCTGATGTTTTCGGCTTTGTGTTTCTAGGAGCAATGTGTGATCGCAGCTGTTTCTTCCTTTTAACTGCCAGTGGGGGTGTGAACTGATTGGGTGGGAGCTTAGCTGTATTCTGATTGGGTGGAGGTGTGTTCTGATTGGTTGGGGGCTTGTCTGTGCTCTGATTGGATGGGGGTGTGTTCTGTTTGGGTGGGGGCTTGGTTTTGCTCGGGTTAGTCTGAGTTGCAGGGGGATTTGAGCTGCTGAGATGCGTTGCTGTTGTTTGGCTTCGCGTTCGTGGTCGTGCCACATCTTCATGGTGGGTGTCAGTTTGCACTCCTTACATGAAGCAAACTGACACCCACCATGAAGATGTGGCACGACCACGAACGCGAAGCCAAACAACAGCAACGCATCTCAGCAGCTCAAATCCCCCTGCAACTCAGACTAACCCGAGCACAGCCAAGCCCCCAACCAATCAGAACACACCTCCACCCAATCAGACACAGCTAAGCTCCCACCCAATCAGTTCTCACCCCCACTGGCAGTTAAAAGGAAGAAACAGCTGCGATCACACATTGCTCCTAGAAGCACGAAGCCGAAAACACCAGCCTGAAGATGACGAATGAGACTTCGTCGAAACGTCGCCAAGACACTTCCAATTTTACGTGGGAGAAAACCCGAATAACCAAGACCTACATACAAACACCCGCGAAAACCTCAGAAAACATATGTGTGTGTGTGTGTGTGTGTGTGTATGTATGTGTGTATATATATATATATATATATATATATATATATATATATATATATATATATATATATATATATCCATATCCATCCTCAGGGTCACCTGAGTAGTGCAAATGATGTGGAGCCTTCTTGTAACTGCTGAAAGGACCGTGTTGTACACTGGAGATAGATGATGTCATATCTCTTCCACTCTGTTGAGAGAGGACTGTTTAGTTTTGACATAGATGGCCTTTGACCCCTCTTTCAAACCGATGATCCTCTCTATTCAAAATGTGGACTTTGCTGTCTTCAAAAGAAGACTTTGTCTTTTAAATGCAGATAGACTGCTCAATCTAGTCCTGATGGGTTTTTTCTCCTATGTTGAGCCATGCGTTTATGAAGTAGTTGTTTTGTTTCTCCAATGTAAAGATCTGCACGTGTCCCACTGCATTGTATTGCATATATCACATTGGTCAGTTTGTGTCTATGTGCTTTATCTTTGGGGTGGACAAGCTTCTACTTTAGTGTATTCTTGGGTTTAAAGTATACACATGTGTTGGCTGAAGATCCTCCCAAGTTACTGGGAGAGTTCAATTATTGGGAAACTAGAAATATTAGAAAAGGATGTATTTACGCTGGTAGAAATTGATGACATTAGGCTCAGTATCTCCAATCTTTCATGGGATGTTGTGCTTCCTGAGTTGGTGTTTTTTTACCTATTGACCTGTGCTGATTAATTTATATCTAGACAAACTTACTCCTGGCTGTTTCTAATCAGTTTCACCCTTCATGTCTATTCTAAATTAAGCAAGAAGCAAAGATTTCTTTTTAGCTATAAAGGAACTTCAGGGGTAGAAAGGCAATCTTTTCATTTATAAAAGGAGCTCCAGGGGTAGGGAGAAAACCCAATTTCAGACACTGATTATATAAGACTGGGGGGTCACAAAGTGGAATTCTCAGCAGTGTGCAGAAATAAATCAAATAATAATTTTACCTTCTTATTTCAGCCATAACACTACATTTTTGAGATACAATTACTCAGGATTTGACACCTGACACCATTAATATGTTCAAACAAACACAGTGGCACAGTTAAAAGATCAGATAATTTTCAGGAAGATGGAATTCTCATCCGGGGCAAAATATTTGTGATACATTATTTAATCCCTTAATTCTTTATTTTCCTGAAGAACATTGGGTGGGATTTGGGTGTTTATGTCATTCTTCTGAAACTTACTAGCTGCATTTAGGAAAGTATACACTATATATATTACAGTGTGAAGAGTTTGCGGTAGGCAGAGTGAATTAATCCCCTTTTCCCCTTCCTATACTGGTGTTTCTTTAAGAAAAGAAAACCTAAATCTCAACTCAAAATCCTAGTGAATCTTGATTTCATTAATAATTATTAATTACAATTATTAAATGATATTCTGCCTTTTTAGAGAATGTGGCTGATCATTCAGTTTTCGTTACATTGTTAAATGAAGTAAGTAAAATTAATCTGAGATATTTGGTGGGCTACAGAAAAATTTACCTAAGCTTGTTCCAACATGTAGAAAAAAAATAAAACCCACTTCAAATAAAGAAAAAAATTGTTCCCTCATGGGTTCAAAAACATTGTTTAATTAATAAATACCGGTAATTAATGGAAACCATCTTGACCTTTCTATCTAATAATTAATGTGTGTCATATAACTTCTATATGTGTTCACCAAGTTGCTTTGCATTACTTTGTGAAGCTATGTTTAGCTTCTTTAGCTATTGAAATAATAAGAGAGGCAATGAACGCATGTTAGAAGTATGTTAGTTTATGTTTGTCTTATTTTCAAAAGACAATTTAAAAAATCACTTATTTTAAATGATTAATTAGGCATGGGTCACTAAAACATTTGTGATACATGTTTTTAATATCTTGAATCAGAGTAGTTTATAATTTCTTCTGAAGAATAGATGCATGGACTTTAGAGTGATCAATTAATTGCTCAATAATATAAATATTCATGTCATTTCCCTCTTCCTTTATTGTAAATTCAGGTTACATTCTGGGTTTAGAAGTGGATATTTCTCATGGCTTACTGTGAGTTTAAATCCTATTGTTTAGACATGTAACAGCCTGAACTACTCACAAATCAAGGTAAAAGACCATATTTTATACAATAAGATTTGTGAGTATAATTAAGGACTGTTACTAAAGCATAAAGATGCAGATACTTGAAGTGGCAAAAATAGTCTAATTCCCAGTAAATCAATACATTAACTTTCCCTCTTAATATAGAAAATTAAAACAAATGTATTGCTGTAAAACAGTCCATACTTATTACATCTGTTTGATAGATACATTCCAAAAATGGAATATATTTAATTGTTAGTCTTTCCTTTGTTACATTTGTAATACTGCCAGAATCTGCAAGGACTTCCTGCAATTAATAGCAATAAAATATCAACCAATGATATAATGTTTAAATGCCCAGAGTAAGAAAACTGTAAGTCATAGCAATTAAAACAAGACAGTATCATCCCAAATTGTCTCAGAGCAGTTTCCACAAGAGCATCATTTGTACCAACTTCCAGAAAACTGTTTTTTTTAAAAAAAGTTGTTAAAATTACAGAAGAAAAGCTAGCCTAATTTCTGGAGGGAGTCCATGAAAAGAGTGCTAAAGTTTGAAAAGCAAAACCTTTAAGCCTCTATCACATTATTTAATTACTTAACCACTAGACCACTTAACGGGTCTAGTGATTAAGACACCAGGCTAGAAATAACAAGGCTCTGAGTTCTAATCCCACCTTAGGCAAGAAAGCTGGCTGTCTAACTGGGCTAGTCACTCTCTCACAGTCCAAGTCCAATAGGTTTTTTTTGCTATGGGGAAAGGAAGAGGAGAAAGGAGTATTAAGTATGCTCACTACCTTGAGTTACTTACAATACATAGAAATAATAAAGGCAGGATAACAAATCTTAATAATGAAAGGAACTACAAGTAGCTTCTCAGACAAGTCAACATTGGTTAAAAAAGGCAGTTGTCCAAATATCTTGGCATAAAGATAAAGAAATCAGTTTAGTAGAACACAATATGTCACAGAAAACACTGTAGAATTTGTAGTTTTATCAAAATAATCTAATTTCATTTCATTATAATGCTTATTCCGGGTTCATCATTCCACAATGAAACTAACACTAATTTAGTTTCAAATAATATTTTAAACAATTATAAAAGGATTTATTGGTCCAATGCCTGTATTTTGCCCTTTCAAAATCAACAGTCATACATGTATTTTCTCATTCTAGTGCTATAGCATCAATTATTTCCATTGTTAACTAGTATTACTTGAGACAGCATCTTCATCTGATATTGTAACATCAACTTTACAAAACATCTTAATACCTTGAAAAATGAACACAAGAAGTAATCTAATTTTCCTCAACTTAATGCCCTGGAGGTATGTTAAGACTGTAACTCCAAAAATTTTCTAGTCAGTTAGGTGAAAATCCTAGGAATGTTTGTTCCAAAAGATATGGTGAGCACCAGACTTGGTGCGATTCATTATATGGTATGAAACTTTAAGTTTGCAACATGATTATCTCCTGTTTAACCAACACTCCAACATATTAGAATCAATTGAAAGTAACACTTTTTTATTAAGTAAGACCATGCAGCTATTTAGAAATAGTTTGACGGGTTTTTTTTTTTCAAATAAGGATAGGATAGGATAGGATAGGATAGGATAGAATAGAATAGAATAGAATAGAATAGAATAGAATAGAATAGAATAGAATAGAATAGAATAGAATAGAATAGAATTCTTTATTGGCCAAGTGTGATTGGACACATAAGGAATTTGTCTTGGTGCATATGCTCTCAGTGTACATAAAAGAAAAGATACATTCGTCAAGAATCATAAGGTACAACATTTAATCATAGTCATAGGGTACAAATAAGCAATCAGATCATATTAGGAAACAGTCAATATAAATCGTAAGGATACAAGTAACAAGGTTACAGTCATACAGTCATAAATGGAAGGAGATGGGTGATAGGAACGATGAGAAGATTAATAGTAGTGCAAACTTAGTAAATAATTCAAAAACAAGTATGAATCAGAATTACAGCAAAACAGAGGATTAATACCTTCCGATGTTGAATCCCGATTTAGATTGGATAATTTACTCTGGCTTTTGAATAACAAAAAAAGGACAGAAGCTATTACATGCTATGAATTAAATATTACTTTATCCCTTAATCCCATTTTTCTCTTTTGGAAATGTCAAGATTTTGAAAATAGAATCCATTTATTCTAGATTAGATCGGTCATATTTTGTTTTTATTCAAAGATTCATGCAGCTGAATTTCAGCATACCATGTAACTCTAAAATGCTAACAAGGTATAGTATAGTGTAATGTAGTGTGGTACGGTACAGTACAGTACATTATAGAATAGTAATATTCTTGTTTAGTTAGGATGAAGTATGACTAGCCTCATCCAAAATGTGGTTTCCACATGTCATCCTTAGTGAAGCGTGCAAACCAGCGTCTGCATTTCCTGCGTCGGATGAGGAGACAACATCTTTCTCCTTCTGACCTGGCTACTTTTTACAGAGGCACGATTGAGAGTGTTTTAACAAACTACATCACTGTTTGGTTTGGTGGCAGCAGTGCCTCAGATAGAATATCCATACAGAGAGTGGTAAGGACAGCCGAGAAGATTCGCTTCATGTTTTTCAGGAATTCTGTTTATAAGCACTATGTGCTTAGAGCTCAAAGCATTATTAGAGACCCCACGTACCCACTTTACGGTCTATTTCTGTTGCTCCCCTCTGGGAGGAGGTTTCAAAGTATTTCTACCAGGGCTACCATATTCTGTGACAACTTTGTTCCCTATGCCATTTGTATGGTAAATTCACAAGATTCGTTTTTCTCACCATGTAAATGTATACATCTCAATTAGACTATGTTGTTTCTTTGTGTCATATAATATATGTCGGTATATGCATAATTTTGTATTTATTTATTTGTTCATTTTGTCATGGAGGTGGTGACTCTTTGAGAGGTGTATAAAATGAAATTTCATTTTAATGTATGCCAATTAGTGACAAAGTGACAAAGTTATTCTATTCTAACCTGTAATTCACATGTAAAAGTTCTTACAAATGTTATTTACTACACAAGAAAGAGAAGGCTAGAACCTCCTTCTCGATTGAGAAGTCCAGTTTGAGATATTGTGCCTCCAAATAGCAAAAATACAAACAAACAAAAACCCTCTAAGCAATTAGAAAGACAGTTTGGTCTAATGCAGGGGTGTCAAACTTATATCGTCACGGCGACGTCACGTGATGTATCGGAACTTTTTCTCCCCCTTCGCTAAACTGGGTGGGGTGGGGCTGGCGTGTGACTCATCCGGCCTCTGGGCCGGGAGTTTGACAGCCCTAGTCTAATGGTTAAGGCATCTTGGTGCTCTCTGAGCTTGCTTGTTTTCTTGCAGACTTTTCTCTAGGACTGATGATGTTTCCTAGTTAGGGTAATGAAACGTCTACAAGAAAACAGGCAAGGTCAGACAGCACCCAGGACCCCTCATAAAATGTGGACTTTTGCTGATATCAGGACTGAAAAGATGAGGTTTAAGGATTTTTTTTTATAGAAAAGAATTTGAATATGGGAAAAAAGTTCATTGTTGTATTTTAATAAAAGGTGATAAATTATTTACATTGTTTATATTTGTGATGAGGGGAATCATTTCTTTATATTTTTCTTTTCTTTTTCTTTACTATCTTAATTTTTTCTCTTTTAATTATCTGCACTTTCTATTGTTTTCTTTGCTTTTCTTTGCATTGCACTTGTCATTTTTAGTAAATTTACTAGAAAAAAGGAAAGTGATCTCCATGTATTTATTTCCCAGTTTTTTTGTTAAGCAATTGCCATTAACAGAGAAACGCACAACCTGTGTTTCTCCTTCTAATACTGCCTAGGCACATAAGGCTGTGCTATTTCTCAGCATCTCTCAACCTAGTAATTTTGGTGGATTTGGGGAAGATTATGTAGCAATTCCACGTTTTGAGAATAGGCCAGGTTCCTGCAAAGCCAGACTCATTGCTCTTTTTGAAGGGTTCTTCTCTCCCCCCCCACCTCCCCCATTGGGGTTCCTCATAACGCTCCCTGCTACAGTTGTTATTTGACTTTTAGATTTGTTAGGAGACCACCTATCCTATTTGAATCCAAAAGCAAAAGAGCAAAATCATATTATTTTTCCAGGAAAAAAAATAATACCCATTTAACGTATTTTCCACATAACTTTTTTTTTATAATCATTCATGAATTATTCATTTAGGGGTGGATGTGTGTTTGTTTACCCAGCCTGGGTAGTCATTAACTCAGCTACAGCTTTTGCCCTGGAGCTCTCTGCATCAGTGTGGTTTTTAATTGCACGCAGAAGAGCCACCAAGAGGTTTTCCCTTATGCAGGCACCTGCTAGAGATGATTCAGCAACGTCCTTTGCCTCTAGCAGAGGCCAGATACATCTGCCAATACCTGTCATTATCTGAGCCAGACTTGTCAAAAACCCAGCATCCTTTAAGCTCTCCCGGGTGCCAGCAAGGGACCCTTGTCGGTTATCCTGGCTCTTGTAGGGCTGCCCTGCACCTGGTATTTCAATTGCAGCAAAAAATGTGTTTTGATTGTTTTCCTCCTTTAATGAACCTACCTAAGGGACGTTTAGCTCTTTATCTGGTAGCATGTTATTGAGTTGCTCACATTTATCCTGCTGGTGCAGAGAGACGGAAAACGAAAGCAAGTGAACCAAACCCTCTACTCTGCCACCCCCCGTTTCTTGCATTCTTCTGCTATTATACGGATCCATCTGCTTCAGGTCCTGTGACAGAAATCAGCCAAGTACTCCTAGGAATATTTTGCTCTAGTAATTTACACTAATGATTTCTAAACATATTTAGCCAGTTTTATGACGACCTCATTAAAATGTGACTGAGTTCTAAAAATGCAGACAGTGCATTGTAATTTAAGGTAGCTGTGAGTTGCCATAAAAAATTATTTAAAGATGATATATGTTAGAGTTGACTTACAGAAACCTCATGCTGTTTCGGCACATGTGGATCTTAAAAGAAAGATTAATGAACAGGTCTCTAAAGGAAAAACTATTTGAAACAGGGGTCGGGTCTATATTGTGAATCACTTACCCAATCAAATGAAAGAACTCTTAACAATATATAGCAAAGAAAATCTACTACACCAGAAGATCAGATTCCAGTCTGACTTCCAGAGGATTTAGTTTGGCCTGATTTATCGGTCTGAGCACCTCAAACCTGAGCTCTACCTGGTGATAAATTGCTCCACATCTCACTCAATCTTAATTCAGTAGGAGTAGCATCTAAACTTGGTACTGGTTCTTACCCAATCTTAGAATGGATAAGCAATTTTGTCCTGTTATTTAGCCACTTGTTTCTACAGGAATGATTTCAGAAACATTATTCATTGACTGTGCAAGCATAAATTAATTTGGCCTACCTGCATATTATTAGTTGAGGGCAAAAAGAAATTAATTCTATGTACAGCCATCATAATTACGCCATTATATTTACACACATGCACTTACAGACATATATGCAGTGAAATATATGCTCAGCTTTTTTTGGGGTGGGGGTGGGGGTTGTAAAGTATCAGTCTAGAACTGAGGAAATGCAGGTTTAAGTTTAAGCCAAACCATATAAAGTCCTTAGTGAGTCATACTTTCTTAGTTCAGGCTACTTTGCAAAGTCGTTGTGAGGAAAAATTGGAGGAGGCAATGCTTTGAAAACTATGTTTACAAAGGGAATGCTATATCAAAGCACTTTTGAAGGAAAAGGCAGGTTATAAATCTAACGAATATGTATAAATTTCATGTCAGTTACAAATCAAATTTCATGTGTGATATAGCATTCCCTTTGGCAAGAAGCAAGCTGTTTTTGGATTCCCATAATGTTTATTGATATAGGCTAAATGTTTACATGTTTTATTTAATTATTGTTATATTTTTTACAAAGTTAAACACAAAAATATGAAAAAGTAGGATAGATAAAGACAAAAATGTTGAAAATAATAGAAAGCAAAAGAAACAAAAAAAAACCCTTTAAAAAGTAACTTCTTTACAGGAGTTATAGAAATAATTGAAACAGTTTGTCCTCTTCCTCATATTCAACCCATAGTAATCAGTAAATTGTGAAGTCTCCAGTGTTTTATGAAAATAGTTCCAATAGAAACAACTTTCTGAGCAGAAGATTCCTGGTTGCCAAACTAGGTATCACCATCAATGTTATAAGGGCTATGGGTTGCTCTTATTTATTATATACTAGTGGCTTGCCCTGTCAGTGTTGGTAGGAGTGTTCTTGATGGTTCCTCGATTAGACTGCTGTTTACTATTAGTTTGTTTGTATGCATTGGTAGTTTCTTGATTGGGGTATTGTTAACTTGATTGTTGCTCTAGTATTAATCTTGGTGTTAATATCTGCCCGTATGGGTTGCTGGTTTTGGTCTTTTTGTTTTCTTTTGGGCTTTTTTATTGTCTCTCTTGAGTGGTATGTAGATGTTGTTTATCTGTGCATGCTGGTTGATGGCCAATTTGCTTGCGTGTCAGACCTCCTGGAATTCTCTGGTGGTTTTGAACTTGGCTTCATGTTCACAGTGTCCCAGTTGAAACGATGGTTGAGTCTGTCCATGTTGTGCCACTAAGGAGTTTTCACAGTGGTGAAATCCAGATATTTTTACTATCAGTTCTGTGGGCATGGCTTGTGGGCGTGATGTGGCTTGGTGGGTGTGGCAGGGAAAAGATAGTGCAAAATCTCTATTCCCACCCCACTCCAGGGGAAGGATACTGCAAAATCCCCATTCCCTCCCACTCCTGGGGGAAGGATATTGCAAAATCTCCATTCCCATCCCACTCTGGGGCCAGCCAGAGGTGGTATTTGCTGGTTCTCCAAACTACTCAAAATTTCTACTACCAGTTCTCCGAACTGCTCAAAATTTCTGCTACCAGTTCTCCAGAAGCTGCTGGATTTCACCTCTGAGTTTTCATCATGTCTTATGACTGGTAGTTGGTGTTTACAGATGGAATCTTGTAATCTTCTGCCTGTTTTTCCTGCTTAGTGGCTCTTAACAATCCTTACATTATATGCTGGGGATGGGCTTCAAAAATTTTAGCAAGGGGTTTTCTACCCAGTTGCTAGGTGGGCATGGCCATGGTGGGTATGACCTAGTCTGCCTCCTGCACCACAGTGGGGGCATTTTTGCCCTCCCGGGCTCTGGAAGTTTTCTTCGAGCTTCTGGGAGGGGAAAAACAGCCTCCCCAGGCTCCGGAGGCCCTCTGGAGGCCGGAAACAGTCCTGTTTCTGGCCTTCCCGAACTTCCAGTAGGCCTATTTTTCACACTTCCCAATCCTCCGCATGCACCCTGCACTTACCTGCATCCAAAATGGGCCGCGTGGGAACTCCTGGTAGGAGCAGGGCGGGTGGACAGGGCCAACCAGGAGTGGGATTTGGGGGTTCTCTGAACTGCACAGAATCTTAGCTAGAGGTTCTCCCGAACCCCTCTGAATCCCCAGCAGCCCACCCCAATTATATACTATAGATGACTCTTGTTTTTCTTTCTAGAGCTGCTTGGTTTTGGTTTGCTGAGGATGTTTTGGAGGGCTTTAGTTGGTTTGTGTGCTATGATAAAAGTCGTTGTTGTTCTTTCTCTTATCCTTACCTAAGTCAGTTTAGCAAGTTCTGAAATCTTCACGATCAATTCTTCCATGGTGAATATTTCTGCATTCTTCCATCTGTATATATATATAAAATAATCTCGCTTCCCTTAGCTTCCCATAGAAGATCAATCAGTCATGAACCTTTTCTAATTGACTATCTCTTAAGTCCTAGAAAGAAAAATGCTGGTTTCATCTGAATGTTAATCTTTAAAACTCTCTGCATCATCATAGGTATTTGTGTCCACCCACCTACCCCCAATTTTTCAACAAATCTGTCATGCATGGTAAAATGTCCCTTCTTTTTACTTTTTCAACAACAATTAGAAATACCTTTATATATTGTAGATAATTTCTCTAGTGACATATACCAATGGTACATCATTTTAAAAACATTCTCTCGAGTAATAAGACAACGTGAATTTCAGGATCAATTTTATCATGCAATGTTGCTCTTCTTCCATTGTGAATCTTAACAGAGTTTATACATTTTAGCAGTTACCTGTTCATCATTTATGCAAATTCATCATTTATACACAATTGCATCTCAAGGCTAAATGTTTACTTTCAAGTAGGCACACTTAGAATTATGCCATGGATAATTTACCTGGAATTGTTATTATTGTTCTTCAGTTAATTAGCCAGTGTTAACTCTTTGCGACCCCAATAGATGTAATATTGTCAGGATCATTGGGAATTGCTTCTTTCAGTTCTTACACGCTTCTGTTTGTGCTATCAGTGATAGCATTTAACCCCCTTGTTTTCAAACTTCGGGGTCTTCTCTAGTAACTCTTGTCTTCATGTGATGTTTTCAAAATAAGAAATAACTGCATTAAACCCAGTGAGATTTTTCTAAAAGATTTGGATTATACTGCAAACCTTGAACAATGGGATGGGAGTTCCTGCAACAGAAATAATTATCACAGTTCAGATTGTAAGCAGAGTTCTCCCTCAGGCATATATATTTCTTTATATGCTGACTGAAGACAATACAATCATTTCACAATAAAACATTTAAGCAGCTGTTTAATTATGCACAAATGGAACAACAAATAATGATAAATATACCCATTTTCTTTATTCATTTATCATAGAGATGACCTTTTTTGAAAAACAATATATAATCTGCTTCCCAATGAAAATTATGTAGACATGATAGATTGCTGAAAAGAGGATGCTTTATAAAGCTCAACAGTTTAAAATCATCTTTAATCTGGCAGATCAGTAAATAAGTTAATACGTTTTATCAGTCAAATAAAATATCTGCTTATTAAATATACAACCAGGAAGAAGAAGTTGGCTTTATTCCATCATGCATACGAAGAAAGGTATCCTTAAGGTGAATAATTGGCATTATTCCCTAAGAAGCTGGGCAGATCTTTTGTAATCATTTAATAAAGATATTCCCAGATCAATCTTAGTTACCTCACTGAGCCAGATAGCAGGAAATATGTACACACAGTATCCTTTGTAACACTGAAAAAATACTAGTCAGTTTTCTTATAAACTCTTTTCCTCAAGAAGTTGTTGTTATAGAAAATATAAAATCGGTGTGGAATTGAGTCTTGAAGCCTTAATATATTGAATAGGAATCCATTTCAAAAGCCAAACGTTTAGTTTGAGGACTACATAATCCCTGAAAAAATATTTTGGTTCTCAGGTAACCAAATCCAGAATTTACATGTTACTATCCTTAGGCAAAGTGGTGTCGTTGTCTTTTCTACATTGCTACATTGTGCATGCACCACATAAAATAACATTTTGAATATTTATTTCTAGAAAGGAAAGGAAGTTGCATAGATGGTTGTTCCTAACTGTAATGACACCAGAATAATAAAGTGTGTGTTGTGATGTTATTATACAAGTTCTTCTCATTTGTACTAGACTCATACTCATCTGAAGACTTTCCAGTATACAGCATGGCATAGCTAGATAAGAATGTTTACTGCATAGAAGAAGTCACTGAAATGTTCTGGCATGTGTCTCTCCTATACTTCCCATTTAATCTGATGTTTTGGCCTTGAAGATGGCATAGGCCACTGCAGCTAGTCACAATGAGGCCAAAATAATTGTGACATCACCGTTTGAGCTGTTTTCTTTCATATTTTCATTGTAGTTATCATTGCAGATCCCCCACCCCTCCCTCTCTCTCTCTCTCTCTCACACACACACACAGATATTTTAAAATTGTCATCTTCTTTTAAAATAAATAAATATACCGTAGTACATAAGTGAGTTGCTATCTTTCTGCTACCTTCATACCAAAGTCTAAAATATTGCCTTGTCTAAGGCTGCTTCATGAACTCATGATTTCTATTTGCTGATTTTATTCTTAGAAGATATTTTTCTAACCTTCAACTAAAATCTTTTTTCCTGAAACTTAAAGCTATTATTCTTTTACTCTATTTTGAGATTTTGGTGTTCTTTCTACCCATTCAGGAAAGCCATAACATTCTCTGTCATTCTTCTTTTCGCAAGGCTACCTACAGCTAGTTTTCATGTTTTCCCAGAGCACTCTGCCTGCAATCCCCTGATTATTCTTGTTGCCCTTCTATGAATTATGCCAGTTAATCTGAATTAAGGCAAACAAATCTGAGCTTTATAAAGTTGAAACAATTGCTAAGATCGATCTGTTTACTTTTATATAGTGATCATTTCGGTTTTTGCAACCCAGATCTGATAAGTAAACTAGTATTGTTTTTGAAGTATTGTAGACTGATTGACTTATTTAAGGTTGGGTATATCCAATACTGAATAAATTAGAATGGTTATTTCCAACTATTCGGAAATTTTGTTGGTTCTACTAAGGTACCATACTATCACCACAAAGTACTATTTATTTTATTTCAACATTAAGCTGTTAGTTTTGTTTCAGTCTTGTTTCAAGTTTATGTGTCAGTTGTAGTCTTCCCAAATTGATAATGTTGATCTGCAGTGGATAATAATTTCTATATTTCCTAGCTATAAAGACCAAAGAGAATTATGAGTCTTATAATCTAGAATATCTAAAGGACACTAGTTGGGGAAGGCTGATCTATTTAAGATTTTCATCTACATTGTTATTGTTATGGTTCATCAAATGAAGTCTGTTTTTTGGTGATTACAGGAAAAGACCCTGTAGTTTTCCTCTGATTAAATAGGATGGTGAGGATGGATGGATGGATGGATGAATGGATGGATGTGGTCTTGTAAGGATCTCCTTATTAGAACTCAGAGAAAATAACTGGTTCAGTCATCTAGTTGGCTTCTATGCTTAAGATGGGACTAAAACTCACAACTTTCCAGTTTCCAGGGGCCATGGTGGCACAGTGGTTAGAATGCAGTATTGCAGGCTATTTCTGCTGACTGCCGGCTGCCAGCAGTTTGGCACTTCGAATCTCACCAGCTGCGAGCAGTTTGGCAGTTCAAGTCTCAACGACTCAAGGTTGACTCAGCCTTCAGTCAATAAAATGAGGATCCAGATTGTTGGGGCAATAATGCTGACTTTGTAAACCACTTAGAGAGGGCTGTAAAGCATTGTGAAGCAGTGTATAAGTGTATAATTCTAAGTGCCATTGCTATTCGAACCCAGGACCTTAACCATTAGTTCAGAGTACCTGTTACATATGTCTTAGTTTTAAAGTTTATATTTTTACCTTTTTCAACCACTTTCTCATGTCAATGGAGTTTTTGCCATTCTTTTCCTTTTCAGTCAGAAATATCTGTTTAGTGTTCATATAACAGTTTGGTCTGACCTGAGAATTGATGGTTCTCTCCTTGTCAACATGAGCCACCCAGCTGGAAGTGAAATCATCAGTACTTCAACAGTGTCCAAAGCATAGTCCAGTTGTTATATACTTTTAATAGGGGCTAGGTAGCTATCTGTCTGGAATGCTTTAACTTGAGTTCTTGCAATGAGCCTAAATGGTTGTTGTGATCCACCTGCGGCCTGTGGAGCTGGTAGCAGAGTCGGACAGTGAGGAGGTTGGAGAGGAAAATGGGCCAGTCCTGGAGTCTGGGGAAGGCTCAGATGAGGTTTCTGCGTCGGAGGCAGAGAGGGAGCCAGGGCCATCTGGAAGTTATGTGCTGCCTCCGGAGCCTCCAGAGTCAGACATCAGGGAGGCAGAGGAACAGGGGGAGCTTATTTCCAGTGTGCGCATGCACAGAGCTGCAAGAAGGCAAGAACTGTTAAGACAAAAGGAACTCTTTACAAACTATTTGTGATTCATTACGGGCTGTGAATGACCATTGAAATAAATAATTAATAATTAAATAAATAAATAATAAAATAATTGAAATAAAAAGAGGGTTTTTGGGACTAATTGTGTGCTTTTTACTGTCTCAGGAAGCCTAGGTCAGAACAATGGCCCTCTCAACTCTATGATTCCTAGTACAAACTCATGATATTCAGCTAATACTGATCTTGGTGATATCAGAGATATTGTTATGTACTGTTTCATACGCTCAGCAGTTTTTTTTACTGTACACTCAGCTAGTTTCTTTGGTCACTTACCGTACCAAAATGTAGTCATTACTCACAGTCACTGTAAAGACAGTTTGGAGAACTGAGATTAAAAATCTAATATACAGTACTGTGACTGTAAATGACTTCTGTTGTAAATCAAATGGCAATTCCCTTTTCTTCCCTTTTGTTCAAAATACTTTTGAATCCAGAAACTTCAAACCCAAAGCAAGTGCACCTTTTCCGGTAAACCAACATTCATATATCATGTAAGAGAAAAAGTTGTAGGTATGTAACAATGGTGTATAATGCTTTAAGTATTTTCATTTCTTGGATCAATTCACCTTAAAAAGTATTACATATAATAAATAATTTTAACTTTTCAAAAACAACACATACAAACATTACTTCAAATGAGCTACCAATATCAAGCATACTATAGATAATCAGGAAGTTAATTGTAATTGCATTATATAGTAATAAATAGTATAATATTAATTTAGCTACTATTTGGTACAATATTAGCACCATATTTATAGCATATTGAGCTATAAAATATACTAATTGCTTTGCTTGATCATCATTATAAATTTATTCTATTTATATTATGGTCACTTCCCAATGTATTTATTCAAATCTTCGACTTATGTCCACAGTTGACCCCAAAATTTCCATTGCTAAGCTAGGCAGTTAAGAGAGTTGAACCCCATTTCACGACATTTTTTGCCACAGTTGTTAAGTGAATCATGCAGTTGTTAAGCAAATCTGTCTTTGACTGTTGACTTTGCTTGTCAGAAGCTAGCTGGGAAAGGTTGCAAATGGTGATCACATGACCTTGAGGCAGTGCAACTGTCACAAATATGTGCCAATTGCCAAGCATCTGATGATGTGACTGTGGGGATACTGCGACAATTGTTAAATTTGAAAAACAAGAATCATAACTTTGAATGGTCAGTAAATGAAAGGTTGTAAATTGAGAACTACCTGTAGAATGTTATCATTATTAAGAGTTCATGAAAATGTAGAATTGGAAAAGTATTTTATTAAGTCTGACTTGGTAAGAGATAAGGAATGTACTCAGATTATCGTTTCAAAAGCAATACTGAAATTCATCTGTTTTCTCTACAACCTGTTCTTTTTCCTAAATGTTATTTCATTGCATGTTAATATATGGCCATTTCTGAAGCCATGTCGGTTTTAAGAATTCATTGAACACCTACAGACTGAGAATGACATTGAATACTTAATAGCCTGTTGCTTCATAACAATCAACTTAATCTGTTTATCAATCTGCATATTTGGGTTCTCATAGATTATACACATAAGCTTCAATCTCATTTCAAAATCACAAGAGAAACTTATGTCACAGATTGTTTACCAACTAATGCCATATATTGCTCAAATTTGAATTAAGTTGCATTGGCAATGTTTTATACATATAAGTGCCAAACTCTTAACCAGATTTAATATCATTTTCCTTATTGACCTTACCTGTAGATATAAATTGAAATGAAAATCTTTCCCATCACTTCAGTGATGACAGTAAATCAATGTTTTGCTAATATTTATGTATCAAAACATAGATGTGCTGAAGTTGTGCAAAAATGTAAATAGTGCATTAAAATTATTTTATTCATTTATTTATATATTTAAATGGTTTACAGAAAATGGCCATCCAACTTATTGCGACTCTGGCTGATGTGCAATAAAGAAAAAATGAGATGAAAAATCCCAATTAAAAGCCAACATTAATAGGAGACCAGGTTCCAATACCCAAGGAAAACAATTTTTAGTGCCATCCTGAAAGCAACAAGGTCAGGTCCAACTGTAGGTCAGAGAGAATATCATTCCAGAGAGTCAGCAGTGCAACAGAAAAGGCACGTCTTCTGATTCCCATCATGAAGGATTATGTTTCAAAGGAGGAACCCTTTCCTCCTAAGTGTCCCATCAGACTAGAATATGTGTGGTAGGCAGATACCATTGGGAAGAAAGAGGTGGGCCCCACAAATATCCTGGTATCTGCAAGGTTGGCATACCCTTAAGACTATTGATATAAACACTACTTTTTATTTTTTTAAAAGGCTGAAAGAGTAGGACCAGTTAGATAGAAAGAGTAGATTATCAGATTCACATAGCTATATAGTTCAGTGGAAGCATCAATCATGGCCTGGTCCTCTTATTGAACCTGCTTCACTGTGGCAAAGAACCATAAATCAAGTGGAAAGTGTATTGACCTCTGAGAAATATAGTATAAACTTAGAAGATAACATCTGTGCCTGTGGTACCTCTTCCCGGTTAGCAACAAACTGCTAAATCCTATTTATCAGTCTGTTAGCCTTCCAGAAGTTCATTTTCAGGAAATTGTGGAGGCTGCTGAGGCAATAAAGGGTGGGAAAATCGGTTTCTGTTTACCCCCTTTGTCAGGCAATATGATGATCCAATTTATGTAAGGTATATTAAACGTTTAAATAAGATATATTAAACATTTAAATATTAAATAACATCATATCTATGTAGTATGATGGACTGCAGGGCCGGTACAATGTGTAACATGTTCGCACTGGTGCAATAGGACTGGGTGTTTTGTTAATATGATTTATTGGGTTAGGGATTTTCTGTCTTCACTGTGAGTTGCATTGTGTTGGGAGAGGTGCATTGAGGGAGCTCAACCAATCTCATTGTACATATGTTGTGCACTGACAATAAAGATTTGAATTGAATTGACGTGCAAATTAGATCTGAAAAATCCCAGGGAAGGACACTTAGTTCAGAATTAAAATCTAATGTTTATAATGTCTTTTTGTATTATACATCTGAATCTGGTCCATTTAAACAAGAGGTAGTAAACACCTTCTCTGCCCCCCCCCCATGTGTCTTGGGAGAAATGGATTGTTTTGATCTGTTTTCTTTGTAAATTACCTGTAGTACGAGTGGGGTGGGGGAGGGGAGTTCAACTATCCAAGTCCTATTTGATCTCTGAGCTGCCTTCAATACCATTAATCATAATATCCTTCTGGATCTTCTCCAGGGATTGCATTTTGCAGTTTGTACATTCTTCAAAGATATCTTTGGGGATGGGAGCAAATAGATCAAACCTAAGGCCCTCCAT
This sequence comes from Arizona elegans, assembly GCA_022577455.1. NCBI lineage: Eukaryota > Metazoa > Chordata > Lepidosauria > Squamata > Colubridae > Arizona > Arizona elegans. The sequence goes on from JAKOOJ010000002.1 coordinate 42,809,534, forward strand.
CGCAAAGTGAGTTCTATTTCCCCTTATAAGTCTGCATGAAGTTACTTGGAGAGAATTCATTAGCACTAGTTAGGAGTCATCAGAATGCCAATTATATCCACTTGTATATCTCAGTTTTGGGTCAAACAGGAGATAGTGCAGAGTCAGAAGTGCTATCCCCGGTGCTCGGAGGCCGTGAGAATGAATGGGAAGGCTAATTTCCACAAAACTGAATGACTATGGGTTCAAAAACCAACTGAGATTAATGATATTCCATCTTTGATTCTGGACCATCCCATTCTCCCTGAATTAAACTGGTTCATAATTGGTACTTAACTTCCTGCTTGAGGATCAATGGCAGCTATGGTAGCTATGGCCAAGAAGATTTTTCACAACTTGAATCTTAGCACTAAATACAAGTATTTCTGGATGAAGAGACCCTGCTCACAGTCACTTAACATCTTAATTTTTTTTATTTATTTTTTTAATTTGATTTATATGCCGCCCTTCTCCGAAGACTCAGGGCGGCTTACAATGTGCTCAGCAATAGCCTTCATCCTTTTGTATATTTATACAAAGTCAGCTTATTGCCCCCACAGCTGGGTCCTCATTTCACCTACCTTAGAAAGGATGGAAGGCTGAGTCAACCTTGAGCCTTGGCGAGATTCGAACCCTGCAGTAATTGCAGGCAGCTGGTCTTAATAACCAGCTTAATAACAGGGTGCCTTAAACCCCTGTACTACCAAGGCTCTTAATCACTTTTCCTTGGACTATTGCAACTTGCTCTATATAAAATTGCCTTTGAAGACCATCTAGAAGCCACAAGTGGTCCAGAAAATAACAGCTACTCAAGAAGTTAAGGGCATCTCTCCATTCAGGCAATAGCATTTCTCCAAGAGCGGTGCTAGTTACAAGTGACTTGCAATACAATTCAGGGTGCTGCTTGTCACTTCAAAGCCTCAAATGACTTAGAACTTGGATATCTACTGCTTCTCCTAGTGCCATGATGGCAAACCTATGGCACACGTGCCAGACATGGCACACAGAGCCCTGTCTCTGGGCATGTGTTCAGTCACCCCAGCACAGCTCCAATTGTGTTTCTCCATTGTGTTCCACTAATTTCTAAATTTCTAATTTCTCGCAAAAGAAAAAAATCTCGCAAAATTGGGATTGAGTGAACTTTTTCATTCGTGTGGGGATGAAATGGGGGAAACAAGGTCCCATCCTCCTCCTGAAACCCATTATGATGTGGAGCCACAATGCGACCCTGCATTGTCTCAGTTCGGCAAAAAAAAGCAGTTTCTTTTCCTGCAGAGCTGCCTGTGTTGGGATGCCCCACCTTCCCACCAGCCAGCTGAGCTTCAGCGCACTGCTCCTGGGCTCATCGGCCTTCGGACATCATTCCCACAACCCAGCACCAGTTCAGGGGTTCCTTTGCCCCCCATGGGAGTGGGGGAGAGAGAAAGAGAAACAGAGGGAGGCAGAGAAAGATATATATATAGAGAGAGGGAAAGAGACAGAAAAACAGAAAGGGGGGAAGAGAGAGAGGAGGGAGGGAAAGAGAGAGAGAGGGAGGGAAAGAGAAATTATATTGCAAAAGCTTTTCTTTTTTATTGTTGCTAAACATAATGTTTCAAAAGCAGAAAAAGTCACCCCAAGCAGTCTTTGAGGGCTGAATGCCAAGAGGCATGGATTTCCTCTAACTTCTGCATTCCCACCCCACGCTGAAGCAAACCAAATGGTCCGGGGTCTCCCCACTAAGTGGCCCCACTGAACCCATTTGCAAACTCCGCCAATTGCAGCTCCAAATGTTCAGCTCATGCATCCATCCCGGCCTGCACCACAGCGGCAGCAGGGAAGGTACATATCCTGCCTGCTCTGCTCTCGCTGGCCAGAGGTGGGGCTCCCCACCGCCACCTCCCAGTCAGAGTGCCATGTTTGTTTGCTTGTTGGTCGCCTCTGAGAAGGAGCTGTGTTCAGGCTGCCTGGGTCTCCGCCGCAGGAGGAGAGCGGGAAGGGGGGGTCATCCCGACAGGTTGGAGTTGCCTTATTTTGTGTGGAGCTCTAACGCTTGGCTTTGCCTGCCAGCCTCCATTCCTCTTCCACAGCCCAAATGGTTGGATTCACACAACACGTGAAGCTGAGCAGGAGAGCAAGGATAGATAGATAAATAGAGGGAGAGAGAGAGAGAGAAATGAGACAGACAGAGAGCTATAAAGAGAGGAAGGGGGGAAAGAGTGGAGGGAAAGAGAGAAATCATATTACAAAAGTTTTTCTTTTTTATTGTTGCTAAACGTAATATTTCAAAAGCAGAAAAATGAAGGAGCATAAAAGTGCATTTATCACATTTTTCTTAGAACAATTAGCTGAACTCTGTGTTGTTTATCATTATTTTAGATAGTAAAACCTCATTATCCAGGTTAAATAGCCGTGTTGGCACTTTGCGATAAATAAGTGGGTTTTGGGTGGCAGTTTGGGCATTCAGTCTCTAAAAGTTTGTCATCACTGTCCTAGTGGCTTCTGCCTGTGCAAAAAAAAAAAAAAATCTAATGGGGAGGGCACTCCTTAAGTCCTCCCCTTGAAGGATGTGCCTGTTTAGCAGTACCCCTTTTCTTTGAACCAGTACTCCACCAAGGGTGAGAGACCAGCAATCAATTTGGTCCTTAGAAAAGCCACCGAGACCTTGTATTTCAGAAAACCTTCAAGAATTGTGAGAATGGTAGGTTCCCATCCAACAGAGCTTTTACCAAAAATGCTATTTCTCAGCCTGATGGAACAGGAAGGTATCTATTATTTGCTTTACGTTATTACTTATTGTTTATATCTTTCTTGTTTACTATATTGTAACTGTGTACAGCATTGTGTTGCCATCTGGTGGCTAGGTCAGAGCTAATACTGTGAATTCTTTAGCATCCAGAGATAATAATTTAAACCAGGGCAAAATATTAAAAAGGATTTTAATGAATAAAATATTAAGAGAGTTCTGCACCAAGATTCAAACTTTCAGCAGCTTCTTACACCTTTTTTTAAGAGACAGTAATATAAACAATAACATTTGGAGATGGCTTGACGGCAGATCTTATCATAGACTTGATCACATCTCAGACAGTGGACCTAGTCTCAGGGGAATGTTAAATAAGGCATCATCTCTAGCAGAACAACACCTGAGAATGGATTGATGACATTTTGTCAGTAACTTGGGGATCATTTGATCCTTTGCTAAGAATATTTTTATGAGAAACACCATTTCTACTGTGCAGCTGCTGCTGCTCCTTCTCGCCTCAGGAGGTATCAGATCACAGAAGTCCTGCTGTATTTTTTCTCTTAATTGTTACAAGTAGGAATACAGATAAAAGGCTCAAAGGTGAGAGTGATTTACAGTACAATGGTGCAATTTACAAAGCTTGCTAAGTAACTTCTAAGCATGCATGCCGAGGAATTCATCAATACAAATTTTGTTAAATTACGCATACTGTCTCTGCTGGCTAAGTAGCCCTTCCTGCCCTTATATGTGCAAAGAGGAAAGAGGGTCCACACCATTTCCTGCTCACCAATTTTGTGTGATGCCACGACAAGTACTTAATGTTGTTTGCAATTAAAATGGCCTGTAAGCCTGAGTAAGTAACTAAATCCTTTTTCTCCCAAGCCTTACTCTCATCAGACATGTTTTAGGGACCTTTTAACAAGTCTCTCTACATTCTACCACTGAGCGATAGCTCTTCCTATAACATAATGACAAGAGGGAGAAACAACTAAATCAGTGACAGAGCATCTGCTTTGCATGTAGATGACCCCGTTATTAATCCCTAGAAGAGCACAGAAGAGACTTTCATCTAAAAGTCTGGAAAGACACTGCCGATCACTGTAAATAAGAAGTAAATTAGAAGACACACCAAAGGCAGCTGTCTTCCTATGCCCAATCTGATCCAAAATTATTGGGGCTATCCAAATAAATCCGCACATCAACAGGATTTGTTGGGAAGCAGATGTAGCACCAACCTTAGAGATAACCCTAACTGCAGTCTTTTTCCTCTGATATATAATGGGAAAGTGTCATTCTGTGGGGAAAATTAAATTACAGGGCCTATTGCTATGAGGATAATGTCTCTTAATTCTTGACAATAGGTAGTCTAGCCTTACTGGCAGAGATCCTACAGTGAACTAGGAGTCCTGGGAGTTATAATCATAGATGCACAGGATTGGAAAAGGTCGTTTAAATGATCTAATTCAGTGTAGAAGTCCAAATTAAACTGCCCTAGGCAGGGGGAATTGTTCAGCATATAACAAACAGGAACCCACATCCTTTTCGGATAATGGTTTCTACTGTTGAACTGCTCTACTAGAAAGTTAGGGAATTTTTAACCGTCAATTAGGCAATAACTTTGGGAGCAGGATTGAACCTGTTGAGCACTGTGCTAGCTGATGTGAACTGCAAGACCATGGAAAGTAGAAAGACATTCTGGGAAAAATCTCTTCCATGTTGTTGCCAAAAAGTATGTGGTCACCAAGAATGAAGCCTGATTTGGAGTTTTTATCTTTAGATCTTTTTTAATAAATACTCTTACAAAACCACATGTTTACCATTCTGTTTTTTATTTTTATTTTATTTTATTCTATTTTATTTTTATTTACCATTTTTATTTCTGTTTCGCTAAAAAAAAATCCTGTGTTTGTCTTCAATTAAATTTTGTTGTGTTATTTTCAGCCCATTTCTTCAACCTATTAAGACCTTTTTGAATTTATTCTAAGGTTTACTTGTTAATCGTTCCATCCAATTTTGTGACCTCCGCAAACCTGATAAGCATTCATATCTCTTCCACTAATTTATCACAATAAAACTTCAATTTAACAGATCTTCATTTTACAGACTTCAGATGCAGTGGACTGAATCTGTCTGTACTGTATGCTGTATGCTTCTGTGCATGCATAATATCTCATCTGCCATTTTCTTACTTGTAAAATATGCAAAGACAGCAATACATATACCTATGAAAAAGCTGCTACATCGTTTTGCCCGTATGCACAACGTGCAGGAAATTTGAATGAAGTCCCTAATACAATATGATTTTCCACATAGACCACATAAAGATGTTCCATGCTCCATGAAATATGAACATTTGCATTAATAATTTATTTACATTCTAATATCGGACTTCTTTTATTCACTTTCATAATTATCACCCCTACAAAAGTAAAGACATTGCAAAAGTAACAAGTACTTTGCAAATAATTTTTCTTAAAACAATCTATCATTCTCTTGTATAAGGAAGAAATAATTACCTCTCATCTTTCTTCTGTTTATCTGCCAATGGCAGACACTGGCTAACCGGGCCATTAGATCATGGGAAGTAGGATGTTCCACAGTGCAATATAGTATGTATGTATACACACACACACATTGGGAAGTCACAGTTCTATGAGGAATTTAGCCATTTTTAACATTGTTTAACCAGCACAATGGAAATTAACAAGCACTCATCTCAAAGCAATTGTGCTAACGTTAAACTGGAGTCCTCTGGTGCAGCTGTTTCGTTTTTATATGGGTCTTGAATAAACTGTATTAATCAGACTTTACCTATGAAAGAGATAGACCACAATAAATTGGGTCATCAATAGGTTTTGTATCAATCTGATGGTAATGGAAAGTGTAACTTCTTCTGAGTAAAGCAGGGGAAAACATATTGTCAATGAGAAATAAATCACTGTGAAACCTTAAATCAGGAATGTGATTTAAGGTCTTGATTTTCAAGCAGACATACTGCAGAGAAACAGTCAACCTCCATATGTGTTCCTTGTCATTTTGGTTTCCTGGCAGCAGAGTTGTGTGAAATTCTTTCAAAGGGAGTTTTAGGAAATGTTACAGAATTCACAATAAAATGCCCAAAGTAGACAAATATGATCAGCAGTAATGATTTCAGGACTTTCCATCCAACAATCACATGACTCCTCAGGTGCATTTGAGAAGAGAAATGATCAAAGACAAAAGTGCACACTAGCAAAATTCAATACAGTACAGCAGTGTTTTTCAACCTTGGCAACTTTAAGATGCGTGGACTTCAACTCCCTGGCTGGGGAATTCTTAAAGCTGCCAAGGTTGAGAAACACTGCACTATAGGCTCAACTTTCTTCACCTGCTAATCCAATTGGGACCAATCCTGCCATTTTTTTTTCAGTAGCGATAGTGTTGAAAGAGACAGACTGCACGAACAGAAAGCTCTTTGTGTGTACGCGCACATGTACATATTTTTCCCCATTTTGAAATAAAGCATACTGCTGTCTTTAACTCCCAGAACTTTTGTTGGAAGAAGATGCATTTTTTACAATATTATGGTCCATTCCTTATGTAGACAGCATGATTGTTTTATGTGTCATTAGCCTGTATAGCACAGATCAATACAAAAAGCTTAAAGGAATACTTCAAACTGAAAAATAACAAGCCTTAATTTTCTTTTGTATTTCTGAAAGGTCAAGTGCTGTAAATACTGGCCAGATGACACTGAGATATATAAAGACATTAAAGTTACCTTAATAGAGACAGAGCTTCTCGCTGAATATGTGATTCGAACATTTGCAGTAGAAAAGGTGAGCAAAGATACAGTTTTTCAATGTTTCTAGCCATGGTCTTGTTAAAATTAAGACACCTTTAAGTTAAATTCTTGTTCCAAAATTGTTTCTGGCTAAAGGCTGGCTGCCTTTAACTGATTATCCTATTTATTTGTTGCATTGATTTAAAGAATGTCCAGCTCCAGATTCTGGGTGCTTTACATACCGGTAATCAAAAAGACAAAACAATAACAGAGAAAGCAATGTATATTTTATCTTGGGCCCAGTGTTCTTCAACATCTTCATAAATGACCTATATGAGGGATAGAAGGGGAATTCATCAAATTTGCAAACAACAGCAAACTGGGGGGAATAGCTAACATTTTAGAAGATAGACTTGATTCTGAATCTTGATTCAGAAGGATTTTGACATACTTGAAATCTGGGCCCAATCCAACAAAATGCAATTCAATGGTAAGAAAAGTAAGGTCCTACACATAGACAATAAAAACTAAATGCACAGGTACAAAATAGGTACAGTACCTGGCTCAAAGTTACAGAAACTCTGAAAGAGATTTAGGTGTGGTAGTAGATCACTACTTAAATATAAGCCAGCAGTGTGCTGCAGCTGCCAAAAAAGCTAATACAGTCTTAGGCTGCATCAACAGATGTTTCAAGATTACATGAAGTGATATTACCACTTTATACTGCACTAGAGAGACCCCACTTTGAATATTGTGTCCAGTTCTGATCACCACAATACAAAAATGATGTTGAGATCCCAGAAACTGGGTTGTCAAACTCAAGGCCCACGGGCCAAATCTGGCCCACAGGGTGCTTAGATCTGGCCTGTGGGGCTGCCCTGGAAACAGTGAAAGACCAGCCTGCAGTGCCTCTGCCAGCAAAAACGGAGCTCGGGAGGACCATGTGCAGCCCTCCTGAGCTCCATTTTCGCTGGCAGAAGATTTTAGAAGGCCATCACAGCCAGAAACAGAGCTCAGGAGCCCATTTTCGCTGGCGGAGAGCTCGGGCCACCACAGGCGTCCCCAACACTAGTGATGTTGAACTGGCCATGCCTACCCCAGTTCCCAAGATCAAACACAACCCCAATGCAGCCCTCAATGAAATCGAGTTTGACACCCCTGCCCTAGAAGGAGTGCAAAGAAGAGCAACAAAGATGCTAAGAGATCTGGATGCTAAATCATACAATGAACGATTGAGGAGACTATGTGTGTCAAGTCTAACAAAGAGGAGGTTTAGGGGGAGATATGATAGTCTTCCAGTACTTGAGGGGCTGTCACAGATTAGAGGGAGACAGCCTATTCAAAGCACCTGAGGACAGGACAAAAACAGGTGGAAGATCAGTAAAAAGAGATCCAAGCTAGAACTAAGGAAACATTTCCTGACAGTGGAAACAATTAATTAGAGGAATGGCTTACCTCCAGACGTTGTGGGTTCTTCATTAATGGAGGTATTCCAAGTGACTGGACAGCCATTTGTCTGGAATGGTATAAGTTCTCCTACCCAAACAGCAGTTAGACTAGAAGACCTACAAGGTATTTTTCTATATGTTAATTTCTATAACTAGAAATATCAAATACAACAGAAGAAAATCATACCAAACAAAAAAAGTAGAGCTTCACCAACCACCCTATCAATAGTCTCAGAAAGTAGTCAGTTTTTCAATATCTTTTGTAATATCATGGACTCATGGAGGAATGTTATTCCACATCATGCCAATGTCTTTTCTAGTAGAAAATAAGATAGAAGACGGGAGCAAAGTCTGCAAATTTTAAAAGAGGACTAAATGGAGTTATGTTCTTTCTATGTCATTTGAAAATGCTCACTTCTGCTTTTCCTTTCTTCTCTTGCAACCAATTAACAGAGAGGCGCCCATGAGATCAGAGAAATCAGACAGTTCCACTTCACTGGCTGGCCAGATCATGGTGTACCATACCATGCTACGGGTCTTCTCGGATTTGTCCGGCAGGTCAAATCAAAAAGCCCACCTAATGCCGGCCCATTAGTTGTACACTGCAGGTTAGTATAACCTATTTTGGCTTCTTTAGTTAAGAAAGATGTTTTATCCTTTTTAAATTTAGCACAGCTGGAACTATCTGGGTGCGATTAATTTGTATGTCATATTTTTAATTGCTACAGTTTATGAAATACCATTCATGAACAGGAAATAATGATATATAATATTTGTTCTATGAATGTATCTTCCTCAGCTGCAACAGATTGAAAAATCTGATTAGATTTAGACCCAATTTAAATGTTACAGAGTCCTTCCAAAAGCTTCTGGAATATATTTCTCCATGATGGCATTTTGCAGTCATTGGCACATCAGCTACTTATTCGAGCCACCATTCATAAAAGGTGCATGCCCAATATAACAATACAACACTATTAACCAAGCAAATGTGTTGTTAAATACATTTTAGGATTAGACAAATGGATTTTTAAAAGCAAGCAGCATTGATAATTTACATGATCATTCCAGGCCTGGAGAGGAGATTTAATACTGTTGCAATCCTGAAGAATACTTTATTGTTCTTATTTCAATTGGAAAGGAATTTCCTCATTAATTCCAACTGGGATTTTCCATAAGGCAGATACAAGCTTCAGAAGATAATAATTTGGATATTTAAATGTTTTGCAGCATAAAGTTTTTTTTTCTCCAAGAAAAAGGTTGTATTATCTTCAACTATGGTGATTAAAACCTCTCTTTTAATTTTGAGAAGATTTTATTCATTCTCAGTGAATTTCTTTTCGTAGATTTGCTGGCCCAAGCTCATCAAACTGGCTTTGTGCCTAAGGCAGGACTAGAACTTACAGTCTCCTGGTTTCTAGTTTGGTGCCTTCACCAGGACACCAAAGTGTGTGACTGGCAGTCTCGTGGTCTTTTTTTTTTGGCATGTCACTCAAGAAAGACATAATCTTTCCATTTTGGTGAAAGGAATTGCTATTGTTAAAATAATAATAATTATGCTTTTGTGTTTACAGTGCAGGTGCTGGCAGAACTGGATGTTTTATTGTCATTGACATTATGTTAGACATGGCAGAAAGAGAAGGAGTTGTAGATATATTCAACTGTGTCAGAGAACTTCGATCCCGAAGAGTTAACATGGTGCAAACAGAGGTAGAAAAGCATGCTCTCGTTTTCAGTTGCCGCATTGGATAGAATGAAAATGCCTCTTGTTTTGTCACATATTGAAATTTAAATGTCAGGTGCCCTGCAACTCTTTCGTGAGCTTCCTTTCCCTGATTATCTGGATATTATGCTCAACAAAGTAGCAGTATATAGCCAACCACAAAAAGCTAGACCAGATTGGACACAATATTTTGGGTTATATTAGTTTTTGCCTTTGGGTCGAGACCTCAAGTCCAGGCATTTTAAATTCTTATATTCTTAGACTTGTAATAAGAAAACAAACTGAACAATTATAAAAATTTGGTTGGAATTATGCCAGATAGAATAAGTATGTGTTAGATTTGGCTATGGAAAATTGTTCCAACTGTCTGATATTTTTTCATTTCTCTAGGAACAATATGTATTCATACATGATGCAATACTGGAAGCCTGTCTATGTGGAGATACCTCGGTTCTAGCTTCACAAGTTAGATCAGTCTATTATGAAATGAATAAACTTGATCCTCAAACCAATTCGAGCCAGATCAAAGAAGAATTTAGGGTAAGTCAATGATTGAAGAACATTTCAAAAGCCAAATATTGCAAAATGACCTTTCATCGTAGGGCTAAAAAGCTTAATTTTTTTATATTACTCTATGAAACATAAATTCTCTTCAAATTTAATTCTCTGGAAATCAATGTAACCCTGAAGACATATTCATTCTTGAGTAACTTTCTGTCAAATTCATTTTATCTTATTTTGGTAGACTCTAAACATGGTGACCCCAACCCTTCGGGTAGAAGATTGCAGCATAGCACTTTTACCCCGGAATCATGAAAAGAATCGGTGTATGGATGTTCTTCCTCCAGACAGATGTTTGCCTTTCCTTATCACAATAGATGGAGAAAGCAGTAATTACATTAATGCTGCACTGATGGATGTAAGCTCTTGTCTTGGTTTTCTTAGCTAAAAAGGTATCTGCCTGATATCAAAGAACCTGGAAAATTGCAAGAAGCTTGGCCCCACAAAGGGCTCAAATCTTTCAAATATGCTTTCCTGAGTTTATTTTAAAAATCTTAAACATTCCTATATGTTCAGTATAAGTTATATGACTGCTAAGGTATGAAAATATTTGTTGAGAAAGGATCATAGTCCAGCCAACTTCATATTGCATAAACTTTTTTTTAACAAGCATCATAAACAAGTTTCATATATTACATTGGTCATTGGGTAACAATACTTAGTTGACCTGGGTTGATCACAAAAAAGCTCAATAGAATCAAACCTCATCAGTACATGGATAAAAGAACAGGAAATACCAAAAGACGAAGAAGAAGAAGAAAAAGACTGAACTGGGAAGCCAAAAAAAATCTAAAGAGAGGCAATGGCAAACCACATTTATATTATTGCCAAGAACCATGCAGATGTGTCCTTAAAACCTCTTGGAATTGAAATTGATTTGAAGGATAACCTTTGTTGTGATAGTCCTGGACAGTTTACATACTACCAGTGTTTCAGTTCATACAACAAACCAAACCAAAACTGAATAAATAACAAAACAGATTCATGCAATATATGAATTTAATCAGTATGCCTCATATGTAATGTATGCATATTAACTGTGAAGAGTAACTCATTATGCAACTAAGGCTACAAATATATACATTCTTGTTGGGGCTTATTTCAGAGTTTGTGTGTGTGTGTTTCTCTGTGTGTCTTTGGATGCATACAGTATCATATACACATATACTGACTTTACGGTAGCTAGTCAGCATAATAATATAAGGAGAAAATTTTAGTTTTCTTTTTCATTTTCATAGTAATGAATAGAAGAGGAAAAAAGCCTGCTGGCGTAGATAATACACAGGCCATTACTTCAGTCAATTGATTCTTTTCTAACTGAATGAACATTTGCTAAGGATACTTTTACCGCTATCCACATTAAATACAGATATGGAAGTTTTAATACGCTTACATCTCTTAAGTAAAAGGACACTTAAATATGTTTTACTCTCTTTAGAGATTTGTTGAATATCTCTGACATTTTAGAACAGCAGTAATTAAGGCTGTCACACATGTATACACACATTTCAAAATGCAGACTTCATAAAAGAACAAAGACATTCTCAAGAAAGCAATCTTTTCTGATACAACCACTAGTTTAACAGTTAGCACTTATATCATTTATAATAAAGATACGTGGAAAGGGGGTATGCTCAAAATGTGGCAGTATCACATTAACAATTATGCTAGTGATTGATGTTGCCTACAATATCCAACAAATATTGTACATTATATATATTGCATTATATATATTGCCTGCAGTAGCCACTTTTATTGAATCCTTCAACCTGCTGCCCTACAGTCATAGACCTTAAGACACACAGCTGTTGGATACATTACGCTGTTGAGTCTGCCATGTTACTTTGTATGGCCTGAGGTGTACTATATTTGACAACTCCTGGGTGAAGAGGAAACAGCCATGAAATAAGGCTGATATCTCTAGCCTGGTTCCCTTTCACCCAGGAGTTGTCAAATAGTACACCTCAGGCCATACAAAGTAACATGGCAGACTCAACAGCGTAATTAAAACACTGCCACTTTTTTATATATTAAAAATGAACAAGTGTGATCACAGCTGCCATCTTGGTGGTTGTTTTAACCCATAGCCCTAGTACCTACCCTTTATCTATTCCTAAATTAAGCCTTGCTTCCCATTCTTTGTCCCTTGTGTTCGATGGCATTCTGCTAATATACACATGTCAGCAGGGACAGGAACCTCTGGTTCAGCTTTAAGGCTATATCTGTATAATTTCACTATCTCCAAGTTCCGTTGGAAGACTGGTATTTAAAAGCAATTCTGTTCCAAGTCTGAACAGCTGTAAGTGCTTCCATGCCAGTTCATTAGAAGCTTTTTCTTCTGTTTCCATAACTAATAGAATATCATTTTTTGAAGAAAATATTATTAGTATTCATTTTTTCTTATATTTACTTTCTTACTGTAGCTTTAATCCTCCATTAAAATATCTTTCTTATTTTTCAGAGTTATAAACAGCCTTCAGCTTTTATAGTCACTCAGCATCCTTTACCAAATACTGTCAAAGATTTCTGGAGACTGGTTCTTGACTACCATTGCACATCAATAGTGATGCTGAATGATGTGGATCCAGCACAAGTAAGTCAAATACATAAATTTAGTGAAATTACTTGCTTCGTACGTAATGTCTCCTTCATGTTGAGTTTGACTTTTAAGAGACTTCTCTTGATAAAACAGGATAGAAGTGGCTTTCCATTAACTGCTTCCAAGGTGTTCTTTTCCAGCTTCCCAGTGCAGTTTACAGTCCTGGAAATCTCCAAAAAGTCATTGATATGTTCTTCACTGATTACAGAAAGACCTTTGGTTATGTAGACCAGGGGTGTCAAACTCTATTTCATTGAGGGCTGCATCAGGGTTGTGCTGACCTCAGGGGGCCATGGTGGGCGTGGCCAGCTTGACATCATTCATGTCAGGGGCACCTGTGGTGAGACTGAGTTCTCTGCTAGCGAAAACCAGCTCCCAAGCTCCATTTTTACTGGCAGAGGCACCGTGGGCTGGTGCTTCGCTGTTTCCAGGGTGGCCCGTGGGCCAGATCTAAGCACCCCGTGGGCCAAATCTGGTCCACAGGCCTTGAGTTTGACAACCCTGATATAGACCATATCAGGCTGTGGGAACTCTGGGAAAATGGGAATCCCAAAACATATTACACTGTTTCCCTGAAAATAAGACATCCTCTGATTATAAGCCCAATCAGGCTTTTGTGCACATGTGCTAAAATAAGCATCCCCCTGAAAATAAGCCCTCCCTTCAAATTTATTTATTTATTTATTTATTATTTATTATTTAAATTTTTATACCACCCTTCTCCTGAAGGACTCAGGGCGGTCCACAGCCAACACTAAAACACACATATACAAAAAATTTAAAAGCAATTTAAAATATATTAAATAATTTGGCCCCACTCTTATTAAAAAAAAACTAAAACAACCATTAAAATTCATGTTTAGGCCAGCCCAGCTTGTTGAAACAATAAGGTCTTGAGGGCACGGCGAAAGGCATGTAGGTTAGGGATCATCCGTATCTCCGGGGGCAAGTCATTCCAGAGGGCATGTGCCTCCACAGAGAAGGTTCTCCCCCTGGGGGTCGCAGTCAACATTGTTTGACTGACGGCACCCTGAGGATGGGAATATGGGAACATATTGGCGGTGGGAGGGTATCGGTAGCAGAAGGTGACCTCGTAAGTACCCAGGTCCTAAGCCATGGAGCGCTTTAAAGATGGTAACCAACATCTTGAATCACCCCCGGAAGATAAAATATCTAAACACAGAGGTGGAAATCAGATAAGACAGCAAGAGGAGCCCCATCTTGCTCCATGTGCCCCAAAATAATAAGACCTCCCCAAAAATAAGATCAAGCACTTATTTCGGAGTTCAAAAAAATATAAGACAGGATCTCATTTTCGGGGAAACACGGTATTTTTAATATCTGAAAGTGCAAATATTTGCAATATTTAACAATATAACTTGACTAACAATATAAGTCAAGGAGTACATGAGAGCTTTGCACTGAGATTAAATATAAAAAAGAGTCAACTAATCACAACAGTTACAGCAGCCAAACTTAGAACTGACAATGAAGTGATAGATGGCTTTTGCCTTTTAGGTTCAATTATCAACAGTAAAGGAACTGGGAGTCGTGAAATATTTTGTAGACTAGCACTTGGTAGAGTAGCTATAAAATTTTATTCTCAAGTGGGAATATGAATCCTTGGTTTACTAGTCCAAATCAACCATTATTTAGTCTGCCGCAAAGATGCAAGATCTATTTTTGTGATGCTGAAATCGTGTTCTTTATAATTGCTTCTTTCTTTCAGGAAAAGAATGAGAATCTCTGACTGTCAGCCCCTTTCTTTAATAGGAGCAGTGCCATTAATTGCAGATCCTCATGGGGACATTTTCCTGGGGATGCTGGATGTCAGTTTAAGAAAATGCACTAGCTTATGCTACTGGGCAAGAGACAATTATGTCTCCAGACAAAGTGTTACATAGATGGTGACTTGTCATCAGTGTTGCTCATTTTAGAACTAAAATGGCGCTGGCATGACTTCCTGAAATGCCACACTTCCTTTGAGGCTTAGATATGTTACTTTGCTGTGTTCTTCCTGTCTCTTCCCAGCTGAAGTGGCACCAAACTCTACATCAAAAGTAGTCAGTCAGTTCCTGGAAACTTAAAGATGAAAATCTCTTACAAATACTACTGGAGTTGAAAAATGGGTGCCCTGTTTTTCTAACTTTAGTATTTATTTATACTAAATTATTTATACTAAATTATTTATTGTACTGCTTAATGAAATGCTTTTGTTGAAGAGAAGAACATATAACAGCCTGCATCTGCTCTACTGTATGCTATATTTATCATAAATAAGGGGAAATAGTTTTCTTAACATTTGAAATATTTTTGTCATTATTGTTTTAAAGTTCACAAGTAACACCCCTTCTGCAAGTAATTATAAATTTCAGGCATTCACTTGTATATTTTTGTATCCCAAACACACTCACTGATCTCCAGGGAAATGCATGAAAGGCAAAAGATCTTGTGTGCTGTTATTTTCAGAATGAACAAGGAAAGACTTGTAGGATCAAACTTTTTAGTTGCTACTAAAAAGTGCATTTGACTTCTCAGCCATGTTTTGAATATTCAAAAGCAGGAAAACTTTTAAACTTTCCATTGGTCTTCCTTCGTTATCTTTTAAAACTTTGGAGGCCTGCTGTCTGTTGGCAACCTGATTTCCTACACTAATGTCTGTTCCAAAATTTTAATTAGGGTACATAGGGTGAAGTGAGAAAAGAAAACACACTTTGTTCAAATATTTTTTTTACACAACTGATATTACCTTGTTGTTGTTTGAGTATACTTCTTCTGAAGAAATGATTGTCCTTTATCTTTCCATAAAACATCCATAAAGTAACACACAATTATTCGTGTGATTGGTAACTTCAAACCCTCCTTGCTCATAATTGTTTACAGCCTTTGGCGGGGAAAAGTAGTTCTGGTGTACAAATTGAAGGAAGGTATTCCATGTGGGCCACAGCACTGAAACCTTTTTTGGGTTGGCCAAATAGATTCCTAGAATGTAGGGTTTGAAAGATCACCTTGTCTAACTTTCTGCAGGAAACCACGGCTACTGCATTGCCAACAGATGGCCATGAAGCCTCTGTTTAAAAGCCTTCAATTTAAAACAGCTGACTTCTCCCAAGGTAGTCTGTACCATTGTTGAACAATTCTTACCATTAGGAGAATAAAAGAGAAGTCCGTAGAAAATCTGCTTCTTTGTATTTAAACTTGTTATGTCTTACCTTGTCCTGTGAAATAACTCTGAACTATTCCTTCCTATCTTCTACATGACAGCCCTTTAAAAACAGCTGTCAGGTTTCCCTGTAGTCTTCCTTAAACATACCCAGTGCTTCCAACCTTTCTTCGTAATTTTTCCATCCAGGCCACTTATCATTTTGATTACTCTCTTCTGGACGTGGTCCAGTTTATCAACATCCTTTCAAAAACATGATACCTAAAACAGGACACAATATTTAAGGTGTGATTCCAATACAGCATTAGAGAATAACAATGACTTCTTCTTGACGCTCTACCTATGTTGCTACAGCGAAGCATAACTTTTTTTTTGCCAATGCATAATGCTATTGATGCATATGTAGCTTATGAACAACTATGATACTGGTTTTTTTTCACATGTAGTTTTGTTCAGTATGTCCTCTTCCTGTTCTATTCTCATGCTTTTGGCTTTTCCTACTCAATTGTAAGACTTTAATCAGCCAAATCCATCAGCCAAACCATTTCAAACCATTCGCTTTAATTAAGCGAAACAGCACAGGGCTAGAATAACGCCCTGTACACTATGTGACACTCCTTTCTAGTACTTTTTAACATATTTATAATTGACCTGGAATCAGGTGTGACTAGTGGAATAGCTATGTTGCCGATGACAGTAAATTGTTCAAACTGGTAGAAACAATAAGAATCTGTCAAGAACTCCAAAGGATTCTTTTAGGGGTAAAAGGTAAAGGTTCCCCCGCACATGCGTGCTAGTCGTTTCCGGCTCTAGAAATGGTACTCATCTCCGTTTTTAAGACGAAAAGCCAGCGCTGTCCGAAGATGTCTCCATGGTCATGTGGCCGGCATGACTAAACACTGAAGACGCACAGAGCATTGTTACCTTCTCGCCAAAGTGGTCCCTATTTTTCTACTTGCATTTTTTACATACTTTCAAACTGCTAGGTTGGCAGAAGCTGGGACAAGTAACGGGAGCTCACTCCATTATGCAGCGCTAGGGATTTGAACCGCTGAACTGCTGACCTTCTGATCGACAATCTCAGTGTCTTAGCCACTGAGCCACCACATCCCTTAATCTTTTAGGGGAGTAGATGTCAAAATGGCAGATCAAATGTAAGCCAAGTATATAGTGATGCACATTGGAGCCAAAAATTTTGACTACTGACACAAAGTAATGGAATCAGAGCTAAATAAAGAACGAGATCTTGGAGTAAGGGTAAATTCAATGAACTTCTCAACATAGTTTGCATCCATTATAAAAAAAAAGGCTTAATTGCATGTAGGGATAATAAGAAATGGAATTGAAACTAGAGATGATAATATATTGTGTGTAGTTCTGACAATCGTACCTCAAAAGGGCTACAGTAGATCTGGAGAAAGTTCGGAGGAGGGCAGCTAAGATGATGAAGCGGCTAGAACAGTTTCCATATGAGGAAAGATTGTGATATTTGGGACTCTTTAATCTAGAAAGGAGGCAAACAAGTGGAGACATGATTGGGGTATGTAAAATTATGCAAGCAATTCTTTTCAGAAAGTTTGCATAGTATTAAAATGTTTAAAACCCAACTATTTTAATTTTCAAGTATCATTTTTACAAATGTTCTCCATGCAGCTGAAAGCTACTTTTCCCACATTTGATGGCTTTTCAATTTTCTTCCTATTACTAGCTTGAAAATAGAAGAACGTAGTTTGCATTATGTTTTAAAATACCAATATGACTTCTGTATTGTGATACTAGCAGACCATGCACATGAAAGAAACTACAAGGTTTCTTTCATATGCATGGTTTCTAAATTTTGCCAAGAAATATTCCATATTTAAAAAAGGGTTGTTCCTACCTGGAGCAAGTCAATTTTGATTATTCCAATACATTTCATATAGCAATACCTTTGAAGAGTATCCAGAAATTGTAGTGGGTGACAAATTCATCAGTTACATTTCTGTTCAATGTAAAATACTGAAATTATGTTATGCTGATATCACAAGACGTGTGCTGCTTGTTAATTGCTGCTCCGGCAGTATTTAAGATGTTGTTACTGACATTTAAAGGCCAAAATAGCTAAGGTCTACATCTTCTGATGCAAACTTCCTCAAGCATTAGAGGCTGAAAATGTCCCCAGTCTGTCCAGCATGAAATAGAGGGCATTTTCCTGTTAGTCCCAGGATGAGGAGTGCATTCTCTCAGGAAATGCAGTTAATGCACCTTCTCTTTTACTCCAGGGCATCAGCCACAATATGCATTTTTCACCAGGTTTTTAATTGTTACTTGTTGTTTTCAAGATTTTAAAGTAACTTCTTTCCTTTTTTTATTTTTGTAGCACTCATTATATCGATTGCTAGGCTTACATGTCCAAAGGAATAGAGAGGCAGGATATAAATTAAATCCCAAATACAATCCTTCAGTGGTTCTCTGGGTTTGTTTTGTTTTGCTTGGCCTTAACTGTCTGACTGAACCCATTTGTAAATTGATGTCTGGAATATTGGAAAGTGAAGATTCAGGACGGATTAAGAAGGACTCAGCCTACATAATATTATCTGCTATTTAAATGATCCAGAGTATCTTTTTGATCCCCTGTGATTACTACACTACACAGTATACTGTTGGAACAAATTGTCAAAGTGGAAGAGGAGATATTTATATATATGGAAGGCAACTAAGGTTTTGGTGATATCCAGTAGTGTTGAGATTAAAGAAAAATGTTACCGTGAGAAATGAAAAACAGATGTATTTCACACCCATGATAACTAGCAAAGGAAGGATTTTTTTTGGTGATATCCCCAGAGAAACTGAATATTTTCCACAGAGAATTCCTTGCATGTATTTCCCAGTTCTTTTTTTGAAAGCGGTTGAAAGTTCTGTTCCATCAAACATTTGGAAATAGTTTGAAAATAATTGTTCTTTCCATTTAGCCTTAAATTGTAATTATTAATAGTTAAATTCAATTTATTTATATTTTTGTTTTCTAAATAACCTTCTAACCATTTTTGTTAAAACAACCCTGTTAATAAGTAAATAAAAGTAAAATTATAAACACTGTGTCCTCTATAAAAGTTTTCTTCTGCAATGTATGTATTTGTATTTGTATATACAAGAAGTGTACTACAAACCTCACTGGAGTCTATATAAATTATATTCTTAGAGGCTGAAAATTGTTTCTGCATTTTTCTTTCTAAAAAGATATAATTGCAAAATACATTAAACAGCATAAGCATTTAAAATGTTGGTCTTTTCTTGAAGGTTTGCAAAGTTTAATCGATATATAAACATATATACAAGCATTATACCCATTTATCTTTGGAAATAAACTTATTTTTCAGACAGTTAAAAAGAAGTGACCTTTCGTGTAGATAAAGCTTTCTGTGATCTTTGGAGCTCAAATGGGCACATAAAAAATCACAGGAGTATATGGAGCCATGCTAAATAATACAATTACACATGAATTAATCTCTTTCTTCTACAGTTATGTCCACAATATTGGCCTGAAAATGGTGTTCATCGACATGGTCCTATTCAAGTAGAGTTTGTTTCTGCTGATTTAGAAGAAGATATAATCAGTCGAATATTCCGAATTTATAATGCATCAAGAGTAAGGATCTTATTTACTTAATTTGCTTATTTTTCTTATGAGGGATAGAAATATAATTTGGGTTCATATTTTAGGGAATCCAAATTTAATTGATGAATTATTTTAATGTTTATTATTTGATGGAAGCATGTTCATAAAATATTTCATGTGTAATGTAGACTATGTAATATTCTATAATTAGAACCATCCTAGAAGCTTCAGTTGGAACAAAAGTGTTGCCAGGATTTGGATGAATTTAGAAAATCTAGACCATATCTGATCAGTGTTAAACTAATAAAAACATACAAGAATGAAGAACACTCAATGAGCAACTTTGCCAGGTCTTTTACTTACTTATTTAATTATTTTCCAAAATTAAGGATACATACATTTATATTTTGAACATTTTCGAACATTAATTGCAAACTAAACAAATCAATAACCCTGAAGACTTTTTTTTTCAAATCACAAGTATTTGTCAATAGAATTGAGAAATTGGAAAACATGTTTTTTCTCTTTTCTTCCCTTTGTTATAAATTAGTAGAAATTTTCAACATATAAGTACAGTTTTCCAAAGATGCCAAGGAAGGGAGAGTTATTCTGAACGAATTGGTTTGTATTTAGCATGTTAACAATCAGTCATCAGAATGAAAGTTCATTTCAGAAATTTGACAATGACAAGCTTATTAAAAGAGCAACACTGTTGGAATTATATTGCAAATTTCAGCTTGGTAGTCTGTGATTGCTATAATATTAATCATATATTTGGCTCTTGCAGCTGGTACCATTGTTTCACTTCAGTATATCTGTATTTTCAGCTGTTTAAAATATCATCTTAAATCTGAGATTGAAGTCATAACTCTGAAATGTAAATTACTTTAGAACATTGTAAGGCACAATCTTCTAATCTATAACAATGTAAGGTTGTAAGGCGTATATTATTTGAACTCAGAATAAATAATGCTGTCTTTTTTTCTTCACCTGCTGGTTGGGTCCCCACAGCCCCAGGATGGCTACCGAATGGTACAACAATTTCAGTTCCTGGGATGGCCTATGTACAGAGACACACCCGTATCTAAACGGTCTTTTTTGAAACTCATACGCCAAGTGGACAAGTGGCAGGAAGAATACAATGGAGGAGAAGGCCGTACAGTTGTCCATTGCTTGTAAGTGAATAAAACTCTTAAGGTGATCAATAACAGTGACTCTTATGAAGCTGTTGTTTAGAATTTGAATTAGATTTTAATTTAATTCAAATACTACAACTCTGTAAAGTCAGAGCTGTAATTGTCCATAATACAGATGGGGCTTATAGGATGGGGGGGGGGGGGGCGGGAGAGTTACAGAGAAGATAGCTTCCCCAAACTCACCTAGTAAAAGTATTGCAAAAGTAATATTCAGACTGGAGAGTTCCTAATTTACAGCCCCAGAGCAATTTAACAAACTCATAGACAATCCGTTTGTCAATAATTGTTCAATACAGGTAATAAATCTCTGAGTACTGCCACACTGAGAACTAAATCAGAGAGGACTGTGGTCTTTCTGCTCTTTTTATATGTTTCCCAGAGGTAACATTATTAACATTGCTTGATGCAAAATGGTGGATTTCACCTGGCTCCTTTGTAAGGAAGAGGATACCATTTCTGCCCATTTCTACCATTTCTGTTTCATCCCATCTTCTTCCTGCTGCATCATTTTGTATACTGTTTGTACTGCATGGGAAGGGAGGCTCAGAAGGATTGGCTGGAAGGTAACTCAGGATATCATGAAATTGGAAGGACCACTAGAATCATATCATCCATTTTCTGCAAAGTATAGAAAAAGCAATTAAACTGTCCCTGAGACATAGATAAAGATAGAATTCCAGTAATAAATAATTGGAATTCAGGAAGATTTGGATTGCGATAGTGTAATCGCAAAGAAAATAATATAATCAGCTTTTGCAAAGAGAATTCTTTATTTATTGCCAAATCTGTTTCAAACAACATAAATACAGAGTCTACGTATGGACATTACTGGATGCACCACACTGCAATCAAACTGACAACATAATAGGAAATGGAAGAATGAGAAGTGCAATCTATTGAGCCTGGTGGAAGAGACCATGATTTATTGATGTCAAATATATAGGCTAAACCTAAGAGAATGAAACTGACTGGGTTAACAAGATTTGATGTGGGCAGTATGCAGTAAGAATATAATATCAATGTAAGGAACAGTTTCAGACGATGAATCAATTATGCACTAGAGAATCTTAAGGAGCTGTACCAAGAAATGAGACATTGTAAAATCGAAGTAAAAACAATCTAAAAATCTCAAAGATGAGAAAATCCGAAGAGCTTTCAGAGCATTAATAGGGACTTCTAGGTCTAGTAAGAAAGGACAAAGAAAAAAACCTTATTTGAGAATGTCAACAAAAAGACAAAAACAATTTAAAAATGTTTTTTTCTGTTGTTGTTCAGAAAAATAATAGAAAAACTTACAGTGGAATTAGAAACGCTCAGAAGTAATCAGGGAGGAGATCTAATAGACACAAATGAGATTAAAGGAAGATAGAAAGATTATGGTAGATGGCAGTCAAGATGAACCAAAAGCTTTAACTCTTTGCTACCATCTAGTGGTCAGGCAAGCAATAGGTTGGTAATTCTTGGTGAAAAATAAGTGGCGGGAAATACCATACTGAATGGAGAACCTGAAGCATATGAGCATCACAGAATCAATGAACATCGCTTTTTCCATAGCTAGCAATATTGGATTGGAATTTCAGGTGGAAAAAATATCAGTTTTTGTCCTCGCAGTGTCATTTGGTAGCACTAAATGGACATCAACACAGTTAACAGATGCAAACAAGATTGTTTAGCTGACATCTGATTAATTGTAGATGAGTGAAGGTGATAGATAATTTGGTTTTTCTTGGGCTTAAGAATAAAGGAGGAAAGTATGTTAGAGGAATAAAAAAGGAGATCAATCTTAAGGAGAAAGGCTGTGACAAACAGACAAGATCATGCAGGATAAGGACATTTCTGTGACAACAAAGTTCAGAACTATTAAAGTTAAAACGATCTTTTGGGCAAGGAGAAATTCATCTACTTTGGGGATGTGATAGAAATGGACAAAGGACTAGAAAAAAATGACTACATTTGGCCAGTTGAGAGATGAAGAAGAAAATAATAAATAAGAGGGATTGTTGTTAGTCGCGAAGTCATGTCCAACCCATCGTGACCCCATGGACAACGTTCCTCCAGGCCTTCCTGTCCTCTACCATCCCCCGGAGTCCATTTAAGATCATGCCGACTACTTCAGTGACTCCAGCCAGCCAGATAGGCCAAGATTAAAAGAATTTCCTTGGAAGAATCATGGTTGTTGTTAAGGATAGGTCAAGGTAGAGAATACTTTTGTTTGCCTGTGCAGTTACCAGGAATTGAACCTAACCAAAAAAGAAATGCCTGGGTACAAAAAAACAGACACATAATGGGAAATTATGTAGTGATATATTGTGTAGTTTGGACCACCACTTATAAAACCATTTTCAATGACAACCAGACTATGGCTGAATTGCAATATTTCAACTGCTCTTCTTTATAACCTTCCTCATTTCTTCCTAACCTTAATGTAAGATAAGTCAGAATAAATGCTAATTTTTTTGTATGTTTTGTTAACCCACCCATTTGATTTTTGAGGATAATCATTGTGAGAACCTAACCAATTGTGGATTATTCAATAAATGGTGGTCAAACCATGGCTTAGCATGATATCTTAATTTATATATTTCTTCACTTTCTTTGTGTTTCTCCATTTTTCTTTCTGTCACATTCATATACATACAGTCTTTCTGACTGAAATTATAAGGTTCTTTTCAAAATTCAAAATTATCTACTACCTAGATTTTGTTAAAGTTATCCCTCTTTTCAGCTGATCATGGTCCAGTAGTTTTCTCACGCTGTTTTCTAGTTTTCTCACCTGTTGAATAAAAATTATAATGTTTTATTTTGGGAGGTATAGCTCATTAATGCTTTGAGATGCACATCTGGGAGGTCTTTTTCAAATGCAAATTGATATTATCTCTCTTGATTACTCATGATATTAAATAGTTGTACTACCTCTCGGGTATGTGCACACATGCATGGCACTTTGAGGTAGCATAGGAAGGGGGGAAAAACTTCCAACATAATCCTTTTAAATGACTTTAGTTTAATTAGATGCTGAAAGAATGGCACAATATTATCCAGTATTTTGGCAGCAGGGAGCATTCTTTTCATGCTGTCTGGATGTGACAGATGTGCCATATTGTAGTTCCTTTGAAAATCAACCATTTGTGAATGTTGTCTTTAAAGAGTTGCAAGCTAACTAGTCTGCACTCTGGTAATTATTAAGGTTTATTATTTTCAATGAAGTGCTGTCTAAAGGATGCTGATTAGAATAGTTGTAGAAATAACAGGGTTTCTAGAATGAGAACGAATCTCTAGAAAACTAAAAATAACTAAAGATAAAGCATTATAAATGTTGAATTTAATCATGCATCTAAACTCATGCAACATATATTTGCAATAAACTGCTTTGGGTTCTGATATTCAAGGAATAGATACAGTTTCTCCAGTCGAATATATAGTATAAATTATTAGTATATATAAAACTGGTGGGGAATGGAAGGATTTATATTCTTTGCAGTTATCGGGTCATTAGCACCCTGAAGATTGGTCTCTCTTAGAGAATTGTTGAAGCCATTTGGTGGTTTATCTGTATCCTCATAATCATCTGAATTAGAGTGTAAATGGATGTGGAACCTTCTAGGGACTGTTGAAAGGACTGCATTGTAAACATGAGATAGTTGCTGTCATATCTCTCCCTCTCTGGTGAAGGAGTGCTGTTCAATTTTAAAATAGATATGAATATATATCTAAGGATACATATATAAAGCCCAATATTCAAGTTATCAAGATCCTTCTGAATTTTGAGTCTTATCTTCCAAAGTGTTGGCAATTCCCCCTAGCTTGTTGTTGACCTCAAATATTTTAAGTTCCCCGTCTATCTCTCATCTAGATAATTTATGAAGATGTTGATGAGCACTGGGCTCAAGACAGAACTTTGAGGCACCCCACTGTATGCTTCCCTCCATGTAGACATAGTACATAGGACTACATGCTGAATATGGTTGGTCAGCCAACTTTGAATCCATCTGCACACTCGTTGCTCCTTCTGCTGCTAATGTACCCAAAACCATTTTAGATACATTAACAACAGAAGGAGAAAAAACTGCAATCACCAAAATCAAAAAGGGACACTTAGACAATAAGGTTTGTCTGGTATGATCTGTTTTTAACAAACCCATGTTGGCTTCAAGTGATCCACTTTGTTCATTTCTAGGTGCTCTTCCACGGTTTTCCCAGGTATTGATATGAAGCTGATTGGTCTATAGTTTCCTGGATCTACTTTTTTTCTCCATTCTTGAAGCTTGGAATCACACTAGCTCTTTTCCAGGAAGTAGATCCAGGAAACTAATCTGATAGGAAGGCTCCAGGGGCTCTGAAAGGTTTTGTTCAGTGATTCCAAGGTCACATCTATCAGTTCCTTCAGTAGCATGGGATATAAATTGGCTGCTCCTGATAGATAAGTGATTTGAACTTATCTAAAATGGATAGGTGTTTTTTACCAATTTCTTATCTATTTTGATCTGCACTTCTATTCTGTCTCCCACAGTGCTGCTTTTGATAGGTTGTGTTGTTCTTTTTTCTCTTGCATGAAAACAGATGGAAAGAAGGAATTAAACAGTTCCCCTTTCTCCCTATGCCCATCATCTTCTTACCATCTCTTCCTGTCAGTGGTCTAATCATTTTATTGACTTTCTTCTTGTTCCTTATATATTGAAAGAAGCTTTTTTATTATTTTTTGGCATTTGTTGTAAGTCCTTTCTTCTATCCCTCTCACAGTTTGATCATAAAAATAGGTTTTTCCATCAGATCTTGAATGGGAGAAAGAAGTTTAAAGGTATCATGTAAAGATCATAAACTTTTAAATTTCATCAGTCATTTAAAGTGTGTATAAAAACAAATTGATACCATTCACAGTTGCCGTAGGAAAGGTGTAATATGTTCCTGATTTCAAGCTCCCTGTCATTTCCTCAACAACATATGAAGGTCCTTTAAAAGCCATAAAGTAGCTTCCTGTAAGAGGGTGTTTCAAACATCTGGATGTCTAAGGCAGGTGTCGTCTTGGCCAGGTCTGACCAAATAATTATAGTAGTTCCGCTTAGTTTAGAAAACAAGGGTATTTTTCTAAAATAATTATTTCTGATTAATTTAATAAAATATAATAATTTAATAAATAATGTAATAAAAATGGGGAACTCTCAAAAATCCCAGTAGCAAATGGATAAAATATTGCAGATTTCAATATCAACACAGACATTCAAGATTGAAGTAAACCCTGATTTATTTTAATATGGGTTTTTGAACAAGCCACAGTTGTCAATTTTATATATTCCAGTAGACCAAAACCAAACTGTTAACTGTTATATAAAGTTAATCATTAATTGTTATGAGGCCTTTTGAGAGTGTAAAGATGAAGATGCTAATCCATTCTCACCCATGGAAGATCAGTTGGAGACTTTAGGCCAATCAATCTATCTTAGTTCAGAACACTTGAAAGGGTTGCTTGGTGAAGAAAAATAAGAAGCGGGAGTACTATATATATTGTTTTCAGCTCTTAAATGACAGATAGAATACAAATCAAACAAATTATATATCTTTACATCACCAATGCATTGGTTCAACTCAAGTTGTATTGTTAACACGATTCCTAATATAATTTTTAACTTAGCCTAACAAGAATGGATGAAGTAATTTTCTACTTAAGCCTAAAAGCTGGAAAGATGAGAATTCTAAAATCCCAAAGGCTATAGCTAGACACATCATGAGCAATAAATATTTATTCTGTTTAGCCTATTATTGTACAGCAAATCCAGTCTGTGGGTGGACTATTTAGACAACATGAACACTCATTGGTTGTATATAATGAAATAAAATAAGCTTATTTTAGGAGGTGAAAAAAAATCCTTAGGTACTGTAATAACAAAATCTAAAAAATAATCAAGTCATTTTGCTGTTTTTCTTACAGAAATGGTGGTGGCCGCAGTGGGACATTTTGTGCAATCAGTATTGTTTGTGAAATGCTACAACACCAGAGGGCTGTTGATGTATTCCATGCTGTGAAGACTCTGAGGAATAATAAGCCAAATATGGTGGACCTTCTGGTAGGAGTTCTTTAAACTGTACCACTAAGTAGAAAATTATTCCCGTTCTCATAAGGGATAGTGACATTTTTGTGATTTATGTGGAGTACTGTTCATAAAAGCAAGCCTGTTGTTTCCTAAAGGGGATAATGAAATCACTTGACTTATAAAAGTATTTTTATGCTACTTCTTGAGTCTTGTTCAAGGTGTGTTAGACTTTTTGTGCAAATGTAACAACTTTAAACAGAACACCCTTATTAATTTTCTTTTCTGGCAGGGCAATCCAAAAGGAGAACAGACTTTGTATGGCAGAAATAATAGTCATGTAAAATGAAATGTCAGATTTTCAAATTATATATTTTATAAATAGCTTAATCTCCTAATATTTATCAAGACTGTTAATTTCAGTTTGACATTTAGTGTATTGCATTTAATTATGGTTCTTCTATCTTGCAGAAAGATTAAAAGAGTTCAGAAACAAAGGGCCAGGAGCAATTATTTCCTTGTGTTGTACTTTGTGAAACTACTTGAAATGTAGAAAGGCTGAAAGGCCATTGGTGTTTTATGTATGTGCAAGTATGCACAAGCTTACATGACAATTTAGTATGTCAGGATACAGTCTATTTTATTCATCATTACTACAAGAAGAAGTTGTGTTTCTCCTTTAGTCATAAAGAAATTCCACTGCCATTATTTGACAGTTTACTAAAGAGTCTCTTTATATAGTGAAATAAAGTATTTAGGTTATGCTGTATTTGTTATTTTCTTTCATTTCCTGCAAGGCACATCTTTTTAATCTAAGTATTCCGCTTATGGTAGACTACATTGTATATCTCTGTGATCTTATTACCAATGCACACGTGTTTTCCAGATTGATCAGAGTGGCCTGTTTAATAGATTCAAAAGAAATCTACACAGAAAACTTTTTCATTAAATATTTGTAATTAATTCATTCAGCTTGATTTTCTTTAACTCCTTCCTACAACTAAATTCTTCCCTTTTCTTGTTTTGACTCTTTAGGATCAGTATAAATTCTGCTATGAAGTGGCTTTGGAGTACTTGAATTCTGGCTGATACTGCAAGTAACATTGGGGGAGGCAAAATGTTTCACTAGCACAGTCCAAGCGAGTTGCTTCATGATATCTCTGTGTATGAGATGAGAACTTCTCAGTGTTACACTTTAATTGCTTTGTATTGGCTCTTTTTAAGAGCCCAAGAGTGTCTTTCCAAAAATGCTTGCACTGCCCATTTCCTAGAGTATGGCTGTTGCTTGAGTCACAGTCCCACACCAACACACTCTGGGACTGGACACCACTATCATGCAAACCCATCGAAGAGCCTACTATATCTGCCTAGTCATCTGATCAATCCAAGAGCACAATTCTATTCTTAATGACAATGTTTGTACCTTTCTGTTGTACTATTTTTTTTTTGTTGCCAGTGATCCTTGTTATTGTTAAAGACTAGTGTACATTTTGTTCTGTGGAGAATGCTGCCTAGCATTTTGATACTGTATTTTAGTTATATTTGTATTGTATTTGTTCCTAATAAACAAAGCACTCGTAGCTTGAATTGAACTAAAAGCTACGCCCACAGACCACATTAATCTTGCTGACTTCAATTTTCTGTCCAACTTGTATTGTTTCAGAAGAAATGATTTGATATACATCCATTAAGAAAATGGAAAAAATATACAGGAGGATCAGATTACTATATCCAAAGCTTTTCCCGTTTGTTTATATTGTAAATATTTTTTATTTCATCAAATTATTTATTCATTAAAAAGAAATCTTTTGTGAAGCACAATGACTGACAATCATTTTTATTAAATCTTGGAAATGCTTATTGTATTATATTGTAAACACTTGTTTATCCTGTCTGGATTTTCAGCTTAATAAATAAGTACATATTTTATAAAATCTGATTTAATATATAGCATCTTATGGCCTACATTTGCCTTCAGGAAAAGCTAAAGGTTTCCAAATTTTCTATTCAGTATAGCATACACTAAATAGAACTTCTGATTCTTTATGTTTATAACTCAGCATTAGAGCAAATTCTTTGCATACACGAATCTCCCAAACTTATTCTGTGCTCTCCAATTACAGAACTTGATAGTGCTAGTTAGCTTGAAACTAAGAAAACTGGTTTAGAAAACAACTGATCATTCAGATTGACAGCAGTGGATAAAGCAAACCAACTTATTTTTTACTTCCTAGTGTTTTCCCACATGGATAGGGACCACTTCTCTCTCTCTCTCTCTCTCTCTCTTTTTTTTTTTTTAGATCAACCGAATGTTGATTTGATGGTTGTGACATTTATTGGCTGATTGGCTTGTTGCCCAAATCTGATGTGGGTTGAGAGAGAGAGTGCCTGTCCCAAAATCACCCAGTTGGCTTTCATGCATAAGACATGAAACCAGTTTCCTGGTTTCTAATCTGGTGCTTTAATCACCAAACCCAACTGGCTTTCTAAACTGTCTTCCATTTTTAATCCTTTGCTTTACCACAGTGTTCTTCCCCCTATTTTTTTTTAATTTTTTAATTTATTACTAAATGTATATATCACCTATCTTATTATCCAAAGCTGCTTAAAATATGAATGTTCAGGGCTGGCATTAGTGTCCACCCTAAAGGAGTCTATAATCCACAACAAACCAGTCTGGCCATAAGCAACTACATTTTAATATCAGTGACAGAACAACAATTAAAGACAAGACAGGGTGTAGTAGAGGAGGGAGGAAAATTCTGAGCATTCACAATCAGCCCAAAACAGCTCACTGTGCATGTATAATATATAATGGTTTGTTACTCTTTGGGAGCCACTCACATGGAACCTTCTCACATTGCAAGATCCTACATTATTTGAAGGATACATACCAGAGCTATTCCAACATAGTTCTGACCATGTCTAAATGAGAACAATTCTCTTTGAACCTCCATTTATTTTTCTATCCTGTATGTGTAACTCACTGAAGTTGGTTGACAGAATGCTGATCTATGTTCTCCGAGTGCCAACTGGTCGGTGCCCTTGACTGCTATCTTGTGCCCTGAATACATAATTCTTGATGGCCTGCGCACCTACTGTATATATTAAATTTCACACCATGCCTCTGCTATCTAAATCACGGTATCACATTTACATTATCTTAAAGGTACTTCTGTGCAGAATCTCAGCTTTCAGTGACCTAAAATAATGTTTGTTTGTTTGTTTGTTTAGATTAGTCCCAACCTTCAGAAGATTAAAGAGACAATTCTAGTGCTCTTTGTATTATTTATATTTGTGGGATAGGGGCATCTGTGGAGTGTTGTCCAAAAATGTTAAGCTGGTGTCCACAATCATCTGAATAAAACTCTGCTCCTTTTTAAAGTGCATTGGATGCACAGTGCAAGTAAAATAGGCAGGATGGCAGGTAGCAAGGCAGGAATTTATAATAATTCCATAAATTACCAAGTTCTCCTCTTTTCAACTTTTTTTCAACAGGTTTCGTTCCTGTTGTTGTTTTTCAAAAACAAAATAAATCCTTCATCCCTAGTGTTAGCAAAATGCCAACCAAAATACAAAGCCCCCCAAAACAGCTATTCAAGAATGCCAACATAGCTCTGAGCATTTCTGGAATGCTTATCAAGAACAGTCCTCTGTTGGAAATAGTGCTTGTTTGATGGCCTGCCCAATCAAAAGTTTAGTTTTAAAAAATAACCATAAAGAAAGAATTCAAGAAACTAGAAACTTCTTATTAACGATACTTGGCCAGCAATCTGAAAATCACTATTGAAAAAAGTGAGAATTTGTAGAGAAATACTAAATGTACTTGATCTAAATAAACCCAGAGTGCACTTTTGATGAGAGAAGTGCATTTTTATTTCCTAAATAGCATTCAGAGACATATATAACAGAATGTAATAGTACAAGATCATTGTGATGTGCCCTTTATTCATTGCCTATGAGTGATGATAGCTAAAGAACCAAAATCTTAAAACCTGGTCTTCACTTAATATAATTATAATAATCCTGAAGCAGTGCTATTATCTAAATGGATTCTGTTCACAATTCATGTAAAACAGAATAATGTACTTTATTAAACTGGTTCTTTATTACATCCCATGGCAATCTTGATTTGTAAAGTTGTAGCAATGAATATAAAATATAGATCTACCTGGTCTTGAAATTATTGGAGACACAGGCAGGTGTTGCTTTTCTGCCTGAGAAGAGGAAGAAACTCCTTGAAGGCTTAATTATCCAAGTTCTAACTTGGTGTCCTTTAGTCCTTGTAGGTGTTGCATCAAATGCCTGCAAAGTACCTACCAAGTTATACTTAAAGGGAATTGACCTTTGCTGAGAACAGCTTTAATTTGTATCAAAGGCACACAGTGCTTAATGCCAAAGCCATCTATTGTCTTTCTTGTGGTTGAGTGCTAAAGAGAAACAGTCTTCCTCTCCTCACTCCTCCCCTCCACCTGAATGCAGCTTTATTGACAGAACCTGGATCAGACTGTGAGACTGGGCACGCTTTTATTGGATGGTACTTTGGAGAAGACATCTTGGCAGGCTTCAGCAGGAAAGCTAACATGTTAGAGACAAACAGAGAAAAACCTGCTACTCCTTTTTTTAATAGTGTGGAAACAGAATTTCGTAAGCTTTCCCTAATTTCCAGGAATGTTTCTAACGAAGGAAACCAAGCATGTTTACAGGTAATCCTCAATTTGCAACCATAATTAAGCCCACAGTCTCAGTCATAAGTCTTATCGGTCGTAAAGTGGGTCACCATGTGACTGCCCCCAATTTTACGATCTTTTTTTTTTTTTTGAAGTGGTCATCAAACAAACACTGCAATCATTAAATGAACCCACTATGGGGTGGTTTTGGTCAGAAACTGGAAATAAAAGGCCAGTCTCCAGCAAAAACATTGTAAATCACAGTCATGTGACAGCAAGGTGCTGCAAATGGCCATAAATGTGAGCTGGTTGCCAAATGGCAAAAATGGGTTCATGTGACAGGGGGAAATGGAGAAACATGTTTTAAAGACAAAGCACCTTTCTGCCTCCTCCCACCTTTGCCAATGGGCCATTAAGGCCTCAGCCAAGCTCACTCATTCCCCCCCACCTTTGTCAATGGACCATCATCTGCAGAACAATAGGATCCATCTAGCAACAGAAACTCACCATGTTGAGTCCTCGCACTTACGATGAAGTCCTCGCACTTACGACGCACAGCCCTAATTGGCCAAGACGCATGGGCTTGCCGGCGGGAGAATACTGTCTTTCCATTGGTTACTTAGTTTGACAGCTAAAGTATAAATAGTTGTCAAACGCCTAAGTTTCTCACAAGCGTTTACAGCTGTTGTTAGCAATAAAGAGTTCCTGTTTGATCTTAACCTAGTCTCACCTCAGTTAATGGACCCCGGGTCGCCCTACAGAGCACACCATATGGCATCTGGGAAGATTACATCAGTCAGCAAGGCTAGCTAAGACCCCCTGGAGTCTGACAACGAATCAGGATACTCTCCCTGTGCCCCAGGAAGTTCAAAGCTCAGAGAGGGCATAAAACCAAGGCACGCTCAGCATCTCAGCCTTTTTCTGCTCAGGACCTCAAACCATGTGATCCTATCCACCATTAAACCATCTTTCCAAGCAGTCTCCATGTTTCCAGTGTCTTTTTTCCCACTTGGAACTGAACCCAGAAGGATATTTCTTCCAACACTTCACACACAAACACAATTGCACTAGTGTGCTTAAAATAAATATACAATCCAATATCAATTGTGTTTATAACATAGGAGGAGAGCCACGTGAATCCATAATGGCAAAAATCTCAAGCCTGTTGGCACTGTTCCTGACTAACAAACACTATTAAAAGGCACCAGCTCTGGTAAGCAACAACTCACTTCGTCAGATGCATTTATAACTGAATTTATTCACGTATAAATACATTTGAGTTTATCGAATTTACAATGTGATGCAGCATCCTATATTAATAGATAGGGTAACAGTAAAAATGGAGATGAAATTTGAAAAATCACCAGGTTTTTTTTAGCATTTGCATTTATAAATAGAACACAAGCCTTTAGTATTATGCTGCACTTAAAAAACTGAATGTTTATGTGGTCCATTTCAGCTTCCTTTCCTTTAAAAAATAAACCAGGTAAATGCACAGGAGTGCAGGTTTTAAAATAAAAGTGTTGCAAAGCTTCACAACTGCAGACTTGTGTTCGCACACATTAGAAATTAGCTTTTCCTGTCTAGCCTAGAACAAGTCTGATGAAGGAAAACAGAGGAAACAGAGGAAAATCTTACACTGTTGCATAAATTTGAGGATCAGACTCAATAAATGATCAGGAACAAAGTATTCAAAACAACAAAGTATTATTTACAGTAGGCATTCTATATTCTCTGAATGATTGCAGATAGAAGCGAGTAGGAGGTGCGTACATCCCCTTTTTATAACAATAAGGCGGAGTTATAGGTAGGAGTGGTTACATAAGAAGGAAGGGTGGTTTAACCCCTGATGTTCTATGAACATATATTATCTCCATTTGAGAATAAGGCATTTACTCGTGACAAATCCCCCTCTAAATGCCGATTCGACATACAACAGTAATTACACTCAGATTCAGAACAATATAAAACTTGTAGTTTTGAAGTTAAATATTTGTGTTGTTTTGATTGCAAAGGCTTAGTCAGTATGTCAGCTATTTGTTCTGAGGTTTCGCAATGAATAGCTTTAATGAATCCATCTTGAGATAATTGTCTTACATGTTTGAATTTAATATCTATATGTCTAGATCTTTGACCAATAGCATCAGACCTAGATATCTCTATAGCAGCTTTGTTATCTTCATGTATAATAAAAGGTAATGAAGGGCTCTTCCAGACATCTGATAACAAATCATTAAACCATACAAGATTATTAGAGGCTTTAGACAAACAAACATATTCTGCCTCAGTAGTTGATGTGGCTACTAGATCTTGTTTCCCAGTATACCAGTAGACTGGACAATTGTTAAGAAAAAATACATAGCCTGAACTGCTTTTTCTGCACTTAGTGCAGAAAAATAATAATAAATAATAAATTAAGGGGTAGAGCAATATCAGGTCTAGTCCAATTAGATATATACAAAAGGGAACCAATAACTGATCTGTAAAGAATTTAAATTTATCTTTAAATTCAGGGGATGACTCATTCATGTTTCTTAAAAAATCAGTTTGCATTGGAGTATCACAAGGCTTTGCATCATTTAAATTACATTTATTCAGGAGTTCTATAATTTTATCTTTTTGAGATAATTTAAATCCCTTTTTTGTCTTGCTGATTTGAACTCCAAGATATTTATTTACTTTTCCTAGTGATTTCAAAGAAAAATGTTCATTCAGTTTCATTACAAATGTATCTCTTTTCTCTTTATGTTTACCAATATATAAAATGTCATCCACATAAATTAACACAAATTCTAGTGAATCACCATCCTTTCTGACAAAGAAACAATTGTCTGCAGTTGTAGCATTGAAATTCATAGTTTTGAGTACATTGACCAAACATTCATACCAACGTTTGCCGGATTGTTTTAGTCCATACAAACTTTTGTTCAATAACCAAGTTTCATTCCTATTTGTATATTGACTATGAGGGGCTCTTACATATATCTCTTTATCAAGCTTTGTGTGTAAGTATGCAGTTTGTATGTCATATTTAAAGACATCAAGATTAAGTGCGGAGGCTATAACTAAAGCTGTCTTAACACTTTCAGTCCTTACAGTGGGAGAATATGTATCTGTATAATCCTCAGGATACTTTTGAGCATAACCCTGTGCAACTAATCTAGCTTTATATAATGTGTTGCCTTCTTCCAGATTTTTAATTTTGAATATCCACTTGGTGCCTATAATTGTTTTGTCCTTTGGTGCAGGTGTTGGTGTGAATACATTTAATTCTCGTAAACTGTCCATTTCTTTGGCCATAGCTAATTCCCATTTTTTTCTTTCTTCAATGGGAAGTTTTAATACTTCATTGTATGTGTTGGGTGTTGATGCTTCATTATTTATATACATTACGTAGTCCTTATATTTGCTTGGTACTTGATTTCTGTTACTCCTAATTGTTTTTTCTGGTTTACTATCGTTATCGTGTAAATATCTTGCTTCCTTTTTAGTTAATGAATCTGTTTTTATTCTGGGGTGATTATGCTCTTCCTTTTCTGTCCTATCTTGGTTTTTAATGTCTGTCTTTGTGATGGGAAATATTTCATTAAGATGTATCTTAGACCAATTGGCCTGTTCATGAAATACAGCTGTTCTAGAAACTATGAATTTGTTATTATTATCAATAAATCTGTATCCTTTTGTACCTGTTTCATATCCCATGAATCTAAGTCTTCTGGATACGTTATCTCCTTTACATCTCAATTGTTTTGGTATGTGTACATCTGCTGTAACTCAAATATGTGCATGTGGGTTATTTTAGGTTTTTTATCGTACATTAATTCATATGGTGTTTTGTTTATGACACTAGACCAGGTTCTGTTTAGAGTATAATTGGAATATAATAAGGCTTCTGACCAGAATTGTTTTCCTAAGCCAGCATCTTCTAATGTACATCTAATCATGGTTTGTAGTGTTGAGTTTTTTCATTCTGCCACTCCATTTTGGAATGCAGAAAATGGGCTAGATGTAAAGTGTAACATTCCTTTGTCTTTTAGCCATTGGGAGAATTCTTTTGACATGAATTCAGATCCCCTGTCTGTCATGATTTGTTTTATTTTAATATTGTGTTGTGTTTCTACACGTTTGTAAAATTCTTTAAATCTTTGAAATGTTTCATCTTTGTGTTTTAAAGTATAGACAAATCCATAACGACTATAGTCGTCTACAATAGTAAGAAAATACCGTTTTCTATATGTGATTGATGGGGTTAATGGGCCAACTAGGTCGATATGTACCAGGTCAAAAGTGTGATTAGATGATCTTGTTGCTTTTTTTGGTCTGGGGTTAGTTCTGAGTTTTGAGGATTTACATACTGAACATTCCAAATAATTTTTACAATTTTTTATTTTAACACCTTCAGCATGTTCAATCATTTTCTGTATTACGGGAAAGCTAGCATGTCCTAATTTTCTATGTAATATATGTGCACATTCATCATGAATTGGTTTTCCAATTGTTGGTTTTTTGTTATTGAGTGTATCACCAATAGATGTATTTTCGTGATTATGATTTGTTTCATGTTCCTCATTGTCACTATTACTGATGATTTCATTCTCTATGTTAATGTCATTTTCCATGTTTGAATCAATGTTGTGTAGCCATTTTTCTTCTGTAATTAAATATGCTAGGCCTCCTTTGATAATCACATTACCTAAATTTGTTTTGTTTTTCTCTAGAGTTGCTTTTCCCTTTGAGAACACTATATTTATGTCAGAGTCCCTGCTTAGCTTTATTACACTAAGTATGTTATGAGGTATTTCGGGTATTAATAATACCCCCTCTATTTTCCCTAGACCGGGTAAATTTCCTTTCCCAATAACTTGGACTTCTTCTTGATTGGCTACCTTGATTACAAATTTATCTTCTATGAAGGAAGATAGTATTTTCTTGTCATGTGTTGTGTGATTAGTTGCCCCAGAATCAATGAGCCAAGCATTATCTTTTGAATTTTGTTTCTTGGTTATGGTATGTTTATCTAATCTGTTTAATGATCCAGACTTCCTATCTCTTGAGTTATCTCTGCCCCCTCTATGTTCTCTAAAATTTGGTGAGTGTCTATACCTGTATCTATCAATAGATGATCGTCTGTTGTGATATCTGTTTCTATAGTCTTGTTTTTGTCTTTCTCTAAGAAACTTAGGACAATCTCTTCTACAATGTTCTTTGGATCCACAATTATAACATTCAATTGATTCTCTATGTTTTTCTTGAAATACTACTCTCTTAGTCTGTCTATGTTCCATGTATGTACTTCTGCGGCTTCTTCTTAAATTATCCTCAGCTATTAGTCTATTTGATAAGTTCTCTATGGATAGGTATCCCAAATTAATTGTGTCTAAATGTGATATGTAGTTATCCCATGATGAGTCTAATGAGTTAATGATAACACTTTTCATTGTTTGGTCTGATATTATTTCTCCCCTTAAATGAAGTTCTGCTCTGATTTTGTTTAGTGATATTAAATGTTCACTTACAGTAGTCCCAGGTTTTATCCTGGCTGAGAAGAAATCTTTAGACATTCTCATTGTAGTTGCTACACTTTCACTATGAAACAATTTAAACTTGCAATGAATTATTTCTGAGACAGTCAGATTATGCTTAATACTATGATACATAGCAGGAGATATGCTAGATATTAATAAGTAGAATGCTCTGTGATGCAGGCAGTCCAATTTTAGAGTCCAAGGTTTTTTGGGAGGGTTAGTTATAAAAAATAATAAATTCTCTTTTAGGAAAACAACCTGAAGTTGTTGACACCATTCTTGTAAATTAATACCGTCTATTCTCAATTTTGGGAAATCATTAGGCAAGTTCCCAATATTATTCGTTGCATTACTTACAACTGGAGGCTGTCCATGATCTTGTAAATGTTGAAAGTTGCAGAATGGTGTAGGAATGCTTGCAATCAGTCTGAACGGTTCTCTCTGATCTTCATGGCCTCTGTAGTTGTCTGCGTATGTTTGTGCATGCACATTGTTCATTTCGTCCCTGAAGCTGTCGGGAGAGGTTCTCGCCGCTGCGGCTCTTTCATAGCGCTCTTCCTCTGATGAATCGGTCTCCGGTTCGACTTTGGGTGTCCAGGCAACGATTGGCGCTTGCTTCCTTTCACCGAAATTGTCCTGGTTGAGGTCTCTGGCACTTGGAAT
The DNA here is from genome assembly GCA_022577455.1 of Arizona elegans. NCBI lineage: Eukaryota > Metazoa > Chordata > Lepidosauria > Squamata > Colubridae > Arizona > Arizona elegans. Next base: position 42,847,212 of record JAKOOJ010000002.1, read on the forward strand.
CATCTGCGGCATTGGCGAGTATTTGCAAGGTTCTCTGGGTTCAGGAGTTGGCGTTCTTGCCGTCCGGGTAGAAGCGGGTGGATTCTGAGACGTTTGCTTGTTGCTTGCCTTTTCTTTATTTTTTGATCGGCAGCTTTCGTTGATTTATTTGTTATTTTCAGATTTGGGCCAAAGGTTGCAAAAAGCGTTTTCATGGCTGATTCTATTTGCAGCTCGATTGGAGTTTCTTCGATGTCTGTATCAGATTCTTCTGAAGAGTAGAATTTTTCTTTTTTACTTTTCACACTGTGCAGGGCTTTTCGTGCTAGACATTTTGAATTCTGTTTTCTGATTGGCTCTGTTTCGCTCATCTTAGTGGTTTGTTGAAACCAAGATGGCTGCCATTCAAAATTTTACGCGGGACCGTTAGTCTTTCTCTTTGTTATATTTTCATCTACAGGCAATTCGCTCACCGTTTTGAGGTCTTTAGATTCAGTTGCTACGATGTGATTTTCTCTCGCTGCTCCGCTGACTTTTATGATGTCTTGGAGGTTCGCGATGAGGTTTTTGTCGTCTTTTTGGCTTTTCAGCAGTCTCAGTATCTCTGATCTGAGATCGTTGTTTTCTATTTCGTTCTCTTCTTGGTCATCAGATTCATCAATTACCTCTTCGTTGTCTGTGGTGCAGTCTTCAGATTCTTTTGTTATTATAGTTGTAGATTCATCGATCATTTCTTGATCTGTTTCCATTTCTTTATTATGTGCCCTGGTGTTGGGTCTTTCTCTTTTGTTTCTGGAGTTTTCTTTCTTAGGCATGTCTATTTTTATTGAGTCAGTTAACCATCCTCTGCTACCAGCTTGTGGCATAAATTTGAGGATCAGACTCAATAAATGATCAGGAACAAAGTATTCAAAACAAAGTACTATTTATTTACAGTAGGCATTCTATATTCTCTGAATGATTGCAGATAGAAGCGAGTAGGAGGTGCGTACATCCCCTTTTTATAACAATAAGGCGGAGTTATAGGTAGGAGTGGTTACATATGAATACATTAAGAAAAGAAGGGTGGATTAACCCCTGATGTTCTATGAACATATATTATCTCCATTTGAGAATAAGGCATTTACTCGTGACATACACTTTCAGGCTGCAAATATGTTTGCCCTATCTGGGTGAAGAGTGAAAGAAAGGGATAGAGAAAATTGTTGCATGCTGGTTTTACAGTAAGAACTGTACAAAACGATGTTTCTCAACTTTCTCATGTGTGGACGTCCAACTCTCAGAATTCTCCAGCTAGCAAGGGAATTGGCTGGAGAATTTTGGGAGTTGGAATTCACACATCTGAAAATTGCCAAGGTTGAGAAATACTGGCATCAAAACTATATTACAATATTCCTAATTCCATTAACAATAACGGTTATAAATGAAATATTGGAAAAGAAATATATACCATGTTGTGTATATTAAGGAAAGGCTTAATGCATATTTAGCTGCTCTATAAAATATAGATGAGCCATTAGGGGCAGGAGGAGGCAAGATTCCACTATTAAATATGTAGAGTTCAGTCCCTCCAGATTTGTGACTCTGTACTTTTTTCACAAATGTGTTCTTTCCAGGGAAGGAATGAAGGCTGGTTTTATCACAGATGTATATTTCAAAACCAATTCAAAATATACTAATATGGATGAATATACCCTATTTCAACTTAATAAACAGGGTCTTCTGCTTTTTCTCTGGAGATAAAGAATTGTGAGCTGAAATACGGAATCCCCTTTGTTGAATGAGATTTGTACATGTTTTCTACTGAGTTGTTGGATGCCATCTTAGTTATTTATATAGTATTATACCTTTTGTTTGCTTCCTATTTGATACTGTAGGAAGTTAGCACACCCCTCCCCTAGAAAGATGAAATATTCTAGGAAATATTAAAAAGACAGAATATTATATTTCCCTGGATGAGAAATGGAGAAACATGTTTTTAGGCAGGAAACAGACTCACTCTTAATAGCCCCCACCATCCTCAATAGCCCACAGCAGATGTCCACACTTAAGAGATAAAGAAATAGCTACAGTAAGTCTATTCATAGGCAAATTCCCTCACGCAAGATCGAACAAAGGTAAGATTAGCCCTCTACCAATCTAGCAGCAGAACACACCACATGGCACCTGGGGAGATTACATCATCATCCAGCAAGGCTCAACCAAGCTTGGGACTCAGGACAACCTACAGAGTTGCCCTTGCATGGCCCCATGGGAATCTGACAGCCAATCAGAATACAAGCTCAAAGTCAAAGCCCATCAGAGGGCATAAAACCAAGGCACTCTCAGCATCTCGGCCTTTTTCTGCTAAGGAACTCAAGCCTGTTCATCAATAAACCTTCTTTCCAAGCAACTTCCATGAATCCAGTGTCTTTTTTCCCACTTGGAACTGAACCCAGAAGGGTATTTCTTCCAACAATACCATAAACTATCCAGTCATTTTGGAGTTTGGTGCCACCTAAAGCCAATGAAATGCAGAAATTCACGCACACACACACACACACGGATAATGAACTTCTAATGTCCCTGAGCTTCTATGATCCCATGAGGTTGACTCTGCTTCATAGCTCAGCCAATTTATCTGAAACTAGTAAAACTAGTTGAGGGATAGAGGAAGGGAGGAGGGAAGGAGTGTATCTGTGAGGAATTTGCAGAAAGTTTGTTTTCCTAATTCAGTGAACATTTTTTAACCTTCCACCCAAGAGACTCAACACATGTTTGGGAGGAAATTGTTGCAAACAAATGTATTCAACATGGACTAAGGGCATAGAGGGAGATATATAAACAATTTCATCTTTCTTTCTTTCTTTCTTTCTTTCTTTCTTTCTTTCTTTCTTTTCTTTTCTTTTCTTTTCTTTTTTTTTTTTTGCCACTGGAGTGTTGGTAGTGATGAAGATATAGTATTTCCTTTTCTGTATAGAATATACAACAACAGGTCAGAGCAGTTATTGTTGCTTTTCTTTTAGTGCTCGGAAGCTGGCAATTCTGAGAATTGGAAGCTATGGTCCCTATCAGGTCTGAAAAGAAAATTGCACAGAATTGCACTGTTAATGGAGGGAAGGATATTTTTATTCATTCATTCTCAGACTCGGGGCATCCCTTTGAAGAACATGGCAGGCATTCAAAAGAAAAGCAAAACAGAAGCTTGGAGAAAATCAAAGATAAAAAATGAGTAACTTGATTTCAGCATCAGCACTGAGATTGAGCTGGATATTTGTGGGTAAACATGCCTTCCAGGGAACTGAACTGACCAGATATATAGGTAAAAAGTAAAGGTTCCCCTCGCACATATGTGCTAGTCGTTCCCAATTCTAGGGGGCGGTGCTCAACTCCATTTCAAAGCTGAAGAGCCAGCGTTGTCCAAAGACATCTCCGTGGTCATGTGGCCGGCATGACTAAATGCCAAAGATGCACGGAACATTGTTACCTTCCCACCAAAGGTGATCCCTATTTTTCTACTTGCATTTTTTACCTGCTTTCGAACTGCTAGGTTGGCAGAACCTGGGACAAGTAACAGGAGCTCACCCCGTTACGCGACACTAGGGATTCGAACCGCTGAACTGCCGACCTTTCAATCAACAAGTTCAGCGTCTTAGCCACTGAGCCACCGCGTCCCTGACCAGATATATAATTTTACTTAATTTTCCTTTGCCTCTGCAGCACTATTTCTCAACATATAGGAAAATGGACTAGTGTAGCTGGCCATACAGCATTATATACTGTAAGCTTCGGAAGTCGTGCTTTAATATGCAAATGCAGGCTCATTAAAGTAAGTGCTTCTCTTTTCAGGATTGTGTGACAAAAGCTGGATCATCCCAGAAAAAGATATGATAGTTTTAACAAGTCACTGGCAGGAGTTACATTTTGCACTCCCATGTGTTTCAAAGTATTTCTGTTAACTTCGAACTGAACCTGCCAGCAGCCAACTTTCTGTTCCTCAGTTGCCACACAGAGGGGGAAGTGGGGGAAGAAGTTGGAATGCATTACTAGACACAACAAAGAGCTTTCTCATGAAAATCAAGTTCATCTCTACTGGCAACTGATAAGCTTGTGGAAGGAGTGCCTGAGGAGCCCACCAATTAACCCAATTAGCCAACGTGACCTGTGACACTTGGGGATGGGGTTATTTCCTAATTTAATTATACTGTAGCCACAGGAAAGAGTTAGATTTGGTTTTCTTTTGAAGCTGTGCTGATATGATGTACTCATTAAAGAAGACCTTTTAGAAGGAGTCAAGTCTCAGAATTCTGATTTGCTTGGGTTCATTAATTGGAGCCTTGACAATTCCTTAACAATCAAATTCAAAATATTGTACAACACTAATAGTACAATAGTATTAAAATAGTTATAGTACACTTGGTGAGAAGAGAAACAATAGAATGAGAATGGATCCAAACGTATAGAGGGCTGGAAAACTTGATTTTTGTTCTCTCAATACTTTTATAGGAATTGTAGTTTGAAACTTGGCTAGACATTCCAGATGGCAGCAGATGACAATTTTGTGTGCATATAGCCATGCTATTACCTTCATTTCTAATATGCTTGTTACATGAAAGCATCTACCTGCTGCCTGTATTCCTTTTCTCCAGAAGAGAAATTTTTGATGGTAGTCATCCTGAAAGCTGCCACCCATGGTGCTTGTGTATCATTTTTCATAGCTATACATTCATTACAAGAAAAATTGTTCTGTACATGCAGTTCCCTTCATTGGCATCCATTCCAAACTATAATGAAATTATACCAAAATGACAACATGCATGTCTGGATATCGCAACCCAAGCTCAATCCTTTTGTACTTGCATCTTGATTTCATAAATGGCAGTCTGACTTACAACATCACAATGATTTATCACTCTTTTGCCCTTACAGTGGTTGCCTATGCTGCCCTGAATTTCATTTTTGTATATGTGTGGATATATCTGTAAAATATTCCCTATCTAGGGATGCTTCCAGCTTGCAGCTGAATTCAGATAAATTAAACTGCCACTAACTCCTATTTGTTATGAGGAGATCCAAAACTTGTGTTATCATATGCATCAGTTGACTTGCTTTTTAGTAAGGTTTCCTGCTGGTTTTTTTCCCTTCCTGGATTCTACTGGTGCCTTACTTTTGTGTATGCAGAACTGGCAGCATTTGTTCCGTACATGTCATCTGCTTTAAATATACCTGCCAACATTTCAACACCAGAAATAAGAACATTGTTCAATGTGATGGGCTTTGCATGCAATATCATTTTTTCCCACTCCTGCTCCTGCACATATTTTGTCTCTCAAGACCTGCAGAGATAGCCTTTGTTTAGACAAAACAAAAGAAGTCATTAAGGAGAGCTAAATAGCAATAGAACCTGTTGCTTTACAACAGACTTTCTCTATGTACAACCTTTATGGTTGACATAACATTACAAATGCTTAGCTGAAATACAACTTATTGTTATGGAATTATTCAGGGGCAGATCTTCCATCTAAAAGAATTTTTCAACAAATTCTAAAGCTATGTGTTTTATAATTTACTAAGTCAACGGCACAGCTAGGTCATGCCCATCATGATACCATTTCATGAAGAGAGAGGCCCCCGTCAATGGCAGCCATTTTGTAACAGCACAAATAACTTGTCCCTAGTCTAATGATCCTCCTGGTTCAAAAAGGTTGCTATTAGTAGAATGAAGTTTCCTAACAGTAAACAACAACAAGATGACTTTGAAATCAGAATCTGAATAAAATTATTGTTTTCTAAGAAATGGTCCTTTTAACATAAATTGTCCCTTTAACATAAGCGCACCAACGGGCCTAGCATCCCTGTCCTATTGTCCCCATTTATTTGTATCCTTATCCTGTACTCATATTCATGTTTATACTTATATCTGTTATCTTACGTGTTTGACAAAATAAATAAAATGAATAAAAATAAAATAATAAATAAAAACAATTTGGATGAACTGGACTAACAAATTGGATACATTTGGATACAATAGCCAGATTAGTCTAGTGATTAAGGCACCCAAATAGAAACTAGGAGACTATGATTTCTAGTCCCACTTTAGGCATGAAAGCCGGTTGAATGACTTTGGGTCATTTACTCTCTTCTTAGCCCAACCCATTTCACAGGGGAAGTGAGGAAAACAGAAGGAAGAAGGAATATTAGGCATGTTCACCACCTTGAATTATTGATAAAAACAATAAAGGTAAGATAAAATGTTTTTTTAATGATCCATTTATATTCAGCATGTGCCACAACATTTGACAAATGAGATGTACTATAATTCTTGTACAATATTTCTCAAATTTTCATGTGAATTAAGTGTTAAATTTACGATTTCCAACACTGATCTGGTGAACCCATTTAAAATAAGCAGATCGTAATTAGGAAAGAGGGAACAAGGACTTGGGGAGCCTAGGGAACTGGTCTAATTAATTTTTTAGATTATAATCCTTACTACGCTAACTTTATAGTAAAATTTACTTGTGAGTAAACTGAGTGAGAATTTGGGCTATTAAAATCTGTATAGTTTTCTTTGCTGTTATCTCTAGAGCATTTGGATTTTTATTAGGATCTGATAGCCCTAATAAAAAATATGTATCCGTAAAATTGTACCAGTAACTTTGGGAAAAGAAAATTGCCATCAAAGCCGAGAAGATCCAAGTAAGCGAGGAAAGGATTGTGTTGTTAGTGGCAGGACAGAGGGACTAACTAAAAAAGTATGTTTCCTCTTTTCCCTGGCAGGGAGAGATATTTTTCCTTTGTAAAGAGGCAGCTTTCCTTCCAAGAAATTTGGACTGACCTAGCCATCAAAATAATTCCCAACAAGAATTGGCATCATTCTTTTGGCTGTTCTTGCCTGCCACAAATAACTGTGAGGAAATCACATCTACTGAGAAAATGAATGGGACCAGAGCCCACACTCTCAGTTTCACAGCAAAGTTCATCTGTCAAAAAAGATTTTCATTGTGTTCCAAAAACAAAAAAAAAATCCTTAATCTTTGCAGTCAGAGGAAATTAGACCCATCTTGTGCCAAGACTTTCCTTGTCACAGGGAGGGAGCTTCATTTTCTGTTTTCATCTATAAACATCTTGAAATGTTCCAAGACCTACCAAATAGGAAATTGCTTTAGCAGCTACAAGAATATGAATGGCATTTTCCAAATCTGCAAATCATTATAGCCCACAAAATTGCAGGTTGCATACCAGAGGGAAAAAAACCCAGGTATTATTGGATAAATATTTTTTTTAGAACATACAAGAAAAGCTGGACTAATATTAGAACAGACCACACTGGCTAACAGAGCCAGGGTTTATTCCTACACATTTGGAAAAGACCAGATTGGAAACAATTATACATAAATGGTGGGAAAAAAACAGAGCACGTGGATGAATTTGTGTACTTTACTAGAATGTTTATGAAGATGATAAACCGGAGACATTTTAAGATGTGCAAATGGTGTTGCAAAAATAAATGTTTATTGAAAGAAGCAAAATGGCTGGCTATAAGATCATACTTCTGGTCTCTTTGTTAAATGGTAGTAAGAATGGGTTATGTTCAAGAATCTTAGAAGTGACTTCAATGCAGTGAAAACGGGTACTCAAGAAGTAAAACCGGAAGACAGGCAGTCAGGAATAAACTGATGCTAAACAAATGTGAATTGAATGCAAAAGTGAGTGATCAATATGAAATATGTAATATGAGATGGTTTGGTCATATTAAGAGAATGAAAGAAAACAACAGCACAATGAATGTAGGAAAGAAGAATGAATGGACTAACGAAAAGAAGAAGACAAAGAAACATATGGTTAGATGTTAATGAAATCCTCTAAAACAGAAGGGCGAGAAGCTTAAAGAACAGACAAAGTATGAAGCCGTGCACAGATGTGATGGAAATGAAGGCGTTTGCAAGGATAGAAAATAAGGAATAATAAGGAACAACAAATGGTGTTGGTATAAAATAGTTTGAACTATTTCTCTTCCCCCTTTCATCTCATGACTATAATTTCTTCAGCTTACTATTTCTTGTTCCTTTTCCACATTGCATTGTACTTATCCAGAAAAGGAATAGCATACGTGTACCTAAGGAAAAATCCATTGCTGATTGTTAAATAGATAAATAGAATAGCCTCCAGTTTGTGTTCTATAATTTATGTTTTGCCAACCAGAGAAGCAAATTCCCCATGGTTCTATAAGTCTAGACTTACCATGCTTTACATCTATTCCACTTGTTTATCAGAAATTAAAGCTATGTACTTTTAGATTAAAGTAGCAAAAATATTTTTTTAAAAAATGTATGACAATCTGAATTATTTGAAAAATTGAACTTAAAAAATAAATTCCTCAAGATGAACAAGGTTCCTATTGTGTGATAAAAATAGGAAAAGAATTTTGAACCTTGATCAGGTTTTTCAATAGCAACATGAAATTAAAAGAAGTAATACTGTCAGTACGTTAGCCGTTTGCATTGGACCTCAGAGAGCAAGCAAGACAAAGCAACTGAAACAATGTCAATGGTTAGGATTGTTGAGGTGGGGAAAATAGGAGGAAAGAATATTAGTATATGCACCACCTTGAGTTCTATATGAAAAAAGGTGATTCAAATATCTAAAAAAATTAGTCAGACCCAGAGAGCATCTTCTGTAAGAGTCTATAGATGACTGTCTAGAACAGTGGCTGGGGGATTCTGGGAGTTTAAGTCCACCCATCTTCAAGCTTCCAAGATTGAGAAACACTGGTCTAGAATCAGTCCTCAGTAGAGATACGGACTAGTGATTGCAATTCTTGCTTTACTACTGCTTACAGTTGATGACAAAACCAATTCATTATCTGAATGTTACTTGCCATCTCTTATTCTGAAAAGGATATATTCATCTGGCAGAACTATAAAGTAGCAGCCACTCCCTGATTCTAAGAATATGATTGTGTTGTAAATTAGTCTGTAACTATATAGGTATAAAATTCTGTAGCCCCAAAGGCCCATTTTATTCAATTGTACTTATATTAAGAATGTATATAATTGCAGGTGTTTGAGGATAACAAATCAAACTTTACTTTTCAATGCAGCACAATATGCACATTGATTTAATGTCAGCTATTACAAGATTTACCATGCCAGCAACCCACTCTTTGACTGAGGATAACGACAGTGTAGGCCAGTGAAAGCTAACCTTTTCCAGATCGAGTGCCAAAGCGTGTGTGCGTGTGTGTGAATGTGTGTGTGTGCGTGCAAACCCTCAAAATGCAATTCGTGTTTGGCCCCCACACATGTGCCCTGCCCCCCTGTGCATGCATGCGTGCCCTGTGCATGTGCCCCACTCCCCCATGGATGTGCACGCAGGCCCCCACACACATGCCCTGCCCCCCTCTCATGTGCAGCAGAGACCCAAAGACCAGCTGGCTGGCAGGAGGTGCAAGAGCATGCGCAGTAGAGCTGAACTGGGGCGACGGTTCCCCATCACCGGTATAGGCTATTGGTAACTAACAAGCTAAGTTTTCCCTGAACAGGAACCCATGTAACATTACCCAAAGACATGACAAGACTGGCTAAAGAGAAGGATTTCATGCAGTAGCAGAATCATGAATTTAGAAGTGGAGTTTAGCCAAAAAAAGGTTATCTATTTCAGGAAGAGAACCAATGCACTTTCTGAAATGCAGTAAAAAAAAAAAATCTCATGGAAAAGGAACCAGAGGGCTGCTATGGGAGAAGAATGGAACTGGAAACAAGGCAACTACTGAGGCTTTCTTTTTCTCTGTGGCCTAATACAGGTTTTTCTTCTGTGGCCTAATCCCTAGTTAGCAGGAAACTTTTTTTCCCTTCTCCCATAAGGTGACCAGACATCCCGCTTTTGGCGGGACAGTCCCGCTTTTGAGCAATTTGTCCCGCGTCCCGCGGCGTTTTAAAAAAGTCCCGATTTTTCATTCTGCCTCCTGAATCCCCGCTGATGGCTAGAGGGAAAAAAAACTCTTTAAACTCTTGCCGCGGGGCTTCAAAGGGCCGACCTACAGCTGATCAGTGTTAAAAAAAAAATGAATAGACCCATGCCTGCAAAAATAGAAAAAACAGCCCCTGTTAACAGCTTCCGCTAGGTTAATTAGCTGCAAAAAGCTGCAAAAAGTTCCTGGAGCAGATTCCCCCCCCCCCCAGCTATACTGAAAACAAAGGCGAAAGCGAAACTAAACCTGCAACATGACAAAATGAGGCAGAGAGAGATTTCTTTCTTTTTCTTTTTCCTCACCAAAAAAGGTAGGTACAAAACTGCAAACAATGGGAAATTTTGGGCAAAAGAGGAGAGTTCAAGATTTTAAAACACAAAAGAAAAAAAGCTCTATTTAACTAGGGAATTGTAATAATTGAGATACTATTAATAATTGTATATTGTGTTGAAAGCAGAAATGGTTAAGTTGTGGTTTGGAGGAATATATGGGGGAAATTATTTGGTTTATTATTATTGGTAAATATAATTAATTGATTTGTAAGAAATTGGATTGCATGGAAATAATTGGAATATTCATGTTCATATTGATTAATATACAAAAAAGATAGTTATATAACTAATTGATTTATATTAAAATGTTGAATTTGTATTAAACAACTGTATTACATAATTACATAATTAACCAATGTGAGGATGGATATAAAAATAGATGACAATGGGAAGGGGTATAATATAGAATAGAAGGGAAAAATTGAATTTGATTAAGATTAGAGATGAGGATGAAGGGTAATATTGTTTTTTTAAAAAAATAGATGAGGAATAAATATGGCAAAAAGGAAATATAGAAATTGTAAATTTAATTGAAATGACTAAACGCTGTTTAAATTTGTGAACCAGCCAAATATTCTGTTCAAAGAAAATACATTGCATGTTTGTATGTGTGTTTCTAATTATTGCTATTTATTCATATTTGTTCTCTTTTATTCTTTAAAGTTTAACAATTCATTCTTAATCTTAATATCTTTATATTTGCTTGGGGTTGGCTTTCTTCCCTTTCATCTTTTTTATTGTACAGCAATCTTTCTCCTCAAACCTACCACCACTCTCTTTTCTTTCCTTCTTACTTTCTCTTCCCCCACCCTCTTTTTCTCCTCCCTACTTCCTCTTCCTTTCTCCTTCTCCTCCTCTCTTCCTCCCTCTCTTACCCTCACTCCTACTCTAATTTCCATTCCTTCATCCCTCTCTATTGCTGTATCCTTTAATGCATATGGACTACTCAGAGGGCTGAAAAAGTTATTTTTGACTGGTCCTCACACTTTTGACCAGTCCTCGAATTTATGACTGTCCTCACATTTTACATTTTTGCCCTATCTTGTCATCATGGTGAAGAGAAGCAGTTGTGAAATGAGTGACATGGTTGTTAAGAATGCTGCACGGGCATAAATGTGAGGATGGTCATAAGTGTGAGGACCAGTCAAAAGTGCGAGGACCTGTCAGAAATGACTTTTCAGCCCTCTGAGTAGTCCCTATACACATAGCCATGGCCACCCGGTCACATGACCAGCTAGCCACGCCCACCCAGTCACATGGCCTCCAAGCCACGCCCACACAATAAGTCACGCCCACAATGGTGTCCTTCTTACCAATGTTAAAATCTGTTCACCTTACCCTATACGCATAGCCATGGCCACCCGGTCACATGACCAGCTAGCCACACCCACCCAGTCACATGACCAGCTAGCCACGCCTACCCAGTCACATGACCAGCTAGCCACGCCCACAAAATAAGCCACGCCCACAATGTCCCTCTTTACCAATGTTAAAATCTGGTCACCTTATTCTCACATGCACTGAAATCTCGGCTAAACATAGTCAAATCTGAAATAGCTACAAGAATACTTGAGATATCAGCTGGTGGTGGAAAATATTATTTTTTAACTTACACACTAAATTGGAAGGACAGGAAATTGGGGTTGTATCTCCCCCCACCCCAAAAAAGACTTTTATAGATACTTTTGAGATACTTTTGAGGCATGCTGCTGGGAAATTCACTGATACCGAGGGTGGGATTAATTACTCCAAAAGTTAAGAACTTGCAAATCATTTCCAGACAGCAGACACAACTAGAACTGCGGGGAGCTGTGAACTGTGACATATGGTCCATATCAACACTTCCTCCTCTTCATCTGCTTTGTGTCTGAACTAAACTGAATCCATTCAGTTATCCTGTGATTATTTCTTTGGTCTCAGAATAAAACTAGAGGTTAGATATCTGAAAATTTCTGCACACAGAGATTCCCTCAGAAATTTTTGACTATAGCTAAGAGTTTTTCCATGGGAATATTTAGAGCAACCTTCCATTGAGCTGATACTCTCCAAACAACATGGGTCTGAAATGCAGATCTTGGCAGTTGCTGTGTCTACCCATCCAAAGGCTGGTTTGGATGGACTATTTTAACATGTCCAGATTTTCTGAGAATGTCTTTTTCTCTCTCTGCGATCAGCTTTCAGAAAGTGCATTTATAATCCACCTCTGAGAAACAGTTATAACCTTAAAAATCCACAAAATATGGCAACTGCAAAGAGATTTCCACAAGAATATACCGTATTTTTCAGAGTATAAGACACATCTTAGTTTTTGGGGAGGCAAATAAGAAAAAAGTTGATTTGTGGGTGGATCGGCCTCCCGGAATACCCCCAATCAGCTGTTTCCAGAGGTGAATTTTAGCAACAGGTTCATTGGTTGTGAGCTCTGTGCCTTACTTTTTTTTCTGCCTCTGAAAGCCTCCAAAACAGAGTTTCAGAAAAAAAGGTTTTTTTTCTGAAGCTTCTTTCAGAGGCTTTTTTTCTGAAGCTTCTTTCAGAGGCTTTTTTTCTGAAGCTTCTTTCAGAGGCTTTTTTTCTGAAGGACTAACTGTACTCTGTTCAATCTCCTTTCTTTGGTATTGGTATGTAGATTAACCTCTTCCGATCTGTTGGTTATTGTGTCATTCTCCAGATTTGTTAGCATGGTTTGGTTAGAACCTTTACTGATTCTTCTTTTGTTCCTTGCCATATTATTTTAGATAAAAGCCTTTCAGAAGCTTTTTTTCTGAAGCTTCATTTCTGAGGCTTTTTTTTCTGAAGCTTCTTTCAGAGGCTTCTTTCAGCCTCTGAAATCTCCATTTGCGAGGCTGGGCGGGGCTACATTCAGAGTATAAGACACACCCAGATTTTCACCCTCTTTTTTGGGGGGAAAGGTGCGTCTTATACTCTGAAAAATATGGTAGGTATGGAAATGCTAGGACCACTTTCTGAAAATTACCACTAGATTATAAGGATGCTTTCATTAATGAAAATTGATTTATTATTGAAAAGCCAGGCCATGTAAGTCATTTTCACAAAAATCTGTGTAAGAAATGTAACGGCTAATTTTTAAAATGCAATCTCCATTATCTACTCATTTTTTTGTAATTTATATAACCCCACCAACATGTGTGCATGTGCGTTTGTACTGAGCTACTGTATACAGTTTTTTATCCTGATGTTTACAAAATTGTTAGTCAATATAATCCCCATTCAATACCTTATTTACAACCCCCAGGACTCTACATTCCTGCCATTAAAGTGGCCAGAATCTAGCAACATATTTTTCTTTCTCTTTTTCCAAAATTAAAGGTAATGACAAATACAAGGTAAACTGAACTCATTCATAGCCTTAAATTCCCTAACAGACGATAAAAAAAAATCAGCATTGTGGGCTCTAGTTCAGTTATTTTACCTGCACATTTCATCAACATAATTTTGGCCCATTTTTTCTTATCTGGAAAATGTTGAGAGAGAGAAAAATATCAAGAAGACTTCAGAATGTAAACCTGTCCTATTCTCAGTATAGTCATTCTACTCCCACAAAGCATTCTTTAGTCTGGGCTCTTCTGAGCATCAGGCCACTACAACAGGTAGTCCTCAACTTACAACAGTTCATTTAGTGACTGTTCAAAGTTCTAACAGCATTGAAAAAAATGACTTATGACCTTTTTTCACACTTACAACCTTTTTTCGCACTTATGACCTTTACAGCATCCCCATGGTCACATGATCAAATTTCAGGTGCTTGGCAGTATTTATGACGGTTGCAGTGTCATGTGATCATCTTTTGCAACCATCTGACAAGCAAAGTCAATGGTGAAACCAAATTCACTTAACAACCATGTTACTAATTTAACAGCTGCAGTAATTCACTTAACAACTGTAGCAAGAAAGGTCTTAAAATGAGGCAAAATTCATTTAACAAATGTCTCACTTAGCAACAGAAATTTGGGGCTCAGTTGTGCTTATAAATTGAGGACTACCTGTATTATATTCCAGGGAATGTTTCTGTCTGTTAAAAGATTTTGTGCAGGCTGTAAAAGTAGCTGTTCTTGGCCTGTAAAAAAAAAAAAAAAAAGAGCAGCATCTGGATTTCCCCCCCCTTACTTTCCAAGTTTGGAAAGGCTTGGAAATTATCCAGCTGCTATTAGTCTGCCTCTAGTTAAAGCATTTACTGTAGGCCCTTCAGCTGAATGCCACGTGATTTCATTTCATAGAAACAAAACAAAGAATTTCAGGAGTTAGAATGGGGTGCTGATTTATATTTATTTGAGAAGTAAAAACTGAAGCAGATAAAATTCCATTGTGGGTGAGTGACAGATTTTTATATAAGAGGTTTAGCACTTCTATTCATTCCTGAGAAATGTATTTGTCGTTGCTAAACTGTTCCAAATAACTGGGACGTCTTAAAATATGCTTTTTCCTGAAACAGAAGGAACATGTTAATAGATGCTTTGACTGAATGTAAAATATTTGGGGGGCATTTTAGGGTCATTGTTTAACTCTGGTTTTCAGAGCAAGAATGCTAATATTGATCTGATCTGATATTTACAGCTATTATCAATCCCTTATTATCCCACTTTTTTTGATGGGAGGAGAAATTAATTGACAAACACAAAAAGTCATAAAATTGGATTTGAACGGTTATAGTTCTCATTTCAGCCAAAGTATTTTGAATTGTACAGCCATTAAAAATGGGGAGAAGCTTTCCAGACCACAAGATCATGTTTCCTAGGCATCTATAAATGAATCTGGAATATTTCTGAATTGTCTTTTTTCAAGACTGTGTCAGTTTTCATGCTGCTATAATCAAGGGCTTATCTATATTTTTGCTAGTCTACAATTTGCAATCAGCATCAATTAATCAATGTTCAGAGTAGTTGTTGCAAGTTCCTTGGCTCTGCTTCACAATAAGGTGAACAATAAGGTATAAGGTGGTGAACACCCCAAAAAAGCCTTCAAGATCCCTCTACAAAATTAAACTAACCCACTGTTTACCATCCAGCCAAGAACCATGATTTTTTTTATATATGGAAGAATAGAAGAGTATTTAGATGTTTGGCCTCTTGTTTATCAGCTGCCTCTTCTCCAACTGAGTTTGTAACAATTATGGAAATCTATGTATTTTAAGCAAATGATCACCATATCATGGGGAACATACAAGAACTATGCTTAATTTTCTGTCAGTTATTCTCTATAATTTGATCAACAGCACAGGAACTTCTTTCAATTTCTTTGTCCCATATTGCCCCATCTTATTTATGTGTATGTGATAACATGAGATTCCTTTTATGGAATTCTTTTAAATTCCTTCTTCACTTCAGAAATTCAATAAAAACTAAAACTAAAACTAAAAAACTTCCACCCATGGTGAGTTATGTTTAAGAAGGATTTGAATACTTACTTATTTACACAAGCAGACAGATAATAATTAGTAAAGTTAGATGTTGGTTTGAGAATAGCAGTTTGGGAAGTTATATGGTAGGGCTGTTTTGTTCTAAATCTTATTGTAAAGTTAGATCGCAGAGATTTCAGGTAAGTGTTAGGATTTCATTGCTGCATAAGAGCTACTTTTAGCTTGGTTGTAAGTATATTCTGATGCATATTGATTTCATTGCTTTTATTTTTAAATTTAATTTTTGTTAAGAATTCCATAAAATAATTGATAGTGGTTGGACCATGCTGTGAGGGGAGGCATGTTATAATTTTTTTCTTGCTTGTATTGATCATAAAGAATGGGAGAAAACAGTCATAGCCATAGAAGCTCCATGGTTCTGGTTATGTAGCATGGAGAAACCCTTCTGAGTGGCTGAATCACAGGGCACGGGATAGCAGTGGAGCAACAAACCTTCATACAGAGCTAATTCAAATGACTTCAAAATTTCTGATATGCTAAGTCTGCATTACAGAGAATTCCTGTTACGGAGCTGAGAAAATTGATCAAAGGAAGATCAATTCAAACAATGCTTACTCAAACTACTGAATATTTTCACCAGGGTGAAAGGGAGGAAAAGGACAATTGCATATGCTGTAAGTGAAATGGAAATGAAATAGTTAAACTGAGCATAGAATTTGGAAGTGTGGCATAAATTCCCTCCAATGGAAAACAGATCACTTCCATGTGGGTGCAGCACAGGTTCCCAGCATTATGCAGACATTGTTCAAAGGGAAATCTGTTTTTTATTGTCAGGAAAATGACGGATGGAAGACAAGTACCTCAGATTTGAAATTCATAATGAAAACTGCCAGTAGGTGGGGCATTTATTGGCAAATTAAGAGAAGGATAAAATGCTTCTAAAACAGAAGCGGGTTTTGAAAAGAAAGCATTGTTCCAAGATGTCCTGATAGGTTTGCTATCATGAAGAGATTAATTTGTACAGAAGTTCAAACCTAACAGTGTCAACGCATTTAAAAATTGGAGGTTTGCTATGTCGGGCTATAATCACATTTGTTCAGGGCCAAAGGAGATGTTAGATTTCCCTTAGGACAGGGTTCCCCAAAGTGGTCTATATTGACCCCAAGGATCAGTGGTGGGTTTCTACTGGTTTGCTCCGGATTGGGCGAACCAGTAGTAGCAGTGGCAGAAGGCTCCGCCCACCCACCCAGACATCATCACAGATGCACTGCACATGCGCAGAAGTGCCGCAAGAGAGCAAAGCGAGCACATGTGCATGCACGCTCCAGTTGCAAACCAGTATTGAAGGTAAGTGGAACCCACCAATGCCAAGGATCAATGGGGCTATCCAAGGGGTTATTAGTATTTATTATAGTTAGCCAGATGCTTAGAACAGATTTGCAGTTTTTATCCATCTAGTCCTGATCTTCCATTTAGGTGATGCACCGATTGGCTTTTTTTCTTCTTTGCTGATTTTGCATCCAAGATGTACAGCATGGCTGAAGTTATAACTGAATATCAGTTGGTTTATTTCTTGCAAAGAGCTGGTGCTTCTATTTGATATTATAATATTGGCATCTTTTAATAATTGCACTAGCTGTTTATTTAGAGCAAGCTTCAATGCAGGCAAACTTATTTTGCTGTTCTAGATGCTCAGTTACTCTTTGTTTCCGTTCTTTTCTTTCTGAAGAGAAGGTACAGGTACCTGGTTTTAGGAATGAAAATAATTCAATAGCTATGCTGGTTTGCCTCTACAGTCTGAACTACTAACTGCCAAAATGTTTGCCTGCACTCTTCGTCATACATTTTCACAAAGTGGCATTGTTGCTAGTCAGGTGCATTAGCTGAGCCATCTAATAGCAGCTAATAAGTCAGAGCAATTCACTAGTTCCTGGCACGTAGGCATTCCATTTGCTTTCACCTCTTCTATGTCATCTAAACCTACTCATGGTGGATTGAAAATAGTAAATTTCTTTTCCCTTTAAATGCAGATTGCAAGTACTGTATTGTGGAAGAAACCTGGGCTTATCTACAAAACTTCTTTTGCTGTGCTATTTCCCTGTGCTGAAGTCATTTAGCCTGACACCTTAAATTTTGTTGTCCCCAGAGCTACAACCTTACCAGGTATCTACATTTTTGTCCATATGTCTGCAAATGTAACACTCTAAGACATTGGTGATTTTTCCTAGCTGAAATTGAAATGTCGCCAACAAACTACCACACAGAATGTATGTTGGGGAAGTGCTCATATGTCTAGATACTTTGTTCAATCTCTTTTTCCCCTCCCAAGGACTATCTACTATTGACCTGATGACCACCAGATGGTAGCAAACAGTTAATTTCTCCCGACTGCAGTGTGGTGTTCATCCAGAGTCATGTTGTCCAGATTCAAATGCTGCCTGAGTGTTCTTGGCATTCGGAACTGTTTCCACTGACTTTAGCTGAGCAAAACACATTCTGTGCCATCCATAGATGATATTAATCAGTCTTCCAGTAATGAATTTACCATTAAACTGAGGAAAAAAAGTACTATAAATAATTTGAGTCTGATACATGAATGAATTTATATATGCATATGTGGACTGGAAAAATCTGTACTCAGGAAAAAATTGCAGCAACTGAGATTGGTTATGTGGAGAAAAAAACTGCCAAATATTTAGTATATTCTCAGTGAATTGCTGTACAGTACACTCTAAATAAAGAAATGTGTTACAAATATTAAAGTTGTCATTGGTAAAAATTGCAATAATGATAACATTTTGCATTTTTGGTGTCAGAATTAACAATCCTTGGTATGTTTCCAAACAGCTGTAGAATTCATTTTAGATTGTATACTTGTAGTTAGGGGGCCATCTTGTGGTATAATAATAGTGATTTTTTAAAAAAAACAACCTTCAAATGTATAACCAAATCCTGTTTCATAATAAATAGATTTATGCATGATTGGTCACCCATGCAATTCTTTGTTACTTAGAAAATAATAAAAAGAGGATGATTAGCATGTCAATGAACAGAGGCTAAGAAATATTTCAACCAGTTTGATTCAAAATGATATATTCAATGAAATCTACAGGCTGATTAATGTCATCAGAAAATAGCACATGATGTGTTTGGCCCAGCTAAAGTCAATGGGAACAAAGCCGTCCTCAAATTTTTATATTAATGTTCCTCTCCATCATTTTTTTCATATGATGTGATCTGGCAATTAGATTCTCTGCCCTGCTGTTTAAGCTCTTTGCTATTAATACATTCAATTTCAATAGGTAGAATTCAGGTCTAGATAAGAATGTCATGCCAAGTTTAATTAAATACAAAATAAATGCATCATAGGCTTCGATGCATAATTAGTAGATGTGATTATTTCAAAGGAGAAGAGTGTTGGAGTTCTCTGTCCTGTTTTCCAACAGAGTGTTAATTAAATGGCAGCTGTGCGCAATAACACCAGTAAGTACCATTTGCAGATTGTTGTGCTGCCCTTGGTCAATCAGCCCACTATAGCTTATATTATTCCATCTAGAGGTTAATAACTGTGCATTAATAATTTGTATTATTAATATGGTAGCTTTGCAAGTCTAATTCTCTCTTCATTTTTGTGGACTTCATTTTTCAGAATTGTCTAAATACTGATTTTGGAACTTTGGGCACTGAAGTCCATACATCTGGAGGGATCCTGTATTGTAAAACCTAACTTATGGGAGTGCATATCCATTGGAAGATCGTAACTCTGTCATGAAGACTGGAAATACCTATCTTTGTAAGCAGATAATACTGAATTTTTGGCTGAGAAAATGAAAAATTTGCAGCATACATTAAATTATATGATGCATCAAGGAGTATTAATCCAAGATTAATATAATGGAGATGAAGGCAGTTTTATTTGATAGAGAAAATGGAATGAACAATTGTAAATTATATAATATTCACTAAAGTGGGGAAATGGATATGTAGAAATTTAAAGGTATGCCAATGTTGTTAGAAAGGCAGTGAGCTGTTACAGGAATTGAATGTCAAAGCAGCTGTGTATTGGAAACAAGCGTCAAATATGTCAGGAGTATTATGGTAAAGCAAGAGATCAGGTCAAGTACAATTGGGTGCTGAATAATGTGCATTGAATACAAGAATGGGCAGTATGAAAGAAGGTTGTTTGATCATACTGTACAGAGAAAACAAATATATGAAAAAAAATGAATACATCAAGAGAAGAAATATTGCGACTATAGGAGGGGTGGTTTTCTTTTTTCTTTTTTTTTTTCTTTCTTTCTTTTTTTTTTTTTTTTTGCTTCCTAATAAGCTCAGACAAAATACATATCACCTCATACAAGCTGTAGGTCAGACAGAAAATTCATATTCCCATTGCAGGTTACCCCTTCATCTGCTGGGATAAAAATTCAGCTCTTTTTAAAACTAAGGGCAGAATTAAAGGAAACTGTAGATAAAGTTTTCCATTCAGCAACCTCAAAATTAATATAATGGACTTTTTAAGAAGTGGAAGGCACCCCAATAATTAAACATCTATTAAAAAGTCTTCTATTTCTGACAAAATAGGTAAAAATATAGCCAGGAATTACACGAGCTTTTTCTTATCTATCTCTGTGCTCAAGTCTTTGTTTCTTTGCACAGATTAAGGAATTATGTGGAACACCATTGTTCAAGAATGCTAAAGATGTGTGAAAAGATATTTTTTCTCTTGAGTGTTCTTGGAAACTGTAATATTTTGTACTGTAATCTTGTGATCTTCATATTCTAGGCAGAGAATGCTTGCTTCAGTTGTAGCACACCAAACAATTTTGTGGTCTGCCCAAAATCTTGTTGCTTAAAAAATAATCTTTTTTTAAGAATTTTTCTTGTTTTTTGTTTACAGTTGCTGTATTCCAAGATACAAAACAACACTGTAATTTATCATCCCCAACAATGAGTGATTTCATTTTTAAAAAAAGTTTGTTTAAATGTATCATATTTTCTTTTCTTTGTTTTAATTTCTTTGACTGTTTGGGAGCTACCTAGAGTTGAGAGTTAAGCAATATTCAGTTTTAATAAATTATTGTTTGTTGCACCGTCTTTCGCATTGACTTTCTTTTTTCTGCACTTGGCATAAAGTTGGTTTACACAAAAGGAAACTGTGATGGGAATACAGTGCATTCAAAAATATTACAAACATTGCTAAAATTTTGTTTTCACTTTGTCATTATGGGGTACTGAGTATAGATTAATGAATTTCACCAACTGGAGAATCAGGCTGCAGCATAACAAAATTGACAAGAATGAAGGGGGTCTGAATATTTTCTGTATGCACTGTATCTATATTATATGTGTATGTATATATTCGATTTTAAATCCTCCAGTGGAACAATGACCAAACAGTATAATTAGAAGAAAACAATTCAGCAGTAAGATTAGAAAAAAAAAAGAGCAAGAAAAAAAAACCCCAGCAAGCCAATATTAGGCAGTAGTTAAAGTACTACTTTAATATTTTAATAATTGTATCCCAGTATTGCTTTTCCTACTCTTTTATTGACTATGAAGGTTACTCCATTTCTTCTGAGAGATTGCTGCCCGCAGTAGTATACCTGATGGTCATCTAAATTAAATTCACCCATTCCTGTCCATTTTAGTTTGCTGATTCCTAAAATGTCGATGTTCAGTCTTGTCATCTCTTGTCTGACCACATCCAGCTTGCCTTGATTCATGGATCTTACATTCCAGGTTCCTATGGAGAATAGATCTTTACAGCATCGGACTTTCCTTTCACCATCAGATGCATCCACAGCTGACTGTCCTTTCTGCTTTGGCTCAGTTGCTTCACTCTTTCTGGTGCTACTAGTACTAGCCCTCTGTTCTTCTCCAGTAGCATATTGGACACCTTCTGACCTGAGGGGATCGTCTTTCAGCGTCATATCAGTGATGGGTTCCTCCCGGTTTGGCCGAGCCAGTAGCAGTGACGATATGACATCACCGAACCGGTTCTCTTTGTTCAGGAGCTGCTCACCCTGTGTTATTCTTACCTTTTATTTGGCCCCGCCCCCAATCTATTCGCTGCCTCCTGAGTCCCAGCTGATCGGCTAGAAGGAAAAAAACTGTTTAAACTCTTGCCGTGGGGCTTCAAAGTGCTGCCCTACAGCTGATCAGTCTTAAAAGGCAGTGTGGTGGTAGACCAATGCGCTCGAAAAACAAATGTGTAGACCGGTGCGCTCAAAAAACAAATAGGTAGATCGGAATGCTCCAAAAACCAATGGGTAGACCGGTACAGCTCTGCAAGCAGTTAAACGCCTGGTAGACCAATACCTCTGCTAAATCCTAAAGAATTGTCACATGACCATCAAACCACACCCACAAAATAAGCCACGCCCACAGAACCGGTAGTAAAAAAAATTAGAACCCATCCCTGCATCATATCTTTTTGCCTTTTGGTACTGTCCATGGGGTTTTCATGGCAAAGTTACTGGAGTGAGTTGCCATTTCCTTCTCCAGTGGAACATGTTTTGTCAGAACTCTCTGTTATGATGTGTCCATCTTGGGTGGCCGTGCATGGCATAGCTCATAGCTTAATTGAACTACGCAAGCCCCTTCGCCATGATAAGGCAGTAATCCATGAAGGGGAGTTAGGAAAAAGAAAAATTCAAAGATCTGGTGCCAAAGAAGAGTACAGTAATTTGAAAGAACTTTTCCTGACATTGTCACATGTTCTCTGATGACTGAACAAGGGCCCCTGAAGAAAATTATTGACTGGTATAAAGACCCATTTACTTCCAAACAGGGAAAAACTCAAACCTTTAGATGTTCAGCTCCTTCATGACGTTTCCAGAATAAATGCTTTGCTTTGCATTTTGTGAAAGTGGATCTAGTATATGTTTACTGATAATACCCCAAATAATGGGATATTTTTAATTATACAGATCCATAAACCTTTGCAATAGGGGTGGGTTCTACTTACCTTTATTACCGGTTTGCAACGGGGCCACATGCGCAGAAGCTTCTGATGACGTTGGGGTCGATGGGTGGAGCCTCCCGCCCGTTTTATACCGGTTCTATAGAACTGGTGCGAACCAGAGGCAACCCACCACTGCTTTGCAACTATAGTAGTGATATACATTGGAAATTAGCAGAACTGTACTGAACAGGCTAAAAGGGGAGGTGGGGGGAAATGAGAAGAATTTCTAATGATTATTAGCCAGAAAGATATTCTCTAAGGAGAACTATGTAGTTAGAATATTGTTAGAAATTTGAGGCCATGCCATGCATTCAAACGAGATCTTTAGCAGTAGGTTGGAACATGAATTAAGCACATCTCTTCAAATCAATGTCCAGTATGTGTTCATGTATAACCACATTACCAGGAAAACAGCAAAGCAGATGGATATGTATGTATGTATATATAGTCACACATACACACAAACACAGAGACTGCCAGGAATTGTGTACAAAGCCACTGTGCAAGCCTTGCATAAGGCTCATCTGCTTTAATGATCCAGAGAAAAGGGCTTTATTTCATGCTCCCAAAGTACATCTTTCAAATGCTTTGCATCGCTCTAGTACAAACTGCTATATTCAAATAATTAGAAATCGGTGCTGCCAACTTGCGCTGCTCATTAGCATCCCTGGGACTGCTGGTTGATATGCATCAAAGATATTGGACCAAGCTCCTTGACCAGCAGAGCAATTATTTTCTTCTAACGTCCTAGAACATAGCAGCACACTGGGCTCTAAATCATATTTTATTTATGTCCATGTCTATTAGATAAAGATCAGGCTGTAAAACATTAAAAATTGTAAACTTTTGCTACAATTATATGACATTTTCAAAGATGCATTGTTACCACTGGAATACTGAAACTTAAATTTTACTATTCTACATTATGAATTTGGACCAACAAAATATGCTAAAGGAAGAGTTTCCACTGATATTCATAGAATTGAAATGTAATACTAGAAAAGAACTATCCATTACCAAAACAAAGTTGAGAATATAAAGAACGTTTTTCCTTATTGTCTTTTTCCAGACAAATAAGAAGATTCTTTCTATTTTCTTTGTAATCAAATGGTATTTTGGAGGAAGGCTATTTGTGCAGGGAAGAAGATGGGATTGGCTAAAGTATTTTAATGATGAACACAAAATCAGTTCTACACTTTTAGATGTGCGATCCCCGCCCACCTCATCAGAGGCTTTTTTTTTTTACTTTTAAAAGCATTTTTTCGGCCCAAGAGGTTGTAGAAAAAATGCTTTTAAAAGTAATAAAAAAAAGCCTCTGATGAGGTGGGCGGGGTAAGCAAGCGACAACCGGGCCAGGGACCGGTTTGGGGGCGTGGCCAGCAATGTTATTACCGGTTCTCCAAACTACTACAAATTTTTACTACCAGTTCTTGCGAACCGGTGCTAATGGGAGCAACCCACCACTGGATGGGTCCTATTATTTATATCTGAACTACAAAAATCTGGCTGGCCTGCAGAGAGAGAGGGGGGGGGAGGGAGGGAGGGAGGGAGGGAGGGAAGGAGAGAGAGAGAGAGAGAGAGGGAGAGAGAGAGAGAGATAGGAAACTCTTAACTCTTTGCTTCCATCTACTGGTATCCAAATGAATGAACTATGAACTTCCAAATGATTAAAGAGTATGGCTAAATAAAAATATATTCTTTGAAAACAAGCAGTCTTTAGTGCATAACTTTGTAAAATCATCAAGACAGTATTTTATGCATTTTCTACTAAAGACCTTAAAAAAGATGGGCTTTGGGGACCAATATATACAGGCGGTCTCAGCAATTTATCAAGAGCAAAAGGCACAGATCATTATTAATGGAAGTTTGACAACAGAGTTTAA
Source organism: Arizona elegans (assembly GCA_022577455.1). NCBI lineage: Eukaryota > Metazoa > Chordata > Lepidosauria > Squamata > Colubridae > Arizona > Arizona elegans. The sequence goes on from JAKOOJ010000002.1 coordinate 42,871,699, forward strand.
AATTGAAAAAGGAACAAGACAGGGATGTCCACTGTCCCCACTGTTGTTCATTTTAACACTAGAAGTCTTGTTAAATACAATAAGGGACTCTAACACTTTGAAAGGTATAATGATAAGGCAAGAGGATTACAGAATAAAGGCATTTGCAGACGATCTGGTTGTTACCCTAATACAGCCAATGGAATCGATAATTCAGATGAAGGACATTATACAAGACTATGGTAAAGTTTCAGGTTTTAGATTGAATCAGAGAAAAACTAAGATGGTAGTTAAAAATATGACACAAGATCGTAAAGTGGAGTTAGAAAGGAGGGCAGGTTTTGAGATTGTACCAAAGGTAAAATATCTAGGAGTTCAGGTTGCAGAATCAAATATGAAATTGTTTCAAAATAACTATGAGGTATTGTGGCGAGAGGTGCAAAAAGATATGGAGACTTGGAAAAAACTGCAGCTGTCTTTACTTGGAAGAATAGCAGCAGTTAAGATGAACATTTTGCCAAGATTTCTTTTTCTGTTTCAAATGATCCCGGTGCTCAAAAATGATAAACAACTAAAAGTATGGCAAACTGGAGTGAACAAGTTTGTCTGGAACGAGAAAAAACCAAGAGTAAAATTGAAAATTATGCAAGATGTTCCAGAAAGGGGAGGTCTTAAACTTCCAAACCTACGGTTATATTATGATGCAGCAGCTCTGACTTTAGCAAGTGATTGGTTTGGAGGAAAAAAGACTGGAATACTGAATGCAGAAAGTTTTGATCTGGAGTTTGGATGGCACGCTTACTTATTTTACGACAGTAAAGTGGATAAAGTATTTAAAAGCCATATACTTAGAGATTCTTTGCTGAGAGTTTGGAAGAAGCACCGAAACAATTGGAATTATAAAATACCGCTATGGCTGGATCTTGGTCATACCTTGTGGAATACAAATATAATGTCACTCGGGGGGTTTTTATACAAAGAGGTTCTTTTTACAGATGCGGGCAGATGGCAGCTGAAGACATTACAGACATTGTTGGCTGAAGGGATTAATTTAACTTGGTTACAATATAATCAATTGCAATTGAGATGGAAAGAGGACCAAAAAATTGGTATTATGATGCATGAGGAAGAATTGGTTAGACACATAAAAGAGAAAGGTCCAATGCATATTAAAAGACTTTATAATGTTTTGTTAGAAAGGGATTCAGAAACTGAATTAGTTAAAGACTGTATGATTAAGTGGGCACAAAACTTTGAAGAACCAGTGATGTTGGAAACATGGGAAAAAATTTGGGTTCAGAATGTTAAATTTACGCAGTCGCAGAATTTGAGGGAAAATTTCTACAAAATGTTTTATAGATGGCATCTAGATCCTAAAAAATTGTCGTGTATGTACCCTAATGTCCAGCCTAAATGTTGGAGATGTGATTGCCTAGACGCTACATATTATCATGTTTGGTGGACCTGTAAGAAAGTTAAGGCTTTTTGGATAAAAATTTGGTGGGTCATGCAGAACGTTTTGAAGAAAAAAATTCAATTTTCTGCACAAGTGTTTTTATTGGGTATAGTTAAGGGTTTTACACTGGGTGAAACAAAATTGATATTGTACATGATAACTGCAGCAAGATTGTTGATAGGTAAATACTGGAAAAATGAAGCGCTGCCTACGATTGAGGAATGGACTCTGAAGATGGCCAGTTTTGCAGAGATGGCGAAGATTTCAGCATATTTAAAAGATTGTTCTCAGGAGACTTATGAATGGGAATGGAAGAAGTGGATAGATTATGTTCAGCATAAATATCAAACTAGGAAGTATCAAATAGCCTTTATTTAAAAATGTTATAGCAAGATAGTAATATTTTAGGGTTGAGAATAAAAATTTGCTAGAAAATGTTATATTAAGATAGAAATTTTTTTAAGGTTGAGGATGAAAATTTGTTAGAAAATGTTATATTATGATAGAAATATTTTTAAGGTAATCAGGAGGAAAATTTATTTGAAAACGTTATATTAAGATAGAAAGAGGTTAAGGTAATGAAGATGAAAATTTGTAAGGGGGAGGGAGGGGTTTAAGTCTTATATATAAAGGAGGGTTTTTTCCTTTTATCTGATATGAGTATATTAGGAAGTCCGGGGGGGAGGGGAGGGTTAAGGTGGGTTAGGGAGGTTGGGAAGTTTGGGGGGGGGTAGCGGGGGGGGGGGGAAAAAGGGGTGAAAATGTAATTGTAAAACTTTTGCAATAAAAAAAAAAAAAAAGACAGTATTTTATGCAACTGTTAAACTTTATTAAAATAATTTTCCAAAACTTTTAAGGAAAATCTCTATTATGTTTTTTTTTAATCCTATTGATTAAACTTATTGAGTACACTGGTGTGACCTGAACACAGTGAATGCAGTGAAAAGCAATGCTACTTGTGTCAACAGGAGGATGCATGCCCTAATCCAATGCTGCAGCTAGTATCTAAATATTTCATAACTCATGAATAATACAAAATGTTAGCTAGCTTATAGTGGAGCCTCTACAGCTGAGCACCAACATACTTCCAGCTTAATACTCAGCTGTTAATAAAGTTGTACCAAGTCTCTACATTTATCAACTTTCAATTATCTGCCCAACTTAATTCTTATCGCAATTGTTTCACAAAACAGAATACTTCCTAATGACCAGAACCCACCATTTCTGTCATTTTCCACAAAATAATAAGCTGCCTTTCATTCTAACCTACATACATGAACTTACAATAGCTTCCCTCTCCCTTTGTTCATTCTTCCACCCTGTTTCTCTGTTTTTATATAAATGAAAGTAAAGTTTACCCATTTAATTTGGACTCCTGCTCATTCCATATAAAATTGAAATCCATAATATACCTTTTTTCAGTCAAATTGGGTTTTAACAAAGCAACACAATATAGTATAGAGTATACTTCATTAATTAAATGCTATTTAACTTCCTTTTCTTCAAAGCAGCTCTGCAGCAGAGTGTTATGTTAAATTGAGAAAGAATACAAGTTTATAAATTTGAATCACTTCAGTTTTTCAACCACAACAATAAGTTAGATAAACATCAGTGTTATGTACTATATTTAGTATATTTAAAAGGAAAGGAAAACCTCACAATTTAAGCACCATAATCTACTGGCATTGTAAAGTTATGAAAGAAGATTGTTTCATAACTTCACTGTAAAGTTGTGTATATGTGTAAAAAACCATAACTGGTGTAAATTGGATGGATTCCAGGGGGAAAAAATATTTTAAGTGATTCACATATTCTGGCCATTAAAAATTCATACAAATTAACAAATTTCATAAATGGGGTGCTTTCAGAATTGTGTATAGGTAGTCCTTGACTTCATTTACTGACCATTCAAAGTTACAGCAACATTGAAAAAGTGACTTAGGATGTTTTTCACACTTGTGATCTTTGCAGCATCTCCATGGTCATGTGATCAAAATTCAGATGCTTGGCAGCTGGGATGTATTTATGACTGTTCCAGTGTCCCAGGGTCATGTGATCGCCTTTTGCAACCTTCTGACAAGCAAAGTCAATGGGGAAGTCAGATTCACTTAACAACTGTGTTACTAACTTAACAACTGATTCACTTGACAACCGTGGCAAGAAAAGTTATGAAATGGGAGAAAATTCACTCAGCAACTGTCTTGCTTAAGAAAGGAAATTTTGGGCTCAATTGTGGTTATAAGTCAAGAACTACCTGCGTATATAGTGTTGTGAAAAGTTGAGCTTGTCTACTGCAGTGGTTAGGAACCTCTGGTTTTCTACATATTCCCGAACTACAGCTCCCGCATCCATAGATCCTGCTTTGAAGAATTGTTGGAGCTGTTAGGAAATGATTTTACCTAACTTGTTGGGTTGGCAATATATAAACCATCAATATTGCTTTAAGACTGCTGTATTGCTGTATTACATCATACTGTGTCCTGATTGGTTAGCTCTGTAGCCAATGTCCTGAAGAAGGAGCTAGAAACCTGGTTTATTTCCCTTTGCTGATATCTTTGCTGTTTGCTGTGTGCTCTTTACTGCTCTTTGCTGTGTTTGCTACTGTTTGCAACTGTTAATGTGTATGACTACAACGACTGGTAAGAAGACTTTGTTATTGGGTTATCCCTGGACTATTGTTTGATACCTACTGCTTTATACGTGTATGACCTGGACTGTTTATTGGACTGTGCCTTATTACTATTTCCTGAAAGTAAACACAACTCTGTATCTGTGTGATGGCTGTGTTATTTCGTAACTACTCTCAATCGCTTTTCATGTGCACACCCTTGCTACTCAAGGGTTGCTCTGCGAATTCCTTAACAGGAGCTGTAATTCAGTATTATCTGGAAGCCTACAAACATTTGCCCTAATTTAGTGAATCTTAACCACCATATAAACAGGCTAAGAAGGCTACAAGAAGCAGCTTTGTTGATACGTAAGCTAGTTCCATAATAGCTTCAAACAAACTCAAAAACAAGTTATTATTACAATGTAAACTCAGCAAAATAAGGTAATTTTGAAAGACAGGTGGCTCTGGAAGGAAGCAAATTAAAAGTGAGGCCATATGCTCTTTGTCTATACTCTGTTGATGAAATATAATATTTTTGTAAAGGATATAAACTGAAATCTGTGATGGGCATGTATATTATACTAGAATGTGTTTATATTGTTCCCCCAAGAAGCTTGATTTATAACTCCTAATGAAAATAAAAAAATTACTGTACTTCTGGGCAGACAAACAAAGGAGCACAACTCTGCTGTTGTTTCTGAATCCTATTTACGTGATGTTATTTTAAAAGTTCAAATGGTTTCACTCTTAATCTTATAACTGCAGATATTCTGTCAGCTTTTGTCCCTAGGTCCTTAGTACTGTGAAAAGATGGTTTAATTTATCACAAAAATGGCAACACTTGGATTTTTTTTTTATCTATTGATTTTTAAATTGTTTTTCCCAATAAAATAATCACAACTCTGTTTCTCATGGACAAATGGTTCTTAGAAGAAGATATCTGGAGCTTTTCTTCAGCTATTTTTTTCCTTAAGGAAAGAAGCTAGAGCTATCACTGAAAATTAAAGTTTTAAAAGATGTTCCAGCATTTTTGTGATTGCAACAGTGTCTTCATGTTATGGAAACAGACAGTAATCTTTCTCAACTTCACAATTAAAATTATCATGTAACCTTTGTAGATTGCTGTTCTTAAAGGCACACTAAGAGCAATTACTTGAAAAATTAGCAATTCTCAGTGAGACTCATTTAATACAACCATCCATTAAATAGTAGGTTACTTATTTTTATGTTTACATTTATGAGCTTCATTTTGGCCCCCGAGAGGAACTATGGTGATTTACAGTATAAAATGTATAGTACTATCAAAATACATGTACTTAGAAAACAAATCTTAAAAAATATAGAGTGAAATGAATTATATATAAAGTAATCCAAAAGGGATGTGAAATGAGAAAAATTTAATGACTATCCAAAGCTAGGATTATTAGATAACTGAAAAGCAAAGGAGGCCAAGTTTGGGGAGGGGAGGCACTGTTTCTTGGCATCAGCAACAAAAATTACACTGAAAAAAATTGCAAAAAAAGAGTGAGATACATGTATATGAAATCATTTTTTTACCGTTTCATAAAGACTAGCTTTTCAATTGCATGAATGTGCTAGAGCTGGTTAAACAGCAAAAGCCTTTAGCATGTAATTAAAAACTTGTCAATTCCAGGCAGCAGTCGAGGGCATTAGAGGTAATCCTTATTTAAACACCTCAATTGGGAAAACCTCTCCCTTTGCTAAATAAAGCAATTGCTAAGTGGGAAATCATGTGACCATGACCTACTTTTTTTCCCCTACTCCCCTACTCTATGGAATGCTTAACTCAGCAGAGCAGGGATATTTGACTGACAAGAACTAATAAGTTCCACACCTTCCAGCTTTTGTTTTCTCCTAGCCATTCACCCACCCTCTGGAATACTCAACCTATGCTGGGATAATTAGCAAGAAGAGAACTAATGTTTGTATTTATATTCATTGGAAAAGAAGGGATTACAAGAGAGTGAGCAGGCACATTAACGATGACTACATATCAAATACAATGCCACCAGTTGTGAATACAGTTGGCAAACTTGAAAGAGGCGGTGGTGAGGCCCCTCCTCAAGAAGCCCCCTCTGGATCCGGCTGTATTGGCTAACTACCGTCCAGTCTCCAACCTTCGCTTTGTGGCAAAGGTTGTTGAGAGTGTGGTGGCGCGACAGCTTCCGCAGTACCTGGATGAAGCTGTCTATCTAGATCCGGTCCAGTTCGGCTTCAGGCCTGGGCACAGGCATTGGTCGCATTGGTGGATGATCTCTGAAGGGCTCGGGATAGGGGTTGTTCCTCTATCCTAGTCCTGTTAGATCTCTCAGTGGCTTTTGATACCATCAACCATGGTATCATGCTGTACCGGTTGGAGGGGTTGGAGATGGGGGCACAGTTTTACGGTGATTCTCCTCCTATCTCTCTGACCGGTCGCAATCGGTGTTGGCAGGGGGGCAGAGGTCGACCCCGAGGCGACTTGTTTATGTGGTGCCGCAGGGGTCGGTCCTCTCACCCCTTCTGTTCAACATTTATGTAAAGCCGCTGGGCGAGATCATCCGTGGTTTTGGGGTGGAGTTCCATCAGTACCCTGATGATACTCAGCTATACATCTCCACCCCAGGCCATCCCAATGATGCCCTTGAAGTGTTGTCCTGGTGCCTAGAGGCTGTGCGGGTCTGGATGGGGAGAAACAGGCTCCGACTCACCCTTCCAAGACCGAGTGGCTGTGGCTTCCGGCGTCCCGATATAGCCAACTGGTGCCATCGCTGGCTATTGGGGGCGAGCTACTGGCCCCCACAGAGAGGGCTTGTAACTTGGGCATCCTCCTGGACACACAGCTGTCTTTAGAAGAGCATATGACGGCCATGGCCAGAGGCGCTTTTTATCAGGTTCGCCTGATTCGCCAGTTGCGTCCCTTTCTGGATTGGGACGCCTTATGCACAGTCACTCAGGCACTCGTCACTTCTCGCCTGGACTACTGTAATGCTCTCTACATGGGGCTCCCCTTGAGGAGCACCCAGAGGTTCCAACTGGTGCAGAATGTGGCCGCGTGGGGGATTATGGGAGCGATGGGGCACTCCCATGTGACACCCCTCCTGCGCAAGCTGCATTGACTTCCGGTGGTCTTCTGCGCTTCAAGGTGCTGGTTACCACCTTTAAAGCGCTCCATGGCTTAGGGCCTGGGTACTTACGGGACCGTCTTCTGCTACCGATAGCCTCCCACCGGCCAGTACGCTCCCACAGAGAGGGACTCTTCAGGGTGCCGTCGGCCAGACAATGTCAGCTGGCGACCACCAGGGGGAGGGCCTTCTCTGTGGCAGCACCTGCCCTCTGGAACGATCTGCCCCTGGAAATACATAGGATACCAGATCTCTGTGCTTTTCGCCGTGCCCTTAAAACTTTTTTATTTCATCAAGCTGGGCTGGCGTAATCCCCCCTTAGATATTTTTAGATATTTTTAACTGTAAATTGATTTTAGTTGGGGTGTTTTAAATTTATTGGGCCAAAATATGTTTAATTCTTTTAAAAAAATTAAATTTTGTATGTGATGTTTTTATTCTTGGCTGTTCACCGCCCTGAGTCCAGCAGGAGAAGGGCGGTATAAAAAATTTAATTAAATAAATAAATAAACAGCCTGTGTATTCCCCACTGTGTGCTTGTTTACTCTCTTGTAATTCCTTTCTCTCCAAACTATCTACTTTGCAAGGGAGATTGGAGACAAAAACATGTTAGACAAGAGGTCAATGAATACTGACCGTAATAGCAATCATGTGACTGAGAGACCCTACAAAGGTCATAAATGCAGGCATTGGTCAGTGTTATTTTTTTCAGCACCACTCTAAACTTCAAAGAATTGCTGAACAAGATAGTTGTTAAGCAAGGAATATAGTTTTGGCTATAATTTATTGTCCAGAAAAGGGGAGATAATTGGAGTCAACTCTTTGGGCTTTTATTGTTTATTCAACAAATTAAATAGTTAAACAGGATACACATGAGCCAATAGTGTGATTCAGCTATTAAAAAGGCAAATACTTTATCAAGAAGCAATAATTACAACAAAGAATTCAAATCAGAAGTAGTAGTTTTTCCAATCTACTTTGAGATGGTCAGACACCTTTGGGAGTATTGTGCCCAATCCTGGATACTATAATTGAAAAGAAACAATGTCAAATTGGGCCAAGTTTAGAGGAAGGCTACCAAAGTAAAGGGTACAAAAACCAATGCTTGGTTTGGGATAGGGATGAGAAAGCATTAAAAGATATGGATGTGTCTACACAAAAAATTATTAAGGATAAACAAGTAACACCCAGAAATGGGTGGATTTAGTCCCCATTACTCCAGAAGGCAGGATTTCAATCAGTGAATTCCTAAAACTACAGGAATGGGGTTTGGGCTAAACATCAGAAGGATCTTCTTGATTATATGAGCTATTAACAATGGAACAGACTGCCACATGATGAGTTTGAACAGAGGCTTGGATGGTCATCTGTCAGAGATTCTCTGATACAACTTCCACCATAGATGCCCTCTTCAAAGATCCTATTGTCCTATTGTCAAAGATTGAGTTTCTGCCTCTGGCCCATTAACAAAGCTGGGGAGGCAGGAAGGTGGGAGTTGCTTTGTCTTTAAAACATGTTTCTCCATTTCTCATCCAGGGAAATATAATATTCTGCCTTTTTAATATTTCCTAAAATATTTCATTCTTCTAGGAAAGGGGTGGGTGCTAACTTCCTACAGTACACACCACCTGCCCCTTCTTCCAGACTACTAACGATTCAGGTGATCAAACATGTGGAAAAAAATAAATAGACCGTTCCCGTTTCCCCACCTGCAGTCCTCCTGCCCGCAAGGGGGCGCACCTTGACACCCACTATCTAGGGCCGCCTCTGGCCTCACTTCCGGCCGGTTGCACCCACTGGGCTGGAGCTCGGTTTTTCTTTTTCTGTTTCTTCTCAGGCCGGGACAAGGTGTCGCGCACGGCGGGCGAGGGCAGCCGGTCTCGGGCCGGGCCCTGACTGAGGTGGCGGGGAGTGGGCCGCGCGAGCCACATATGAGTGGATGGAGCCGGGCTCTGCGCTGCAGCGGAGGGGGCCGGGGCTCGGCGGCGGCGGCGGCGGGCTGGGCTCGGCCGGGGTCTCTCCGGCGCTATCGGGGCCTCAGGCCCGCCGCAGGAAACAGCCGCCGCGGCCGGCCGACTTCAAGCTGCAGGTGATCATCATCGGCTCGCGTGGCGTCGGCAAGACCAGCCTGATGGAGCGCTTCACGGACGACACTTTCTGCGAGGCCTGCAAGTCCACCGTAGGTACGAGAGGGGCCGGGAAGAGAGAGAGAGAGAGGCAAAGGGGAGAGAGATGGACGGCGCCAGATCGCGTGAGAGGCGGATGCGGGGAAATGGGGGGGGGGGATGGAGGGGCAGCCGAGGGCGCCATTCAGGGCTGGGCAAGTGTTGGATTTGCGCTCTTCGAACTCTTTTTCCTTTCCTTTTCCTGGGGATGCTGCTTCCCAGTTATGCCTTAAACAACGGCTGCCCTGAAATCCTCTCTCTCCCCCCCCCCTTTCCTACCCTTCGCTTCCACACGCGCAAATGACCCAATCGGAAATGCTTACAGTGACCGTAATTTGCAGGATGTATGTCGGGGAAATTCTCCTTTTAGAAATCAATATGTTTTTAAGATGTGTAACTTCCAACTCCCAGGGATTTCCCCAGCTGCACAAATCTGAGAGTTAAAAGCCTTTAAACTGGCCACATCGAGAAACACTGATCTGGTGCCTTGTTTTCTCACAGGATTGGGGAGGCAGTGTTTCTTGATTCGTGGGGGAAGAAATCAAAAATGAGGCTGCCAAGTCGTCAGTCCTTTTATATACTTTTGGGTGCACTTACATCTGGGATCTTGTGCTCAGCGCTCATCATAAGGAATAATCTTTTGCTTCATAAAGTTTCAACTGTAAGAACCCACAATCCTCGATTAAAATGACTAGAATTATTCTTTCATTAAGAAATGTTACAAATATTGACAGAATTTATTTCTGTAATTAGGTTTGGCTGGTTAGAAGACCAGACTGCCAGTTTCCATAAAGTGGTTAAAGCACCAGATTACAAACTGGGAGACCATGAGTTCGAGTCCCATTTTAGGCACAAAACCAGCTGCGTGACCTTGGGCCAGTCACTCACACTCAGCCCTAGGGAGAAGGCAATGGCAAGCTATTTCCAAAATCTTGCCAAGAAAACTGCAGCAACTTGTCCAGACAGTTGCCAACTCAAAGTCACCATCAAAAAAAGATTATAAAGTGTAGTTTTTTTTAACCAAGCATCAATAGATCTTCAATAATCACAATACAGTTTCTGTCCACTGCTACTGTAGGCACATTCTGAAGCTCTTTTTGACCATTTGGATATAAATGGCCAGGGTCATTTATATGCAGCTGTGATCTAGCTGCAAATATTTACAAAGGTTTTTTTTAAGGCATGTGGCTATAGATCTTCCTTGTTTTATTTCTAGATTGTCATGCTTAACTGCAGCATGATAGCTTTCTCTCATTGGAACAAGCCAGAGAGGGAAACTTAAAAGTATAAGATTGTCTCTTTGGCCTGGTATCCAGAAAAAACTGTACAGTAATACATTTGACAATATAGAAACAGATTAGGGAAAGGTTTACTTTAAAAATTATCAACCATTTAAAATACTCCTGTATAGTTTATATGTTTTTCCTAAGGAAAAACGTGGGTTGTCATGTGGCAGTGTTATGCATATTTTTTCGGAAGTAAATTTCACTGTTTGCAATAGGATTTACTCCAAGATGTAGTTAGGACTGCAGCTTTAATATTTTAATACAATTCTTTTGAGTGAAACCTTTATGGATTACTTTTAGTAATTTATAGAATTCCTGCTTCTAATAATACTTCACACACTTCTTTTGTCTCTTGGGAAACCTCTGGGATTGTATGCTTAATTTGAACTGGAAAGAATTTGTAGTTTGAGTTAATGAAATGTGTTTGCTACATCTGTGGGTTTCCTAATCAACACATGAAGACTGATGTTGATGAGCAAGTTGCTTTTCGTAAAAATTATACTGACAGTAGTGACCCTGTTAAAAGAAATAGTTCCTAATATGTCTTGAAAACCACTGTCCTGAAATACACTTCAGAAACCAGATAGGTAATTCTGGCAGTTCATTGTACCTGTAAATAGATACGTTATTCTTATTGGAATAGAGAATTATTAGAATTATTAGAATTATTAAGAAATTAATTACCTTGATCAAATCAGATTTATCTTTCCTAAAATATTTGTGAAATAAGCATGTTTATTGTTTGTTTATTTCACAGGCCATTTCATAGTTGTGAAAAAAATGCAGCTGGAATTTGAGAATAGAAAGATTTGGCTTTTAATGTGGCTGATACTTTGTTTTAACTGTCTGCATTCTTTATTCCTATTAATTCATTTACTATAGTAGAATCTTACAACAATCATAATATTTAACTGAAGATCAGTGATGTTTGTATGCTTGTGAGACTTTATATAAAATTCACTATATAAAATTACAGGGAATCTTTCTATATGCTTCTCATTTTACTCATGTTAATGATAGGATGATATACATTTAAATGGATTTATACAAGACTCACTGAAATATACTTTAATACATATGATTTGCATATGCTACGTTAGATTCTTAAATGTAATAGTTCACACTTTTTTCTTTTTTATGATTAAAAGATGGGTTTTCTTTTTATTTAATGTTGGATTAATTGCTATAAATCCAGGTAACTTAAATCAGAATATAGTTATAGGTATAATAATGTTACTTTGGCTTTGGTCCTATACCTTGAAACATATCTCGTTGCAATCAGGAGGACTTACTTCTGTGTAAACATGTACCAGGTTGCAATACATGTTACTTTTAATAGTAACTTACCAACACTCATATGTACACTAACTTTAGAAACTGGAAACAAAGATTGCAGAAGTTAATGAATAGGTTTGACTCATAATTTCTTTACATTTTGTATTTGTTTTTAGTGTTTTAGAAGCTGATATTTCCTACATAATGTACAAAATGCCTCTTAAAATCTGGAACAGAAAAGTCAAATCCATTTCCCATCATACTATCTTATGCTTTACAGTACGAGAATAGTTATTATGCCATACCATCAGCCAAAATGATAAACCATATCCACACTTTGGTTGGTTACTTGATTTGTTGGTTGATTACTTGTTTACTTAGTATTATGTAGCTTAGTTTACTGCATAATCCTAAACCTCTATATGAATATACAAATCACACACGTAAATTTTTGGAGAAATTTAAATTATCTCCTTTCTGAGTTGAAGGGCAGTTCAGAAGTTTGTTGTAAATAACATGTTTATTTCATCTGCTTCATTTATCTTTTTCAAGAATAGCTGCAGCTGACATGTTGAGCAAATATTTTCCTAAACAAATTGCAGGAATAGTGTCAAACCAGAAACATTTCAAAGCTGCAAACTCCAACTCCTCAAGTAGTTCTACACTATCCTAAGTAGTGGTTTCCTACTTCCCAAACCATTTTGTCCATTAATCATCAGTGACTAGTCTAGTATAAGATTGCCACCAAGATTTTAGCATTTGGCACCAGTTGAAAGAAGCGAGAATATATTGGTAACATTTAATGACAGAATTCAGAATGACCTTTCCCAGGAGCTTCCAACAACATCTTAATAAAGTTCTACTGAGCCCGCCCGGAACCAAGCGGTGGAAGTGGTGGGTGAGCATACACATGCACATGAAGCTGCATTTGTAAAAGCAGCGTTTATGCACACAAAACCATCCCCTCTCCCCGCTGCCTCCACCAGTCCACCAAGCCAGAAAGGTTGGGAACTGTGCTGTATAACCTATAAAGTAAAATCATCAGAACCCCAGACACCAATGTCCCCAAAATATAAGTTTGAAATCAACTTTAGTATCTTAAATGTAACTTGGCCTAATGCCATTACAAAGCAATAGTGAAAACGAAATGGACAAAACTTCTGGATTTCAACAAACAAGTACTCACTTCTTAAGACAATAGATATAAACGGTTTTCTACTGTACTTATACGTAGTCATATGTTAAGACTAGTTATTTAATGACTGGTTGAAGTTACAATAGCCTTGGAAACAGCCTTCTGGCTATTTTTAAAACTTTCTTCCCCTGCAGTCACATGATCATGATCTAGGTGCTTGGACTGGTTGTCCCACAATCATGTGATCAGCCTTTGCAATCTTTGCTGGCTTCTGCTCCCCACCAAATGTGTTTCTTTCAGTATGTAGAGAGAAGCTAAAACTCCCTTGGCCAAGTGGAGAAACAGAGCTCAGATTCTCAGTTCCATTCCTGCACCCCGCTGAAGATGGTCCCTTATGTACATAGTCCACATGAAAAAGATCTGACATTCTCCTGCAGGATGCAGAAACTGAGCTCAAATTTTGATAAATTCAGTTTTGTTTCTGTACCGCGTGAAAGAAGTTCTCTTCCGTATATGAGGACAGCTGAGATCCTTCAGCAGGTAGCTCTTTCAGTCAGCCCTAGAGACATGAGGGAGCTGAAATACTAGCAGGATTTTCAACTTCTGAGCTGACAGGCAATACAATAAGTTGCAGGATGACTCAGGCAGACAGGGGAAGCCTGGTATAGGCCATGGGCTGATTTTGACAGAGCGGATTTTCAGCTGAGCAGATAGGTATTCTACATTTTTCCTTAAGGAAGTATATAATTGATTTGGTTTGCTTGAAACAATGGCTTGTCCATATCTGATTAACATTTCTCAAAACCAAGAAATATTTTTCATTTAATCCCCATATAAAAAGCCAACATTTGAGCCAGTGCATATCTCTATAAAGCTTTTTGTTCCAAGTTCAGAATCAAATCTACATTGTACAGACAAACATTATAGTGAAATATAAGAATATATTATACTGGAATCAAATATCCCATTGCCCTAAATCAGTTGGCAAGCAGTAAAATGAGCTCTTTATTTAAGTATGTTGTAAATTTTGGTTTTAAACTGAACAACCATTTATTCTGGATTGGACCATTTGTGACAGTTAACAAAATTTATAGTATAATAAAAAAAATGCTGGTTTTGAAATAAGAATCGAGATCAGTGTCGAGTTATAAACATCTGAAGTAGTATAAGAAGAAGCAAAACAGGGATGATTTTATTTTATGATTAACTTCACTGTTGGTTTTGGATAATAAACAATTTTAGATTATTTTCAAAGATTATATGACTTGCAGGATTTATCTGCTAAGTTGTAGGAAAATTGCTGTGAGAATTTCACACCAATGTTATTTATGATTTTATCCTAGCATTTTTCAGAATACACTGAACTCTATGGTAATTGGTGTGACTTGTAGAGTTGTATAGCTGTAAACAGCACTGATAAAACATGGTTTTGATTTTACAGTCTATTGCAGCATTATGAAGGCCATCTTTCTAACATGTGATTTTGTCATGCTGGGCAACATCTAATTCTGTATTTGCTTTTTTGCCCTTTGGCCTACTTGTTCCCCAATTGACATAGTTTACATAGATTGCAGTAGTTCTATGCACTACTATCTGGGAATATATTCTAATGGATGCAAAGAGATCATTTCTAAATGTGATTTTTGGCATATTACTCAAAAGGATGGCCTTTGTGAAGAAGCATAACCTTCTATCATGAGTAGTAAATAAATAGGAATTGCCAACCCCTTTAATTGCTTTCCTGTGCATTTTTTTCTCTGCCTATCATAATTCTCATCTGTCTTCTTCAAGAACACAAAGTGCTGCTTTTATGATTTTGTAAGCAACCCTTGGGGTTCCTCTCCTATTACATAAACAGTGCCAAAGAGTACCTGCTAATAATTGTCTCTAAAAGAGTACACTTAATTTCCCTTCCTGTGATTTAGAGATAAAGCCTCTAGATTGGGGGAGAATGTAAGTATCTCAGACTGTAATAGCCTTTTGTAAGCACTTCATGTTCAAATGGAAAGAAAAATAAAAGTGGCCAATGACAATAATAATAAGGCAAATAAGGAGCATTTTGGAAGCACTATAAAGGGCTGTTTCTTTTTCCTTCCAATTCAGGAAGGTAAGAGACAGGCAATTATGTAACTCTTAGATCAGATAATCTACATTTAGAGACAATATGACTTAAAATCCAAAAAAGCAACTGGACACATATCAGGCTTTCATTGGTCAATTTTTTTAGAAAATTTGATCCGTTTTTTTCACCGATTGGTTTTTTAGAAAATTATCAAATTATTACGTCTTAACACCTACTAGAAAAGTAAAGGACCAGTATTCCTTTGGGCACATAAAACAAGTTGAATACTCTGCAGATCTTGATCAATATTTCTTAAAAAATGATTGTGTCATATTTTATGTATGTTAGAGAATATTGTCTGTGTATGTAGTATATCTTTGTCAATGAATAATGTTTTCTGTGAGTCTAATGTATTTTTAATAAATATTGTTTGAAGCCAGTGATATGGCACTCATGGCTGACCATTTATCTCATCCATTTGCAGTGTATTCTCAAGATCAGATTTCAGTTGTACTGTTATAATACTTGGGGAATTATATATGATATATGGACTTCATGGAAGATAATTTTTTGCAGTTTTGGGAGTTTTATTGACAATAGTGAAACAAAAATATATCAGAATGCCACATACATCCTATGAGCATACTAAAATTGAACAAAATTCCTTTCAGTAAGAAATCAGCCTTGGTTTTTCTAGCATGATTTTTATTTCCACTGAGTTAGAACAAACTAGAAGTATTTTTAATGTAAAGTTTCAGATGGTTCCTATAAAACTGGTCAAGGTATGAGGCATGTCTAGTTTAAGTTAAGTAATTATAACATCGAAACCTTTATACTTATTGAAAGCATTTTCAGTTTTGCAATGCTTAAGATCCATATACAATATCTATCTTTTAACTCCCAGGTAGTACAGGTCCTTGTGTTCAGCTTGCCTATATATGAACAAGCAAAATATTATCATACTTGTATTTGCATTTGCTGCTTATTCCTCTTTTATTTACTGTATTTTATTTATAGGTGTTGATTTTAAAATCAAAACAGTAGAGCTAAGAGGAAAGAAAATTAGATTACAAATCTGGTAAGTAAAAAAAAAATGCAACCTGCAGAATGTTCTTTTAAGTTTTGTGTTCTTGCATGGTTGTGGTATGCTGCCTAATATAATTAACTTTTTAACTCACTTGCTGCTGAATTTTTTCTCTCACACAGCATATAGCCATAGGAACAAGCAATTTGTGAAATAGTGATCAGAAAGTAGAAATACCAATTTGAAATGGACATATATTATTTATTGAGCTGTTGTGTTCCTATCTTTAAGCCAAATCAGTTTACAATAATTAATAATTCATTAAATTATTTTTTAAGTTACTTAAAAATTATTAAATTTATATGCTTTCCAACTTCAAACTTCAGCAACTCAGATCAGTTAAATAAGGAGAATATATTTTAATGATTTCATATTGAGTAATTATCAATTGTTTTTTGGCTTTTAACAAAGCTGAGTTGTCTAACTTTCTTTTATACTTTTTAAAAACATACATTCTAAAGGAAAAATTATAGTGCAGCAATTCTAGCATCATTTTTTAATAATTAAATATTATTTAATTGGTAGTTTATTCACAGTATTAAACTTGAATAGAGTTAGGAAAGTCCCTCCCATCTATGATACTGGCATCCACGAAAAAATGAAATGAAAAAAATAGTGTTCTCTGTGGTTGGTGATTTCTAATAAGAAAAAAATAGAGTTTTAATTCCTTATGGCCAAAATATGTGTGATGATTGTCATAAGCAATTTCTACATTATTTCATTTCTGATAAAATTTTAAACTAGAACATTACATACCGCAAAATTATTCAGTGGTGTGAAAATAGCTGTTGTGAGAGATTAATCCAGCTTTATTTAGAAAATCTGTAAACTAGCTAATGTTATTAGCCCAGTTTAATAATAGAACTTCTTGCATAATTAATAGTAGTAATAACTACTAGATATGTTAACAGCCTAGTAGGGATGAGGGGGATGCAGTGGTTGTTTGGATAATACCATGGAAACAGTTTAGTGATACTTCTCTTGCACAGATACAGTCAATTCAGTTTACTAACTCCTCTTGGCAGGTCACCATCAAGTCTGTTTGTCGCACCTTGTGTTTGTCTTGCTTCCATCTGAGTTAATTGCTGTTGCATCTTTCGTATCATCCGTTACTCTAATACTTGAAAATTATTGGCATGACTTCATTCCTCATCTGTGTTCCCATCTGGAAGCCTAAGGCCACAGAATTGGTACTTGAGCCAGAATGATGGTTAGCCATGATGGTTTGTACTGAAGCTAATAATGAGGTAATGTAGATTTTTTAATGTGCCACTGTCTCTTACAGTAAAGTTAACTAATTATTGTGGCTTGGTTAGAGTGATATAGAAAAGTTTAGCTTTTGAAAAGCTACTGGGTGTTCAGTCCCTACTAGCACATGATAGAGACCCTTTTAGATCTGAAATTCTCCATGCATGGTATTTCTTTAAATATTTCAATACAGGTTTTTAAAAATACATTAAATTTAGGGCTTAAATAAATGGAATAGTATTTCATTGAAAATAAAGCTCATATGAGATTTCCTACACTTTAATATATAATAAAATTTGCTAATGATGTTTGCCTAGTTAGTTGTTTAATACTCAGACTAAGTAAAGCTTTTCCTTGAAGGTATGGAAAGAAAATCAAACCCTCTGTGTCGTTCACTCTTCTCTGTGTTCCATGTCATTCAAATCCCTCCACCCTATCCAGGGGGAAAAGGTTAGAAATTACATTAGAAACAAAGACTGAGAAGATGCAACAGATTTGAGTCAAAGATTCAAAATAGCAAAAGGTGAGCATTCCTTTCAGAATGCCAAAGATCTTAAATAATAAAAGACAGATTGCCACGACTATCTAAAATGCTAAACAAGCAAAACAAAAACAAAAAACAGAATAAAACAGGGTGCCTGACTCCAGAGTGTCCCCTTTGGGGATGCCAGTTAAACACACTTTTTGGAATTCCTAGAGGATGGATACGTCTTTTGTGACAGTGGTGAAATCTAAAATTTGTTACTACTGGTTCTGTGGGTGTGACTTGGTGGTGGTGATGGTAATGTGACTGGGTGGGTGTGGCCATTTTTTTTTTACTTTTAAAACCATTTTTTCTACAACCTCTTCAGCGAAAGTAAAAAAAATGCTTTCAAAAGGCTCTGATGAGCCCAGCTGAGTTGCCTGATCGACAGAGGCTTTTTCTTTTAAAAGCCTCTGCCGATCAGGCAACTCAGCTGGGATCGTCAGAGGCTTTTAAAAGCATTTTTTTCTACAACCTCTGAAGAGGTTGTAGAAAAAATGCTTTTAAAAGTCTTTGACGATCCTAGCTGAGCTGCACAATCATCAGAGGCTTTTTTTTAAAAAAAAGCCTCTGATGATTGCATAGCTCAGCTGGGCATGGGGGGGGGCAGGATTTTTGATACTTGTTGTCCAAACCACTTGCCTCCATTGCTACTGGATCGGGCGATCTGGTCCAAACCTGGAGCATTTCACCCCTGTTTTGTGAGCTTTTGAGGAACAAAGCAAAGGGCTTGTCGGGGAGGGCTCAGTGTGATCAGCAAATCTTGTACTGTGCTCTCAGAATAAATTTCTCCTCTACTTCAAACTTCCCTTGTTCTGCATTCTTTAGTCCCACCTTGGAAATGACCATACAATTGTTTCCTTCTAACAATTGGAAGTTTTTTTTTCAATTCAGTGGAGGTGAGTAAAGCGCACAAGGGTTTTTCTCATCCATTTGAGTTAATGAAAATGCACTTTAGATGAAAGACTTTCACAGTACAAATGTGATTGACATTCTATTTTAATATTTGAGCAAATTTCTCATTCAAGCTATAGAATTGTCCTTTCTCCACCATTTCCCAATTCATCTTCTAAAAACTAGGAATTTAACTCTATCACTGTTGCATAATTTTCTTAAGAACTGACTTTAACTGTAGAATTAAACAGAAAGAATGTTAAAGAATCTGGGCTTCAAGCTTGACCAATGTTTCTGCTTACTTTTTATTTCCTGTAAAAATAAACCTGATTAGCATTGGATGGGAAAGCATCAAGGAATTCCAGGTTGGATGTTGGGGGGAATCCAGTTTGCAGGACACCTTAGTTTCAATTATGCAGTTAAATCAGTATTGTTAATTTTAGTGTTCCTCTCTTCTGTTATCTTGTGTTTAGCACAAAACAATTATTTAGTCAAAGCTAAAGTATATGATTTTATTTATGCCTTAATATTTAAGCCTCTTAAAAATGTTTGGTAAAGATAACTATGCTGTTGAACAGATGAAATTAAGACTTAGGTTTTCAGTAAAAGCAGTACATCAAGAGATATTGATTATTACATTAGAAATGGTAGTGTTACTATCATTATGTTAGGAATGGTAGTACATACTTATCACACCTTATTTGCATTCTATTTAGAATATTTCCATAATCTAGGCAAAGTTTTTTTGAAAATAGCTGAGAAACATTAACAATGACATACAGCAGGGTTTTCACATATTTTACGTTCACCTTTTGCTAACTTATATGATAAACTAATGTAGGCAGCATAAAAAGATATAACTATTAAAAGGAAAATATTTTCCTTAGAGCCATAAAACTTAAATATTTGGCTCCTTAAATAATTGTTTTGTTCTTAACCATAGGTTTAACAATATTTTTACCCTGGCATCTTCCCTATTGACATTTGCTCCCTAAGGATTGTGATGCCAAAAGAAATATTATTATTGGGAACAAACTTTTAAAATCATGTCTTCCCAGATTCTTTATTGGCTGTGCTATCGTGAATAGATAAATCAAATGTTGTTTTGGATAGTTATATTTTAAAGCAATTTCATTTGATCAAAACTTCTGGCCACAGTGATTGCAAAAGATTCAGATCATAATGTGTTCAGGGCATTCTTCTGGGAATAGTGTGTTATCTAATTTAACTTCCCCCTCCAGCTCTTTGTGCCCATTGTAAAAGAGTTTGGATCTCAGAGTTAGCTTGCCTTGGTACCTGAAAGAAGAAAAGCAATTCTGAGAACATTACTGTTCATTTACTTTCTCCACTAGCAGGAAATCTTCTTTGGCTTCTGATTTCCTCTGCAGATCCCACACTTCTTTTAGCCATTTGGCTTCATGGACTTCATATGCTTTTTACTGTACAATAATTAAATATGCTATAGGCCATCCCCAATTTGATAGCATTATTTTGCTCAAATTAAATAGAAATGGGAGTGTCTTGGCAGCAGTGAGTAGAAAACTGGCTGTGAAAAAGTGCCACCAAATACCAAATGTAGTGTTACTGTTAAGGCTGAAGAACAAATTGGAATCTTTCTTGGGCAGCCTATCTTTTTGGTATCCAAAAAGACTAAATGGATAGCATGAATATAATTGCAAAAATTCAGTGGCATGAAAATGATTTCCTTATTCTGTACTATTGAAGAGAAGTTATATTTGACCTATGGATTCAATAGATTTATATCTGCCCTTAGAATCTTCTAGGATTTGTAAATGGAGAACTCAGGGAATGCATACATGTTTTGCAATGTATATATCTGAGGTTTAGCATTGTGTTCTGTGGGATTTTCTATATAGTATTGCTGTTTTTGTCCTTTGGTACTATTAAGTCTTCAGTATATGTATACTAACGTGTTTATGGCTTGTCCCCCCATTGTAGCTATTTTGTCTCTGCAAACATTTATCCTGTTGATTGGAAGAACCTTCAAACCAAGCTTGTTAAAAAAGAGATATTTTTTGGGGGGGAGGAAATAATCTTGCTGTGCATACAGAAACATTTTTGTATGTGTATTGAGTTTAATGAATCTCAGTCAGAATGTTCATTAACTCTCTCTACATATGTATTGAACTGTCATATGGGGGCTACCCATTGCTAGGGGCTACCAATAGTCATGAGAGGAGTGTTGATAACAAGATGGGTGGGGCCATATATGGGAGTGGGCCTGGATTTGAGGAAAATAAGTTCTTTATGCCTGTTTTAGAACGTACTTCATGGTTCATGGTTTTTGTCTATTTTTCCCAGCTCAGTTTTCAGTACTCATGCTTTGAGGTCCCAGAAAGGGGTTTTGAGGAAACACTGCAGTTCAGAGTTATGTAACGTGTCCATTTCTGACTGAAAGAAATGTTTAAGCCTCCTTTGCCCCTCCCCCATATTTTCAGGCCAGTAAAATTGATTTCCTTAAATAGCTGTTTTAATGTTAATATCAAGAATAATTTCTCCTTGAGAAGTTCAATAGTTTCAGAGAATTAATGCCTTCCTATAAACTTCAGGCCTTCAACCATTTGTATGTTTTCTGTAAATGTCTGACACCATTTAATGGATTGTCTGTTGTGACCCAAGAATGTGGTTTGGCATATTTTGTATTCTGTCTTGGATAAGAAAATGCAATATTTGGGGAATCTTAATCAAGTATATTATCTTAAAAGAATTTACCTTGAAGATATTCCTGATGCTGAAGCTGTGTAAATGCTGAAGCTATGTAAATCCTTTCCTAGTCATATCAAGCCAAAAGCTCTTCACAATATGCTAAATCAACCTTCTGACATCTAGAAAATGTAGATAAAAGGCAGTTTCTCTCTCCTGCATACCAAAATGCCCTATACTGCCTCTTTCCTTGTCAAGTATGTACCATGTTTCCTGAAAATAAGACCCTGTCTTATATTTTTTTGAACCCTGAAATAAGTGCTTGGCCTTATTGCCATGTACTCAAAAGCCCTATTGGGCTTATCAGGGGATGTCTTATTTTGGGGGAAACAGGGTAGAGTCATACTCTTTTCTCTATATGACAAAAATGAAAATTGTAATGTGTGTTATAAAAAGGTGCTAATAAGGTCATATTTGCTTTTCCTGGTCAGGAATTTGGAAAAAAGTACCAGAATTGCAAGCTCTCCTCATAAAACAAAAATATATGTTGATAAATGAGAATGCCACTTGAAAGACTAATATTATAAAAAATGATCTAACTTTCCACGTTCAGGAAAAACAGATTCATAAAGGCATAGATTTTTGTATAGATAATATTTAATATTTAATTATTCCAATATTCATAAACTATGCACCCTAAAACTATTAAATGCCCTGTCTGAAAGGTACTTATAGTACATTGATATTTGAGTTTATTAATGTAAAGTATATATGGATGTAATATGGGTGTGTTTATTTATAGGAAATGCTTGTGCTTTGTTTAAGGCAACTGATTGTCTGGAACAAGATTAGAACTTCCTTTCTTTAAGAACTCAAAGTATTCAGATTAAAGTATGCATATTTTATGTAAGGAATTTTACAAAAATGTACAGCTTACAGGGTAATTTCAACTATATTTTATCTATTTATTCAGTTTATATCTCTCTCTCTCACACACACACTCATGATACCCAAGTGACTCTGGGATGCTTACATAATGGGAAAAAACCCAGTTAGGAATAAAAAGAAAATAAAGGACATTTATTCACAGTTGCGCCATCTGGAACCATTTAGAGTGACAGTATTGTTATAGTAAAGTTAGCAATTATAGCATTGTTGGCAAAGAAAACTAAAAGAATAACCTTAATAAGTATTCATCTCTTCCTAGAAAACCTAAAACAGTATGACAAACTGAAAGGAAATTAGTAGTTATTCTAATTCAAGCAGGATTGAAGTTCTAAAAACAAACTCTTTTATGAACCTTAACATACAACGCATTTGAATCTTTCATTGGAACCAGGAGGATTTAATTATGAGAAAATGTGTTTGTTTTGAGATAAGTGATTTGACTATGAAGGAATATGAAACATATGATCAAGGCCAATCTCTTGCCATCAATGCTGCCCATGAGCAAATGGAACAGGTCTGGATACTTCTGTGCCTTGTACTATCAGACGAAGCCATAAAGTGATAACCATATCTGACTAAAACCCTGAGATTATGTAACTCCATGTCTCATTTCTTTAAACTTTCACTTGGCTTATGCTCTTTGTGTTGTTGTTTTTCAACATACCACAATATATGTCTAGCCATAATTGCTGAGATTCTAAAGTAGAAGCTAGGCCACTAATAACAAGATTTATGGTCATCATATTGCATGCTTGAATCCACAGTCACATAGTTGTCTTGTATGAATTTACCATTGCAATCACTCACTGAATACATACATAGAAACAAGATAGCTTCTGCATGCACATTTCTTTCCAGAGTTATTTTCTTTGGGGGAGGTTTCTTTTTTCTTTTTCTTTCTTTTTCTTTTTTTTAGCCCTTGCCTGTTTGGTAGGAAAAATGCAGACTTTAAAATATAAAGTTTATTTATTGTAGAAAATTGAGATAATGTGTAACATGATAAAATATTTGTATCCACATTTGCTGCTGCTTCCTAGGGACACAGCAGGTCAAGAAAGATTCAACAGCATTACCTCAGCTTATTACAGAAGTGCCAAGGGAATAATATTGGTATATGACATCACAAAGAAGGAGACATTTGATGATTTGCCAAAATGGATGAAAATGATTGATAAGGTAAGCTTCAGTTTCCCAAAATGAACAGGGTTAATTTTGGTCCTTAAAATAGGTTTAATGTCAGTGCTTAAATGTGGCAGTACAGTTCTGAAGAGTTCTCCTATTGCAATGTGGCCATTATCTCGATCTTTTGAGTGTTAAGTATGAATTCACTACAGTATTGCATATTCGGATGTTTCCACATTGTTAATCGTTAAAATTGAATGCCTTATACAAAATTAAATTTCACAAATGAGTTATATGACCTTTTAAAAATAGGAAATATTTATGATTTTTACATTTCATTGATTGATATTTAAGTATTAAGTAGTAGCAAGGTATTGAAAAGGCTGACCTCTAAACATAAAACAAACAAAAAAATAGCACTAAATTTGGCAGCTTTTTATGTAGTTATAGTCGTAAGTATTGAGACAAAGCCTTCCCTATCTAATATTATTTGGTATAGTATTTTTCTATCAGTTTTTCAATTATTTTATAGTTACATAATAATAGTAAATTTATATTAGGAACAATATGCATCAAAAAGCCACCAAAAAAGCATAATCTTTCATGATACTATGTTCACAGATCAACAGTGTGATTTATGAAGAACATACTGGTCTAATATCTTCACACTCTTTTATGTGAAAACTAGACCCTTATCTGGAAGCAGTCCATTGCATAACTTTGTGGGGTGGTTTCCTTTTTTCTTTCCAGTATGCCTCAGAAGATGCAGAGCTACTATTGGTTGGAAATAAGTTGGACTGTGAAGTGGACAGAGAAATTAGTCGGCAACAAGGAGAAAAAGTAGGTGAAAATAAAAGTCAACATTCATTCTTATGGAAATGTGAAGTTCACAGAAGCTTAACACTGAATATATTTGTAATATCAAATCTATTTCCATTTGTTTGCCGTTAAGTGTTTTTTACGGCTAAGGTCTTACAAGTGATATACAGAATAAACCAATAATGTGATACTAAGGATTTCTGATTAATTTACATCAGGAATCTATATCTTTTATGTCAGTTTCCAAATCTTGATATGTAAAAAATAGTATCATTTTTTCAGAGGAATTCTGACACTGAGGAATTTGCAAGGAAATAAAGATTTGCTAGAACTAAAAATCACCATAATGACAGTAAAAATAAAATTTTGAAAGACTAGATCTGCATATTTTCAATGTTAACTATTTTTTTAAAAAAATGATTTTCAAAATATCTATAGTTAAAATTACCTAACATTATTGTAATATACAGTAAATTTTAGGATTATTTTTTCAATTCAATGAAAGGTGATTTGATTTTTGAGACTGAATTGACACAGTAATATAAACCTTTATTTTTCCCCCTAATAGTTTGCTCAGCAGATAACCGGGATGCGTTTTTGTGAAGCTAGTGCCAAGGATAATTTTAATGTGGATGAAATATTTTTAAAACTAGTTGATGACATTTTAAAAAAGGTAAATGATCTTTGTACTGTAAGAAGTTAACTTCCTATGATATTTAATATAAGTAAACCCTAGAGTTTATTTAGGGTATTTAGTGAGAGATAATTGTATGTAAGATTGCGGCCTTAATATGTTGACTGTTTAAAATATATTTATGAAACAATTTTAGGATTATTTCTGCTTGCTTCAGTTGGCAGAAATAAAAATGTTTCCTAGGATAATTAATGTTGTTGAATGTTAACATATATAAGGAATAGGAAATTTTATGCATTCTCCTTTAATATTACTTAAGAAATTAACGTAATCTAAATTTAAGGTACAAATGGAGACTAGATTGTGAAAGCAATACTATGCATGCATTCTAGATTAGGTGTCTCGTACTTGCAGCTTAGATACTACATAAGGCTCTTCAAGTCATTTTGTGTCTTCAGAATCTGATGTTCTGAAAAATGAGAAATGCTGTCAGATAGTGGCCAAAGTGACATGATTAAGAAAATGAGCCTGTTGCACAGTAAAAATTGTTTTTCTATTTAATTAATCTGGCTTCCCCATTGACTTTGCTTGTCGGAAGGTTACAAAAGATGATCACATGACTCCGGGACATTGCAACCATCATAAATACATGCCAGTTTCCAAGTGTCTGAATTTTGATCATGTGACCATGGGGATGCTACAACGGTCATAAGTGTGAAAAACGGTCATGTGTCGCTTTTTTCTCTGCTTTTGTCACTAAATGAGCTGTTGTAAATTGAGGACTACCTGTACTTATAGATGTAAGTATATCGGCTTTAGTAGAATTCTGTGTAAGATGCTGCTGACGTGTGTTTTTGGTGTTCATTTAAGATGCCCTTGGATGTAATAAGAAATGAATTGTCCAACAGCATCCTGTCCCTACAGCCAGAACCAGAGATTCCACCAGAACTGCCTCCTCCAAGACCTCATGTCCGTTGTTGCTGACTTGCTATTGCTTACCCCAGAGTGGAAAAGATGACAAGCAAAAAGAAAGGGGGAAAGCTGTTTCATTCTGTACTACAATCATATGGCAGTTGTTTGTTGCACTTTGATTCAGAGTCAGAACTACACACTAATTTGTAAATATGCAGATATGCAAACTAGATAGGATAAGGCTGTAACTGTTTAAATATTGCTCTTTCCACACCTTTTTTTCACTTCTCTTTTCTCAGCCCTATAAATATTGTACAATTTGGTGGGAAACACAGTACAGTACTCCCAAACCGAGGATGTAAGAAATTAAATGCATACTTAATTATTCTCAACATAAATGTTGTAATAGTCCTCAATATAAACAGAATCTCTTAGTATATGGTGCTTTGATAGCTTTTTTAAAGAAAATATTTTAAATTTCAACTCAACATATGTAAAGCTTTCTAAAGCAGCATTATCCCTTATAAATTCAAATAAATTGCTGGTAAAACATTTATGTGTATGATAATTCAGAAGTAAATTCTTGGTCACTGGGCTCCTAGGTTTATTCTAGGATAGGGATCGATAGGTTTGAGTGCAGTCCATCAAGTATCATAGTAGACCTCAAATCATTTCAACAGGTGATTTCAGGCAGGTACTACAGAAGTGAAGAGGGGTGGTAGAGCAGAAGGATTGAGTTCTGAACACACAGACAAATAGTGTCAGCAATGTTTCTTTATTTATTAACTTTCACCCTAGATCATTTGTATGTGTGAACCAAGGAACTGTGTTCTGTGTGGTTTTTAAAGAATGAATTGGCACCTTGACCTAATTAGTATCCTCAAACATAAATTAATGAGCAGTCAGATACTGTATAAAACAGAGAAATATTTGCAAATTATTTTTTAAAAAAGGTTTAAGAGTTACTTCTTCTGGCATAGATAAATTTGTTTAAAGTTATTTTTAAACTTTCCTATGTTATAAGGAATAATGTATGTTTATTTGTCTTATATATAATAAACTTATATATAACTTATATATAAGTTAATTTCCATCAAAAATTCTAAGCTAAAGAGGAATTGGATTTTTTTGTTTTTATTTTGGTCATAATGAATTTGTGAACTGTATCTTTTTGGTATATCTTTATTAAATCTGCACTGTATACCTTAGTTGTGGTAAACCAGTAGTTTTGTATTTGAATAACTTGATAAGTCTTTAATGTTGTGGTATTGAAAAGCATTGTCGTTCTATACTAATGACGTGCCAATAAACTTTTGTATTTATGAATGACAGTAGAACTGCATCTCTTACTGGAATGCCAAATCTCAAATACTGTCCTCCTGAAGATCCAATTTTGAGAGAAATTGATAAAATTATCTCTATAGTTGGTTAAACCTGTATATGTGGATGTATTGACTTGCAACAAATCTTACGCATGCTTTCTCAGTTGTGAATTCCATTGAATTCAATGCAATTCAATCCATTATCAGTGTTTAGGACTAAAACCCTAATCAAGCTGCTATCCTGCAGCATTTGTTACAGTACTTTAAGATACCGTAGCAAGAGTAATGATGTTTTATCAATGCATGGACTTCAGTTGTATGTACTAAGCAATTAGTCTGAATTCTGACTTTTCTGAATTTTTTTCTTCAGATTTCTGAGACATAAAAAAGCTACAGTTTAAGTATACAAAATAGTTTTTATTGAACTCAGTACACCTCATTTAAATCATTTAGGTCCAAATAAAAAATGCACAATTGAAATGTATTTCTTCTACCACAATGTGCCTATACAAGTGTCATTCTTCATACAGATACTTTAAGGCTTTTTACCATGATGATTAGATGAAGTTTGCCATTTTTGTACCACTGTAAACTTGTATTATAGGTGATAACAATGAAAACAGACTTATGGACAATGCATTTAAACTTGATAAACATTTAGGTGATATTTCCCTGTATTTAAAATGTGTTGTTTGCTTTCAATTCTTGAATAAAAGTATAAGAAAACAAATATATATATACATGTTTATATCTTACTGGCACTGTTTCTTCTAATATATTCCATGGAAGAATTTATATATTTTTGATGCCTAGCAGGCTTTCAGGTGATGACTAAATATCCATATCTAATAAGACTTTAAAAGGCCTTGGCTAAAACCTGTAGTAACAGAGAAAGCCCATTAGGGGTCACTGCTTCACTTTATATAAAATATTGCTTATTGCTTATTGCACCTTTCTTAACAAATTCTTTGAACTGCAGTTTTCTCCTTTACTACAGTTTTAATACAAAAACAGAATCGTTTCCCCCAAATAAATGCAAAAGGGCAAGCTTGCACCTCCAGACAAGGGCATTAGGGTAAACATATTAAAGAAATTCCATTAATGTGGTCTACTTGGGAACAAAAAGTGAATGATGATCCACTAGGCTTAAGGTCTAGGGCCCTTTTCAACAGTAGTTCTGGAAAATTAGAAAACCTATCATTGATTAGGATGTAAATAAGAAATCAATACATAATTGAAAAACCATTAAAGTGCACTTGCTGAATGTATGAAATTTCCACAATCTATCCCACCTTGTTTGAAGATTCCCAGTGATGGGAATTGCCACTTCTGGACACAACAAGTCTACTGCCCAATTACTCTTAATGACAGGATTTTATTTTAACATTGTCAGAATCTACGTTCTTGTAATTTAAGACCATGATTCCATATTTGTATTCTGTTAATGGAAAATACAGTAAGTTGTGGCCTTCTATGTGGCACCTTTTTAGAAGAATGCTATATCATCCCAATTTGGTAACTCTTCTCAATGCAAACATACATATTGTGTTTTTCTCCAAAGAACTTTGTCTGTGGCAGTTTGATTTTCTTTAATGCCTTCTTTAGAACTAGGTGTGTCTCACTATGCTATTCAGCTCTGAGAATTTCATGTATTTTACTTTCATCAGCGGTGGTATTTGCTATAAAATGACAGAAAAGTTATTC
The DNA here is from genome assembly GCA_022577455.1 of Arizona elegans. Lineage (NCBI taxonomy): Eukaryota > Metazoa > Chordata > Lepidosauria > Squamata > Colubridae > Arizona > Arizona elegans. The sequence goes on from JAKOOJ010000002.1 coordinate 42,900,667, forward strand.
CTGGGAGAAATTCCTAAGTAACACATAAGTCTCTGAAAGGAAACAGAATGCTGCTTTGGTCCAGAATTGTATAGCTGCCAATACAATTCACTAGATTTCTTAACTACTACCACCATTTAATCTCTTTATTCATAGAGGTTTTAAGTTCATGTCAGTTATTTGCTTCTGGTCTGTCTGTTCGATTGCTTTCTTAAATCAGGAAATTGTGAGTTTTAATTCTGCCTTAGACAGGAAAAGCCAGCTGGGTGACTGGGCCAATCACTCTTAGCCCAACTCACAAAGTTGCAATTGTGGAGAAAATAGGAAGATGTTTGTCATCTTGAATTATTTACAAAAATAACAAAGACGGGATTTAAAAAGTCGTTTTTAAAAATAATTACTTTTTTTCTAAAACTTAGTGTAGAATTTTACAATTGGCATCAAAACATTGAAAACCAGCTGTGTTATAGAGTAACACTGAGGAGGCATTCTGATGTTCTGCAGTTATTTTTAACTATAATTTCCACAGTCTCTATTAGTCATGCTGGTTGGGTCTGACGGAATTTACCAATTTTGAGATTACTAGGTTTCCTCCTTTGCTCTAATCTAAACTCATAATCTAAAGCAGTCACACACAGGATGCATTCCATTCGGTAGTTAAAGTATATATCATGTTTAAGAGTTACTGATCCCGGCCATGCAAAAAACCTTTTAAGGTTCCTCAAATCATAGTAATATATAGAAAATCAGTTGACTTAAATGGATCCTCCAAGTCTGTTTAAATGCATGTTTGTGTCACAGCTATGTAATGTTTCTAAACACATTTCAGGTGGATAATACATTTCATAAAAACAAACCAATGGCATTAGTGTTTTTAAAGGAGGTTGGAATACCTTACTAGATACAACAGAGAGCTTTCTCGTGAGAACCAAGGTCATCTCCACGGGTAACAGATAAGGTTAGGGAAGGAGTGCCTGGAGAGCCCGCCAATTGACCTAATTGACCAATGTGACCTGTGACACTTGGGGATGGGTTTATTTCCTATTTTAATTTTACTGAAACAGTGGAAAATATTTAGAATTGGTTTTCCTTTAATCCTTGCCAATATGTTGTACTCAATAAAGATCACTTAGAAACAGCCAAGTCTCAAAAGTTGTGATTGCTTGGCTTCATTAGTCATAATCTTGACACTAGGATTGTGGCAGCAGGTACAGCTTGCACTAATAAAGAAGTGTCATTTGAAAAGAAAATAGGAGGAGATAGGAGGAGATCTATTTGATACATGCATAAGTTTGGAACAGGCAAAATGAGGTTGTGGGGGGAAGAATGCCCAGAGAAATCCTGAAATAGGACAATGGGTAACACTTTAGCAATTACAATCAATAGCTCTGCCAGAAATCTGTTTTCAAAAAATGAACCATATCATTTAAGCCAGTCTGATATATTTCAGCATGGTCAGCCATCTCTGAAATGGGCTTCTATTTTTGGAAGATAAAGTAGATAACATTTCTAGAATATTTGATGAAGAAAAACCTTTAAAAGCAGCATGTCCTTAGCTTCAGTTTTCTTGCTGTCAAAATGTATTAATGCCACAGTTTTATCTGTACCTAGAGTTAAGCAGGATGTAACAAATTCTTTATTACATTAAAGATTCCTGTGTAATAAAACAGAACCTGTCTATTTGATTTTTTTATCTATCTGTCTGTCTAGGTTTTATTTTGGGGGGATCCTCAGTTTTTCTCTTCCATGGTAAATATTTAATCTGGCTAATAATGCGTAATATGGGAAATAAGAACTTCTGTGGCTGCTTGTGGCCAGATACCACATGGCACATTGTGCCAGTGCTGCTGCTAACGGCAGGATGCAGCATGGCTCATCGCACCATGCTACTCACAGCAGGAGGCCACATGGTGTGTTGTGCCGGTGCCACCACTCATGGCAGGAGGCTGTGTGGTGTGTTGCGACATTGCATGTGCAAGCAGTAACACTGGTGCAATGTGCTACCTGGTGTCCTGCCATGAGCAGTGGCACTGGTGCAATGCACCATGTGGTATCTGGCCACGAGCAGACACAAGCAGCCACAGAAGAAGTCAGGCAGTGGCATCACAGGTGTCGAGACATGGGAGGCCTGGCTGTGGCGGTCCTAAGGTAAGCATATATGGTGCGCATGGGGCAGCTCCATACCCCACCCCTACCCTAGCTTGATTTTTACTCATGCACCTTGCCCCATCTCATACAACCCAGCGCTTAACTAGGCCTTATTTTGGGGGGTAGGGCTTATAGTAGGCACAGGCATGAAAATCTGTCTAGGGCTTATTTTTGGGAAAACATGGTACTCTAAAATCATCTATCAAAAATAAAGTTATGCTTTATGGGATAGTGGGTTGGTGTAGCTGAAAATTTTGAAAAATTGGTTGTCAAATATGTTTATACAAGTTTAACATGCTAATGAACAGGAAAATGCATAACAAGAGCAATAAAACAATTATTTTGCATCATTTTCTAGAGTAAGCACATTTCCATGGTGTGCTTTTAGATCCTTGAATGGTGAGAACTTCCCTATGATAAGACTATCCAACATATGTGACATTTATATCTTTACAGGGCTGGTCCAAATAGTCCTGACTGCTTAATGACCTATTCATGCAACCAGCCATTATTATTTCTTGGACAAATGTGGACTGACCTTGTTTTTGAAAATCCACAAAAGAATTGCCAAACTTTAGCCCCAAAGGACATCTTGGCCTTTGAATATTTTAAGTGTAGAGGGTATAGTTTGTCCTCCTTTAGAAATAGAACAATTCAAATAGTGTTTACTGTATGGTGGGCAGTTGCTAAGAGAGTAGTTAAATGTGTTTTCTATAAAAAGGACTTAGGAAAGGTGATGCCTAGATATTTAAAAGAGGTATTGCTCAAATTTGTTGAGCATGAATTGTCTGTCTGTGTTTAGTATTACTTTATTCTCAGTTTTTCCCTTCCACGGTAAATATTTAATATGGCTAATAATGTGTTATACTTGAAATAAGGACCATGACATCAGCATAACATTAACAGAAATATTCTGTCCATTAAGTGAGGGGGAGAAAAACATTGTGTCTTAATGGACACTACAATTATCATTGATATATAAGTTTAATAATCAGGCAGCAAGTAAACAGCCCTGTTTAACTCCTCTCCAATAAAACAGGGTCTGACAAGGACTTGTGTGGGCTTATTCTGGCTGTAATGTTACTATGTAATTCAATTATTAGTTTGAGAAAGTGCTTGTAGATAACTGTCCTGGCTAATTTCTCTCAAAAATGAGACCTGTCAAGGGAATTAAAGAACAGATAAGGTCAATAAAAGTGATATAGAGCTGTTTTGTATACCTATTGGTATATTTAATTAAGGAATTTCAAAGTGGCACTAAAAGTAAGAGGAGTATTTTCCTTCCATTCAACCATGTCTGATTCTGCCAAGCCCCAAGAGTTATTTCTGAGCTATTTCCTTTATTATTCCTCACTTATAGATAAAATATGGTCAAACTAAAGCAATTATTCATATCACTATAGATAAAATTCTGGGAAGAGCCATTTTCACATTCTTTCTCTCAACTACGCTTCTCTGTCTTTTTTCCCTCTGGAATGTAGCCCCTCCCTTCTGAGAATCCAGATTTACAATCTTCTAGTTTCTAACCTGATGTCTTAATCACTGGACCAAATTGGTTCTCATTGAACTATGTATATTTCTCAAAGTAAAAGTGTTTTACATACTCTCTGAAAAAGAAACACTACCACAACAAAAACCATTGATGTTCAAACAGTAGCAACATCTCTATTTTTGAGTGAAGTAATAAAAGAAGTATGTTTATGGCAGAATAAACCAATACATACACATAACTTTTTCCAGCTTGCTTAGACATACGTGCCTGGATAGAAGCATATAATTTCTTTCTAGGCGAAGTTCTGTCTTTTGCCTGAGCAAGAAGAGGCTCATTCTGCTCATGTATAATAGAAAGGCATCCATTTCATCCAGCTGCTTGTTATTTTGTGCAGCATGAGTCACAAGAACAGAGCACAAGATTAGTAGGTGGAACTGATTATATAGGATCTTTATTTACCTGTTATGCAGCTGCCTAGGTGGAACTGATTATATAGGATCTTATTACCTGTTATGCAGTTGCCTAGGAAAGGAGCAAAAAGGCCCAGGTTACAGAAAGTCACTAAGGATGAAAGACCTAGTGATAGGAAAAGCTTGGTCTTTTAAAATGCTCCATAATATTTTCAAATGCTGTTCCTTATCATTCTTACTGAAGAGAAAGAAATGGAAAAATAATATTGAGGATGTCAACAAGTGAAGGTATGCTTAGATTCAGTTTGAGTTGTTTTCCATGCAATCTTACTCAATCCATGAATATTGTAAACCACGAAGATTTTGCATCTCTACACATTATACCTATTCTAAGGTAAACATAAGAAAATTCAATGTAGTGATTGCCATCTTTGTGTATGTGCATGTGTATGCATGTAAGGAAGCATTCCATTTCTGGAGCTAAACAAATGTATTGTCTACTGTACTGTATATACTATATGTACATAGAAACGTCTGTATTCTGGAATATAAATAACAGACTTTCCAGAGGCATCAGGTGGATGAATTAAAAAATCAAGATGGCAACTGTAGCCACATAATTGAAGTTCTGTTGCTTTTTTTGTCACATAAAGATACCTTTTTTGACACACAGACTATCATAGACTTTCACAACCTGAAATGTGTTTGGAACGTTCTGAAAAGACAACAGTAACTATAATTCCTAGGCCTCATATTTTTATATACAATGGTATTTACTGCTATACAAGACATACTACAAAAATTATTATTTAGATCAATCTGTTTATCACCTCAAAATTAGTTTCATTAAATTGTTATTCTGATAGCAAAAGAAATGGCAGAAAAGCAAAATGGAAAGAAACTGGGATATGTAATCCAACAAATTATAATTTGAAGAAGTGATAGGTAGCTATCTATAAGAAGGTGTTGCTACCTATAAGAAACTCTGCTAAAGAGGAATTATTAAAGAGAAACAGCTGACACATCATCTCATTCTTTTCTAGTTTATAAACTAGGACAAATTTGACCTTGAAAGATAATTGAATAAGTAATTTGATATTGACAAAGGAAATAAGTTAATGTAGATAATTTTGCTAAAGTGTAACCAGAGCATACAGCAAGCCTACTTCTTCTCCATAATTTAATTTTCCCTTAAAGATAACCTTTTACTAATTACATTTATTTGAAAGTTTTGATCCTGACGTCCTTTCATTTAAGCGTATGGTGATGCTCATTTAAAACAGAGTATAAAGGAAACTCATTTACTAAATGCAGTCTTGGAGGTTTGCTTTAGGTGAAGCACAGCAATCATGGAAGAACCAATTAAGCAGTTAACTCCATAATCCCACATCTACTCAAAGTAGACTCCTATGAGATGAGACAATTTTGTTCAGACAAAATTAAAGAATTGGATTTCAAACTTTGGCAAGGACAAAACTGCAGCTCCTACAGGCGGTAAAATTGTGCTTGAGAAAAATGTAATTGGAAAATATAATACTAGAAGAAGCAGGACATGGGGAAATACCAGTATTAATTCTATGTCATAAAAAATTATAGCATGAGAAAAATTGCAGAGGTATGTATGATAGAGTGCCAATTTCCATGTAGCTATCGAGAAAATCATTTGACATGAATTTGCTCAAAGAACTAAAAAACAAACAAACAAAAGTAATGAATCATAATCTTTTGGCATAGCATTTTCTGCCTAGCTATACGTGTCATATTCTCTGTGATTCTTAACAGTTGAAACATTTATTTCATTCATAATGAAATAAATCTCATTATGAATAAAAATCAGGGTCCATACTTCTTAACAGTGGCCATTCTAATTTAAATAAGCTGATTTTTAATGATAAAAAATTGGTCCATCTAGCTCTCTATTTGTTGACATTGGCTGACAGCTAATTATCACGGATTAAGACAGAGCTGCTTCTCAGATACACATGAGCCTATTCTATATTGTATTAGCTAAAATACTTCCATATAAACCCACTTCCTTCTGCCAGCATCATTATAATGATATCAGTTTCTGCAAATATCTTTACATTATGTGATGTCTGCCGCAGGAATACCTTAACGTGTAGAGCTGAATGCATGTTGGCTTCAACATAAGTAGGCAAAAACATGCTACTACTCTTCCTAGTACAGGTAGTCCTCAATTTACGACCACAATTGAGCCCAAAATTTCTGTTGCTAAATGAGACATTTGTTAAGTGAGTTTCGCCTATTTTACAATCTTTCTTGCCACAGTTGTTAAGTGAATCTGGCTTCCCCATTGACTTTGCTTGACAAAGGTTTTCAAAAGATGATTACATGATCCCAAGACATTGCAACGATCATAAATATGAGTCAGTTGCCAAGCATCTGAACTTTGATCACGTGACCATGAAGATGCTGCAACGATCAGAAGTTTGAAAAACAGTCATAGTGCCATTGTGCCATTTTTCAGTGCCATTGTAATTTTGAACAGTCATTTAATGAACTGTTGAAAGTTAAGGTCTACCTGTATATAGAGAAGGACAAGAAAAGACACTAGGCTGGCTAGGTGGCTCAGTGGCTAAGACACTGAGCTTGTTGATCAGAAAGGTCGGCAGTACGGCAGTTCGAATCCCTAGTACAGGTCTCCTGTGTGAGCAGGGGGTTGGACTAGATGACCTCCAAGGTCCCTTCCAACTCTGTTACTGTTACCTCTTCTCCTGATCTTATGAAGCAAGTAGCATGATGTGCGAGGAAATTATATTTCTGTTATCCTGAATGATGAAGGTCGATAAAAACAATCAATATTTTGAATTATGTTCAGAAGCAAATTGGTGATCAATGTATCTTACACAATTGATGTAACATGATCCCTTGGACAAGAAGATCCAACATCACCTTGGACCTCAGGAATGGTATATCAGCCTCAGCTGATTAAAAGTGCCACCTGGATCACTAAAGTGTAAATCCAAAGCCAGGAGTGTCTTTAAAGTGGATTCTTTTGGTGCAATACTACTTTAACCAAAATATTTTTGTGATTTTTAAGATACTGTATATTGTATTTATATATCAATCCACCTTCGCTGAAGTACTGTACTGTCTTATGCACACACTTTGAGTTTTTCTCCCAGAGCTCACCTGTCTTTAATATGGAACACTTTAGATGCTTACCAATTTTTAATATTTGTATTCATATTCCAACACATCCTTCATTAATTGCGGAGATAGTCCTATGCCTATCACCAAAACTGAGTCCCAAATTTCTATTATTAAGCAACGCAGTTGTTAAGTACATTTTGCCCTATTTTAAGATCTTTTCTCCCCACAGTTGTTAAGCAAGTCACTGCAGTTGTTAAGTAAATGATGTAGTCTTAAAGCAAATCTGGCTTTTCCCATTGGTTGTAAGTCAAAGAGTACCTGTAATGGCTAGACTAGTTGTTCTGTCCCCGTCTCACACATGCACACAGTCAGCCAGGAGTTAAATAAAACTTGCAGACAATAAATTCCTTCGATAACAGGATTGGCAGCAACCCAGTAGCTGCTTGCCAAGAACTTTACTCACAGAGAACCAAAACAAATACACAAAGCCACAGAATTGTCAAGTCCAGTCCGTATTAAATCCAAGGCAGGCAGATAACATAGTTTCAGAGATACAATGCGACTCGCTAGTTGTTTAGTTTTGTCCATCACACAGCCTGAATGGCCACCACACCCCCTTTTATCCCCTGTGGGGTGTGGTCCAGTGACTCAGCTTAATCTCTGGCACGCCTCCTTTTCTGCTGCGTGCGCTTGTCTCTCCGATGCTGGCGTGGATCCAGCCAAGACATATCTCCGTCACTGTCTGTCTACGACTGCTCGGTGATACCTGGCTCCTGGCCAATCTCTTCTCCTTCAGGAGACACCTGAGGCATTGCCAGAGAGGAGGGTCCTGGAGAGGAAGGCCTGGCCAACTCCTCTCCTTCACTTTCGGAGCCTTCTCCCTCCAATAAGACGGGCTCGGGGGTCGGAGTCACAACACTAGAATTTGAGTAGAACAAAAGGAAGGAATAGGAATAAAACTTTATTACGGTCATTGACCAGCAATAGACATACAATAAATTAAAAATAATTCTGACATTAATCGTGAATAACATCTCTGTTATAAAAATACATGATCTCAAACCTAATTTACATGTGTGTAAGTATGTGGGTAAATATATTGTTATAGATCTCCAAAAATTGACACTGGTTGATATTATAATTTGGTAACCAATTTTTTTCTTGTGGACATTGCAGCGACACAGAATTTTGCCACTGCATGCGTGGTAGCCAGATTAGAGTCTTGAAGGAAAAAGCCTACATAAAAGTCATCTGTCCTCCCTGGCAATCTCTCTAGTAAGGGGAGAATGTATATTGACCTACATACTCTGTATAACTCACAGTACAGTAAAACATGTGAGAAGGGCGGTATATAAATTGGATATAAAATTAAAAAATAAAATAAAATATCTTCGACTTCTCCCTTTTCACATATGCATATCCGTTCTGCTATTATTTAAACAGGTGGAGATTTTGCTCTTTAATATCTACATTCCCCAAATCAATAAAAATAATTTGATCAACAAGATTTGGGACGACATAGAAGATTTTATCCTGGGCTGCTTAGATAAATACCCTACAGCAGCAATAATTGTTGGGGGGGGACTTAAACGCTAGGATGGGCCCAAACGATCAAGCATTATTTAATCAATTTAAGATCCATTATGATGATAATGTACCAGGAGAACCCCTGCATCCCAGACAATTTAAAGACACTAAGGCAAATCGGGCAGGACTGTGTGTAAGACAGATGACTGTACGCTTGGACCTTTGTATCCTGAACGGTTCCACTTGGGGTGACTACCCAGCAGACTATACTTATCGGGGAGCAGAAAGAAAATCCACAGTTGATTACTGGATACTGGATAATATCATAGGACCTCCTGAAGTTCTTGCAGAAGATGGAGGAGGACTTGCGTCTGGAAAGCGATCACGATTAACTTATCCTTACTCTTACATTACACCAGAAATTACTAAGGGTTGGCTCAATCTACCTACCCAGATTAGAGAGCTAAAATACCCAGGTAAAAATTAAATGGACCAAGAAAAATGCAAAGGAAGTTACTAAATGGATGTTAGCTCCAGAAACCATAGAATTACATACATCTTTACTAAGAAATAAGTTTGAAGGACCATACTTAGAGGAGTTTGAAACTTTAATTTTAAATTTGAAATCGGTTCTCACTAAGAGAATACTAGCTCACTACAAAAATCCAGTTTTAAAGAACAAAAAATGATTTGATAGATTGATAGAGATTGCATGCAATTAAAAAGGATATATAATAAGGAATACAGAATAAGTAAAAATGACCCTTCTGAGTATCACACTCACTTCTTAAAACAGTTGAAAGCACAATATAAGACCCTCCTAAAAGAAAAGAAAAGTGCGGCTTTGAAGGAATAGGGACAGTGGTGAAATTCGAATTTGTTTACTACTGGTAAATAAATTTGGGTGTGGCTTGGTGGGCGTGGCTTGGTGGGCATGGCAGGGGAAGGATACTGCAAAATCTCCATTCCTACCCCACTCTGGGGCCAGCCAGAGGTGGTATTTGCCAGTTCTCCGAACTACTCAAAATTTCCGCTACTGGTTCTCCAGAACCTGCTGAATTTCACCCCTGAGTAGAGGTTTCATAATTCAGGCCTCCCCCATTGCCAATGGACACGAAGAGGTATTGATGTGATTTTTCTAGAGACTTTGTTCCTCTATTTCATTTGACTTGCAAATTGGTCATTTTTACCTTAGCAATTATATATATTGCATGCTGCAGAGACCAATTCTTGCTTATCTATTATATAGGTTGTATTTAATATTGGTACAATCTTCTTCAGAATTCGTTAAAATTTTATAATACATTATGATGCTGATGATGAGGCAACTATCTGCATTCTGAGACAATATGTGAAGTATTTAACCAGGGGTGAAATCTACTTACCTTCCTTACCCGTTTGAAAGTGTATGCACTCCGCCCACGTGCGAGCGAAGCAAGCATGCACTGAGGGTAAAAAATAACACCCAGGCGGGTGGGCAGAACCTTGTGCCACCATTGCTACCGGTTCTGTGAACCACCTGCCACAATCGCTACCGGATCACCTGATCTGGTCCAAACCGGATTTTTAACACAACATTCTTTTTACTGGTTAATATTTTTGTTTGTTTTGTTTTGTTCTTAGGAAAGAAGTCAGTATTCTTTGACAAGTAGAAAAAAAGAGAACCTTTGTGAAATTGTTTATGCTGAATAGAAAAAAAAAATCAAAATAAAGTGCAAATAGTGATTTGCCATTGTCTTACAGATAGTTAGAGGCATACATTGGTGTTGTTTACCTACAGCACTAAGACATATAGGGTTTTTGTTGTTGTAATGTTGTTTTACAGCATTTTTGAACTAGCATGGCACATTTTATTTGTGCCATAATAATATGTGTAAACCCAGGACTTAATTAAAAAAAGAACACCATAGCTTGGCACAGCACTGGACTGATACTTCTTCCATGCTCTTATTGCTCTAACACAAACAATTTTGAAACAGTAGTTTGAAACAGTACTTTCAAAGTTCCTTTGGTTAAAGTGAAAAAAAAAATCTTTGAAAGTTTTCCTTCTGACAGATGTAATGCAGTTACTACATCAGGCTCCACTAATAGTGTGGCTTTATTGCAGGGCAAGGAATTGCATAGAAAAACAGGCATGGTAAAGGCAATCCCCAGGTTTATAAACTCTAAAAACCTCTTGCTAGCAAAGAAAGATAATACCTTGTAGAATGGGATATTGATTTTTTCTTATGGCAGCTTTCCAAGATTAAATTTGTTAATAAATCTGATTTCTATTACATGTGAGCAATCATAAATAAAATTTTATTCACTCCAATTTGTTATGCAATGTAGCTCTTGTTAATGGAGTCAGTGAAAGGTAAAGAATTATACTCTCGAAAATCTGCATTTGAATGGATTGGGTGTCCAGAAGTATCTTTTGCTGTAAGGAAAGCAAGATAGGGCTATTTAATTTTGGGAACAGTTTTTCTTGTATCACAGTACAGGTCTGAGTTTTTATAAGATTGTGAGTTATCAACAGAATTTGTTGATAACAAATGATTGCTATGTTAATGTTATATTAATTGATATGTTAATTTCTTTAGCTTTGACATCTGAATAATTTTCTGAATTTACATTAATTAATTCTCAGGTAAGATACAATACTGAAATGACTTTGTATCAAAGTTTCATTATCAAATACAATAATAAGCATTTTCCTAAATATATTTATTGCAGAAAATTAGAATCTCTTATAATAATACCATATATCCAATCCACATTCCTTTAAACTGAGAGAGAGAGGGAGGGAAGGAGAAAAAGAGAGAGATATAGATTACAATATGTGGTTGTCTTATTCATTCATCTTTTCATTCCTTTGTTCATTCCTTTGTTCATTCGATCATTCATTCTATGATTGCCAATCTTAAAAAACAACTGATTTTTATTGGAAAATGATTGTGCAGCAGTGGCCCTGCTAATTCTGAATTTCTTAGCAAGTTTTCATATCATTATTCATGGTATCTTTTTGGGCCATCTGGCAAGACTAAGTCTTGGGAACACTGTTTTGCATGGTATTGGTCTGTCCCAGTAGTCTGTATCTAGAAGGTGATATTGTGAGACCAATGGTTGATATCTAGGCCTATAACCTAAGATGATACACAGGTTTCCATTCTGAAACCCATTGTCAGCCCTCAAATTTTAGCAAGATCAAGAAACAGGCACAGAAAGGATTCCTGCAATGTATTTTATTGTTGTAAAATAGAATGACAGAATCTTGAAAATATATCAAAGTTTCTCTCTAGTTTACTTTAAACAAAACAAATCAAGGCAGGGTTATTTTGAGTTTCTTTCTCATGCTTTTCTCTTTCTCAAGATTAAGCAGCCTCTTCTGAATCTCCCTTTTTAACTGTTCACTCCTTTCTTACTCATCCCCATGGTCTACTTGCCTTCACATTTGTGCTTTTCAACTATAAGAAACTGATAGGGAAAATTGCTTGTAACAACCCAACTCCAAAAGAAAATAAATTTATTCCACCGATCCTGATTATTGCTTTCATTGATGAATATAGATGATTAATGATAGCAATTACATTATGCCCAAATTTCCAGTAAAAACAGTCCAGATTTCTTTTTTGATAACCAGCTTAACTGACCAGAGAAATTCAACTGATATGGGATACCTCGACTTAAGCAAAGCTTTCCATGAGATTCTACTTAGTAAGATTGCAAAACGTGGGCTGGACCTCACTACCATCAGATGGACAGAGAGCTAGTTGAACAATTATACCTAGGAAGTATCTGCCAATGGCTTTGGGTCTAGCTGGAAGGAAGCATTGAGTGGTATACTGTGGGCACCATTTTTCCTCTGTACTGCTCAGCATGCATAAATGATTTGCAGAAAATAGGGGTTAGAAAATGTGATTATCAAAAATAGAGGAATAGAAAACATTCTAAGCAGCATTAACTTCAGAAGAATCTTGACAAGCTGGAACAATGAGGAGAATCAGCAAGATTAATTTCAACAGGAACAATTGTGAAGCCTATATTTGGCTAGGACAATCAAAGGCATGAGACAACCATTCTGAGAGACATACTTTCAGCAAGGATCTGGGTGTCAGTGCATCATAAATGAACATGAGGCTCAAGTGTCGGGCAGCTGCAAAAAAGCACATACAATCCTAGATTGTATTAACAGAAATACAAACAGTCATTTGGAAACACAAGCTATGTGTCACTTCCAGAAGAGAAGATTGAAGGAAGCTATAATGACTGTCTTCAATTATTTGAAGGGTTGTTATGTAGAACATGGGGTAGAATTATTTAGCATTCTTCCAGAACTAAATATAATAAACAATGGGCTTAAATTGTAAAGGAACAAATTTTGGTTGATCAACAGGTAAAGTTTTGTAACTTTAGTTTTGAGATCTGTTTAACAATGGAAGATACTGTGTCAGGAGAGGTGACAGAGTTTCTTCCCCTGGATGCCCATCTATCAAGTGAGGCTGCAGTAGATTCCTATATTGAACTAGATCTCTCCAAAGAACCTTTTATCTCTTATATACTATTATCAAATAAATCAATAGAATTATCTGTTTCTTTTTTTAAAAAACAGAAGTCACAAATGTCTGTTGTTTCAGCACTGAGCAGCTATTTCTATACTCCGCCTAATGTTTTTTTTAGGATTGGAAACAAGAGAGGGTTCTGCCACTAAACTCAATCACTCCGTTCTAAAAAAAAATCAAAACAACTTTAAGCTGTTAACACTAGTGCTAATTTTATGAGGTCCAGACTGTCAGCAAAGTTTGTATTCAAGGATAAGTGGATAGAACTCAGATCTATTACACTCGCTTCACTTAGCACAAAGTGCTGAAAAGGGAACACTTTGCACATGTGCACATGCTCATCAGGGCCGCGACCAGGAAGAGGAGCTGCCCAGGGGCCATATGCATGCTGGACTTCAGCCAGGAAGTCTTCCGGTTACTGCCATGCATGCGCACGTGCCAATCAGCTGGCGGCCTGCATACTCACGGCACGCATGCTCATGCACATTTGTGTCCAGAAAGATGCTTCCAGGCCCAGAGGAGGAGTCTGCAGTTCTGCATTGGGGGGGGGCTTTTGAGATGGGAGGGGCCAGAATGAGGGCCAGCACCAATGAGAATTCTCCCTGCTTGAGCATCATCGGTCTCTGGGCACAGTCCTTTGGGACTTCACCTGAAGGAGGAGAGACAGTTCTGCGGAGAGAGAAAAACATAGAAAGTGGGAGGGGGGATCTTGGCCTGAATAAACAACTTGGGTTCCCTCTCTGTGTGGAACGCTCTCCTCCAGTGGGTGAAGTCAAGGGAGCCTCTGTCTGGAGACTGATGATGCTGCAGAAGGGAGAATTCCCATTGGTCTTCCTTCTTTCTGGACACTCCCAATTCTGAAGTTAGAGGAAGCCCCGTTCCCAGCTCACAGACCAGCTCTTCCAGTTTCCGGCACTACTGTACACACAAAGGTCAGCTGCTCGTCATGTGCACATGTGTGCCAGAAACACGGAAGAGTAATGGCGATGCCGCATGTGCCAGATGACATGGCTCCGCATGCCACTTCGGGCACGTGGGCCATAGGTTCGCCATCACGGACATAGACCAACCAGAACAGCAATAATTGAGCTCAGAGACATTCTACTATGTATCGAGGGTTACTGTTTTCCCTTCACACTTTATATATATGTATCACCTGGAAATATGGTGCCAAAGTATTAAAGTATTTCGCTTTTGATTTGATCCAAGGCATTATTCCAAATGAATCAGGTGCTTGACCCATGGTCTTCTATTATAAAAAAATGATTTAAAAAACCAGCAGAAGATGTTCAAATAGGAGTGCATTCATCAAAGAAGCAAGATGAACTGTTTTTTTCTCTGTAGAACATAAGCTGCCTTCTTCAGTACAAACACAACAAACCTTGACTTTATTGATGAATAAATATGTAAAACTCAACTGCTTCTAAAAAAAGGAGCTTATGACCTTAAGGTTGACATCAATATAGATTGGAACAGCAAAGGAATGGATTTGTTTTCATCTGGGGAAAGGGAAGGCCTTTTTAAGTTTTGCAAGACTTGAGGACAGAGAAGGTGCATTAAGCCTTGCATAGTCTAATACATGACTTCAGTCTTGATGTTGAAGAAAAGTGTAAAACGTCACACTGCCAAAAATAGCAACTTTGCTGCTAAAGCTTGTTGTGGCTCTGGAAACTGCAAAATGGATTTGGGACTGACCACCCCGGTTCTATTGATTCGACAGCTCTACTGACCCCTACTTAACAGAGGGCAACTGTCAGCAGAGACAAGAGATGGGCAACTGATTGGCTGCATCTTCCCAAGCTCTTTCCAATCTAGTGCACATTTACTTCACAAATGAATGCTAGCTGTGGAATACTTAATCTGAACTAGTGAATGGGCAAGCTATTTTAGCTCTTAAGCTAGAAAGACCATGTCAGAAGATCTTCCAGGAGTGTTACTCCTGGTTCAAAGATTCAGTGAAGATTGTAATATCAACTATTATTTTTTTCTAGATGTACTGATATAAAGCCAAAGGCAAGAAGTTGCTGTTTGTTGGTAAACACAATTTTCTGAAAATATAGATAGTATACTTCCTAAGGCAAATTTCAGTTGCTGTTGTTTTTAAAAAACCTATTTATTTACACTTAATACAGTGAGTCCTTGATTTAAAACACTTCATTTAGTGACTGTTTGAAGTTACAATGGCATTGCATCATCCCCATGATCATGTGATCAAAATTCAAACACTTGGCAAATGAATCTATTTATGATGGCTGCAGTGTCCCAGGGTCATGTGATCATCTTTTGCAACCTTCTGACAAAGTCAATGGAGAAGCCAGATTCGCTTAGCAGCCATGTTACTAACTTAATGACTGCAGTGATTTACTTAACAGCTGTGGCATGAAAGGTAGTAAAGTAGAGCAAAATTTTCTTAACAACTGTCCCGCTAACAAAAATTTTGGACTCACTTGTGGTCGTAAGTTGAGGACTACCTGTAGTTAATTTCTGATGGAAAAATACTTCAAAACTGATCAGAAAGTTAATATTCAACTGTCTTGTGAAAATAACATGAGGAAGCATGAAATTAAGCACCTAATTTTCTAAAAACAAACTATATCACAGTTACCATATAAAAACCTCTCAGCTCCAACCTCTCAGATCCTAGGAATGTGCAAATGTACAGTGCACACTTCAGCTCACAGCCTATTCACTCTGCATATCTTGGCACCTTCTTATAAATCCTCTGCTGCCAGAAAGTTCTCAAGCTCTACAATATTCAAAAATAAGACTCTGTTTCACCTTTAATATATATATTTGAAGCACCTTCCAATGCTAAACACTTAAACAAAATACAATACACACACATACACACAACTGAAATGCTATTTATTCATCCCTGTTTATAGTATATATAATGGCTTAATATGATGTCCATGGTAATATAACATACTGAAGTATAGATCCCAATTTAGTTATTCTTCTTATACAAATCCAATTGAGACAATAAAATGTATGGTTTCTTTCATTTTATGATATTCCTACTGTATTTATAGTGATCCTAGGTTACACTGAATTGCAGTGGTTCACAAGATGGCTAAAGCTGATGTCACAACAGATATATAGGAAACAATAGCATCCCTTTACAAATATTATTCTACACAAATGACATTTTTTATTTTCTGGTGGTGCTGTGATTAAAGTGCAGTACTGCAGGCAAACTCTGTCCACAGCCTGGAGTTCAATCAAGCTCAAGGTTGATTCAACCTTCCATCCTTCCGAGATCGGTAAAATGACTCAGATTATTGGGGGCAATATGCAAATTATGCTTATATTGTAAACTGCCCAGAGAGCACTGCAAAGAGTTATGGGGCGGTATATAAGACTAAATGCTATTGCCATTGCTGTTTCTTATAAAAGTATCCTTGATCTGTAAATGTTCAGAAATCTAGTTTCAGATCTGATGAGGGAAGTTTAAAATATTTGATAAATGGACTAGCAGAACTAGGCATTCTTATCAAAATCTGAAAGATTTCCACCTGTGTACAACTATCACAAGAGCTTTTCATCACGTACTGTATGACAATTATCATGCGGAATCAAGGGCAACGATAATTTGTAGCCTATGGAAAATTACTTCCTCTTCATTAGAAGAGACTGTGGATCCAAATAGGTGTGGAATTTGATAAATCCATAGACCCATTTAGATTTTCTGAATGCAGGAACCCCATATATTCCTTAGGAATTCCCATTGCATGTTCTCAAATTCTAAATGTACACAATGACCCAGAGGAATTTGGGGCATATGATGAAGGAAAAAGGATTAGACAGTATAACTTGTTTAGTCCAAGTCTTGATGTGGATTATAAATTTAAAATTATTTTTTAGGGAATTTCTTCATGACTCTTACTCAGATGTTTGATTAAAACTGCTCAATCTAAAGATTTAAATTCAAGTGTTTTATCTTAGAAAAACAGATACTGGTGAAGTTCCTTTTTAATTCTCTTATACAGCCCCCGCACCCCAACTGAGTTATCAAATATCTGGCATTGTGTTATGGGCGAACATGAACATTATGCTACATGAAAATAATTATTGTTAACATTGATAAATTGTTAACATGCTGTTTTATTGATCTAAGGCTATTTTGTTGACCACAACATGTTGATTTCTCAGTAGCAAACAGTTATGTGTTTTATTTCAGGTTTATTTTTCTTTGCAAAGCCAACCTGAAATGATACTGCTTGCAAGCAAAACACAAAGAATAAGATTATATATATATATATAATTTTATATATATATATATAAAATTTTTCATGTACTATTTGACATAGAGCCAGTTTTGCCTAGTGGTTAGGGCAACAGGCTAGAAAGCAGGAGATCATGAGTTCAAATCCCAAAGTTTAGCTATGAAAGCCAGCTGAGTGACATTGGGCCAACCCATCTCACAGGGATGTGTTGTGAGTAAAACAAAAGGTGTGCTGGCTATGTTCACTGCCTTGAGTTATTTGTAAAAATAATAAAGGCAGGATAAAATTTCAGAAATTAATTAAACCGTTAAATTTTGGAATAAAAGTTGTCAAGGATATCTGTGTCCAAGCAAAATATCTGCTCAGATTTAATTGGTTCATTAAATTAATTCATTTATTTAAATCAAGGCAACTAAGAGAATTATCAATTGGCATAAATACCTAGTAAACATTATAGGATTATTTTCTTCAAATTGCACATAGTAGGAATTAATTACTTGATTCTGCTAGGTCATGCGAGTTACATTCTATTTTTCCTGGTTATTGATTATTTACAATACAATCATTCCTAGATGCCATAGTAAATAAAAAAAGTTCAATCAATCAATTCAAATTTTGCGAGGGGTTTTTTTTTTGCGAGAAGTTGTAATTGATTGATTGAACTTTTTTTTTTTAGTCCCACAAACTTGTTTTCCTGCACACGATGGCGAGAAACATGACAGAGAAATGAGATGGAGCTGGAAATCAGGTAGGCAAAGAAATGCTTGGGGGAAGCGAGGGCATCTGGGCAATGGTGGGTGGGGCAAGCTTGCAGCATGGCGCTGTGCTGCAATGGAGAAACTGGAAATGAAGCAGCTGGTGTGAGAAAAGGAGGCCACTTTCCCTCTTTCTTCTCCCTCCTCCTCCCCAGGTTAGAAAAGAAATGCTTGAGGGAAGCGAGGGCATCTGGGTGCCAGGTGCTGAAACGGGGCCATCTCTCTCCAGCAGTTGCCCAGGCCCACCAGAGGGAAGCCAGCACTTAAATGTGGCGGCATTCCAGATTTCTGAATTTTGGCTAAGAAAAGTGGGGATCATTCTATACATGGGGGCGTCTTATAGACAGAAAAATACTGTACTTCATGACATTCTTGCCAATGCTAAAGACTGACTTGAAAATGATCTTCCCTCAGCTCTTTGGCCATCTTTAGTCCATCATTCCTCTTGAACTGGAGTTGCTTTTATGGTGAAAGATAAGTATTCTTAATACAAGGAACTTTCCCAGAAAACAAGCTGCGTGCTCACAGTGTCTGCAGTACTCCTGGAGTGATTCATAAATTATCAAGGATAAATAGAGCCAAATTATGAACACAGAGAGCATTTTTTACACTAAAAGAAACAAATTTTGCAAATATACTTAGTTATTCATAAATATTTAAAATTAAGCTTGTTTTGCTTTTCCCAGAAAAAAACAAGTGCACTTTATTTCTGCAAGCATTTTTTTAAAAAGGGAATACAATTCTATGGTAAGTACCACATCTGAGGTTTGAGTTCTTTTAAAATAAGAGGTTAGATCTTTTTAATTATAATAATAATTATTATTTATATTAGTTTGTTGCCCAGTCAGATTTTTAGACTGAATTTGGCAATTTTATGTACCTATGAAATCCTTGCCAAGGACATAGGATAGAAAGATGTTTGATGTTTGATAGTGTTAACAGTATCATCATAGGATGTAAACTGTTCCAAGTAAAGCTGCCATTTGCAATTGACTGATAGTGATTTTGTCAATGGTGCTCCAATTGTTTTGGGATTACATCAGAGGTGAAATCCAGCAGGTTCTGACAGGTTCTGTAGCAGAAATTTTGAGCAGTTCAGAGAACCGGCAAATACCACCTCTGGCTGGCTCCAGAATGGGGTAGGAATGGAGATTTTGCAATATCCTTCCCCCCTGGAGTGGGGAGGGAATGGGAATTTTGTAGTATCCTTTCCCTGCCATGCCCACCAAGCCATGCCCACCAAGCCACACCCACAGAACCGGTAGTAAAAAAAATTGGATTTCACCACTGGATTACATCCAGGGCGCTTATTATTGTTGATACTACTGTTATGTTTTCTTTTGTCACACTTGTTCTATTTATTTCGTTACCTTCTCCAGTTCCTCTCTTCTCTTCTGCTGTCTCCAGGTACTGCCATATCCTCTATCCAAACTTTTGTTGTCTTTCTTATTGACAATTGTCTGAATGTTATGTGGTAAGTGCTTGTCTGTTTGAATTCTAAAATCCCAGAGTACTTTAGCTTCTTCATTTTCAATTACTTTGATGAATTTATGGCCCCACCAGTTCTTGCTTGCAGGCAAATGGTATTTCTTGCAGATCTTCCAATGCACAATTGTTGCTACTTTGTTATACTGTTGTTTGTAGTCAGTCTGTGTGATTTTCTGACAGCAGCTAACTAGATGGTCCACTCTTTCTTCAGTTTCTTTGCAGTTATAATCATTATTAGCTAAATTCATCCTTGATGAGGTGTAATTTCTCTTGCCTTGAAAGAGGCAAGTGTATCCCTGTTCTTAGGAAATCATCACTGGCTCAGTGGTTCGACAATATTCACCTTTTGTGGTAAGGTTGTTCAGAAATAGTCATTTTCCTGTGCGCTGCTCCCACTATCCATCAATGGGGTTAACTTCTTCAGCCTTTGGCAATAACTGAGTGAGAGCTCAATTTCCCTTTCCTGTGGCCCTGCCACGCCCCCAATCCCATGATCCCCCAGTCTTCACTCAGTTATTGGCAAAGACTGAGGTGTCCATCAGAGCTCCAGGCTTCAGAAGCCTATTTTTTCTTTCCCTTCCTTAGCGTTTCCTTAGGTTTTATTTTATTTTTGACTAGTTTTACTGTTTCGCGTTTCCCTGCCTTGAAAGCCGAAACAGGAAGATCGGCTCAACAGCTACGCGTCCCGCTCGGCAGAGGCTTTCACCAGCCTCCCTTACAAGCAAGGGGGGGGGAGAGCGAGCGGAGACATCTACCCCCACCTGAGGGGAAGGAAGAAGCAGCAGCGGAGCAGCGAAGGGACTGCAGAGAGCGGTAAGACGAGCTGCCGCCCCTCCCAGGAAACCTCCGAAGCTGTCCCTCACTGCGCGCGGCAGGCGGTAGGACCTTTGGGCCGCCGCCGTGAATCCGCAGCCGGCATAGCCCAGCGCAACGCCTCAGGGGAGCAGCGCGGGAGGCATCCAGCCCCCCCCCTTACCTTCGTTGCCGGAGCCCTTGGGGCCAATTTGGGCTGAGCGCGGCAGGCGGTAGGACCTTCGGGCCGCCGCTGTGAGACCGCAGCTTCCCCAGCCTCGGAATCCAAAGCCACGTGCTCCCGCCATTTTGGTGGACACCCCCCCTGGGGCCGCCATCTTGTCTTCACCTTCACGAGGCTAGCCCCTCCCACAGTGGCAGTTGGAGGCCTGCAGGGCCATTTTAAAAGGGGCTTTTTCGCTGCAAAGGGATTGGGGACCCTCGGGCTCCATTTCCCAGGAGTCGAATAATTCAGGGCACAGCCAAAGCAACCGCGCTGAGGGGCCAGAATGGCAACCATGGCCATGTCAGATGACCCCTTTTCATCAGACCCGGAGTTAGAGGCAAGCCCACCTCGCAAGGAGGCTAGATCCTCTAAAAAGCACTCAAAGAAGCGATCCTCCAATCATAAGGACCGGGGGGGAAAGGAGCCCCAGTTCCATGACAAGGACGCTGCAAGGCGCCACAAATCCCTAGAGCGCCTCTGTGCTAAGGCACAGATGGACAGAGCGACTGCACCAGGTCAGGAGCCTGATTCTCCCAGGCCCACCCCCCAGACACGCGCAGAGGCGAGCACCGGAATCACAAGCCTGACAGAGCTGACCCTCACACCGGCAACCCCGAGCGCAGCGGGGCTCTGCCAGGAGTTACCACGGGCCAGGGGAGTCTCTCGCTCACTGCCGGACATCCCGTTATCAGGCTCACCTCACCGGCGCCACCGTGGGGCGGAAGCAACATTCACTCCAACGGCAGCTGGCCTCCGTGCCCCAGAGGGACCCCTCCCAGCCAGCCAGCCAGACTTCCAGACTATGTTCTCAGCCGCAATGTCTTCCTTCCTGGCTGCAGGCTGGCAACAGGCCGCAGGGGGGCCCCCTCGCCAACTACCAGCGCAGGGGGCGCCCCAACGGCAACAGGCCCGGCACCAACAGGCGCACACCCAGTCATCCTCATCAGAGGATTCAGACCAGGCCGAGGATGGTCCTGAGACCCTCGAGTTTTCTGAAGATGAAGGTCTGAGGCCAGATTCTCCGGCTTTCACGGGCCTGTTCCGCCCAGCCCTATTTAAGTCGCTCCTACACAAGGCGCGCCTAACAACCAATTTGGGCGTGCCGGGGGACATCTCTTCGCCGGAACCCGCGGCCGCGGGTCCCCACGATGCACTCTTCAAGTCCTCCAAACAGGAGAAGGACTGCATCCCCTGCCCCCAGTTGTTTTCAGATGTGATCCAGAACCCCTGGGGACAGCCAGCCTCTCTAACTACCCCGAGCAGCCTGGAAAAGAAACTATACTGCTCGGCCCAGGAATTGGAGGACCTTTTAGCTCTCCCATCGGTGGACCAGCCAGTCGCCGTCCTGTCCTCCTCATCGATGGTGTCCACGGATGCTGTAGATGGCCTCAAAGCTGAGGACAAGAAGACGGAGTGGGCCCTCCGTAAGTCTCATCAGGCGGCGGCCTGGGCAGTCAGGACGGCAACGGCGACCTCCTTCTTCAACAGAGCCACCCTCATCTGGCTGCGCCAGTTGCAGGAGAGACTGCCCCCGGAAGACACGAGGCTACATCACGACCTGAATAAGATCGTAGCCGCCACCGAATATGCCGCGGACGCATCTCTGAATTCCGCCAAATTTGCCTCTAGATCTCTGGCTTCAAACATCACAGCAAGGAGGCTGTTCTGGCTTCGCCCCTGGAAGGCAGACCTTAAGGCCAAATGGAAACTGGCCACAGCCCCGTTCAAGGCCCCAGACTTGTTTGGGGCAGCTCTGGATCCCCTCTTGATCGAAGATAAAGATAAGAGGAAGGTGCTCCCATCAGCATATCGGCGGCACGACCGCAGATACACGCCTTACTCTTACCAGCAACCCTTTCGGACCGGCTCAGGGCAGAGAGGTCCGCCACCACAACGCTCCCAGTTCCAAGGGGCGAGTAGGCACCAGGACAGATCCCAGTTCCGAGACCGCGGCCGTCCCCAGCAAGCTAAACGGTCCTTTCGTGGGGCCGGCTTCAAAACCGCCAGAAGGGGAAAGTGACAGCCGGCCCGTGGGCCCCATCGGCGGGAGACTCCAACTCTTCCACCAGCAATGGGCCCAATCGACGGAGGACTCGTGGATCCGACGCACCATCTCTTCGGGGCTCTCCATCGAATTCTCTGGTCCTACGCCCAGTCGCTTCGTCCGCTGCCCGGTCCCACAGTCCGAGGACCTCAGAGACCTCCTGGCACAGGAGATTTCACACCTGTTGGAGATACGAGCCATAGAACCGGTGCCTCGAGACCAGCAGGGCTCGGGCTTCTACTCAACACTCTTCCTGGTGCCCAAAAGCTCGGGAGGCTGGAGAGCCATCCTGAATCTCAAACGACTAAACCGGTCGGTAAAGTATCGCAGATTCAAAATGCACTCACTCAAGACAATATTAGCGGGCGTAAGAAGAGGGGACCTCCTGCAATCAGTCGACCTACGAGAGGCCTATCTCCACGTGCCAATCCATCCCAGTCACCGACGCTTCCTGAGATTCGAGTTCGCAGGCCATCATTTCCAGTACCGCGCGATGCCCTTCGGACTCTCGTCGGCGCCCCGCACCTTCACCAAGCTAGTAGGGGCGGTGGCGGCCACACTCCACACCATTCCAGTGCGCCTCCTGTGTTACCTCGACGACATTCTGATCCTCTCGTCGTCACGCGGCCAGGCGGCCAAGGATATGGAAAGAGTCCTCCGAGCATTCCAAGACCACGGCTTTTCCATCAACTTCGAGAAAAGCCAATTACAGCCGTCATCTCGCCTCCTGCACCTGGGGGCGGAGATCGACTCGGTCAAAGGCCAGGTGTTCCTCTCTCCGGAAAGGATCCGGAGCATTCGCGACCTGATCCAGCAGGTCTCGGAAGGGGGGAGAGCGTCCCTGGCTCAGCTAGCATCACTCCTAGGGAAGATGGTATCATGCTTCGGTATTGTTCCGTGGGCACGCAGACACTCGCGAGCCCTCCAATGGTTTCTGCTACCCTTCCAGAGAGCAGGCAAGACCAACCTGAAGCGCAAGGTAGCGGTCCCATCCCAGGTCCGTCTTTCCCTAGAGTGGTGGAGATCACCTGCTCTCTTCAAGGGCTGCGAATTTCTGGACCCGGACAGACTCACACTAACCACGGATGCAAGTCTGCGGGGATGGGGTGCCCACCTACTCCATCTGGTAGCCCAGGGCCAGTGGTCCAGGAGCGAACGACGCAGCAGCATCAACCTCCTGGAACTCCGAGCAATCAGGCTGGCATTACGCCAATTCCAGACTGCACTTCAAGGCCAACACGTTCTGATCCACACGGACAACATTTCAGCAAAAGCACACGTCAACAGGGAAGGGGGCACGAGATCCCGCGAGCTGATGTTCGAGTCCGAGGCCCTATTCGCCTGGGCGGAGTCCCACCTGTGGTCAATCAAGGCGGAGCATATCTCGGGAGCAACCAACATCAGGGCGGACTGGCTCAGCCGCGAACTGATAGACCCAGCGGAGTGGCAACCTCAACCCCCGCCTATTTCGGGAGCTCAGCGCCCGCTTCGGGATGCCGGAGGTGGACCTCTTTGCGACCCCGAGCAACGCCCAGCTGACCCGCTTCATATCTCGCTACCCATCCGCACAGGCGGAGGACCACGACGCCCTCAGATGCAGGTGGCCCAAGGGCCTGCTCTACGCCTTTCCACCGATTCCTCTCCTTCCACGCCTCATCCGGAAACTGCTGGCCGAGGAAGCCGACCTGCTGCTAGTGGCTCCCAACTGGCCTCGTCGCCCATGGTACGCCGACCTCGTGGCACTATCCATCGGTCAACCCTGGCATATTCCCCCCCACCAGGTGGTACTCTGCCAGGGGGCAGTCACTCACCCAGAGCCTCAGTGGCTACAATTAACCGTCTGGCGTTTGAGAGGGTCGTCCTAAAAAGGGATAACCTCTCAGATGGGGTAGTAAATACTATCCAGGCCGCCAGACGACCCTCAACGACGCGCATTTACGAGGCTTCGTGGCGGGCGTTCTGCCGCTGGTGCTCCCAACACCATGAGGACCCAACTTCGGCTACGGTACAGAACATCCTCGAATTCCTGCAGTCAGGACTGGAGAAGGGACTGGCACCTGCGACTCTAAGACGCCAGACAGCGGCTCTGTCCACAGTCATCTCATGCCCGCCCTACCAAGCGCTGTCCCAGCACCCGCGCATCAGGGGGTTTCTCCATGGCGCCAAGAACCTGCGTCCCCCCACAGTGCACCGGTACCCGACTTGGGACCTCCCACTAGTCCTCCGAGCATTAATGGGCCCCCCGTTTGAGCCCTTAGGCTCAGCTGCCCTCAAACACTTATCGCTTAAGGTGACTTTCCTGCTGGCCATCACCTCAGCCAGGAGAGTCTCGGAGTTAGCAGCGCTCTCGATCCGGAAGGACCTCTGCATCTTCAGAGACTCCTCGGTGGTCCTGCGGCTGGACCCGGCCTTCATCCCCAAGGTGAACTCCTGGTTCCACCTCGCTCAGGAACTCATCCTACCTGACTTCTGCCCCAGCCCGCGCAACAGCAGGGAGGAACAATGGCATTCCCTCGACGTCCGGCGCGCCCTTCGCATCTACATAAACAGAACGGCGGCCTTCCGCCACACGGAGGCGCTTCTAGTGTCATTCAACCCGGCCTCCATGGGACTGAAGATTTCAGCTTCTACGGTGAGCAGATGGATCAAGGCCTGCATCACCTTAGCGTACGAGTTGGACTCTAAGCAGCCTCCGGGTCGAATCCTCCCACACTCTACCCGCAGCGCGGCCACATCGGCAGCCTGGGCAACGCAGGCGTCGGTGGCAGACATCTGCAGAGCAGCAACCTGGTCATCGGTGACGCCCTTCATCCGGCACTACAGAATAGACGCCTACAGCTCGGCAGAAGCGTCCTTTGGGCGTAGGGTGCTGCAGTCGGTGGTGACAGAGGAGGACACTGGAGGCACTCGGCTTCCCACCCATGGGGTTTAAACTTGGGTATATCCCATTGATGGATAGTGGGAGCAGCGCACAGGAAAATGGACGTTGCCTTACCTGAACGTCCCTTTTCTGGGCGCTGCGTACACTATCCATACCCTCCCCTCGTTAGTTGGCTTCGGCCCAGTTAACCTTTTCTGTGTTGGTTTCTTTCCAGCGAATTTATTAAAGTTATGTTACTTACCTGACACGGTGTGGTCTCCTATAACTTCGTTCAGACTGGGGGATCATGGGATTGGGGGCGTGGCAGGGCCACAGGAAAGGGAAATTGAGCTCTCACTCAGTTATTGTCAAAGGCTGAAGAAGTTAACCCCATTGATGGATAGTGTACGCAGCGCCCAGAAAAGGGACGTTCAGGTAAGGCAACGTCCAATTTAGAGCTTTAGAGATTCCTGAAGGTAGCAGATTATCTGCCTTCTTTTGGACTGGCTAGGGTGTTTTAGGAGTATGAGGAATTTTGTTGTAGTGGTTCTTTTCCTTTCTCCTTGGTTTGTTACAGAATGTTGATGGGTGGGGAAAAGATTGAAATTAAAGCCCCTGGTTGGTGGGCCTCAGTGGTTGGTTACATCTACATGAAACAATGAGTTCATCTGCCAATTGGGGAAGGAATGTCAGATATTATCAATATACTATACCTGGCTGCCTACAGGACTGGTATTATTCCATCATTTCACACTTGCCATATAAAATCCAGCAGAGGTGCATTTGAATTGAATTGAATTGAACTGAATACTATAATTATTACTTCAAAATACTAAGAGGCCACCAATTGAGTTAATAGCTTTAGTTAAATCATAATTTTCTTTTCAGGTTAGGCTATTTATAGTGCTTTTGATCAGATAAATATTCTTAATATTTGTCTTTGCTTTTATTATTATTGCTAGCAATTTTAGAAGCCCTTTTATTGAGACAGAAAGAATGCCTATTTGAACAGAAATAAATATTATAATCTATTGGCCTTTAATCTTCCTAAAAATCTAACACTAGAAACAGGCTGCTTCACCTATCTAATGATCACCCACACCTGCTGGTCAAAAGTTATATCACTTACATAATAAGAAAATCATTTTATAATGTATTTATTTTTAGAAATCATAAAATACAATAATTTTATTCTTTTCAAGCAGCCAAGACAGCACACAAGGCAAGATAAGTACAATTTAAACCTCTTTGTTTCGTTTCCATCAAAGTGCAACTTTATGGTCTCATATAACATAATGCCAGAAATATCTACCTTTCATTTTATTTCATTTCCATTATTTTATTAGACTCTTTCTTTCATTTATTAAAAAAAAGGTGAAAGTTATCACCAACTCTATTCTACCATCTTCTATAAAAGTTTAATGTGGAATTTTCTCGTTTTTTCTCATTTTCTCTGATTTAAAAAAAAAAACCATGTTAATGAATAGCTATGTAAAAAATAGCAGAATGGTTGTTCAGATTTTGAATTATATAATTTTTATAAAATGTGTTCAGTTCTTATTTTTATCCTCCACATACTGTAATTACATTGATTTACTTGATTAATGCCCAAATGCAACTTTACTACTAAAGACAATATACAGTACTTCATTCTCAACATTGAAGAAAATGTTCTTTGGATCTTATTTAGAAATAACATCAGAAATAGGAAAATGGATAATTCCAAATGATTTCTAAAAGTTACAAGTCTAACAGAAAACAGCGATCAGCACGGATGTAAAAAAAAAAAACCAAACCATTTCTAGCAACCCACTTCAGAAAAATAAAACATTAGGGCAAGTCTGAGTTTAAGAGCACCAGTGTGGACTGCTGTTCTTACACCCTAAGAACCTTGTGCTGTTCTATCTGGGCAGCACAAGGGTGAATGTTTGGTAATTGTTACCTGATTGCCCTCCATCCAAACATAAAACTTGTTATTGTGTCAGCATGTGTTCCAGTAGGTACACAGAGGTACATGGATGCTGCTGATCCCGGTCAAGGGCTTATTTTTGCCAAGCAGTAATCATCAAGAAAAGGATTTGATTCTCTTAATTAACGCCCCTCACCATTTCTAATAGACTTAATTGGCCCAGGAGCCCCAATAAAAAAGCACGCAAAGATCCCTAGGGGGAAAAAAGTGGCTTGCGCCGAGAGCAGTTTGGCTGGATGTCAGAAGGGGAGGATCATGCGCACAGAAGGGGCAGCGTCAATACGGGAGACAGCGGCGTTTGCAGTTTTTTCTATTTCAGGAGCGAAAGCGAGGAGGAAGAAGCCTGGAAAGATCGGAAGATACGAGAGAAGGAGGAGGGCTCCAGGGGGATGAATGAGCGATGGTCTGTGAGCTAGCGAAGCGGAGGAGATATCCGGAAAACAGTTGCCTTCATGGGAGGAGACGGAAAGGGAGTCGATGTTGCAGGCTGCAACGTTTGGTAGATCCAGAGCACCCAGAGGACTGGGAGAGAGGGAGAGGGAGAGAAAAGAAGTCAGCTTTGCTACCGACTGTGGTTTTGTGTTCCTCGACACGGCGCGGGGAGGGGGAGACGGGCACAGGGAGGATGAGAAGTGTTGTTGAATCACAATAGCGCCAAGGAAAAAGTGTGAGCTTTCTGGTGAGAAAGAAGTAGGAGTGATGAGAGAGCAACCGGGAAAACCTGAGGAAGCCGCGGTTGCTGCTGGGCTTCACCAGGAGGACCGTCGTCTCCGCTCCGCTCATTCCTGCTCTTGGAAAAGATTAGAGGAGCCTCAAGTGTCCGCCACTCCCTGGCTGTTCCTCCACCAGCCGGGACTATGGAGACTTTAAGCGACACCGGCGTCATCGAGCCTCTCAAGTCGCTGCCGCCCTCGCCGCAGAGTCCTCACCATTCTTTCGCCGAGAAGAAACGGCTCCATCGAGCTCCCTCCCCTGCCAGACCTTTCCTCAAGGATCTCCACGCCCGGGCATCTTCGGCCAAGCCTCCGCCGGCGCCTCCCAAGTCGCCCAGCCTGTCGGGCAAGCCGCAGCCCCAGCTGGGGGGAGCCCGTCCGCAATCGCCGGGGCTCTTGGCACCCCAGTGCCGCCTCTCCCGCCGCAGCTGCGCCCAAGGCGCAAAAGCAGGATCGGCGCCTTTGGGGGCCGGCGCGCCTGGCAAAGTCGGTACCGCCAAATCCGTCCTCTCCAGCAAGAAAGCCGCCCGGGCCCAGGACCAGGCGGGCGGAAAGACCATCGCGAGACAGGTCGCGGGTGAAGGCAGCCACCCGTCTGGCAAGAACAAGAAGGGAAGGCGGTGCGTTTCCTTGGCTCAGCCAGGTGCCTTGTCCCCAGCCTCGGCCGCCAGGATCAGCCACACGGACAGCAGCTCGGACCTCTCCGACTGCCCCTCCGAGCCGCTCTCCGATGAACAGAGATTGACTCAGGCCGCCAACAGCGATGCCGAGTCCGGCACCGGCTCCAGCGATCGGGAGCGCGAGCCGCCGCCGTCTCCTCCCCCTCTTCCCTCAGGGCCAGGCGGCGGCCCCCAACACTCCTTGCCGTCTTCGGAGCCATCGAGCAAAGGGCCGGCCACGGCACCGGCCCCCTCGGGCCTCCAAGGCGAGGAGGTGATCTGGGGGAGAGATCCGGACAAAGCGGCCGCCAAAAGTGCGCAGCCTGCTGGGAGTCTGCGCCTGGGCGGCAAAATCCCAATGGTGGTGCCCTACTATGAAAGGCAGCTAGTGGCAGACCAAGAAGAGCTGCTGAGAGAGATAGAAGAGCTGCGCTCAGAAAACGATTACCTCAAGGTAAATGGCTGGAGGCAGGAGGGAGGGGGAAGACTGGGCCTGAAAGGGGGGACCGAGGGGCCGGTGGGGACCAGTTGCTGAGAAAAGGCCACCTTTAAAAAAAAAATGAAGGAACTCCCTAAGCCAATTGTTCAAGTCACACAATTATCTTTGGGCACCCGAAGTTCCAGTGTTTCACCCTTGCTCATAGGACATTGCCCTTTGTTGCTTTGAAGTCAACAGTCCTGTGTCTATGGAGATTCTCAGTCATCCAGATCTTGGTTGTCCCAAAGATGCTTTGTCAAGAGACAACTGGACTTTCTGGTGCAGTTGCCTCTTGAAAAAGCAACTTTGGGACAACAGTCCTGTGCCAATCCTTTGCTTTATAGAAAATAAGGTTTGTGTGTTGAAGTCCCTACAGAGCCACGATTTGGACATAGATGCATCATTCTTCATCAATGCTTTCACCTTATTTATTCTACAGAGGAAAGACATTTGAAGCTGATAGATCCACAGTGTTTTCCTATTGCAAATATTGTATTTATTTATTTATAAATTTAGATACTCTCTCATCCAGGAATTCAGGGTGATATGCATAGAGCTCCTTCCTTCTATTTTTCTCTACAACATTCCTGCAAAGCAGGTTGAGCTGAGAGTTGCCCAAATCGCTGGTTGTGCTTTTGTGTCTGAAGTGGATTAAAACCTGGCTTTCCC
This sequence comes from Arizona elegans, assembly GCA_022577455.1. Lineage (NCBI taxonomy): Eukaryota > Metazoa > Chordata > Lepidosauria > Squamata > Colubridae > Arizona > Arizona elegans. Next base: position 42,930,757 of record JAKOOJ010000002.1, read on the forward strand.
TGCTGCTATTCTGTTACTTTAATGAATAACCATCCTGACATTATTTCGTTTGGTGCAACTGAAATTGGGTCACCTCACTTTTTTTACATACAGACATGCAAACTTCTTTAAAGTGTAGCTTAAATATGCTGCATTCTGAAACAGCTTTGCACTTCCCAACTGATGCATTCCAGAGTTGTTGGATTTCCTAGTAGATGAGCTAAGAATTATTGGGGTTGAAATCTGATGTATTTGGAGATACCAGTTTGGAGAAACCTTCTTTAGAATCATGCAGATGGATAGAGAAAGACTTGGATTTTCTTTATGAAGCATTTTAATTCCAGAAAAAACACTGTAGATGAGAATTGTTGATGAATATATTTTTGTGGGCAAAGGAAAATGGCTTTTGAGAAGATGTGTTGTCATTCCATCTCAGTGATAGGGTTAGGCATTGGTACTTGGACTTTGCAAGGGGGATTGAGAGTATGGGATTAAGTATGGGAAATGTCAGTTTCTTCAAATCCTGCTTTGAAGTGTTACAAGAGTTTAGACAGTTATTTAAGAAAACAGACATCTGACTACTATACAGTTTCATGTTTTATCTTTTATGGAAAATTATATTTTTGATATTAATAAGAAAGTGACAGGAAAGAATTTGGGAACATTAGCCTGTGCATGTTTACTTAAGAGAAACTCCAATTAAACTCATTGATGTGCCTAAGATTGCCATCTAATTTAAGTTTCTTATGTACTGATTCAGTCTCAGATGGTTCATAATTACATTATTTTTACTAGAAGTGAGTTATCAGTTATGCCAATATAAAGAAAACCCTTGTTTTGTTTTTAAATTGAAGTTGTATATTCCAAACTTACCTTGTATTTTACTTATACAGTATTACAATTTACCCATCTTGACTAATGTATCTTTTCTTTTATGTACTCCGAGAGAGCGTATGCACCAAGACAAATTCCTTGTGTGTCCAATCACTTGGCCAATAAAGAATTCTATTCTATTCCATCAGCATACAGTATAAGCAAGGCCTGTTGACGTCAATGAAATAAAAATGAGAGCTGCATATAATTGCATTGAAATTTTAAATGGTATTTATTACTGAAGTTTTAATTATTTATTAGTATGCTTTCTTAGTCATCTTTTGCCAGGTGATTCAATATAGTAGCATAATAGAAATGACAGTTAAACGCAATACTGTACTAAGTCTCTTGGCCTTCCACAAAAGGGTCAAAACCTGGCTGTGTAGCTTTGTGTGAGGGACACAGGGGCCCATACAGCCATGGGGCCTGTGTTAGTAACTCCTAGTCTCCCCATAATGGAACTCTCTATTTTTTGTAATTTTATAATGTTATTTTGTATTTTAATTTTTTAAAACCTTAAATTGTTCAGTTTATGTTTTATTATATTAATTAAATTGTACACTGCCCAGAGCCTCTCTGAGGGAGATAGGCAGTTAAGAAGTTTGATAAATAGATAGAAAAATAGATAGATAGATAATACCTGATTTATATGGATTGGTTAAGAGGTTTGATAGAAAGAAAGAAAGAAAGAAAGAAAGAAAGAAAGAAAGAAAGAAAGAAAGAAAGAAAGAAAAGAGGAAGAGAGGGAGGAAGGGAGGGAGGGAAAGAAAGAAAGAAAGAAAGAAAGAAAGAAAGAAAGAAAGAAAGAAAGAAAAAATTATTTCGGAAGGAGGGAGGGAGGGAGGGAGGGAGGGAGGGAAGGAAGGAAGGAAGGAAGGAAGGAAGGAAGGAAGGAAGGAAGGAAGGAAGGAAGGAAGGATTTACATGGATTGGTTTGCAATGCCAGCCTTTTCAAATTAAAAATTAGACTGAGCGTGTTTATTTTTCATATCTATGTTACTACTTGATTATTTTAGGATTAATATAACTTTTTAAGATAATTTTAGTTTTGCTGTTTAAGAAGTATAATCATTGATCATTATATAAACTATAAAGACAAAAATAGAATCAGAAAAGTTGATTATGATGTTACAACAGCTGGGTTTGATATTCTTTATATAAAGCATTGTTTATGAAAGAACTGACAACTGAGAGCTGATACATAACTGAAAGACTTTCTGAATGTAGAATTGTCAACATTTTTTAAATTATACCATATAACAGCTGCTTGGCAGCAAACAGCAAAGGCTTTTCCTGCTATGGATATTAAATGATAGGAAATTTGCCTCAGCTAAACTTCTGCCTTTCCAGGCAGCTGATAAAGAGACAGAAATTCCAACAGAAAAAGGGTGATAATCCTGCCTCAGTGTATGTTGTTTTTTGCAAGCCTTTTTCAGTGCCTGTGTTGTTATGATATCCTATCCAGAAATAATGGGATGGGATAAATGCAGTACCTTGTGCAGTCCTCTAAAAGGGTGAAATATGTATTGTGGATCAGGAAGTTAGAAGAGCAAATTCTCAGGTTTTCTTAAAAGGAAACCCATAAAACATTTAACATTTGTTTCAGGGTGCCCATGTAGACTGGTTATAGTTAGTATATTTTTGAAAAAAGATAAATGAATGGTTTTTGGCTACTGAGAAAGAAAGAAAGAAAGAAAGAAAGAAAGAAAGAAAGAAAGAAAGAAAGAAAGAAAGAAAGAAGAAAGAGTGAGTATGGGATAGAGCCCTATATCATATGCTGATCACTACATCACAAATGATAGAAGCATAAATTGTTCAAGATATAAAAATAAATAATCCAGGTGAAAATATGTAGCCTTTTGTTTCACAGAAAAAAATACTGTAGTTTGAGTCCTGGAATAAGTTTTGTTAAAGGTGAGGGCTATGCACCATAATGAGAGATACAACAATTATTGAACACAAATTGATTGGCAAGATGACCCAATTAGGAAGATCTTTACAAATAGAACAGATTAGTTAAAGGGTTAGGATTAAGAATTCCAGAATTAAGGAGTATGTCAAGTATATGTGACTTTGTTTAGATGTACTTGTAAACTATATATTATATAATGAGTCTATGATTTAGTTATGCATCCTGTTAAGCCAGAGCTAGGCAACTGAGCAATAACATAAGCATATTCAGTCGGGGAATGATTAAATGTGTAGTAGGACACAAATTCTACTTCTTATTTATGTATAGTGTACTGATGCAAGTAGAAAATGGCAGGGCTTTGTGTTGTTACTTCATGAAACATTTTTCATCATTTTGATTAGAATAAATACCTATGGGCAACATGTAGACAAATCTACCTTAAAAGATTAAATCATGGCAACTGGACCAAAATTTAATTGGAGACCATTATAAGGTTATACAATCAAAACCACTGTTTTAATGGCACAATTTGTTGATTTAAAAATGAGCACAAAAGTAAATTTTAGGTGGAGTTGATAAGCATATTCATTAGACAAAAAAATTCCCTTTGAAAAGGACAACATTCTATCTCCCTGTACTTTTGTTGCCCCTACCTTCAAAAAGATTGTTTGCCTCTAAAATAGTCATGCTTTGTTGAATAAGCACAGTTGGCTGGTTTTAGATATATAAAGCTAAATCATAAATTATGGTTTTTAAACCACAATGGATGATTTTGTGTGTTTTATTAAGCCTAAACTAAAGAAACAAAGACTAAGTGCAGTATGTGAAGCCATTCTTGTGACTCCTGGATTCATGTGTTACACTATCTTCCTTAATAGTCACTGGGTGTAATGATACGTGGGAATGACCTTGACGGATGGGGTGGGGAAAGGATCAGATAAAGGTGGGAGAGAGCCCACAGCTGCATAAAAAGAAAGACAAAGAAACTCAGAAAGAATCTCCCCTAATTTACCAAGCTGTAAAAAGAAACCGGGAGAGATTTATACATTCAGACTCACAAGATTCTGTTAATATAGCCTTACAATAAAATATAATTAGTTCCTGTCAGGTCTACCTGGGAAGGAGATTGGTTGAATTTTGTTATTTTTTTTTTCAATGTATAGTTTCAAATTCACTAAATGAAGCGTCAGTAAAACTTGAATATGGTAAATTAATGGAAACCAATTTAAATTAGGGATTAGGAAACTGAATTTTATTAAACCATAATTAAAATAATTATGGTATAATGTTTGAACATAATGCCAATTCAGTGGTGGGAATCTTCCCGGCTTAACAACCGGTACTCTCTTTTAAGAGAAAGTAAAAATAAATATTTCAGAATTAGTCTTTCCAATTGTTCCTACTGTTGGCAGTGATAGGGATACTATCAGGATTTGTAGTTTGCTTAAATTTATTCACATAACAAATTATCAGGGGTGAAATTCAGCAGGTTCTAACAGGTTCTGGAGAACCGGTAATGGAAACTTTGAGCAATTCGGAGAACCGGCAAATACCACCTCTGGCTGGCCCCAGAGTGGGGTGGAAATATGGATTTTGCAGTATCCTTCCCCTGCCACGCCCACCAAGCCACGTCCACAGAACCAGTAGGGAAAAATTTCAGATTTCACCCCTACAAATTATATATTACTATTATATTCAAGTGGAACCACTGTCTTCCACATCTTCTGGTCACTGGTAGTCTCTCTCTGTTTTTAGCTAGATTAGTTAAACCACAGGAGTTTTAATCTTAAATCTAAGATGTGGACACACTCTCAGGGAACAAGAATTTCTTCACGGACTGGATCAGCAAAGTAAAATTATAGATAATTAGCAGACACTTTCCAAAGAGTATAAGATCTGGCAGAGGGCTTAGAAATATGTGAACACTATGACAAGAATATTGCTGTTCAGAATTTGGGTTTTGAATGTGTGTTCACCAGAAAAGGATGGGGGCAGAGATGGAATAGCAACGCCAGTGTCAGTTGTAACTGATTGAAAATAAATGAAATGGATTACCATCCTAGCTGGTTCTTTCTCACTCTCAGCATTTTTTAAATGAAAATACAGCACAATATCCTAATTCAGATAACCTGCAATACAGTATTAACCTAGATATAAAGAAATAAACAATATAGCTGGGGAGTGTAAACTTTTTTTTATTTTTTAAAATGTCATGAAGATAATACATGCTTACTGTACTTGTTTTTAGCTAATTAAAATTCAACCTCTCTATTTAACCAGTGGTGGTGCGGTGCTTAAAGTGCAGTATTGCAGACAAACTCTGCCCATAGCACAGAATTCAGACAGGGCTCAAGGTTGACTCAGCCTTCCATCCTTCCAACGTCAGTAAAATGAGAACCCAGATTGTTGGGGGCAATATGCAAGTAAATGCTTACATTGTAAATCAATCAGAGGGTGCTGTAAAGTGCTGTAGGGTGGTATATGACAATTTGCCATGGCCAACTCACCATGGCCAACTCACCACGGCCAACTCGCTGCGGGACAACATGTGGGACCAAAGGTACACTAATATCAAAGAAATGGTGGAATAGAATCATTAAAGAAAGGATGCAAAAGGAGGGACAGAATGAAATGTAAAAGGCAATTTTTTTTAAAAAAAAATCTATTTTAAATAATTAAATAGAATTGTTAAATTGTCCTGTAGTCAGTTGTCCCACGGTGAGTTGGCCGTGGTGAGTTGGCTGCGGTGACTTAGTTGTAGCAAGTTGTCCCATTCCCTGGAATATAAGCCTAAATGCTGTTTCTCAGTTTTAAGTGGGAAACATACCACTGGCACTACTCTGTCTGATTTGCATATTAGTTTCATTAAAAAATCCTTAGCAGGATCTCAAAAACTAAGCTGGGCTTGACCTGGTTAATACTTGAAGGAAAACCTGTGAAGTAATCCTAGGCTGCAGGGCTAAACAGGGAAGTTGAAACCATTTATGTATTTCTATCAAGAAATACCAGGGATTGTGTTCATCAAATCTCAAAGAATTAAGCTTGACTTGAGGAAGACTTCTAGAACAAAACTTATTAATAATTTATTAACGGCCATAGGTGCAAGAATCTATGATAAATGGATAACAATATCAAAAGGGTATTGCTCATTTATCTTTAATATTAAATTTTTTCATCCATATATAAAGTTACTATTTAAAATGTTCCTGGATGGTTTTTATGAGCTGGAACTTCAGCAAAGTCTGATCCTCTGGCACAGCAGTGAAGTTATGCTCAGAAAGATCTATAAATAAAAGAAGCTGAGCTGATTTGGTAACCACAAATACTGTGCCACTTGACTCGCCCCTTTATGAATATTGTATTTCAAGTCTGCATTAACAAAACCTTCTGTTTGTAGCCTCAAACTAATATAATTTATGGGAGTTCTGATGATTGAAGGCTCATGTCAGAATTGAGGCCAAACTAATGGATTATAAATAGACAAAAGTTTGCAAGGAAAGGCTAAATAATAACAAAAAGGACTATGATTATATATAGTAGGTGTCTGATAGTGTCATCCTAGTCATCATTCTTATGGATACTTTACAAGGTGGATTAGTTTATGGCCAGACAAGACATGAAACAGTAGCCTCGTCTGCTCTATTTTTATCCAGATTTAAGAGGTCCAGTGTATGCTACAAAATTAAATAAAACTAGTGGAAAAGATAAATTAACTACTTACTGTATACATGGTTACAAACATAAATATTCTTCCTTTACTTCCTTGCTGCATTATATTATTTAAAGGACTTTTGTGGGCAGTATAGCTTCTGTTCTCATTCTTCAGATAGGGAGGAAAGAGTTCAGCCTCTAACCAGTATTCACCTTTTGTTATAGAAAGTAGATAAATAGAGGGTCAGGATTATGAACAGTAAATTAAATTGCTGGGAAATATCTACATTGTCTCCAAATGGCTGTCCTCTCATGCCCTGGTCATCTCCCAATTGGACTATTGCAACATGCTCTACATGGGAATACTCTTGAAAGTAACTGGAAGCTTCAGCTGATGCAGAATGTGGCCACACGACCCAAACTGGGTACCCAAAGAAGGGCACATATAATAGCTTTGCTCTGTGAACCACACTGAGTGCCAGTTTGCTTCTGAGTCCAATTCAGGATGTTGACCATCACCTATAAAGCTCTAAATGGCATAGGGTCAGGTTACCTACAAAACCAGATTCACCCCATCACATTGTGGAATATCCTGCCCAATCTCTTGGCCTTTAGAAATTTCATGTTATTTTTATAATTCTAAAACATTTTAAATTTATTCTGTTTTTATTGTTAATTTTATTGATTAAATTGTACACCACCTAGAACCCCTCTCTGAGGGAGATGAATGGTTAAGAAATAAGAATGAATGAATGAATGAATGAATGAATGAATGCTGGTGCAACCTTTTGTTTAAAGCATAGTGTATTTTATCACTTTGTATTTCTAAGTGCATCATTGTACAAGGCATTTAAATGATATTTGTTATTTGAAAGATTTGAAAGGCACTTGATTAAATAGTTTGAGATTCACTTCCTTCACTCATGACTAAGATTTATGTTATTTTAGAATGTATAACAATCTGAGCTATTTTCAGCCAAAATGAAGTCACCAAATATTACATAGAGAAACTACATTTGTATTGTATATTGTAGAAAATTCATAGACTGATCAGGATTGACTAGACAAGTTTTTTGTAAAGAACAAAGAAATGAATATTTCATCTTCTGGCGCTATAATCTATTTTGTTGTGAGAAAGATTTAATCTCACCTAACAAACTCTTTGCAAATACTGGGGCAGTCAGCTGCTAGAGGGGAAGTTCAGGTTGGTGAACAATCCTGTGTCTGTGTGTCTTGTTAGTCACAGCTGTGACTCTACTGAAACATTGCATTGTCCAGAGGAAGCTGAGTGGATTATTTGTATAACATAACAGTGATTGCCATCTGTAGTTCTCAATAGATCATATTAATATATAATCTGCCAGATGACTATTGGGGACCACTAAAACTATTTTAAGCTGTAGGAAATCTGAAAACAAATTGACTGTAAATAATCATAACTGTTTGACATTTTAAATGCATAACATTAGAGAAGTTTTCATTGTTCTAGAAACTGTAGATCCATAACAAAGAAATAAGTATATTTTAATACAAGTATATTAGATTACTCATATATTAAGTTATGATATTTCAAATAGATTAAACTCATTGGGATAAAGTATAGAATTTAGGGATAGATACCGGTAAGTTTTCTAAAGTTTTTGGTTGTTTTTTTAAACAGAACCTTGGTGAGACTATCCCTTAAACTTAGTCTTTTGAAACCATTTAAATCACAGGAACATCTAAAATTGCCTCAGTCTAGTTGTTATATGCAGTTTATAAAATTTATAAACATGAGCAAGCAGAATTTACTTGTGGTAACAATATCTTAAATAGTCAGACCCAAGCCATATAAGGCTTTGTAGATAATAACAACTTCTTGAGTTGCAACCAGATGTACAATATCTCTCAAAAGAGCAATACAGATAGTCTTCAACCATTTATTGAGCAACAAGTTGACTCTATAACAACACTTACAACTGCTTCCCAAAGTTATGGCCATTGTAGCGGCCCATGATCATGTGATCAGAATTTGAGTTCTTGGCAACCCACCCACACTTATGACCATTGGGACACTTCAACTCCTCTGACCTTCCTATCTCCCCCATATGTAAAACTGCATATGTAAAATCTGGCCCTTTTTTACCTTCCTACCTTCCCAATTTCTTTTCCTACCTTCTCTTACCCAAGGATTTGCTGGACCTGTCAAGGTTTGCTGTGAAGCTATCATTTGTGTGGGGTGAGAATTGTGCTGCACCTGTCTAGGGGGGTCTTGAGGCAGTGTCAGAAGAGGGAGTGAAGGGGTTGGTTTCTAGCATGTTTCATATGGAGGCAAGCTGCAGCTTATCAAAAGCTGCCCCTTCTTGCCTTTACCCAACTTCCAATTGCAGACAGGTGTTTGAATCAGCAAAAGTTTACAACTTGAAAGTTCATTTAGTAAAGTAATAGCCATACTTTAAATGGTGCCTCCCAGCCATTGCAGCAATCCAAAGGACATTTGACATTTCAGAAACTACAGAGAAGTCTAGCAGTATAAGGATGACATGCTCCTATCATCCATGCCTCTAACAAGTTAGCAACTTCTATAGCAGAGTCATTCCTACTGCAAAAATATTTTTAAACATTTTAAAACATTTTTAAAAAGCATTATATGTAATTAGGATTACAATGCATTTTTCTATTTCATGTTTATTTTCTCACATATTTAGTGTTAGTGTTTATGTTTAACTCAATATATATACTCTGAGTTTCATGAAATTAACTTCAAGGAAAGCAAGCTGCGTATAGAGCATGGCAGCACTTTCAGTTGTTTTAATATTAAGCTTTTTGCTGACCATTGTTTATACATCTCTTTCTCTTATTCTGTCAAACTGCTAGACTTTTCATTTAAATAGAATAAAACTGGGTTCATAAGGGAAACAAAGCAAAGAATCTGTCAGTTCCTGCAGTTTTACAACTACCATTTATTACTACAAAGCTAAACATGCAGCAGCATATATATCTGATTAAATGGAATTTTAATTTATCTTTGTGATTGCAAGACTATGGACTATATCAGAGAGTAAGCGTAATTGAATTCAATGGAATTTTACGACAATATACAATAGAACTGCACCTATATGCACCAAAATATGTGAAATTTCAGACATATTTTTTATGTTACTCTCTTTCTAGTGTCAGGGACCTTAATGTCATAATGAAAAATGCTTATGAGTGGAAAAAAAGCAGCTAAAGATATTTCTAAACATGGATCCTGAAAGTTAGATGCCTGCTGTAAGAATATAAATAAAAGTGACCTAATTTCACTTACAGTTTATTTGTGAAGCTAGCAACCACATGTAGTTACTGCCCAACTAATAATTTATCTTATTTTTAAATGTTTAACCCTAGTAGGCTTTAAGAATTTAAATTTGAAGCCGCTTAGCAGAGAAATATTTAATAGCTTTAAGATAATGTTTCAATAGTTTTCAACATGTTTAATTAAACACTATTTCCATAATGTTGCATATAAATAGGTAAAATGATACACTATTATGGCTAAATTTATACACCATACTAAATAAAAAAAAACCAAATCACATTATGGACTAACATTAATGTTGGAAGAAATATCCATTTGGGTTCAGTTCCAAGTGGGAAGAAAGACACTGGAAACATGGAGGCTGATTGGAGGCTGATTGGAAAGATGGTTTAATGGTGGACAAGACCACATTAATTGAGGTCTTGGGCATTTCTGTTCCTGTGTAAGGGCAGGTATCCTGATTGGTTGTCAGACTCCCATGGGGCCATACAGGGATAACTTTGTAGGTTGGTTGAACCTTGCTGGGTGATGATGTAATGAAGAGGGTTTGGGGCAATTTCTATTATGGTTGAGGGCTAATCCTATCTTTGTTGGATCTTGGGTGAAGGTATTTGCTTATCTCTTAAGTGCTTATCTCTTAAGTGCTGACATCTACTGTGGGTTATTGAGGAGGGTGGGGACTATTAAGAATGAGTTTGCTTCCTGCTTCCATTTCTCATCCAGGGAAATATAATATTCTGCCTTTTTAATATTTCCTAGAATTTTTTATTCTTCTAGGAGAAGGGTGGGTGCTAACATTCTACATTAATGTGGTGAAGCAATTCCTCAAAATGTTTGGAATCTGATGTCATAATTGTAGATAATAATTGAAGAATAGACGAGAAAGAACAGAACAACACAAAATGCAAAAACCTGCAAATAGATGTAGAACAAATGAGCAAAAGAAAGCTTTGGATGCAATCCCAAAACATCTGGAGGAGCAGCACTTAAGCATTATTGGCACTGATAAATCACTACCAGCCAAAAGGCAGCTTTATTTGGAACAGCTTACATCTTCAACAATATCTTTAACCTCATTAAACAGCAACATTTGCCTATCCCACATTCTTGGGAAGGATTTGAATAAAAATGGCAAATCCTAGCTAAACATCTAGCTGACTGTCTGTGGAGATTCTCAGTCATCCAGGACATGGTTGTCCCAAAGGTGCTTTTTCAGGAGGCAACTGGACTTTCTTGGGGTTTTTTTTGAAAACGTTTCTTTGAAGACTACAGGAACCAGGAGCACTACTCAGGTGACCAGAGATTGCTTCCTAATGGAGTTCCTAGCAAAGCTAGACTGTCATGGAGACAAGTTGTTGTGTGATAACCCAATTTCATCTTGCTTCAATCTTGTCATAGCTATAGTTCTTATCACTACTGCTCTGTTTTAAAGATACACTTGAAAAGTATGTATCCATGTATGTATGTATGTATGTATGTATGCATGCAAACATGCATTATTTATTTATTTCATTTAGAAACTACCCATATCCTTCACAGAGTTAAGGAGTTATGTTAGGAAGTTAGGATAGCATTTCTACTCAGTTACTGGACTATCACAATATCATTTTACTCAAAAACTTACATAAGTAAAACAATGTGCAACAAGCAGCATTCCAAAAACAAAGCTCACAAAACAATAGTTGGATTTATATAATTTGTTGTTCTTAGTTGCAAAGTTGTGTCCGACCCATCGCAACCCCATGGACAACATTCCTCCAGGCCTTCCTTTCCCAATTTTGAACCAATCAGTGGTTCCGTGTGCAGTTCTCACTGTTGCTTCTCAACCCATATATAGGTTTCTCAAGAGACAAATAAGTTGGTCTGGTAGTCCCATCTCTCTAAGAACTTGCCACAACCTGCTGTGATCCATACAATCAAAGGCTTTAGCATAATCAATATAGCAGAAGTAGATGTTTTTCTAGAACTCCCTAGCTTTCTCCATGATTCAGCTTATGTTGGCAATTTGATCTCTAGCTCCTCTGCCTCTTCGAAATCCTGCCTGTACTTCTGGTAGTTCTCAATCCACATACTGCTGGAGCCTAGCTTGTAGGATTTTAAGTATAACTTTATTAGCATGTGAAATACTGTAAGTGCAATGGTGCGATTGTTTGAACATTCTTTGGCATTGCCTTTCTTTGGAATTGGAATGTAAACTGTAATGTAATAATAATGTAATATAATATAATAATGTGATGTAATGTAATCCATGAAGAGGATTTATACAATACAGCATGTCAAAATCAAACTAATAGGATAGGTCAGTGTTTGAAACCAGCCTTAGAAATTTAGAAAAGCTGAGACAAGAAGCCTCGTATCAATGGATTTATTATGCAATATTTATGTAAAGTGTATACCATGACCTCAAGAATAAACTGGGAAATAAACATATTATAAAGCCGCGGTGGTGCAGTGATTAGAATGCAGTACTGCAGGCTACTTCTGCTGACTGCTGGCTGCCTGCAATTTAGTAGTTCAAATCTCACTAGGCTCAAGGTTGACTCAGCCTTCCATCCTTCCGAGGTTGATAAAATGAAGACCCAGATTGTTGGGGGCAATATGCTGAGTCTGTAAACCGATTAGAGAGGGCTGTAAAGCACTGTGAAGCGGTATATAAGTCTAAATGCTATTGCTATTATTCCAAGAAATTTATATTTATGCCTTGGCAAGAAGTTCTTGTTAACTAAGCATGTCCGAATACATACATTTAATTATTTTTTCCATTAAACAGAATTATTTCTTTTTCTAGAATAAGAGTACAAAGTAAGGGTTGCTGATGGAGTTGTCTACACCTATTTTAGAAATAAACGTTCCATGTTTAATGAATTACTCTTGCAAGCAGCCCATATTGTATATGGGTATGCATAAATTATTACTAACTAAAGCTTATTAGTACACTACTGTGCCATCTAATTAGGACAATCCAGAATCAATATGGCTCTGGTAGATTTCAGTAATATTTGCTTTCTTTACCACCTTTCCTGTACCTCCCCTTTGCTCTTTAGGAGCAAAAGAATAGAAAACATGCCTTCCCTTTTGTTGAGCAATAAAGCAGTAGTTTAAGCCTAGGAATTGCTAGTCAATTTGCAGATGTCTAGCAACATTTTAAAACTTAAAATAGTATATAACGTAATTAGACAACTCACAACAGCAAAGAAAATTCAGTATGGATGCTAGGATTAGAGAAAAAGGTTTAAATTTGAAGAGCAGGTGTAAATAAAGAGATAGTAAACAGTTATTCAAAATTATGATGGAACATCAGAGAAAATAGCTGAGAAAGGAATTGGGCAAAGTTTTGAACCTATTTAAAACAAAGTAAAAGAAATGCACTGATTATGTATTGTACCTAAAAACCTGTGTGTGATTACTTTTGTTTTCTAAGATACTTGAAGATTCATATTCCACAATTTGGAATGGGTTTTTAAATTTTTCTCCCTTAGTCACCTCTGCTCCCAGGGAGACTCAAAGAACAAAGATCAGCTAGCAAGTTCCTCCCTGGCTTTGTGACTTCAAGAGGAAGAAAATTGTGTTTGACAAGAGTTTTAATCATCTGTCCCTTCAAGGTTTCTGTACGACAGGTAGAAGATATTAGATTATGGCCAAGGGTGGATTCTACTTACCTTTACTACCGATTTGCAATGGGGCTGCATGCGCATGCTATTCTGCGCATGCACAGAAGCTTCTGCACATGCGTAGAAGCGTTCTGATGACGTCGGGGTCGGTGAGCGGAACCTCCCACCGGTTTTATTACTGGTTCTATAGAACCGGTGTGAACCGGGGGCAACCCACCATTAGTTATGGCCCCTTGTGTGTGTTTACTAATCCAGCAGAAACCTCTGGACTCTTGTTTGGCTTATGCCACCTATTATAGTTTGTTTGATATTTTTTACATGTTTACTGTATTAATATAAAATCTGACCCATAAAATAACACCATGCTGTTTTCTTCTGACAGCTATTTTTAGCAAGCTTAATTTGAGTCCAATTTCAGAAAAAAAATTGACATGTCTTTTTTTCCCCCAACCTTAGTTATAAGTAACGAGGCAAAATAATATTAATCCTTATCAATGTGACTCATACAGAAGACATGTTTACTAAAACGAGGGTAAACAGACTTCAGGCTTATAGGACTATTGTTTGCAAGAACCTTATGGGGGGTCTTATTCTGTTTGCCAACAGAAATCTGCCTCAGACATGCTTATTTTCCTGAATCACTGCTGTTTCTTTCAAGCAGCCTATTGAATATTGTTCTATTTACTTGCTCTTTCTGCATGTGCAGAAGTATCTCTTCCTGCTCAGTCTCTGAATTAGTTGATTCAACCTGGTACTGTGCTTCTGTAATGGTAGCTGGTTGTCTGACTGCTCCAGAAAGCCAGGCTCATCCTCCAGCATGTTTTTCTATTTCTGAGCCTCATCTGCAGATAACTGAAATCCCACTGGCTCCTTTTTTTTACAATTCAAAGTCTGACTCATCCCAAAAGCCCATAACATATATTAAATTTTACTTTGTTAGGGTATACAGGACAGTCTAGTGTAGCGTGCCTTGCTGAAATACCCTACAGTTCAGTCTTACCTTAAGTATTTTTTTTATTCATAAATATATATGCCTGTGTTTATGTATGTACATATGTGTGAGTTAGTAAAAACTAAAACAACAATGAAATAGTACTTGTTTTCAGTTTGGAAATGCTACCATATTTTCCATGGATATACTGTATGTTTCTTCTGTAAAGTGAGAATTACGGTGGAATTATGGAATATAAGAAACAGGGACAGAAGAAAGCTCAACACAATGAAACATGAAATGAAATGACTACAGGTTGTTTAGATTTTGGCAAATTGATATTGGATGGGATTAGATGTAGTCAGAAGATCTGACACTGTTTATTATTCAGGACACAGAAAAGAAAGAACATGGTTGCTTTTGTAATTAAGAAATATATAGGAGGATCAGTTCTTGGCTACAATGCAATCAGTGACTAAATAGAATCAGAGTTTGTGGACAGTTCTTTAATAAGACAATCCACGTTTATGCTCTAATCACTGATGCAAAAGAAAAGGAGTTTGATGTGTTTGATGATCAAATTCAACTTGAAAATGCCAGAACATGGAAGCAAATTATGTTGCTTGTGATTGGAGACTGCAATACCAAAGTTGGAAACATTGAAGAGGAAAATGTAGTTGGATTGCATGGCTTAAAAATCTGAAATAAAACAGGAGACTGACTTAATTAATTTTGGCCATTCAAATTTTTTTTCATAGTTAACACTTTCTTCAAATAACTAAAATGATACCTCTATATAAGGCCATTTGATAAAGTATATAGAAATCAATTTGGTTATACAGGTAATCTTCATTTAGTGACAGCCTCATTTAGTGACTGTTCACAGTTTAACTGATGAAAAAGTAACTTTATCCCCAATTCTCCATTGAGAGTGGAGACAGCAGCCAGTGTGGGTACTACTCATCCAATCAGATTGAAGGACTGAGTCAGCCAATAACTTTAAGTTCCGCCCTTGTTGCCGGGCAGGCCCAGCTTTGGCTCAGTCCTTCAGTTGGACTGGCGTGTGGGCCTTTAGCTCTGACTGCTTTCTTCAAATTAGCTGTACCTTTTTGGAAATATTGGTGTTTTTGGATCTGGACTGTTTTCTGACGTTTCTCTGCTTCGCCCTATGGACTTGGTTGCCTTTGGATTTCGTGAGTTTTTTCCCTTTGGTTTCCTTTGAGAGCTGTTAATCCCTTGGTGTGTAGGCCTTTTTTTGTTTTGTCCCTTCAGGGACCCCTGGGGGGCTTCCTGGACGTTCCTGTCAGGCTTGGCAGCCCCTCCGTTTCAGGATCTGGCCCTTCCTTCCCAAACGCTTCACCCAGGGGCTTGTATTTTTCTTTGGGGCCGTTTTTTCGCGCCTTTTCTGTGGCGGCGGCCATTTTGTCGCCCTTCGCTTCGTTATTGAGCCTCCGACTTTTTAAAAGAGACTTTTACTTATTATTATTGGACTTGGACTGCTGGCCTTCATCGCCCTTTCCCCCTGGGGGCTGAATTTACTGTCTTCAGTGCTTCCTGGTTGCTTCTCTCCTGTTTAAACTCGGCCTGGCTGCAAGCGCTTTTTTCGCCGTTCCGACGAACAGCTGAGCTAATTAGTGACCTTTTGGAGCCGACGAGCAGCTGAGCAGAGGCTGAAGGTTCTTTGTGCATGATTCCCTGCTACTGCACTACTGGGGCTTCCTGACTGTTTGCCTATTGAGGCCTTTGACTGTGGAGCTTCGCGCGCCCCCCGCTCCCAGAGACAGTTCTAAACTGCTGGCCTTGCCTGGAAGCTGTTGGACATTTTAAGGGGCAACTGTTTGAACTGCAATTGGCTGAGCTGGCTGTGCGGGTATTCGTGGAGCTTTGCGCCCGCCTCCTTGGCTCTTGGACCTGATTGTATTCCCGCTGTCCTTACCAACCTCCGTTTGCTGCCTCTCAGATTGCAGCGGCCATTTTGTGGAGTGACTGCGCTCCCTTGCCCTTCTGTCTTTGGAGCGTGTGTACAGGGCTTGAATTTAGTGGAGTTGCCGCACTCCCCACCTGATCCTATCGTGCGACTGCTGCTTCTGTCTTGGGATCCGTCATCATGCCAAAGTCATTGACCAAATCCAAACATGGTCGTAAGCACAGCTCTGCCATTCAGAGGCAATCGGAGGATGAATCTGTCTCGATTCAAGATTCGGCACAGTCACAGGTTGCCCCATCTGCTCACTCCCATCACAAGAGCAGGAAACACAGCAGTGCGCTGGACAAAGTGGAAAAACGCAGGGACAGAGTCCTCACTCAACTTTGTGAAAAGGCGAGCTCTGACCTTCAGGCTTCTACGGCTTCTGCTCCGCTGCAAGGTTCTCGACCAGGGACTCCTGACCAGCTGTCTCTCAGGGATTGCCCTGTCACTATCTCCACTTCGAATTTGTGGGGCCCTGCTCCGAAGGACCTTGTCACTGATCCACCCCCGGAGGAGGTTGTTCCTGATGTTCCACCTCCTCTAGACTCCTCTGCGTTTCCCTCGGTTCCGGTACCATCTCAGGAGGCGGTGAATTACCCTCTTCCTCCCGACCAATTGCAGAAGATGATTGAAGCGGCGGTGCAAAAGACCTTGGCTGCGGGCCTTCGTCCTTCCAGTGTGGCTGGCTCTGTTCGGTCCGCCTCGCCGGAGCAACCTCGTTCTTCGGGTCACGCTTCTTCCAGAGTTCACCACTCTCCTTCTTGTTCCCAGGCTAGTCAACGCTCATCCTTGTCAGAGACAGAGGATAGTGACTCTGGGCTGTCAGACGACGAGAACCTTCCGCCTGATCAGCCTGCAACTACTGCCCTTTTTCCACAGGCCTTGTTCAGATCTCTTCTGTTTAAAGCCGTCAATATGGCCCAACTTTCCTCTCCTGCTTCCCAACCTTCTGTTTTGGTACCTCCAGGGACTTTAGACCCTATGTTCGCTGAACCGGCCAAACCGATTACAACCATTCCCACGCCTCCGCTTTTCCTGGATGTCATGAAACGGCAGTGGGCTTCGCCAGGGTCAGCCCCTATCCCGTCTTCGTCTGACCGTACAAATTTCCACGTCGCATCTGAACTGGACACTCTTCTGCAGCTTCCATCAATTGATGCTCCTATCGCCGCTCTCCTGTCTTCTACCTCTGTTCCAGGCAATCCTGCTGAAAGCTTGCGACCTGACGAACGCCGTGCTGATATGGTCCTCCAAAGGGCTCATCTGGGGGCGGCCTGGGCCATCAAAGCGGCTTCTACAGCGTCTTTTTTTAACCGCACTACGTTGTTGTGGCTCCGCCAGTTGCAAGAGAAGTTGTCGCCGGAGGATGCTCGTGTTAAGCATGACCTCAATAAGATTGTAGCTGTGGTCCAGTTTTCAGCGGACTCGACTCTCGGCACTGCTCACTTTGCTGCAAAATCCTTAGCATCTTCTGTGACGGCTCGCCGTTTGACCTGGCTCTGACATTGGCAGGCGGACGCCAGGCATAAGTGGAAGCTCGCCTCAGTCCCATTTGGGGGGTCCCGTTTGTTTGGGGAAGCCTTAGATCCCTTTTTGACCGAGACCAGGGACAAACAGAAGGTTTTGGCGGCGGTTTTCCGCAGGGGAGATTCCCGCTTCTCGACCCCATCTCCAAGGTAATGATGTTGGGGGGCCCTCTTCCTCCTCCTTTTCCTCGCCCCGGCCGTACGTAAATTTTGGCAGGCATCGGGGCTCACAAGATAGAGCATTCCGGGGCAGGTCGTTCGGGTCTAAACGGCCCTTTCAAGGGGGAGGAGGTCGTCCCACCCGTCGCCGGCGTTAATTGCATTGCTGATCCTCCCATTGGCGGCAGATTGGCCATCTTCGTGGCCGCCTGGGAATGGTCCACCTCTGATCAGTGGGTCCTAGCCACTCTTCGTTCTGGTCTAGTTATCGAATTTGTCCCTGACTCCTTTGTCTGCTGCCCGATTTCTCGTAATTCGGAGAGAAAGTCCCTTATGGACGCAGCGGTTCAACATCTCTTGACCATTAGGGCTATTCAACTCGTCCCTTCGGGCCAGGAGCGTCTGGGTTTCTATTCCCGGGTTTTCCTGGTTCCCAAATCCTTGGGGGGGTGGCGCCCTATTTTGGACCTGAAACGTTTAAATAGATACGTGGTGTACCGTAAATTTAAAATGCAATCATTGCAAACTATTCTAGCCGGTGTTCGGAGGGGCGATCTCCTCTCTTCCATAGACCTTACAGAGGCCTATTTGCACATCCCTATCCTTCCTTCCCATAGGCGTTTTTTGAGGTTTTGTTACGGTGGGGTCCACTATCAGTATAGGGCGTTGCCCTTTGGCCTCTCTTCTGCCCCCCGCACTTTTACGAAAGTGCTGGCCGCTTTAGCGGCCTCTCTTTGTATCCGTTCGGTTAGACTTTTGTGCTACCTCGATGATATTCTTCTGTTGTCTCCTTCTGTCTCTCAGGCAGTTTCGGATATCCGTCTCACGATAGAGACGTTGGCATCCCATGGTTTCTCAGTTAATTTAGATAAAAGTCACCTCTCCCCTTCCACCAGTCTGGTCCATTTGGGGGCCCTTATCGACTCGGTTCAGGGTAAGGTGTTTCTGTCCCCTGATAGACAGGCGGGTATTCGTCAGTTAATCTCCAAGGTGGAAGCTTGTAGGGCCGTTTCCCCTCTTGTCCTCTCCCAACTGTTAGGGAAGATGATCTCTGCCATCTCCATAGTTCCTTGGGCGCAACTGCACGCACGGGAACTTCAATGGTTTCTCTTGCCGTTGCAGAAGGCGGGCAGAGGCACTTCACCCAGGCCAGTTCCGGTCCCTCCTGCTGTTCACCGGTCCCTTCGGTGGTGGCGTTCTCCGGCCCTAGCTGCGGGGTCGTTCTTCCTGGAGCCTCAGAGGGTGGTAGTAACTACAGATGCCAGTTTCCTCGGCTGGGGAGCCCATTGTCAAGGTCAGTTGGCTCAGGGCACTTGGAGCCCGGCAGAGTCCCGTCGCCCGATCAACTGGCTAGAACTACAGGTGATCTTCCTGGCCCTCAAGGCTTTCCGGAATCTGACCTCCAACTCCCACGTCCTCGTCCTGACGGACAATGTAGCAGCAAAAGCGCACCTGAACAAGCTGGGAGGTACCAGGTCGAGGTCGCTTCTCCGGTTGGCTCTGCATCTGGGATTCTGGACGGAGCGGCACCTTTGCACTCTTCGGGCAGAGCATATTTCCGGAGTGGACAACTCCCAAGCGGACTGGCTGAGTCGTCGTCGAGTGGACAACGCGGAGTGGCGCCTCCACCCCCGGATTTTCCAGGAGCTGACTCGTCGGTTCGGCATGCCGATCATCGACCTCTTCGCAACGCACGTGAATGCTCAGCTGCCGCGGTTCTTCGCCTGATTCCCAGATCCTCGGGCAGCGGACGTCGACGCTCTTCGAATTCCATGGCTGGCAGGCCTTCTCTACGCCTTTCCCCCGACCTCCCTCCTGCCCAAGGTGGTTCGCAAGATCCTGTACGAGCGAGCGGAAGTAGTCCTTGTAACACCTCATTGGCCCCGGAGACCCTGGTATGCGGACCTCGTGTCCCTCTCGGTGGCCCCATCGTGGCGTATCCCCCTCGAGGCCGACGTTCTGTCTCAGGGCGCCCTTTTACACCCGGACCTGGCCTGGCTCAACCTGACCGTTTGGCGGTTGAGCGGAGCACTTTGACAGCAGTGCATATTCCGCCGGACGTTATTCAGACATTGCAAGCCTCGCGCCGCTCTTCTACGGATCGGATTTACTCTGCCACCTGGCGTGCCTTCTGTTCCTGGTGTTCCGAGTTTGGAGTTTCCGCTCTTCAGCCATCTATTGTGGACATTTTATGTTTTCTGCAGCGGGGCCTGACTCAGGGCCTCTCTTCCAATACGTTACGTAGACATGTGGCCGCGTTGTCTTCGGTCCTGGTGTGCGGATCCCTGCCATCATTGTCGCACCATCCTCTAATCCGGCGTTTTCTTCGAGGGGCCACGAACTTGTGTCCTCCTGTACTACACAGATACCCGACCTGGGATCTCCCCTTAGTGTTGGAGTCGCTTGTGGGCCCTCCGTATGAACCACTGCGGACTACCAGTCTCCGGCTTCTTTCCTGCAAAGTCGCCTTTCTGGTGGCGATAACGTCGGCCCGTCGTATATCAGAGATAGCAGCATTGTCCATCCGTTCTGACCTCTGTGTCTTTCATTCGGACCGCGTAGTACTCCATTTGGACCCCACTTTCGTCCCGAAAATCAGTTTGGTTTTCCACCGCTCGCAGGAGATTATCCTGCCTAATTTCTGTCCGCGACCTGCTCACCCACGGGAGCGCAGATGGCACTCGCTCGACGTACGACGGGCTTTGCGGATCTACATTAAGAGGACATCCGTTTTCCATCGTTCGGAGTCACTGTTTGTCTCCTTTTTGCCCGTTTCCCAGGGGTGCAAGGTCTCTTCGTCTGTTATCGGTTGTTGGATTCGGCACACCATCGCCTCGGCCTACGACCTTCGTTCTCTTCCCCGACCAGCTCGCTTGACCGCTCATTCCACCCGTAGCGCTGCTACGTCCACCGCATGGGCTACCCAGGCGCCCTTGTTCGAGATCTGCAGGGCGGCCACGTGGACTTCGCCGGTTCCCTTCATACGTCATTATCGATTGGACCAATTTGCATCGGCGGAGGCGGCGTTCGGACGACGGGTGCTTCAGCGTGTCGTTTCCGGGGAGACTGTTGTTGTTGACCAGCCGGTTCCCACCCTGAACTCGGGACAGTGAACTGGGGTATGTCCCACACTGGCTGCTGTCTCCACTCTCAATGGAGAAGGGGCGTTGGTCCTACCTGATACGCTCCTTCTCGTTGAGTGGAGACAGCAGCCAGACCCTCCCTTACTCCGGCTGGGGTTTTTTTCTGTCTGTCTTTCTCCTCTCCTTACTTACCTGGTGGCCTATGTTGCCTTCTGTGCCCACACGCCGAGTCAGTCTTACGAGTCTTCGCCAAAGCTGGGCCTGCCCGGCAACAAGGGCGGAACTTAAAGTTATTGGCTGACTCAGTCCTTCAATCTGATTGGATGAGTAGTACCCACACTAGCTGCTGTCTCCACTCAACGAGAAGGAGCGTATCAGGTAGGACCAACGCCCCTTCTCATAATTACCACCTTCACAGGTCTTAAAAGGAAAGGAAAGTTGAAGTAAGATAATAAGCAAAGTTGCTGTTTCATTTAGTTACTGCTTCACTTAATTACCAAGTTGATTTTATCATTTTTATTATTACTAAAAGAGATGGAAAGGCTCAGTTATAGCATCAAAGGCATGGGCGGATGCTGTCTATGGAACAGATCATGAACTGCATATGTGCAAGATCCAAATTAAATAAATGGAAGAAAGCCAACCAGTTTCCAAGATATGATTTTGAATATATACCCATCATTTTCAAAGAGAACATGAGGAATCACTTTGAAATCCTGAACCTCATTGATAAGCCAATAAATCAAACATTGTACAAATGGATCATTGCACAAATCAAGCCAGGCAATTCTCACTTGAAGCACACATGACTGTTTAAATTATCCTACTTCAGACACATTATGCAAAGACCTAGCTCTCTGGAAAAGGCTCTAATGATGAGAAAGTTGGAAGGAAAGAGAAAGAGGATAACTAATAGTAAGGTGAATAGACTCTGTTACACTGGCTGTATGTGCACCATTGGAAGATCTAAGGATCAGGTTAGGGACAAATCTATCTGTGTGGCCAATAAGAGTTAACACTGACTTGATGACATATAATCAGTCAGTATTTTTCTTAGAATACTCTGAGCCAATAGTGTCAGAAATACTGACTATTAAACATACATAAGGATCCCTCGAGGTTGCATATTGACTTTGAAAACCATCTTTCTTTCTTTCTTTCTTTCTTTCTTTCTTTCTTTCTTTCTTTCTTTCTTTCTTTCTTTCTTTCTTTCTTCTTGCATCAACACAACAACTGGATAGAAAATAAATTTAATTAATACATATAAAAGAAACATTAATAAAAATTTGACAATTTATATTCAATATTTGTGTGAGTGGAATCTTTCCCACTCCAGTCTGAGCTTCTTCCTGGCCTACTGCCAAATTATCACACAAATCGCTTTCACACCTCCTACTTCCACTTATCACCTCCCTGCTATGTTCCTTCTACTTTCTGACATCTCATATGTGGAAAAAATGTTTTGTGCAGCTTTTTCTAAACCAAGTACAAGTTTGTACACCACAGTACAAGAATACAGTGCAAAGAGTAAATTTCAAATATGTATAATAATGACATACAGTATTTAAATGTTGATATATTTCTTAGTTAAAGTACAAAACGTAGAAAGTATTATAGTATA
Organism: Arizona elegans; assembly: GCA_022577455.1. Lineage (NCBI taxonomy): Eukaryota > Metazoa > Chordata > Lepidosauria > Squamata > Colubridae > Arizona > Arizona elegans. The sequence goes on from JAKOOJ010000002.1 coordinate 42,953,352, forward strand.
TGACATACATGCTGGAAACTTTTTCTTTCAAGTCATTTTGGACTTCTGACAGCTGCTTCCTGCACTTTTCTTGACAGCATATTTCAGAAGTGACTTGGGAGTTCTTTTCTTCCCAAGGATGAGAAAAGTAACTGCCCTAAGATCGCCCAAAGGCAGGACTAAAACTCATCATCTCCAAGTTTCTAATCTAACACTTTAACTACTGCACCAAAGACTTTATAATATAAAGTCTTAGTCACTTATAACTGCAATCAATATTTTCTAGGCATTTAATCCTCCCTCCCTCCCTCCCTTCCTTCTGGAATTTGGTATAGTAATGGAAAGAAAAATAAAAAGGAAAACATTATACAAAAAGCATTCGGATCATCCTTCTCTTTCATTTTTCCCCATTCTTTCCTTCCTCTCTGGGTGTATTCTAAACTTGATTAAATTTTAATTATTATTAATTTAAAAATTGAAATTTTGAACATGGGTGTCATGCAGCCTGAACAGATACTAATTGAACGTTTTTTTTTTGAAGGGAGTAGAGAAATTAATTCAATCTGCTTTCACGCCCTGGGGACTCTGAGGTCTGGAGCGGGTCAGTTACTAGTTCAAGACTGATTGGCTACTGCTGTCCAGGGAAAAGCACAATCTATCTGCCTCAGCCTAATTGCAGCAGTGAAGGGTGCCTGAAGTTGCTGCAGAGCAGACTGAGAGGGAACTCCTGTCATGGTCTCCTTCTCACCCTGAGCTACAGCAACAATCTTTGCTGCTGCTGTTAAGCTGAGGCAGGGAGCTCGTGCAGGACTCCTGGCAAGTTGCAAGCCCACAGTTTTGGTGATTGGTGACTAAATTAATTATTTAATTTTAAAATGCAATGTTTATATTTTGTTGGATTTTTTTTTTTTTTTTTTTGGTATTTTCTTAAATATTACCCAGCTGCATTTTAATCTGGTTCAGCTCACACTCTTTTGTGGGCCACGTGCAACTGACATGTTTGACACTTCTCCTCTGGTCTATAGAGTTGTTGTTTTCATTATTTCTTAAGAGGGATAAATTGTTTCAACATGTTTTTAATATATTTTCAACAGGATTTTCCCTACAATCTGCACAGTAAATAGAGATAGAGCATGCTAGGTGTTACAATACAAATCTAACAAAAATGCATCATGACTTTCAGCGGGGACTAAGCAACCCTACAGATTTCTCTCACTGTTTTGGGTTATGACAGGATGAACTGGATGAACTCCGGGCTGAAATGGAAGAGATGCGTGACAGCTATCTTGAAGAAGATGTTTACCAACTACAAGAACTTCGACGAGAGCTGGATCGTGCAAACAAGAACTGTCGTATCTTGCAGTATCGTCTCAGGAAAGCTGAACAGAAAAGCTTGAAAGTTGCACAGACAGGTCAGGTGGATGGAGAACTAATCAGAAGCTTAGAACAAGATCTCAAGGTGGGTGAAGAACTTAGACCTAGTGGTATCTAAGTCACAAATGAAGTCTTCTCCTTAATTGCAAAATGTACGTCGTCTTGACATTTCAGAACTAGAAAAGGGAATTACATTTTATATATGGGAATCAAAGAGTTCTTTGTGTTGTAAATAAGTCAATTTATTTATTAACTTGATTTCTATACCACCCCAATCTCATAACTCTGAAAGAATACATAGATATCCAAGTGACCCCTAAGGCCAAAAATGTCTTACTTATAGTAGGTATGCTATTTCATGTATAGGGAAAGCAAGCTAAAATTGTTTAACACATTGGTCATCTCACATTTTAATAACTATGATGTGTTCTGTATGGGAAACTTATATCCCTTTTGGAAACAGTAGCTTGTCTAGAATACAACAGTGAAGTAGCTGACTGAGGTACCTGTCAGTACACTTGGTTCAATTTGTTTTGGACCACTTGATAACTATGTTATCAAGCCAGGTTTAAACTAGGTCTTCATATATTGATATAACTTAATTCATGTAGTCATTTATTAGAATTATATTCTGCCTTTAGCTTGCACAATTCAAGACAGTATTGCTTGAATTATAATATCATAATGCTCTTCTCTCCTGTTTTCCCATAACAACAACTCCATTGAGACCATAATAATTAATGGGTCTGGTCTATTGCTAAATTTATCTGAGGAAAGCTGCTACATGTTCTCAGACACATTACAGTTACGCACAAGCCTTTTCTATGGTGGTGCCTATACTCTACAATATTCTCCTTCCTCATCAAAGTTTTGTAAAGCACCAAATATTACATGTTTATATTCAGTTGAAGATCAGTCTCTTTGCCTAGATTTTTCTTTTATGAATGTTGGATAAATAGTTCTGTGCTTTTCTTTCCTTTTTGTTCACTTTTTAATAAATATTTTAAATATGTTTTTAAAATATATATTTTAATAATTTATGATAAATTGTTTTGAGATACTTAAAGAGATATGGAAATATATAAAATAAATAATGTAAAAGGGCATGTTTTAATATTGTATAATTGTACTTTAAAACTTAGAAACATTCTCAAATGAGATGCTACCTTCTAATCTTAGAGAAATGTTCCTGTGAAGCAGCATTGAAATATTTTTGCATTATGTGCATTTTGAAGGACTGTGTTATAAAATGGTTCAGAACTGGACCTAGTTTTCACTGCTTGAATAAATACTTTTTCATTGCTCCAAATTGTGCTGAATAAGCATTATGAGAAGAACAAAAGACTACATATATATAGCAAGGTTCCTTTCTACTATACTGTAATAGGTACTTTATCTATAATACTGCAAATATTTTCTTAATTTAAAAAATGGGAAACCAAATTTTGTATGATTTATTATGTTATACTAAATATGATATTAATTGATTTTTAATACTCAAGAACTTTAACCTTGTAGTTTACATTAACTTAAAAATATTGTGGGATAATTAATTTAAGAATATTGTGGATAATACTGATCTTCAAGTGTTTAAATTTGTTTAACGCTAATATATTACTACTACTACTATTACTAATAATATGATTATTAGTACATAATTATATTTTTATAGTTAGCATTTTTCACTTTTCATTTTTCATATCAGAATGAAACATTTAAAGAATTGAAATAACATATAAATCATCCGGATAACAGATGGATTTATTTAAAAGTTTTTATGGGACATTTTGGAGAAAGAAATATATTATATTATAATTGGCCATATTTGTTATGATCTCTATTTTCTTATATTGGATTTGGAAGAGTTTTTCCTCTACCAGGAAGAACACTTGTTCCTTTCATAACACTTCAACCAGCGGAAGAGAGAAAACACGTGTTTGTTGATATTTTTCCATGACTATGTACTAATTCCACAGTGCTTTGTAGATTCAAGCAATCATTTAGATAGTATGGACTGTAGAAGGAGAGGGGATCAGCAACCCTTACTTCTTTAACTATTCTTAATTAATGTAATCTGTTGAGTTGTCTATTCTTTTTAAATTATTAAGTATGTTTGTATGCTTTTTAAAAAACAGGTAGCCAAAGATGTATCTGTCAGGCTGCACCATGAACTGGAAAATGTGGAGGAAAAGCGTGCTAAAGCAGAGGATGAAAATGAAGTTCTTCGTCAACAAATCATTGAGGTGGATATATCCAAACAGGCATTGCAAAATGAGCTAGATAAATTGAAAGAGGTAAGTGCCAACAGTGTTACTTTGGGAATTAGAAATAAAGTGAAAAGCTGTCATAACGTTCATCATTGCTTACAGTGTGAGAGATATGGGCAGTTTCTAAATTTGATAAATAAATAAACAGCAATTTAGATCCTATAGTAATACATACATCAAGATGACAAACTACAGACATGGATCATTTAAAGAATAAATTGGTATGAAACATTTAAATTTGATGACTATGGATCAGGCCACCAACTACTAATCACAGAAATACACATCAGACTGATAAAGGAGAACATTTGTAGCTCAGGGTTGAAATGTGTGGTTGTTGGTGTTCTCCGAGCTTGAATGTTTTCTTGCCCAAAATAGGTAACATCATCAGTGCTAGTAAGGAATGGGATTTGCTCTTAATTTATATTTCTGTGGCTTGCCCTATCAGTGTTGGTGGGAGTGGTCTTGGAGTATTGTTGATTGTTAGTTTGATTGGCAGTTCCTTGATTAGAGTATTGTTTACTTGTTGATTGTTGGTCTGATGTTAATCTTGGTGTTGATCATCTGGGTATTGATTGTGGTGGGGAGGAGTTTTGGTCTTTTTCTTCATTGTCTTGCTAATTGTCTCTTTTTGTATAGTATGTAAATGTTATTTATGTCTATGTGTCTGTAGAACACCAATTTGTCAAGAGTACCAGGCTTCCAGAAATTCTCTATGTTTTTGGACTTGGATTGGTTTAGGACAGGGGTGTCAAACTTGCAGTGACACATTGTCATCATGTGATGTATTGCAACTTTTTTTCCATTTGCTAAAACGGGGGTGGGGGTGGCCAGCATGTGATGGATCTGGCCTGCAGCCCACGAGTTTGACACCCCTGCTTTAGGATGTCACAGTTTCCCAGTTGAAACTATGGTTAAGTTTGTCCATATGTTGTGAAATTAAAGAAGAGACTAACTGCATGAGGGTATAGGCAGAATACCAGTAGCATAATGTGTGAGAATTGTATAATGTGTGAGATAAAGGATGGCTTAGGAAGGTTTTATCCATGGGGTCACCAAGAATTGGCTACAACTCAACAGAACATGACAACAAATTCCTCTGTAATCTTAACGGAATCCATTTTTATGTAACTTCTTTATATGCTTTAGTTATAAATTTTTTTTTGGATTTTCAACTGATCTGAAAATGCAACATTTTGAAAGATTAGTTGTTGATATACTCCACTTTTCCCTAATATAATGCTCTCCAGATGTTCATGTTATTGTATGCTGGAAAGAAAATGATGGCAAGAATCTGTTCCTTACGTTGTATAATTAGGCCATAGTTACATAGTTCTGCACCACTAAAACTATTCCAACCATTAGTTTTTAGCAAGATATTGTAACATTTTTGTGTGTTAAATGTTTTTCAGATCTCATTCATTTCTTACTAACTTGTTTTACAGCGTTATGTCAAGTCATTCTGCAGCTGCCACTCTATTTTTAATCCTCCTTACATTTTGTCTCTACAACAGTACTGCCCTCGATAGAAAGAGGGATTTATTTTCTGGGCAACAACTATAGTGAACAGCTGATGGTACTCTTTTTGTTTTGTGGGCCTTATGAAAGTAAAAGGATCATTAAGCAAGTAACATAAAAGCTAGATTTATTTCTGTAGTTAGAAATGCCATAACCTCTTTTATGCATGTTTTACATAGTACAAATATAGAAGTGGAAAAGCAGTTATATAATTCAAAACATTTATTGTAATAAATTTTGTTACTTGAAATGCATACCCATATTAAGAAATTTTAAACTCTGCTCATCTTTATCCTAATGATACTAAACATGTGAAGAAAATACAAATACAAAACAGGAAAAGCAATCTTTAGCATCAAGATGCTTCACAAAGCCCTGATTGTGGTTTTCTTTTAGAACTGTCTGTGATATTGTAGTGTTGCTACAAAAGAAGGGCAATTATACCATGGTACCAACCAGTTAATGAAGATTTATGTCAGCTGTGTGCAACATGGTCCCATCACTTGATATTTTCTGAGCTATTATTTGAAACAAATAAGGGAATAACAAGTTTATGAACCATGACATTCATTCTTTGCATTGATTCACAGGCATCAAATAAATGTTAAGTTACATAGTTAACAACTTTTTGAAGTGCCTTCCTTAAGAATATACTTATAAAGAATGATGAAGCTGTAAAGCATAATAGTTATACAGAATGTCACAATCACAGCAATGAGCATTTGCTACCTCCTAAAGGTATCCTATCAGTTCTATGTTCTGGTACATAGAGCCGTGGTGGCACAGTGGTTAGAATGCAGCACTGCAGGCTAACTCACTGCTCACTCCAGGAGTTCGATTCTGAGCGGCTCAAGATTGACTCAGCCTTCCATCCTTCTGAGGTCAGTAAAATGGGGAGCCAGATTGGTGGGGGCAAGATGCTGACTCTGTAAACCACTTAGAGAGGGCTGTGCAGCGGTATATAAGTCTAAATGCTATTTGCTATTCTACAGGTAGTCCTTGAATTACAATGGCAGTTGGGACCACAATTTCTATCATTAAACAATGCAATTGTAAAGCATAATCATGTTGTTTATTGACAGCAATCCCTGCAGTCAGTGGTAAAGGTGGAAGGAAGTTGCAAATCACAGGCAAATAGTGCCTTTAAAATTCCAATGATGAAGCAGATTTGATATGAATGGTAAAGCTTCCAGAAAGTCCCTTAGGCTTTCTGGCACTGCTCCTGAATCATTCTACTAGCTCAGGAAGATGACTGACTGACTGGGCAATAAGGTAGATTATATACCAGCAAACCCTCCATTCTGTCTCTCTGACACAATATAAGGTACATATCCTAAAATCTTAAAATAATAGGCTGGCTTTATGAAGATAATGAAATGTTCAACTTACCTCTTCAGTTCATGCTTATGCTGTACTGAGATCTGATAGGCGCAACAGGGTTAATCTTGTAGCCAACTAACCACTAGAAGCTAATCACCAGATCACAAGAACACAAGTGAGCAGTCAGACAAGCCGACATGAACTCATTGGTAGTCTTCCATTACAATGAATATATATTCAATTTTGCAGCTACTAAGATTGTTGGTTGAGCGGTACAAAAATAGCCGGGGAAATGATTGAAGCATGGGAAAGGTCCCCCTTGTCAATCAACAAGAGTGCTGATTTATCACCAGTTTACCAGATACTTAAGAGCCAGAGGACTTGGCAGCACAAGGAAATAACAGCCAATGACTTAATAACTGGCCATCAACATTCCAATTCACAACCAAAAAGCCACACACAATCAGACACCACATAAATACTACACATAAAATAGCCCAAAACACACATTTTGAGATTCAACAAATCAACAAACCATCAACCGACCAATGTCATCCCTGCTGACGGGGATGCTTCGTTGGCAGAGGAGCTGAATTATTTCTTTGCTCGCTTTGGAGACATCAGAGAGAGCTAAAATACAGCTACCGGCCCATTGTAGACCCCACCTCCTTATGGAGGAACAGGAGGTAAGGAGCATTTTGAGGGCTGTGGACCCTAGAAAGGTTGATGGTCCTGACAGTATCTCTGGCCGAGTGCTTAGAGACTGTGCTGATCATTTGGCTGGAGTCTTTACCAGGATCTTCAACCTGTCTTTATCCCAGTCCACTATTCCATCTTGTTCGAAGGCTTCCACCATTGTTCCGCTGCCAAAGAAGTTCCCTAACAATAACCTCAGTTGATTATAGACCAGTGGCACTCACTCCTATCATCATGAAGTGCTTTGAGAAATTGGTCTGTCGGCACATCACTTCTGGTCTTCCGCATATATTTGATAAACACCAGTTTGCATACAGAACAAATTCTTATTCCATCTGCCTTTGGATTATGGATTTCCTGTCTGGCTGCTCTCAGAGGGTCAGATTAGGTAATCATACCTCCTTGGCCCTTATTCTTAATACTGGTATACGATAGATTGTGTGTTGAGTCCCTTACTCTATACTCTTTATGTACAAGACTGCATTTCCACTCACGCCAGTAGTACTATTATTAAATTTGCGGATGATACAACAGTGGTGGGGGACTCATCTCCAGATGGGATGAGTCTGCCTATCAAGATGAGGTGAACCGGTTGCTTTCATGGTGTGGAGACTTGGTCCTTAACACCAGTAAGACTAAGGTGCTTATAGTGGACTACAGAAGAAATAGATCACACATCCAGCCCTTGGTTATCAATGGAGACATTTGAGCAAGTGGCCAGTTTTAAGTTTTTGGGTTTTATCATAAAAGAGGACCTGACCTGGGGCGTTCACATTGCAGCACTGGTCAAAATGGCCCAGCAGAGATTATACTACCTGAGACTTCTCAGGAAAAATTGCTGGTGACCTTCTACCGCTGCACTATAGAGAGTACTTTAACTTACTGCACCTGTGTATGATTTGCTAATTGCACAGTCACAGATAGAACAACACTCCAGAGGGTTAACATCATTGCTCAGAGGATCATTGGTTGTCCTCTCCCCTCCTTGGAAGAGCTTTATAGCTCTCGCTGCCTGAAGAAAGTTTAAAACATTCTTAAAGATCCATCTTATCCTGGGCACCCTTTTTTTGAACTATTACCATCTGGCAGATGGTACAGGACAATAAAAACAAGGACAAATAGGCTGAAAAACAGCTTCTATTGCAGAGCAGTAACTATATTGAATTTTACTGTATAGTGTAATATTAATGCAGTATCAGGGGTTTTCAATTCAATTGTATAGAATGTGAAGGATGTGTATTTTTGTTTTATTTTTATAGTTTTCTTATGTATGATGTACACCGATGATAGCATTTAATTTTGTTGTACGAGGTGCAGTGACAATAAAGTAAACTAAATTCTGGTGAGAGAGAAGTTCCCTTAGGGATGGGCTCCAGCATGAGTCCGAAAGCTTGGAAGACGAAACATCTTGTCCCAGTGACTGACCCAGATTGAATCCTGCAACATTATCCTGGGACATGTATATTTGCTTTCATTCGTTGTAGCCAACTTTCCAGGTCTCTATCCTGTGTACAAGTTCATTATCCTCATTCATACATCATAATTTTTTTTATTTTGGCCAGTTTAGCATTAACAGCATTAATAAGATAGAGGACAGACTTATAGAGAAATGTGGATTCTGATCACTGAGTCAATTTTTGACTTTTGAAAGCCCCTTTCTTGTGGCAGTCCACTTCACTGCCATGTTTTCATGAGAAAGTTTCTTTTAAATTTAAAACTTATTGTAATAGTTTTTTTGCCACTTCCCCCCCCCCCCAACCAATATATATTCATCTACTCATCCCCTACAAATATTGTGGCCATCCAATAGAAACACTGAAATTTGTGAGGCAGCAAGGGTCAGAGATTTGAACAGTATCTACCCAATTAGTAGGCTAATAGTTAGGGATTCAAAAAGCTATAATAACATAATTCTCTCTTTAGAATATGCTGTTTTACTGCAGATTAATAGATAAGAAAAAGTCTTCTGGCAAACTGATGGGCTGCTGCAGGTAATTGCCTCTGGCAGTATTTGTAAACAATGTAGCCTGAAGCTTAATCATCAATATGACTATCTCCTCCAGGTTGTAATGGGGGGAAATGAAACAATCATACAGTATAATCCTAAACATTTACCTTGGAGCAAATTCCATTGAACTTACATCACAGTAGATCTATATTAAGTAGATAGGTCAGCTACTTATAATACATGTTTTAAGCTGTTGTCCTTATAGTAATGCAGCAGATGACTGCCCCTTATTTCATTATCACTTCTATCATTGATGGGACAATAGTAGAGAACAAACTTTTTTTATTTTTAAAAAAAGTTGAATTAATTCATCTCATAATTAACCATGCTAAAAACTATTTAATGCAGCAATGCTTTATATAACAATACATATTGAGTTATGAGAAAGGAGTCAGACGTCCACACAATTTTGCATAATTTATCTGTAATTTAGAGTCACCAAATTATTTACATAGGTCTGGTGTTTTGTTTAAGAAAATCTTTTTGAATTTTGAATTATCATAAAAAAATGTTACCCTGCATGTAAAACATTCATAAAATCTTGAAAAACTATGGGATTATTTAAAATAATAAATCTCCGAGTTTATAACTAGAAGTATAGTATATGTTAACATTATAAAGTTTTATTGTTTTTATAAATGTATGTGTTTCTTTGCCCTGATGTCTTAGACAAAAAGAACTTAAAATTTATGCAACAGGTTTCAAATACATAAACTTAGAGCGGGAATCATTTTATAAACATACTGCTTTTCAGAACTGATGGGGATTTATCCATCACACATTAATATAATCCTCCAAATTTAATCCTCCAAATCAGCCTTTCTCAACCTTTTCACCCTAGAAGAACACTTGAAATAATTTTGAAGTCTCAGGGAGCCCCTACATAAAAATAGAAAACATTCAAAAACTCATTATATACTGTATAATCCACATTTAACAATGTTTACAACAACACCAAAGTGGAAGGCCAGCAACTGAGTGCATAAAAATTGCCAGCACTGCAACTACTAGCTGTGTGCAATGTGCTAGAAGCCAGAACAATGACAGTGCATTGCCTTTTGGGAGAAATAATTCAAAATATTACAGATTGAGCTGTATGATCTGATAGACTCTATGATCATAAAATATGCAACCTAAGTTCAGGTAGTCCTTCTTTAGTGACCACAATTGAGACCAGCAGTTCTGTTGTTAAGTGAAGCAGTCGCTAAGTGGAAAATCCAAAATATGTGTTTTCCTTTTCACCATTTCCCTGTCCTTTGGAATGGTCACCATGTGCTGGGATAGCCAGATTACAGCGGCTGCCTGTTTTTGCACCTTTGGCTTTTATTTGTTTCCCAATCATTCCCCCCACTTTTTGGAATGTTCACCCTAGTATTGGGATAATTTTCCAGAAGGGAATTATGTTTATATTTACATTCATTGGAGGGATTACAAGACAGTAAGGAGGCACATAAATGCACATACATATTAAAAGGAATACAATGGCACTAGCAACATAAAGTCCTTTATGCATACAGACACTGAATTCCCCATTGTGTATCTGCTTACTGTCTTGTAATCCCTCTCTCTCCAAACTCTCTGCTCTGTGAGGAGAGGGTAGATGGAGGGGGGGGGGGGAAATAAATCAGGCACAGGAGAAATTGTGACAGAGATGGTTTGATTTTTTTCCTTTACTCCCATGTTTGTTTATTTAAGCAATCTCTTGGCTCTGTGAGAAAGGGAAAAAGGAAAAACAAGTGACTTCGATAGGCAATCTCATGATCTATTTTTTTCTCTCTCCCTCCCCCTCTCCTGTCAGTGGAGAAATTGGAGAGGAAGGAATTACAAGAGAGTGAGCAGGCATACAATGAAGAATAAATTAGTCTATTTGTGTCACATGCTCATGGCTCCTAGCCTTGAGAATGCTCGGAACTGCTGGCATTACTGAACTGCATTCCTTTCAATGTGAATTCACCATTGTGTACCTTCTTACTTTCTTGTAATCCCTTCCTCTCCAATCTTGTACATTCTAAAAAGAAAAAGAAAACAGGTCAAACATACGATATATACTGATTGCAATGATGATCATATGGCTATGTAATGCTGCAAAGCTGGTAAATGTGAGCATTGGTCATAAAATTATTTTTTCAGCATCATCATAATCTCAGCATAAGTACAGATTCTTTCTTTTCTAGTTCCATTGTGCTTTAATTTTTCTTTTTCCTTTAGCCAAATTGGCTGGAAATTATGAGATTTGATATCTAATATTTATGAAAACACTGAATTGGGAAAAGATATGCAAAACCAATGTCCTTTGCTTCTAGTTTGATAGAGGTTGAAAAATAAATAAATTTGAAAGGTTTCCTAGATTGTTAAAATGATAAATATTGCATACTTCATAACAATTTATCATGTAAAAGTTAGCATCTTTGTGACTATAAATTCTAATAACTTTGAATTAGAATTGAGACAAACAACTTAACATTCATGTTAAATTTTAGTTTCTGAACGTTTTTAAAACCCAGGATACAAAATTGGTGGTGTTGACTAATGGATTCCTGTTTCATTTCATATTAAAATACGAAAACAAATAGAAATAAATCTACACTAATTTTAACTAAAATATATTACTTTGTTGTTCATTTATTATAAATGTATTGCTTTCATAAAACATTTGATCAGTTTATTGGTCAATAATTCATTGATCAATAAAGTTCATACTTTCCTTCCTTAATTAGAGATCAACCTATTGTTCTGCTGCCTGAAATTTTATATTCCCTAATCTAAACTAATCAGCAGGCCCAAGAGCATTGAACAGCAGACAAAAATACCTGGCTTTAGAAACAGACTGGCAAAGATGTTTCCAAATACCTCTCCGTTATGTTGGAAATGTAAACACCAAAAAGAAATTTATTATCACATGTGGTAGTCTTGCCATAAGGCAAAACAATTTTGGCAAATAATTAAAACACAAATGGAAGAAATTATAAATCAACAAATAGAAATAAGGCCAGAAACTTTCCTACTGGGAATAATTACTGGGTCATATGAAAAAGAAATAAGATACTTAATCATTCACATAATTACAGCAGCACAAATAGTTTTCGCCCAAAATTGGAAAAACAATGACATGCCATCAGAAGACAATGTGATTAGAAATATTATGGAGTGTACGGAAATGGATATGCTCACAAAGGAGATACAAGAAAAAGATGAAATAGAATATTACTTAGTCTGGGAGAAATGGTATAAATGGTTGGAGGAAAGGGGAGAAAAAAGGGGAACAAAAGAAGACTAAATAATGGTAAATTAGGTGGAGAAATATAGAAATAAATGGGAAGATATAAAAAGTGTGGAGAGGAAATTAGGTACATGTTTATGTCAAATGTAAATAAAATAATTAGAATAATAGAATATATTATAACGGTATATATATGATATACTAGAAATATATATATATAAAAGATATATTAAGAGAAAAAAGAGAAAATGTATAAATATGGATCACTGATGCGAAGATGTTGAAAAGAAGAAGATGTAAATATCTGTTTTTGTTTGTTTTTTTTAAAAAACTGTTTAATAAAAATATTTAAAAAGAAAAAAGAAAAAAAACAGGGTTTGACAAAGCTAGAAGGACTTTGAAATGAGAGGGATAGAAATTAAACAAGAGAAGCAGGGTTTAGCGACAAGGTTTAGCATGGCAGAAAAAAAAAAGCAAAGTGAAATTTCCTTTATGTTGAGCTTGAGTACAAGTTGATAGTTTTCTTGACAACAACAACAAAAATTGCTAGTGCTCCAGGAATGAATGAATGAATGAATGTGTGGATAGATAGATAGAAGCAAGCAACCTAAAGACATACATGCATATGTACATAAATACCTACATATCAGCCAGGTTCTTTCCCCCCCCCCCCCCCCCGATGATCTGGAAGTAGTTTTCTGCATTTGATACAGAGCTCAGATGTTGTTCTTAGCCATGACAGCTATTTAGGTGTCTTTGAGCCAGTCACTCTCTCTCAGTCCGATGCACCTCATAAGGCTGCTGTTGTGGGAAAAATAGGAGGAGGAAGGTCTGTTGGATGAGTTCTCAGCCTTGAGTTATTTGTAAAAATAATACAGGTGGAATACAAATAAATAAATCAAAGATTGTTATTTGTAGTCTTCATTTATTTTATTTTTCATATTTCATCTTCAGGGAAGATACGTCTCCAAGATCTGAGACATTATAACAAGTTCATTATGCAGAATATTTGAAAGGATGTTTTTCTGAGAAATTTTCTGTAATGATCACATAAGAAATCCTATATATTAGGTCACAAAATTGTGTCTTCTAATTGATAAAGAAATAATAACTTCAAATTAATCTTGGTAGTGAATATGAATGTTGAAAATGTAGATTTGTTGGAAATTTCAGCAAGCTTTACTGGCTGAAGCTTAATATATTCCTTGTAGATAAAACAGACAAAGACACACACACACACACACACACACACACACACACCACTGCAGCAAGTAAATGTCATGCATTCTCTTAGCAGCTTGTCTCTACTTCTATTGTGTTTTAATTTTCACACTGCAAATTTTTTAGAAAAAAATCTGAAATCCCCATGGCTCATGCCATTAAGACAGCATCCAAGTATTCAAGGTTGAAGGGAGTTTGCCCATAATAACTTCACTGTGCTGTAATAACATCCTCATCTGAAAAATATGAGGTGTGTCTTGATTATTCATAAAATACCATTAGATCATAATAGTTATACTCCTCCTCAAAAGTATTTAGTATTAGAAGTTGTACACATCCAAGAGAAAAGTCAAATCTGAAATTACATGAAGTGGAAGACACGCAGAACAAAGATGAAATAAATTTATACAGCTAAAGAAGAACTTGCAGAAAAATATAACAGAAATTTTTATCCAATTTTTTAATTGGCTAAAAATACTTGGCAAAAAATTTCAGAAATCATTTGACTTCAAGAGAAAATGTGTCATCTAGAGCAGGCCTGTTAGGAACTAGGCTGCACAGCTGAAGGTGAGCCGCAGGTGAGCAAGTGAAACCAAAATCTCCCTCCCCCCCTGGTCCATGGAAAAATCGTCTTCCACAAAACTGGTCCCTGGTGCCAAAAAGTTGGGGGCTGCTGATCTAGATCTCCTGTAGAAGGCTGTTCCAAATGCTTGGTAATGCAACAAAAAACACAAGTTTCCTACTGTCCTTCAAATCTTCCTTTGAAGAAACTTTCAACAATCTCGCTAAGACAAGATTATTGAATGATATAGCCATCTTGAAGTAGTCAAAACCTACACTTTGAATTCAGTGGTGGGATTCAAATTTTTTTACTACCGGTTCTGTGGGCATGGCTTGGTGGGTGTGGTGTGGTGTGGGCATGGCAGGGGAAGGGTACTGTTATATATCTAATATTGGAGGGAAATTAGACGGGAAAACTCTCAATGTCATTGGTTAAGAGACTTGGAAAGTAGCTATATAAGGAGAGCTGTCGAACTGCAAAGTTGCTGGATTCTCACTGTATATTAAAGAGTTGTTCACTTCGACCTGGCTCCTGGCTCCTCACTCGCCTGATCTAACACTGGCGACAAGGATGGGATCAAGGTAGACAGGTTGTGCAAAAAGAGCTGACAACTGAATCCAGTCAAGTGGGTAAATCTGCACGAGCCGAGCACAGCAGAGAAATATCCACTTTCATACCATCAACGCCATTCGATTCCGCAAAAGAGAAATGGGGATCATACATGACGTGGTTTGAATGCTTCCTCGAAGCAAATGACCTCCAAGGGTTGTCCAACAATTGGAAGCAAGCCCTCTTTTTGAGCCACTGGGGCCCCAAAGTATTTGACACAGCCGAATCGCTGTCAGAGCCAACACCGGTGCAGTCTGTACCATGGCAGGTGCTGCAGACCACGTTGAGGACCCACTATGCCCCTGTGCCATCCAAATTTGTTCAGCACTATGAGTTGCGGCAAAGATTCCAGAGGGACGGCGAGTTGATAAATACATACATGGCAGCGCTACGCAAGGCTGCCACAAATTGCGAGTACTGTGATCTAGATGATGTTCTCCTAGAGCAACTAATCTGCGGAGTCCGGGACATTTGCCTCCAGAGGTGACTGCTGGCCAAGACAAACCTCACCCTTCACATTGCCCTAGACAAAGCCAGAGTGCATGAATCATCTAATAAGGCAGCAGAATCCCTGCAGCGACCAGCGCCACCCCAGGTGGCAAAGTCTACCCCCATCCACAGGGAATCAGCAATGACCGATAGTGATGAAGAAGGTGATGAGGACATCTTCAAAACTGACAGCAAGAAGAGGGATGATGATGGCCAGAAAGAGAGTTGTGCTAGTTGTGGGGGATTCCATCAGAGACAGACTTGCCATTTCAAATATGCCATTTGTAGGCGTTGTGACAAAAAGGGACATTTGGCACGGGTGTGCAGGGAGAGTCAACCATCCAGTCACTAACAGAGAGCATTCGCCAATCAGGCTGGTCAGCCATGACCTCATAAGGACGGAAACATCCAACAAAAATGAGGCACCTATTCCAAAACCCTTGAGACATTCCAGACCCACATCGGCCAAGCTACAATGTGACCAGAGAAAAAGCTGCATGTAATAGTCGAAATTGAGGGATCACCGTGCCAAATGGAAATAGACACTGGCTAGTCTATTACCATCATGTCCTGGGCCGAGCTAAAAGCGGCAATTCCAGACATCAAGAAACATCAGCTGAAACACCAGCGTCTAAGGCTGAATGACTACCAGGAAAATTGCATTCCTGTTGAAGGCTGTGGAAAGTTCCAGGTGAAATTTGGCCATATGAACGAGTGGCTGCCAATCACCGTGGTCAGTGGACATCTACCGAGCCTCCTAGGACTCAACTGGTTCAAAGTCTTGGGCATGTGGGTAACCGGGATCCACTCCACCAATGGTGGCCTGACGGATGACCTGCTCCATGAATTCCAGGACGTTTTTGACGACCGCATTGGCAAGTATGTGGGGACTCCTATTTCTTTTAACCTGGATCCTAATATAGCCCCCCATTAGAATGAAGGTGAGGAGAGTGCCATTCGCGCTCATGCCTAAGATAGACCAGGAGCTGGATAAGCTCATACGTCAGGGCATACTAGTACTGGTCGACCATGCAAAATGGGAGACCCCGATAGTCACCCCTCTCAAATCTGATGGGTCAGTGCGCATCTGTGCCGACTATAAGTATACCCTAAAGAAAGCCCTCCAGCAAAGCACCTACCGTATCTGCATCGTGCAGCACTTGCTCCATTCTTTGGCCCTGGCAAGGTTTTTGCTAAACTCAGCCTTGCGCAGGCGTACCAGCAACTGCCAGTAAATGACGCTACCGCGGAAGCACAGACTATAGTAACACATAGAGGTACCTTCAAGTGCAGACTACAATTTGGGGTTAGCATTGCCCCTGGGCTGTTTCAAAGTGTCATGGAACGCCTGCTGCAAGGACTGCTGGGGGTTGTACCCTATTTCCATGTGTCTTAGTTACCGCAGCAGATGAACAACAGCTGTGGGATCGCTTGAGGGGAATGCTAACTATATTCAGGAATGCGGGGCTACAAGTTAAAAGGGACAAATGCCAGATTGCTGTACCCACAGTTGAGTTTCTAGAGTACAAGATCGATTGGGCTGGTATCCATCCCACAGAGAGCGAAGTCCGGGCTATTCGCAACGCACCTACCCCAATGACCTGGATGGAACTGCAGGTGTTACTGGGACTTTTGAACTTTTATTCTATGTTTTTAAAGGACAAAACCATAGTGGCCGAACCACTCCACAAACTATTGGCAAAAAAATCTCTGTGGGCTTGGGGTAGGGCGGAAGCTGTGGCATTTGCAGCTGTCAAAAGACTTATTTCAGCCAACAGCCTCCTAATCCAACACAATGAACTGCTTCCCCTTGTCCTTGTCTGCAATGCCTCCCCATTTGGCATTGGGGCTGTCTCCTCACTCGCCTGATCTAACAGATACTGTAACATCTCCATTCTCATCCCAGTCCAGGGGAAGGATACTGTAAAATCTTTATTCCCTCCCCACTCCAGGGGAAGGATACTGCAAAATCCTCATTTCCTCTCGATCAGCTGGGACTCGGAAGGCAGAGAATAGATGGGGGCAGGGCTAGTCAGAGGTGGTATTTATTACCGGTTCTCCAAACTATTCAAAATTTCCGCTACCAGTTCTCCAGACTTGGTCAGAACCTGCTGAATACCACCTCTATTTGAATTGTATCTGGAGGCCTATTGGCAAGTAATACAGTCTGTAGCAACGGAGTTATGTGTATGTAGCACAGTGATGACTAACCTTTTTGCCGTCGCATGTCTAAAGTGGAGGGAGTGGGGGGATCGTGCGTGCACATGCCACACCCATAATTCAGTGTGTCCCGCCTCCCGCATATGTGCACACGACCCCCCTGCACTCCTCCCACTTTTGGCACGCGATGGCACGGTGAGCCAGGTAGGCCCTTTTTTCACCCTCTCCAGGCTCCAGAGGCTTTCTTGGAGCCTGGGGAGGGCAAAAATGGCCTTCCCCATCCCCCTAGAGGCCCTCTGGAGGCCAGAAATGGCCTGTTTCCCAACTTCTGGTGGGACCAGAGGGTCCAAAAATTAGCTGGCCGGTGTGCACATGTGCACTGGAGCTGAGATAGGGCAACACTCGCGTGCCCACAGATATGGCTCCGCATGCCACCTTTGGCACGCATGCCATAGGTTCACCATCATGGATGTAGCAGCTTTCAGTCACCAGCAGACTACTACATTTTCTACTAAGTATTTCAAAGTCAATAACATGCAGAACGCATTACAGCAATCTATATGAAAAGTAATTCCTTGAATAAAATTCAGTCCATACCTTTCATAACTTTAAACAAAAGGGGCAGCTTTCAAATTATCAAAAGATTTACCTGCATCTAAGAAGATTAACTTGGCTTGTTTTTCATTATGTTGTTTTAAATATTCTATTATATCTGTTTTTTATTATTCCTTTAGATAAAAATCCACACTGATCTTCATGAATAAACTCTAAAATATTTTTAATCTACCAGCCAAAATTAACATGAATGCTTCATAATCATTATTCAATTAAAATATTGTTTATAGCATGGTTAACTATGAGAGAATTAATTCAAAACTTCATTTTTATGTATGATAACGATGTTTGAATAAAAGTAGATGGACTTACAAATGCCAATAATGGAAGAATGGATTGTGAAGCTGGTGAAACTGGCAGAGATGGCAAAATTGACAGCTTTGATTAAAGACTTTGACATGGACACCAGTTTTGGAGTTTTTGAAACTGAAAGAATGAAAATTTGATTTGGGGATTTGATTATATCCCAATTTATATGGGATTATGGAATTAAGATAGAGTATTGTGAACTTTGGAGTAAGAGTTTGATGTATTTTTAACTACATGTCTACCAATGAAATTATTATTTTTCTATTCTGTTTATTTTTTTTCTTTTTGTACTTTTATCTTGATTTTTCCTGACTTTTCCTTTTTCCTTTTTCTTTTTGCTCATTTATATTTTTTTTAAAAAAAATCAGTAAAGAATTTAAAAAGAAAGAAAATTGGACTTTGAAGAAGCAGGATAGAAACAGTACTAATGCTTTTGAACTTTCATGTTGGAGAACACTTCTGAGAATACCATGAATAGCCAAAGAAACAAATCAAAACAAACAAAAGATCCAGCAAGCAACTCCTCCAGGTGCTTTCATTTGAGGCACAACACCAGATTCAAATTACCATACTTTGAACATATTGTGCAAAGACCTTTCAGGAGAAGTTTATAATTATTGCAAAGGTGAAAGAAAAGAGAAAAAATGATGACCAGTAAGGCTGACCACTATAAATGTTCTATTATAGCTATAGTGGTAATGGGTGCAGCAGTAGAGAAAACCTGAAGGATCAGGTTAGAGACAGATCATCCTGGAGCACATGTATCTGTGTGGTCCCTAAGTCAAGAAAAAATTGATGGCACCTAATCACTAAATCAATCATGAAAAATTTGCTCTTCCAGATTGAACTCATGCAGTTGTGTAATTTATTCTTTATGTCTGGATATAAAAAACTAAAAAAAATGTTTTTATAGCTAAAGAAAGGAAAATTTTACAGGATATTAGTTATTAGATCCAGTGTTCATAAATCATTTTTAAAAATAATATAGATATTTCTGTTATTACAGTATTGAAAACAATTGCTTCAGTAATAATTTGAAAATTGTACTAATTATCAAATGTAATTATAACTTATAGCTACCTGCATATTGCCTTACATATAACTTAAAATCTTCTATTTCCTTCATTTGCACTACACATATCTTCTAGAATATCTGATAAAATACTTGATAAAAGAAATGATTTAAATGTGTAATTTAAGTAAAAAATATCATAAAGTGTAAGATTCTCCTGGTTCTGTCCGGTTCTTTAGAACCGATAGTAAAAGCGGCTGGAGGTTCTGCCCACCCGCCCATCATAATTGACGATCTGCACATGCACAGAAGCTTATGCGCAGAAGCGCGCATGCGCTCCCGTTGCGAACATCCCCTGATAATAAGCCCAATCAGGCTTTTGAGCGCATGACAATAAGGCCAAGTGCTTATTTCAGGTTCAGAAAAATATAAGACAGTATCTTATTTTCGGGGAAACATGGTACTACTGTGTATGTACTCACATTCTAATGAAGTTAATATATAATATGTGGTTTCTGGAAAACTGACAAATCTTATATATTGAAATACATTAGTGAACATTAATGTTAGTTATGAAAAATAGTAAAATAACAAATATAATACGTCTCTCCTCAAATTGTGCTTTTGCTTCAATCTACTTAATGTTATGATCAATCTTGTTAGTCAAAGTTATATATGTGTGCATTTTCTTTTCAGCTATCTCTATGGGAATCTTTCTCCAGTCTTTCAGAAATGGTGCTGCTAATTGAATAAAGAAAATCCGCTGCTCTTACAGAGATTATGGATAGGCTTCTTTTCAGAGTGTCACAGAAGGACATGGAAGTAGGCAAGATACACTGTAATCCTGCTCATTTCTTCCATGTGGCTGTTAGAATGTCTGAAAGGGAAGGATTAGATTTGGAGTCCTCTAGCTTCTGGGTTAAATCAAATGTCATAACAGATAGTATATAATGTTAGTCAAAATAGCAAAGCCTGTACCATTGATAATTTAACCCATATATAAGACTATATTTGGTTATGCATTTTAGTTGCATAGGAGGGTAGGTATTTCTAGCACTTATTGGTTGTTAGAGGAGACAGCCAAACAAGACGGCAAATGAAGCACCTATGATTAGATCCCTGGTAATTCCTTTAAAATATAACCATAAGAGTTGTCTGTGAGGCCTCTGGCCTGTTGAGAAAGAAAGATAGTCTGTTCTTTCCGACACTGTTTCTCTAGTCTTAAAATATTCCTCTATTTCCCTGTTTCTTTGTAAAATGAAATGTGCTAGTTTTAGCATTAGGAACTATTCTTAAAAAGTTTTCGTGCTTGAGTCACTACAGCTGTTTATCTTTTATAAACTGCTACAGCAGAAATAAATATACATGAGTGGCATTTAAGATGCAAAAGATCATTCTTCCATTTGCATTTCAAAGCAATTGCAGCAAGAAGTACTTCAAGCATTGAGTAAAATACCTCCTTTTTCTATTGCTTCTTCTAATCTAGATAGAATACAAAAAAGCAGATAGAACTGAAGCTGGGGCTTTGACTCTGATCACTTAATAAAACTACACATAACATGCAATCAAGTCTGTGTTACATTCAACCAAAAGAACGGTGATGGTTCTGAGTAAAAGTATAATTGGAGTCAGGGAGAAATTATAGTTAGTTTATTCTTCAAAGTGATATGTGGGGAAGTAGGTTTTACCAAAAAAATGGTGGTTTGTCTAATGTCACCCTCTTTGGTAGCTGCTACTTTAAAAGTACTTTTTTTTGCAAGCGTAATTTTCACAAAATTCTTTTTTATTTATTTATTTATTTATTTATTGAGATGGACTAAAGTATTTTTAATTTAGAAGCAATATTCCATGTATAACAGGTTGAGACTTCAAATGAAACAATAAAGAATTTGCAACTAGCTATTTACACAATGACCTCTTGAATTTATCAATATGGTAACCAACTTTTACATCTAAGATACCTACTGAGCTGATTGTTTTTCACCTAAACCTCTCTCATCCTATATACTTTACTTCTCCAATCACTACACTTCATTGTTGCATTGAAATCTGCATTGAAATTATACAATGTATCAAGATTTATAAAATTACAAAAGGGGAAAAACAATTGCTATGAAGTAAGAATTTATTCATCCTCTCCCTTATATGGAATGCACTATTTGATCAAATCTCATGAAATCTCATGATTCATGTTGGTTGAACTTTAGCTCATTTCAGTGGCAGCATCTAGATAACCTTGGCTGACCTAGAAAATCTGTATAGATCAGAAGGATAGGAGTTTACCTGAAAATATTAGTATAGAGGATAAAGTTCCTGGAAGAATGGAATGGGAATTTGCTGTCCAGCTGTTGTCGAAATTCCCTACATATTGTTCATACAATCAACAGGAACTAAGTTTGATTCAAAAAAGACTTCTACTTTAATTTACCTGAACTGTTTTTGGTTGCCAAAATATACATTAGCTTAGGTTTGTATATCTTGAGCACATTCTTGTTCATAGTTGTTTTTCCACTGGTTGCCAGTATAAGTCCTCCAGGATAGGATTGCTTAACCTTTCTTTCCCCTACTCTAATCTTTGACCCACTGAACATAGTGTGACTATTTGTATTGCCAAAAAGGAGCCAACTGAAATAGTTAAATCCTTTTCTATCAATAGAGTATGAGACTAAAATTCAAGTTATATTGAAAAGGCTAAAACAATCTTTTAACCCATGCTGTGCACCAGTATGAATCACACCCTGATCTGGTAATCTCTGTGTGTTGAGCAGAGAAACTCATTCATGGTCAGAAGTAATTTAGTTATCAATATACCCTCTTACATAATTAAAGGCATATGAAACTCTTGTTAGATCAGAAAAATATGTACAGTATGTTTTAACCATAATATACAGGTAATCACTGAATTATGATCATAATGAAACCTAACCATTAGGATTGGAAATTAGGACAAACATTAATTGAACTGCCTCAAGTAACAACCTGCCCCCCAATCCCTGTTCTTCCCAATGCAAACATGTGGGTTGTTAAGTGGAGCATGGGATGCCTCAGGTGTGGAGGAGAGCCTGAGAGGCTTAGTGTAGGTACAGGCCCACCTACTTTGGGCCTTCCAAGGTCTCCACCTTCTGAAATACGTCATGTTTTTCTCCCTCTCCTTGGGGTCCCCACAGGCCTATGGGCCTACTTCCTACTGTTGTAGACAAAATAACGGACTGGGCAAGCTCTTCAATGCAGGAAAGAGTTTATTGCGCAAGGTTCAAACAGTCCGAGGACAAGAAAAGGGTCTGAACACCGATGGCTTCTTCTGGCCATGTATTTATACAGTTTAAAGGCAAAATTATTACAGAGAATGATGCATTTCACACGTAGAAGCTACCCTTTAATCTATCTCTAGGAAAGACATAACAGCCCTGTTCCCACAGGCTCAGGTTTCCAGCTCCGGAGCTCAAGACATAATAAAAGGAGATAAGGAGCTCAAAGGCACCTCACAAACAGTAAAGAGGACAGTAAGGAAAGCAGTATTTCTTCTCTAGAATCTACATGACATTTGGGGTGCAATAAACATTAAACAACAGGATGTATCTGTTTAGGGTCAGTTTGCCCTTTTACAATTCTGTACCTACGTCAAATACTGTTTGTCATCTCAGCACCTTGGCATGGAAGAGGCACTTCTGTCTTGACCAAAGATTTGGATTTCTAATATTTGAGTTTTATCCCAATATCGAATCTTAGCCTGGCTCACTACCCCACCCCATCACAATTAAACACTTACCTTTTAAAGATCCTCAGAGCTCAGGAGGTCCTGATAGGGAAGGAGGTCAGGCCACTCTGTTGCTGGGCCATGTGGCACCATTGAAGAGAAGAACTTTGCTGGTTTTCTTTCATTGCTAGTCTTAACTCCGCTACGCTAGTGCTGCTAATGCTTGGGGAACTAAGGCTAGTGCTCAGCAGGAAAGGACCTCCCAGTTTTTCAATGCTAGTCTTAGCTCCCCCTAGTGTTAGCTATGATAGCCCTACTAATGCCCTACTAGTACAAGCTAAAGCTAGTACTAGCAAGGAAAATGGTTTTCTTTTCAATGCTAGTCTTAGTCCCCCAGCATTAGCAACTAACGTTGGGAGAGCTGAAACTAGCGATGAAAGGAAAAACAGCAGGACTTCTCCTTGATTGTGTCATGTGATCCAGCAACAGACTATCCTATCCTCCTTTCCTACCACAAATTCCTGAGCTTTGGATATCTTCAAAAGATAAATGAGCAAATGGAGACTGGGATGGAAAGGAGTTTGTGGAACCCAGTGGAATGGCAAAGCAAGCCCAGTGCCTGTGGAAACCCTGCGGGGCAGGATGGTGGGGGGGAATAGGTAAAGTGTGTGTGTTCTGCAGTGTCTCTCCCATCGATCATAAGGGCAAACTGCAGAGATTTAACTTCAGGACTAGATCTTAAGTAACTGTTGGGGTGTCTGTTGTAACTTTGAATGGTTGCTAAGTGACCTCTCATAAGTCGAGGACAACCTGTGATATTAGATATTCTTCAAAATGTGTTGCACTTATAAGTTCACATTATATGTTTAGTTTAACAAAAATAATCATGTAGCTTCATGAACTGAGTTACAATATGCTGGAAAAGAGAAATAGGAAAGAAATAATAATATTGAGTCATTAGAGCTCACAGAATTCTTACTTTATGCAGGGTATGATATCTATTTTAGACCCTTGATAAAAAGCTCTGAAACAGTTAAATTGATTGACAGAGTACAGAGAACTATAAAAAAACTCAGAATGGTGCCAGAAAAAAATAGCATATATAATTTACATCAAATCTAATTCACAGGCTTAGTGCTTAAATAAAATATTTATGTACCATATGATAGATGGATGGATGGATGGATGGATGGATGTATTTGTTTATTTCTTTATTTTATTGGCTACCCATCTTAGCACCATTATTTGTTTTCTTTGATAAAATTAAAGATCTATTTATTTTAGTTTACATTGTCAGTTTAATATAGAATTTTGTACTATTAAAAATATTCAAGCTAACCACTTTCCCTTTTTAAAAATGACAGCTATTGAACGTTTTAGCTCACTTTAAACTAGTACTTGCATCTGAGAAAAAAAAATACTGTGAAATTGTAGCATTTTGTCATATATTAAGACTACAATTTCAAATCCAAGATTTTTGTATTGTTTTTTCTTTTCAGTTAGTCCTCCTGAGATGTGACTCCTTCTCCTCTTCCCCACTATTGCACCTATTCTATTTCCAGGAATGTCTCATTAGGGACTACAGGACAAACATGTTTTACATTTCTAGAAGAGATGGAAGTCTGCACTTTTATTTGAATTCATATTTTTTATATAGAAACCCCTTTTAAGTTTCATTGGTAGAAGATTGAAACTATTTCTGGCTCATTTGTGCTATGAGATTTGGACAAATATTAATATAGCCAAACAAGGTAATGCAAATAGAGTTGCAATATTCTTCTTGTTGTAGGAAGTACTGTACCTGGATAGATGAATAAAAGTAGATTATAAAGATTATCTGAGACATGTCCTCTGCAAAGAGGATTATAATGGTTTATTCCGCCTCTCAGAATTTCTAATATTACATAGCAAGAAGCAGTTATGTCAGTCTGGAAAAACTGAACTATTGCCTATAGATAGCAATAGCACTTAGATCTAAAACTTTAATTCATAGGTTTACACTGAAAATAGATACTTTGAAAATGAATTAGATTGTTTTTTATGTTTTCATTTTTATTTTAGAACTCTGTCTTTTCTGTTTTTATGATACATTATTTTGCATTAACAATATATTGTTTTGTCTTAATGTGCCAGCACAGTTAGAAGTGTTTGGTTTCTTTGAATAAAAGAAACCAAGTATATACTATTTTATGACTAAATGTAATCAAAGTTACAGTCTATAATGTTAAAATAAACAAAGCTTCTGAATAAACAATTGCTTAACACATTGTAAGCCACCCTGAGTCTCCGGAGAAGGGCAGCATATAAATCGAACCAATAAATAAATAAATAAATAAACACATATGCATTCAGTCAGCAATTTGCTTCTTTAAGTGTTATTAGAGAAGAATGGCAAATTGGTGTCCAAATAATGTTTGAAGGTAAAGAATATATATACCATGCTCAGATCTCTGTTCAGCTGTGAAACTCATTGGCTGACTTTGTACAAAGTTGTGAAGGCAAAAAATGTTATTTTATTGAAAGAATTTTAACAATTTTAAATAATTGTGCCTAAATTTTTCTGAATACCATGACTGAACTCTTTAATTATAGTTATTGAGAAAATCAATATAAAATATGTATAAATTAGTTGACCAGAACAATTAACAATGCTAGTAAATATTATCAAAATTTATAAAATTGTTAATCAAGAATAATTATAAAATACTGAATATATATTAAGGGCTACTCAAATTAATAAGCTAGATCATCATTCTATATGCTGAAATAATTTCTTAAAAAACTAAACTCTTATAGTCTTCCTTACTCCCAACTCTCATTGATGTTAGTGGGATTTTGGATCTCCCCTGCCAAATTGTGTAAGATGCTTCTGTTAATAATATTTGTAATATCACTAGTGCTGACTTCCTTGATACAAGCCAATTTATTCTTAGGTAAATATTTTATTAAATGTTGTTGTAACTGTTTCCAGTTTTGTATTTGGTACAATCTGTTTTATATGTAAGCATGGTGGATCTGGATTTCAGCCTGCTTTTCTTATTTCACTGCAATGAATTGTCAGTAGGCAGTTGAGTCTTTTTTTAAAGGGTATTAAGGGTCAATTGAAGGTCATGGGCTCATATGATTGTCTTTAATGAAATTGTAGCTCTGCTTTGGGAAATATCAAAGGAGTAGATCAAGGAAGTTAACTTGATAGTACAGCTACACCAAATTTTGGAACCAGACAATTCTTTGAAAGCTAATTAATGATCCACAATAGTCTGTGGATTTGTTATTTTCCTTTGATATATGAAATTAAAGCAAAGGCGTAAAATAAGAATGCCTAAAAAGTTGGAATTGAAAAAAAAGATCCTGTATAGAGGAGTCATTTGTTAATAAGTGCTTCATCTGACAAGGGAGCATTACTCAGTATGACACATTTCCTATCTATATCAATATTGAGACACAGTTTTGTCCTATGGCTGTAGCTCTTTTTCTTGTGCTTATTTAAATGATTCAACAGTTGCTTATATAGATAATTAAAAGAATAAAATTTATAGACTAGTAATGCAGACATTGAGCCAACATGGCATGGTTATTAAGGTGATTAAAGATGACAAACGGATATCTAAGTTCTAGTTCTCTCTTAGACAAAGAAGTTGAATGTTCCTTTTTCAAATTTTATAGGTATGTCGACTTCCATAAGCATTTCATTTTTTACAAAAATAAAGAAGTTGAATCTTATGTATGTAAGCCCACATAATTACCTCTGGGTATGGCTGCTAAGAACTGCTGGCATAAGTGCTTTCATATGGGAAACAGTGTAAAATTGTTAAAACTGCAGTAGAAACTCTGAAATAAGCTTAATACAGTTTTAGAAAACAATCTCCAAACTCTCAAAAGAAATCTTCCTAATAAATATAAAGGGCCCACTCAAAACAAACTGTTTCCCAGGAGGGAAACAAAGTAGGTGTGTCCCCTTGACCACAATTATTTTTCCACCCTAGTTGATTGTGAGAATAAAATAAAGATTTGATAAATCTTGATAATTAGATATTAGGTCTTTGATCTTATCTAGTCCCATGACCGCATTGCTTAGCAATGGCAATCCCTACAGTCCCCATTGCATCATTAAATGAGGATTGTGGGTCATTAAGCAAACATGTCCTCTCACAACTTCCTGCTGCTTTCTGACAGTCAAACTCAGTAAGGAAGCCAGCAGGAAGATGAAAGTTCTAGGTGGGTCACCAGCAGGCAGGTAAGTGAAGTACAGTGGTGTTCAGGGAGGGTGTATGGTTGGGGAAGATTGGCTTCCTCATTGACTTTGCTGCTTACCTGCTGGCTTCCCCATTGACTTTGCTTGTGGGAAGTCAGTGGGGAAGGTTGGGAATTGTGATCACATGACCATAGGATGCTACAATCATTGTTAAGAGCTGATTGCTGAGCATCACAATTATGTGATGGTAAGTTTTTGAACAGTTGGAACTTCAAGAACACTCAACAACCCTAACTTCAAACATTAACTGAATGAATGGCTGTTAACCAAGGAGTAACTGTATAAGCAGTTACAAATCACAATGAGCAGATTTCATTTGGAATTTGAAGAAATAAATCATATAATAATTCAAGCTTATGTTACACTACATATGTGTAACCAGTAAAAAGCTGATTAGAGCTGTTAAAAGCAGATAAATTACAATCTTCAGCATTCTGAGTAATTGAAATGATAATTTAATTAAATAGGAAGTAACAAAATTTTAGTTGATTGTGTTGAATTTCCAAACATACGAAATATACTAATGAGCATAGTTTCCTCTAATCCAGTGATTCCAAAACTATTCAAGGATGAAGACCCCTTTTAATACCATTTTTCCCCCCACATGATGGGAATTTTATTGCTACGATATTGGAAGTGGTTGAAGCAATTAAAGTATCAATGTAGTTTCCAGTCAGCTTTGTTTTGATATTTATGTTTCAATGCAAAAAAATGCATCAGGTATTTCATAGCCTTATCAGACAGAATGGAGCCAGGCAGCCCTGGAGCCTGTCAGACTGGGGAATAAGCAAATGGCAGCTAGATTGAATCCATTAAGTAAAATGATGAAGGAAGAGGGGGGGAAAGTAAGATCAGCCCATCTGCTGTTCCTAGTGGGTGCAGCCTTCTCTTCAGTGGCAGAAAACTTACAATTTTTTTAAAAAATTAAAGTTTACTCCTGCATAGTATTTTTAAAAATGCTGTTGATTCCTAGGCATGTAGAATTTAGTTTCATCAACACTCCTGAATCCTTCAGAAGACTTACATCATATGCTTCTTTCCTTCATTTCTCTTTAAAAACAAAAAAACAATACTTATAAATTCATAAATTATGAATTATAAAAGTTGGATACTAGTGCATTCAAATTTGCTTCATTTTCTTTGTAAGATCTCTAGAAATACATGTTTTTTCCAGCTACATTGGGATAAAGATTATATCTGTTTTTGTTATTATGACCTAATGCAGGGGTGTCAAACTCACGTCGTCGGTGTCGTGTGAGCAGTGATGGGCTGCAAATTTTTTAACAATTGGTTCTCTGCCCTATTGACTGGCTGGGTGGGCGTGGCTGGGTGGTCATGTGACTGGGTGGGCGTGGCCAGGGTGGGCGTGACACAGGACTCATGTGGTGCTAAGGCAGGATTTCCCTGAGACCCTCACTCACTCTCATTATACAGGTAATCCTCCAGTTACAGATGTAATGAAGCCTGCCAATTACATTTGTAACCTGGGCATTTGTTTGATTGAATCACATGATTCAATGAACGTGATCACTCCCTGCTTTCCCCAATGCATTTGTTAATTGAATGTGCAGGTTTTTAAATGCACATGAGGTATCTCAGGCTGAGGAACAACATGTGGGGCCTAGTGCTGGAGCAGACCATCCAAGGCCTCCCCCAATCCACTGAGATACCTCATGCTCTCCTGGGGTCCCCACAATTGTTTCCCCCTTCCCATCCGCTGGGTCTCCAAAGAGTGGGCCTGCTTTCTTAGCAACTCAGATTCCACTTACTCCTCCCCACCCCATTTCCCATGGATTTACTTTTTTTTTTTGCTATAAAATTATAATTTTTACTGATATCTATTCTGTTAATATAATTAAATAAGCCATTATACACTTGAAGCCTTATGAAATGCAATCTGATCAGAAACAAGAAATTTGACAAGCCTAATGTATAATACTTAATAGTAGCATTATAAAAAGACTTTTCCATGAAATGTTTAAACAAAATTTTTAAATCTGGCAGTCTTATGTCAAAAATGGCTAAAATGATATGAATACTTTTGAAACATTGAATTCTGTGACATGGATTTCAAGAACTACAAGAAGACAAAACTAAATTAGTTGTTCAGTGAAGTCTCATTCTAACATTACCAAAAGGTTTCTCACAAACTCTCAAGCAAATATAAAAACTTGCTGGATTTGTGATTATTCCCCCCTATATTGGAAAGTGTTCTTCTGCTAATGGAAGCAGCTATCTGTTAACCTTCTAAACTTTTAGCAAGTGCCAGTATATACTTTTTGGAAACAGTAATAGCTGTATTTTAAAGTCATTGTACTAGCTTTATACTGTGGTAATAAGACCACTTTAGAGACCACTGTAGGGTCTCTATATACTGTAACTGTAGGGATTTTGCTCCCTTAAGAATTCTGTTGCCTTTTTTTCCCCTTCCTTTATGTTGTTCTAAATAGACAAATTATTAAGAAAAATCAGTAAGGAGTAGAGCTTTAGAGGATGGTGAGAAAGGAACTACTTTGAAGAAACAGATTGATTCTCAATGAATATTCATTTTGCTTTTATAAAAACAAAAATGTACAATTTGCTACAAAAATCAAAGTATGGACATAAATGATTTAGTTGCAAACCAGGGACATTTTTAACATATAGTTCTTTTATATTTTTAAACATAATCTTAATAGGTTACATTCATGTTAACTTAATTACCTTTACTTCCCATTGAAAATAATGGAAATGTTAATCATGCCATTTAGAGCCGAGGTGGCACAGTGGTTAGAGTGCAGTATTTCAGGCTACTTCAGCTGACCGCTAGCCGCAGTTCAGCAGTTCAAATCCCACCAGGCTCAAGGTTGACTCAGCCTTCCATCCTTCCAAAGGGTGTAAAATGAGGACCCAGATTGTTGGGGGCAATATGCTGACTCTGTAAACTTCTTAGAGAGGGCTGTAAAAGCACTATGAAGCGGTATATAAGTCTAAGTGTTATTGCTATTGCTATTTTATTACTTACTTTTTGAAGATCTTACTTTCTTGAAGATCTCCAGAGGTCCAGAAGAGGCTGACCCACTGGCAGAGAAGCCAAAGTGTTTTATTCAGATGATGGTGAAGCTGTAAGAACGTGAAATTTAAGGAAAACATTTTCATCAGTTTCTGAGTAAAAGGCTTAGGCTGGGGCCATGTGTCCATTAAGCCGAGGCCTGGACTGGGCCACAGCAGCTTCCTGCTTCAGGGATTGAGGCAGAAACAGCAGCAGCCAATAAAAGGGGAGGTTGCTTCCTTTGTCTCATTGGGCTCAATTGCAAGGCCCTTGTTGATTAGCTGCCATGCCCCAATCCCTGAAGCTGCTCATTTGAACTAGTCAATTAGCAGAATGCAGACTGGGCCCAAACTAAGCCTGACCAGACTGGGTAAAAATTAAGCCTGCGGGCCCTCATGGCAGAGAAGCTTTTATTCAGATGGGGAAAACTGTTTTCTTTACATCTCACATTCTTACAGTTTCGCCAGCTTCTGAATAAAAGACTTTGGCTTCCCTGCCTTGTGGCTCAGCCTCTTCTGCAGCTCTTCGAAAAGTAAGTACAGTAAAGCCATGGGAAATGCAGTGGGGAGGGTGGATCAGGGCCAGGGACCCTCCATTTCGGCCTGTAACAGGCTGGGGAGCCCTAGGAAGGCCCTGTAACAGGCTGTTTGTGCCAGCAAACAGGCAAAGGAAGGCTAACCAGACAGGCAGGTAGCTGGGCCACCTGGGAGGCAGTGGAGAATGGCAAAGGAAGCCTCAGCAGGTAGCTGGGCCGCATGGGAGGCCAGTGCAAAGGCAGGCAAGTGGGCTGGGCCGTGGGGGCTACATGGTCGAGGCAAGCGAGGGAGTGAGGGAGCCAGAGAACAGCAGCTACTATGCCATGGCCAAGACCGGCAAGGCGAGATAAGGAGTGACTTGGAGAGGCGGGACGGGTGGGGCCAGCCAATGGTTCTCAGCCAAACCAGCTGGAACCTGTTGTTAAATTTTTGCACAGTGCCCAGAGGTGGAGCCCACCTCTTCACGTGATGTATTGGGACTTTTCCCCCCTTTGCTAAACTGGGCATGGGCGTGGCCAGCATATGACGCATCTAACCCATGGGCTGGGAAATTGACAGCCCTGACCTAATGCTTCAAGAAAAATCTAAAATGCATACATTTTTTATTAATGACTGCCATGCAGTTAATTATTGATATGATAGTGTCAAAAAACTTTACATTATTATTTTTGGACTCTTGTGTGCATTCTTAAAATTTGTTTATTATACATTCTCTGTTCTTTCAGAACTCACTGAAGAGAAGAGGAAGCAGGGATATTCATAAAGAAAAGAAGGCATTCGCTCAGGTATTTTTCCCAACAATATATATGTCAATGGTAAAACAATTCGTAATCAGATACATATAATACATTTTCAGAATATGATATTTTTATATGAAATGTTTATTTTTAAAAAATCTAAATTTTTGATCTGATAACTCTTTTTGTAGATAGAGGCAAAAAAATTAAAAAATATCAAAAAAATAAAATAACCTTGTGTAGAATATTTGGAGCAGAAAGATTGTGTCAGAATTATATGGTAACGATTACCAAATGTAGTTAACACATTAAAAAACACACATAGTGTGTCATTCTTTTAGAGTCTATAGCATTTTGTTCCCAGGAAAATACTTGTGATTTCAGGAAAATGAGTTTCTCTTGTTCAAATGGAAAACTGAGGTCATCCATGTTGACCCACTTGGACTTAGGTTTTAAGTTTCTGAAGCCTGATATTCTTTCTTTCTTCAACTAAATATAAAGTAATTGTAATTTTTTCCTCCTCACTCAGTTTTCATAGTAATACTGTTAAATAGCTGGGGCTTAAGGACTGGGTTTCTACTTAGTGAGAAAAAAAATATTACAGCTTCCTGGAAAGCTTTTATTCCTCAACAGTAAAACAATTTCTGTGGACTTGCACTACCAGCTGGAAACATTCTTACTCATACATTCCACTGAACAGCATTGTTGAACTATATTGCCAAGATATACAGCCAAATATTACAGTGCTGTAATATTTTAAATGGATTACCATACCATGACATACACATACCATGAGATTTCAGGAGATTTGATCAAATAGTGCATTCTGTATAAGGGAGAAGATGCATAAATTCTTACTTCGTAGCAATTGTTTTTTCCCCTTTTGTAATTTTATAAATCTTGATACATTGTATAATTTCAATGAAGATTTCAGTGCAACAATACTTATATAAAAATTATAAACTATGAACATTCTATTATTTAGAACGGTTAAAGTACTGAAAATAAGAAAAAACTATAAATACTGTATTCATCAATATAATTTTAGGATAGTAATATTGCAAGCGAAAAATTATTTAACTTTTCATCCAACATTGAGTGTAAGATAAAAAAGGACCATTGCATATCATATCAGAATAATAGTTACGTGACCAAAATTTTGGTCTCTATGTATTACTTGTGACTCTGAGTGTATGTTGATTTAACATTTAATAAAAGTTAAAAATGAAAAAAGAAATAATAATTTGAAAACAATTAATTTCTCCCCTTTTATACAGATTTCTGACTCCCCTTTGTATACAAGTAATCCTTGAGTTACTACCATAAAGGAATCTGCTCATTACGGCCGTAACATTAACTGAACCATGTTAAATGAACGAGCCCCATTCCTCCTCTTCCCAATGCATTTATTAATGAAATGTGTGGGTCGTTAAGTGCACATGGGATTCCTCATGGTCAGGAAGACCACAGGGGGCCTAATGCAGGAACAAGATACCTGCCTCTGGCCACCCAAAGCCTCCCCACACCCAGTGAGATATCTCACATTCCGCTTCCCACCCCTTAGATCACAGCTGGTTGGGTCTTCTCCTCCCCATCCTATCACCGATCACTCACTTACCTTGGAAGATCTCCAGAGCTCAAGATGTCGGGGTAGGAAAGGACAATAGGTTGGGCCATGTGGCAGAAAAGTGCCCATCTTTTTCTCAGACCCAAAGATGTTTTCCTTAGATCTTCCATTCGTATATATGCTTTTGTCTTCTTTGGAAAAATGGTTTTTGCATGGAGGACAGAAGTGTAAGAACATGATATCTATTGCCTCTCTGCAGACTTTGTCTTGCCTTGGTCTGGGTGGCACCACATGTGCCTTCTGCATATTTCCAGCAACAGTTCTTAAACAGCCGGATCAGTGGCCCCATCATCAGAAATGGCTGAGCCTCTCACAGCGGGCCAGGTCAGTGCAGCCACCAGGCGCTGCACCTGGGGTCTAAGGAAAACAGCTTTGTGTCTGAGAAAAAGACAGTCACTTTTTTGCCACATGGCATATCCTGTTCTTTTTTCCTACCCCAACATCTTCAGCTCTGGAGATACTCCAAAGGTAGGTAAGTGATCCATGACAGGGTGGGGATGAGCACATGGTACCCAGTGGGCTGGCAAAGAAGTTGCAAGAATATCCCACCCCCATTTGCACTTGATAGTAATCCTGAGGGCACAGATAAATCCCCATTGGCCTCAAGAGCTCTCAGGGAGATCTTAACAACCAGATGATTGAAAAGAATTATGATCCTTCTAGTCCCTCCCTTCATCCAGTCAGAATTAATCCTTCCATCGCCTCCCTCATCCTGCCAGAACCGATGAAGCTTCTCGGATTAGAAGCAAAAGATCTTCTTCTTGTTCTTCCTCAAAGATAAAAACAGTCCAGTTGCTGTTTGAAAAAGCATCTTTGAGGTAAAAATAAAGAAAGTATTTGGATATC
Organism: Arizona elegans; assembly: GCA_022577455.1. NCBI lineage: Eukaryota > Metazoa > Chordata > Lepidosauria > Squamata > Colubridae > Arizona > Arizona elegans. The sequence goes on from JAKOOJ010000002.1 coordinate 42,987,440, forward strand.
ATTGGCATATTGATGATGCCTCATCCTAGATTGGTAGATGGTTTCACCAAACAGTTAGACAGCAAGAGAAAGAGGACAGCTTGGACAGCAAGAGGAGAATTCTGTGGCATACCACACTGGAATGGTCAATAGAACTTTCTTCCCTACTATCACCCACTGGAACCACACATTTAGGAAAAAGCAGACTCACTGTACAACAATATCTGTAACTCCTAACCCTTAAGGCAGCCCAGAGATTGAGAATATTGAATGTTGCCGGGATATCAAACCTAGACCTGATTCCAGAATTTGGAAAGAATCCAGATAATTTGTTTCTCTGGGATTTTTTCAGTAGGAGCACTAACATAACATTCCCTATATCTGTGATGGTGAACCTATGGCACAGCTCTGGAGCCTGGGGAGAGCGAAAAACCGGCCTACCGAGCCCACCGTGCCATTGCGTGCCAAAAGGGGGGGAAGCATGGGGGGGCGGGGCGCATAGAATTATGGATGTGGGCATGCGTGCGTGTGACCCCACTGTGCTCCCCCCACTTTTGGCACGCGATGGCAAAAAGGTTAGCCATCACTGCCCTATATCTTCCATAAAAAGGAGTTGCGGAGGTTGGTTTCTAAAATAGCCGGCTCCAGGGATGGCCTCTTCAGGAGAGGCATACCACCATCTCTTTCAAAGTCAGTGGTACCATCCTAACAGTATTGATCACTGTCTAATCCAGGCAGTCATGCCCCCAAATTCTGAAGAAGCATGGGTTGTGGCTCATATGTTCATTCTGCCTGGTACCAAATGTGGCCTAGTACCACATTTACTTACAGGATAGAATGAGTTCCAGATTACATCACAAGACTCTCCCTCTGCTAACTCTATTGTTCTTGCCTATGAGGAGTTAAGACTTGAGCGAGTTTATTGGCAAATGTTGCCTGAAACTCTCACTTCAGCCTGGTGTAGACCTTGCTGAGTCTCAGTCCTCAAATGAAAATGAGTCATCCTAAATAGGTCTGCTGGGACATGATCCATTGATGCAATAAGAAGGACATGATCCATTGATGCAATCCATTGATAGTAAGAAGAGTTTGCAACCCTTATCAGTGTTGTTCTTTGAACATGAATATACTGCTACTATGTTAAGCTTGCTGTACAACTCAGAATTATACTGGATTACTCCAGGATCTACTACAAGAACATGTAGAACAGAGGAAATAGAACTGCACTCTTTCTGCATTTAGTTTTATTGAAAAAAAAGTTTCTGTTCAGCAGAGTTGCAGAATGGAACTTCTTGGAAAATGCCAAGCAGCGGTCAGAACACAAAGAAAACTGTTTCTTCAGCATAAGGTAGGAATGTTGGCACTGGCCCAGTTTCCTGGGCAACAGCTATGTTGCCATTTCATTTTGCTGACATTCCAGTAAGTGTATTCTGCCTGGCCAAAAACCATGGTAATGGGATATTATGTCTTTTTGTTTGTATCACCCACCTAATCAAATATATAAAATATATACATATTTTATGTATGGGATTGTGATTAAGTTTCAGCCTCATCACAGCTTTAGCACTGCAGCCCTAATTTGTTCATATTGAGCGTTTCTCATCATGTATGCATCTAATATATATTTCAAGGTATTTGAGAGTCAAGCTGTGTCCATGCACATGCACTCTTCCGATTCTGGTGTCTGAGTAGAAAGCCCTGTTTTGAGAGCCCTTTGCAGTGGTGGGCTGCTGCCGGTTCAGACCAGTTCAGGCGAACCGGTAGTTCTGACCAGGGGCTGGGGCTGGCCCCGCCCACCCTGGCGCTATCCTGTCCTACATAATCACCTTTTTGATGCTGCGCATTCACATTTTTGGTTCTAGGCGAACCAGTTGTTACAGTATGTGATGCTCACCTCTGGTCCTATGTATAGTAAGGCAGAAATAATTCAATACATCTTATACATATCCATCCATGCACCATATAGTATGCTAACAGAATTGTTTATATGAGCAGACAAACCTATATATAAATAAGGGCATGGGGCTGTTGGCTCTGCCATCCTCTATTATGATGATTATTCATTCATATTGACAGAACTAATATAACCCAAGCCTATTTTTCTCAGGTAATCTACCCTTGAAATTGGAGGATCACATTAGATTCATTAAGAATATGACTTTTTTCTGTCTCATATTTAAGATAGCTCATCTTAAAATTTAAGCTTATATAATTCTGTCAGGAAAATGAAATAATAGAAGAAAAGATTACAGTTAGTCCTTGACTTACAACCACAACTGAGCCCAAAATTTCTTTTGCTAAGCAAGACAGTTGTTAAATGAGTTTTGCCTCATTTTACGACTTTTCTTGCCACAATTAAGTGAATCATTGCAGTTGTTAAGTTAGTAACACGGTTGTTAAGTGCTTTCCCATTGACTTTGCTTATCAGATAGTCACAAAAGGTGATCACGTGACCCCGAGACAGTGTAAGCTATCATAAATATGAGTCAATTGCCAAGGTACCAAATTTTGATCATGTGACCATGAGGATGCTGTAAAAGTAAGTGTAAAAAACAATCGTGTCACTTTTGTCAGTGCTGTTGTAACTTCAAATGGTCACTAAACAAATTGTTATAGGTCAATGACTACCTGTATAGGAAAGCTTTAAGAGAAACCTGATTCTGCTGTTATGAGTTTCACAATCTGATAAGTGAATTTTTAAAAATGGGGAACACTTATTGTTTGGCTCATTTTCACATTATGGGTTTATCTAATAACAAATAAGCTCACCTGAATTCCAATGCATGGAGCATTTCATTTGCATCTTTTACAATATTAATTTGTTATTCTCATGCTGTGTAACATTTAATAGTCTTTTTCCCTACCATGCAAACCTATTTAGCATGCAGTTTGACAATTATTATATACTTATGTAATGTTTATTTGTGTATCTACACAATACAGAAGGCTAGGGGCATGAAAAGATGGGAAATTAAACTTACCTAGATTTAATGTAAGCGATCAATAGCATTCATGTTTGTTGTACTGAAAATGTTTGCTGTAGAATTTGTTTCAAATCTGTTTACAAACGTTTGTTGTGTTTTCCCTTTTTGCTTCTCTGTCTCTTAGGTATTGATAGACAAGCACAAATTAAGAAATGACAGAATTGTTTTTAGATTGCCATCTCACACATGGTTCTATGAAAATAAATCTTATTGAATCCAAACAGACATTTTTCTAAATAGACAAATATAATTTTATGTGCTATAAATATATAAACTTGGAGTTGGATTTGGAATGTCATTTACAGAAGCTCAGTGATGTCTGTTGGGGGAATGAAACTAGTCAATCTCACGAAATCATGATTGTCCCACCCCATATGTACATATATTGAAACATTGCATGCACACTTAAAAAGGATGGCACAAAAATGTTTTCATCGTTTTATTGATAGCAGCAGGAACTGTGGGTGCCCATAATTAAGCTCTTAATATGTCTCAGTTCATACTCAATCTGCAAGCAAGGTCTAAATAACATGTTTTTTTAAGTTTTGTTGGTAGAAATGGAACAATTTATCAAATGGTTTATTAACATCATGAGTAGCTTCTAAGCAATTTTCTTGATAATTTTAAAATTAGTTAAGAAGCTATTATTGCACATGGCTATTGGCTATTATCATTTGAGTTTTATGTATATGAAAACAATTTTCTATTTATTAAGCACTTTTTTCCTTTTGTTTTTTTTATTTCTTTGAATATTCAAAATGAGAAAAAAATCTTAACAGATATATTATAGATACAACACCAAAAATGACAATAATTCATAACAGAGACTGATTTCATGCACATATAAACATCTACATTTTAAGAATGTCACAGGGCAAATAGTGAACTAAACAGATAAATAATAGCTAAATTATTTCATATCAATAGGAAAAATAAAATACAAGACAGTAAATAAAGTCAAAAACTATTTTAAACTTAATTTCTTCCATTCTTTTGATGCACATATGATTTGGAACTTTATATCCCAAAATTCTAAGGAAATTGAATTAATGAGACTGATATTATTCTAAACAAAATCTGTATTAATCTTTATGCATTTTATTGGACAGAGCTTTTATTATATTGCTTATTTAACTTCAGTGGTACTGGATTTGAATTTTTCTTCTTATGTATTTCCATTTGGCATTCCATGATTATTTATTTATTTATTTATATTTTATTTTATTTTATTTATTTATTTATAAAATTTATTGGCTGCCCATCTTACCACACGGTAATTCTGGGCCGCCTAGAATTACATCTAAGTTAAAACATAAAAATCAAACATTAAAACCAAAGACACATGGGGAGGGTGGGCAGAGTAGGGGGGAGGGGGGATCTGTCAATCAACACCTCCATTGCGCTGTTTCCCCACTGGGGCCCCAAGCTGACTCATAAAGCCACATCTTTGGGCCATTATGAAAAGATAGGAGGGTTGGGGCCAACCTCACATTGGGCGGCAAGATGTTCCAGAGAGCAGGAGCAACAGCAGAGAAAGCCCTCCTCCTGGGCCTTGCTGGCTGGAATAATTGGCCTGACAGGACCCCAGCATGCCTCCTCTGCCACCTATCACCTATCATAATGTATATATACTAAGTTTTATAAGTGGTAATAATAATTTTGAATGTTTGGCTTCATATCTAAGATAGTAATTGAGTTTTTTTTAATTAAAAAAGAAAGTAAAAAAGAAATTTTGGATATTCACAGAAATAAAAAAATGGATTTATCTTCTTGATTCTGTAGTAATAGCTTTCATTTTCAATATGGCAGTCAAAATATACAGACATTTTGTGCTTTTGAGTTAGTCTTTACTCCTGGCCATTACATGGACAAGTCCATGCAGTTTTCTTGGCAACATTTTTTTGAAATGGTTTGCCATTGATCCTTCCTGGGACTGAAATAGAATAACTGGCTTAAAATCAACTAGTTGGCTTTAGTCTAAGATAGGACTAAAATTCAGTTTCTAATTCAGTCCACCAAACTGGCTCTCTTAATAAACATGCCAAAAAACTATTTCTAAAGTGAAGTCTCCGAAGTACTCTGTTTAGTAGTCTAAACATCAATTGTTGATGAATTTTTTGTCTTTTTAAGAAACTCCTTTTTTCACCTTTCTGAAACTGCTTTCTTGACAAAAATTTCAGTAAATACAACGAATAATAACAGAAATGAACAGCTATTCAGATTATATGTAACACTTTTAAATGTTGCCTTGTTTTTTACTTCTATTTTTTCTATTCTTTTTTTCCCATGTGAATAACATACAGCCTCTTGAAGAAGGCATGACACATCTATGCAATTTTCTTGGCAACAGTTTAGAAATATTTTGCAGATGTCATCTTCTCAGTGTTTTCTTTAGTCTTTAGTCTTTCTTCAGGCTATCTTACCATTTTGGAATTCTTTGGTATCAGGCATCCCAAGTACTAACCAGTCTAACCCAACTTAGCTTCCAGTCCTGACAAAATGAAACAAGTGCTGCCATCTGTTGAGACTGTCAAAAGATAGATGACATATAATATTACAGTAGTTTATATCATTAACAATTCCAGAAAGATATTTAACCTGCATTATAAGTAACAGTTTGGCTTTGTTGTGCCTACATGAATATTGCATTATATTCATAACATACCTACACAGAGTAGAGCAGATTGTCTGTTCCTATTTTGAAAAACAAACATCTGACATGGGATATCTGAGCATGCCTGATAAGACTATGAACCGTTGAGTCCTTGGTGCTCTCTAGACTTAATTGTTTACATTCATCCCAACTAAGTAACATTATTAGTGTGTATGAATATGGGGCTTGTTCCTTGTCTAGATACAGTAGCTTGCCTTGCCCAGTTTTTCCTTGATAGTCTTTTCACTGGGGTATTGTTTTCTGCTTGATTACACTATTGATATACATCAATAACTTAGAAACAACCAACAAACTATTACAACCACATGGCATAACCATAGCACAGTAATGAACCACAGACCTCCAAAACCTCTTAAATAAACTAAAGACCCAGTAGCCCAAGAAGAAAAAATCAGGAGTCATTTACAACATAGAGTGTAAGGGCTGCAATAACTACTATGTAGAACAGGCAGGCAAAAGATTAGCAGAACACATCCATAACACTGACTAGTATTCAAAAGACATGATGAAAACTCCTTAATTTCACAACACGTGGACAGACTCAACCATAGTTTCAACTGGGAAGCTATGAGCAACCTCACATTCGCTCACACTGATGTTTCCTAGTTGGGTAATGAAATGTCTACAGCAGCGGTGAAATCTAAATTTTTTTACTACCGGTTCTGTGGGCGTGGCTTGGTGGGCATGGCTTGGTGGGCGTGGCAGGGGAAGGATTCTGCAAAATCTCCATTCTCACTCCACTCCAGGGGAAGGATACTGCAAAATCCCCATACCCACCCCACTCCTGGGGGAAGGATATTGCAAAATCTCCATTCCCACCCCACTCTGGGGCCAACCAGAGGTGGTATTTGCTGGTTCTCCAAACTGCTCAAAATTTCCGCTACCGGTTCTCCGAACTGCTCAAAATTTCCGCTACCGGTTCTCCAGAACCTGCTGGATTTCACCCCTGGTCTGCAGATAAACAGCGAAGCATAGAAAGCTCCAAAGACTCTTAGTTCAACTCTGAGTTACATATATCCTGTTCTATTGGAAATTATGAAATTCCATATAGTTTTTTAAATAGAATAGAATAGAGTAGAATTTTTTATTGGCCAAGTATGATTGGACACACAAGGAATTTGTCTTGGTGCATATGCTCTCAGTGTACATAAAAGAAAAGATAAGTTCATCAAAAATCATAAGGTACAATACTTAATGATAGTCCTAGGATACAAATAAGCAATCAGAAAACAGTATCAATATAAATCGTAAGGATACAAGCAACAAAATTACAGTCATACAGTCATAAGTGGAAGGATATGGGTGGTGGTAACAATGAGTAGATTAATAGTAGTGCAGACTTAGTAAATAGTTTGACAGTGTTGAGGGAATTATTTGTTTAGCAGAGTGATGGCATTCAGGGGAAAAAATGTTCTTGTGTCTAGTTGATCTGGTGTGCAGTGCTCTATAGTGTCATTTTGAGGGTAGGAGTTGAAACAGTTTATATCCAGGATGTGAGGGAACTGTAAATATTTTCACAGCCTTCTTTTTGACTCATGCAGTATACAGGTCCTCAATGGAAGGCAGGTTGGTAGCAATTGTTTTTTCTGCAGTTCTAATTATCCTCTGAAGTCTGTGTCTGTCTGATTGGGTTGCAGAGCCAAACCAGACAGTTATAGAGGTGTAGATGACAGTCTCAATAATTCCTCTGTAGAACTGGATCAGCAGTTCCTTGGGCAGTTTGAGCTTCCTGAGTTGGCACAGAAAGAACATTTTTGTTGTGCTTTTTTGATGACGTTTTTGATGTTAGCTGTCTATTTTAGATCTTGCGATATGGTAGAACCTAGAAATTTGAAGGTCTCTACTGTTGATACTGTGTTGTCTAGTATTGTGAGAGGTGGAAGTATGGAAGGGTTTCTCCTAAAGACTACAACCATTTCTACCAGTTTGAGCGTGTTCAGTTCCAGATTGTTCCAGTCATACCACGAGGCTAGTTGTTCGACCTCCCATCTTTATGCGGATTCATCATTGTCTTGAATGAGACCAATCACTGTTGTGTCATCTGCAAACTTCAGTAGTTTAACAGATGGATCGTTAGAGATGCAGTCATTAGTATACAGAGAGAAGAGAAGTGGGGAGATCACACAGCCTTGGGGCGCCCCTGTGCTAACTATACAGGTATCTGATGTGATTCTGCATAGCGTCACCTGCTACTTCCTGTTTGTTAGGAAGCTTATGATCCACTTGCAAGTGTGTTCAGGTACCTGTAGCTGGTTTAGCTTAGTTAGAAGTGTGTCTGGAATGATGGTATTGAATGCTGAACTAAAAAGGATATAATTTGGTTTTTCACTTAATCTATAACTTGTTTTTGCTGGAATAAGTACTTATTTTGTGAAAAGGAATCTAAAAGTTTATATTCTGAATAATCTAATGTAAAAAAAGAAATTTCAATTTTTACATTATACATTATTGGTTTTTTCTTCATTTAAAAGTGTACAACATTTGTATGTATGTATGTATGTATGTATTTATTTATTTATGTATGTATGTATGTATGTATGTATGTATGTATTGTATTATTTATTGTATGTAATTTATATGCCGCCCTTCTCCCGAAGGACTCAGGGCAGCTTACAAAAGGAACATAAAAAATTACATAAACATTAAAATCAGTTTAAAATTGATTAAAATAAATTCAAATTTTTAAAATCAACCCTACGGATTCAGCCCATTTGGTGAAAAAGCCATGTCTTCAATTCGCGGCGAAAGGAGAGGAGGTCAGGGGCTGTCCTGAGGCCAGTGGACAGCCCATTCCAGAGGCTCAGCTCTGACTATCAGACTATTATGACTATCAGTTTTTGAAAAATTATTGCAAAATATTTTTTTACCAACATTTAACTAGCAATTCCTTAACTGAATTTTGTAGAGTGCATGTGTGTTAGTGGTGGGATTCAAATTTTTTTTACTATCGGTTCTGTGGGTGTTGCTTGGTGGGCGTGGCATGGTGTGGTGGGTGTGGCTTGGCTGGCATGGCAGGGGAAGGATACTGTAAAATCTCCATTCCCTTCCCACTCCAGGGGAAGGCAAAATCCCCATTTCCTCCCAATCAGCTGGGACTCAGGAGGCAGAGGTTAGATGTGGGCGGGGCCAGTCAGAGGTGATATTTACCGTTCTCCGAACTACTCAAAATTTCCGCTACCGGTTCTACAGAACTGGTCAGAACCTGCTGAATACCACCTCTGATGTGTGTGCATACACACACACACACACACACACACACACACACACACACACCCCTTCTCTAATTTTATGTCCTTGTATGCCCATGATGGTGTTGAAATCCAACATAACAGGCTAGAAAAAGTTGCTTTACAGAGTTATGGCCAGAATATGTTTATCTTTTTCCTTTTATCTTCATATTTGTTGCTTTTATTGGCAGGAAGACAGTGCTGATTTGAAGTGCCAGCTTCAGTTTGCCAAAGAGGAAGCAGTACTGATGCGTAAGAAGATGGCCAAGCTAAGCAGAGAGAAAGATGAATTGGAACAAGAGCTTCAAAAGTACAAATCCATCTATGGGGATGTGGAAAGTCCTCTCCCGATTGGAGAGGCTGGAGGACCACCCAGCACAAGAGAAGCTGAACTGAAGCTTCGTTTAAAATTAGTGGAAGAAGAAGCTAACATATTGGGCAGAAAGTTAGTAGAACTAGAGGTGGAAAATAGAGGAATTAAGGCTGAGATGGAGGATATGCGATGCCAGTATGAAAGAGTATGTCTTAACCAGGAACGTGTTTCAAGCATTCCTACCTCACCTTATGGTGACCCTGTGGAATCAGCTGCAGAGTTGCGTCATCATTTGCAATTTGTAGAAGAAGAAGCAGAACTTCTTAGGAGATCAATCTCTGAAATTGAAGATCACAATAAGCAGCTAACAAATGAATTAAATAAATTCAAGTTTGACCCTGGACAAGAATCTGGTTGGTTTGATGAAAATGCATCCAAATGCAGCGGATCCTTACAAGAAGAACTGAAGTCAGCCCGGATGCAAATCAATGAACTGAGTGGAAAAGTGATGAAACTCCAATATGAAAATCGTGTACTGTTATCTAATGTGCAGCGCTATGATCTTGCCTCTCACCTAGGATTGCGAACATGCAGTCCCAGGGATAGTGATGCTGAGAGTGAGACAGGAAAGAAAGAGTATGACAATGAAGAAAGTCATCTACCTCAACCAAGGAGAGAAGGACCTATTGGAGGTGAAAGTGATTCTGAAGATTTATATGAAAAGACATCAGGTTTTGGGAGTGGGAAACACTCAGAAGTTAGTAACTTGTGTTCCACTGATTTAACAAGGGCCAAAGAGAACTCAGAATCATTGATCAGTATCAAATATGAGGCTGAAAGGCTTGAAAGAGCTATGGAACGTCTTATCATTGATACAGACAATTTAATATATGAAACAAACATCCAAATAAATAGCAGTGCTTCCTCTGAGCAAATTTTTAAAAAAAGTGAGAGAAGAAAGGGGAACAATAATGAACCAGAACTTTTAAGCACTATTAATTCAAGGATGAAACATTTTCAGAAAGAACTGCAAATCTTTTTGGAGAAGGTTGATAACATTGGGGCTGGCTTCAAAGAACAACTGGAAGATCTTTCCCCTCTTCCACACCTTACAGAGTCCTCTAGTTTTGTGTCCACAATGACATCCATCTCTCGAGATTCACCCATTGGAAACCAAGGAAAGGAATTAGTTATAGATTTCCAGGTAGGTGGACTTCTTGCTTCTTTTACAGTTTTGTTAGTCTTTCTTGCTGCATTCTGGTGCTAATTTTATCTATGTTTGTTTTGTTATGATTTTGAAATTAATTTGTAAAATATTTGTAAATCCTTTTTTAACTCTCTGCTATTTTCATACAGAGGCTGTTCCTCATGACAAAAAGGCTAATAGAAACAAACAGCATCTGAATTTTTTTGTTATATTGGATGCTGTATTTCATTACTTACTGTTTTGTTGATATTTAACAAAACACATAAGCATATACTTTCTCTTACACCGTTAATATGAAATGTATTTCAAAAAGTCATGCCAAAATAAAAATCCAAAATGAAATATACTTAAAAAGCCCACTTTTAGTTCTTTTACATGAGTAAGGGGCGAATAAAAAGGCCCTGTAGCCAACAAAAGATTGCCTTTCATCATGCATTTTCCTGGAATCATACTCTCACAGCTGCCATACTGAATAGGGATTTTTCTGCACAGCACAGATAAGGTTGGAAGAGCCTTGTATCCCCATATACTCCATAACTTATACGCTTGCTGTTGGTTTGACTCATGCATCCCCATTGCATGCGCCTCATAACCAGTATTTGCATTCTTTCCCCTCTCTCTTTTTTGCTTTTCAGATGTTTCAGCCCATTATTTTGCTCATCCTTATTTTAGTTCTGTTCTCGTCACTTGCTTATGACACTGCATTTAAGTTGATTTTTCTGTTCACGCTTTTTTTTGTCTTGTAGTTTTTTCAATTGCCTACCTTATCCATTTTTGTTTGTTTTTTTAATCTCCCCCGTCCTGATTTTCTTTATGTTAACAATCCCCACCCATGCACCTAACAGTCCAAACAAAAGGATCAGATGGAATGGCAGCGCAGCCCAGACCACGGAGATGAGAAAGAGATTCATCAACAACAAGGCACAACAGAACCACATGGCAGAACTGATGGAGACCTTAAATTCTACAGGCCAGAAAACAAGAATTGTTTCAGTCTAGAGGTTAGCACAGCTGAATAAAAATTCATTGAAAGAGAACAGTAATTGTTTGTCATAGAAGCCCGGGCAAAATAGAGGGAATAATTCCTTCGAGCCCTATAATTCGTATTTAACTCCATCTAATATTTTAATGAAATGGAAATCTGACCATTTTTAGCATTTTTTTCATGATAGCCCATACAGATAGCCTTCGTTCAGCAATTGATTCATTTACCATGAATCACCATTTGCACTATAATGGTGATGGGGGGGGGGAAACTGTGTTCTTGCATTTATGATTTTCTAGGGGCAGGATGTTCTACAACAAGGGGACAGCAGCAGAGAACGTTCTCTTCCTAGGTACTGCCAGTTGAAACTTTTGACTGTTGGGATCTGCAGGCTACTTTTCTTGCTTAATTGAGATGAGATGCGCTGATGAGTTGGGGAGAAGCCAGTTCCATAGATAACTTGACTCTAGACGATGTAGGTTTTATAGCTGATGACTAGCCCCTTAAACTGAACATTGAACCTGGAAGCAAACTAGTACCCAGTGCAGTCCATTGAAGAAGGGTGTTATATGTGTTGTCCTTCAGGCACCCAGTATGGCTCGTGCACCTGCACTCTGCACCAGCTAAAGCTTCCAGTTACTTTTCAGGGGTAGGCCTATGTAGATCATGCTGCAAGTCCAATCAGGAGATGACCAGGACATAAGTGACTAAGCATAAAGCCTCCCTGCCTAGAAAGGGCATCATTGGTGCATTGTGGAATTGGGCAAATGCCCTCCTGGCCATGGCTGCCACCTGCTCATCAAGCAGGAGCCATGAATACAAGAGAACCCCCAAGATACACACCTGGTCTGTCTGGGATAGTGCAACCACATCCAAGACCAAAGATGATAAACTCCTGGGTACAGAGGAGCCCACCCATAGCCATTCTATCTTACTAGGGTTCAGGTGAAATCTGTTGTTCCCCATTCCCACAGCCTCAAGACATTACAAAAAGTTGTCCACTGCAACACCCACTTCACCTGGGACAGAGATATACTGTATGGCTGGGCATCATCAATGTATTGGTGATACCTCATTCCATGGACGTAGATGAACTCACCCAGCAGTTTTATCTAGTTGCTATAGAAATACTGTACTGTTTCAGAGTTTAAATGGGCATTAAAGTGTAACCCATCTGAATCTAAATTGAGCAAAAAGCAATTGTATGTTCATCTCTTCTAATTTTTTAGATCAGAACACAGCCTTCAAAACATAGAGTTCCACAATCTCTTTGAAGGCACTAGATTGTTAGGTCTTATTTTAGTCATATATGCTATATTGAGAGTTGCCATAAGAATTAGAAGAACATTCTTACTTGAATGTCTGGTTGATCATGTGGCCTAGAACTAGCCAGTTTTGAACATTTAGCTGTGGATGACTGCAAATGTTTATTGTGGAATAGCACTTATCTCATTTTGTCAATTATACAGTCCTATAATCTAGATTGAAGTGATTCTATATCTTTACATCAAAAGCCAGCAATAAATAACCAGAAATGATTGACTGAAAAGCAATGATTTCATTAATTCAGATATTTCCTAATGTAAATTTTCAATAATCCAATCATTTTTAATGGGGAATTAATGTACACTTAATTTCTTAAATTTTGAAGCAACATTTTAAATAAAAAGTCTATCTGATGGAAGACAAATTTGTGAATTCAATATTTGATTTGCTGGCCATTAAGTATATTATAAATTGACTTTTTAGATTGAAGACGAGTAGATTAAAGGTGCAGGGAGCAAAACATGTAGCATTCAGATTTTCAAGTCTTGGATTGATTTATTGATTGAATTGTGATTTAGTTATGCTCAAAAATAATGAAAAGGCTATATCGTCAAGACAAAAAGAACCTTGATATTAGCAGAAATATACTTTAGAAGTATGTTAATAAATTAAATGGCCTATGTTGTTTAAAAGCATGATCTCTTAAAAAATTTATAAGGTCCAAGATTGCCAATTTGGTGCTAGATTCCCTCTTTATGGAGGAAAAACATGTGAATTGTCCCAAAAGCAGAGACTTTATATGTTTTCAAAAAAGTAATCAGTTTATTCAAAACACTTGCTGAAACGCAGGAAAGGATTACTGACCTGTTATGGGGCAGTGGCATCAATAGTTTTATTGATCCTGATAGTAATGCAGATGGGAGTGGGAGTTCCATGTCAGGTCACCCTTGCTGATGGGGTAAATGAGTGGTGTAACATTAACAGCAATCCACAATAAGGAAAAGGATAGATAAGGCTCACAGATCTGAGTGAAGATAATGCTACTAAAAGAAGGACATTCATTTTCAAAATAGAACTGGAGATGATAATGTAGTCAGATCAAACCTGCAAAGAAATCTAGTCAGTAATGAAAGAGGATTTTCTTATTTTACAAGGAGAGATGTAACTTAAATACATGGAATGTGAGAAGAATGAATAAAGAAAAATGAATGAAAATATTTTTGAAATAAATGAACAGGGTTTCGTCAACTCAGTTAATATAATATGTATTAGGGCATGAAGCCAGCCAAAAGAATGGTAATGATAGTTCAGAAGGATATTGCAAGTATGTGTTTAGTTATAACTCAAAAGGTGTCATTCAGCATTAATGTTGTATAAGTATGTACACTTCTTGGGGGCAGTGGTGAAAAACACTAAAAAATTACTAAGTGCAAAATTGAGAAGGGCTAAATGCAATATTAGGAAAGAGCACAATACTACAACTCGGTGACTGGAATGTAAACATTGGAGAAATTGAAAAATCTGAAATTACAGGAGAACTGGATTAGGTAAAATGTAATAATGAAGAAGGTTAACAGAATTTTGCAAAGATAATTATTTATTGAGAGAATCAGCTTCAAGCCACATATGTATAATTTACACATGGGCATTATGGGATTTACAACATTAAAATAACATTTAATACATAATAGGAAAGAGAACATAGAGGATTGCAATCAGTGAGCCCTAGAATTCTGAAATACAGATTATAAAACAGATGCCATGTAGAAAAGAAACTAAGGAGCTATAGAAGAATAAGAGACATCATAAAAACTAAGTGAAAAAAGTATTCTCAAAATTCCAAAGAAAAGATTCAGCTGATTTTCAAAACAATGTATTTTATAAGAGCCAAAGTAAGACATAAAATTATGGATGACAATTGAATACATCTACATCACATCAAGCAAAAAGCAAATATGGAAATAAAGACTTTCAACAAGCAGAAGTGATTAAAGAAAAAAAAATTAAGATCAGAGTACAGTATTCATGGGAAAACTCAAAAGACAAATCTAGTACTCATGGAAGAAAGCTAATAAAAGTAATGAAATTAAAGGAAGATGGAAAGGCTATTCTGAAGCTCTTTACAAATTGGGCTAGGGAATCATAGAATAATTTGTACAGATATAATGTGTGAGTGAATCTTCTTTCTTACAAAATGAGATATGACAGGCAATGGACCAGCTGTCAAATAAGAAAGCACCAGGATCAAATGAGATGCCCATTGAACTATTTAAAGCTGCAAGAGATCAAGCAATTAAAGTGCTAACAGCTGAGAGAGTAAATTCTCACACTGTCAGAACCAAATAGCCTTAGCCTATATAAGTTAATGTAGAAAGTGCAGGTTGGAATATTTGGATTCATTTAAAAACAATAATCAGACATAGACATCTTTGCCAGTTCTGTTTGCAATACACACAGAAGCCTGGGGCTCCTAATATGCCTTCTAATTTCCCCAAAGCACCTATTGGTTTTTCAGACTCTGATGTAGAGTCTTGGGAACCAAGTTGGACAACAGGAAAATAATCAATTTATTGCTCAGATATAAATCAGCATTCACAGAATACTTATAGACCACAAAGATTAAATTGTGCCAGAAATTTTCTTTCCCTGTAGTTTCTGATCCTCCTGGTGAATAATACTAATTTGAGATGTATTACTGTTTACAAAGTCAGAACCTCCCCCAATATACATCTCTCTGAAAGAGATGAAGATTTCTCCCCCTACCCTCTCTGGGCATTTTGAACTGAAGAAAAGGAAGGTTAGAGTAGAAATTATTTCCATCCAGAGGAGAAAAAGGAAAGGAGCTCTTCAACCTCAATAGAGATCATGAGAAAATAAATAATCTTTATGGGATATGGTGTGACAGAAAATTCTTAAATAGTTACAAGCAAATCAAATAACCCATTATCAAAAAGAGAGAGATGGAAACTACTCTTTCTTTCTGAGAATGGCTTTTAGCCTGTTTTCTACATACCATAATGCATTGGGGGGGAAAAGGCATAAGAATTTGAATCTCACTTTCTCTCCAAATAGCACTTGCATTAGATATACTTTGTTTCAGTAAATATACCTAAGTAGAGCTTTGGTGTTCTTGGAACTCTATATTTTTAAAATTTCTGTGACCATAGCTCCATGACAACAAATACAAAATAAAGATTCTTGTCTGGAGATTGGAAAAGATTAGTGTATGTTTTCATACTAAGAATAGCAATGGATAACATATGGAAATTATTAAAACATTGGAGTAATTGTTGTACATAAAGTTTTACCTAACATCTTACAAAAAAAGACTAAATCTATGTATAGTTAATGATAAAGAAAGAAAATATAAGAAGTGAAGTTGATAGTTTTATTTTCTTAAATTCAAGAACATGGACAGTATGCTGGGAGAGAGAAGTTAATTCTGAAGAAGGTAATGACAAACTTAGATCATAAAGTATAAGGATCTATAGAGATTCTCAGTCATCCAGGTCATGGTTATTCCAAAGGTGCTTTTTTAGGAGGCAATTGGGCTTTCTTGTTTCTTCCTTTGAAGATGTTTTGCTTGTCAGAGCTGAAGAAGCTTCTTGGGTGAGAAGTGAAACTTCTTCAAAAGAAGAAACAGGAAGGTCCAGTTGCCTCCTGAAAAAGCACCTTTGGGACAAAGTATAAGGATGTTTCTGTGGCAACAAATGATGAAGCAGCATTCCAATTGAAATACAAGGCTGCAAAAACTGGACATAGAAAAGCAAAAGAGAGAGAGGACCAGATTATAATCTGAACAAGAGCTCCATAGGCTGCAAGAAGAACCAGTCAGTCTTGGACCTTTAAAAATTATTTCATTCAGATAATGATTAGCAAGAAAAAAGACAAATTTTGTATATCTGATTCAAAAAGATTAAAGCTAAAAGAAACAACTACTCATGATAAGATTGAGGGAAGTTGAAGAAGGAGATAATGGATAAAGCAGATGGACAGGATCAAGGTGATGATAAGAATGTCTTTGGAAAAACTGCAATGTTATTATCATAGACAAATAGAGATGGCAAATATTCATTCATGGACCAATTAAAAATTGAGCCTGATGTACTGGCCCCTAACTAAATAGTGTAGTTAAAGGAATTACAACTATCGTGTAAAATGTATGTTACATGGTTAAAATGTATCTTAAAAGAACGTTAAGAATTGTAATTTCGGTGAAATTCAACAACGTAATTCCAGTGATTATAGTAAGAACCTACCACAGTTACCTGGTGATAAACTCATCAAACATAGTGGAACACATTTCTGATTTAAACATGTGCAGAATCACACCACAGGTAACTGAAATGTTCTTTTATAAAGGTTAATACACCTGCAATTTGTTCATATGTCAGCATAATAACATTAACCCTTCAAGAGAAAAAGCAAGGTTCAATTATGCTGTGCAGTTCAAGTGAAGGTCAGATAACATCTGTAACTAAGATGTTCCAATTAATTAACCATTGTTGAAGCATAAACCAGACTCCTCTGCCTATTATTTCTAATACCCTTTGCTATTCAAACCTATTGGCAGGAAAATAAATAATCAGGTTTAAAAATGTGACTATTATTTAATGTACTTCCCTCTTTAATTTTATTTTAGCATTAGCTTCTGAAATTCAGATGCTTGGGTGCCTGACTCTTATCTAAACTTTTCTGCTTTAAGATTAAGGAATTAAAAATGTCGGTGAGCAAAAAGGGCAGAATGCTTGAAGACGTTTTAAATTAAGAATTAACTTCTATACTGTAACATATTTGGAACTGTAAAGTATTTGCACTCGCTGATCCTACACACATGCTGTTGTCATATCTGAACTTGCCACATGCACCCACTTTTTTATTAGTTTACATAATCCCTTGTCCAATTACAATTAATCTCCACATGTACACAATTGTGACATTGTGCTTCATTATCTTCACTGGAAGTAGGGTTGACATGCATGTGTTCATGGGCATATTTTACTACAAAGAGGGAACAAATTGATTCTTCATCTCTCTGTGCATCAGATACATTTTGTATCTATGAAGTTTTCATAGAAAACAACTATAACTGAGATTTTTGGTAAAGAATACACTGCCTAGATTCACTCCTCATTCTTTTTCATTTCTTTTCCACCAGAGAAAGCAAGTGCCATATCTGGAGTTGTTCAAACTGATTTAGCTGAGATGCTATTTCTTCTATTTTCCTTTTATTTCCTATTTTCAGGAAAATACCTATTTTCCTGGTAGCAAGAATAACTCTATGATCTGTGGTGTCCGAGGTACTACTCCATAATTTGGCAATTGGCTATGAAACTACTCTAACAGTGGACATTCATCCTCAGAGCTATAATATTACTAGATGATTCACCCAGTGGCTTTCCTTCAGCCAATTACTGGAATAACCAAGCTACCTGATATTGAACCTTCAGTGGTGATCTACCATGGTACTATGCTTACTACAAGTCCACAAATGTCTGCATTTTCCATACTAGCATGCATGTTGTATAGCAGATGACATTTCAGTTTCATTTCAAAACCCTACAGCATAATTGATTGGCTCATCTTATACAACTCAGCTGATCTGTCTTCTCAAAGAAAAAGACTTCAATTCAGAGTCAGAAATAGATGCAGTAAGTCAGAAAGCACAAAGCGTATTGTGTATTCATATTGCCAATCACCAGCTCAGTGAGATATTGGCTCTTCCTCCAGGACAAAAAACATAAATTTAATAAATAAAATTCACTATTCACCAGCATTTTAATTTTCTGGTACTTACTTCAGTAAGTACTTTGGTTCTAGGAGTATTGATGAGACTGAAACCAAAATAAACTTTAAATCCGAAGTTTCATAAATGATAACTTTCTGTAAGTGCTTCTGTGCACTTCAAAAATCCATATGTATGTCTGCATAGATAACTATGGTTACAAATAATCTAGCTGTCCATACCATAGCGAAAGCAGATCCTTATATGGATTTTAAATACACATTCAATCAAAAAAATGCATCACCAGATTCATCAACAGAAAATTTTTGTGTAGGTTTTTCACTAATTATGAACATAGCATGTATTTGAACACTATCTTGATTGTATAGTTTTAAGTCTCAGTGGTATATATCCTAAAGTTTTGTTACCTTTATAAGAACTGTTATCCTGCTTATCAGCTCAGGGACTGCCATGTTTTACCTGTACAGAATGTATCGATACAGGAGCTTCAGACTCAGCTAGAGCAGGAGATGAAACTTCGACAAGAAGTGCAAGAAACCTTTTCAGAAAGGATAATTCAGGTAAATACATTAAATAGTTAATGGCAGAAAACTTTATCTGGTTTGCTTACTATTAGAAGCACCATGTATTTGTGAAAAAGTGTTCTGACATTATATATGTTTGGTTATGGATAATTAAGAATTGCTGAAACAGCTTTAAGGGACAAATGATTTTTTTAAATCTATATAATTTTCATGTATAAATCAAATTCTGACTGCCAGTCATATTATTTGGAAAATGGATTACATGACTACAGGAATATTATTGGTTACAGGAATATAATATGGTATAAAGTTTTCTCATTCTCATTTTGAATTTTTTGTGCGTCCAGTTCCATATATTGTAAGCTGCTATTATAAAACTAATGTAATTGGAATTTACTGAAAATAATTAGCATGTGGAAATTATTTTTCTAACCATTTTTATAAAAGAATTTTGTGCAGAGAATCTAGAAATTGCTATCTTTTAAAATTATTTTACTAATATGATTTATTATAGATGAAGCAGATACAAAATTATAGATATGATTGCGTAATGTTTGGTTTTTTAGATCTAGATAGCTTCAGTTGATTGATGGATTACAGAGCTGTACATCTTTAGAAGTGATAATTAATTGACTATACAGTATATGTATATTACATGTTTGTGTTTGTGTATACATATGTATGTATAGTATGTTTCTTTGTTTAAAAACTCAACACTGACATCTTAAAGGAGGTAAAAAAACCAAAGTCTTTTGCTGAATATTCAAACATTTGAATCGAGAGAGATTCTTCATATTCTATGCCTGGATGGTTCATAATCATAGACATATTCTATGGATAGTTTGTTCTACCAAAATTTTCAAGGATGATTCATTATTAAGGCCCTTTCAACAATTGGCTTGGAAAGTAAGAATCTCTCTTTCTTAAGATATAAAAATAACACTCTACTCCTCAAAAAAAAAAAGTCCTCATCCATAGAGAACATAAATAATATAGAATCATACCCTATTGATTTTAATAATTATTAGTTGAAAATAAAGTTAGGTATTTTAGTCCCCCATATAATAATATCAAGTCCAGGATCATGTAAGCAACACATTGAAAGAATTCAGTGAAGAGACAATGTTTATACTCAGAGAATACAAATGCTTACACTACAGAAATCTAATCCAGCTTGTTACAATAAATGAGCTGTGTAATTTTTTTTCCAGCAAGTTACTATGGTTAATTAAATTAAGTCTTCAACCTGAGATCTTTGGGTTTCTTGAAAGATGGATCCCTTGATAAAATCTGGTGATAATAATTAGAATTGGCAATCTTGGTGGGTTTTTTTGCTCAAATGGATATGGGGGGAGGGGGGCAGATTCCAGTAACAAGCTGCTTAAGGACAATATTCTATTCATTTTGTGCATACTTGTTCTATTTAAAGTTGGAAGAAGACCATCTGCAAAACTTGCAAAGAAAAGATTTGGAGGTACAAAGCTTGACTTTGCAGAACAAACTAGAAGAGAAAACTTGGAGTCAGGAGAAAATTCTAATGGATCAAGAACTCAGACATTTCAAGCAGAACATTTTTATCCTATATGTGAAATTGAAATGGTTGCTAAAACATTGGCGGCATGGCAGGCAAATAGAGAAGCAAGAAGAAGACATACTTGAGGTAACTGTCCCATATTATTTAATGAAGTAAAGCTAGAAATGTGATGATAATAGTTTTATTATAGGCAAAACATATTTTAAGAAATAACATTACTTCAAGTTCAGATGCCAAAACTACCTTTATTGTGGTATTGTAATTTCTTGTCACAATGTTTTTTCACAGAAAAGATATCAAACTGGTACTTGAAACTAATTAGGCTTATCAAAGAAAAAAGGTAGCAATATATATTCATTTCTGCAGATATCCCAGGTTATCTGTTACCTTTAAATTTTAAAGGTGCCATAACGCTGTGGGATAAAACAATAACTTTACAAACCCAACATTTTTTCTGCCTCTCATGCAGCTTAGGATATCTTTCTTCAGAACAACCAAATGACACTTTACATTAGAATTTAAAAATATTGTGTGCGGAAATAGAATTATAATTTATTCTGTTCATTATGAGTTTTGTATTAATTAAAAGCAGGAGCAATAAAAAGAATTATATAGCAGCATCTTTTTAAATTCATTTATATACTAATAATTTTATATACCAATATAGAGGCCAAATCAATACAGTTAATTACAAAGCCTATTGTGTTAATTTTTGCCCAATATGAGATTAGATCTATGATTCTAGAAATCTCAGAATCTCAGGATTTGTTCAATAAGATTAAAATAATGGTTTGTTTGTTTGTTTATATATGTATTGATTTTTAATACTGAAGTTTATTAATTAAATCAGTCTTTTTGCAAACTACAGTCCTCTAACGGTTAGCACCATAATTTCAAGTTAATCTTGAAATTGTAATCAATCTACTCTCAAAGAATTCTGAGGGTATTAAATGTGGGAAGCCTAGTTAATACGAATCATGAACAAACTATATATTTAAAAAAAATAGGGAATAACTTGTTTGTAGGATGTAACAAATTTTTATCCATTTCATCAATTTGATTTCATAAACAGTTAAGCATCCATGCGCTCATAGAAAGAAATAAGGAAAATCTATGAAATAGGTAGTTATTTCATGTAGGAATTTCTTTCTTTCATATAGGATTGTATTTATTTTAATTCATTTGAAATTTTAGGTAGAACACCTTGATCCCATGCTAGAATTCACCTTTCAGACTGAACAAAAAGGTGACGAAGAGGGGGAGGAAGAGGAGGAAGAAGATACTGTTTTTGCAATGACAAATTACTCCCACCATTCCACAGTAGAAATAAGCAGCCATGGACCACAACTACAGACAGCAGAGGTGTTGCAGCTACAAAAGCAGGTATCAAGGCAAATGTACAGGTGCTTATTCTGTCATGAGAGTTATCTCTGTGATTTTGTGTTTTATCCATTCTGTCTATTCTATTTTGTATTGTAAACAATTGTCCCAAATAGAAAGTAGTGCTGAGAAAGGTATCTCATTGAATGGTGGTATGCAGAATGTACATGTTTATTTCACCTAAGCATTTCCATAGCAATTTACTTCTCAATCACTACTGTAAGAGTTAATTCATTTTAATCTTTTTCTCACAAATGTATTGAGAGAGTTTCCAAATTGGGGCATGGCCTACATACAGATACAGTGTTAAGGCATCAAAATATATCAAGAGATTAATTAGCAATCTCCTTTTCAAATACCATCACTGACTTGCAGTTCAATCTACTTTCTGTAAAACTATTGGCAATTTAGCCCAGAAGTCCCCAACCCCCAGGCCGGGGGACTGGTCCATGGTCCGTTGGAAACCTGGGTTGTGGAAGCGACAGGAGAGCCCAGGAAGCTTTGTGCATATGCGGGATTAGGTTGCACTGAAACCATCTCCTCCCCCCATGCTTCTTCCAGTGCCGTTCTATGGAGCCAAAAAAGTTGGGGACCGCTGATTTAGGTAGTTCGATCTAAAGTATGGTAACTACTGGTTTTGTACAGGAAAATTGTATCATTCAATAAAACTTTATTAAAGCAATGAATAATATGAATAATAAAATATAAGAATTAATTAATCAATAATTGAAGTAAATAAAAGTAACCAAATAACAGTTTCAAATTGATGTGTCTCAGTGTATATATCCTAAAATTTAAAAGTCCAAAACTAATCTAAATGCAAATTTTTTTAAAATTTATTTGAATAAATCATGCTCTCTGTTCTAGTGGAGTCAATAAATAACAAGACATTTCATAGTCCTGGGGTTAAAACTGAAAAAGCTTTCTGTTCCATCAGTGCTGATTCTACTAATAGTTACAAGGAAAAAGCTGTATAATTAAATTGATATGTGTAGAATAATTATGTTGAACATGAAAATTGACATAGTAAGAAAAAATTGGTAAAAACTGATACGAATAGAAATATTTCAGTTTGTTTATGGGCAGCAAGCAACAGCATTTAATTTTTCCAGATAAATAATATTTATAAAAGAGCAATTGAATTTACAAAATATTAATAGAAATGAGATTCCACATTTTTAATCTTGGATGATATCTGCATACTTTCTTGAGATAATAGTTTAAATTGTTATGTGATAGATAAATGGTATACTACCAAATCAAGGATATATTTTACAATGACAGATGGCTCTATGAAATTCTTTGTGCTTGTTCTGTGCAAACACAAAAATATCTACTTGCAAGGAGTTTTTTTTTCTATATGTATCAAGGATTCACAGTGTAATACCTTCCTTGCAATGGCATTCACTTGTCACCAAAAGACATTTGTAATTAAAAAGTACATCAAAATTAATCTGCCTCCTGGCCCTTGGATTACAAATTCTATCAGGTGAAGTCGCATGTAGATTCAATATATTGCATTTATCTTTAATTGTGATATGTTTGGTATCATTTCATCATCACTCTTGAAAAACGTCTGTGTTGATTATTGTATGGGCTAATATTCTTAGTATGTCCTACATATTCAGCCTCTCTTCTTGTCCACCTTTAAAATTACTTAAGAAATCTGGGGTGAAGGGAGGCCCTTGTGCAAGTACACACCTCGTTTATTTGGAAAGTCTACTTGTGGTTTTTGATGTGCTTATTTACTTAACCTAACCATCTAGCCCATGCCAAATATTATTTTCTTGTAACTAAAAAGTAGAGACTTTTTGCTCAACTATTGTCAGTCCTCTAGCTTCAATTTCCACCAGAATTACACTGGAGCCTGAGCCATCACAGTTTAAAACAGTGGCAAAAATTTTGTGGTCTCTTTTGTTGGTTTAAGTAGAAATGTATGCACATTTAAATACAAGTTTTGAACTTTTTAAATGTTATGAGCCATTCAGGTTACCGAGCCTCTATATTTTAGTTGTGATTTTAAAATATATTCTACTGAGATATTGTATTGATTCCTAATATACTTTGTATTGCTTTTGGTGATAGAAACATGAAGAATAAAACTAGTACTGTTTGAGAAGGAGGCAAAAAAAAAATATCTCAAAAACTGATTGCCTCAACTTTTAGCTTGAGGAACAACAGGCCATTTAACAACCGTTCAAAACAATGACCGACACCCCAAAATTATAAATGATCCCATTTCATATGACAGATGCAGCCCACCTCCCTTCATTCACACATATGACAGACCCCAGGGATGTTGTAGAGCTCTTCCCTGTCTGTCTTCCATCACTCCCCCCAGCGCTTAGGCCTGCTCCCTATGCCTCCTGGGAGAAGCTGCCATTTTCAGCACCCCTAAAATGGCGGCTGCTTTCTGCACCTGTCTTCTGGCCCCTGAAAAGCAGGGAAGCTGCAAAACTCTGCTCCCTCTCTGGGTTTTGGACCTTACATAAAAGGCAGCTTCAGGACGAGTTTCCCAAGACATTTTCCTAGCTTATTATTCTCCCTCCCTTCCAGCCATATTTCTTCAATAAAAAACCAAAATGCTGACTTGTAAATCTTCCCTCCCCCACCATTGCCCCAGTTAGGTGTTAAAACTAACCTCTCCCTCTGCCCTCTAACTAATATCCCTTTAAAAACCTTGACTCCAGGCCGAAGAGTAGAGGAACAAACTAGCAAGGAGAGAAAATCTTTCTGCAGCTTTTTTCCTCTATAGTAAAGTAATCTCAAAAAATTGTGTCAGAAAATGGAGGACGCTGAGTCTTGGCAAGCTTTAGCTGTCCGCCTTGCCTGTAGAATCCAGCTAGGGCTTAAAACCTAGACTGTAGACTGCCCTTTCTGTTGTTGTGTGTGTTAGAGACCAATATATTATATACTCTTTTTAAATAACTAATTGATTGTTCTAAAAAGTTCAGTCATGTTGTTAAAACTTACTATTAATTGGGAGAAGTGCCAAGTCTTTTGTGGACTTGCTGAATATTCCTTTTTTTTCCAGATGATCTTCTTTTTTGAAGCCCATAACTATGTTAGGGAAGAGAAAAGCTTTAATCCCATATCCCAAAGGTGCTATTTCAAGAGGCTTCTTGGATGAGAAGTGAAATGTCTTCAAAAAAACCCAAACAAACCAGGAAGTCCAGTTGCCTCTTGAAAAATCACCTTTGGGACAACCGTGACCTGAATGACTGAGAATCTCCATAGACATGATCCCATAGTTTGTAAAGTGATGGTTGAATGACAATATTTCAGAACTGCAGACAGCTTTGCTTTTTTCAGGCAAAGGATAATAGCCGACTCTTGCATGCCCTGAAAATATTGTTGGATAACTTCCAATCAGAACTCCAAGACGATGAGCAAGAGCGCCATGATTTGCAACAACAATATGCCACTGACAAAGCTGCATGGGAAATGGAATGGACTAAACTGAACTGTCAGCTGGAGCAGGTATGTTTTTTCCCATAATTTGAGTCAGAGGGCATGACTCTGTAAGTGAGGTACAGCTTCCTGCAAAGAGCTATTCAGGATCTGATGATTTCAGTTTGAAAATAGTTTGAAAACATGAAAGCCAGTATCATCTAATGCCATGATGTGCCTATGGCACACGTGCCAGAGGTGGCATATAGTATCTTCTCTGATAGCATGCAAGCCGTCGCCCCAGTTCAGGTCTTTTGTGCATAAGCGTGCGCCTTCTGCCTGTCAGCTGGTCTTCGGGTCTCTGCCATGCATGTGCGGGGGTGGGGCGTATGCAGGGGGCGCATGCATGGGGTAGGGCACATGCAGGGGGCCACGTGCGTATTGCTTTTTGGGGTTCAGATGCATATGCGCGCATTCGCATGTATGCACGTGTGCTTTGGGCACTCAGCCCGGAAAAGGTTAGCCATCACTGGTCTAGTGGTTAAGGCATCAGGCTATAAATCGGGAAACCTTGATTTCTACTCCTCCCTTAGGCATGAAGTCCAGCTGGGTGATTTTGGGCCAGTCACTTTCTCTCATCTGTAGGAAGGATCCTATGGCAAACTGCTTCCAAAAATCTTTCCCAGAAAGCTTCCAAGATTTGTCCAGGCAGCCACTGTGACTGCAGTCAAAAACTGGGGTGAAAGCACAACATTAAAAATTAATTCATGTTTTCTCTGTAGGGTCTCTGTTGCTTTAGAATGAGCACACTTTCAGGTAGTATTTTGGCAGTTCTCCTGGACTGGCATTCTGCCTCTTGTGAGCTTGTGCCATCGTTGGCATTGAATAACTGAGATTGTTTTTTTTCCCACTCATATAGCTCAATCACAGTTTTCTCATTTATGATGTTGAACCTTAACAGATTTGGGAAATGAGACAGTTTGGCAAAAGTTACTTACTAGCAGAACCAACATCTCTGCTGCTTTTGTTTTTTATATGAGTAGCTGCTTAACTTCATTAGTGACCCAAAATGTTTGCCTCAGGCTTCAGACTTGCTTTGCAGTTAATAGCTGCTCTGAAAAACCCTTTATCACACTATACAACAAGTATGCTATGAAGATAGGAATGAGGTTCTTGTGGGAGGTGAAGATCTTGTTTCCTTTTTGATTGGCTGTATAGTCTGCTGCCTCCTTTTGAATTCTCACAAAGGCTGCAGTCAAGGCAGGTGAGAAGTAGCTCTGAGTATTTGGGAGATGATGAAGTTGACTGTGTGGAAATGTCCTGATGTAGAAATTCCTCTGAGAATATTAGAAATTGTGAGAGTGTACCAAATCTAAGCAATTCAAATTGTGGGTTTCAGTCAAGAAATAATACATTTCTATTCTTGAAAGTAACAACTTATAAAATGAAGACACTATTACATAAAACTATTTTTTTTATCCTATTTTCTTACTGAGCTGCAGTAGCATCTATGGTTGTAATAGCCTTATTCTTTTTATATTCTTTCTTTATAATTATATATATTATTTATTTAGCATGTTCTTGCGTTCTATAAATATGCTTACATATTATCATATTATTTTTCATAACATGCTATAACCAGCAGTCAGGTAAAGAAGGTTGGTACTGGAAATAGGTTTTCAT
Organism: Arizona elegans; assembly: GCA_022577455.1. Classification (NCBI taxonomy): domain Eukaryota; kingdom Metazoa; phylum Chordata; class Lepidosauria; order Squamata; family Colubridae; genus Arizona; species Arizona elegans. Next base: position 43,014,332 of record JAKOOJ010000002.1, read on the forward strand.
TTGAACTCCCTTTGTAATATAAAGCATCAGAGTTAATATACATTCTGAGCCATGAATCATAAACTTCAGTGAGATTTTTAATTGAATTGCAACCTTAAATTACAAATTAGATAAACATTGTTCCCATTTTATAGTTGTTCTTTCAAATCAAAATGTCAAAGCTTATGTTGAATTTGGTAGCAATTCCTTTTAATTTCTATGAAAAACTATTGTGCCATTGGGAACTTTTATTTTAATTTATAGCTGGAAGGGAAGACTGGAAAAGCACAGAGTCAGACTGGCATTGATGCCACAACAGCTTTCATAAGGGAGAGAGAGGAACACAAGAATCTCTTAGCAGAGAGTCATCGATTAGTAATGGACTTGCAATGGCAAATTCAGCACAATGAAAAAAACTGGAAAAAAGAAAAAGTAGAACTTTTAGAAAGACTTGACAAAGACCGGCGAGAATGGGAGAGGCAAAAAAAGGATCTGCTCAGGAAAGTAGAACAGGTAAGTTACAGTATGATATTCTGATTAAAACAAGATACATCTCAGGATCTCTGTTCCAAAGGAGTATTAGATTTATACCTTCAATAAAATCTGTTAATCAGAAAAGAAGCTTTCAGACTCCATCATAGACTAAGATGGCTCCCTTTCTACGAAGTCTACAACCAAATCAAAAGCACCCTTACTAGTCCCTGGGAAGTTTGCTAAATATTACAATTCTTTTCTTGTGTATTTCATTTCTGTCAAAAATACTGTTTTGTTTCTCAGACAGAAAAAAATATTTACTGTTGAAAACCAAAATTCACAGTGATTATTTTTTATGGGATTCTCATCACAAGTAAAAACAGGAAAATATTTGTAAACTCCAGCCTAACTACCTAACAGGTGGTCAGCTAGAGGAGAACACAAGTGTATTTTGAAGTTTCTATGGCTCTGTATATGGAACCAGGAGATTTAGGATTTTGCAATCATGATAGTCTTTTGCAACAAAAGCAGCAACCTCTTCTACCATGTTAAAAACCAACCAGTGGCATGAACTTTCATGAACTAGCTTTCACTTTATTAGATACTTCTCTCCCCCCCCCCCCTTCATTTTATAGATGGATACTTTGGTCTCGGAAATGCCTGCTTTAAATATTTTTGTTATGAGTCCTTATCTTAGACAATGTTTTCTTTGTTCCCAAATATATGCGTAATGTTGCTGCAGATCTGTTTAAGATGTTCATATTCATCAAAGAAAAAAACCTTTTTATGCATTTCCCAGCATTTATAACAAAAAAGTGAAGGAAATATTAGGATGTTTAATTCTCTAAGGATGTTTAATAATCTAAGTATTTATTTATTTCAGTGATGAAACTTGCTAAATTTCAGATAATCTTATCACTGTTGGCCAGTTTCAAAAATATATGAAAGAATGGATTATCCTGCCCATACATTATATCACTCTTCAATAGAAATTTTACACAGATATACATTTTCACATAGAGAATATTTTCTAGCCCGAATTTCTGCCCACAAACTATTTAAACTAGATTTTGTGCTCCAGATTTTCATAATGAATGTTCAAGAAGGTTTATACATAGCCTCCAAAGATTCATGTGCCTAATCACTACTATTTTATTTTATAAACAAATTGTACTTATAAATGTCATGTAGATTTCTACACTAATGAATACAACAGTTGAAATGAATAGAACTTCTTAACTCCTGGAAAAATATTACACAATCAATATATCTCTTGTTGGCTTTTAAAATCATATTAAAAATGCCTTTCTGCCACTAGCTGAGTTTTTCAATCTCCAAAATGTAATACTTTGCTTATCTTCCAATAACATATTACAGACTGGCAATTGGTGATCTGGAATTTTCCTCATATATTAACAATGAAACAACATTTGTAGGATTAGGTGATCATTTGTGAATTGAGTGTCTGAATATGAACGAGGTGGGGGGGAAGAGGGTAATAATTTGAAACATTTCAAAATAAATGGGAGGCAGCATGAGGTAGTGATTAAGGTGTTGGTCCAGGATAGTCATTCACTAAGTGTAAGTGTAAGAATAAAATGAAAGAAGACCCTTCATTTTGAAGGAAGGGTAGATACAGCAAATCTATACAGATAATGACTTAACATTAACATTCCAAGAGCATAACTGGTATGTTAAGGGACCCATTACTTGGCTTTACTATTAGTTGACTAATCCTGGTTGCTATTTGTACTTATTTATTTTGTTGAGATTTTTATTGTTTTCATGTTTTTTAAATTGTTTTATTTATTTATAATTTTTTGTAAACCTTGCAGAGTTCATTTGGTTGAGTTGGGCGGCCATAGAAATTGAATAAATAACTAAATAAACAAATTTACAATCCTTAATCATTTTATTCTGACAATTTAAGTCAGGTGACTGAAAAGAGAAACATTTCTAAAAATACAAAGCATGGCTAATTTGTGGTAGTAGTTTTAGCTGATATATTGTTGACCTACATTTTAAAGGAATTACACTATTCCCTTTCTTTCAAATTTATGGTTTTAGTGTCTCCTGAGACATATCAAATCTAACTTTATGCTGCCTGTGACTGAAAGATATTACATGTTTTGCAGATCATTTTTGTTATTCTCCAATTATGAAGTGGTGCTTTTTATTATTCCAGGTTGTTACAGGTAAACATAAAACTCAATGCCAAATAATAAATGCCTAGATTGGTTTTAAATTCAGTGTATACAATTCAGATTAGTCAGCACTCAGACTCACCCTATGTCAGTATACATCTAGAAAGGGTTTGACTATCCTAAATGGTGGTACTAACTCCAAGTGGAATTATGTCCAATATATACTCAATATTATATCCATGGCATACTATCAATAGAAAACATAACAGTCTAAATAGAATACTTTTGCAGGGATTAATTTTTCCACCCAAACTGCGATAGGAGTGCCTGCAAGGAGGAATTCATTGGTTTACCACATTAATTTTACCCCCTCCAATTTTTATCCTACAGCAACTATAGGAAAGTGGTGTTTTAATGTAATAATAATAGTGCAATTCTTTCCAGCATTTATTCTGATACTTTAACATAGACACTGTACAATTTTAACCTCTACTTTTATTTAGGCTGGGTACAATAATTAAGTTTCATATAAATAATGCTAATATTAAAAAAAGATAAAAGTAGCCTGAAATACCGAGGAAGACCTTGCATACTTTCTATCTCTCTTAAGAACTCTTAAGTCTCTGTATTAATGTCTTGTCCATTATTAATCTCTTTCTCAGCCTCCAAAAGTAAATCCATCAAGGGAGGACAACATTCTTTATGATTCAAAAGAAACTGCCTTTCATTCATTTTCACACCAAGGGAGCCATCATGTGCCTCATCCATTGGGGTCAAGGTCCTATTCTGATTCAGAAACCATGCAATTTGAAGATCGATCACTGTCTAAATTGAAGGAAAGTGACAGATGCACTGCCACAGAAAACTTATTTCTAGATACCTTGTCCCTCGATTCTCCAGATGATTCTAATGAACCACAATATCAGAAACTGGAACAGGAGAGGTTGTTAACTTGTGTAAATGAGGTAATGTGGCTTCACTTTTATGCTATCAATTATATGACAATTAAAACTGCTATTGTGACAAATATTTTCATCAAATGCCTATAGTTTATAAGCCAGTGACAACTTCATTCTGATCTTTATTTTTTATTAAGTACTATGAACTGAAATCAAATATCAAGAGTGTTTAAAGTATAAGCCTTATTTATACAAAAACAAAGCAGTAACATAGTCATATAATATGTCTAAAGAACAGTAGTGAAACTGTGCAAATAATGGGAAATTAACCTAATGTTAAACATAACATTACACCTTCTTATATTACTCTCTAGGCAGTCTGATCTTGTGGATATTCTTAATACACATTAATGTTTGAATATTTATTTTATTTATTTGGGTATTTGCATCCTTAAGCAAATAACCTAAATCAAAGTGAAGGGGTTTCCCAAATATTGTGCAATACAGATATGTATGCATGTGCATGTGTGTATGTGTGTATACACACACACACACAAACACACACACAAACACATGTGTACACACACAAAAACAAATGTTAATATGTGAAAAGTTTCCTGAACCATTTTAAGTCAAATTTCAGAATACAAGATAAGTTAGGGAAAGGGGATTCTAATTTGAAGAAAATTAGATGTATCTTTCTTTAGAGGAGTTTGCAGTCCTATGGCAAATATAAGTCCTTCCATGGACTTAAGAATCTTACCTATCATAGTACCAGAACGAGATGTTCTTGGGAAGGTAGGAAAGTTCTCTATGGGGAACACTGACTGGTGAAGTGGTGAATTTCATTGGAAGAGAAAAAGAACATTCTATAGGAGATACTCATGCTAGATTTTTGTGGATGGCAACTTTTGAAGCAGAAATATTCTAACAGATGTTAACATAATTTAAAAGTTTGCCTACAAATTTAATTGAAGGCCAAGGCAGTTGCTATTTTGCGTTTTGTGTGATCTGTAGGAGTCCATGCTGGCAATGGGTCTAACTTTCAAATCTAATTATATATCTACCATTACTTGACATTTTCACTATCATATTCTCAAGGTTCCAAAACAAATAGTACTTAATTGGTGGGAAAGTCCAGCAGTAGCCATACACATGTGATACCTGAAACTGAATAGTAAAGCTCCCAGTCTAAGCTTCCTGGTAGAATGGGTGCGGTGCCTTGAGCTGCCTTTCATTAAAGCTCTCTCTCCTGGCTAAAGTGAATATAGAGAAGCTGGCTTTGTTTTTGAACTAAACAACCTTTTAGTCACAAATGGAGCTATTCTTCCATTGACCTTCTGTGTGCTCTTACAGATCTTTTCAGGCTGTTTTCTATAAGCCAGTGCACCTTATTGGTTTAGTCCAGTAGTCCTCAAGGAGGTCTCCAAGACTCTCCGTGGGTCAACAAAGTTAAATAAATGAAAATAAAATTTCTCATTTTAATCTCTAAAACAGTAAACATAGTAACAGTAAACATATAACCTACACACTTTGGGGTCCTCAGTCATTTCTAAGAATATAAAAGGGTCCTGAAACCAAAGTGTGTGAGAACTATCTGGCTAGTCCTGTCCACTGACAAGACAAAAAAAAAAGAAAAACGGCCAGGTTCTGCTTTACAGAATTTGGCCATTTGTAATTCAGTTCGGTTCATTCAGCTTCAGAACAAAAGTGGAATCTGAAAGGATACCGGGAAACTTGATTAATTTGAAGCATAAAAAGCATTGCTGACTTAGTCATATCTCCAGCCATATTAGAGTTGTCAGTCAAATAGATTTACTTGGAATCTAGTCATGCCATTCAGTAAACTTTTCAAGAGTGCTTTTAACCCAGACCAAAAATTAAACACCGAAGAATTATTCTGACCAATTATTTTACAGCACCAGAAGAAGTCCTACTACTGCCTTTCGGTCTAGGGTTCTGGAGCTTTTTTAATTTGGGAAATGGGCTTTCTTTATTCATAGAGAATATATTATTGGCATTCATAATATTGCTGTGGTAGCGTATTATTGAGTTTTCTTCAAAACAAAAGATTAAAAAAAGATGCTACTCTTAGGTCATACATTTTTTTGAAAGAGGCATTATGCTATTAATACTAATAAAGCTCCAAATGTGCTTTGATGGGTTTTTTTTCAAACTTTGAGGTGCTATGAACCCCAAAAATAATGAATTCTTTTGTATCCTGTCTCCTCCCTGATGATATTGAATTAAAGGATTACAAATTCTGTAATTGTCTAGAACTTTTTACACTTTTCTATGTGAACTATCAGGGCATCAAAATCCTCTCAGAAGCCATTATATAGAAAGGATTTTGATACATTATTCAAAGGATTTTCATATATCCCAACAATTAAGTAAACTAATGCAAACACAGCCACTGATGCATATATATGCAAGATCCAAAATTAACTCTTAATTTTCCTCCAGGAAGAAGAAATGCACAAGGGAAATCTACAAAGGTGAGTAAAGACAAAAGAATGAAATCACAAACGAACTCTGTAATATATTAACACATTTGCAGTGAGTTCAGATGTATTTGAAAATTATTAGAATCTTTCCATTACAGTTGTTTGGTAAACGTGTTGGTTTTTTGTTTTTGTTTTGTTATACACAAGCATTCAGAGTTTAAAATGAAATCCACAGTTTAAAGTAGGAATGAACCAGTATCTTTTAAAGGATTTTCATATTTTCCTTCCTTCCTTCCTTCCTTCCTTCCTTCCTTCCTTCCTTCCATCCATCCTTCCTTTAGGGCAATGTCAGTTTCCTCCATGTCAGAGTTCAAGCGTTTGATGGACATTTCTCCCTTTCTTCCTGAAAAGACTATACCATCCTCTAACACCAAAGAAGATACAACACCTCCATTATCCCCTGATGATTTGAAATACATAGAGGAATTTAACAAAAATTGGGATTACAACACTACCGGAAACCAGAGTGGAACTTTAGAAAGGCCTTCAGATACATGGGCAGAAAGGACAGAGATAGGAAAGGCAGGAAATAAATCTGTTTCAGATCCATTCCAGCCATCTTCATGGTATCTTACCACAAGTGTTACTATGACAACTAACACCATGACAAGTCCTGAACACTGCCAGAAACAATCACCAAGAAGTCACATTGTCACAGAAAAAATAGGAGTTAGAGTCTTCCATAGTCCACCATTGATTCGAAGGTTTGATAACTCACTTGTCCCTGGTAGCGAAGGGAAAAATCAGCCTGAGACGGACTTTTTGTTTCCTGTGACCAAAGCTAAAGGAAATGTGGGTGAGATCAAAAGTGCTTCATCAGAAGTGTTTGGAAGATGGTCCTGTGACCGCTCCAAACATCATAATGATTTCCTAGAAACTGGCCTTCATCCAATTGAACGTCCAATCTGTACTACAATGGGTTTTGCCTCATCCTTGCACAATCTGGAGCTGTCAAAAAACATGAGTGATGATATGAAAGAGGTAGCTTTTTCTGTCAGAAATGCAATACATTCGAGCTCAACAGATCTTCAATTCAGAGACACAGCTTGTCAAACTAATGGAATGAGAACAATGGGGACCCAGACTACTCAAACTATCAATGTGGGCTTACAGACAGACACTTTGCGTACAATCACTAGCAGTCCACATAAATGTCTGACCCCAAAGGGGGGCTCTACACCTATTTCATCACCATCAAGAAGTTTAAGAAGCAGGCAAATGAATACTGCTATTGAAAAAGTCCAGGGCAAATATGAACGAACATGTTGCTCTCCAAAATATGGCTCCCCAAAATTACAGAAAAAAGTTTGTTCCAAAATAGATCAGCCAATTAACCGGACATTACCAAGCACACCACAGAAAGGATTTAGTGAATCTGCTTGGGCAAGATCCACCACTACAAGAGAGAGTCCAGTTCACACTACAATAAATGATGGCCTCTCTAGTCTATTCAATATCATTGACCATACCCCTATCACTTATGATACGTTCCAAAGATGCTCCAGGTCCAGCAGCCGGTCAAGATCAGCAGAACCCCGGGCAGAACTTGGGTCTATGCAAGATATGTGCACAGATATGCGGGGCAGGTCACCCAGTCCTCTCCGTTTGGGTACAGAACCACAACAAGACGAAACAGGTGAAATTACAAGTATCAGGCAAGATTTATCTGCTCCACCAGGATACATGCTAACAGAAAATGCTGCCAGAATCCTGAACAAGAAATTTATAGAGAATGCCTTAGCTTCACATACCCCTCCAAGTCTTAGCAATGAAAACCATCACACAAAAGAAATAGTCACAGTTGAACCAGGATCCATTGAGGTAATAAGTTTTATGCTTATCATAGTAAAACAAATTAGAAATGTTCATGTAGTTTGTAAGTGCGGTGTAATACTTACATTGTTTTGACTCAAAAAGAAATTGATTGCTATTATGTATGTTGTGAATTTTTGAAGAACTTGATAACAGCAATACTTTCCAAATGGGTTTTTGGAGACATAATGTTTCCAAATGATAAATCGCAGAGCACTTGACATTGGATTTCTAAAATGAACATAATTCTGTGGAAAAAAATTCACTCTCTTGGAATTTTTGCATTTCTTTGCCATTGAATATTATCAGAGCTTCATGTGGGCCCCAATGTTACTGAACAGTTGGTGCTTGCTTCATTTATTTAATAAAAAAGGAATTCAACAATAGGGAAAAATAATTATTCCTTGATTTAATCAATTCAATTACAGGGGGATAACTAGGGTACTTATGATTAGCTCATTGAACAGTCAGGACTGATTTAGGTATATAAATCTAATATCTTTGACTTTCATTATTGTAATAATGAAATTCTCACCATACAGATTGAAACCATGCTTTGCTCAAAATAAATTTTGTACAACTTTTGCTATCTGGTGATGTTTTTCATCAGACTCCTACATAAAGCTCTGAGAACAATAAATTGCAAAGATACATTAAAAAAAAAAGCAAATTAGAAAATTAGAAAAAGATATGAATACTTTTTCACAAGACTACATATCCTGGTGATGGTTCTCCTATCTGGAAGGTAGCAAATATATCAATATATATTGCTACTATTGCAATTTCAAACTTCAAATATGTTTTGCATATTTGGTATGGTATGGTTAGATTTCAGTTAGAATAACTGAAGGGTTCATATTAATATCAATTACTTTCTATGTAGTTTAAACAATTCTTGCAGAGTTTCCTAATACCTAATACACTTTACATGCTTTGTATTTTAATTCCCTAGTACTCCTTTTTTTATGATTATTAACACTCATTATGAGTAGCAGATGTCAAGTAGAGTGTGATTATGGAGAAGATTATGGCAAATGAAGTTTAACGTATCTAAAAGATCCAAAGTTCAGGAAAGTTCAATATAGCATTTAAGAAATGTTTTTTAGATATCACACTATGCTCCCATTTTACACCATCCTAAGATAACTTAGCTGCAAGGAATGGCTCCCTAGAATGTACATTGATTAAGCAGAATTGAATGTGAGGTTACAATAAACTATCAGATTGAAAACAAATCTGATCTTTGAACTATATACTGTATATTTGCTAATTTAGTTTTCAAACTAAACTAATTTCCAAACTAGTGCAGAATTCAAACAGTAGTACACTGAAACTGGTATAGGTAATGTAGAGAAATGTGGAGAAAGGAAGTCAAATGGAGTCTTCTAGGTCATGTAGTTGAGAGGCACTAGTTGTAGTTGAATTGGCATATTCTAGCAGAGTAAAATGTCCTTTTCCAAATAAAAATGTTTAGGTTTAGGGATGGAAGAAGAGGAGCTACATTACAGTATATAGGATACATGGCTCTGAATGAAATTTCATTATAATAGCTAAACTCAGTTTAGTATATTTATTTTTGAAGTGCGTAAAGCTAGTCAACCTTTAATGGACAGTAATAGAAAATATCTCTAATTTAGACTAAAAGATTAATGTATATTTAATAGCAATAACACTTAGATTTATATACTGCTTTGTAGCGCTTTATAGCCCTCTAAGCATATTGCCCCCAACGATCCGGGTCCTCATTTTATCAGCCTTCCATCCTTGGAAGGATGGAAGGCTAAGTCAATCTTGAACCTGTCAGGATCGAATTTCTGACAGTGGACACAGTCAACCTGCAATACTGCATTCTAACCACTGCGCCACCACAGCTCTAATGGTGTGTTAGAAGTATTTAATGTTTCTATTAATTAAATATTGACTTCCTTTATCAAATTCAAAAATAAATTCTTATAAAAATAAGATACTTTTATATTCACAAGTTCCCTAAACATTTATCAAATTGTCATAAATAAGGGGGAAGCACAGCTGATTATTTTTAATGCAGTGATTCTTGTTATAATGGTTTCTTACTGGACCTTGTTAAGATGGGAACAGCTTCACACAAATTGATTTATAGTGCAATTCTATGGATGTTTTCTTAGAAGAATTACTGAATTCAATTTGTCTTTCTCTCAAGTGTATATTGTTTTTTCTATGTGTATTTTGTTTTTTTATTTATATACTGCATTTCTGTTTATTCTAACACTTCTAACTTACAACAATAAAGTTGTACAAAACATAACAAAATTAATATAACTAAAAGGAATATTAAAATTAAGCATTAATATTATGAACAATTGAAAGCTTGGCTGTCCATGCCATTTGTCTAAATTCTAAAATGTGTGAGCCAAATAAATATATTCTCTTTTTGGACAATATATTCAAGAATCAGTGAATCACACAGGATTCCCATATATCCAATAATGGAGCATCAAAAAAGATACTTCTGCCGATTGGAGAGGTGATTCACAATTGGAGACATGGTACCTCAGAAAACTAGGTTTTAAATGTTTGGGCTTTAGAAGGCTACACCAGTACCTTAAAATGTACCTATCAGGAAATTGATAACTAGTGCAAATTTCTTTTGAAAAAGTCATCATTGACCTCTGCAACTTGTAGCAGCTTGAAGCCTGGCAGCCACTACATTTTGCACCAGCTGCAATTTCTAAACACTTCTCAAAGTTTAGCCCTATATAAAACACATTTTAGTAGTCAATACAAGTTGTGGTCAGGTGTAGATAACAATAATTGAACAGGACTAGTTTAGAAAGATTGGTACCGTTTTTCTCCAAAAAGAAGGCTGGGCCTTATTTTCTTTTGACCCTTGAAAAAACTGCTAGGCCTTCTTTTTGGAGGGTTCTAATTATTGACTCACCTCGCGGCGGTGGCACTGACAGCAGAAGCACGCTACTGGCCCACTTCTTTCGCGGCCACTTGCCACCACTTGCACACATTGCCCCGGCCTCTGTTTCACCTTACGATGCCTACTGGAAAGCATCTGCAGCCAATAACAGAGCTCCAGATCGATCAGGAGTTCTGTTATCGGCTGCAGATGCCTTCCGGAAAGCCCTCTGCAACCGATAATAGAGCTCTGGATCAATCTGGAGCTCTGTTATCGGCTGCAGATGCCTTCTGGCAGGCATCTGAAGGCAAAACAGAGGCCAGGGCGATGTGTGTGAGTGATGGCAAGCAGCCGCAGAAGAAGGCAAGGCAGGTGTTTGGGTGTGCGAGGCCTGGTAAGTAGGGCAGCTCCACCCCCCACATCCTGACCCTAGCTTATTTTTTACCTGTGTGCCTCGCCCCACCCCTTGAACCCCGGGTGGGTGGGGTCTTAATTAGGGCTAATTTTGTGGGTGGGGCTTAATTTGATTGCATGCACTCAAAAACGTCATAGGGTTTCTTTTCAAGGTGGGTTGTCTTTTTGGACGGTAGTTATATTTTAATTGCAATTGTGTAAATGTGTTCCTGATCACAACCATCAAATGTAAATCCAGTAATAATTGTATATCAAGAAGCCCTCCCAAACTCTGAACATGTTCAATGCAAATCCATTCAGAACAGGACTACCTTCAATTTATTAGATTGACTAACTGCAAGAATTATACTAATTAAGTCTATTTACAAATCTTTTTTTTAGGACAATGTCCTATTAATTTCATTCTTTGTTCCCATGTACTGCTGCTATAGTAACTTAAATTTTCTAAACGTGTAAATTTTTAAATGCAAGCTTTGAAAAATAAAGCATCAGAATATAGCTTTTCAAAAAGTGCTGTGTAATTAAGCTTATAATAAGAATCCACTTATTGCAAAAGTTTTTACAGCTGTGGCTTCCATTCAGAATTTCTAGGCTGCAGTCTAAAATGGCATTCTGTGTGAAGTAAAGCCATGCTTTGTCAGACATACGTTTCGTTTGTTGGAAAATTTATTATTTTTCTTTACTAATCAATTATTTTGAAGGACAATTCTGCTGTTCTAGCATGGGTCTTGCTGATTCTGAATGTTTGAATGGAATGCTATTTAAGAGGTTTTTAGTATTTCATTTATGTGATTTCCCACTGCATTCTTAAAATGATTCAGTTAGGAAATATTCTGTGATATTTGATAAAACATAGGCACATCTGAGAAATGCAGATATGTATTTTGTCTGTACGTGTGTATATATATGTTCACACATACACATAGATAGATAGACAGGAATAGATGTAGATGTTGATATATATAGATATATAAATTGCTTAGGAGTAGGCATTCTTTAACTTGTGCCAAGGATTAGATAATAAATTGCAGTTTTAAAAGTAGTTGGACAATCATTTCATTACATTAAAATTATAGTATTAAGCTAAGTATTAAGCTGCAGTACTGATAACACTGAATCTTTTACTCTTAAATTAAATAAAAACATTTTTCCAGTTTGAGCTAGAAAAAAAATCAGTAATCAGATTTTTTTTTCAAGAATCTGAAGAAAGTTGAAGAAAGTCATATTATCTGCCAAAAAGGCTAGCTGACGTAGTGTTCTTTTTCTCCTCCATGTTATCTTCCTAATAACATAGTTTTGCTGTTTCAACCTCTGACATAATTTTATAGGGATAGCATCTGGTAATATATTGTTTTCTTTACCTTACGTTTCATTTTCTCTTTATTAAATAGATCTGAGATGCAAAAAATAAAATGGTAAATTCATGTCTATTAGACATAGTATCATATAATACACTTTTCCTTATCTTGCGGGGGAGGGGCAGGGGCAGGAGAGAAACTTTCTCATTTGGAATGAATTCTGATTTAAATGAAAGTTGTAACAGTTTCTAAAAATTATATGTACTCTTTACAATCATACTTTCCAATTAGGGTGTCTCTGCATTTGTTTTCTAAATGTAAAGTTAAGTTTATCTCTTCTATATTCTAGCCTTGCTAATTTTAAAAAAGGTACTAATCAATTAAATTTGGAGAGTGCTTCAATGCTGATTAAAAGTTTCTGGTTTAAATATTCATTCCAATCTGCTTGCTTTTTTTCCCCTGTCTTGTCTGTGTCCAGAACCAATCTGTCTTACTAACTGCCCCTTGGGGACCCTAACCCTGCCTGCCTCAGTACTGTAAGTCTTTCCTACCTTTGTTTCCAAAAGTCTTTACTTTTAAAAAAAAGAAGAAAAAACAACAACTTTTACTTGACGGAAAAATATAAAGTGCATAAGCAATAGCATTGCTGATATTAGCAAAAAGCAGCATTGGATTGAAATGGCTATCAAGCATTTGAGTCCTGGATTGTCGTCAAAATAGTTCTTGTGGATCATTATTTATATGACTGCTCTAAAATCATACAATCTAAGTGTTTCATCTTAAACCAGATTCATTCCATGAAACATAGTTTTCAGAAATCTACTAGATTTAGGGTTCTTCCCATAATAGCCATATTGAATGTTCAAAGGAATATGTTTTATCTCTGCTATTTTGTATTTCCCAATCATTTTTGCATCCATTAGGTGATTTGCAGTTTCAGATCACTGCAAATCATCAGCTATAGACACAATGGTATACTTTACTGTTTGCATGGTAATAATGTAAATTAATTTATAGGATCAAAGTTTGTAAAAGTCAGTTCTAGAAGTCAAAAGGCTAGAAGTAAAATGGCAAGAATCACAGATTCTATATATTTAACATTTAAGGACCAAAAAGACATTCAGGTTTCCATTTTATTCATGGGATGAATTCCATTACAGCATCCTAATTTCATCAATGCAAAAGCTTTCATTAGATAGAGATTTAACATATATTTTTTTAAATAGAAAGAAAACAAGACATATAAGAAAAATGGATGATATTATCTCATGATCTTATTTCATTCTAAGAGTATGCACAAACATATGGAATCAAGAACTATGATTTCTGGGAACTTTTCCAGAGTTCCAATTCACAGAAGAAACCAATCCCAAATGTTTCTAGTAAAGCCAGTTATGTATATTATTATTACATTGAAAGAAGCATAATCTGCTTGAAAACGTAGATGGGGAAGACAGAATAAATAGCTTACACATGCTTTTTTTCACGTCAATCATATTTTGTTATATTTATGTCACATGGTTCAGTTAAAACTATGTCTAATTAAGAGCTTGAAGGATAGAAGAACTTTATAATACTTAAAATGTATGACATATCTAAAGTAGACAGAAGCCACAAAAGAACTCTCAAATACAAACCGGTATGCCTGTCATTTTCCCCTGAAATCCTGTTGTGCTGTCTCATAGCAGAGTGGGAAAAGTGTTTCTGGGAGGTATGAGAGAAGAATCAAAGAGTGTACATTCCCAATAGGGTCCTCCAAAGGGTGAAGGACCTCCCAGCTGCCCAGTTAAAGCCGTAAACACCTATACCACGCGTGTCAAAGTCGCAGTGTCATGTTGCCATCACATGACGTTTCGTGACTTTTTCCCCTTTGCGGAACTGGGGTGGCATGGCTTGTGCATGATGCATCTGGCCCTGAGTCCTATACTGAACAACATAGCAATATAGGAAGATGCTGGCAGCAGATGACTTTAGTAACAACAGCGAATGAATTAATTCATACTGCATGGGAAAAGACAATGGTAAATCAGTTCTGTACTTTTATCAATAAACCCATATGGATAGAAAATATTAAATGAGTGCCAGATCATGAGCCTCTCAGGCCAAATCATAGTCCAGCCTGTAATATTACAGTTATCCAATTTTATAATCTGACCACTGATGCAGAAAAAGAAGAGGCTGTTGAATTTTATGATTCAATTTAATTTGAATTAAACATAACATGGAAGTAAGATGCCCTCCTTATGATTAAAGACTGAATGCTAAAATTGAAAATATTAAGGGGGGAAATGTAGTTGTATGGCTTAGGAAACTTAAATGATGGAGGAGGAGAATGTACTAATTTCTTCCAATCTAATGTGCACAATATAATTAATAACCTTAATTTCATGTGCTAGTAAAATAATGTTTAAGATCAACCAACACAGGTTAGAGACCTACATGGGAAAGAAGATGCCAAATATTCAAGCTAGCTTTAGAAAAAGCTGAGGGAAACAAGACATTATTGCTGAGATATACTGGATAATTGAGAAACCCAAGAATATCAAAAAGAAGTCAATACTATATGTGCTTCATTGATTATAGAAAGGCCTTGTTTTGATCACGTCAAGCTATGGAATATGCTCAGAAAAATAGTAATCCTGTAACATTTAATTGTCCTCATGTGAAATTTACACACACTCCTAAACCATAGTACTGACAGAAAATGGCAAAATATACTGGCTCCAGATTGTTAAAGAAGAGAGACAAAACTATATATTTGCTCCTTATTTATTCAAACTATATATTGGGAAGTCAGACTGGAAGATTAGCATGTTTTAAAAACTGGAGGAAGAAACATCAATAACCTAATGACCCTACTAAAGGCTGAAAATGCAAGGGATCTGCCAGGCCTAGTACTAAAGGTCAAGGAACAAAATTAAAGAATACCAACAACCAATCTTAAAATTGACAACAAAGTCATTGAACTGGTAGATAGCCTCTGAGAATCAGTTTTGGGTAGTGAGCCAGTTTGGCATAGTGGTTAAAGCAATGGACTAGAAATCAGACTGAGTTCTAGTTCTGACTTAGGTGCAAAATCAGCTGGGTAATGTTAGGCCAGTAACACCCCCTCAGCCCTAGAAAGAAGGCATTGGCAAACCATTTCTGAAATCTGAAAAATGCAGTGATTAGCCCAGGCAATCACCAGCCAATATTGACTCAAAAGCACTTCCACCCACCCCAAGATAGCTTCAGCATTTTAGAATCAATTATCAAGAGTAAAGGAACAAGTAGTCAGGAAATAAGCCACAGAATAGTACTTGATACAGCAATCATGAATGCCTTAGAAGTGCGCAGGTGGCTGTATTCTTATCTTCATTGTTTGTTGAAAAGCTTTTAAGACAAAAAGTTTATAGATCTGTTTTTAAAAATCCTAGCTGCACTACATTCATGCCATTTCTAGTTTTAAATACTGGTGAAGAGATCTTGAAGAGTGATTACTATATCTTTAGCTCTTGTTGAAAGCTTGACTCTCCAACACCAGCAGCTTCAGGGAAATATAGCATACATGAGAATTATATACCATCTTTCCTGCTCATTTTCAGACATTGTTCAGAAAGTGTTTGATTTTTTTTTTCTCTGCAAAAGCACCTGATCATTGAAGTAGTTTAAAGACAGCAGTATAAGCACAACAATTTTCTCTTTCTTCATTTCATAACATCTGCTTCCATATGCTCTTTCTCCTGTGTACCATTCTGTATGGAACTGCATGAACATGCTGAATTTTCATGGGACTTCTCTTTGAATAAACAAGTTAGGATAGTATTTGGTTTCTTTCAAATCACCTTATCAAGCACCATTTCCTATAATCTTTATTCCTTCTTTGTTCCATATTTATAACATTGTAGAAAAAAAAATCCATCACTTTATTTAACTTGTGTTTTTGGCACTTGCCATTCCATAATGGCAAGATTCTATTTCATATGTTGCTGGGTACATTTTTATCTTGCATTTTTATCATGTACTCTCACCTGCAAAAGAACCTGAACTTCTTGAACACACCTCTTTAACTCAGCAAATCCAACATTTTTTTCCTTTTAGATTTTTAAGGGAAAAACTCAAGGGCTTTAGAAATTCTGCTTTTATAATTTTACACCTCTGAACTTTATTTTACATCTCAACACACTGTGTGCAAAATGGTCTGTTCTGTGTGAAAACTTATTCCTTGTTAACAATCATTATCGGCTCTGAAATATAAATAAACTGCCACTGTAAAATATTACATCTTTCAAACAAAACTAGGTCTTGATATTGTGCTAATATAATTTAACAATTGAATAACCTTCCATGACATTTAATTTTCCAGTTTTCCTCTTTAATATACTCATGTTGCAGAGGAAATTTACACAGCTGCAGTATCCAACTTGAAACAATCTGGAGCTGTTTAAATAAAAATTCCAAATGTGGCACCAAATTTATATCTACAGTATTGTTTAATTGTACTGTCTCCATTTTTTAAATGAACAATAATCAAGAGTTGTGGGAGAAATAAGGAAGATGTTGATTTTTCATAAATACAAAAATATCTAAGATTGTCTTTAACTGGAACTGTAGATAAAATGAAATTTGGGTTGACAGAACTAAAAGTTATCTATATGAAAGCAACATGATGATTCTATAAGTAGTATGTGTTGATCAGCAGTGGTTTATTTAAGAGTGTTTTAAATTAGTGATAATGATTTGTGATACAGGTAGTCCTCAACTTATGACCACAATTGAGCCCAAAATTTATGTTGCTAAGTGACAAATTTGTTCAGTTAGTTTTGCCCCATTTTACAATTTTTCTTACCACATTTGTTAACTGAGTAACTGCAATTGTTAAGTTAGTAACACAGTTGTTAAATTAATCTGGTTTCCACATTGCCTTTGCTTGTCAGAAGGTTGCAAAAAGTGATCACATGATCCCAGGACACTGCAACTGTCATAAACGTGAGACAGTTGTCAAGCATCCAAATATAAATCATGTGACTATGGGGATGCTGTAATGGTCATAAGTCACTTTTTCAGTGCTGTTTTAATGTCGAATGGTCACTAAATGAACTGTTGTAAGTCAAGGACTATCTGTATATCAGAGCCTGTTGCACTTTGGTTCAAATTTAATATACTAAGAGTTATTACATTCTGTCTGTTCTTCAACTAAATATTATATTTTAATTTGAAGACTGTAATTCTTAAATAGCCTAACTCAGGGCCAACATAATACAGAATTACTTACGGATGCTGGGAATGAGGTTTTACGTAAAATAAATAAATCTGGTCATCTATTTTAGCTACATTTTATATTTTAGCTAGATTGCATAACAATGACCATAAATATGAAGGTGTGTTTGTGTGTGTGTACATTTGTGTGTGTGTGTGTGTGTGCACACATCATTTTCCAGGATATTTATTTGTTTGTTTGGTTATTAAATTTATGTGCCATCCATCTCATTAGAGACCATTCTGGGGCGCTTACATACATTAAAACTAGTACACATTAAAATAATAAAAGAATAAAAACAGAAATAAAAAGCATTAAAAGATGAGGAAGAAGGGAACATGAAATACACAGAGAGAGATGGGATCATTCCTAATCAAATAGCCATCTCCAGAATGGGTCCCCAGGCCAATTGATGGAGTCAAGTCTTCAGGCTCTTACCGAAGATGAAACGAGTGAGTGTGGATCTCACCTTAGGGGCTACGATGTTCCAAAGGAGAGGAGACATGGCAGAAAAGGCTCTTCTTCTGGACCCCATCAGCCAAACATCTTCAGATAACCTGGACCAATGCCAAACATGTGTGTGTGTGTGTGTGTGTGTGTGTGTGTGTGTGTGTATTTTGACCCTAAGTGAATGGTTACATGATGTATGTATGATCAGATGAAATTTGAATAGCAATTTGTGTCCTCTTTTTGGATGGGGATGCAAACTTAGAAGTTACCCTCAACTGGCTAGAAAATTTATAAGAAAGCATAATTGGTGACACCCTTTATCCTATACAGCTATGATACTGTTCTTCAATCTTGTGGACAAGACTGAATTTTACCATTATCTTGTTTTGTTTATTTATGTGGATATAGAATGTGAATGAATGATTATCAGATCATTTAAGTCCATGTAAGCAACGGTCCTCTAGAAATTGCTGATGTACAATCCCAGCATCTTATTAACATTATTCTTGTTAACTGGGACTGTTGAGAGCTGAAGATTATGAGAATTTAAAGGGTTACACATTGCTTTACTACATACAACTCTTTTCATCATTCCTTTTATTCTGTAAGTAGAACAGACTGAACATTTCAAAATAATATGCAAAAATGCTTCAAGTTATATATGTACATATTTAAATATTGTTTTCCTCCCTTGTGCAATGTAGGAATTAGTAAATTTGTTCTTTTTAATTTTTCTCACAATAAAGGAACTACCTTGTTCTGCACTAGCTCCATCCTTAGAATCTTGCTTCTCCAGACCTGAAAGACCAGCAAATCAACGCCCACCTTCCCGTTGGGCTTTACATTCTCCTACTGCCTCACTTCAGAAGACTATGTAAACCAAGAACTGCTATTAGAGAATTCAAACCAATGACACAAACCTGCATGAATTATCACATAATAAATTTACTATCTTTTGTATGAAGGATCCATTATCATGGCCAGTCTCTATCAGTGAGAAGAGATCAAGTTCCAGTGTTCAAAGAATGTTCTAGAATGCAGCTTCTTAGTATACAACTAGAGAAACCGTGATGTTTCTAGAATGAAACAGCTAATGTGCCTGTTAATAACTTATTTTTTCATAGCTCAGAAAACTATTTTTGGCACCATCTTTTCTACACACAGTATATTAACTAAAAGAATCTAAAAATTATACAGATAAAAGTAAGATTTTAAATAAATAAATTTCGTTTTCGAAGAGACAGTGATTCTGTTCTCTCTCTTACTCTCTTAACTGCTGACTGCCTTGTAATACGTTTGCACTGTTGAGATTTAGGTTATTTGGCTATTTTTCCGCCTCCTTGGTTTAATATCAGATTTCTTAATTTTATTCATTTTGGTTTCATTTAAAAAAAAAGAAATTTCATAAAGGTGCTTTAGCATGACTGAAGCAGTAAATGTTGTTAGTGAAGGAAACCCTTGAACTGGTTGACTAAAGTTGTCTTAAATTAGAAGGGAATATAGAGAATATAAAATGTTTAGAAAAGAGAGGAGGAAGACTGGAAGTGAGCTGTACAGTAAACATACACTCAAGATCTGCATGTCTTTAGATTGTTAGCACTTTAGTGCATGTACACGATGCTTCAGTACTCTCACTGTCTAGATCTCAATCTCTTTCACTGTTATTATGATTGTGAATTTATCTGTACTGTACTTTTAATGTTGATATCCTTGCATTGATTGTACAAAAGGGTTTTTAAATGGCTGTCAAATAGTTCAACTGAATATGTACCGTGTCTATTAAAAATTTTCCTTCTTTGGGGAAAAGCACTGAGAACTCTGGGCATACTAAACTGTAACTGGTCTTGTTTTAAGAGTCTCTTGAGACCATGTGGTATGGAAATAAACTCCTCGGCATTTACAGATCCCTGGAGTTTCTTGAATTTTGTTATAATGATGCACATATTCAAGCAAATCATCAGGTTTTCTCAAGACATAAGAAAGAAATGAATACGAACAATGCCATTAATAGTGTGTATGTATAAGACAATTATTAAGTTATTAGGATGACAGATGTTTTTCTTCATATTTCTTTTGATAATTACTGTGTATACATGAATAGTATTTGATAATGGGAACATGCTAATAATACCTATCAAACAATAAATTAAAAGTCAATTTTAAAACAGATTTGTATCTTTTCACACCGCTGTTGTAAGAAATAACAGGAGCGAAGAAACTTGTTAAGTAAATTCTGTTGACACTTTTGATATCGTTAACACATAAAAACTAAGAATGGCAATCTTTTTTTAATTACAAGAACATTCACCCTGATAGCTTGGCAGTCAAGACTGCAAAGCAGATTGGAACCATATGATCTTGGAACTATTTTTTCCTCTCTCTCTAATGCCATATTCTCACATTTGCCTCCTGAATGCTGGCCTCATCCCTGACTGCCCTTTTGATGCTGCTTCTGCCTTTGACACTGTAGCTCAGGCTGGTATGTTGAATATATAAAGAAAAAGGTGAAAGACTAGTAGAAAATATGATTTCATGACGTCAAAACTGAAAATGAGCAGAAATAACCCTCTAGATGTGTTTAATTTATTTACATAAACACATATATACCCATACAGTTATACATACATAGACGTGGCGGGGGAGGGTGTTTGTGGGGTGTGTATGTGAGGGTCTTTCAGAAAGCTGTGAAAGTTCTAGCATAATCTTACAATACCTGAATTGCAAACCATCAGGGATGGCAACAACATTTCTTCGTTTTCCTATTGTCATCTAGTATCTGGCTCTAGAAATGGCCAGAAAAATTGTCAAAAATTGTTTATGTAGCTAAGATTTTGCAGTGCTGAGGAGTTTCCCTGAATGGAATGAATCCATTGAATACAAGTGTCTAAACTCACATAAGCCATTTTTTAACCCTCTTATGAGGAGTAGTCATGTTGTTGACTAATTCTTGCAGTCCAACACACACTTAGGGATTTTCACTGCATCATCACATTGTGCTATTGAAATTTGATTGCCTTTTATAAATTGCTTACAAAATGAAAATGCAATCCAATATTTCAGAATAACTTTAGCTTTGAGTAAAAAATGTATTACTAATCATTTAAAATATGCAAATCTCAGTTGTATTTTCAAATACTGTATAACAAGGCTACATAAACAATGTATATGAGCCAAATCTTAAAGCTAGTTACAAAACATTACTTTTAATAGACTCTCCTGTTTTTTAAACATAGGCTTAAATATGGAAAGTATATTTCCAATCAACAATAAAAGATTTAAAATAGTATCTTTATTTAGTCTTATAACTTAGAAATACCTCAAGGATTTAGGAAATATTTTATTAGATTTTTATTAGTTCATTTCAGACACAGTTTTTAAAGTATCCGTTTGTTAATTTCAGTGAGAAAGTAAACTGAAGTCATGTTTATGATTTCTTCAAAAGACTGGTGAAACCAACATCTAGGTGAGTGCAATTTGTTAATAATAATATTATTGTTTTCAGACTAAAGCAGTTCTTTTTAAGATGAAAGATACAGAAATAAAGAATTTTATATTAAGCCAGACCAACCTTTGGATGATATTAGGTTTGGGAAGGCAATGCTGTATGACAAGCAATCAATCACAAAAAGTAAACGGGAATATGGCAGTGGAGTTAAATGCAAAGACTTTCATTCATTTGTTTACAAATTCATTCAGTATGTCATACCACTTCTGAAAACTTCAAAGCAATAAAGAAAGGGAAAAGAGCAGAGTGATGAGAAAGTTATATGTTTCGCTATGAGGGATGAAAACATTTTTTTTCGAATAGGTCCTAATTGCAAAAGGTATTTCCAGAGAGCTCTTGATTATCCATTGTGAATGATGGCACAATTGTTTCTTTTTGAGTCAGCAAAAAGTTAAAAAAAAAAAAAGGCAGAAAGATTTTAGGGACTGGGCTCACTGGGTGAATTAACAGGAAGAGCTACTGGGAGTCTGCCAGCGGGGTTCAATACTGAATTTTCTTTTTAAGTGAATATTATATAATTGGCTAAACTGAGAGACTGGGAAAGAAACAAAAAACAATTAAAACCTACTACTGATGCCTTAAGGAGCAAAGGTGAATAAGAATTTTATAGTTGTGATCTGAAATGCTTAAGTCATCTTTCCTATCTGAAAGGAAATGTTCCTTTGCAGAATCAGCAAATGTTCAATAGTACTTGAAATCAGAGGATTAATGACAGACAAGTATATTAGAATGAGGAAAGTTTTAACAGATTAAATTGATAAAGGCATTATAAAAGATGATTACAAAGGAAATCTCTACAGGTGATCCTCAATGTACAATCATTCAGTCAACTATTGGTGGTTACAGCTGGTCCTCAGAGTTCTGGCCATCCCATCCCCCAATGCGATTACATGATTGCCATTTGCAATCTTCCATCCTGACTTCCCAAGAAAATCAGTGGGAAAGCTGGCAGGGAAAGTTGCAGGTTGCTGGGGTAAATCACTCCTACCCCTGCACCTATTCAGTCTCTGCACTTTCACTGTGCTTGCCACTCATGCATCCCTAATCCACATACTAGCTCTTGCACACCCTCAGGCACCCCTGTCTGATCCACAGCTCTCATGCACAAATCGTGCCACATTTCTTGCACACCCTCTATGATTCTCCCTTGCATCCATGCATACCTCCTTGCTCCCTACCTAGCAGCATCCACTTACCTGCCTGCAGGCATTGAATTTGCAATGTCCTGTCACCTTTCCCACTGACTTTGGTTGTGGGAAGTCAGCAGGAAATTGCCTTGTCTAACAAGTTCATGGGATTCAGAGCCATGGTGGCACAGTGGTTGGAATGCAGTACTGCAGGCTATTTCTGCTGACTGCCGGCTGCCAGCAATTCAGCAGTTCAATTCTGACTGGGTCAAGGTTGACTCAGCCTTCCATCCTTTTGAGGTCGGTAAAATGAGGACCCTGATTGTTGGGGGCAATATGATTACTCTGTAAGCTGCTTAGAGAGGGCTGTAAAGCACTGTGAAGCAGTATATAAGTCTTAAGTGCTATTGCTATTCAATTAACAGTGGCAACTGGGACCATAGGGAATCTTGCTGTTAAGCAATCCAGTCATAAAATGCAACCTCGTCATTTAATGATGGAAATTCTGATCTTGATTGGCATCGTAAGTTAAGGACTATTTGTACTCTCCATATGGAAGATGAACAGCAAATATAGTAGTACAGTAGTAACCAGAAGCAAGAGACAGAAGATACTGTGCACTATTAGCCTCCATTTTCAGGCTTTTAACATTTGAAGAAGCAGACATTCCAGAATAAACTATATGAACATGGATCCCTAAAGGCCAGATGCAGTCCTGGATTAATCATTAAATACAATAAGCACATCCAGTACTTACCAACTCTTAATGTTAGTTAGGTAATGGAAGGGCTCAGGGGCACTATTGCTGAGCTGTATTTTAGGACATTATTTGCTTCAATCAGGCCCCAGCCAGATACAATGAAATACTGTAATGCTCTAAAACAAATTCATACCAATTAGACCCATTGGTTGATGAAGTGTGTTATTTACTAAGAGCATAAAGCTGGAATATTACAGAACAATTTCCCAAAAAATAAATCCACTAGTAATTAATTGTTCATTTGAGACAAACGAGAGAGTAGCAAAGAACAGTACAATGCATCACCATAGACGCTGAAGGTCTAGCAAAGCTGAAAACGTAGGAGCTTAGACAGTATTCTCATCCATACTCCCAGCCCATGAAACAGGCTGGCATCTTCATTCAGTGGGCTGAATGAGGCTTGAATCTTTTGAGATCCAACTTCATTTAGCTGGCCCAGTCCTGTCCTCCCCCCCCCCGCCCTCCAATTCCATGCACAGAATACTTTTTCAATCAGCCTCTGAGAGTAAAAGAGCTGCCTATCAGATTGAAACATGGAAACATCTTCTCCAAGCCAGTTGTCAGCAAAAAGACCAAACAGAGCTCTAAAATAGTAACATTAATGAATGTAAATATAAAATTCAACATTGCACATCTGAACTCTTAGCTGTAAAGGTACAATTTTGTCCCATAAACAAAAAAGCCCTAAAGTTTAACATGAAAAGAGGAATCATCCTACCAACCCGGAGAGGGCAAGCTGCTAGTACATAAAATAAGAGTAAACCCCACTCCCTTCTAGCACTGATGATGTTACCTAGTTTGGTAATGAAACATCTACAAGAAAACACCAAGCTCAGAGAGTACCAAGGACTTCACAATTACAAATCATCCTGATATCAATATTTGAGGAGAGGATAGAGCAGGTCATAAAAAGATTTTGCTGTAAGCTCTTTGAAAAAGCTGGTGGCCATTAGACATCAAACTGAATTTGACAAAAGCAAGTCTCAGCAGACTAAATTTATCTTGGGGTTGTTTTTTTTAAAGATATTTTTTTAATGCAGGGTGGGAATACTGCAGATACAATATACTTTAATTTCAGTACAACTTTTGACAAAGTAGCACATAATGTTCTTCACCGTTAGTTAAGTGCAAACTGCCTGGGATCACAAGTCGATACATTGTGGACTTGAAACATGATCATCTCTGATGGTTTTATGAAAGCAGGAGAATGGGCTGCCACAAGGGCTTTCTACGTTTTATAAAAGATTTAGATAAAATTGTCAGATTTGCTGATGACACAAAGCTGGGGTGGCGGTGGGGGAATAGGATGCTTAGTATGTGCCAAAAATCTGATGGCAAACTGAATATATAACAGCAACGGATATGATTCCCCCACCAAAAATCCCACCCCCAAATATAGCTTTCAGCTGAATCAAGAGAAGGTGCAGCTGTTCTCATCGGGTGGCAATAGTTTTTTTTTTTACAATTAAGATAAAAACTGCATCACATAATTATAAAAAGTAAATGTGAAATATATTCCTGCAAATGTTCTATAAGAGATAAAGAATTCTATTCCAAATTAATTCTGAACTAATATTCATCAGAAGCAATGATTTCTTTTCTCTGCCTGTCCTTTGCTGCTAAAAAATTGGTAGATTTTTTTCTCCAACTGAAATAGAAAAATGAGAAAACAGATTACCACCACCCAAAAGAAAAAAAAATGCAGCCTAAGGGATGTCTGAATATTCATGACCCATCTTTTTTTTAAAAGAGAGAACAGAGGCAGACTTTACAACATACAGAGCTGGTTAATGACTGAGAAGTGAGGTTGTTCTTTAGAATCACTGAACACAGCTGAGCCCTCAGATTAATTGTCAGTCATCCTGAAATAGTAAAATGTGATAAGATAAGCAGCTTGCCTAGTCTGTCAAAGAAACTGCAGGAGTTACTGTCAGTAATTGGAGGAATTATTGAGTCAAAAGGCAGACTGACCATAAGGAGCAAGAAAAGAAGAGAAAAAAAAATAAAAGGTCAAATATGAAAGCTTCTGTCATGATCAGAAATTAACATTAATTCAATGTTAGGTTCCCTGTTGCCAAGTTAACAAGCCTGACAACAGCAAAGGTATTGGCCATAGATTATAAAAGTTCTGAGATGTTCATGCTTAGCCACGATGATAGCTTTCTCTCTAGATACCAGACAGCTATATTTCTCTATTATGAACAATTTTAATCTGAAATATTAAGCTTGCAAGAAATTTACAGTGTAATCTTATGTGGAACTTCTGAGAAGTTAATTCTGCTGAATTTAGTGGCACTTATTCCCCTCTAAATATAAAATCCAGTTATAAGGTATAATCTAAAATACAAATGGCAAACCATTCAAATATTGTCAAACTGTAACTCTAGTCAGCCTAATCAAAGATATGGGATGATGGGAAATCCAGTTCAGTCCCACTTGGAGCTTTTCAAAGTCCCATCCCCAAAGCATCAAGTATAAAGGCACCATGACAGTGTATGTGTCATAATGAAAATCACACAAATATCATGAATTATGTAATTTGAATTAGTTACATTGTAATACAATGAGTGTCATTTGTGCAATGACATCCTACAATGTCCCTTGCTCCCCATTGCAGATGCCCAAATTCCTACCCTATCCTAAAGAAGATAATGTCTGCTTTTAAAATAATTATGTCTCCTGGTGCTGTTGCATTAATTATTTACACCAGGCCTTCTCAAACCTGCCACTCAGGGATGTATTGGAATTTCTGGGCAATTCCACAAGAAATATTAATGCTGGAGGGTGCCAGGTTGAAGAAGACTGAGTTCAACCAACACGTTAAAGAATTAAGCAAAGAATTAGAATTATATGAACACACTGCTGAAGCTGGGCATATTCATCTCCACTTTGGTAATAGCGGTCCAATGAATTCCTGCCACTGTATTTATAATTTCCATGGTTTTCGTGGAAGAAGCCTTCAAATGTGGAAAAAAAATGTGTGCATGTTTTCTTCTACCTGATTTAGTGCTGAAAGAGAGAACCGGAAATGAGGCAGTCAACACACAGGGGACCCAACTAACCCCTGATGGAAATGCAATTCTATATATGCATCATCATAGTTTTCAAAACCTTGATGTGAATAACTGGACTACCGGTGGTTATCAGGTCAAAGTTATCAGCCTGTAATAGGAAAATAATGTTTCATGATTTCTGAATGATTAAACCTGAGGTCACAGGAACACATTTTACACCAACTGAGGTTTTCCAGCATAATGGCTCAAGCATTAATCATCTAGTCATTCAGTAGCTTATCTTTTAAGTGAGACATAATTAGAGCTTTTTTCTAAAACTGCTAAATTATTTAGAATCATTTCTTGGAAAAGTCCGGGCAAAGGAATATAGCAAATAAAGTTTCTAAGCAAATCCTAAAAGGTTTTTTAAAAAAAGAAATGAAAAGATAAGCTCAATCCTCTGTACTGATTGAGTTAAATGGCTGCTATTTTTAAGAAACATCCAGAGATCCTCAGGGAAGAATTTTAAAAATGAATTAATTTTGTTTGCAAATCACAAGAAGTCTATTTCACACTGTTAACACTTGGAATCGTTATGTTTTCAGAATTTGATATTCCAATTCTCCATTTCACAATTCAAATATATAGCTATTGCTGACTTTCATTCCATTTTCTAATGCCTTAAAAATGTAATTGTTAGTTTGTCTTCAGTGCTAAAAGAAATTCAAAGAAACTAAAATTTCCGGTTCCTTGGAAGCTTCTAAAGCATCAGACCATACTATTGAATCATCTTTATACATATTTCAGCTCTATTATTTTATATACAGGCATTCCTCAACTTACAGTTCATTTAGTGACCATTCAAAATTACACTGGCACTGAAAAAAGTGACTTATGACCATTTTTCACAGTTATGACTGTTGCAGCATCCCTGTGGTTCCATGATCAAAATTGAGATGCTTGGCAACTGCTTTATATTTATGACAGTTGCAGTATCAAAGGATCATGTGATCCTCTTTTGCTTCCTTCTTACAAGCAAAATCGATGGGGAAGCCAGTTTCACTTAACAACCGTGTTATTTTATTTATTTATTTATTTATTTATTTATTTATTTAATTTCTATACCACCCTTCTCCCGAAGGACTCAGGTCGGTGTGCAGCCTGATTAAAAGCACAAAGACAGACAAAATTTAAAAATAATTAAAATTATTAAATAATTGGCTCAATTATAAAATTTAAAATCCCATATTATTAACTTAACAACTGCAGTGTTTTTCTTAACAACTGTTGCATGAAAGATCGTAAAATGGGGCCAATTTCAGTTAACAACTGTCTCACTTAGCAATAGAAATTTTGGGCTCAATTGTGGTCATAAGTCAAGGACTATCTGTATTATAGATAGGTCAAATTCAAGATACAATCTCTCAAAGGCTTTAAAAGAGCTGCTGGAAATCAATTCATGTGAAGTGTTAATCCCTTGCTTAATCCAAACATTTCAATAGAACATTTTCCCCACTATTTCCAAATTTGAGTTAGTCCACAATATCAATTTCCCATGTAATTTGAAATCAAAACAAAAGGATAATTGGGAGTTGCTACATGTGAACCCTAAAGCTTGCCAAAAGTTCAAAAATGTCTCATACTTGCTGCCTAAATGGGCCCAAAGAAAAGCATAACCAAAAAATCTCATACCAAAAACTAACATCTCCATATACTGTATATCTATCTCTGAAGGACTAAGCACCTGCTTGAGCAGTGGGGAAGAGTTTTGGAAACACAGAGCTTTCCCAGGGAGACGCTGGGATTAAGAGATTGCCCAGTTCCAAACTGGAAGGGGAAGTGGGGACAAGGCTCAGGATAACCCTAGAATCTTTCAGGATATATCTAGTAGGTTAGAAGGTTGTGGGTTTAATTTGGCAAGATTCTATCTATCAAGATAGAAGCAAATAATGGATTGGACCTAATTGGACATTGTGGTATTGTCTCTGGGCTTGGGCCTGATTCTTATCTCTGGATATGATCCTTGCTTCACTATATCCATACCCTGCTTCATTGATTGACTTCTTTAAGAACCTTGCCTCTCTTCAAAAATATCTTCTCTATTCAATCACTACTTTCTCAGTTTTCCATTTGTTCTCCCTTCATATATTGCAATTTCATTTTCATTCATGTTTTCCAACATGACCAAAACACCTCAAAGTATTTATTCTTTTCTGGCAGTACACATTTGTTCAGCCCCCATCCATTCTTACCCTACTTCTTTGGATCTTACTATGCATACAGTTTATCTACTCTAGACCCACTACATTCAACATGTTTCTCCTTACACATATAGCTCTCATATTCACTTTGGCACACAATCATTTTTGCTTATTTTGACAAATCTTCATTCCCTACAACAGGCCACATACTACCCATGATATTTCTACCAACATTTCCATATCACCAAATTGCTCTATCCATTTTTCCTTCTTTACCAAGGAACACAAATACTTGCTTTAGTTATTCACCGTTATATATAACTTGGAATTGTTCACACCATTCCCAGTCCGACATAGCCATTTTGATCTTTGTTGTATTAATTCTCAGATCCTTACTCCTTGCTGCATCATACAATGTAACATTCGCTACCATTTGGATTGTTAACCAATCAGAAGCCTTTGTTTGCATACATTGTCTGCAATCATTCACTTGGATTCCATTTATTCTCACAAAAGCTTTACTTCCATCATATACTTCTCTTATTATATTCAGCAAACCTTCATATCATGCAAAACATTCCTATTCCTAAACTTACTCACTTCATCGTACATTTTTTCTGCATCAGCTGCATTAATGCATTTCTCAATGGGCTGAAGAAGAGCAAAAATCTAGTCTGCACACCCTTTGACCCATCCTTCCATCCTTCCAAGGCCAGTAAAATGAGGACCCAGATTGTTGAGGGCAATATGCTGACTCGGTAAATCGTTTAGAGACGGCTGTGAAGCACTGTGAAACGCTATAATAAGTTTAAGTGCTATTGCTATTTCTACTATTACTATTCTGCCTTTTCTTCAAAGAAGGAAACAATGACAGCACTCTTCCCCTTCTCTGCCACATATGCAGCCTTCATTTAGGTTAAGCAAACCCCATTTTAAGCAGAACATGTCCATAACTGAACATTTCTTCAATTACAGTGGCAGTCTTGCAATTTTCGAACACTGTTATAATAATTAAAGATTTTCTTTTCATTCATTATTGTTTTTAAACATTAACATTTATAGCATTTGTTTCAGTTCCACTCTTCTTCCACATATTCCTATCATTCCCATCAAGTCTTTAAAGTGGTATTTCTATATTCCCTCACTTCACTGTCAACCCTAATTTTTCTATCACTATTATTTTTAGTTCTGTTTGTTTAAATGAAGCCTTCCCATTTAAAATCTGATCCTTATTCTGACTACATTCTTTGCAACTTGCTTTTTTTTCCTATATACATTAAGCAACATGCAACTGAAACAGCTTGACTTGATTTTAAGAGGCCCAGTTGGACTTCACTGTACACTGTTAAGCTTTTTATTTTTCCAGGCTTCTGGGGCTTTAAGTGGTATTTGTAGGATTGTCTTTTTGTTGGATTTCTTGGCATTCATTTTGCATGTTTATGTTTCATGTTGCAAAGTGTTTTTAACTTAACTTATTACAATGATACGTGAAATCTAGAGGATCGTCTTAAACCTACACCTAACTCATATTTCTGGCAAAAATAGCATGATTTATTTTAAGAAATGCTGAAGTATAAAATCTGGACAATTAAATACTGATCACATTTTTAAAAATCATCAAGAAATAAAGAACTGCACTTAGTGAAGACTAATTGAACCACAAACTGCCAGAGAGGAAAGTTCAAGAGCTGGAAAACAACAGAGAAAACCTTATCTTGTGTGCTTCTAGTAATGGTGGAACAAAGAGAAAGGCTTCTCTTGGTAGCTTGGGACTGACCATGGGATAGGTCAGTCTTTCAAATTGTGAAAGCCTTGTAGTCATGAAGGCCCCCCATGGTTGATATATTCTCATAAATTCTATGTTATATACAGCGGTGAAATCTAATTTTTTTTACTACTGGTTCTGTGGGTGTGGCTTGGTGGGCGTGGCATGGCATGGCTTGGTAGGCGTGGCAGGGGAAGGAAACTGCAAAATCTCCATTCTCTCCCCACTCCAGGGGAAGGATACTGCAAAATCTTCGTTCCCACCCTACTCTGGGGCCAACCAGAGGTGGTATTTGCCGGTTCTCCAAACTACTCAAAATTTCCGCTACCGGTTCTCCAAACTACTCAAAATTTCTGCTACCTGTTCTCCAGAACCTGTCAGAACCTGCTGGATTTCACCCCTGGTTATATATTCACTCTCATAAATCAGATGCTGCCTATGTTCCCTATATTTGGCCCAGGCTAATAATCTGATCGTGGCATTCTGGATCAGTTGATGTTCCCAAACAATATTAATTGCAACTAATACACTGACAGACCTGCTGAATTGAAAGAATGTCCTCCCACATTCATTGGAATGCTGAAGTTATCTAGAGAAAAGACTTTTAAATGCCTACAAATTATAGATACACTCTAAATGATATTATCTGTAGTTTTACTGTTTACATATTAATAGTCCCAATATGTTTTTTAGATTGCAATTTTGGCTATAATTCCATAAATACTTTATTTGGAATATACCCTCTTTAATAAAGTGAATTTGAACATAGAAAAATACCGAAGAGTGACTGAGCAATTACCGAGTTAAAGTACTTTTTAACCTGAACAAAGTTATCAACTTATAAAACAGACCTACTTCAATGCTACACATCCCAAGTACATTACTGGGCAGATTTTTCTTTTAGGAAACCGATCTGCCATTGAAAATGTCAATATATATATCTGCTACATCTGTTGCGCTGGCAGGATTCCAAGCAATCACTTCTTCCTGCTCTGATATCATCATCAAGGTCAAAAAGATCACAGGCAAGAAAAGAGCCTAAGGATTGCTTTGAAATATAGTAGCTGTTGCAGATCATGTCACTATCACTTCCCATCTGAATTGTATATGCCATAACTCAGTGCTTTCAGGCTGGGAACCTTCTAATGATGTGGCTGATGTGAAGCAGGTGGAGGGTGTTTTCCTTCTCTTGTTAAAACCCCTATGCATTTTGTATACAAGTAGCTAGGGGAAGGCTAAAGCATCTTCCCCTGCTCCCCACTCCCACACACAGAAGTTTCAGTCTTGGTACCCTGTATGCTTACACCAGGGGTGGGTTCTAAATTTTTTTACTACCGGTTCTGTGGGCATGGCTTATTTTGTGGGTGTGACTTGGAGGTCATGTGACTAGGTGGGTGTGGCTAGCTGGTCAGAGTCATTTCTGGAAGGTCCTTGCACTTACGACCAGTCCTCGCACTTACAACCCGGCTCATTTGTTTGCTTTTAACACTGATCAGCTGTAGGACGGCCCTTTGAAGCCCCGCGGCAAGAGTTTTTTTCCCTCTAGTCATCAGCTGGGACTCAGGAGGCAGCAATAGATTGGGGGTGAGACCAAATAAAAGGCAAGAATAACGTGGGTGGGGGTGGGGGTGGTAGGGCGGAGGGGAGAACCAGTTCGGTGACGTCATATCATCACCGCTACCCGGCTCGGCCGAACCGGGAGGAACCCACCACTGGCTTACACCAAACAAAGGTTGCAGGGGTTTGTTCCAGGGGGCTTGCTTCCTATTAATTGTTGTGGCTTCCTGGAGTCAGAAGTAAACAAAGTTCTCCATCTAAGGAAAGGAGGGGGTTATGTTGAGATTTCATGCTATTTGCAAGTCTTGATTGCTCATGATGTCACCAGTGGAATCATTTTATATACAAACAAGGCATCAATCCTTATAATTATAGTTAATATTCATATTCATATTTGAGAAGAAAATTCCGCAGTAAGTAATAAAATGATGGAAAATACAGATTATGAGAACAGTGGGGGAGGAGATTGTATGAAGTCTTAGTAAATCTAAGCTTTGCTTTCAACAAAGCTCCAAAAAGACCCCAACTTTTAAAAATGATATTCTAAGCAAAACAATTCCAAGGGGAATGCTTTCGTACGAGTTCATTAAAATGATACAGTCACAATAGCATTACAGTACCCAGGAAGAAATCTGTCAGTTTAACACGGAGTTTGTGAAAAAGGCAGCTGAAGAAAACAAAGGGATTAACAGAGCACAATGCAAGCTTCTAAATACAAGTAAGAAGGTTTTTGCATTAAAACGTGAAGATTACTCTGTATATAGAACAAGACAGGAAATATTAGAAATAATTGGAAAATTCTATTCAGAGCTATACAAAGATCAAGAACACTCAAAAGTAATAACACCCATGAAATAGGAAATGCCATATATCCTAGTGGAAGAAGTATCAAATGCCATAAAATCAGGGGTAAAATGCTACCAGTTCACTCCGGTTCAGGCAAACTGACAGCAGCAGCGGCACGTGGTTCGGTGAACCTGTGGCAGCTGCACGTGCTTCGGAGAACCTATAGCAGTGGCATGTGGTTTGGTGAACCTGTAGCGGCGGCAGCGCCAGGCTCCGACCACCCACCCATCATTACTTCCTAGTTTTAACCAGGAAGTAACCTGTTTTTGACCCTCTGCACATGCAGAGAAGGCTTTGTGCATGCGCAGTGGGTCTACAATCAGACCTGATTATGGTGCGTGCGCAAGTGAAGAGAATGTGTGCATACAGTGTGCACTTCCGAACCAGTAGAGAAGTAGATTTCACCCTTGCATAAAATCAATGAAAAATGGCAAAGCTTCAGGAAATGACTGTGTTATGATTGAAATGATGAAAGCTGGTGCTCAGTTTACACAAGATACTAGCAAAACTATACTTGAGATGCCTCAGAGAAGAAAAAATACCCAATGCATGGAAAAAATGCTGAGGTGATTCTTATACACAAGAAAGGGGCCCAAGATTATTTAAAGAACTATCACCCAGTAAGCCTTCTTTCAGTCATCTACAAGATTTTCACCAAGATAATAGCAAAAAAAATATTGAGAACATTAAATGATGTACAGCCAAAGGAGCAGGCAGGGTTCAGAAGTGGTTACAGCACAATGAATTACATCCAGTTTGTTCAGCAAGTCACTGAAAGGCACAACGAGTACACCATGCTTCTGTGCATGGCTTTCTTTGACTATGAAAAAACGTTTGACTCAATATTCCAGCAAGCAATAATTAATGCATTGCTCAACCAAGGCACAGAAGCTGCTAACGTAAACTTACTACAATCAATATATGAAAAAACAATGGCAACAATTTACCTTAATGATTTTAAAGTAGAAGTCAATTTAGAAGGAGGTGTATGACAAGGTGATACAATACCTCCTATCCTTTTCTCAGCCTGCCTTGAAGAAGTATTTCACAAACTAAACTGGGAAAAAGTTGGAATAAAAATCACTTAAGATTTGCAGGATGTTGTTCTCTTCTCATAAGACCCAGAAGAGCTACAAAGATACATACAAGAGCTGCACAAAGCAGGAGAACCATTTGTCTTAAAAATAAACCTGAAAAAGTGCCAGGTTATATTTAATAAATTCACCAAAGAAAGAAAAAAATATATATCTGGAGAAGAACTATACATAGTAGACCACTACATATACCTTGGCCAATGGATCTCAATGGTAGGTGATACAGTAAAGGAAATTGAACAGCTTGTTAAATGTGGTTGGCAGGCATTCAGCAAGCTAAGCATAATTTTCAAGAACAACCTCCCCTTATGCCTGAAGGGAAAAGTTTTCAATCAGTGCGTGCTATCTGCTCTAACATATGCCAGTGAAACATGGACACTAACCTCATAATTGATACAAAAGCTATGAGTGGCTCAAAGAGCCATGGAAAGATACATGCTCGGCCCTACAAGACATGATAAAGAGACCTGCACATGGATTAGAGAACAAATGAAAGTAAACTCTACAACATCATCAAGAGATTAAAAGAATTGACATGGAAATGGGCTGGTCACATAGCAAGAAGAACTGATGGCAGATGGACCAAAGCAGTCATAAAATGGATCCCAGTTGATAAAAAAGCATCCACAAAAGAGACTTAAAACAAGATGGATTGATGACATCAGCAAGTATTGCGGGCCCAATTGGTAAAAGAATGCTCAGGACCGTATTAGTTGGAAACATGTGGAAGACGCTTTCATCCTGCAGTGGATAACAATGGCTAAAATTATGTTGATGATAATGAATAGCATTACTAGAGTTGTATTCCTAAAGTCTAGGTCCCCACAGCCTGAAATCTCCCAGTTTAAAGGAACATAGCCACTCTTTGAGAGGAGTGAAAAATTAAGCTTAGAGGGAGCTATGGTGCATGCAGTAGCTCATTGCTTTTATTAGACCAAACTAAGCAGTGTTGTGACATCACAGTACAAACTCTGCCTGTATATACATGTGTGATATCAGGATACATGTACAAAACAGGTAGAGATTGAGTTGCAACACCACAATGCTAGCTTTGTGGTGCCTCCCCTTCTCTCACCTATGGATGCCATTGGGATGCTATTGGGAAACTGGAAATAAGAAGAATGGGATGGTCAGGAATATATGCAGAGTTTCCTAATTAAATTTATAATGGTTTAAAGTTGATTGCAATTATTTTGTATGATAATGAATCTATACTGAGTTCTCTACAGGCATGGATCATCTGGATATATTGGACAATAGCTGCAGAAATGATATAGTAGTAGCCCTATAACTCTGCAGAACATCAGATCTGTGATGGGCCCTTCAGGTGATAAGGACTTTCAGAAGGAGCAAATGCTCTTTCAACACAGGTGACGTTTGCTCTGCTGCTCCTAAGAGCTCTTAATTACATTCCCCCCCCCCCCCCCCAAGTAGGAAAACATACCAGAAGAAGGCAGGGAACAAAATGTCAAGACAGTAGTACAAAATTGTGAGGGTTTTTAAGGAATTTTTAAGCTTCACTGGTAATTCCACCTCTTATTCTGAGACTTTTTGACTGTAAATATATAAATCAATTTCCTTCACTTAAGAGACTAGTATAAACTCCCACAGCAAAACAGGAATTAAAGATTTACCAGCATCATTGTTGTTCTCAGGAAGTAAATACTATTTGATGTAATGGAATTTAGATGTAGCTTTTATCCTCCTCATTCTGAGGAGATGTTTCTATGATGTATGTATTAATAATCCCTTTCAACTATGCTCCAAAGGCATTGCTCTAAATGCTTCTCCAGACACATTAGGAAACAGCACAGCAAATTATCCATCAGTAATAAATAATGCAGAATTTATTTCATGTGTGTGGAAAGTCCATCCATAAGGTTTGTGCATTCCTGTGCGTATTGAAAGTCTTTTTATTGATTCCCTGCCTTTTATTCAGTTAGTGGCATGGATGCTATGAGTCCATTTTGCTTTTAGTGTGCAAAAAGGGTCTGAATATGGCTGTCCAGTGTGCTTATGTATAGCCAGTTCAGCATCAAGACCTTCAAGAATCACATCTCATTTAAGTTGTCAATTCTGTTTCATTGTCCAGAGTTGTTGTTGTTGTTGTTGTTGTTGTTGTTATTATTATTATTATTATTATTATTATTATTATTATTATTATTTAGTTAGTTTGTCAAACATGTACAAGATAACAGGAATAAGTATAAACATGGATATGAACGCAGGAAATGGGTACGAATAAATGGGGACAGTAGGACAGGGATGGTAGGCACGCTGGTGTGCTTATGCACGCTATTTACAGAACTCTTAGGAATGGGGTAAACAGTAGACAGTCTAAGGTTAAAGTTATGGGGGTTTGGGGAAGTAACAACAGAGTAAGGTAGAGCATTCCAGGCACTGACCACTCTGTTGCTGAAGTCGTATTTTCTGCAATCGAGTTTGGAGCGGTTTACCTTGAGTTTGTATCTATTATTGCGATTGAAGCTGAAGTAGTCATTGACATTGTAGGTAGGATGTTGTAGCGGATAATTTTGTGTACTACGCTTAGGTCAGACCATAGACGGCATAGACGTTTTGGTTTATATCTATTCTTCAAACAAATTAAAGCCTTGTAAAACCAAGTTTAGAATCAGATATGAAAAATTCTAAATGAGAAAATATTTGATTGAATCTGAGCACAAATAACTAAGCAGTGTCAAGCTTGGTTAGTACTCAGACAGGCAACTCAACTAAGCAGCTGAAGAACATCCCAGTGACAAATCTCATCTAATTGTTGCTTAAACAACATATCATTAAATCATCAAAAGTGAGGCTTGCAAAGAAGGCTTTATTGTGTATTGAAAGAGAAGGAAGCAATCTTTTTCAGTCAGGTTAGTACTTTCATTCTGGGAAATCTTTTGGAGCCTGTAAAAATGGGCAATAATGGTGGATAGAGACATCACATACAGAAGAATATACATTCTCACATGTACATCTGTGTAAACACACGCACCACACACATTGAAACCTTGATTTTCCAGCAGGGAAAATAAATGTTTAGCTGGATAATTGGGCAAAGGAAAGGAGGCTTTCCCCTGTGCAACCCACAGCAAGGCCACTGAAGGGAAGGCGAGATTAAAGCTCTCTCTCTGGGCTTCAGAAATCTTGAGAAAAAGTGTGACTAGTAGCCACATTCTGTAGGTAAACTGCAAAAGGTGGGGGAGAGGTTTGCCTGTCTTTGCTGAAGCCACACCACTGATCTCATTTTCTTTTATTACATGTAATACTTATTAACACAAGATATTCTTGCCAGTTTTCTTCTCTATAGTGTGGAAGTCAATAACTATTAGTCTTGTGACTGCCTCTGAAGGCCATCTGCTGGGGGATTAGTGGTTAGCTACCATGGTGGCCATTGTGAGAACAGTTTCTGGATTAAACAGGCCAGAGCCCTATCCAGCAGGGCACTACTTATAGCAATAGCAATAGCATTTAAATTTATATACCAATTCATGGTGCTTTACAGCCCTCTCCAAGTAGTTTACAGAGTCAGCATATTGCCCTCAACAATCTGGGTCTTCATTTTAGGACACTTGGAAGAATGGAAGGCTGAATCAAACTTGAGCCAGTCAGAATTGAACTCCTGGCACTTTGCAGAGTTAGCCTGCAAAGTGCAATACTGTATTCTAACCACTGTGCCACCGTGGCTCTTTTTATATAACTAAAGTTATTATAATTTGGTTGATATGAGTTACTAACTCCATGTATGGTGAACCGAATGTTGTTTTAAAATGCTCAGAGAATGTTATTATGCTTATATTTTAGTTCTAACAAAAATAGAGTCAAAGATACTATGCTAATCAAATTAGTCTTTCTACTTAAAAGGGCAATGGATCTTTCAGTGGACATTTATATTGTTTCACAGTTGTAATTAATCTGATTTCTTACCAACCTTAGACCAACATTGCTCCAATTACTGGTTTATGATTTCAAACAAACATTCCTCTGACTCAATAACTTCAAATGTCATCTTCCATTCCACAACAGTAGAGAATGCATAAAAACCATGCTTGTCTGACTTGCTTGTTTGTAATATTTCCCCAAAGAAGGGATGAGAAAAAATTAGTCAATTCCAGAAAATCATAGCATAATAGAATAGAATAGAATTCTTTATTGGCCAAGTGTGATTGGACGCACAAGGAATTTGTCTTGGTGCATACGCTCTCGGTAAGAGCCTACTAGAATCTTGTTTGAAAATTTATTATCACTCTTCAAAATTACATCAGATATAGAAGCATTCCTCCAACATCTAAACCATAGAAGAGATTTAGAAGTACAGAATGACATTATTTCATGTGGTTTTCCCTATTTCTTTTTCTTTTTTCA
This sequence comes from Arizona elegans, assembly GCA_022577455.1. NCBI lineage: Eukaryota > Metazoa > Chordata > Lepidosauria > Squamata > Colubridae > Arizona > Arizona elegans. The sequence goes on from JAKOOJ010000002.1 coordinate 43,052,645, forward strand.
TTTCGCAAGTGATAGAAAAGTCCTAATGAATTCAAGCAAAGAAGACAACGTGCTGTTAGAGCTTTTAGATTCCTTGATCTAATTTTATGAGACCCTCCCTTTATTTCCACAACTTTTCTGCAACCTCTCAAATCGGTTTTCTGGAACTATCTCTTCTTCTCTCAACAGATAATTGGGAAGGGTGGGGAGAAAGTGGGGGAAATGAAAGACAGAGGGAAAATGGGGTGGGGACAGAGGTGTTCACAGAAAAAAATCAGCAAAAAATTAAGATGGTGGCACAACAATGTGAATGAAGGCTTTTTTATGTGTGCTGAGAGAGGAAAGATTATTCATTCCAGTCTGGACTATGTTATCACCTATCCCAGTTATGTACTCCTCAAAGACTGTTGGAATGAATGTGCTTGCTTTCTGTCCTTATTATCAGGTAGACAAGTCTAAGATTATCTTATCAGGTAGACAAGTCTAAGATTCTATGTAGACCTAAAGCTACTTTTATCAGAACTATAGTAACAGAATCTTCCAAGTCTGAATGTAGGTGCTTCCTTTCCTCCCTCTTTTATCTTCATGAGAATTGAGGGGGGGGGATAATAGGGTGTTTGCTGTCTGCAACGTTTTGCAATCTAATTTCTTGGCCAGGGCACAGGTTTTGTTTATCTACTTGTTGCCTTGGTAGCTGATCTTCCCTTTGTGCCTGAAGACCATTCTCTTTATTCACTGCATTGATAGCAGGAAACTAGCCTGAACAAACATTAGGGAGGCAGGCTTATAATTCTGACAAAGATTAATTTAAAGAAGTATATGACTGTGATTGACAAACCTTGCATTTAGCTAAGCACATCCTACCAAGGCAGAGAACAACTGCTCTATACACAACTGCCTAGAAAGAAAGGAACAAGGAAGGAACTATGATTAGCAGATTTATAGACAAAGAGCAGGCAGAGGAATAAACTAAAAGGGGACCCTAAATAAATTCTTAGCTTTCTATTTATACTTTGCTACCCCTTGTAATCAGTAGGTTGTGAGGCACCAAAAACAATGCCACTGAAGTCACACTTCCCAACAAATGTTACTCTTGTGTGTACTTCCATTTTAAAGTTAGTCCAGTGACAATATGTTATTAATCACTTTACAAACTGTCTGAGGTGTGGTCTTGAAAATATCTCAGTCAAACTCTGAAGTGGCTGCTAATTTTCTTTAAGGAGCTATTGCACAGAGTCAAAAGGTTTTAGCAATAGGTACAGAAATATCATCTTTGCAGAGTAAAGGGGGGGAAATGCTCCTTTTAATACTTTTTACAGGCAAAATTAACTCACTGAAGAATTATTAAAAATATATCTTCCAATCTTAGCTTTCTGTGTGCCTGACTGCACATCCAGTACAAACTGTACTTGACAAAGTTACATGGGGGTGGGTATCCACCAGCATTCATGAAATGTGATAATCTTCTGTTAAACTTATGATAAGATGGGACCATAATTCTTCCGTATTATAGTATTACACTAGTGGCTAAAGAACAACTATCCAAGACAGGAATGTGCTGCAGATGCCTAAGTTATCAGTTTATATTAGGTTCTAAATTTACAAAGCAAATTCCACTTATCAAGAAGTGGAATTATAGAAAGGAAAAGCTTAGAATCCAAGGGCAGAATAACTTCAGTGGACCACATGAGAAAGCTGGAATCTTTCGAGTGTTTTCAAACTCTGACCCCCATCTATTACAGGCAGCAAGGCCAATGATCAGAATTAATGGGAGCTGAAGCATTTACTGGCCACAAGTTCCTCATCCCTAAAAACTATGTGTTTATGGCAGCACATAGCAATATGTTATTCTGTTCAAGTGACTTGTCCAACTGACAGCCACTATGATGATATCATTGCACTGCTCATTTAAGCAGGTTGAACCATAAGAGATTTTTGATAAGAGGGTCAAGATAAGAATAATGAGAAAAACTGATGAAGAGCCTTCTATCAACCATCCTTCCCAGCTCTTATTGATGGAAAATAATATTCCCGTTAGAAAGAATCATTTTTTTTGGGGGGGGGGAATACTTGGGGAGAACAAATAATTATTGGAGGAAAAAAATTTACAGGCAGCCCTCAAATTAAGATGGCAATTGGAACTTGGATAATAGCCACTATTCAATAAGGTCATAAAGGGCAATGACCTGTGACTGCATCATTTATTGATGGCAATCCAGGTAGTCTTGGTTGTTGTTGTAACCCCAAGACATATGGGTTGTTAAGTAGGACTTTCCTAGTAAGTGACTGCACTCAAATTGGGGGAGAGCTAATACAGTGTGTGAAGCAAGCAAAGGTGGAAGAAGGGTGTGGTACCTGTGAGTGAGTGAAAGGGGGAAGGAGGACATGGTGTATGCAAGCTATCAAGTGAAAGGGAAAGAGAGTGGGGTGTGTGTATATGTGAGCGAAGGGGAAAGGAGGGTGCAGTGTGTGCAAGTGAGTGAAGGAGGGCATAGTGCACATGGAATGGGACAACATGCCACAGTCAACTTGCCACAGTCAACTTTCTGCGAGACAATTCAACAATTCATTTTAATTATTTAAAAATAATTAAAATATTTTAATTTTTGTCATTCACATTTCATTTTGTCCCTCCTTTGGCATATTTTCTCTAATGATTCTATTCACTATTTCATCAATATTAGTGAAACTCTTGTCCCAGGGTGAGTTGTCCTGTGGCGAGTTGGTTATGTCGAGTTGTCTTGTGGTGAGTTGGCCCCAGCAAGTTGGCTGCAGCAAGTTGGCTGTGGCAAGTTGGCTGTGGCGAGTTGTCATAGACCCTGGTGCACATAAGTGAAGATAGAAAGTCTGGGGTAGGTAGGGCAGGCTTATTCAAGTAATTTGTGATCTCCCCTGCCAGTTTCGCCATTGACCTTGTTTGTGGGAAGCTGGCAGAAAAGGTTTCAAATGGTGATTATATGATCACAGGGTGCTTAGCAACTGGTCATAAGTGCAAGTAGGTTGCCAAGTGCCCAGATCACAATCCTGTGACTTCAGGATTGCTGCAATGGTTGGAACTTCAGGGTTCAGTCATACGCCTCTTCATTTAGTACCACATAACTTTGAATGATCACTGAAGGAGCGATTGGAACTCGAGGACTATCTGTAAACCATAATAAGGAGGCCCACATTACATAAGACTGGGATATACTGTAATAACTTGTGATTGAAAGATGGGGATAATGAGAAAGATTTTGAAGAGGAAAGCCCAAATTTCTTAGCATGCAAAAAGTAGAGAAAGGAAAGATTGTGAAAATAAAAAGTCAGAATATAAAAGCAATGATATGTCATAAAATAAATATAGTGTTGAATATCTTGGTGATCTAGAATAGGCAATTTTCTTTTCTCACAGTAGAGATGTCTATTTGTCCCAATAACTATGTAAAAATTTCTAAAGAAAGACAAATAAATTCTGGTTCTCTGCTGACTTCTATTAGTTCCCATCCGTAGTGGTTTCACTTACCTTCGCTACCGGTTCGGAACTGTGAGCACTCGTGCGTAGTGTTTCTGCGCATGCGCAGAACCTTCTGCTCATGCACAGAGCATCTGTGATGACATCCGGGCGGGTGGGTGGAGTTTTCTGCTGCTGCTACCAATTCGCCCGAACCAAGGCGAACTGGTAGAAACCCACCACTGGTTCCCATCCAACAAAGTCAATGTTAAAAGATAGTTGGAATTTTAATTTAGTAATAACAGGAAACCCATAGGCTGCTTAACACAAAATAGACTATTATGATTCCACATATAGATTTCTTTGAAAGATCACATTTCTTTTATGCCTTCCTAGAGAGCTTCTGAAAAAATAAGTAGAAACCATTTCCTTATTTTTCCCATGATGACTACACCCCCTGTGCCTATCTAATCAGCAGGAGTTAAATTTGACTCATGGGACTCTTTACTCAGATCTAGGCACTCATGCAGTAATAATTTTAATAGAGGTTTCCTTTAAAAATTACTCACTAGAGAAATAACCAAGAACAGTATTAATCTCTTGCAAAATTTGTCTGTTATTTCCATTTTCATGTACTAATCCAAATGAGAAAGGATCATCTCAAAGGAGTAGAAAATATATCTGTATTCCTAACAGCAGCACTGATAAAACTTTTGTATTCCTTTCTCTAGAATCGGCTCAGAAATAAACTTTGTGATGGGATGCTGTTCTGTTATTCTAAGTAATGTATGACTGTTGGCCTGATGCTGAAAAGAACCACCAATGAAAGGCTTTATATAAGCTAAGCCAAACAGCATCCCTAAAGTTCATTCTGGTATCAATAGACAGAAGACAGATCCAGAAGTCAGCAACTAGGTTTTTATGCCCTAATGATGATAGATCAGCTTGATACGATTCTTACACATATATCTAAATCTCTGACTTTTCTTTCAAATGTCAATCCTTCCTCATTAGGTTTTACCCAGCATTAAATTTTATTTTCATGAAATAAATGTTGTTTTAGGAAACATGCTGTCATTTTAACAATCAGCTGAACGTTAATGGAGATATCATGATTTTATATACATAATATTCACTATAAGTAATAATAAGTAAGGCAGTTTCTCAATATGGAAAATACAGTCAATTCTCCATTTTTAGATCTCCCCTTTTAAAACAAAGCTTTATCTTTAAATACAAATGGGAAGGGAACAAAAACCATTGATCTAAACCAGTCATTTGGAATAAGTTAAAAATGAATTACTTATACTTACTTATTCCATGTATAGATGAACATTCATTTTATTAGTTATATAAAGCATCCCTTTGCCAGTTGCCCAAGCAAAACAAATCTGGAACATTAAGATAGTCAGTACAATTTTTAAAAATGCAAACTTTAAATATTGTACTTAAATAAGAATTTAAGTAATATTTAGAGTCATATTATCCTACTAACTCAAAACTGATCTTTTTTAATCTAATCTTTGGATGATGAAACAAAAATGATGAGAGAGGAAAGAGAAGAGAAGGAAAATATAATTTCAGTTTTTTATGAAATGAAGGATGGGCCTTTTTCTAAATGGCATATGTTTGAGTTTTCAAAACAAACCTAGAAAAACGTCCAATATAACACAGCACAGAGGAAGTGCTGAAAAGCTGCAAAACTGTTGGAAAGATGAGACATTTTGCATAATCTAGTTGGCAAGTCTAATCCATCATCTTCCAGACACTGTTTATAACCATCAGGACAATCCCTATTTAATGCAGCTGCCCTCTCCCTCCCCCGTTTATTCCTAAGTACCATCTGTTTGCTTTGCCTCTTCATCTCTCACGTTTGAAGCTACTGTTTCTTGGAGTGACAAATGAACAATCTACGGTAAACTTAATTCACTGGCATAAACAAGAGCATAAGATCCAGATGGGCATCCTTAGCAAGAAACAGGAGCTCTGGAATAGAATACCCTGTTTGCGGAATGAATCACCATAACAACAGCAAATTCGCTTCACTGTGGCACAAATGGTTACGGTACTTTTGGCCTTCTGGAGATGTACCGTCAGGAAATAAACAGCCAGCAGATGCCATTTTATTGTCCATTTTGGAAAAAATGAAAAGATGAGAAATTTCAGACCTTGACTAGAATCTTGGATGGGAGAAAGGGAAGGAGAAATATGGTAGTTTGCTCTAGGAAAATTAAAAATAAATGATGGATCTACATATTTTTTTCCTCTCCATATTGCATGTATGTATTGAGTTCATGTTAAAATATTGTGCTAAAATTTGAATTAATAAAATGAAATTTGCCTTCCTAATTATGATAGGGCTAAATTACTATGTCACTCTTAGCTACATTAAGGCTATTTCCCCCGTATTATATAAAGAAGGATTCTAATTTGCTTCTACCAAATTCTGATTATGATAAATGGAACAACTGCATAAAGCATTTAAAAGAGGGGTGTTGAAAAGCATGCTAGCATGAACAAAGCACCTCTTTCAAAACGACAGAGAAGCCATATCCATTGCTCAGTCTGCACAGCTGTCTCTAAAGCTCTCCTGGCTGTCTCTACAGACTAACTTCCCTTGCACAGTGTAAGGCTGTTTCGCCTGTTCAAAGAGAGCTGTTTTGTTCAGGCTAACATGGTTGAAAGCACCTTTTTCAAATGCTTTGTGATTCCTTGAAAATGAGTCATTTCATTAAGGAGTGTCCAAGATAGCACTGCAATGGTGCGATGAAAACTCCATCTGTTTGGTTTTTTAAAAATTATCTGGCACAATTATTTAAATTGGATGCTAATAAATTTCATAAATACAAATAGATGAACATACTGAAATAGACTTTCTCAAAATCCACCATTTCATAATTTTACAGACATGGTTTCAGAAATGTGACCTTTATGCTTTGAAATAAATGGTTCATGCAAAGGAATCATCTTATACTATTATTTTATGGAAGGAACTGAAGAAAAAGGAAGGGGAGATCCTGGGTGAAACACAGGCCACAACAGTAATAAAACAAGATATAGTCAGATTAAAAATCACTGAATCTGAGAACCAATGTAGGATAAAAATTAACTTGTTGAACTGGGACTGGAGAAACCCAAGAACAAATCCACTTTCAGCCATGAATTGTCTTGACTTTAGAGCAGTCATTCAGCCTAAAACTCATAAGGTTATTGTGGGGCTAAAATGAACGGCAATGTATTTAATATTTAATTATGGTTTATTATTAAAATAGTAAGATAATAATTACAAATGGAAAATCTACACAAAATGAGTGTTCATCAGTAGTAGGACTACTGCTATGAAAATGTCCAACTGCGTGTGCGGACTCTATGCAATACCAGCATATTCAGATGCTTTGCTGAGCAAAGTGGATTAGAGTATGGTATAACACCTGCAGTTACTCTTGCCCTAGGCTTCAACTGTCTTGATGTTTCTCAGGTTTGGATTAAGTTATACAACAAGAGAGGCTTCCAAAGTTATATAAGATCAGGCTTCCAATGGAATCAAGCTCCAGGCATTTACCGGTAAGTACTTGGAGTTAGAAAAATTGTTGGTCAAGCCAAAGGTAGGAGATAATCCAGAATAAGAAGGAGTCATCCCTTCCAAGATATCTAATATCAGAAGGTGTGTGTGTGTGTGTGTGTGTGTGTGTGTATTCAGTCACTTTATTAAATGATGATACTACGTAGATTTAGGAACTTCTCACTCTGATACTTCCTTCATCTCAAAACTGAAATAGTGATGTTCCTTCCCAAGACACTTCTGAATCTAAAGGTTTGTACAAATATTGAACATAATGGGATTATTTCTATATCTACTACAAAGTAACTAATTTAACATTCTCAAATTCATTAGCATTCTTGGCTGGGAATTACAGGAGTTAAAATTCAACAGGTATGGACAGCTACAGACTAAGGAAGATGGCCTGCAATTTGTATAGTTATCCTGCATCGGGGTGAAATCCAGCAGGTTCTGACAGGTTCTGGAGAACCGGTAGCGGAAATTTTGAACAGTTTGGAGAACCAGTAGTGGAAATTTTGAGTAGTTCAGAGAACTGGCAAATACCACCTTTGGCTGGCCCCAGAGTGGGGTGGGAATGGAGATTTTGCAGTATCCTTCCCCTGCCACGCCCACCAAGCCATGACACGCCCACCAAGCCACGCCCACAGAACCGGTAGTAAAAAAAATTGGATATCACCACTGTCCTGCATCCTTAGCTTTTCCCAATACTTCTTCCATCGTCTTTCTTTTCCCCACTCTAGGAATGCAAATATTGATTAGCAGGGGCAAGAGCTGTTTTCTGGAAACTTGCGGGAATTCTTAGCTAGGAACAGATAAAACTGAAAAAAATTATCCCCAAAGCTGAAAATACTTAAGGCTATTCTGTCTTTAAAACTGTTGAAGGGAAGGCATTCTCTGTTTCCCTTCATTTCTAAGGGTGGTTAACTAAAACCTTTACATTTAAATCTTCCTTTAAATTTTCATAAACAAAATATCCAAATCATCACTGGGTGTCCCCTGTTATATTGTCCTCTTTCAGAGAAGATCCAAGTATTTGCAACAAAGCTGTCCTAGTGGCCAATAGTACTTGTGGATGGGCTATATCTTGTTGTCATTCCCACATGAGCTCTATTAATAATATTTGCTTCTAAATATCCAATACAAAGCTTATTCTCTCATCAAGAAGATGGAGCACCATCTAGTGGTAATGAACCTTGCAATAATATAAGATGAGAAAGCAAAATAAGTACAAAATTAAAACCAGGATTTGATTTTACAGAACAAAATATCACCCCTTTCAGATGTCCTATTATGAGGCCTTTTCCATTACATCACTGGAAATGTGGTTACAATACAGGCCCTTCTTTTGGTTGATGGGAAAATGTCTTCTCTTAAAGAAGAGAAAGAGACACATTCTTAAATGTATTTCATTTATGTCGAGAAGCATAATGGCTACTTAGCATCTTTCTTTAGGAAAATAAAAAGTTGACAAATGAGTCTAAGATCAGATATGCTTGTGTGTGTGTGTTTGTATTTGTCTGTGTGTTATAGTGTGTGTATGTGCATTTGCAGAATGTCATCCTGAAATATTACTAAGTGTTCCAGTGAACATTGCAACAAGAATAAGATGCACTTGGGATATGTTTTGATGGTACTTTAATTCTCTGATCCATTCCATTTCCTGTCTCCTAATGGTGCCAATAATAATCCAAGACATTGGAGAACACTGAGTTAGCCTGTTAGTCAGACAGTGTTCAGACAGTGGTTATTTAATAGCATAATGGCTATGCCATGTACATCCCTTGACTCCTGGAAAAAAATGTTCTTAGTAATGCATAAATATCATGGTTATAAGGAAAAAGCCTAAAACTAGATCATAATTTAGGAAGAAAATTTAGATTTTCATCCAACAGATGTTGGATAAATCTGTAATTCCTTCCTCAAATTTGTAGATATTTGCAGTTACCTGCTGATTCCTAGCACTCAAGAAAGCAATACTCCTCATTAAGCAATATTTTTATCCTAAATCTATGCAAACTGAATTGACAAACCAATCTCATTATTACAAATGTAGAACATCAGTTTCTTTCAGTTGAATTTTAATATTATAGAATTTATATGCACAAAAATACATGCAAAGCAAAAATCAGAATCAAAATAATGCTGTATTTTAGAGGCAGACACAATTGCTTAAAATCGCATTGTATGAGCCCTGTATGAAGAATAGCTAATATATAATAATATAGAAACCAAAATATATCTCCCCTGCTTGTATACCTTACTCTCTCCTCTTTCTCTTTCTTTTTTCTTTCTCTGTTGTTTATGTGCTCGATCCTGTACTTCCTAGCTTGTGTAAGGTGTTAAGTGGGAGATGAAAAACTGGTTTGTCTGATCAATCCAAAGGAGCCAAAGAAACATTGTAAGGATGCTACACAAACCTGGCTGAAAGCTATTGACTCTAGAGAGGAACTCTATTAACTGACAAGTTCAAATGAATTTTGCCAGCTGGCAAAAGGTTGTTTTTGCAGAAGTCCTCTTGAATGAATAAAGCATTTTAATAGCTGCTTCCTTGACAGCAGAAGGTCAGCATTTGATCTCTCTCATTAGAAAAAAGTGCTGGTGCAACATTGAGAGACTGATGCCTTGTTTTCCACAATGGAAAAAATTGCCTAGAGCTCCTTTGTCAATTAACGTGAGATCGCTCTAGTCCACATGCAAAGTAATGAATTGTTAAACTGACCAAATCTGTACTTTCCTGTAATACAGACTTTAAATTTTCACACAAAAATGATGGTTTTATTTAGTAATTACTGAATACTGCAATATTTAACTATCACATGAAATTACATTCTATCAGTATTTCAAATTGCAGCCATTTTTTCTTCTTCTGCATTTGAATATGTTTCAGTTGACATACCAGGACTCCTACCAGCTAATGCCACTTCTTCCCGTGTATCGTTTAGGTCATTTTATGAACATAAAGAAAAATGTTCCAGCTTCATTAATAGTTCCTAAATAAACATCCCTCATTTATTATTTCTGTACAAAAATATGGATATATGAAGAAAGAAATGATTAAATGAGAGCACGCCAACAAGACTCTGTTCTCCCTTGCAGAAATTCCTAAACCTTTGGGAAATATATCTGCGTTAGTTTAATATTTACATCCAGGTGGGATGTTCTCCTCCCCTCTTCTTTGTTTGATCATTATAAAACATAAGCAAAAGGCACAGTATAATTACCCACAATATAACAAGACATCCATCAAGGGAACAGGGTTACTAAAGAGTAATTTCTAAAAATAATCAGTAGTGTAGCTTATCTAAGACATTACTGAGCCTTTTACAAGTGCCATGATGATGGATTAAACTTTGATTCTATAATTTCAATTTCACTTCTTACCTTAAGCCACAGGTGTCAAGCTTGTGGGGATCACATTGCCATCACATGATGTTTCATGATGTTTTTTCCCTGCGTGTGATGCATCTGGCCCGCGGGCCACTAGTTTGACACCCCTGCCTTAAGTAACAAAATATAATTCTTGTTTATAAGGCAAATATAAACTTGCTTGGACAATTCCCTTTCCTCCTCCTTCCTAAAGAATAATAGGAAGGATTCCTCTGAAGCCCTATTCCCATTTCATGTTTTTCTATAAACATGCCTATCAGAGAAAAATTAACACTCCCTCTGTCCAGTTCAGTAAAAAAATGAAGAGATCAGCATATCATTAAATAGTTCTTTGCATGATGGTTGACAATTCAACCAGGCAGAGACAGAGTGCTTCCCACAGCCCAGCTAACAAAACAAAATTGTTGACATGCACATTTCTCAAAAACTACTTTGTTTTTCCACCGACCACAACTTTTGATTCATGAAAAGGAAGTAGAAGGTGTCAAGATCTGATCATGTTTGCAGTATGAAAAATGAAAACTATGACCCAGATCTAAGTAGCCATGAAAAACTAGGTCTAATTAACTCCTGAAATATTTATCAGCTGTAACTTGTTTTCTTATTATTGAAAGACTGTGCTTCTTTATCCTGCTCTAGTAGAAAAAAATAAAAAAAATATCTTATTTAGAACATAAGAGAATCTTATATAAAGATGTAACAGTCCAGTCTTTAGATATAGAGATTAGCTCTGTTCTGGCCAGCAGAACAGTCTTTAAAAGGGACAGCTAAATGGCTAGTAGCAGGTACAACTGCCTTTCTCAAAGGGAAAGTACCAAGCTCTGATAGAGCACTGATCAACAGAAGCAAAATTCTCACATCGTTACAGCATTATTTTTCCAAAACAACTTCTCATACATTTAGTCATTTCCTTCTTTTACAGTATTTATGACTCATTCAGTCCCAAAGGATTCTGGGACATATAGCACATCAGCATCACTCCAAACGTACACATATAATAATGCTATATGGAATGATATCTCCCCAGAATTCCATTCTGCTCACTTTGTTGATTTTTCACAAACTGTTGAAAATCTGGTTGTTCTCCCAGGCTTTGGAGTAGACTGGTTGGTTGAGCTCCTTTAGGGTTCTGCATAGGTTTGGTTGGTTTGGGTTCAGGTATTTTTCAGTTTTCTATATTATGAGTTAGTCTTCTAGTCAGCCATATCTTTTATTCTTTGGTATATGCTATTTTTAATTTTATTTTATTGTAAGCTGCCAAAATTGCTGTGGAATCAGATGACCTCAAATTTAAAATATTAAATTCAACCTATCGTGATTTAGCATGACATTTGAACTTATCACCTCAAAAGATGGATGGCATTCACATTTTTATAATATACCAATAGTCATTCTTTACATAAGAGTCTGCTGCAAGAAATATGGATGCAAGGAATATGGATGCCTTAAATGCAAGGATAGCTTTTTCCAGCTGGATGTTCCTCAGACGGGTTGGTCCTATCATTCCAAGCTCCCCCATGGCCATGTAAAGTACAATCTGAAGATTTTGATTTCTGTGTTCTTCAGCAGACACAGCTATGAAAAAGGGGTAGGGGCCCTCCTTATCCCTGGGCAAAAAAAGATGTTTGGTGTTGTCAGTTAGAAAACATATCTAGGTAAAGTGCTGTTCACTTTTGACCAAGATGTTGATGGTACACATTGATATTCTTAGCCTCAGGACTGAGCGGGACAATGGAACTGGTGTTCAGAATGATTAAAAATGCCAGGAAAAGAAACAGGAAGGTTGGATGTTTCTAAAGGCTTTCCATTTTTCTCAGCTATTATCAGAAGTAGGACTTACTTTCTTTTTCTTGAGAGCAAGCATCTCCACTATGGAGAAGCCATATTGAGCACAAATGGCTGCATTCCAGTTATCCATTCCAGTTATCCTATGAAATTCACAGTCAACTACTATTCAGTTCCTGCTAATATATGCAGTATTTTTTTCATAAAGGGACTTTTAAGAAAACCTTCCCCCCTTTTCTTTACTGTTGTACTAAATTATCACAATCCTTGTTACTTGCTTTAAATCCCCACCTCTGCCTCTGCTCTATTTAACAGATATCCCTCCATGATACCTAAATAGTTTCTGCATACAGTATTATCGGATTGAGATTTAATGCTTTATCTATACCATGTTTACAGGGACGTGGGGGCTCAGTGGCTAAGATGCTGAGCTTGTTGATTGAAAGGTCGGCAGGTCAGCGGTTCGAATCCCTAGTGACGCATAACAGGGTGAGTTCCTGTTACTTGTCCCAGCTTCTGCCAACCTAGCAGTTCAAAAGCATGTAAAAAAGGCAAGTAGAAAAATAGGGACCACCTTTGGTGGGAAGGTAACAGTGTTCCATGTGCCTTTGATGTTTAGTCATGCTGGCCACATGACCACGGAGACGTCTTCAGGCAGTGCTGGTTCTTCGGCTTTGAAACGGAGATGAGCACACACACACCCCAGAGTCAGGAACGACTAGTACATATGTGCAAGGGGAACTTTACCTTTATACCATGTTTATTTGGATAGGTTGGACTTTAGTCCCATGAATCAGAATCATATACTGGCTTCCCCACCCCCCACTCCCAAATCAGCACTAATGAACATTCAAACCAGCCTGTTCCTGGGCATTAAGAGACATGCTGTCTAATTGCTCAGGGAAAACTATACAAGTGTTGATGGCAGGATTGAAAAGTCAATAATGGCTACAATGGGATCTGAACTGCTGCGCCAACCATTAGACAAGATAACTGGTGAATAGCACAGTAACAAATATACATGTTTGTAGGGGTGAGGATAATCCTTAAGGACTTGTTTGCAAGGACGACTCTCCTTGGTTTACAACTTTTGTTTGTTCACTTAAATCTAGGAAGAAAGAGAAGACTTTTAAAGGACTCAGGAAATGTCTATTTTATAGATCTGGAGAGTTGCAAACTAAAGTCTGCAATGATGAGATATTAATCTTTTGTTCAATAATTAAAATTTCATAAACTATGTAGCATATTTGAACTTCATTTTTTAAAAAAATCCATTGCAGGAGAATCTGATAGATATAGTCCCATTATGGCTCCCCTCTGTGTTAGGAATACTTTTACTTTATGTCTTCCAAGCTTCAATTTTGCAAATTCCTTGACATAAAGTTATATATGAATTTATAAGAGGAATTATAATTTATAAATTCCTATATAAATTATAATTTATATAGGAATTTAGAAGAAATGTCTGTGAGATATAAATTAATGGCCAGCTTAGGACACTTTGCATATGAGAGGCCAAATTCTGATATATTCTGATATTTTTTGCTTTGAATTTCCATTTATATCTGTAAAAAGTGTTGGATTTAGATCATAAACTTTGACTCTAGGAACGTCAACATTGCCTCTGGAACACTTTTAGATGAAGCAATATTTCTTGTACTGAAAAGATTCATTTCCGGGAATTCAAATTGCAAGAAAGTCAGAGGATTTAAATGATAATAGATAACCCATGACCTGTTGGCTGATCATTTAGAGTTATTTCCTTATCAGATTCTCAATGCCTTCAACAATGTCAGTTCTTAAAAATTCAGGGAGATAGTCAGATATGTATCTGCCTTTAAAGTAGCCCAAATCTGAACTGCATACCCTAGACAAATACCAGGGGTTGATCACTGGAACTATTTTATGACATTTTGTATTATATCATTAAATGTTCATAAAATGTTTTATAACATTTTCCAAATTTCAATTTCATGGATCCTGTATTTTGAACACATTCTATAAGATAGCCCACTTGGTTGAAGCAGTTTTGCCCTCAGATCAGGGGTGAAATCTAGCAGGTTCTGACAGGTTCTGGAGAATCGGTAGCGGCAATTTTGAGTAGTTCAGAGAACTGGCAAATACCACCTCAGACTGGTCCCAGAGTGGAGTGGGAATGGAGATTTTGCAGTATCTTTCCCCTGCCATGCCCACCAATCCACACCATGCTCACCAAGCCATGCCCATAGAACCACTGGATTTTATCACTGCCTGAGATTCATTGTTTCACCCAGTTAAAAAATGACAGACACAAGTGTTTTAGTGTTATATAGACTAAATAGATATCAGAGAAACTTCTGTAGAAAGGTAGCACCCACCCTTCTCCTAGAAGAATGAAATATTCTAGGAAATATTAAAAAGGCAGAATATTATACCTCCCTGGATGAGAAAAGGAGAAACATGCTCTTGGAAAGCAGCCCCCACCTTTGTTAATAGCCCCAGAAAGACTGGTGCCAACCTATCTACAAGACAAAAGGCTGGGCCATCTTATCTACAAAACAAAAGACCTTCACCCTCAGAACATAATAGGATTAGCCCTCTACCCATGTCACCACATGGCACCTGGAAAGATTGCATCACCCAGCAAGGTTCAACCAAGCCTGGGATTCAAGAAAGTCTACAAAGTTACCCCTGCACGGCCCCATGGAAGCCTGACAACCAATCAGAATACATG